>OY725345.1:1313826-6313826 GCA_963243735.1 Neocrepidodera transversa | reverse complement strand
ATCAAAAAATGACAGACGCAATATGTCACGGAATTGGACATGCAATATGTCACTTGAAAGCCCTTGAAAAACTCTATTCAAAACAGTCAAAATTATTTCTCAAACTCTTACCTGTCAAAAATAAAAAAATGTCAAAAGTTGACTAATCCCGACTTTTTCCTCTGGATTAGTATAATCCCGACTTTTATCTCGGGATTACTATAATACCCACTTTTTTCTCGGGATTAGTACTAATCCCAACTTTTTTCTCGTTATTAGTATAATTCCGACTTTTATATCGGGATTATTATAATCCTGACTTTTTTCTCGGTATTAGTACTAATCCCGACTTTTTTCTCGGGATTACCATAATCCCGACTTTTTTCTCGGGATTAGTATAATCCCGACTTTTTTCTCGGCATTACTACTAATCCCAACTTTTTTCTCGTTATTAGTATAATTCCGACTTTTGTCTCGGGATTATTATAATCCTGACTTTTTTCTCGGTATTAGTACTAATCCCGACTTTTTTCTCGGGATTAGTATAATCCCGACTTTTTTATCGTGATTAGTATAATCCCAACTTTAATCCCGGGATTACCATAATCCCGACTTTTTTCTCGGGATTAGTATAATCCCGACTTTTTTCTCGGCATTACTACTAATCCCAACTTTTTTCTCGTTATTAGTATAATTCCGACTATTATGTCGGGATTACTATAATCCCGACTTTTTTCTCGGTATTAGTACTAATCCCGACTTTTTTCTCGGCATTATTACTAATCCCAACTTTTTTCTCGTTATTAGTATAATTCCGACTTTTATCTCGGGATTATTATAATCCTGACTTTTTTCTCGGTATTAGTACTAATCCCGACTTTTTTCTCGGGATTAGTATAATCCCGACTTTTTTCTCGTGATTAGTATAATCCCAACTTTAATCCCGGGATTACCATAATCCCGACTTTTTTCTCGGGATTAGTATAATCCCGACTTTTTTCTCGGCATTATTACTAATCCCAACTTTTTTCTCGTTATTAGTATAATTCCGACTTTTATCTCGGGATTATTATAATCCCGACTTTTTCCTCGGGATTAGTACTAATCCCGACTTTTTTCTCGTTATTAGTATAATTCCGCCTATTATCTGGGGATTACTATAATCCCGACTTTTTTCTCGGGATTAGTACTAATCCCGACTTTTATGTCGGGATTATAATTTTTTCTACATCATGTCCGTTCAGCGCTTTCGTAAAATATAACTTCAAAACATGATTTACTGAAAATTGCATAAAGTTCACTCTAATGAGCTGCATTCGGTTTGTTAATTGTTTAAGTAACCATTAAGAGATTGCTTCGTTGGATTTCAAGATGTAAGCGAATAAACCACTTGGAAGCGATTTGAGCCTTACATATTAATATTTAATACAGAAGATCCTATTAATTCTATAATATCCAAATCGAAATGTCGAATCGTGTTATACGGTTTGAGAAATTTATCTTAGAAAATTATTAATGGATGTTATGTTATAAATTAAGTCGAGTGTGATTATAATTAAGAATATATACCAAAATTAGATATTTGTGACGTAATGAGGAAAGTGCATTTATGGATTTCACTAAATATCATATGAAATTTTTAATATGAATTCACCTTCCTGTAAATTAGATATTTAGCTGGAAACTAAAAATATCTTCCTAAGAATGTTGACATATATAAATGGTGAGTGTTGATAAAAAAAAATGGCGATATTGAGTCTCTTACCAAATTTGTTTCAATAGTAAAGGAATTGAAGGGATCAGCCATTAATCGGACAAAAAGGGCGAAATGGAAGGGTCTTATTCGTCTGAAAGAGTCGATGAATTGAAACATAAAGACTTATCCGGGAATTCCCCCAAGAAATATGTGCTCGTGTTGCTATTTTATTTTCTATTATTCTTTTCCTGCACTTTTTCCCGATATCAAATTGATTTCATTTTTGTTTTATTTTTGGATTGTTGAATGCATGGAGAAAGAAACATGCTTTTTTTTATTCCACTTGCTATATATTCAAACCATTTCAATATAAATAGTGTTTCGGTAAAAAAAAGTAAGTCTGTAAGGAAAATATAAAATTAAATGGGTTTTATATCTAAGTATTTATATAGGGTGTTACATAGGTAAACCGACATACGTTAACTGCAAATAGAGGGCACTTTGGTGATTCCAAAAAACTAATATTTTATGGGTCTAACCCGCCTTATAAGTGAGTTACATACAGGGTGTTTTGTCAAAATTGCTTATTTCTTCTAACACTCGATTCTTCGGAACCACCCTATAAATTTATTTCATATTTAGCAAGCTTGTTTGAGTCCATTAGTACATTACACTGACATAGTAAGCAAAATAAAAATCCAGGGCCGACTTCAAAAAAAAATATCAAAATTATTTTCTCGATGAACAACACTCTGTATATCAGAATTTTAAAAAATTGGATAGTATATTCGAAAAGAGCGGAATAATTTAAGTAGCAATTCATGTTTTTTGAGACTGCACCTCTCATTTTGATACTAACTCAAACTAAAAAATTGTTCATTGTTCATTCATCAAAAAAGAACAGATTGTTTCAATAATAGTAATATTTTAAACTTTTTTTTATTAAATTATTATTATGGCTTAACACTACTTAATGGCTATATACTTACTTAATATTTAAGACTAAAACAATTTTTTTAAATTTTTAAAATTTGCCCTTGTTTTAGACGTACATATTAATAAATATGTAGCCATTAAGTAATGTTAAGCCATAATAATAATTTAATGAAAAAAAAAATAATTTTTTTTTTCCATATGGTGCGAACTTTATGTACTGTAAGTATTTGCCTTGGAAAAATATCAATAAAATATTATTTATTTCTCTTCAAAACTAGGAGCACCATTACTAAATGAATTTCCCTTATTAAGCAAAATCGCACGAATTCGACGAAAATGAACAATTTTTTTAGTTAAAAGTTTTAGTATCAAAATGAGCGGTGCAGTCTCAAAAAACATGAATTCCTACTTAAATTTTTCCACTCTTTTCGAATTTGTTATCCAATTTTTAAAATTCTCATATGCAGAGTGTTGTTCATCGTTAAAATAATTTTAGTATTTTTTTTTTGAAGCCGGACCTGGATTTTTATTTTGCTTACTGTGTCAGTGTAATGTACTAATAGACTCAAACAAGCTTGCTAAATATAAAATAAATATACAGGGTGGTTCCGAAGAAACGAGGGTTAGAAGAAATAAGCAATTTTGACAAAACACCCTGTACCTCACCGAAGTGCCCTCTATTTGCAGTTAACGTATGTCGGTTTATCTATGAAACACCCTGTATATATAGGTATATACCGATAAATTTTTTTTTTACTGATTCTTATTCAGAAGGTCATAATCGGCGTAGCGCCCCTATTCTCGGTTCTGGGTCCCGTCATTGAATCGATTACAATAGGTAGATTCCATATACGGAAATCTACCTAAAAAAGGAGAAAATCAAAAAAAAAAAGACAAAAAAGATAGAAAAATAAGGAAAACTAGAGAAAACTCTGGAAAAATAGTGTAAAATTGGGGTAAATTAAAATAAATGCAAAAAATTTGGAAAAATAGGTAAAAACACGGGAACATCGGTAAAAATGGGGAAAAATCTGAAAAGATGGTGTAAAATAGCGAGAAATAGGGGAAAATCTTTAAAAATAGTGAAAAATTTTAATAAATATAAAAAAATAAGAATAATAGGGGAAAATCAGGAAAAATAATGAAAAATATGGGAAAATTTGGAAAAACAGGTAGTTTAAAAAAAATAGGTTAAAATTGGGAAAAATCAGGAACAATGCGGAAGAATAAGAGAATTTCGGAAAAAATAGGTGGGAAATATAAAAAATTGTGAAAAAATTAAAATAAATATGAAAATTGGGGAAAATAGGAAAAAACTACAGAAATAGTGAAAAATTTGTATACATTTAAAAAAAAATATGAAAAATTATGATAAATATTAAAAAACAGGAAAAATTTGAAAAATATTAAAAAGTTGGAAATAATAATGAAAAAAGGTAAAAATCTGGAAAAATAGTTAAATATTGGGAAAAATAGTGAAAAACTGGGAACAAGGAAGAAATCGGGAAATATAGTGAAAAAATCGGTTGTGTCACAATAAAACTTTTCAGATATTTAATGTTAAAGTTTTAAATTTCGACATTTTTTATTTTTGACAGGTGACGGTTATAGAAATAATTTTCACTATTCTGAATAGAGATTTTCAAGGGCTTTCAAGTGACATATTATAAGTCAAATTCCGTGACATATTGCATCTGTCATTGTTTAATAGTGACACTTTCGTTTGACAGACGTCGTACAAAAGTAAAGAATTCTTCCGACAGGTAACCCAAAGCCACATACCAAGTTTCAGCTCAATGGGACTAATACTTTTTCAGATATTTAATGCTGAAATTTCAAATTTTGACATTTTTTAATTTTTGACAGGTGACAGTTGGAGAAATAATTATGACTGTTCTGAATAGAGATTTTCAAGGGTTTTCAAATTCCGTGACATATTGCATCTGTCACTTTTTGATAGTGACACTTCCGTTTGACAGATGTCGTACAAAAACTAAGGGGTTCTTCGGGTAACCGAAACCCATCTACCAAATTTCAGCTCAATCGGATTAAATGTGTGTCCTCTATCGTGGAAGAATATACACAGACAGATAGACAGAAAGACAGACTTCCATTTGGAAATTGTCTTAATCATCTCATGTGACCTCAAAATGGATATTTCCATCTTTATGTCGAAAAATTTTTTTAGGTCGTTCACAATACTTTCCCTTCTCGGAGGTGGGTCGGGAAAGTAAAAGACTGGCTAGATATAAAATTGATTGTAGATATAATACCAAAATTTATAGTGTAAACAGATTGAATTTGATAGACAACTAAACAAAAATCATTTATTAATTTTTAGTATATATACATATTCCATAATAATAATATGTTATGGTTTTAAGCTGTTCTTTTCTAAGCCTCTATCCAGATGAAATATAATAATGTTATTAAAAGAATTTCCAACACGAGTAGTCTGGATTAAACAAAAAGTCTCAAACAATGCCCGTCTGGCTCGGTTCAATCGACGCACAATATCCGTCCTCTGCAAACTTATAAATAGACCCTTTTATAAAGAAACGAAAATGTGACCCAATAGAAAAATAAAACCGTAAATCGAACAAACAAGAAAATTGGTAGCAGTAAAGACGCCTGTATAAAGTCCATTGGATTCGAATAGGGAAACAATGGAAAACAGTAGTTAAAAAAAACTTTTTATTATTTGATACAAATATTTTGATAAATATATTTAAAAATGTGTATGTAAGAATAAAATTTGTTACTGTATATAATTTTTTATATACATTTGCGAAATTATTAAGGAAACAGCTATAAATGTGGAAATTATCACATTTCTCAATTTCTAAGTTTTTGGAATGAATATCGTACCCGAAATTCCTGAATGGGTTTTAGAGAGTAAGGGGCAACTGCATACCAAAAATCAGCTCCACATATTTAATACTAGCTGAATACGACCGAGGTTTGCTTGCTTTTTTTCTATTTTTCTTGTTTTTCATTATTTTTCCTGTTTTTACCTATTTGTTGTTATACAGGGTGTGTCACGTAGACGGCCCATTAGCCATATATGGAAAAGTAATGTTATTTCAAATTTGAAAATTTATTTACACAGGTTTGTCAATACGCTCTATCTAATGAAAATATTTGTTATTTTAAAAAGAACACCCTGTCATTTTTTACATTTTTAGATTCGTCATAAAAAACTGATTTCAAAAACCTTAACACTTCTTTTATAAAACGAATGGTTTTGAACTTATAGACAATTGAAAATCGCATTTTTTCAACTTTAAGTAATTGCTCCGGTCAAACGACATTAAATCGGATAAAACGGCTTACATTTTCCTGTCTTAACTTTTTGAGTTCTATTTTGTGACATAAGAAAAAAATTCATACAGGGTGATCAAAATTTCGATCATTCTGTATACATTTTCTTCTTATGTCAAAAGGTATCGGATTTTATGTCGTTTGGCCGGAGCAATCACTTAAAGTTGAAAAAATGCGATTTTCAATTATCTATAACTTTAAAACTATTTAGTTTATAATATAAGTGTAATAGGTTTTTGAAATCAGCTTCCCACGAAAAATCTAAAAATGTAAAAAACTTCAAGGCGTTCCATTTTAAATAACAAAGTTGATCGTTACTTTCGGAACACCCTGTATAAACCGAAAGTTAAAAATAGTTTCATTAGATAAAGCGTATTTACAATCCTGTGTAAATAAACTGTCAAATTTGAATTAACATTACTTTTCCATATATGGCTAATGGGCCGTCTACGTGATATACCCTGTATACCTTTTCCCTATTTTTCATTATTTTCCCCAATTTCCGCTTATATTTCACCCACTTTTTTATTTATTTTTCCTCAATTATCTCGAATTTTCCTGTTTTTTCTGTTTTTTATTGTTTTTTCCTGTTTTTGCATGATTTTTCTCAATTTTCACTATTTTTCTCAAATTTTCCTATTTTTTCCCTCCTCTAATTATCGCTCTTTTTCTCCATTTTTCCTCTTTCTATTTTTTCCTGTTATTCATTACTTTTTTTATTTGTACTTATTTTTCCCTAATTTCCCCATTTTTCTAATATTTTTTATATTTGTACTTATTTTTCCCTATTTTTTCCATTTTTCCCCATTTTACCCCATTTCCCACTACTTATCGGGAAAGTTTTTGGATCGCCACAACCGATTTTTATATCATTCATAAATATTTTATATAGAGAGAATTTTTTTTAATTTTTTTCTCGTTTTTTTTTCTCATTTTTCTGATTTTTTTGTTTTTCTGTTTTTATTTATGGTTTTTAGATTTTTTCAATTTTTCCCAATTGTTCTGTTTTTTTTCTATTTATTTCTTTTGTTCCTTGTTTCTTATTTTTCTTATTCCTCTGAGTTTTTGCCATTTTTTTGCTATTTTTTTGCGATTTTATTGCGATTTCGAATGTTTTCTTTTTCTTAAGGTTACAATTTTTTCTGGTTTACCGGTTTTTTATTTGTTTTTTTCTCGGATTTTTGCGATATTTTTAGATTTCTTGCGTTTTTTTTTCGACTTCTTTTTTATTTTGTTTTTGTGATTTTTAGCATTTTTTGCGATTTTCACCGGTTTTTTATAATTTTTTTGTTTTTTACCGATTTTACAATTTTATTTTTTTATTTGTTATTTTTTTTCAATATTTTCTGATTTTTTAACGTTTTCTGTTCTTTTCTTAGTTTTTACTATTAATTTTTTTGATTCTTTTGGTTTTCTAATTCTTTCTTTTGTTTCCTAATTGTTGCTCATTTTTTCTTATTCCTCTGTTTTTTTGCGATTATTTGCCGTTTTTTTTCCTATTTTTTCGAGATTTTGTTGCAATTTTTTTCAATCGTTTCGAATTTTGTCGTTTTTTATTGTTACAATTGTTTCTGTTTTTTGGCAGTTCTTTGTTTTGTTTTTTTTGCGATATTTTTCGATTTATTGCGGTTTTTTTTTTTCGATTTCTTTTTTTTTGTGATTTTTAGCGTTTTTTGCATTTTAAGTGCTTTTTTTACAATTTTATTTTTTATTTTTCATTTATTTTCCAATATTTTTTGATTTTTCTTTCAATGTTTTCCAATGTTTTTTGTTATTTTCGTATCTTTTTAGATTTTTTTGATTCTTTCGATATTTATGATTTTTTCTCGTTTTTTCTCATTTTTCTGATTTCTAATTTTTCCTCATTTTTCTCATTGTGTTTTTTTCTAATTCCTCCTTTTGTGTCCTAATTGTTTCTCATTTTTTCTTATTATTCCTCTGATTTTTCGCAATTATTTGTCAGTTTTTGCTATTTTTACTTTCCCGGCCCACCTCCGAGAAGGGAAAGTATTGTGAACGAGCTAAAAAAAAATTTCGAGATAAAGATAGAAATATCCATTTTGAGGTCACCTGGGATGATTAAGACTATTTTCAGATGACAGTCTGTCTGTGTGTATTCTTCCACGATAGAGGCCACACATTCAATCCAATTGAGCTGAAATTTGGTATATGGGTTTGGGTTACTCGTCGGAAGAACCCATTAGTTTTTGTGCGACATCTGTCAATGCAATATGTCACGTAATTTGACATGCGATATGTCAAACTGTCACCTGTCAAAAATAAAAAATGTCAAAATTTGACACTTTAACATTAAATATCTGAAAAAGTATTCGTGGATATTCGTCGGGAAATTTTTGTTGTTTATTTTGATGGTATTCACTATTACCTATTTATACCTATATTTAAAGCTGATATAATAAATAAATCTATCACAAAAATATTCGTTCTTTTAATATTTATGTCGTTTTTTAAATTTCTTTTCATTATTATTATTATTTCGCCCATTCTTGCTTCTTCCCATCCCAATTATCAGCTTTCTTAAAATCTAGTAGAATTGTTTTCTCTATTATGATTACTAATTTAGTTTGGTAAGGATTTTTTTTATTCTTATTTTTTATTCTCATTTTCGATGTTATCGCCAATTATTTGACATTTTGATATATTATTTTTATTAAAAGGATAATGATAAATCAATTCTAATTTTGTATCAGAACAATCGAAAAATATCTTATTCATATACGACAAATACTTGTGGACCAGTTGAATTGGATAAACCTTTAATAAAATCAAGTGAAGCCCTCTGGCCTCTTGCAACCTCTAAGCAAGTTCCGCTAAAGCCGTTCCGTAATTTTTAGGAGTGTCAAAGGGGCTGGGATGCGCTCGGCATATCCTTTGATGTTCCTGGTCAAATATGCGGGGTTGGAATTTTCTTATTATTAATTTTCTTGAGTTCTCTTTTCCTTCGTGTACGCCTCGGGGACCAGAAGGGCCTTAAATGGATGACAACGGGCAAGTATTTTGCGGAAGAATTAGGAATATGGAAGGAAAAAAAGCGAATAATAGATTTTTCTACGATAAAAAAGTTTTCGCTTGAGTTATTTAGGGTTTTCTTTTTCGTTGAATGATTTTATCGGATAAAATTGTTAGTTTAGGTTTGTTTAAAAAATAAATTATAATGAGATATTTAAACATATATTTTTTTTGATTTTTTAGTGGAACTTTAGGGGGTTGAAATTTCAAAAAATTTATATCTCCCCCATGTTCAAAAATATTGAAACAGGTCATAAGACTTTTTTTATCTTCTAATTATTATAAAACTAATTTGTCTGAAACTTTTTTTCATCCAACCCACGGGAGTGGAACTGGAGGGGGTTAAAATTTCAAAAAAATTCATATCTCCGCTATTTTTGAAAATATTGAAACAAGTCATCAGACTTTTTTCATGCCCTAATAATTATAAACTTTTTTCGATCTGACCATATCGTGGAGGGGGGAAGGATGAAAGTCTCAAACAGACAATAGAAATCTACCTCCCCTGTCTATTTGGTTTTTTTTTGTATTTAGTTATTTTTTTACATTTTTATACCACTTTGAGATCGGATTTTTTTCGGTTCTAGTTAGAATCTTTTTATAATAAGTGACACCGTGTCCTATTGGTAGATGGCGTTACCTGTCTACCATCATTTTACTTTCCCGACCCACCTCCTAGAAGGGAAAGTATTGAGAACGAGCTAAAAAATATTTCGGGGATAAAAACGGAAATATCCATTTTCGGGTCCCCTAAGAAGATTAAGACCATTTCCAGATGGAAGTCTATCTGTCTGTCTGTCTGTCTCTCTGTCTGTGTGTGTATTCTTCCACGATAGAGTCCACACCTTTAATCCGCTTGAGCAGAAATTTGGTATATGGGTTTGGGTTACCGTCGGAAGAACACATTAGTTTTTGTACGACATCTGTCAAAACAGAAGTATCACTATCAAAAAATGACAGTTGCAATATGTCACGGAATTGGACATGCAATATGTCATTTGAAAGCCCTTGAAAAACTCTATTCAGAACAATCAAAATTATTTCTCCAACTGTCACCTGTCAAAAATAAATATGCAATATGTCATTTGAAAGCCTTGAAAAACTCTATTCAGTACAGTCAAAATTAATTCTCCAACTGTCACCTGTCAAAAATAAAAATGCAATATGTCATTTGAAAGCCCTTGAAAAACTCTATTCAGAACAGTCAAAATTAATTCTCCAACTGTCACCTGTCAAAAATAAAAAAATGTCAAAATTTGAAACTTCAGCATTAAATATCTGAAAAAGTGTTAATCCGATGGAGCTGAAATTTGGTATATTTTATCTTGGTTTACCCGTCGAAAGAAGCCATTAGTTTTTGTACGACATCTGTCAAATGGAAGTATAACTATCAAAAAATGACAGATACGATACAAAATGTCACGGAATTGGATATGCAATATGTCAAACAGTCAAAATTATTTCTCCAACTGTCACCTGTCAAAAATAAAAAAATGTCAAAATTTGAAACTTCAGCATTAAATATCTGAAAAAGTGTTAATCCGATGGAGCTGAAATTTGGTATATTTTATCTTGGTTTACCTGTCGAAAGAAGCCATTAGTTTTTGTACGACATCTGTCAAACGGAAGTATAACTATCAAAAAATGACAGATACGATACAAAATGTCACGGAATTGGACATGCAATATGTCAAACAGTCAAAATTATTTCTCCAACTGTCACCTGTCAAAAATAAAAAAATGTCAAAATTTGAAACTTCAGCATTAAATATCTGACAAAGTATTTGTGGATACTCGTCGGGAAAGTTGTGGGGCGACACAACCGATTAATTTTACATAACGTTAAGAAAATATTAGCACTATTGTGTTTCCAGGTGAGATTTGAATTCTATGCATCTGAGCACATTGGCGCTGATGAGTCTACAAGGGATGAAACAGGTGGCCGGTATACAGCCTGATGTATAGAAATCAAATTTTTACTAATTACAAGTATTCAACACTTGTTTTTGAGGTTTCGTACTTCTTAGAGATGAGCTTTCTTTCGGTTCCAGTTAGAACTGGTTCTTATTACACAGATTGATTCTATTTCCAAGTAATAAGTGACACAGCGTCCCATTGGTAGATGGCGTTAGCTGTCTATTATTATTCTTACAGCATGTGTACATAATATTAGCACTATTGTGTTTCGAGGTGAGATTTGAATTATATGCATCTAAGCACATTGGCGCTGATGAGTCCTCAAGGGATGAAACAGGTTCTTGGTATAAGACCTGATGTATATATATATCAAATTTTCACAAGTTACAAGTATTTAACACTTGTCTTTGAGGTTTCGTACCTCTTTGAGATGAGCTTTCATTCGGTTCCAGTTAGAACTGGCTCTTATTACACAGTTGGAATCTTTTACAAGTAATAAGTGATACAGTGTCCCATTGGTAGATGGCATTAGCTGTCTATTATCATTTTTACATCATTAGCACGATTGTGTTTCGAGGTGAGATTAGAATTCTATGCATTGGCGCTGATGAGTCCTCAAAGGACGAAACAGGTGCCTGGTATAAGGCCTGATGTATATAAATCAAATTTTCACAAATTACAAGTATTTAACACTTGTTTTTGGGGTTCCGTACCTCTTTAATTCGGTTCCAGTTAGAACCGGTTCTTTTTACACAGATGGAATCTTTTGGTAGTTGGCGTTAGCTGTCTACCATCATTTTTACATCATGTTTAATCAGTATTAGGCCTGGTATACGGCCTCCTCGATATATAGAAATCGAATTCTAATAACCTACAAGTTTTTAACAGATAAATTTTTTTATTTAATGCAAATAAAAAGATTTTGGTTCTAGATAATGGCGCTATAGTAGGAAAATGGAGAAAATTTATCGGTGATATTTGTATATTTGTATAATAACACAAGTATTACGACATTTATTTTCTACTATATTTCAAATTACTATAAAATATTTTAATCAAAACAAAAAGGAAAAACTAAAATTTATTAAAAAAAAAAACCTTTATTCTCCTTTCCATAAATTTTTTTATTATCTCAACGTTCGGTTTTAATAATTTTATTTTAGATGATACTAAAACAAATGAAAAAGTTGAGTTCCTACTTCAAAAATATCATGAGATTCTGCGGTTAAATTTCGCTACATTTCATTATCTAGAACTTTATATGCTACCAAGCCGTAATCTCTATAAAGAAAAGACCCACAAAAGTAAATGGAAGTGTCTACTTCGCCACTCTGACGGCTAAATAATAAGTATTGAATTATATTAATAATTTTTTTAAATTAGTTATTAAAAAAGAAAATCGTCGTTAATCTAAAAAAATGTTCATATTCTTGTGTGTAAAAAAGCAAATTGTCAAATCGAAATATATTATTATTTTGAATTTAATTATTTTTATTATTATTATTAAGTTAAATTCATTGATAAAGGTGCCAAAAATGGTGCCACAATTCATCAGTAACTTTCAGTAACATTCATCTTATAATTCTTATTTTTTAAATATTTAAAATAACTAGATTTTCAATATTAAAAAAAAATAAGAATCATAAATTCATTAATTACAAAGAATATTCTGTAAAAAATATGACCAATTAAAGAAAAGTATTTTAATGAGTTTTATCTTCAAGTAGATTCATTTATAGATTTATTATTTAAATTAGACAGATAAAGTAGAAAATGGGCTCTTCACAGACGCTTTTCGAGCTTTAACGTTAGCAAATTCATTTATTATTTTAGAATAGTCTAAAATACGCGCTTACTTGTAATTAATGTTGAGTGTTGCCAGACCATTTAGTCGCTCTTGACATGTTATTGATTGTAGAAACTTTTTAATTCTTAGAATATTAAATAATTTTTCACTGTTAAAATAACCTGAAAAGGATATTTTAAAAAATTTAGCAAATATTTTTAGATGTAGGGAACAAACTTGATTTTTATTATGTTAACGTCTGAAAAATTAAACATTCATTCAATAATTTAATAACATCGAAAAATTTCTTAAATTAGGGCGAATTTTTGAAAACTTGGCATAAATTTCAGCTCGCAAAAATATTTCAAGTTTGAGAAAATTTCAAAAAATTGACGACATTTCAAAAATTACAGATCAGGGAAAATGAGAACGTTGAAAAAATTTTGAAAAAAATCTAAAAACAAGGCACCAAAAAAACTGAAAAAATTCTAAAACAAAGTAAACATTTCTTAGATTTAAATATATTTTTGAAAACTTGACAGCAGCTAATTTTTTTATTATTTTAACATCACAAAAGACCCAGTTTCCCAATTTTTTTTTGTAATTTGGCAACCTCACAAAATATCACTTCATAAAAATAAAAAACTTCATAAAAATGAAAATGTCTTAAATTAGGGTGAATTTTTGAAAACTTGGCATTTTCACCTTATAAAAATATTTCAAAAAATTGACGACATTTCAAAAATTACAGATCAGGGAAAATGAGAACGTTGAAAAAATTTTGAAAAAAATCTAAAAACAAGGCACCAAAAAAACTGAAAAAATTCTAAAACAAAGTAAACATTTCTTAGATTTAAATATATTTTTGAAAACTTGGCAGCAGCTATTTTTTTATTATTTTAACATCACAAAAGACCAAGTTTACCAATTTTTTTTTAAATTTGGCAACCTCACAAAATATCCTTCATAAAAATAAAAAACTTCATTAAAATGAAAAACTTCATAAAAATGAAGAACTTAATAAAAATTAAAATGTCTAAATTAGGGTGAACTTTTGAAAACTTGGCATTTTCACCTTAAAAAAAATTTCAAATTTGAAAAAATCTGAAAAGTTGACGGTGTTTCAAAAATTACAGGATAGGGAAAATATGAACGTGAAAAAAATTACTCAAACTTAGAAAAAAATTTAAAAACAAGACAGCAAAAAAAACTGAAAAAATTCTAAAACAAACTAAAAATTTCTTAGATTTAAATATATTTTTGAAAACTTGGCAGCAGCTCATTTTTTTATTATTTTAAAATCACGAAAGACCTAGTTTCCCAAATTTTTTTTTTCAAATTTGGCAACCTCACAAAATATCACTTCATAAAAATGAAAAACTTCATAAAGGTGAAAATTTCTTAAATTAGGGTGAATTTTGGAAAACTTATCATAAATTTCACTTTATAAAAATATTTCAAGTTTGAGATAATTTCAAAAAATTGACGGCGTTTCAAAAACTACAGGTTAGGGAAAATATGAAAATGAAAAAAACTACTCAAATTTAGAAAAAAAATTTAAAACAAGGCAGCAAAAAAAACTACAACCAATAATTTGTTAGATTTAAATGTATTTTTGAAAACTTGACAGCAGGAATTTTTTTTATTATTTTAACGTCACAAAAGATCTGGTTGCAAAAATGTTTAAAAATTTTTCAACCTCGCAAAATATCATTTCAAAAATGGAAAACTACAGGTTAGGAAGAAATCTGAACACAGCAAAAATTACTCAAATTTAGGAGACATTTCAAAAAGTTAACGACTGAGCAAAAAAATCTTGGAAAAATTATAAAAAATAGCAAAAATTTCTTTAATTCCGATTTAATTATATATCTGAAAAGTGGGCACATTTCGCAAAATAATTGACCTGGGAACATTTTAAAAAATTGGTTAAAATACTATTTCACAATATTTCTCTTTCTTTCCATAAAATACCAACACATTGTGTTTCTAAACCGAAATTAGACAGGTATGTATTTAGATTTTATCTTCGATTATCAGGCACGTAGATTTCAAATGAACATTTCGCAATTTATGGGAGTACGGATCTGTTAGATCTAGAAATTATCCAACTAAAGGACATATTTAGGGAAATAATTTAAACCCACAAAAGAAATGAGGGAATTTTTATATTGAAGTAAAAGTTTCTTAGAATTAAAATAATTTTAATAACTTGACAACAACGTAAAAACAATAAAATATTATGACGTAAAAATTTCGTATTTTTTAATATTTTATGTCGAATCCAAACCGAAAATTAGAATTTTAAATTTTACACAAGTGACAGAAAAATTTCACAAATTTTAAAATTTTAAACCACCGTAACATTTTTGTATTTGTATTCACAAATTTTTTCGTAACACAATTTTTCGTTTATCTTTTTAAATCTTAAAACAAAATTTTAAATTTTAAGCAAAAAAAGATAATTTCATAAATGAAATTGCAGACCCCCATAGCACTTTTCATGCTAGTTTAAATTTTGTTTATTATGAATCTAAGTCTAAAAACAGAATTTTAAATTTTACAAAAATAAGAAAAAAATTTTAAATATTCACACCTTCATAGGCACAAATTTTTTCGTAATATAATTTTTTGTTTATTTTTCAATAATGAGTCCTAATCTTAAAAAACAATTTTAAATTTTACCCAAAAAAAAATTGAAAATTTTAGGAATTTTGAAATTGCAGACCACCGTAACTTTTTTGCACAACATTTTTATGGCACAATTTTTTGTTTAATTTTTATTTATTGTAAATCTAAATATAAAAACACAATTTTTAATTTTACCAAAATAAGGAAAAAATTTAAAAAATTTTAAATCTTCACACCCTCATAAATTTTTTGTGTTAGTAGGCACAAACTTTTTCGTAATATAATTTTGTATTTATTTTTAATGGTGAGTAAAAATCTTAAAATACAATTTTAAATTTTACAAAAAAAGAAAGAAAATTTCAAGAATTTAGAAATTGCAGACCCCCATAACTATTTTGGTCTTAATAGGCACAAACTTTTCATGACACAATCTCTTGTTTAATTTTTGTTTATTATGAATCTAAATCTAAAATCAGAATTTTAAATTTTCCAAAAATAAGAAATAAATTTTATATTTTTTTTGTTTTAGTATTCATACATTTTTTCATAATACCATTTTTCTTTAATTTTTTAATGGTGAGTCTAAATCATAAAACAGAATTTTAATTTTTACCCAAAAACAAGAAAATTTCAGGAATTTTGAAATTGCTAACCCCTATAACTTTTTGTCTTAATAGGCACAAATTTTCATGACAAAAGTTTCTGTTTAATTTTTCTTTGTTGTGAATCTAAGTCTAAAAACAGAATTTTGAATTTTACAAAAATAAGAAAAAAATTTCACAAATTTTAAACCTTCAAGCACAAATTTTTTTGTAATATAATTTTTTGTTGATTTTTTAATGGTGAGTCCAAATCTTAAAAAATAATTTTAATTTTTACCCGAAAAAGTAGAAAATTTCGGGAATTTAAAAATTGCAGACCCCCATAACATTTTTGTCTTAATAGGCACAAACTTTTCATGACACAATTTCTTGTTTAATTTTTGATTATTATGAATCTAAATCTAAAAACAGAATTTTAAATTTTACAAAAATAAGAAAAAAATCTAACAAATATTAAAACTTTACAACCCCCATAACTTTTTTGTGTTAGTATACACACATTTTTGATAATATAATATTTTGTTTATTTTTTAACGGTGAGTCTACATCTTAAACCAGGATTTTAATTTTTACTCAAAAAAGAAGAAATTTTCAGGAATTTTGAAATTGCAGACCCCCATAACATTTTTGTCTTAATAGGCACAAACTTTTCATGACACAATTTCTTGTTTAATTTTTGATTATTATGAATCTAAATCTAAAAACAGAATTTTAAATTTTACAAAAATAAGAAAAAAATCTAACAAATATTAAAACTTTACAACCCCCATAACTTTTATCTGTTAGTAGGCACAAATTTTTTCGTGACATAATTTTTTCTTGATTTTTTAATGGTGAGTCCAAATCTTCAAAAAGCATTTAAATTTTTGACAAAAAAAAAATTTCAAGAATTTTGAAATTGCAAACCGCCATAACTTTTTTGTCTTAAAAGGCACAAACTTTTCATGACAAAATTTCTTGTTTAATTTTTGTTTATTATGAATCTAAGTCTAAAAAGAGAATTTTGAATTTTACAAAAATAAGAAAAAAAATTTCATAAATTTTAAATCTTCACGTCCTCAAAACTTTTTTGTGTTAGTAGGCACAATTTTTTTCGTAATATAATTTTTTGTTTATTTTTTATGGCCCAAATAGAATTTTAAATTGTACTTGCACAAAAAGACAAAATTTCAGATCAACATAACATTCTTGTCTTAATGGGCACATTTTTTTTTAATTTTATTTTATTGTGAATCTAAATTTAAAAACAGAATTTTAAATTTTACAAAAATGAGAAAAAAATCTCACTACTTTAAATCTTTACAATCCGATAAATTTTTTGGCACAAATTTTTTCATAATACAATTTTTGTTTATTTTTTTATGGCGAGTCCAAATCTTAAAACAGAAATGTAAATTTTAACCAAAAAAAAAAAAGAAAATTTCAGGAATTTTGAAATTGCAGACCAACATAACTTTTTTGTCTTTTCATGGCATAATTTTCTGTTTAATTTTTGTTTATTGTGAATCTAAATCTAAAAACAGATTTTTAAATTTTACAAAAATAAAAAAATTTCATAAATTTTAAATTTTCACATCCGTATAACTTTTTTGTGTTATAAGGCACAAATTTTTTCGTAATACAATTTTTTGTGGATTTTTTTTATGGTGATTCCAAATCTTAAAAACAGAATTTAAAATTTTACCTAAAAAAAAAAGAAAATTTCAGGAATTTGGAAATTGCAAACCCCATAACTTAAGAGGCAGAAACTTTTCGTAATACAATTTTTTGTTTAATTTTCGTTTATTATAACCGATTCTAAATCTTAAAATAGGATTTTAAATTTTATACAAATAAAAATAAATTTTACAAATTTTGAAACTGGGAACCCCATAACTTTTTGTCTTTATAAATACAAACTTTTTTATAATGAATTTTCATTTTTAGTATATTTTGTATTATTTCTACGACAAAAAAAAATAGCTGTTTATCGATCCATTTTCTTTATGATAAGCCAGTATTATTATACTATTTTACCGCTTCGCTGTAAAGTAGACATTCTCTACCCCACTTTCTTGATGTAATATGTTTTCAGAGGTACCTTTCAACCCGTTTATGGCAGATATATTTTTTTAAATATTGTCACAAAGAAATTGTTCCGTATGCTGAATAGTTTTTTCTGTTCTGGTAAAGATGTAGCGAAGTGTCGACAAAATAAAAAAAATATATTACTGCCAGATCCATTTGGAAGATTATTAGAAATATATTTAGGAGACGTTCGCTGCAGAAGTCGTTTGGAATATTATCAAGAATATATTTTATGTTAGAGATATGGAGTGCTGTTGAAAATGAATTTTGTTGACTATATACTTTATTTGATGGATTTTTATTTTTATAATAATTAAATTCTGGTATCTCGAGTTCTTGTAGTTTTTGTTTATTCAAACTTATTGCATTACATAAGGTGTTCATGAAATATTCAAAACATACTATAGATTTATGGCGACTGCGAAGTAAATTTGGTTTCAAAGTGCATACGTGATGTTTCCACCTGTCCTGTGGAGTGCACTGCTCTTATTTTAATCCCAGAGGGTATTAAAAGGGACTGTCAAATTAGAGAATTATTGACCAAGTTAAATCAATGAATTTAAAGTCTCCTTACATGTATAAATAAATAGCTGCAGTATTTAAGGCAAATGCTTCTGTACGTTTTTTATTTCTTGCTACATCTACCTAATAGTCTATTCAACAAGTTCTATTTATGTCAAACTTTTTTTCGTTTCCAAAAAATATGTTCGAGGTGTCATTCGATTCGGTATAGCGGGTAGATGATTTTTGAAAACATTCAAGAGCCGCTTGGAAAAATTAAATGGAAAAAATTGGGGTTTGGTTTTTTACAAATATCTCAAAAACCATATGACATTTTCAAATTTGAAAAAAAGATTCAAACTGAAGAGGAAATTTCCCAAAAATAATTATACTTCCCGGAACTTTTGGAGCAATATTTATAATTCTCCCAGAGGGTTGAAAATACGGCCGAAAACGGGGACTCTAGCTTTGAACCTTTAATGAATAAATATTATTTAAACTTAGTAAATATATTTACTATTTTTTTTATATAGTTCACAAAATTGTTATAAAAAAATGAGTTGATTATAAGATATTTTTTTTTTTTTGTGGAAACAGACTCATTGATACAAATCGTTTTTTTTTTTAGACGGCTATATAATTTTTAATTTTTCTGGTTTTGCGTTAAGTTTAGAGATTTTTACTGATAGGAAAAATTGTGTAGATTCTGAAACCATCATCAAAAGTTGTGTACAATCTGAGGAAATAATAATTATACTTGAAAATTTCCAACTTTAAAAATTGAGATTCCAAAATTCCATATTTTACGGACATTGGTTCGAACTTTTATGAATATCACCAATTTGCACAGATGCAATAAAAAAACTAATTTTAGTTTCAGAATTTACAGTATTTTTTATTTCTATATGTAAAATTTCAAATTTGCCTCTCTATTGGTTAGTTTTTTATCCAACTTTGAAAATGAACTTCGTCACAATAGTTACATTTTTATGAGAGTTTTGTGTTTATGAAATAAAAACAACAAAAAATATGAATACAAATATACAAATTTATACAATAAATTAATTATGAAAGATAATTTTTAGAAGATTTTGAGCCATATTTTTTTATTTTTTCTGATTTTTTGTTTTTTTCAGTTTTTTTTTTAATTTTTTTCAATTTTTTCTAATCTCTCCTCATTATTTCCCATTGGTCTGTTTTTATATAATTTTTTTGTTTTTCTTTTCTCATTCTTTTTATTTCATTGATTTTTTGGGATATTTTTGTCATATTTTTGTGATTTTAGTGGTTTTACGATTTTTTTGTGAAATGTTTCGATTTCTTGCTTTGTTTTAGGCTTTTTTTCCTTTTTTTGAGATTTTTGGCTTTTTTTTTTGTTGGTTTTGTTATTTCTTCATTTTTCCGTATTTTATTTCCTGTTTTTTGTCAATATTTTCTAATTTCTCTTTCAAATTTTTCCCAAGCTTTTGTTTTTTTTTTTATTTTTTTTCCGATTTTTTCTGTTTTTTGCAATTTATATCAATTCATTTGAATTTTTTCATTTTTTATGGTTACAGTTGTTTGCGGTTTATTGGTTGTTCTTTGGTTTTTGCGATGTTTTTCGATTTTTCTAGCTTTTTTCTCATTTTTCTGATTTTTTTCTAAATTTTCCGCGTTTTATTTTTATTTCATTGATTTTTTTGTGATTTTGTTGCTTTTTTGCGATTATTTTACGATTTCTTGCGTTTTTTAGGCTTTTTTTTCGTTTTTTGCGATTTTTAGTTTTTTTTTCGGATTGCGATTTATTTATTGTTTTCATATTTTACAATTTTATTATTCATTTTTTCCTAATATTTTCTGATTTCTCACTCAATTTTTTTGAAAGTTTTTGTTTTTTTTTTAATTTTTTTTTCGATTTTTTCTCTTTTTTTTCAAATTTTTTCTATTCTTCTAATTTTTGTAAAAAAAAATATTAAAACTAGCGTCCCGAATTTCGTACTTTGAAATCTGGTCACTATAATTTTAATTCTAAAAGAAACCTAGTTTTCATTATTTATTATACTAAAACAGTAATTTTAGCAACATTTTAAAAATATTGGAAAAAAGACATAAATTTTGTATTAAAATATCGAATTTCCTTTTTTCTTCTACTTAAAAATATGACGGCAACATTGCGTTACGAAAACATGAATTATATACCCCAAAATAATTATTTTGCACGTGGCGCCATCTATAAAAAATAAGTGAACTGTAAAATTGACAGAATAACAGGTTTTTGATGTATTTTTGGTGATGTTCATGGTTCAAATTATAAATTTTTGAACATACAAGACTTCTAAATGAAAGCAAAAAATAAAATATCTCTGAAATAGTTTTTACAGCGATTTTTGATGCTTTTTTTTTAGGTTAAATTTTCACAATTCCATTGTTTTTTCCATTTTCTTTATTTTTTTTCACTTTTTAATATATTCGGGAACTAATTTAATACCATTAGAGCATTATAAAAGCAAATCCGCTTATATTTATTACCCGGATAGTCCGTCATATATGTTCAAAAATTTCCCTATGCTTATCCTTTTGCTAACGCCGCCTTAAAATCGTAAATTTTCAAATTTTTTTGAACCATTTTTAAAAATTCCACAATTTTAAAATTTTGAAAAAAATCACAATTATAAAGTTTCTTTTTTTATTACAAATTTAACAATCTTTTTGTAATTTATAATATTAAAATTTAATTGAAAAAAATAATTCAATAAGAAAAACATTATTTCAGAATTAAAATACAAATTAGCGGCGAAATTCGGAAAAAAAGTAAAGACAAAATTTTTAGGATATATTATGTTCCATAATTTTGATTTCCTGTTGTATAATTTAACAGTTCTAAAAAATTAATTGATATCACACATTGTATCTATTTTTATTTATTTATATTGAAGGATAATTATGTTACTTTGTGCCGAAACAGGCAACATCAGTTCGGAATTAACTTATGTAAAAAGGATTCAATCTGTAAATTATTTAATTAGTATCTTATAACTACGTTAAGTTTTAATTTTTTTACTCAAAAAACAGACGGAAAAATAAAAATTTAGCACCATCAACCTTTAGTTATTCTCATTCAAAATTTGTTTCCGAAAATAGTTTTTTAATAAAATCAAATATAAAGACAAACTTTTAATAATAAGAATTTTTTTTTAATTATTGTTATTTAACTCATTTTTAGAGAACGGCAAAGATACGATATTAATCTCTACTATTCCTCTTTAAAATCTGAAGGTTATTTTTATTTAATAATATGTACTTTTTGCGCCTCGACCCTAACTGCCAGATAACTGGGACATCCTATAATTAGTGATTGTTTAGCATTTGATTTATTTGAGAAGTTACTAAAAAACAAAAAATTACAAAAATATTGTGATTATTTTGGATAAAACTGTATTAGTGATGAGGCTTCTTTTCGGGTACATGTAAAATGGTTTCCAAATTAAAGAGATTTAAAAATAATATGTAAATCGGTTCCCGTAATTTTTAGCTTACCTGATCTTTATGTGTAAATCGGTTCCCCGATATTTATATATTTAAAACGGATTATCAGATAATAGAACATATTAGTTACTACATGTATTTATTTACATACAAAGTTCAACATAGATTTTTAATTATTATCATAAAAATGCTCTACATATTATGACATAAATTGATTATTTCATTCTTTCATTAAAATACAGTGAAAACAAACATGTATTAAAATATAATCGACTAATTTCGTTTTTTTGGAAAAGATTTTATAATTTTTTGGCGGTTTTTAACTTTAGTGTTATGTATTTTAGCCGTGACATTCACACTTTGTAACTTTACATAAGTTTCCGTTTGAAACTCTTTAAGTTTTCTCAAAAAAAAAAATGAAAATGTTGGGATCCGCGTTAAAAAAGACTTATTGACGTGTTTGTGAAAAGAGTCAAAAGATTGAGTCAGCTCAATTTTGAGCAAAAAGGGAAGGCGGATAAAGAGTGTCTTTTGATACATAATTATATGTTAAATAAAAAACAAAACAGTAGCCAATATCATTAGGACTTAAAAAAGTTAGTCAGAAAGTTATATGGAGCCATCTACCAACTTCAGAATTTTCGTTTTTTCTTGAATTTTTCTATACTAGGACTGGGCAAGATGAAAATGGTATCCAATTGATTGCGTCAAACAAAAATTTGTTCCACAGCGTAGTGGATGGCTTTCTCATAATCAATAACGATGTTTGAAATTTTTAATCTAACACAATTATCTTCACAAATCTTTATGATTAAGTTAAATAATTTTATATATGTTTCTGCGCGTTTAGAAAGTAGAATAACAATAAAAAAATTAATGGAATATACCGCCCATTATAATAACCGTGTAATGTAAAAAATTGACAGAAAAACTGCGCACAATAATTAAACGTGCCATCTAAATACATTTGCGTGGTTTTTTCTAACATTTGAATATTTGATTTACACGAAAATATCACTATCTGTTCAATTCTATTATTGATGAGTAGAAAGTGCTTACATCTATGGGTTTTAATGCTTACCTCATCTAGAAAGTTAAAATTTCCTCTATGTTTTTCGGCAAACTTGGTTGTACATTTTTATGAGCATTGTACAGATTTCTTTTGACACAAGAAACGTCAGATGTAGTAAGAGTTGATGGCAAATTTTTTGAAGTATCTTATGAATAATCTTTGCTGGGTTTTCAGATAGGTCCTCGACACCTTTTTTTGCAGGTGAAATTAATAATTGTCCGTTTACGCTCCCTAAAATCGCTCTCAACGATAATGAAGTGTTTCCAGGTAATTACGTTTTATTACCTTATGGGCTTGGGAACCAATTTACGTATTGATAACAGCTAACAGGTTCCAACCTTTTATTTAATACCTGTTGGGAACCAAATTACCAACACCCTTCTTTTCCACCTTCCTTGAGGGTTCAAGCCAGTGAATCTGTTTTAAGAACAACCAATTTAGGTGAATCCTTCCATTCACATTTAAAATCGCATTTTTATAAGCTTCATCCTAATCTATTTAAATTTATAGATGTGTTAAAAGAGAGTATAAAAAGATTAATAATTCAAAAATAATGTTATAAAACATGAGTGAAAAATAAATTATAAGACCTGATTCGATTCTTTTAAATATATTTTGTATGTCCCTCGTAAAATAAAAGTAAAGCAGATAGAACACTTTTAGGTTTTAATGATTTTCAGGATTTTTTTCAGATAAAACTAAAACATATTTTCACAGTTTTCAAGAGTAGGAACCTAGATTTAACCTTTATCTCTTTATCTATATTTTTTTGATTTCTTAAAAATTAAAATAAAAAAAATCGGGGGACTACGAAATTACTGTTTACACTACTTATAGCTTTCTGTTCGTACAGTAAATCACGCTCTTAAAAATAATATGAAATTTAAATACTTACAGATTGTAGAATAAACATCAAGAAGTATTTATACACTTACCTGTAACAGAAGAAAATACAATTAGAAAAAAAAATATTTTGTTACAAAATTACTTTTTTTAATTAACCTTTCTAGTAATTAATCCGGCTTTTCTGACAACAGGACTGACAGTACTTCATAAAGTTTTTTGTCAGAACAGTATAATTAATTTTTTACCTTCGTAATTTCTTACCTATCAAAAATTTGTTCATGTATTTAAATATCCTTTTTTCCCCCATTTCCCCTTATCTACGTAATTTTAATTTCAGCCCAGTAAATGAATTTTTTACTATTTGTTAAATTTTTATGTATAATAAGTTTATTATTTAGCATTGTTTTTTCAAATAATGCCATCACTCTTTTTAGTCCTGAAGATGACTTATTAGCCGAAACTAGTGGCCGATTTGTGATTTATAATTTAGTGTTTTATTTCGTTTATTATTAAATTTATACTTTAACCAATGGAGTTTCACTATTACAAAATTAGCGATCAACGCGAAAAAATGAGAATGGAAAAATTTGTTCGAAGATAAATTTTCCCGGAAAGTCAAAACTCTCTTTAGAGTACAAATTCTACACTAAAAATCAGTTAATTAATTCACTTGATCCTAAAAATAGATTTAAATTTAAATAAGGGGTCGTATGGCATCCACAAGACCCTTAGCGGCCAGAAGAGCGGTCTTTACCTGCCCTACTGGGTTGAGTACTTGGTTAATTATGCCGTTATATATTCCAAAACTTTAAATAAACATAAAAAAATCCTTTATTATAATAAATTATACCAAACCAATTACCAAGCATGAAAGATAAAGGTATATAACACGAATGAAATTCACTTTGCTCCATTAAGCTTGACCTATCTCTAAATATCGAGGGATTTTCACTGCTACTCCAACTGAGACTTCCACAGCAACTCGGACTACCACTGGAACTCGGACTGTCTCTGCAACTAATGATAACGGATTGAATCGTCCTACTCGATTGGAACTTCGGCGTCTAAAAAGCATGGACGCGAGTGCCTGAGTGTCTCCATCTGTAAGGTGGAGGTTCTTATATTCGAAGCTTACAGTATTTCTCATGCCATGCCATGCAATACTTAATTTAATTATTTTAATTATTACGGAAAGTAAAGTAACTATTTATGAATTAATTTAGGTATAATTCAATTAATAAAATCTATAATCAGATTTAATAACCTTTGATTCGGGTGTGATTGTTAAGTCATTCCGTTGCCCCTTTAAATGGTGTAATAATATAAGGAATGCCTCTCACGGCATTTCGGATTCTCGGTTCTCCAGTCGTTATTCTCCAAAACTAAGTTACAATAACGAGGAAGGGGTCTAGGACTAATCACAGTTAACCTTGTAATATTCATTCCAAACTCATTATCATTGTGTGCTAGTGCTTTGATGACAAGTTTAGCGTATTAGGTCATTTGTGCATTAGACAGATAAGAAACGTCAATATTGCAACAAATATTTGATCAACTTTAAAAAAGTTTGTTACTGTCTGTATCTCATAAAATTTTAAAATTCCGATCTCAGATTTTGATTGAGTATAAAACATAGACAAAAATTGTATTACGAAAATTCTATGCCTATTAAGACAAAATATTTGTAGAGGACTGAAGATTTAAAATAAATGATTTTCGGTAAAAAAAAATAATTTTGTGTGACCCTATTAATTAATTTTCTGTCTACTTGATTATTGCAGAAACAATGGTATCAGCTGTCCATTTCTTTATATTTTTTATAACCTCTCTTGGTCCTTCATTTTGTCTATACAGTAACTCTCTTTTAAAGTCATTTCTACGTTAATCATGCACCAAAATTTTTTATCATTTGTGTTAGATGTTTTTTTAAGTTCTTGTTTCAAGTTTAGTACCAGTTTTCTGTTATTAACTCTATTTTTATTTCTTTATTTTTTTAATAGATGGAAAGAACAGTTTGAGAAAATCCCAAACCCAGAAATAGCAATGCAAGAATATGAAGAAATATATAAGAAAAATATTTATGATCAGATTTACTACTACATGGGACCATCAAGATGAAGAATAGAGAAAAATCATAGAGATCGACCGAAGAAGATCCAGGAAATGCTTAGGCAAGTCCCAGGCCTCATTTGAGACAAAATTCACAAGTCGCCATTACCATTCATAATTTCCGACCCCAAAAATCCCCACATTACAATTTTAAATTAAATCGGTCTATAATCATAATTTTTCTTTATTTTTATTTATCCTTCTATTTTTTTCTGTGTTTCCAATTTTTTCTTCATTTTTCCTATTTTTACAGATTTTTCTCATTTTCCCTATTTTCGCCAGGGAAAACATTGTTCCCATTTTACCCCATTTTTCCTATTTTCGCATTTTTCCAGGGAAAATATTTTTCTTATTTTCCCTCGTTTTCACTATTTTCCGTATCATTTCCCATTTTTTCTGTTTTTCCCGATTTTCGCATTTTCACAGAAAAACATTTTATGCTCTTTTATAAAAAAATTACTTACCAATACAAAAATGTAAACACATGTTTTTCAAATAAATAAAAAAAGAAGTTGTCAGCATTAGGAATCGAACCCACGCCTCCCAAATTGATGTAGGCCCCTTAGGGTTGGGCCGTTTGAAGTGATTTTTTTTTAAATGTTCGTCATAAAATTCCCTATCGATTCCTCTTTCTCGATTTTTGCTTTGAGTCTTCATTTTCATTAAATTTGACTCCAAAAATGGGTTTGCATGGAAAAAAAGTAGACTACTACTAGACTACGAGATTTTACCGGATATTTTTATGGGAAAATGCTCATCTTGTAAAAACCTGCAATTAGAATTCATACATTTTCATCAGAAAAAATTAATCATTTCTCATTAATAATAAACTATTGTATCCAAAATGGCCACTTTTGTCAAAAAATTGAATTCCCGAAAAAGTGTTTAAAATCATTTATGGAACCTTTCTGACCTTTTTCAGAATTACAGGAAAATTCGGAAAATCTCTGTATCTGGAAATTTTTTTGAATGTCCAAAAATGTGTCCAAAAGGAAAATTTTTTACTGATTCCCCGAATGTGTACAAATAGTTTATGTTATATGAGAATGTTTTCCAATACTTTCCCAATTTTCAGTAGAACGATTTCTGATATGTGAAAATTTTTGGATGATTGCGGGTATTTTAAAGGTAACGAAAAATTTCTCCACAAATTCTAAGTCTTGTAGGGTTTTCCAAGATGAGCATTTCCCCATAAAAAAGTCTGGCAAAATCTCAATCTCTAGGGTCATTTTTGTGCGAAAAATCTAGTTTTTTCCATGCAAACCTATTTTTGGAGTCAAATTCCGCGAAAACCAAGACCCGAAAAAAAAATCCACAAAGAGGGATCGATAGCAAATTTTATGACGAACATTTTAAAAAAATCACCACAAACGGCCCAACTCTAAAAGGCGTACATCAATTTGGGTGGCGCCGTCGAGGAGAATGTTGCTTTAAATCTGAGCCTGAACTAAATTACCGACAAAATAAAATAACTTGGAAAGTTTTAACCGGAGCGTGAATGAATATGCCAAAAGTTGAATTTATCAAGAATTTTTTTGTCAGGTAAAACCGGCACAGATTTTTGTAAATGAGGGCATTTTCGGACTCCTTAGATTCTGTAGAATCCGGATGGTAATTTTGGCTGCATGATACATCTTGTAGATTTTTAAAAATTGCCACTTTTACTCGAAAAATTAGGAATTTTGCAAAATTTCGTCTTTGTCGACCCCATTTTTGTAATTTTGGACCAAGCCGAAGGTAACTATGGTTTTAGAATTGAGATTGAGTCAAAATGTTAACATTTTTGTGTCAGAATTAATGCTAAAGACCAGTCCAAATCCATCTAGTTGGCGTCAACTGGGTGCAAGCACTAACATCGAAAAAATTAACAGTATAGAAGTTAAGGAAGCAATAAAATTATTGATTACTTCTGAAATGTTAAAACTATTGGAATCGAAAGGACTATAATGCTAAAAGGCGAATACTGGCTTAATGATAAGTGGGGATTTTATTACCTCTGTTAAAGAAAGGAGTGTATTTTCTAACTATATAGGCAAATCAGTATTGAGCACAGTATTAACAGTATATAAGAAAATTCTGGAAAAAGGGATTAAGGGATAAAACAAAATACCAATCGCAAAGCGCCTTTTTCACAATGAGACTGTAACGAAGTTTCTATTTCAATAATTATTAAAATATTTAAATAAAATCGCGCACGACACTGAAGTAAAATTAACTCTTAATATAAGGTCGTAATAGTAGTAACGCCCGCCGAAAGATGGAGTCACTCGCGTACTTGTTTCGCATACACAGCAGACTTTATGGTATACGGCAGCCGGAGTCGATCTAGTCAGTTGCAGCGGTAGTTCCAGTTGGAGTTGCAGAGGCAGTTCGATGTCCAGTGACTGTCCCAGCCGAGCACGAGCCGACAACCAGTTCCAGCAAACTTTAGAGAAGCCGAAGCAAAGTTCAATTAGAACCGGAAACCGGAACCGTCCATCCAATAATACCAACAGCCTACGAGCCATGCCTGTACTTTCCTATACGTCACCGGATAAAGTTTGTTACAAAATTTTCCTCACCTGTTGGTTTTAAATAAGGACAGGTATTATTACTTTCTGACTTTTAATTAAATTAGTTATTCGTGAGATTTAGCAGCAAATACCTAGGTACTTAGTTAAGTAGGGTAAGTAAAGTCCGCCCTTTTGGCCGCCAGTGATTTGGTCGATAACACAATGAACCCTGGAGTATTTTTCTCTACTGAAGCTGCCTGTGCAAGTTGCCTTCACACTATAAACGGAAAGTAACGCCCGAAGCAATCCGAAACTTGAACTAATGCGCCAAAAGACCGCTTGATGACGCAAAAAGAGTTACATGGCATTTTTGTATTGATAGTATTCTTAGACAGCAATTATGGGCCAGTTTAAACAAGATAGCGATAGATCAAAGTTTAATTGAGGCAATAAAGAGTAACTATGTAAGAACCGAAAATCAACAATCAGAATAATTTAATATTAAAGTAAGTAGAGTCAAACTATTTTGAATGTAATAATGGATGATGTCATAAGAGAGGTGAAAAGTGAAAAAACACTCCGTTGGATACAAAAATTGAACACATACAGATCTCGGATTGTGATTTTACTGACGATTTAGTTGTATACGCTTTAAAATGAAAAAGACCTACAGAACAAAATAGATATCTGAAAAATAGCGCCGCAAATAAGAAATTTAAAAATAAACATGGAATAATAAGTAGCGAAGAAAACAAAACCTGTTTTAACAGATGGGAGTGAAAGCTGGGTCCTAACAAATTAAACAAAAAGAAAGCTACAAACAGTTGAAATGAAATATCTTATAGCAGTACTAGGAATCACAAGAATGGATAAAATTCGAAACAGTCAAGTAGAAATATTTCTTAAATTATTGTATTTTGAATTTTTTATAGTTACTTCTTTTTTATGCATTTCATTTCATACTATGACTTTAATCTTAATTTAGGATATCACTGTTTTAAAATTAGATAAAATATGTGATGAAACGTCCTGTATATTCCAATTTTATACATATACTTACTCTAAACCATTAACAATATAAACAAACCTATTGTACTAAATAAGTTCTATTTAACGAAATTACTCAGCCAAAGAAAAAGGATAAAGTTGTGGTCGGCCAAACTAATAGAAATTCCTTTCGGAAGCGGAAGAATGAATGGCATAAAATGACCTATTTCAAACTAACGTTGTGACTGACATTCACATTAGAATGATTTTACCGAGAAAGGCCCATAAAGGATCTGAAAATTTCAACTAAAATAACTTAAATACATTTACAGTTAGTCTGTTTATTCGTATCGTGGCTAATGGTCAATATTTGGCATGCTTTTAACATCCTTTTAAGTAATTTCATTTTAATACGGTCTTAAGAGTTTACATAGTTAAATGCGTTCATTAAATGTACCAACGAATGAATAATAGTTCATTTAGAACTTGTGACGTAACGCTTTATCAGTTTTATATTATAAAGTAAACAACAAACAAAACTAACGAGATTATATAGTTAAAAGAGACATGACACTGATAAAGGAGTTTAAATCGTTGAATAATGCAAAACACTGACGCTATTTCTTCGCCATATCGATTATTTGTTAAGTTCAAGCTCGGATTGTGATGAAGCTGTCCTCAAAGATGTCGTTATTAGGGTAGATAGACTATTAGTTATTGTGTCATAACTGTAGACCATAACAAAGAGATTTTGCACCAAATTTGAATATGAATCAGCATGTTGTCACATAATTTTCCTGATAGTCTAGTCAATGGAGAATATTTGATGCTGTTAAGATATTGGACTTTACCTAGATGTATTAAAATAATTAGTTTCAAGAGCTAAATATCTTGAAAAATAGAATTACGGACTGATTCAATGACATCAATGAATTGAATAAAAATTTATGCGTAGATAAAAAGAGTGCACAAAGACTATTGGATAACAAAGATTAAGGTGTATAAGATATCATCACAGAAATTCTGCAAGTAGAGGCTTTTAGAGAAGATATCGTTAAGTATAGATCAAAATGCAATCATCCAGTACAAAATATTGAAGAAGCAAAAGGTAACAATCCAAAAGAAATTTTAACCGTCCAAAAAAATTTGAGGGTAATATCAAGAACTGAATTAACTTCTGGGGTCAGTTTAAGAAGATAAATGGAGACCCAGATATAACGCTAGATGATAAGTTTCAGTAATTGGTACAGGCAACAGAAGAAGGTTCAGTAGTACAAAATATGACTGAGAGTTTTCCACCTTCAGGGTCTAATTATAAAGTAGCAATTAACCACATAAAAGCTAGATTTGCGATCGACAAGATTTTACTTGAAGATTTGTCAAGAAGCTTTTAAATTTAATTCTAAGTCAACAAACTTTAATGTAAGAATCAGGTATGACGTTATCTAAACTAAATGACAAATTAGAAACTTAACTTAGAGCATTAGAGTCATAAGAGGTAAATAGGGATAAATATGCCGACATGCTGTTCGTTCACTTCCCAAGCTGGAGTCCCTCAGGGCTCCGTCCTAGCTATTGTCCTTTATGTCATCTACACCCATAACATTCCCTAACCTCCTTCTAGCAAAGACATCCAAATCTATGCTGACGACACACAAATCTTATCTTCCGCTTCTTCTACCAGAGCTCTAAACACCAAAACACAACAACTCCTCAATCGATTCGCCCGATGGTGTAGCAAATGGAGGGTTACCTTTAATCCCTAAAATACCCGACTCGTCATATTCAAACGTCCCAGCTACTCACGAAAATCCAACCAAAACCTCAATGACATCGACCTTGGGCTCTGGGAAGAGAGACTCGACCACTCGGATGAAGTTACCTACTTGGGAGTATGCTTCAAGCGTACGCTTATTTGGGGAACTAAAGTCCAAAGAACTCTAGACAGAGTTAGGAAACGGACCTCCCTCCTCGGTGTCCTTGGTGGACGATTTAGCAGGTGTAACCCAAGGACATTGCTACACACTTTTTACCCCTTTTTTAGTATAGAGCACTCAACTTCTCCGCTCTTCCTCCTCACCTCTGGTACGCCGTCACGGCAACAGAGAGAAGGATCCTCAGGAAGATGGCCTACCTTACCTGGCGCTTCCCATCCAACCAAATTTACGAACATACTAATATCCCTACAATCATTTCCAGGTTCAAGAAGCTCCAAAGAGGATACGTCGGGAGAAGATTTGACATCACCAATACCCACGCCCAAGAAACTCTAAGGACCAAATGGATAGTTGACATGAACAGACGTACAATTCCCCGGAAAAGAAAGAAGAAATTCACCCATCCCAATCTCAGGATCCTTAATGAAGCAAGAGAAGATCTCCCGGTCGAGCTTCTAGGTCTATTGGAAGATGCCCCTCTTAGCATAAGATGAGCTCGACCGACCACCACCGACGCGGAAGATCCACCACCAATTGCCGCTCTGAGTCTCCCACCAACCTGGGAGGCTCGTAAGTATCAAACCTATATACCATACCTATGAAATATCTTAAGCTAATGAACACATTCTATTTCAGATCAACAGCCTCCACTATATCCCTGAAAAGGAGAATCTCTCTCCTACAACAGGGTACAAGGAAACAACACAAAACAGTACAAATTGCCGAGGAGGGTTTAGTTGGTAGGCCCCTGATTATTGCAGAGCGATCAGGGGAGAGTACAATACTACCTCTTGCATAGAACCAACCTTAAGGTGTCTTTAAAAGATTCACGCCTCCACAACTCAGGACAATAGTTGTAATACAAAACAAAACAAAACAAAAACTTCGATCTCAGCACTACCTTGTAGACGAAAGGTTAAAAATTCAGCCCTTGAAGGGTGGTGACGTAGTATTGGTCAGAAATGACAATACAAAAAGAACTAAATGGCCATTAGGTATAATAGTGGAAGTTAACCAAGGAAAGGATAACATGAACCAAGTGGCCAAAGTAAAAAGTTCTACTGGGTACTTGGCTCGACCATATCAACGACTATATCTACTAAAGATGTCAGAAAAATAAAAAGGTAAAGTAGAAGAACAAACATCGAAAAGAGGAGTAAGGAAATAAGTCGTAGAAAATGGCAAACCTAATGGAGAAAGAAGGTCTCGCTTTGGAATTATTCTAAAATATCCGAAAAAGCTTGAAAGGAGGGTATCGTTTTTTGGGTTTTTTGCGACCCCGTACGAAATTTTTCTGACTAAAAGATATTTAAAAAAAAATGAATTTCCCAAATTATTTTTCTTTAAAGCGTCCCGGAACATACTTTTTTTTAATTTTGAAATCTATTTTTTGACAAAATCACAAGGACTGACAAGGAGGATTTGGCAACATGGCGACCGGCTGTCATTTAGCATAATAGTAAGTATACCGGAGTGCTCGAAATAGACCAGTTATCCACGAATTCTATTTTTTTTATTGTTACACTTTAAAACCATAAATACTGGTATTATTACTACACAAAATGGAAATAAAGAACTAATAATGTAAAATGGTTGAATTCGTGATGTCATCAGTTGTCATCGAATGATAAATACAAAAATTAATTTGCAATCTGTCACATAAGATTTATTGTTGTCACCACAGTTGTATATTGCTTAAAAATAAGTTCTAACATTGGATCGCGGTTAATACAGCAAAAATCGGAAGAAGCTTATAAAAAAGAATACGACAAGTTCATCACATGGATGGAAGAGCAAAAGGTATTAATTTGAATAGCATTTCCTCTAATTTAAAATACCAAAGTTTTAATATTTCAAACAATACTAACTATACTTTTCACGTTAAATTAAAAAATTATGATTGTTAAATATTTGAATAAAGCTTTTAAAAAATGTGTTGGTAATATTTTATTTGACGTTACAAGGTACTCCTGTCAGAACAATAATAAAAAGGTTATTTCTGCCACAGTATAAGACTACTCTAGTAGCTGAATTTTATTTGCAGTCGGATCAGTTCACTTCTGATCTAGATTACTTCAGATACAGTTTTCTTTGTAAAATAATCGGAATTTATCCGATCTGGATCACTTCCCATTCACCGATGCTGCTCCACCCGCAAAAATTGTTCAAAAGTGAACTATAGAAATGTTAAGTACAAGGGGTAATTAAATTGACATATATTGTCATCTATAGACCAATCCAAGATACTGTCAGATGAAATTCAAGATGGCTGCTGGTAGGCACACAAACCGTTAAGTACAAGGTGTAATTAAATTGACATATATTATCATATATAGACCAATCCAAGATGCTGTCAGATGAAATTCAAGATGGCCGCTGGTAGGCACACAAACCCATGTCTTTCACGTAGTTAACAGTAAAAGAGCAGTTTATTTTAACATATGAAACGATTGGAGCTTAAAACGGACATTTTAATTTAGAATAGTTGTGTGACTAACTACTCGGGATGCATTATTGATATTTAATGAAGTGAAAATGTACAGAAAAAATATTGTTTGTTAGAAAGAACCAAACATGCACACTACTTGTTCTGTAGGCAATTGTGGGAGTCGAAGAGGTCGTGAAACTGTTAGATTTTATAGAATACCTAGTGAACTACATTTTCCACATAAACCAGAACGGAATGATCTCTCAAAAACCATGAAAAATATTTATAAGCTGACAAACTCTTGTAGACCTTGACTTGCTGTAAAAACTATGTGTGAGGACCAAATATTAGATTATGTGGAAAGCAGTAAAGCAGTCACTGATGATGGAAAGTCATCTTCTCGAGTTTTACATCAATTCCAGGAGTATTGTATATGTATTTTTTTATACTCTCATTATGTATGTTATAAGCTGTTATCTTTTTTTCTTATTTGTTTATTATTTAAAACAGCAATTATTTTTATTTCAAACACTTTCTATAAGCACAAAATAAATCAAATAAACATAAAACACATACAAAATGATGTTTGGTCACGTGTTCTGGAATGCCTTATTTAAACGTTGTTTAGGTTTAAGGTATAACCTAAAAAAAATATTTACATCTATTTGGAGAAATATTTATTTCTTATTACGAATGCTTATTTTTCTTGTTCCATATACTGTGGTTCTGTGTTAAGACATGCGTTGTTGCCATATTTACAAATTGGCTTAACAACTGAGAATTTAATAATAAATGTCAAACTTCTCCAGTTCTTGGATTTTTCAGTTTACAATTGTTAAATATTAGAGCCATTTCAGGCAGATGTAATAATTTTAAAAATATTAGTGATTTATTTTTTTCCATTACAAAGAGATTTCTTGCATTAAATATGTTTAATTTATTAATAATTTTATCCGTCGCGTATACACCCTAAATATCAGGTAATTTAGAATTTCACACAATGGAAATTCATTTTAAGCTCATAGTTTTAATATAAAAACAAATTTTCATTTTCCTCTCTTTGATTTTCAAGTTTTTGAATCATAAAATTTGTTTTTATGAGAAACCCAAAACACCCATTTAAAACGATACCCTCCTTTGAATCTCGGGACCAGAAGATGTTAGGAGTACTTTGATTATTTATCGTATATTAGTGATTTGGAAAAATATTTGTTTGATGTTTAATTTTTTAAGGCTTTGATATTAAATTTTCCTAAATTATGGTAAAATAGGGCAAATACCTAATTTTTAAATCTTCTGTATTCCATTTCAAAATGATAACTGTTCCATTTTACAAAAACATTAAATTAAATTTACTTTTAATTTTACTGGCCTATATACGGTTAATGAAATTGATATTATTCTCGGCATTAGAGACAACAAAGAGGATTTCGCGCCAAAATTTGAATATGAATCGACAAATTGTCACACATAATTCAACATGGGGCTTCGTTATTTGATCCGCATCGTTCCGCCATTACGTCCCTTTAGCTAAGTTTGCTATAATCGATCTCAAATAAAGCATTCGTTCAGTGACGTACCAAAACGAATTATCCATTATTATTATTCTAAATAAAAAAAAAACAAAAAAAAATTGAATAGAAATATTAAAGCAACTTAAATGTTTTATTAATATGAGATATATCCAAAATTATAGATAGGTCCTGGTGGTCTACATTTTTGTCCAGCTAGGATACCAGACTTTAATCCATTTGATTAACCTATAAGGAAATTTAAATGCAACGGTTTTTGATACAGAAATAAACACAAGAGAGGAACTTAAAGATTCAAATAATAAAAATTTATTTTAAACGTTCAAAATTTCATATCCCACTTTCACAACAGTTTTATTTTAGTTTATACTAATTACATACTAACTGATTTGACACGTTACTACTAGTAGTCCAATATACGATTTCCAATTTAGCGATTCGTCAAATATGAATCTGAGATAATTGATCTTTGTGGTGTATTTTAAATTGTTGCTATTTAAGCTTACAGTATTGTTACAAATTCTAAATAATAAAAGATTTCCAAGTTCCATATTTAATACTGATATCCTAATTTTTTATTTGCGGGAATAAAAAGTTTTAGTCCCTGGGATTAAAAAAATTTAGTCCCAAAGGAGTAAAAGTGGCGCTTTAGTCCGCAAATGCGGGACCAAAGTACTAGTTTCACTCCCCGTGGTCTAAAAACCTTTTTCTCTTTAATAATTTTGGGTATTTCACTATTTAACTTTATTAGCTATTTTTTTTATTAATCAAATTTTGCTTACAATATAAAAGTTTGTTTTCTGTAAGTGTAAATATATTGTATAAATAAATGTATATTTTTTATTTAGTAATTTTATTTCTTGTTCAAAAAAGCAGTAATTAACGTACAGTCATTAAATAAAATAATCCTCTTCAGGTTGTATTTTGGGTCGGGCGGACTTTAATCAAATCCTGAAGGAGTCCGAGCTATTCGAAATACAACGTGGCGATCTAGAGCTCGTCGTGGTGTGGACAGATAAAAATCTGAGCTACAAAACTACGAAAAAACTAAACTGACCACCACGATGTGACAGTATTGCAATCGGTTTTTTGGGGAAAATTATGTATTGTTTGTTTTCTGTAGAGAAGCTAAATCTGCTCATTTTGGACCAGTTATTGATTTTGTATAGTTGTTGTGGCAGAATTTTAGCCATGTTATTAATGTTCTTTCCCATAACAAAAATTATCATGTCGTCCGCATATAATCTAGCTTGTATCGGCTTTTTAAGATGTCATTGATTCCTATTAAGAATAGTGTAATAGTGCCTTGTGGAGTTCCATTATTTTGAAGTTTACTGCTTGAGTAAAGTTCATTTGTGCGTTCGGTCTTTAAGAAAATTTTGTATAAACTATAGAATTCAACAATGACAGGATGTTGTGCTTCCGGACCATATAAAATTCTTTGTATATATCGAAATATATGTTCACGCATTTTTGCTTATACCTCAGTAAGTGGGAACCATATGGGAAACTTTTTTATTATTAATTTTAGAAAAAAAACTTATTCTTCATAAAAAGTTCTGCCTATTCTAAAATCTAAAATACAATCATCAGATATTAATTTTTGTCAGTAGTATACGAGGTTTGTTAAAAAACATGAATTGTTTTACATGAAATATGTAATTACATCTATTTACATTGAAAAAATAGGTTTTGTGCTTGTTTACTATTGTTTCTATTTTGAATGAACATTTATCTCTTGTGATTATACAAGTCATGATAACCTTCTCGTTTCTTAATGTTTTCTAACATTTTTGCAATTTAAACACGTAACTTCAGTAAAACTGGCATTGTTATTGTACCTAGAAATACATTTCAAAAATGAATATCTTTTTAAATGAAAATGGATGTAATTGCACATTTGAACTTAGTTATTAGTTCTGATCAACTTTTTTAAATAACATTTTTCGATGTTTTCAAATTTAATGGTATTTTACTATTGAGCAAAATTAATATTTTTTAACAAACCTTGTATAGTACTGGAAAAAATTGATATCTGGTGATTGTATTTTAGATTTTAGAACATGCAGAACTGTTTATGAAGAATAAGTTTTTTTCCTAAAATTAATAATGAAAAAGATTCCCCTATGGTTCCAACTTACTGGGACATACTATATGTATGATTTTGATTTAGTAAAGGACCACGCACCATGCTTATGCAAAATTGCCCCATGGGACCAAAGTCATCCTATGGCTAGTTTTAGATATAAAAAGCACGTTTCATGTATGATGAAGTCATAATCTAATAATAATAATAATAATAATAATACCTATTTACAAGTTTTGTCTGTAAAGCAAAATCCGTAACCTCAATTTTTGATCACCCTGTAGAAAATCATTTATTGAGTATAAAGCTAATATTGTAAATCGTTTTGAAGCTTTTGTTACGTAATTTAATTTAACACCCTGTATATCTAAAACTAGCCATAGGATGACTTTGGTCCCATGGAGACTTTTGGTCGTAAAATCGAGAAGTCATATATAGAAAAATTAGACAATTTGACCTGGATTTTGCATAAGCATGGTGCATGTCCTTTTTAGAGTTCCGTACTTTAAAGGATCCAAACGGAACCCTATTGTTCTCACTCGCATGTCTATCCATCCGTCCGTCCATCCATTTTCAAGGGTGGTTCCCATACAGCTAAAGGGGGGCGCTGGAAAAAAATTTGGCCTACCCCATCGAGTGACTTATCGTTGTTTAGAGCTCATTGAGTACATAAAAGCTGTATTTTTTTATTTAAAATATTGCAAAACGTAGGCATGAGAAGCCGCCAAAGTCAGCATTTTTTATAAAATTTTGTCCCGAAGAATTTTTTAACTTTCCATTGACCTACATATAAACTAAAAATTTGGTGATAATATTTATTGTTACAATTATTTTACCAACAAATACCAATATATTAATAAATATTATTTTTTAACATTCCCTCATTTTTAGGGTTCCGTACCTTCGTGTATATGCGAATTGTGATATTCCATATTTTGTTATTTTTATCTGTACCATCGTATAGTTTTGTTAAAAAACGCATTTTTCATTTTATAACTTTTTTTCTATCTTTGTCGGTTACGCTGATATTTTATATTTTATTATTTTTATCTGTGATATGATTAGTTTTATTAAAAAACGCATTTTTCGTCTCATACTATTTTTTCTTCGAAAAACACACATACGTAAGGTTATTTTTCTTTTCAGTTCTTCAAATTTTTTTACCAAGTATTTTTGACTTTTTAGTTCGATTAAAATTTTAATGTCCTCCTTTAAGAATCCTGCCTCTGCACAGATGGCTTATATTCTACATTTGGTACGGAACCCTAAATATCCGAAGTCCGACAAGCACTTGACCGATTTTTTCTATATATTTTTGATTTTTTTTTTTAAATGAATCTGATTAGTAAAAGATGTAATTAAATAAGTGTCAGCTAAGTCTATTAATCACTCGGTATAACAACCAGATTGTACTAAAATATATTTAATTTTAATTATTGTTATAACAATATATTTGGCATGGTTATATTCTTTTACTCGATGATTTACTGTATGTTATACAGTATAATTTTTTTAAGTCAGCAATGTCATGATTGATAATTTGTTGCCAACAGCGTATACCCCATTTAAGGCTTCGTAAGAAGATACTCTCCATTTACTACAAATCATATTCATCTGACAGTTTTGCCAAATTACTTCCTACTTTTCATTGTGGACGTTACCCCGAATCTTAAAAGTTTCATCCTTTAGGTCATTAACTTTATTGTATAAACTTTTAGATATTATGGCTCTATATTTTTCTTATATAAATTTGTATATTCTTACGAACTAAAAACTAAAATTGTGATGATAAATTATAACCATTAATATTATTCTAAAATCTAATTATTTTTGTTGCACTGAGACTGTCTCACTGCTACACCACTGAAGTAAACTAGTATGTATAATGGTAATTTTAAGATGATATATTCTGCTAGTGTATATATAAATACTCATATTATTGATGAGAGAATAGAGCCAAATTTTGGTATTTGTATTGTGATGAGATTTGATAAGGTATATATAATGTTTCAAATATATCAAGCTTTAGGAATGCTTTGTTATCCTTTGTTGTATATATGCAACCAACATAGTACAAAAAACAATTACTAGTGTCAGCGAAATAGAGTATATTGATATGTATTGAAATTTTTTTTTTTATTTGAAATTGTTAAAATTTTATATTTTGTTGGGCGCCATTTAAATAATTTTTTTTATCTTCATTACATTTTTTTTATTTTATTAAAAGTAATGAGTTTTCTTTAGTCTCAGGGATATAAATAAAAAAATTTAGTAGATAAGCTAAGTGCAAGCTGGAACAGTGGACCTCCGAGGGTGTCGCTGGGACGGGGGAAAGTATGAAGATGGATATTTCCGTTATTAGTAGTCAGATTTAAATAGGACAAACGGCATTGTATTATAAATGTGACGTAGAATACATACGTACATAAAAATCATGCACAGAAGCAAAGACTAAAGGGCCTTAAGGTCAAACTTCGTTATTATTGATCCAAATTGAACGTGAAAAACGGGATTGTATAATAAATGTAACGTAAAATAAATAGGTAAACAAAAATGATGCACAGAAGCAAAGACTAAACGGCCTCAAGGCCAAACTTCGTTATTATTGGTCTAAATTGCACGGGAAAAAGCGGTATTTTTAAATAAAAATCTTGTCAGGCATCAAAGACCAAAGGGCATTAGTCTCTATCTCCGTTATTAATAGTCAGATTTAAATAGGACAAAAGGAATTGTATTATAGATGTGATGTACAATAAATAGGTAAACAAAAATCATGCTCAGAAGTAAAGATTAAAAGGCCTTAAGGTCAAACTTCGTTATTATTGGTACAAATTGAACGCGGAAAAAGGTGGAATATTTGAAATGTGGCGCAGAATATATATTTAAATAAAAATCTTGTCAGGAACCAAAGGCCAAAGGGTATTAGCGTCAAACTTCGTTATTAGTAGTCGGATTTAGGTGGGACAAACGGTAGTGTATTTAAGACATATCGTATTATAAATATAAAAACAAAAATTATAAGTAATAGGAATAACAAAACGACATTAGCGTCCAACTTCGTTATTAATAGTCTGATTTAGGTGGGACAAACGGTATTTTAATTGGGACACCTCATAGAATAAATACGTAAAGAAAAATTTGAAGCAGTTTCTGAGTGTCATATTTTTGACATTTGAATGTTTGAAAATAATTTTAATTAAGTAAATAAACAAATTTTAAATCTTTAAATATTGTATTGTGAATAATTATTTTATAGTATACCAAATTAATTCTTTTTTATTTTGAAATCATTTTTAAAGTTTAAAATTATATTATATTTGTTAAGAATATTACCATGTTTTCTTATCTTATTGATAGCAACACGTGCATATAAACGCATTATCATCATATTTTATCTTATTTTAAACATTGCGGTTTCCTGCTAAACTGAGAAGTATTGTTTATTGTTTACATATCATTGAAAATAAAATGATAATATTATTCCAAGAATTGCGGTGCCAGAAATCTGATTATTCTTTAGACTTAATTTTTAATGCATCTATTGTTCTAATAATATACAAACAAATATTGTTTCTACTTCGCTGTAACGGTCAGCAGTGGGGATACTTCGCACTCTATAAGACTATGTACAGTCGACAATTTAGTATTCAACCGGCTTTTCATTGTTAAAGTTCTAGCCTAAAGTGTTTGTGCTACAGTTCGTAAAATGTAAGTCTCTTTTATTTTGGTAAATGATGTTAACATATATACCATACTTATAGAAGTTTTTTATTTATTCTTGTACCATAAGTTGTTTTCAGAGCTGTAGATCCTCACATTAATTTCTTTTAAGCAATAGCGAGTTATTTTCAATTTATTTTAAAGAATTTTGGATAGCTTTTCTATTTTTTTAATTTTTTTAATTTAGCGGCGTTAGATATATAGCAAACTTCTAGAAGTTTTTATTTATTCTAGTCACATAAACAATAAGGAAGTTATAAAGCTGTCTAACCTACCTATAGATGAACCACAAAAAATTGTATAGGCAAGGATCGTTAAAAACAAACGATTTGGAGGAGAGTCTATAGTGTTGGAGCTAGAAGATAGAATTGTGTTTCTACCTCCTAAAATTACGGAGAACTATAGGCCTTTTATTCATCATTTCCAAACCGAAAAATACTCGTGGATATTCCGAGGAACAGTGAACACTGGAAAACCACATCCGGCAGTCAAATTCGTTGAATAGTAAATTAGTGAGTTATATATTTTTTTATTTAAATATTAAGTGATACGGTGATCTTACATTTAATTTTTTTGAAATGGATTGTTTAAAACTTAATTTTCTGTAAATTTTGAATATTCCGATTTATCTTTATATTTTTTTATCAAATTCGTTTAATTTTTTTTACACAATTTTTTTATATTCTATTTTATAAATGATAAACAAATATTCATTTAATCATAACTAAAAATAAGACTTTATTTTAATTTTATTAAAATGTTAACAAAAAATTTTTTATGACGTCATTAGACACCGATTTGTGTCTAATGAAAACACTACGCAAAAACACTCTTCACACAAACCGAGGACTAACGCTAAATTTAGTCAACACATCTGAAACTTCTTCTGAATTACCGATCTTAGATTTTTTCTTCACCTTTGTACCGATTCATGACATGTCATATACCAAACTGTAGACCAGACTTTCCTACGAATGTTAACTTTACTCTTAAGATGACATTCGCCCTTAAAAGGTTACTAAAGGGTAAAATGGTGATCCCTATGTACATTTTCTTTTATATTATCGTATCCTAGACAATGAAATCCTAGTGATTGTGAGTCTTTTCAAGAAATGAACCAGAAACAAAGCATGTCAAACATCAAAATTTCAGTTCAACAGTTTCAAGTAGAATAAAAAAAGATACACAAAAGATGAATACCTGTGAGACTGAATCCAATGAACCGTATGCTAATGCAAAGACGTATTTAATATCAGATTTGATTTAAAGCTTATATAGGGACTTCCGAATAGAATAAGAGGAGAAAACGAATCATAATTTCTTATCGGTAGTATCACTTTATATGTTAGGTCATGCCATAAAAGAATTAAATTAATTTTTAGCTTAACCATTAATCTTGGAACCACTAAACATTATTATAATTTCACAGTTATGTTTTTTCACCTGAAAGATTCATTAGAGAAAACAATTTTTTTTTCACAGTGTATCGTATGTACTGAAAATCAGGTCGATGAGGGAACGTTAAAAACATCTCACAAATGTAGCCTGAGTATGATGGATTGTACAAGTTTATAAGTTATAAAGGACTCTGACAGATTAGAAATTATGGAACAACGTAGTTTGTTGGTTGCTTTCTTGAGACCCTAAAATACTTTAGAATGATGATGGTTTTTAACGATGAAAATTCTTTTAGATAGAAAGACATAAAATTGTTTTGTTTTGATTTTTCTATTTAAAAAGAGAATTTCTTAGAATTTACTGGTTTAAATTTCATCATAATACAACAATACAAAAATTATTTTATTAACTCTTTATCCCTCACTGCACTTATTAAATCATCTGATAGAAATTTAACTTTTTATTTTTCATGTCTGAACAAGTACGATATTTTAAATTTGCCCCTGTCGTAAGCCGCTGCTAGTAGCAAGAAATATTTATTTGACATAATTTAGTACGCGAAAATTATTTTTGTACAAAAATAAGAAAAATTTATCGTTTCTCCTTACTTTCATTAAGAATCGTGAGAAAGCGAGGACAATCAGTTTCTTAGATTTTTTTAATTTTCCTATCAAAAATTATATAAAACTTCTTATTTAGCGAATTGTTTCTTTTTTCCTGAATAAAAAATCGAGCATTTTCTCAAATATTTTACAGTACAAAAGTTAATAGAAGGGGATAACACTTGAAATATGTTTAATAGCTTTATGTAGCGAGAAAGTAAAATATATTAATTTAGTTACGTTGCATTAATGTGGCTTTCTTGAAGGTTTTTATTTTTGAACAAAAAAAAGAAAAATTTAACGTTTCTCCTTACTTTCGTTAAGAATCGTGAGACAGCGAGGAAAATCAGTTTCTCAGATTTTTTTTTAATTATCCCATCAAAAATTATATACAAAATTCTTATTTAACTATCTTTTTTTCCTGAATAAAAAATGGAGCATTTTCTCATATATTTTACAGTACAAAAGTTAGTAGAAGGGGATAACACTTTAAAAAAAAATTTAATAGCTATATGTAGCGAGAAAGTAAAATGTATTAATTTAGTTACGTCTCATTAATGTGGCTTTCTTGATGGTTTTTTTATTTTTGTACAAAAATAAGAAAATTTATTGTTTTATCTTTAATTTAATTTAATGTAACTATGTATTTGTTTTAAAAATTTTTTTATGGGTTCCTTAATATATTACGTATTTTTATATATTCAGCATCATACCATATAAAAATTTATCCAGTTTCATAATTATTTGTTGTGTTATAAACATCTGTAAGTAATCATAATTGAAAGTCATTTTTATAGCTCCGTGAAGTTAGCCGACAAAATGTCAATTTTTTTTCTGGAAATTTCCCGTTTGTTAGTGCTTCGTTAGTGCTTCTTAGTGCTTTAACTATTTTCATTAGTGCTTTTTACTTTTTATGCACATTAAGGATTTTTTAATTTCAAAATTTACCAAAATGGACGGAATTTGTTCCTTTCATTTAGTACTTCGTTAGTGCTTCTTGGTGCTTCAAATAGTTTCGAAAGTGCCTGTCTATTTTTTTAGATACTTTAGATTCTAACTTTAACGTCATCCCCAAAACATTTTCCTATTGACTCAATTTTGGTATCAATTTTTAGTGCTTCGTTAGTGCTTCTTAGTGCTTCAAAAAGTTACAATCACGATTCTTTCCTATTACAGGTATTTAACTTAATATTGGATAAATGTAACTAAAAAATTATCCAAAATTTACAATCCTATCCTAAACTGAAAATATTTTTATTCAAGTCACAGCTTGCATAGCTACGTCACTTTAATTCCTAGAAATATCCAACATTCTTAAAAGGTACGCTATCTTCATTTTAACTCATCCATTTCAATCACTCTCATACGAGACGATAAATATTGTTTTATAACTTGATCATATATCAAAGGAGTCAAATTGACAGTTACACAAAATTACACCACTTAATGTGTATCAATGAGATTCTTTCAAATTCTCGCTAGACTCGTCCTTAATCTTGATTTTATAGTTTGGGTAAACGAAATAACCTGGTACAAACCACTGTATCATTATCTCTCATAGAGAGCAGTCGCATTAAATTAGCGTTTCGGATATAATAAAAAGTTATTTAATTTCAAATTGCCTCAAATTTCAATCACAAATAATCCAAGAACCAATGTTCAATTACCTAGTTATTTAAGTAAAATTTTTAACCTCCTTGCACCAGTACGCGTATACGTTATTTTTAGTTTTATGTATGTACCAACCATATCTTAAGCACTTAAATTTTTTAATGATTTTGGTAAGTTTTAAACTAATGTTGTATAATTATCTCCTGGTATTGTGTATTATAGGCCAGAGGATGGCAGTTATGCCGAAACTAATCACCGTTCCACCTTTTTCCACGATTTTAAATATAATTTGTGTGGTACTTGATATTGAATTTTATTACCTCAAAAAGTTATTGGTTGAAAATGGAGTTGGGACTGCGCCCATGTCATCACATAACTAAACAGTATTTTCTGATTGTTTACAAGAATATTGTACATAATTCTAAAACTGAATAGTGAGTGACAATAGTGAATTACCCTGAGAATTTATAAAATGTTTACAATGTTGTACAAATAATATACCTGTTATTCTTTTATTCCAAATAAATACGTGCTTACAGCTCACTTCAATATACTTGCTTTCAACAAAGAATAAAACAACTCCAAGTCATACCACAATAAAATTCTTTAATATAAAGACATAAAGTCAAATTGTGAAGAAACATCGATAATGAAAGAGACTTGTTTTTATTGATATTAATGTAACTGTTGAAAAGCAGTTTGGTCCTTCGATAATTAGTTGACGTTAACACGTAGTAAAGTTTTCCAAATATTTATCGATTCGTAATCATATATTTGTTCAAATATATCTTGCTTGGTAATTAAATTATAAGTAGTCCAAAAATTTGTCAATCAATCATCTAAATTGCAAATTTTAAGGTTGTTCTCTTTATTATTTCTACCTAATTTTAAACTATTGATATGTTGCAATAATAAGACAATTACTTTTAATCACTAAAAATTACGAATACATGTAAAAGTTTGATAGTCTATAACGTTATATAACAGTTATATATAGGGAGAAATTTTAGTTACCGCGTAAGATAATAAGGTTAGTTAATATTAAACACGTTTCACCACTAGTGATAAATACAGGATAAAAATATTAAAGCTGGTAATATTAACGTTAAAATTCGACATTAGAAAATATGCACTGCTGAGGATAATTTAATTTGCATGTATTTCAGAATTTATTAGTTTTTTTTGGGTTTTCTTCCGGTTGTAACATAGTTTATATAGGGCTTCGCACGAGACGAGATAAGGCGAGAATTTCAAAAATCTCATACAAATTATAATTATAAACATATTATTATATAATAACTTTTTTTCATTCATACACGTTACAATATTTTCCCAAACTTTTACATTTCGTTAATGATCAATGTTAATTAGTTTAAAAATATTATTTTAATATAAATTATTTTTTATATATATAACTGAATGCCTAACCAGATACTATTTTAAAAAAATTATAATTGTTGAATTTGAACTGGAGAGCATGTTAATGTTGATTTCTTTAGTCCTATTTTCAATTAAGTTGAAAATTTTATTTAAAATGTTTTATTCTGCATTCATGCCTTCAACCTTCAACAACAAATGTAGTTTCTAGGTACCCTTTGGGTACCGAATACTTGGTTATACATTGTTATTACCCTCGAAGTGTTTGGAAGTCCTGAAAAATTCTAAACACATTGGGAGTGTCATTTTATATAAAATAAAATATTTCACAGATGGTTACCAGATTTTAGATTTCGTAACGTGTTGTCAAATATTAATTTCACGAGTCCGCAGGACGAGTGAAATTATAATTTGAAACGATTTATATTGAATAAACTTGTTCTTTAGCATTATTATAATCTGCTTTTTTTACGTAGATTGTAGAGATCTCATAAAGTAATATATATTTATATGTCCATGTGGTTGGACAAAATAACTTGGAAAGGTAACCTTCAGTTAGTAAAGGAAAAAGATATCAACGACCCTTAAGTGAGGAGCAACTTCTGGAATTACTCATAAAGGATGATGACTTAGATTCTCAGATAATAATGAAACAAACAGTATTGCGGATCTAAGCGACGTTTGCTCAGAATTCGGCGACCAATTCAGATTGATCGAAGAACAGGCAGGAACAGAAAGATATGATTTATAAAATCCTGAGCATTATAATGAAGCAACTACAGATCAATATTCGAGGGGAATACCTCATATTATACAAGAATCCACCAAAGAGAAGCAGACCGTCAGGTCAAGAAAACAATGGTAGACAAGAAGGTAAGAAAGTCAAAACAGAGGGAAGGCCATACAATAAATTACGATATGAAAACTATGGACACATTCCAAATAAAAAAACCGATAAAACGCATTGTAAAACGTAAATATAATGTCCACTTTTATACATTTCCTAAAATCAGTATTTATGTTATTTTGTTTCAAGATGACATATCAAAATGAAAAAGTTGTTAAAATTATTCAAAAAACTAATTGTTTCTATATACCAAATATGAGAATTTTGCAATTGCTGGGAAAAAGTGTTCAATGAAAGGGTTGAACTAGAAGAAAGCAGACATGACGTATAGAAAACGTAGTGGGATCTCTGTGTCTTTAAAATATAAGCAATCAGCAAAAAGATAATGACAGGATTAACAAATATGAATATATTTAAATTTAAAGATTTAAAAGTGTTTTTTTTTTTTGAAAATGAACTATTTATATAGTTTGAAACTGGTTCAATAAATTTAAAAACTAATAAAAATAATACCAACATGTTTCATAAAGGATTCACGTGGGAATAAATTGTCCTGGGAAAGGTTTGTCGTGGGAACAATATTCCGGGAAGGATATTCCGGTAGAATATTAGGGAAGGATATTTAGGGAAGTATATTCCTTGAATGATCTTTAGGGATAGATATTCCTTGAAGGATATTTCCCGAATAACAATTAATGATTTGTTGTTAAAAATTATTTTTTTAGTAATTTAACTATATTTTGTTATAGGTCATATTAAATTTTGGAATTTTATAAAAAATTACCTGCATTTCGAAATTCAACTACCAAAACTAACAAAGGTTTTGCTTTACATCTTGTATGTTTAGCAATATCGAATAATTTGTTACCGAAACTATACTGTATTTCGTTCTTTTGTTTGTGTATTTATTTACGATAATCTTTCCCGGAAAATTCTTCCCCAGATATAAGTTCTCGGAAAATTCTTTCCCAGCCCGTCCTTCCCGGAATATTCTTCCCTAAATATCCTTCAAGGAATATCCTTTCCTAAATATCCTTCCTTAAATATCCTACTGGAATATCCTTCCTGTAATATCCTTCCCAGAATATCCTATTCGGAATGTTCTTCCCATCACAATCCTTTCCCAGGATAATTCTTTCCCACGACAATCCTTTCCCAGGCAACTCTTCCCGGACAATCCTTAAAACCTCCCCAAACAATCCTCTAAAACAATTTAACCACAATTATTCTTTACTAAAATTATTTCCATATTATTTCACAATATTTTTAGACCTAATCAAGATAACAAAACAAGTAATATATTTGCAAGATATTTTATTTCTGATCTAAATGAACAAATACGATTAAGAATCGATATAAGTTTGGAATAATTTACTACGACAGACAGCGTGTTTACGCCGCCTAATTTACGAAGGACCACCTTTACAGAGTATAAGGATTTAGTATGTTACCACAAATAAATCAAATTATTTAAGTGAACTGTAAGGGCTATTTACTCACCCATTTATTAGCAAACCAACATTATTATTATTACATTTTTTGTGACATTATTATTATTAGAGCAACTGCTCCCACTACTACAAAACATATTTACAATTTAAGACTCTCAGAAAATTTATTATATTATTAATTTTTAGGGTGCGGTCAACCGCTTTTTATAACGTCGAGACAGATATGTCAACTGAACACTGATAAATATGATGAGACTCTCCTAAACTATTAGATAATTTTCCTATTTATAGTGCTAAATGATTTATAAGTAGGAATTTGTAACGGTTTTCTTTTTTCCGATAAGAAAACCGACCCGTTCGGCGATCAGAGGATTTCTGCGCTTGTCGCTCTTAGAAATATTATATCGCTTAGAGGGAGATGGCGATAGGGTGAATTATTTTGTACAAACAATATTTTTGCACTCGGCACGACAGCTATAGTGACGTAAATACCGAATAACAATTTTTATATTAAGTAATGGTAAAAAGTGTAAATTAAAATGAATCTTATTAAATTCAAAGGAAATATAAGTTTATTTTGTGAATTCTGGATAATATTCCAGTGAAATTTATCCACTAAATATAGGTCTTTAGAAAATTTGTTCTAAAAATGTTCTGTTCTTACCTAGTCTATTTTAACAAATTTAAAACTGAATATATTAAAAGTAAACTTTAACAAAGAAGAAACCCTTTGAGTTTAACTTTTTAAATATGTTTTCAATAAAACGAAAATCGCAAAGCTCCACCAATGCCTTGGAACACCAATGAGAAAGCAAGAGACAAGTTCAAAGAACTCCTTAATGAAAAACGAAAATCTACTTAGAAAATTCCAATAAAAGAAATACTTTTGTCAAGTTAGGTAAATGGAAAATTCTATTGTCTTTTCTCTCAACAAATCTTAAGTAGAGATTTAAAGAGGGAGCTTATTTTATAGACTTGAGATGATCAGACGAGTTATTTAAATTGTTTGTTATTACATTGTAGGTATTTATTCAGTAAGGCTTTAAACTTACTAATTGAACTAAGATCACTTTAAATCGTGCACAAAAGACTTTTTTTAAACAAAAAAGTGTTAAAAAATGACGTAACTTTATGAACAAAAGAGTTACATATTATTGGAAATTAAACCACTATTTTGATAAAAATGGTATTTTAGTTTTAATTATTTTTTTTTAATTAATTTTAAAAACAGTTTCTGGTGATGTGAGTTCGATTAGAATAGATGGATGACCAGCTCATTAACCAGATCTAACCCTTTGGATTTTTTATCAAAATTTTTGAAACATTTAGGTTAGAAAATTGTATACTCCAGAAATGATCAAAGCTTCTAGTGTGCTAAAGTTATTTCGATAACTTGAGCTAGTTTCAAAAGTGCTTTCATAGAATCTTGCGGGATAGTAGCGGTAATAGTGTAAAAGCTGTTTAAAAAGAGTCCCCAAAGTCCCACGATATTTGCATATTTATAATATTAGGTCAAATAAGCACCCATCAACTAAATCATAAATTCTCAGTCGGCCCTGTATAATTCTCGAGTGGTTTGTTTAAATGAAAATGTTCATTCCTAGTCGAGTTAATCCCGTTTTTCATTTATGAATGAATGTATTACTACAGGGATTTCATTCTGCGTTCCCTGTACCCTCTTCCTAATTTATACTTTAGAATACTTTATCCCCAAGTGGGAGCAAGATTACTAAACAAAAATATCATTTTTTCAGAATAAAAATAAAATGTTTCTAATGCCGTAATGCACCATAAAAATAATATAATATTCATGAGATTCAAAATTATCGCTTAGATTTTTAAAAGCCTTTTTGTAGAATTTTTTCTAGTTACTTTTTCTTAAAAAATTTTAAATGTGCGTTTCATTTATTAAAGCGTTTATTTAGCCATTGTATCGATACTAAAAATGTAATAAATTTTGAGATGAAAAGCTTGTCCAATATATCTGCCGTTTTTTGTGAAAAACGTGCAATATCTTAGAGAAAATGAAATATTACTTTCTAACACTTACGATGAGTTATTTAATTTATCGCTTAAAACACAGTATAATATTTTAGTATTTTTTAAAAATGATTACCTTCAACAGAATGTTGTTAATTAAATAATTAATCCACAAAGACCCTATTTATATGACATATTAATAAATAGTAAACGGAGAGTAAATAAATCAGTTTTTCTACTACTGGTATTAGAAGATGTTATTATTTATGTTGTGTTCGAGTCGAGAAGTTAATTTTCTCTCCTTCAAGTAGATAATTTTTTATTATTGACTAGTAGTAGATAATAAAAATAATTGAAGATTAAACATGATGTCAGAGGTGGGCGATCTTGGGAAATCTTTCAAATTAATTATTATCAAAAAATCGACAGCAAATAAGCACTTTCTTTTGAATTCCTATAATTTCAAGTGAATTTTCGACCTAATTAAATAAAATAGAGGTAAGCAATTCATTATAAGGTATATTATCGTTTGAAATAGTTTAAGGTTATGTAATAAATATTTTGATATTGGTTACTGCTATTTATGCAATAATACCTATTCTAAAAGTAACCTAAAAATCAATTTAATAGTTTTTCAAATCTAAGTGTCAAATGAAACAAATTATTCATGTCATCATCGCCACTTGAGAGTTTTAAAACTCACAGTGCAATTACCATAATGAAATGTTAATTTAATTTATTGAAATTATCCATTAAATTCTTTTCAAATATATACCCAAAAAAATCCAAAAAATATCATTGTAAAATGATTAAATGTTCTAGTAGTGGAAAAAATAGTATATAAACCACGGTAGAGAAGATTTTTCCCAGCCTCGCAACTTATTATCCCTATTATTATAATGCTTGGCTGAGAAAAATTACTTCTCGACCTTGGTGTATAATATACTATTGAAGATTGCACTATTGCTAAAAAATCGTTCAATTTACATCCTGACACATCGTTAGCCTGGCATTTATGGGTTGGATAAACCAGATCACCCACCGTAATTATCACTGGTTCATTAACTCTCCGAGAGAATAGTCGCCTTTTTAAATAGCCAGCTATAGCTGTCGTTTTTTACTTTCCCGACCCACATCCGAGAAGGGAAAGTATTGTGTAAAAGCTAAAAAAAAATTTTTGAGATAAAGATGGAAATATTCATTTTGAGGTCACCTGCGATGATTAAGATCATTTCCAGATAGAAGTCTGTCTGTCTGTGTGTATTCTTCCACGATGCAGGCCACACGTTTAATCCGATTGAGCTGAAATTTGGTATATGTGTTTGGGTTACCCGTCGGAAGAACTTATTAATTTTTGTACGACATCTTTCAAACGGAAATGTCACTGTCAAAATATGACAGATGCAATATGTCACGGAATTTGACATGCGATATGTCATTTGAAAATCTCTGTTCAGAATAGTCAAAATTATTTCTGTAACTGTCACCTGTCAAAAATAAAAAAAATTCAAAATTTGAAACTTTAACATTAAATATCTGTAATTTTTATTTCTTATTTTTATATTTTCTGATTTTTTTCAGATTTTTTGCTAATTTTTAATGATTTTTTCCTGATTTTTTCAAATTTTTTCCATGATTTTTTTCAATTTATTTTCTGAATTTTTTTTTTGGTTTTTTATTTTTATTTTATTGTTTTTTTTTACTTTTTCTGATCTTATATTATTTTTTGTGCTTTTCTATTTTTCCAAAAATTTTCACGAGTTTTTTTTTTGGTTTTTTAATTTTATTTTATTGTTTGTTTTACTTTTTCGGATACATTATTTTTTGTGCTTTTTTATGATTCTCCTGTCAGATTTTTTCTGTTCTTTCTGATTCTTTACAGATTTATGTCGTATGTATAGCCTGTTAAATTAAGGATTTTTGGATCCTAATAATCCTGGAAAAAATATTTTTTCTTATTTTTTCTGCAATTTTTGTTTTTTTCAGTTTTTTCTTATTTTTTTCTTCTATTATTTTGTTTTTTTTTCAATTTTTTTATTTGTTTTCTAATTTTTTCTTATACCTCTCATTTTTTGTAATTATTTGCGATTTTTTTGCAATATTTTTTTTTTGGATTTTTTAAGACGTTTTGATATTTTCAAATTTTTTGAATTTTTTCTCTTCCTGTTATTTTTTTATGGTTACAATAATTTCCGGTTTTTTTGGTTGTTTCTTGTTTTTGCGTTTTTTATGCGATTTTTGCTATTTTTTTTATATTTCGATTTCTTTTCGTTTTTAGAGCATAAAATTTCCTACAATTTTTGTATCAAACTTTTTCCAGAAATTCCAATGGCTTAGCCAGTAGAGGGCGCCCAAAAATGTGCATGGACTTTTTTCGTAGTTTTTCCAAATTTTCAAGAGGGCGAAAAATATACACGTTTTTGCTTTTCTTCTTTTTTACCTTTAATCTTTTTCTTTTTTTGGCGTTTTTACCCCTTTTTTTTCCTTTTTAATTTTTTTTTTAATTTTTTGGTCTTTTTTGGACTTTTTGAGCTTTTTGCCATTATTGCCTTTATTTGTCTCTATTTTACTTTTTTGTCATTTTTACCACTTTTTGCCCTTCTATTGCTTTTTTCCAACTTTTTTTAAAAGTTTTTAATTTTTTTGGACTTTTTTGTCCGTTTTTGACCTTTTTTTTCCCTTTTGACGTTTTTGCTTTTCTCTATACTTTTTCTTACTTGGCTTTTTCTTGGACTTTTTGTTGATTTTTGTTTTACCTCTTTTTCCCTTTTTCCTTTATTAGGCCTCTTTTTCTTTTTTCCTTTATTTTGCGCTTTTCCTTTTTTTAGGTACCTTTTTTGTACTTTGTCTTTTTCTGCATTTTTGCCCCTTTTTTCCAATTTTCACAAATTGTATCAAAATTTTTATCGTATTTTTGATTTTTGCTCATTTTCAATCAATTTTTATAATAATTTTAATTTTTGCTGAAATTTATAAATTCTTTATCATTTTTAACAATTTTTTGGAAATAATTCGTTACCTTGTTAATAGTTTTTCATTTTAATGTTTGCGCATTTTTGCAATATTTTCCCATTTAGTGTCTGCAATTTACAGCATTTTACCATTCAGGAATGTTGTATTTTTTAATTAAAATAATCCTATTCTCCACACAAGAGTCGGGAAAATTCTGGAGTGATACAGCCAACGTTTTTAACACACTATATTTTAAATTTGTTATAGATATATTTTAATAAATTTTAAATGAAAAAAATTTTCCTAATTTTAATTAAATATTTCTTTCACTAACCATTGATGAATTTATTTTTAATCTACGCATACATTTTACCTTCAAACAGAAAAATGGTGAAACTACATAAAAAGTTAAGCGTGGAACTGTTAGTCAGTGATTAAATTTTGTTTTAAAGCGTTTTCACGAATAAAAACAAAGCAAAAACTAAAATTCAAACATCGGCAAACATTTCAAATTTGTGGAGTAACAAAAATTTGGAATTAATTTTTGTTCCCGTGAAAAGCATGCGAAGTGTAATTTTATTTGAATAATCTGGTATACCGGGATGCGAATCACACTTATTCCATCTTTATTCATAAATGGATTTATTGTAATTTGATGCAGGTATATGGAAAAATGCAATATTGAAATAGGAAATAAAAATAAAAACAAGAAAATCTAAATTGTGTTTATATAATCGATTTCCCTTCTACCTTTCGGTGTAGGGTTGAATGTTTATTAGTTTTTTAAAAAGTTTTTCCACTTTTTTCTATCTTGTGCTAACTGTTTTGCTTGTTTGACCTTTTCTCAATAAAATTTTATGTATTTATTTCCAAATTTATTTTAGTCTTCCTCGGTCTCTTTTGGTAACTATCTTGGCCTCTCATACATTTTTTACCATTCTGTTATCCTCCATTTGTTGTAGGTGACCCCACCAACTTAGTTGTCTTTATTCAGTGTAATCTAAGATGGACTTTATTTTTAGTTGTGCTCTTATGTCTGTGTTCTTTATTATGTCTTTCCTAGTAACTGCCCTTAAATACTTCGTTTTTATAGTCTGTATTCGACTCATCATTTTTCTTTCAAGTACCCACGTTTCGCTTCTATGTATGATTATTGGTCTGGAACCTGTTTGAAATAATATCATTTTAGTTGTTCTTTCTCGAAATTTCCTTTTTGTTAATAAAACCGGTTTTTAGTAACTGATCTATACCTTCTTTAAGGCCTTTTATGTTCTTTTCGTGATATCTCGTACTGGATCTCCACTACTTTTTATCTCTTGTTGTTTCTGGTTTACTTTCCTTGATTATGTAAAAACTAAATTATGGATCATAATTATGAAAATGATCATAATTATGAAATTGCGAGATGCTTCAGGTATATGACCAGTCGTACTAGTTGTAAACCCCTGCCGAAAGATGAAGTAACTCGCGTATTTGTGTTGCATACTCAGCCGACCTTATCGTATACGGCAGCCGGAGTCGATCACGTTAGCTGCAATGTCAGCGCGAAGTCCAAGTTCCTAGGGCTGTAAAAATTTCAGTAGCAGTCCCTCGACCTTAAGAGGTAGGTCAAACCATACTATAATTATAGTATTTGTAGCATAATTACAACTTCATGTACTGTCAACTGTAATTTGCTACATTTACAGTCAGTAATTCCTTCGCAGGCGAAGGATCTACGATTTTTAAGGATTTTTAAGAATTTTTTAATGATTTTTAAGGATTTTAAAGGGTTTTTCATGATTTTTGGCATTTTTAAGAATTTTCAAGAACCTTTAAGGATTTTTAACGATTTTAACAATTTTAAACTAGTTTTAGGGATTTCAATGTTTTTTAAGGATTATTTTAGGATCTTTAAGATTTGCTTAAGATTTTTAAGTAATTTTAAGTCTTTTTAAGTAATTTTAAGTCTCTGTAAGTATTTTTAAGGACTTTTAGGGATTTTTAAGGATTTTCTAAGGATTTTAAAGTATTTTATAGAATTTCTAAGCTTTTCTTAAGATTTTTAAAAAAATTTCAGAATTTTTAGGTATTTCAAAAGATTTTAAGGATTTTCAAGGAATCTTAAGGGTTTTTTAAGGATTTTTGGGATTTTTAAGGATTTTCAAGAACTTTTAAGGATTTTTAAGTATTTTAAATTAGTTTTAGGGATTATAATATTTTTTAAGGATTATTTTATGATCTCAAAGAATTCCTTAACATTTTAAGTCTTTTTAAGCATTTTTAAGGATTTTTTAAGGTTTTTTAAGGATTTTTTAAGGATTTTTTATGGATTTTTTTAGGGATTTTTTAAGGATTTTTTAATGATTTTTTAAGAATTTTTTAATGTTTTTTTTTAAAGATTTTTTAAGGATCTTAAAGTATTTTCAACAATTTCTAAAAATTTTTTAAGATTTTTTAAGGATTTTTAATTTTTTTTCAGAATTTTAAGGGATTTTGAAAGCTTTTTAACGATTTTTAAGGATTTTAATGGGTTTTTAAGTATTTTAGGGATTTTTAAGGACTTGAAAGAATTTTAAACTAATTTTAGGGATTATAATGTTTTTTAAGGATTATTTTAGAAACTTTAAGATTTTAAGTCTTTTTAAGTATTTTTAAGGGTTTTTGATTTTTAAAAAAAAATTAAGGATTTTTTAATGGTTTTTTAAAAATTTTTTAAGTGTAAGGATTTTTTAAGGATCTTAAAGTATTTTCAAGAATTTCTAAGATTTTCTTAAGATTTTTTAAGGACTTTAAAATTTTTTTCAGAATTTTAAGGGATATTAATGTTTTTTAAGGATTATTTTACGGTCTTTAAAAATTGCTTAAGATTTTTAAGTCATTTTAGGTCTTTATTTTAAATGTTTTAAAGGGTTTTTGGGGATTTTTAAGGATTTTTTAACAATGTGTTAAGGATTTAAAGGTTTTTTTTAGAAATTTTAAGATTTTCTTAAGATTATTAAGGATTTTTAAAAATTTTCCAGAATTTTAAAGGATTTTTAGATATTATTAAGTATTTTTAAGGATTTCTGAGGATTTTTAAGGACTTACAAGTGTTTTTAAGGAGTATTATGTATTTTTATTGATTTTTAGGGATTTTTAATGATTTCTAAGGATTTAAATTGATTTTTAAGGAGTTTTAAAGAATTAGTATTTGTTATGTGTTATTGTTGGCGTTTTTACATTTTTCTCTAATGTACTATAATAATTTAAGTGTCCGTACTATAACAGCTTCCAATACAGTTGGGAACGTTGCATCAAACTAAATTGAGCGAAGCTAATTGTCAATACCATAACGACCCCTGGAGTATTTTCTTTCTCCACTGACGCTGCCCGTGCAGTGGCCTTTACACTATAAACGGAAGGTGGCTCCCGAGGCCATCCGAAATCTGGACCAAGGCGCCAAAGGAGCCTTGGGCACCGAGGTGTAAAAAATAGCGTATATACCAGAGGACTAAAGTGTACTTTAGTCCCTTGGTATATACTATACTGTTATTACAGTATTTATATTTTATTGTGTAATGACCGATTGTGGTTAGAAAGTTATGAACCATGCAAGAAATTGGCAAAATAGATAAAACAGGCTGTATTTAAGTAAGTATGGGGGTTTTTGAGATCGCCTAGGTGACCCTATTTGCAGTTAACGGATGTCACTTTCCCAATGAAACACCCTGTATAAACAAATTATATTAATGTAAAAAATACTGAATTTAAACTTCATCAGAACATAAAGAAAGTTTTCGTTGTTTCCAACAGTAAATTGGCTCGGGGTGGTATATTATAAAACTTTTATTAAAAGTTCTTCCCCTTACTATATAAAATATAACTGCTGCCATTAGTAATATTATCTTTAGATTTCGCCCTAATAGCGAAACTTGGAATATTATTTTTATCTGATACTACAATAATTTACAATTAGTTTTAACTTTGAAAATAAAAATATATTCGATACTGTTATAATTGGATAAAAGCACCACAACAAAAGCTCATGTACACGTGGTAGATAATTTTTTATAGCGGACAGATTACAGCAAATTTCTCGGAAATTTTTTAATAAAAACAGCGAAACAGTTAACACAAAGGAAAAAAAAATTCGTGTAACAGAAAAATGTTTTTTAATACTCCGCACAGCTTTGAATAGCTCATTGTCTCCGGAAACATTATAGTATATGTGCCAAAACACGAATACCTAGAAAAAATTACCGTTTATAAATTTTTTTCTTTGATCTAATTTAATTTTTCACCTTATTTGATAGCTAATTCTTTTAGTTTTGTTTACAAACCATCCAACGAGTAGGGAAAGTATTGGAAACGCGCTTAAAAAAATTTCCAGGAGAACACGGAATTATCTATTTCGAGGTCTCCTCATAACATTTCCACATGAAAGTCTGTCTGTCTATGTGTATTTTTCCACGATAGAGGCCACAGATTTGTAACGAAGTTACTTTAAGTACTGTAATAATAATTAAAATATATTAATTATGTCGCGCACAGCAGTGGACTAAAATTAACTTAAAGTCGTACCAGTTGAACTTCCGCCCGATGACTGGAAAATACTCGCATCCGTGCTTATCGAGTAGCACAATTCAATACATTGTCATCAGTTGCAGTGGCAATCAGAGCTTCAATGTCAGTCCTGTTCAAGTTGGATCTCGAGCCGGGACCTAGTTATGGGAATAATCAGATGATTTTAATAATCGAAATGTTATTATCCGAATTGTTTGATTTTAATAATCGGAATAATATTCCGCGTTCCGATTATTTTTGAATTGTATCAATGAGGACTTGGGAGATTGCGCAAAACAAAAAATTTGGATAAAATAATATTGCTAAATAGTTATTTTTCTAATCCGTTCTATAAAAACTTAAGAAATTGTTCGAGATGCTTTATTTCCAGTTTATTTATTGTTTTTATGAAATTTATTTTTGTTAAAATAATATTTAGACTTAGGAATCAAAATGTCTTCGTTAATTTCTAAATAATAGTGTTCTAAATTTACAATTGTGCCGATTCCAATATATTTCGAAAAAAAATTCAAACAACTCGCTATAATTCATCCGATTCGTCATAAATCATCCGATTTGTCAATGGAACGACCAAATCACCGAACACCGAAGCCGGATAAAATTTAAGATCTCTAGCGTAATCAAAATATTTATAAATAATCGGAATGTAAATAAATAATTGGAATCATCCGTTCATTTTAAGAATCGAAAAGATTCAGATTTTTGTATCCTAATACTCCCATCAATACCGAGAAAACGAACCAGCCAGTGACCTCTAGAGGTAGGCCAAGTCAACTTCAATTGTAACATAGTCCAGAACCGCCAATCCGTACCGTCTGACACCATCAAGTAGAGGACCTTGTTACACAAGTTTTTCCTTTAACGCCGGATTTGGTAATTGGTTTGGTATCATTCATTATTATAATAAAAGTTTTAATTTTTATTTAACGAATTTTATTTATTCCAAGTTTTGGAAGATAAAGCAGCTAATACACAGATACTAAACATAGTGGGGTTAGTAAAGCCCACCTTTCTCCACTGATGCTGCCCGTACAAGTGGCCTTCACACATTAAATGGAATGTGGCGCCCGAGGTAGTCAGGAAAGTGAAATAAGGCGCCTAAAGGCCACTTGACGGTACAAAGAGCGTTACACATTTAAACGGATTAAGCTAAAAAAAACCCATTTGTTTTTGAACAATACGAAAGTGTTACTGTTAAAAAATGACAGAAGCTGTATGTCAAGGAATTTGACTTGCAATATCTCATTTGAAAGTCCTTAAAAAACTCTATTCAGAACAGTCAAGATTATTTCTCCAACTGTCACCTGTCAAAAATAAAAAAAATCGGCTGTGTCACCACAGAACTTTCCCGGTTCGACTGTAGAGAATAGGATTATTATAATTACAAAATACTAAGCGTTACATTAATTTATGGAATTTTATGCTCTACAACTTTGCACTGAAACATTTTGCACTAAAGTGAATAATTTATCTTCAAAATTGCAAAAAAAAAGGTGAAAATCCTAAATGTGTATTTTTTTCGCCCCCTAGCGGCGCAACTGAGAGGAATTAAAAAAAAAACTTAAACCAAAACTTAAAGAAAATTTTATGCTTTTCAACTTTTGCACCAGAATATTTTGCACTAAAATGCATTGTTTGTCGTCAAAATAAAAAAAAAACTAGGGAAAACCTATATGCACATTTTTTACGCGCCCTCTAGTGACGCAACTATTGAAAATTGTGTAAAAAGATTGAGACAAATTTTGTAGGGAATTTTATGCTCTAAAACTTTATACTACAACATTTTGCACTAAAGTGTATTGCTTGTCCTTAAAATTTAAAAAAAATCAAAAATTCTTACATGTTTATTCAGTCAATGTCAGTCTTGAGTACCTTCTACTGTACCAATTTAAACTGAAAACAAAATTTCAGCTTGATTGGTTAAACGGTTCGGCAGTTATCGTGGATGATTACACACAGACACACAGACAGACCATAATCTGGAAATGGTTTCAATCTTCTCGGAATGAATATTTCCATCGATATCTCAGGTTTCAAATTTTGACATTTTTTATTTTTGACAGTTGACAGTTGGAAAAATAATTTTGACTGTTCTGAATTTATAATTCCAAATATTTTGCAAATTTCAAAAATGCCGTCTTAAAAATTTCAAGAATTTAAAAAATTTTTATTATAAATGTTCCAAAAATTTCTTAAACATAGCAAAAACGAATTTCAAAAATTTTAAAATTTTGAATATTTCAAAAAAATTCCTGAGCTTCCTAAATTTTGAAAATTTAAATATTTTATAATTTCAAAAACGCAAAATTTCAAAAAATTCATTTTTTTCTAATTTCAAATATTTTACAAATTTCAAAAATGCCATCTTAAAAATTTCAATTATCATAAATAGGTATTTCGAAAATTTCGAAATAATGTCAAAACGGATTTTGAAAATTTTAAAATTTCCAAAGTTTAAAAAAATCCCGAGATTTCCAAATTTTGAAAATCTGAAAATTTCTAAACAATGTCAAACCTAATTCATAAAATTTTAAAATTTCCCGATCTATAAAAATTTGGAAAATTTAAAGAATTTCTAATTTCAAATATTTTACTAATTTCAAAAATGTTTTTGAAAATTTCAAGAATTTACAAATATTTTGAAAATTTAAATATTTCAAAAATTTAAAGAAAATTCGAAATTTCATAATTTCAGAAAATAAAATCAAGGAATACAAAATAAACTAAAATAATTATCCACAAACTTCAACATGATCTATGTCAACGTCAGTGGCGTACGCCTGTTTTAACACATATTTCCAGAATATAATGATTATTATTTTCCAAAATAATATTTTTGTTCATTCTAGGAGAATTTTGATCGTTTTAATTTCAGCTCAATCGGATTAATACTTTTTCAGATATTTAATGTTAAAGTTTTAAATTTTGATATTTTTTTATTTTTGGCATGTGACAGTTGGAGAAATAATTTTGACTGTTCTGAATAGAGTTTTTCAAGGGCTTTCAAATGACATATTGTATGTCAAATTCCATGAGATATTGCAGCTGTCATTTTTTGATAGTGCTACTTTCGTTCGACAGATGGGTTCTGCCGACGAGTAACCCAAACCTCTCTACCAAATTTCAGCTAAAACGGATTAAACGTGTGGCCTCTATCGTGGAAGAATACACACACACATACACACAAAGACAGACTTCCATCTGGAAATGGTCTTAATCGTCTCAGGGGACCCTAAAATGGGTATTTCCGTTTTTATCTCGAAATTTTTTTTTAACTCGTTCACAATACTTTCCCTTCTAGGAGGTGGGTCGGGAAAGTAAAAGATTACACACAAACACACAGACACATACTCTGGAAATGGTTTCAATCTTCTTGGGGTACCTCAAAATGGATAATTCCATCGATATCTCGAATTTTTTTTGCTCGATCACTATACTTTCCCTTTGACGGGACCGGGAAAGTAAAATGTCAAAAAATAAAACTTTAACATTAAATATCTGAAAATGTATTGATTGTATAAGAACTAATTTGGATAAAAGATAAGTCGATAATAAAGGACTCCATTTTTGAGGTTAAAAACGAAGAGATTGCCATTTTTTAAGCAGCTGACTTCTAATTTAAAAATCTAATCTAAACCAACCAGAAATAGTTCAATGTCAATATTTGAAAAAAAAATCTTACTAGTTTTTAGAGTAAGGGGCGTTCTGAGGGGTTGAAAATTATTGAATGTAAGTATAAGCTCACCGACTATCAGAAGCGAATAACAATCTAACAATCCTTTTAGAGCGGTAAACTTCCGTAAAATGACTCTTTTCTATTGCACCGAGTAAACATTAACACTGTTAAAGAGAGATTTTAAACGCTATTGCTTCTAAGGCATAAGAATATTTGATCACTTTAATATCGTTTGAAAACTTTATTAATTAAGCGTGTCAACTTTAATTCTATTTGTTTGAAGCTTAATATATAAAGTTCCGTATTTTTAATTATAAAATATCAGTCGCAGAAACTATAAAAGTAATTTTAACTTTTTTGGCTTACCAAGTTTCCAAGATTATATTAGAGAAACCAACAAAAATAATTTAAAAAGAAATAGAAATATCTGATGATTATAGACGAAAGAAAAATTGTTCATGTTTAAATGTATATAAGAAAATATCTGATAAAATGCGGAATGCCAGATTTTTTATGTAGCCGAAGAAAACCTGCCTACGGGAACGCTTTTTAGCATAAATTCTGGATTCTGGTTTCTAGAAAAAGGTTACTTGGCACACTTTGATTTTTATAAAAGCTGTTTCAACTTCTAAAAAGCTTGTTCCTGAATTCTCTTTGTTGTTTTAGCAAGTATATTCCGTTTTTTACGTGTGTGGAATAAATACAGTTTTTGATTTTTATTTGCACAGGCAGATGCGGTTATTAAATTTATGAATCGGAAATTTTAGTTTGTCGTTATAAAAATATATGACAAGTTTCAAATAAATGTAATTTTAATGCAAAAAAGTGTATTAAAAATCAAAATTTTATTTGTTTTGATTTCGTTCTTTAACAGGATTTTAATTTATTATGAAATAATAAATGAAATGAAACACAAAATTTAATTTTAAATATCAAGTAGTTTCAGTTAATATATAAAAAATTTACACACTAGTAAAGTAATATTACGGAACATAACGCTGGTTATTAAAATGCCCCTTTAAAATTATTATGCTTATGCTCATTATGCTTATACTTTTTTTTATAGTTTCACAGGTTTGCTTCAAATTTCGCGAAAAGATGCCTTGAAGAACTGTTACGAATCCTGTTTAAAATTCATAGTTGCTACAAATTTATAAAATAACAAAAAAATTAAATAACCAAAAATTTATAAAGTTGGCAAAAATTCATAAAGTTTACAAAACAAAAAACATAAAATTACCAAAAATAATCATAAAATTCCTAAAAATTCATAATTCAAAATTGCCACAAAAATTCATAAACATAAAATGTCAAAAATAATCATAAAATAGCCAACAATTCATAAAATCGTTAAAAATTTGTAAAATTTCCAAGAGAGTTTTTCTTTATAATCATAAAATTCCTAAAAATTCATAAAATTCTAAAAAATTTATAAAATTACCAAAATTTAATAAAATTGGCAAAAATTCATGAAATTGTCAATAACAACATAAATTTCCCAAAAATAATCATAAAATTCATAAAAATTCATAAAATTGTCAAAAATTCATAAAATTGCCAAAAATAATCATAAAATTGGAAAAATTGATAAAATTGTCAAAATGCATAAAATTGTCAAAATTCCTTTTTCTAATTTTTTCTTAACTCTTCGATTTCTTCTTTGTTGCCAATTTTTTTGTTATCAAATTTGTCAATTTTTTTTATCAAAATTTTCTCCATTTTACTGAGACGCAAAAGCCTCGTGCTGGCGAAAAAAATTCATGAAGTTGCCAAGATAAAATTGACAAAAAATTACCATAAAATAAATTCCCAAAAATTCATAAAATTCTCAAAATGCATAAAATTGCAAAAAATTCATAAAATTTTTAAATATTCATAGTTGCCAAAAATTTTTAAAATTTCCAAAATCTTTTAAAATTTCCAAAAATTCATATAATTGCCAAAAATAACATAAAATTAATAAAATTCTCAAAAATTTATAAAATTGCCAAAAATGATAATAATAAAGCCAAAAATTCATAAAATTGCCAAAACAGTTTTTCGAATTTTTTCTGAACTTTCCGATTTTTTATTTTTTTCCAATTTTTTCATTTTCAAATTTTTCTATTTTTTTTTCGATTTTCTTAGTTTATACTTTTGCTCTATTTTACTGAAACCCAAATGCCTCGTGATGGAAAAAAAATTCATAAAGTTACCAACATAAAATTGCCAAAAATAATCATAAAATTTCCAGAATTTTATAGAATTCTAAAAAATTCATAAAATTGCAAAATTTTATAAAATTGTCAAAAATTGATGGTTGAAAAAAATTTATAAAATTAGCAAAAATTTATAAAATTAGCAAAAAATTCGTAAAATTGCCAAAATAAACGTTTTCCCAAAAATAATAATAAAATTCCTGAAAATTCTTAAGATTCTCAAAAATTATAAAATTGTCAAAAAAATTCATAAAATTGCCAAAAATCATCATAAAATTGCTAAAAATAATCATAAAATTCGAAAAATTCATAAAATTCTCAAAAATTCATAAAATTGCAAAATAATCATAAAATTGACAAGAATTCATAGTTGCCAAAAATTTATAAAATTACCAAAAATTTATAAAATTGGCAAATATTCATAAAATTACCAAAAAACTACAAAATTGCCAAAAATAATGATAAAATTTCTAAAAATTCATTATACTCTCAAAAATTTATAAAATTGCCAAAAAAATTCATAAAATGCTAGAAAGAATCATCAAATTGCCAAAAATTCATAAAATTGAATAAATTGATAAAGTTGTTAAAAATTAATCAAATCGCCAAGATAGATTTTCTAATTTTTTTCTGATCTTTTCGATTTTCTTTTTTTTCCAATTTTTTTTTCAAATTTTTGAGTTTATTCTTGATTTCTCCATTTTACGAAGACCCAAAAGCATGGTGATGGCAAAAAAAAATCATAAAGTTGCCAATATAAAAATGCCAAGAATAATCCTAAAATTCCCAAAAATTCATAAAATTCTCAAAAATAAATAAAATTGCAAAAATTCATAAAATTATCGAAAATTCATAGTTATAAAATTACCAAAAATTTATAAAACTGGCAAAAATTCATAAGATTTCCAAAAATAATTATAAAATTCCTAAAAATTCATAAAATTCTCAAAAATTTATGAAATTGTCAAAAATTCATAAAATTTCCAAGTTAGTTTTTCTAATTTTTTCTTGACATTTCGATTTTTTCTTTTTTTCCAATTATTTTGTTTTCAAATTTTTCTATTTTTTTTAATTTTCAGTGAGTTTTTGATTTCTCCATTTTACTGAGACCCAAAAAGCCTCGTGTGGCGAAATAAAATCATAAAGTTGCCAACATTGCAAAAAATTATCATAAAATTCCCAAAAATTCATAAATTCACAAAAATTTATAAAATTGCAAAAAAATTCATAAAATTTTCAAAAATTTAGTTGCCAAATATTAAAAAAATTACCAAAAATTCATAAAATTCTCAAAAATGCAAAAAATTCATAAAATTGTCAAAAATTTATAAAATTATCAAAAACTTATAAAATTGGCAAAGATTCTTAAAATTTACAAAAATTCTTAAAATTGACAAAAAAACATAAAATTGACAAAAATAAAAATAAAATTCCTAAAAATTCATAAAATTCTCAAAAATTCAAAAATTCACAAAAATTCATAAAATTGCAAAAAATTCATAAAATTCTCAAAAATTCAGTTGCCAAAAATTTATAAAATTACCAAAAAATTGGCAAAAATTCTTAAAATTTAGAAAAAAAACATAAAATTGCCAAAAATAAAAATAAAATTCCTAAAAATCATAAAAATTTCTAAAATTGTCAATTTTCCAATTTTGTTGTTTTCAAATTTTTCTATTTTTTCAAATTCCCAATTCACATTATTAAATTATCTTTTCTCGGTTAAAGTTATTGATTTATTTTATGGTTTTTACTTCCTTTATTTATCTATTTTATTCTTATTTTATTCATACATATATTTGCGTTTTTATCTTTTATCACAGTATAAAATATAAGTTCATTAATTTACCTGAATTCCCATTGAGCCATCAACGATCTAAGTATATCCTTTTCAAATATTTTTGTGAACTTCCATGAAAGGTCTACACCACTAATTATAAATTCTATGGCCCAAGTGCGAATGTATAGACATAAAATAAAGTCCCGCAAGTTTAATGGAAACCCACAACTTTTCGTTCCACTAAAACTTTGCCCTATGCAGAATTTATTTCTGCTGATATATGAATGTTCTAATGTTTTTAGGAGATATTAAAGTTTAGAACTGAAATGAAACAGAAATGCAGAACTGAATTTTGTTATATAGTTGCAGCACATTTAGTATCAAATATTGGATTTATAATAATTTTAATTAATGTAGTGACAAAAAAGATGATGACCATATATGATATCTAGATTATTATTTTGTTAAATTTTCACCAAAATCGGCAACGTGCTTTTTGAGAAAAATTACGAAAAACATTTTTTTTCCAGGTATAAAGCTAAAGAAATACTTTCTCAACAGGGAAGTGCGCTGACAGTAGAAGTTTGGTGGCATCTTGTTTGGTTCTGTATCATGACTTTTTTGTATAGAAATAAAAAAAATTGAAAAAAATAATTGAAAAATTTGAAAAGGAAAAAAAATCGAAAAGTTCAGAAAAAATTAAAAAACTGTTTTATGAATTATTGACAATTTTTTCAATTTCGGCAATTTTATAAATTTTTGGATGATTAATTTCGGCATTTTTATCAATTTTTTTGGCGATTTTATAAATTTTAAGAATTTTACGAATTTTTAGATTTTTTGAATTTTATGATTATTTTTGGCAATTTTATGAATTGTTGGGAATTTTATGAATTTTTGGTAATTTTATGAATTTTTCTTATTTTATTTTTTGACAACTTTATGAATTTTTTCCACCATTACGAGGTTTTTAGGACTCAATAAAATGGAAAAATCAAGAACAAACAGAAAACTTTGAAAAAAAAATGGAAAAATTTGAAAAGGAAAAAAATTGGAAAAAATTGTTTCTTTGGCAATTTTATGAATTTTTGCCAATTTTATAAATTTTCGGTGATTTTATAAATGTTTGGCAACTATGATGTTTTTGACAATTTTATGAATTTTTGGTGATTTTATAAATGTTTGGAAACTATGAATTTTTGACAATTTTATGAATTTTTTGCAATTTTATGAATTTTTGAGAATTTTATGAATTTTTAGGAATTGTATGATTATTTTTGGCAATTTTATGATTTGTTTTGGCAATATTATGAATTTTTGGCAATTTTATGAATTTTTGACAATCTTCTGGATTTTTTGTAATTTTATGATTGTTTTTGACAATTTTCTGAATTTTTGGTAATTTTACGAATTTTTGACAATGTTATGAATCTTCTGGCAATTTAATGAATTTTTTGTAAGCTTTTGAATTTGTGGTAATTTTATGATTATTTTTTGAAATTTTAAGAATTTTTGACAATTTTCTGATTTTTTTTTAATTTTATAAATTTTTTTCGCCATCACGGGGTTTTTTTTATGCATCAGTAAATGGAGAAATGGGGAACAAAATAAAAAACTTGAGGAAAAAATGGGAAAATTTGAAAAGGAAATATTCGAAAAACAGAAAAAAACGAAAAGTTCAGAAAAATTAGAAAACCTATTTTGGCAATTTTATTAAGATTTCTGTCAATTTTATGAATTTTTGGCAATTTTATGAATATTTCTGTCAATTTTATGACTTTTTTTGGCAATTTTATAAATTTTTGTTAATTTTATAAATGTTTGGCAACTACGAATTTTTGACAATTTTATGAGTTTTTTGCAATTTTATGAATTTTTGAGAAACTTATGAATTTTTAGGAATTTTGTCATTATTTTTGGTAATTTTACGATTATTTTTTCAATTTTATGAATTTTTTGCAATTTTATGATTATTTTTGGTTATTTGACGATTATTTTTAGAAATTTTATGAATTTTTGGAAATTTTACGAATTTTTGACAATTTTATGAGTTTTTTGCAACTTTATGAATTTTTGAGAATTTTATGAATTTTTAGGAATTTTGTCATAATTTTTGGAAATTTCACGTTTATTTTTTTCAATTTTATGAATTTTTTGCAATTTTAAGAATTTTTGGCAATTTTATCAATTTTGGCAATATTATGAATTTTTTGGCAATTTTATAAAATTTCGAGAATCTTATGATTTTTTAGGAAGTTCTTGAATTTTTACTAATTTTATGATTATTTTTGGCATTTTATGTTTTATTTTTCAAATTTGATGAATTTGGTAATTTTAGAATTATTTTGGCAATTTAATGAATTTTTGGTGATTTTATAAATTTTTGAGAATTTTATGAATTTTTTAGGAATTTCTTGAATTTTTTGAAATTTTATGATTATGTTTGGCCATTTTATGTTTTTTTTTGGAAAATCTATGAATTAGAAAAACTATCTTGGTAATTTTTTGAATTTTTGACAATTTTATAAATTTTTGGCAATTTTATGAATATTTTTGACAATTTAATGATTATTTTTAGCAATTTTATGAATTTTTGGGAATTTTACGAATTTTTTGTAATTTTATGAATCTTTTGGCAATTTTAGGAATTTTTGGCAATTATATGAATTTTTGGTAATTTTATGAATTGGTGACAACTTTATGAATTTTTTTCGCCATCACGAGGCTTTTGGGCCTCAGTAAAAGAACAAACTAAAAAATTTGAAAAAAAAATGGAAAAATTTGCAAAGGAAAAAATTGGAATAGAAAAAATCAAAAAGATCAGAAAAAATTATGATTATTTTTGTCAATTTTATGATTATTTTACCAAATTTTATATATCTTTGAGAATTTTATGAATTTTCAGGAATTTTTTGAATTTTTTGGAATTTTATGATTATTTTTGGCAATTTTATGATTTTTTACCAATTTTATAAATTTTTGGCAACGATGAATTTTTGACAAATTTATGAATTTTTTGCAATTTTATTCATTTTGAGAATTTTATGAATTTTTGGAAGTTTTATGATTATTTTTTGCAATTTTATGTTGGCAACTTTATGAAGTTTTTTCGCCATATCATTAACATTTCTCATTAACATTGAGCAATCAAGTATAAACTAAAAAAATTGAAAAAAAAAATTTGATAACGGAAAAATTGGAAAAACTAAGAGAATAAATTAGAAAAACTGTTTTGGCAATTTAATGAATTTTTGACAATTTTATCAATTTTGGCAATTTTATGAATTTTTGATTATTTTTATCAATTTTTTGATTATTTTTGGAAATTTTATAAATTTTTGAGAATTTTATGAATTTTTAGGAATTTTATGATTATTTTTGGCATATTTATGTTTTTTTTGGCAATTTTATGAATTTTTGCCAATTTTGTAAATTTTTGGTTAGATTATAAATTTTTGGTTATATTATAAATTTTTGGCAACTATGAATTTTTGACAATTTTATGAAGTTTTTGCAATTTCATGAATTTTTGAGAATTTTACGATGATTTTTGTCAATTTTATGTTGGCAAATTTATGAATTTTTTTTGCCATCACGAGGCTTTTAGGTCTCAGTAAAATTGAGAAATCAAGAACAAATTGAATAATTTCACAAGAAAATAGAAAAGTATGAAAACAAAAAATTGGAAAAACAAGAAAACATCGAAAAATTCACAAAAAATTACAAAAACTATCTACAATTTTATGAACCGGACACGGTGGCCAAGTTGGTTAGGGCACTGGCCTTTATACTTGGTCATTGTTCGGGTCGTGGGTTCGAGCCCCACGAATCTCAAGTGGAATTAAAGTCAGATAAGACTTTGGGCAAGTGCAAAAAGGTATTTGTGTCATGCGCAGCTTCATTCACGCCGGTAACCAGGCCGGATGAGATCGGATATCTCGTGGAACTGATAGGGGTTGGTGGCACAATTACACACTTGCTAGTCGGTAGATCACCTGAATGACAACGGCATAGTCCTGGGTTTAGGGTGATTGAGGACCGTGGTTCGGAGTCCACGATAAGCTGTAGGTCCCGTCCAGATTAGCGTTTGAAGCAGAAAAGAGACGTTAAAATTAGAAGCAAGCAAGCAACAATTTTATGAATTTTTGACAATTTTATTAGTAGATACACCATCTTTATACCACTACAGATCGTGGCAGCACTCCAATTTTTTAATAAAATTTTTTTTTAATTTGAACTTTTTAAGGTGAAATTCTCTATTTAACCTTTTCTTGGGAACAAACGGCATTTTAAAGGTAACAAAAACAAGAATTTATCAAAAATACTCAAACTAACAAAATCAACACTATTAGGCAATAACACAGACAAATATAATTACCAATTATATAAAATTTAAATATGGCAATGCCGGTTAACGAGAATTTTTCTGAGCACACCATCTAGTGAGCATTAGCAAAGTTATATCACGTCTCGTAGAGCCCTCTTATGTACAAAAAACATAATACATTTAAGTCAACTTAAACAGTAAAATATATTATTTTTAACAAGTTTCAGCTTGATAATAGTTGAAATACTTCGACGGAGATGTATGCCTGTAATTTTTTCTCTCCTTTGATTATATTCTCCTATTTGAATTTATACAACAATAGAAACCAATAATTAACATTATAGTCATTAATTTTAGACAGAACTAATTGAAAATATTCAGTGCGTGAATAAGATACAAAGGTACGTTTCACAATTCCCGAAAGTTAAATACAAACTCTAGGACCGCCAATGTGTATTTTAACTTTCAAACAATGTCTCCCAAATTAGAAATATATTTTTTGCCAAGCCGATTGTAATTAAACTTAAATTAACAGCTTTTTAGGGTTCTATTTACTATATCTGTTTCAATGAAGGATACTTGTGTTTGTTTTTTTGTGCAAAAAATTGAGACACAAAGGATATGTTTCGTGAATTTAATGACATTTTTTTTAGTCAATAATTTTAATTAGAAATAATTCAGATCAGGTTTTTAGACTCTTATATACTTAAAGAATGAAATTTCTACAGAAGTAAAACAAGCACGTAACACATGTCTGTACCGTCATATAAAATGCTTTTTGCTTCATTCGTCTGTTGCACATTGAATAAAATTCAGTTACGTAAATTGAGTTAGTAGTCACTTTATTCGAGCATGTTCGTAAAAATACAAAATGCTGAATGCTCCGATTGGGAGAATTTAAAATAAATTGGTCGACTAGCTTTAAAATCAAGCTTGTTAAAATAGTTTAAGAGATAATGTTATTTAACTCTATTTTTATTAAAATTTTCAATACGAAGTTATGAAATAAAAACATCTATAAATAAACTATTTAAGACCAATACAACGAAAAATTCTCTACAGGATAGCGATAGCGGGAATCGTTGCTTAAAATAATTACAAAAAAAAGGAAAAAGTGCACCCCTGCGGTTTTGAAGGGAGGTAAGTTTTAAGGGTTGAAAATCGTGACACTTTCAATTAACAAATAGTCTACAGTTGTAGATAATAAATAAATGAACACTTTTTGAACAAATATGATTAAGAATCGATATAAGTTTGGAATAATTTACTATGGCAGACAGCGTGTTAACGCTACCTTATTTTCGAAGGACTACCTTGTAGATAATAAATAAATGAACACTTTTTGAACAAATATGATTAAGAATCGATATAAGTTTGGAATAGTTTACTATGGCAGACAGCGTGTTAACGCTGTCTTATTTTCGAAGGACCGCTTTGTAGATAATAAATAAATGAACACTTTTTGAACAAATATGATTAAGAATCGATATAAGTTTGGAATAGTTTACTATGGCAGACAGCGTGTTAACGCTGTCTTATTTTCGAAGGACCACCTTGTAGATAATAAATAAATGAACACTTTTTGAACAAATATGATTAAGAATCGATATAAGTTTGGAATAGTTTACTATGGCAGACAGCGTGTTAACGCTGTCTTATTTTCGAAGGACCGCCTTGTAGATAATAAATAAATGAACACTTTTTGAACAAATATGATTAAGAATCGATATAAGTTTGGAATAGTTTACTATGGCAGACAGCGTGTTAACGCTGCCTTATTTTCGAAGGACCACCTTGTAGATAATAAATAAATGAACACTTTTTGAACAAATATGATTAAGAATCGATATAAGTTTGGAATAGTTTACTATGGCAGACAGCGTGTTAACGCTGTCTTATTTTCGAAGGACCGCCTTGTAGATAATAAATAAATGAACACTTTTTGAAAAAATATGATTAAGAATCGATATAAGTTTGGAATAATTTACTATGGCAGACAGCGTGTTAACGCTGCCTTATTTTCGAAGGACTACCTTGTAGATAATAAATAAATGAACACTTTTTGAACAAATATGATTATGAATCGATATAAGTTTGGAATAATTTACTATGGCAGACAGCGTGTTAACGCTGAATTATTTTCGAAGGACCACCTTAATACAAAGTATAAGGATTTAGTATGTTACCACAAATAAATCAAATTATTTAAGTGCTATTTACTCACCCATTTATTAGAAAACCAACATTTTTAATATTACATTTTTTATGACATTATTATTATTAGAGCAACTGCTCTCACTACTACAAAACATATTTACAATTTATGTACATTTTAAGACTCTCAGAAAATTTATTATATTATTAATTTTTAGGGTGCGGTCAACCGCTTTTTATAATATGACATGTCAACTGAAAACTGATAAATATGATGAGACTCTCTTAAACTATTAGACTGTTTCCCTATTTATAGTTTTAAAAGATTTGTAAGAGGGGATTTGTAATGGTTTTCTTCTTTCCAATAAGAAAACCGACCTGTTCGGCGACCACAGGTATTTCTGCGCTTGTCGCTGTTAGAAATATTATATCGCTTAGAGGGAGATGGCGATAGGGTGAATTATTTTGTACCAACAATATTTTTGCACTCGACACGACAGCTATAGTGACGTAAATACCGAATAACAATCTATTTTTAGATTATGGAATTTTAAAATATACAACACTAGCCAAAACCATAAATTATTTGTTTTCCTAATTTTCTCTGTTTTTTATTAATTTTCTCTTTGTCTTGATTTTCTCCATTATTCTTTATTTTCTTCATTTTTCTCTATTTGCCACTATTTTACTTTATTTTCACTATTTCACTTCATTTTAAGGAACTTGATACCCAAAATTTTTTTTACGAAAAGTTTGTGTCTATGAAGACAAAAAATATAAGAGCGTTTAAAATTTTAAAATATATGAATTTTGTCTCTTATTTGTATAAAATTTATAATTCCGATTTCTCAAAGAAATTAAGCATAAAAACGAAAACAAAAAATTTTATCTTAAAAATAGAAAAAAGTAAAAAAAAATTTTAAAATTGGTGAAATTTTTTTTAATTTAAAATTCTAGTTTTACGTATTCAACAAAAAAAAAACAAAATTTGTATCACGAAAAATTAGTGCCTATTTAGAAAAAAAGTTACAAGCGTCTAAAATTCAAAAATTTGTGTATTAGGTAGATTTCCATATATTAGTCGCGTCATTATACGCAAGAAAAAGGAAAGGAATGCGGTTTTTTGCATTCGCTTCCAAAAATTATTTGTAAAAAAGTTACCTTATTTTTTATTTAGCTAAAATCGGAAATTGCATTGCTGCAGCCAAAAATGCATTCGAAAAATGCATTTTTTGAGACGCCCTTCGGACAACTTAATAACTTGTAAAAAATAGTCAGAACTGGCGTAGAATGGGTGCCTTGGGGTTTTTGAGATCGCTGATCACGATTATGATGTTCAAATTGAAACCCTGACCACCTGGGACTCAGGAACGCCGACGAACGTCATCTCCGTGGAACTCTCCCAGAATTCATGCGAGGAAGGAAAAAAACTTGGCGCCCGCGGGTTTTTTGGGTCGCTGAATTCAAATATGGCATCGGCGAACACCCCCCAGACACCTGGTGCGCCCCAACCTGGACGTAGGCGTCTTCACCGAGAAGTTTCCTGACAAGAGTGTCAAAAACAACCCAAACATCATTGTGGGGGCGTTTTATGGGTCGCTAAAGCAGAATTTGACGACGAAAACGATCCCCCGAGCACCTGGTGCACCGCAACCCGGACCTGAACGTCTTCTCCGAGGCTTTTTCAGACACATTCGAAAAAGACGAACCGAAAATCGTTAAGGAAGGTTTTTTGGGTCGTTAAAGCAGAATTTGACGTCGAAAACGATCCCCCGAGAACCTGGTGCAGCGGAACCTGGACCTGAACGTCTTCTCCGAGGCTTTTTCAGACACATTCGAAAAAGACGAACCGAAAATCGTTAAGGAAGGTTTTTTGGGTCGTTAAAGCAGAATTTGACGTCGAAAACGATCCCCCGAGAACCTGGTGCAGCGGAACCTGGACCTGAACGTCTTCTCCGAGGCTTTTCCAGACACATTCGAAAAAGACGAACCGAAAATCGTTAAGGGGGGTTTTTTGGGTCGCTAAAGCAGAATTTGACGTCGGAAACGATCCCCGAGACCTTAGATAAGAAAGATGACAAAGAAAATGAACAGACTAACGATTGGTCACTTGATGAAGAATTCGATATTTATATAGTTACGTTACGAGACTTTTTCATGCCCTAATTATTATAAAATTTCTTCTTTTGGAACTTTTTTCGATCTGACCATATCGTGGGGTGGGGAAGGATGAGTCTCAAATTTAAACAGAAATCTACCTCCCCCTGTCGACCCTACAGACAGGAATTTTTTTTAACTTGTCTAAAATTTTCATAGTTCAATAATTAAATTATAAAATAAACTTAAAATGAATATTTTAACTCCGGTATCTTAACAAAATTTAAATACTAAATTGCAACTCGTATAATTTTAAATTATACAAATTCCTCTGCTCTACGACACTGATTACTTGCAAGTACAAACAAGAGAGGAATACATTAGAAGAATCCCTCTTAAGAAAATTGCTGTGATATGTTGGTTCACCTGCTGCCTTTGATGTTTTAACTAAATAGAATGCTTCTTGGCTTCAAAGTCAATTATTTTCGGCATTCTAAGACGCCGCTACGTATAGCTACTTACCCAGATTATTTCTGGACTCTTTTTGTTATATTTTTTCCAATAGAACCGTAGCGAGTCGGAAATAATGATTCAAAAGAAATACCTTAGCACTTTTTTTCTTAAATATGACAAGGGAATTTTCAAGTATTAAAATAAAAAAGAATATTTAAAATGTAAGTTGATACAAGTTTAATTGGACTTTAAGCACATCCTGAAACTTGACATTCTCGATGGATCTTTTTTTTTGTCTTCTCTTACGTCTCCTTTTGTCATTTTTCTCGCTTTTTCTTCGGCCACCGATTAATTACTCTTTTTATTAGGTCAGATTCAGTTGAGCGGTGTTAATAGCCGTTCTTTTCAGTATCAATTAAAGTCGATTAGCGAACGCGAACTTCGCCCTTTTTAGACTGGCTCGCCGACATTTTTTTTAAAGTGAAAGACCGGAAGAGAAAACGCTCAGCTACCAAGATTTTTTTTATGAAGTTAATTTAGTAATTTAGTGGAGATTATTAAGCCAGTAAAAGTCGCATAAAATTAAAAATTAATTTTTATTATGATTTTACAGTGTGTTTAATGTAATAATAATTTATCATAATGGGGACGTATTATGTAAAATTTTAAAATTAGCACTTGAAAGTCTGTTATCAAATATGTCTAGAAAAAATATTTATAAATTTTTTAAACCTATATTTTATTTAAAAAAAAAATTAAAAATCTACACTGATTGATAATACTGTACAGAGATGGCAGTATGTACGAACTGAATTCCATATTAAATAGAGACCAGATGTAAACATGAGAAAAGAAGAAAATTGTATTGTTTTTATTTTCGCCGTGACTAACAGTACATCGGATCTACTTGTTTATATTATACATTGGAAAATAAAATAAACAATCTAATTTTTACATGTCGAACAGAAAAAAAAATGAAGAAAAAAGACACTTGACTGTATGTAGTTTTAAAAGAAGTAGTTTTAAAGAAGTTAAAAAAGCAAAATCTATTAAACATTAATTTTGGAGAAAAAAAATAGAAAACATAGGAAAACATTTTAAGAAAAATCAGAAAATTTGGAATAAAACGAAAAAAATCAAACTCTAAAAATCGCAACAACAAAAACGACGCAGAAAAACGTAAGAAATCGAAAAATATCGCAAAAGAAAACACAAAAATTTAAAAAAACAAACAAAAAACCGGAAACAATTATTACAGTAAAAAAACCTTAAAAAAAATAAAAAATTCCAAAGAATTGAAAAAAATTGCAAAAAAGTCTCATAAAAATCTCAAATAATGGCAAAAAAAAGGGATAAGAAAAGATTAGATAAAAAAAAACAACGATGATGAAAAAATGTAGAAATTGAGAAAAAATCGACAAAAAAAAACGAAAAACCAGAAGAATAAGAAAAAGACGAGAATAAATTTTAACAACCCAAAAATTCAGAAAAAATCGGAGTAATAAGAAAAACAGAAAACAAATTTAAACAAAAATATTGGCAAAAGAGAAAAATAAAATGGTAATATGGAAATATCAAGCGCTAAAAATGGCAAAAAAACGACGTAAAAAAAGCCAAAAAAAAGTAGAAAAAAAAAAACAACCAAAAAACCAGAGAAATTGTAACGAAAAAAAAAATGAAAAAAATCGAATGAATTAAAAAAGAAAACGCAACAAAATTCAAGGAAACGGCAAAAAAAATCGCAAATAAACAGAGGAATAAGAAAAAATGAGAAAACAAAAGAAAGAATTAGAGAAAAAACAGAACAATGGCAAAAAGTGATGCAAAATTAGAAAAATTCGAAAAAAAAACCGGAAAATCATAAAAATGAGAAAAAAACGAAGAAACATAAAAAAAGCGAAGAAAACCGCAAATTATCGCAAAAATTAAAGGAATAAAAAAAAAATTAAAAAAAAAACCAACGATGAAGAAAAAATAAGGAAAGATGAAAAAAAATCGAGAAAAAAACGGAAAAAAGAATTAGAAAAATGTGAAAAAGACGAGAAAAAATGTTAACAACAAAAAAAAAACAAAAAATCGGAGTAATAAGAAAAACAGTAAAACAATTTTTTTTTAACGAGTCGGTCTTCACTTACACAACACCTTAATAGAAATCAGTATCGACAAATTTGCTTTCCTTATCGAGAAATCTCGAATAGAAGTTTCACTTAGTAGGCCGGACCGGGATCCTGTCACTCGCAATTGCTCATCTTCTGATAGAGCCTTTCTTTTTTGAATAAAAACCGATGGCCGAAAGAATTTTCCGGATCGGCCGTACCGTTCTCGAGTTATCGTGCGCACAGACATCCACACATCCACACATCCACACATCCACACAGACAGACTTTTTTTTTTCGCGGAAAATCATTTTTTCCACGTTTCATGACATTTTAGTCATTTGCAGTAAAAAAAATTTTTTACATTTTTGCACAATTTCAATACTACGGTTTGGCATATTTCACCAAAGGCGAAGTATTGGCGGGCCGTAGTAATAAAAATATTAGAAAAAATGAAAATTAAAATTGTAAAATGCGGAAAATACAGAAAATCCAAGCTCTCTAAAAATCGCAAAAAAAAATGATGTAAAAAAACGCAAACAACGAAAAAAAAACACAAAGAACGAAAAAACCATAAAAAATTGTAATGTAAGTTATTTAACGAACAAGTTTATTAATAAAGGCGATTAACAATCGAGATAATGTAACGCGTGAGCGAAGCGAACGCGTTAATGTTCGAGATTGTTAATCGCCAATTTAATTCACGAGTGCGTTACAGAACTTTTTCGTCGACCGTACTTTTCAAATACAAAGATATCTTATTTAAAACATATATAAGAATTTAACGAAATTATAACAATAAAATAAATAATGACACACAATGTGAGATATAGTGTTAACAGTTACTTGATTTCAAATGTCACTGCCCATATAAATGTATAAGAGCGGTGTACATTGGGTTACATATAATAAAATTGTTGATTAATAGAAAATCATTCATTAATAGGTGTCATTAATCAACGATTTTGAGTGCGTTAAAACACATCATAAATGGACGGTCGACGGAAAGAAAATGGCAGAAAAATCGCAAATAATCACAAAAAGTCAGAGGAATAACAAAAAATTAGAATACAAAAGAAAAAAACCGATCAATAAGAAAATATGAGGAAAAATTAGAAAAATTCGAAAAAAAACCAAAAAAACCAAAAATCAGAAAAATGACAAAAAAAACGAGAAATTATAAAAAAAACTTTCTCTATCTATAAAATAATTATAAATAATATAAAAAAATTTAAATGAGACAAAAATTATATTGTGGAAAGAGACAGGGAGTAACAGAAAGAGTGTACCGGACTGAAAAAAGGTACCGAAACGCCGTTCCGGCCCTATTACTATAATTAAATGATATTTAGATTACCCATAAATAGACTAACTGTACAAATCAAACCGGTTACCAATGAGTATGTTTATGTGGTTTTTAGGAAGCTAAAAAAATTATCAAAACATAAAAAAGTTGGAATTAAATTCCGGCCCTTATACACCGAAACCGCATTACGAAAAAACAAAGTGACAGAAATATTATCAAATTTATTAAGCAGATACGCAAACATACTTCCATATTTTGTAAACGTTAAAACGCAGTGAACAGCCGAAGTACAAAATAAATGCGTACATCCGATGTACTACTAGTCACAACGTTTTATTTTTCATTTTTCAGTATAACATAACCTATTATTTTAATGTTTATGTGTCGCCTATGTGTTTTGTTTTTTCTTCTTTTTATTTAATAGTCAAAGTCGCTAAGGCTATTTGGTTTAGTAATACTCGACAGATAACTGTAAATTATACCTTGTCGTGCCATCTAATGTAACTGACGTCACTTGAAAATTTTGAAAATTTATTTCTTAGTATTTGTAGTGTTTCAAAATTAGCCAAGCCTATTTTTGTGAAGAATTTTAAGTATATTTTCATATACTACAAATGAATTTGCTGTAGCTACCGCATCACACGTCCCCATTTTAAATAAAATTTATAAAATTCAAATTTCCAACTTAAAAATTAACACTTTATATTCGACCTAATTATATCCAAAGTTGTGGAAAAGAAAATAAAGGAATAAAATAATCCAACTTATAAAAAATATTTTCTTATTATTATTTGTTTATTTCTTGTATAAAATATTTTCCAAACTTCATACTTTCTTGATCCTTAAAAGTTTTTCTTTTGATTGCTCTTAACTAAAGCCACCTTCACTAAAGCATCCATGTCTTCTTAGTTGTCACCCACATATCCCTTTCAGAATTTCAGACGCCACTCGCATTAAATGCCCCTGAAATCTATTCCACAGGCCTTTTTATCCCCAAATTCTGATCAATAGTTTCAGAAGGAATGTATAATAGTCGGCGCGCAAACGATAACAACTAAAAGCAATTTGCATAGAATAAAAATAGCAATAAAAAAAAATAATTTTATAATGATTGTCATAAAATTTTTAATACAATGGGGCTCAGGGGGTCGGGCCAAGTTCGTATCTTCAGAACGAATGAACGGATTATTTTGAATTAAGTGACATAAAATACAAAATGTCGGTCTTCCGGTTTATTTAAAATTGGCGTAAAAACTGAATTTTTAAATCGAACTCCCAGTATAGTTTTACATATTTGGATTATACAAGTCAAATTACGTATAATTCATATATCAAAAATGATTTTGGATGACAAAAATATAAATTATTTTAATCGAGGAGGCTGAGACTTGGTCTCAACCTCTCAAAAGGTAACCGGATGTTACGTAAAAATATTATTTTTGCATATATTTTAATATTTTTCATTAGTGTTTTAATTACTGAACAGCTATTTTTGATGAAAAACTCAATTGTTTTAAATGGGAACCATAGTGGGCCATTTGGTTAATAAATTGGCGGTTTTATTATAAATCAAATGATAATGTCGGAAAAAAAAATTTCGAACATAAATGTACAACGATTGAATTTTTATTCAAGTTGTACTAGATCATGAAGGTCATGTTGCAAAATTTATGCAGGCGATTAGTACTCTGCTCAGGGTTACCGTTTTCAGTAGAGTTCCTACTAAATTAGTAGATTTTTGAGAACAATGAAGATGTTTAGTGGAATTTTAGTAGAATTAATAATTTCAGTAGGTTTTTTCAATTTTAATTTAAAACTATTTTATCGCTATCTATGGTATATTTAAGCTATTAGTCTATGCGACACTTATTGGAACAGTATTGAACTATCTCAAATAATTATACTTAGACAACTGCTGCAGTTATTAAGGTAAGTTCAATGTTTTTCCAATAGATGTCATATATTAAATAGATGTATTTGTAAAGTATACTAAATTGAGTGTTATTGTGCCAGTTATTTCAAACGTTAACTAAAACTGGACGGTGAGATTCAAAATTTAATATGTTCCTCATCTACAAGTGGCGGTACTATAACGGTAGAAAATTTTTGGATAAATTTAACTGGAATATTATCCAAAAAATACAAAATAATTCATATTTCTTTTAAAATTAATAATATTAATCTTTCAGTTCATACTAATGTCTATTATTGTATATTTTAAAATCTAAAAATAGATTTAAACTCAACACAATAGTTATTCCGTCTTTCTCTCAGACGTTTTTTCTGTCTACTTTCAAAATACCGTTAACAAAAACAAAATACATAAGCGACCGTTGCTATGCAAGTAATCTTATCTTTCTCTCATATTAGGTGTATTTCTTTTGCACTTGGGTCAGTTCACTTGGATCACTTTTGAACGGGTCAAAACTGACCACGCAAAAGTACAAATAAAACGCTCCTAACCAAATCAACTGACGTTGTCGTTCCGTTCCTGTCAATTATCATCTGCGACTAGCATGAAAGCACCAAAAAAAGATCATCAAGAAATGGACACCGACACCTATAATTTTCTTCCTCAGATGACGAATGTATCTCGGAGAAAATGTATTCCTAAAATTGAACATTAAACATTACACCGTATATATGGAAGTCTTTTCTTACGAAATATTTACTAAAATCATATTATCTTCCTCTCTAGACGAAGTGTCGCCTACCATTTTATTAAAATCTAGATTTTTAATTTGCCTTTGAGAAGGCCACTTTTTTTAGGTTATCAAATAATTTTAAAAACTCCGCCATCTGATTCGGATCACTTTTGAACCATTTCGGCGGGTGGTGCAGCATCGGTAAGGGGAGAGGGCATCCAGGTCATTTTTGATTCAGTTCAGTTGCTAATAAAACAGTGAAGCAAGTGACCTAGAACTGAACTGAACTGATCCGAGGAAAAAAAAATACAACTATTATCCCATCATTATAAGAGACAAAAAATATAAATATATTTCTTCCCGCTAAGATTCTGAATTCAAGGCTATTTGGATACCACGTATCATATCTCCTACCAATAAAAAACCTGCAACCCTACTCTCCGCTAAAATTAAGATCATAATCTCCCTCTCGCTCCGACTGTAAACGGATGCAGTCGCATTCAATAGAGTAAAAAAGTTTCTTCAAATAATTAAAATGGTGCGTAATTAACCACACCCAAAAAGTTTCTGAGTTTTCGTAATAAGAAAAAATGTAAATGGTTTTTTTACAGTGAGTGAAGTGATGAGTTATATTTGATTTCGGTTTCATAATTTAAATTAATGTGCCGTTTATTATTTTTCTGTTCATGTTAGTACTTGGAACAAATGGAATAAAATTACATTCCTATTTCAAATACTGTTTTTATTTTGGTTTAACTCCTACCTAAAGAGTTTGGGAAGTAGGGAACAAAACAAAATTTATGTTTTTTACATAATATGTTTTTTGTTTTATTTTATTTGAATAAACATTTTCTTTGTTCGTTTCAATTTCATTGCTAAGAAATAATAATTCACCTCTAACGGTAGAGCTAGTAATTTATTTATATCAAATACGGTAGATTTTTAGAAAAATTTAGTACCAGGTTTAATATTTTGTTAGTTTATTATCGAAATATTAGTAGAAAACGGTTTATTGAAAATGTTAACACTCTGTGGCACGTGAAACAGTGCACTTGAGATCAGGGTTTTACTAAAAACGGTAACCTTGTAAAAAGTGTGTGTATTGTGAATACAGCGCAGCAGCGGGCAAGGAGCGAAGCGTTCATGGTTATTGACGTCACACGGTCTAGTCTCGCGCATAGGTACGATTTGCAGTCTCTCGCCGATCGTTAATTTTAAAATGCTTAGAGCGGACGTAAATATTAATATTTTGCGCTCAAATTTTTTTTTGATCGTTTTTAAATAACGAAACCTCTCGTTTTAAGTTAAAATAAAGAAAATAAGAAAAATGTCGAACCTGCCTATTGTGCTTATAGTATAACTCTATTTAAATGAAAATTCAGCATTTCTCATTACATAAATGGAACGCAACAGGTTAGGATTATTTATTTCTATTTCTAATTTTTTAAGAAAATGATGTGAACTGTATACCACATTTACCTAATTCCTATATAAATTTTTAAAAAAACATATATGTCTTTTACCTATTCTCATAGAAAAGACAATTGTTTTTTGGGTAATTTTAATTAAAAAAATCATAGTATGTATCACTTTAACGTATAAAGTAATTAAATATTTTAAGATTTGTTTAAAAAATTTAGAATTAAATCATGGAATTTTAAAACTCACCAATTGAGATAAAACAAAAAACGTTATCTACGATAAATATTTAATTTTACCCAATGAATTTTTAGCATTCGATAACGCGGTCATGGTACTCAATTTATAATATTCGTTTATGTTATATTTTACTCGTTTATATTATGTTGATCCATCGACTAAATCGTTTAAGGATTAAGTAAGCAACCTACGATTCGACCTCTTACACCAAGTAAACAAAGGTGCTGTTAAGTTTTCCAAGTTTCAACCACCTACTTTGATTTTAGTATTATATGCAGCTCCAAAGTGCCGCCTGCTTTATAGGTAGTTTAGATCGCTTGGAATCTTCCAAGATCAAACTTTAAAGTAAATAAAGTAGGAGTAATCTTTTATAAGTAGTTTTCCAGGGATAAATGCGGATAAATGATAAAAAATAATATTCTTTTAGAAATTGAGCACTGTAATAATATTTTTTTTATCGAGAATAATTGTATGTTAATTTAATAAAATAAACGAACGTTTCAAATAGTAGAATATTAATATTTCAGTTTTAAGAGATTTTTCTTTTACATTCATAACAAAAGAGTATTTTAATTACAATATTCAGTAGGTGAGCTCAATTAGGAGTTTTAAAAATCTATTTTTCTTTGTGTTCTTATTTTATTTAATTAATAGATAAAAAATTAGATTAATTTTAAATTAGTTTGAGTAGACAGTCCAGCATGAGTTGTAAGTTTCGATAATTGACTTAATATCAACTGCACTATTAAAACTAATTGTTATATCTGTTACTTATCTACTGAATTAAAATAAGACTCATTGGATCAATTTCACACAAATTTTAACTGAATCACGTCATTTATAATCCTAGAAATATCCAACATTCTTTGGCAATAATCTCTGCCTTCATTTTAAATTCTCCCTCTCTATCACTTTCATACGAGACGAAAAATATTGTCTTAATATTTTGTTCCATATCTGCAAGTTAACTCACAACGACTGGTACAAAAGATCATGCCACAAATTGTCATCCAATTAGATTAGGTCAACTTATCTTCTAACGGTTCGGTAGTCTGAGTTGTATTGGTTGGGTGAAAAAGTTACCCAGTCAAATTATTATTGTTTTATTAACTCTCAGAGTGAGCAGTCGCATTAGCCTTTCAGATCTCGCAGATATCAATGGATTACAACATATAAAAGTTATTTGTTAATAATGAATAAATCAGTTAAGTAGGTGGTAGCGGTGTAAATTTTTACCATAATATGAGATAAATCGAACTTACTATTCAAAATTTATGACCAAAAGAAATTTCAGTAAAAATTCACAACTCCCCCTGTATATTATTAAACAATGGGAGAAGACTTTTTTTAATGGCCATTTGATAGGAAAATCAATACGGGTAGGAGTATGTACAGTTTCTCATGACTCACCCTGTATAAAAAATAAATAAATAGTCAAAAGTATTATGATTGGAAGATATAGAATCTAATTTTTATTACTAAATTTGACGTGTTATTATTTTACAATTTATCAGTGTAACAAAAAAGTTAACAAAACATTTTACTTGCTTGAGTTTTTCCATTGCAGCAGAATAGCGACCGTCAAAATGTAGTTTGAATGATGAAATAATTAAAACACAACAAGAACATGAAAAGTTTATAGCAATGTAAACGGAAAACCGTTTAGAAGAAGGAATGCAAAAAATTAAAATTTTAACTGAAATCATAATAATTCTGAAAGTGTTTTCCGGTAATTACGAGTTATTAATTTGGTTTTTAGAATATTCAAGAATACATTAATAAAACTAAAAATGTGAATTACTAGATTTTTTTTGAAATCCAGCAAGAATTTTTTTCATTTTGGTCAAAAATCTTGATAAGTAGATATCATTTGATTATAATATTGGATGATTTCAGGTTACTATTATACAGGGTCACTCAAAATTGTCTTCTTTAGTTGTATTTATTTTAATTTTTTAGGAATTATATTATTTAAACATAACGTAAAAAACTAAATATAAGGTGATCCATAATTATTACCTAATTAAAGGAACTAAAATATATCATCATTTTTAATAACTTATCCTGTATATTATAACGAATTAATGTATCGTGGGTGTCTAGTTTTAATCCAATACTCCGTACAAAAAATGAAAATAAGTAGCCCACCGAGTTACTAGGCATGGCGTTACTCCATACGATTAAATCAAAGATACCATTGGAAAAAAAATTTTGACAGTTAACAGTTACTATTATTTAGTACCTGATAATTGTAATTAGTTTATTGATTATAAAAAGAGACTACCTATTTTAATATAGAATAAGATGGCCCTAAGAAATAGAAATCTCCTAACTTGTTTTTTTCTGGTGGATGATTTTAACCACATTTAATGACTAGAATAGATGGCGATGAGAATGCTGCGATATGTGAAATAGCTATCAGTAGAAGCAAATAATTTTTGATACCTCCTCTTGATGTAAATGCTGTTAAAAAAGTGTGTACCAATTGCAATCAGTCAATCCGCAATGAAATATCTTAAATTTGTCTACTAGAAAAAGAATCACCCTGTAGACTGAGTCTTAGAACTTATCATTACAAGTCATATCGACAATATTATTATTATTATTATTATTATCTTTAATTTTGTAAAGATAAGAAACAATACTGCCTCCGCATGTTTAACACCCTGTATCTCAAAAAGTGTTCATTAGATCTCGTTGGGCATATAAAGACATTTGATAAGGGCATTATAAGCTACATTATACTAAATTTTCAGCCAATTCGACTAGGACTCTTTTTTTCCATAAGAACCGTGCAGGGTCCTTTGCAATTTTCATCGATTTTGGCCATCTTTTGGCCAATAGGTCCTTTGACAAATATTTTTGTAATTTGAGGGCGGATTCTTATTCTACTCGTCAATTCGAATCAAATGGTGTGTTCATATGTTCAAAAGACTTCAGATTTTCGAGAAATCGGCCGAATAGGCGAAAATCCAGCCAAATTTGGGATTTTCCTCGATTTTTACCATGTTTTTGCCCAGAGGTCCTTTGACAACCAACTATTTTTGTGGTTCGAAAGCCGATTCTTATTCTACTTGTTAAGTTAAACAAAATAGTTTATTCATCTGCTAGAGAAACCATATAGATTTTCGATAAATCTGCGAAATAAGCAAAAATCTAGCCAAATTTGGGATTTTCCTCGATTTGGATCATATTTTGGTCCGTTTGATAAGTCACTATTTTCCATATTTTGAAAGCGAATTCTTATTCGACCTCATAGATATTTGAGAAATAGTGATTTTGGAAAATTGGGATAAATTTTACCCTATTTTTGGGATTAATTTTACCCTATTTTTTGTTTTTTTTGTTTACAATTCGTTCTAAAGTTCAAAACAATCTTTTTATAGATTTTAGAAAATTTCCAAGGGTATCGACGTTTTAGAGTTTTCCAAAAATGCCCATATCTAGATTCTGACGACGAAAATGTCAATAGTTGAACTTTTTCTATGTTTTTGACCACAGTTATAGAATTTCGAGAAACGGCTTAGTTTTCTTGTTCGTGTCAATATGTTGACATTTTTGTGTCAGAACATATTTGTGGCACTTTAAGGGGACTGATTACTTTATTTCTATAACGCATCCAGAAACGTGGAAAAATAAGTAATCGCTGGTCTATGTTAGAGTTGGGGCACAAGACCAGTCCAAATACACCAAGTTGCCCCCAATTGTGTGTAAATTGACTTCGCGAAGGATTATCGTGGTAAAAGATTGTCCGAAAAGGATTGTTTAGGAAAAGATTGTCGCAGGGAAGGATTGTCGTCGGATGAATTGTCGTGGGAAAGGAGTATTGGTTGCGGGGAAGTATTATCTGTGGAAAAATTTGTGGGTTAAATTATGTTAAATTAAAAACATCTTAAAATTATTTAAAAATCTCTCCACATCGTTGGGCAAAAAATCAAATTCGCTTAATTATGAACAGATTCCCGTAACACATTTCTTAAAAAAGTACGTTTACAATTTTTTACATTATCCTCAGTACACAAATTAAATTTCCTTTCAAGTTCGCTGTCAACTTTTATTTTCTTATGTTTCTACGTATTAAGATTAATGGTTTCGAGTAGTTAAAAGAAAATGTGGTTCAAGGACTTTTTTCCATATTGAAGGTGAAGTTATTGCCTAATTAGAATTCTGATTAAGTGCTATTGTGTTTACTATTTTGCATAATAGGTGCTTTTAGTGAATAAAGAAAATGTGAAAGAGGTGTAATTTAATTATCGATCTATTATTTTTGCATAATATTTATCGTTAGGACTTTTTCATAATAATTCATAAAAAATACAGCTGGAATTAAAATAAAAGCAGTATTATACAGTGTGTCCATTTAAGTTAGTTCAGACCATATGGAAAACTTTTTTGTTATCAATTTTATGGAAAAAACTTATTCTTCATAAGAAGTTCTGCATGGTCCAAAACCGTGAATAAATCCATCAGATATCAATTTTTTTAAGTCATATACAAGGCGTGTCGAAAAATGTGAATTTTTTCCGAGATCAAAGTACCTTTATTTTTAACAAAATCAAAAAATATTATTTAGAATTGATAACTGGGAATTAAAAATTTAGCCACGTCTATCTCAGTATCCTAGGATTATCAAATCTCGCTCTAAAATAAAACTAAAATGTTAATGTGTTATTTTTTTAAGGTAAATTGATATGATTGCATATCTGAACATAGTCATAAATTACATTTTTTAACACACCTCATATACGACAAAAAAAATTGATAACTGATGATTAGGTTTCTAACTATGCAGAAGTTCTTATGAAGAAAAGCTTTTTCCATAAAATTGATAATAAAAAAATATTCCATATATTGCGAACTTAAGTGAACACACTGTATACACAGTGTGTTAACTTAAATTTCCGACTTATGGAACAATTTGTTAGTAGAATGAAAGGATCTTGAGTACACACACCTTCGATTATTCCCCAGATCTAGGGAAATTTATAGAGTAGATCTGGCAACAGCGCATCGTATATATGCATAAAACGTCACATTTTACAAGGTTTATGACATTTCTCAACGTTCAGTATTTTGAAGCGTGAAAAAACGTTCGAAACGTCACATTTTACGACGTTTTCAATGTGTTTTAACGTTTACTTTTTGATGTGAAAAACTTTCACTCTTTTGCATGAAATACATGTATTTCCCATAAGGATACTGTAAAAATAACATATGTCAAAATCCATGTAATATGTAATTGTTTGACGTATTTTTTTAATCAAAATTCTAAACGTTAAAAAACGTTGAAAACGAAGTAAAATGTGACGTTTCGAACGTTTTTCACGCTTTAAAATACTGACCGTTAAAAAATGTCGTAAACGTCGTAAAATTTGACGTTTTGTGTATATATACGGCACACTGTTGCCAGATCTACTCAATAAATTTTCCCAGACCTGGGGAAAAATCTGGGTGTATATTTCCTTCTACTACTTTTGTTATTATTAGTTTTAAAAATTTCTATAAACCTAAAATGCAATAATCAAGTTTTAAACTTTATTAGTCATATACAATATTTCTCCAAAAATATAAATTTAAAACTTTATTTAAGTATCAAAATATATATACAGCGTGCCCCAAAAAGCTTGAACTAATGAAAAACAATTTTATTATTAATTTTTGATAATAAAAATAAAATATTCTTGATAAAATTTGATTTTCGATTTAAAATTAAAAAAATTAAAAAGAAACTACGAAAGAAGTCAAAAAATTTTATTTTGAAATTCAATGATGTGATAAAAAAATCAGAAATATTATTCAATGGGCTATTTATACGCTTAACATGAAAAAAAAAAAACCTAAAATCAATTTGTTGCAATAAACTTGCGCTTTGTATCTCGTCGAAACTTTCCGAGTAGGGAATTTCATTTCGTGTATACCGTACAGTTGAGAGAGTGATTCGATGAGCAAACAAAACCAGCCGAACTTTGTCCGCGAGAAGTTCCCATTCGAAATTCCGTTGGTCAACTGTTTGTTTTTATTACTGCCAAGTCTAAGAAAAGCCCTTAGAATATCCGGGCGAATTTTGATCGATAAAACTTATGTCTGTTTCTATTCGAAGTTTCAACTAGTTGGTGGGACATTTAAATTAAATTTGGAATTATTGAACCGGAGACTATCTAAGTTGTACCATATGGGAAATGAATTTATTATTGCGACAATGTAGAAGTTTCATGGTCATTTCATATAATATATTTTTGCATTTAACTAAAATATAAACAAAAACTAATAAATCGGTCAATAAATAACGGAGAAATATTATATTGTTCCTTTTAAGCGCGTATGAAGTCACATCTCCGCTTAGCAAAATCGCCATGCTACATACCAAACTCTATTATTCTATGCCAAGACACGATTGACGCATTTCTTATTTTTTTAGACGAGGAAAGTCATGACGTCACAAATGTCAAAACTGACTCCAAACAAACCTATGTCAAATTTAAATCAGCTTGTCAGATATTGATTTCTTCAAGGTTTTTTGGTAGTCTGCTTGACTTTGTATCTTTAGTTATTAACTAATAAGCGAAGCATGCTGAGAGAACATAACCTCAAATTCTTTGTTTGTAGTCAATTTTTGACAAGAGTGACACTTTCCTTGTCTTTTTCGGACATCATGATCTATTAACTATCACATAACAAATTATAGTCCAAGAGCCAGGTACTTTTTTTCTGCAATCCTCTACAGAACAGATTTTATTGGAACATGTTCATGGTTGTCCCCTGAAAGTTAATTCAAGTTAGCGGTACGGGGGAGGAGGCTGTCAGACGCCATTTTTAAAGACACATTTTGTGAAATATTTCGTAAACCGTGCATCATACGAGAAAAATAATAGATATCATTTTTGTAAACCAAATATTCTCTATAACTGTATTTTTTTATAGTGCTCCAAACTTTTTTCGATACGTTTATTACCAAATGTAACGGTTGATTTTACGTTAAAATGGTGGTAACCAAAATTATTTTTAACCTGTTTTCTTTTCTAATATAAATCTCGCTGTGAAAACATATTTAAAAATAAAAAAAAAATTGTTTTGATTTTGCTATACAGAGCGAGGCGTTACCGATGGTCCACCCTGTACGTATTATATGAATTATATATGATATAGACATACGCATAATAGATTACAGGGTGTTTCATTATATTCTCATTATCTTCCAAATTATAGATAATGAGATACGGTTTTCACAGTTCGATTTAAAATTACTTTAAGTTTTGTTGTGTCATATTAAATGGGCTACTTCCGGTTTACCTGCTTTAAAAGTGACGTGTTTTCGATATTCTAGTTAAAGTTCTGAAACATTGCTTTCTCTGTACCGAATTTAAACTTTATGGTACCGTTACAAAGTAAAAATATGTGTCTTTTAGAATATTACTTAATATACAGGGTGTCCCATTTAAAAAATAAAATCGACTGTCCTCTGAAAATACGTCACTTTTATATCAAGTAAACCGGAAGTAGGCCACTTATATTAATATGTCACAACAAAAGTAATTTTAAACCGAACTATGAATACCGCATATCATTCTCTAGAACCGTTTGGAAGATATAATCTTTTAAAAACAGTCAGAATATAATGAAACACCTTGTATTATACAGGGTGGCTACTTTTTAATAGGGACACCATTGCTATCTCGTAAACGGTAGACGCTAGAAAGACAGTTAAATGGGGAAAAATGTGCGAAATATAAAAATAGACACAACAATTTTTTGAAATCTAAAATATTGATATTGGTTCCGGAGTTAATCGACAAAATCCGAAGTTGTGGAAAATTGTTTTTTTTGCCAAAGCTCTGTTATTATACAAAATTTGGGATAATTTTATTAATAGTTTTTGTTGTATTTTAACACCGTTATAAACCACCATAGTTAAATTTTAAATCTGACGTTTTTGTCTCTTCGGGGTCATTATCAAATTTATCTTTTTAAATACGGACCTATCTATTTTATTTAATATTATTAAATCGCTTCGAATACTAAATTCAACGATTTTCTTGACGTTTTGTCACTTCGGGGCCACCATCAACTTTATTTTTTAAATACGAACCTATCTATTTTATTTAAAAGTACTAAATCGCTTTGACTACTACATTCAACAGTAATCACACTTGATTCTGTGCAGACCAGGGTCGATAATTTTTGAAACCAAAAAAAAATAATAGTAGAATGAAACCCATTGGAAAAGGAATGAAAGTAAAAATAATTTACGGAAGATCTGGGTCAGGAATTTTAATAAATAGCTCAAAATTGTACATAATGATATAAAAAAAAATTCGGATTCGAGTTTTTTTTCGTTTATTTGCATTTTTTGAGAACATTTACCATAGCAATGTATATTTTTTTACACCATCAAAAAGTGGAGACTTCAACGAACAAAAAGCCCACCGAGTTTTTTAAAAAAACAGATATTTTGAATCGAGAATTTTCGATTCAAAATTAGGGTGCTTATTTGATATTAAGTCAAAATAAGGTGAAAAAATAAATATTCTAAATCAAAAAAATTTCAGTGTATTTGGGATATAAACAGGTAAGTTTTCACAAAATTTCATGAAAAAAAATTTTTCTAGTAAAAGATAAAAATTAAAAACCAAAAACTTGGTTATTTGAATTTTTCAAATACATTTTGACGTTATGTGAAAAAAGTGAAAATACAAAAGTTGTAGCTCTTTTTCTTACCTACAACTTTGCTCTTCAACTTTTTTCCATAGGACTTGTAGTTTTGCAGGAAATCGAGATAAACAGTTTTCTACCGTTAAAAACTCACCCCCTTCCACTTCCCGACCACAGATCGCCGTAAATTATTTTTCCTTTCATTTTTGTTATATTCTCTTCCATTTCCAATTGGTTTTCTTACTATTATTTTATTCTCACTTTTTACCATTTTCAAAGGCTTCAGCCCTGGTCTAGTGACATTTTGCCCGATCAAGAAGTGAACAATACATGACAATGAATTTAAATAAAACAGAAAGGTCCGTATTTAAAAAGATAAAGTTGATGGAGGCCCTGAAGAGACAAAACGTCAGATTTAAAATTTAACTATGGCAGTTTATAACCATGTTAGAATACAACAAAAATTTTAATAAAGGTATCCCAAATATTGTATAATAACAGAGCTGGCAAAAAAAACGATTTTGTCGGTTAACTCCGGAACCAATAGGAATATTTTGGATTTCAAAACATCATTTCATCTATTTTTATATTTCGCACATTTTTTCCCATTTAACGGTCTTTCTAGCGTCTACTATTTACGAGATAGCAATACTGTCACTATTAAAAAGTAGCCACCCTGTATATGCTCATTTTCGTTCTTCTGTTTTGGGTCAAAGTAACTCAAGATGGTCGCATTTGGAGACTTTTTATCAGCATCGATATTGGGATAATATTTCCGAGTATCAAACTTTTTAAGCGAGGGCCAGTTTCCGTATATTCTGTGCAGGGTCCTTTACGATTAGTTTTATAATTGTAGAGTAACAAAATTTTTTGTTGTTGTAACTGTAATCGTAAGAATTATATTTAGATATGTTAATTTATTTTTTTATATGGTGCTAATTATTTTTTTCGTTTCACTTTTTGTATTAGTCGACATATTCTTAAACAAAAAATTTTAAATTTTATAAAATATGCCGGTATAAAAAGTTCTTTTAATGGTGGAATAAATTTCATAATTTAATATAAATGTGACGAACATTATCACTTTGAACAGTTGCGAATGACACAAGTAGTGGAAAGCGATGAGCGGTTTTTCCACTTTTCCACTAGGTAAAGTGTGAAGTGTGTTGGGGAAATTGAGGGCATTTTGACTTGGGGCCGATGGTTTTTCCAGACCCTATCGCCATGGCGATCAATTAACCGCTAAGTGGAAGGTTCCACTGTCATGTGCCTAATTGGGCAAAGGATTTTTTACACTTTATCGATGGTTTTGGAATTATAAACTTACCTAAAAGTTAAATCATTTTTTTATTAAAAATATTAATACATTTATCTCCAAAATTGTTTTTTCTTAAAATTAGTGTGATTTTTATATAGGAAATGACTCCGCTGCCGGCGCCGGTTTCCAAAAATTTGAATATAGTTCGTATTCGTATAAAATGCATATGGAAACTGGCGCTGGCAGCTTATTTATTCCGTTATGTCCAGACTCTAGTACCGGCTTTTATAACCTAAAAATTTGTTGGTGTAATTGGCTTATTCAAATGGGAATTGTAACTTCCAAATCACGTTTAAACATTTTAAAAACATGGTAATTAACAACACTGACAATAATAATATAGACAATAACACCATGTTCCTACCAACTTAACAACTAACGTACTGACTACAATTACCAACTTAACATATATTACATCTCCCTTTTTACTTTCCATACCCAGATTTTAACAGATCTTTACGTTTTGAGGTCACCTGAATCCATTTATACCATTTTTAGCATGATGTCTGTCTGTATGTGTGTCTGTGTGTGTGTGTGTGTGTGTGTGTGTGTGTGTCTGTGTGTGTGAACACGATAGCGTCTAAACATCTGAACCGATTTAGATGAAATTTTATATACATATTTAGGGTAGCAGGAGACGACCTGTATAGATTTTGGTATTAATCGAACAACCAGAAGTGACAGTTGCTGTAAGTGATGATGTCATTACTAAACAAGATGGCAATAAAGTTTGACAGATATATTTTTTATACGTTACAGTTTAATTTCGGATGATTAAAATTTTCCAACACTTTTGCCATTGTTGCCAGATTTATCAAAAAGTTATTGTTTTTTATATTCTTTTTAAATCGGCAAAATAATGCATTTTTATGAAAAATTACATAGTTTCGCCGCTAGAGGGCGTGAAAAAAATATATAGACTTCTGCGACTTTTTTTTTTATTTTGAGCCAAAATTATTGATTTTTATGAAAAATTACAGGAAATCAAAATTTTAGAACCTAAAATTTTCTACAAATTTTGTCTTTATTTTTAGATTTTGTGTCAAAATTATAAATTTTTTTGAAAAATTGCGCGATATAAAAATTGTAAAACATAAAATTTCTTACAAATTTGTCTTAACTTTTTTCGAATTTCGCATAATTTCACCGCTAGAGATCGTGAAAGAAATATATATATGATTAAACAATTATTTTACTAAGAGTGTTCGGAAAGTTGGGTGGGATTATCCCCTCTTTATTTTTCTTTTAAGTAATAAAAATCATGGATCTGTGACGTTTAGCCCTCACCGTTTCGTCTACAGGACGATTCGCCCCCGGGACGATTCGCCCTGGGATGTTTCTCCCCCGGGACGTTTTTCCACCGAAAACAAAACGTAATTTAAAATTAATATTTATTAAATGACACATAGTTACATAAAATTTCAAAATTTAAAATTATGGGCAATGCTTAAAAAATAATCATTAATATCTATTCTGCCATAACTTTCAACAATATTTATGACCAACTAGAGTTTAACGTTTTTAACTACCTTTAATCAGGCTTTAACATTTTAAGAACTTATCAGAAATGCTTAGAAAAATCAATTCTTAAAACCTTATATATTATCCAAATTATAGAGTCAGTTAACCAATTAGACTTTGAACTTTGAATTTTAAATTAATTTTGCACTAAAAACAATAGCACCAAAATTTATAACAAATATTATTTTAAAGACTATTTCTACTCGTTCATATTGTTTTCTCAAACCCACATCCACAAAACAACAAAAGAGATTTTGTTCATAATTTGTTCAATTTTAAGTAAGAGTTAACAATTAGGGGGCGATACAGCACGAGGGGCGAAACAGCACGGGGGAAAAACAGCGGCGGCGAAACGGCGAGGGCCAAACGGTGGGGGCGAAACGGCGGGGCAGTAACGTGAAACGTCTTCATCCCACAATTCATAGTCGTGGAATTTTTTTTCGTAATGCGTATATTATTGGCTTCGGTGTATAAGGGCCGGAGTTTGATTCCCAGTACGGCCAACTTTTTTATGTTTTGATAATTTTTTAGTTTTCTAAAAACCACATAAACATAGTCATTTGTACAGTTAGTCTATTTATGGGTAACCTAAATATCATTTAATTATAGTAATAAACTGATAAGTAGTAGGAGGTGTGTTTGCTATTTGTATTGAGGTAAAAAATTTGATGATAATTATTTATAGTTCAGTATTTCCAGTTGTGGGTTTATTAGGGCCGGAACATGCCGGAACGGCGTTTCGGTACCTTTTTTTCAGTCCGGTACATTTTTTCAGAATGGATATTTTTTTGGGCGCGACTTGTGGTAGAATTTAACCGGCACAAGGCGTCACATAAGAAAAAAGCGTTATGCCCCCTCCAAGCGACTCCCTCTCTTTCTGCTACTCCCGGTCTCTTTCCACAACATAATTTTTGTCTCATTTAATTTTTTGTTTATATTATTTATAGAGAGAAAGTTTTTTTATATTTTCTTGTTTTTTGTCATTTTTCTGATTTTTTTTGGTATTTTCGAATTTTTCTCATTTTTTCCTATTGTTCTGTTGTTTTTATTTTGTATTCTCATTTTTTCTTATACCTCTGACTTTTTGTGATTTTTCTGCCATTTTTTTCGAATTTTGTTGCTATTTTTTTTAATTCATTCGGTTTTTGAAATTTTTTTTTCGTTCCAATTTTTTCTGGTTTTTTCGTTGTTCTTCGTGTTTTTTTTTCATTGTTTTGCGTTTTTTACATCGCTTTATTTGCGATTTTTAGTGCGCTTGGTCTTTCGGTTTTTTCCGTATTTTACAATTTTATTTTTCAATTGTTTAAATTTTTTTCTGTTTTTCTTATTACTCCGATTTTTTTCTGATTTTTTGGGTTGTTAAAATTTTTTCTCGTCTTTTTCACATTTTTCTGATTTTTTTTTCAGTTTTTTTTTCATTTTTTCTCATCTCTCCTCATTTTTTATCATTGTTGTTTTTTTTTCTTATTCCTTTAATTTTTGCGATTATTTGCGATTTTCTTCTCTTTTTTTTTGGAAGAGAGAAAAAATTTTTCTATATATTTCCGTTTTTTTCTCATTTATATGAATTTTTGTTTTTCTTTTTGGTTTTTTTTTGAATTTTTTAAATTTTTCCTCATTTCTCTGTTTTTTTTTCAATTTCTTCCTTTTGTTTTCTCATTTGTTCGTATTTTCTTCTTTTTTTTACGTTTTTTAGATCGTTTTTTTGCCATTTTAAGCGCTTGGTCTTTCTATTTTACAATTTTATTTTTCATTTTTGCCAATATTTTTGTTTAAATTTGTTTTCTCTTTTCCTTATTACTCTGATTTTTTGTGTTACAAATTTATCTCGTCTTTTTCTTATTTTTCTGATTTTTCGTTTTTGTTTTTGTCGATTTTTTCTCATTTTTCACATTGTTGTTTTTTTCTAATCTTTTCTTCTATTTTTTTCTCATTTATTCTGATTCCATTAATTTTTTGCGATTATTTGCAAATTTTTTTCTCATTTTTTTGAAGTTTTGTTGAGGCTTTTGGCAATTTGTTTCAATTATTTCGAATTTTTAATTTTTTTAAAGTTTTTTTACTGTTACAATTATTTCCGGTTTTTCGTTTTTTTTTGAAATTTTTAGTGTCTGCTATATTTTTCGATTTCTTATGTTTTTCTGCGTCGTTTTTGTTGTTGCGATTTTTTCGTTTTTTTCCAAATTTTCTGATTTTTCGTTAAATTTCTTCCTATGTTTTCTATTTTTTTTCTCCAAAATTAATGTTAATTAGATTTCGCTTTTTTAACTTCTTTAAAACTACATAAAAATACTGACTGGTATACAGTAAAGTGTCTTTTTCTTCATTTTTTTCAAAGCTCGAGATGTAAAAATTAGATGGTTTATTTTATTTTCCGATGTACGATATAAACAAGTAGATCCGATGTAGTGCTAGTCACGGCGAAAATAAAAACAATACAATTTTCTTCTTTTCTCATGTTTACATCTGGCCCCTATTTAATAAGGAATTCGGTTCATATACAGGGTGGCGAAAATTTCATTGCAATGTATTGTGATCTCGAAAACTGTAAGATACAAAGTCGGTTAAATGGAAAAGATATCAGGGACAATTTTCATAGTTGAAAAAACCAAAATTGTTCATTTTTTATTTTTCCCCAGTGCTTTTATTTTAAATAACAAATAATGTACAGGACCGTATTTAAAAGCCTTTATACCAAAAAGTTATTACTTCATTCAAATAATTAAAATAGAATTAAGTGAATGAATTCATAAAAAGTTCAGATCCGTAATTGAAAAAAAAAACTGGGAATAGCCAGATTCAAAATCTAATATTGTTCTCATACAAAAAATTTAAATACAGTTTTTTATATTGTTCAACATAAAAGCACTGGATTAAAAAATGTGCAATTTTGATTTTTATCAATAATTATGAAAGCCGTTCCTGATAGCTTTGAGTACAAAGCACCAGCCAATTAGCTTTCAAATTGACAAACTTTTGTTCCATTTAACCGACTTAGTATCTCTTACGGTTTCCAATATTACAGTACATTGCAATGAAATTTTCGCCACCCTGTATACTGGCATCTCTGAACAGTATTATCAATTAATGTAGCTATTTTTAATTTATTTTTTTTTTAAATAAAATATAGGTTTAAAACATTTATAAATATTTTTTCTAGGCATATTTAAAGTGCTAATTTAAAAATTTTACATAATACGTCGCCATTGCTGAATAAATTAGTAAAAATATTGACAATATTTTGAAATAAAACAAGTATGAATCTTTTTGAATAATCTTAAACTGCAACTAAAATCCTCTTATCAAAATAACTTGTTTTCGACTTTATTTACAAAGAGCGCTAAAATTCCAAGCTGACACCAATTCGAAATTTAAACTTCGCGTCTCTAAACTAGTAAAAACTTTTCAGGAGCTTACCAGCTTCTTCATTTTTAATTAAAAGAAAGTGAGGCGAGAATCTAGCCTATTAACGGTCTATTGACGGGTGCTTGATGCCGACTTTACTCTTTATACCAAACTTTCATTAACTATTTTAAAAGAGTTTAACTTTAATCGTGCTAATGATAGCTTGTTAAGTATTAAAAAGGATAGCTTAAATTTTAAGTGAGTTATATTAATAAATACCAACTTTTATGCTTAAATGCAGAATTTATTCTTTTTATTTTACTACTAATACATGAAAGACGGTTTTGAGTTTACGATTTACAAAAAGAAATCAGTGATATTTACAAAAATATATATAGAGTGTTGTATTTATAAAAATAAATTATAATTTTTGCACCCTCCGCATTGAGATTTAACAACAAATAAGTGACAGCTTTAATTTGAAACTATCTTTTATATACATATATAGCATAAACCGTGATAAATGGTTTGATAATTTTGTTTTTGTTAAGTTTTTTGTGCCACCCTGTACTTTTATTATTCCTTTACTCGGCCTATCTGATTTCAGCTCGCTTCATATCTAGATCTCCCTCTCTTTTATATATTACTATAAAATGTCTTTCCCATGTTTGAAAATTGTCTTTCTTCCCCTTTTTATATAGGGTAAATTTTTATTATATTAATTTATATTATATTATATATTCACCTAAATCCCTTGCCTTCTTTGTCAATTATTTCGACGCCTTTAACTTTTTTTTTTTTTTTTAAGAAAGAACTCTGAAATTTTTATTGTAAAATAAACAAATATAACTTTTAATTTGAGTTTAATTTCCTTAACCCAAAAAAAAAGAAAGGAAGGATTTTGATATATATCATAGTTTTTTTTGTCAATTGTTTCTAATTACATCAAAAAATCATTTGACTGCAAATTTTTTTTATTTAATATTTTACTTCTGATATATTTCAAATTTTTTTTTGGTTTTTTCGTTGTTCTCAGTGTTTTTTTTTTCATTGTTTTGCGTTTTTTTACATCGCTTTTTTTGCGATTTTTGGAGCGCTTGGTCTTTCGGTTTTTTCCGTATTTTACAATTTTATTTTTCATTTTTTCTAATATTTTTGATTAAATTTGTTTTCTGTTTTTCTTATTACTCTGATTTTTTGGGTTACAAATTTATCTCGTCTTTTTCTTATTTTTCTGATTTCTCGTTTTTTTTTTGGCGATATTTTCTCTTTTTTTCTTATTCCTTTAATTTTTTGCGATTTTTTTCTCATTTTTTTGAAATTTTGTTGAGGTTTTTGTGCAATTTATTTCAATTATTTCGAATTTTTAATTTTTTTAAAGTTTTTTTACTGTTACAATTATTTCCGGTTTTTCGTTTTTTGTGTTTTCTTTTGCTATATTTTTCGATTTTTTACGTTTTTCTGCGTCATTTTTGTTGTTGCGACATTTTTTTCCTGGACTACGTTTTCTTGGACTACGTTTTCGGACCAAGTTATCTAAGTTTCCTTTGGAGAAGGAAGATATGGAAAAACCTCAAGAACAGGTCAAGTTTTTTTTTTTAATAAAAAGAGAAAGAACTCTGAAATTTTTATCGTACAATAAACAAATATAACTTTTAATTTGAGTTTAATTACCTTAACCCAAAAAAAAAGAAAGGAAGGATTTTGAAATATATCATAGTTTTTTTGTCAATTGTTTCTAATTACATCAAAAAATCAATTTGACTGGCATTCAAAATTTTTTTTTAATATTCTACTTCTGATATATTTTAAATTCTATTTGTGGAACGAACCCATAATAATTTAAGCTTAATCACATTAATTATTTATTATCAACAATATAACGTATTATTTAAAATTATAATAAATATAATTAAATTGTATAAAAGAATACAGTTATTTTACATATTACAAAAAAATGTTAAAAATAAAAGTTGTAGGATGTAATTCGAACGCTTTAATTACTCAAGTTTTATTTATACAGCGTATCTTAAAAAAGTGCAGCGACTTATTAGTTAATTTTTTAAATAGAACACTCTGTAAATCATTGATTTTTTAAATTATACGTCAAATCCCTAATAGATTTCATGTATCTAAGTTCAACTGATTCCAAGAAAAATGTTAATCCAAACTGATTTGACTTTTAGGCCAGTTGCGGTTCCTTAAAAATTGTTATTTAGCATTTGTCTTACCGTTTTTAGTTAAAAAGTTAAGATCGGAAAGTGAAATCCATTCAAGTGTTCACAATACCAAAACTATAAACTTTTGTGATATAATACCATACACCAAACTTGATTAAAATTGAACATAGAATCCAAAAGTGCATTTTTTTTTTTTTGGTTTGGTGGAGGCATCGACTGCTAGGTCATTTGCCTTTCCATGATATTTACGCTGATCTAACTTTTCTCTCGTCGCTGTTTTCTTTTACTCTCTTCAATTTAGATTCATGTTGTATCCAGTGTTCTGCCCATTGTGATAGAATTTTATGTTTCAGGTAAATCTGGTAGTCTTCAGCTCTAATAGGTATATCCTCAACTGGTTCCTTTAGAGCTCCTTTTGCAGAGTGATCAGCCCTTTCGTTACCTGTGATACCGATATGACTGGGAATCCATATGAATATTATTCTTTTGCCATCAGATTCTAGGTGATGTAGAGTAGCTGATATGCATCTAATCATGGGGTCATTTCTGAATGTATTTTGGAGTGCTTGTATTGAGCTTAGTGAGTCTGTGCAAATTACATTTGATGTATTGTTGTTTGTATCTATGTATTTTAATGCCTGCCATATTGCATTGTAACAAAGTTACTTTTTTCCGTATTATTTAAAATATATAAATTAAATCGCGCACGGCACTGGAGTAAAATTAATTTTTAATTGTGAGTAAAAGACCAGTCGTACCAGTTAAACCGTCGCCAGGCAGATGGAGACACTCTCGTCTCTGCTTCTTAGACGCTTAAGTTCGTATCGAGTAGGGCAATTCATACCGTTGTCGGCAGCGGCAGAGGCAGCGAGAAGCCAGACTTGCTGAGGCCGTCCCAATTGGAACAGCAGTGCAGTCCGTCGACCTTTAGAGATAGGTCAAGCTGAAGCCAAGTTGAAGTTGTAACCGGAGTCCAGAACCGTCAGTCCGACTACACCACGCCGTCAAGCCAATCGACCGTTACACACCTTTTCTACGCCGGATTTTGGTAACCAATAAAAGTTTTATTTATTATTATTTGTTTCTGTTTTAACATCCTAGCAGCTAATACCCAGGTTACGCAACCAAGTAGGGCAAGTAAAGACCGCCCTTCTGGCCGCCAGTGATTTTGGTCGATACCATAACGACCCCTGGAGTATTTCTTTCTCCACTGACGCTGCCCGTGCAGTGGCCTTCACACTCTAAACGGAAGGTGGCGCCCGAGGCAATCCGAAACCTGGACTAAGGCGCCAAAGTGACCCGCAACGACCGAAGTGTCGTCGCAGCATATAGTTCGGTTGTATATACTGTGGCTGCCTTTGGAAGTGTCCATGAAAATGAGTTGTTTTGCGGATGTTTATCGCGCTGCTTGTTTTTTGAGTGTTTTTTGATCCGTCTGTGTATATTATTTGGCTATTATAGTAGGTGTTCAATACTTGCATAAATTCTCTGAAGGTGTTTCTTCTTTTTTTGATTCAGGCATTCGCAGTGGCATATGGGACTATTGATCATCCATGGTGAAACTTCATATTCATGTTGGCTAAGAAGATTAGGAAAAGTTTCTGGCAATCTTTCCAACAGTTCCCTATACCGAATTCGAACTGGTCTTGTTCTAGTTGGGTTCCTATTAAAATATGTGTCTTCTTCGTTGGATGTAATTAGTTTGTTAATGGGATGGTTTTTTAGGGCTTGGTGCAATAATTGGCTAAGAGCTGGTCTCTGCGATATTCCAGTGGGGGAATGGCTGTCTCGCTACATAGGGAAAGATAGGGACTAGTTCGATAGGCTCCTAGTACACTCAGTAATGCAGTTCGTTGAATTAAGTCCAATGGTTTTAGGGTTGTTTTTCGAGCTGAGGAGTAGACAATGCAACCATAGTCTATACGCGGCCGAATAAAGGATTTATAGAACATTAGAAAAGTGTTTCTATCACTTCCCCATTTAATACTAGCTATTGATTTTAATAAGTTTATATGTTTTTTTGCATTTTAAGACTGTAGCTTGTATATGCTCCTTCCAGATAAGTTTTTTTGTCCATTATTACACCCAAGACTTTGGTAGATTCTTTAAATTCTAATGGATAGTCTTCCAAGGATAACTGAAGTGGTCTATGTTGTGATCTTAGTCTATTGAAGTGAACGCAGTGAGTTATAGATTTGGATAAATTAAATCCATGTTGCTTTGCGTAGTTATTTAAATTATTAATATTTCTTTGCAAAGTTTCTTCAATATCTTCTAGATTGTCTGACTCATAGTAAATGGACAGATCGTCAACATAGATACTTTTCCCTATCCTCTTCTCTATTTCAGACAACAGCCCGTTCACTGCTATGGCAAACAGCGCAACGCTTAGTATAGATCCCTGAGGGATTTTGAGAGTGAACTTCTGACATGATATTTTGTATCCTTACTTGGAAGATTCTATCTTCTAAGAAGTTCTCCATAAATATGGAAAGGTTTCCCTTAAATTTCCATTTTTCTAATGTTTTTAGGATTGCTAGACGCCAAGTTTGGTCGAATGCTTTTTTAAGGTCAAAGAAAATAGCTACCAGGTGCTTCCTTTTAGAGAATGCTGATTGGATTGCATTTTCGAGGAGAACTAGTTGATCATTGGTAGATCGATTTTTTCTGAAGCCCATTTGATATGGGGATAGTAAGTTTCTTTTTTCTAATTTCCATATCAATCTAACACTTACCATTTTTTTCATTAGTTTACAAACACAGCAAGTTAGAGACATTTTTCGGTAGTTTGATGGCGATTCTGAGTTTTTTTAACATTTTGTTGTAAAATTTAAAATTTAAGAATAATTTATATTAAATAACCCTGTATATAATTAAATGGTTTAGAAGAATATTATAATTTATTGAATAATTTAAATATATAAAATATCTATTTAAATTACTTGTCTATTTTATCCTCTCTTGCATATATAAAGCCTTTTGAATGTATTATGTGGTATAAAGTTCATTCCAAAATTGGCCAACGGCTATGGGTATATTACGTTGAAAATATTCCAACGCTGTCGCAACATGTTTTTTGTATACAATAGTAATTCAACATTTAAAATCACATTTTGTGTGTTTACTCTTTACATGAATCGGTTACATACAGTTTAAAATTGGGCACTCACTTCTAAACAAGGTAATTTCATTATTTCGTTTAACATTTTGACTATCCATCATTTATGTTAGTTAACATGTTAATCTCTGTAATTGCAGCAAAGTACTCGGGAATAATTTATACTAGAAACAAGCGAATTGTTAAATCTGTTAATCAACTAATTAGTAATCGTTATTACAATGTTCATATGTAATTTATGAGTTTAATTAAAATTGACATTTAGCTCTACAGGTATTTTAAATTTTGCTAATTTTTGGTATTTTTGGGATTAATTATTTAATTTAATTTTTAGCAACAAAGGGTATATTACAATTTTATAAAAATATAAGTAACTTACGTGAATCTTTTGTTCAGCAATAACGGACTTACCTGAAAGTAAGACAAAATAGTTAATATTGTTAAATTGTACATTAAGAAATATTTTTAGGTAGATTTCTATATATGGAATCTACCTATTATAAATGGCGGGACCTAGACCCAGCAATAGGGGCACTACACCTTTTATAACCTGCAGATTCAAAATTAGCAAAAAAAATAATATACAGTGCGAATCCAAAAGTCTGCACCATATGGGAAAATTTTTATTATTCGTTTAACAGAAAATTTCAAATTTATAAATGGTATACAGAGAACGGCCAAAAAAATAGGAATTTTTACCAAGAGTGAAGTATCTTTATTTTTGACAAAATCAAAAAAAAATATGTAGGAACTAAAAATTACATTCAGATATAAAATCACAGCCTACTACGCAAAAATCCATTTTTTCATATTTTTAGCCTAGCTCAAAATAATATAATTTCGGATGCACTTTAGGGGGCCTTCCTTCAATCACTCTAATACATTTTGATTAACAAAATTTGGTTTTATTAGTTAATTTTACACCATTCTCGACCTTTTTTTTTAATTTTTATGATTTTTGGTTTTTTCTTGGTGCAAAGTTGAAATTTCACCCCGTAGACATGTACATAAAAACTACCATTATGATTTATTTAAATTAAATAAGTTAACAAATAAAACACAGCAACTAAATAATACATCAGGTTTACAATGACTGTAGTAACCGTAATAATTAAAAACTAAATTACAAAAAAAAATAATTACTACCTAATAAAAAAAAAAATTTAATTTCTAATAATCCTTAAATTTCCACTTGTCTACCTTCCACCTCCATACATTTTATTATTTGTGCACAAAATTTTTTATTAACACTCTTTAAAAATATATTGAAATGATCTTCGAGCATAAACTTTTCCTTAAGGTACCCCTATTAAAAAAATCTAAAGAAGTGAGGTCGGGACACCTTGATGGCCATCAATTTACGGAGTATCTACGAATCTATTTACCCTAAATTGGTCATCGAGATATTATCTAACTAAAGTCGTACTATGACACGTTGCCTCATCAAGCCGAAACCAAAGCTGTTGTTTTTCTCGTTGTGAGAGTTGATCAATAATTGACTCTATCTCAAACATCAAAAAATGTAAGAAAATTTCACTGTTCATATATTATAGGAAAAAGAATGGACCAATTATTTTGTTGTTGAAGATGCCACACCAGACGATTTTATTTTGCAAAATACCTGTTTTCTTCTATTTCGCATTGTATCCAAGCGCATAATTTCGAATCTCCTATCATAATCTCTTTCTTTTAAGGTGTGTACGAATATTTAGGTTTTTAAAAGGATATAGCAGTAAGATTACTTCTCGGATTCTCTGTGACTGCTAATAATACATTTTTCTCTGTGTCATTGTTTCCAGTTACGAATTTATCATGTTTTTCCTTAAATTTGTTTTCCAAAGAACCTGTGGCCAAACATTTTTGGTAAATTCCTCCTACGGATTTTCGGGATAACGTATATTAAATATTTCTGCTGTTTCTCGATTTCTTCTGTTTTCTCCATGAATAAGAATTATTTCTATTTTTTCATTTATGCTCAACATTATGAAAATGTTTGTAAACACCAACAAATAACAAACATAGAATTGGTTACTACTTAATTAAATGTCAAATTGTCATGGCTACTATGATTTCATATTTTTTGTAATTATTACATTCTTTGTTTTTATTTCAATTTTAAAAAGCTTAATCCTGTTTAGTTTAGGTTTGATTTTACACATTTTACATTAATCAATATTGTTTTGTAATTTTTATTTTCTTTTTTTTATTTTAATTTTCAAAGCTTTATTTGGGTATCATTTTTTTACCCATTCCTATTGGAATAATTTAAATATCACGAAATGTACTACAAAACAAAACAAATTTCATAGGTTAGGTATGTGGATTACCTTCCTCCTAAGCAACAGTTTAACTGGCTAAAATCCACTAACAAAATAGTAATACATAAGCAACAAGTTTGTAACTATGTGAATCTACTAATTATGTTTTACTGAAGATGATCATATATTGGTTGAAACGTTGATAGAAGTTTTAAAAATACCTATAATTTTGAACCTAAAAATTCAGTAAAAATCCTATTGGACTAATTTAAATATCACGAATTGTACTACGAAACAAAACAAGTTTCGGTTGACATTATAAACTAAACGTCCTGTAGAAAAAAAACTTGTCATTTCTTTTAGACCGCTTTTTGCAGATGTATTTCAAAATTTAATTTCTTTTTAATACTAAAAAAAGAGACAATTTGTCCGACGATTTTTTGTTATACCGAGATTTTTTTAAAAATTGCCACTTCTCGCTAAATTCAACCTCTTGTATCTTTCTGTATACACTGTAGAGGATATATGTTTAATACATTTTTAGAAATGGTATTTTATAGTTGTTATTTAATTATCACAAAATACGGGGTATGTTAAAAATGTACGACAACCATCGATCAAACTTTTTGACTTACCCTGTACAAACGTATGTTTTATTTTTTTTTAATACTCCTTAACAAACACATTATAATCATAAAGTTTAGTTTCTTTTCGATGATCATTAATAAAAATATACAATATTTTACATCGTTCAAATTGTCTCTTTTATTTTAAATATAACTCACCCTGTATAGATGCAATTTAAAATTATTTCTATTATATTTTCAAACTCTTATGCATGTACTCTGATCAAAATATGTTGCTAATTGATCATTAATTCAAACATATGCAAGTCATTGCAATTTTTTAAAATCTTAAAATAATGAAAAATAGATTCTCTAACACCCTGTATCTCAGAAACGTATCATTATTTTTTGTTGATGCCATGGAAGCTTTTACTTAAGACATCGAGATCTTCAACATATGCAAAATTCAGCAAATTTGACTGAAAGCCATTTGCCATTTAAAAAGTGCGGGATCCTTTACTACTTTTTAAGTCACCGTTTTTATCGAGAAACCGCAAAATCCAAGATGGCGGACACTTCTCATAAAATTAATTTATGGGCAAGAAAGTGATATCCTCATTTACTACTCAGGAAACACTTAACTATATCAAAAAAATTGACCTGTATATTTTTTTGTTGAAAAAATCTAAAATGATTGTCTAGTTATCAAATAATAAATATCTTTAGTTACAATTATATTCTCAGGAAAAATGTTTTTCAAGAAATAAATAAATATATAAAAAAAATTTTATATGCATATATCTACGGTCTTCTTTCTATATTTATTCATAATTTGTGTGGACTTGATTCTATCCCGAGCGATTTCAACAAAGCAAGCTAACTTAGATGAAACGTTTTATTTTTCTTTGTCAGAGTAAAAACACTCCAGAGATTAAACAAGCATTTCTGACAACTCTAATTCTTCATTTGTTGTTTTTATTTCGTAAGAAAATCGTTTTTAACGAAAAGACTAATTTAATTTCGGGATAGGAATAACTGTCCGCATTTATTTTAAAGATGATAACAAGTCCTGTAATTAAACAGAAAATCTATTGTTTATTTTCAATAAAATTGTGAACAGAAAATATCTATATTTCAAGGATCTCTGCACAAGTCTTCATTTGACTTGCTTTCGCTGTCATCGAGAAAAACCAATAGATCACCTCGCGGATTTCTTCCATATCGTTAATCACGTCACGTAAATACTCATGAAAAATGAATTTGATGCGTTGACATGTATTGCAGCCAAATGAAAGATAAAACCGAATACTTGATTGTCGGGACTTCGGACTAAGATTAATCGATTGACGGTTTAGCATTTAGATAGAGATTTCCTTTGGTACATAATAATTTGACATTATATTAGAACCTATGGTTTTATCTGGTTTAGAATAAAATAGTATTAACATTGGATTAAATGCATTTAGATTCGATAGTAACAGTTTAGAGCCATTTGCACCGATCGACATCTAAACTTGGTTTTTTAAAACTCGCTTAAATATTTAAGTGAAGTTTATTTTCCAAATCATTGCACCGCACCTTTTTAAAGCGAGCTTTCTTAAGCGAGTACAAGCGAACTATTGATGGTAATTTTGTTTATTTATAGTTGTGACCACTTTTGTGACTAACTTCGTAACAAAAATTCTAACCTGACAAAAATTCAAAAACGGTGTTGTGGCTGTGAAAATATAATCGCATGCCTTATTTCTGTAATCTGCATGTTTCAAAATGATTGAAAAACGTTAGCGAAGCACTAAATTTTCAAATGAAGAGAAAACAACTATATTAAATATAATAACCAAATATGGAAAGTTAGTTCACTTAGCTCTTCGTAAGGATTATTTCGGATATTTTGTCTTTTAAAACCGAAATTAATTATTTCAAGAACATCCAAATCGTCTTCAAAAATATCATCGAAATTCATTTGGTATTTTTAATACAAAAGATGTAGTATAAAAAAAGAACTAAAGATTATAACAATGTCACACAAACATCAAGAAGTAACAACACTATAGAAAATTTGTTATTTGGATCAAATGGCTGGAAACCATAAAAGTTTGGTTATGAAATAAGGCTTTGTAAATTAAAACCTTCAATTCTGACGGTTTAACTTAAACTTTGCTTAGACCACTTTAAACCAAGTTTGTCTGGCTGTACAAATGAATTTTTATTTAAAGCGAGGCTTACTATAAAGCTGGGTTTAAATTTAGTGGGTGCAAATGGCCCTTACTCAGTCAGGAAAACAATGGGGACGTGTGATGCGGTAGCTGCAGCAATTTCATTTATAGTATATGAAAATATACCTAAAATTATTCACAATAGTAGGCTTGGCTAACTTTGAAACACTACGATTACTAAGAAATAAATTTTCAAAATTTCCAAGTGACGTCAGCTACATTAATTTGTTTAAAGTAATGTAGATGGCACGACAAGGCATAATTTACAGTTATCTGTCGAATATTGCTAAACCAAATAGCCGTAGCGACTTTGACTATTAAAAAAAAGAAGAAAAAAGCAAAACACATAGGCAACACATAAACATTAAAATAATAGGTCATGTTATACTGAAAAGTGACAAGTAAAACGCTGCGTTTTAAGTTTTACAAAGTATGGAAGTATGTTTGGGCATTTGCTTGACAAGTTTGATAATATTTCTGTCACTTTGTTGTTTTCGTAATGCGTATATTATATGGTTTCGGTATATAAGGGCCCGGAGTTTGTTTCCCAGTACGGCCAACTTTTTTATGTTTTGATAATTTTTTTAGCTTCCTAAAAACAACATAAACACAGTCATTGGTAACCGGTTTGATTTGTACAGTAATAATTTAATTAAAATAATAAACTGATCAGTATTAAAAGGTGTGTTTGATATTTGAAGTTCAGTATTTCCAGTGGTGGGTGTATTAGGGCCGGAATATGCCGAAACGGCGTTTCGGTACCTTTTTTCAGTCCGGTCATTTTTTCAGAATGGATATTTTTCGGGAGCAACTTGTGGTTAAATTTAACCGGCACAAAGCGTCACGTAAGAAAAAAGCGTTATGCCCCCTCCAAGCGACTACTTCTCTTTCTGTTACACCCTGTCTCTTTCCATAATATAATTTTTGTCTCATTTAATTTTTTTTATATTATTTATAGTTATTTTATAGGGAGAGAAAGTTTTTTATATTTTAGCGTTTTTTGGCATTTTTCTGATTTTTGTTTTTTTTTTTTATTTTTTTTTTGGGTTTTTTTTTCTAATTTTTCCTTATTTTTTTCCTTTTGTTGTGGTTTTTTTTTCTTTTGTATTCTTATTTTTTCTTATTCCTCTGACTTTTTGTGATTATTAGTGATTTTTCTGCCATTTTTTTCGAATTTTGTTTCGATTTTGTTTACTTCATTCGATTTTTTTAATTTTTTTTTGGTTACAATTTTTCCTTCTCTTTCTGTTACACACCCTGTCTCTTTCCACAATATAATTTTTGTCTCATTTAATTTTTTTTATATTATTTATAGTTATTTTATAGGCAGAGAAAGTTTTTTAAATTTTAGCGTTTTTTGGCATTTTTCTGATTTTTGTTTTTTGGTATTTTTTTCTAATTTTTCCTCATTTTTTCCATTTGTTCTGGTTTTTTTTTCTTTTGTATTCTTATTTTTTCTTATTCCTCTGACTTTTTGTGATTATTAGTGATTTTTCTGCCATTTTCTTCGAATTTTGTTTCGATTTTGTTTACGTCATTCGATTTTTTTAATTTTTTTTTGGTTACAATTTTTTCTGGTTTTTTCGTTGTTCTTTGTGTTTGTTTTTCGTTGTTTTACATCGTTTTTTTTGAGATTTTTAGAGCGCTTGGTCTTTTCGTTTTTTCCGTATTTTACAATTTTATTTTTCATTTTTTTACTATTTTTGTTTAAATTTGATTTCACTCCAAATTTTTTTGTAATTTTTTGGGTTGTTAAAATTTTTTCTCGTCTTTTTCACATTTTTCTGATTTTTTTTCGATTTTTTCCCATCGTTCCTAATTTTTTAATCATTGTTGTTTTTTTTTCTAATTTTTTTTTATTCCTTTATTTTTGAAGATAATTTGCGATTTTCTTCTCTTATTTTTGGAAGAGAGAAAAAGTTTTTTTATAGTTTTTCATTTTTTTTTTCTCATTTTTATGATTTTTTATTTTGGTTTTTTTTTCGAGTTTTCTAATTTTTCCCCATTTTTGTTTTCTCATTTTTTCTTATTCCTCTGTTAATTTGCGATTTTTTTGCCGTTTTCTTGAATTTTATTGCGATTTTTTTTTAATTCATTCGATTTTTTTCATTTTTTTATCGTTACAATTATTCTGGTGTTTTGGTTGTTCTTTTTTTTTTTTGGTTGTTAAAATTTTTTCTCGTCTTTTTCTTATTTTTCGTTTTTTTTTGTCGATTTTTCTCATTTTTCACATTTTTTCATCATTGCTCTTTTTTTTTCTAATCTTATTTTCTATTTTTTTCTAATTTTTCTTATTCTTTTAATTTTTTGCGATTATTTTCGATTTTTTTCTCATTTTTTTGAAATTTTGTTGAGATTTTTTTACAATTTATTTCAATTCATTCAAATTTTTAATTTTATTTTAAATTCTTTGCGTTTTCTTTTGCTATAATTTTAGATTTCTTACGTTTTTTTGCGTCGTTTTTGTTTTTGCGATTTTAAGCGTTTGATTTTTTCGTTTTTTTCCAAATTTTCTGATTTTTCTTTAAATTTTTTCCGATATTTTCTATTTTTTTTCTCCAAAATTAAAGTTAATTTGATTTCGCTTTTTTAACTTCTTTAAAATTACATAAAAATATTCACCGGTAATCATTTTCATTTATACAGTAAAGTGCCTTTTTTCTTCATTTTTTTTCTTCAAAGTTAGAGATGTAAAAATTAGATGGTTTATTTTATTTTCCGATCTACGATATAAACGAGTACATCCGATGTACTGCTAGTCACGGCGAAAATAAAAACAATACAATTTTCTTCTTTTCTCATGTTTACATCTGGGCTCTATCTAATAAGGAATTCAGTTCGTATATACTGCCATCTCTGAACAGTATTATCAAATAATGTAGATATTTTTAATTTATTTTTTTTTAATAAAATATAGGTTTAAAAAATTTATAAATATTTTTTAGACATATTTGTTAACAGACTTTTAAGTACCAATTTTAAAATTTTACATAATACGTCTCCATTAAAATTGATATCATGGTTGAAAAATACTGTAGAAATTTCTGATAAAATTACGACACTGAAGTCGCCCTTGGCCACCGCCAGTTTAATTATAATTAAATTAAATATTTTATCCGATAAATCTCAATCGGTATTCCAAGGTATATAGTCTCTTTTCCAAGTAAATACCATATTAAAGTAAATTGCAGGTATATTAGCACAAGGTACATAAAAATTGGCCTTTTCGGCTGAGTTACGATCAGCTATTTTTCACAACAAAACAGGTAGGGTGTAATTCATATCGGAAACGTACTAAAAACCGGGACTATTATTCATGATATACACTTCCAGGTGCCATGGCGATTATTACCCTATAAGTATTCATTTCATGAGTTATTGGAAAGTTTAAAATAACAGAATATGCATAGAGAAGATTGGAAAGTTCCATTAAATTATTTAGCTAAGGCGAAGAGCGCATAAGTTGTGGAATGCTTAAAATATATTGCAAAAAACATTGAGAAACAAACGTTTTATTTTCACTTTTTGTGATTCAGTCATTTTTTTTTGAATTCATTCAAACCCGTCAGTATAAATATTATATTGCCGATTCCAAATAACAGACTATTGGCTTAAAACCCTATTAACGTATGCGGAGAGGATTTTGTTAAATCGAAAGATATGTATAATAAATCCCAGCATTTTATTTACCCCATTAACGATAAAATTTATATGCCGGTCGAATAACATTTTTTGGTCGAAAATGATTCCTATATCCTTAAAATGTCAGAAAGGGAATTATTTTTTAAAAAAATTGTTCTGCTGAAATTTTATTCGACTAGAGCTTATTTGGAACCATTTATTAAGGTTTAAAAACAAACTGAGATATTTAAAAACAAGGACAAGTGAAAAATAAATAATAACTAAAAATAATGAACTGGGAAACCAATAAATTGGTTATCAAGTTTTGGAATGGGTATACAAAGAGGTGGGAAGAAACAAATAAAAATAACCGGAAAATATACCGAAAAATATTTTGTCCTTCTGAAAATGACAGTACCTGGAATTTCTAAATACCCCATTTTAGTATCAGTTTTAATAAATTTCTTTTAAAATCTTAAAAACTGCAGTGCCCGTAAAAAAATGCAAAAAAAGACTTGAAATAAATTAAAAAAATAACAAGACACAAAAAACATAATAAAACATAAAAAATAATTATACATTCTTAGATGTAGAAGTGGCATTAAGAGAAAATTAATTTATTAAATTAGCTTTAATTTAAAAAATATGTGCTTTACTTTTATTCGTTTAAAGTTTAATTATCATTAATCTTTATTTGTATTAATTTCTGTAGTAATAAAAATTGATTACATTTACTCAGTATAAAAAGTAACGATTACCTTTTCTGTTTTTTATTTTACCTAAAATTTATAGCAGCACCTATTCTGGCTATGTAATTTCGTAAAATGGGTAATTAAAAACCTGATATCCACTAAAAATTGGATAATAAAAGGTATCCACATATTTGTTTTCATGCTGATAAAATTTTATACTAACAATAAATGTAAAACATTTAGTTGATCATAAAAAAGGGAAGCAGTCCAATAACTTTCTCCTAACGTAAATATCTTATTGAAGAAGTTAAACTTTTTATTGTCCTTTTATCGACCGGCCATATTCGTGACATTTGCCTCTTACTTTTGTTTTTTTTTTATTCACTCTTTAACGGCCAGGATCGCATATGTGAAATGGTAAAATCGTTGACTAACCAAGAAAGAATCTTCACATGTAAGATAAGAAAAAAGGTAGAAAAATTGGGTTCTCGTCAACATGTTACTTTTAAAATAATTTGTAACCTTGTATTTCTAAAAAAATCTCCATGTCTACAAGATTTTGTAAAAATTAATCTGCAAGTACAAAAAATTGTATACTTTATTTTTTTAATTTAAGTGCTCCTTGTACAAATCTCGGATAAGCCATGATTAAGCTTATTCTATGGTTTAGGTACATCTATTCGTATATTATAACTAACCTAACATTTATACAACTAGTGTTGCCAATGTAGTACAAAATTGGCACTTTCAGTTCTGGAATGTCACTAGAGCACGCAGTATTGAAAAATAGACAAAAACTGGCACTTTTTCGTTATATGACATTTTTGGCTTGCAGTGAGCTTGTTACTGAATATATTTCTTGGTCCAAAGATTAATTTATTCTTCAGAAATGTTTGAAATTTGTGAGAACAAAAAAAATCAAACGAGTCGAGAAACATCATTGGGTACTATTTTGTGACCAACTTCAGGACAATCAAAAGTTCCTCCATAACCAACGTTACCAACTGTACTATAATTATAATTTTTGTAAGATAATTACTTTATGTACTATAAAATTTCAAAGTAAATATGGTGCGCACTTTATACTATAATAAGGATTTTTAAGTTTTTTAATAATTTTTAAGGATTCTAAAGGATTTTTCATGATTTTTGGGATTTTTAAATTTTCAAGAACCGTTAAGGATTTTTAACAATTTTTATCAATTTTAGGGGTTTTAATGTTTTTTAAGGATTATTTTGGGATCTTTAAGAATTGCATTAGATTTTTGAGTAATTTTAAGTCTTTTTAAGGAATTTTTAAGATTTTTTTAAGGATTTTAAAGTATTATTTTGAATTTCTAAGCTTTTCTTAAGATTTTTAGGGATTTTTTAATTTTTTTCAGAATTTTAAGGGATTTCGAAAGATTTTTAAGGACTTTTAAGGATTTTAAACGATTTTTAAGGATTATTGGGATTTTTAAGTATTTTCAAGGAATTTTAAGAATTTTTGGGATTTTTAAGTATTTTCAACAACTTTTAAGGATTTTTAAGAATTTTAAACTAGTTTTAGGATTACAATGTTTTTTTATAGATTATTTTAGGATCTTTAAGAATTCCTTAACATTTCAAGTTAATTTAATTATTTTTAAGGCTTCTTAAGCGATTTTTAACGATTTTTTAATGATTTTTTTAAAGATTTTTTAAGGATCTTAAAGTATTTTCAAGAATTTCTAAGCTTTTCTTAAGATTTTTAAGGATTTTTAAAATTTTTTCAGAATTTTAACGAATTTTAAAAGATTTTTAACGATTTTAAAGGGTTTTAAGGTTTTTTGGGATTTTTAATAATTTTCGAGAACTTTTAAAGACTCTTAAGGACTTTTGGGGATTTTAAAACTATTTTCAGAGATTTCAATGATTTTTAAGAATTGCTTAGGATTTTTAAGTAGTTTTAGGTCTTAAGGGTTTTAGGGGATTTTCAGTATTTTTGATGGATTTTTTAAGGATTTAAATGTATTTTTAGTATTCTTAACATTTTCTTAAGATTATTAAGAATTATTAAAAATTTTTCAGAATTTTAAGGGATTTTTAAAGATTTTTAAAGATTTTTAAGGATTTTTAAGGGGTTTTAAGAATTTTTAAGGATTTCTAAGGATTTTTAAGAATTTCCAAGGATTTTCAAGTGTTTCTAAGGATTTTTATTTGTTTTTATGGATTTTTTCAGGATTTAAATGTATTTTTAGAATTTTTAATATTTTCTTAAGATTATTAAGAATTATTAAAAATTTTTCAGAATTTTAAGGGATTTTTAAAGATTATTAAGGATTTTTAAGGATTTCTAAGGATTTTTAAGGATTTTCAAGTGCTTTTAAGGATTAATATGTGTTTTTATGGATTTTTAAGGATTTTTAAGGATATTTAAGGATGTTGAAGGATTTTTAAGGATTTTTAAGGATTTTTAAGGATTTTTAAGGATTTTTAAGGATTTTTAAGGAGTTTTAAGGATTTTTAAGGATTTTTAAGGATTTTTAAGGATTTTTAAGGATTTTTAAGGATTTTTAAGGATTTTTAAGGAGTTTTTAAGAATATTATTTACCAAGAGATAATTAGCATTTGTTATACGTTATTGTTGGTGTCGTTAGATATTTCTTGTTTCTTATTTATTGTACTATATTTTTCTCTAATGTACTATAATAATTTAAGTGCCCGTACTATAACAGCTTAAAATACAGTTGGCAACGTTGTCCATAACAACACTGGACCCAATAGGAGTATCGAGGTGAGGGATGGTGATAGAGTTTGTTTAACTATCTTCTGCCGTTACGTCATACATTGTCCATCTTGATCTCTCAATCATGAAATAGATGAGACGGAATTATGATGTCATTAACGTATTTCTTAACTAATGTTATATATTACTTTTGACAGTTCAATTAATTTTTCATTGTCAAAATGCCTTCACCGTATAATGAGAAAGAGCAAAGTTTAATTTTGAAGTTGATTAATTACTTTTCAAGAGAAAGAGATGCTGGAATACCTTTTACAGTTAAATGCAGTCTATTACGTTTGGGTTCACCCCAAAAATATAATCCAATAATACGTTTTTAAAATATATTATATAATTCGCAATTTAATCACGATTCTATCATCCGCAATTTTTTTAATTTAGTCAAATATCATGCTCAGGGACGTTAAACATCCCCAAGATAGAAATTTTAAACAAATTAGTTACAAAAATGGAGGTTTCAAGTTAAAAAAATTACTAAATTATGTAAAAAGATACGCAACGCATAAAGCAAAATACAATTTTTGAAACAATCCTTAACATATGTCATTAGTAATATTTTAATTTTGAGGTAAGTGTAAAACTCAAATAACATATGACAATTAAGTCCTCACAATGGTTAATCAGTAATATAATTATTTAACGTATGTAGAAAAAAATTGCATAATTTATAAGAGTGAATTTTTATTATCAAAGCGAACCGTATTTGTAATTATTAACAAACTTTTCTTTTTTATTTTATTTTTATGAAATTTGAAATTATTAATAAACTATACAAAACGAGGATTAAATAATGCAAATTATAGTTAAAGTTTATTTAACAGAGCAACATTATATTTTTTTATACTTTTACTATAAATTTTGTTCACAATTTGCGCTTATTTATATAAAATAAAATATTGTTTTGACATTGGCCAATGTGTTTTGTGTTGATTCTTGATTAGAAAATATTGGGAAAAAATGAAAAATAAAATTGTAAAATGAGGAAAAAATCAAAAAACCGAAAAAAAAAACACAAGAAATCGAAGAATTTCAGAAAAAAAATGGCAAAAAAGGCAACAAAAAATTAAAAAACAAAAAAAAGAATATAAAAACCGAACAATGAGAAAAAATGGGGAAAAATTAGAAAAAAAAAATTTAAAGAATCCAAAAAAATCTGAAAGGATTAAATAATAATAATACAAATTATAGTCTAATAGTTGAAAATTTTAGGATAGTAGACAGTCCTAAGTATATTTCTCAAGTTACCAGTGGCTAAGTTTGTGACTCTAAAAAAAAATTATTGATAAAAAAAATTTAATCCATAGGTTAGCAGGCGCTGCCTCTAAATTTCAGCAATTAAAAGTTAATTCCATAAAAAAAAACATTTTGTTGTTACCAGCCACCTCGTTTCAGCTACAAAAAAGAGTTTCTACTTATGTAAGTTTCCCATTTCTTAAATTCGTCGACCTTATATGAGAAATGGAGGATTTATAAAAGTTCGGGCATTGTGGAAACTTTTCGGATTCTATAAAGAAAAGCATTTTATTGATTAAAAAAAAATAACTAATTTTACCCATGGGTTAGCTAATAAAAAATAAATGTATAAAATTGGATTAAAAAATAATTTCTAATTTCAGAGAGTTCTCTAGTGGGTATTACAATAAATATTTTCGCAGATTTTAATTAAGAAAATTGTTTCAACATACCCAAAAAATGATAAAAATTAATTTTCAACAAAAAATAATAATAATATTCTCTCTATATATCACCCTCTTACGAGTAAACCCCAGAAGCCAAAAGGCTTGTGCTATTATTATTATTCGCCAATGCGCTCCCGGGTGACTTACTGATGATTGATGGCTACAGTTGTGGGAAAACCCGGAAAATCTCATAACGATTATATATAAATGAAATTTGATAAAGTTAAACAGATTTTTATACTTGGAGTGATAAAACATAATAATTATATATAGCAGGTATCAGAAAAAATGTTTTGTGGTTAATAAATTTATATTTTCTTTGGATTAATAAAAATCGTATTGAAGAACTCGACTTCGCCTCGGTCTTCAATATTATTATCCTTGTAAGTTAAACTTATTTCCCTTAATACATAACTATTTTGTATGAAAAAGCATAAAATTCAATTTTTGTACATCAATTCAATACCATTAGATACGCAAGGGAAAAACCTTCACTTGCAATGTCAATAAATATCTGCATACATATAGCTTTGAGAATAAGAAATTTCCAATAGGAAAAATCATTTTCAAGTACACATCATAACTTATTGAAGCAATTCGCCAGAGCAAATAAATTCATAAACTTAAGAAACCAGGACCGGATTGGTAATAACAAAATATTAAGTAAACTAGAAAATTAAATAATGAGGTTAGAAAAGTTTTATTCTAAGCATAATTTGATTTTTGTAAATTTTTTATCAAATAAATTCCTTAGAGATAGGATAAAAATATTCCAGTAACAAAAACTTTTTTTTTTGCACCACAGGGACTCAAACATGAATATTATTAACGAGACTAAAGTGCCACTTTTACTCCCTTGAGACTAAAATATTCAATTTTGATATTTTAGAGACGGCATAACTGCAGAACAAGAGGGCCCAGATTCAGACATGTCGGCTTTTGTTATTATTTTTTTAGTATGAACTATTTTTAACTTTACTCACCAATTAACCACCACGAAGTAGTTTTTTTAACTAAATTATAGTTATTATCTACCAAGGGATTAAAAGTAGCACTTTAATCACGTGGTACATACGCTATTTTTTGCACCTGAAGACTTTATAAGATAATTATGTGAAAAGAAACACTCCAGTCGAATTCAGAGGAACTTAATTTTTTGTTGTGGTCTGTATGTCTGTCTGTCTGTCTCTATGTCTGGTTGTCGTCCGTAAAGCTTAAAAATGCCATAACTTTTAAATTCTTCAATATATTGACGTGAAATTTTCACCATTTTTTAAAGCCCACGAGTATTACATTTTAGTAGAAAATGAGCGGAATCGGAAAATGAATAAAGGGGATTTTCCGGGTTTTTCTCACTTTTTTTCTAGTTTCACAGGAAACACGGTGCAGGTCGTAATTGTTGAGCAAACCTTTATAAATTTCGTAAAAAGATACATTGTAATCGAAATAATCGGTAAATTTCTTGTAGGTTTTCCAGTATTGTTTTTCCGAAAATTTCATCATTTTTAAAAATCGATATCTCTGAAACCGTAAAAGATATTCAAAAAATAAAAATACGTAAATGTAGGACTGAAATAACTCAACATGTATTATTTGAAGTATTTTTCGAAAATTTAAGAAAGTTAGGAAAAAATAAAATAGAAAAAGGAAATTTTTGGAATTAAATTCCGAAAATATCGGAAACGAGGGGAAATATCGAAAAATGTAAAGAGTATTTTTTTGTTGTAATGGAAAAGATCCTATGAAATGAAAAAAAAATATTAAAAATAGGAAAAAAATCATGAGAAATAGGAACAAAAATAATGAAAAATAGTAGAAAATAATGAAAAATGGGGAAAAATATAATGAAAAATAGGGAAAAAACTAATGAAAAATAGGAGAAAAAAATAATGAAATATATAGAGAAAAAAAATAACGAAAAACAGGGGTAAAAAATAATAAAAATAAGCAAAAAAAATGAAAATTAATGAAATATAGGAAAAACAAATATTGAAAAATAGGGAAAAATATAATGAAAAATAAGGGAAAAAAATTTGAAAATAAGGAAAAAATAATGACAAATAGGGAACAAAATAATAATTTTTTTGCTGTACTTGAAAAGATCCTATGAAATGAAAACAAAATGATAAAAAATAGGAAAAAAAAACTTGAGAAATAAGGACAAAAATAATGAAAAATGGTCAAGAAATTATGAAAAATTGGGAAAAATGTAGAAAAAAATTATGAAATAAATAGAGAAAAAATAACCAAAAATAGAGGTAAAAGATAATAAAAATAAGACAAAAATGAAAAATAATGAAAAATGGAGAAAAAAAAAATTGAAAAATAGGGAAAAATATAATTAAAAATAAGAAAAAAAATTTTAAATAAGGAAAAAAATAATAAGTAATAGGGAACAAAATTATGAAAAATAGAGAAAAATTAATGATAAACACTGAAAAAAATAATGAAAAATAGTGAAAAAAATACTTAAAAATAGGGAACAAATACTGAAAAATAGGGGAAAAAATAATAAAAAATAGGGAAAAAATGAAAAATGGTGAAAAAAATAATAAAAAATGGGGACAAAAATAATGAAAAATGGTGAAAAAATATTGAAAAATTGGGAAACATAAAATGAAAAATAGGGAAAAAACTAATGAAAAATATAGAAAAAATAATGAAATAAATAGAGAAAAAAATAGCCAAAAATAGAGGTAAAAAATAATAAAAATAAGCACAAAATTGAAAAATAATGAAAAATAGGGAAATCAAAAATTTAAAAATAAGGAAAAATATAATGAAAAACGAGGAAAAGGAATATAAAAATAATAACAAATAGGGAACAAAATAATAATTTTTTTGCTGTAGATCCTATGAAATGAAAAAAAATATGAAAAATCGGAAAAAAAATCATGAGATATAGGGACCAAAATAATGAAAAATGGTCAAAAAATAACGAAAAATTGGGAAAAATGTAGGAAAAACAATGAAATAAATAGAAAAAAAAATAACCAAAAATAGAGGTAAAAAATAATAAAAATAAGGAAAAAATGAAAAATAAAGAAAAATAGGGAAAACAAAATTTAAAAAATAGGGAAAAATATGTTGAAAAATAAAGAAAAAAATTTGAAAATAAGGAAAAAAATAATGAGTTATAGGGAACAAAATAATCAAAAATAGAGAAAAATTAATGATAAACACTGAAAAAAAAAACTTAAAAATAGGGAAAAAATACTGAAAAACAGGGAAAAAATAATGAAAAAAAGGGAAAAAATGAAAAATGGTGGAAAAAATAATACAAAATAGGGACATAAATAATGAAAAATGGTCAAAAAATAATGAAAAACGGGGAAAAATGTACGAAAAATAATTAAATAAAGGGAGAAAAAAATAACTAAAAATAGAAGTAAAAAATAATAAAAATAAGGAAAAAATGGGAAAACAAAAGTTGAAAACTAGGGAATAATATAGTGAAAAATAAGGGAAAAAAATTTAAAAATAAGGAACAAAATAATGGCAACTAGGGAACAAAATAATGAAAAATAGTGAAAAAATAATGAAAAACTCTGAAAAAAATAATCAAAAATAGTAAAAAAATACTTAAAAATAGGGAAAAGATACTGAAAAATTGGGAAAAAAATAATGAAAAAATGAAAAATGGTGAAAAAAATAATAAAAAATAGGGAAAAAATATTGGAAAGTTGTGAAAAATATAATGAAAAATAGGGAAAAAGAGAGAGAGGAGAGAGAAAGAGAGATTAAACTATGTAAGGAACTTAGTTCCTGACGGGGGTCCCTCGACCGCACAAACTTTTTTTTGTCCTAAGTAGACGAGTAAGGGTAAAAAATATAAGCATAGTACTTTCTCTACTCGACGAAGTTTCAACTTGTGTGCCAAACAAGTTTAAGCGGAAAAAACAACGAAGGGGGGATCGTAGTCGTCTCATTTACTCCCGAGTAAAATAGTTTGCTATGGTTTCCATTGGGGGAACTAAAAATATTTTAATTTAAAAGGAGTAAAAGTTGCACTTTAGTCCCTAAAACGAGGGAGTAAAATACATTTAGTCCTCGAGTTGCAAAAAATATAATTTACAAAATGAATCTAGCATTAAATACAAAAAAACCGTGTCAAACGTAATATAAATAATAATAGACACTCATCGTCACATTATTTGTCTAAATATTAGATCATAAACAAAGAATTTACTTTTACTGTTACCGGTACGTGATGATTCAATGCTATCAATTATTTAACAGTTTAGTTAGTTAAAATATTTATATAATTTGTAAACGCTAAAATAGCACTACAATAAACAAAAATATAAATTAAAAATAATATTACTTTTTTATCAGCAGTTTTTGTTTTCTAAATAAAAAACTACGTTGGGCTTATTACATCTCTGTATTGGTCAAAAGATATGTAGCACACAACAATGAATATTTTTGCAGTTATAGAAAAGCTCCGATACAATATTTTGATTATTTATGGCATGGCTGTCTGCATATTTTTCCTCCGGGGCAGTTTATTTCGCCGGAAAAGTTATAGTGAAATGACTACAATAGATCAACGTTACGGTATTTTTATGAATTAATCAAAGTGTTATGTTTGAACATTTCACTTCGAACCGCTGGATTTTCTATGATTGATGATTTCACAACGATGTTGAAGAGGTTGCTTGGATCGCGTTAAATTAGATTTATTGCCCGTGCTATTAACAATAATCATTTGTAATAGGATTTAATAACGGAAACTGAACGTTTATAAACAGATGATTTTGTTGACGCTTTACGGACATTCGTAAGGTGTATTAGTTTATAAAAAAAGTTGCTGGATTTTCTATGATTGATTACTGCAAAATACTACAACATATTTAGTTAACAATACAGAATTTATAATTGTGAATTTTAAAATTCTGATTTCGGTTTTTAATCAAATCAACAATCAACGCTCAACCTAAACCAGAGGTGATAGAAACGTGAAATTTTCAGGGTAGTTTCCTTTGGTAGTGTAGGGGAGCAGTAAGAAAGGAATTTTGAAAATTTGCACTTTAAGGGGTTCAAAATTGGGGTTAAACAAATATTGACCCGCTCGAGTATGTGCGTCAACCAAAAATATACAGGGTGATTCTTTTAGAGGGAAGTGGCTCTCTCCCTGAGGGAGTGCAAATATTTTACTTTACCAACCCACCTCCGAGAAGAGAAAGTATTGTGAACGAGCTAAAAAAATTTTCGAGATAAAGATGGAAATTTCCCTTTTAAGGTTACCTGTGATGATTAAGACCATTTCCGGATAGAAGTCTGTCTGTCTGTCTATCTGTCTGTCTGTCTATCTGTCTGTCTGTCTATCTGTCTGTCTGTCTACCTGTCTACCTGTCTATCTGTATGTCTGTCTGCCTGTCTGTCTGTCTATCTGTCTCTCTGTGTGTATTCTTCTACGATAGAGGCGACACGTTTAATCCGATTGAATTGAAATTTGGTATATGGATTTGGGTTACCGGTCGGAAGAACCCATTAGTTTTTGTACGACATCTGTTAAACGGAAGTGTCACTATCAAAAAATGACAGATGCAATATCTCACGGAATTTGATATGCAGTATGTCATTTGAAAGCCCTTGAAAAACTCTATCCAGAACCGTCAAAATTATTTCTCCAACTGTCACCTGTCAAAAACAAAAAAATCGGTTGTGTCGCACAAAACATTCCCGATGAGTATCCACGAATACTTTTTCGGATATTTTTAACATTTTTTACAATTTCTTTTAATATTATTTAAAATTTTTTTTGCTTTTTTTGGAATTGTTATCATTTTTTAGCTCATTTTGCTTTTCATGTATTTTTGTGCATTTCTTTGCATATGTTTGTAATTTTTTTTGCATTTTTTTTAATTTTTTTGCATTTTTTTTCTGCTTTTTTCTACTTTTTGGGATTTTTTTTTGCTTTTTTAACGTTTTTAGCATTATTTTAATTTTTTTCAACATTTTTACTTTTTTTAGATTTTTTGGCATCTTATTGCATTTTTTTAAAAATTTTTTGCACTTTTAGGATTTTTAACATTATTTTACTTTTTTTTGATTTTTTTTAGATTCTTCGGCATTTTTTTGGCATTTTTTTTTCATTTTTAACATTTTTTATCATTATTTTACTTTTTTTCAGCATTTTTTAAACTTTTTTTTGTTTTTTTTTGGCATTTTTTTTTCTTTATATGTTTGTATTTTTATTTCATTTTTTCAATTTTTTTTTGTTCATTTTTTGCAGTTCTTTTATTTCTTGCGATTTTTTTTTGCAATTTTAGCATTTTTAGCAATATTTTACTTTTTACGCGCATTTTTTTTACTTTTTATTTAGATTTTTTTGGCATTTTTTAAAACATTTTTCACAATTTCTTTTAACACTTTTTAAACAAACTTTTTTTGCTTTTTGTTTAGAATTTTTATCATTTTTTAGCTCATTTTGTTTTTCATGTATTTTTGTGCATTTCTTTGCATATATTTGTAATTTTTTTTGCATTTTTTTCATTTTTTTGCATTTTTTTGCTTTTTTTTACTTTTTGGTATTTATTTGCTTTTTTAACGTTTTTAGCATTCTTTTAATTTTTTTCAGCGTTTTTTACTATTTTCAGATTTTTTGGCATCTTTTTGCATTTTTTTAAAAAATTTTTGCACTTTTTGGATTTTTAACATTATTTTACTTTTTTTTTGATTTTTTTTAGATTCTTTGGCATTTTTTTTGCATTTTTTTTTCATTTTTTTTTTTAATTTTTAACATTTTTTATCATTATTTTACTTTTTTTCAGCATTTTTTTAACTTTTTTTTTGCTTTTTTTTTTACTCTTTGGTATTTTTTTGTTTTTTTAACGTTTTTAGCATTATTTTAATTTTTTTCAGCATTTTTTACTTTTTTTAGATTTTTTGGCATCTTTTTGCATTTTTTTTAAATTTTGTTGCACTTTTAGGATTTTTAACATTATTTTAATTTTTTTCGATTTTTTTTTTAGATTCTTTGGCATTTTTTTTGCATTTTTTTTTTTCATTTTTTTTTCATTTTTAACATTTTTCATCATTATTTTACTTTTTTTCAGCATTTTTTGAACTTTTTTTTTGCTTTTTTTTACTCTTTGGTATTTTTTTGTTTTTTTAACGTTTTTAACATTATTTTAATTTTTTTCAGCATTTTTTATTTTTTTTTAGATTTTTTGGCATTTTTTTACATTTTTTTTAAATCTTTTTGCACTTTTAGGATTTTTAACATTATTTTACTTTTTTTGATTTTTTTTAGATTCTTTGGCATTTTTTTTTCATCTTTAACATTTTTTATCATTATTTTACTTTGTTTCAGCATTTTTTAAACTTTTTTTTGGCATTTTTTAACATTCTTTACAATTTCCTTTATCGCTTTTTTTTGAACTTTTCAGTTTTTTTAGAACTATTAACATTTTTTAGCTCATTTTTTTGCTTTTCATGTATTACTGTGCATTCCTTTATATGTTTGTATTTTTTTTTGCATTTTTTTCCATTTTTTTTGTTCATTTTTTTGCATTTGTTTTTATTTCTTGGGCTTTTTTTTGCACTTTTAGCATTTTTAGCATTATTTTACTTTTTACGCATTTTTTTTACTTTTTATTTAGATTTTTTTGGCATTTTTTAAAACATTTTTTACAATTTCTTTTAACACTTTTTAAACAAACTTTTTTTGCTTTTTGTTTAGAATTTTTATCATTTTTTAGTTCATTTTATTTTTCATGTATTTTTGTGCATTTCTTTGCATATGTTTGTATTTTTTTTTCATTTTTTTCATTTTTTTGCATTTTTTTTCCTTTTTGGTATTTTTTTGCTTTTTTAACGTTTTTAGCATTATTTTAATTGTTTTCAACATTTTTTACTTTTTTTAGATTTTTTGGCATCTTATTGCATTTTTTTAAAATTTTTTTGCACTTTTAGGATTTTTAACATTATTTTACTTTTTTTTGATTTTTTTTTAGATTCTTCGGCATTTTTTTGGCATTTTTTTTTCATTTTTAACATTTTTTATCATTATTTTACTTTTTTTCAGCATTTTTTAAACTTTTTTTTGATTTTTTTTGGCATTTTTTAACATTCTCTACAATTTCCTTTATCGCTTTTTTTTAACTTTTTAGTTTTTTAAGAATCTTTAACATTTTTTGCTTTTTATGTATTACTGTGCATTTCTTTATATGTTTGTATTTTTATTTCATTTTTTCCATTTTTTTTTGTTCATTTTTTTTGCATTTTTTTTTATTTCTTGGGATTTTTTTTTGCAATTTTAGCATTATTTTACTTTTTACGCATTTTTTTTACTTTTTATTTAGATTTTTTTGGCATTTTTTAAAACATTTTTTACAATTTCTTTTAACACTTTTTAAACAAACTTTTTTTGCTTTTTGTTTAGAATTTTTATCATTTTTTAGTTCATTTTATTTTTCATGTATTTTTGTGCATTTCTTTGCATATGTTTGTAATTTTTTTTGCATTTTTTTCATTTTTTTGCATTTTTTTTGCTTTTTTTTTACTTTTTGGTATTTTTTGCTTTTTTAACGTTTTTAGCATTCTTTTAATTTTTTTCAGCGTTTTTTACATTTTTTAGATCTTTTGGCATCTTTTTGCATTTTTTTAAAAAATATTTGCACTTTTAGGATTTTTAACATTATTTTACTTTTTACCAACTGAAATTCTGGCTTTGGGTCCGGGAAAATGACCCCTTGGGGCGGGAAAATTCTGTTTTGGACGTCCCGGTCGCCACTGTGGTATTCTCATGGACTTTCTAATTCTGGAGCTAAGACTGGGTGTGAAAAGTGTTTGGTAAGCTGAAATTCCCAGTTTGGGTCCGGGAAAATGGCCCATTGGGGCCGGAAAATCATATTTCGGACGTACCAATCGCAACAGTGGGATTTTTATGTACTAATTCCTGTAGCTTAGACTGTGCTTGACATGTTTATGGCCATGTGAAATTCCCTGTTTGAGTCCCGCAGGTCCAGAATTGAAAAATACACGAAAATAGCAGTGTTGAGACTGGTATGTCCGAAATATGATTTTCCGGCCCCAATGGGCTATTTTCCCGGATCCAAACTGGAAATTTCAGCTGTCCAAAAACTTTTTGAGCTTACTCCAAGGACCAGGATTGAAAAATACATAAAAATCCCACTGTTGCGATTGGTACATCCGAAATATGATTTTCCGGCCGAAATGGGCCATTTTCCCGGATCCAAACTGGGAATTTCAGCTGACCAAATACTTTTTACACCCAGTCTTAGCTCCAGAATTGGAAAGTCACTGAAAATATCACGGTTGTGACTGGGACGTCCAAAACAGGATTTCCCGCCCCAAGGGGTCATTTTCCCGGACCAAATCCGGAATTTCAGTTGGCCATAAACTTTTCGAGCACAAATCCGGCTTTAGCTCCAAAATTCAGCGTCGACTTCGCCCTATCCCGGGAACCGCATTTCAGGTCATTTTCGGCCCCTGGGGCCAATTCCAGACGTGTAGGCCAAATTCTGAGCTCGTAATCGAATTCAGCGTCGAAAAATACATGGGAAGACATATCTCACTCTCTTGTGTATTAACTTTTTTTGTTGTAGGGCTGTGTTATAGATTATAAATTTTGGATAACTTTTCAGTGAAATTTATTCACATTTACATTTATTTTTAAATTCTTTATTTATTTTCTTCCTAGAATTTTTATTCTATTTGTTTAATTTTAAAATCTATCTCAATACATCAATTACTTTTATCGTTAAGAAATTTATTGCGATTATTATTAAAGTTATAACTCTTTTTAGTATAACGACTATTACATTTTTCTGATGTACCGGCACTTATTCCTCAAAAACTGATAACATATTTTTTGAAGATATGCTCCATAAATTTTTATGGTCGTGTTCCGTTGCCGTAAGTGCGGAGGAGGAACGTATTATGTCAGTGCAGTGGTGCAAAGTTAACCTGTAAAATAGACATACGTGTACGATTTTGTTTTACAGCTTTTTATTTATATCATAAAAAATATTATAAATAATATATATTTTGTAGCAAAATATTAAAATAGTTTTGTTTAGTAAGTTTCACAATAGTTCGCTTATTTTTTTCCAATTTCCTAAAAGGTGTTTAAGACATGTGTATAGGTATTTAATTTATCGATATTTGAAATGGATAAATCAAGAGGTGGAAAATAACTGATAAAAATAACTTCTAAGATACGAGCAAAAATCGCTTTACATCTTTATTTTTTTCGGAATTTTTTTTACTTCTAAAATATTCAATAATATCAGGGTTCAGAGGATATATATCCGATATAATCGATAATTTTATTTATTAAATTAAAAATTTTTTCCACCATTTTAAACATCCTAAAATGTCTCAATATGCTCTTGTACAAAAATATAATATCAGTAGCGATTTTTTCGGCTGTTGCGCAAGCATCCCCGCGCCGACTTTGGGATTCCCAGCTTCGGCACGATTTATTTTGTTATTGCTTTTACTTATCTTCTATCCCAAATAATCATGGTTACTGTTTTTAGTAGATTTCCTACTATATTAGTAGATTTTTAAGAAAAATGAGGGTGTTAATTTTTTTGTCCAAAATTTTTCCTATTTTCTAAAATTACCCCTTTTTTCTGAAAATTACCCCATTTTTTTCTTAAAATTACCTCTTATTTTTTCATTTTTACTATTTTTTCTCAAATTTCCCCTCTTCCTCCAAAATGTCCCTTCTTTTCTTTCAAATTTTCGAACTTTTTGTCTTAAATTTCCCCTCTCTTCTTTCAAATTTTATCACTTATTTTCTTGAAATTACCCCGTTTTCCACTTTTTTTCCAAAACTTCCCAGTTTTTCTCATTATTGTCAGTTTCTGTCAAATTTCCACTTTTTTACGAAAAAATCACTTTTTTTGAGTAATTATTTTCTTCTTTCCCCCTATCTTTCCCCCTTGCCACTCCATTGGTACTGATAGAAAGGGAGAGGGAGAAAATTGAAAATAAAAAACAAAGATTATATATAAAAAAATTGGGGAAAAGTTTGAAACTAAAAAAGTAGGGGAAAAAAGGCTGGGACGAAAAGTGGAAAAAAAGTAGGGGAAAAAGGCTAGGACGAAAAGTGGAAAAAAAGTAGGTGAAAAATTGGTAAAAGAAAGTTTCAAATTTTAAATTATAAATAAATTTGTGAAAAAGTGGAAAAAAGTTTGACACAAAGAAATAAGAAATTAGTAAAAAATGTAGGAGAAAAAGTGAAAAAAGTAGGGGAAAGGGTGGAATAAAAAAGTAGGGAAAAGTGGAAGAAAATAGGAGAAAAGTGAAAAAATAGGAAAAGAAGTGAAAAAAAAAGATTTAAGGAGAAAAAGTGACAGAAAAAAAATTTCACACAAAAAAATTAGTCAAAAATTTATGAGAATTGGGAAAAAGTAGGAAAAGGACAGAATAAAAAAGTAGGGGAAAAGATGAAGTGAAAAAGTAGGGGAAAAGTGACAAAATAGGGGAAGAAATGGAAAAAAGTTTTAAGGGGAAAAAGTAGAACAAAATACGTTTGATACAAAGAAATTAGTAAAAAAAATGTGTAAGAAAAAGAGGAAAACAGTAGAGGAAAGGGTGGAATAAAAAAGCATGGAAAAAAGTAGGGGAAAAGTGAAAAAAAAATAGGGAAAGATGTAGAAAAAATTTTTGAGGAGAGAAAGGGGAACACAAAGAAATTATTAAAAAAGTAGGAGAAAGAGGGTGGAGGTATTATGGGAAAAAAGTTGGAAACATAAAAAAATTACTGAAAAAACAGAAGACAAAATAAGTTATGAAAAAAGGAAAAAAGTTTAAAACTAAAAAATGTAGGGCAAAAAATGTAAAAAAATATCTAAAACAAAAAAATGGGGGGAAAAAATTGGAAATATAAAAAATATGTAAAAAAGCAGAGGAAAAAAGGATTGTGGAAAAATTGCAGAAAAAAATTGAAATAATAAAAATAGAGGAGAAAAAATGAGTCGGTTACAAAGTGGAAAAAAGTTTAAAATATAAAAAAATTAGTGAAAAAGTAGGGGAAAAAGTAGAAAAAAGTAGGGGAAAAGTGAAAAAAATTGGGAAAGAAGTAGAAAAAATGTTTTAACGGGAAAAAGTAGAACAAAAAAGTATGACACAAAGAAGTTAGTAAAAAATATAGGAGAAAATTTAGAAAAAAAGAAGTGGAAATAGTGGAATAAAAAAATAGGGGAAAGTGGAAAACAATAGGGAACGTAGTGGAGAATAAGTTTTAAGTGGATAGAGAAAGCTATATTTTCTTTTTTTTAATAGACAGGTTAGATTTAGATAGTCAAGACTTCTTTTAATAAAATAAATATAAATAGTGTTATATTTTCTTCTTTTTTTAATACACAGGTTAGATTTAAATAGTCAAAGACTTTTTTTAATAAATTAGATTAAAATACACAGGTTAGATTTAGATAGTAAGAGACATCTTTTAATAAATTATATTAAAATACGCAGGTTAGATTTAGATAGTAGATTTTGACAGTTTATTATCGAAATGTTGGTAGAATACGGTTTATTGAACGGTAACACTGCAAATAATTCTTTCTGTGTTTCCCCTTTGTGTTGATTGTTGTGTTTTAAGTTAGTTCTGATTTTTATTCAATATTATTCAAAAACCAAAGCATTCTGTTTGGCAGTATTTTGACTATATTTTAACACACCAAAAAAATATGCCCAGTGATATTTGTTTATTTTTAATTATTTTTGTTTTTTATTTTTAATTTGAATTAGAATAAGCGGTTTTGTTGTTTAGAATATAGGTTTTTGTTAATGTGTGTGTGTTAAAATTTAGTTTGGGCAAGTAACGATACTGTTTTTTAATTATATAATTAAATTAAAAAAATGATATATATCGGATATATATCAGATATACATCATGTGATATGATATTTATATAAATATCATGATATTTTCGAACCCTGATAAATATATATTGAATTGATGAAAAATTTCAAGATTTGTGATAAAAATCGTATATTGAAATAATAAGTCTATATTAATTTTATAATCCTGTTCCATAACAAAATTTCTACTTAGATTAAAAATTTATTTTTTTTTGTTAAAAAAAAAAACTCTTAAAACCTGTTTAATATTTCCAGCTTCAAATGAATCTACAAAGAACCTTATTTGAAGGAAAACTTTACCAATTATATTATTACAAAAAAGGTGACAAAAAGAAGAAAAAGATAATTGAGAATTATGAATAAACTAAGTAGGTACAAAGGCAACTCCAGTAAACTTTCTAATTAATTATGAATATTATTAATGAATTTTATCAAGTTAAAAACAAGAAGTTGACATTGCTGATAAAACTTGAAACTTATTTTTTAATTACTCTGCGTTTTTTTTAATAAATATTTTTTTTGAACTTGTTTATTTAATTTTATTTAGTTCTTGTCTTCTTTGATTTTAAATAAGTTTGTTTTCGATGCTTTTTATACCTATTTTTCTATCTATATATGTATAGAAGTCGGAAGGCTTATCTGCATTGTGAAATTTAATCTTGTCCATGTCAGTATCTTTTTTTTTGTTTAGGAATTCTCTTTTGTTTGAATCACAGGCGCACTAAAAAAAGAAAAATAAGAAATATTTTTGATCCAATTATAACATATTACTACATATAGGTAAACAGTAAGTTTTTCAAAAAAATTATGCTTGTTTGGACAACTCGGTCAAAATGACCAAATACTAAAGTCCCATTAACCTACTACATATAGGTAAACAGTATGTTTTTCAAAAAAATAATTTACCCCTTAAGGGATCCGAGAACAATTTTTAACTAGCATCGGGTTATTAACCTTAAGTCCAAGTACCTTCATACTAAATATTAAGAAAAGCTTATTTGGACAACTCGGTCAAAATGACCAAAAACTAAAGCATATATATTTTCATTTAATTAAAATCTTAATTGTGATTTACAAATTTGACATACATGAAGTGATATTAACTTTTATGCATATTTTAAGCAAAATTCGATAAAATTTTGTGTTTTGTAATTTTTTTGCAAAAAAACTTCAAAGGGCCAAAAGCCCATTTAAACCCGATGATATCTTTTGTGATGAAAAACCTTTTTACAATAGCCATAGGAAGTAAATTTTATTGTTCCAAAATTGTTTAGTTAATTGTTAATTTCTATTAAATCAAAAATATTTTATATCCCCATGTATGTATAAAAATCCATCGCTAATGACTCTTGGGGTTACTTAAAATTTTTTTTATGAAAAATGAACGATTTTTATTTATATTTAAAAATAAAGAACCCTTAGGAATATATTTTAACCGACGTTTACGACTTTTTGCTTTCCTTTGCTTCGTTGACGTTATCTAACGTAAGCAAAAACACAGAAAAATGTTAAAAATGAAATCCCATTCGCATAGGGTTTTCATCCCTTTCGCGAAACTTGGCGTGTCGTACTGATAAGGGATGAACTGTTAACAATAAATATCCTTGACATCTAGCGAGATATTTCTGAAGGAGTTTTTATTTAAAGTGAGACAATCCGAATATAGGTAATATTAATGGATTTTAGATGGATAATTTCTGACAATTAATTTAATCTTATTTTTACTATTACCCCAAAACTAGGAGGTCATATTCCCCAAAACAAAGCGAACCTGCAGTCGACAATTAAGGAGCTAGTATGAGTATTTTTATTTAAAAGATGGATTTTTATTAAAACTTAATTTGGAAGAAATGGCTCATACAACTGTAATCTTATGAACAGAGCAACTATTATCTTAAATACACTAATGCAAACTAAAGTGTAGAATAAAGAAAAAAAATCGGTTGTGTCGCTCCAAAACTTTCCCGAAAATTTCATGACATTTCATGACATTGTATCTATCATTTTTTGATAGTGACAGATGTCGTACAAAAATTAATGAGTTCTTTTGACGGGTAACTCAAACCCATTTACCAAATTTCAGCTCAATCGGTTTAAACCTGTGGCTCTATCGTGTAAGAATACACACAGACAGACAGACAGACAGACAGACTTTCATCTGGAAATGGTCTTAAACATTTGAGGGGACCTCAAAATGGATATGTCAAAATGGATATGTCAAAAAATCTCAAATCGCAAATAATTTCAAAAATCTCAAAAATAAAAAAATCTCAAAATAGGTAAAATACCTCAAAACCACAAAAAATTTCAAAAATCAAAAAATCTTCAAAATATTTTCAAAAAAAATCTCAAAAATTTTTTAGACGGTTGACAAACATCTCAAAAATCTCCAAAAATTCTTTAAAACCTAAAAATTCACAAAGAATTTCAAAAAATTTAAAACGTCAAATCTCAAAAAATTCCATATAGTAAATGTCTCAGAAACTCAAAAATTTGATCAAGAAATCTCTAAGAATTCAAAGAAGTCAAAAAATCTCAAAAGCTCAAAAAACCTTAAAAAATTTCAACAAAAAAATCTGAGAAATCTTAAAAAACCTCAAAAAACCAAAAAATATAAAAAAGTTTCAAAAAACCTAAAAACACAAACTCAACAAATCTCAAAAACTCTTTAAAAATCTCATAAAATCTCTAAAAAATCTCAAAAGATTCAAAGAGTCTTAAAAAACTCGAATGAATTTCAAAAAAATTTCAAAGAATCTTAAAAAATATTAAAAAATCTGAAAAAACTAAAAAATCTCAAAAAATCTTAAAACACTTCAAAACATTCTCAAAAAAATCTATAATTTTTTAAAAAATCTAAGAAGTCCCAAAGAATCTCAAAGAATCTCAAATAGTCTCAACTAAACTCAAAAAACCTCAAAAAACCTCTAAAAATCTCAAAAAAACTTAAAAATATCAAAAAACTTGAAAAAAAACAAAAAATCTTAAAGACAAATTCACAAAATTGGAAAAGATTGTAAAAAAATTGCAAAAATTGAAAAAAATCCACGAATTCTTTTTCAGATATTTAATGTTAAAGTTTCAAATTTTGACATTTTTTTATTTTTGACAGGTGACAGTTGGAGAAATAATTTTGACTGTCCTGTATAGAGTTTTTTATGGGCTTTCAAATGACATATTGCAAGTCGAATTCCGTGACATATTGCATCTGTCGTTTTTTGATAGTGACACTTCCGTTTGACACATGTTATACAAAAACTAATGATTTCTTCCAAGGGGTAACCCAAAACCATGTACCAAATTTCAGTCCAACAGGATTAATACTTTTTAAGATATTTAATGCTAAAATTTCAAATTTTGACATTTTTTATTTCTGACAAGTGACAGTTAGAGAAATAATTTTAACTGTTCTGAATAGAGTTTTTTAAGTACTTTCAAATGACATATTACATGTCCAATTCTGTGACATATTTGATCTGTCATTTTTTGATAGTGATACTTCCGTTTGACAGATGTCGTACAAAAACTAATGGGTTCTTCTGAGGGGTAACCCAAATCCCTATACCAAATTTCAGCTCAATTGGATTTAACGTGTGGCCTCTATCGTGGAAGAATACACACACACAGACCGACACACAGACTTTCATCTGGAAATGGTCTTAATCATCTCAGGGCACCCGAAAATGGATATTTCCGTTTTTATCTCGAAATTTTTTTTTAGCTCGTTCACAATTCTTTCCCTTCTAGGAGGTGGGTCGGGAAAGTAAAAATAAAGCTGACTATTAAATAAATAATTTAAAGGCGTGTAAATGCAAAAGTCACTTTTTGCGAAAATTTTGAAAACTATGGATACGTCATGTTACATGTTTTTAAAAAATATCATAATATACAGGATGTTGTATAAAAAAAAAGCAAATAGTATTAAAATTATCTCACCTCTTTAAATAGTAAATTTGCAAAGTTGGAATTCAGAAAATTGAAATAAATTCACAAGTTTTTGCACGATCTAATAGCAGCCATTTTTTCCTACACATGTCTCTACTAAGTAGATAAGATATTAGAAGGTGACCACAGATCATATTAAGATTGTAACAAGCACTCAAGAACTAGTTTTACTAATTTTCCATCAAAATTTATCGTCCCTATGTTATCCTACATATCATTTGGATTAATATAAAAGCCTGAAACACATTCATTTTTAATGACCAAATTTTGAATTTGTACTCCTTCAAATTATCCTTAAAAACAATATCTATCGTTTATGGACTATGAAAACTCCAATCTAAAAGACCTACTTAGCGACTAAAGCAACTGGCATTACACTTAGTACTATCAGTATGAATGCAACACAATCTTCCACAAGGCATGGTAGGAACAAATTTACCATAAACCTTCTTTGGTGGTTTTGGAGGACACTCCAGGACCTCTGCGCACTATAACCGGACGGGCGACGGTCACACGGTGGACTCATCAAGATGTAATTATTTTCCATGTGGATCAATCTGTATAAAACTTTTTTCTTAGACTATGGAAAATTTAAAATAAAAATCGACCTGTTTCAGTTTTTTCCCAAAAGTACATAATAACGCGAAAAATGAATTTTTTCCGTAAATATGGACCACACTGTATAAGGATGGGATGTAGTTCATTTTATTTTATTTTTGAATGTGGTCTGTGGCTTTAAATCTATGAAATACATTTAAAGTACCTAAAGTTTAAATTATAAAGTTTAAACATATATATTAATATCTGATGGTTGTATTTTAGATTTTAAACCATGCAAAACCTTTCACGAAGAATAACTTCTTCACAAAAATTTATAATGAAATTTTTTCCCATATAATTCCTACTTAAGCTGTATATTTTTCTAGTACTAATGACGTATTGATTTTTAATTTTTAGTACAATTTGATTATTTAATTTAAATATTTAGTGTATAAAGTATTTAAATTTATATTTTATTTTTTATTCGGATAATCTATAAAAACGTAAAAGACGTTTCCAATATAATCTTTGAATATTCGTTTATATAGTAAATAGAAATCGCAAATACATTTCACAGATGTGTCACAATCAATGAATATTTTCTCACTTATATGTCCAGAATTGTAGGCAATTGGCATGTGCACTGAAAGGACGTTCAACAGGAACTTTCGACGTACACTAATAGCAGATATAACTCGGGATTTTAGGACGAAATGGCTTTTCCTTATCACGAAATCCTTTATGCCCATCTGGAAGAGTCGGAGGGAGGCCGAAGATGTGCCTGGCATACATTATCTCTTTTCCTTCTGACGTCCCGCATCACTTTTGACGCTAACTCGACATTTAACATATTCTTCTCATTTTTCCAGCGAAGCCGACAAATGTGTCGAATCGGACGCAAAAGCCAACATCCAATTTTTTTAAAGCTACTAAGTGATATAAATATCAATATTCAACAGGTGCATATTATAAAAAATATCATATGGGAACAAAGAATGTTGAATATAGGAAAAGTAATTATGCAACAAGTTAAAAAGTGAAAATGAAATAATTTAATTTTTTATTATTTAGGAATAAACCCATGAATTTATTTGTTACATTTGGCAAGCTTTATGGTCAAAAAAATAAATCAATAAAAAAATATAAATATTATTAGCAGACCAAATTGACCTAAATATCCTTTCCATGAATTTAAAAATATTAGCTAAACTCTGTTCAAAAATCGATTGCGTGCTGATTAATTTATTTTGCTTGGAAATATAAGTGAGATGTATAAAAATTAATCTGTAAAGCAGAATTTTTCCACATTTATTTGATAACTTATGAAAGAAAAATAATTGGCTACATTCATAGGTCGGAATTTTAGCATAATGGCAATAAAGCTCATTAAATAATGATCATATTCACTCATAATTATTCCTGTTACTGCCAATAATAAGCATATCCATAAAATAAATTTTACTACCCTTAATGGGTTTCTCATTATTCGAATGTTTCTCCTTGCAAAGTATTTAATAATGGTAAGTCTTTCGATTAATTTTTACTAACATGTGAATGTCTGTATCTTTGGGCCTGATGATGGTCACTGACCGAAACTAGTTGCCTGTACATGTAATATTAAATTATTGTGGTACCTGCCTTTATTTATGTCTTCTTTTCTTATAATACATTTATATTTGGTTCAAGTAAAATTTAGATGATTTAAATGAAATTTGGTTGATTCAAATAAAATTTGGTTAATTCAAATAATTTTTCTTCGTTGTGCAGTTTATTTATAAAAAATTTGCAAACAAAAATAGTGCTAGTAAAGTTATAGCAAGCTCTGTGTATTTAAAATTAATAAATTAAATTATTGTTCTAAAGAAAAAGGTAATTGAAAAATAAAATGGCTGATTATTCTCTGGGCGGTTTGATCTTTGTATACATTTTTATTGGCTTTAATTACAAATATATAATTAATCAAAAATATTTAATTGCCCTTTTTGCCTCTTTTTTATAATTATTACAAATTGTTTGGAAATTCTTAACCTATTTTTGATTTTTGCCTATTTTCACTCTTATTTTATTATGGTTTTTTGTCTTTTTTTGAAATAATTCTTTGCCTTGTTGCTATTTATTGTTATTAAATTTGTCGTTTTTCATTTTAATTAGATTTTGCATATTTTTGCGATGTTTACTCATTTTTTTCAGCTATTTACTTCATTTTTACAGCATTTTACTTATTCAGGAATTTTGTATTTTATAATTAAAATAATCCTATTCTTCACAGCCGAGCCGGGAAAGTTCTGGCATGACTGAATTTTGAAAAGTTCAATATTTTGAAACAGAAAAAAACATTAACGCGATGTATTTTTTCAACATTTTTTTGTCGTTCAGTTATTTAATGATAAAAAGATTCAGTTTTTTAGCCCAAATAGTATTTCCCATAAAAGAAGCTGCAAAAATAAAATCTTAAAGAGTTTTTTGAACGTTAAAAACGTGTCAAAATGTCATATATTTTTTTTTACCTTTTACTAGTTTTTTAATACTCTATTAACTAATTTTACTACTTTTACCCTCCTCTACCCTAATAACTAATCTATTAGCACAGACAGGTCAATTTTTAAAATCATCATATAATATGTTGTGGCATAAAAGTTTTGACTCTTACATGATCCTCCTTCAGGTGAAAAAATAACACTACATTTGACAGCTTTTAAAATGATTTTTAATTTTAAACGGAGTGCCTAGATCATACATAATTTAATATTTTTGAGACACCCTGTATAAATAAATTAAAAAAATCACAATAATTAAAAAAATACAAAATATTAAAATTTTTACACAAATTTGTAAAACATTATATTTGTATTTGTAGTTTTTAAAATTCAGAATCAACACAGTAGTGATTGAAGACGGCGTTGAGACTAAAAAGTTTAGTTTTACCAACATAAAAAAATAAAAAGTTGCTATATGAGATAATTATTTTATTGTTTTATTATTTTTTGGTATAAGTTAGAATCATATGGCAAACTTTTTTATTATTGGTTATATGAAAAAAATGTATTCTTGATAAAAAGATACAAATTTTTTAATCGTATACAAGGTGTGTCGAAAAATGTGATTTTTTTTTTCAAGAGTAAAGTACCTTTATTTTTGACTATTTCAAAAACTATTATTTAGAGAGATAACTTATAGCACTCTATATTACATATTGAATCTGTGCATCCTCTATCTCTCTCTAATACACTGAATTCCCTATCCTGACTACAGTAACGGTATCTACTAAACTGGGTATTAAAAAATTTGCCCCGATCTAAATAACATGTGATCATCAAATTTCGCTTTAAAATAAAGTTTAATTGTTTTTATGTTATTGTAGAGAAAAATTTTGAAAAAAAAAATTCTTATTTTTTAATGCTAATTGATATGATTGCATATCTGAACGTAGTTTTCAATTGTGATCAACTTTTCCTTATAAAAATTTTCGATATTGGCCAAAATAATTGAAGTTTATTTAAACATTCATAAATCATATTTTTTGACACATCTCGTATAAGACAAAAAAAATTAATATCTGATGATTGTATTTTAGGTTTTAGACCATGTATAACTTTTTATGAAGAATAACTTTTTGTATAAAATGAATAATATAAAGTTTCCCATATGGTTCCGATTTAAATAGATACACTGTATGTGTAAAACAATAAATAAATGGGTAGTCGTAACTTTAATTATTTTTATAACAAATAACAAAGGGAATAAAATTTTATACAAATATTTCCATATAGTTGGCATATTTTATTACAGTTTTTGATACCTATAATATATGTTTAATTTTAAGTAATTGTTTACCTATATTAATAAATATACCGGGTGTCTAAGAAGTTTCTGACTTTATTTTAACTGCAAATATGTAGGAACTCAGAAATGATATAGGAAGGTGATTTCTTTTTATATATAGTTTTTTTCAGTTTAAATGTTTACTTAGTAAAATCTTAATAGGGTGTTTTAAATAAATGGTGTTTTTATAATACAAATATCATCGATGTTTTTAATGAAACACCCTATATACTTTTATTCCGTCTGAAAGCCGAACTCTTTCCCTTTCGGAAAATTTATAATTTGTTCAAATTTATATGAAAATTGAGCGAGTTCATTGATTTTTAAAGAAAGGCAATGGGGACGTATTATGTATTTTTTTTAAATTAGTACTTAAAAGTCTGTTATCAAATATGCCTACAAACAATATTAGTAATTTGTTTAAACCTATATTATATTTTAAAAAATATAAAATAAAAATATCTACATTATTTGATATTGTTGTCAAGAGATGGCAGTATATACGAACTGAATTCCTTATTAATAGACGCCAGATGTAAACATGAGAAAAGAAGAAAATTGTAATGTTTTTATTTTCGCCGTGACTAACAGTATATCGGATGTACTTATTTATATCGTACATCGGAAAATAAAAATAATTTTTAGATCTCGAACTTTTAGAAAAAAAAAATGAAAAATAAGACACTTTACTGTATAAATCAAACTGGTTACCAATCACCATTTTTATGTAGTTTTGAAGAAGTTAAAAAAGAGGAATCTAAAAAATATTAATTTTTGGAGAAAAAAATTCTACTGTACAAATCAAACCGCTTACCAATCACTATTTTTATGTGGTTTTTAGGAAGTAAAAAAAATATCAAAACATAAAAAGTTGGCCATACTGAAAATTAAACTCCGGCCGTTTTATACCATATACCGGGTGATTCATTTAACCTGGAATTTCGTAATATCTCGAAAAATACACATCGTACAGAAAAATGTGCCCACAGGAAAAGTCTAGCGACGTTAAATCCGGTGACCTGGGAGGCCAAGAAACTGCTCCACCTCTGGCAATCCAACGGTGCCCAAATTCCTGAGCTAAATCCTCATGTACTTATACAGCAAAGTGCTCCATGCTGAAACCACATTTGCTGTCGAACGTTTATTGGAACATTTTCAAGAAGTTCTGAAAGAACTTTCTCCAAGTAAATAGGTCCTGTTAACCGTTCCGGTAGAAGGTATGGCCCAATCAAATAATCATCAACAATGCCTGCCCATACGTTGACAGACCAACGTTGCTGATGTTTTCTAGAAAAAATTGCATGGGGATTTTCTTCGTCCCAAACATGGCTATTCCTACTATTAAAAATACCGTCTCTTGTGAAAGAGGCTTCATCGGTTCATAAAACATAGGGTACAAAATTTGGTTGTGATGAAGAAGCCATTGACAAAATTGAACTCTAGGATGATAATCTGCTGCAGTCAATCCTTGAACTTTCTGGAAGTGGTAAGGATAAAGTTGTTGCTCGTGTAGCACCCGCCAGACGGAAGCGTTACTCGTATTCATATCCTTAGCAATGTGACGTGTGCTACTTGATGGTTCGTCAGCAACTCGCTGAAGGACCTCTTCTTCAAATTCGACCGTTCTTACGGTTTGAGCAACACCAGTATCATGCATATTGGTTTTAAACATGCCTGTCTCGGAGAGCCGCCAATGAATAGCAATAAACTTTTTGTATCCCGGATGCTGTCGTTCGGGATAACGTTCTTGATACAACCGCACTGCTGTTCGTACATTGTTGCTTGTTGCTCCGTATGCCAAATGCATATCCGCCAATTCATGATTGGTAAAGTTTTCCATTAGCAACAATTAATTTTTATTAAATTCTTGCAACCTTCACAAATACGATAGCACAACTAAGGCGATATGGAATGTAGCTACAAAAAACAATCTCGGTTATCGTTTTTAAAGATAACAACACACAAGCGCCGGTAAATTGTCTAAAATCATCAGCTATAAAATTTTTAAACATTGACATTGACATTAACATTTTGAACAATTGTCATGATATCATGTATAAAAGGCAAAAATTAAATGAATTAAATCCTATTTAGGCAATTCATCGTCTTTCTAAATTTTAACGAGGCTTAAGACCGTAGTACCGTAGTGACAATTTTCCGGACATGGGTCCCTATACTCAAATGTTTTCTACTATTGCACTCAGTAACCCCTAGAAGTTTGATCCCATAGTTCTGAAACACCCTGTATAGGATTTTACTAACTATAAACATTTATAATGAAAAAAACATGTTTATAAAAATAAATTGTTCAACAAAAATCGCACCCCCGAGTTCAGAGACTTCTGGGACACCAGGTATTAAAATTATCGGGTAGATTGAGTGAGACCGCGTTTAACATTTAACTACATAAAATCAATATTTCGTTCTGTTATCATATTGTGCTTTATTAGAATTTTATATTGTTATTGCTTTAATAAACGTTTTCTTGGGAATATTGTTAAGTTAAAATTCTTTGTTTATATTGTTTCGAAAATAACTTTACGGTATTCAAGTTTTGTTAAAATATTTATTTCATTGTTATTATTTAATATCTCTTATTCATTTTTTAATTTATTTTTAATTTTTTTTGAATCTAGAAACCTTAAAGGAATGTTATAAATCGTAAGTCTCCTTTGTTACCTTTAATTCCATTCTTGCTATATTCAATGTCGGGAAACCACATTGAGAATAACCTGAAGCAATAAACCGATAACCCTTTCGAAGGAAGACTGAAAAACTAGCGTTATAAATTAAATCCTTGTTAACGGTGGGACCGAAAGTTACTTTGTAACTGTTCAAATAGAGTATATGTGATCAAGAAAAAAAAAACATTACTATATGATTTGACAGATATGGAAAGTTAAATCTCGCCTAAGTAATACATATTGCACTGATATCATTTTTAATAAAAATTAAAACATTTTTTACAACATTGAGAATTTAAATCAGAATAAAAATTTAAGTAACCATAGAAAAAATTATAAGGTTGAGTAACCAAGTAAACAATTCAATTAAACTAATATTAATATAAATTAAGATTACGAAAAATATCATTAAAATAATTTTCTCCACGACCATTACTGAATGTATGAATTCTGAAATCATTTTTAATAATAGAATGTAAACATTCACACTCTAGAGTCTGAATATTTATTCTATAATACTTGCCTCTTATGCATTTTGCATGTATTTTCATTCTTTATCAAGGTAAAGAATGGATTTTCTGTAATCGAAATAAACAATATGGATTGCCGTGGATTTCAAAAGTGTCACTGTCAGATATAAAATGGCGATGGTAATAATTATTTTCAAAAAAGTTTTAATTTAAACAAAGTAATGAGTGCAAAATCAAGTGAAGTAGATATAGAATTTAATAATATCTGAAATTGTAAATTATGAAAAAACACCAATGCACCAGATTTTAATTTCGGTAAGTGTACCACAGCACTATAAATATTAATACAATGTAATACAAATATGTCAACAAATAACTTGTGTTCAGATTTAATTTAATTTCGATTTATACTTTTTGATCGTGGAGAAAATATAGTCTGTTACTCGGTCAGAATGAAAAAATTCGACACTCGTGGTTCCTCACACTCGCTTTCGCTCGCGTTCGGAATTTTCCACTCGTGTCGAATTTTTCATTCTAACCTTGTTATAGAATCTACTATTACCCTGTATATGAATTTTAAATAAATTTAAATTGATAGCATATGACAATGACAGTGAAACGTTCCTACCCTAGGCCACTTAATCTCTGATTAATTCCCATTTTTAATTACTATTTTCCTATATTTTTCTATTTCCGTAGAATTATTTTACTTATATAAATTCTAATTTTATTTTTCCCTGTATAAAATTTACGCTTCAAATATTTCTCTTAAAATTCGTAAAAGACTCAAAATAGCTAAAAAGTTGTCCTCTGGAATGCAGTTATCTACGATAACATAAACAAATTGGCGATTACGAGTCTGAATAGGGTAGATTCTCACTACGCAGTTACAATGCCTACGTCACGAAATGAGATAATTTCTGGGTATAAAAAGGGCATAAAATGAGAAATAAAATCAGTCTGAAAATTTTTACCATCGCCTAAACTATCTAACAGTCTACGCTTCGCTTCGAGAAAGAATAAATAAAAAACCAGCCAGAGAGAAAAAAAAACAGTTCCTGTAAAAATACAACAATTATTTTGTAGACCTGTGTCTACCGCCAACTTCGACCCCGTAATAATTATTTGTAGGACTTTGCCTATCATATAGAAAACAACTACCCATAAAACCAAAGAGAAAATAAGTAAAGAAAAATAATAAAAAATTCGTTACAAAATAAAAATATCTATCTAAATTAAATGTCTCAAAAACACCCCCAATTCAAAATCCGGGGAAGAAAATTCATATTTAATTTGCGTCCGGACAAGTAAACCATTTGTTTAATTGACCGTTCACAGCGGCGCGCCGTTGTGTGTTCGGAAGGGTTAAGTCAGGAGTCTCATTTACCAATTACAACAATACACAATACATTACACAGAAAATCTTGTGTTTTTATGAGTTGGTCAAGATTGTTACTATGTCTATTAAGGTACGGTCCCTTTTAAACAAAAAAAGAATTAATTATTTTGGGATGGTAGGAGGCAATGTGATCTCCCCTCCCCGTGAAATTTTCCCAATGAGGGATGTCGCAGACGGCAATAGACCCGCGGGCATTCCATCTTCCTACCTGAATGATTAGGACATTATTGACCATAGTAATTACACGTGATTTCAAATCACTCAATTAAAAAGGTTATAAAATAGAAACAAACAGAAATATAAAAATAATTACACAAACACAAAATACAAATTGGTAAAATGTGACAAATGTCTTCTCTTTCGTCCACCCAGTAGCGGGTCTCTGTGAGGGGTCCTCACATACAAATAGAGTAAAGAGTAAATAATGTCTCAAGGTTTTGATTTTTGTAATTATCATAAAAGGTTGAAATTACGGAATATACGATTTGAAGGTTTTTCAGTGTTTTATTTTTTTTACTTGCAGCAAACTTTACTATAACGAATAAAAATACAGCACAACTGGGTCCTTTAACAATACTAGACGATCAGGTATATTTTATGATAAATTTGAGTATAAAAGTTTCTTACCGAAATGGCCATCGGTTTGTTACTTTGTACTCGCCTTTTTCATGAGATAAATGGCCAGGGGGGTGGGAGGTTACAACAGCTAATACTAAATAAATTGTTAATTTCGATATGTATGAAAATAGTTTGACATTATGACTTTTTCGGAATTAAAATAAAATTAGTTTTGTAAAATAATTGAAACTGGTTGTTGTATAATACCTATTTAAAATAAACTTATCAAACCAATCAAATTTCATTCTTTCAGACATTAAAATTTTGATTGGTGGATTTGGTATATCTAGTTAAATATAAAATTTCGCTATAAAAAAAAAAAAAAATACAAATATCAACAAGGGAGTCTATTTTGAAATTTTAAAAGTGAAGGAGCTAAAAATTATTAGGAAGGTAAAAATAATTTTAGAGTTTTCGAAGAAAAAACTCTTAGAGACAAACAAACGACGGCAATCGATTTAGCATCGTTAAAAACCCCTAAAAATATAATTTTGAATCTACTTTTACTTGACCGTTACTTATATTATATATAATGTAGTATATAAGGTATATAACTAACTAGAAATTACGGCAAAAATATTGCCATTTTTCACTTGTTTATATACTAAAAAAAGTCCGTCAAAGTTGCCAACGGGGAAGGAATATTTTTTGGTCAAAATCTATTTCAATATTTTCGCATTGATAAAATATCTTTACAAAATTTTATTGAGCTATCCAGAATGTATCGTTGTAGAAATATAATGATTTTAATAAATTCTGCTTCTGATTGGTTGAAATTAATGTTGGTATCAATACTCGAGGTATCAATTGACATATTTCGTTGTCAAATGCCATTAGCCATAGAATAATTATTAACGAGGGTTACAACATGTTTCATTTGCCGAGACTGATCTACAGCCTCGGAGGGTTGATGGAACTAAACTAAATTTGTCGGTTAATTTGAATATTCTCTAATCAAATTCCTATTTTCCGCATATTAGCATTTTTTGTAACAATTAAACTATCTTTTTTAAATCACCTTTTAGTTGTTAACAATAAAATCCTAATAAAAATAATTAGAAAAAGTATAGTTAGCAATACATTAATTAAGTAATGAAACACACAAAGTCCAGGACCACAATATATATTTTTTCAAAGTTGTTTTAGTGAAATTGGCAACTAGTTTCGGCTTACGCCATCATCAGGCTACAATAGCGCTCGTTAATACAACAGGTACAAAATTAATAATAAGAAGTGGCTTACCATTAACATCATGGGGTAATAAGTAGATAAAATTAAGTGCAAGTTAAAGATTTGGTTGTCCTGTGCACAGTCTCACAATCCTTAATTACGATAAAAATTTTGTATTTCTTCTCACTACATAAATTTTGATTACTGTTAAAATAATATTTACCCTTCAGGTTTTTCTTTGTTTTCGGAGGTTGGCAACCCCCATTCACATCATGGTTTCTAAATATTTATACTTTAAATTTATGTTGACTGTCTGTTGTCATACGTCAGTTGTCTGCACCATTTTGTAGCCTTTATGGTTGATTTTAATGGTACTGTCACTAATTTTCATATTATATTTTCTACCTATTGCCCTACAATGGGCCTTAGTTGAGAAACCCACTGTGCATCGTTCTCCAGCTGCCCCTAGGGGTACGCTCCCCCATCGTAGGAGTTCTTTCCTACCCCTACGTGGGATTCTGTATTGGCCCCCGTGCCTGCATCACTTCTTATGCCGAGGTTGGCTGTTTTGGGTCAGGTTCTTCCTGATTCGTCACGAATGCCTTTTAATTTACCCTGTGTGTCCCCACAAGGAATGTATTCGTTTAAATTTTTTTTATTTTTAACTTAATTGTTTGTCTAATTTTTATCAGTACCATTATGTGTTAATTTTAACTTTAACTTGCACTTAATTTTATCTACTTATTACCCCATGATGTTAATGGTAAGCCACTTCTTATTATTAATTTTGTACCTGTTGTATTAACGAGCGCTATTGTAGGCCTGATGATGGCGTAAGCCGAAACTAGTTGTCAATTTCACTAAAACAACTTTGAAAAAATATATATTGTGGTACTGGACTTTGTGTGTTTCATTACTCATTGGTTGACCACATTTGAGACATGGATAACCTGTTACATAATACATTGATTGATTGATTTGTACGATGTTTCTGTCATTAGACTTAGCAGCCTCTTCAAAAGATTTTCTCTGGGGAACGCTTCCTGTGAATTTTCTGCCCCCCATGAAGTTGTTCCTCCAGCGTATAAGTTGGATGTGTCTTCACTTTCCCATGTTAACTAAATGTTGAATGGTTTCGTGAAAATTTTTTGGTTAGGTTAGGTTTTATCACTTCTTATTTCTAGTAACGAGTTTGTAATGACAGTTGTTACACTGGTATATCCTTGATCACTTGGACACCAGTTACCGTTGCACCCATTCTTTCATCCGCTCTGATACAAATATCAAGTGGAGGGAGGTTTAGTATGGTTTCCAGAGCTGCGGTTGGAGTGTTCCTCATGGCACCTGTAATACAAATACAGTCTAGTCTTTGGAGATTAGAAAGCTTCAATATAGCACTTTTTTGATTTACTTTAGGCCACCACACCAAAGAGGTGTGTACCATACGTGGATTTAATCCCCCATTTGGTGTCCACTACTCTTTTGGTAGATATTAGTGCTATTTTTCTCTTGTTTATGGTTTTTTGCAAGTGCTTATTTCAGGTTACTTTTGAATCTAGGGTTGTACCTAGATACTTCACCTCTTGGCTTATTTGTAACTGCTAGTTGAAGAGCTTTGGTTACCTGAGGTTGTACAGTTTCTTCTTTTTACAGAAGGGTATCAGTGCTGTTTTGTCAAGATTGACTTTAAGACCTTCCATGAGGCACCATCTCTCCACGATGCTCAGCACCTGTTGCTTAAAATTCTTAATATTCCTTACTACAAATATGAGTACGTCGTCTGCGTACCCCTGGGTGTATAATTCGTCAATATTAGCTGTACAAAGAGCACGTCAATTACCAAATCTGATAGTAGAGATGATAAAACCTCTAAGATTGACACCTCACTCAACAATGACGCTTCAGCTGTCCAATTGCATAGCATGGTTTATATCTACTTACATGTGGTATCCTCTACGCCATACTTCCCCACAGCTTCTAACATTGATCTTAAAGAGGTGTGATCACTCTAGGTCCAGAAAACCAAATCAAAGTAATTTTCATAAAAAAATACGTTTTCTGGAAAGCGGTCTGTGAGTCCGCAACGACTACTCGTATCTTAAAAATAAGCGAGACTACTAAAAGATTAAGGTGTAAATAACAAAAAAAATACTTTTAGGCAGTCACGCAGACAAAAACAATTTCTAATCAAATGAAATTTAAACGTGCCAATGCCGCATAGATTTTAGATCTTTTTTGAGCACCATCTAGTGAGCATTAGAAAAAGATTTTTTAATCTAGAAAGTATATCAACAGTATTTTCTATTCAGTTAAATATTAAATTTTAACTGTGAAATGCCAAATTGTCTTGTTTAATTATATCTCAAAGGAAACGTGAATGAAAACTACGCGTTGACCACATTTCATTAATTGTACAACAAACTGTGAGTAATTTATTATATTTTCTGTTAGCCAAAAACGAACTACGTATCTAGCTATTTTTAAATTTATTTTTGTGATGTTCGAGCGAGCTTTGTAAATCAAATAACTGTTAAAACCTTTGAATCAGTAGATTTCGTATTGTGTTACCATAAACGGTCAGTTTAATAAACACTATGCATACATTTTTTATTTTTTATACGTAGTTTTGCAACAGATACGTTTCTGATATATGACTTGCTATAGATAAATAATTAAAAATTTAGAATATTATTGATTTGACTCATTAAAAATAGAGATTTCTAAAAAATATGCCAGTGAATACAATCTATTTTATCTAGTACTTTTACCGAATCTTTATTTATTTATTTAATTGCCTCCTTGATATCGAAATTCAGTTTCTAATAATCGCTTATTAAATTATTTGAGGAGAAAGAAAAAGAATTCTAATTTTAAAACTTCAAAGATTTTAGTCCCATCTCTACATAGAAAGACATCGCTAACCAGATAACAAAAGCTACTTTTCGCCGGATTCTCTCCGAGAGAAATCAAACTCTTTTTTAATTTTTTTACTTTTATGTAATCGAGATTTTTATTCGCAGACGATCAGAGCGGGAAATTGCGGTGTAAAATTCTCGGTGCACTGTCGCGAGAGGCCTGATAACTTTTGAATTGTTACAGTAGCAATTTCTGAATTGAAAGAAACTCGATCGAGATGCAGAATTCAAAGAGAAAAAGTAGGGTATATCGTTGCTTACATACTTTTAATACGATTTATTTCTTTAAGAAAATCGTTTGTTAGGTAGAGTTACACGAAGCGTAAACGCTAACGAGTTTAAAGTTACAAATTTAGATACCTAGCTTAGTTAATGTAAATTATGTTTTAAAAACATAATTAGGTCAAAAAGAGGTACAAGAAATAACTTTCAAACTGGTAACATAATATTTATTTCCATTTCGGATAATAGTAATTTATGCAACAAGTGCATAAAGTGGTACAAATCACAGTTAATGTTCATGTGTGCTGTCAAAGTTAAAGGTGATTTGATATTTTTACTTTCCCGGACACATCAAAGGGAAAGTATACTGACCGAGCAAAAAAAAATTAGAGATATCGATGGAAATCTCCATTTTGAGGTCCCCCGACAAGATTGAAACCATTTCCAGAGTATGATCTGTCTGTGTGTCTGTGTGTAATCTTCCACGTTTGACCAATCAAGCTGAAATTTGCTATGAAGGGTCGGCATATGCCTTGAATACCAGTTTTTAAATTTTTGAGACAAACAATACACTTGAGTGCAATATGTTGTGGTGCAAAGTTTTAGAGCATAAAATTTCCTACAATTTTTATATTACACTTTTTCCGAAATTTCCAAAAGTTGCGCCACGAGAGGGCAAAAATGTTCATGTAGGTTTTCCGTAGTTTTCCAAATTTTGAGTACAAAAAATGCTTTATAGTGCAAAATTTTCTTATGCAATGTTGTAGAGAACCAAATTTCCTTCCTTTTCTTTTTAACGTTTTTTCGAATTCCACATAGTTTCACAGCTGGATGGCGAAAAATATATACATTTAGGCTTTTTGCCTTTTTTTATTTTGAAAACAAACAATAGGCTTTAGTGCAAAATGTTCTAGAGCAAATTTGTAGAGCATAAAATTCCGTACAACTTTTGTTTTAAACTTTTTCCAGAATTCCCAATAGTTTTCACCCAAGATTTTAGGAGATCCATTGTAGCAGTGTTAACATTAAAATATCAATTAAAATAATCCTATTCTCTACAGCTGACCCGGGAAAGTTCTGGGATGACACAGCCGATTTTTTTTTATTTAAAGTTGTGGAAGAATTGCAGTGATCAACCAAATTTTTCACTATTTTTCCCATATTTTTAGTCTTTTTCCCCTATTTTCTCTTTTTTTCACTACTTTCCACATTTTTATTTATTTTTAAAATCTTTTTCTATTTGTTCCTGTTTTCTATAGTTTTATCCTATTTTCTTTATATTTCCTGAGTTTTTTCTATATATTTCAATTTGGACTTATTTTTCCCTATTTTTCCCAAATTTTCCCTATTTATTTATATTTCTTGCTTTTCATTATTTTCCCCCATTTATTCCTGTTATTTTTTATTATTTCCTATTTTTTAATGTTTTTTCCTGATTTTTCTTAATTTTCACATTTTTTTGCTATTTTCCGCTATTTTCTTTATTTTTTTCAATTTTCCCCACTTTTTCTCTACTAATCGCTATTCCTTGATTTTCCATATTTTATTATGGTTCTAATAATTTTTTTATATATATCTATCTTTTTCTCTAACTTTCCTGTTTTTGCCATTTCAACCAATTATTTTTTACTGTTATTATTATCTTATTTCTCCCTATTTTTACTAATTTTCCCCTATTTTTCACCATGTCCTCATATATTTCCTTATTTTTATCGATTGTTCTGTATATATCTCTAATTTCCCTATTTTATCTATCTGTCCCTCATTTTTTCCTATTTTTCCCAATTCGTCCCAATTTTTTGCAAATCTTACTATTTTTCCCCTATTTTGTCTAGTTTTCAGTATTTTTTCACATTTTTTCATTTTTTCTATTTTTTCCCGTTTTTCATTGTTAATCATATTTGTACTTATTTTTCCCCATTTTTCCCTATTTTTCCACAATTTTCACAATTTTTCAGTATTTTTACTTTCACGACTCACCTCCGAGAAGGGAAAGTATTGTGAATGAGCTAAAAAAAAATTTCGAGATGAAGATGGAACTATCCATTTTTATGTCACCTGAGATGATTAAGACCATTTCCAGATGGAAGTCTGTCTGTCTGTCTATGTGTATTCTTCCATGATAGAGACCACACGTTTAATCCGATTGAGCTGAAATTTGGTATATGGGTTTGGGTTAATCGTCGGAAGAATCCATTAGTTTTTGTACGACATCTGTCAAAAGGAACTGTCACTATCAAAAAATGATAGATCCAATATGTCACGGAATTTGACTTGCAATATGTCATTTGAAAGCTCTTGAAAAACTCTATTTAGAACAGTCAAAATTATTTCTACAACTGTCAGCCGTCAAAATAAAAAAATGTCTAAATTTTAAACTTTAACATTAAATATCTGAAAAAGTATTCGTGGATACTCGTCGGAAAGTTTTGGGGCGACACAACCGATTTTTTCCATTTCTTCATATTCTGTTTTTCATTATTTTTTTCTGTTTTTATATATTTATCACTATTATTTATTATACCTATTCCATTTTTACTTATTTCTCCCAATAATGCCCTATTTATTACTATTTTTCCCATATGTTTCCATATTTATTCTCTAATTTTCCTATTTTTCCATATTTTTTCCTATTTTTTATTAGTTTTACCAATATTTTCCTATTGTTCTCTGTTTTTCCCTATTTTTCCGAAATGTCTCTATTTTGCCCTAATTTTAAAAAAGTAAACATAAATTATGACCATTAATACATTTACATTTCATATCCAGTTAGTTATGTTCAAGCCAGCATCTAATCGGCTTCAAATTTTCAAATCTTGTTCATATTTTAAGGACGATTAGAATCAGTCGCCTTTGCTTTCTAACGATACAACATCGGATTTGGGATTTAAGTGATCTTTATCGAATGATATATATTTTATGGTTAAGCGCACATCTGGAATATATAAATACTAATAATCTTGTTTACTATATATTTTCCGATGTAATAAGAAAATATTGATATTAGTTATTTATTCGATTCCTTCTTACGTTTTACTTTGTAATAGATTTTTCATATTTTTACTTTGATCTTCGTAAACTACATGGACAATCGGGTTTTAAAAATTCAAGGGCCACTTTACAGTTCACAATGGCAATTATAATTGCATTTTTATTGCGCGACTGCGCACTGACACTCTTTCGATAAACTGTTACAATTCTTATTGCAATTGCAGAAAATGAGTCGGGACCTATTTTTTATTGCCGCAGTTCGTATTGCAGAAGCAATTCTAGTGGATTTCTTAGTTATATTTGTGTTACACCCAAAATATTTTTGACCTTTTATGATTTTACATTTGATATAATTTTTTTTAGTTATATTTGTGTTTATATTATTTTTGTGTACATTAAGAGCAATTGCTTCGTGCACCGTATCTCAGATAAAGGGGAATTATCTCCTATGAGACCCCTACCACAAATTTTTAAGAGACCGAGGCGATTCACGTAAACATTTTATTTAACAGCGCTTCAACCACGGTGTTTTGTGTCGACTTTTAAAATACGGACTCAAGAAATTTTCAAGCCCAGTATTGTTGAGATTATTTTTAGTGCCGTTAGTTTCGCGGTGTTATTTGTGGATTTTTTAAAAATTTTCTTTTTATTGGAAAGTATAAACGATATTTTCTTAAGAAAAGAAAGAATATAAATGACGATGGAGAAAAATCGTAAAAAATCGTTTTTTTCATAAATTTTTTGTTGCGTACAGTTCTTTTGTTTATTGTTATACTGAATTTTTCGGGCCGAAGTACTAAAAACATATGTTTTTACCCAGTGTAATATTTTTAGGCGTTTTTTAAAATTCTTCATTAATTAAAGTTATTTATTTTTGGTAGATTCATTAATATTTATTAGTTAATTAGAGATCAATGTTTTTCGTGGATTATTTATCACAAGTAATGAAAAAATATTTAAAATATTAAAATTTCACCAATATAGGTTAACTAGTCGTTATTAAAACTAAATCAGATTAAAAATAAATTAGTTTTCAATTTTGGGCTCTTACAATTTACGCCATTTCAGAATTCCAACTCAAAATTTTACAAGAAAAAACATTTTGCCGAAAATGCAAAGTATATCACGAAATTAATTTTTTGCAAATACAGACTCTATTTTAGAAAAATCTGATATACAGGGTTTTGTTTTTGGGTCGGAATATTTTATAATATTTTTTTTAATCCGGACCTGTATTTCTTTTATTGTAAATTTATTGATCGATTGGACACTTTAAACAAAATATGCCCGCCAAATATCATGAAAATATACAGTGTGGTTAGAAAGTTATGAACCATGCAAGAAATTGACAAAATAGATAAAACACACTGTATCTTGATTATTAAAGTAGTTAGACCCATTAGGTATGGGGTTTTTGAGATCGCCTAGGTGTTCCCTATCTGCAGTTATCGTATGTCACTTTCCTAATGAAACACCCTGTATATTATAAGCTAAATTGTTTTTCAAATTATTATTTTTAATGGGACTTATATAATAGGAAATTTATTCCAAAGAAATTTCTAACCTCAAAGTTTGAGGTGTTTTAATTTTTTTTTTTGTTTTTTTATTTCGTTTTGTAACTTAAAAAAAATTTCACCCTACATATTCAACAACCCCTTAGCAGCCAACCTTGCAACGGATGATCAAAAAATGCTTTATGTGAAAAATAATAATTTTGACCAATGAACTCAATGGATTCTAATTTTGCTACTAAAAGGTGAGATTTATATTGCAAAAATCAATAATTTGGACCAGTTTACTTTTATTTAACTAGTGAATTTATCACATGTAATTATTTTATAATTTATGACATTTATTTTATTAAATTTCACACAGTACAAGGTAAGTTATTTAATTTTAAATTTGACATTTCTCAAATATTTAAATTAGTATTATTTATATACAAAGTGTTCAAAAAAATTGTTATTGTGGTTATAATTTATTTTCATTTCATTATATTTATAGAGTGTTCAATAATTTTACTTTCCCGGACCCATCAAAGAGAAAGTAAGGTGAATGAACAAAAAAAATGGAGATATCGATGGAAATATCCATTTTGAGGTCCCCCAAGAAGATTGAAACCATTTCCAGCGTATGGTCTGTCTGTGTGTCTGTGTGTAATCTTCCACGATAACTGCCGAACCGTTTGACCAATCAAGCTGACATTTGGTATGGAGGGTCGGTGTATGCCTAGATTGCGATCATTAGATTTTGGTTTAATATGGTACAGTAGAAGATCCTAAAGACCGGCATTGATTAAATATATATGTAACAATTTTTTACTTTTTTTAAATTTTAAGGACAAACAATACACTTTAGAGCAAAACGTTGTAGTATAAAGTTTTATAGTATAAAATTCCCTACAAGTTTTGTCTTAAGCTTTTTCCAGAATTTCCAATTGTTGCGCCACTATAGGGCGCGTAAAAAATGTGCATGTATGTTTTCTCTAGTTTTTCTTGATTTTGAAGAAAAATAATACACTTTAGTGCAAAATATTGTAGTACAAAGTTTTAGAGCATAAAATTCCCTACAAGTCTTGTCTAAAACCTTTTCTATAATTTCCAATAGTTGCGCCACTAGAGGGCGCGTAAAAAATGTCAATGTAGGATTTCTCTAGTTTTTCTTGATTTTGAGGACAAACAAAGCATTTTAGTGCCAAATTTTCTTGTGCAAAGTTGTAAAGCCTTAAATTTTCTTTAAGTTTTATATTTAACTTTTTATCGAATTCCTCATAATTTCGCCGCTAGATGGCGGGAAATATACACATTTAGGATTTTCCATTTTTTTAAATTGGAGGTAAATTATATTCTTTAGTTCATAATGTTTTAGTGCAAAGTTGTAAAGCATAAAATTCCCTACAACTATTGTATGATAATTTTTCCCGAATTCCCAATAGTGTTCACACATGATTTTAGGAGATCCTAATCATAATAATAATAATAATATTTATTCATTCAACCATAAAAGAACTTTACAAAAGTACACAGTAAAACGAATAAATAGATAACTGCGAGGTACGAAAGTACCTGTGAATGGTGCAAAATTATATAGTAAAAGTAAAATATTTAAAATTAAAATTAGTGGTAAGTAAAACATAAAAGTGCATAAATTAAAAAACTTGCGAGGCATTAAATAATTGTAAAATATTACATAATATAACAAATATTTTGAATTTAAAATTAAAGAAGGTAACAATATACAATTAAAAACTTAAACAAATTTAAACTAAATTAAAATTAAAGTGATAATAATAAAAATCTAGTTACGTTATTTTTAATATGGTTTTTGATACTTTTCTCTTTTTTTTATTTCAATCAAGGATTTGTTTTATTTCTTGTCTTGAAAGTTGTTTTAGTAATCTTTTTATCTTGAAATTAATATTATTATTTGTTACTCTGGTAACGTTTTTAAGAAAAAATTTAATACTTTTACTTTCCCGGACCCATCAAAGGGAAAGTAAGGTGAACGAGCAAAAAACAAAAATCGAGATATCGATGGAAATATCCATTTTGAGGTCCCCCAAGAAAATTGAAACCATTTCCAGCGCATGGTCTGTCTGCGTGTCTGTGTGTCTGTATGTAATCTTCCACGATAACTGCCGAACCGTTTGACCAATCAACCTGAAATTTGGTATGGAGGATTGGTGTATGCCTAGAATACGACCATTAGATTTTGGTTTAAATTTGTACAGTAGAAGGTCCTCTAGACCGACATTGATTAATTGCACATGTAACAATTTTTTACTTTTTTTAAATTTTAAGGACAAACAATACACTTTAGAGCAAAACGTTGTAGTATAAAGTTTTATAGTATAAAATTCCCTATAACTTTTGTTTAAAACTTTTTCCAGAATATCCAATAGTTGCGCCACTAGAGGGGGGCGTAAAAAATGTGCATGTAGGTTTTCTCTAGTTTTTATTGATTTTGAGGAAAAACAATACACTTTAGTGCAAAATGTTGTAGTACAACATTTTAGAGCATAAAATTCCCTAAAACTTTTGTCTTAAGCTTTTTCCATAATTTCCAATAGTTGCGCGACTAGAGGGCGCGTAAAAAATGTGCATGTATGTTTTCTCTAGTTTTTCTTGATTTTGAGGATAAATAATACACTTTGTTGCAAAATTTTGAAGTACAAAGTTTTAAAGCATAAAATTCCCTACAACTTTTGTCTAAAACTTTTTCTAGAATTTCCAATAGTTGCGCCACTAGAGGGCGCGTAAAAAATGTGCATGTAGGTTTTCTCTGGTTTTTCTTGATTTTGAGGACAAACAATGCATTTTAGTGCAAAATTTTCTAGTTCAAAGTTGTAAAGCATCAAATTTTATTTAAATTTTATGTTGAACTTTTTATCGAATTCCTCATAGTTCCGCCACTAGATGGCGAGAAAAATACACATTTATAATTTTCCATTTTTTTAAAATCGGAGGTAAATTATGCTCTTTAGTGCAAAATGTTTCAGTGCAAAGTTCTAAAGCATAAAATTCCCTATAACTATTGTATGAAAATTTTTCCCGAATTCCCAATAGTTTTCACACATGATTTTAGGAGATCCTAATTGTAGCAGTGTGATATACAACGTGCGCATGCGCAGCTTATGTCATCAACATTGAAATATCAATTCGATAGATGTATTCACCATCGGCTCGCTATTTTTAATGTGTTCCATAAAATAATGTAATGCTTGGTATTTTGTAATTAAAATAATAATAATAAATAAAATATTCTCTACGGTCGAGCCGGGAAAGTTCTGGGGTGACACAGCCGATTTTTTATCATGGTTATAATGTATTTTCACTATACAGTATACCAGCAGAGCACTTGACTAATTTAAAACTAATTATCCGATATTATATTGTTTTAATTACTTAATAAATACCTGGTACTATTCGGTTATCAGTGACATTACAAAATTTTAGAATCTAAATTTTTTGGTTATTTTCTATTGGAACCTTGTAAAATCGGTCCTGCCGTGCCGAAAGAACGCAATGGGCCTATAGTCTGGCGACGACGGCTCGTTTTCTATTTTCCGATAAATTCGCATCCTGTTTTTCGAATGAATATCGATTCCAACGCGAATTTCATTACTCTAAAGAGAATCATATCCGGTTTATGACCTGACAAAATGGAATTTCGTTCAACTGAGCTCAGTTTGACCCAATACGAACGCTATTGCCGAATCGAATTTATTAATTTCACAAGAAGTTAATTATAAATTGAATTTTTATATTTGAATAAAAATGGAAAAAATTATTCAACATAACAATTTTTATTTATACTTTTTTTTTATAATACATAGGCAAAATTCATATCAATATTTTTTTATATTATACAAATAATTTATCATACAAAAAAAGTACCTAAACAAGATCAGAAAGAACAGAAAAAATATTAATATCTATTTCGTTAACAATATCTAGATCATCCATTAGAAAATTTAAGTAACCGTTGACCTTTAACTAATCTTTTATCTGACTAATTCGAGTCCGGGTAGATATTCTAATTATATTTCCACGTTCATCAGCAAGTGTAGGTGGAATTCGATTATTCCGCTAAAATTTAATAACGAACAAAAAGGATCAGCTTTGTCACTATAGTATGGCCGAAGGTATCAGTAAAGTGCTTTTATGAAAAAAATAAATTATATCTACCTATTGTATTAAGGACTTCAAATTCCATATTTAAAAAATTATTTTTATTGTATGATTTTTAACCTATCAGAACGTTTAATTAACTTTTATGATTTCTTTAATACATGATTATCTATACAGTAATTCAACCGATCAAAAACTTGACAATATTTTCATACAGGGTGGACCGTATTTAATTTGCATATACAGAGATCACCAGAATTCCCCATTTTTTCTCTATCCATTATGTAGAACACTTAATTTTTTTATTAGGTTTTGACCATCAGCTGTGGAAGTTTTCTAAATACGGACCTGTTCCATTTTCACTGTAAATATTTTTGAACAAAATTAATCTAAATTTTTTTCTTTTTTTTTGCCGTATTTCTTTCTGAATTTTTCCTGTTTTTTCCATTTTTTTCCTTTTCTCCATTTTTGCTGTTCTTCCCCTATTTTTTCATGTTTTTTTTCTATTTTATCCCATTTTCCTATTTTTGAATATATATTTTTTTATTTTTGCAAATTATCTTCTTTTTCTATTTTTTTCTCATTTTTTCTGTTTTTATTTTCGATTTTTTCGTATTTTTCTCCTTTATCCCATTTTTTCTTATTCTTACCTGTATTTTACTGTTTTCTCTGTTTTTCTATATTTTTTCTTTTTTTCCTGTTTTCTATTTTTCTTTGTTTTTCCAATTTTTTTTACATTTCCCAAATTTTCATATTTTTGTCCTTTTTCTACTTTTCCCTATTTTTTCTAGCTTCTTTTAATTTCTTTTTATATTTTTTGGTCTTTTTTGGACATTTTTGAGCTTTTTGCGTTTTTTGCTTTTATTTGTCTCTATTGTGCCTTTCTTGTTTTTGTTTCCTTTTTTTGGAGTTTTTACCATTTTTTTGCCTTTTTTTTAATTTGTTTTAATAGTGTTTAATTTTTTTGGACTTTTTGTTCTTTTCTGACTTTTTTGGCATTTTTTTGATTTTTTTCCTTTACTTTCTATTATTTGGCTTTTTTTTGGACTTTTTGTTGATTTTTGTTTTACCCTTCATTCATTTTTTTGCCTTTATTAGACCTCTTTTTCTGCATCTTTGCCTCTGTTTTCTAATTTTTACAATATTGTTATACAGGGTGGACCGAATTTAATTTGCAAATACAGAGAGATCTCCAGATATCCCCATTTTTTTCTATCCAATTGTGTAGAATACGAAAATTCGAAATTACGGTAAAAATCTTATCGTTTTTCACTTGTTTTATTAGGTTTTGACCATCAACTGTGGAGTTTTTCTAAATACGGACCTGTACCATTTTTACCGTATAATATTTATAAATCTTTTTAAATAAAATTAATTAAATTTTTTTTCTTTTTTTTCCCATATGTTTCTTACCAATATTTCCTGCTTTTCTCTAGTTTTTCCTTTTTATCCATTTTTTCTGTTTTACTCTATTTTTTTTATTTTTTTCTATTTTATCCCATTTTACTATTTTCCTATTTTTGTCCAATTTTCTTTTTTTTCTCATTTTTGCTGATTTTATTTTCCTATTTTCCCCCTTTATACCATTTTTTCTGTTTTTTCCATATTTCTTATTCTTACCTATATTTTATTATTTTTCCCTATTTTTCTCTTTTTTTCCTATTATTCTCTATTTTTCACTGTTTTTCCCTATTTTTTCCGTTTTCCTAATTTTCATATTTTATCCTATATTTTTTCTACTTTTCCCCATTTTTTCTTGCCTCTTTTATTTTTTCTTTTAATTTTTAGGTCTTTTTTGAGCTTTTTCCCTTTATTTGTCTCAATTTTGCCCTTTTTGCTTTTCTTTCCTTTTTTTTGGCATTTTTACCACTTTTTTGACATTTTTTTTGATTTTTTAATTTTTTTTAATAGTTTTTAATTTTTTTGGACTTTTTGTCCTTTTTTGCTTTATTTCACATTATTTTCCATTTTTTTGGTTCCTTTTTTGCTCTTTGTCTTTTTCTGCATCTTTGCCTCTGTTTTCCAATTTTTACAATATTGTTATACAGGGTAGAAAGTATTTAATTTGCATATATACAGGGATCCCCAGAAATCTCTATTTTTTTTCTATATCCAGTTACGTAGAATACTAAATTTTTTTATTAGGTTTTCACCCTCAAGGTGGAATTTTTCTAAATACAGACCTGTTCCATTTTCACTATAAATATTTATAAATCTTGTTGAATAAAATTAATTAAAATTTTTTTCTTTCTTTTTGTCAATATTTCTTCATTAATTTTTTCTGTTTTTCTCTATTTTTTCATCTATTTTTACTGTATTTTCACTATCTTTTTATGTTTTTTTTTCTATTTTATCCCATTTCCTATTTTGGTCTATATATTTTCCTATTTTTGCCCAACTTTCTTCTTTTTTCTATTTTTGTCATTTTTCGTGATTATTTTCGATTTTTCTGTTTTTTTTTCATAAGACTTATTCTGATCTATATTTTACTAAATTACTAATTATTTTCCATTTTCCTTTATTTTACTATTTTTTTTTACATTTTCCTAATTTTCATATTTTATTCCTATATTTTTCTACTTTTCCCTATTTTTCCCAATTTTTGTATTTATCTTAATTACTTTCCGAACAACAGAGTTGTATAGAAGGAAAGTATTGCGATCATGATATTTTGACCATACCCAGATTTTAACGAATCTTTACGTTTTGAGGTCACCTGAATCCATTTATACCATTTTTAGCATGATGTCTGACTGTGTGTGTGTCTGTGTGTGTGTGTCTGTGTGTCTGTGTGTGTGTGTGTGTGAACACGATAGCGTCTAAACGGCTGAACCGATTTAGATGAAATTTTATATACATATTTAGGGTAACAAGGAGACGACCTGTATAGATTTTGGAGTTAATCGAACAACCGGAAGTGACAGTTGCTATAAGTGATGACGTCATTACTTAACAAGATGACAATAAAGTTTTACACATATATTTTTTATACGTTATAGTTTAATTTCGAATATTTAAAATTTTCAAAAACTTTTGCCATTGTTGCCAGATTTATTAAAAAGTATTTTTTTTTCATATTTTTCTTAAATAACCAAAATAATGCATTTTTATGAAAAATTACAGGATATGAAAGTTGTAGAACATAAAATTTTCTACACATTTTGTCATTACCGGTTTTTTGAATTCCTGATAGTTTCGCCGCTAGAGGGCGTGAAAAAAATTTATATTGACATTTTTGTGACTTTTTTAGATTTTGAGACAAAATTATGGAGTTTTATGAAAAATTACGTGGTATCAAAATTGTAGAACATAAAATTTTCTATAAATTTTGTCTTTACTATTTTTTCATGTTGGGCATAGTTTCGCCGCTAGTTTTTATTTTAATTTTTATCTTTATTAAATTATTGTTTTTTAGTTAAATTTTTATATTAAAAATTTAAAAAAAATATCTTTAAATTTGTAATAATTAATTTTATAATTATAATTTTTTTCAAAATTTTATTACAAAAATTTTGGAATTTTTAAAAAATTGGCCAAGAAATTTAAGATTATATTACGATTTTAAACTAAATTGAATAACTTCTAAAATATTAAAGTTATTGAAATGTGATTTTGACCATTCGAAAGATAATATAAAACTCTAAATTTTAATTGTATTTTAGTTTCTTAAAATTTAGAATTGTAATTATTATAGCCAAAATTAAGAATTTTTTTAAATTTTTTTGTAATTTCGTTTTATCAATAAGTATAAAATAAATGAAAAAATTAAATAGCATATCCGAAAAGGATCCAACAGTACTATGTGTGTAAATTATTTCATAATTTTAACATGGTATTTGTAACAGTTATAGCAAAAAATTAAAAAAATTAAAACAATTCAATGGATTTACCCATGAATTTTTGAAAAAAAATTTGAATTTTTTTTAGTTTTTTAAACTAACCTTATTAATGCATTTTGACCCAGAAACCTAAAAAAAAGGTCTGTTTCCCATTTTGAATAAAATTGAATGAGATATTAATTATTTACTGATTTTAAAATTATTCAAAAATAGGTTTTATTTGTTTTAAGGTTAAAATTAATATTAAGAATTTTAAAAAAATTACCCTTAAATTTGTAGTAAAAAACTCTATAATTGTGATTTTTTTCAAAATTTTATTCCTCATTTTTTTTTTAAATTTAATATAAGTTTAAAAAAAATTTAATAACTTTAAAAATAATAAAGATATTAAAATGAGATTTATACCATTCGATAGGTAATAGTAATCGATTAAACAATTACTTTACTAGGAGTGTTCGGAAAGTTGGGTGGGATTACCCCCTCATTTTTTTTTTATTTCTACAAAATAACCATAACATTTAGTGGTTATTACAGTACTAAAAACATTATCAATTTATGTACATGCTAAGTAGAGTTGAGCCCAAAACGGTACCTTGAAGGACACCGTAAGCAAAATCAAGTGAATTACTATATACACCACCTACTCCTATTATTTTATGACAATTTGAAAGATACAAACTTACAAAGTTTGTAAAACTAGTTAGTGGACTAACAGGATCAAATGCCTTCGTAAAATCAATTTATATATTTTTTAACATTTTTCTTTGAAAACTTTTGCCAAGTAAATAATTATGGAAATAGAGATAACGTAAATTAAAACTTTTTATTCATTAAATTTAGATAAGTAAATTAAAGAACAAACTATGAATGATAAATCATTAAATCCTATTTTACATAGGACGAGACGTCGCTGAATAAATATCATCTGAATTATCCACGCTTGGCTTGGTCCTACTTCACTTATCTTATAGCATCGGCATTGATTAATCTTACCATTACCTGTTTAATTTCGTTTGTGAGTCAATTAGGAAGTAAGAAATTGAATGGAAGGTAAAAAGAGATCCTTTCAGGAAATATTACTGGATTATTAATTAGATTAGATTAAAGCGATTAATAAAATCGTGAGGCAAAATCGTAAAGGAAAATTTTAACAAAATTTAAACAAGGTACGATTTAAATATGTAAAAATCTAGTTTTATTATAGAAAAAAGGTATTTTTTTAAGAGAAATAAAATATAATATCTATATCTACAAAAATCATCTAAAAAGAAAAGCAAAAAAAGATTACGATTGGATTGATTTTTCTTCCAGTTTTTTTTTTTCATCGTAAACGCAACAGCTCTTGAACTAATTATCTACCATTTTCTCCGTAAAGTTTCCGAGCACTCGGAAAAGCGGTGTGAGACCTTACTTCGAAATAATTTTGGCCCATTTACAAGTTCGTCGCGGCACAGGTCTCTCGGGTCTTATATGGAACATACTTTTCGCAGTGACGATTTTTACCCTGTCCTTATGGTCGCATAGCCGAATAAATTAATTTTTCACTGGAAAATATGGAAATGTGGAAAGTGCGCGCCAACTGAAATGCTTATAAATTGCACCCCTGATAGTATATTGTAATAGTAATGGTGGTTGGAAGAAAAAAAGAAAAAGGTGGATAAAATTATAACACATTCTGTAATCATTGCGTCGAATTCAGATTTTAACTGAGATTTAATTTGATATAATCGCAAAGCGGAACATATGAAGAAACACTGTAAAAGAGAATAGAAGAAAATACAAATGAATTAATTAATATCGATAAAATATAAGCTATTTTATTGAATCATATGATTTTATTAGAAATTGTAAATAGAAAGCAAAAAAATATTGAGTTTTGTCAAATTTTAAAAAGAATATTTTTGAATTGTCAGATATCAAAATTTTATATGAAAATAATTATCGAATTATTGAATATTGTAAAATAGAAATAAATGTTATATAACAAAGTGACAATATTTTCTGTAAGAAACAAACAGAGAAAAATTTTAAAACAGAAATAGAGGGAAAATTTTAAAACACAGATAGAAACAAAGATGAACTATACTCCTTTTCCTCTAAATCTGACAGTAATGGAATGTTAGGAATGTATAACAGAGTTGCCACATTATCCAAAATTTTGAAGAATTCCTTTCATCAAACAAAATTATGCAAATCAAATCTTTAAAATAATTAATTATTGGTTAATATTATAATATATTATATTTAAGATAATTTGTCTCATAATAATAATTTACAATACTTAAATTTTAGGGACCTTATTTAAATGTTTTTTATATAGACTTCTACATGAAACTGTTATATATACGTAATTTACTTCACATCGACAACACTGTTATGTCGTTCATCAGATTGGTAAGGCGTTGTCATGTGTTTTAAAATTTATTTTCTCTCTCATTTTTTGTCATGCAATAAAAAGTGAACATCTGACATAAACTTCGTATGGAAAAGGCAACGTCGCTTATATGTTTAAACGATCAGTGCTTAGTTAGGGAGTGGCTTTGAGATCATGTGCGGTACATATTGGCGGAAACGGAAATACATGGTAAATTATTTTACTTATTGTTTTTCTTTCCGGACCTCTGTAAAAGTGAATCAGCAGCATTCCAGCTGTAATAACACTTCTGTTAAAGACATCATTATTCTGAAGCGGAATTTAACTCAATATGAGAAAATTTTTCAGGTTATTCAGTGGATCAGGCGGTAAAATTTTGTAGGAAATTTACGAAAGCTTCAGAACGCACAATTTACTGACCTAACTTTAATTAAAAAAAAATTGCATTAAATTAAAATGTCGTATCTATGTAAAGCGATAAAATTGCCCGCCACTGGAAAAATTTCCTTTTTCCCCTTAACCACCGAAAATTACTACTACTTTGGAGCAATGACAGATGTCAACATTCCATTCACATTCCTTAAGACATTCCATTACTGTCAGTTATAAAGGAAAAGGAGTATAGGAGGTAATACTGTTGTGGAAGGTGGGACGAGCTCAGGAAAACCACCGAGAATAATTTACAAAAAAACACTTTATTAAATTTTGATTACACCAAAGTACAACTGCCTTCATTGAAAAGCGGCATTCAAAAAGCCCCGGTTCATCGTATTTCTCCCCCAAAATCCCTCACTTAATCAATAAATTAATATAATAATAAATTATAGCCCAATCAGCATGTAACAGGTTAATAACTTAAATAATTATAAGAACGCTGAATAAATAATTGAATACAAAAAAATAGTGTAATAATTAGTAAAAAGGAAGAATTGAAGGAAGTAAAATAGTATCAAGATAAAAAAAATTAAATAGATTGTATTTTTTTTTTATAATTTTTAAATTTATTTAAGAGGATTGAGAATCGTAGATAGGACATCTGAAATACCCGGTATTCCATACATATATAAAGAAGAATAAAGACGACATTAAAAAATAAAAGAGGAACAGATTTTTAAAGATATAGTGGGAATTTAACAGAAAATAACATGTGGATAAAAAAGGGGATAATATTCGATTTAATATAAGAAAAGTTCTGCATAAAAAGAAAACAAATAAAATGAGAAATTAGTAAGATAAATGAAAAAAAATAGTAAGAAATTTGATACTAAATAAAAACTTAAAATATATTAGAAAAAGAAGAACTGAAAATAATAATAACACGAAATGATAAGTCTTTAGAATACAAGCTTACAGAAGATATAAATAATTAAAAAAACTGGATGAAATAAAAAAAGAAATTGTAAGGAAATTAAAAAAAAAGTGTCAAAAAAACTATTACGAATTATATATTAAAAAAATCGGTTGTGTTGCCCCAAAACTTTCCCGACGAGTATCCACGAACACTTTTTCAGATATTTAATGTTAAAGTTTCAATGTTTGACATTTTTTATTTTTGACAGGTGACAGTTGGAGAAATAATTTTGACTGTTCTGAATAGTTTTTCAATGGCTTTCAAATGACATATTTTAAGTCAAATTCCGTGACATATTGCATCTGTCATTTTATGATAGTGAGACTTCCGTTTGACAGATCTCATACAAAACTAATGGGTTCTTCCGACAGATAACCTAAACCCATATAACAAATTTCAGCTCAATCGGATTAATACTTGTTCAGATATTTAATGCCGAAGTTTCAAATTTTGACATTTTTTTATTTTTGACAAGTGATAGTTGGAGAAATAATTTTGACTATTCTGGATAGAGTTTTTCGAGGGATTTAAAATGACATATTGCAAGTCAAATTTCGTGACATACTGCATCTGTCATTTTTTGATAGTGGTACTTCCGTTTGACAGATGTCGTACGAAAACTAATAGATTCTTCCGACGGGTAACCCAAACCCCTATACCAAATTTCAGCTCAATCGGATTAAACACACAGAGAGACAGACAGACAGACTTCCATCTGGAAATGGTCTTAATCGTCTCTGGGGACCCGAAAATGGATATTTCCATTATTATCTCGATTTTTTTTTAGCTCGTTCACAATACTATCCCTTCTAGGAGGTAGGTCGGGAAAGTAAAAATTGGAAAAAATGGTTGAAAATGGGAAAAATAAGGAAAAATACAAAATAATTGGATAAAGTAGATAATATAAAGAAAAATAGGAAAATGGGAAAAATAGGCAACAGGAAAAAATGGAAATAAGAGGGAGAAAAGAAAAATAGGAAAAATGGGAAAAAATACTTAAAAACAATAGGGAAAAAGAGAAAAATTACAAAACTTCAAAAAAATCGAAAAATGGAGAAAATGGGAAAATAGGCAAAATTTAAAAAAAACATCAAAAAAAGAAAACAGGAAAATATAGAAAAAAATGTAAAATTAGTAAAAAATAAAAAAAAAATAGGAAAAAATAATATGAAACAGGAAAAAATACTAAGGAATAAAAAAAAACGGAGCAAAATAGAAAAAACAGGAAAGCGTAAATAAAATAGCTTAAAATAAGAAAAAGACATGGGGAAAAATAGCGAAAAATGGGAAACAATAAACAAAAATACAAAAAATAGGCAAATTAATTGAAAATAGAAATAATATTAAAAAAACAGTAAATAATTGAAAAAAAAATAGAAAAAAATAGGAACAAATAGGAAAAACTATAGGGAAGAATACGGAAATATATGTAAAATAGGAAATTGGGGAAAAATGGATAAAACAGGAAAAATAGGAAAAATTGGAAAATATATGCAAAAATAGGACAGAGGGAAAAAATAGAAAAAAACATGAAAATAGAAATGAATACTAAAAAATGGGAAAAATAAAAAATAGTAAAAACGAGGAAAATAAAAAAATAGGTATGTACAATTTTGACCACTTCGAGATCATAAGTAAAGTTAAAAGTTTGACCGGAAATGACATGAACATTGAAAATTCAAATAAAACACCCAGTATATTTCTACATATTTGGATTATCTACGACCGCAAACACGTACAGGTCGACTGTCAAATGTCACTTCAGACGCCATTTTTATTTTATTTCTAATTTTTTTTTACCAATCCTACGTGATCACGATTTGGTCTAAATTACTAATAATTAAAATAGAATTACGTAAAAAGTTTCAATTTTGTCAATTATTCATTTTTGTCTATTTTAATTTAGCAAATCCAGTTTTTTATTTAAAACTCAATTTTTTTCAATGAAACATAGATGGGCCACTTGGTATTAAAAATTGTTTATTCAATTACCACTAAAATGATGTACATAACTATTCTTTTTTTTCTCAAATAAAGGAGTAATTTTTTTTCTCTTTAATTTCGATAAAAATTTCTCCTAAACACATTCCTTTTAAAAAAATAAAGGATATTTAGAACGTCATATTTTAAATATAAGTAATTATTAAGTAACAAAAATAAATAATTGATAAAATTTGGAACTTTTAAATAATTTAAAAAAAAATAAAAATAAAATAAAAATGGCATCTTAAGTGAAATTTTACCGTCGATCTGTTCGTGTTTAATGTCGTAGAATCCAAATATGTAGAAATATATCGAGTGTTCTATTTGAATTTCCCATTTTCATGTCATTTCAGGTCAAACCGGATGTCGGCCATATTCGAGTTTTATGTAAAAAAATCCAAAAATAGCTCTATTATAATCGACCAAAATTTGGTATAAATAAATTAACCCGTTTAAAAGTTATATGGGTGACCCATTTACACCCAGTAAATGATATTAAATATGAAAAATTATATTTCGTCTCTTTTCGTAGCAATAATGAAACTTTTCCACATCGATATATCTGTAATATACTATTTTTCGTAATATATAAAAGTAAATAACTTCGATTGAAAAAAAATAATTTCGGGTCACCTTGTACTAACTATAAACTATCCTAATATGGCTATTAATAATCGCCAATAAATAACTTTGGTAAAAAATTTCTACCCGTGTAATATAAATGGTCGTATATTTACCGAAAAACGTTATATCGCTAGAATCAGAACTTAATAACAGTGAATTTATCGGTTCCCGCTTTTCATTATATATTGGCTATCGACTATCGCGTTGGCTATGAAAATATCCCGAAACAAACGAACGTAAAACGGCTAAAACCATAAAAAATGGCTATTTCACGATTTGGACCAAATTGCATATGAGTAATGATCTACCGACAGTCATCATGTGATGAAAATTATCATCATCGGATAGTTTCGACACTAGCTTTTAATTATGTTTTCGGAATTTCACGCTTTTGTTAAAATCAGTCAATACACCGGTAAAACTAAATATTTTTTGCGAAATTCGTTTTTACATAATGCATATCAAAAACGGCAACAATTTAAAAACAATTTGAATTATACAGGGTGCTCCATGAAAGTGATACATATCAAAGTTGTTTTTTTTTTAATGGAACACGCTGTATTTGATTGAATTTTTGAAATCTGCAAAGAAAAATAGTCTCACTTTATTAAAGGTTTATTATAGCTAGAGTATATCATTTGGAGATATTCAAATGTTTTTAGAGATGGGATGTTCAAAAAATACAAATATGCCTAAATTTAACCATATTTTAATTTAATTTTTCAAATATTTAGGTTCAAATACTTACAGATCAAAAATATTGTATAGGGTGTTGCCAAAATATGTATTTATAATACTTAACTTTAAACGATCAAAAAACCATTATTTTAAATGAGACACAAAATATATTTTAACATGATTCGAAGAATTTTTGAAAATACTTTCAAAACAATGTAGATATTCCATATACCTATCTGTGAGTTTTAGAGATAATGGCATAGTTCTTATAATTTATGAAAATAATTTAATTTCGTTAATCAAGGTGGCTGGGTATTGGTTTATATGACATTTTAATTTAAAATATTTTCAGTACTATTTTGTCTGTTGTGTAATATTTCAATTAAAATGAAGCAATAATAATAATAATAATAATAATAATAATAAATGCCTTTATTTACACTTCTTACAATGTATCTTTTTAAGGGCGAGATTTAGCCTATGGCTACTTCTACATCTAACCCTTTGACATAAATTTAAGAATAAGACAAACTTTATAGGAACAATTACATATAATTATAATATAAAAGATTCACTGGCTTTCCAATAGTTTTAGTTAAAATTGTTTTTTAAACACACTTCAAGACTGAATATTCTTTAATTCTATTGGTAGCGCATTGTACAGATTTACCGCATTAAAATTTCCTATATTAAGCAAAATCGTACGAATTCGACGAAAATAAACAATTTTTTTAGTTTGAGTTAAAAGTTTTAACAGCAAAACGAAAGGTGTAGTATCAAAAAACATGAATTCCTACTTAATTTTTCCCGCTCTTTTCGAATATAATATCCAATTTTTAGAATTCTGATATACAGGGTGTTGTTCATCGTGAAAATAATTTTGGTAATTTTTCTTGAAGCAGGACCTGAATTTTTATTTTGTTTAATATGCCAGATTAATGTACTAATAGACTCAAACAAGATTGCTAAATATGAAATGAATATACAGTTTGGTTCCGAAGAAACGAGGGTTAGAAGAAATAAGCAATTTTGACAAAACACCCTGTAACTCACTTATGAGGCGGGTTAGACCCATCAAATATTAGTTTTTTGCAATCACCAAAGTGCCCTCTCTTTGCAGTTAACGTATGTCGGTTTACCTATAAAACACCCTGTATAGGAGTTTAGTGCTGAGGTAAGGGGGAGAATCATTATTGACTATTTGATGTACTAAGGTCAGCAATAGGTATTTAAATAGATTAGATATATTTATCCATCGCGATCTGACAAAATGTAAGGAGATATGATCAAATTTACGCAAATTATTAACAAATCTACAACATGAATTTTGCATTATTTGCAGACGTCTTCGATTTTCAGCAGTTAGACAAGGATAGTAAACTGGAATCGCATTATACTAATTTAGAAATAACTAGACTTTCACACAAATTTGCACGGATAAATTTATTATGCAGAATATGCTTATTTAAGTACAGTAATATTAAAGCCCCATAACTTAATTTTAATAAATGGTTAAGATGTTTATTAAATCTTAAGTTTTCATCAAATATCAGTCCAAAGTTTTTTTATTGTTCTACATTAGGTATTGACCCATTGCAGATTTTTAAATGAAAGTTAGATTTCAAATGCCTATAGACGGATCATTATTGCAAAATTAAATATACTTTGATTTAGAGGCATTTATAAACAAATTATGGGTTTCAGCATAAACGTTAATCTGGTTTAAATCAACATTAATGTGTTCATTTACAAGATTATAGTTTTCAACATCAAACTCATGAAATATTTGCGTATCGTCAGCAAAAACTTGAGCTGCACCATTACGAATATGGTCTTGTAAGTCGGACGTATATAAAAAAATAGTAACGGACCAAGTACTGAACCTTGATGTACTCCTGATTTACTAGTAGATCATGTTGAAAATTGATTATCTATTACAACTGCTTGTAAACGATGGGTTATAAATGTTTTAATTCACGCAAATTAAAGTGAAGGAAAGAACATTTAGCAATTAGCAGCCGGTGGTTTATGGTATCAAATGCTTTGCTAAAATCTAATAACACTAAAGCTCCTGCTTTTCTACAATCCAGACTACGAATAATATTATCAGTCAAATTAGCTAGCGCAGGTGTTGCTGTAACGTTTTCGAAAGCCAGACTGTTGCAAAGGAATTATATTATTATCTAGAAGAAGTTTGTTATAGAGGAATTTGACTGTCTACTTAAAAACTGCAGATATTCTATTCAAGAAAAAATTGACATGATTCTCATCAGATTTGAATGTTATGAAAATTGTTTTTTAGCATCAACGATGTATGCTCAAAAGTATCCTGATAGACGTCAACCGAATAAGATTAAGAGTAAAGCCAGTGTACACAGAATTATAAAGGAACACCGATTTCACTCGTAACGTATCCAACTCCATCAACTTATACGATACCGACGTGTAGGTTTTAATTTATGGGTGCTATAACATGTAGGAGAAAATAGCGATTTTTTCGATTTTGTTCTATTTACAGGCGAATCAACCTTCCATAACAATGGTGTAGTAAATCACCATACTTTCCACTACTACGATACAGAAAATCTAAAACTATTTGGAACAGTTGACCGCCAAAATTGATAGAGCGTAAATTTTTAAGGGGAAATTATCAGAGAGAATGTTACAGAACCATAATTTTGAACCTAAGTTTCTAAGGTTCCTTCATTCAAAGTTTTGATTATTTCTGGACGAACTTAGAGCAAAAAATGTAGCTAAAATTAGATGCTCATATAATCGGAACGTGAGAATTTACTTAGACAGGAAATTTACAAATAAATCGATACGAAGAGGAGAACCATGTCATTGGCCACCTAGATCATCCTGCTTAACCCAACCGGACTTTTTTTTTATGGGGTTACATAAAAAGTCTTGTTTATAATACTCCACGAAATACGCCAGAAGATATGAGGGAATGAATTAAGAATGCGTTTGCAACCATTTCTAGGGAAATATTAAGAAAAGTGGAACAATGTGTTTTCAAGAAAACGGTCATCAATTTGAACATTTATTATAATTATATTTTGTAATCAGTTCTGTAATTCGTGTTTTAAAAAAATACTATATGACTTTGATAAACTTTGAATGAATAAAATGATTTCAATGAAAAAGTATGAATGTTGCTATGTTGCTCTTATTTCTAAAATTATCATACTTACTTATAGATAATATTTACATTGGTTAAAAGATACTTCGAATAATGTTAAAATATACTATACTATACAGGGTATTTCATTGGGAAACGGAAATACTTAAAACGCCAATAGAGGTCACCGAGGCGGTTCTAGATATACCACATTTATTGGCTCTTGCGGCCTTTGTAACCGAGATACAGGGTGTTTTCTCGATTTTGCTAATTTCTTCCTATGGCCATAACTATCGAATCACCCCGTACATTATTTTGATATTTGTATTGTGTATTCAGAAATCAAATGAGCCAGTTACTAATCACAAGAAAAATCGAGGTCCCGGATTAACAAAAAAATAGAAAGCAATTGTGACCTTGAAAAAACACCCTGTATATTAAAATTTTCAAAATATTTGCATCGTTGAAAAGAGCGCAAAAAACTAAATTAAAAAGTGCGCTTTAAATTTGTGCGCAGACAATTTAACTACTCAAATTTGGTTTTGTTAAATTATTGTATTTTAAAACAATGAAATTATTTTAGCTGATATGATATCGATTTAATTTTTCTTAATTCTTTTACTAAAACATTAAAAAAAACTAACACAATGGCAATTTTTAATACATACATACAGGGCGTTTAAAAAACTGTTCAAAAATGACAAGTAGGGACCTGAAAAATATAAACTGGATTGATCTACAGCTGTAAAAAGGGAAATCGACGTAGTAGTAATTTAAAGTGTACCTTTTAATTTAGTTTTTTGCGCTCTTTTTAAATATGCAAATTGATTTTGAAAATTTCAATATATAGGGTGTTGTTTCAAGATCACAATTGCTTTCTATTTTTTTGTTAATCCGGAACTGGATTTTTCTTGTGATTAGTAACTATCTCATTTGGTTTCTGAATAAGAAACATGTGTACCAAATATCAAAGAAATGTTCAGGGTGATTCGACAGTTATGGACCCAGGAAGAAATTATTACGTATTATACATTTTCTATTTTATATTATTTTTAAATATTTAAACTTACAGCTCAGACGACTTCAAATTTATTTAAAAAAAATCACTTTAAAATATTGGAAAATTTAGGACATATTATGAGAATTATGTCAATCGTTTCTTGAGTAAAATAATGCTTCATTTTAATTGAAATATTACACAACAGAGAGAATAGTTTAAATTAAAATGTCACACAACTAATTTCCAGCCACCTTGATTAACGAAATTAAATTAATTATTTTCATAAATTATGCGATTATCTCTAAAACCCTCATGTTAAAGTATATTGTTTGTCTCGTTTAAAATAACGGATTTTTTACCGTTAAAATTTACGTAATATAAATACATATTTTGGCAACACCCTGTACAATATTTTATAAAAAACATAACTTTGATATGTATCACCTTCATGGCGCACCCTGTATGATTAAAATTATTTTTAAATTGTTGCCGTTTCTGATATACATCTTGTTGTGTATAGTAATCACACATCTTATTATTAATAAAAGTGTAAAAATAATGTAATCTACCTTGTAAACTTTTCAATTTTCTCCGCAAATTTAATACTCTTCCATCTGAAATAAAGCTATTTAATCCCTGAACGCAACGTTTCAGCGTAAATATTTAAATATAAGTTGTATTGACTTTAAAGTTAGCATCACGGACTTCGGTCTTAAGAACTCGTAAGTTTCATAAGCTAAGATGGACCTAATTCGGTTTTAATACCTTTTATCAGATCTTTCTTTCCCTTTGGTTTAAACTTTTAAAAATCGATATATTGTTTTCTTATTTTTTTTTATCTATTTTAATAATTTGGTACGTGTTCAAATATACATAGTGAGGGACAGTTAATGCAAAAGATCCACATTAGAAAATTTTCAACATAATATTATTTATTATCTTGTTTACTCAAATTACAGTTACTTAGAATAATATTTGTAAAGGTTAAAACTCAAAAACCTATTTTTTTTTGACCACATATGTATTACTACATACAGGCCTTTTAGACCCATACCTTGCTGATGGTTTTCTTCCACTCTTTCCTGTCTCTTACCTTCGCCTTCTAATCCCGAACTCCTCTTTATCTTTAGTCTTCTATTGCTTCATTTTTTTATCTTCCTGTTTTCTTTGGTCCTGTATGATCTACAACTATGGTATCTGGCATTCTCTATATATGGCCCAGTCTATTTGCTCTTATTATTTTGCTTATTTTTTGTTCTCCATATAAATTCTTTATTTTTTGGTTTATTCTTCTTAAACACATCCCTTCTTTTTCCTCCTAATATCCTACTAAGTATTTTCCTTTCCCATAAATTTTTCGTCCCTATTAAATATCCATGTTTCACTTCCATAGAGTACCGTTGGTTTTTTTTTGTCATTTTCATAACCCTTTTTGTCTCTTTATTAACTTGGCTACCTTCGCTGTCTCTATGAAGACTTTGAAGATACTTTTTAGCTCTTTCTCTGACCATAAGCAAGTAAAAAACCGGTTATTCAATTTACGCACTGCGGTGTAAAAATAATGGATAATTTCACAAAATTAAAAAAAAATTTAAACTAAAAGATCTAGACATGATAGACCTTTATAACTTTTAAAATATAATGGAATTAACTGAATAATAGAATTATAAAATACAGATTGTTCAACTTAAATAAGAGCGATAGTGGCGTTTGTATACGTCATCAAAGAGTAGCTGTAACTTGGACACACCTTTAATAAATTATATAATTATTGCTCTATTTTTTCAGTTTTTTAGATTTGTCTAAATCCATTGGTTTCAAAGTTATTAGATTTCTTGTGGTTTCTTCCATTTTTCGAAATTATTAAATATATGGAAAACCACAATCCTTATACTTATTGTTTTGTAGTACAATTTAAATGATGGCTAAATCCATATGCATGAGGAATTCACTTCTTTTAAATATGGAAATATATCCACTAAAGTAATACGCTTTTCATATGCGGTGGAATTATATTGTCTGGGTTTAAACATACTTTTCTTTTTGATGTCAAAATTCCTTTAAATGTTAGCTCTTTTAATCTTGAAGATATAAAATCTGAGAGAAAACTTTCGATAGCATAAGATAAATAAGTGTAAGAATATAGTTTCAAAGACGAAACGTTGTTTTAAAAAAATAGATATTCTATATAAAGCGTCATTTCACCTTAAATAAAAACTTATTAAAAAAATTTAAGGTGTTAAGTAAATAAAACTAAAATCGACAATTACGGTTTTTCCTAAATATCTAGGAGACCGGTCCTGATAATTTAATTTTAAATAAACTATTCAATTCGTCTTGAAACTGCGCATCTTTTTTACAAATTAAATATTTTCATCTCATAGATTGTCTTGACCTGAGCAGTCTGTGTACCAAATATGATGTCAATCCAATGTCTAGAACGGAAGATATCGTGTTGACAGACACAGACAGACAGGATTATGATATTATTAATTTTCTGCTTTGTTATCGAAAGTTAATAAAATATTGAAGTTGCCTTTTTATATAAAAATTTAAAGAAATAATTAAATTTACTTATAACGAAAATTTTATAAATTGGCCATAAATTTTTCAAATAAAACCAACTGCACAAGCCGTGACATATCAAGTAATATATATAAAAAAGAGGAAAAACTTTTCTAGAAAATAAATCTGGAAACTCTTACCCTGTACCTCGAACGGGAGACTCTTACTTCATTTAACTTTTCCAGCTTTTGAACTTACCTGGAAACAGAAAATATTTAAATGAGATTCAGATAAATAATAGTATATGGACAAGAGCTAAGAAATTCAATTAAATATTTTAATTTAATTCTTAAATACAAATTTTAAAAGATTTTCTTATGTGAAAATCATTTTAATAAGAAATATAGAAATTACATTAAAAACTTAAAGGGAGGTAGAGTGAAATTCAATTAAGATACATCCTGCCCTAAAGTGTTAAAGAATATCGTCACCACTAACTAAAAATATACTTTTTTAACACTATATACGTTTCGCTAATTATATTAGCATCATCAGGAGTTGATGATACACTGGTTCTGGTTATCATCAACTCCTGTGTTAAAAAAGTATAGTTTTGGTTAGTGGTTACGATATTCTTCAACATTGTTGTTCAAATTTCCCAATTCCCAATTTACTCATTCCCCGGTTTATGTCTTGTATTGTTACGATTCCTACATTTCGAGAACGAAAAAAAATTGTAGAAAACCAATTACAATAAATTAAGTGAAATTAAATAACACACTTTGTAAGTTTTATACATGTGGGAATCGCATTTTTATTATGATAATATTTTCTTAGATAGGTCAATATATTCTTGCATTAAAACAGCCTTCTACGACCTGGCGATCTAAAAAATATAGATATGCCACTGATTTGCAAATAAGAAAAAATCTGTTTAAATGTATTTACACCTAGAAAGTATAATCGTACCTTGGGCACGCCACTGAAAGATTAATCATGCGTGAAATTATCCGTCAAATTGTCAGTAGATAGAACGTTCGTTAACTTTAACGGTTCTGTAACTAATGACAATGACGTTTAGATTGTGACAATTGTACCAGAAATCAACTTGTAAAGTTTTATTCTAAACGTCATCGCCTTTACTTACTGAATCTTTAAAGTTAAAGGACGTTCTATCTACTGACAGTTATATGAGTAGATAAGATAAGCCTCTTCTGGTACCACAATAGTGAATAATGACAATGATATGTTAGAGAGAGAGAGTGGACAGTGGTGTAGCGGGCAAGGATAATTATGTAACAAAATATTAAATTAAATAAGTTTATAATAATTTCAACGTCGCCTAGATTAATTAAGTCGAAGAATTTCAATATAATACATCTATTATTTTAATATTATTAGTTCTTATCTTGTTCAGTCAAATTATATTTAACTTCTCCTAAAATTGCGTATAGTCAGCAATTTTCTTATAATATTGTTTGTTTCATATTTTAAATGCGGATTTTTTAGTTTGGGAGCAATTAATGCAAGTTTTCAATAAAAAAAGATTATTAGCTTTTTTAAAAAGGAATCTATCTATCTTTATTACTATTAAATCGAAGAGGTTATCCATGTCTCAAATGTGATCCAAGCATTTAATAAAAAATAAAACGCCAAGTCAGTACCACAACGTGTATTAAAAAATATTAAATGTGTTGGGAGTACGCTACTAGTTTCGACTAAAAAACCATCATCACACCTAAAAGATTTACATTCAATGGTAATCAATAAGTTAACATAATCTAAAGCCACTTACCATTACAAGTAATGAAGCAAAGAAGTTAATTTTAATTTAACAAATAGAACAACCGCGCAGTTGTTTAGTCAGCAAAAGTTTAAAAATGATACATTAAAACAAACTTAACTACTAAAATTAATAACTTAGACGGCAGTAACTAAATGTTACACACATGTCGAAATAAAACAGCTGTGAAGCCCGAAAGGTAGACTTAAATGTTAAACAGAAATTAAAATATTTTTAAACAATGGTCCCACGGTAGGGCCATGATAATCAGCAGCAAACATAAAGTGAAATAAATTTAGAACGATAAATTCAAAATCCATCATCAGTTGAAGAATCAAAAGCAACGGTTCACGTACCATCGCTCGCTTCGCAGTACAAGAATGTGATGGAGAAATGACAAATGACAGTTTACATTGACAAGGAAAAATTTGACATCAAAAATTTTTGGTGGTGAATAAATACAAAATATGAACAGTAAAAAAAAATGAATTTACATCTAATAATCCTAAAAATTAAAAAAAGAAGAAAAGAAATAAGCGACATTAAATACAGGGATAAGGTGTCCGGATAATGAATTAATAAAGGGAGAGGTGAGGAAAGAAGGAATTAAGAACTTAAATAAAAAGGATCAAGGTTGTAAAAGCCTATAGATGAAATTAAAATAGAATAAATAGTGAGGTTAGGAAATTAACAACAAGAGCAAGGAAATTAAAATAGAGAAAATTCAGAATGAGATTAAATTTTATAGGATTCAAGGGATACTTGGAACGTCGGAGAAAAGGGGGGAAAACGAAATGATATCTTTGAAAATGTCTGACAGAAAACTGTAATTTTCGTTGGGTCTAAGTTGTTCGTTAATACGCGTTGTGGTACTGACTTGGCTTTTTATTTTTGATTAAATTTATTACTATTGTTCCGTTTTTAACAAACGACACTGTATTATAAATGTGATGCGTAATAAACATGTAAGAAAAAATTATGCGCACTAGCCTTGTCAAAAGAAACTAGCATCTATCTTTAATGTAGGTCAGATTTTTCCAGAAAAAACGCCGTTGAATTAAATAACACAAAAATGAAGAAAAATAGAAGATTATAACAAGAGAAACGTTATTCGATTTTATCCATGAATATTATAGCTAAAAACGAAAAAGTATACATAGTACCTTTGATAAAAGGGCACTAGCGTCAGTTGCTGTTATTCCATTTTTAAATTGGGCCAATGGCACTGAATTATAAATGTAACATAGAATAAATAAATAAGCAAAAAATTATGCGCAATAGTAATGGTAAAAGGACACTTGTTTTGAACTTCTTTACACTTGGTCATTTTTTGACATTTAAAATGGGACATACAATATTATACGTTTTTCAAAAAATTACCTGATTTTCAAAATACAATAATGATAAAAAAACGATTTTTCTACGGGTGTTTTCATCCATTTGGACAAAAAACTGTCTCAGCTGCAGTAAATAAAAATCTGATGTGGCCAGCACATGACCTCTCGCCATTTTTGAATCAAAAATGTACTCGCATTTTTTCGTATTTTTTCGTATTTTTTCGTATTTTTTCGTATTTTTTCGTATTTTTTCGTATTTTTTCGTATTTTTTCGTATTTTTTCGTATTTTTTCTTATATTTTCGTATATTTTCGTATATTTTCGTATATTTTCGTATATTTTCGTATATTTTCGTATATCTTCGTATATTTTCGTATATCTTCGTATATTTTCGTATATCTTCGTATATTTTCGTATATTTTCGTATATTTTCGTATATTTTCGTATATTTTCGTATATTTTCGTATATTTTCGTATATTTTCGTATATTTTCGTATTTTTTCGTATTTTTTCGTATTTTTTCGTATTTTTTCGTATTTTTTCGTATTTTTTCTCATATTTTCGTATATTTTCGTATTTTTTCGTATATTTTCGTATATCTTCGTATATTTTCGTATATTTTCGTATATTTTCGTATATTTTCGTATATTTTCGTATATTTTCGTATATTTTAGTATATTTTCGTATATTTTCGTATTTCTTCGTATTTTTTGGCATTTTTTCGTATTTCTTCGTATTTATTCGTATTTTTTCGTTTTTTTTCGTATTTTTTCGTATGGATGGACTGACACACAATACAATCCTATAATGGGAGATCGCCTCGCTGTCTCCCTAATTTAAAGCTGTTTTCACAGTTTTGCAAATACAGTTTAAAAAAAAAATCCATACTGATTCCTTATCACCTTTAACAGAAAAAGTTTAAAAAACAAATTATCAAAATTCTGCTGTTTAAAAATATACTTATGAATTTAAAAAGGTTTTTAAATTGGGCACCTCCCAAGCGTCAGGACTATAAGTGAATATCCATTTAAATACAATACATAAATTATTGTCAAGTTAGGCGTTAAAACAGCCTAAACCGCCTTTTATGTTGTCGAACTGAAAAACTCAGTAGTATAATCTTCAAGTAAATGGCGACAGAGCAATGAAATATTCATGAAAAAGTTGTTTTTGCTTTTCCGGAGTGATACGAAAAGTAGAAATGTAGATTTAAGATTTTCGTAGGTTTCGCTTACAGAGCCGAATTTATTTGCTTCCAATCACAAATTATTTTTTGTTATAAATATCAATTTACTTAAAAGCTGTTTTTACATTGATGAAATGCATGACATAAATAATTACCAGGCAGACAGTGTATCATAATTGATTGCTTTAGCTGCTATTAATTAAAATTATTTCAGCAAATTTTTAAATAAATATTGATTAAAATTAAACGAACGATTGAATTCATTTATACATGACCTGGTTATTTCATTATAATATTGTAAGCACAGTTGTCTATTAAATTATATACTGTAACTGCAATATTCTTATCGATCAATAAATAATTATATGAAGTGCTTTTTTTTAAATCTGTTTTTCAATAAACCAATAAAATTTTTATATCGTTATAAAATAGTTAATTATTACATTGGCGTCATACTAGTTAGATATACTAAAATTTACAATTTTTAATTTTTAATATTCATATCCAATATTTATAATTCCATAGAGTTGATAGAAAAATGGAGTAATTTTCATCAGTCTTTGACGTAGAAAGTTTGAAAGTTTATTATTATTATTATCTGATCAAATTTAAATTCTAAGAAAATACTTTATAGGGAATTGTCTGAATAAAATAAATAATACTAAAATATTTTATTGAGCTATAAAATTTCTCAATAAAAGAGTATATAAACCATGTCAGTGTTTGTTTCCTTTTACAAGTTCATTTATTATAATTTGATTGGATTTAGAAGAAAAAGCCAATAAACAGAAAATTTCCATGAACATGTTATTACTAAATAAAATTTAAAACCCAAGTTGCCTGCACGTCATCAGCATTTGATGACGTTTACATTTACAGTATTTAAAAACAAATAAATACTAATTACTGCAAATAAGGCTTCACACGAGAACGATACTTTTCTCATGTCGACACCTTTTTGAAAATTATTTAGGCGATACCAAGACCACATACGGCGAGACCGGAGAGTCAAGTTTCTGGTCTCGTTAATATTTCCCAGAAAAATAAACTGGATAGCAGTATAAACATTAAAAATTTTTTATAATAAAAAACAGATCTGCATAGGTTACGATATATTTACGAAATCTAAAATCTGCTAACCATCTGTGACATATTTTATTTTATAATTTTGGACTTCAGTTACAGCATAAATGTAGTGATGATCAGAATCGAATACTTTTAAGAATTGAATCCTTATATAGTATTCGAATATATTTAAGAATCGAGTCCGAGTACTTGAGTATTAAAATGAAAAGCCATGATTCCGTAAAGAGCTCAGTGGTAATAAACTGTGATATTTTTATTGTATTCTTATAGTTTTTATTTATTTTTTGATAATTTTTATATAGCGAATGTGGTTATAGTTATTTTTGATAAAAAATTAAATAAAAAATCTGAATGTCATACATTGTTTAGCTAACATGCATTTGTATTCGTATTTTGGTGGAATAAACATGAAAAATAATTATAAGAAATAGGAAACAATGGTCGCATTCAGCGAACGTAGCGCAAAGCGCTACTGCTGCCTATCGGTAGCGATTGCGGTTTTCGTTTTCTGTCAGTTTTTGGTAGTTGTATTTATTACAGAGATAGAAGTCATGTTCTTTGTTTATTCAATATGTTTTTTATTAAATATAATAAGGGTTAGTGGTAAATGTGGTGGTAAACAATTTGTCTAGATTTTTTTTTAACAATTACGAGGTGTTTCCAATCTAATTAAGAATACAATATAACCTATATTTTTTACAAAATAAAATACACAATAAATGACGTCCGCTACAAAACGTGTTGAGTTTGTAGCATATGTGCCACCGGACGTTTCCGCTGGGGTTTTGCAACAATTACATAACGACTTCGTCCGCTGAATGCGACCATTAAGTTTAATTCTTATTGTAAAAATTAGGATACGAAACCCTTAAACCATCTTGAAAAGATTTTTTCTACCTTCAAATTCATAAACATGTGCGAAACAAATGAACCTACACAAAAAAGAATAGTATATTATACACCAAGGTAGAAAAATCTTCTCTACCGTAGTTTATATACTATTTTTTCCACTACTAGAACATTTAATCATTTTAAAATGATATTTTTTCGATTTTTTTGGGTATATATTTGAAAGGAATTTAATGTAAAAGAAGCAGTTTGTGCAAACAATTGAATGAGAATATTCAATCAATAAAATTGACTTTTTTTCAAGTAGCGATGAAGACATGAAGAATTCGTTTCATTTGAAATTTGGATTTGAAAAACTATTAAATTGATTTTTAGGTTAATTTTAGAATAGGTATAAATAGCTCTTATCTATATCAAAACATTTATTACATAACCTTAAACTATTTCAAACGTAAATATATGTTTAAATGATAGAAATTTAATGGAAAGAGCTTATTTGCTGTCGAATTATTTATTATAATTTTTTTAAAAATTCTTTTGACAGACTCAATGACATCACGTTTAGTTTTCAATTGTTTTTAATATCTACTGCTAGTACATAATCAAAAATTATTTACTCGTAGGAGAAAAATTCAACTTCTCGACTCGAACACAGCATAAATAATGAGATCTTCTAATACTAGTAGTGGAAAATAGTATATTATACACCAAGGTCGAGAAGTAATTTTTCTAAGCCAAGCATTATTATTATAATATTATTATAATTATTATAATAATAATAAGTTGCGAGGCTGAGAAAAATCTTCTCTACCGTGGTTTATATACTATTTTTTCAACTACTAGAACATTTAATCATTCTTACAATGATATTTTTTTGAATTTTTTGGGTATATATTTGAAAATAATTTAATGGAACAGAAGCAGTTTGTGAAAACAATTGAATGAGAATATTCAATCAATTAAATTGACATTTCATTATGGTAATTGCACTGTGAATTGTAGATCTTTCAAGTAGCGATGTAGACATGAAAAATTTGTTTCATTTGACACTTAGATTTGGAAAAACAATTAAATTGATTTTTAAGTTAATTTTAGAATAAGTATTATTGCATAAATACCACAAATCAATATGAAAATATTAATTACATAACCTTAAACTATTTCAAACGAAAATATATCTGATAAAGAATTACTTACCAGTAATTTATTTGATTAGGTCCAAAATTCACTTTAAATGGTAGGAATTCAATAGAAAGAGCTTATTTGCTGTCGAATTTTTTATAATAATTTTTAAAAAAACTCTTTTAACAAACGCAATGACAGTTGCATATAATTAATTTAAAAGATTTCCTAAGATCGCCTACCTCTGACATCACATTTAGTCTTCAATTGTTATTATTATCTACTACTAGTAGATAATCAAAAATTATCTACTTGTAGGAGAGAAATTTAACTTCTCGACTCAAACACAGCATAAATAATGATATCTTCTCATACTAGTAGTGGAAAAACTATTTTTTCTACTACCGTGCGTAAAGTACTTACTTTACGCACGCTAAAGAGTGCGTAAAGTTTAACTTTTTTTCACTAGTGCGTAAAGTAAAATAAAATTTTCAAAATAACTTTTTTACATGTGCAACACATTTTTTTGCAATATCCTTATATTTCTTATCTTGCCAAGGTTCTATGTTCCACAAATCAACTGGTTAACTTTAAGATTTTGGAAAATAACTTGTTAACCTCTTGTATGCGAAATCTATTTTTGTACATAAAAATTATGGTAGTAGAAAAAATATTGTATGAAACTAGTGTGTAAAGTGCCTTTTTTCACTCATCTGATTGTTGCACTTGCCTTTGGCTCATGCGACAACATTCACATTCGTAAAAAAAGTATCACTTTACACACTTAATTTTTACTTGACTTGGATTCGGATTTCAGTTCCCAGTTTTCGGCTTTCCGTAGTTTTTGGTAACGACAACTTCCAAGTATAAATTTTCAAGTTATTGAGTGTTATTAACAAATATTTTTTATTTTTCGATTATAAAAAAACATTTTTCGATATTTTTTTAGTTCGATGTTTTAAAACTCAAAATGGTGCTAATGAGTAGTTTGTAGTTTATGTAAAAAGGTATTTAAATATCATGGAAATACTATCTTAAAAACAAGTTCTAGCAATAACGAGAAAAACGTTTACGAAACGGGGCAGAGGCCGAAACGAGACTTATTTTTTCTCGACTTACGAGACCGAGACGAGATTTTTGAAATTCTCGCCTTATCTCGTCTTGTGTGAAGCCCTAGTTGCAAACGTCAAAACCTTATTCATTTTATAAATCTGATCTGTCGTTACCCAAACAGCACAGACCGTCCCGAGGACCTCCGATTTAGATCCGATTCAGGTCTGAAGGTCCCAGGCCTTTTTCAGGACGTCCTCGGGACGACTGATTTTGGACTTCCCTGGGACATCTTTCTTGTACGTCTCCAGGACGTCCGATTTAGGTCCACTGTTGAGCATTCCAGTGATTTTGATTTTTTATATTTTTCATCATAAATAATTAAAAGTAACTGCGTAAACTGATGCCGCTGATAGGTTGTATTGGAAAAAAATATTTTATAAGTAAAATGTCTTAAAGTTGAACTAACCCATAAATATTCCATTTTAACATAATTTGTAAAAAACTCAAAATATTATTTAAAAAAAATTCAATACCAAAGTAGAGTGGTTGATATAAAAAGTATAACAAAGATATATCCAAAGGTCGGTTCATCGCGCACGCGCTACGAGTCTCGAGGTGCTCGAGATTCATTGCAAGCAGACTAGTGTTGCCAGGTGAAGTAGAATTTCACAATTTAAGAATAAATACTATTTGACCATGTAGGTGTTTTTATTCTTATTAAGTCAAGAAATGAATTTTCATTAAAAGCTAATTTCGCTATTATTTTTTATTGGATTATAATAAATGTTGTACATGAGTTATACAGAACGTAAATCTTTCCTCTTGGCAACACCGCTTTGACATCTTTCATCGTTCCCCGAGCCGTCCGCCATTACAGTTATTACACATTGAAGCAAGAGGCAACGTCAAGGAATAATTTAAGAATATAATAATAATAATAATAAGAAAAAATAAGTGATTAAAAGTTGTTTTGGGTGTGCCATTTGCTACCAAAAGGTAAGGAGAATTATATAAGTGTTTTTATAATATATAAATGTCTAATATAAACAAATTATATTCATAACTCCTCTCTAGCATATTAAAATTTCGAATGATTTTTATTATTTTTTGTTGCAGATGATAGAACAAGTTTAACCATTAATTAGGCACAGACTGAATTGTCAATAAAATACTGGTTGAAACTGAGTACCTATAGAACGAGAAAAAACAATAAACAAATAAATGTTATTACTGTTTTTTTAATAAACTCGTTAATAATACTGTATTAATATTTATTTGACCATAACGGTCCCAGAAAGATCCCATACAGGTCTAAAAAGGCTTTTTAGTGGTCCCAAAAAGGTTTTATATTGGTCCTAAAAGGATCCTAAATTGGTTCTAGAAATGTCCTATATCTGTCCTAGGAAGGAAATTTTGTTCTAATTTGGGACCAATATCGAACGTCCTCGGGACTCCTTGATTATTAACAAAATCTGTCCCGAGGACGTCCTGGGGACGTCCAAAGTCCTGAATTGGACGTACCCGGGACGTACGAGCATCCGAAAACGGACGTCCCGAGGATGTCCGGGGGACGTACTTGTGCTGTTTGGGTACTGTCATTGTCGTCACATTGAAAATTTATAATCAAAGGACGGACTTCTGGGCGCTTAAATATTCTTTCCATCTCATACCACTTTTCGAGTTAACTGGACCGGAACCATTCTTTGGCCCAGCCAAAAGTAGTGCCAAAGACAATATCTGAAAATGGGCCGATATTCCTGCGTTAGCTTACTCTAATGCGTTCACATGTTACGTTTTTTTGTGCCACCCTGTATTTTCATTATTCCTCTACTCAATATATATTAATTTCATACTCGCTTGATGTCCCCTTCTTATTTCCTCGTGTCATGTCCCTCTCTTCTCTTGGTATTCCTATAAAATGTCTTTGCCATGTTAATAATGGTCTTCTCTTTGCCTACTCAGTCAACATATATCTTTCGTGTCGCTTACTGAGGATTTCTTTTTTTCTCCCCCTCATCTTATAGGTGTTTTTCCTCTGGACTTCAGTTTTTTCTTTGGACTTCGTTTTTCCTCTAAACTTCAGTTTTTCGTTTGGACCAAGTTTTTTTTCTTGGACTACAGTTTTTTTTTTGGACTACGTTCTTTTGGACAAAGCTTGTATTTCTTTGACATTTTTTTCCTGGACTACGTTTTCCTGGACTACGTTTTTGGACCAATCTATCCAGTTTCCTTCGGAGAAGGAAGATAAGGAAACACCAAGAAAAGCCAAGTGTTTTTTTTAAAAGGAAAGGAAAAAATCTCTGAAAGTTTTTATCGTGAAATAAATAAATATAACTTTAATTTGAGTTTAATTTCCTTAAACCCACAAAAAGAAAGAATGGACAAATATTGAAATATATCATAGTTTTTTTTGTGAATTGTTTCCCTACCAATATTACCAATAATAATTTTTTGCTCTACCCAAAATTAATTCAACAGACTTGAATATGTAATGGTAAGGAGGAATATGTGTTCGTACTGTTCTGCCAGCTTGTCCTCTATAAAAACTGTATATTTGTGTTCTTACTGAGAGAATATATGCAATATGCATATTTGTACAGGAGATATTTTTATTTGTCATCCAATCCTGAAGAGCACTTTATTCTATCCAGTGGTAGGCGTTTTATCCAATAAAATTCTGTAGTAAGATGCATTATCCAGTATAATTAGAGAAGGATTCTGTAGGTTTTCCAACATTTACATATGATAATTGCCAAAGTTTACTTATTGAACAAAATATTGCGTCATAATCCTCAATAAATCCATTTTCGCTCCACTACAATTCATGTGTAATATATCTGAAAAGGGATTTTGTCTAAATTTTAATTTAAAAACTTATTTTTATTATAGTACAAACTTTAGCCATCTGTTTTATTAGTTTTAACATTTTTATTTTGTCAAGAAGGATCGATAGTTCCATTTTGAAATATTGTCACGCCCTCAACAGTATACGGGCTGAGCTTCCTAAGGGGAAAGTTTATTAAAACTCCAGTTATTAACAAATATAATTGGATTTATTGCCAACAATAACAATGGATATAACAATCTGGTACAACAGTGAAAAAATATAAGAGGGTACAATAAATATAAATAACGACTTTTTACCACAATATTTGAAGGGCGTAGGTGCACATTTCACAAATATAGTTGCAGGGCTGCTGTAGAACACGTTCTCCCGTAGAAACAAGTTCGATCGTTATTTATACTCGATATTGTATTTACAAGAGACCTCGTATAATTTAGCGTTATTGAATGTACAATAACTATAAACAATACGAGATCGAATTATTTAATCTATTTGATTTATTTAATTTTAAGCAAGGATAATAATTTCGGGAGTAATTAATTGGAAGGGTGTAAAACAGAACTTTTTCCATAGGCTTTGCGAACACGCATATCTGGAATAAAATCTAAGCGCTGAGCATTGGTGGGCTTTGCGAACACGCTTAACATTAGTACTATAAAACTATTAATATAGGATATTATTAAATTAGTATTTAAAAACATTGAAGTCCAAAAAATAAATACACCAAGATGGTTTTCATAGTCAAATATTTAATTAATTTAGTTTTTTGTCAAAATGGTATTATAGAGAAAATTACCTTTTTTAATAAATATTAACAACTTTTTGGGTTATTTTATTAATTTTTGAAAATTGAATGAAATGTTTTCTATCTACTGAGCTAATGGCCGAATGGTCTTTTTTTAGTTTCAAAACAATAATTTATTTTTTTTTGTTCTTTCTATTCTATTGAAGTAGATTGATTGATAAATAAATTGTTTATTTTATTTTCGCCATTTTAAAAATGACTCATTTTACCGACCCATTCAGAAATATGGGATTAAAAAATATTTTTATTAAATTGAAACGTAAAATATTAAATAGTAATGATAATTGAGAATGAAAGAAAAGACTGCAAAACTGTTAAAAAATTATGTGTATAACTGAAATATAATATTTACTGAACTATTTTTTATAATTTTAACAGTCTCTGCCACTAATAAATTTTCAATATTTTGCTGTTTTATTAAAATACGAAAATTAAACAGATTCAAATTTAACTTAAAATTTACATGCAATATTCGCAAACCCCACGGTCTCCATAAACTGACCAAGGATATGCAAGGTATATGTTTGCAAATCACACGGTTCGCAAAGTCCACGTTCGCAAAACCTACGCCACCGTGACAATATCGTGTGCGCAACTTTGTTTGGCTTTAACTATATTTATTTGTATGACAAGGGATGAAACAAGTCTGAGATTATGTTTGAATCTTAAATTCTAGAAACTCATTTTATTATAGATCTTATGTGAAAGCTTAGTTGTCTTTTAACAATAATATGTTTCTATAGTTATAGAATACTTAAAAGTTTCATATAAAAGACACCACAATATTCTACATATGACAGTTTCGTAAAAATTTTTGATAAAAAAAAATATACACTAATGTGTTCAACTTGAAATATAAGTCCATCTTTTTTTTGCATTATTTGAGAAAAAAATGAATTTCTTTTTATGAAAAAATCGTTTTTTCTGTTTTTTTTTCTTTGATTTAACATAAAAAAATTGATATTTAAAAATTACTGCATCTATGCAACTTGTAGTGCACCTACGTCACTTATGTGCATAATATTAACGTGGGCCAGTTTCCCTAAATAAAATTGATGCTTTCAAATATAGATGACGTTTATTTATAAAGTGTCGTTTGGTCAATATGTTTTTAATTGTGTTTACTTTTACCTTTGTTTACGTATCTTTACAAATACAAATAAACACGGAAAATTATCAACATCAACCAGCTCTACAGAGTACAAAGTACAATAGTAATAGTGAACTATGCAGTAAGCAGACACGGACGCGACCTTTCACTTAATCAGGAACGCTTGTGCCCAGCACTTATGTACCAAACAGCAAATTATTACCTGATCTTGTTAAAATAATCGTTTTCTTTATCTAACAGCGGAATCTAATATCTATTTATCTCTCTCGATTTTGAATGCGAATTCACAGTGGATTGGTCCAAGTTTTCATCATTATCCAATTATCATATAATGATTTTCTCCATCTTTGTCTGTATCAGTGAGATTTATTTAACAGCTATTATTCATTCGTATTCTCTTCTTTACACATTTGCAGATAATGGCTTGACGGTAACTTCATTGCACATACGTGACGACACGATCGTAATGGCGGCATATTCAAATAATTGTAAATTTGAATTTTTAAATTAATTTATTCAATAATCTAGCTCAAATTACGGTAGATAATTAAGCTCAATGGGTTCTATTTGATCAATTATAACTGTTAATAAAGAAATAATGTGAGGTTATATTTTTGTTGAATTCTCCATTACGAGAAGTAAATTGATAATTTTTGGCTTGGTATTTACATTTTTTGGATACGAATTTCTATTTCTGCGCTTTTGAAAATTGTTGTAACTTTCAAAAAAGAATTTGACAATTAATGGAAAAATCATTAAAGATTTTATATATTTTTAAGTTGATGTTAACATCTAGGTTATTTTTTGTTGACGCTAGTACAAGTGAAAGTTATAAAAAACTGAAATATTTGATTGCAGATACGCCTTCCAAATCTTATCAGCGATTATGTTGTCAACACTATCCACATCTATCAACTTAGCAAGACAACTTCGGAAAATTACAACGGTATCTTATTAGTAATTTTCCGCTTTTTTGCCGTTAATTAGTTGTGGAAAAATAAATTTTACCGCTTTTTTTTATTAAAAATTAAACGTCTTGCTAACTTGATATCAAGTTAGCAATACAACTGCGTAAAAATTGACGATATCAAAAAACTAAAAGCTGGAGAATTTGCCGATTTTTTGCTGTTAATTAGTTGTGGAAAAATAAATTTTGCCTCTGTTTTTTTATTAAAAAATAAACGTCTTGCTAACTGATATCAAGTTAGCAATACAACTGCGTAAAAATTGACGATATCAAAAAACTAAAAGCTGGAGAATTTGCCGCTTTTTTGCCGTTAATTAGTTGTGGAAAAATAAATAAAGTTAGCGAGACAACTGTATAAATAATGACAATCTCAAAAAAACTAAAAAGAAATAAAATTCAAATTCAAAAGTCTAGTACCACAAATATTTAATAAAAGTTGGAATTGGCAACTGGTTTCGGCATACTTATGCCATCATCAGGCCTATAATACAAATGTTCAATATATTTAACAAAAGAGGGATAACAATATAGTTGAGATTTATAAAAGAACATTTGTATTATAGGCCTGATGATGGTATTAGTATGCAGAAACTAGTTGCCAATTCCAACTTTTAATAAATATTTGTGGTACTAGACTTTGAATTTTATTTCTTCATCGGTAGACCACATTTGAGATTATGAATAACCCATTGGATTTAAAAAACTAAATGCTGGAAAATTTGCCGCTAAATAATTGGGGAAACCAAAAAGTCGCCTGTTTTTTATTTCCAGGTTTTTATAAAGCAACTTAAAATTTTACAAAAAAAAAATTTTACTTAAATGAGTAACAATTTATACGTCAGAGACAAGTGAACATTCAAATTTTTATTAAAATTTTTTTGTCAATCTCACAATCCGGTTTTTATTATACAATTCCATGTAGTGTCTCATTTTTATGAGTTTAAAATTTTTTTAACTTGAAAATCGTTAAGAATAGGTACAATTCAGAAAGAAATATTATTTTAACTATAATTTTTCAAATCGAAAGGAAACAATTTTAATAATCTTAAGAAATTTTTGGAATTGGAATTTCATATATATAGTAAGCTTGAAATGAAATGAATCTGAAATGCTGATTCAAAAGACTCATGAATAAAAACGAAATTGGAAGATAAAAATTAAAAAACCCAGAAATTTTTTTTTCACAACTAATTAGCGACAAAAAAAGCGGCAAATACTCCTGCTTTCAATTTTTTGATATCGTCATTATTTACGCAGTTGTTTTGCAAACTTGATATCAAGTTAGCAAAATGTTTAATTTTTAAAAGAAAAGAGCGGCAAAATTTATTTTTCCACAACTAATTAACGGCAAAATAGACGTACACTATCCTTACTAGGACGACCAGAATAATCTTAGACAAGCGTTTCCCTAAAGTTTGATAACGATTAATAAGAAACCTAAATAGTTTTCTAATGATAGAGACATGATAAAATCTGCTTTTTTTATTAGAATTAGGATTATAAAATTATTCCCAAAAATTGTAGTAATTAATAGTGACCAGTTATATATTTATTATAGAAATATTAATAATAATGTCTAATGTTCATTTCAATATTGTCGCTGGTTGTCTTTAACTGGATTTTAAATTATTGATTGGTAATAATGTCACGTCCTGTATTTGATGAAGGCACAAATAAAACTCCATTTTTTTTTCTATATTGACTTTAATGAATATAAATCAAGCATGTTTCCCATTACCATTTTGCAAACTCTTTTTAAACCCTACCGAATGAAGTACAAAACAAAACTAATAACGATCCCGGATTTATCTAATTTGCAGCTATACAAAATTATTCTAGATTTTGTGTTAAATCAGGATATTTTCAGAAAAATGTTCACGTTTCACTATAGAGTTAATATTAAAATGGGTACATTAAAAATGCATTGCTTTTTATGGCGCAATTCGTATTTTTACTACTACAACAGTTCAGGGACAATTGAAGATTGGAATGTTTTGTAGAAAATAAGGTGAAGGTAAAATAGCATGTTCTGGAAGTTGCATTTCAGTTGAATTAACTTTATTTAGATTTCAGAAACTGCATTCGTTTTAAAATTATTTCAATTAAACTGGATAGTACGTAGTGCTGGAAAATGAGATCAAATCTAAATTCAGAATGATTGAAAAAGTTAAATAGCTTACCAGTAAAAAATTACTGAAAATTAAAATATATTTCGTACATAATTTTTTAAATTATAATTAAAACGATCGATTTTAAAAACAAACGTTCTAATTTTGTGTAATATTTGCATTTTTAATTGTCGACAGAGACTTTATTGAGGGCTTAACGTACGTATTTGCCATCATACATAAAATTGGATTAGCAATATTAAAAGCAGTTCTCTTGTTCCACTAAAGAGTAAGTAAAATGCTCAACACTATCTATTATTAAAATATTACTTTAATTTGTCGATAATTAGTACTAAATGTGGTTTAAGCTCAATTCTTTTTATTATGGGTTCGCTCCACGAATAGAATTTGAAATATATCAAAAAGTAAAATATTAAATAAAAAAAAAAATTTGGACGCCAGTCTATTTAAGTTTTTGATGCAATTAGAAACAATTGACAAAACTATGATATATTTCAAAATCCGACCGTTCTTTCTTTACGTAGGATTAAAAAATTAAATTCAAATTAAACGTTATATTTGTTTTATTTAATAAAAGGGAAAAAAATAACTCTCAGAGACTTTTCTTCTTTTTTTTTGGAATCCAACTTTGTTTCTAGGATCAGTAAAAACATTGGATCCAAAGGAGGAAAAAACTTGTTTGTTCCAAACAGTTGTTCAGTAAAAATGTTGTTCCAAAAAGCTTATAGTCCCAAAGACAATTTGCTCCAAAAGAAAGTTTAGTCCAAAAAAACATAAAGTAAATATAATATTAATTTGAAATACATGAATTTTTAGATCGAAATATGAAATATAAAAATAATTAAAGTGAATTAAATTTTAAGACAATCTGTAACAACAAATTAAAAATAGATTCTCTTTTTGTAATCGAAACAGGAGAAAATAGGAAAAAATAATGAGAAATGGTGTAATATAGGAAAAACAGAAAAAATGAAAAAAAATGGTAAAAAATAATGAAAAGTAGAGAAACATGGAATAAATAGGGAATACTGGATACAAATAGGTAAACTAGGAGAAAAATAGGGAAAATGGAAATAGAGAAAAATAGTAAAAATAGTAAAAAATGAAAAATAAACAAAATATAAAAAATACGGAAAAATAGGAACAAATACGAAAAACTAGGGGCAATAAGAAAAAATAATAAAAAAAACGGAAATATTAATAAATAGAAAAAATAGAAGAAACAGATAAATTAGGAAAAACTAGGGAAATTTAGGGAAAAATATAAAAAATAGGAAAAATTATAAAAGAGAGAGAGAGATAAAGATATATTAGATCATATAAGGGCTTTAGTTCCTGACGGGAGTCCCCCGACCAAAGGTTTTTTTCTGATTTTTCCAATTTTTTGATCTATTTTTTTTTTAATTTTGTTAAAGTTTTCTATATTTTTTTAAATTTTTGTCTTTTTTAAACTAGTATTTTTTTATTTTTTTGTTCTATGATTTTTTAATTTATTCTGTTCTTTACTGATTTTTCCACATTTTTTCTAATTTTTGAATTTCTTATTATTTTTTTACTATTTTTTTATTTTTATCCGACATTTTCCTTTTTCTCCATATTCTTTTGATGTTTACTTATTTTTACAATTTTTTTTGTTTTCTTTTTTTTTAATTATCTAATTCTTAAATGTTTGAGAGAGATAGAGATATATTAGATCATATTATAAGGGCTTTAGTTCCTGATGGGAGTCCCCCGACCAAAGGTTTTTTCTGATTGTTCCAATTTTTTGATCTATTTTTTTTTTAATTTTGTAAAAGTTTTCTCTATTTTTTAAATTTTTGTCTTTTTTTTTTTTGATTTATGATTTTTTAATTTATTCTGATATTTACTGATTTTCCAACATTTTTTTCTGATTTTTGAATTTCATATTATTTTTTTACCATTTTTATATTTTTATCTGACATTTTCCATTTTTTCCATATTCTTTTGATGTTTACTGATTATTTCACAATTTTTTTTTGTTTCCATTTTTTTTAATTATCTAATTCTTAAATTTTTGTCTTTTTTAAACTTGTATTTTTTTACTTTTTTTTAATTATGATTTTTTAACTTATTCTGATCTTTACTGATTTTTTAACATTTTTTTCTGATTTTTGAATTTCTTATTATTTTTTTACCATTTTTTTATTTTTATCTGACATTTTCATTTTTATCCATATTCTTTTGATGTTTACTTATTTTTTTACAATTTTTTTGTTGTTTTCTTATTTTTACTTATCTAATCCTTAAATTTTTGTCTTTTTTAAACTTGTATTTTTCTAAATTTTTTTTGATATATGATTTTTTAATTTATTCTGATCTTTACTGATTTTTTAACATTTTTTTCTTATTTTTGAATTTCTTATTATTTTTTTACTATTTTTTTATTTTTATCTAACATATTCCTTTTTTTCCATATTCTTTTGATGTTTACTTATTTTTTTACAATTTTTTTTTGTTTTCTTTTTTTACTTATCTAATCCCATTTTTTTTTAAATTTTCTAAAATTTTCTTTTTTGATTTTTTTTTAATTAATTTTAAGTTTTTTAAAATATTTTGGTTTTTAATTATTTTTAAATTTAATTTGTTTAGCTGTTTACATTTTTCAGAGTTTTGATTTTTTTATTATACTTTTGATATTAGATATTAAATTCCAGTAACCCTCTGTTTTTAATTTTGCAATTTTGTGATAGAATTGCTAATCTCTGCGGTAGAACGCTAGATCTACCGTAAAAACAGTAGACCTGGCATCACTGCGGTCAGTACTGACGATCAGTCGGTTCCATTGATTGTATTGGGGTTTTCACAAGTAGAACGTATCGTCCGTCGACTGATTGGTCCGTTGGAGCATCCGTCTAGCCCTTGCGGATAGTCTGTTCTGAGTCTTTTCACATGTGTATTGACTGATGATAGACAGTGTTGCCTATTTTACTTACTGTTTTAAGTTTCTGTATAGTTGTATGAATTTGAAATATGTCCTTCAGCAATTTTAGAATCGACACCTATATATTAATAAGTTTAGTGGAACAAGAGATGTCTATAAGAGATCCACCTAGCTCTTTTTTTGTCTTCGAACTATTAATTTTTTTACCCGCAAACCGGCAACAATGTATTCTTTGACTATCTGTGCGTACTGATCATATAATGCATGTGAAAATCTATGAAATCCGTGAATACTGACCGTCAGTACTGACCATTTTTTTTTCCTGGACCGTTCTTTGCAACCGGATTCAATGTAGCCTTGTGGGCTTATTGCGCATGTGTAACGGCTCTAATTCAGAGAAAATTAAATGGCTTGTATAAAAATTGTTTATAAAATATGAAAAATATTTTAATCATTTTAAAATACCTAATTGAAGAATTTTTATTTACTTGTGTGCGCTACGAATTGACTTTTAATTTTACATCCGTCTATCTGCATTTCTGTTTTAGTCTGCTCAATTTAAATTTTATATTTTGTTTTCTTTGATCTTGCATTAAAATTAATTGGATATAAGAGATATTTTAAACGGAGCAACGGGAAATTAAAAAAACGACCGTTACTACGAAATTTACTCTAAAAAAAAAAGTTTATCTTTTTCAAAGCGTATAGGTAGTTTATTCGTCAATCGAAAACTAATTAAGTGTCAAGATTATTCAAGTTGTTACTCTGTAAAATTTTCCAAATTAATGAGGTAGTTTTTCCCACTAATCAGCTGTTTGCTTACTCACTTACCATACAGATTCCAGACCAAAAAGTAGTAAGTGTTGTCATGGAAAACTTTTGACCCATAACATTTAATATTATTTTAAAGTATAAGAGAGAGCATATCTGAATACGTCTATGGATTCAGCGTTCAATTTAACGTCGAAATGGCTATTTTTAAAACCGAAAGTATATCTTCCGGTACAAGCGATTGTTATGTTTTTTTTTTCTGTGCCACCCTGTATTTTCGTTATTCTTCTGCTCAGTATATCTTAATTTCAGATTCGCTTGACATCCCTTAATTTCTTCTCGTCGTGTCTCAAGATCTCCTCCCTCTCTTCTTGGTATTATAAAATCTCTTTCGCATGTTAACAATTGCCTCTTCAGTCAAAAGTTAAGTTTTTTTTTTAGTTTTATTATATTATATTACATTTTCATTTATGTCCTCTGTTTTCATTATTAATTATTTCGACGCTTTAACATTTATTTACTGTTATTTTTAATTCTTTTTTATGCCGGTATGTTTTTTTTATATTTACTTAAAATGTCATATCTTATCTTTTATAAAAATATAAATTATCTGATCTTTGTGGTGCTCTTTCAGTCTCGATTACAAAAACATAATCTATTTTTAATTTGTGTTCACAGATTTCCTTAAAATTTAATTCACTTTGATTATTTTATATTTCATTTTTTGATCTAAAAATTCATGTATTTCATATTAATATTGTTATTGTTTTATATTCTTTTTTAAAAAAACGGAGACCACGAAATCTGGTAATTTATAAGATTTTTGTCTTATATTTACTTTATGTGAATTTTTAGGGGTTTTGGAACAAGTTTTTTTGGACAGAACATTTTTTTCTGGGACTGAGCGCCTTTTTTTTTGGAGCGAGCAAGTTTTTTTCCTCCTTTGGGATCTAACGTCTTCTACTGTCGGATCCAGGAAATTTTAGAAGAAACTCGAAGACAAGTCAAAAAATAAGCTAAGTCACATTTAAAAAAAAAAAAAGAAAAAGTCTCTGAAAGATTTAAATTTTTCTTGTAAAATAAAACAAATATAACGTTTAATTTGAGTTTTATTTCGTTAAACCCACAAAAGGAAGAAAGGACGGATTTTGAAATATATCATAGTTTTTTTGTCAATTGTTTCTAAATTCATCAAAACATCAATTAGACTGGTGTCCAAAATTTTACTTTTTGATATTATAATGAAATAATTCTGTATAATTTATAGAAGTTAAATTATTATAAATAAGTATTGTGTTCTGAAAATTTAATTTGAAAGATTTTTATAAAGAGATAATTTAGTTTAATCAACAATTTTGAATATATAAAGGAGTCTTAAAAAATTTTACAAAAAAAAAAAATATTTGGAAAAGTAATAAAAAAAAATCGGCTGTGTCACCCCAGGACTTTCCTGGCTCGACCGTAGAGAATATGTTATTTATTATTATTATTTTAATTACAAAATACTAAGCATTACATTGATTTATGTAACACATTAAAAATAGCGAACTGATGGTGAATTAATATTTCAATGTTGGTAATGACATAAGCTGCGCATGCGCACGTTATATATCATACTGCTACAATTAGGATCTCCTAAAATCATGTGTGAAAACTATTTTGAATTCGGGAAAAATTTTCATACAATAGTTGTAGGGAATTTTAAATGTGTATTTTTCTCTAGCGGCGAAACTATGAGGAATTCGATAAAATTTAAACATAAAACTTAAAGAAAATTTGATGCTTTACAACTTTGAACAAGAAAATTTTGCACTAAATACATTGTTTGTCCTCAAAATCAAGAAAAACTAGAGAAAACATACATACACATTTTTTTACGCGCCCTCTAGTGGCGCAACTATTGGAGATTTTAGAAAAAGTTTGAGACAAAAGTTATAGAGAATTTTATGCTCTAAAACTTTGTACTTCAAAATTTTGCACTAAAGTATATTGTTTGTCCTCAAATCAAGAAAAACTAGAGAAAACCTACATGCAGATTTTTACGCGCCCTCTAGTGGCGAAATTATTTTAAATTATGAAAAAAGTTTGAAACAAAAGTTATAGAGAATTTTATTCTCTAAAACTTTGTACTACAACATTTTGCACTTAAATGTATTGCTTGTCCTTAAAATTTAAATAAAGCAAAAAATTGTTACATGTATATTTAACCAATGTCGGTCTTGAGGACCCTCCACTGTACCAATTTAAACCAAAAACTAATGGTCGCATTCTACGCACACACCGACCCACCATACCAAATTTCAGCTTGATTGGTCAAACGGTTCGGCAGTTATCGTGGAAGACACACAGACAGACCATACTCTGGAAATGGTTTCAATCTTCTTGGGAGACCTCAAAATGGAGATTTCCATCGATATCTCAAAATTTTTTTTTGATCGTTCACCTTACTTTCCCTTTGATGGGTCCGGGAAAGTAAAAAGGTCAGACTTAATTAGAGATGGGGAAAAATAAGAAAAGTCATAAGATTTAATTTAAATAGAAAAGTAGATTTGGAAATTTGTTAGATGGAAAAGAATTATTGACTGTAAAAAAGATTTGAATATGTGTGCCACTATATCCAAATGAAGAAATAAAACAAAAATTTTGCAATTTAAAAATTACGTAGAAAAAAAATTGGTAAGAAAAATGAAAGATCCGGACAATAAAATCATTTGAAGATTTGGAATCACAATGGGGCAAAAATTTAAAATTTTGAAATTTTCAGTAGCAGCAGAGTCAATCAAAACGTAAACATAGCGGGAAGAAATTAAAGAAAAGGATATAAAAAATTTTCTTAATTTTATGATTTTTTTATTATTTAGATTTGAACCCACTCCCAAATTGAGATAGAATATCAAAAGTTTTCATTAATGGTTAAAAATGCAGATCATAAAATATTTCAAATTTTATTCGTGGAACGAACCCATAATAAAAATAATTGAGCTTAAATCACATTTATTACTAATTATCAATAGGTTAAAATAACGTTTCACAATTGAACCGGAAGTCGTAAAAACCTGAAACTCACCTATGCACACATACAAGATTTGCCGAATATATAGACGTTTGATGTTTGTCGCTATCTGTTATAGTTCCTGAGAAATAGATACGGATATAAGGACCGACAGACATACAGAATTCTATCAAGAATACTCTGTATATTTCTTTCGCAAATTTTATAAGCATTTTTCCGTTTGTGCTTTCTTTATGTTTATTTTACCTCCTGTCGTTGTTTTTATATATAGCGGGAAAGTAATAATCCTTTCTACTATTTTTCCATTGAAAATAAGTACAAGACCAAAAATATTTTTGTACACCTTGTTACCGTTTATCACAGAATGCTAACGATATATTATATTTTGAGAATCATGCTATTACTTACCATGTTTTTACATAATGTCCTTATTAAAATTCATAGAATAGAAAACACTAACTTAGATAAAGTAGTCCGATATGCTCATATAATACACGAAATGTTCAGTAAAATAAAATTTTCGGCTGATGTCTTAAAATTCAAAACAGGCAAATTTTTAACTAAAAGATCTAGTAAAAAAGCATTGATAAAATATTAATTATAGTTTAAACTTATCTAAAATAAACGAATTTATAATGTAAAAATGTATTCTTTGTAATAAAAAATTCAGGAACAAGATTTAATTATTTAACTCTATGGGTTATTTTTAAAAATCTGTCCGTTCGTTAGTGAAAAAAGAACCAATGTGCTCTCACGCTATTGAATACTTTGCTAGTAATATATATCGACAAAATAGTGTGACTAGAATCAGTGAATCATGTTAGTAATCAGATAAGGCGCTCAGACGAACTCACCCAGTGACAAAAGAAATTACCCTAAAAACCATTAAACGTGGCCCAACTTCAATACGAAATGGAAAAGAGAAGTTCGTTTTCCATTAATCTACACTTTTTTTGTCCTAATGCGCCTTTTTATTGCGGAAAATGGTAAGGTTACTTAGATCTTTGTTCTTGTAATTATGTATTGACGTCTTCGAACTTTATGGTTTGACATACATTGTGATTTTAAAGCTATTAGATAATAGTCTTATTTTCAAATATAAATAATAAGCAGCATTAAATTAATGTGTTTGATACACGGTGTTTTCGCTAAAATGTAGGGCTTCACGCGACACGAGATAAAGTGAGAATTTCAAAAAGCTCGTTTCGGTATCGTTAGTTGAGAAAAATATAAGTCTAGTTTTTACATAAAGTACAAACTTCTTCTTTAGCACCACTTTGAGATGTATTACAAAAATCCCATACGTGTGATTTAACTGCGGCAAGTTTCATTATTGGAAAAAACGTAGAAAAAGTTTGAACCAAAATAGAAAAATCGAAACATGTTTTTTTATAATCCAAAATAAAAAATAATTCTTAATAAAACTCAATTACTGTAAAATTTATACTTGAAAGTTGTCGTTACCGTAAATGTATCGTAACCTATGTAGACCTTTTTTTATTATAAAAAAAATTAAATGTTCATACTGCTTGTTAGTTTATTTTTCTCGGAAGTTCAGAAAAAAATTCTGAAGAAATACGAACGGGACCAGAGGTGGAAGTCTGTAAGGGTATTGAATTTAATCGTTAACGAGTTATTCATTTGTTATATAAAGGTAGCGCATTTGACACAAAATTAATTAGAAGACGGGAGAAGAAAAATCACTGCGCAATTTTTCAAGACTATTGCCCCTTTTGGTCAGTGGAAGAAAGCCCGACATCGGACTTTTTGTATTATTAAAAAAACACACATATCATATAATAATAATAGGTATGTTGTGTATATTAAACTCAAGACCATAATTTATTTATCTCCAAAGTGGTTTAGTGGTCTAAGGTAAGGAATATGGAAGCGATAGGTCCGAGTTTCGATCCCCAATACAGAATATTTTTTTTATTTTTTCTAAAATTTGATTTTTCATTTTTGCAATTGTTTGATACTTTTTAATTGAAAAATTTGCCTTTTTTCCAAAATTGGGAATATTGATATTAAGCTAATCTGTGTCAAAAACAAAAGATTATCCATACTCAAATGTGGTTAAAATTATTCAAAGAATAATAAAAAAACTCGTAGTCGTATCACAATCATATAATTAAAAATCTAACGTGAGGCAACATGTTTCGGCCATTCAATGGCCATCATCAGGCCTATAATACAAAAAGGTACATTAAAGAAACGCAAAAAAACATAGTTTACTAGTTACTTACATAAATTGTATAAACAAGGATAACATAGATTAAGATTCATAATTATATGATTGTGGTACGACTACGAGTTTTTTTATTATTCGTTGAATAATCTGTGTCAGTTGGTTGGGAAGAAAAGTAATTTTTGAAGTGGTAATTTATAAAGAAATTTTAAAGAAGGAAATTTAAAAAAAATTGAGAAAAAAGGAATTCATTGAGGTAATTACTAAAAAAAGAATAAAAAAAAACACGTAAAAAATATGTCTAGAAAAAACCAAAAAAGAAAAGGAATAAATGTGTTAGATTGCTGTCTTTAGACAAATCTTTAGATACGTATTGTTACTAAAAAAAGATGTGTTAAATCTGTTTGATTGCTATCTTTAGACAAATGTAAAATCCATTTGTAGGTCCTGTCTTGATCGCTGATAGAATAGATTTAATTAAATCAACGAAAATGGCTGCTCCAGGTATACGGGGCCTTAAAACTGGAGTAAGTGTAGTAATAAAAATTACAGTGATACACACACGTAAATTTTGTTCATAGACATGCCTAATAATAAATCATAAAATAATCGACGACGCCATTGTTTATCCAATCTTGTCTCTGTATAATGTCTTTTCATGTTAAAACAAACGTAAAGAATACACCGGTCGGTTTTTAAGCTATGGGAAACTTTTTTATTATTAGTTTTACGAAAAAAAAATTATTTTTCGTAAAAAGTTCTGCAAGATCTAAAACTGAAAATGCAACCATCAGATAATACATGTTTTGAGTCGTATACGAGGTGCGTCAAAAATTATAAATTTTACTGAAGGGTAAGAGTACGATTACTTAAAAAAATACAGAAAAATGACATTTATTTATTCCGTTTCTCATTATATTTCCCTACTTTTTACTATTTTCCCATATGTTTCTGTATTTCTCACCAATTTCCCTTTTTTTCATATTTTTTTCCAATGTTTCCTTATTTTTTCCTATTTTTCACTATTTTTTTTAAATCTTACTATTTTTCGCGCAACTTTTCCTATTTTTTCCAAATTTCCCTATTTTCCCAAATTTCCCGATTTTCCAATATTTTTCCCAAATTTCCCTATTTTCCCAAAGTTCCAGATTTTCCAATATTTTTCCCAAATTTCCATATTTTTCCCAAATATCCCTACTTTCCACTATTTTTCCTAAATTTCCCTATGCTGTCCTATTTTTCCAAGTATTTCATTATTTTTCCCTGTTTTTCTCTATTATTTCTTTATTTTTCACCATTTTTCCCAAATTTCTCTATTTGTCACGATTTTACTCTATTTTTTCCTATATTTCTCTATTCTTTTCCATATTTTCCCTATTTACACTTTTATTCGCTTTTTTTCCATATTTCATTTATTTTTGCTATTTCTTTTATTTTTTCCTGTTTTCCGTTAGTTTGTAATATTTTTTTTAATTTTTCCCATTTGTCCTTATTTGCATTTGTTTTTCCCTATTTTGGCGTATTTTCCTCATTTTCCCTATTTTCCCTACTGTTTCCCTAGTTTTAACTATTTTTCCGAAATTTTCCATATTTGTCCATGTTTTTATCTTTATTTTTCTATATTATTTCTAATTTTTTTAATTTTCCCCTTTTTCCCCTATTTTTCCCATTTTTCCTTGTTTCCCAATAGCCACTGTACTCTTGTTTTCACTTTTTTTCGCTATTTTTCCACATTTTTCTCTACTTTCCCTATTTTTTCCTATTTTCTCTATTTTTTCCTATTTTACTCCATTTTTTCCTATTCTCACACACCTTTTTTCTTGGTAGCCGGATTTGATATTAAATAAAGGGATCTTCTTTTTACTTGGTGATTTTATTTTGGTTTTTTTTAGCAGCGAATACCTAGGTACTTAACTCAGTAAATCCCACCCTTCTGTTAGTAATTTGTCGATACCTTAACGATCGTGGACTATTGATCTTCACTGACGCTGTCCGGTGCAAGTGGCCTTCATACTATAAACGCAAGGTGGCGCCCGTGGCAATCCGAGACCTGGACTAAGGCGCCAAAGCAATACAAAGTGGAGGAGACGATTTATATGGAGTAGAAGTAACTCTAGAGTCAAGCCCTTTCCACAAAAATATTAAAAAACTTAATAGGTACTTAATTAACTAAGTTTTGGGATCTTTTAAATACAGTGTGTCTCATAAAGTTTGCAACATATGGAAAACTTTTTTATTATTGATTTTTGTGAATAGCCAGAAAATATGAATTGAGTTCAAACGTAAAGTACCCTTATTTAAAAAATATAAAAAAAAAAAATTTTTTCTTGTATATATAAGTCATATTTATTTCATACAATTCATACTATATATTATTGTGGTTTATTAACTTTACTAATTTTGGTTTCGCCAATGTAAAATTTGATTAATTAAACTTTGCAAATATTTGTTATTATAAAATGTTTGAAAATTACCAAACTTTCTATATGTAGGTCAAGCAAATTTCGCAGCATTCCGTTAGGACCTTTTAAAATGGAACTTTACTCATCACAAAGAGTGAAAGTTTCCGACTCTTAAAGTTATTAGTTTTCGAATTTAACTTCATCTTGAAACTTTATGCGAAAACAAAGTATGGGAGAGTTTCCTACCTTAATATTGATTCTAGAACTGTTTATTTTCCTTCTAATATCATTTCGAGGTCTAGACCTGAAATTCTCCCGAAACTCCATCAAGAATTTAATGGCAACAATCAAGTGAAGTTTTTGCTTTTGTTTAGTACCAAAAATAGGAAAACTTTTTCGAAGTTATATAAGTTAGTTTTTATTAAATCGGTAGAAATGTATAAAGCGTAAAATTAATGTTTACCTAATAAAACATATATGTAGTTAAATAAAAAAATAAAAAACGTGGTAGTCAATAACATAAGAGATTTTTGTTAGTTTATAACCATTAACAAGACGTGGGTACAAAAATGACCAAAATCCTTCATTTTATAGAATTTTGGGCCACCAAGGACTTTTTTAATTTTGCCAAAAAGAACAGTGATTTCCAAAAACATGGGCTGCTGCCTCTCGGTCTAAAATGAACCTACCTCTACTCTATGACGCATAACTTTAGAAAATGTTCATACACGTGGTACAACAAATGAATGTAAAAAATATTACACGGGGTAAAAACATATGATGTTTTTAGTACTTCGGCCTGAAGAATTCACTTTAACAATAAACACAAGAACTATACGCAATACGAAATTTATTGATATAACGATTTTTTACGATTTCTACGGTTTTTTACGATTTTTTAAAGTTTTTTACGGCTTCTTACGATTTTTTGTGATATTTTACGATTTTTTGCGAGTTTTTACGATTTTTCAAGGTTTTTTACCATTTTTTACGGTTTTTCAGGTTTTTTTTACGATTTTTAAGGATCTTTACGGGTTTTAACGGTTTTTACGATTTAAAAGGTTTTTTTACCGTTTTTTACGGGTTTTCAGGTTTTTTTACGATTTTTAAGGATCTTTACGGGTTTTCACGGTTTTTACGATTTTTTTCGGTTTTTTTTTCGGTTTTTGACGATTTTTTACCATTACGTACCATTTTTTACGGGTGTTTACGGCTTGTTACAGTTTTTTACGATCTTATGCGTTTTTTTGCAAGTTGTTACGATTTTTTATGTTTTTTTACGATTTTTTACTACTTTTCACGGTTTTTACAGTTTTTTACGGTTTTTTACATTTATTTGCGATTTTTTAAGATTTTTAAGGTTTTTTTTTACGATTTTTACGGATTTTTACGGTTTTTACGATTTTTTACGGTTTTTTCGGTTTTTGACGATTTCTTGAGGTTTTTGACGATTTTTACTCTTTTTTACAATCTTGTACCATTTTTTACGGTGGTTTACGGCTTGTTACAGTTTTTTACGATATTTTGCGAGTTTTTACGATTCTTTATTGTTTTTTACGATTTGTTACGATTTTTTACAATTTTTTACGATTTTTCACTATTGTTTACTTTTTTTACGATTGTTTACGATTTTTTACGGTTTTTTACGATTTTTTACGATTTTTTACGATTTTTTACGATTTTTTACGATTTTTTACGATTTTTTACGATTTTTTACGATTTTTTACGATTTTTTACGATTTTTTACGATTTTTTACGATTTTTTACGATTTTTTACGATTTTTTACGATTTTTTACGATTTTTTACGATTTTTTACGATTTTTTACGATTTTTTACGATTTTTTACGATTTTTTACGATTTTTTACGATTTTTTACGATTTTTTACGATTTTTTACGATTTTTTACGATTTTTTACGATTTTTTACGATTTTTTACGATATGACCTGTTTCGATATTTTTAAAAATGGCGAAGATATAATATTTTTTTTGATATTTCAACCCCCTCTAGTTTCACCCCCATAGGTCGGATAAAAAAAATTTCATACAAATTGTATTTGAAAAATGTTAATCCATAATGGTTTTACTTTGTTGTCATTAATTTTTAGGTGTTTTTTATGATTTTTGTTCTTTTTCATTAATTAAAGTTATTTATTTTTTGTAAATTTATTATTATTTATTTGTTAATTAAAGATTAATATTTTTTGTGGATTATTTATCGCATATAATTAAAAAACACTTAAAATATTAAAATTTTACCAATTTAGGTTAACTAGTCTTCTTTAAAACTAAATCACATTAAAAAAAAATTGTTTCAATTTTGTGCTCTCACAATTCACAACATTTCGAATTCCAACTCAATATTTTACAAGAAAAAACATTTTGCCGAAAATTCAAAGTATATCACTAAATTCAGTTTTTGGGCATTTCAAACAAAATGTGCCCTGCCAAATTTCATGAAAATATACAGTGTGGTTAGAAAGTTATGAACCGTACAAGAAATTGACAAAATAGATAAAACCCCCTGTATCTTGGTTATTAAAGTATTAGACTCATTAAGTATGGGGTTTCACTTTCCCAATGAAACACCCTCTAATGTAAGTATGAGTTTTTAAATAAGTTAATTGTTAATATGTAAGTAGATAAAAGGAAAAGCAATAAATTAAAAAAAAAAGTGAAAGGATCTTAAAATTTGTTAAGACAAGGAAAGATAATACAATAAAATTAAAATTTTTTAATCATTTAATTTATGGAAGTCAGATACTTAGACAGGGAATATATTGTTAATAAAAAATAAATTAGAGTTGCGAAATCAATAAAATCTAGTGATAAAAGGTTGAAAAATTTTAATTAAAAAAAAAACTGAAGGTAGAAAAATAACAGATCAATAGCAACAACAAAAAATAAATTTGAGAAGGTAAAATTTGTTAAGGTAATTAACTTAAGTTAAGGTTTATGATGGAATAAACAAAAATAAACGTATACAACAATTTAAATAAATTTACTTATAAAAAAAAAATAAATAAAAAAAATATCAAGAAGAATTGAATAAAGAAGCAAAATTGTAATATAATCTAAAATTTGGACTGTACAAATTAAAATTTCGAGTTGTCTAGAAAAATAAATTAAATCAGGCAGGCATTAAAGACAGTTAAGCAGCAGGAAGAGGACAGTGTTAAGAGAAGAAAGAGAGCTTCAGAAAGTTCAAAAAAAAATTTTATTTAGTAATTTTAATTTGTTATTTTCCAGCTTTTGACAGAACCCAATCCAAAATTGAGATTGTGTATAACATTACAATAAATATGAATTCTATATGTATGTCCAATCCATTGACTATTTAAAATAATGGATAATTCAACAAATTTTGATGAATAATTAATGGAATTCTTCCCTTTATATATTTGAATAAAACTCCAAACGCGAAAAAAGCAGCGTATTTACCTGTTTTATTTCGCTCAAAAAAATTGTATGTAATATAGAATTTGAAATATGGAATATACCATTAAAAATGCTTTATTTGTATCCAAAGGATCTGTATTGGTTTTTATTATTGTTCGTAAATTCCATCTCCAATTTCAGTATTCATGTTTTTTTTTTACTAGTCAAATGATAAAATAACTACATTTTTATAAAATATTTTCCATCAGATATGAATATACGTGGAATTTTTCATTTGTTTTATATATTTTTAAAGTAAAAATTTTCTAATTTGTTGTTTTTCTGCATGTATTTTCTGACAAGAAGCTGCAAAATTTTATTTGGCCAAACACGTGTTAAGAAAAAATAGGGTTAAATTTGATTTATGCTAAATAAATCAATCAATTCAATTTCAGATATAAGCCACAAAACGCAGTTATTGACAATTAAGGCTTTAGCGTTGATGATTTATTTCATTTAATGGAAATATATATTCTGATTAAATGTCTAATTTCCTATTCAAAACATCCACACCTTACACTAATTCGTGAGTAAGGAGAACGTTAGTCTTGTGACATTGAAATAGTCTATAATTAATAATAATAATAATAAATTGGCTTTATTTATCAACATTAATATAATTATTTTAACAGAGACATAAATGATATGAACATTTATAAAAATTAAGTATAACAAAATTCAAAGGCCGTTAAAATTTTAACAACCGACAAATCAAAGTTGGTATTTCGTTATTTTTTAATGCCCTTTCAAATTCTAAACCTTTTAATTATGGTGTGTTTATTTTAGCACATAAAATCTGGTTGAACGTATTTTTAAAACTCCATGGAAAACTGAAATAACTGCAATAAATAAATCACGTTATTTCACTAAACAAAAATATTCACCACTTAATTTTCCATTTGAGATTTTAAAAATGTTTGGTCAGGAGCTTAACCGAACACATTTACAGCTAAAAGGATTTCGAATACTCTTTTCGTATTTTTTTTTATAAAATTATGCATTTAAAATTAGTTATCTATTCATTATTCCTAAAAAAATTAATATATCTAGTAGTATTTTTATCTGGTGCTGCATATTTAATATTGAACTTATTCAGGAAAACGGCAATGCAGCAATTTTATGCTTATTAAAAAATTGTATAGTAATAACACGTAGAAAATTCAATTTTCTGCACGTAAAGTAAGTGATCCTCATACTTTCGAATATTTTAAGATTTCTGAAGATATTACAATATTTCAACAAGCTTACGACATTAAAATGGAAATTATGTCTTTAAATTGAAATTAGGCACATCTCATAATCGTCTAGGGAGAACCAGGTTACGAAAAGTCTTGATCAATCATAAGTAACAGTAGTAGCGAACTCCCCTTATAACAATGTATTGTGTGTCCGTCCGTCTGTCCGACCGTCTGTAGCTGTCGAGATATCTTGCAAACGCGATAACCGATTCCTTTCGGATTGTTTATGTATTTGTTATATAACGGGCATTAGCGACATGTAAATTTTGGTAAGTCAAGGTTGAAATGGGCAGGGTCCACGTCTATAAAACAGTAAAAAACACCATGGAGAATCGGTTCGTTGTGAGTGTCAAGGTGCGTAGCTTCGCCCCCTTTTTACTCTGGGTTACCAAAAATACACCGGGAGATACCTAAATGTACGACGACCGTTTCACTAAAAAAATAGTAAAAATAAGAAAAAAGAGGACAAATAAAAAATTTTAAAAATAGGAAAAACAGAAAAAATAGGAAAAATAGGAAAAAAATTTAAAAAACTCAGGGAGAACATGAAACTTGGAAAAATAAAGAAAAATAAGGAAAAATGAGGAAATTGGAAAAAATAGGGAAAAATAAAAAAAATGGAGAAATAGTACAAAAATGTGGGAAAAAAAAGAAATAAATAGAAAAAAAAGAGTACTCAGGCTTGTGAATTTAGTCATGGAATACTCTGAAATTTGTAAAATTTGTAATTTATTTATGTAATACAAAAAAGTGACGAAATTTGAAAGATTAACGGCGCAAATTTTGAGACGAAAAAGTGACAAACTTAAGAAAAAAACAAACAAAAGAAATTTGCTTAAAAAAGTGACAAAAATTGGAAGAAAAGTGACAAATTTGAGAAAAAATAGAAAATCACTTAAAAAAGTGACAATTTTGTGAAAAAAGATGAAATATTAAAAAGAAGTGGAAATATGACATATAAAAAAAAGTGGAATTAAAAAAAAATTAATTTCAGAAAAAAAAGTGCCAAAAGTTGAGAGAATAGAGCGAACATTTTGGAGGAAGTGGGGAAATTTTGAGACAATTTGAGAAAAAAAAAAATAAAAAAGTGTATTTCTTGAAAGAAAAGAGGCGAAAAACAACTAAAATGTGTCATTTTATATAGAAAATGGAGTAATTTTAGAGAAAAAAATCTCTGAATAAGTCACTTTGAAATAGAGAAATGAGAGGAGATTTTGAAGAAAAAAAAAGCGAGATGAAAAAACAGTTAAAATTTGACTTAATTGAAATATATTGTAATTTATAAATAAAATTGAAAAAAAAGTGATTCATTAGACTAGTTAATGAAAAAATAACAAAAAAGAAGTTAAAAACATATAAAGATTCATTAAGGTAGTTACTGATCAAAAATAATAAAAATAATCACAACAAATAAAGAAGGGGTTCATTCATTAAGCTAGTGTTGCGTTTTTTTTCTCTGCGAAACCCTGTATTTTCATTATTCTTCTGCTCAGTATATTTTAATTTCTGACTCGCTGGATATCCCTTCGCAATATCTCTCTCTCTCTCTCTCTTCTTGGTATTACTATAAAATGCCTTTCCCATGTTAACAATTCTCTCTTTTTGTCTCTTCAGTCAATATAATTCACTTTATTTTCTTCCCCTCGAACTGTAGGGTAAGTTTTTCTTATATATTATTTTATATTTTCACTTTTGTACCCTGTTATCATTATTAATTATTTCAACGCTTTAACTTTTGTTTACTGTTATTTTTAATTCTTTTTTTATGCCGGTATATTTAGTTGTTATATTTACTTAAAAGTTCATATTATCCTTTATAATAATACAAATTATCTGATGTTTGTGGTGCTCTTTCAGTCTCGATTACAAAAAGAGAATCTATTTTTAATTTGTTTTTACAGATTGTCTTAAAATTTAATTCAGTTTAATTATTTTTATATTTCATATTTTGATTTAACAATTCACGTATTTCATATTAATATTATAATTGTTCTTTTTCAAAAACAGAGACAACGAAATCTGGTAATTTATAAGATTTTTGTCTTATATTTACTTTATGTGAACTTTTAGGGTTTTATGAACTTTTAGGGTTTTCTGGAGTCCTTTTTTTTGGACCAATCTTTTTTTTGAACAAGTATTTTTGGACAGAACGTTTTGTTTTTGGGACTACAAGTTTTTGGACTGAACAAGTTTTTCTGGAACGAGCAAGTTTTCTTTTCCTCTTTTGGGACTAATGTCTCTACTGCCGGATCCAGGAAATTTTTAGAAGAAAATCGAAGACAAGCTAAAAGTCACATTTCCAGAAAAAAAAAGAAAAAGTATCTGTAAGATTTAAATTTTTCTTATAAAATAAAACAAATATAACGTTTAATTTGAGTTTAATGTCCTTAAACCGACAAAAAGAAAGGAAGGACGGATTTTGAAATATGTCATATTTTTTTTGTCAATTGTTTCTAAATACGTCAAAAAAATGTTTTAAATAATAAAAAGAATTGAGCTTAAATCATATTTATTACTAATTATCAATAAATCAAAATAACGTTTCACTGGTAAATGAAAAAAAAAACAATAAAAAAAGCATAAAGCTGTTCAAATAATAAAAAAAAGAAAGGAAAAAAGGGAGGTTTGTTATTAAGCTAGTTACTGATCAAAAAAACCAAAAAATAATAAAAAAACACGAACTATTAATAATTTTATTAATTTAATGTATGGTAAACACTACTTTAATTTATATTTTTGATTATGTTATATATAAGAAAAAAAATTAATAATATAAATTATATACGAAATTGTTCAGCTATTAATTTCAAAAAGAGACTCATGGACTAAAAGTTTATTAAAGTTTATAACGAGTCGATTAAGTCATGAAAAATCTATTTACTGAACGATATCGTCTCAGTGTTACCGGAAACGAAAATATTAACCTATAAAAGATATTATAATACATGAAGCTCGAGTATCGCGTGTGTGTTCAATATGTATGATATGTATCAAGAAAGTGCTTTTGTTAGCTTGTATTTTTTAAAGGTTACATAAATGCAGGAAAAAAATCTTAGAATGTACACGTATTTTTTTCCATTCCCAAATGCATAGCCACAAAATGCCTAAATATGATGTATGCCATGATTTAAGAACATAAAAAGTTTAAAATGTCATTCAGCCTTTTAATGTAAAAATAAAAATGGGGTAATACCATCCATCTTTTCGAATACAACAGTACTATACGTGTGAATTATTATAATATTTGTAGAAGTTATAGTCAAAAATGTAAAAAGTTAAAAAAATTCAAAACCTATAAATTGTTGACAAAAAAATTGATTTTTGATCAAATCTGGCTATGGTCAAAAAATTATGATTGTAATACTTTTCTTCGAAAATTAAAAGAGAGCTACATGTCTGGGCTCAACCTATTTGAGGAGGAATTTGCAACAATAATACTTCCAAAAATAAAGTGATACCGGCTTTTATACTTGGTATTAGCGGAATGTGTTTTACAACATACATATTTGCCTTGGATAACTATTGCGAGATTAACCACTGACGTCACAAAAATATTTTTCGGTTGGCATTAAAAAGTACAACGTGCGCATTACAATAGACAGGTTCGACTTTTTTTTAACTGAAATCGAGAGATTTTAAGCATTCTAAAATCAAGGATCGGTGAGAGGCTGACGTCAGTAGCCATGAACGTTTCGCCCCTGGCTCGCTGCTGCGCTGTATTCACGATATACACACATCGCGAATACAGCGCAGCAGCGGGCCAGGGGCGAAGAGTTCATGGCTACTGACGTCACACGGTCTAGTCTCGCGAATATATACGTTTTCCAGCCTCTCGCCAATCCTTGATTTTAAAATGCTTACAGTGGACGTAAATATTAATATTTTGCGCTCAAATTTTTTCTGATTGTTTTTAAATAACAAAATTTCTCGATTTCAGTTAAAATAAAAAAAAATTAGAAAAATGTCGAACCTGACTATTGTGTATTCTGTTCTGATTTATTGAATTCGTTTTCGCGGTTTTTCTAGAAGTGTGGTTTGTGTGCATTAAGTTCTAGAAAAATTAAATTAAAAGGGAAACAAAAAAACAACGTACCCGCTAGGTACTCTGTAATACAAAATATGGACATATGATAAAATTAAAAAAAAACTAATATCACCTATTATTATAAGGTTTGTTCGTGTTTTTAGTTTTGCTTGTGCAGAACAATTCCAGACATGCGTAGTAGACTAAAAGTGTTCGTGTTTTCTGGAACTAAGTTCTGTACTAAGAATACTGTGTTTTAGTTTTTTTTAGAATGATTCTGAACTGTTTCAAGTAATTCTATGTGATTCTAGCTAAAAGTGTAAACTGACAAACATCGTTCCAGTCACACATGCGCATGCGCATTGCAAGCCATTTTATAAAAGAAGGATAATAAACAAGGTTTAAGGTTATTTTTATTTATTTTGTTTATCAGAGATTATATACATATGGAATTTTTGTAATTCGACTGGGAAAGCTCAAAAGTTCATCTTCTTCAAACGAAGAAGAGGATGTGCTATTGACGGTGACGGACGTTTAAAAAACGAAACCAAAAAATACAAATTTTATTGGGACCAATAATTTATAGAACATTTTAGGTAATAATTTTTATAAACATATGTATGAACGGCATTTATTGAAGAATTTATTTGTAGGATTTCAAGATTCCTTATGATTATTTTGGAAACCCAATTCCAGCAATCAGATTATTTTCTAAATTTGATACAGAACATGAGAGAATATCACCATAGAAAACAATACTTTTCGATATGTGGTTGATAGGTTTAACGTTACTCTCAACACATTGCATGAAATATAAATCCATGTAATAGGTAACTAGTTTGACTTACCACTTTCCAAAACGGAAAACTACATGTTACCCCACAATAAATCTCTTTTTTGACAAATCATGAATGACAATTGACATTGACAGTTGATCGATTATTGATGTGTTCGTGTTAATTTTTTAATTCAAAACTATTCTGAAGAATTCTAAATTTATGTCAATGAGCAACTAGTTCTGCGCAATTTTAGAACGGTTCTATTGCAAAGAACACGAACAAACCTATAGAATATAACATTAGAAGTCCAAATAGGTATGCAAAAATCTCATTTTCACGAATTCACACAAGTTGATTTTTATGATTAAGCCTATATTTTTCTTTTATGTTTACTTACATCGTTTGTAAAAAGTAACTAAGGTTCGCGGAATCTATTTATTTCCTTTGTTTTCTTTGGGAACGCATGCGCCTGAGCTCAAGTGGTGTGGTATGTAAGGTTCTCAACCTCGTTTTTTAAACAGTTGCTTATTCATTAAATCACAATAGGAACATGTTTTTTATTTCAATTATTTAAAGCATTGACTCAAATTAAAGATTATTCTGTTTACTAGTAGTTAAATTTTTTTTGTGTGGCATCTATTTAAATAATAAACCTGATGCGTGTATTAACCTTAAATAATTTTATTTCTGTATGAGGGTTCCCAAACAGCACAAGCCGTCCCGAGGACCTCTGATTTAGATCCGATTCAGATCTGAAGGTCCCAAGCCATTTTGAGGACGTCCTCGGGACGACTGATTTTTGACTTCCCTGGGACATTTTTCTTGTACGTCTCCAGGACGTCCATTGTTAAGTATCTCACCGATTTTGATATATTTTATATTTTTCATCTTTAAAAATTAAAAATAACTGCGTAAACTGATGCAGTTGATAGGTTGATAGATATAATGAAAAAAATAATATTTTAAGTGAAATGTCTTAAGTTTGAACTAACCCATAAATATTCCCTTTTAACGTAATATGTAAAAATGTCAAAATATTATTGCAAAAAATATAAAAAAATCAATACCAAAGTCACTATTATTTTTCATTGGATTGGAAGTTTCGTGCATGAGTTATACAGAACTTAGGTGTTTCCTCTTGGCAAGGAAATAGCTTAAGAAAATAATAATAATAAGAAAATAAACATAGGAAAATAATTGTTAAAAAGTTTTATATGTGTGCCGTTTTCCGCCAAAAGGTAAGGAATAATTTTTTTAGTGTTTTGATACTGTATAATGTCTAATATAAACAAATTATATTCAACTCCTTTCTCATATTAAAATCTAATGGTTTTTATTATTTTTTTAGTTTCAGCTGATAGTGCACATTTAGTCAATAATGAAGCACATACTGAATTGTCAATAAAATCCTGATTGAAATAGAGTACCTACGGAACGCGAAAAAACAAACAAAAAAATGTTAGTACTATTTTTTAATAAACTCGTTTATAATACTGCCTTAATATTTATTTGACCATAACGGTCCCAGAAAGATCCCATACAGGTCTAAAGAGGCTTTTCAGTGGTCCCAGAAAGATTTTATACTGGTCCTAAATCGGTTCTACAAATGTCTTATGTCTGTCCTAGGAAGGAAATTGTATTCTAACTTGGGACCAATATCGAATGTCCTGGGGACTCCTTGATTATTAACAAATATTAACGAATGTCCTTGGGACGTCCAAAGTCCTGAATTGGAGTACCCGGTACGAACATCCGAAAGCGGACGTTCTGAGGATGTCCGGGGGAGGTATTTGTGCTGTTTGGGTTATGGTTTAATGTTGAACCTTTTGGTATAATGGGGATTCAATATAAAGACTTTGGAATACTTGGACTAATTTACCTGTCACCCTTTTTAAAGATCATCTCAATTTGTGGATCACACCAGCCTTCACTGAAGTTTAGCCGCGAGTATCAAAAAAATGAGAATTAAGCTTAACATTTTTACTATACGACAAGATTAAATTTTTTTTTAGTATTATTATTTTTTTATTGTACTTTTTAATACCGTGTCAAAGGAGCTGTTACATAACGCTATTATTACCTAAATAAATTATGTAATTAGGCGCAATTAAAAACTCTAATACCTATCATATTCGTAGAACTATACTCTACAATATATTTATTATTAGTCTAATTATTAGAGAATTTACATGCAATTTCAAAGCATAAACTTGCATATTATTACGTTTGACTGACTATTAATCATGTGGTTTATCCTTCACAACCTCGATATATACATGATAGAATTAAACTCCGGGGATTAATTTTAAACTGAAGTGTTATTTTGTAGGTCAAGAATAATGTCACTATGTTTTCGTTCCGTGATCAAAACACTTTATTCACTTGTGTGTTATACATTTTACATAATCCGGTGCAAGAGTCCGTGAGTTAGCTTGTTAGTACAATTCGAAAAATTTGCTGATTATTTATTTATATTTTACTCAAACAATAAAATTAATAAATCTAACCTAATTTAATAGTTATGTTACAAATCTGTTTCCGAATCAGAGGTGTAAAGTTTTGACTCACCTTGTTGTTGGGTGTCCTTAGGACAATTTATTTTTGTAACGTTAGAATGTCCCTAATATATACAGATATCCATAGGGCGTCTTTTTCGGACATTATGGATTTCCTTTTCTGATACAGTTAACGTTCTATAGACATCTGAGGGACTCAGTCTAGATAACTAGATATCACTATGGACATTCACACAGAATGTCATATTTTGGTACAGTTGTAAAGTGTAAGTGTTTTGTTGACGTAAAAAAAATAAAAAAAAATATTTATTTTATTAAAAGAAGTCTTGACTATCTTAATCTAACCTGTATATTAAAAAAATAATAAAAAAAGTATTTTCTTTGGATTCGAAGACAAGAGTCTAGAGAGCCAGCATCCACTTTGTGTCCCATATGCTTCCGCATGCGGCTCGTGTGCAAAAATTGTCTGAATTTGATAAGTAACTATGTATTTTAATTTATTTTATTAAAAGAAGTCTTGTCTAACCTTCGTATTTTAATTAATTTTATTAAAAAAAGTATTTACGATCTAAATCTAGCCTGTGTATTTAAAAAATGAAATGACTTCCATTTATTTCGTAAAAAAAATAAAAAAAGGTATCCTCATGATCGAACCCGGATCGTCTATATATGACTCACAAACGTTACCATTAGACCACACCATATCATAGTGACAAATACTGAAAATATCAAGTTAACGTATAACTATTAGGCAGTAGTACCGTGCTCATGCGGAAGATCGGGAGACAAAGTGGACGCTGGCTCTCTAGACTCTTCTGATTCAAACCAGGAACTTTTATGTGTAAAACAGACACTCTACTACTGGACCACTTCGTATCATAATGATACATAATCAAACTTTCAAGATAACTTACAAACTAGCACATGCGATAGTCGCACAAGGTCGACCGATGGCAACAGTGGTGGGCACTCGAGTTGAAACTGGGCGTCTCTGAGCGAGCTTGGCGCAGACTCAATAGTAGTGCTTTGTTCCGGTTAACTAAAAACCGGAGTCAAAAACAAATAGAATAAGCTTTCGAAACTATACATTCCGACCATTACCATACATGTTTCATCCTTATAGGAATCTTCAGTGGAATGCATAGTTTCAAAAATTTATTCTATATACCCCAACTATTTTTATGTGACACCAAAATGATAGATAGTCACGCCATCTATCGTATTGGTTGATGGGTTCCAACCGGGCAGTGCGTTTAGCAGAATACAATTATATAAACGCGTCTCCAAATACAATTTGGATTGCCGTCAGATGGAGTAACCCATCAACCATCATAATGCCTAAGGGGGAGCGGGCACCTCGCAATAAAATCAAAAACAAATAGAATAAGCTTGGTGTCACATAAAAATAGTTGGGGTATATAGAATAAATTTTTGAAACTATGCATTCCGACAAAGTGCCACTGAAAATTCCTATAAGGATGAAACATGTATGGTAATGGTCGGAATGTATAGTTTCGAAAGCTTATTCTATTTGTTTTTGATTTTATTGCGAGGTGCCCGCTCCCCCTTAGGCATTATGATGGTTGATGGGTTACTCCATCTGACGGCAATCCAAATTGTATTTGGAGACGCGTTTACAGAATTGTATTCTGCTAAACGCACTGCCCGGTTGGAACCCATCAACCAATACGATAGATGGCGTGACTATCTATCATTTTGGTGTCACATAAAAACCGGAGATTAATCGGTCAACACAACGACCGGATAAATCTGGTTTGTTAGATTTAAACCGATTATTTTCTGGCAAAACTATTTTTTAGTACAGTTACCAAAAAATAGATAAATACATGATAATTTTAAACTCTCTTTGTCGGAAATTGCGTTATGGATAGAGACAGAAAACTACTCAAATTGACATTATTCCTTCAATTCGTATTACTAAAAACTAAATTTTTAATTGTTGATTTGTAGTTTTTTGCATTTGTATGTGTTTTATTTGATTTTTGTTTTATCTGAAATGATTGTTTTTTTTTTTTAATAATCTGAAACAAATTAGGTTTATTTTATTGCATATAAATCAACGTTTGTTGATGTCTGCTTTCTTGTGAGTTGTCCCATTTTCATTAAAAAATTATATTATAATTGCACATAGAGGAATATTCTCATAATATTAGGAGGAGCCACTGGGAGACAAACACTCCCAATTTGGAGTCAAATACTCAATAAAAATAACTTTTTTTTGTTAAATGCAATTTGTTATTAATGTTTAACCCAGGTTAGATTCGAATAGTAATTTTAATTTATTTTTTTTATTTTTTTCCAAATTATTAGAAGAAACGTAATGTAACATTTACGACGCATGCGCAAAAAATCATGAGTATTTGTCTCCCAATAGCTCCACCTAAAATTTGTAGTGATAATAATTGTTGACTGAAAATGGCTAATTTTCGATAAAAAATATAAATATGTATCGGATACTTTAAAATTTCCGGTTTTTATCTGAAACCGGTGAAAAAATAACCAGAATCGAATTTTCCCTCCGACGAAAAGTACTACTCAATAGAATGTATTAAATAATCATATACCATACTATTCGAAGAAAGGTCGCGGTGTTTATTATATTTTATGTATTCAGGGTGCATTTTGATTTTAGCTATTTATTGCCGGTCACTATATTTTTAATAACATATAATAGGGGCAGATTTTTAGGCGGATGCTGATTATATAAATTATTTTTAAATTGCGAGGTCGAAATTTCTATTAATTATAATTAAGTAAAAGTAATAAGAACGGAGATTTAAGAATTAAAAATATTGTTAAATTATTAACTTCTTTACAAATTCACATGGCAATGAAACAAATATAAACAACTAGTCAACAGTCGGAATGACGAATGGCGGGCGACAGTAAAATGCATGAAATGAGCGCTCTGTGATTGGTCACTGTAATGGCGAGAAGTTTAAATAATTAAATGACAAGATAGCTGCATACAAACTGAGATGAAAATCTTAAATTATAATTCAACCTAAAAGTTAGTTCCCTATTGCGCCTTTTTGCTTTCCACGACGCATGGCACGCATTCTGATTGGTGCCAACATCCTCAGAAAACCATTCATGATAATTAGTATATTTCCTTTATGTTATTCATATCATGTCCTAGAGAGACAGCTGTGGGAAGTTCATTATGGACCATATTTTTAATAACGTTTATACAAGGCATGTTCTTTAGGGTTAAGCTATATTGTCCGTTTGATAAAGCCTGTTGGGAATTCACCTTGGACTTCGTTTTACAAGTCCCTATTATGTCAAGTGAGGACCACTTTTAGGTGTCTATCCCGGACATATTTTTGACTATATTAAATCGGACAGGGACTATTTTAAGAATATATGATATAGACATACGTACATAAATTATACAGACAATGGATATATATCATGGACGTCTTAATACTATCCAAAAACAATCATCCACAAGTCCATGGACGTTCCGACGGTAAATGGAAATACATTGTGCGCCCCAAGGACTTTGTGTGAGTTTCCTGTGCCACCCTGTATGTTCATTATTCCTCTGCTCCGTATATTTTAATTTCAGACTTGCTTGATATTCCTTCTTAATTTCCTCGCGTCGTGTCCCTTCTCAACTTATCTCGATTTCCCTCTCCTTTTTATAAGACTATAAAATGTCTTTCCCATGTTAACAATTCTTCTCTTTACTTTATCAGTCAGAACATTTAATTTTTATATCGTCTATATCGCTTGTTGAAAATTTCTTTTCTTCCCCTCGATATATAGGGGTTTTCCTGGACAAATGCTTTTTATGGACTGAGTGTTTTTTTGGACATGTCATTTTCCTGGAAATAGCTTGTTTTTTCCTAGACTAAGCTTTTCTTTCCTGGACTGAGCTTTTTTTATGGGCTGAGCTTTTTTATGGCCTAAGCTTTTTCTGGTCTGAACGTTGTTTTTTTGGGTCAGAACCTGCTTTTGGATTGAAACATCTTTTCATTGCTGGATCCAGGGAGTTTTTTGATTTATCGCCGTCTCTTTTCTCCTGGATCCCAGAAAAAAGACTAGCGTGGAATTTGGAAAATTATCAAGAAAACGTTTGCTGATTTTTCAAGAAAAGGTTCAGATAAGTATTCAACAATTTCATATTAAAAAATCAAACTAAAATTTGTGTAAAATTTAATTATTTTTGCCAAATAGAAAAATAAACATTTTAATAATATCAAAATATATTTCTTACCACTACTAATTTAAATAAATTTCAACTTGATCTCAATTAATTTCATTAAGTGACATTCAGAATGACTAGTGTTACGTATTAAATTAAAACTTGATTAAAACAAAACCAAGATAAGTTCCATTTACCCAAAAAAAAAATGAAAAACTCTCTGAAGATATCGTTAATAAAAATTTTTCTCTTCAAAAAAACAAGTAACGTTTAATTTCAGTTTAATTTCGTTAAACCCACAAAAAGAAAGAAGGACGGATTTTGAAATAGTTTTTTTGTCAATTGTTTCTAAATACGTCAAAAAATCAATTAAATTGGCGTCCAAATTTTTTTTTTACTTTTCGATATATTTCAAATTCTACCAATAATAAAAATAATTGAGCTTAAATCACATTTATTACTAAATCACTTTTATCAACAAATAAAATATAACGTTTCATGTGATATTTAGGGATCTGTTAAAGGTTTAGTAACTGATTTAAGATAAATAAAACCAAAATACAAAAAATGTGATAAATTTAAACTGCCATGAAAATAAAAATAAAATATTTTACATACACAACTTTGTGTACATACATGTATTCATCTAATAAGTTTTGGGTCTATGAGTTCCGGAGTATATATAACTAAATATAAGGTGTAATTTACTTAAACCCTAACATATATAAACATGTATTCATGTAATAATTTTAGGGTCGGTGAGTTCCGGATTATAACTAAATATAAGGCTTTATTTAGTTAATCCTTGAAACTCTAGTTGGGACATTTATTGTTCTAATATATTTTAATAATGTATAGTTATTTTACTGTTAATTTTTAAACAATACAAAGATTAAATAACCAAATAATTAATATTATACGACAAAATAAAAATGCTTAAAACAATATAAAAGTTCCAAAAATATATTAAAAAAGATAATTTTAGACATAATATAGGTTAACGTATCCGATTACTGATCATCACAACAAAAATTAATCTTCTGAATATGACAAACGGTAATATCAGATTTGTAAAGTATCAAGACTAATGAAATTATTTATGCTTTTATGATAATAATTAATACTAATTCAGTTGTGTACGTATAATACGATTAAAATAATTAAGTAAAACCTCGGAAGTAGGTGAAAGACTACGGTGTGAATATCCTTCACACGTCTGTTCTTTGCGCGAATTTTGACAAATACGATCTGTCACATCTAACATTCTCATAATAAGTTCCTTCCGTGTTGTTAGAAGTTCCATAATGCAATCAAATTAGATTTCAAAAGTAAGTAAAATTCCAAGAGAATTTGGTCCCTAAATATGAAGGATTTAACGGTTAGTCGTGATATTTATACAGAGGTTGTTAAATAATTTTCTGTTTGACTGTAAAAATTATTATACTGGTTATTCATATCTAAAATTTGGATGTTTAAGTAGTGAACATGATAAATTTAAAGTTATATAAATTTAATTTGATATAGAATTTATTATTCATATTGATATAAAATCTAACACGCTTAGTTTACGACCTTTTTTATAGCCACATCTACGTTTTTAAAATATCAATGTCATGAAAACCGAAGTATAGATTACATACATATAGCGAAAAAGTAAAATTTTTATTTGAAAAATACACTTTAATCAATATTGCATTTTTGAATAAAATGGTGCTAATATATAGAATTTACAATATATAAACTTGTGGTTTAAAGTTAAAATATTTCGTGTTAGAAATATTGTAGTAGAATTTAACTTTAAGCCGGCAAAATTTAAGAGTAACAAAAAATCTGTTTCTAATAATATTGTGTTCAGTAGAGCCGATAAAGGTGAACAAGGTCCTAATATAAGGAGTAGCTCCTCAGGAGCGCAAATAACACAATATCCAAACTAAACCAATTTTGTACTTTTTAAAATATATATAATAATAATAATGGAAAATTTTTGAGAATACTTACAAGTCAAAAAAAATGAAGTGCGAAAATGAAAATGTTAATGCAATTTTTTTACATATTCAAAACAAAAGCTTTAATAGCAACAACATGTTGTTTAAGCCCCATTTCGAGAAATGGCCTCAAAGTTATCTTTTTAAAAGATATCATTGAGTAAAATTAAAATGTTAGGAAGATTTTTTTTAGTGAAAGAAATACTTGAATTGTACCATGCGGCGTAGATTAAAGTGAGGTTAGATTTATTTTTAGTATGGTAATTTCTAATTATACTTATTTCAAACATTTTAGTGTAAAAAATTAGTATGAACTAATTAATAAAATTACCATGTAATGCAAAATTTATATCCTTTGAAGTACAAATTATATTTCCGAGTATTCCTCCTTCCGAGTATTCCTCTTTGGTAATGAAACTATAATCATTGATTTGAACACACATCCAGTAATCCTGATATATTAAATCTTGTTTCTATCTTGATTAATTCAAAATTATTTTCAATTTCAAAACAAAATTTACTCTTTTAATAAAGGTTTAATTATGGGTTCTCTTTTGGCAGAAATTTTTATGGATTTTTTATAACATAGTATTTCTAAGAATCCACTTTTTAAAAAATGCATTTATTGGTATAGGTTTGTTGATGTTATTTTTGTATGTTTTGATGGTACAAACAGATTAATTATTTCCTTCAATTTATTAATACAATCATCCTAATATTAATTTTACAATGAAATCAGAAATAGACAATTCTAATAATTTATTGGATTTGACAATTAAAAACAATAGAGTATCAACATAAAATAGCCGCTTATAATAGCATAAGTTAAAAATGTTATAAAAAATTTTGTTAAAAAATAAAAACAAAAAGGGCACTCATGATGGACGTAAAAGCTTAAATATAAAACATAAAATTAAATTTTTCTTGATTTTTCTCCAAAATAGCAAAATGATGCCAATAGTTTAATTAACGTACTTATGTGTGAGGACTATTTTTTATAAAAAACTTAATTTAATTAAACAGATTATAGAAAGTATTTTACATAAGAAATTATATAAGCAAGCTATTTATTCAATTTATTAATTACCTAAAACTAACAAGTTGTATTTTAAATCTTTAACCTATATTATTTTTCCAACTAAAAATTTAGATCCATTTTTTCAAAATTATATGTACATTAGACAGGTTAATTAAAAATAATAAAGTTAAAACAAATAAAAAATTTCAATTGGGAGTTTATTCGTTAAAATGTGGAACTTGTCCAAAAAGATATATAAGTCAAACGGGAAGAACATACGCCAAAAGGATTAATGAACATAAATGATCTTTTCGACTAAATAAAACAGATTCAAATTATTTCAACCATTTAATCAATGAAAATCATAATTTTGATGATAATTTTGACATTTTACTTATCCAAAATAAAGGCACCCGTCTAAATTACTTGGAATCATTAGAAATAAAAAAACTTAAAAAATTTGATTTGACCTAAATCATTCTTCTTTGTGAAATATTTTTTAATACTTGTAAATCTTTTAACAAATATTAATTACCTCTTTTAAATTCTTTTAAATCCTTTTCCTTAAAAAATGAAAACGAAAATAATCACTTTATTCGGTGGCGAAGAAAAGTACAAAAATCTTGCTTAAAATTTTGTATCTAATAAGACAAGTCTTTAACTATATTCTGTTTCAGTTTCAGAGATGAGAAATTTTTCAGAGCAGGGTAATTGGGGTTTTGCTGGTGGATGTTTTATATGTATTTTGAACGAGAAGTATATAGCATATGTTAAGTTTCAGCTCAATCTGATTATTTTAAAGAAAGTTAAAAAACCCAGTAAATATTGACGCAATGGGGTTACTATAATCCAAAAAGTCGCCCTGGTACACTGTGGTCGAGGTCTACATGCATCTGCCAAGTTTCAACTAAGAAAGTTAAAAAACCCCTTCAACTTATAGTTGAACAGTCCAGTGGGTGTCGACCCAATAGGGTCATTGTGACCCAAAAACTAACCCCAGTCCACGTCGCCAAGTTCTGGTCACCTTCTCCCTATGCATTAATCTGATTATTCCAGAGAAAGAAAGAAAATCTCAGTGGGTGGACCCAACGGGGTCACTGTGACCCAAAAACTCACCCGATACACGTAACCAATGTCTACATAGCCTTCTTCCTACACTTCTGCTAAGTTTCAGCTCAATCCGAATATGTCAGAAAAAATCTAAGAGCCCAAATCTTTCACTAAACTGGATACTGTTCTTTGTAATCCTTTAACGGCTCTAATGAATGTTATTTCCAATATTTTAAGTCATTGAAATACCTTTTAGTATCAGTTATTGTAGTATATATTTTTAATATAATTTGTCAATAATCCCTTAACTGGACAACCAAAGTTCAAAAAACTCTAGACAGAGTTAGGAGACATGCCTCCCCTCCTCGGGGCCCTTGATGGACGATTTGACATAAACACTGCTCCATATACCTACAAAACCTTTATCCGTCCAGTAATGGACTATAGATCTCCAAACTTCTCAACACTTCCTCCTCATCTCATGCACGCCGTTACGGCAACCTAGAAGAAAATCCTAAGAAAAATGTGGCGATTCCCCTATAACCAAATTTACGAACAAACTAATATCCTACCTATCAAGAAAGAACCCCGCACAAACCTTATGCGAATTGGCTCCCGATCAAATTGGCTGAAATTTGGATATGTTTCAGCATCCTGAACAAAAGACTCAATGGGCACAAAGCTCAATTTTGCTTATTTTGGCTCCTACGGAGCTCCAAAGCTCCACTTATTCACCATTATTTACTACTTAAAAGGATAATCTCTTCGAAAGTTTAGTATTTGCTACGTTAACAAAAAGTCCCCTCTTATATTTTCGAGGTCACTGCATCCAAATCCAATGCCAATATAATAATATTGACAGTTGACAGCTGTCAAACAACAGGGAATAAGCAAAATTGATAAAATCCACATGTAAATATATGTCTTTGAGGTTGCTGGGTTCAAAACTAATGTTAAAAAGACGATATTGACAGTTGACAGCTGTCAACTAAGTGTCAAACAACATCTGATCATGATGATCAAAATTGATAAAATCCACACGTAAATATATGATTTTGAGGTTGCCGAGTTCAAAACTGATGTTAAAAAATCAATAGTGGCCGTTGACAGCTGTCAAATAACTGTCAAACAGTATGTAACACTCGAAATTGATAAAAGTGACATGTAAGCATATGTCTTTAACATTGCCTTATTCTAATCTGATGCCAAAAAGATGAAATTGACAGTTGAGTACTATCGTTAATTAAATATTTGACTGTGCATGATTATATGTCAAAATAGAGCAACAATTAGGTCGCAACAAACATGACAGGTGTCAACTGTCGATATCGTCTTTTGACATCAGTTTTGAACTCAGCAACCTCAAAAACATATATTTACCCGAGGATTTTATCAATTTTGAATATTGTTTGTTGGTTGACAGCTAGTGGACAGCTGTCAACTGTCTACAAGGATCAAATGGACAGTTGACAGGAACAGACGAGCACCCAATAGAAGGCCCATCAAGAAATTCACCCAGTCCAACCTTAGGATCCTTAGCCAAACAAGAGAAGATACAGAATTCCCGGACGAGCTCCTTAACATATTGGAGGAGGCGCCACTTAGCATCAGATGAGTTTGACCGACCACCACTGACGCACAGGACTCCGCTCTGAGATTCCCCTTACTGGAATCTTAACCAATATATTTTGAACAAAATACTTAAGTTATTAATCACTTTCCTTTTTCAGAACAATAAAATCCCATTATATCCCTGAAGCAGGATACAAGTAAACACCACGAAAAGTGGACAAATTACTGAGCACTACCTCACGCATAGAACCAAGCATGAGGTGTCTTTAAAAGATTCCCACCTTCACAACTCTAGATAATAGTATACAAGAATAATTGGTCTGATGAAGTTGTTCTACAACGAAACATGTCACTGATCATTAAATAACTTTTTGTTATATATTTTTGTGAAAATCATAAATCGTTGTTCTATTCATCTAAATAGGATTTAAAAAAATTTGAAAATCAAGTGGTATAGAAATTTGGCTCCGTGGTACTTGCGAACCGAAACTTTTTCGTGGGAATTAATCTAAGCGCGTACTATCGGTGGGCTTTAAGAACATGTTTAAGATTATTACACGATATTATTAAATAATAATAAATACAACAAGATGAAAATATTTTGCATTGTCTTCGACTGTTAGTTACAGTCAAATATTTGAAGAATTTAGTTTTTGTAAAAGTGGAACTATAGAGAAAATAATATTTTTTAATAAAAATTTATTACAATTTTTTGAGTTATTTTATTAATTATAACATGTTTTTAAAAACTGAATAAAATGTTTTCTATTTACTCTCCTGAACCAATGACAATAGCAGACTCCCAGTACTGGGGTCTTTTCTTTTTAGTTTCAAAATTACTCACTTTACCGACCCATTCAGAAATTTGGTATTAAAAGTTATTTTTGTTAAATTAACGCATAAAATATTAAATAATAATGCAATTTGAGGATGAAAAATAGGACAGCAAAAGTGTTCAAAAAATTATGAGTGTGCAGGATTTTTCTAAAATATAAATATCTCGGTAAGTTCTGTATGAAAAAATAACTGAAATATAATATTCACTGAATTATTTTTATAATAAGAACACTCTCTACCAATAATAAACCCTCAATATTTAACTTAATAAAAAAATTACCAGTCGTGTTCGCAAACCTCACGGTCCTTATTAACTGGCCGAGCGTATGCTAGGTATATGTTCGCAAATTCCAGGGTTCACAAAGCCCACGTTCGCAAAGCCCACGCCACTACAAATTTTTACCGTTTTTAAAATACATTTTAAAAGATTATAAGAAAATTAACCATGTTTATAAAATATATTAAAAATTTATATATTACAAGTTATTGATGTAGTCATATACAAAATCTTTAAAATAAGTCTAATTATAAAATTTCTAAAATCATAACTTGCAGTTTAAGAAATTCGTTTTATGTAAATATTTCTTGTAACTTGTTGAAAATATTGTAGTTTGGAATTAAACTTTATGCCTGCAAAAAGTTAAAAGCACTCTCAGAGTAGGTAACGAAAAAAATAAAATTAAAAAAACTTAAAAGTCGAGTGGTTTTAGCTTGTTAATGGAAAGTTTTAACATTTTGTAAATTAATTTTAAAATATTATAAGAAAATTAACCTCGTTTAAACTGTTTATAAAAAAGTGGATCAAACAAATTATAAAATATAGTACTGAGGTATTAAAATACATCCCTAATGAATAATTAATCTGTTAACAACTAAGATAATATATTATACAAGTGTATATAATATCTATTTTCTTCTTTAAACTATTGTTTTTCTAATTCTAATTATCTTCTTATCCTGTTGTATATAAGAAAAGAAAAATAAGTCATGACATTTGGATTAACTGTAAATTGTAAACAGACATTTGAATGTAATTTATTTTCATTTGTTTGTCTTCTAAAGCAAATTGGCCTAATATAAGATACAATATTACAATATTACCATATTAAGCACTATTTCCCATTATTTTTGTAAAAACATAGTAAAACACATTCTTTGAAGTTTTTAAAATATACTTCGCGGAAATATTTTAAATTTTTTTAAATTTTGGCAATATATCCATAAAATGAAAATTGCAAATTTTAATATGAGATCGTCTCATATTAGGAACTAATAAAAACATGTTTTTATTTATTAATGTATTATATAAAAGGAATTGCCTTATGTATTTACCCAAATAAAAGCCTTCTTCTGTCTTAAAAAGTACAAGTGAATGATTTACCCTTGACCTCATCACAATCTTCCTGAACAGAGTAAAAAGTACGCTAAGCCCATTTTTCTCTCTGTCTATACTCCGAGCTGCTGGACACTGGTATATTCTTCTTAGATGTTGTTCTTTTTCCCTTTGTTTTTTTTTGAGCAACTGTTTCTTTTTTATTCTTTTTTCTATAATTTCTTCTAAACGAGTTTAATATCGGTTTGACGTAATCACATTTTCTGAACCCTTTCTTCTACCAGATTTAGAATTCTAGGGAGTTCCCGAAATTGATGATATTTTCTAAATATATTGGGGAAATACCACCAGTAGCTCAACGGGAGGAACTGACAGTTGCATCGTTATTTATTAATTTATTTACTTACCTCAGATTCGGTATTATTCCTGTTCTTCATCCGCTTGTTATTCAATCTAGAAATCTTTTAAGGTTTGTGTCCATGCTTATCTTTTGCCGTGATGACCACTAGATGGCAACCTGTGTTATTCAAAATATTAAACTGTCTCAAATTATGAACATATAGGCTACCTTCCTCTATATCATTATTTTTTTTTCAAAGTATTTCTACGAACATCTGACTTCAGTGAGTTCAAGAAAGTTTGTCTAATAATTATAATTTTCTTTGTATTTTTCAGTATTTTATTTGAAATGTAATTTTATTTTGTGTTTTTTATCCATTCTTTATCAATTTCCTATTGACACCAAGATAAGAATAATTTTTCTACTATACTAGAATCGTGATCGAGCCGGAGTAATATATCTGCCTGATCAGGAAATTTCAGGTGTGGGTATTATTATTTACGGGGTACACAAAATCACCAATTAAAAATATATTTTTTTGAATGTGTATTATTGAGTATAATTTCGGTACGTATTGTTTTCAGGGTGAGTGGCGAGGGGCCTCACCTAAAACTACTACCCCTAATTTACACAACCGTGCGCTCATCAGACTCTTAATAGGGATTAAAATAAGGGTAGCCTACTGTTATGTTACACAAAAACGGGCGGTACAGGTAAAATTCTTAAATTCATCACATCTTTTAACTATGGGCTCTTTAAAATTACAGATTTTGTTTGAGCCGCCTGTGCCGTAAAACTCCCATAAAATTTTGATTTATTACTTCGTGTCGATTGCGATTCTAGTATAAACTACATTAGGCATCCTTTTTCTTTATCATTTGTTCATCTTCTCTATTTATTAGTAACCTGATATTGATTTTTTTTAGATTTTTCTTCCTTTATTCTAAAGTCCAAAATTATTTGTTCTTATTTAAAAACTATCGCGAATTTGTCTTATTATAAATATAAATTCTTGTGTGCTTTTTCTACTTCTGAATCCTCAATTATTTGTTTTATTTTATTTCGTATTCTGATTTTCATTATTCTTGACAGAATTTTTCCTAGTATAGGATAATTTTATTCTTCGGTAATATCCATAATTACTTTTTGCTATTATTCTTTTATATCCTCCATTAGTTGCACTTACAAATTTGCCTGAATTGGTTTTTAGACAAGTGCTCCGTTTATATTACAGATAGGACTACGGTTTCCACTAATCGTTTCTGCATTTAATTCTTAAGAGCGCATCTGTAGCACTTTTTTTAAATTATTTTTAGTAAAAGTTATACAACTATCATATTTTTTCTCTAGATATATTTGAAAAAAGTATGATAGACGTGCTATTATAATTAATATTTTAAATATCATAAAAAAATACATGTTTTTAGTTGCTATATTAGGCGAGATCTCTTCCACAAACAAATAATTGTAATTTTTAGCGATATACCCTTTTCTGTTTAGAAAAAATTGAACTAGAGAGTGGTATTACTTAACATTATGAATTTTAGAAGATTTTGAACTCTTGGAAACTTTTGATAATTTTTAACTTTTGAAGTTTTTTAACTATCCAAGATTTAGAATTTTTCAAGATTTAGAATTTTTCAAGATTTTAAATTTTTCAAGATTTTGAACTTTTGAAGATTTTAAATTTTAGAAAATTTTGAATTTTTGAAAATTTTGAACTGTTGACAATTTTAAACTTTTGCAGATCCGGATTTTTAGAAATTCTGGATTTTTGAAAGTTTTTTGTCTCTTAAAGATTTTCAATTTTTAAGTATTTTGAGGAGTTCTAATTTTAGAAAATTTTGAACTTTTGACAATTTTAAACTTTTAAAAATTTAGAACTTTTGATCATTTTTAACTGGTCAAGATTTTAAAGCTTTTGAACATTTAAAGTTTATCAATTTTTAAAAATTTTGAACTTTTGACAATTTTAAACTTTTGAAAATTTAGAAGTTTTTTAACTATTTTGAATTTTTTAAAATTTTAAACATTTGAAGATTTTAAATTTTAGAAAATTTTGAACCTTTGAAAATTTTGAACTTTTGCGGATTTTAAATTTTTGAAAATTCTGGACTTTTGAATATTTTGATCTTTCAAAGATTTTGATTTTTTAAATATTTTGATCTTTTGAAAATTTCGAACTTAAGAAAATTTTCGACTTTTGAAAATTTTGAAGTTTTGACGATTTTAAACTTTTGAAGATTTTAAATAATTGAAAATTTTGAACCTTTGAAAATTTTCAACTTTTGACGATTTTAAGCTTTTGAAAATTTAGAACATTTGAATATTTTTAACTTGCCAAGATTTTGATTTTTTCAAGATTTTGATCATTTAAATTTAATGAATTTTCGAAAATTTTGAATTTTTGACAATTTTAAAATTTTGAAGTTTTTTAACTTTTCAAGGTATTGGATTTTTCAAGATTTTGAACTTTTGACGATTTTAAACTTTTGAAAATTTAGATATTTTTCAACTATTTTGAATTTTTCAAAATTTTAAACATTTGAAGATTTTAAATTTTAGAAAACCTTTGAAAATTTTGAAATTTTGACGATTTTAAACTATTGCGGATTTTGAATTTTTGAATATTCTGGACTTTTGAATATTTTGATCTTTCAAAGATTTTAATTTTTTAAATATTTTGAACTTTTGAAAATTTCGAACTTAAGAGCATTTTTCACTTTTGAGGATTTTAAACTTTTAAAAATTTAAAACTTTTGAAAATTTTGAAGTTTTGACGATTTTAAGCTTTTGAAAATTTAGAACATTTGAATATTTTTAACTTGCCAAGATTTTGATCATTTAAATTTAATGAATTTTCGAAAATTTTGAACATTTGACAATTTTAAATTTTTGAAGATTTTTAACTATAGTCAAGATTTTGAATTTTTCAAGATTTTGAATTTTTCAAGATTTTGAACGTTTAAAATTTATGATTTAAGATTTTAAACTTTTGCAGATTTTGAATTTTTGAAAATTCTGAACTTTTGAATATTTTGATCTTTCAAAGATTTTGATTTTGTAAATATTTTGAACTTTTGAAGTTTTCGAATTTAAGAAAATTTTCAACTTTTGACGATCTGAAAATTTAGAAATTTTGATGATTTTTAACTTGTCAAGATTTTGAATTTTTCAAGGTTTTGCAAAAATTACTTAACATTAACCGGAAAATTCTATAAAAACAATTTTTATACCAAACTTATTAAAATAAGGCACATTTTCCTTGGATAATTCTCTAACCGGCAACCATGAAAGTCAATAGATGATAATTATCAGTTTGAGTATAATAAATAAATTAACCGAAAGAAATGAGTTTTGTTGTACTTTATTTTCATTTAAATATTCAATTAAATATATACGTATTTCGAATGTTACATCTTTCTGATAAATTTATGACATGGTATTTACTCGATTTAAATTTTTACTGCATTTTCGACCTTTTGAGATTATACTTTCCTTTCCCGTACTAAAAAGGTATAAATCCGGGCCTACGTCTAACGTTTTACATTTTATAAAAGAATTTTATATTACCTTTGATGCTGGAATATTTCAAGGGTCTCTTGTATAAAGAGTACCTATATCTTTTTAATGCTATCCGTTCACGAAATATTTCTTATTTTCAATTATATCTCAAATTGGAATTTCTATTTTCTTACTCGGCTTAAAGCAAATTTTTATATTTAAAATTTTGTGATTAAATCAAAATTAAAAATAGAAAGAAATACGTAATTAACAATTTTTTTAAATTCATATTATTTTCTATAAATATATGCATTCGTTTTGTCTCACTAAGCGCCCAAGATGGGTCCCTTCCAGGTACGTATTGAACAATAAATGAAATACAAAAAATAAATGTTATATAAAAATAACAAACGCTTAATAAAGAGACAGTACAAAAGCCATAGGAAAGAAGAAAGGGAAGAAGAGTGAAAAAAAAGAACGTAAAAGAAGAGTAGACATTGACAGATGACAAGAGACATTACGAAATGAAAAAGAGGTTAGGATATTAAAATTAAAATTAGCAATAGGGATGAAATATAAACGGAGGAGAAGAGGTATTAAAAGGTTTGGAAACGAAAGTAAGGAGAAAGCCTAAAATTATAATTATTGATAATTATTTGTACTATTACTGTTAATTCAAAGTTTTTACATTGCAGTGCCTATTAAGAAATATTTTGTCCATCATGCTCCAAAATTAGTGAACAAGTGAAGAACAAAGTATTATAAAAACAGATTGTTATAAACATAAACATACGATAGGTTACAAAAATTTGAAGGTATGTTTTACAGCATTGCCAAGCGTTGCTCATATTTATTTATGCCATAACACTCGGTATACATAGATATTATTTAAAAATAACTAAATCGAGAACAGCCATCAAATAAGAAGTCTTCACAAGTTCTGTTTTATTCATAGAATGAAACTGAATATTATTTGTTCAGGAGTTTCGAAAAATAAGAAAATTGGCAACTAAGGAATATGTCAATTAAATGATTTATGACGTCAGAACGCTGTTGTTTGAATGTCTCATTAAATTGGAGGGTTGTTTATTCAAATATAACATAATATCTTCTAGGAAAAACAATACATACATAAAATTTTTTCATCATATTTCAAACAAAATTTACACTTTAGAGATCTCACTTATTAGAATTATAATGTCAATAATATTATAATTTTTCTAAACAATCATATATGTCTGAAACAATTAAGCAAACTTCGCTAATAACTTTCGAAGCAGTATGAGGTATAAAGTCCATTATAACTTTAACATACTCATAATTATTCATACATAGACGTACGGGGTTAATATTCTAGTTTTAATGGAAACCAATAAACAGTTCTATATAATCCTCTATATCTATTATTCCTCATTCACTAGCATATTAATTAATCCTATTACACTAAAACTTTGAATTTATTATGCTACATAAGTACTTGATGTCAGCTAAAAGGTGCATAACTATTATATATGAGTTAACAATTCTAGCATCAAACTAAAGTTAAAAGCGCAATGATATCACATATAATATAAATGAAAAGCGATGTAGTTGAACTTTGGTGTGTAGAGTTGAATATAACATTAAATTGAATAACTTGCTCAAGCAGAGATTGTCAAATCTGAGGCGCTTAATGTAAGATAAGAATATTATTATCTATTTTAAAACAATTGTTGGAATACCATTGCTATAATGACTTATAATTTATTACGGTACAAAATTCTTTGTTTGCTCTTCTGTCTCTTTTTTACTCAAACCATTTATTGTTTTGTTACTTGTTTACTCCTTTTATTCTAAATAAATTACATTTTTACAATAAATATTATCTTGAAAATCTCATTTTGTTTATTTATTTATTTATCTTTAATATACTTTTATTAATAAATATTTATAATTCGTATTGATGTATTTCATATTACTTTCCAGACCAATCAACCAACGAGATAGGAAAATATTCTGAACAAGCTAATAAAATTTTGAAGATAAAAACGGAAATATTCATTTTGAGGTTCCGGACCATTTCCAGATGGAAGTCTGTCTGTCTATGGGTCTGTGTGTATCTTTGTGTAATCTACAAAAGTTCTAATTTTTCTAAAATCCAAAATCTTTGAAAATTCATAAACATTAAAAGTTCAAAATCTTGAAAAATTCAAAATCTTAACAAGTTAAAAATCTTCAAATGTTCTGAATTTTCTTAAGTTGGAAATCTTCAAAAGTTTAAAATATTTAAAAAATCAAAATTTTTGAAAGATCCAAATATTAAAAGTCCAGAATTTTCAAAAATTTAATCTGCAAAAGTTTAAAATCGTCAAAAGTTCAAAATTTTCATAAATTCCAAAATTTTCTAAAATTTAAAATCTTCAAAACTTCAAAATCTTGAAAAATTCAAAATCTTGAAAGAAATAATTTCAAAAGTAAAAAATTTTCAAAAATTCATAAACTTTAAATGTTCATATCTTGAAAAATTGAAAACCTTGACCGGTTAAAAATTTTCAAAAGTATAAAATCGTCAAAAGTTCAAAATGTTCTTGAGTTCGAAATCATTAAAAGTTCAAAATATTTAAAAAATCAAAATCTTTGAAAGATCTAAATAAAAAGTCCAGAATTTTTAAAAAATCAATATATCTACAGTTTAAAATCGTGAAAAGAGTTCAAAATATTCTAAAATTTAAAATCTTCAAATTTTTAAAATCTTGAAAAATTCAAAATTTTGACTATTTAAAAATCTTCAAAAAGTTCTAAATTTTCAAAAGTTTAAAATCGTCAAAAGTTGAAAATTTTCTTAAGTTCGAAATATTCAAATGTTCAAAACATTTAAAAAACTTAAAATCTTTGAAAGATCAAAATATTGAAAAGTCCAGAATTTTCAAAATTTCAAATTCTGCAAAAGTTTAAAATCGTCAAAAGTTCAAAATTTTCAATAATTCCAAAATTTTCTAAAATTTAAAATCTTCAAAAATTCAAAATCTTGAATAGTTAAAAAAGTTCAAAAGATTAAAATTGTCAAAAGTTAAAAATTTTCGAATATTCATAAACTTTAAATGTTCCAAATCTTGAAAAATTCAAAATCTTGACTAGTTAAAAATCATCAGAAGTTCTAAATCTTAAAATTGTCAAAACTTCAAAATTTTCTTAAGTCCGAACTCTTCAAAATCTCAAAATATTTAAAAACTGAAAATCTTTAAGTGACAAGACAGAATTTTTAAAAATTCAAAATCATCAAAATTTTAAATTCGTCAAAGTTCAAAATTTTCAAAAATTCAAAATTTCCTAAAATTTAAAATTATCAAATTTCAAAATCCTGAAAAATCGAAAATCTTGAAAAATTCTAAATCTTGAATAGTTGAAAAGTTAAAAATTGTCAAAAGTTCAAAATTTTCTAAAAGTTCAAAATCTTCGAAAATTCATAAACTTCAAAAGTTGAAAATCTTGAAAAATTCAAAATCGTGAAAATTCAAATTCTTGAATAGTTAAAAAACTTCAAAAATTGAAAATTGTCAAAAGTTCAAAATATTCGCAAAGTTCAAAATCTTCGAAAATTCATAAACTTCAAAAGTTGAAAATCTTGAAAAATTCAAAATCGTGAAAAATTCAAAATCTTGTATAGTTAAAAAACTTCAAAAGTTAAAAATTGTCAAAAAATAAAATTTTTCTACAACATCAGTCTCATCGAAAATTCATAAAATTCAAAAGTTCAAAATCTTGAAAAATTCAAGACATTTAAAAATTTTAAATCTTTAAATATTTCGGGTAAAATTCTAGTTTAAGGTGACACTTCAGATTTTAATATTTTTTTATATACTAATTTATACCGATACAAAAAATTGTCAAAACATGTTGTGTCAACCTAAACTAAATTTTTTTCATATACCGTCATAATCACTTATTTTCTCTGCTCATATTAAATTATATATTAATAATTTAACTGCTTTTGAACAATTAATAGTTTTCATAAATAAACAGCGTAAATTATAATAACTCACTAGTGGGTTATTATACCATAGTATCCATAAGCAAACATCGTGAGTTATAATAACTCACTACTATGATTCTGTATGTAAAAAGTGTGCAGTAAATTATTAAAAATCTTAAAGCTAATAAATACGTTCTATTGGCGTAGAATGATTTTATAACAAGTTGTAAGGAAAGTATATTTAAAACATTTTAAAATTATTAAATTAGCAACGCCTCACAGTTTATATTACGGAAATGATTCTTGGAATTTAGTGAATTTACTACACACTATTTACGAACCGAATACCAAGGTGGTTCTGTACAAACCGATTCGCCGAAGCGGAATAGTCCATTATTGTCATTGAGGTGACTTATGTCACTTTATATTTTATAAACAAATTTCTTTTTCTATACTTGTATATTAGTATTTATTTTTATAGACGTAGATAAAGTATAGTATTCAACTTGCGGTAATAGTCATAACTCAGTTGTTGAATTACAACACTCGCATGCGGCTCGTGCTGCAAACTTAACAAAATTGAATTCAAGTATCCAGTTAAATTTATTTTGCATTGTCAAAAATGATAGTTGTAGAAATTGAATTAATGAAAAGGAAAAAAATTAGAAAAAGATTCTGACAGCCATGTGCAATTTAAAAATACCCATATAACGATAAATTAATTATTTAAATATCTAGTCAGGCAAATAAATTATTTCAATATAACTTTTTAACAACTTATAACTCGGGAATAAGATATATCGGCGTGTAGTTTTCGCTAAACTTCTTATATTTGGTTGAAGTTTATGTTAACATAGTTGCCAAATGTATATTTTCCAAGAAGTACCGAAAAATACTCTTTTTGAAGCAAAATTATTGGTTTACGTCAAGTATAACACCCTGCATTTATTTATACCATTTCATAGACCCTTTATTCATCTTTCCAAAAATGTGTACATTATGGTTGGTCTTAGTTTTTGGGGATATATTTATTTTTGTATAAACACACGTCAAAAATATAAAATTGTAATATGATAGGAAATTTCTGGTTAAGTTTATTCATTATTTATATATCTTTATGGGTATGTGGGAAAACTACACGTTAATATCTTCTCCATTTTCGTGTTATGAGCTATTAAAATGCGTGTTATAATTTTAGTCTGGGTATTAGAGGATGTCTACCGGTCTGTTGTGAAACTACTTTGACGAAAATAATTTTATATTCAATATAAAAACGAAGATAAATAATAATAATAATTATTATTTATCTGATTTATACAAATTTATTTACATACTTATGGCTTTTTTCGATATAGAATGGTTTTCTTTGTTAGTTTAAAAATTAGTATAAAGGAGGGTATCGTTTTAAATGGGTGTTTTGAAGAGGAAAACGAAAAAATTTGTTTTGTATTAAAACTATAAGCTTAAAATGAATTTCCATTGCGAGAAATTCTAAATTACCTGATTTTTAGGGTGTATACGGACAGCTAAAATTATTAATAAATAAAACATATTTAATGGAAGAAATCTCTTTGAAATGAAAAAAAAAATACGTAGAATGAATCACTAATATTTTTAAAACTATTACATCTGTCTAGAAAACCCCAAATATTTAACAATTGTTAACTGAAAAATCTAAGAACTGGAAAAGTTTGACATTTATTATTAATATCCAAGTTGTTAAACCAATTTTTAAATATGGCAACATCGAATGTCTTAACACAGAATCACAGTAGCTCCTATATGAGGTGGAGCTTTTGGGAGACAAATACTCATGATTGTGCGCATGCGTCGTTAATGTTAGATTAGGTTTCTTCTGATTATTTGGAATACAAATAAAAAAAAACTATTATTTGGATTTAATGGGGGTTAATCAGTAATACAAAATTGCATTTATTTAGCATTTCACAAAAAAAAAAATTATGGAATATTTGTCTCCCAATAGCTCCCCCTACTATGAACCTTATACTGTGGCAGAACTAGGACTTTTATGTTTTTTTTAACTTTAATATATTTATTACCCGTATTGATAAGCAAAGACCAGGATTTAGAAGATTTTTTTACGATCAAACGTTTAATTTCAAATATTTAATATTTTTGAGACGTCTTAAGGTAGATCAGTTTAAGAAATAAGCGAAAGATGGCGCCAGTCGTCAATTTAAGTTTGAATTATCTATTTAAGCAAAGATGGCGTTACAATCGAAGTTATTTATTTAATTATATGCTTAGCTTTTGCTACAAAATGCCCTATAATTATTGTGTTGCAATGTTCAAGAATAGTATTTTTAATAGTGATTCAAAAACTAGAATAAAAACGGTTATTTGGTTATTTATAGTGTTGAGGTGTAGTATTTCCGGTAGTACAGAGAAAACTGTCGACTGTAAACCGAATTTAAATAAATCCTAGTGGCACCATCTTTCTCATATTTGTTTAACTGATCTACCTTAAGTGACAGATTTTTTTTAATTATAGGTTGAATATAGGTTTAAAAAATCATAAAAAATAAGGGTTAAATTTTTATTACTCAGGTTTTTAATGGCCCATTAACCTAAAATCAAGCAAACACCCCATTCGTGTAAGAAGTATAAATGTTAATCTTTTTATTGATCTAAATAGGATTACACCATGGTTGAAGTATATCAGGTTAGACATTGCGCAGGATATGTGACGTGACCTGGTGCCCATCAAAAATTTTTAATGTGTCATTATATGAGGTTATTATCTTTTTTGACATTTTTTTATTTAATTTCACCTATAAACTGATTAAAAATGTATTGCGCTATGTTTGGTGTAAAAGTAATACTCGCTCTAAAAACAGTACAAAGTTTTTTCGATTTTCGAAGTGCCCTTTATTACAAAAACAGTAAGTTTTATATGAATAAACATGTTAACATTTTTAGACTTTATTTTAAATAATACAAAAAAAGTTCTGTAATATGTATTGTGTAATAGTTTTAAGTAGTTACGTATTCATTTATTAGTTAGCATTTTATTCAATAATGACAATAAAGCACTGCACAACTTATGAAAAAGTTTATTTTACATACCAACTTGTATGACTGTAAATCTAAGTTATACTCGTATTTACATTTGCCATATTCGTTCTAGAGTGTAAATTAAGCACTAGGTATATGAAAACCTAAGTAACATAAACCTGCAATAACAATGTTCATCAAAAAGTTTCACTGATAATATAAGCTATTTGAAATCACTTTTTTTAAATAATTTTTTGATTAAACATTTATAAAATCACTAAAGTTAGTCTAAAGTATTTTATTTGTTACATATTTGACAATTAGTTTAACGATAAAATTAGCCATAACATAATTGGGCATTTTCTGGTTCTTACATCTAGCAATTAAATAGTTTTTATAATACAAAACACATCGGAATCGTAAAAAAATTTATACCTTTATTAAAGTAGTTATCACTTTTTAGTGTACAATACTTTACAGTACATTTTTATTAAATATATAGCCGTAAAAAAATAAAAACCACCCGAAAGGCACAATAACCCTATGCAATCAAATGTTAAATTATTTCGATTGGACTCCAGCTGACGTCATGCGCAAACTTGGACGAATTTGGGACGTCTGAGTGTCTAACCTGTGTAATTTTTAAATCATGGGATTACACTATAACGTGAAATAAAATATTACTAACACATTTTTTAAAATCTTTATTCAAATATTTATCAATCTTAATTTTTTAAATTAACGTGAAAAGTATAGTTAGTATTGTTTGAAATATTGAAACTTCGATATTTTAAATCAGATGAAATGCTATTTAAATGAATACCTTTTGCTCTTCCATCCATTTGATGAACATATCATAATCTTTAGTGTCTTCTGATTTTTGCTGTATTAACCACGATTCTGCTTTATTATTTTAGGTATCAATGTTAGAACTTATTTTTAAGTAATATACAACCAGTAACAACTGTCGTGACAACAATAAATCTTATGTGATAGATTGCAAATTCATTTTTGTATTTGTCATTTCGATGACAGCTGATGACATCACTAATTCAACCATTTTACATTATTGGTTCTTTATTTCAATTTTTTGTAGTAATAATACCAGTATTTATGATTTTAAAGTGTACCAATAAAAAATAGCAGAAAGTATTCGTGGATAACTGGTCTTTAAAACACTTGACCTATTTCGAGAAAAATCGCGGGTGTTCTATTAAATGACAGCTGGCCGCCATGTTGCCAAATCCTCCTTGTCAGTCCTTGTGATTTCAAAATTTCGAAATTAAAAAAAAGTATGTTCCGTGGCGTTTTAAAGAAAAAATCTTTTAGTGAGAAAAATTACGTACGGGGTCGCAAAAAACCCAAAAAACGATACTCTCCTTTGTCATGTAACTTTGTATTAAATTTCATTCCTTGAAGAAAATGTTTCAAGAAATTTTCATATCTAAACGAAAGTCTAACGGAATTTAGTATGTAGATAAGCTTTTATTAAAATTGATGGAGTTGCTAGAGTAACAAGTGAGCTATCAAGTAATTTCAAACACTTCTACCTAATAACTAAACCATTACTGTCTAAATTATTAATGATTACCTAAACCCTCTCCCGCTTCCATCTTCAAATTTAATATCCTTTCTTGATCTCAGCAATTTTCCTAGGATATTCGACAACGTACCCGAAGTAGTAATCGTGCCTCTCTCATCATATCTTTACAACACTTAACGATAATGCTCATAATACCAACCCTATTGTCGGCATAAGCATCTCGGTACAATCGAAATTGCAATTTTAAGACGTTTCATTGTAATATAAGCAGATTTTAGTGAAATTGAACGCGTTCACTGACTCAATTAATTACAAACATTATTAGTTGATAATTGTGTGATGGAACTGTCTACAACATATATGTTATCTGTGAGCTGGCACTCGCAGGAATAACGAGGTCAACGATTTGACAATGGGCTGTTCCATTGTCTTACTAACCCCTGAGAGCTGTTACGCTTTGCTATTCGGAGAAACGGTTTGCGGATATATTGTAATAAAAACGAATTTAAATTATCAAATATATTATTTAATAGAATTTTCAACAAAATCCATAAAATATTTGTTATTAATAATACATAAGACAAAAATATAAACATATTACGGAAAAAAAATAATCCCATCAATAAACAAAATGTGGCGTTTGCAACGACAACGGGTGGTTGATTGAATACTTGCACACAAGTTTTTAATTCCTTCGAGACGGCATTGCATGGTCGTATATATACTTTAAGTTGACAAGATGATTACATCAATCATTTTTCGAAGCCGATAAATAATTTATGATAGCGTTGAGATGAATCTTATTTATGAAAACGTAAACAGGAAAATATATTTATGAGCTGTTTCAAAAAAAAGTAAAATAATTTATATACAGTGCAAACGTAAAGTGATTTTTGTACCATAAAATATTTAAGAGAATACTCGGATGGGTGGGCTTTTATTTCAGATGGAAAATTTACCCTAATTTAAACTTTTGGGCAGCTACTCCCTTGAAAATTTTAATTGCAACAGAATTCCACTGATAGCAATTCAAAGTGTTTTTAATTATCTATTCAGCGGTTTAAACAATTTTTTTTAAAGCACCTCTTGCGACTAATAATCGTAATTAGACGTCTTAAACTTTGAACAATTTTCTGATCCGTTAATCCGTTTTCTGATCAGATTATATAAACCATGTATTTTTAATATTCCATAAAAATAGTTCCATTATTATTTATCAATAATATGCAGGATATTTCAAGATAATATGTAATATTTTAAACGAAATGAGATAGTAGCGAGTTTTGATTTAAAAAATAAAAATCAATGTCTAGTACCACAATTATATTTAATAAAATTTAAATTGGAAGTCAACTAGTTTTGGCATACAAATGCCATCATCATGACTATAATACGAGATGTATCAATGAGAAACAAAAAGAACTATTATAATAGAGAGACTTCCCAAAAATTAGGCGTTGAAATTGTTAAATTTGAATTAAATTAAAGAGTTCACATGAATTCACATTCACATGAATTTTTAAATAAAAAAAAAATCTCATAAGAGCCGAAACAGGCTACATTAAGCGACTATGAAACATAGTGATGCCATAAACGTAGAAGAGATGATGTTATAAGGGAGAAAATTTATAGAAACAAGTGAATTATATAACTTTAAAAAACCTTTACTTTTCTTTATTTAAGCGCATAAGCACAATTAATTCGTCTTTATAAACAACAGAACAATTGACAATACACGGAACTTATAGTGACGTCGATAATCGACAAAAAACGACGCCATAAAAAAAAGTTACCAATAAAATTGTACTGGTCATTTAAAAAGTCATGAAAATTTTGCATTTAATTTTTCAAGTAAAATTAATTCATCATTATAAATAACCGACTGATAATTTATGGTACTTAAAAAAATGGCGAAAGCACTTTGTCTGGCTCAATATTTAGAATCTTAAAAATGGTGAAAGCGCTATAATTTCTGCGTTATTTAAAAATCGATAATCGCTGCACTTAAAATTAAAAAACAATTTTTTTGCAATTACACTAAATAATACAGGCTATAAAAATGCCTAGAAGGCTTATAGTGACGTCATTAATATAGAAGAAACGACGTCATAAGTACAAAAATTAAGGAATTGTACGAGTTAATTAAAAATTCCTAAGCAAAATTAATTTATCTTGATCAATTACATGGTTAATATCTAATTAACCCTTTAGCTGCGGTTGCCGTATATAAATGCTTTGGAAAAAATTTGCTGTGATGTGGGCATCGTAAATAAACAGTTTAATATATTTTGTTATTTCCCCGCAAATTTTTACATATTTTACATTTTTTTACAAATTTTACAAATTTTTACAGATTTTTTCAATTTTCGAAATTTTTGAAATTTTCGAATAATTTTTTGGTTTTTTGACATTTTTGAAATGTTCAAAATTCATGAAATATTTTTAATTAATCGAATAATTTTGTTTTTTGAAATTTTCGAAATATTTTAGAAATTTTTGAATATTTTGACATTTTCACGTTTTGAAATTTTTGATATTTATTTGAAATTTTCGAAATATTTTTTTTGAAACCTTTGACATTTTTGAAATAATTAAAATTCTCAATTTTTTTTAAATATTTATTTTTAATTAGATGAATAATTTTATGTTTTTTGAAATTTTTGATATATCTTAAAAAAATTCACTTTTATACATTTATGATGTATTTTTTAAATTTTCAATTAATTTTTTAATGTTTTGTGATACTTTTGACACATTTTAAATATTTAAAATTCATGAAATATTTTTAATTAATCGAATAATTTTGTTTTTTGAAATTTTCAAAATTATTTAGAAATTTTTGAATATTTTGACATTTTCACTTTTTGAAATTTTTGATAAATGTTTGAAATTTTCGAATAATTTTTTTATGTTTTTTTACTTTTTACATTTTTGAAATGATTCAAATACTTGAAATTTTATAAATATTTTTAATTAGATGAAAAATTTTATGTCTTGAATTTTTCGATATATCTAAAAAAAAATTTGAATATTTTGACTTTTCCACTTATGAAATTTTTGAATTTTTCAAAAAAAAATGCAAAATTTAAAATTTTTACATTTTTGATAATTTTTTTAAATTTCGAATTGTTTTTTAACGTTTTTTAAAACATTTTACATTTTTGAAATATTTTATGAATTTTTGAATATTTTGACATTTTAACTTTTTGAAATTTTTTATTTATATTTGAAATTTTCGAATAATTTTTTTTTACATTTGTCATTTTTTAAATGATTAAAATTCTTGAAATTATTTTAATTTTTTAATTAGATGAATAATTTTATGTTTTTTTAATTTTTCAGTATATCTTAAAAAATTTTTAGTATTAGGAATTTTGAAATTTTTGAGTTTTTCGAAAAAAATTGCAAAATTTCAAATTTTTCATTTTTGATATATTTTTTAAATTTTCGAATAATTTTCTAATGTTTTTCATTTAATTTTTTAAGTAAAATTAATTCATCTTTATTAATAACAGAGTAATAATTTATGATACTTAAAAAAATGGCGAAAGAACTTTATCTGGCTCAATATTTAGAACCTAGAAAATGGTGAAAGCGCTATAATATCTGCGTTATTTAAAAATCGATAATCGCTGCACTTAAAATTAAAAAACAATTTTTTTGCAATTACACTAAATAATACAGGCTATAACAAATGCCTAGAAGGCTTATAGTGACGTCATTAATATAGAAGAAACGAAGTACAAAAATTAAGGAAAATAGAATTGTACGAGTTAATTAAAAATACATAAGCAAAATTAATTTATCTTGATTAATAACATAGTTAATATCTAATTAACGCTTTAGCTGCGGTTGCCGTATATGATTGCTTTTAAAAAAATTTGCTGTGATGTGGGCATCGTAAATAAACAGATTAATATATTTTGTTATTTCCCCGCAAATTTTTACATATTTTACACTTTTTTAAAAATATTACAAATTTTTACAGATTTTTTCAATTTTCGAAATTTTTGAAATTTTCGAATAATTTTTTGGTTTTTTGAAACTTTTGACATGTTTGAAATGTTAAAAATTCATGAAATATTTTTAATTAATCGAATAATTTCGTTTTTTGAAATTTTCGAAATATATTAGAAATTTTTGAATATTTTGACATTTTGAAATTTTTGATATTTATTTGAAATTTTCGAATTATTTTTTTAGAAACTTTTGACATTTTTGAAATAATTAAAATTCTTAATTTTTTTTTAAATATTTTTAATTAGAAGAATAATTTTATGTTTTTTGAAATTTTTGATATATCTTAAAAAAATTCACTTTTATACATTTATAATATATTTTTTTAATTTTCAATTACTTTTTTAATGTTTTTTGACACTTTTGACACATTTTGAATATTCGAAATTCATGAAATATTTTTAATTAATCGAATAATTTTGTTTTTTGAAGTTTTCAAAATATTTTAGAAATTTTTGAATATTTTGACATTTTCACTTTTTGAAATTTTTGATAAATGTTTGAAATTTTCGAATAATTTTTTTATGTTTTTTAACTTTTTACATTTTTGAAATGATTAATATTCTTGAAATTTTATAAATATTTTTAATTAGATGAAAAATTTTATGTTTTTTGAATTTTTCGATATACTTATCTTAAAAAAATTTGAATATTTTGACTTTCCCACTTCTGAAATTTTTGAATTTTTCAAATAAAATACAAAATTTAAATTTTTTTCATTTTTGATAAATTTTTTAAATTTCGAATTGTTTTTAATGTTTTTTAAAACATTTGACATTTATGAAATATTTTATAAATTGTTGAATATTTTGACATTTACACTTTTCGAAATTTTTGATTTATATTTGAAATTTTCGAATAATTTTATTTTTTAACATTTGTCATTTTAAAATTGAAAAATTTCAAATTTTTCCTTTTTGATATATTTTTTAAATTTTCGAATAATTTTCCAATGTTTTTTTTTTCTTTTGACATTTTTAAAATGTTGAAATTCTTGAAAATTTTTAAATATTTTTAATTAGAAGAAAAATTTTATGTTTTTTGAAATTTTCGGTATATTTGAAATTGCCGAAATTAATTATTATTTTAATCGACACCACATTGGGCAAAAAACGTACGTACCAAATATTAGAAAAATATATAGAGTGGTTCTTAAGTTATGATTCATTAAAAAAAGGGACAAAATTATTAAATCAAACTGTATCTAGGTTATGAAGAAAGACAGGTCCATTAAATATAGGCTATTTTGAATCGCCTCGGTGTGCCTCATTTACACTTACAGTATGCGCATTTCACAATGAATCACCCTGTATAAATTATAATAATTTTCACTTTTTTTGTACATGAATTTTGCTTATACATTCAAATAGATTTTTTATATGTTTTTAATTAACTCGTACAATTCTTAATTTTTTACTTATGACATCATTTCTTCAATATTAATGACGTCCCTTTAAGCCTTCTAGGAACATGTTATAGCCTGTTTTATCTACTGTAATTGTAGAGAAATTGTTTTTCTAATTTTAAGTAGTTTAGTAATTATCAATTATTAAACAACACAGGTACCATGCACTTTCGCCATTTTTTAAAGTTTAAGCATTTGACAGAATAAGGCACTTTCGCCATTTTTTAAAGTTCCGAGTATATAACATGATAAATAGCTTTCACCATTTTTTAAAGTATTTAACCTATTAAGTGCTTACGCCATTTTTTAAAAGATCTGCGTATTTAATCTGATAAGGAGCATTCACCATTTTTAAACGTTCGAGTATTTAAACTGACAAAACGCTTTCGCCATTTTTGTAAAGACCCAAAAATTATTACTCGATTATTTATAAATACGAATTAACTTTAATTATAAGATTAAATGCAAAATTTTCATTACTTTTTAAATGATGACAATTTTATTGTTATCTCCATTTTTTTTATGTCGTCGTTTCTTCCACATTAATGACGTTACTATAAGTTCCATGCGCGCATGTTGTGGCGTGTATCGTCAATGTGTATTGTCAATTATTCTGTTGTTTGTAAATACCAATTATTTTGTTTATAATCTTAAATAAACAATAGTAATGGGTTTTTAATGAACTTGTTTACATAATTTTTCTTCCTTATGACGTCATCTTTAATACATTAATGACATCACTTTTTCATAGTCACTTGATGTAGCCTGTATCGTCTGGTATAAATATAAAATTTGTTTAATAATTTTAAATGCTTTAGGAGTTATCGACTTTTAAAAAAAAGTATGTCTGATAGCGCTTTCGTCATTTATTGAAAATTGCAAAATATTTAATTATTTTTTACTTATGACGTCATCTCTTCTACAATAATAATGTAAAATTCAATGATATAAAAGCAAAGAATAACAAAAAATAAGGATGACGTAAAATGACATTTGACAAGTTTTAACCATCTTTAATTTCAACCAGTAAGAAATGGAGTTTATTAAAATCATTATATTTCACTATTCTAGAAAGCTCAGAAGAATTTTATACATATATTTTATTATTGCGAAAATAATGAAGTAGACTTTTGGCCAAAAGTAATCCTTCCCAGTTGGTAAACTATTTTCTATTTTGGAAACATAGAGAATAGATAGTATTAATAGATATCGTGACTATTTATCAGTTTTGAACTACATAGAAATAATTAAATACAGAAGTTTTTGCAACTATGCAATCCGACAAAGTACCACTGATGATTATTATAAGGATGAAACATGTATAGTAATGATCTGAGAAACTTACTCTCTCTATTTTTGACTTTATTGACATCTTTTTTAGTAATGACGTCATACCTTATAGCGACTGTCACTTCCGGTTTTTCGATTAGCAGAAAAATCTATGCAGGTAGTCTCCTTGCTATACAATATATAAAATTTCATCTAAATCAGTTTAGCCCGTTAGACGCTATCGTGTTCACATACAGATACACATACACGCACCTACACACAGACACACAGACAGACATCATGGTAAAAATGGTAAAAACGTAAAGATCCGTTAAAATCTGGGTATGGGCAAAAAATAATAATAGCAATACTTTTCTTTTACACAAATTTGTCGGGTTCGGAAAGTAAAAAGTACATTAAAAAATACAGTAGATAAATTTGAAATACAGAATGACACATGATATATTTTTGTTAGAATAATTCAAATATTTTTATTATCAATTGTAGATAATTTTCTTCATTATAAACCCATTAATATTTTTTATAAACCTTAAAGAGTAATATATTTCCTAACATTTTATACATTCAGTTCAATCTAATAAATGGCAGATTTGTGTACACACTGATAATGAGATTACTAGATTTAGATGGAATAAAACCGTATTTTTAGTATTTACTCAGCGAATGGAATATTAAAGATATGAATAAATGCATAACGACGTTCCCGAAACCATCAAAAACTTTTCTTTAAAAGATTAAATAAGAAAAAGAAAAGTTATAATTGTTTTCATCTGGAAAGTAATTTGTGTATATATTATTTATGCTGTAAGTCTCAGAGTCATCACAGATTAAAAAAAATCGGTTGTGTCACCCAAAACATTCTCGAAGAATATTCAGATACTTAATGTTAAAGTTTTAAACCTTGACATTTTTTATTTTTGAGAGGTGACAGTTGGAGAAATAATTTTCAATGTCTTTCAAATGACATATATTACAAGTCAAATTCCGTGACATATTGATTCTGTCATTTTTTGACAGTGACACTTCCGTTTGACAGATCATAATCAGATCAAGCGTGTGGGTTCTATCTTAGAAGAATGAACACAGACACATGGACACACAGACAGACAGACAGCACACACACTTCCATCTGGATATAGTATTAATCGTCTCAAAATGGATATAATTTTTTTTTACCTCGTTCACAATACTTTCTCTTCTCAGATGGTGATCAGGGAAAGTAAAAGGTAAGTTTCTTATATTTTGATCAATTTTAATTTTTGATATTATAGACATTATTGATAACCACGTTAAATTATGTTGGTATAACGTATATAGGTACAATCTGTATATTTAAATATCAACATTATCATGCTTTATATAGTATAATTTGAACCGAAATGTGAACTTGAAATTGTTAACTAAAATAACAATATATTCAATTTAACTAGAAATAATAGAGGTGTGCGTTATATCTGACCTTTATTTTAAAGACAAATAGCTTCTTACTATTGTTTCAATAATATTATCTATTACTGAGGCCCAAAAGCCTCAGTATTAGTTTCATGATTGCAAAAAAAAAATTCTTACCCCCATTTTTTATCAATTTTCTCGATGTTTCCGAGTTCCTTGAGTCCGAAAATGCAATAAAAATCATGTCCGGAACTCTGAATGTCTGTCTTTCTTGATGTAAATACTGTAACTTTTGAACGAAAGCTCTGATCGAGTTCCGGTTTTCACTTTAACGAGTTAGTTTTATCCAAGGAAGAACCCTATTGAATTTGAGCAGGATCGGATCCGGTACCCATCGTACAAATTCAAGTGGTTTACATAGAAGTTTTTTCCAATTCAAATTTTTAGAAGAAAATGTCAAACGGAGTTTACGAAATGGATATGTTGCATACATTATTGACACATTGTTCAATTTTAGCGGTTTTTTGGTTTTTTTTTTTAGCTTTTTTTACGATTTTTTGATTATTTTCGTTTTTTTCCGTGTTATTTTTCATTTTTTTTTATTATTTTTCTTTTACTTTGGTTTCGTTTTTTTTCTGTTTTTTCTGATCCTTTTTTCTATTTTTTTTAATCTTTTCTCATTTTCTCTCATTTCTTTTTCTTTCGTTTTCTAATTTTTTTATGATTTTATAATTATTTTATAGACTTATTCTGGTTTTTTCTCAGTTTTCTGAATTTTTGCTTTTTTCTGTTTGTTTTTTCTGATTTTTTCGATGTTTTCTAATTTTTCGTCTTTTTTGTCATTGTGTTGTCTTTTTTTCTATTCTTTTTATTGTCCAATTACTTTTTTTCTATTTCTTTTTTGTTTTCAATTTTTTTCTCATTTTTTCTTATTCCTTTGATTTTTTCCGATTTTTTTACGATTTTTTTGTCATTTTTTTGTGATTTTTTTACGATTGTTTCAATTCTTCCGATTTATATTTTTATTTTTCTTTTGTTTACAATTGTTCCGATTTTTTGCAATTTTTTTTTATTTTTTCCATATTTTACAATATTATTCTTCATTTGTTTCCAACATTTTCCAATAATTTTTGTTTCTGTTTCAATTACCTATTTCCGATTTTTTCTTATTTTTTCGATACTTCCAATTTTTAATTTTTGACTAATTTTTTTGATTTTTTTCATGTTTTATTCTGGTTTTTTCAATATATTCTAATTTTATGATTTTTTCTCATTGCTCTATTTTCATTCTATTCTTTTGTTTTTTTTCCTAATTTTTCCCATCCTCTGATATTTTTTGATATTTTGGATTTTTCTTTCTTTTTTCTTTTTCTTATCTTTTTCTTATTTTTCTGTTGTTTTTTAATTTTTTCCATTGTTTTTTGATTTCTTTCAAATTCCTTCAGTTTTTTTCTGACTTTTTCTTATTTTTCTGGTTTTTTCGATTTTTGTCGATTTCTTTCGTTTTTTTTCGATTTCTTTCGATCTCGTTCGATTTTTTCGATCTCTTTCGATTTTGTCTATTTCTTTTGATTTTTGTCGATATCGTTGGATTTTTTTTCTATTGATTTTTTCGACTTTTGTTGATCTTTTATTTTTTTTTTATTTTTTTTATTTTGTTTTCTATTTCATTTGATTTTTTTTATATTTCTTTTTGATTTCTTTTGATTACTTTCCATTTATTTCGATTTCTTTTTTTCGATTTTTGTTGTTTCTTTTTTTAGATTTTTGTTGATTTTTTCCGTTTTTTTTTTGATTTCTTTTATTTTTTTCCATTTCATTTATATATTTCCCAAACGCACAATTTTATGGTATTTTTAATAAATTATTAAATAGACGGTTTATAAGTTTTTGTTGTTCCCCATTTTTATATCTCTTTTTTTATTTTTAATAAATTATTATATTTTTTTTCCTATTTGTAACGAATTACTGATTCCCAAGAGCCTCAATATTAGTTTCGTGATGGCGAAAAAAATTTCTTACCCCCACTTTTTACCACTTTTCTCGACGTTTCCGAGCTCCCTGAGTCCGAAAATGCAAAAAAATCCTGCCCGGACGTCTGGATGCCTGTCTGCCTGTATGTCTGTATGTAAACACCGTAACTTTTGATCGAAAACTTCGATCGAGTTCCGGTTTTCACTTTACCTAGTTATTTTTGTCCAAAGGAAGACCTCTATTGAATTTGAGCATGATCGGACCGGCCCTTTCCCGCCATATAAATTAAAGTGGCTTGCATGGAAAAACTTTTTTCCAATTCAAATTGTTAGTACTTTTTCCACTTCACATTATGTATAATATTCCCCTACGTGTATGTGAAAAGTTTAGCCAGTATCGCACAAGCCATTCCGGCCCACAACGAGCCATAAAAATCAAGTTCTCAAGTATATTAATTTGTACATATATTTGAGAAGTTTGGCCGGGATCGCACAAGTAGCCTAAGTAGCGCCAATGCTTCACAGCATAAAAAGTGTTCGCTCGATGGGCCGAAGTCCCGAAACGGTTCACCACCGTTTGAGCGTTTCTAGAATTTGATTTGTGTTTATTTAATATGATGCTGGTGTTTAAACATTTCGAAACAATATTAGAACTAATAATACAGTTTTCAAAACAAACTATATAAATCAAGTACAAATTTTAAGCAACTTCAAAGTTTATTATAAAGACAAATGTTTCGGTAATGCATATGGCGTTTTAAGAAAACTTTAGTATTCAAATACATTCTCAGATTGTAAATAAATTAAGGCGCTTTCGAAAAAGGGCCCAAATCGAAATATATTAGCTCATTGTAGAGACCCTTTTCGCAATTTACTTTTACGTAAATCGTTCTCTTCTGTTCGTGAGTTATTTAATAGTTTCAAAATGCCTTTCTTATGTGAGAAATTGTGTTTTTTTATTAAGTAAATAGAGGTTCTTGTTAGCGTTGACTGAAAGTTATTTTTTAATATATCTATTGTATTTTAGAATTGAAAAGTTTTAAGGAATATTAAAATAGACTAAGGAAATTTAAACAATTTCCATTGTAAAGTGCCAGAAGTACTTAGGCTAAATCATGATATTTTATACTAGAAATATTTCTATATATAACAACTTCTATATAAATTCTTCAAAATTCAAATAATCCTTAATTTTGGAAAAAAACATCATCAAGTTATCTCATATTTAGTAGAAATATTTGTTAATTTCAGTATTTAAAATATGTGTCTACCTTCAATTATAATTTTCCAATACATTAAATAAAAATAAATCAATGATAAATTCTATATATCCAGTGAATACATTATTTAAGCTTAAAATTGTATAATCCGGTATGAAACAATTAAAATATTGAATTAAGTAGCATTTTTTTTGATATTGTGGTTTTTTTTACACAGCAAAATCTTTTCTGGATAAACTGTAACCCTCTAACAAAGAATAAAATATCAGAAACTTTTTATACTACAAAAATTTGTGAAAAGAGATATAAATATGAATTCTACGTAGCTTGAAAGAGCATCAACAATTAGATTAGTGTGAATTTATTCAGAATTCTTCCGTTCTCGGAAACTTGAAAAAACCTCGTCTTTGTATCTCCACAATGACTTTATTTAAAGTTATAATAAACCATAATTGCTAAGACGAACTTTTACTATATAAATGTTGTTAGTTGTTTAAGCTTATTTTATAATTTAATTATTACATAAACTTTTCAAAATTGTATACGAATAAAAAAAATCCCTTTAGGCCCCTATAACTTTTCGGTCTTAATAGGGACAAACTTTTGGTAACGTATTTTTTTGTTTAGTTTTTTATACTGAATCAAAATCTGGAATAAGAATTTTTAATGTTATACAAATAAAACATCTAAAATCAGAATTATAAATTTTTACTAATAAATAAAATTTCAGGCCCCTATAACTTTGTTGTCTAATAGGCAAAAACTTTTCTTTGTAAAATTTTTGTTCACTTTTTATGTTGAGTCTAAATCTTATATTTAAATTTTAAATTTTATATAAATAAGAAAAATATATCACTTTAAAATTTTAGGCCCCTATAACTTTTTTGTCTTAGCAGTCACTTTTTTGGTTACTTTTTATGCTGAATAAATATTCATAGGATACAGATAGACAGACAGACTTACAGTAACGAACTTTTTCAAAATTTTTCAAAAATATTCACTATAATTTAATTCGAGACTAAAGTACGTTTTAATCCTTCGAGTCCACTAGCTCCACTCGGGCAACAATCTTCATTTTCGGGTTTAAAAGTGGCACTTTAGTCCCTTTATACATAATATACTATTTTAGTTGTAGTCCCTTTTACAGCCTCATTATATTTCTAATCGAATTATAACAAATATGTTAGATTTTTAAATTTTATGACCTATTTTTATCCTACGAAATTATTATTCTTTACCGCTAACTTTAATTACCAATATCAAAAAATATAAAAGAAATTTGATTATATATGGGAAGAATACTAAATAAATGGATAATTTTATTAAATCAAAACAACAACTACCAAGAAACTAGTTTTATTTGAGAACGAATTTATAAAAGCAAATTTTTTTAATTTAATGTATACCAATTACAATATTAAAATTATTTCTTCAAAGCTAAAAAAATAATGTATTCCCGTTTGTTTAACATTTGTGGCATGTGAATATTCCTTAAGGGGTGATTTGTATTCCGCGGAATGAACAGTTTTAATGACTTTCAATAAAGTTTTCAGATCACCGCCATAAAGCGCCAATAATGAAAATGAATAGCGCACGATTAAAGTCAATTTCAAAGATGAAACTGGTTTGCCCTTAAAGGTCCGATAGCTTCAATAAAAGTAATTTTTATTTTAGATTTAAAGCTAAAATATTAATAGAAAATATTTTATGGTTAGTAGGTATACTCAGAAATATAATTAACGTTTCCTGGTTTTGAACATAAAAGAGAAATAAATTTTAATGATTTGAAAAAAAAAATATACAATGACTTGGAAAAAACGAAAAAAAATCCACTTTTATAAAGTTCAAGTCTGATATAACAATCTAATTAGGTAATTGAAAATATTAAAACATAAATGCAGAAGTGTGCCACAAGGCAGTGTGTTCGGACCAGTGCTATATAAACGTTACAAAGTGTGTAACGCTCTTTGCGTCATCATGCGCTCTTTTGATGCCTTAGTCAAGGTTTCGGATTGCTTCCGGCGCCACCTTCCGTTTAAAGTGTGAACGGCACTTGCACCAGACAGCCTCAGTGGAGAAAAAATATTCCACTGGTCGTTAAGGCATCGGCAAAATTACTAACGGGCTTTACTTGCCCTAATGGGTTGAGCACCTGGGTATTCGCTGCGAGAAAAGATTCCTTAAATAATGAACTTTTATTTATAAATAATCCCAAATCCAGTTATAATGAGGAACAAAAGGCGTTTTACTAATTGGCCATATTTCGGACGTTACAGGCACGTATTCCAGGCAGGCGTAGTGGTCGGATTGACGGTTCCGGCACGACTGGTCATGCGCCTTACGGTCGACTGAGCTTGACTCAACCATGGTATAACCTAGTAAAACAACTCTCGGTTGGCGCCAAAGTTAGCGTTTTTTCTTCGAGCAGGCATCGTCGCCATCTTCTCTGTACTGATCATGTACTCTCCAATGGTGTGACCGACCACAGTCACATGATTTTAGTTGACATTTGAGAGTCGGCTGTTGTGTATCTGTGTTATTTTCATATATGTATATTATAAGATAAGATATAAGATATAGTTTATAGTTATTTTATTTCGCCATTGCTGTATCCAATAATTATTTATTTATAATTTGTTGAACCTACTACTTTATTTTTATTTATCAATAAAATAAAAAATGCGTGGTTTATGACGTTAAAAATAGCAGATTCCATTTGACTGTAGCAACTTACTTTTTATGTTCGACCCATCTTGAACCGCGCTTAATTTCACAAATTTGGTAGTTTTTGTTTTAAATCAATTATTTTCTGGATATAAACAGATCAAAAAATATATTTAATAACAAAACAAAACATTATAGAACTAGATAGTTCTTATTTTGTCTATTTTTCAATAGTGCGTGCGCTGGTACCACTTTTGTGCTACATTTGACAACCCTGAAAAACAGTACGGGCAAAATGGCGTCAAGGTTAAATTTCTCTACTTAAAGAGATCAAACGGACCACCTGAGAGTTACCATACTGATAGAATATATGTACTGTGACTCGACCTATCTCTAAAAGTCTCAGAACCGGTACTCAGTACTCGGCTCTCGGCTCGAACTAAGATCTTTAAACTGGTACTCAGTACTCGGCTCTCGGCTCGAACTAAGATCTTTAAACTGGTACTCAGTACTGGGCTCGAACTATTGATATTCTATAAGGTACTGTTTGTGGCGTACGAAGACATCCAATACAACTGTCTCCATCTTTCGGAATTAGGTTAACTTAAGGCCGCTGTATTTATTATATTTTTAAATTAATTCACGTTCCAAGGTTGTTCGCGATATAATTAATATATTTTAATTATGATGGTAATTAAGTAAATTCATTACAAATGAAAATTAAATTATAACACTATGGAATGAAGTTGCATACGAATTATTTTACTTAGAACTGGTAATACAGTGGCGTGGAGTATTAATAAATTTTTGAAATATTTTTAATAAAATTATGTTTTTTGAACTTTTCGATATATTTTAGAAACTTTGACATTTTTGCTATTTGTAATTTTCGAAAAAAAAGCTGCAAAATTTTAAATATTTCGTTATATTATTTAAATTTTCGATATGTTCTTTTGAAATTATCAAAATTTTTGAATTTCTGCACGTTTTCTATTTGAAATTTTTGAATTTTTTGATATATTTTCGAAATTTTTAAAACTTGAAACTCAATTTTTGAAATATGTTTAAAACGAGTAGATTTTTACATTGTTGAATAAAATATTAGTGCGCGCACTAGTGGAACTCAGGGAGGATTAAAAGAGGAAAGTTTTGGTACGGGAAATGGGGTAAAAATTAAAAGGAACGGATGTTTTCAGGAAAAATAAATTGCTGTTTTGCTTTTTTTTTTACTTTTTTGTATTTTTTTTCTTTTTTTGGCGTATTTTCCTTTCCCCTTTACTTTGTCTTATTTGGCCTTTTTTTGGACTTCTTGTTGATTTTTCTTTTTTCCCTTTATGTTTCCTCTATTTTGCCTTTTTTTATTTTTTGGCGTATTTTGCTTTTAGTTTTTAAGCTTTTTTTGACCTTTTTGCGTTTTTTTTTTGCTTTTTTACCTTTTTTGTGGCTTTTTTATCCCTTCTTTTCCCTTTTTTGATTTTTTTGCATTTTTAATTTTATTTTCATATTATTTTGCTTTTTTTATTATTTTGGCGTTTTTTGCCCTTTTACCCCTATTCTGCCTTTTTTGGGCATTTTTGATTTTGTTTTTACCCTTTTTTCCTTTTTTTTAACCTTTTTCCTTTTTTTTGACCTTTTTGTCCTCTTTAAAACTTTTTTTGATTAACTTTTTGAACTTTTTGCCTGTTTGTTGCTTCTTTATCTTTTTTTGTTTCTTTTCTACCTTCTTTGCCTTTTTTGTCTTTTTTTGTTGTATTTGTTACTTATAAACCTTGAAAAAAAGAACAGTCTAGGGAAGTGCCGAAAACAAAGATAATTTCCAATTACATTGAAAATTGTTCCAAACAAAGAAAATAAAATAAGTTAAATAAATTAATGGGCCAAATGTACCAGAAAAAGGTATTAGTTATTTTGGTGGCCAATCACGTGGGATTTTGATAAATAACATCAGTTAACAGTAGACCAAACTAATTAAGACGAATATTATTTTATTAAAAGAAGTCTTGACTATCTAAATATAGCCTGAGTATTCAAAAAAAATAAAAAAAAAATTTATTTTATTAAAAGAAATCTTGACTATCGAAATCTACAGTGTGTATTAAAAAAAAATATAAAAGATATTTCCTCTGAAATCGAACATACACGGTACCATTGGACCACACTCCTGACAATGATGAATAATCAAACTTTCAAGTAAGCGTCTAACTATAACGCGAGTGACGTCATTGCTTTTCAAATAATATTCGTCTGGCTTACCTTACGAGTAGCCACAGCGCTTATAAAATTATGTACAAAATGGTGGTTAAATTTGACAGTACAGAGTAGTGATTTGAAAAATAAATATTTTTTTTAAAAAAATTAATGTAACAATTGCCTGAGTTGTGGCAAAACATTAAAGTAAGTAGTGTGTAGTTATAGGAAAGAAGAAAGAGGTCTTATCAGATAAGGTAAGGTGAAAGAAGAAGAAAGTTGACAGTTTGACATAAATAGAGGGGGTTATTTTGTAAAATTTAATGGAAAACAAATAAATAAGAAAACTAGTATTAATATAAATAACTCTAGAGCGAGAATATTTACATCCTATTATTAAAAATGATTTCCGAATTATTATATTCACTAATGGTCGTGGAGAAAATGATTTACTTTAGCATCCATATAGGTGATAAAATGAAACGTAAATATAGATAAGATGGATAACAAAAATTCACAAATAAATCCAAATATAAGGGATATACTTTAAAGTATAATAAAATAAATTGTCATTTTTCTAATGCGCACGAAATAGGCTTTTCATATTTTTAAGGACATCCCGCAAAAATAAATGCCTTTTCGTACAATTTATGATATTACTTTAGACATATATTACACTGAATTTAAAATTCACTGTTTTTCGTATTACTGTATGGAGAGACTCTGGCGATACTTTCTTTAGTATAAATCATAGTCAAAAACAGTCTTTAATAATTATCTGACTAAATTATAGAAATGAGATTTATTTATTAAGTAAACTAATTAAATTTTATTTTTATGAAAACAGCAGTAGTCGTTTCAAATTAGTTCATTTCAATTTTGCGAAATCTAATTTTACGCCTGATGCACTTTTATTCAATTTTCCTGGAATTGGAATATCCTTTTCGATAGTAATTTCTATGTAATTTCCTATTAGAGATGTAAGTAAGAATACAATACTAAATTTTAAATATTTTATAAATTTCCCTTTGATTATGATTAATCGCATAATTGTTTTGTAAAATATTCAATGCAATTTTTTAAGGAAGCCGAACCATTTTTTTTATATTTGAGTATAATAACAATTGTATAAAAATATGTTTGATTTTTTTTTATCGACGTTTTTTCAAACTTCTTGGTTTTATATAATTTTGACAAGAAAAAAATTCAATTTCATTTTTATATATAGTTAAAATGATTTGGTTAATATTTTTTTGATATTTGGGTATAATAAGAATTGTATAAAAAATGTGTTTTGATTTTTATGGACATTTTTTCGACCTTTTTGGACTTAAAATAATTTTTATAAGAAAAATTTTAATGTTATTATTATACTGTGGTATTATACATTGGTAAAATTTTAAACTTTTTGGATTTAGAATAATTTTTACAAGACAAAAAATCAATTTATTTTTATACTGTGTTATTATACATAGGTAAAATTTTTTGGTAAAAATTTTTTTGATATTTGGATGTAATAAAAATTGTATAAAAAATATGTTTGATTTTTTTATCGACATTTTTTCAAATTTGTTGGATTTAGAATAATTTTTACAAGAAAAAATTCAATTTATTTTTATACTGTGTTATTTATACATAGGTAAAATTTTTTGGTAAATATTTTATTGAAATTTGGATGTAATAAAAATTGTAAAAAAAATATGTTTCATTTTTTTATCGACATTTTTTCAAACTTTTTGGATTTAGAATAATTATTACGAGAAAAAAATTCAATTTATTTTTATACTGTATTATTATACATAGCTGAAATTTTTTGGTAAATATTTTATTGATATTTGGATGTAATAAAAATTGTATAAAAAATACGTTTGATTTTTTATCGACATTTTTTCAAACTTTTTGGATTTAGAATAATTTTTACGAAAAAAAAAATCAATTTATTTTTATACTGTGTTTTTATACATAGGTAAAATTTTTTGGTAAAAATTTTTTTGATATTTGGATGTAATAAAAATTGTATAAAAAATATGTTTGATTTTTTTATCGACATTTTTTCAAACTTTTTGGATTTAGAATAATTTTTACGAGAAAAAAATTCAATTTATTTTTATACTGTGTTATTTATACATAATTAAAGTTTTTTGGTAAATATTTTTTGATATTTGGATGTAATAAAAATTGTATAAAAAATATGTTTGATTTTTTATCGACATTTTTTCAAACTTTTTGGATTTAGAATAATTTTTACGAAAAAAAAAATCAATTTATTTTTATACTGTGTTTTTATACATAGGTAAAATTTTTTGGTAAATATTTTATTGATATTGAGATGTAATAAAAATTGTATAAAAAATATGTTTGATTTTGTTATCGACATTTTTACAAACTTTTTGGATTTAGAATAATTTTGACAAGAAAAAAATTCAATTTATTTTTATACTGTGTTATTTATACATAGGTAAATTTTTTTTGATTTTTGTATGTAATAAAAATTGTATAAAAAATATGTTTGATTTTTTTATCGACATTTTTTCAACCTTTTTGGACTTAAACAATTTTTAGAAGAAAAATTTCAATTGATTATTATACTGTGTTATTATACATAGTTAAAATTTTTTAGTAAATATTTTATTGATATTTGGATGTAATAAAAATTGTATAAAAGATATGGTTCATTTTTTTATCGACGTTTTTTCAAACTTTTTGGACATAGAAAAATTTCTCTCTACAAGAAAAAAATTCAATTTATTTTTGTACTATGTGTTTATACATACGTGAAATTTTTTAGTAAATATTTTTTTGATACTTGGTTATAATAAGAATTAAATTTTACTTCTTTCGCGCACCCTAATAAAATAAATTTAAATTACACTCAACTTTGCTTACCAGAATAACATTTAATCATTACAGACATTTTAGCAAAATAATGATATAAAAAGTTTTTCCCAATATTAAAATTTAATAAATACTTTCACGCAAACTTGTTCGTCAATATATTCAACCATGCAATTTACTTTGATTATTCATGTAAAATCCTATTTCTATGCACGGTTGCAATCACAGGATCAAATTGCAGGCATATTGTCAGTTTCTGAGTTTCCTGCAAACCAGCAGGCCTATAAGGACGATTTCATTCCGCATTATTTGCTACATCTCACCTGAGAGTGTCGGTTAGAGTAATTGAACGGGTAACGTTTTAGTAATTGTCCGTTCACTGTTTAACTGTGCTCATTGGTCTAGATCAGAGTGGACAATATATATTAATATACCGAGTGACGATAAGATGAGAACACAATCTATATTTTTATTAGAAAACAAGTGAAAAATATCAATATTTTCAGGTTTTCGAAAACCAAATTGCGAAAATAAATTTACTTATACTACAGTATATATGGTATAAGTAGCGGGAAAGTAAAAATAGGTCAAAGATTAATATCATTTTTGGGGTTTATAACGATGCTGAATCGATTGCCATTGACAGTTTGTCTGTTTTTATCTATTTTGTTCCATTTTCCAAATTTTTCAACATTTCTTCCTATTATTCTTAGTTATTCACTATTTTTCTCCTTTTTTTCACTTTTTCCCCTATTTTTTCTATTTTTGGCAATTGTCCCATTATTTCTATTTTTTCTATTTGTTCCTTCTTTCTATTATTTTATCCATTTTTTTTAAATTTCCTTGCTTTTTCTATATGTCCCTATTTGGACCTTTTTTCCCCATTTATTCCTATTATTTTCGATTATTTAATATTTTCGACTCTTTTTTCTATTTTTTCCTATTTTTCCCTATTTGCTTCATTTTTCCCTAATCTTCACCATTTCTTTTTATTTTTTCCTATTTTTCCCAATCTTTGTACCTTATTGTTCCATATTTTATCCAGTTATTCCCCATTTTTTTCATATTGTTTCGTATTTTTCTTAAATTTGCCCCAATATTTCCTCTTTTTCATTATTTTTTTCCGTTTTTCCATATTTCTCCGTATTTGTTCCTATTATTTTTATTTTTAAATTTTTACCTTTTTCCTTATTTTCTCCAATTTTTCAATATTTTCCCATATATTTCTCTTTTTTTCTCGATTTTTTTGTATTTATCACTAATTTCCACCCAATATTGTCCTATTTTTTACTATTTTAGATGTTTCCACATTTATTCTCTAATTTCCCTATTTTTCCATATTTTTTTCTATATTTAATTACTTTTCTGATTTTTCCCCACTTTTCCAAATTTCCCCATTTTTCTGTTTTTTCCCTAATTTTTACTATTTTTTACAAATTTCTCCTTTTTCACAATTTTGCTCTATTTCTTCCTCTTTTTGCTTTTTTCCCAATTTTTCACTATTTATCTCTTTTTTCCATTTTGTCCGTTATTTTTCACTGTTTTCTATATTTTTTTTCATTATCTTTCTATTTTTTCTGTTTTCCATTAGTTTTTCTTATTTTCTTTATTTTTGCTTATTGTTCCAAATTTGCCCATATATTTGTAGTTATTTTGCCCTATTTTGTCCTATTTTCCTCATTTTTCCCTATTTTCCCTACTGTTTCCCTATTTTCAACTATTTTCCAGTATTTTACCCAAATTTCCCAAGTTTTCAGTATATTTCCCAAATTTTCCTATTTTGCTCAATTTTTCTTATTTTTTCCCATTCCTATTGGTTAACTAGATTTAGCTCTACGTTGATTCTAAGTCAGTCAGTCAATTAGTCAGGACTTTGCCACTTTATAGATTTTTTAATTTTTATAACGCTGATTTTAATTAAAATTAGTTAATGGTATACAGGGTGGTCTCAATTTTAATTGTCTATATTGGGAGCTTATACAGTTTGTTGTAGCGTCATTATTTGTACAAATAAAAAAAATGGATTAACAACTTGATTAGTAAAATTTAAATTTATTTTAATTAAAGAAAATTTTTATTGATATTTAATTTTTTAATACTCTCGTATGTTACATGAGAAACTCGTCTGCTACTCGTTTCGTATCCTACTAAATGTCCATTTATTAATGGCTACCATTACATGTTCGTTATATATACTATTAATCTATTGAGGATATAAAAAAAATATGATCTAAAACTTTTTTTTCTACGCCTATACTTAATTCTAGTACCATAAAAATTTCTATAACTTTTATATTTTTTTACCAAATATTTTTTTTTCTTCTAAACTTATCAACAATTTCTATACACAAAAATGTTGAGAAAGTTGTATAGAATTGTTCCTTCTTCATTTTTTCAATTGTAAATGGAAGTTCTGTTCGGCATGGACATAAGAGACTTTATTGCCAATAGATTTTGGAATTTCCGAACTAAGTTTTCCGAAACGAGGACATCGAAACGCCTGATCGGAAAATTGATTGTACAAGTTTTCCTTAACGTAATCGCAGAATTGGTCAAATATCTCCCAGGAACGCCATAAATAAGCGATAGACAGTGGCAGAACATAAGAGGGATCTTAAAAAAAAATTCTGGTGCAAGATGGCGGACGAGATGTATGATTATAGTCAGAATCTATTTAAAATTGGCATATGAAGGTTTTTGAGGTCGGAGATTATGAACTTTTGTCAAAATTAATAAATTTAAAATGGCAGCTTCAAGATGGCCGACGAGATGTATGATTATCTTCAAAATTAGCATGTGTGGGTTTTTGAGGTCGGACATGATAAATTTTTTGTCAAAATTAATAAATTTAAAATGGCAGCTCCAAGATGGCCGACAAGATGTATGATTATCTTTGAAATTGGCATGTGTGGATTTTTGAGGTCGGACATTTTAAATTTTTTGTGAAAATTAATAAATTTAAAATGGCAGCTCCAAGATGGCCGACGAGATGTATGATTAACTTCAAAATTGGCATGTTTGGGTTTTTGAGGTCGGACATTATAAATTTTTTGTCAAAATTAATAAATTTAAAATGGATGGTCCAAGATGGCCGACGAGGTGTATGATTATGGTCCGATTCTATTCAAAATTGGTATATGTGTGTTTTTAAGGTTGAACATTATGATTTTTTTGTCAAAATTAATAAATTCAAAATGGCGGCTCCAAGATGATAGACGAGATATATAATTATGGTCCAATTCTATTTAAAATTAGTATGTGGGAGTTTTTGAGGTCGGATATTATGCATTTTTTGTCAAAATTAATAAATTCAAAACGGCCGCTCCAAGATGGCATACGAGATATATAATTATGGTCCAATTCTATTCAAAATTAGTATGTAGGGGTTTTTGAACTCGGAGATTATGCGTTTTTTGTCAAAATTAATAAATTCAAAATGGCTGCTCCAAGATGGCAGACGAGATATATTATTATGATCCGATTCTATTCAAAATTGGCAAATGGATGTTTTTGAGGTTGAACATTATGAAATTTTTTGTCAAAATTAATAAATTCAAAATGGCGGCTCAAAGATGGCGGACGACATTTATGATTATAGTCCGATTCCATTCAAAATTAGTATGTGGGGGTTTTTGAGGTCGGACATTATAATTTTTTTATCAAAATTAATAAATTTAAAATAGCTGATCCAAGATGGCCGACGAGATATATGATTATGGTCCGATTCCATTCAAAATCGGCATATGGGTGTTTTTGAGGTTGAACATTATGAATTTTTTGTCAAAATTAATAAATTCAAAATGGTGTCTAGTCCGATTCTATTCAAAATTAGTATGTGTGGGTTTTTGAAGTCGGAGATTATCAATTTTTTGTTAAAATTATTAAAGATAAAATGGCGGCTCCAATATGGCAGACGAGATATATAATTATGGTCAGATTCTATTTAAAATTAGTCTGTGGGGGTTTTTGAGGTAGGAGATTATAAATTTTTTGCCGAAATTAATAAATTCAAAATGGTGTCTAGTCCGATTCTATTCAAAATTAGTATGTGTGGGTTTTTGAGGTCGGAGATTATCAATTTTTTGTTAAAATTATTAAAGATAAACTAGCGGCTCCAAGATGGCAGAGGAGATATATAAATATGGTCAGATTCTATTTAAAATTAGTCTGTGGGGGTTTTTGAGGTAGGAGATTATAAATTTTTTGTCGAAATTAATAAATTCAAATTGGAGGCTCTAAGATAGCGGGCGAAATGCATGATTATGGTCAATTCAAGAGCCATGAAGCGGTTGTTGAAATCTCCGCAAACCATAGTGCACAGATAAAAATAATAAAATATCGAGTATCACAATTCGCATATATACGAAGAACCTTAAAAATAAGGGAGTGTTAATAAAAAAATCATATTTATTGGTAAAATATACGTAACAATAAAGGAAGCTAAGACTGTTTAAAACTGTAATAAGGCCCATCGTTACTTTTGAGGTTATATATATTTTGAGGAAAGCACAAAGGAATTCAATAAATTTTTTGAAAGAAAACAAAACAATGAAATATGGGAAAAAGAACAAACCAAGAGCTTAGAAATATGTATAACAGGATTTGCGAGTGCTTAAAGACTAAGATGGCTAGGGCTGTTAGAAAGGATAGCGCCAAATACAATCATAAAAATCATCATTAATACAAGCATAGCAGGAAAGACTAAAGAAAAGATGGAAGAGAGAAGTAGAACTTCATTTGAAAGCTTAGGGATACAAAACTGGAAGAATTAATGTAAAAATAGGAAATAGAAATAAATGACAAATCAAGCTATAGGGCTTTTCAGGTCTGCACATCTAAATTTATATAATTGGTAATTTTAATCAATAAGCTATTCTTAAATTTAATTTTTTGCTTACAAAATTTATTTAAAAACTTTTGTAGATTTTCTATTATATTTCTTAAATGAAACAAAAAAATTTCTTTTAAAGTTATCCTGAAATTCGTGTTCAAAACACTCAAACGGTTCGAGTTTAAGCCTCTTTAACTTTTTCTCGTAACTTTAATAGTCTTTCCAACTTTTTACGGTCATTAATAACATCGAGTTTAATTCTGAACTAATATTTTCAACAAGTTTCAACATTACTAGAAAAATTATTCGACTGAGATTTTTTCTAATAAATGAGAAAAGAAAAATGGTTATAAAATTAATTTTTATTGTCAGTTATTTAAATTTGTTTGTTGTAGCGGCAATTGGAAAAGTACAAACTTTCTGATAATATCAGCACCACAACTATTTAATATATTAGTCACCTCTTACTAAAGCCCTTGTATGTTATTTTTCGGTTTGGAAGCTTTTTTAATTAATTCCAATAATATTTGTTTTTGTTCCATGGGCGCATTAGTAGTTTATTTTTGATGATGTGATTCATCATACAAAATAGTGGAAGCAGAAACTGAACCTAAAATAACATCTAACAATGGTCCATGATCTAATAACACAGAACTAATAATCTAGAAATTGCGATGTTGTCATATTCATTTCACAACGGAAATGAAAAAGTGTATCTACCATGAGAGGTCATTTTGAGAAAGTGTTCGCGTATTGACCATTCGTAACTATGCGGATTCGTACAATATCGAAATATGTCAAGAATACCGGTTTTTACAAAATACAGAGTGTCAAAAATTAACAATATTAAAAATTCTTTACCCGTTATAAAAGCAAAATGGATTAAATAGAAAAAAGGTGCGTATTTTTAAGACAAATTTTTGTTTTTCGTTTTTTTAATTAAAATATCAGGTCAGGTTTTTAAGATATTTGGAAAATTGACAATTTTTATTTGATTTAATTACTACCTTATATTAATTTTGCCGACAAAAAATTTTACTGAAGGTTAATCAAATATTTATTATGGAATTAAAGTAAAATTAAAGATACAAAAGCAATTTCCTAAGTAAAAATATATCGACCATATAATAATTTTCTAACTACAATAAATCACATATAAATTCGACAAAAACACCAAAAATTAATGATGATCGACACGCTTTTTTAATATTAATAATTTCTATTTTTGGCAATGGATAAAAAATAATTAACTACTTTGATTAATTCAATATATGCCAGTAGTGTTTACCAATATTAATAAATAATAAATTATATAATTTTTGGATAGTTTTTTTTTTAAATTTTGTTACGCCTCTGTGATTAGTAGCGAATTCTAAGTTAAGAAGAGAAAAGAAACGAATGGATTATATATCCAGTTGGTTGTTTTGTGTTGATTTCGAATCAATGAACAGGCCTGAACTCAGGGGCACACTGAGTGGTGCTGATGTATTGGGAAATAAGGAGTTCGCACTACTTTCTGCCTGCTGGAAGTAATTGTTCTCTCTCCTCTTCGAAGTTGAAATGAAAAGAGAGCAACATCTTGATTGATAGGATAGTTATTTTTTCATTTCTGGAGAGTTCCGGCACCGGAAAAGAAATAATTGAAATGGTTCAATGAAAAATGAGTTGTTTCATAACAGGAGATCATTAAATATTGTTTTTTTTTCTCCAATTAAAAAATAAAACTAAGTAAAAAAAATTCGGTTCTAGAACTTAAATTTCATAAATCACTTTTCAATTACTTTGGAAAGTGAGGTTAAACTCTGTATAATTCAAGGTTTTTTCAATTTATTGGTTATTTCCTTTTGCAGGATTTTTGGGTGCTAAAGTATAAAATATTTAGAGAAACCGAAACGAGGAATGAAAAACTCTTTGAACGAATTTAGAAAATTAAAGTGAGAAACGGGTTAGTCGGAAAATTGAATGAATTTTTCTGGTCCCTCTTAGCGAAACATGTGCTATTTGTGCTCGAAAGTTAACATGCCCGAGAAATTTGAGCGGCTTTTTAAATGGAAATTACTAAAAGCTCCGAGGGCGAATTTCGTAGAGATTTAAGTAGAAGGAAAAATACATATATTTTCCGAGAGCTTTGGATGTTTACATTGGTAATAAAATATTTGAACGATTTTTAGATTGAAATTGTTTTTTTTCCCAAATTTAAATATATCTTTTAATAATAATAATAATTTTGATACTAACACTAAGTGTAAATATAAATTTGCTAAATAAAGATAATAATAATTTATATTCAATGGGTTTTTCTCTTATATAAACAAAGTTACAAATTACTAAATATTAAAAATCATCTAAAGGTTTTATCAAATTTTTATTCCAAAACCCGAATCATTTTTGTATCGAAATAATATGCTATGAAAATAAATAATTATTTGTTTTATGTTGGAAATCCCCCAATTCCTTAACACTTTGGGAACTACTGGAATAAAGGATTAAAGTGAAATTATGAATTTATAAAAACGGTAAATAAAACAGTGTATAAATATATCCAATGAAATTTGTTATACTTGGTTTATTTTTAAACGGGTGGTCGTCCACTTATCGAGGCGATAATCGAGCCAAACGACATATTAATCGGTAGCGGGGCACAGGGAGGGTGAGGTAACGGGGTTGTTGGTCGAAGGGTTAATAAACATGACAAAGGGTCATCACCATCATCAAGCAGTCAATAAAGGTACTCCATACTCATACCTGCTGATCTGGCTGAACTCAGAACAAATAATGCAAAATGAATTTACATCCATCACTCTTGTATATACCGTTTCGATCGTACAAGGTTTCCAATCAATTCTAGATTGAAAAAAATTGTTGTGAGTAAATATACGTTTCGGTGAAACAGAAAAAACGTTTTTTCTTTTAATTGAAATATTTATTAAAATTTAATAATCTAAAATTTTAATTTCGTTCATTACGTTACGTATTATTACAGGTTTCTCATAGCTGCTTATTTGAATTTCAAAAAACATAAATTATCCAAATTAAAAATATAAAAATGACTATGCGAAAATAAACGTCATAATATTTTTTTTGCCTTTGGGAAAAAATTCTTCTCGGGTCAGTTCGAAATCTTGTAGTAAATTTTCTGAATGACAATCTGTTAATTAGAATTTATTTTACTTATATTGAATATGTCAAAAATTAAGGAGTAAAAAGGAATAATTGTGTTTTTTGTGTTCAATATGTGAGTTTGGCACCTAAATGTGATAAAATCACAAATTAGCTCCTATTTTTAGCGGTCCGTTTTCAAGAGCACCTTTTTCAGTTTTTTTCGAAATTCGAAATTGATATACGAATACTTTTTTACTCTTTTTAGTATTTACTAAAAATAATCGCAAAACGAATCTAAAAAATTACGATAAATTAGGATATTTTTAGTAATACGTTCATAACTTTTATTTGAAGCATCCTAGGTATACAGGGTGGTGAAAATTTCATTGCAATGTGTATTGTAATCTCGGAAATCGACTGGTGCTTTGTACAAATAGATATCAGTAACGGCTTTATTAATAACACAGCCCCACAAAAAAAATATTCATACACAAGAGAGTGGCATATGTATTCCCATCTATTTTTCGACGCTGAATCCGATTCTGAGCTCAGAATTGGGCCTACACGTCTGTAATTGACCCCAGGGGCCGAAAATGGCCTAAAATGCGGTTCCCGGGATAAGGCGAAGTCGACGCTGAATTTTTTAGCTAAAGCCAGATTTGTGCTCGAAAAGTATTTTCATGGACTTTTCAATTCTGGAACTGAGACTGGGTGTGAAAACTGTTTGGTCAGCTGAAATTCTCAGTTTGGGTCTGGGAAAATGGCCCATTGGAACCGGAAAATCATATTTCGGACGTACCAGTCGCAAAAGTGGGATTTTCATGTATTTTTCAATCCTGGTCCTTAGAGTATGCTCAAAAAGTTTTTGGACAGCTGAAATTTCCAGTTTGGGTCCGAGAAAATAGCCCATTAGAGCCGGAAAATCATATTTAGGACATACCTGTCGTAACCGTGGTATTTTCGTGCGTTTTTCAATTCTGGACCTGAGGGATCCGAACAGGGAATTTCACATGGCCATAAACCTGTCAAGCACAATCTAAGCTACAGGAATTAGTACATAAAAATCCCCTGTTACGATTGGTACGTCCGAAATATGATTTTAGAGCCCCAATGGACCATTTTCCCTGACCCAAACTGAGAATTTCAGCTGACCAAACACTTTTCACACCCAGTCTCAGTTCCAGAATTGGAAAGTTCATGAAAATACCACAGTCGCGACCGGGACGTCCAAAACAGGATTTTCCCGCCCCAAGGGGCCATTTTCCCGGGCCCAAACTCGGAATTTCAGTTGGCCATAAACTTTTCGAGCACAAATCCAGCTTTAGCTCCAAAATTCAGCGTCGATTTCGTTTTATCCCGGGAACCGCATTTCATGCCATTTTCGGCCCCTGGGGCCAATTCCAGACGTGTAGACCCAATTCTGAGCTCGGAATCGGATTCAGCGTCGAAAAATACATGGGTATACATGTGTCACTCTCTTGTGTATGAACTTTTTTTTTGTGGGGCTGTGTAATTGATAAAAATCAAAACCGCACATTTTTCTAATTTTTGGCTCCAGCGCTTTTATGTAGAAAAATCTGATGTGGCCAGCACATGACCTCTCGCCATTTTTGAATCAAAAATTTACAGGTTGACACAAAAAAGTATGAAAAAAAATTATATTTTTGTAAATCTGGCAACAATGGCAAAAGTTTAGAAAATTTTAATGAGATGAAAATAAACTGTAGGGTATACAAAATATATGTGTAAAACTTTATTGCCGTTTTCTATAATAATGGCGTCATCACCCATAGCAACTGCCACTTCCGGTTGTGCGATTGGCACCAAAATCTAATCAGATCTAATCTAGGGTATCAGAATCCTGTATGCAAAATTTCAAATTTTTTTATTCAGTAGTTTTTGAGTTATCGTTACTACAACATCCATCCAAACACACACACACACTAACACACACACACACACTAACACACACACACATAGACATCATCGCGAAAATATTAAAATCGTATTCTAGGGACCCCAAAACGTGTTTATCCATTGAAAACTCACTACCCAATTTTTAGCATGATTCCTATACCTCTCTTATCTGAAGGGCGAGAGGTAAAAATAGAAAAAAACTGTATTTAACTTTTATGTTTGAGAGATGCTGTCTGATAATATTAGATTTTAAATCTGACCACCTCTAAAATTTTATCAAATACGGACCTGCACTTTTTATATGATTTTTTTTTATAGTATTTTGTCTCCTGATGTTACGTTTCTTTTTTCTTGGGCCACAGAATAATTAAGTTTAAATCTCACCTCGTATATTTTAAAACCCAACGCTTCAATTTTTCTGACCACGCTTCAATTTTTCCGACCACGCTTCAGTTTTTTCCGATCACGCTAAATTTTTTCCGATCGCTCTTCAATTTTTCCATTCACGCTTCAATTTTTCCGTTCAAGCTAAAATTTTTCCATCACGCTACAAGTTCTCCGATCGCGCTACAAGTTTTCCGATTGCGGTAGTATAGTCGGGAAATTATGGGAAACTCTCTCTATCTCTATTTGATTTCTTTGTATAATTGTTCTGGTAGTGAATGTGAAAAAGAATAAGTGAAAAAAAATGAAAAGGAAATTAAATTAAGTAGAATTTAAATAGGTTTACTCCTTTTCTATACCATGAAGAAGATAAAAGAGATAACGAAACGTTGTTATGGACTATATATATTTTTTTACATAAGTCAATTTCAGATTGAACAACTAAAACTAGGTCGTCAGAATATTAGTCTAGTCAACAAGTGCTTTTTGGGTCAAACTTTTTCTCCACCTCCGAAAAATATGAACGAGGTGTCATTCGATTCGAAATGGCGTGTAGATGATTTTTAAAAAAATTCAAGAGCCGCTTGCAAAAATTGTAAGTTATAAAAAATTAACTAAAAAAAATGGGATTTGGTTTTTTGCAAATATCTCAAAAACTATTTGTCATTTTTCAAATTTGAAAAAAGTTCCATCTAGTGGATAGATTTATGAACAATAATCCAAGGTCAAAAAATTTTTTCCTACTTGAACATGAACATTATAAGTGCGATAATTGTGAAATAACAAATCTGATTTTTTTTCCTTTTTTGGATCTATTTTTTAAAGATTACCGGTGGAAAAATTAATAAAGTGTTATTTTTCACTTTGTTATTAACAATTTACTTTGATTCAAAATTAAAAAGCTTGAACAATCATTGATAAAAATTTTTTTTTCATATAACTCATGATCCTTTTTTATGATCAGAAATCACATGAAAATGATTTTTAATAATTTTTATTTTCTATTGTTTACAAAAATTTATAGGTACAAAAATCTCGTTTGTAATGTTAAATTTGTGATATGGTATGTGATATGAAAAAATCATTAATTTAGTCTTTAGTAGTTGACCCATATCTTATGGGACGTGACTATGGTCAATACCAAACAATCGTGTACGCAATTAACAATAGCAATATCCTATTGTCCTACTGTCGAACTAAATATTACTGCAATTGGCTTCCCAGTAACTATCCTGTTCCAATTCAATTGCTTAGACAGTCACGTACGTAAACTTGATTATATTTGTTCCCATAAACGTACCTTGTTGTTTATAGTAATTATATTTTAATTATTTATACAATTTAATTAATAAAATGAAAAAAGATTTCAAAATATTAATTAAAATTATATATTTGTTGTCAGGAAATAGATGGAAAGTCAAAATTATATAAATATGTAGGGCGTTTCATTAAGAAAATTGCAAGTATACGTAGTAGAGAGGAATATTTGTAGTGCTGAAAAATTTCAAACATTTGGCGCACCCTATAACATAGTACGGCATATTTAATACAAATTTAATAGTACCTTTATCAGATATGAGCTCTTAATATATAGCCGCCCGTCTAGGATAAAGGATCAGACTAGTAAAAAAAGTTGATCATTCGAAGCTAATTATATCCTAAAATGTGGAAATTCTAATAATCTGACGATTTCAGTGTGGCGTAAGGAAATGGGGGAGATACAAATTTGTAAAAATAACGTCACCTTGAAATACTCGAGCGCGGTTAATTTTTTTTTTCATTTTGAAGGAAATAATTTAGGGATCATGAAAATAATATAATCTGCCGATTTCCTCAAGCCGGAGTACTTAAAATCATCAATAAAGTGTGGTGTGTGCAGCTGCTGAGAAGTATGTATTTCCCACTACGCGCATCTCTTCCCTTCTCACTCTTTTCTATCTCTCACTCTTTATCGCCGTCCACACACTACTTTCTGTCGCCATGATGCCATTCCAGCTGATCACAACAATACGTTCTTGTTCGTATAGGTACAACGCTTTGATTTGTTTATAGTGTTTTAAAAAAATTTATTGAATTAAATATAGTGAGTTTTACATGAACTATGATAATGAGTGAAATTATTTCTACCCCTTCGTACGGCCACCCCTTACTAGTAAGCTAACAAATTATTGTCTTTCCGTTACTGGAAACACGTATGGCGTATACGCTATTAATGTCTGGTACGATCTAGTCTGTCTTTGTGACCATTTTTTTTTATTTTTTAAAAAATTGTTATCATAAATGCTGTAAGGATCAATATTTGTTGACATTTCTAGAGAAGAGAATCTGAGGTTAAAATTGGAGACGAAATCGAGGCAGACGAAAATGATACGATGGATGAAGATGAAAATTAAAAAAATTAAATTCTTATACTTATACATATACAGCCTTATTCATAAAAACTTACAAACCTCTTACAACAGACTTATGGCGCCGTCACCAAAAATTATTATTCATAAACGTATATTAGCGTTAGAAACCTCTTTTAAAGGCTTTGTAACTTTGTTAAATTTACAACAGGCTGTTCCCTACTTTAACCGTATTTTAACCTAACTTTTCCAAATAACTTTAATTCAGTTTTATTTTGAAATCGTTTAATTTATTTACCAATATACATGCGACTAATTTGATAAATGCAATTAATTTAATTCCTGTTCGTCGGAGTAAAAACTATAAAAAAATTGACCTATGTGAGACATTGAATTTAAAAAGACGTATAGATTCAATAAAGCCCCGATAAGGCATATATCGTGGAATTGGTGAGTGAAGATCTAGTTGTTCATAGTAGGGGTCGTGGAATTTCACCAGAATTACAACGGCTTTCAGTATGTAATATTTTACAAAAATTAAGGTACAAGACAATGCTGGGGATCTACATGGTCTTAGCTAACTCTCGGTCAGCAGAATATGTACAAAATTTGCTAGAGCACAAAATCGTTCGGTAACCACGATGTCTTCTGCTTTGCAGTTCGGTAGAGCTGGTGGAGCGCCTCGTCCAGTCCGAAAAATTTCACGCTGTTGCATCGCTTTCTCCTTCTTCACCTGCATTTTTTTCATACCCTATTATGTTTTTAGTTGGGCAATTGTGCGCTCTGTTCCCGTACACAAATTAAAACTGAAAATAGGGCACAAATTGTGTAATTCAATAACCCAAACTAAAACAATAACTACAAACAAAATTTAATAAATTATTTGAATAAATTTAACTGTTGTGAATGTCTTCCCATGCACTCTTTTTCTTTTTATTGGTGTTTGTATTTTTATTTTCAATTATTGTTACTCTTTCCCTTACTAAATCTTATAAAAGATGATAGAAGATTCAAAATATAAAATAATAAAGAAACAAGTGAAAAACGACAATATTTTTGCCATAATTTCGATATTTTCGAAAATTTAAAGCTACGATATAAATTTCTATATTATATCGTATAAGTAGCGTGAAAGTAAAAATACGTGAAACTGAATTATCTCAGAAACTAAAAGGGCTAGAGCAGAATGGATAGTTATTTTGATATCCACGCCCCTTGAAACACCCCCATACTATTTATTTTTCAAATCTAAATTTTGAAAAACTTTGAAGTTTTTGAAGGCTACCTTGCCATTTTTTCGGGTCAGATATTTTTTTACTCCGATTTAAATGAAATTTTATTTCTAGATAGAGAAAGATGATTCAAATTGAGAACAGCTACTGGTTTCGTTCAAATTTGTTTTTTTTTTACATTTTTTCAACGAATTATTGAGAAGTGGCACTTTCACCATTTTTTTAAAAACTGAATTATCTCAGAAACTAAAAGAGCTAGAGCAGAATGGATAGTTATTTTGATATCCACGCCCCTTGAAACACCCCCATACTATTTATTTTTCAAATCTAAATTTTGAAAAACTTTGAAGTTTTTGAAGGCTACCTTGCCATTTTTTCGGGTCAGATATTTTTTTACTCCGATTTAAATGAAATTTTATTTCTAGATAGAGAAAGATGATTCAAATTGAGAACAGCTACTGGTTTCGTTCAAATTTGTTTTTTTTTTTACATTTTTTCAACGAATTATTGAGAAGTGGCACTTTCACCATTTTTTTAAAAACTGAATTATCTCCGAAACTAAAAGAGCTAGAGCAGAATGGATACTTTTTTGGAATCAATGCCAATTGAAACACCCCCACACAATTTAATTTTCAAATCTAAATTTTGAAAAATTTTGAAGATTTTTGAAACCTTGCTTGCCATTTTTTCCAGTCAGATATTTTTTGAATACGATTTAAATGAAAATTTATTTCTAGATAGACAAAGATGATTCGAATTGAGAACAGCTACTGGTTTCATTCAAATTTGTTTTTTTTTTACATTTTTTCAACGAATTATTAAGAAGTGGCACTTTCACCATTTATTGTAAAAACTAAATTATCTTAGAAACTAAAAGAGCTAGAGCAGAATGGATACTTTTTTGGAATCTACGCCAATTGAAACACCCCCACACAATTTATTTTTCAAATCTAAACTTTGAAAAATTTTTGAAGGCTATAATATGAACTTAATGTAAAATCACATTTATAGATACCTTATCTTCATCAAACCAATTTTGCCCCCTTTTCTTCGAAATACTTTTCAAATTGTCCACTTGCGTTACAATAAATCTTTATGTGCACACAAAAACGTTTGAAATGTGACGTTTGGTGAGGTTATAAAAATTTTGACACTCACAAATTAACATAACTTCACTAAAATCCCTAAAAAGTGCATTTTATCTGTATATTAGTTATTAACCTGTTACTACACATTTATGAATTACACAAACTTTAAAGCGTATTGTAAGCTTACAAAGCGTTTTAACTAATAAACGTTTAAAACATGAATTAAAATATTTTTATGAATAAGACTGTAATATATGTATCCAGTTTAAAAAAATATACTTTTTTCTTTGCATGCTATTTCCTGTGCTTTTTAATGGACTAATGTATTTTAATCATCAAATTTTTTTTTTAACTTGTCAGATTTATAAAATTCCTTGGAAAAATATCTGACACGCTCGATTAATTTTGTTTACTTTTCCGACCCACCTCCGAGAAGAGAAAGAATTGTGAACGAGCTAAAAAAATTTTTCGACATAAATATGGAAATTTCCATTTTGGGATCACCTGAGATAATTAAGACCATTTCCAGACCATGTAACAGTTTTTCTTTACATTTTTGAAATTCTATAGACACTCCCCCCGCCGATGAACGGGTATACATTATATAACATTTTTTTCTTTTTATCATCTAAGCTTTGAAATCTAACAGGTCTTCACGACGCTCGAGTAAATCCCCATTTAGTATCGTGGTCTTCCCTACTATAATATGTTGGTACAAATAATCTGTTTAAATACAAAACGATATCCATATCCCAAATGTGGTCCAGTGTTCAATAAATTAAATGAAATTCAAAATCATGTACCGCAATGAATTTATTATTACAGGTCTAAACGGCGACTAGTTTCTGCTACTTAGGCATCCTCAGACCATATATATTGTAATGATATTTACAACTCATCTTAGATTTTTGGTTGGGTTCTAGTCAAAAAAATAATAAACATTACAAAAATTACAATAAAATATATAAATTTTGTTTATCCCGTTATTTGCTGCTTGTTTCCTTTTTTTGCTTCTCAACCTTGCTTATTTATCTTGCTATGTGCCCGTTTCTTTTCTCCTTAACCCAGATCTAAATTTCTCAAATATTCTCATATAACCAATTTCTTCCAATAACCATATTAATCAAATTTCTTTTCACCAGTATCTTCAACTTTCTAATTTTTATTGAAAAGAAAAGAAATCCATTTAATTATTCACTTATTTTATAATATCCCTTTTATATCTTTTCACAACTTTCAATACAACCTTTCTATACTATCTTACATTTTTCAAATTAAAAATTAACAAAAATTGACAAATCTTTTTCTTTTTAAAATTAATGAAAAATTGACTTGTTTATTATCTTTTTTTTTATCAAATTATTTTTTCACCACTAGATTTTTTTTAATGTCGCAAACTTAAGATTTTTATTAACCCTTTATTACCTGTTTACTAACTTTGACTTAAATTTCATGTATGACAATTCTAAAATTTCAATTTTGTTAAATTTATTGCCAATTTATCTGTAATAACTTCGTTTCCTACTCTTTACTTGCTCACCTATCTTATTTAATAAACATAACATTTATCTTTTAATAATTTAAATACCAATTCAAAGAAAAAAATTTTTAAATAATTTATAAAATTCCCTGTACAGGGCGAACATTTTTATAACAATATATATAAAATTTAAATTGGTAGTTTAACATAAATGCAAAAGCATAACATTGATAAACATAAATAGTAGATTGTGAAAAATTAAAATGATAAGGTAGGGAAGATTATGGGTACATGAAGGAACAATACGAAAAAAATTATTAAACTTAATTAATTAATTTAAGTACCAAACACGATTTAACAATGTTGAACTTAGGAAAGACAAAAATTAAAAAGTTTTGAAAAAGGTTTCACCATCTTGTGAACGACAGCTTTTAATGTGGTTGTGTCGTTTCACACTGATGTGTTTATTCAACTGGATTTTTAATTTGTTAGTCGGTTTTTATGACCATTTTTCGATTAGTCCCAGGGGGGACATTTTCTTCACTCCAGAATGCCTTTAAGTGTGCCTTGTGTCAAAATGGGGTCCGGCTCAGGCTCCCACCTTTTCTAATTCAAAACTTTTTAAGTTTTGTCTTTCCTAAGTTCAACGTTGCTAATTGTGTTTTGCACTTAAATTAATTTATTACCTTTAATAATTTTTTTCGTATTGTTAGTTCATGTTTATGTTAATCTAATAATTAAAATTTTATATATATGGCCTGATGATGACTGGGTCGCCGAAACTAGTCGCCGTTTACACCTGTAAAAAATTTATTGTGGTATATGATTTCATTTATTAATAATCTGTTTGTTGCATTAATTACAATCCACCCTATATTATTATAAATTAGAAATACTTCTTTTGTACTTCTTTTGTACATCTTTTGTCCTATTAATACAAAGATTTAATGAGTTACTTTCTCTGAGATGTATCAAAACACAAATTGTTATTAGCGGTTTCGTGAACAAACCTGAGGCAGGAACAAAGTTTACCCCTTATTACCCACTTTTGGTTGGAAAACTCATAAAGAAGGGTGTTTATTCCCGCAGGACGTAGTGCAGCGCTTAAAAATACATCGTGGGTATCTTAAGTATCGCATATTGTACCGAAACGTCTTACATCTGGTTAGTTCCCTTACATTTAATTGTATTCGAGTCATATGCGCACGTTGATAATTTAGCCTAACCAGGTAAAAAATAAAAAAAATCGGTGTGATTATAATAGTGATTGGAATACTATTTAATACAATAAACAAAGTTTGGATACATTTAGCGAATACAACGGTTAACGAGCTTTGAGTAATTTTGTTTTACTATTAGCGTTGAAGTTGGAAACAATGTGTCAGGATTATTTCAGTTGCACTTTACTAAAACGACGAATAGAAAACAAATAGAATTTAATGAACTTTAAAAACAAAAAAGAGAAAAGGGTATTACACCGTTTATGAATCCTAAAGTGATAATGAACTACTAGGATTTTTATAAAAAAATTTTGATTGTTGGTAAGTAGAAAGTCTTTCCATGAGAATACAAATATTTTTGGAAGTTGTAGGGGAATTTGTGGATTCAAAGAAAAACTGATATAAACATGAGAAACACTTAGTTAAAATTGGCAAAAAGAGATTCGAAACCGAACCAAACCGAGACGAAATATTTTTTACTGAACCTCAACTGGACCGAAACCAACATTTTTTAAATCATATAAAATCGGTTCATTTGGATCCGGGTCTCTGATAATGACTACGTTAAATAAAACTATACCTTCGTTTTACCCCAGGAAAAAAATTGCTGCAATAGTTTAGTAAAACTTGAGGAATATGAGGGAGCACAAAACCGTAAATTTGTTTTTTACTATTCTTGTAAATTGGTGTTTTTTTAACATCCAAGATCCATTATTTGCTCAAGAATTATTTAATAAATATAATGGAAATTTGTATTTTTTTAACAATCATCTGCCGTTACGTCATAATCGGTGACGTATTCTGCTGTTTTACGTTTGTCATGTCAAAAAAATAATCAATAGGCGCCTGCTTGCAGATTCCCACTCCGCTGTTGCCATATCATTCACTTGAGGGAAACGTGATTCGCTTAAATAATAAGCTTGAACATATTTAAGCATGAGCTCTAGTAGCAGAATCGTGACAAGCGATATAGAATTTTGTGTTTATATTATATATCAACGTAAATATCTGTTTACACCGTTATACACGTTCAAAATTATCCCATTAGGGGGCGTCGTTGTCTGATTAATCAGATTCGCCAATAAACTTCTAAATGTTCGCTAAAAAATGCTTTGCCGGCATGTCATTGACCCTGACATTTGACATTAATTTGTCAACAGACGTCAGCTAGTTTAAAACGTTTACAATAACCTCATTCTAATTCGCAATATTTTTATCTAGATGTAATTTCTATTTGAATAATTCTAGTTTTTAAGGATATTTATAAAATAATCATAGTTTGTTTTGTATAAATGTAACTATAAAATAAGTGTAATGAAAAGAATATATTTAATTTTTTTGGTTTTGGTAAGCAATTTTTATAACCGGAATAGCTAATATAAGTATTATAAAATTAACTAAAAGTTACTTTTTATTTTATATTATAATATATAAATGCTAAAATCGTTCTGCAGTGGGCCCGGGGATCGAATCCCATATAGCCTTTTAATTTTTTTTAAACATTGGCTAGATTTAGATAGATTTTTTTTTAATAAAATAAAGCCATATTCGGGCGGTGTCTTTTGTTTAAAAACATTTTTAACAATTCTTAGAACCAGTTTTAAAATTACGTCATATATTTTGGAAACGCTCAAATATATGATTTTAAAACTGTGATGTCACTAGCAGTTGACAGTTCAGTTTGTGAATGTCAGATTCGTAACTGAAGTAAATTATTGTAAATTAAGAAAAAGAGGCATCTTGATAATCATCATCTTCATCACTGCTGTCATTTTCACTGTCATCATCGTAGCATAAAGTGTTATCATTTAGTAATAAGTTATCTGTAATAGAAAGAGGAGTGTAAGGTTTGTTGTTTACCTTTTAATTGCTTGCGATCTTTTCTACAAAAAAAAAACAAACTCGCGTGACATTTTCCACACTTTCAGGCTCAATAATTGCATTAGAAGTGTCAATTTCTTGGATATTAACTTCTGCATGTGAATTTGGAGAGGTATTATCTGGCAGGGTTTTGCTAACGTCTACTGCAGTATTTGATATCAGAGTTGAACTAAATGTGCTGGGAAACTGCTGTAACAATTTCTGTGATATCCATCAGTAAAACTTTTTTAATTTATCTTTATTATTTTTCCATTTTGAGACTAAACTGACGCCATCTTGACTACAAATAGCTGTTGACTTCTATCTTGCTTGCTTAACTAGCTCGTGATTGTCTGTACTCTTCCAACATGCCCAATCACTTTTCACTTTTAGATCGGTCTGTCTGAAGGTTTAACAACTGAATTATTCTCTGGCAAATTAATTTTGGGATTTTAGATACTTAGATATTAAAATTTCAGCCATACTAAAATATTTTGAAAAAAAAAATTTTTTTAATTCAAAATTAGCGTCTGGCACAGTTTAAACAACAATGAAAATGTCTGGCAATGATAGATTTATGTGTCAAAAAGTTGAATTAAAACAATAAAACTAAACCTTCTTAAAATCATTTGCCAGCCAGGTTGCGCGTATGACGTCCGGGAGAGTGAGAGAGATAGCATGTCTAAAAATTGGCCGACCTGAAATTCTCTCTCGAAAACGTTGCTAGCTCTTAGACTAAAAACAGATGCAGCTGGTTTAAAACTAATTCAACGTGACTTCATTGTTTGGTCACTCGAATGGGAATACTTTAAACTGTTTGAAATATGCTTAAACCACTCGACCGCAATATGGCTTGTATATTTTTCTAGATACACGGGCTAGATTTAGATAGTCAAGTCTTCTTTTAATAAAACTAATATTTTAAGCGAATCACGTTTCACTCAAATGAACAATATGGAAAAAGCGGAATGGGAACCTGCAGGCAGGCGCATCTGTTTTTAATGAAGTATGTTAAAGTGTGTTTGTATGAGTAAATTGGTAATGCCAAAAATTCCATTTTGCTTTATACGTTGCGTACCTTTTTACATAAATTAGTAATTTTTTTAACTTGAAACCTCCGTTATTTAACTGATTTGTTTTAAATTTGTAGCTTGGGGATGTCCCTAAGCATGATTTTTGACTAAATTAAAAAAAATTACTCATGATCAAATAGTAATTAAATGGCGAAAAAAATGTAATATCAGATTATATTTTTGGGGGTGAACCGAAACATTGTTGACTGCATATAACGGTAAATTCAACTTCAAATTAAACTTTGCTCTTTCTCATTATGCCGATAAGGTATTTTGACGATGGAAAATTAATTGAACTATCAAAAGTAATAAATAACATTTAAATCCACATTAGTTAAGAAATACGGTAATGACGTCATAATTCCTTCTCATCCATTTCATGATTGAAAGATAAAGTTGGACAATGTATGACGTAACGGCAGAGGATGGTTAAACAAACACTAAAATGTGAAAAATCAAGAAAACACTAATGAACTAGAAAGTGAGTATGTTGAGCAGCTTTCGTAGCCTTCAACAATAGTATTTTCAATATTCATTTAAACTATATTTCATAATAAAAAATTGCGAAAAACACCAAATATTTAAAATATTAATCAATGACATGATAATGTGAAGTTATAATGGACTTTTAAAATATCGATGCATCTTGTGTCATCTTAAACATTTTACATCAATATCCAGATGTAAAAACCGAATCCACATAGAGAAATTTAAACGATTTAATCTTGTTGAAATGGTCTAAATTAAGGACAGAAGGTTTAGGCTTCTAGTGCATTTATAGTATATTACATAACGAGTGAGGAAAGTGGCATATTTAGCACGGAACGTAACGAGTGCATGAAATCCACTTTCCAACGAGTTTTGTACACTATTTTTCCTACGACCAACAATATTTTAAGAATAGTCTATTTGGTTTTCTCATATGACACGATTATTTCTGGTGATGTACATTCACATTCGCTATCACTATCAGCTTCCATTTTTTATGTAAGAAATCGAAATTTAAATTTTTTGTTTATTTGAAATAAAGTAGAATAATTTAAACTTTAAAAATATCTTTTATAATAGTACCTAATTATTCTGTTCAGAATTCACAAAATATAGAAACAGTAATTTCTTTAAAATTTTGACATAAGCCTACTTTATTATATTTCACTTTTATAAAAAATAACCTTAGCATCAAGCCAATTAAAAAAAATATTTTAAATAATTTTTATACATTTTTTACTTTAATAACTAGAAAAAATTGCAATTTTAAACCTAAAATTAATTTTGAATTACAAATTTAAGAATCGGGTTAGAAGATGTATGCAACACACAATACAAAAACGTCTTATGTGTTGCATACATTCGTTTACATTGAAGTTGTTTCATAATTCATATGGACACTTACATAACCTTAAAACAATATTTCAAAACATTTTAGTTATTAGGTGGTCGTAGGAAAATAACAAGCAACTATTAGATCAGTTTTAAAATGGTAAGTAAAATTTATTATGTATGTATATAAGTAGCATATTTCGTCCTGTTTTTAATAATTCATTCAAGTGTGCGTTATAATAACACGCAGCGCGCTATTATAACACACGGCTGGTATGCGTCTATGTTGATATGAGACACTTTCCAAATATCAAAACAGTTGTGCTATTTGTAGTTTTCATAGTTGGTCGTAGGAAAATACTATTAATGTAGTTACTTTCTATACAAAATAAATCACAATGGTTTTTAAATTGATATTTGGATGTACAAGGTCTAAATGTACTGTTTATATCATTTTGTTATCTTCTTAAAACAACCCTTAAAGCTGAAAATATCTTTTTATTTAAATTGCGCGGGTTTGATGACGTCATACCAGAAGCTTTGTCTACGTCACATAAAGTTTAGAAATCAGTAAATTAATAATAGTTTAAAGGTCCGAAATTAGATATGGAGCGATATTCATCTGAAAAAAATGTGTAATCGTAACAGATACGGGTATTATATTCGATATTAATCGATTTTTTTAATAATCGAAATGTCGTATGTACCAACATAAGTTAAATCGTCGAATAAACTCCCTAGATCTGTAAATACGTCACGTATTTTAAAAAACCTTTTTTTAAAAATGGGAAGTGTATTTGAGGTGGGTTTTCTTTTGCAATCGAATCGATATGATTAAGATTGAGTGTCAGTATATTAAAAATCCCAAAAATCTTACTAAAATCGTCTATTAAACGAAGGGAAATGTATTTACAAGGATACAGAGTGAAATACACTAACAAAGCAATAAAAAATGTCAATGTGAACTCTAAACCTTAACGAAATAATGAGGCAACAAAACGCGAAATTTCCATTATGAAAGAAGAGTGACCCTTTTCTTATGCGGTGCTAATGTCAGCTGTAAATCTCATAACTAATCACTTTCAATATACAATAAAACCCTTTATTTATTATCTACAACAATAATGTTTACTATTTACAGATCCTAAATAAATAATTAAAGCAGAGAAAACGTTTATCTTGTCTGAAGCGCACATGACTAATTTATGAAACACAAACAAAAAGAGTCCTTATTTATAGTCCTTTTCACTAATTTTGCAATTATATGAGACATTGTAATTAATATACAAACGCATAACATACTCTTGGTCATTAAGTTTCACTACTAATTTTCTTGGATGTACGATTAGTAGAGAAAATAGACAATTTCTACGCAAAAATAAAGAAAATACACCTAACTTATGTTATTAAATTAATTATTTATTTTTTCTAAGAATATATATGGCCTGAAGATGGCGTATTCCGAAACTAGTTACCAAGTCTAAAAGTTTGTAACTGAATATATTATTGTAGTATTAATTTTATTAATCATAAATGAAAACCCCAAAATCATGTACCACAATAATATTTATTAATTTTTTTTTTCTTAAAGGCAACTAGTTTCGGTTAAATAACCATCTTCAGGCCAAGAGAATTACAGGAATTAAATGTTATATTAAAAATTAGCATATTATAACAGGGTGTGGTGCTACTAAGAAAATGAGGAGGTAGGATAATAATGAGGGAAAGAGAAGGAATAGAAAAAGTTATAAAATAGGTAAAAAATAATAAAAAAAACAGGAAAAAAAGAAATTGCAAAAATAGTGAAAATTGGAAAAAATGTGGAAAAATGAAGGAAATATGGAAACATGGAGAAAAAAGGAAAAAAACTTAAAAAAACAGAGGAAAAAATGGACAAATACAGGGAAATGGGAAAAAATAGGAAATTATGCAAAAAATACGAAAAATATAAAAAATATAGAAAAGTAGAGAAAAACGGAGAGAAGTAGGCAAATTAGAAAAAAATAATGAAACATAAGGGGAGAAAATAGGGCAAAAAATGCAAAAATGGAGGGATAAATGGGGAAAAATAAGGAAAACATAATGAAAAACAGGAAAAAAATCGGTTGTGTCGCCCCAAAACTTTCCCGACGAGTATCCACGAATACTTTTTCAGATATTTAATATTAAAGTTTCAAATTTTGACATTTTTTTTATTTTTGATAGGTGACAACTGGAGAAATAATTTCTACTGTTCTGAATAGTTTTTCAAGGGCTTTCAAATGACATATTGCAAAATTCCGTGACATATTGCATCTGTCATTTTTTGATAATGACACTACCGTTTGACAGATATCGTAAAAAACTAATGGGTTCTTCCGACAGGTAACAAAAAACATGTACCAAATTTCAACTCAATCGGATTAAACGTGTGGCCTCTATCGTGGAAGAATACACACACAGACACACAGACACACAGACACACAGACAGACAGACAGACTTCCATCTGGAAATGGTCTTAATCATCTCAGGTGACCTCAAAATAGATATTTCCATCTTTATCTCGAACCATTTTTTTTACTCATTCACAATACTTTCCTTCTCGGAGGTGGGTTGGGAAAGTAAAATAGAAAGAAATAGGAAAAATTCGAATAATTTAGGGAAAAATAGCGAACTAACTAAAAGGAAATATGGGGAAAAATAAAGTAAAATATGGAAAAATAGGAAAATTAGAGTAAAATAGGTTAAAATATGAGAAAACAGTGAAATTTGGAGGACAAATAAAAACAGGGAAATATAGGGGGAAATATGGAAAAATTGTGAAATTAGTGAATAATATTGAAAAAGAGGGATAAATATGGAAAAAGGGAAAAATAGGAAAAAATATTGAAAATAGAGGAAAAAAGGAAAAATAAGGAAAAACCAATGAAAAAGAGGAATAGATAAACAGATAACGGAAGAAATGGGAAATACAAAAAAATAGGGAAAAATAGTGAAATATAGATAAAAATGTGGAAAACAGTAAAAAATAGCTGGAAATAGGGAAAAAATCAACAAAATAGGGAAAAATACAAAAATTAGAGAAAAATGGAACAAAATAGGGAAAATGGTGAAAAATAGGGGAATATAGTGAAAAAAGGGGAAAAATAGGGCAAAATGGGGAAAAATGAAAAAAAAAACACGTAAAAATAGGAATTTTACAAAAATATATAGAAAAAAATATGGGAAAATAGTGAAAAATAGGAAAAACTAAGGAAAAATAGGAACAAACATGGAAATAGAGAAATTAATGAAAACAAGGAAAAAATGTGTAAAATAGAAGAAAACAGGAAATAGGAAAAAATTTTTAAAAATACGATAAAACATAAAAATATGGGAAATATTGTAAAAAAAAAATCAGTAAAAGGTAGATAAAATAGGAAAATTAGAGATAAATAGATACAAATCAGGTAAGTTAGAGAAGCATATGGGAAAATAGTGAAAAGTAGAGGAAATTAAGGACAAATAGTAAAAACAAAAAAAAAATTGATAATAATAAAAAACAGGAAAATAGGAAGAAATGTGGAAATTAGGGAAAAATAGGGAAAAATAGGGAAACATTAAAAAAAATACTGAAAAACAGAAAAAAATGTGGAAAATATTTAAAGATAAGAAATAATAGCGATAGATAGGAAAAATAAAAAGAAATGGTGAAAAATAGTGAAAAATAAAAAATAATAGAAAAAAATAGAAAAAAACTTTGAAAAAACAGGCAAAAATAGGAAAAAAACAAGCAAAGCTCGGTCGTCCAAGTACTAATATTAAAGAAACTCCATAGCAAAGCACGGGTATTCAGCTAGTCAATGTATAAAGTTTATCTAAAAAATTGTTTTTTTTGAAACCAATGAACAAAAACAAGGTGGTACTAAAAATGAAAAATAGGGAAGTTAAATCAAAAACAGCTGAAATATAATATACAAAATAATCAAGAGGGCTAAAGGGGGTGAAACTAGTGAGATGATGTACAAAGGATTGAAAAAGTAGTTGGTAAAACTAGCTGGAGAGAAAAATATGGTTCTTTTTCGGTCTTACTTGTTAGTTCAGATATGTAATATTATCGTTCTTAAATCAAGAGTGAATCTAGAATATTTCCATTAATTAAAATGATATAATTTACTTTTACTTTCCCGACCCACCTCCTAGAAGGGAACGTATTGTGAACGAGCTAAAAAAAAAATTCGAGATAAAAACGGAAATATCCATTTTCTGATCTCCTGAGACGATTAAGATCATTTTGAGATGGAAGTCTGTCTGTCGGTCTGTGTGTGTGTATTCTTCCACGATAGAGGCCACACATTTAATCCGATTGAGCTGAAATTTGTTACAGGGGTTTGGCTTATCCGTCGGAATAACCCATTAGTTTTTGTACAACATCTGTCAAACAGAAGTACCACTATCAAATAATGACAGATGCAATATGTCACGGAATTAAACATGCAATATGTCATTTGAAATCCCTAGAAAAACTCCATTTAGAACAGTCAAAATTATTTCTCCAACTGTCACCTGTCAAAAATAAAAAAATGTCAAAATTTGAAACTTCAGCATTAAAAATCTGAAAAAGTATTCGTGGATATTCGTCGGGAAAGTTTTGGGGCGACACAACCGATTTTTTATTAGATGAACATTTTTTTAAACCAAGAATGCACCTCTATATATTGTTATGAAATTTGTTATACCCTGTAATTTTGGGTAATTGTTAGGAAATCTGTATAAGATTTGTTATAAAATATTATAGTAAGTAAGGGTTGGTTGAGTTAAAAAAAATGGATAGTAATTGGTATTAAAATTAACAGTGCTCCTTTATTTTTAACATTAAAGAGAAAAATGTAAATTAAAAAGAGGATTTGGGTAACTGGTATTAAAAGTATAAACTAATTTTTGTAATATGAATAGGGCTTAAGCCCTTTGAAGTATTAAATTCTTGTGACAAGTTGGATGGCATTTCTTAGCAGGTGAAATGATTTATCATTGGGTTGGTGTCAATCAAAATTTCAATTTAAAAAAAATAGTATGTAAAAGTTTTGGTTTAAAAAAAAAATTGAAGGGAGAAAAATAATTAATCAAAAAAAATTTTGAAGGTTGTCAGATATTTTGTAAAAAAGCATAAAAGGAAATAAATCTGTAAAAAAATAATATTATATTTAAAGGGGGAATGTTGTATTTATGAAAAGAATGGTATAAATAAAATTTTTGAAATAAAATAGTAATCAATATTATTCATGCAAGTTGGAGAACAAAGATTAAAAAAAAATAAAAAGGTGACTATTCGGAAGGAGCCAATAAGCAGTTTCAAAAGTAAAAATTAAAAAAAAAAGGTGGAAAAAATATTAGAAGAGCTGAAGAAGTAGCAGAGAATGAAAATAGGGAGAAGATCATTGATTTTCTTAATTGTCATTATATTTTGTATTTTTTTATTTAGGCGTATTGAACCCAGCCCAGTGAGAAGGAGTTCTCCAGTTTAGAAATGTAATCCACCCTACATAGCAATTGGAATTTACTATTTCAATATATTTAAAACGATGCATATCCTATTTTACCAGTAATAAAATACAAATAGAAGCAATTCAATACTTCCGATTAAATTTACTAGGCTAATACATGCTGGAATTTTCCTAATGTTGAAATTCCATCCGGTATTGTTTTCAAAAACGGTGACTAGCTAAATATCAACAACAAACCTATTCTCTCCGCCTATCACTAGAGAAAATACATAAATACCCGTGCAGAACGAGAAACACGGAATTGCAATATTTATTCACGAAATTCGGCAAAATGGGATGTGTAAATTGTTTCGTTTGGCTTAAATGATTGTTTTGATAAGGAAATTTATAGCAATAATTAGAGCAAACATAGATATATACACTAAGGGGTAATAAGGAATGTTTACCAAAATGTTTGTAAAAAAATAGCTAGATAAATAAATAGATAATAACTCACTTTCAAAATGACGAATGGTACCACGTTTATACCAAATAACGCTAAAGGGTTAAACAGTAAAATATTGAAATTGTACCACAACTAATAAGCCCCTATTGATATAATATATTGTACTGATATATTAATATAAAATATATCAATTTTGGAGTGGGTTCTATAAAAATATAAAAAAATAACAACCGTTACAAAAGAAAACCTCGCAAAAAAATAAATGTTAAACCCTGTTCACCTCCTCTTCTTTATACCCCTCCAACAAATCCAACTTCATGTTACGTTTTTTTGTGCCACCCTGTATTTGCATTATTCTTTTATTCAATAGATTATAGTTTCATACTCGCTTGATATCCCCTTCTTATTTCTTTGCGTCGTGTCCCTCTCTTCTCTTGGTATTCCTATAAAATGCCTTTCCCATGTTAATAATGTCCTCTTTACCTACTCAGTCAAATTTGCGAAACTATACTTTTTTTTGTTGATAATAAATAATTAATGTGATTAAGCTCAAATCTTTATATTATATTAAATAAAAAAAGTTTTGGAGGCCAGTCAAATTGATTTTTTGATGTAATTAGAGACAGTTGACAAAAAAACTACGATATATTTAAAAATCCGTCCTCCCTTTTTTTTCGGCTTAAGGAAATTAATCTCAAATTAAACGTTATATTTGTTTATTCTACAATAATAAATTCCAGAGATTGTTTTTTTTTTTTTAAACTTGGCTTTTGTTGCGGTTGAGGAAAAAAACTAACTGTCCAGAGGAAAAACTTTCCAGAGGAAAAACTTTCCAGAGGAAAAAAACTGTCCGGAATAAAAGAACCAAAACCACCTACAAGATGAGGGGGAGAAAAAAATAAATCTTCAGTAAGCGTCACAAACGGTATGAAGTCAGTTATTTTGACTGAGGCAGATGACGCGAAGAAATAAGAAGGGGATATCAAGCGAGTATGAAACTATAATCTATTGAATAGAAGAATAATGAAAATACAGGGTGGTACAAAAAAACGCAACACACCTAGAAGTCCGTAAGAAAAATTGTGGAAGAGAGCAATTTTTCTGAAATGTACCAGGGGACTAAAAATTTCAAGAAATTAAAGGAAGATAGTAGCAAAAAAAGGGAACCGGTATACAAAAGAATTTGGTTAGATATTTTTTTAAAAAATAAAGGAAGTAAAAAAAATCTATTAAAATGAAAAACAGGAAAGAAATTTAAAAGAAAGATAAGTGGAGGGAAAAAGAAACTTACACAAAGGTCAATTAAGTTATGATGATGTAAATAAAGGCCTAAACGTAAATGGTTAAGTATAAATATAGGTAAAGGTGGTAATAAAATTTTAAATTAAAGTTAGATGCTAAATAGTGAATTGTAAATTTTGATAAAAAGTTTTAAGATATTGTAGATACAGATTAAAAAAAAAACCAAAACCGTAGTTTTCAGAAATTGTAAACACAGGTTTTTAAAAACCGAAACCGATATATAAGTATATATATTAATATGACATAGGGAAATATATTCTCTTAAATTAAATTCTTTACATTATATATGTGTACATTAATTACATAGTTATTAACATGAAAACAAAAAAAAAAAATTAATTGTTGAAATATTTTTTAAATTCACTATATAAATTTATTTCCATACGCATCCATAAACGAAACAACTAATTCGCCAGACTAAACTAAATAAAAAATGTTAAGCAATATTTCGCAAAAAGCGAACTACTAAAATGTATATCTTTTTTTAGAAACCATGGGCGTACCAATACAGTTTAAAAGAAATTAATGAGAAAAAAAAATAGCGATAAATGAAATATTTACAAATTATTCTCTTCTTAATACGATAAACTGAGTATAATTAAATAGTAACAACTTTGTTACTCGACAAAAAGATTGTTTGGACTGCGCACATCCAAACACCAAGATATAATGTAATACATTACGTCTTAAAAGATAAAGATAATTCCTAACAATAAGGGGTAGAAAAAGATGAAGCTCAGCAGACTAATAATGAATGAATAGTGATTAAATTTACACAAATTCAATTCATTACGATACTGATGAACTAAATTCAATTAACCCTTATTAAGGAAGCTAATTAAAAAGAGAAACAAATTGCAAATGTTCATCAATAAAGATATAAAGATATTAAAGGATGTCACATTAAAGATAAAAAGATAATATTCAAAGGTATAAGAAGCAAGAGAAAAAAACCAAAGACAGGCAGAATAGATTTTAAATCAGGAGTTTGTGCGGTATATGCTAGAATAGTATTCTCAGATGTTTTTATGTGTTTTTATAGTTTTTTTAGTAATAACCTAGTCCGGTATGAGGATAAATCTTAATATACATGATACTCGATATTTAGAAATATTTTAGTATTTACTTATATGGAACACCCAGTATTGCAGATGTCCCATCTAAGAGTCTCAATCTCGACTATAAATTTAAAAAAAAATATAAAAATAAAATACAATTTGATCAATATTATTGTTTCTACTTCAATTTGTCTCCATCTCACCTATTCGTCTTCTACTATGCTGCTTTCTTATCTTTCTCTGATTTCTTATGTGTCTTTAATTGCTTTCCTGTTTCAGCTTTTGGTATATCTTTTTTATTACCTCTCGCCCTTCAGATAAGAGAGGTATAGGAATCATGCTAAAAATTGGGTAGTGAGTTTTCAATGAATAAACACGTTTTAGGGTCCCTAGAATACGATTTTAATATTTTCACGATGATGTCTGTGTGTGTGTGTGTTTGGATGGATGTTGTAGTAACGATAACTCAAAAACTACTGAATAAAAAAATTTTAAATTTTGCATAAAGGATTCTGATACCCTAAATTAGATCTGATTAGATTTTGGTGCAAATCGCACAACCGGAAGTGGCAGTTGCTATGGGTGATGACGCCATTATTATACAAAACGGCAATAAAGTTTTACACATATATTTTGTATACCCTATAGTTTATTTTCATCTCATTAAAATTTTCGAAACTTTTGCCATTGCTGCCAGATTTACAAAAAGTACATTTTTTCCATCCTTTTTAATAATATGGACTCACCCTTTATACATTATTTTATTTATTTATTTATTTATGTATTTATAATCCATTTATTTTTTATTATTATTTAATATTAAAACATCTAAAACTGTATAAATTTTTTTTTAGTTTGACAATTCAAAAAATATCCCTCTTTTTCAAAATTGACAAAACTCAAAAATATTTGGAAATGTGCGGAAATGTTTGGAAGTGTGTGGAAATGTATGGAAATGTGTGGAAATATATGGAAATGTATGGAAATGTATGGAGATGTGTGGACATGTATTATTTATTTTTATTTCTCACTTGATTAATTTTTTTTTAACTGCCAAAAAATAATTTAACCTGGACTGATCATCTTAGGTATGACATCTGACATGACCTAACGTATTTATATTACTACGGCCCGCCCATACTAGGGCAAACCGTAGTATTGAAATCGTGCAAAAATCTCAAAAATTTTTTTTCTCCATATGACTTAGAATGTCATGAAACGTGGAAAAAACTGATTTTCCGAGAAAAAAAAAAGTTTGTGTGGACTGTGTGGATGTGCGCACGATAATTCGAGAACGGTACGGCCGATCCGGAAAATTCTTTCGGCTATCGGTTTTTATTCAAAAAAGAAAGGCTCTATCAGAAGATGAGCAATTTCGGGTCCGAGGAACCCGGTCCCGCCTACTATGTGAAACTTCTATTCGAGATATCTCGATAAGGAAAGCAAATTTGTCGATACTGCTTTCTTTTAAGGTGTTGTGTAAGTCAAGACGCGTCGATTGATATCCATATCGCATCCGGTACGTAAAAAAAATTGAAAAAAAAAATTATTGGAAAAATTCCGATTTTTGTTAAAGAGAAAAAAATTCGTCGACCTCATAAAATTGGAATTTTGACAAATTAATATGACCTGACCTAGATATTGCCACAATAAATATGCTGTAAAAATGTTGTTTCTTTACAAAAGGATTTTCGATTTCAAATTTAACTGAGGTGCTAATATACCCTTTGGTTACGTATTAGCTATTGTTTTATTTACTTTAAAATCAGAGAAAAAAAGAACTTAAGCAAATAGATCTGACCAGTCCTTTTATCTCTACCTACAAGCTATCAGAAGGACCTCTTATTTGGGGATTTTATTTATGAATCCATAATAATAAACTATATTGTTCATATAATAAAATATATTAGTTTGTAATGTTGTTATTGACTTACCAAAACGTATACAGCGAACGGCATGACGACAACAGCAACTAGTAGATCAGCCAAAGCGAGACTCACAATAAAATAATTAGTAGCAGTTTGTAAAGTCCTCTCCCGATAAACACTAAGTATCACTAGCACATTCCCGAACAGCGTCAACACCGGAAATAGTACCAACATAAGCGCCCAATAATTCCGGGGACCCGTTAGAAAGTCTGCTTGTTCTTCGCAACTTGAATTATTGAAATTAAGAGCTAGATTTGTGCAATTTAATACTGCGCCGACATCGGATTCGTTGGTCAGGTTTATTTTGCTGAAATATTGATCTATGTCGTCGAATAGTAGCATATAAGTTTCTGGTTTTTGATGTGGGTCGAAGTCTTGAGTTTGATTTGTACCATTTTGCCAAAATCTTGGGTCTTTGTAATCGGCCATGGTTGGAATTTTTATTTATGGTTTTTGAAGAATCTGCAAAAAAAAATTAAACTATAAAACAATAATTTGTAATTAAATATTGAAATAAATTATTTTTTATGGACACACATAAAGTCTAAAATAGTATCTATAGAACTGAAAGTATAAAGTTATTTTTAAAAAACTTCCTTATAAAATTAATTATCCGAAATTTATCTTCCTGTATTAGAATTCTATGTAAAAATGAACCTAGGAAAATTCTTTACTTAATTTTTGTGACAGTTAAATTTCTGCTTGTCAATATCGTCGAAACAAACTTCAATTAACTAAATTCATGTAAAACCGTTATAAATCATTTTCAAGATAAAACTTTTTGTAAAATCCAACAATGTTTTTCCAAAATTTTCTAAAAATTTTTCTTAAATATTTTACAACTGTCTAAAATATTCTGAAAATTATCTGAAATGTTTCAAAAATTTTCATGTGAAATCATTTTATTAAATAATAATATTAAAAAAAGTAAAAAGTTTTGTTAAAATCTATCAATATTTTTTCAAAACTGTCTAAAATACTTAAAAAAATTATTTAAAAATTGTAACAAATACTAAAATTATTTAAATTCATGTAAAATTATTTTAAATAATCTTAAAAAATAGAAAATTTTATAAAATCAATTTATTTTTTTTCCAGAATTATATGAAGTTTTACATATCTTTTGTAACTTGTCTAAAAAATATTGTAAAAATATTTAAAATGGTCTTGAATCTTTAGTAAAATTATCTAAATTCGTGTAAAATCGTTTTAAATAATTTTACAGATAAAAAATTGTGTAAAAACCATAAATTTTTTTAAAAGATCGTCTAAAATTATCCAAGATTTCATTTAAATATTTTACAATTGTCTAAATAATTCTGAAAATTATCTGAAATGTTTCAAAAATTTTCATGTGAAATCATTTTATTATATAATAATATTAAATAATAAAAAATTGTGTAAAAATCTACCGATATTTTTTCCAAAAAATTTATATTTTTTTAAACAGTCTAAAATACTTAAATTGGTTAAAATTGTGTAACATTTTCTATAAATCAATAAAATTGTTTAAATTTTTTTAAAATCATTTTAAATAATCTTAAAAATAAAAAATGTATAAAATCAATTAATTTTTTTTTCCAAAATTGTCTACAATTATAATTTTACTTTTGTAAGTGTCTAAAATAGTTTTAAAAAATATTTTAAATGGTTTAGAATATCCTATTTTTTTTTTAAATTGTTTAAAATTTTCTTAAGGTTTAAGGAAAAATGTGACAAAATAAGAGAAGAAAATGAGAAATAAGGGTAGATTTAGAAAAAAACAGTAATTTTGAAAATTGAAGTAATTTCAAAAAAAATAGTAAAAAAAAATTTAGACAACAGTGAGAAAATAATGACAAATTGGGAGAAAAAAAGGTGAAATTTTGGAGTAAGACGGGAAAATTAGAGAAAAATGAGAAAAAAATGGTAATTTTGGAAAAAACAAGTAATTTTGGAAAAAACAGGGTAATTTTGGAAAAACGAGTTATTTCAAGAAAAAAAGTGACACTATTTAAGAGAAAAAGTAATAAAAAAGTGTCTTTTTTATGAAAGGAAAGGGGCTAAATTTTTAGAAAAAAGACAAAAATGTGATAAAATTTAAGAGAAATGAGGAAAAAAAGTAGTAAAAAATTCTATTTTTTAAAGAGAAGTTGAGAAATTTGGTATGAAAAAGTGACAAAATTTGAGAAAAATAACAAGAAAATTACTTAAAAAGTCACAAAGAGGAGAAATTTTTAAGAGAAAAGAGGGGAAATTTTTGAAAGGAAAGAAGGAAAATTTAAGCGGATTTGTTATTTGACATTGACATTTTCTCATTCTCACATGCAATGAATTAATAAAAACAAATATGTATATTTAAAATTTCATCATTATTTTTTTCTAAAAACGTTTTTAATTCATGAATTGGATAAAATATGATATTCTTTTCCTATATTCCAATTCTAGGTCGTTCTGTTGTACTTACTCCATTTGTAGAAGAGAAACTTCCACTTCAATAATTTAAATTTTAATTTTAATAAATTTGAAGCACTTTTTTAGAGTGCTTAATGCTTGGTGACTATAAAAGTGCTTAGTGCTCATAATTTTTAAGTACTCACAGCTCTGTTTTTAACAAAATACAGGACATTATATTTAAACAAAAAAAAAACATTATTGGTTCTTTTACCCCAATATTAAATTACTTTAGTTACATCATTTATTGGAAATCCGATAATAAAGGGTGGTCAACATATAATGAGTAACCCTGTCCATTAATATCTTAAATGTTTCCAAAAATTTGAGTATTTCATTAATCAGTGTCCATGCCTCTATAGAGTGTCCGTTTTAAATAAAACAGCCCCTAGCAAAACAGCTACCTTGAAATGCAAAAACGGACACAAAATGATCAAATATAATATAAAATTAATTAGTTTATTTTCGTATTACATAAATTATAAAGGATATACAAGCGTTATTAATTGATACAAAAACAAACAGTGAACCCTCGTGCAGGTACGTTATCAACTGATTTTGAGATGTGGAGGACCGCAGTGACGCAAACTGATTAAATTAAAATCCGTTTAGGATTTAGGAATCTAACTGGAAATCTAGGATTATATTAGTAATGTCTTTATAATTTGTTTAAGTCACGTATTTATTTAACTACTTTTATGGCATAATTTATTTGAAAAATTTAATTTTTATGATTAGGATATACTGAAATCCATTTACTTTTATCTTCCTTGAAGCAAAATCTTCAGTTCGTATTATTCATCTGACGTTTGTATTGTAACAGATTGTAAAAACATCGAATTAAATATATTGTGTATATGTGACCATTTTATAGGTAGGAAATACAATTGAGTCGTCAAAATAAAGAACAATCCGTTTAGGAAAACATATGTTATATATTTTAAGTTCCACTGTCGATACAAAATGGTTCCTAGATGGGCTTGGCAGTTTTTGGGCAAGTTGTCTGTCATGCAGATTGATGCTTTACCGGAAATCATATGACTTAACTTGTCGAGTCGTGCTTGTTTAAGAGAGCTTAAAACATATCGCCTATCACAGAGAAATGCAAAGATATATTCATTTTTTGTCAATATCAATATTTTCCAGGAATTTATAGGTTAAAACGTTTTTCATTAAATTGCCACTTTGGTTACGGTTAAAAATCCCAGAATTGTCAGTTAATTTTTGTGTTTCGTTGGGGAAAGACCTGTTTTCAGGCATGTTTGAATTTCTGGCCTATAAGTGATGATTTCTATATTCATTTTTGTATTCATGTTGTATTTACCTCGAAAATAAATTGATTAGAAAAGTACCGAGTTTATTTACAACCGTAATAATAATAATTAATAAACTTTACTAATTAATAATCAGTGAAAATGGGTAATGTTTCTCCTATCAATGGAAAAGTTACATAAAACTTTATAGAATTCACTCAGGATGGGATAGAACTTCTAGCACTGTTGATAACATAGACTTGTATAATTAATTATGTCAATAATTAAAATTTTCAAATAATAATAATAAACACAAAGCGGAACGGGACACAAGACGCGGCCATTAGGACGCGGCCACTAGGACGCAGCCACTAGGACGCGGGGACACTAGGACGCGGAGATACTGGGACGCGGAGATACTAGGACGCGGGGACACCAGAACGCGGTGCTATTAGGACGCGGGACCATTAGGACGCGGGGACACTAGGACGCGAAAGTATAATAAGGTTGCCACAATGATATATATATATATATATATACACAAAAATAGAGATAAAATCTTTATTTCTCTGCCACTAGATGGCAGTAGAAGTATCGTTCATTTATATATATATATATATATATATATATATATATACGTACAGCGATCCGTTCAACCCCCAACTCGATACAGATTGATCCCTTTGACCCCATTTGTGCCTTTTGAACCCCGGGGTTCAAATATCACTTAGTTTTTAACGGTTCTTTTGGACCCTTGGGAGCTAAAGGGATCATTAAATGACAAAATAGCATTTAAGCTGGTGGTTAAAGGGATCGAACGATAGACAAAGCCTAAAGTAGTCAAAGGGATCAATAGAATAATTTCAACCGGGGCTTAAACAGCTAACAGCAGTTTGAACCCCTATCTTAATTTACCCACCATTTCTTTTTTTATTCCAAATTTTTATTAGTCGAAAACCTTTTTAGTCTTATTTTTACGATATTTTAAATCATATCAAAATTAAAGAGTAATATGTTTTATTTCTTCGACGAAAATTCAAATTTTATATTTTAATTAGATTTGATTCGCTTTCTATGTCAAATGGAAAAATGTTTGATACAACTAGTTCTCGCCTATGTATGTTACATCTTATTATTAAAATAAATTCAAAATTAGCTTCTTGCATATCTAGACACGATGACGAACAAGTTTTCAACAACAATAAAATTCCCTACAACCGTAACAAAAAAAACAAAGAAGGATATGTCCATAATCCTATATCTCGTCGGCATCTTAGAGTCGCCATCTTGAACTTATTATTGTTGCCAAAAATTTTATAATCTCCGGCCCAAAAACCCCCACTAATCATAAATCTCGTCCGCTAATTTGGAGACGCGATCTTAAATTTATTAATTTTGATGAGAAATTCATAATTTCTGACACCAAGAACACGCTATATACCAATGTTTAACATAATCTGTTAATAATCTTAAATCTCGTTCTCCATTTTGGAGTTGCCGTGCTAAATTTATTAATTTTGATAAGAAATCCATAATTTAAGATGCCAATAACCCCCATGTACCAATTTTGAATAGAATCTGTGTATAATCATAAATATTGTCCTCTCTCTTGGAGTCGCCATCTTACATTTGTTCATTTTAACACGAAATTCATAATCTCCGATCCCAGTAACCCCCACATGCCAACTGAATAGGTCAATAAGCATAAATCTCATCCACCATTTTGAGTCGCCATCTTGAAATCTTTAATTTTACCAATAAATTTAAAATCTCCGACACCAAAAACCCCCACATACCGATTTTGAAAAGAATCTGTCAATTATCATAAATCTCTTCTTCCACCTTAGAGTCACCATCTCGAATTTATTAATTTTGACAAGATATTCATAATCTCTGGCCTAAAAAACCCCAAATATCAATTTTGAAAATAATCAGTTAATAATCAAATCTCGTACGCCATCTTGAATTTATTCATAATCTCCGATCCCAGTAACCCCCACATAAAAATTTTGAAAAGAATCGTTTAATAATCAAAAATCTCGACCGCCATCTTCAGTCGCCATCTTGAGTTCATTAATTTTGACAAGAAATTCATAATATCCGACCCCAGTAACCCCTACATACCAATTTTGAAAAGAATCTGTTAATAATCATAAACCTCGTCCGCCATCTTCAGTCGTCATCTTCAATTTATTAAATTTGACAAGAAATTCATAATCTCCGACCCCAGTAACCCCCACATACCTATTTTGAAATGAATCGATTATTAATCATAAATCTCGTCCGCCATCTTCAGTCGCCATCTTGAGTTTATTAATTTTGACAAGAAATTCATAATCTCCGACCCCAGTATCCCCAACATACCAATTTTGAAAAGAATCTGTTAATAATGATAAATCTCGTACCGCCATCTTCAGTCGCCATCTTGAATTTATTAATATTGAGAAGAAATTCATAATCTCCGATCCCAATGACCCTCACATACCAATTTTGAAATGAATCGGTTAATAATCATAAATCTCTGCCGCCATCTTCAGTCCGCCATCTTGAATTTATTAATTTTGACAAGAAATTCATAATCTCCGACCCCAGTAACCCCCACATAAAAATTTTGTAAAGAATTGGTTAATAATCAAAAATCTCATCCGCCATCTTCAGTTGCCATCTTGAATTTATTAATTTTGAGAAGAAACTCATAATCTCGGACCCCAGTAACCCCCACATACCAATTTTGAAAAGAATCTGTTAATAATGATAAATCTCGTACCGCCATCTTCAGTCGCCATCTTGAATTTATTAATTTTGACAAGAAATTCATAATCTCCGACCCCAGTATCCCCAACATACCAATTTTGAAAAGAATCGGATAATAATCAATTCTCGCCTGCCATCTTCAGTCTCCATCTTGAATTTATTAATTTTGACAAGAAATTCATAATCTCGGACCCCAGTAACCCCCACATACCAATTTTGAAAAGAATCTGTTAATAATGATAAATCTCGTACCGCCATCTTCAGTCGCCATCTTGAATTTATTAATATTGAGAAGAAATTCATAATCTCCGACCTCAATGACCCTCACATACCAATTTTGATATGAATCGGTTAATAATCATAAATCTCTGCCGCCATCTTCGGTCCGCCATCTTGAATTTATTAATTTTGACAAGAAATTCATAATCTCCGACCCCAGTAACCCCCACATAAAAATTTTGTAAAGAATCGGTTAATAATCAAAAATCTCATCCGCCATCTTCAGTTGCCATCTTGAATTTATTAATTTTGAGAAGAAACTCATAATCTCCGACCCCAGTAACCCCCAAATACCAATTTTGAAAAGAATCTGTTAATAATGATAAATCTCGTACCGCCATCTTCAGTCGCCATCTTGACTTTATTAATATTGAGAAGAAATTCATAATCTCCGACCCCAATGACCCTCACATACCAATTTTGAAATGAATCGGTTAATAATCATAAATCTCTGCCGCCAGCTTCAGTCCGCCATCTTGAATTTATTAATTTTGACAAGAAATTCATAATCTCCGACCCCAATGACCGCCACATACCAATTTTGAAAAGAATCTGTTATTAATCATAAATCTCGTCCGCCATATTCAGTCGCCATCTTGAATTTATTAATTTTGACAAGAAATTCATAATCTCCGACCCAAGAACCCCCACATACCAATTTTGAAAAGAATCTGTTAATAATCATAAATCTCGTCCTCCATCTTTAGTCGCCATCTTGAATTAATTAATTTTGACAATAAATTCATAATCTCTGATTTTAAAAACACCCTATATACCAATTTTGAAACTAATCAGTCATCTTGGGGTCGCCATTTTGAATTTATTTTAATCAATTCGGCTGGGGATGTTTATCAAAGATACTGGAGCAGCGCCGGACTTAATAATTCGACAATATTATAGAAAATCATTGTACAATAAAAAAATACTACAACTCAAATTCTCATAAACCAAATTTTATAGTTTTCGTGCTGATTTAGAGGGCCATAAAATTGGTCCGCTCGATCTATCCAGTTCTATCCCTAAATGATGTACAAAAATAGTCATACATTTCTTGAAAAATATACTGAGGCTCATCGTACTGGAATATATTTTGTAGGGTATTTAAAGGAATTTCTGAAAGTTCTGGTATAATTCATTATTAAACGAGCGTAGAAAGGTGGCTATTATTTACGTAGATGAAGTTTTCGACAAAAACGAGTGCAGCGAGCCAGTGTTGGAATCAAAGTCAATAATAGCCACCATTCTACGCAAGTAGAAGACTATACTTTCTCTACGATTATGCGACTTATGCAAGAAATTATATACCTAAGTCATAGTTTTTGACACAAAGCTTGAAATGACACTTAAAGTATTAAACTTTGACGTTAGTTAATTTGACATTGCAAATAAAATGGCAACTTATTAGGAGGTTGCTAAGATGCGATTGGTTAGTTATTTTCAAAGCAATGCGATTTGTTGATTTCAGTGTGAATAATTATGTTATTATTCAATGAGTGTATTATTTAATAGTCGTAGAGAAAAAATGTAAGTATACTGACGCGTTTAAATTCACAGGAAACATATCTGATCTTATTAAACAATCGATTACAATTCCAGTCGATAAAATCACAGAAATAAAACTGTTTAGAATTTTTACTAAATAACTAACAAAACATTCATAAAGAAAATGATATTTTTCTCGAAAACGGTTAATTTTAGCATAGTAAAATGTTATTTTTTTACTAAAGAAAGTCGATATAATTCAAAAATATAATCATTTTAAGCAGTTACAAGAAATTCAGGGGTGGTAAAAGGTGCTTGATCCCTTCTGCACGCCTCTGGAAAAATCACTAAATTATCTATTGATGTTAAAACAAGTAGTTTATCAACATTATAATCCTCCTAGAGTTTCATTACAATCGATCGCACCGTTTGAAAATTAATAATACACTAATTGATTTAAAAAACTTTAACACCCTGTATTTTAAAAAGGGTGAATTTACGTACATAACTTCCCTACTTGTAACGTACATTAATATATTTTAATATAATGACAAGTTATTATCATTAAATAAAAATACCGCTTACTTGTTAGAATTTGTATACTATTTTATACTATTAATTTATAGAATAAATTCAAAATAACATTAAAAAATTACGGCCATTCTCATTTTTGACCATAGGCAAAAGGGTCTCTCTCTGTGCGTTAAGATTCATTTCCGAAAATAAATATACCTGAAAAAGGGCAAGGCATTGTTAATTTTCGTAAAATCGTATCTTTGGAAGTTAAATCACTTGAATATAATGTTAAAAATATATACAGTGTGTCTGAAAAAGATAGCAACAAATGGGAAACATTTTTATTGTTAGTTTTAAGGAAAAAAGCTATTCTTTATAAAAAGTTCTGCATGGTCTAAAAGATAAAATACAACCATCACATAATAATTTTTTTTACCTGTATACGAGGTGCGTCAAAAAAATTAATGTTCCTTAAAACTAAAGTACCCTTCTTTTAAAAATTATAGAAAAATGTAATTTGGAAAATTTATTTAGAAAGAATATACGTCCAAATATGAAATCGCAACTTCCTATTTCAAAGCGATATTTTTTCTTATACCAAAGTTCTATATCTACATACAAAATTAGTTTCCACAATTTTTTTAAGTTGCTTTTTAGTTAAAATAATAAATTAAATCTAGTTTAATATGCAAATTTTATACATAGACGTTAAAAAAATTTGGAATTACGTGTTTTCTTCAGAATTCGTAATATCGTTTTAAACTAGGTTAAATCTATTATTTTAACTAAAAACTAAAAAATGTTCTTAAAATAATGTGTGGTAAGTAATTACTTTCCGTTTTATAAAAAATTGTGAAATTTAAAAAAAAATGGATCAAAGAAAATTTGAAATTTTATTACATTTTTAAACTAAATTGAATAACTTAAAATATTAAAGATATTACAATGGGATTTTTACCGTTCGAAAGATAATATAAAACTAAATTTATAATGTATTTCAGTTTCTTCAAATTTAGAACTATAATTATTATAAAATATAAATATAATAAGTAAGCTATACTTATAATAAAGTTATAAATATAAAATAAAGAATTTTTTTAATTTTTTTGTAGTTTTGTGAAATCAAAGAGAATTAAAGAATAAAATAAGTAAATACTATATCCGCAGGAAATCCAAAAGTACTGTATGTGTAAATTGTTTCATAATTTTAAAATAATATTTTAGGCATAGAATTTTCATTTATACAAATATCAAAAAATTGAAATGAAAATTTGTATTTCTACTTCTACTGAAAATAATTAAAAAAAAGTGCAACAGACACGCTCTAAAGAATTAACTACAAAATCGATAGGTGAAAACCGCAGCTTCCTATCTATAGTATTAAAGGAGCGCCCGTCCAAAAACGATTTCAGGCAAGATAACATGTGGTATTGGCGCCTCTTAAAGGCAAGCATCAAGTTTTTTCAAATACGGACCTATATTTATATCACAATTTTCCTTTTAACGACATTTTCATAATTTTCATATTTCTAAGTGAAAGAAATCTCAGGTTTTTCCCAAAGACGATTATTTTTCTGTTTGTTTAATTTCTACTATTTTGATATTTTTTTTAGTTCACTAGTAATTTATCTTTTTTATCGAAATCGTTAATATCGAAGTATGCCTATTGTTACATTCGCTTTGATGAAAGGAAGAACTACGACAGGACCGTAATTAGAAATTATTCTCACTGTTAGTTATTTCAGGTAAAAAATTGTTAAAATGACAAGAATGGCAGAATTTGAATTTTGACGGATTATCAATTTTTGTAATAAAAAACACAGTTCCGTATTTAACAAAAATAACTTGATGATGGCCGTTAAAACTCGAAACAACGTATTTAAGATTTATTAGTACAATTTTGTAGCAAATCTCAGATGCAATAAAACCTTTTCGATTTTTGATATATATTTTACATAAACATTTTCTGCGTAAAAAAAAACGAAAAATGGTATTTTTAGTATTCCCTATAGATTTTTTTCGATCAATGTAATGTTCTCCACAATATTTTTGGCTACTGCCAAAATATTTTAAATTGTTTAAAATTTAATAACAAAGAAGATTAACTATGTTCTTAAAAAGTTAATATCTAATTTTCTTTTCATTAAATATTATAAAAAATGTCCTTTCCATTTAAGATAATTGAATTAACATTGAATTTTGAATTATTTCTGGTGTTTTTAAAGATAAAAACATGAAATTTTGGCTGGTAATTTTTGTTTAAATATAAACGGTGAACATTTCAATTATTTAATATAACTCAATATTGCAAATAAACCTTGTTTTAATTATTTCCGTGGCTAACTTATGATTTTTTAGAACAATTTTTGATATGTGAAACCTTTATAACTTTAAGTTTGTCATAAATTTTATTTCAGATTATACCTATATACAATAAGTAAACACTTTCACAAACTTTATAATGATGAACTTATTTATGAATCTATTGTATAACAAAAAAAAATTTAGAAGTATATTAAGAATTATAATATTTGAATAAAAAAAATAGTACGCCTATGACAGAGCTATCGGCTATTTTTGTCCCTTATTTTGTGTACCTAAATATGTTTATAATAGGTACCTAGAAATACTTTTGGATTATATTTTTTCTTTTTTAATTTCATTAGAAATAAATGCCATAAATATTTGTATATTTTTTTCTGTACCTGTACGATGAACTTGGATATTAAAGGTATAATTTAAAATAACTGGAACTGTCTATTAAATATGTTTGATTATTGCATATTTAAATGTTTTAGTTTATTCCAATAAAAATTGAGATACGAAATAGTACGATAATTAACACGATTTTTTAGATTTGTGTACGATTTTATTTGTAGAAGAATTTAGTTCAAAACCAGCCATTGACAATACCTTCATAAACACTTTTTTAATTTAATAATATATTTGCTTTTGCTTACTTAAGCAGTGATAACAATATAGTTTACGTATGTCATTTTTCTCCCTTAAGTCATGAAAGCACTTGATATAAATGTTAAGAGCGCGTCTACGGTACTTTTTTTAAATTATTTTTAGTAAAAGTGATACGACTATCAACTTTTTTCTCTAGACAAATATGAAAAAAATAGCACAGACGCGGTCCTCTGATATATATTTTAAATATCATGAAAAAAACCGCGTATTTTTAGTTGCTATATTAGGCGAGTTCTCTTCTAAAAACGAATAATTATGTTCTACTCTGTTCTGCGCAAAAAAATTAGACTGGAGGGTAGGATCACCTAACATTCACCGGAAAATACTAAAAAAACAATTTTTACACCAAAATTTTCAAAATACAAGCACATTTTCCTTGGGTAATTCTCTAACGGGCAACCACAAAATTCACGTGGTGGTTAGGTCTTATGAAAATTAGCGAAAAGGGCCTACTAAAGATTTAAAGATAGAATACTTGCATATGATAATGCGACGTTGCCGTATGTATATTTTTATAAGTATCTTAAAGATGTTTGAAAAATTAGAACGATTCTGTATTTTATTATGAAGTTTGGAACTTTTCATAAAACATTTTGTCAGAAGGGTAGTTTTAGAAAGTTGATAATTATTTAATTATTAAAATAAATAATGCTTCTATGAATTTATTATAAAAAGTTAAAGATACTAACTGTAATAATATCATTTGGGCTTTTGCGTTTGACTAAGTTTGTTTGAACATATTACATACAAATCTTAACATTGGCTAGTAGAAAAAGAATCGCCATGTATACAGTCTTAGAACTTTTCATTAGAATTCTTATCGACAATATTAATATTACAATTAGTTTATTTAACTTTTCGTAACAAACTAATTGCCACATTATTTATTTTCTCAAGGTAACAATCTTGCCTCAGCATGTTTAACACCCTGTTATCTCAAAAAATGTCCTTTACATCGCGTTGTGCCCAATGAGATATTTCATGAGGACATCGTAGACTATACAGTGTGTGTCACGAAGAGGGTAAACTATCTGTATATTAAAAACTACTGACACAATGATTATGAAAATTTGTATACAAGGGTGTGTCGTTGTGTCACATCTAAATAAAATATTTTAAACTTTCGATCTTTACAGGGTGTTTCGAAAGTAACGTTGTTATTTTAAATATAACACCCTGTATTTTTTTAAATTTTTAGATTTGTTTCTAAAAGCTGATTTCAAAAACCTCTTATACCTATATTATAAAATAAATAGTTTTAAAGTTATAGATAATTCAAAATCGCAATTTTTCAACTTTAAGTCATTGCTCCGTCCAAACAACATAAAATCGGATAAAACGGCTTACATGTCGTCCCTATCTTAATTCCATAAGAACCGTGCAGAGTACTTTCCATCTTATAACGGATATCTTTGCTCTAAGATTAAGATACATAAAAACATTGAGATTTTTTTTAAGAATGACAATTATTTGGCTCTTACCTACTTACATATCTGTTTAAATGAGTAGTAAGTAGGTATATACATATACTATTGGATAAATAAGAGTATATTCTTCAACAGGCATAGAGTGAAGGCCATTATTCACGAGAATTAATATTGCGACACGAGGCATCGAGTGTCGGAATTATTCGACTGAATAATAGCGATAATTCTATGCCAGTTGAAGACTACGCTTTCTCCACGACTGTGCAAGAAATTATATACCTGATATTAATGTGAATTCTATAAATCAAAGGATGTGATTGGCTAATTTGACGTGGATTCATAAATTTATTCTTCAACTAGTGGAAGAATGTATATCATTCTTCAACTAAAAATATAGTAAGAATCAACTTATTATTAAAAAGTCATGGAGAAAAGGTATTCATAATCTCTGGATAGGTAAGGAATATTGGTACATATAAATAGTATATAGGTAAATAAGCAAATATTATTTCTAATTAATTGTAGCAAAAGTGACTCTTTTAATGTGACTCTAAATTGAACGTGGCAACGTCGGTCCAAATTGAAGTAATGCCTCCTTATAAAAAGTATGTAGGTAGTAGTGTAATAATGAGCACTAGTTAAAACCAAGTCATGGGCGTGCGGATAATATCAAAAACTAGATGTAAAATCTGAGAGAAAACTTTCGATAGAAATGATCAGCAGTTTAAAAAAATTCGATATTCTTAAATATCAAAACTGCTAACAAGAAAATCTTTAAAAATTATGAAAAAAACACTTTCGAATCTATAGAAAAGAATATCAATAGTTACAAAAAACCTTATATACATTTTTTTCAACACCGTTTGCGCGTCCCTAGAATTTTGATAATTTTTTTATTCAGTGATTATATCACTCATAATATAATAATGTCCTATACTGTTACTTGATTAATAAGCATCCACTAAGTAGATCTGTACTTTTTATTGTATCATTGAAATACCCACTTCTTTCCTCTATTCAATCGTGTAAACTAGTTAATTTTTTATTAGGTTTCGACAATAAACTGTACTTTTTTAAAGTACGATCCTGTTCATTTTTAGCCTGAAAATATGAATGTAAGAATTATAAATTATCTCGAATAAGGGGGAGGACAATTTGATCAATTCTTACAGACTCAATATAAATAAAAATGACTTGTTAGTTTAGTACATTGTAAATTCTAGTTATCAGTTATCATTCAATAATTGAAGTTTAAATAAATTTTCTTTATTTTCTGATTGTAGTTATTTAAGAAAATTTAATTCAGCTATTTAATAGAAAATAAGTATACTTAGGGCGTTAAGCTGAAAGTATGCTCAATTTATAATTAATTTTATTTAAAAATATTTGGAGTGAAAATGGGACAGGACCGTACTTGGAAAAACTCCCAAAGTGCAGATCATTGTCAAACCTTCATAAAAAAATGTAAGTATTTAGACATGGTCGGATAAAGGAAAAACGAGGATTTCAAAAATTAAATAAAAAGTACAGGTCCATATTTAAAAAAAATAGTTATGTTAAACGGTATTTAACTTTCAATAAAAACCCTTATATAGTTTTTTCCTTTAAACATTAAGATGTTAATTAAATAAAACAAAAATCTTAAATAAAACAAAAATTGTCGATTTCGGTTTTTCTCAAATATCTCTAAAACCGGACCTTATATTTTAATTTTGAAAAAAACCAATCAATTCATCTTGAAAATACACATCTTTTTTCCCATTTAACCGATATGGCATTTATTGTGATTTACGTGCTCTGTAGAGGCAAATTAAACACCACCCTGTATATTATTATTGTGGTATATGAATTTGGTATTTTGGGGTCGAAGATTACGAATTGTTTTATGGCAAGCTATTATGAATATTTTATCAAAATCATTATTACAAGATGGCGACTCCAAGGTGCCGGACGTGATTTTTCATTATTGACCGATTCTTTTCAAAATTGGTATGTGTGAGTTCTTAGAGTCGGAGATTATGAATTTTTTGTCAAAATTATTACATTCAAGAAGAGAAACGAAAGTGGCGGACGAGATTAATGATTGTTGACCAATTATATTCAAAATTGGCATGTGGCACTTTTTGAGGTTGTCACAATTGATAAATTCAAGATGGCGACTCCAAAATGGCGGACGAGATTTATGATTATTGAAGTATTCTTTTCAAAATTGGTATGTAGTGGTTCTTGGTGTTGAAGATTATAAATTTTTTGTCAAAATAAAGGACCCTGCACTTTTCTTATGCAAAGTTTCTCACTGTGAAATTCGCTAAATTTTTGACAATTTGTACATTTGACCATCCTGATCAAAAGTATCCATGGGCACAAGCTTCAATAATGGACAGTTTGTTGAATTTTAGAATTACCTATTTTTACTAGGGTATTATCAATATATTCCTAATATTTTGTTATTTCTTTAATGCCACATAAATATTCACTAATACTTCAGTTATGCAATGGACCACGAATATTACCAAAATTGCAAGAAGCTACAGGGTGAGTCAAGAGTAAACTGTGTGCTATTTACGTTTATAACAGGAAGTAGTAATTTTTTATATACTACATAAAAACAACTAACATTTAATAATATTCTATCATACTTTGTAAACAGAGTGAGTCAAGAGTCTTGAAATATGCGTGAACAATATTTAGTGAGACAACCTGTATATTTTGTAATATGTCACATGTGTTTGTACACCCCTAGCTAAAATAAAAAAATACTTAAAATATCTACAGCGTGTTTTAAAAGGTGTGACATAAAAAAAATTGGGAAAAATGTGCATTATTTTAAAAATACCCTGTATTTCAAAAATTTTGTCAGTGAAATTCCGTATTTTTCTTCTATGTGGTAAATGTGAGCTCTCAAATATATCTTCAAGATATGAATATATTTTAATGACCAGTTTTCCGAGATATATGGTTTTCAAGTGTCCAATCTCAACGTTTTTTAAACAGATGTATTTAAAAACAATAAATAAATATTAGAAAAGGTATATTTAAGTACTACAAACAAAAACTAGGAACAATATATACTTAATAAGTAGATGTGGAGGTATTTTCTAGGTGTTAGGTTATGTTGGTTGGAAATTAACAAAAACAAGAATAGAGCTATTAATCTGTTTAAAAACCGTTGATATTGAACACTTTAACACTCGGTATCTCGAAAATATGTTCATATTTGGAAGATATATTTAAGAGCACATTTAGCACAGAGAAAAGAAAATACGGAATTTCACCGACGAACTTTTGTAAAATAAAATAATGCAATTCTGCACAATTTTTTCCTTTTAAAACACGCTGTAGATGTGTTTTTTTTTAATTTAACTAGATAGTGTAGTAATACATGTGACATATAATAAAATATACAGATTGTCTCACCAAATAATGGTCACTTACATTTCATTACTTTTGACTCATCCTGTATACAAGGTATATGTTGTGACATATTATTCTTAAATGGTAGTTGTTTTTATGTAGGATAGAAAAATGTTACTGCTTCCTGTTAGAATCGTAAATACAGGTACCATGAAAATAGCACTGTTTACTCTTGACTCGCCCTGTAGCTTCTTGCACTTTTGGTAATATTCGTGGTCTATTGCATAACTAAAGTATATGTGAACATTTATGTGGCATTAAAGAACTAACGAAAGATTAGAAATAGATAGATATTGCTGTACTAAAAATATGTAATTTTAAAATTCAACAATGTAGAAAAACAACTGTCCATTATAGAAGCTTGTACCCAGGGACACTTTTGATCAGGATGGTCAAAAGTACAACATTTCAAAAATTTAGGGAATTTCACTTTAAGATGGCGACTCCAAAATGGCGGGCAAAATTTATGATTATTGACGAAATCTATTCAACAATGTGGGGATTTTTATGATTCGTAAGCTTTCACACTAGTGCAAAATATACTACATTTAAAATTCTGTTTTTTTTTTATTATTTCATATATATACTTAGATATAATTTTTTCCACTACCAGTATTGGAATATGTCATTATTTATGCTGTGTTCGAGTCGAGAAGTTAAATTTCTTTCCTACAAGTAGATATTTTTTATTATTTACTAGTAGTAGATAATAAAAACAATTGAACACTAAACGTGATGTCAGAGGTAGGCGATCTTAGAATATTATTCGAATTAATTATACGCAACTGTCATTGCGTTTGTCAAAATCGTGTTTTTTAATTATTAAAAAAAATTGACAGCAAATGAGCAGTTTCTTTTGAATTCCTATCATTCCAAGTGAATTGTTGACCTAGTCAAATAAAATAGAGCTAAGTAATTCCTTATCAGATATATTTTCGTTTTAAATAGTTTGAGGTCATGAAATAAATCTTTTGATTTTGATAAGTGGTATTTATGTAACCTAACCTAACACCTTTTCTAAAAGTAACTTAAAAATATATTTAATAGTTTTTCAAATCTAAGTTTCAAATGAAATTTTAATTTAATTTATTGAATATTCTTAATCAATTATTTTCATAAACTGCTTCTTTTCCATTAAATTCTTTCCAAATAAATACCCAAAACAAAAAAATATTCTTCTAAAAATGATTAAATGTTTTAGTAGTGGAAAAAATAGTATATAAACCACGGGAGAGAAGATTTTTCTCAGCATCTCGGGATAATAATAATGGTCGGCTGAGAAAAAGTATTTCTCGACCTTGGTGAATAATATATTAATTTATGGTTCCTTAAATTAACGACGCAAGATAATTTCATTTAAGGAAATGTAATAAATAAATAAAAATAATATAGGGGTTCGAAGTACTCAATATATATACGACTGAACTTTATACGTTTAAATTTTTATACGATTTTAAACGGATGCTAAATGGATCAATATACGTAAAAAAAGTGTATATAATTTTAAACGATTTAAACGTTTATTTCGGTGGTCAAAAGGATCGCTGTACGTATATATATATATATATATATATTTATATATATATATATATATATTTATATATATCTAGCGGCTCAAAAGATACGAAAGGACCTTTTACGTCTACATTATAAATTAAAATGAATATGAAAAAATATTTAAGATTACATTAAATACTAGCTCTAATAGAAAATTACAATAAAATTTAAAAAATTGATTTAAATTTTCTCCCAAACTGCTTCCTTGTATTCCATTATAAACCATTTGCATAATATCAATTAGCACCGTTAATCTTTTAATAAAAAAAAACTTCTTTCAAACTTTTGAAACCCTTTGTTTTATTCTTCGCTAAATTTACCAATAGTTTTTTTTTGGGATATAACTTTTTTGTTATTTTACTTTATTAACAAATTTCGGCAAATTATAGTGGTAATTTTTTAAAAAAAAAATTTTTGACAATCCTTTTTTTAAATTCATCAAAAATTGACTTGTTTATTATTTTTTCCTTTTTTTTTTATCCAATTTTTTTCACCACTAGATTTTTTTTTAATATCCCAGCCTTCGTTTAGTTGATTAACCCTATATTCCCTGTTTACTATCTGACTGACTCCTTATATTTCATATATGACACCTCCAAAATTTCAATTTTACTATAGCATTTTTAATTATTTAAAAAAAATTATTATTATATTAATAATCTTTAAATACATTAATTATCAACTAAAAAAAATTTTTTTTTATTTATAAAATTCCCTGTACAGAGTGAATTTTTTTTTTATATAACAATATATTTATTTTTTAAACTGACCAATGATCAATATAGGCCAATATAAAATGCATTTTTGTAATAAATTCATTTAATTTTAATAAGTTCGCGTCCTTGTGGCCCCGCGTCCTTCTAGTCGCGCGTCCTAGTGGCTCCGCGTCCTAGTGTCCTCGCGTCCTAGTGGCCACGTCCTAATGTCCGAGACCCACACAAAGTCATACTAAATAAAATATATTGTAAATTAGTTAAACGGGGAATGGCGACATGTTTCGGCCAACCAATGGCCATTATAAGGCCTACAAAACAAATTATAAATTGTTAACATACAATATAAAATCACACAAAGATTAAAGTTACTTACAGAAGATTAAACTTGTATAAATGAGTTACAAATCGGTATGATTAATAAGTAAAAATATCAAAACTGAACAAACGTAAATTCGGAAAAACATTTTTAAATTAAAATTAAAGAAAATTTTTTGATGCCACCATATTGGAGGATACAAAATAAACGCCAATTAACATCAAAGTGCATCGTATAATGTTGAATTAAAGATTTGAAGTTATAAATTTTGTCTTAACCATCGTGTGGCAACTAGATTTAAGTGACAATTTTGACAAATGACATCTTCAGGACAAATGAATTTGACGTGACAGACAATGACAGGAAAAAAGGTAACAGACCACTAGTACAACTTAATAAAATACGAGATCAAATTGAAAAAGAAGAAGAAATAACCTATAAGATGTATCAAATTAAATAATGAAAATGAAAATTAGAAACGTAAATTTAGAAATGAATAATTGTGGGTAGGGTAAAGTTATTCATTAGTAATATTTGTATTTGATTTCAAACATCTCTAATAAATTCAATTTTGCACTTTTAGTATAATGATGTAACAGTGAAATTTAAATTATCATTTGAATTTCTGGATTCTAAGATATAGTTGGCGAAAGCCAAAGGAGAACTAACAACATTAGTATGCCAAAAATTATCTATATGTTTTTGTGTTTCTAAATATGAGTACACCAAGGCGGGTCTAACCACACCCAGCTAGGCTCACGTAGATCAAGCGAGGCGAGCGGAGCGAGGAGAACGGACTAATTCAAGTGTACCTAGATAGAGCTGTCACTTGTCGAAATTGTCACTTAAATCTAGTTACCGCATGATGTTAATTAGCGTTTATTTTGTATCATCCAATATAGAGGCATTAATGATTCATATAATTTTTCATTGTCTAGCCGAAACATATCGCCCTTCCCCCCTTAATCAACTAATTTACAATATATTTTATATGGTATGACTTTGTGGTTATTATTATTGTTTGAATAATTTTACCACATTTGAGAATGGATAATCTTTTGTTTTTAATTATAATTTTATTTTAATTCACGTGCGTCTAGGTTCGCTCGGCCTAATAAGAGATATTTTGCCGTAATAATATTGGTATTTATATAGAAAGAAAGCACATAAAGTACAAATTTGTTACAATATTTTTTATTTTCACTGAAAGAAAAAATATCCCTATTGAAGAATATCTAATTTATGCTACTCTAGGACTTCTTTTTCAAAATATACAAAAATTACTCAATATTGGAATTGTTTTTTGATATCTTGGCTAATACAGATATTTTTTCTTTTGCTACAAATAAACAACAAACTCGTCAATTGAAACCCTTAAAAAAATTATTTTGTAGCAAGGTAAATCCTTCTTTTAACTATTGATATTTATATTCAACCACAAGCCAGAAAAAATAGTTATTTATGCAACAAGTGTGTAAAGTGATACTTCTTTCACGAATGTGAATTTTGTAGCACGAGACAAAGGCGAGTGCGACAATCACATAAGTGAAAAAAGGCACTTTACCACTAGTATCATAAAATATTTGCGAAGAAGTTATTTTGCAAATTGTATCTTACTTTACGCACTAGTGAAAAAAAGTTAAACTTTAGACACTCCATAGTGTGCGTAAATTAATTACGCACGGTAGTAGAAAAAACATTTATAACACTAATAAATACTAAATTTTTGGAATGAATTTTCAAATAAATTTTTAACCATGAGTTTATTTAAATAAATATTAACAAAATCAATTAAATCTCTCTTTATTTATAATTTGTATGATAATATTTCGTGTTTGTATAATTTATAGAAACCGGAGATAAATGCTTTTATGTTTAATTGGAAAGATGACGTGACATTTTAAAATTGCAATAACTCATCAATAAACCTATTTAAACCTAATTTATTTTATTGTCGTGATCGAATTTGTACGTAAACAATAGATAATGTAATCAATTAACGAAATGATTTATATAAACATTGATTTATACGTTTATCAAAATTTATTGAAAATTGGAAATAGGTATATCAAATTTTTAGTTTATTGACTGAATTGTATTCCCTTAATCAGTATTTCCAATCGCTGTATAATTATACAAGATCCTTTTGGAATCTTGAATCTTGTTAGCAGCCGGATAATTTGGAATAATTTCGAATATTCGAATGTTTTGTAATCATTCGATTTTGCCATCACCTGTAAAATCATCGATGTGCCGAGTATTTGTATTTGCATTAGATATCGACCATAACACGGATGGCAAACTACTGTAATTAATTTTGTGATGAATTTGATAATTTCAGGCTATTATAGTAATAATTGCAATATTTGACATTAGCAACACTGATTGTGTTTGATCACTAGCCACCATCGAGATTTATATTTAGACGATCCGTCTAAATCAACCAATCACAGCGAACCGTAGGTGAGCTTTCTCTATCGTGACTCGGATTGCAAACTTTGTTGCTAATTAAACTGCTTCGAGTAATTCGGATTGTGAAAAAGCCGAAATTTTAAACTTTGACTCAGTTTTACCGCTAAAAATTGAAATTTAATAATTACCAAAAAAGATTATTTATGCGCGCACAAAAACAAAAACAAAGTTTTCTTTAATTAATAAATGAAGCTCTTAGAAATAAAATAATTGGTAAAAAAGTTTCCCCACTATCCACTCCGAGCCGAGCGCAGCGAGGTTCGGAGCAATTAAATCAATCAGACAAACTTTTTTACAAATTTATTTGTTTCGAAGAGGTTCATTTATCAAGTTTTGTTTTTTTTCTTTTGTTCTAAATATATTAGTTTACATTGGTGTACTTAAGAGGTGCTAGTACCGTATGTTATCTTGTCAGAAATCGTTTTTGAACTGGCGCTCCGTTAATATTATAGATATGAAGCTGCGGTTTTCATCAATCAATTCTGTATATAATTCTTGAGAGCGCATGTAATTTGTTTATTTATTCAATTAATACAAGAACCCTTAAAATGTAGACAATTAAGACACATAAACCTTTTCTATACACCTGTAAATCTAGCAAGTCGATCTGCCAAACTCAAAACGTGAAACGAATCATTTTTTTAATTATAAAAAAAGACTAAACCTATAGTGAGACAACAACTAAATAAAAAGAAGTATGAATTTCACATTGTGGGACATAACTTTTTGTAGAATTGAGATACTTTTTGTTCTTGCATATTCTTGCTCAGCTTATTGTCGCGAACATTTTGACATATGATTCGGGATGAAACTCGAAAATCTCATAAACTCTTATTTGTACATAAGCAAGATTATAAGATTTCACATTTTGGGCTATAACTTTTTATAGATTTGAGAGCGACTTTTTTTTCTTACATATTTTTACTCAGCTCATTGTCGCGAAAATTTTGACAGAAGATTCGGTACGAAAATCGAAAATCTCATAAACTCTCATTTGTACATAAGGGAGTTTATGAGATTTCACATTTTGGGCCATAACTTTTTATAGATTTGAGAGCAACTTTTTTTTTCTTGCATATTCTTGCTCAGCTCATTGTCGTGAACATTTTGACATATGAATCGGGACAAAACTCGAAAATCTCATAAACTTCCATTTATACAAAAAGGAGTTTATAAGATTTCACATTTTGGACCATAATTTTTATAGATTTGAGAGCGACTTTTTTTTCTTGCATATTCTTGCTCAGCTCATTATCGTAAACATTTTGACATATGAATCGGGACAAAACTCGAAAATCTCTTAAACTCCCATTTATACAAAAAGAAGTTTATAAGATTTCACATTTTGGGCCATAACTTTTTACAGATTTGAGAGCAACTTTTTTTTTCTTGCATATTCTTGCTCAGCTCATTGTCGTGAACATTTTGACATATGAATCGGGACAAAACTCGAAAATCTCATATACTCCCATTTATACAAAAAGGAGTTTATAAGATTTCACATTTTGGGCCATAACTTTTTACAGATTTGAGAGCAACTTTTTTTTTCTTGCATATTCTTGCTCAGCTCATTGTCGTGAACATTTTGACATATGAATCGGGACAAAACTTGAAAATCTCATTAGCTTCCATTTATAAAAAAACGAGTTTATAAGATTTCTCATTTTGGTCCATAATTTTTATAGATTTGAGAGCAACTTTTTTTTTCTTGCATATTCTTGCTCAGCTCATTGTCGTGAACATTTTGACATATGAATCGGGACAAAACTCGAAAATCTCATATACTCCCATTTATACAAAAAGGAGTTTATAAGATTTCACATTTTGGGCCATAACTTTTTATAGATTTGAGAGCGACTTTTTTCTTGCATATTCTTGCTCAGCTCATTGTCGTGAACATTTTGACATATGAATCTGAACAAAACTCGAAAATCTCATAAACTTCCATTTATACAAAAAGGAGTTTATAAGATTTCACATTTTGGACCATAATTTTTATAGATTTGAGAGCGAGTTTTTTTCTTGCATATTCTTGCTCAGCTCATTGTCGTGAACATTTTGACATATGAATCTGAACAAAACTCGAAAATCTCATAAACTTCCATTTATACAAAAAGGAGTTTATAAGATTTCACATTTTGGACCATAATTTTTATAGATTTGAGAGCGAGTTTTTTTTCTTGCATATTCTTGCTCAGCTCATTTTCGTGAACATTTTGACATATGAATCGGGACAAAACTCGAAAATCTCATAAACTCACATTTATACAAAAAGGAGTTTATAAGATTTCACATTTTGGGCCATAACTTTTTATAGATTTGAGAGCAACTTTTTTTTTCTTGCATATTCTTGCTCAGCTCATTGTCGTGAACATTTTGACATATGAATCTGAACAAAACTCGAAAATCTCATAAACTTCCATTTATACAAAAAGGAGTTTATAAGATTTCACATTTTGGACCATAATTTTTATAGATTTGAGAGCGAGTTTTTTTTCTTGCATATTCTTGCTCAGCTCATTATCGTAAACATTTTGACATATGAATCGGGACAAAACTCGAAAATCTCATATACTCCCATTTATACAAAAAGGAGTTTATAAGATTTCACATTTTGGTCCATAATTTTTATAGATTTGAGAGCGACTTTTTTTTCTTGCATATTCTTGCTCAGCTCATTGTCGTGAACATTTTGACATATGAATCGGAACAAAACTCGAAAATCTCATAAACTCCAATTTATACAAAAAGGAGTTTATAAGATTTCACATTTTGGACCATAATTTTTATAGATTTGAGAGCAACTTTTTTTTTCTTGCATATTCTTGCTCAGCTCATTGTCGTGAACATTTTGACATATGAATCGGAACAAAACTCGAAAATCTCATAAACTCCAATTTATACAAAAAGGAGTTTATAAGATTTCACATTTTGGACCATAATTTTTATAGATTTGAGAGCAACTTTTTTTTTCTTGCATATTCTTGCTCAGCTCATTGTCGTGAACATTTTGACATATGAATCGGGACAAAACTCGAAAATCTCATATACTCCCATTTATACAAAAAGGAGTTTATAAGATTTCACATTTTGGTCCATAATTTTTATAGATTTGAGAGCGAGTTTTTTTTCTTGCATATTCTTGCTCAGCTCATTGTCGTGAATATTTTGACATATGAATCGGGACTAAACTCGAAAATCTCATAAACTCCAATTTTCAAAATTTTCTCTATAAAAGTTTATTAAAATTACAGTTGTTCCAAGAATATTAGAAATAATAAACTGATTATAGGAAGTACCATTAAACAACCTAATCTTTAAATAAAATATTTCTTTATAAATTTAATATCAAATTAAGATAAAAATATAAAATTAACCCTATGAGAAACTAAATTTGATCTTTTAAATAAAACTGGTCGAGGTAAGAAATTAAAAAAAAATTACCTTTCATCAAAAATTACATATCCCACAAATGAAATATCATAACAGTATACTATAATATAACAATTAATTTTTTAAATATTTCAATATTAAAATAAATAGAAATAAAAAAGTTATACCTTCTAAATTAACATATCATAATTTTTTAACACATCACATTTAAAAAAATATATTATTTTCCGGCACAGTTTAGTAATTAACAACCACTTTCCGAATCACCCAAACCGTCACATTTTAAAGTCAATCTATTAAATTAGTTTCCGTTTTAACGACAGGTTTATTATAAATATAATTTATTAAACATTATACTTTCTCCTGACTATATTTTTTTAACTTTATAATTACATTTTATTATCAATAATAGTAGTTATCCATATATTTATTTTAAACAACTTTAATGGATTTCTTATCACGGTATTTTTTCGCGCGATCTACGACACGATTTTCGGGGGTAACAGCGACGCGTGTTTCCAGCCCGGAGATCAAATGCGATATGCGCCCCAACGCCGGGCGTCGTCGGTGTACGAAGAACAGTCAGGCGCCGCCCTGTCTCTTCTGCCGGTGCGTTATGTGGAAGGACGAAGGACCATTTTTTTTTCGGCAGGAGCAGGACGAAAAATTTTCGGGTATTGGTGTCATGGGATACGTGATGCGGTAGAGCGTAGAAGTAGGCGGAAAAAATTTGATTTGGGTCAGTAAGGTATGAATTTAATTTAATATTTGGTGATTAGTAAAATTTTTAATTATAATGTGAGGTTTATTTATAAAAATGTAATTTTTGATTCCTAACTGAAAATATCACTGGATGACAATTTTTTTTTATTTCAATAATCACCAAAAACTAACAAAATTAGTTTAATTTAAAAAAAGGATTATTTAAATACGACTGTTTTCAATTTATTTAGTAACATTAAGTTATAAATCCTTCTTAAATTACATTCAAATCCGACTCTGTCCAAGTAACAGTCTATTTATTCAATTCTTAATCTTAGAAAGTTCGTATGCCGTCGTCGTAACCGTATCCGTAACGGTAGCAAGGATACTGCTAACTGTTAGCTTATCCTCAAGGATCATCCAAGATTCCAAGGACTTAGAAACAAAGATGCGTTACATAGGATGTCGATGTAAGATGGCGCTATGATAATTTTAATTAGATAAAGAAACGTATTTTCATATGGAATTGCTTTTGATTATTGCGAAATAAGTTTATTATGAAATATTTAATTTATAAGTTAGTTGGATATATGATATACAAAAATTAATTAAATTAAGCTTTTTAGGTTAATAACAAAAAATTAACATTTATTGCGGACTGTTATTTAACTGTTTTTTGAGCTCTAAAATCTAAAAGATTTTCGTCGTCTATAACAATTATTTTTAATAAATATCAAGTTAAAAAATTTAAGTTATTCAATTTTATAAAAGCAGTTAAAAATTTACAGAAATGATAATAATAATTATTAATATTTTTTCGAAAACCTTATGGGAAAATAAATTATACACGGTTTTGAAAATTTCAATGTACGCTATTTGTTTGTTAAATGGGAAAAAATTGCATATTATCAGGACAAATTTACTGGATTTTGAAAAATTTTAATGTCAGATTCGGTTTCCGAGACATTGGCTTAAAACTAAAATTGACGATTTTCGTTTTATTTAATTATTACCTTTATTTTTAAAGATAGAAGAAAACTTTTTTAATCTTTTTTGTTGAAGACTAAAAACCGTTTAACACAGCATTGTTAGTTTTTCTATACGACGTTTAGTTCTTAAAGAGCATTCCTCAGTTTTTTTTTAATACGGACCTGTACTTTTTATTTTATTTTTAAAATTTCCATTTTGTTCTCTATTCAACTATATATCACACTTAATTTTTTTTTATTAAATTTTGATAATGAAATTTTGTAAGTACTGTCCTGTTCATTTTATTCCAGAATATTTTTAAACCATCTTGAGTAGCTTTTGAACATATTTTCGAAAAAGAAATTTGAAACTTTTACACATAGGAAAAATTACAAAATAAAATTAAAAAAAAAAAATTGAGGAATGCTCTTTAAAGACAAAACGTCGTATCTAAAAACTGACTACGCTATGTTAAATAGTATTTAGTCTTCAACAAAAAAAGATTAAAAAGTTTTCTTCTATCTTTAAAAATAAAGGTGATAATGAAATAAAACGAAAATCGTCAATTTTGGTTTTAAGCAAATCTCTCTGAATCCGGACCTGACTTTAAAATTTTTCAAAATCCAGTAACTTTGTCTTGATAATATGCAACTTTTTCCCATTTAACCAACTTTGTATTTATAACGATTAATGAAATCCCGATAGTGTCCATTGAAATTTTCAACACCCTGTATCTGTATGTTGACGCTCTTACTAGAGGGGGTAATGGTAGTAGTAAAAAATAGATAAGGATAGAAAACAAGAGGGTAAAATTTGATTTTTTTGGAAAAAAATGGAAAAAACGGTAAAGCATGGGAAAAAATTGGAAAAATAGGGAATAGTAAAGATAAATGGGGAAAATAGGGCAAAATAGAGCAAAAAAAGGACACCAATAGGGAAAATGGAAAAAATAATGGAAAATAGGAAAAAATAGGAAAATAGAAAGAATAGGAAAAAATAGCGATAAATAGAAAAAATAGAAAAAACAGGGAAAAATTTGGAAAAATATGAAAACATGGGAAAAAATACAAATATTTTCAAAAAAGGGGGAAAAATTGGAAAATATATAGAAGTAGGGAAATTAGAAATAAATAGGGAAAAATCGGCAAAATCAGTAAAACATATGGGAAAATATTAAAAAATTGGGAAAAATAAGGGAAATTTGAGAAAAATAGAAAAAAGCCGGAAAATAGGAAAAAATATGTGAAAAATAGGGAAATAGGAAAAAATATATAGATAATAATAGGAACAAATAGGCAAAATAGGAAAAAATATTGATAAACAAGAAATATAGAGAAAAATATAAAAAACAGGGAAAACAGGAAAAATACAGTAAAATAGAAAAAAACTTGAAAATAGGAAAAAATATGTGAAAAATAGAGAAATAGGAAACAATAGATAATAATAGGAACAAATAGGCAAAATGGGAAAAAATATTAATAAACAAGAAAAATAGGGAAACCAGGAAAAATACAGTAATAAAATAGAAAAAAAATAGTGCTAATTATCGAAAAATTGGGAAAAATGTTGAAAAATAATGCAAATAATGAAAACCCGGGAAAAATACATAAATTTAAATATAAACCAACCACACATTTTTCTCCACTAAAATTAGGAAAATAAAGCAACAATACATATTTTCACACAGTAAATTGAAAAACAAAGCAACAACGCATTTTTTCAAATAAAAATTTGAAATCCAAAGCAAGAGTGTATTTTTCCATACACAAATTTAAAACAAACCAACAATGCATTTTTCTCGACACGTATTATGAAAACAAAACAATGCATTTCTTTACATACGATTTTTAATAATAAAATAAGAGTGCATTTTTTCATACACAAATTTAAAAACAAACCAATAACGCTTTTTTTTTACCCACAAGATATTAATTCAGTTTTTTCACTTTCAAATTTGGAAAATAAACAGCAATTTCAGTTAAATTGTTAACGATGCATTTTTCCACTATCGAATATAAAATTAATTCGTATTTTCTCAATCGAATTACAAAATGTTTTATACTCGACTTCGAAACAAAAAAAATGAAAATTTAAGCAATAGTGCATTTTTCCACTTGTTTTAAGAAAACAAAGAAACAGAGTAATTTTTTCACTTGACTTTAAAAAAGAAAGTAATAATGCATATTTCAATTAAAAGAAGCAAGAATGAATTTTTCAACATCTGATTCTAAACAAAAAGAAGCTAGAATGGATTTTGGCACAATTAATAAAAAAAATCGGGAGTGTCGCCGCAGAACTTTCCCGACTCGGCTGTAGAGAATAAAGGATTATTTTAATTACAAAATACTAAGCATTCCATTAATTTATGGGACAAATTTTAAATAACAAGGCGATGGTGAAAACGTCGACCGAATTGATATTTCTTTGTTGATAATGACATAAGCGGGCGCATGCGCACATTATATAGCACACTGCTACAATTAGGAATTCGGGAAAAAGTTCGATAAAAAAGTTGTAGGGAATTTTAAGCTCTACAAGTTTGCACTAGAATATTTTGCACTACAGTCCATTATTTGCCTTCAAAATAAAAAAATTATGGAACAAGCCTAAATATGTATATTTTTCGCCCCCTAGCGGCGAAACTGTGGTAATCAGAAAAAAAAGTTAAATACAAAAGTTAAAGGATATTTAGTGCTCTATAGCTTTGCATAAGAAAATTTTCCAGTAAAGTGCATTGTTTGTCCTCAAAATTTGGACAAACTGCGGAAAACCTATATGCATATTTTTTGCGCGCCCTCTAGTGGCGCAATTATTGGAAATTCTGGAAAAAGTTTGATATAAAAATTGTAGGAAATTTTATGTTCTAAAACTTTGCATTAGAACATTTTGCACTAAAGTGTATTGTTTGTCCTTAAAATTAAAAAAAAAGACAAAAAATCTTTCATGTGTCTTCAATCAATGTCGGTCTAGAGGACCTTCCACTGTACCAATTTAAAATAAAAACTAATGGTCGCATTCCAGGCACACATCTACTCTTTATACCAAATTTCAGTTTGATTGGTCAAACGGTTCGGCAGTTATGGTGGAAGATTACACACAGACACACAGACACACAGATACACAGACAGATCATACGCTGGAAATGATTTTAATCTTCTTGGGGAACCTCAAAATGGATATTTCTATGGATAACTCGAATTTTTTTTTTTGCTCGATCACTATACTTTCCCTTTGATGGGACCGGGAAAGTAAAAACAAGAAGTAGGAATGTATTTTTCCACAAAAATGGAATAGCGATAAATACGAACAAATGGGGAAAAGCAGGAAAAAATAGTGTCAAATAAGAAAAAGTAGAGGAAATTTTGAAAAATAGGAAAAAATAGTAAAAAAATGGGGAAAAGATAGTGCAAAATGAGGAAAAGTCGGGAAAATTGTGAAAAATAGAAAAAAGTAGTAAAAAAAATGGGGGAAAACAGAGAATCAAGGAATCATAAGACAAAATAGTGAAAAATAGTGGAAAATAAGGAAAATAAGGAAAATAAGGAAAATAAGGAAAATAAGGAAAATAAGGAAAATAAGGAAAATAAGGAAAATAAGGAAAATAAGGAAAATAAGGAAAATAAGGAAAATAAGGAAAATAAGGAAAATAAGGAAAATAAGGAAAATAAGGAAAATAAGGAAAATAAGGAAAATAAGGAAAATAAGGAAAATAAGGAAAATAAGGAAAATAAGGAAAATAAGGAAAATAAGGAAAATAAGGAAAATAAGGAAAATAAGGAAAATAAGGAAAATAAGGAAAATAAGGAAAATAAGGAAAATAAGGAAAATAAGGAAAATAAGGAAAATAAGGAAAATAAGGAAAATAAGGAAAATAAGGAAAATAAGGAAAATAAGGAAAATAAGGAAAATAAGGAAAATAAGGAAAATAAGGAAAATAAGGAAAATAAGGAAAATAAGGAAAATAAGGAAAATAAGGAAAATAAGGAAAATAAGGAAAATAAGGAAAATAAGGAAAATAAGGAAAATAAGGAAAATAAGGAAAATAAGGAAAATAAGGAAAATAAGGAAAATAAGGAAAATAAGGAAAATAAGGAAAATAAGGAAAATAAGGAAAATAAGGAAAATAAGGAAAATAAGGAAAATAAGGAAAATAAGGAAAATAAGGAAAATAAGGAAAATAAGGAAAATAAGGAAAATAAGGAAAATAAGGAAAATAAGGAAAATAAGGAAAATAAGGAAAATAAGGAAAATAAGGAAAATAAGGAAAATAAGGAAAATAAGGAAAATAAGGAAAATAAGGAAAATAAGGAAAATAAGGAAAATAAGGAAAATAAGGAAAATAAGGAAAATAGGAAAAATTTGGAAAAAACAGGAAAAAATAGGCAACCATAGAGGAAAATAGGAAAAATTGTTAAAAATAGGGAAAAAGTAGGGGGAAAAACGAAAAAGGGAAAATAGAGAAATATGGGGAAAATGTGACAAAATAGGGAAAATAATTACAAAAAGGTAAAAACAAGAAAAAATAAGAAAAACAGGAAAAAACAGAAAAAAATAGGAAAAATTGAAAAATGGAGAAAAAACAGGAAAAAAAACATTGGAAAATAAAGTAAAGTAGGTTGGTTAAAATTTGTAGCTTTAAATATAAATAAAAGATTTTAGTAAGAATGTTTCCCAACCATTCACAATCAAATAAACTTTTTTTACTAATTTCTTTGTTTCGAAGAGCTTCATGTATTTAATAGCCAAGCTTTGTTTTTTTTTATTCTAAATAATACATAATAAAATGTTTGGGTAGTCGGTGATAAAAAAATACACGGCCGTAGTCGGCATTTTTCAATGAATGCGACTGCTCTCTCTGAGAGTTAATAAAACAGTGATAATTTGGCTTGTTAGCTTTTTCAGCCAACCCATAAAATCCGAACCGTCCAAATCATCCAAAAATTTTAAGGGCAACTAAAAATTTCTCCCCAAATTCTAAATCTCGTGTTCCGTAGGGTCATTTTTGTGCGAAAAATCTAGTTTTTTCCATGCAAACCCATTTATGGAGTAAAATTTCGCGAAAATGAAGACCTGAAGCAAAAATCGAGAAAGAGGAATCGATAGGAAATTTTATGACGAACATTTAAAAAAAATCACCATAAACGGCTCAACCCTAAGGGGTACAGTGGCGGTTCGCGCCACTGTGCGTCTGCAGATCAGCTGACTAATTTCATTGGATGATAATTAGTGGTATACTTATGTGTATTTTTGAGTCAAACTGCAGATATATAATAAAATATTAAGACAATATTTCTCGTCTCATATGAGAGAGACAGAGACGGATGAGTAAAAATGAAGACAGAGATTATTGCGAAAGAATGTTGTATCTCTCTATAAATTCTAAAGACGTAGATATGCAACCTAAGACTTGAAGAAAAGTATTATTTGGATATGATATTAAATATTTATTATTAAATGTGATTTTAAGAACACATATAGATTTATCCAATATTATTGTATCCTACTATAAATAATTAAAAACAAATCTAAATACCCTTCTACTAAGAAATTTTTATACAAATGATTTTAACAAATTTATTTATGTATTTTTATAAATATTATAACAAATTAGTGTTGTTATATACATCAATTATTCACTGTATAATATCTAATGAAAATTAATGAATAAATTATTATTAAATTAAACTTTGTATGTCAATCATTGAGCGTCAAAACTTATTTAAACTACTAAAATACTCAAAATATTCATGCTTCCTAATCATCCAGGATCCTTCAAGTTTCCTCACGACATCTTTCGCTTCCATTATTAAATCCGAAAATGAATGAAGTCTTTAACTGTCGCCACAAGCTGTTTCACCTTTAAAACTGTAAAAAACCTTACAAAAAAAACGTGATTTATTATTTTCTTAAGGGTGGTTGGAGTTGTTTTTTTACAATTTTTGTGGATTTTAATAACTTTTGAAAAGAAACTTTAAACTAGTATTGATTTAAAAATTTTAGGTTTTCGTTTTTGAATAATTACAACTTCTTTTATTCTATCTTTGGTAGATCAAAAAGTGAATATATTATTAATATATCATTAATTATAATAGTCCATGAGCTTGGTTTTTGAGATATTCTATTTTTTAATACTGGTTGATTTTCAATTATATTTTCTTTAATGGTTTGAAGATTATCTATGTCTATTTTTACTTTATAGAAGGAAAGTATTGCGATCATAATATTTTGGCCATAACCAGATTTTATGATGTCTGTCTATGTGTGTGTGTGTGTGTGTGTGTCTGTCTGTGTGTCTGTGTGTATGTCTGAGTGTGTATGAACACGATAACGTCTAAACTGCTTAACCGATTTAGATGAAATTTTATATACATATTTAGGGTAGCAAGGAGACGACCTGTATAGATTTTGGAGTTAATCGGAAAACCGGAAGTGACAGTTGATATAAATGATGACGTCATTACTAAACAAAGATGGCAATAAAGTTTTACACATTTTTTTTTTATACGTTATAGTTTCATTTCAAATGATTAAAATTTTCAAAAACTTTTGCCATTGTTGCCAGATTTATCAAAAAGTAATTTTTTTCATTACCGTTTTTTTGAATTCCTCATAGTTTCGTCGCTGCTTTTATAATTAAAATTATGGTGACTAGATTTCAAATTACGAAATTCGGGACGCTATTTTTAATATTTAAAAAAAAAATCGGAAAAAATTTAAAAAAAGACAAAAACTTTGGAAAAAATTGAGAGAGAAGTTACAAAATATTGGGAAAAAAATGAAAAATAAAATTGTAAAATACAAAAAAAAATGAAGAAATCACAAAAACCGAAAAAAAACGCTAAAAATCGCAGAACAAAACGAAAATAAAAAACCTAAAAAAAGCAATAAATCGGAATATTTCACAAAAAATCGTAAAACTATCGCAATAAAACAGCAACAAAATCACAAAAAAATGACAAAGAAAACGCAAATTAAATCAAAAAAATCAATGAAATAAAAAAAAATAAGAAAAAATTAGTAAACAAAAAAAAGAATAGAAAAACAGAATGAGAAAAAATTAACAAAAAATACAAAAGAAAAAAACAAAATCATAACAATGAAAACAAAAACGAGAAAGAATCAAAAAAATCTGAAAAAACGAAAAAAATAATAAAAAAACCAAAAAATTTGATAAAAGAAAATAATTGAGAGAGAAATTAGAAAATTTTTGAGAAAAAATGAAAAATAAAATTGTAAAATACGGAATAAACGCAAGAAATCGAAAAATATTACAAAAAATCGCAAAAGAACCGCAAGAAAATCACAAAGAAATCGTAAATTATCATAAAAAATCAAAGGAATAAGAAAAAATGAGAAAAAATAGAAAACGAAAAGAATAAAAAAAAAACAGAACGATGAGAAAAATTGAGGAAAAATCAGAAAAATGGAAAAAAATCGGAAAAAAAATCAGAAAAATGAGAAAAAAGCGAGAAAAATCGAAAAAGTTCGCAAAAACCAAAGAACAACCAAAAACCCGTAAACAACTGTAACCATAAAAAAAGAAAAAATTCAAAAAAATTGATATAAATTGCAAAGAAATCCAAAATAATTGCAATAATCAGAAGAATAAGACGAAATGAGAAAAAATTGAAAAACAAAAAAAAAATAGAAAAATAAAAACAGAAAATTTAGAAAAAATCAAAAAAATCACTAAAAAAAAACGGAAAAAACAAAAACAAAACAAAGAAAATCGAAAAACCCACAAAAAAAAAATTAGAAATATGGGGAAATCTAGAACAAATAAAAAACGTCCCTATAAACTGATATATAAAAAAATTCTAAATAAAAAAAAAATCGAACTGTAGAAAAAGGCAGAACGTAAGAGAAAGAGAGGGATGGAAAATACAGAGTGTTCCATTTAAAATAAAAAAAAAATTGAAAAATTAGGAAAGTAAATAATTAATTTTAAAACAAAATTTTAATTTTATTTTTCGTATCTTTACATTTTAACCCTTTTTGGAGATTAGTTCTTAAATAATCATTTACTGTAACTAACAAATAATTTTCACAAAAATTAAGACTTCTGGTACGTACTGAAAAATATCATTACAATATAAATCAAACCGAGGTTATTTATTTGGAGAAAAAAATTTAAAAAAAATTATTTACGATAAAAATCAGGTATAGATTTAAATAAAAATATTGAAAAAAAATATTAAAAGATACCTAACATTCACAGGTAAGTTTATATATCGGATTATAGGTCAGTAGTTTTTTGGCCAGGCGAGTTTAATGGTGTTACTGATGGCAGTAAAATCCCAAATTCACTCAAAATTAAAACCCGGCGATCGTAACATCTAGTAACTAAGCAAGTAATACTGGAGGATAATAAACTGCTGTTTTTACTGAATATATTGTGGTACATGACTTCGAATTATTTATATTGAAAAAATGTAAAATAACTAAGTCGTTGTAGATTTCAATAACAATTCAAATGATCTCATTTTTAAAACAAAAATTTGTCAGGGGAATTTTTATAATTTTTTTAGATATCCTCTGATCATATTTCATTATTATTTTTAAAAAAATATTTTTTTTAGTTCGATTCATCTAATAGCAACTTAACTTGGGCTGTCAAACAAATTAATTTACCAACCCTTAGCTCTTTGTAATATTGAAAATGTTCAGTTAAGCAGTCTTTTAACCCATCAAACAAAATTAATTGAAACTTAGTAAAAGTCAATATATTTAAAAGCAAATTTCTAATATCTCGTCTAATAACTAACAAAGGTATCAATTTTTTTTATTCTACTATCAATAACCTTTTTGTTTGTCGGCATTGAGCCTTAAACTAAAAGTAGATTAATCGTTTTCTTTAATATAGGTAAAACTCCCGGGTAAGCTATGAGAACCTTACAGAAATTAATCACATAAAAAGAAACTCCAATAACACCGTAAAAAGGATGGTTTTAGGCATACACCTTTAGCGAATTTTCTCATTATACGTCGTTTCACGTCGAATCTACACGCTTATATTCAGTGAAGGAGAACGAGAAATTACCAAATCACATAATCAATTAAAAAATAAAATTTAAAATCATCCAAAAAAAAATTAATATATACTTTTTATTTTCCACTGCATGTAATATTGTGACAGACTTTTACTTTTACCCACCTCCAGAAATATCCATTTTCGGATCTCCTGAGACGATTAAGACCATTTCCAGATGGAAGTCTGTCTGTCTGTCTGTGTGTCTGTGTGTGTATTCTTCCACGATAGAGGCCACACGTTTAATCCGATTGAGCTGAAATTTGGTATAGAGGTTTGTACGACATCTGTCAAACGGAAGTATCACTATCAAAAAATGACAGATGCAATATGTCACAGAATTGGACATGCAATATGTCATTTGAAATCCCTTGAAAAACTCTATACAGAACAGTCAAAATTATTTCTCCAACTGTCACCTGTCAAAAATAATAAAATGTCAAAATTTTAAATTTCAGCGTTAAATTTCTGAAAAATTATTAATCCGATTGGGCTGAAATTTAGTAGATGCATTTGGGTTAGCAGTCGGAAGAACCCGTTAGTTTTTGTACGACATCTGTCAAATGAAAGTATCACTATCAAAAAATGACAGATGTAATATGTCACAGAATTGGACATGCAATATGTCATTTGAAAGCCCTTGAAGAACCCTATACAGAACAGTTAAAATTATTTCTCCAACTGTCACCTGTCAAAAATAAAAAATGTCAAAAGATGAAACTTTAGCATCAGATATATGAAAAAGTATTAATCCGATTGAGCCGAAATTTGGCATAGTGGTTTGGGTTACTCGTCGCAAGAATCCATTAGTTTTTGTAGGACATCTGTCAAACGGAAGTATCACTATAAAAAAATGACAGATGCAATATGTCACAGAATTGGAAATGCAATATGTCATTTGAAAGCCCTTGAAGAACCCTATACAGAACAGTTAAAATTATTTCTCCAACTGTCACCTGTCAAAAATAAAAAATGTCAAAAAATGAAACTTTAGCATCAGATATATGAAAAAGTATTAATCCGATTGAGCTGAAATTTAGTACATGCGTTTGGGTTAGCAGTCGGAAGAACCCGTTAGTTTGTGTACGACATCTGTCAAACGGAAGTATCACTATCAAAAAATGACAGATGCAATATGTCACGGAATTGGACATGCAATATGTCATTTGAAAGCCCTTGAAGAACCCTATACAGAACAGTTAAAATTATTTCTCCAACTGTCACCTGTCAAAAATAAAAAATCTCAAAAGATGAAACTTTAGCATCAGATATATGAAAAAGTATTAATCCGATTGAGCTGAAATTTGGCATAGTGGTTTGGGTTACTCGTCGCAAGAATCCATTAGTTTTTGTACGACATCTGTCAAACGGAAGTATCACTATAAAAAAATGACAGATGCAATATGTCACAGAATTGAAAATGCAATATGTCATTTGAAATCCCTTGAAAAACTCTATACAGAACAGTCAAAATTATTTCTCCAATTGTCACATCTGTCAAAAATAAAAATGTCAAAATTTTAAATTTCAGCGTTAAATTTCTGAAAAATTATTAATCCGATTGGGCTGAAATTTAGTAGATGCATTTGGGTTAGCAGTCGGAAGAACCCGTTAGTTTTTGTACGACATCTGTCAAACGGAAGTATCGCTATCAAAAAATGACAGATGCAATATGTCACAGAATTGGACATGCAATATGTCATTTGAAAGCCCTTGAAGAACCCTATACAGAACAGTTAAAATTATTTCTCCAACTGTCACCTGTCAAAAATAAAAAATGTCAAAAGATGAAACTTTAGCATTAAATATCTGAAAAATTATTAATCCGATTGAGCTGAAATTTGGTATATGGGTTTGAGTTACCCGTCGGAAGAACCCATTAATTTTTGTACGACATCTGTCAAACGGAAGTATCACTATCAAAAAATGACAGATGCAATATGTCACAGAATTGAAAATGCAATATGTCATTTGAAATCCCTTGAAAAACTCTATACAGAACAGTCAAAATTATTTCTCCAATTGTCACATCTGTCAAAAATAAAAATGTCAAAATTTGAAATTTCAGCATTAAATATCTGAAAAATTATTAATCCGATTGAGCTGAAATTTGGTATATGGGTTTGAGTTACCCGTCGGAAGAACCCATTAATTTTTGTACGACATCTGTCAAACGGAAGTATCACTATCAAAAAATGACAGATGCAATATGTCACAGAATTGGAAATGCAATATGTCATTTGAAATCCCTTGAAAAACTCTATACAGAACAGTCAAAATTATTTCTCCAATTGTCACATCTGTCAAAAATAAAAAATGTCAAAAGTTGAAACTTTATCATTAAATATCTGAAAAAGTATTTGTGGATACTCGTCGGGAAAGTATTATTAACAAAATTCTTGCTCTTCAAATTTTAGAATTATTTTTTTTTACGATTTTTTAAAACTTGGAAACCGTTTTTATTGCCCTTAAATTATCCCGATACCATTAAAAACTAACTAATTGTAAGTTACGATCCAAATAATTTTTGATGAAAAATCTTGTTAAAATTTCCAAAGAAGTTTCCAAAAAGTAATTGTTGAAAAAAAGTTTTTTTTACTCGGGCGACTTAAAATGGTAAAAAAGTCAAAATCTGATTATTGTCTGACCTAAATAATTTCCGAATAAGACGAAACTAAGACAATATATTGTTTTTCATAAATTACAGTTTTCAAAACAAAAAATTTTGTTAAAAACGTAATTTTATTCCCGCTATATTGCATATGTAAGAAAAAATGTAATTCTCAAATCTATATTATTTTTTTCAAAATAAAATATACGTGAAAGATGGAAAACCCGATAAATTATAATTGATCCGCCGCTGGTTTCAATCGAATCCGCACGCTTCCCATATAATCTTTTGCAAAAATGTTTCAGGGCGTCAATTTAAAGATCGGCGTCTAATTTAAAACCGACCAAACTTGAAAGGTTTCTTTAATTTTCCACACATACACTCCTACTCGCTAGCAGTGCTATAGAAATCTCACAGCGAATATTTTTTTATCAGAACCGGCTTAAAGAAGACATATTAAATTAAAGCCAAATAAAAAACATAGTCATAACAGATTGTTTTTGACTTACTAAAATAAAAATTAAATAAATCGATAAATAAAAGTAGAAATATTTAAAAAAAGTGGCAATTAGTTCTAATCTGGGATATTTTTATAAATAAAAATTATATATAAAATGGGAAATAAAATTAGATAATTAAAATATTAATATAAGACAACCCAAAATTTTAAATGGTCTATAATATAATTTAAATTTACTAAATTTTAAATTTTAATTTATACTTTCCCTGATGATGAAAATAACTTTTTTCGAAAATTAGGAATTAAGGTTTAAAGAAATTTTTAATCTCCAATATTCTTGAATGTATATATTTTTAAATACCATAAACAAAAATTGTTAAAATCATTTTTTGTTTATATTTAATACTCTAATTAATTTTCTAATATTTTTTAGTCATTTTTAACACTAACACGAGTTTTCTGATATTTTTAACTTTAAAGTGCATTTTCTAATTTTTTAAACAGTCATAAATTATATTTGATCATTTTTATCCCTTTAGGATAATTTTTTGTTAATTTTTATCACTTTTCTATTATTTTTTAACCTCAACTGGTCATTTTTAGCATTCACATGAGATTTCTGATATTTTTAACAATCGAGTGAGTTTTCTGATATTTTTTAACACTTCTGATTTATTTTTTCATCATTTTTTGATTCTCTGGAATCATTTTTTGTTCATTTTTAACACTTAAACTAATTTTCAAAATGGCCATTTTTAACAATCACATGAGTTTTCTGATATTTTTAACATTTGAGCGCATTTTCTGATCTTTTTCAATACTAATGAATTATTTTTTGATCATTTTTGGCTGTCTAGAATCATTTTTTGTCATATGAGATTTATGATATTTTTAACACTCTACGGAGTTTTCTGATGTTTTTTAACACTTCTGAATTATTTTTTGAACATTTGTCTGGAATTGTTTTTTGTTCGTTTTTAACACTCAAACTCATTTTCTATTAATTTTTAAGCTTATTGATTATTTTTAATACTCACATGATTTTTCTGATATTTTTTACGTTCCAGTGTATTTTCTGATCTTTTTAATACTCATGAATTATTTTTTAATCGTTTTTAGCTCTAGAGGATCATTTTTTGTTAATTTTTAACACTCAAATTAATTTTATATTATATTTTAATACCAAGTTTTATCAGTCACATGAGTTTTGTAATATTTTTAACATTTAAAAAAACACCTTGGTGCTTCCTTTAAATAACTTTTAATGCATTTTTATCATTAAAGCTTTTACAGTTATTTTTTAATAAAAAAATTAAAAGCATTAAAAATTCTGGAAAAAAATCCTTAAAAATTCTTGAAAAAATCTAATGATCTATTGTTATTTTTTATAAAAAAGTGAAATCATAAGAAATCCTTGAAAGATCCTTGATAAATACTTAAAAATATCTATTGATTTACAGTTATTTCTTATAAAAAAGTCGAATCATAAAAATTCCTTGAAAGATCTTGAAAAAATCATTAAAAAATCCTGGAAAATTACTTGAATAAATCCTTACGATATCCTTAATAAGTGTTTGAAAAAATCTAATGAACATTTCAAAAAATAAATCGTAGTCACAAAAAATCCTTGAAAGATTCCTGATAAACTTTTGGAAAATTTTTTGAATAATCCTTAAAAAAATCTCATGAACTATAGGTGTTCCTTTAAAAAAAAATGGAAGTCATAAAAACTCATAGAAACATCCCTAAAAAACTCGTGAAAAAATCCTTGGACAATCTTTGATAAATCCTTGGTAAGTACTTAAAAAAATCTAATTATCCAGAGGTATTTTCTAAAAAAAAATAAAAGTCATAAAAAATCCTTGAAAGATTCCTGAAAAACTTGAAAAAATCCTTAAAAAATCATTGATAATTCCTTAAAAAATCCTTGAAAAGTACTTGAAAAAATCTAATGGTCTACATTTAATCCTTTATAAAAAAATTGAAGTCATAAAAAATCCTTGAAAGATCAGTGAAAAACTCTTGAAAAAATCCTTAAAAAATATTTAAATAATCTTTGATAAATCATTAAAAAATCCTTGATAAGTACTTTAAAAAATCTAATTATCCAGTAATTTTCAAAAAAAAAATTGAAGTCATTAAAAATCCTTGAAATATCCCTGAAAAAAATCTTGAAAAAATCCTTAACAAACGCCTGATAAATCCTAAAACAATCTTGAACAGTACTTCAAAAAATCTAATGAACTTCAGTTATTTTCTACAAAAAAAGTAAAAGTCATAATAAATCTTTGAGAGATTCCTGAAAAACTTGAAAAATACTTAAAAAATCATTGATAATTCCTTAAAAAATCCTTGAAAAGTACTTGAAAAAATCTAATTATCTACAGTTATTTTCTAAAAAAAAAATAGAAGTCATAAAAAAACCTTGAAAGATTATTGAAAAAATCTTGAAAAAATTCTTAAAAAAACCTTGATAAATCCTTAAAAAATTCATGAAAAGTACTTCAAAAAATCTAATGTACTTCAGTTATTTTCTACAAAAGGAGTAAATACGTACTTGTAAAAATCTGATTATCCACAGTTATTTTCAAAAAAGAAAATAGAAGTCATAAAAAATCCGTGAAAGATCCTTGAAAAAATCCTTAAAAAACATTGATAAATACTTAAAAACTTCTTGAAAAGTACTTCAAAAAAATTAATTAACTTCAGTTATTTTCTACAGAAAAAAAACCAAAGCCATAAAAAATTATTGAAAGATTCCTGAAAAACTTGAAAAAATCCTTAAAAAATCATTGATAATTCCTTAAAAAATCCTTGAAAAGTACTTGAAAAAATCTAATGGTCTATAGTTATTCCTTTATAAAAAAATTGAAGTCATTAAAAATCCTTGAAATATCCCTGAAAAAATCTTGAAAAAATCCTTAAAAAAACCTTGATAAATCCTTAAAAAATTCTTGAAAAGTACTTCAAAAAATCTAATAATTTCAGTTATTTTCTACAAAAAAACTAAAGTCATAAAAAATTCTTGAAATATTCTTGACAAACTATTAAAAAAAATCCTTAAAAAATCATTAAAAATTCCTTGATAAATACTTAAAAAAATAATTAAAAAGTAGTTGAAAGAATCTAATAATGCATAACCTAATTTTCTAATTTTGTTTAATCTCAAATGGTCATTTTTAACAATCACTTGTGTTTTTTGATATTTTTAACATTTGAGCTCATTTTCTGATCTTTTTCAATACTCATGAATTATTTTTTGATCATTTTTTGGCTCTCTTGGATCATTTTTTGTTAATTTTTCATGCTCAAACTAATTTTCTATTATTTTTTAACCTTAATTGGCCATTTTTAACAGTCACATGAGATTTCTAAAATTTTTCACACTCTAGCAAGTTTTCTGATATTTTTTAACACTTCTGAACTATTTTTTGATCATTTATGACTCTCTGAAATTATTTTTTGTCCATTTTTAATACTAAAACTTATTTTCTATTATTTTTCAAACTAAAGTGATTATTTTTAGCACCCACATGAGATTTCTGATATTTTTAACAATTAAGTGAATTTTCTGATATTTTTAACACTTCTAATTTATTTTTTGATCATTTTTTGATTCTCTTTAATCCTTTTTTGTTTATTTTATAAATTTGTTTAACCTTAAGTGGCCATTTTTAATAATCATATGAGTTTTGTGACATTTTTAACAATCTTGCAAGTTTTCTGATATTTTTTAACACTTCTGAATTATTTTTTGATCATTTGTGACTCTCTGGAATTATTTTTTGTTTATTTTTAACACTCAATTTCTATTATTTTTTAAACTTATGTGAGTGTTATAACACTCACATAAGATTTCTGGTATTTTTAAAAATCAAGTGAGTTTAGGTTAGGTTAGGCTAGGTGTTTTTTAACACTTCTAATTTATATTTTGATCATTTTTTGATTTTCTGAAATCGTTTTTTGTTTATTTTTAAAATTTAAAATAATTTTATAAAATTTTTTAACTTCAAATGGCCATTTTTAACAATCATTTGAATTTTGTGATATTTTTAACACTCTAGCAAGTTTTCTGGTATTTTTCAACACTTTCTGAATTATTTTTTGATCATTTTTGGCTGTCTTAGATCATTTGTTGTTAATTTTCAGGCTCAAACTAATTTTGTATTATTTTTTAACATCAATTGATTATTTTTAATGTCACATGAATTTTCTAATTTTTTAACGTTCGAGTTCATTTTCTCATCTTTTTAAACAATCATAAATTATTTTTTGATCATTTTTGGCCCTCTAGGATCATTTTTTGTCAATTTTTAATAATCAAACTAAATTTCAATTCTTTTTTAACTTCAAATAGTCATTTGTAGGACTTGCATAAGATTTCTGATATTTTTAACATTCGAGTTTTCTGATGATTTTTAATACCTGTCAATTATTTTTGGATGTTTTTTGAATCTATGGAATCATTTTTGTTTAGTTTTAACATAAAAAATTTTCTATTATTTTTTAACCTCAAGTAATTATTTTTAGCAGTCACATCAGTTTTCCAATGTTTTAAATACATTTCTGATAGTTTATAACAATCATGAATTATTTTGTGATCATTTTCGACTGTTTGAAACTTTTTTTGTTAATTTTTAACAATTTAAATATTTTTGTATTATTTTTTAACTTCAAATCACATGAGTTTTTTCACATTTTTAACATTCGAGTGCATTTTCTGATCATTTTCGATACTCATGAATTATTTTCTAATCATTTTTGACATTTTAGGGTCATTTTTTGTTAATTTTTAACACTCAAACTAATTTTCTATTATTTTTTAACCTCAAGTAATTATTTTTAGCACTTAGATCAGTTTCCTGATATTTTTAATACTCGAGTGCATTTTCTGATAATTTATAACAATCATGAATTATTTTTTGATCATTTTTGACTATTTGAAATCATTTTTTCTTAATTTTTAACACAAACTAATTCTATTATTTTTTAACCTCAAGTGATCATTTTTAACATTCATATGAGTTTTTTGATATTTTTAACATTTGAGTACATTTTCTGATATTTTTTAACTAAATTGTTTTTTGATATTTTTTTCACTTGTTAGAATCGTTTTTTGTTAATTTTTTAACCCTCACACTACTTTTCTATTATTTTTTAACGTCAAATGATTATTTCTAACATTCACATGCGTTTTCTGATATTTTTAACGGAGTGCATTTTCTGATCTGTTTTATTTTTATGCAGTAGTATTTTATTTATTTGCATCATGTATTTATTTAATTTTACAAACTAATAAATCCTATTTATATACTAATGGATGAACGCTCTTCATTTATTTTTTAATTTATTCCCATTTCAGCTTTTCATGGCAAATTTTATTGAAATATCGGAAGTTCCTCTTTTTTTTTTGTGAATTTCTACGAAATCGGTATTCAAAGCAGAAAGTAATTATCTACAAGAAATAAATTCGCTGGCGTGAAATGCAATCGTTATCTTCATCTGAAAACCATACTGAAAATTTTATTGATCTAATTTACAGACGGTAGATTTACTTTTCCACTTGCGATTTACTTGCAGGGATGGACTGTAAATGATTTTGATATATAATAAAATACAAGTTATTTATTTAATAAGTATATTAGGATTTAACATATGAATGTATACAGGTAAATAAATTAGAAAAATAAATTATGAAAAAATTCTAAAAACAATGGTATACATTTTAAATGCCCATTCACCATTTTTATTACATTCTAAATGTAATAATTACATCCACCATTTTTTTAAAAAATCATTCTCCATTTCTATAATTCTAATTTGACATTAATAGCAGTCAAGTAAAATTAAGCAGTTTAAAAAAAAACTTGAAATTCAAAAAATTGCATTAACAATGAAAAATTCTAAATAATTACAATCTGTTTTTAATATACTAAAAAAAATAATTATTTCCTACCTAATGTAACCATAAAACACAAACAAAAAAGTTAATCAATTTGGTTCGTTTTCCGAATACAATTTTTCTTCATTAGCTAGAACGTAGGAAAGCAAAAATTGTATTTATTAATTAAAAATGAATCTCATTATTTTTTTTTTGTACCTCGATGAATAAACTCACAGATTGCGAAACAAAAAATGTTTAGTATAATTTATTTGCCAAAAATGAATTCCATTTACTCTCCCTTTTCGTTAATTTCCTTTTAAAAATCGCTTTTTTCAAGTTCTAGGTCCCGTAGCCTCATTCACCAACCGCAGAAAAGTAATTAATAAAAACAAAAACTTAATTATTCCACAAAATTAGGAAAATAAAGAGCTCCTTAAATTACTTTCTATTACTTGGAAAATTAACTGTTTTTCTACATTTGTTGAATTTATATGTCGACAGTAATTATACTTCATCTTTTCGTCTTTTTTATTGTTTATTTAAACACAAGAGGGTTGAACCGGAATAATGAAAAGTTCTTGGATAATTTGTAGATTTGTTAAAATTACATTTTAACACAAGGTTTTTTAATAATCGTCCTTACCTTATTTAATGTGCAATCACAGTCTTATTTATTCAAACCAAATTTAGACATAGTTGGTGTTAGGTGGAAAAATATCTGTAGTTAAGGAAAATTTGTTATTTTGTTCAGGGATGGTTAGTTAATATTTTCTTAAGTTTTGGACCTCGAGGACCCTGTACGAAAAGATGAGGGAGATGGAAAACTGCAAAATTTTCGACCATTCTTCTTTTCTTCCTTACGTCCTAAGGCAAAAGCATTCTATACCTTTTTTGTATATTTAAATTTCCTACCATTTTAACTATTCAAATATATTTATATGTCAATTCGTTACCGAGATATGGTACATGTTACATTTTTATTTTCTTGGGCCACACTATAATTAATTTTTCCTACGATCACTACCCAAAGTAGGCTTTTGCACACTCAAATCTATCTGTAATAATTTGACATTATTGTCGCTCTAGCGCGTACTTTTCCGCTCGCATGTTTTCATTTACAATAAACTAAAGAAAGATAGTAAATAATAGGTATATTAAAACAAAATGTAGGGCAGTCTGAATATTTTAGTTGAAATATTAATATTTGAAGATATTTCGAACGAAATTAAACTTTATTTTATAAAATTTATCTAGTAAAAATATAATAGTCAGAAGGTACACCTAGATACACCTAGGTACACCTATATGCAATAGTGATTGCATATTTAAGTACCTACTTACTATTTTGTGCAAATAGTAGACTATGAAATTAATGAAACGTCATTATTTCATTTTACTTTCCCGACCCACCTCCTAGAAGGGAAAGTATTATGAACGAGCTAAAAAAAAAATCGAGATAAAAACGGAAATATCCATTTTCGGGTCCCCTGAGACGATTAAGACTATTTTCAGATGGAAGTCTGTCTGTCGGTCTGTGTGTGTGTGTGTCTGTGTGTGTGTGTATTCTTCCACGATAGAGGCCATACGTTTAATCCGATTGAGCTGAAATTTGGTACAGAGGTTTGGCTTACCCGTCGGAAGAACCCATTAGTTTTTGTACGACATCTGTCAAACGGAAGTACCACTATCAAATAATGACAGATGTAATATGTCACGGAATTGGACATGCAATATGTCGTTTCAAAGCCCTTGAAAAACTCTATTCAGAACAGTCAAAATTATTTCTCCAACTGTCACCTGTCAAAAATAGAAAATGTCAAATTTGAAACTTTAACATTAAATATCTGAAAAAGTATTCGTGGATACTCGTCGGGAAAGTTTTGGGGAGACACAACCGACTTTTTTTTATTTGCGTAGTTTCAGCAGTTTTCTAGCAAATGTTTACAGTTTTTGGCAAACTTTTGCAGATTTTGTTGATTTTTGCTCCTCTCGGCAGCTTTGACCAGATTTTAGCAGGATTTTAAAGATTTAATTCTTTTTTTCAACTTTTACAATTTTTGTAGTTTTTTATTTACATAGTTTCCGCACTTTTCTAGCAAATTTTTATAATTTTTGGCGAAGTTTTGCAGGTTTTGTTGACTTTTGCTCCTTTGCAGCAGGTTTTACCACGTTTTAGCAGATTTTTAAAGCTTTTATTTATTTTTCCTAATTTTTGTAGTTTTTTTTTTTTATTTGGGTAGTTTTCAGATTCTTATTCATTTTGGCTCTTCTACGGTAGGTTTTACCAGATTTTAATCATTTTAATAATTATTGAATTTTTTTGCGAATTTCTGCGGATTTTTGTAGTATTTTTAATTGGTGCAGCTTCTAGATATTTTTCTAATTTTTGCCAAACTTTTACAGATTTTCTTGTTTTGTTCTTCCCTACGGTAGGTTTGTTAAAAGATTTTAGTTATTTTCCTAAATTTTGCAATTTTTTATAAATTTTCACAATATTTGACCAACTTTGCAGATTTTTGCTCCTTTGCGGGGAGTTTTGACCAGATTTTAGTCATTTTCCTAATTTTTGCAATTTCACGGATTTTTGTTGGTTTTTTTATTTGCTTATTTTTTTATCAAACTTTTGCTCCTCCACGGCAGGTTTGACCAGATTTTAAAAGCTCCTAATTTTTGAAATTTTTTTCGAATTTCTGCGGATTTCTGTAGTTTTTTTTATTTGCGCAGTTTTAGCAGTTTTCTACCAAATTTTAACAATATTTGACAAACTTTTTATAAGATTTTTGCTCCTCTGCGGGAGTTTTGACCAGATTTTAAAAGATTTTTGTTATTTTCCTAATTTTTGCAATTTCACGGATTTTTGTTGGTTCTTTTATTTGCTCATTTTTTTATCAAATATTTATCAAACTTTTGCAGATTTTTGCTCCTCCACGGCAGGTTTAACCATCTTTTAAAATCTCCTAATTTTTGCAATTTTTTTCGAATTTCTGCGGATTTCTGCAGTTTTTTTTTGCACAGTTTTAGCAGTTTTCTAGCAAATTTTCACAATATTTGACAAACTTTCTATAAGATTTTTGCTCCTCTGCGGGAGTTTTGACCAGATATTAAAACATTTTAGTTATTTTCCTAATTTTTGCAATTTCTCGGATTTTTGTTGGTTTTTTTATTTGCTCATTTTTTTATCAAATATTTATCAAACTTTTGCAGATTTTTGCTCCTTCACGGCAGGTTTGACCAGATTTTAAAAGCTCCTAATTTTTGCAATTTTTTTCGAATTTCTGCGGATTTCTGTAGTTTTTTTTATTTTCGCTGTTTAACAAATTTTTGCCAAACTTTTGAAGGTTTTCTAATGCAAAGTTATAGAGCACCAAATTTTCTTAAAGTTTTATATTTAACTTTTTTCGAATTCCCCATAGTTTTCCCGCTAGATGGCGAAAAATATACACATTTAGGCTAAGGTAAAATATTCTAGTGCAAAGTTGTAGAGTATAAAATTCCCTATAACTATGTATGATGTTTGTTAGCATTTTGCTAAAATAAATGACTTTCTCTCTCTTTCTTCTCTTTTCTCTCAAGTACAAAAATATTACAGTCCATTAACAACTTCACGCAGAAATGCCATATCATTATCTGATGTGAATTGGACGCTTTTTGAAATATTTTCCTTATTTCGAGTAAATTGTGGACAATTTGAAAACTATATATGTAAAAAAAATAATAAATTCGATAATCAGTAGCGTAACTTTAACCGAAGATTTTATAAATCAATAAAATATATCAGTATTTACCTTTTCCTTAATTGCGCTGAAGACATTAGCGTGTGAAGCAATCAGTTTCTGATAAGCGAGGCTAAATTGCTTTCAAACCTTGCCTCGCGGCATCACTATCAACAAGTGTTCCCTTATATAATTTTGGAACGATTTTGTCTCTATACGCGACAGCGGGGTAGTCCGGAAGAGGTACGGGGACTTTCTAAAGCAAGTCGTAATTAACGAAGCCATTATCTATCTGTCAAATTTGCAACTCCCCTTGGCTCTAAATATATCGTGAGAAGGCAGATAAACTTTGTAACAAGACGACAGCAGCCCTGATACACACCGACTACTAAACTAAACTGTACATTAAGTACACGCTTGGTTTCAAATTGGTCTTACTTGCGTCATTAAAGTTTTTTTATTTTAGTATTTTAGTTCAGTTTAAATTATAACTTTACAGTACAAAAACAGAGAATATTGGCCAAATGACATTTTAAAATAATCGTATTCTATAGCAACAAGAGACAATTAGCATAACTGTATAGTTTCGGATTAGCTCTATGTCTTTCAATACAGGCGATTACTATTTTTAGAGTCATAGAGATGATCCAAAACTAGGGCTTCACACGAGAACGATATTAATAAAAAATACTTCGGTGGCATCAAAATTTGAAAAAAAATGTTAAATTTGAAATAATTAAAGATGAGAAAAAAGCAATATGTTTAGTGTGTAAAAAATCTAAAATAAGAAAAATAATTAGCAGAAAAGATGGCACATCTACTACGATTCAAAAGTCAGTGTCATAAATAATTGATCATAAATGATTTTTTATGCAGAAAAATGACAAACTCTCAATATGTTTCGATTTTTTTAGGGCTTCTAAACACTTTGAGGTTAATACAATTTTATGATCCAGTTAAGTCTTATTGGTACCCAAAGGGACTTATATCGGTCAGAAACTACATTTGTTCTTGTAGGTAAAGCAGTTTTTTCGAGAGTCATAAAAGCCACATGACTACAAAAATTCAAACTGAAAACGAAGAATGCTTTAGAAATTTATGGCTATAAAAAATATTTTAGTTAATATAAAATCATATGTAATTATTGAAAAATAATCATTACCCAGTTAATAGTAATAGAAAATGATTTAGTAACTTGCAAATAAAAAACAAAAATAAATAAATAATCATGCATTTATCAATTACAATAGAATTAATAATTACCTCGTTTTGTACTATCTAAAAATAAGTTCTGACGAGACGAGACATATAGTTACGAGACGAGACCGAGACTGAAACGAGACCCTTTTTTTCTCAACTAACGGGACCGAGACGAGATTTTTTAAATTCCCGCATTATCTCGTCTCGTGTGGAGCCCTATTCGAAACAGGAATGCCGTATTTAAAACCAGCTCTAAGTAACTAAACCTACCTAGTAAATAAAAAATTCAATATTCTAGCGAAAAATCAGCGAAAACAAACAGAACTTCGTTGCACCCCTTGAAAATATCCATTTTCATAATTTTCAGTATTTTTTCGTATCAGAATTCAGGGGTACTAAAAACCACCCATAAGTGACTAAAACTGATAAATAAATATAAAATCAAATATGTTCGCAAAAAAATTAGCATCGTGCAAACACAACTGTGCAGCACATCTCGGGAGTATCTGATTTTTATTTTCCCGGCCCAACTCCGAGAAGGGAAAATATTGTGAACGAGCTAAAAACAATTTTCCAGATAAAGATGGAAATATCCATTTTGAGGTCATTCTGTATTCTTCCACGATATAGGCCACACCTTTAATCCGATTGAGCTAAAATTTGGTATATGTGTTTGGGATATCCGAATCGAAAGATTCAAAATTTCTCTTGATTTTAAAAAGCCGTAGTCTTGAAACTAGGAAGTAGAAAGGAGTGAGAGAAAACACGAACACTGATGCCAAATATCAGTAGAAAATTCTGCCCATTCAGAAATGCAAAAAATTGATCCCCCAAGGTCAAAAATTGTTGTATTTTTGTGCTCTAACCCAATTTTTTAAAACTTTTGTTTTGTGGAAAATATTGGGTCCACAATTACACCTTTATTTGAAATCTTTGGGGCCGAATATAGATGTGTGTAGTTTATATTTACTAATTATAATTATAAAAAAAAAGACTGACAAATATAAGACAAGAACAAAAAGAAGTACGGTTGGAGTTCATGAAGGCCAGACCAAAATTTTATACCGGAAAATTCTCACCAAATTTTACAAAAAAACCAATCTAGAGTGTTATGGCCCAATGGGGCCAAAAAAGAGTGGAGCGCTTGGCGTAGGGTTAATTATAGAATATACCTATTTATGTCTTGTACAATTACGTTTAATAAATATTTTTTTGCGCTTTAAGGACTCTTAAGAAGCTATTCCCATATTTGTTTTTTTTGTAGACCTGGATTGACATAAAAAAATAGCAAAGCAAAATTGTTTACATCCATTTTATACAAAAAAAATCACTCACAAAAAACACGGTTTAGGTTACCTATGTTTTGTTATTTCAAAATTATTGAAAAGTTTTGGGGCTACACAACCGATTTTTTTTAAATGATCAAGGTAATAATAATAATAATAAAAAATACAAATTCTGACCTTGAAATATAATGAAGCCTCGCACTAATCCTCTGGATTTTTCCATTTCTGGTTTGAAGTCTGAAACAAAATAAAATAAAACTATTAAAATCGTCATATATAATTAGATAAGATTAAGTTGTCGACATATGGGAAAAAACTTTTTTTATTTTTTGTTTAACGAAAAAAATTATTCTTCCAAAAAAGTTCTGAATATTGAATTTGAAATAATCAAATCTAAAAATCTTTCAGTAATATTGTGACGGGCCTTTTCTTTTCCTTTAAAAGAGCCTTATCGTCACTATGACACCCTCGGTTTCGGTATATAACTAGATTGTCTCGGGCGCCAGATTTTTGGAATGGTTTACTCCACTGACTCTCGATCTACGGCCTCAAGAGTACCAGGGTAGATGGAGGTTACAGTAATTCCAGGGGTCTGTTGTCGTAGACTGAATAGGGGAGCACGGTGTAAAACGGGCTTTAATTGTTTCACAGTGCCAAACCTGAATTTACCGGTTGCTTTTGTTAAGAAAATAAAAATTGCAAATAAATAATTACGTTTATAATTATTAATTCTTGTCAACTATGGAGCAGCTATATTAAAATTTGCGGTGTTTTAAGCAAGAATAAAAAGAATACAGATCAACTTCTTAAAAAAAAAAAAATATGCATATACCGGTAAGCAGTAATTAATTAAAAGCAAAGCATCATAGCGTGAAATTCTAGAAAAAAAAGCGTGTGAAAAGAATTTGCAGCGACGGTGAAAATTATATCTACTCAGGAAAGCGTTATAAGGCAATATGACATAGGTTTTCTGTTGTATTTGCGTCTTCAACGCAAATATTCCGGTGTTAAAATAATAAATAAATCAAAATTAATGAAATTAACTTTAAAACGGTGTGTTTACACTTCTTGATTAAAAGATTTAATTAATTAAATAAAATGTTTAAACGGTATTTGAAAAAAAAGAAAATTCCTGATTTTCTAGATTTGACTCAGTGCTCTCTGAATAAGAGGCCCCCTATGACCCCGGGCTACGGAGATCACTGGGGCGAAATTCCCGAACTTCTGAGTCCAATCCCCAAAAATCAGTTTTCCGTTCTTAATCCGAAGTGTTTTGAATAAACAGCCTTTTGTGTCCCCGGACTACGGCGAACACAAGGGACGTTACTTCAAAATCTTCGAACTAAACGGACTTTCTGTCAGAAATTAGATTTTATTTGTTTAAAACTGTATTAGTTAAAAAAAAAACAGTATGAAATATTTTATTTACACAAATACGCAGGAAATCCTATGTCAATTAATAATTCAGTGCAGTCAAATGTTATTTATTATTGTTCAATCGTTATAATAATAAAAACAAATTTGTACAAAAGAAAAGAATATTTTTACCTTTGATAAAACACAACACAGCACAAATCAAACTTCGGTCGGTCGGTATATGTTTATTTTTTTCCGGAGAAGGCCAATAAGTCAGATAGAAGAGCGTGAGATTTTAGCGGCTCCCGGCCTTTTTATTAATTTCCTTAGCCCCACTTAAATCAAAATATGCGCGAACCGATTAATGCTGCTTGTCTTATCAGTTTACAAAATTAAAAAAAAAAATCCATAGACGTCCAATAAATTATTTGTATACAGGTTAATAAATTAAGAGGGGTGTAAACTTGTTATTAAAATTAAATTTAAGCAACTAATTCAAAATTATAAATTCAAAATTATTTAAAGAATATAGTACAGGATGTCCCAAAAAAAAATAAAAAGTAACTTCGTCACAATATACTAAATACTATAGATATTTTATTACGAGAGGGGAGGTTCAGATTTTTAACTAACGACTCGAAAAACCCCCCGGGTAATAATTTTGGGCCGATTTGGTAAACAATTTCAGTAAAATTTCCGAAAATGACGCAATTAGTCAGGTTGTTCGGAGCACCAGGTACTCGGGGGAAAGGTTGCCGATGTCAGATTCGGGACGAGCCATTTGAAAACCCTTGGATAAAGATTTTGGGCCGATTTAGTCAGCAATTTTAGTAAAATTCCCAGCAACGATTAGGTATATTAAGATAGGACGACACCCGGCTTAATTTCAACTTAAAGTCTGCTGACCTTCAAACGAAATATTTTATTCAACATTTCTACGGGGTGAGTTTAAAATAAAAACTTATTTTCTTAATATTACACTGTAAACAAGTAGTAAAATCTAGTAATACTATATGTACAGGCGGTGTTAAAAATAATGACCAGTCCACTTAGAAACAGTTCAACCCCAAATCAGAGAATCTGTCAGAACGTCTCAAATATTGATAATGATAACCTAGCAAAAACAGTAAATACTTATAATTAAAAACTAGTACTCATACCACAATTATATAATATTGAAAATTTAACAACGGGAGGCAACATGTTTCGGCCATTCGATGGCCATCATCAGGCATAAATTTTATTAAACAAGTATAACAACTTAATTGTACGATGACAATATTAACTTTAAGCATGTTACGTTTTTTTGTGCCACCCTGTATTTTCTTCGGTTTTGTTGTTTTTTTTTTGAATCTATATCTACAATATCTTAAAACTTTTTATCAAAAATTTACCATTCACTATTTAGCATCTAACTTTAATTTAAAATTTTATAACTACCTTTACCTGTATTTATACTTAACTACTTACGTTACGGCCTTTATTCAGTTTCTTTATTCCTCTCTTTACGATGAAAGTTTTTCTTCTTTTCTTTTATGAAAAAAAAAATAGTTGTTTTTTTTCAAATATAGTCAATATTTTCCCCCTTAGCGTGATAAACTTTTACTTCTTTCCTTTATAATAAAAGATGTTTGTTTGCTTTTTTTGTTGTTTTTTTTTTCGGTCCAGTGACCTTCTGTCCTGGTACCTTTTTTTTCTCATTGTAACGTAGAGTCATCATTTTAGAGTTGGCGTCCTTAAGAGCGCTGGGACCCAACCAAGCTGGAGTTCCCTACCCTTGTGTTATCCAATGGCGGATTATTAAATTAGCTTGCTGTCTGTGTTTAAAAAAAAAAAAATTTATCTCATTCAATTTTTTTTTACTCTTCTCTTTTGTCACTTCCTTAATGGATCTTTTTATCATTTAATTTCTTAAAAATAAATGAATTCATTTTTTTTTCTCAATTATCTTCTTCCAAATTCTTTTGTATACCGGTTCCATACTTTTGCTGCTATCTTCCTTTAACTTCTTGAAATTTTTAGTCCCCTGATACATTTCAGAAAAATTGCTCTCTTCTTTCGCAATTTTTCTTACCGACATTTAGGGGTGTGTTAAGTTTTTTGTGCCACCCTATATTTTCATTATTCCTCTACTCAGTATATTTTATAGTTTCATACTTGCTTGATGTTCCCCTTCTTATTTCTTCGCGTCATGTCTCTTTCTTCTCTTGGTATTCCTATAAAATACCTTACACATGTGAATAACGTTCTTTTTCTTTATCCATTGAGTACAATCAGTTAACTTTGTATCTTTATATCGCCTGTGTTATCTACTGAAGATTTCTTTCTTCTCTCCCCTCTATTCTATAGGGGTTTTCGGTTTTTTCTGCTGATTCTCACGTGTGAGGTCAAGTTTGCCGGGTCCAAGAAGTTTCTACAAAAACAAGACCCTCAACCTACCTTAAAGAAGCTAAGTTTTATTTTATTGAAGGAAAAAAGAAAAATCTCTGATTTATCGTTAAATAAACAAATATAACGTTTAATTTGAGTTTAATTTCTTTAATCCCAAAAAAAGGGAAGGACGGATTTTGAAATATGTCAATTGTTTCTAATCACAACAAAAAATCACCAAAATCAGAAAAATTATACAATAAGTCACTAATATGTTTCGATATTACTATATCAACACCGTAAGAAATACTATACTGAAGGCGCCTATGCATCGGCTTATGTCTCAATGTTTTCGGAGTGCTTTCGGAGTACTTTCCAGGAAATTCCCTATCTCTCACATTTTATTCGCCTTGTCTGACTGTCCTATCTTAATATACCTAAACTTTGCTATTCGTCAAGGAGCACAAGGTACTCAGAGGAAAGATCCAAGTTCAGATTCGGAACGAGCAGTTTGAAAAACCCTCAGGTAAAGACTTTGGGCCGATTTAGTGAGAAATTACATTAAAATTTCCGGAGATGGCAAAATTAGTTAGGTTGTCCGGAGCACCAAGTACTCGGGGGAAAGTTTGCCGATGCCGGATTCGGAACGAACCATTTGAAAATCCTCGGGTAAATATTTTGGGCCGATTTAGTAAGCAATTTTAGTAAATCTCCTGGAGATGACACTATTAGTCAGGTTGTCCGGAGCACCAATTACTCGGGGGAGAGGTTGCCGATGTCAGATTCAGAAATAATGATTTTGGGCCTATTTGTTTTGCAATTTCAGTAAAATTCCTGGAGATGACGCTATTAGTCAGGTTGTCCAGAGCACCAGGTACTCGGGGGAAAGGTTGCCGATGTCAGATTCGGGACGAGAAATTTAAAAACCCTCAGGTAAAGATTTTGGGCCGATTTAGTAAGCAATTTAAGTAAAATTTCCGGAGATCACGCTATTATAGTCAGGTTGTCCGGACCACTAGGTACTCGGTTGAAAGGTTGCCGATGTCAGGTTCAGGAATAATGATTTTGGGCCGAATTGTTAAGCAATTTCAATAACATTCCTTGAGATGACACTAGGTACTAGGGGGAAGGTGTCCCATGTCAGATTCAGAACGAGCGATTTGAAAACCACTCGAGTAAAGCCTATGGGAATATTTAGTAAGCAATTTCAATAAAATTCCCGGAGATGACCCTATTAGTTAGGTCATCCGGAGCACCAAGAACTCTCAGGGAAGTTACCGATGTGAGATTCGGGACAAAACAAAACTCCCAAGTAATGGAGTTTCGGTCGATTTCTTATAAAAATCCATGGAACTCCGGGTGATGACGTCCTGGTGCAATCCTCACCTCCAGGTGCACGGGAAAATAATCTTAACAGGTGTAGCGACATACAGATTCCAGATTATTTAAAAGTTACTTACCCCAAACCAGTCAATTCAAAATGTTGGCAGACGCCGACCATTGCACACAAAATTTCGTCTTTCAACGTGACCACGGTGTATAAAAACGATAATATCCAAAATGCACTTCGTTAATTTAACAAAAAATAATAGTGATAAGCCTTTTAAATAAGAGAAAATAATTTTAAAATTAGGAAGCAATAACTTCAACGCGATCTTTGATTTAGACAACGAACGCTCTGTTGACGGAAGTTGGAACTACGATGTGGTAGTGACTACTGGCACGTATTTACGTATAAATACAATTAGATTAATTATTGAATTCGTTTTTCTTGTTATTTGTAAAATGAACGTTTTGAATCTTTGATTTTTTAGTAATTGGTTAAATTGCATCATAAATATGGTCGTGAATTTTTTAAATACGGATATTGTGTAAAAATCTTTGAATAACAGTAAAACATCTATTGCAAGAAATATCTATGCTAAATTGTATTAAAAACAACTTTTTACACATTCCAAATAAATATAGAAACAAATTTATTATACATCTACAAAAATATAAGGCTATAATTATTTTATTTTTTTTAAAATTTAAATTGAAATAATATTGCTATATCAGAAACCGCAAGAAAAAATCGAAACGTCGTATTGAATATTTAGTGTTATAGAAAATTCTGTATAAAAATTTTTTCCTCATAAACTTTTTGATATTATTTGATATAATGATAGATGAAAAAAGGCATAGCACTTTAGGTTTCCCCTGTATTATCTCAAAAATATGAGAGTATTATTTAAAACTAGTTGTTACCCATTTAAGCGCCATATTAAACAAAGTTTGCTCTACTCTCACCAATAGTAGATAGTCTTTAGTTAGAATATTTAATGTTCACACCTCAATCCGACATTTTGGCATTTAGTAGTGCCATATTCGACGTACGTGATTTTCCCTTTCTCATAAGATATATAAAAAATGACGTCATATTAGTAACTTACACGATGTCATTCGAAAAGAGAACGTCACTTGGACGTTAAAAATACATGTATTTTGTCGTGACGTTTTTATTCTAAAATTAACATATTTGTTTTTTTCAAAATTTTAATATATCCCAGATGTCTAGTAAGTAGATATCAAGTGTACCTCTTCTAGGCAATAATTATAATCTTATTGGTCCAGTCGTTTTTTTTTATTACCTTTTAAGGCTTCCTCAAAGTTATGCAATACATATTACTTCGCACGCTTAACCTTTTTTAAACGTCAAAATTGACCATTCACAAATTTAACCCAACATTTTGTGTAAAATATTTTTGTTTTGTTAATTCGTTTTAATTTTTAAATATGAACGGTGAAAATGCAATAGACAAATCTGATTTCTTTTTAAGAGAAGTTCCAGAAATAAAAATAGGGTAAGTACAAATTATTTCACAACGTTATGTAAAATAAAATCTAAAACTTTTAGGGCCCCCACAGCAGCTGTTCAAAGAAAAATTGTGAAAGAGGAATTGCAGCTTTTAACTTTATCTGATGTTCTACAGGATAAAATTATGGATACTTTTAGATATATTTATGGACCTGTAAAAATTAACCTATATATTTTTTTAAATTACTTATTAGTATTTTTTCAGGATTTTAGGCTCAATGACGTTTCTGCTTACCAGGAATCTAAATCTAATTTATTAAAGAAATATTGGGTTGGACAAGGAACTTTAGTTGTTAAAGGTGTAGTAGATTTTTCACAGAGTAAAGATGAACCTACAGAAGAAGCCGATAGATTAAAACAATTCGGACTTATGAGATTGGAAAGGTAAAAAAATTATTTAAAATTAATGTAGTATTTTATAACATTTAATGCTTTCTAAACTATTAATGTTAAATATTTGAATGAGCTACTGTTAATCGTAATTCTATGTTTGAATAAATATTTTTTTTATTTGATATTAGCTATGGATTTCACAAAAATCATTGCTTAGAGGCATTTAATTATTGCAATGGAAATATAGAAGATTCAATATACCTACTTTACCACAAATACTTTAACTGGGATAAATCACAGAAGGAAATAGAGCATGGTTTATCAGAAAAAGAATTAGTAGAGCAAAGGGTAGATGAACAAAGTTCCTTAGAATCTATATACGATAATACATTCAATTCTAAAACTGATAATGTGTGGATTTTGACTTTAAAATTAGACTATTTAATAAATATGTTTCACAGTAAAGAAATTGTTAAAAAAAAAGTAGTTAAAAAAGATAAACGAGAAAAATGTAGGAATATGTTGAAGGGGCATTGCAAATATGGTGATAAATGTAGATTTTCACATGAAATAGAAAAGGTGGAGCCTAAAATTAATTCTCATTTAGAAGATTTTATATTTGAATTGGAGTTTAGGTTTCCTTCAAATACTCAATATCCCTATGAACCACCCTTAATTTTTCTAAAAACAAATGCCATATTGCCACCACTAGTGAATCTTCACATCTGTAAGAGATTATATGAAGAAGCCAAACTACTAGCTGAAGATGGTATACCAAGTGTTTATACAATAACTGAACTACTTCAAAATGAAGAGGAAATTATACAACATTTAAAAGAAGAAATTAATTTTATTCACCCTAATCAAAAATTATTTGAAGATAAAAAATACATTGATAAACCGAAATTAAAACCTTCACACTTTATAAAAGGAAATATTAATAGACAAAATAAAAAATTACTAAACCTAGAACAACTAAAACGTGATGATAAACGAATAGTAGATATATTTTTGTCTAAAATTAAAGATGAAAAATATAAAAAAATGTTAAGTGCTCGTAAGAATTTACCTGCTTGGACTTTAAAGAAAGATATTTTGAATACAATCAGTCAATCATCTGTTGTAGTCGTTAGTGGAGAAACAGGGTGTGGTAAAAGTACACAGGTGCCCCAATTCATCTTGGATGAGTGGATTAATAATTATGCCACTGATAATAAACATTTGGAAATTGTTTGTACACAGCCTAGAAGAATTTCGGCCATCGGTAAGTTATTTTAGAATGTTCCTGTACCAAAAACAACATTTGTCCTTAATTATGTTTAAACCAACATAAAACATAGTTCATTTAATCTTATTTTCTAACTTTTCAAGTTTTACACTATTTCTATTTTATCTAACTCCTTGTTTAGTTAGGTTTTGGTTGTCCATAAGCTTTAGTCCTTTATTGATTTTGTCATACATGATTTTTTTAATATTCTTTAGCAAAGTTTCTGATCTCTTGGTATCTGTTAATATTATTAGGTTTTTGTGGAGGTCTGGGTTCCTGGCTTGTTTTTTTCCCCGTTTTCCCTGTTTTTTCCCAATTTTTTCTTTATTTTTCTAATATTTATCTCCATTTCTCCTTTGTTTTAACAATTTTTTCCATTTTTTTCTCATTTATCCCTATTTTTTCCTATTTTACTCTGATTTTCTCTCTTTTTCCATATTTTTCCTGTTTTTAACTATTTTTTATATTGTTCACCTAGTTTTCCCTATATTTCTCTAATTTGCCTATTTTTCTAGTCATTATTTTTCCTTTTTAGGGTTCCGTACCCCAAAGGGTCGAAACTGAACCCTTGCTCTCACTCGCGTGTCTGTCCGTCCTTCTGTCACACCGGTCTAGCAGCTAAACCGTTCAAGCTAGTCTTCAAATTTTCAGAGTATATGCGTCTTGTTGACCCAAAGCCATATAAATTATAAAACATATTTTTAAATATTTTCAAGGGGCTCCCATACAGCTAAAGGGGGGCGCTGAAAAAAATTTTTGGCCTACCCCATCTAGTGAGGTATCATTGAATAGAGCTCATTGAGTAGATAAAAGCCATATTTTTTGTTTTAAAAAAATATTGCAAAACGTAGGCATGAGAAGCCGCCAAAGTCAGTATTTTTTACAACATTTTGTTCTGAAGTATTTTTTAACTTTCCATTGACCTATCAACTTGAAATTTGGTGATAATGTTTATTGTTACGTATATTTACCAACAAATACCAATATATTAATAAATATGATATTTTCATTAACATTCCCTCATTTTTAGGGTTCCGTAGTTTCGTATATATGCGAATTGTTATATTCAAAATTTTATTATTTTTATCTGTGCAATCGTATTAGTTTTATTAAAAAACGCATTTTTCATTATATAATTGTTTTTCTATCTTTGTCGGTTACTAATCAGTTTGTTCGTTGCATTTCAAAATTTGTTAATATATCTAAGTATATATGCGGTTTGTGATATTCATAATTTTTTCTTCTTCGTCGAACACACATGCGCCAAGTTATTGTTCTTTTCACTTCTTTAAATCTTTTCACCAAGTATTTTTGACTTATTAGTTCGATTAAAATTTTAAAGTCCTTTAAGAATACTGCCTCTGCACAGTTGGCTTTTATTCTACTTTCGGTACGGAACCCTAAATGTGCGAAGTCCGACACGCACTTTACCGATTTATTTCCCTATTTGTCGGTATTTGTTCCTGTTATTATCTATTTTTTCTATTTCCCTATTTTTCCTTCTTTTTCACTGTTTTCTATGTGTTTTCCTATTTTTCACGATTTTCATCTATTTCTCTTTAATTTCCTCTATTTTTCAGCATTTTCCTATATGTTTTCCAACTTTATCTACTTTTCCCCGTTTTCCCTATTTCTCCCATTTCTTCATATTTTTCCTGTTTCTCACTATTTTTTCCTGTTTTTCCTCGTTTATTATTTTCCTTTTTTTCCCATTTTCTGTGTGTTCCTTATTTTCCCCTATTTGTTCCCAGTAATCACTATATGTTTACCTATTAATCTCTAATTTTCTTATTTTTCCCTGTTTTTTCTATTTTTCTCTATTATTCCCAAATATACCTATTTTTTCTTATTTTGTCCTATTTTTTCTTGTTTTTCTCAGCTTTTTACTATTTTGCCCTGTTTTTCTTTTTTTTCAAATTTCTGTATTTTTCACTATTTTGTCCTATTTTTCCCAGTTTGTTACTGTTTCCTATTTTTCTATATTTTTCTTTATTTTCCATATTTTCACCATTTCTCCTTGGTTTTAACTGTTTTTTTCCCATTTAACTTAATTTTTTCCGATTTTACTCTGGTTTTCTCTATTTTTCTGTATTTTTTCCTTTTTTTTTTATTGTTTCCTATTTTTCCTAGTTTTCCCTATATTTCTTTAACTTGCCTATTTTTCTTGTCATTTTTTTCCCCATTTGACCATATTTGTCCCTATTATTATCTATTTTTCCTATTTCCCAATTTTTCCTTCTTTTCTCCTATTTTTCACTGTTGTCCCATGTGTTTTCCTATTTTTCTTTAATTTCCTTCGTTTCACCATTTTCCCATATGTTTTCCTATTTTCCCTACTTTTCCCAGTTTTTCCCTACGTCTATTTTTTGTATTTTTTCATATTTTCTATTTTTTCCTATTTTCAATTTGTTTCTTATTTTCCCCTATTTGTTCCTAGTAGTCACTATAAGTTTCCATATTTTTCTCTAATTTCCTTGTTTTTCGCTGTTTTTTACTATTTTTCACTATTTTTCCCAAATTTCCATATTTTTTCCTTATTTTGCCCTATTTCTTCTTGTTTTGCTCTGCTTTTTACTAGTTTGCTTTTTCAATAATTTTCGGTTTTTTTAATTTGTCTGTATTTTTCACTATTTTGCCGTATTATTCCTAGTTTGTTACTATTCTTTTCTTTTCCTGATGTTTTTCCCTAATTTTTGTTTTTCGCTATTTTCCTATTTTTTCTATTTTTTGTATTTCTATTTTTTCCTGTTTTCCAATATTTTTCCTGTTTCCTTTATTTTTCCTTATTATCTGTTTGTCCCTATTTCTTCCTATTTTCCCCATTTTTCTCCATTATTCTCCATTTCTTCTTTTTTTTCTATATTGTTTCACGTTTTCTTGTTTTTTCCCATTTTTTTATTTATTAATTTTATTTCCTTTGATTAAAAATCTCGAGACTACTGTTTTCAACCCAACTAAATCATAATAAATCTTCTAATTGTTGACGATTATTAATTATTTTTCTTAGGTGTGGCGGAAAGAGTATCAGATGAACGAATAGAAAGAATAGGCAACACAGTCGGATATCAAATAAGGCTGGAAAGTAAAATGTCTTCCAATACCAGGTTGACATTTTGTACAACAGGTATATTATTAAGAAGACTAGAAGGTGAACCGACTTTACCCAATGTGACTCATGTTATTGTTGATGAAGTCCATGAACGTAGTGAAGAAAGTGATTTTCTCTTATTAATATTAAAGGAACTTCTGCAAATTCGTCCAGATTTAAAAGTTATCTTAATGTCTGCAACTTTAAATGCATCACTATTTTCTGATTATTTTGGCAATATTCCTGTTATCGATATACCTGGTAGAACCTTTCCCGTTGAACAGTATTACCTAGAGGATATTTTAGAGACCACAGGATATATTCTAGAAGATGGATCTGAATATTGTAGGAAATTGAAGTTTGATGATGATTACTTAGAAGAAATGATGGCTGCGAACGATATTACTAATGCAAGTACTAATAGACCCAGTGATAAAGTTAAAGATGAAAATTTGAAAGCTCTGCAAGTGATGGCCAGATATGAAAGTAAGTGATTTATCTTAAATCTTCTAAATAACACTGTTTTTTATTTCTTTTTCCAGACTACAGTTTACAAACATGTAAAAACATATTTCTTCATGATCCAGATAAGATAAACTATGAACTAATAGAAACAGTATTAGAATGGATAGTTTCGGGAGATCACAGATATCCGAAAATGGGAACAATTCTTATATTTTTACCTGGTATATCAGAAATTACGACCTTATATGATCAGCTAAACTTCCATAGAGAATTTGGTAAAAGAAGAGGAAAATACATTTTATTACCTTTACATTCTTCATTATCAAGTGAAGAACAATCCGCCATTTTTAGGTAATATTTTAAATAAAACTAACATAGTTTTCTTGAAATATTTGAATTTTCTTATAGGAAACCAAGTTTAGGTCAAAGAAAAATTGTCCTTTCTACGAATTTAGCAGAAACCTCGGTCACAATAGATGATTGCGTGTTTGTCATCGACTCTGGAAAAATGAAAGAAAAACGTTTCGATCCGAATAGAAACATGGAGAGCTTAGAAACCACGTGGGTGACGCGTGCTAACGCTCTCCAAAGAAAAGGACGAGCCGGCAGGGTAATGAGTGGAGTTTGTATCCATCTTTACACTAATCACCGGTTTAGATATAATATATTAGCTCAACCCATACCCGAAATAAACAGGATACCGCTTGAACAGTTAATATTGAATATTAAAGTATTGCAGAATTTTGAAAATAGGGACGTAGTTGAAGTTTTAGGTAAGTCATTATATGTTCCAGTTATTATTATTATTATTATTATTATAACAATTATGAATATACAATTATATGAAATTTACAATTATAAGAAATACAAGTATATTAAAAATATTTTGTATTAAATACTGGAGAAATAATGCTGGATTTTTGTGTGCTACATAATTTTATAATAACTAATACATTTTTCGAACATAAAGAGATACATAAATATACAAGAGAGATGAAAAGTAGAAACAAAAAGTCGATAATAGATTATGTATTGGTAGAAAAGGATAATAGAAAGGCAGTATTAGATACCAGGGTTAGAAGAGGACCGGAAATAGGTAGTGATCACTATTTACTTGTTACAAAAATTAGAGAGCGAGAAGAGAATACAAAACATGATAATAAAAAGGAATAGAATATGAATCAATGAAATGATACAAACTACAAAATAAAGAAACAGCAGAGAGGTATAAAAAAAGTTCTATAATGATACAGATATAAATGAAAATAGTAATATAGAAGAAAAATGGGATAATTTTAAGAAAACAGTAATGGAAATAGCTAAAGAAATATGTGGCACTAGTAAGAAGACTAATAAGAAAAAACAAACAGCATGGTGGACAGACGGAATAAAAAGACAAGTAAAATTTAAAAAAAAGCATGGAAAATTTATATAAACAACACAACAACTCAAAATTATGAAAGGTACAAAGAGAACAGAAAAACAGTAAAAGATATGGTAGCAGCAGCAAAAAGAAAACAGTGGGAAGAATTTGGTGGAAAAATAGAAAATCAATCAAATCAAAAACTATTCTACAAAACTTTAAAGTCGCTAAGAAAAGAGAAAGCACAAGAAATAAGCTGGATAAAGAATAATGAAGGAGATAAACTAACAAATGAAAACGAAATAATGAATGGATGGAAAGAATATTTCCAGAAGTTATTAGGAGCAGACATAATAATACAAAATGAAAACAAGGAAAATGATGCGATCTGAGAAAATCAAGAGAACACAGAAAATATAAATATAAGCGAGTTGCAGGAAATACTAAGGGAATTAAAGAATGGAAAATCACCAGGAACTGATAAATTAACAGCGGAGATGTTTAAGAATTTAGGGGATACAGGAATGGAAGTACTATTAAGAATATATAATACAGCCTGGAAAGAATAACAGATACCGGAAGATTGGAAAACAGCTCTGATAGTTGCAATATACAAAAAGGGGGGCAGGCATGATTGTAATAACTATAGAGGAATAAATTTACTTAGTACAGCAATGAAAATATATGAGAAAAGTATTGACAAAAAAATAAGACATACAATAGAGAATACCCTCGAGGAGTCGCAAAGTGGGTTTAGAAAAGGTAGAAGCATACAGGACCACATATTTACGGTAAAACAAATAAGTGAAAAGTTCTCACAGCAAGGGAAAGAAGTATATATGGGATTCATAGACCTTGAAAAGGCTTTTGATAAAGTACGAAGAGAGAAGCTATGGAAAATATTAGAAGAAAGGGGAGTTAACACTAAAATAATAAGAATAATTAAAAACATGTACGAAAACAACATAAATTGTGTAATATATAAAAATAAAATATCAGAAGCATTTTCAACACAAGAATTATTAAGGCAGGGAGGAGGATTAAGAACATTATTATTTACGATTTTTATTGATGAAATGGTATGGCGCGTTTTAAATTTGGTGCATTTTGATAATTTATTTAAATATGAAAAAGGGCTCAGAAAATTATGAAATTTTGCAAAACTAGTAAACTCGACATGCTTTTTTATAATATGTAATAAAAAAATATGCTGACCGAGCCTATTCATTATTGTAGGATATGTTAGTTATGAACCGATATCAGTTACTTCTATTTTCGCTGCCATGTCACTACCAATTTCGGAAAAATTTTTGTTACAAAAATTAGCCATTTCTTTATCATTTTTTAAATCAGAGTCATTGGAATTAGTTATCTTTATGTCATTTGAATTTTTGTTGGTTTTTTCGTTTGAGGCCTTTGCAATTATTTCATAAATCTTTTTTATATTGTTTGCGTTTTCGGTTACCTGATTAGTATAATATTCGTGTTTATTTAATTAGTTTTATTGAATAAATTTTCCTTTTTATTTTTTAGGAGTTGTTTTTTCATTGTATCTCTGTGTTTAATTGAAACAATAATTGCGTTTGTAATACACGGCTTTATTTTTTTATATGTTTTCTGCATCGTTGTATTTTTGGTGTCGATACAAACTTCACATACATGGGAAATTTTATCAATAAATTTTTTATAAGCCGTAATTGGATCATTTAAAGTCATTATGTCATCCCATTTTGTGCTTTTAATTATATATATTTTGCTCTGCAGCCCTAAGAGGCCCATGGCTTGGTTTGTCATTTCTTTCCATTTCTTCCTATTTTTACATTTATTCTTCGAGTGTTATACCCCCCCCCCCCAGGTAGCACAGTGACGTCCAAATGACGTCCTAATTTGGTCAAGTAAAAATGACGTCTCGGAGACTGAAAAGACGTCAAAATGTCACAGCCATAAGACGTCATCAGCAGGACGTCATTCTGACAACTGAAAAATGACCTATAAAAGACGTCATTTGGAGACCTACAAAACCATTAGAAGACGTCACTTAAATAACCAATAAATGACGTCACGAGTTCCACAGTCCCTAGAGGAAATTTTTAATTTTAGGAAAGTAACATAAAATAAACTGGATTACATTGTTAAATTTATTATTTAACTACACACAAAACCTGTTTCATACAAGCATCGAGTAATCGTATAAACCTTCCAATCTTCTTCAGCCTCTACATAGGTAATTATATATTTGTCAAAAGTTTCATGGTCCTTTAATGGCGACCACCACACTTCGCGCCTTTTTTTATTCACAACGGCGACACCTCCTTCGTCCTTCTCGCAGAACTCTACGAGTACATAGGATAATACGTGAAACAGCATGAAACAAATAGAACATTACCCGTATGACCAATAATTCACCTAACAAACTAAAACAACTAACACAACAGGATCAAAACAATCGCATAGTCAATAAAATTCAGTTCTGTTCTGTGCCTGACCGGCGTAGACCGAACTCAGACGATACCGCGGCAGAGTTGCCAGGCTAGTGAAAAATTATTTTATTCTAACAAAATTTCTGAAGGGTATTGATAACTTTTTGAGACTGATCGATTGACAAGCTGTTTGTAATGATAATTTTACTGGACAAAATTAAACAAAGGATATTTAACTACCACAAGAACTACCTACAAAAAATAAAATATTCTTGGAAACACGTAAATTTTTGGACCTCTTTCGTTTTAATTTACACATTTACACTTCCAGATACAAATAATTCATGATTTTTGACAAATTGGCGTTTGACATTGTGATTTATGACAAGGCGACTTATCAAAATTCATAAATTTCGTCTGTTCCTCAGAAAGTAATTTTGATTTCCTTATTAATGTGAAAAATTTTTCAGTATTGGCAACGCTGTCCACTTCCGTGGTGTTTTCAAGGTACCCAACTGCTAGCGCGGGATTATGTATCAGATTCAAACTTATTTCAAGATGTAAAAAATAAGGAAGAGAACGGGAAATGTCAGTTTCATTTTTGAATTTATTATTATATACATCGGTGGATATTTTGATTAGACTTTTAGATATGCGAGAAAAATTGAGCACAGCTGATGAGTTAGCAGATCCTTCGTTGATATAACAGAACGTCCTTAATCATTGTTCGCAAATAGTTAACAGGAGAAGCCCAGATTTAAGTAATCACGGATTCTCGAAAAATTCTCAGCAACGAATTCTGTCTGTCGTCGAATTTTCGAATGATAAATAATTAACTTCAGGGACGCCATTGAGACCTCCACTGAAAAACGTCAATTTGACATCATGAAAAATGACGTCATTTTTACTGTGCTACCTGGGCCCAGGCTATCCAAATCCAATTCCACTTCTCTCTTTCATTTTTCCTTTGGTCATCCTCTTCTCTTTTTTCCTCTTATACTTCTTCTGATGATCATTTTTGGGATTCTATTTAGCGCCATCCTTTCTAAGTGCCCTAGCCATCTTAGTCTTTGTGCTTTCACAAATCCTGTTAAGCTTTTTTCATTATACATGTCCCTAAGCTCTTGGTTTGTTCTTCTTTCCCATATTTCATTGTTTCGTTTCCTGCCAAAAATTTTCCTTAATACCGCTCTTTCCCAGACCTTTTAATTAAGGATGCAAATTTATTTCTATCAAAGAACATTGTTTGTTTATGTTCCGATTGATTAACATTCTTTATATTTAATTACGTCTGTATACTCAGGTAAATAGGAAGTATATTAACTCTTAATGTAAATTTTAGAATCTTTTATTGAACCTCCGAATCAAGAAAATATTCTGACAGCGGTAAAGAGGTTAGAAAATGTCGGAGCATTAGATAAAGACGACAATTTGACGCCTTTGGGTCACCATTTGGCAACTTTGCCTGTTGACGTTCGGATAGGTAAGTATTTATATTTCTTACGAAACGGCGAAAGAGAATAAACTTCTTACTGAACTATAAAAAGTTTAAATAGTGGAATATATAATTATTGAAATTTAAACATTGCTTCAATATTTTCTTAATTTGTAGGAAAATTGATTTTATATGGAGCAATATTCAGTTGCGTGGATGCAGCTCTAACGATGGCGGCGTGTTTAAGTTCAAAATCACCATTTGTATCTCCGTTTGGTAAAAGAGAAGAAGCGAATAAGAAAAAACAATGTTTCGCTTCAGGTATCAGTGATCATATAACCACTTTAGTTGCTTATCAGGTATTTAGTATCTGTTTTTTTTAGATTTATACTAAGATGATTTTTGTTTTTAGAAATTCTTAGAGATATATAAAAAAACAACGATTGGAGCGAGGAACTTCGCTAACGAAAATTTCCTTTCATTCAGAACTTTAACCACTATTGCTGATATTAAAAGACAGTTTTTAGAATTGTTGGTAGATATCGGTTTTGTACCTATAAACTTGACTACTAAAAGAAGGTTAGGATGGGATGACGTATATGATCTCACAGGATTAGAGGTAAATTATTTAAAAAAAATAACATATGTCGTATACAGAAAATTTATTTTAGTTTAATAAAAATGGAGAAAATAATCGCTTATTATCGGCTGTCTTATGTGCCGCGTTATATCCTAATGTTGTGAAAATTTTAACTCCTGGTAAATCATTTATAATGAGTGCCGCTGGAGCTGTTCCCAAAGAAAACGAAGCCAAAGATTTGAAATTTACTACAGCCCAAGAAACAGTAAGAATTATTTATGTTTTACAATTTTAATTTACTTAAAAATTTGTTTTTTTAGGTTTTCATGCATCCAAGTTCAGTAAACTACAAAGTGCGTTATTTTCCTAGTCCATATATGGTGTACCAAGAAAAAATTCAAACCAGTAAAATTTACTTCAGAGATTGTACGATGGTTCCGGCGCTTCCTCTAATACTGTTTTCTTCATTCGATTTAAATATTAATATACAGGGCGGGAACACTTTTATAGTTCTAGAAGATGGTTGGATAGTGTTTCAAGTCGAGGAACATAAAATAGCGGAAATGATAAAATTAATTAGACAGGAATTGTTTAATTTATTAGAGGAGAAAATTCGCGATCCGTTATTAAATTTGACGCACAACGATAGAGGAGATAAAATTATATCGACCATATTAGGATTGATTAATTCGTGAAAGCAACACTGCCTATTATCTGTTCCGACTAAATAAGATTATTTATTTTTCTAAACGATTTTTGTATAAAATTGATGTTATTGAAACTTTTTTTTGTTTATAAATTTTATTAAAAATGTATCAAAGTAACTATTTTTTTTATTAAATAAATTTTTACTGTCAATTTTATTTTTCTGGTCACAGCGAAGGGAGAATTTAGTGAACGAGCAAAACAAAATTAAGATATTGATGGATATATACATTTTGAGGTCCCACGAGAAGATTGAGACCATTTCCAGAGTATGGTCTGTCTGTGTGTAATCTTCCACGATAGCTGCCGAATCGTTTGACCAATTAAGCTGAACGATTGATGTGTGCCTTAAATGGTTTAAATTGGTGCAGTAGAAGGTCCTCAAATACGATATTGATTGTATACACATGTAAGATTTTTTGCCTTTCTTTTTAAATTTTAAGGACAAACAATGTACTTTAGTGCAAAATGTTTTATTGCAAAGTTGTGTGTGTGGGTGCGAATGGCATTAGACAGGAATTGTTTAATTACGTTCGTACTTGCTTGCATTTAGACCACTACACTATGTAATTACAGGTCCGTATTTAGGACCAAATACCATAAATAATTTGTTTCGAACACCCTGTATAATGCTCATTCATAATTTCTACTTGGTAGATTTGTAAATACAATAAATGGGAAATAAAGTTGTTACCTTTGCATGATTAATTGTACTCATTTCCACACCACCTTGATACATAATATTTAATAACAATAAAAAACGCGTCATGTACTCTAGTGTAAAAAGGGTTTATTTAAGCATGCGAAGGTAGTAACTTCATTTTCCATTCTTTGTTTCTACAATTCTACCAAGTAGAAATTTTTAATAGGGTGTTTAAAAGACAAATTTTTGTGTTATTTTGTCCTACATACGGACCTGTAATTATATCGTGTAGTGTTCTAAATGCAAGCAATACGAACTTAATATGTAAGCTTTAAAAATTTACTTCGTTAGTTTAAGCAAGCTTGACGATAACATAAAAAAATTAATAAAACTGCTATTCGATTTTCTACCCCGAAAATTCTCAAATAAAATAAATTGACACTAAAACTTAAATAGTGAATCGCTCCAAAAATAAAAAATAGATCACAGAATTCAGTTTTTTGTGCTCTTTCCAAATATGGAAACGAATTTTAAAAACTCACATATATAAAGTTTTGAGGGTTGAACAATTTGTGAATTTTTTGCCAGCCTGACCTGGATTTCGTTACATTTTAATACATACATTCAACAAGATATGCAGGTCATGTGTGCCAAATATCAAAAAAATCTACAGGGTGGTTCAAATGTTATGAGCAAGGAAATAAATGGGTAAAATGGATAAAACACCCTCTATCTCGGTTATAAAGAGCACAATACCCATTGTATTGGGGTTTTTTAGAATCACCTCGGTGACCCAGATCCACAGTTGTCCGTTTTCCCATGATTCCCAATAATAATTCAAAGTGTACGTAATAAATTTAACATTGATTTTGATATTTTTAATATTGATATTGAAATAATAATTTTGATTACTTAATCCTTACGTGTAATTTGAAATAAAACAGAATCTCTAATAAATTGCAAGGATGCAAGGGATGTACACACATAATATATGTTTCTTATACATAGGTAATAATGTTCAAATCTTTCTTACCTGTCTAATGGGTGTTCCAGAAAATACTCTGTAAATGCAGGTCAACAACACTTTCTTTCGTTAAACGAAAAAATATAAAAAGATCTAACTCTCCCATGCTATTCAAATGTTGGGATCGCAGATTTATATGTCGTGATACTCGGTGCAGTAATATTTCAAATATTTCTAGATCATCCTTTTCATAAATATCCAACATCCCAGTAAACACACATACGTTGAAAAAACGTTGATTCAACGTTGGTGCCGTTTGAAACAACGTTTTACGTTAAATTTTCAACAGTTGATAAATAGTTGTTCCATAACGGTTGAAATGGCAACGTTAAAGAAACGTCGATAAAACAAAATAATTTATCCTTTTTCTATATTTAACGTTATATCAACGTGAAAATTTAAGTCTTTTTGAAGTTTACTGTACACCTTTCGGTAACGTTGAATAAAGGATTTTATTCAAAGTTGTTGCAACTTTGGCATTTCAAAGTAAAAAAAAACGTCGGTAAAAACGTAATTGTGACTTCCTCTCATCCTATTAAGGTTATATCAACGTTAATAAAAAACGTGTTTTTAGTTCGTTCTTAAAACGTTGCATCGAGAGCATTCATCATATTGAAAATAACGTTTATTTACACGTTACATCTAACGTTGTTTTGGGCGACAATTCTACGTGACTTCAACGTCCATATAAACGTTCTCATTGGATGGTTTCTCGTTATAAAAAACGTTAAATCAACGTTGTTGTGTTTACTGGGATATCCGCCTTTTTACATTGATTTTATTTTATGTACTCTGTGCACTATGCAGTATATACTTCTTTATCTGACAATGCAGTTTTGATTAAAATATGTTAGAAATGCATTCTTACATATTTAAGATTGCAAAAGTGGCGGAATACTTAGTACTTTAAGAAAGCCTTAAATATTTGCAACAAATTAATAAAAACTTCATGATTTCAGTTGGTCTTAAAATTTTAAGTATTATTAGTGCAAACAGCCCTAAACGTTCTATATTTAAGTAGTTGTGTATTAGCTAAGTACCGTCTACAAATATATAGTGGAGGTTCCTAAGCTTCTGCTAGTACTGCTTCATTAGGTGAGAACACATTGCACCTAAACATATTTTTAGAACTTTAAATTGTATTCGATCAACTATTAATAAATTTGAATTGGATGTTGATCCGTATAATGTATGCCCATAATCCAATATGGAGCGAATATATAAGACTTCCAAAACATGAAGGAAATATACTCGTTTTGGAGACGAAACGAAGACGGTTAATTCATTTGTCACATTCCCTACAATTTTTGTATCAAAATTTTTCCTGAATTTGCTATAGTTGCACCACTAGATGGCGCGTAAAAAATGTCTTGTAGGTTTTCCCTAGTTTTTCCAGATTTGATGACAAACAATGCACTTCAGTGCAAAATGTAGAGCACATTTGTATTTAACGAATTCCCTATATTTTCACCACTAGGGCTCAAAAAATTCACATTTATAATTTTTTTCTTTTTTTTGAATTTTGAGGACAAACAATGCACTTTAGTGCAAAATGTTCGCTATTTTAAATGAGTTCCAATTTAATGTAATTCCTATATTTAAAATAATCCAATTCTCTACAGCCGAGCCGGAAAATTTCTGGGCCGATTTTTTTAAGTATGAATTCTGTCTGTATTTCAAATTAAGGGGACTACACACTCTGTTAATTGGGGTGAATTTTATAGATGCAGTTATGGGTGCTACATCTAACAATCATTTCTTCATTAATTTTTGACAAATAATTAAAATAAGCATTTTATATAAGTTTTATGTATTTAGAAAAATAAGTTATAAAATTGTTATCTTAAAATTATAAATGGAATCAATTTAAATTTATCTAGGTGGATGTTATGAAATATGATTTTAAACCGAATTGAATTTATGAGCCCGATTTTTAAATTTTCTAGTAAATAAATAATAATACGGTATATAAATTATAAAAAATGACAACCAGTCTTAAAAATAATAAAAATTAATTAAACTTTACTGACAAGCAATAATACTTATCACATTTATTTAAACATTATATAATTTAATCATTTAGGTCCGTGCTGATTTTGAAACTCATTCATAAATTTAACTAACAATTGTACATCGCCTAAAGTTACAGCATTATATAAACTAGCTCTAATTCCTCCAACAGATCTGTGACCTTTGAGTTGGTACATTCTTAGTTTCTCAGCTTCTTCTAAGAAAAGTTCTTCTAGTTTTTCATCACCTCCTCCTATTCTGAATGGTACGTTCATACGACTTCTGCAGTTTTCGTCAATTGGACAGGTGTAGAATCCATTAGAGTGTTTCATTGTATTATATAAAAGACTGCTTTTTTCCATTGCTTGTTTTTCCATTTCTTCTAATCTTCCATTTCTCTTAATCCATTGTAGTACTTTTTCCATTACGTATACGCTGGAAAAAATATTATTATTTAAATACAGTGGACAAGTTTTGTAGTTTGCGTTTTCTGAAATAACTAAAAAGTACTTACGAGAATGTAGCTGGTGTATTATGAACTGAGTTTTCTTTGGATATGTAAGTGAAATCAAGTATTGATGGACAAGTTTTCATTGGATTACCCAACAGATCTTCACGTATTATAACGATTACTACTCCAGATGGTCCAATGTTTTTCTGGGCACCAGCAAAGATGACTCCAAACTGTAAAAAATTGAATATAAAATAGATATACAAAAAGGTTTAAAATCAATTTTTTTACCTTGGATACATCTAATTTTTTGGTCATAATACTTGATGACATATCTGTAACTAAAGGAACACCATATGTTTCTGGTATGTAGGGGAATTCAACACCTAAAATTAAAATAAATTGTTATTGATAGTCAATCATCAAGCATGGAAGAGTTTTTATTTATATCATAAAAATTATATTTACCATCAACTGTCTCATTATCACAATAATATACATAAGAAGCATTAGGATTTAGTTTCCATGTCCTTTGATCAGGAATACTGCCAGGTTTGTCGGCTTTTGGGAATACAAGATTCACTTCTCCATATTTAGCAGCTTCTTTTGCTGCTTTTCCAGACCAAGTTCCAGTTACGGCATAATCAGCTGTTCCAGTTCTGTTCAAGAGATTCATAGCTACAGCAGCAAAGGCTCCAAGACCACCTCCTTGCATCATGATAATCTTGTAGTTATCTGGAACGTTTCTGTAAAATATAAAGAACTTTAGTAATAATATTTTATCTTCTGCAGTTCAAAATAAATCTGTATTAGAAGTTTTTGTTCGTTTGTTTCCAAATTAAATAATCGATTTTTTGCCAACTTATAGATCAGTTTTAGAGTTTTGATGGAATTTTGTCGATAAATTATTAACTTATTGATTTGAATTGGGAATTTGGAACCTTTGGTTTTCAACAATGATGAAGAATATCGTCACCACTAATCAAAACTACACTTTTTAAAACACTCAACATACGTTAGCATCATCAGGAGTCGATGATAAACTCCAGTTTAGGTCAGTTTATCATCGACTCCTGATGATTCTAACGTAGTTAGCGAAACGTATGTAGTTTTAAAAAGTGTAGTTTTGGTTAGTGGTGACGATATTCTTCAATAAACTTATTGATTACAAATTCGTGGTATATGGTGGATCTATTAATAATCTTTAATAATCTTCTGTACTCCATACTGTTTGATATATTCAATATGTATTTAGAGGGTTTTTAATTTTGGTTAAAAGCAATTTTTATATGAAATAAGATACCTACAAGAGTTCTCTAATTATACTCTGAGAATCTTTGTTGATCTTTGAATATTCTTTGCCTCTATGGCTCATCTCTATTAGGCTCATTCCGGTGTCTTGGTATGATAGGAATTCCCTTTGAACTTCTTCGAGGACCTGAAAAAAATATTTTTTTTAAGTAATCTATTTTGAAACAAAAAATATTAAAATAATTTGGTATTTAAATAATATATTAGGAAGATTAGATATCAAATTATTTATTAAAAAAAAATTATGTTTAATCATAAATATAAACTTTTTTAGAAAGAAAAAAAATTGCAATAAATTAATAATCATCGTTCTTTTATGATTAGAATTAAACTTTGATACTACAGTTCTAATAAATTTGATTTCTCAACTTTATCTCTTAAAATTTATCAATATTCATGATAAAATTCAAATAAGGTCACAGAATATATTGACCGAATAGAATGAACTGCTTGAACCAGATGCATTTATTCAAGATTTAATTTTAATTATCGCGTATTTTTTGTCTTCCGGATCAATGATTATTTTTATAATTTTATAGTATTATAGATTGGTTTAAGAATATGTGTTTAAATAAAATCGTTGAGTTGTAATTATTTTAAAGTATATAAACATTTAAAAAAAATATAAGAGAGGTTTCATTTGATTCAGGATGGCGTCTGGAAAAAAAATTGAACCTGCAAAAATTAGAAACAAATAATAAAAATTAAAAAAAGAGATGTGTAGTTTTTCTAAATAACTCAAAAACTATAAGCGTTAGAATAAAATTGAAAAAGATTCTGAAAGCGAAAGAAATTTACAATAAACTTGAACATTCATGGCCATATTCACAACGTGTTTATGTTTTTTTGTATATAAAAATGAAAGAATTTGCTTTTTGTTCATTAAATTATATCTAAAATCTAATTAGGTATTCTTTGAACTGATACGAACTAAATATAAACAAGAATTCTACCGAAAAAAAATGAAAAATTGTAATTTTTGGCTAGGAAAAATAAACAAAAGGTCTACATGAAGCGAAATAATTTCAGAAAATTTATTTAACAAATATACACGACCTGGAATATAAATAACAAAAATTACTTAACCAACGTCCACAAAATAAAAAAAAAATGAAAATTGCAATTTTTTTGTTTCAAATGTCTAGATAATAGAACTTTTACTTTTTTTAATTTTTAAATTAGTATCAAGTAACATTATTTCATATGAGGTAGTAAAACTCTTATTCCAGTACCGTATTTATATAATTCTATTTATAAAAGTTTCTTAGTTACATTAAATAAGAAAACCATCATCAGGCCTATAATACACAGTGTTAAGAAAGGGAGGAATTTATACAATAAATTATAATTAGTTTATTAAATTCATTTATTGTATAAATTCCACCTTTTCCTAACACTAACACTGTGTATATGCCTGATGATGTCATATTGCCGAAACTAGTCGCCGCTCCTATTTTTTGATTCAATGTAACTAAGAAGCTTTTATAAAAGAATTATATTAAATGTGGTACTGGATTTAGAGTTTTACTAACCCATCATTTGACCAGATTCGAGAATATGAATAACTTTTTGGAATTATTTCATATAGAGTTCTAGGAGTTATGACTTGTAAGTTTTTCCCCCTTTTATAATGTATTTTCAATTTTACACTTATTGTTTTTGAGTAAATTGTAAAAAACTAGACACCTATTTTTTTAAATCTTTAATTGGTTATAACTTTTACGGGTTCACACAATTTTCTATAGAGAATCCCGAATCGAATTAGCCAGCTCAAAGTTTATTTCCCAAAGTCACGATTAAATACATTTTTTCTACAAGCGTACGGAAAAGTATACTTTTCCGCACGCATTTGAGTGCGGAAAGTTGTACTTTTCGGCACTAGTGCGGAAAAGTTACTTTTCGCACTGATTTTATAAATGCTAAAATGATTAAAAATTAATTCTTGCTTGGTTACTATGATTACTTTTAGCCTAATGTTTTATTTATTAAGAAGCACTGAGAAATTTTTTGTTTAATGACAAAAAAATATTTTTGCTAAATTTTTTTTTTAATTCTAGGCGCTTGTAGAAAAAATATTGTTCCTAACACTTGCGTAAAGTATCTTTTCCCCACTTAATTGCATGCCCGAACTCCGCTTGCGTGCGGAAAAGTATAACTTTCCGCACTTGTTTGGAAAATAACTGTTCCGTATTTTAGTCTAAAAAATCGTAACGCAATATTTTTCGTGTGTACTCGAAATAATTAGGTTCTATAAACCTTTGATTTGTTTTGATTGTTTATCAATGACATTGAAGTACTTAATATATTACACAATAGTTTTAAAATTTTCATTATAATAATATTCAATTGACTAAACCACTTTTCCAATCAGAAATGTTATTTGGCAGCATTTTTCTTTAAAAATTTCGGTTAAAGTGGTACAATTTATTAATATTTTGCCATTTCGGCTTTTCTTAATAGTTTTTGATTGTTAAACAAGAGAAAGCTATAAAATAAAAGTAACAACAATAAATTCTAATTTTAACTATTATTAACAAATTGTAAATGAAAGTATTGGTATTTTTTTAGGACATATAGTTTTTTATACATTCTGTAGATCTCAAATAAAATACTCAGTAAATATAATAAAGAATATGAACATATTGAACTCAACATACTTGTTTCAACTTTCACAGCAGATTTGCCAGTCTAATAAATAATAATTACAAAAAATTCACAGAAAAGTGGAATAATGACATTGTAATGTTTAATGTTCATAAAAAATAAAAAATTAGTATCTGCATTTAAAATTTATATTGTAACAATTTACAGACACAAAGTATTCACGAAGTGATTTCCTAATTTTACGTACAAAATCTTTTATGAATAAAAATCTGATCTTTTATATGAAATTACCGAAATTGAATAAATTAGCTCATTTAATTTTTATAAAAATTGGTAGGTACTAACCTCTCGAGGGAGTTTAGCAGGTCCGGCGCCAAAATTAAGAGCAGACTGTGAACTTCCCATTGTTGCTTAATTTCGTTTCTAGATTTTGTACTTAAACTATAGCACGCACTTAAAGTGAATTAACAATTCACTTTCTAAACTGACTATTACAAATACCGTTCCGCACTTTTAAACAACCGTTTTGTTTACATTACTTGACGAAGGCATTGATAAATTCCACTTTATAAACCGATTAATCAAAGAGAGGGAATTATCCGCAATCAGCGATGTTGCCATCAATAATAACATATCTTGGATTTATTTAAAATATTAATTATCCATGTTAATTATATATTAAATCAGAAAAACGTTAACACGTTCAGTGCCAGCCAGATATCAGCTACTCATTATTGGTGACAGTAGTAGGGGGCTGATTAGAAATTTTGAAATTGCATAATCAGTTTTTAATCCGGAGATAAAAACCCAGGGTAAAAATATATAAATGGAACACATACCTACGTACTGATAGAAAAAGAAACAACTCTACATATATTTCACTGAAACAGTAACCTATTTAAATTCCACAGTGAGCGCTTTTTGGCGATACTGCGGCATGAGAGAATGCCTTGAGGCGACGTCTGTCACTGAAAGTGTTAAAAGAATAACTACCTACAATATTCACATACGAGATAATGTGACATCAGAATTAATCATAAGAGACAATAAACCTAAGCCTAAAAAAGCAAATAACGTATTGTCTAAATAATTAATTAGTAATATCAATTTTTAAGGTGATATGTACCGAAAAATATATACCAGGATATTTTTTTTCATCAGATTACTGAGTTATAGATAAATGGTTGCTGCTAGCCTGTTTGACCATCCATGGTGCTAAGTCCAATTTGGTAATAGAGAGCTATCTAAATTTAAGGCCTCTTTAGATAATTTTAAACTGGTGTCGGCTATAAAATTAAACTGTAGGACCTTCTGAGGGAAATTGCGACAATCGACATGATTTACCAGTTTTTCATCATGGGCGCAACATCCTCTTCCCATAATAGATGAAGAATAGCCAATGACAATCACGTACCTACTGAAGAACTCATCGAACTGAAGATGTTGTTCTAATAAATACGAAACGTTAGAGAATATTGTACTAGCCTGTTTGACCATCCATGGTGCTGAGCCCACTTTGGTAATAGAGAGTTGTCTTAATTTAAGGCCTCTTTAGATACTGTTAAATTGGTGTCGGCTATAAGTCAATGGAATAAGGTTAAACTGTAGGTTCTTCTGAGGGAAATTGCGTCAATCGAAATGATTTACCAGTTTTTCATCATGGGCGCAACATCCTCTTCCATAAGAGATGAAGAAGAGCCAATGACAATCACGTACCTACTGAAGAACTCATCGAACTGAAGATTTTGTTCTAATAAAGACGAAACGTTAGAGAATTTTGTACTAGCCTTTTGACTATCCATGGTGCTAAGTCTACTTTGGTAATTGAGTTGTCTAAATTTAAGGCCGCTTTAGATACTGTTAAATTGGTGTCGGCTATAAGGCAATGGAATAAGGTTAAACTGTAGGTTCTTCTGAGGGAAATTGCGACAATCGAAATGATTTACCAGTTTTTCATCATAGACGTAACATCCATTTCCCAAAAGAGATAAAGAGGAGTCAATGTCAATCACGTGAAGAAATCATCGAACTGAAGATTTTGTTCTAATAAAGACGAAACATTAGAGATTATTGTATAGGTATATCTGATTTGCAACTGGAAGGAAGCAAATATCTTTTCAGTGATAATGAGCATTGATTTTGTAAATAATGTAGGATAATTCCAGGAATGAAACAATACATCCAGCAGGAAGTAAACGCCCTTTTTCTGCATATTTTATCTATTTTATTTTTAATTTATAAATTTTTCTTAAAATAAATCATTATGGAAAAAACCAAATCCAAGCATATTTAGAAACCGTGCAAAATACGCATTTCTGTGGTCATACCATTTTTTCATAATCTGTTTATAAAAAACATTAAGAAATATATGTTATTTTCCAGATATATTTTACGTATTATCTTCAACAAATAAATAGTAATTAAACAATCAATGGATTTGTAATACTTACCATTCCTTAGAAACAATAATACTACGTCAAGCATAATTTCCGATAATTTAATCATAATGATGATCTAAATATTAACCTGAATATTATTAAGATTTAATTTAAAATGATTCTAAAAAATAATAACAAATTTTTGAAAAACGTCACGAATCAATGTTTGTTTCCATTAAGGTAAATGTCCCAATTATCGACACAGGTTTGATTATTGCTGTACAATGTTTATATTTCAAATAGCAATAATAATAATAAATAAATAATTTTTTTTCAATGATTGGTCAAGTTTTTTAAGTTTTAACCTAACTAAATTGTTAATAACAAAGTGAAAAATAACAATTTTTTAATTTTTCCAACAGGAATCTTTTTTGAGATCTTTTAAAAATAGGTCCAAAAAACGGAAAAAAATTCAGATTTGTTATTTCAGAATTATCGCACTAACAATGTTGATGTTCAAGTAGGAAAAAAATTGTTAATTAACTAATGCATTTAATAAGTTTAAATAATATTTATTCATTAAAGGTCGAAAGTAGTCAGAACTTACGCAAGCCGGAGTCGTTTTCGGTCGTATTTTCAACACTCTGGAAAAATTATAAATATTGGTCCTATACTTCCAGGAGGTAGTTTTTTTTTTGGTAAATTTCCTCCTCTTATTGAATCTTTTTTCAAATTTGAAAAATGTCAAATAGTTTTTGAGATATTTGCAAAAAACCAAACCCCATTTTTTTCACTTAATTGTTTATAACTTTTGCAATTTTTGCAAGCGGCTCTTGATTTTTTTTCAAGAATCATCTACACGCTATTCGGAATCGAATGACACCTCGTTCATATTTTTCGGAGGCGGACAAAAAAGTTTGACCCAAAAAGCCGTTGTTGACTAGACTAGACTACTATGCCGATAATTTTTCGTGGTAATATGTAACTCTTCTGTATTCATACATTCTAATGCTTTTTTTAATTCTTTACTATTTTTAATGATGTTTTGGCTGAACGAAGGAATATTCTCTATGACATCATTTTTTTCTTTGACGTCATCTGTAACTAATTTACTTTAATCTTTCTTACTTTAGGTTTTTTTAATTTTCTACTCTTCCTTTTCAGATCTTCTCTGCTTCCGCTTTTATTTAGTTTTCTTCTTTCTACTGTTTATTTCGATGGTTTTTAAAATATTCCTGCCATTTTTTGGAAGATGCCACCGCCGTAACTTTTTCAACAACGTCAGATTTTGTTTTCAGTTATTGGTTAGATTTTGAGTAATTCTTTGGGAAATTATTGGGTCTATTTAGCTGTTTCAATAGTAATTGTACATTGTCTGCAAATCCAGAACGCGGGCAATGTGAAACATCCATTTCGCCAATGGTATATACCGACTAAAGGACGCGGAAAAAGGACACGGAAAAAAGGACGCGGGAAAAACGGACGTGAGGAAAAAAGGACGTAAGACAAAAAGACGCCAATCTTTAGCAAATGTTATAGACATTTTTAGAACAATTAGGGTAAGTAGTTATAGAATCTGGTTCCTGTATTGAGTCCAGTAACCGTGGCTGAAAAATAAATAATTTAGTTTGCTACCTTTCTCTTACCTACAAACAAATTGTGCAAATAGTTTCGGCATATCATTCTACAAATTGGGAAAAATATTTTTGTCTAAAAATAGGTAGTTATTAACAATTTATTAAAAAACTCCTACGGATTTTATTGGTTATTTCTCTCTATCTTTTTTCTGTAAGTGTTACAGAAGAAAGTTATAAGATTTTTATTATTACTATTATTATTATATTGTGGAATTTTGTGTTACACCTGCCTTTTATTTGTATGTTATGAATATATTCCACGAAGTATGCCAACACTAAACTTTAATTGTATCTATTGGTAGTGGGAAATTTGGCTTGTTATAAAAACCGAAAAACAAAAAACAATATTTCTTTAACTGATAAATTAGGCAAAATATAGAAATTTCTATGACATTGTAAATTGATACAATGAGGGGAAAAGTTCAATATTATATATATTATTCTGCATCCTTTTATCCCGATTCATTTTTTCCCGCGTCTTCTTTTGCTGCGTCCTTTTTTTCGCGTCCTTTTTTCCCGCGTCCTTTTGTCGTATATTCTTCGCCAATAACTGTTTTTTGTCACTGGTTAGATTGTATCGGGATCAATATTCCTTCCCTATTATGATTGTTTTGAAACTTTGAAAACTACTAGCCTAAGCAGTAGGCATTCCATTTTTAATATCATTGACAGCTTGTTCCATGTCTTTAATAGAATATTGAAATATTTTAGCGTTATTCATATTGCTATAATTTGTCACTAAAAGTAGGTCACTTATTGGATCATATGTAATTTAGGGCAATCAGTTATATGGTGTTCTAACCTTAAAACAACTGAAACGAAAATTATTTTCCCTATAAACAAGGATTTATATTAGTAAAAAATCAAAAAAACCTGTTTAGATGGTCAGATATTGGTGCATTTACCTTATAAAACTTAAGGAAGATTCTTAGTAAGAATGCTGAATATATATAATATATACTGATAAGAAAATTTAATATAAGTACTCAGATGTCATATTGAAGATGATCAATCCTAGCTAAATTATTACTTGGCAATTTTTAATAATTAAGTTAATCAAGTGAGATTAAAAAAAACATTTTTTTGTCAATTTTTTTAAAAAGATCAATTTAATTATGGGAATTTGTCAGAAAGTTACATATGAAGGAATTTATTAGAAGACTTTTTATTGTATTTAATGTATTTAATGGATGATGAAATATAGTTATTTATGCAATAAGTGTGTAAAGTGATACTTTTTTCACGAATATGAATGAGTGAAAAAAGGCACTTTACACACTAGTTGCATACAACATTTTTTCTACTACCATAATTTTTATGTACAAAAATAGATTTCGCATGCAAGAGGTTAATAAGCTATTTTCCAAAATTTTGAAGTTAACCAGTTGATTTCTGGCACATAAAACCTTGGCAAGATAAGAAACATAAAGATATTGCAAAAAATGTGTTGCACATGTAAAAAAGTTATTTTACTTTACGTACTAGTGAAAAAAAGTTAAACTTTACGCACTCACTGGCGTGCGTAAAGTAAGTAAGTACGGTAGTAGAAAAAAATATTTATATAAAGGTAAAACCATCTTATTCCATAAAAAGGAAAACAAGAAAAATATATAGCTATAAGAAGACGGATTCAATTTCGATTAGATTTGACATAGATACAGAAACAGAGAGAAAATTTATAAACACATATAATATTTTAAGAAGAAAAAACAGATAGAACGCCAGAAAGAAGATAGAACCAGATTAATAGAAGACACATTAGTAAAAGGGAAGAACCGAACGGGGTAGAAAAAGAACATTAAAAGTTTAAATAAATTATATTTTTTTTTTAATTTTTTTGTTTAGTGAACTCAGCCCGGATTGAGCATCTTGGATAAGGCATCTTGACTACCGGGTGGTCCATATCAATACATATAATCAAAAAACCTTAATGTACAATAAGGTGGTAAGGTTATTGCCCTTAGTTATATGAACAATCTTGCTTATTTCTCTTAATATTTCTGCTACTGCCTTATTCCATGTTTTCCTACTAAAGGTTCTTGTCTTGCTTGCTGATTATTCTGAATACATGTTAAGGGACCAAATCATCACAGCTGATTTCTTTCTATATATTTTTCCAAAGGTTCTTTACTTTCTCTTTTTACCTCTTTCATGACATCATCCATTATTACATTGAAAAGAGTTGGACTTAAAATTCTCAAACCATTTTTGGTATTAAATTCTTCAGAAATGACAGGAATGCTGAGAAAATAAGTATAATTAAGCAAAAACCTGTGAAAGTACATAACCTTTATCTGCTATGAAGTCAAGAAATTTTATTATTTATTGTTATTTATTTTACCTTTCGGATAAAATTTTAATATAATAGAAACCAACATATAATTTTCCACGTCATAATTATAAAAGATATATACTTGTTTTGATGTACTCGTCTTAGTTGCAGGCGTGTATAATGTGATTTTATTTCACAAGAGGGGAAGCCGTGACCTCCCATGACGAAGATACATCACGCAATAAATCCCCTTAGAAACTAATCCAAATTTGGTGTTTACCACAATGATGATAAGTTTAACTATGATATTGCAACATATTTTAATGTTTATCAGACAAAGGTGTTATTAGAATTAGAAATGTGTTTTAGATATATCAAAAATCTATCAAAAAATGACGACATATGTGTAAAATGTTTAAAAGAGTTTTTGTTTTTGATTTCATTTGGAACAACCAAATAATTTTTAATTTTGTTTTCTAAATTTCAAACTTTTGTTACCTACTAAAAAAAAAGTTATTTATAAAAAAAATAAATGAAAGAGTGAAATTCATAGTTTGAAGAGATAACTTTATAAGCAATAGGAAAGTGTGCGAAAAAATGCTCAACATCAAAGCCTGAAAGAGTTATTAGATAAGTTTTATTTTTTATTAATTTTGGCTTTTTTATTCCATGTAAATCAATAGATTCAGATCTGAAATTTCCGGTACAACATTTTAAAATAAACCGTGTTAGATACTTTTTTTTTTGAAAAATTTAAATGTTTGTTTTGAGTGACTTAGATTATTCGAAGTATAAAAAAAATTTTAATTTCTCTTTTTTTGAAAACAAATACTTACTGTGAGGTAAGAGTAAGAGTCTGAGGGAAATTTCGTAAAAAAGTTTATATCGTTGATAATATAATGTAAAAATTTAATAAAGTTTATAAAAAATATTAAAATATATATAAATAAAGAACGAACTAAAATTTTGTCTGAATATTTGTATATAATGTTTAATTATTTCAATAATATTTGAAATATTAATTTTGGGGTGGGGTCTAGAGCAAAATAATAAACATTACAATTATAATTTATAAATTTAAAAATGTATTTTTTTGTCCTGTTTCACTACAAAAATTTTGAATAAATACTAATAATAGGAAATAATTAATACCAAATGAACTAGATCTTTTAATCTATTATGATAAAAAAAGTGTGTCTAACTTTATAACTGCATAATTAATAATTTCAATAGAATATATTTAACTAGTTATTTCCAGTTAATAAAACTGGTTTAGTGACCTTTTGTAGACCATTAGTTTATCGTAATCTAACCCTAGGATTATGGGAACACACAATCATTGCATAATTTATAATTAGTATAACGTATTTTCAGTTAATTGTGTTAATATATAACATAATATTTTAAAATTAATAGTAAAATATCACTTATATATCTATTATATAATCTAATTATTTAAATAAAAAAATCACAATATAAACATTTACTATTAAGGTATATAGGTATCTATCTATTGCGTAGTTTCAGAATAGAGTTGCGCTGAAATGTATACAAAAATTGAAAATTTTTTTAATAAAATTTAGAATAAAAATTTGTTACTATTAGAAAAAAGTTTCTATGATCCAATAAAGTCAAGTACTTGCATCATAAATATTTTAATACTTATCTAGTTTATTTTAGATTAAATTAAGTAAATCTTCTTGAACTGAAAATTTGAAACCTTTGATTTTCAACAGTGTTGATGATAAACTGACAAATCCTGATGATTCTGACATAGTTAGCGAAACGTACGTAGACTGTTAAAAAAGTATAGTTTTGGTTAGTTAAATTTATTCCCTTTGGCCCACCTCTTTCTGGTCTTATATTGTTTACACGTTAGCATGTGAAGAAAGGTACTGAAACCGATATCGTCTATTATAGAAACGGCGAGATTCGAAACGTGTAGCCGATGGCGCTCCACAAGGCACAGTTCTAGAACCAATATTATTGTCAATACATAAATGGACTTATAGTTCTTTTCAGCGTTTTTGAGCTATCACTGAAATAATATAAGAAGTTTTTTCATTATACTATCTCTCTTAGTGACATTCGTATATGAGACTTGTATTCACAAAAGTTTGTTACTTAATAATAAGTCAACACTGTAAAAAGTGGAAAGCAGAATTACACTTGCAATGTTATATATGTCTGCATGTAAAGTTCAATCAGTAAATGTAATTTTATAAAACACTAACTTTTGCCCGCGACTTCGTCCGCGTTGATGTTGGAATAAATAAATAAAAGTTTCGTTCTTATACTCATTTCCTTCCCCGAGGTTTAAACTTCTATCCCCATTTTTACCCCTCCAAGTAGAGTTACTTTATCAAGTATTACATCAAATGAAATCTTATTTTTTTTATAATTTTATGTGACCTACTTTTAGACTTATGGCGAAATTTTCATAATTCATTCATACCGATGGATATTTATCTATATTTTACAGGAAAAATAAAATTAGGTATCCAAATTAAAAAAAAATATATGTAGACCATAAATTAGATTAAAAAAATGCAGTAGTTAATAAATTTTTTAATAAAAACTGAAAAATCACAAAAAAAGTTAACGTACACATCTCAACTCCTGAAGATGCTGCGAATAATGGAAACGAAACGTCGAGTAATGATATAAAAATTTGTCGGCCAATTTCTCCAATAAAATACCGGGTGAATCTGAAATGTTTATTTGTAAATTCTTAAGGTAAAAAAAATATAATGATATTATTTAATTGCATTTGGATCAATTTTTTTAATAGAACGTCCTGTATATCTCTACTCAATCAAAAGTTAGCTAATGATACATTTTCGATAAGAAGAAGATTTAACCTTTCAGATAGTATCAAAATATACAGGGTGTTTTTATTTATATAGTTGATAATTACATTTAATTAATTTTTTCTTAATAATATTTTCTACTTATTTTTTATTTTTCATATTTTCTAGTTTTTTTTCCGATTTTTTCCTAATCCGTCTACTTTTTATACATTTTTATTTTTTTCTTAATTTTTCTATTTTTTCTAATGTTTTCTGTTTTTTTCATAATTCTTTTATGTTTTCAATTTTTTTTTCCTAATTCTTCTATTTTTTTTCTCTTTTTCTTCTGTTTTCAAATTTTTTCTGATATTTTCTGTTATTTTTTCCTACTCATTGATTTATTGTAATACCAGGCCGCAAATAAGAATCAAATTATAGTAATTTAAATGGCACCAATTTTATTCCCCATTTCTGCTGCATTCACAAAATTACTCACACAGTAATTTCACATCAAAAATATTTTTTATTTGTTGTTTAGAAGCATATATCACCAAAATAATGTAAATAAATTAACGAAATCTGGATAGAAATTCGCATTATGTTTATGCTAAGGTAACCTCGGTTTTAGTAGGCGGATATGAAAAATCGGGGTCCCGCGGCTCTAAAATGGTTGCAACACCCCTAAAATCACCAAAAACCACCCTTTTAGGGTTTTTTTCGCAACAATTTTTATGAGACCCCCAAATAATGCTCTGTAATACGCTAATTGTGATGAAAATTAGCAAATTTAGCAAATTTATTGATTGCTCTGAACCTCGCTGCGCTCGGCTCGGAGTGGTAGGTGAACACTGAAAGTAAATGGTTTAAAAATAATAATTTTAACGTTCCCCCGCCACCAACTTTCTCGGAAATAAAAAAATTAGTTAAAAAATAGGGGAAACTTTTCCCTACCATCCACTCTGAGACGAGCGTAGCGATCTTCAGATCAATCAAATCAATCAAATTCTCTAACTGCCCCTTCTTTTTTTCTGACTTGTCCCCTCTTTTTTCTGTTTTATTCCCCTATTTTTTTTCTTTTTTTTGTATTCGAAAAGTTAAAATTATTATTTCCCCTACCATTTACTTTATTGATTTGATTGAATTAATTGCTCCGAACCTCGCTGCGCTCGGCTCGGAGTGGTAGGAGAACACTGAAAGTAAATGGTATTAAAAATAATAATTTTAACGTTCCCCCGCCACCAACTTTCTCGGAAACAAAGAAATTAGTAAACAAATAGGGGAAACTTTTCCCTACCATCCACTCTGAGCCGAGCGTAGCGAGCTTCAGAGCAATCAAATCAATCAAATTCTCTAACTGTCCCTTCTTTTTTTCTGACTTGTCCTCTCTTTTTTCTGTTTTATTCTCCTATTTTTTTTGTTTGCGAAGAGTTAAAATTATTACTTCCCCTAACATTTACTTTATTGATTTGATTGAATTAATTGCTCCGAACCTCGCTGCGCTCGGCTCGGAGTGGTAGGAGAACACTGAAAGTAAATGGTATTAAAAATAATAATTTTAACGTTCCCCCGCCACCAACTTTCTTGGAAACAAAGAAATTAGTAAAAAAATAGGGGGAACTTTCCCCTACCATCCACTCTGAGCCGAACGTAGCGAGCTTCAGAGCAATCAAATTCTCTAATATCCCTTCTTTTTATTGACTTGTCCCCTTTTTTTCTGTTTTATTCCCCTATTTTTTTTTCTTTTTTTTGTATTCGAAAAGTTAAAATTATTATTTCCCCTATCATTTACTGTATTGATTGCTCCGAACCTCGCTGCGCTCGGCTCGGAGTGGTAGGAGAACACTGAAACTAAATGGTATTGAAAATAATAATTTTAACGTTCCCCCGCCACCAACTTTCTCGGAAACAAAGAAATTAGTAAAAAAAAATAGGGGGAACTTTCCCCTACCATCCACTCTGAGCCGAACATAGCTAAGTTCGAAGCAATAATATCAATCAAGTTCTCTAACTATTCCCTTCTTTTTTTCTTTTACTTTCCCTCTCTTTTTGATTGATTTCATTGCTCCGAACCTCGCTACGCTCGGCTCGGAGGTCACGTGTGAGCGTCCTTAGATATCAAAAGTCGCGACAATCAGTTTTTTGGAAATATCTCGCTTCCTTTACCTCAAATCGTATTTGCATTAAATATAAAAATTGTAGAGTACAAAATTTTCCATAAATTTTGTCTGAAATAATTTTTTATACGCTTAACCATTCTCAAAATAGAGCCCGAAGCGCTCAGCCATACTTGCCATAGCGCAAGGTCATTCGAGAATCCCAGTTCATAGTACAGTTTTTTAACTTAATTATTCGTTAATTAACTGTTTAATACATTTTATTTATATTTATAAATATTACTTTTAAATACACATGCTCCACTTACGTTGGTGTTAATTTGGTCTAATTTTTTTTTATTAGGTTTTTTTATAATTTAATATATGAATTCGAAGTATTTTATTAATCATTTTAAAACCATTTCTAAGTCTTCAGCTTTAATTTAGACCAAATATCATGAATATCCAAAAAACCGTAATTTTTTAATGTAATCAAAATTAGGAACACATCCTTGATTATTATTAAACACCGCTTAATCATTGTTTAGTGTTTATCATTTCTAGAAAAATAACATACGACATTCTAAATACATTCGATAATCAAAAACTATAAGTACTAGATTTGTTTACAATTATTTTTGGAGATAAAAAAATTCGCATATCCACGAAATATTTTACTTTTATTAAGTTTTATCAGTACAAAATAACAGAATATAAACTTTTTGATAAAAAATTACATATTTACAACAGTAAGGCTTAAAAAAATTCCATTACCAATATCAGTAATAAATTTACTTCTATCGATAGGTCAAATTGTCGAAGAAGTAAATTTTTAAATAAGGTACATACCTATTTGAATTGATCTAAATTTGTTACATAGATAATACGCAACAGCATAATATTTTGGATACGTACTTGATACAAGCAATTATAGTCTATATATTTCTTCAAAAATCTTAGCATCATTATTATAAATATGACATCAATTTATTTAATATAACAATAACATTTTATTGAGATCAGTTGTAATTCAATTATTTATTGAATTTTGTTTCAACAGCCAAAATTTGTTTATATCTAAGATAATTCTTTCTTATGCTAAGAGATCCTCAAAAATCTTCGTTCTATATATTACTGGCTTAAGAAATATTACCAGAAGAATTGGGTCTAGACGCTTTAATAATTTTCATTTCTATTCAGTCGCTATCGTCGTCATTTCTTGTTCGATTTAGTGGTCGTCGACTTTCTTCATCTGATCCGTAAATCACATCTTCATCAGAGTCGTTTATCATGGAAAAAGCTGGATTATCTTTCGTTATACCAATTTCTAAAAAACAAAATAACCCTTAATTATTAGTAATTTAAAGCTTAAAAATGCGGCTGTAATATATTACCCAAGTACATATGATTTAATTTAAATGATCATTAAAAAAATTTAATGTATGATTGTGATCTGAAGGGGTCAAGAAAGGATCGAAACATTTACGCCATCCCATACTTTGTTGGTTTTAAAAATCGTCCTGTACGAGCGTCTTTTTCAAATAGACTATGTAACGAAGTTACTTTTTTCTGACATTTAGAGACAGGTCAACCATGTTACCATGTAAATAAAGAATTATTTGTACTTTTTGTTTTTATTTATTTGGAGTTTGATTTAGCAGCAAATATCCAGGTACTCAGAACCCAGTGGGGCAAGTAAAGCCCGCCCTCCTGGCCGCCAGTAATTTGGTCGATACAATAACGACACCTGGAGTATACTTTCCTCCACTGAAGCTGCCCGTGCAAGTGGTCTTCACACTATAAACGGAAGGTGGCGCCCGAGGCAATCCTAAAACTGTACTAAGGCGCCAAAATACCGCTTGACGACTTAAAGAGCGTGACACCTAGTTAATAGGGGGTAACACTTATTCGAGACGCTCTAGATTATTAGCATTAGCGATTCTTCAATGCAACGCATAGCCACATATTTCGATATTACTTGTTTGAGGGTACAATAAAATATAAATATAACGTGTGTTAACTGGTATAAGGGACAACCTGTATTTGAAAATAATAAACTTGACTTTTGGTTGACTTTAATTGAAACAACGAAATATTGATAATTGTGATAAATTTTGGCACATTTTGTTAAATATTGGTAAATTTTGGCACATTTTGTTAAATATTGGTAAATTTTGATACATTTTTGGTAAATTTTTGCAGAAATACATGCAGCAATTTATTGATCGATTCCAAATTCATTTGTCTTAAAATTGTCAATAAAAGATGTCAAAACCTACGCTACAACTATAAAAATAATTAAAAATATAAAAAATAACGATCTAACCGCGTATGGTATTTCTAAAATATATTACGAGGATTATTCAGTATTTCAATTGTCAATAAAAGCAGTCATAAATATTTGCTAAAATTATAAAAAGAATTAAAAATATAAAAATAACGATCTAACCGCGTATGGCGTTTTTAAAACATATTACGAGGATCATTCAATATTTCAAATGTCAATATTAGCTGCCATAATTATTTGCTAAAATTATAAAAAGAATTAAAAATAAAAAAAATACCGATCGAAACCGCGTATGGCATTTCTAAAATATATTACGAGGATCATTCAATATTTCAATTATTAATAATAGCTGTCATAAATATTTGCTAAAACTATAAAAATAATTAAAAGTATAAAAATAACGATCTAACCGCGTATGGCGTTTTTAAAACATATTACGAGGATCATTCAATATTTCAAATGTCAATATTAGCTGCCATAATTATTTGCTAAAATTATAAAAAGAATTAAAAATAAAAAAAATACCGATCTAACCGCGTATGGTATTTCTAAAATATATTACGAGGATCATTCAATATTTCAATTATCAATAATAGCTGTCATAAATATTTGCTAAAACTATAAAAATAATTAAAAGTATAAAAATTACGATCTAACCGCGTATGGTGTTTTTAAAACATATTACGAGGATTATTCAATATTTCAAATGTCAATGTTAGCTGCCATAATTATTTGCTAAAACTATAAAAATAACTAAAAATATAAAAATAACGATCTAGCCGCGTATGGTACCTACTTCTAAAATATATTACGAGTATTATTCAATATTTCAATTCTCAATAAAAGCAGTCATAAATATTTGCTAAAATTATAAAAAGAATTAAAAATATAAAAATAACGATCTAACCGCGTATGGTATTTCTAAAATATATTACGAGGATCATTCAATATTTCAATTATTAATAATAGTTGTCATAAATATTTGCTAAAACTATATAAATTATTTAAAATATTAAAATAACGATATATAACCGCGTATGGTATTTCTAAAATATATTACGAGGATTAATCAATAATTCAATTATCAATAATGGATGTCATAAATATTCGCTAAACTATAAAAATAACTACAAATATAAAAATAGCGATCTAACCGCGTATGGTATTTCTAAAATATATTACAAGGATTATTCAATATTTCAATTGTCAATAATAGTTATCATAAATATTTGATAAAACTATAAAAATAATTCAAAATATAAAAAATAACGATCTAACCGCTTATGGTATTTCTAAAATAAATTACGAGGATCATTTATTATTTCAATTGTCAATAATAGTTGTCATAAATATTTGCTCAAACTATAAAAATAATTTAAAATTTAAAAATAATGATCTAACCGCGTATGGTGTTTCTAAAATATATTACGAGGATTATCCAATATTTCAATTGTCTATTATAGCTGTCATAAATATTCGCTAAAACTATAAAAATAACTACAAATATAAAAATAACGATCTAACTGCGTATGGTATTTCTTAAATATATTACAAGGATCATTCAATATTTCAATTGTCAATAATAGCTGTCATAAATATTTACTAAAACTATAAAAATAACAAAAAATATAAAAATAACGATCTAACTGCGTATGGTATTTCTAAAATATATTACGAGGATTATTCAATATTTCAATTGTCAATAACAATTATCATAAATATTTTCTAAAACTATAAAAAATAACGATCTAGTCGCATATGTCTTACCATGAATATTTCTGTTTCCAGGTGAATACACATAAGCCATTGCATACAGATAAAAGTTTAATAATCCATAAAATGACATAAACTGTGAAGAGTTGCTGTAATGTGTGGACAATTGGGCGACAAAGTTGTCTTCCAAAACGCCGACTCCAAATCTCAAAACTGTTACAATACAGCTAATAATTAATACTACTAACATTAGTAGCGTTAAAAACTTTAAACGAAGCCCTAAAAAAATAAAAAAATTAATTATACATAATGGGAGTATGATATTGATACTTACCAAAATATGGCATAGATCTTAGTTCAGTGTAAGCTTTTAATATCAAAATCGCTAAATACGACAAATATACAATTCCAAAAATGTAGAAAAAGGCTTTAACAATCTAAAACCAGAAAAAATTGTAATATAAATTATTATTAAAAAAAAAACTTACATAAAAATTAGATGTATCAACCACGTGATTATAAGTAGGATCTTGTAATTCATTTATTCGTTCCCATGTCGATAATATTATAGCTGGAACCCACAACATAGCAATAATAAACACTTTTGGTAAGTAAAACGTCAAAAAGTGTCTCTCATTCTAAAAGAAAAATATATAAAAAATATCCTTATAGATTAAAAAAAATTACCTGTCTGAGACCGTGATAAATGCATAGCCAAAATAAAAGTAAAGCACACAAAAAAGTAGCTTGAGCAATAGCATCAATCATACCAGGTAGCCAGGAATTTAGAAGAAACGACATTGGAAACACTGGATCTGAAAAATAAAAATACAGTAACTATCCCTTGTTATTAAATTTAAAAATAACCACCAGTAAAGTTACTTGCAGATTTAACGAAACTAAACTAAATAATTCGCAAAAGTCGAAAAAATGGTTTTTTGTTAATAAAACAAACAGTTGAACTCGAATACAAAATAGAAAGTTGTGAGTAATATCGATTAGTGCCAGGACGATCAGTTGTCTAATTTCACCAGTGTTTTGATTGGAATTTAGACTTCAGACAGGAAGAACAAGGGCATTATTAAATCATAACAGGAATATTATACTTTATTCATCACTGTTACTCATATTCAATAATCTTAATCGTATCTTTCTTGCTTTACTGGTTGTGCAACTAGTTTGCACAAATTTCAAATTGGTTTTTCATTAATTTTACCGATGTTTTTCCTGTTCTTCGTAAACTATGATCGAGCTAATGGTTTTATTTTCAAGTCTGTTTCGTTTATCAGTTTTAATATTCTTAACAGCATTAAACAGCCGTTCTATTATTTCACTTTAAAAATGTAGTGACATGAAATATTTAACCAATATTGGCAGTTGTACGAATTTGCGTCCACCCTCAACATGATCTTTTCGAATATATTTTTCCAATAGCCTACAGTATCGGTGGAATCATTAGCATCTATATCTGAAAGGAGACTTTAAATCCTTCATTGCTTGTCCAGTTCTGTGAAATCTACAGCAATGTGGGAAGGTATGTATTTTTTAGCAATTGCGTATAATGATGTCAAATCACTGGCATTTTTAGGGTTCAATAAAAATGAATCATTATGTACATCTTCAAACACAAATCGTTTGTTAATCTGTGCGATTGACTCAATGTAAAACATTTTTGCTGACAACATTGTTTCTTATTTTCCATCTCGGATAATAAATTAGTTGTATCCACGTCCAAATAAATAACGTTTTAAATAAAGGTGTTGATGAGGATTTATTTGGTTAGCAAAGGTTCGTTTGACATAATTTCTATTCATAAAATTTAAGGCTTGATTAATTTCTGATTTTAAATGTTTAGTTCTGAGAATTAGGGATAATCAGCTTGAAACATAGACCGAAAACTTACTTGGAAAACCCACATAAAAGCCAAAAGAACACAGTTAAATACAAAAAATCAGACAAATGTATTGGTTATTTGTAAGAAGGTCTCACCTCTCACTCGATAATAAAATATTAATTTACAAAATTATTCTGAAGCCTATTTGGACATACGGGATTGAGCACTGGAGTTGTAGTAATCTTACCAACACCAAAATACTACAAATTTTTCATTCCAAAATTCTTAGAACTATAACTAACGCTCCATGGTACGTCTCCAACATAACCTTCCATAACGACCTTAGAGATGTTGTTGACCTTTACCCTAATAAAGCCAAAGAACGAAACTCCGCAAATAATAGTCAAATCATAAGAGAATTGTACCGACCACAACTAGCTACTAGACGCCTTACAGGGACCTGGCCCGAACCGTTTATGGACGGTACCCACTACACAGTGTTGCCAATAACAAATGAACAAAATACCCCCTACTTTGACCCAAAATGCCCCATTTTACCAGCGTGGAATTCCAAAATACCCGCATTTTACCCACTTACAATTTGAAGTCTTTGTCACAGGTTTTCTAACTAACTAACTGTGTGAAGACTAAAATTAGAAATTTTGTGATTCTTCTGTGTATTAATGTATACATACAACAAATTACCAACACAAACAAGAGCTTAAATCTTAACTGGAAAATAAATAATATTCTTCTCTTTTTTTCCTTTTTTGAGGCCTCAGCTGCCAGGGCTATTTTCTATTTGACTTTGACATCTGACAAGAATTGTGTGGAAGTATTGCCAAGTATGTTCAATGCAAACCAATTACTATTTTTGTTTTTTTTTTTTTGAGAAATAAGGTAGTTGTAGCGGTAATTTTTAGGTTTAGTGGTAGTGGATTCACTCCCACAAAACATCAAAACAGTGAATAATTGACATGGCGGGAAATACCCGAATTTTATCCGGAAAATTGAAATACCCACAAGAATACCACAAAGAAGGATAATACCCGAAATTCTGGTAATTACCAGCAGATTGGTAACACTGCCACTACAAGCCATACACCACTCAACAAAATTTGCTAAATAATCCTTATGAAGTTGAGTAGATTGTAAATTAACTATGAATTAATAAAAAAAATTCTATACTAGGCTACTAAAATTTTTCCATGGAGTATACTAATAAATAAATGAAATTAAATAAAAAACTAACTTACTATCATAAGCCATTAACATCGGCAATAAAATAGACATCCATTTTTGTTCAATTGACCAATCATAAATTGGATATTTTCGTAGAGTATGTTGATACCAACACTAAAATAAAATATTAATTAAATAAAGAAATTTGTAAAAGAAAAACTCACCGTTACAATAAAAGTAAATACCAAAAAAATGAACCTAAACCATATTTCTATTTGTGTAAATCCAGGGTTGTAGGTTTTAAACTAGAAAATAAAAATTATTAATATTTTGTATAGAATTAACATTAAAATGTTCCTAAAGTACTTTTCCCCATTTTGCATATATTTATCATTTTAAAATAAATTATATTTTCTAATTTTAAGAGTAAAGCAGAGTTGAACATGCTGTTATAGTTCAGTCGAATTAGTTCATTTTAAAAAGTAAATAAAACAAAATTGTTAACAGGATGGGAATAGTTGGAAATGGTAAAGTGGCGAAAGTTAACCTCAGAGAGAAAAGTGTACAATAGAAAAGTTACAGATCGTAAAAAGATCTACAACTTCTATATAAATGATTTTTTCGCATAAACTCAAAATCTCCGAGTATAATGCGAAAAACCGCTTTTATCGTTTTTTATTTTTCATTTACACAAAAATAATTTTATTTTGGCGAAACCTGGTGAAAGAGTACGTTTCTGTGTCTGAAATGTTCACAATTTTTTTCAGATAAAAATATTAAGGGACTTCCGAGTTAATCACGTTTTTCTGCCCAAAAAAATATATTTTAAATTAAAATTCTCCTTTGGAAAATTGTAGTAGAGACTTTTTTCAGGTCGCAATTTTTTCGTATTGAGTTATACTTTGTTGTGAAATAATAAAAAAATACAGTCCAATCTTCAAACGTGGCTTGGAAACGAAACAACACCAAAAAAGTGGGGCTGGAAAGAAGTTATTGTCGATAATTCGGAAATTCTCATGCCACGTTTTACCTGACGAATTATTAAAAATAATTTCTTGTAACTGTGAAGGCAACAGATATGATTGTCGAAAGCACAGGCTTCGATGTACTGATTTATGTACAAAATGTCGAGGTTCAGTAAATTGTTTGAATGCTGAAAAAATTTCAGAAGATTTCGATGAATCCGAAAATAATTCTGCTGAAAAGGAGCAGCCACTAAAAATCAATTATCGGAAGAATTCTTAGGTTATTCGAGCGATATTGAAGAAAGAGATGATCAATTTACAAATGTATTAAAAAAACCTCGATTAATGTAGTTTCATTAATTTACTAATTGTTAATGTAAATATAACATAAAGTTTTTTATCAAATAATAAAACTAAGGATCTTTTGTATTTTTTTCTGTACAATTGCATAGTGCAATTAGTTTTTAAGAATTATTTGAAAATTTAAACAAATTATAAACATTTAGTAAAAAAAAATTGTTGCAAAATTCATTTCTTGATTTTTCCAATTTTTGAGCATGTTACTAAATGTTGACTGTATTTTTTTATTAATTCACAACAAAGTATAACTAAAAACGAAAAAATTGCGACCTGAAAAAAGTCTCTACGACAATTTTCCAAAGAAGAATTTTTGATTTGAAAATATTTTTTTTTGGCCGAAAAACGTGATTATCTCAAAAGTCTCTTAATATTTTTATCTGAAAAAATTTGTGGATATTTCAGACACAGAAATGTACTCTTTCACCAAGTTTCGTCAAAATAAAATTATTTTTGTATAAATGAAAAATAAAAAACGATAAAAGGGGGTTTTCGCATGTTACTCGGATATTTTGAGGTTATGTGAAAAAATCATTCATACAAAAGTTGTAGATTTTTTTATGATCTACAATTTTCCTATTGTACACTTTTCTCTCCGATCTCAACTTTCGTCGGATATCGCAATATTCCACCACTTTTTCATCCTCCAAATATATCTGGAAGCACCCCTGCTCACGCATTGATTTTTTTTACGTTTATAATACGCCACTTTACCATTTCCAACTCTAACAATTTTTTTCTGTGTAAAAGTGTAATTTGACTGGACTATTAGAATAAATTTCTATTCAATAATAAGAAGCCAGGTGTGAACTAGCACTTTGGTAATGTACCTCGTAATTGTTATAAAAAAAAACGAATAAAAAAGATTTTTTTTCCAAATTTTTATTGAATTGATTAAAAATATCAGAAAACGCCGTTTTCTCTTAATACTCTTAATTTTGATATTAAGGGTAAAGTCATAGAAATAAGAAAAAGTGCTGTTTTAATGCTGTAATAATAAAAGTTTTTGTTTTTATTTTTGAAAAACCGAAAAATAAATAAAACGCGTATTCACCAATATTCAACTGGTGCGCTAAAATATTCAACTGATATGCTTCACAGCGATCTTGACAAAATCAAAACGAACTTCCAGCCTACTTAAGACAAAACAATATTTTAAATTAGATTTGCAATTTAGTAATCTTCCAGCACAATTTATTAATTTTTCAATTACCATACTAACATTTGAATTAGATTTAAATATACTTCAATTCGATCAGTGTATTAAGGTTTGGTACGGAACTCTGATCGTGCGAACCCGCCTCCCTCTTGACCTATTTTTAAATTTTTTTAATATTTTAAAAAAATGATAAATTCAATCAGCACCTTCAACTTAACAATTTTTTGCTATTTGGAGTTGTTCCATTTGAAGCGTTATTGGAATTAGGCCGATTTTATTATAAAAAGTAAAAGTTAGACTAACCCTTGAGTGATTTATAAATAATTACAAAGAGTAACGTACTAGAAGGACATTTTAGTGTTTATTTGATCCAAAATTTGTTTCTAAATTAACTTACGTAAAAGTAGAGTTCATTGATATTATATCGTGAATGGAAAGCATCTAAGTCATAAAAATTGACAGTAAGAATATAATGAGTGTAATCTAAATAACCTAAGTGTAAAACTATGAATTCATCACAGTTTTGCTTCTCACATTTCAAATGTCTTGTTCTGAAAACAAAAAAAAAATGTAAACTTTAATAATATATTGATAAGAAAATTTCTTATGAAGGGGACAGATGTCTTATCTAAGATGATAAGTCCTGGCTAAATTATTGTTTGGCAAATTAAAAACAAAATTAATCTAGGAAGAAAGAAATTTTGTTAATTTGTTATCTACACAATAATAAAATAAAAATCAAAAGAATATAAAGGTATATAAGAAGAAACAGACAAATGACAAATAGCTATAGGAAGATGAACCAAGTTAGACTAGGTTAGATTGGGTGACTGAGACAGAGAGAAATTGGGAAGCACATACACCATACATAGGAAGACAGACAAAAAAACTAATAGTTGAGACAGCAGGAAGAGAAAGTAAAAAAGGAAACAGATGCAAGTTCAATAACAAAACCAAAACGTTATAGGCAGGCCCAGGCCCGACGAGAAGGTGTTGAAGGCGGTACAAAATAAGCTTATGGGGGCCGGGGTCCAGCAATTTATTATTTTGTACAACTAAAAATTCGCTCTTTCGGTTAATCAAATTCTATAAAAATCTAACAAATTCCTTTATTTGTAACAATTCTCTTATAATCCTCTAATGTACAAAGTAGTTTTCCACTTGATTTTTTTTAAATTTCAATTTCTTCAGAATTAAACAAAGCTGCGAGAAGTTACCAGTAATAAAATGGAGAGTTATTGGAGCTTAATTTAACATCAGAAGTAAAAGTTGAATTAAATAGTGTTCAAAAATATTCTATTTAAAAATATTTGGAATTTTTTTAATTCCTTTTAATGGCTTCAGCGTGGCTAAACGTAAAATAGTTAGCCTATAACATCTTGAATGAATGTAAATTAGTGGCTAATAATTTGAAAATGTCAATTGAACTAGATTCGGCCGAAAAAAGAAAACGGAAAAGAAAAATGTATTTCGACGAAACCGTAGCCCCAGCAGAAGGAACTTTTAGTCATCTTTCTAGAATTAAAAAACTAAGGAATTGTTGAGTGCTTGATATATTAGCTATAGAATCTAGATTAGCTAGAAAAGAGTCGTAAAGCATCTTTTAAACGTTATATTACGAGTAGTAGTCTAGTAGTAGTACGAGGATATATTGAGAAATTCTTAGCCTACTATACAAAAAACAAAATTTGAATGCCAAAATGTTGTATTTTTGACATATTTTCCTCTTAATTTAATACATTTATTACACCGAACCTGCAACGTCTCTAGACCTTTAAAAAAAAGTTTTATCTTGCTCTAGAAACCGGACCTTTACACCTTGTATAACCTCTTCGTAGCAAGAAAATTTACGATTTTTTTAACTTTTTTTTTATTTGAGAAAAGACTTACTAGTCGGATGGAGTCAGATCTGGTGAATAAGCTGGGTGTTTCAGTAATTCGAACCCCACATCAAGAATTATTTGCATGGAAACATGGGATTTGTGTGCAGAGGCTTTGTCCTGCAAAAACAACATACCTTTGAACGACTTTCCGCGTCCTTTCTCCTTAATTGTTTCGTAACGTCGAATAGTAATCATCAGTTATTGTTCTACTCATTTCCAGATAATCAATCATGATTACTCCATGGCAATCCCAAACAAGTGAAGCAAGAACTTTTCCAGCAGATATTTGAACACGAAACTTCTTATGCCTTAAAGAACCAGGGTGTCTTTACTCCATCAGTTGCTGCTTTATTTCTGGGTTATATAAATATACCCAAGATTCATCTATAGTAACAATACGGCTTAATAGGTCTATATCTTTTTCAAACCTAACGCGATGCTTCTACTCTGGCATGCTTCTGGTCAAAATTCAGACATGTAGGGATCTATTTTGTAATAATTTTTCTCATATGCGTGAACTATATGATGAACGCGTTAATATGAAATTTACCTCTTTTGAAGTTTGCAGTCCAATTTTTCATGGTCGCATACGATACTTTTTAACCCCTTTAAATACAGGTACTTAATCATAGCTCGATACTCCAATTTGTCGATTTTCCCAATTTCGGTCGACATGTGTTTGTAGCAGTCCGAAACGTGTTTTGTTGATTTTAATAGATTTGTTTTGTTATACCTTTTGACACTGTAATTCTTTTTACAAGATCATCAGCATTTTTTTGTAATTTTTTGTGTACACTAGGCGGCCCTGGTTATAGGAAGTGAATATTTGGAAATAGTAGAAAGATAAACATAAGAGGAATCTGGAAACATTAAAAACTAAAACAATGGTATATATGTTTTAAAAATTTTGTTAGAGTGAACCTAGCTCTGATTGAACAGCTTAGATAGGACATCTGATCTACTGGGTGGGTACATTTAATTAATTATTTTTTATTCTTACCTATTATTAGTATTAATGTTTAATATTGTAACAGGTTTGTGTTCTTCAGTCAATCCTGATATGCCTACTGATACTTCAAAAGGTTTATCTATAATTTCACCTACAAAACATCAAAATTTACTTGTTATTGGTAAAACACAGATCAATGGCGTCTGCCTCCTCTAGAGACTCGTATCCGCCGCTCTGGGTCTCAAATTAATTAACCTTAATTTAGTATTGTATTTTTGTTTAGTTTTAGAGTAAATTTAAACCGAAAAACAGCAAAAGAAGGAAGCAGTGACAGGATGAAAAATAATAACAAGGTAAACAAAATTTCGCATGGTTCTCAATCGTTTCCGGTAACGGAAAATGGTCAGTCTCAAAAAGTAGATCAAGACCCTGATGCTGATTCACGTCTTGCAAGGAAAGGCTACAACTAAAATGACATTGGTCTATTTATTGATCTAGCGTCGATATTATCAACTGAATAGAAGAAAAATTGGTTGAAAACTAATAGACGCCTCCTGGAAAACGCCAAGTATTTAAAGAAGAAAAATATCAATTAATCATAATTGGAAATGTATTCATATTTCCATCAAAATTATCTTTTGTAAATATTGCACGTTGTTTCTACCAAATCTGAGTTCTGTTATAGGTGCGTTAGGGTCATTTAAGCAAATGGAAACACACTTACTTAATATGGCACTGGAAGGTCCCCTCCCAACAAATCCATGAATTGACTAATATAACTCCAATTATTTCCAGACTAAAAGAGATGTAAGGAAGATGCGTCAGATGAAGAATGGACAGCAACAATACACAAGCACAAGAAACCCTTAGAACCAAATGGACAGTTGATTTGAACAGAAGAGCACTTAGCAGAAAACTCAAGAAGAAACTACCACAGCCCAACATCAGGATTCTACAAGAAGCCAAAGATCTTCCAGACAAGCTCTTAGATTTAATAGTGGATGCCCCTCTATGCATCAGATGAGCCTCCTACCGATACCCATGAACACGATATTTCCATTTCTGAGATTTGTAAGTATCAAAACAATATATCAACAATGAAATATCTTAAGCATTAGTATTATACTAATTTTAGAATTTCAATCAACCGCAGAAAAGGAGCATATTACTCCTACAGTAAATATGGAAATGTCATCAATAATTGGAGTTCCAGACATTATTTTTACTTTTAATAAGAATAAATAGTAGAAAAAGGGGCCGGGACAGGATGAATAGTTTATTAAAAAATATATTTTAATGAAATACTCTGTACGAATTTTTTTATAAGTTAATTATTAAAATGTTTGATAGTATAAATAATTTTATGTTGTTTGAATTTTTTTAAAAAAGGTTGATTTTAAAGAATTTATTGATTATAATTGGTATAAAATTTATTCTAAATCAACAATTGTGGCATATGAAGCATCTTATTTTTATTCTTTCACATCATTATTATTATGAAAATAAAAAAAATTTTTGGAAATGATTTTAAAAGAAAATTTAAGTAATAGTAATATGCAAGATTTAAAAAATTTTTTATGATTAATCAAGAAAAATGTTTATGGTTGTAGAATTTAATAATGTTTTTAGCAAGTATCATTATTATTATGAAAATAAAAAAAATTTGGAAATGATTTTAAAAGAAAATTTAAGTAGGTAATAGTAATGGGCAAGATTCGAATTTTTTTTATGATTAATCAAGAAAAATGTTTGTTTAAAAAAAAAGTTGAAAAATAATAATAAACAAAAAGGAAATGTCATTGAATTAAAAAAAAATTGTCAATATGTAACTTGTAAAAAAAATGTATATGGAAGGAATTTTGAAGACATATTTTTTTCAAACATATGCAGAGCTGGTTTGGATCATGGACAGGCCCGGATTACCCATAACGCCAACCAAGGCCATGTACTTGTGAATAGCGAGCGTGAGCGTCCGGGAAATTGCAAATATTTGCTTTTCATACATTACATACAAATTATTTTCTTGGAGAATACTTCAAAATTTATTCAAAAGGACTAAAAATAAAAATGTAATTTAGAACTTTGGCCTAGAGTGTAAATAGCTGCTAATCCGGGCCTGATCATGGAGCGAGTTTGGATGGAAAGAATCTGGATGGAATAGAAAAAGTACAAAGATTAAAAAAGAGATAAATCAATTTGTGTCGGATTCATTGAAGAAAGAGAAATCAATTTGTGTCAGAGTCATTGAAGAAAAGGAAGTAGACAGGATATATAAAATTTATTTATTTGGTTTAAATTTTTCAAATTAGTTAATCATAACAATATATAACCTCTTATAGTATATTAAAAAAATTAAGTAGCATATTAAAGCATGGGGCCAATTTTGAATTTTAAATGGACACGTTTCTACTTGGGCTTTTTATTCATGTTTTTTCCTTTTTAACAGTGATTTACTCGCCTTAAACAATTGATTTACTCACCATCTGTATTTTCTGTTGATAATTTGGCTATGACCCATAGTTGTTGAGAATATGTTGATAATTTTGGTGTTTTCATAATAAAAGGACCAGTAGCTAAATTCTTGTTAACGATGGAGTTTGTACTATTATTTTTTGGCAGAAGAGCTACTCCATTCACTTCAGTTGTAAGAGTTATCGGAGGTCCTATATAAAATAATATTAATATTTTTATATAAAAAAAAAAATAAATATATTATAATGAAATCATTTTGAATGAGTTATAGGAAGTTAATTTATTATTATAAGTAAAAATTCTGATATAATCAACAATTTTTGATATTGAAAGAAGGTCTTATGAAATTTAATAGATATAAAATTTTTATTATATTTGGAAAAGTAATACTTTAAAATTTAACTAGGAAAAATTATTCAGTATATATAAAAAAAAATTCTGGACCTAATTTAAGAATCAAGTAATGAGGGAATAAGCAAATTCCCTCCCAAGGAAAAAGGGGTCAAAAATAATGGTTAAATTCGGTCCCAAACTTGGTTTGTACCTGAAACTGTATAGGTAAATTCGGTCCTGGGCAAAATTTTTAAAATGAGAGCAGTAAAATAAAACTGTAATAATAAATAATTTTTGTTTTATTAGATAAAATAAAAATATTTACATTGCTTTTTTAACTAAACTGAGTGGATATACCTATAAAGTATAACATATTATATACAATTATATATTTATATATTTAATAATATTATGAAATCTGATAAGAACTTTACATATTATATACCTAATAATTTAACACTACAGTGAAGTGAGATACATTTAATAAAATGCAAACCACTCAATGATTTTTGTAATAAATTTTTGCCTGTTTTTAACTTTACTATTAGTGTAATTTTAGCATTCAAATGTACACTTCGTAATTTATTTATATGTATATGGGTTTCGATTTGAAACTCTTTTTTATTATTAAACATAAAAAAGTGATTAAGCACCTCAGTTTCGTAAAACTCTGGTTGGGAGGGAATATACCTACCCATAAATGGGTATAAGATTTTTAATTTAATCTGATACCTGCTGGGACCGAATCTACCATCACTCAGTAATGATTTGTTTTTGTTGAAAAAAAAGGTGTTTAAATTTGATGATTGACGAAAAATCATAATTTTACTTTCCCGACCCACCTCCTAGAAGGGAAAGTATTGTGAACGAGCTAAAAAAAATTCGAGATAAAAACAGAAATATCCATTTTAGGGTCCCCTGAGATGATTAAGACCATTTCCAGATGGAAGTCTGTCTGTCGGTCTGTGTGTGTATGTGTGTGTGTGTGTATTCTTCCACGATAGAGGCCACACGTTTAATCCGATTGAGCTGAAATTTGGTATATGGGTTTGGGCTATCTGTCGGAATAATTAATCATTTTTTGTATGAGATCTGTCAAACGGAAGTATCACTATCAAAAAATGACAGATGCAATATATCACGCAATATGCCATGCAATATGTCGTTTGAAAGGCCTTGAAAAACTCTATTCAGAACAATCAAAATTATTTCTCCAACTGTCACCTGTCAAAAATTAAAAAATGTCAAAAATTGAAACTTTAACATTAAATATCTGATAAAGTATCTGTGGATACTCGTCGGGAAAGTTTTGGGGCGACACCACCGATTTTTTTTATTAAAGAGATGGATTTTTTAAATGTGATATAAAATAATGGCTGAATTTATATACAAAATGAAACTAATAAACATATGTTAAAACGATTATACGTTTAGTTAAACTTTTATTCAAAAAAAAAAAAAACTTTCATCTAATCTATAAAGAAAGAAATGGTCCAGAAGAAATGGGCTTTGGGGATATATATACTGTATGAAGATCGAGAGGAACAACAATTAACAAAATAAAAAAAAATAAGAAGAAATAGCGTCAACAAAGAAAAAAGAGGAAGTTAACAGGACACATCAAATTTATTATTTATAGTTTTTGTTAAAAATGATTTTTCCCTGATTTTTTAACAATGTTGAAGAATATGTCAGCAAATAATTAAATCTATATCGAGTGTATATTTTCTTCTATATTTTCCAAAATCTTATTTGGGAGATTTGTATCAAGATATAACAAATGAATAATTTTGTACATTACTTACCCGCAATACCCACAAATATTCCTAATCCAAAGCAAGTAAAAAACGTTATAAAAACCATAACGAACTCTCTTTTGTGCATCGTATAAAGTCTCATTTGGACCGACCTGAAAAATATCAAAATAAAAAAAAATAAAAAAGTAATAATTAATAATAAATAGGAAGAAAAAATGAAAGAAACTAGATAAAAATTAAAGAAGGATAATATTGTATATAAGCACCTTTCGCATCTGTCATGGTGATAAGCAGGCGCAATGTATTTATCAAATTCACTGAAAATATCGGAAAATTGGGATAAAGAGTTTCGAATTTTGGCAGGCCATCCTCCTGATGGCAAATGGTAATTATATCCAAGCGTCGGATTGTCGCTTCTTACTGGCATTTTCTAAAAAACAAAATAATTTACCTATTAAATAATTTATATTAAAAAAATAAATTTTATTTTAAAAACCTAATTTTAAAATTAGATTAAATCAAAATAACTTACTAAAAGGTTAATTTTGATCACAATAAGTCACTATAGGGAACTGAATGATATAAATATTTAATTCTTTAAACCAGCACCGTCACAAAATATCTTGTTTTCCTAGTGAAAATGAGTTTTCCTATAAGGAAACTCGGTGTATTGATTAGTTGCGCGCGTTTTTCTTTATAAATTTTCACATGTTGCGCATATTGAGACAAGTTTCATTGTTTGTTTAGTCTCCCACTTTGCCTTATCAAAAGGAAATACTAATAACACAGTAAAATGATTATATATTTGCTAATAACAAGAGATGAAAGCGTTTTTTATAGTATCATTGATTATTGATGTGATTGTTACGGGGAATAACGAAAGAGATGAAAATATTGACGATATGGAAATAAATTTTGACAACAAACGGAATGAAATTAAAATTTTTTATATTAGAACGAAATAGAAATAAACAGTAGGATTTATGAGGCAAACAATGTATACTTTTTTAAGTTAAGATCGCATAAATGAATAGTTACAAGGTGTTATCTAATTATAAATTAAATGAACCGTAAAAAAAAACAATATCAATTCCAATTTTTATCCAAATTATAAGAAATTTAAATACTTAAAATTTTTTAAACTATTGATTCTTGGTAAATTCTTACAGTTATTAGATTTCCCGTCGAGTATCCACGAATACTTTTTTAGATTTTGAATGTTAAAGTTTCAAATTTTGACATATTTTTATTTTTGACAGGTGACAGTTGGAGAAATAATTTTGACAGTTATGAAAAGTTTTTCAAGAGCTTTCAAAAGACATATTGCAAGTTAAATTCTGTGACATATTGCGTCTGTAATTTTTTGATACACTTCCGTTTGACAGATGTGGTACAAAAACTAATGGGTTCTTCCGACGAGTAACCCAAACTGATATACCAAATTTCAGCTCAATCAGATTTAACGTGTGGCTTCTATCGTGGAGGAATACACACAGACGGACAGACAGACAGACAGACTTCCATCTGGAAATGGTCTCAGGTGACCCTAAAGTGGATATTTCCTTCTTTATCTTGAATTTTTTTTTAGCTCGTTCACAATACTTTTCCTTCTCAGAGTGGATCGGGAAAGTAAAAAAAGTTAAAAATGCTGAAAAAAAGTAAAATAATGCTAAAAAAACAAAGTATGCACAAAAATCCCAAAAAATGAAAAAAAAATCAAACAAACGGACAAAAAAAAGTGGAAAAAATGCAAAAAAAAATACAAACATATACAAAGAAATGCACAATAATATATGAAAAGCAAAAAATGAGCTAAAAATTTGATAAAAATTCTAAAAAAAGTTTAAAAAGTGTTAAAAGAAATTGTAAAAAATGTTTAAAAAAATACCAAAAAAATCTAAAAAGAAAAAGGAAAAAAAATGCTGAAAAAAGTAAAACAATGCTTAAAACGCTAGAAATGCAAAAAAAATCACAAAAAAATGCAAAAAAAATGGAAAAAATACAAACATACAAAGAAATGCACAATAATACATGAAAAGCAAAAAATGAACTAAAAAATGTTAAAAGTTTTTAAAAAACTGAAAAGTTAAAAAAAGTGATGAAGGAAATTGCAAAGAACGTTAAAAAATGCCAAAAAAATCTAAAAAAAAGTGTATAAAATGCTGAAAAAAAGTAAAATAATGCTAAAAAATGCTAAAAATTAAAAAAAAATCAAAAAATGCCAAAAAATCTAAAAAAGTAAAATAATGTTAAAAAATGCTAAAAGTGCAAAAATGCCAAAAAATTTAAAAAAAATGCAAAGAGATGCCAAGAAATCTAAAAAAAAGTCAAAAAATGATGAACAATTAAACTAACGCTAAGAAACGTTAAAAATGAAAAACAAATCCAAAAAGTAAAAGCAATGCACAAAAAAAGGCAAAAAAATGAAAAAAAATGCAAAAAAAACACAAACATATGCAAAGAAATGCACAAAAATACATGAAAAGCAAAATGAGCTAAAAAATGATAAAAATTCTAAAAAAAAGCAAAAAAGTTAAAAAAAAGTGTTTAAAGAAATTGTAAAAAATGTTAAAAATATCTAAAAAAGTATTCGTGGATACTCGTCGGGAAATCTTTGGGGCGAAACAACCGATTTTTTTATTTTTGATAAGTGACAGTTGGAGAAATAATTTTGACTGTTTCAAGGGCTTTCAAATGACATATTGCATGTCAAATTCCGTGAGATATTGCATCTGTCATTTTTTGATAGTGACACTTCCGTTACAGATGTCGTACAAAAGCTAATTGGTTCTTCCGACCGGTAACGCAAATCCGTATACCAAATTTCAACTCAATCTGATTAAACGAGTGGCCTCTATCGTGGAAGAATACGCACAGACAGACAGACAGGCAGACAGAGACTTCCATCTGGAAATGGTCTTAATCATCTCAGGTGACCTCAAAATAGATATTTCCATCTTTATCTCGAAACTTTTTTTTAGCTGGTTCACTATACTTTCCCTTCTCGGAGGTGGGTCGGGAAAATAAAAAAGAAAATGGGTCAATTTCCATTCTGGGATAGAGACGTTTTGGCCCCTGCTCAGTTGATATAACTGCTCAGTTTAACCGGCCAAAAGGTTATTTTGAGAAAACAATTTTTTGCATTGTTCAGTTATTCATTTTTAAAACTACTCCCAATTTGTGTCTATCACATGCGGAGTATATCCCATGTAAAAATTCCCTTATTTTAGTAGAAAAAATCTGATGTGGCCAGCACATGACCTCTCGCCATTTTTGAATCAAAAATTTACAGGTTGACACAAAAAAGTATGAAAAAAAAATACTTTTTTGTAAATCTGGCAACAAAGGCCAAAGTTTTGAAAACTTTAATAATACGAAAATAAACTATATAGTATACAAAATAAATGTGTAAAACTTTATTGCCTTTTTGTATAGTAATGACGTCATCACTCATAGCAACTGCCACTTCCTATTGTCCGATTGGCACCAAAATCTAATCAGATCTAATCTAGGGTATCAGAATCCTGTGTGCAAAATTTCAAATTTTTTCATTCAGTAGTTTTTGAGTTATCGTTACTACAACATCCATCCAAACACACACACACACACACACACTAACACACACACACACAGACATCATCTCGAAAATATCAAAATCGTATTCTAGGGACCCCAAAACGTGTTTATCCATTGAAAACTCACTACCCAATTTTTAGCATGATTCCTATACCTCTCTTATCTGAAGGGCGAGAGGTAAAAAATTAATTTTATTTATTTTTCGTCAAAAGTGAATCTGCATTGTGACAAAGTAGGTAAATATGAGGAAATTTCATGGTTTAATCAAATGATTCTCGTTTGTGTTTTCACTAAACAAGGTTTTGGAAATATAAACGATGAAAATACAAGTCGCAGGTGTTTTGTCGATCCGAAAGTTTACTCTAAAATAACCGGAATTGATATAACTATTATTCATTATTTCAAAGCAATTCTGAAGTCATTTCTAGTGGTTATAGAATGGATACAAGAAAAACTACAAGTTATACAAGGAAAACTTCCGAACTATATGTAGCACTTTACCCTTGGCACCCAATAGCACCTACCAGAGATGGAAGTAACAAAATTAAAACTTTACTTTTCAGTAACGCGTTACTAGTAATTTCGTTACTTTTTAAAGTGGGCGAAAAGTAACGGTAATTGAGTTACTTTGTAAAAGTAACGCGTTACTAAAAAATAACGCGTTACTTTAAAAGAAAGGTTTTTTTCTGTTGTTTCTTCTGTTTGTTGTGAAATAATGTTTTTATTAGTTTTTTTTACCCCGTCGATTTCGCAAGCCACTTTGTTCATACAACTTTTATTTGAAAATTTTGTTTGTATGTGCAATAATAACGGTGATTAATGGTGAGATGGACAATAAAATAACTAGAAGACATTGGACAAGAAGAATATATAGAAAAGTAACGCGTTAGTACTTTAAAAGTAATGCGTTACTTTTGGAATGTAACAAATAAATCGTTACTTTTTTAAAAAAGTAACGGAAACGTTTATCTAACGCGTTACTTTTTAGCAAAAGTAACGGTAAAGTAATGCGTTATTTTTTTTTAGTAACGCCCTAGCTCTGGCACCTACTATGGTGCAGAAGTAAAAGAACATGCCATTCGTCCTATTTGACAGCTGTTTGAGTAGGCCAGAAATTTTTCTAGAGTATCTTGTAACCTCTGGATATATTAAATCGATTGCTTTTAAGTGCTTATCCATTTCTATCAATGAAGAGATCTCAGCCAAAGAAAAATACGAAGCCTTTTCTATAAGAAACATTGGAATTACGTCTTCTAGATGAATTCTTGGATACTACAAATTCTAGAGCCAATTCGTCTTTCGACGAAGATAAAGGTCATACTGAAGAAAAAAATTCATCAGATGAAGACTCGTGGTTTTCCTCATGTTGGGTTAAATTCTTAATTGTACTTATACTTAAATAAAATTTATTTTTCAATGAACAATTAAAAGTCCAAGTCATACCACAAAGTTTATTAAAAGGTTTAAAAGTGAATTAAATTGGCGACAAGTTTCGGCCAAACGATGGCCATCATCAAGCCTACAATACAAACAATAAAATTGGATTACAATAAAAAAAATACTCAAAATGGTTACTTACAAATATAACGAAGAAATTGTACGTGGTATTAAAATTTGGTATGAAAATTAAACTTTAACATAGTAAAAAAAAATTTTTTTTTTAAACTTTAACCAATACCTATTTACCCCTAAACTAGAGGGTCACGAATAGTTAAAAACATTAAAAAACTTATCTTTCTCTTCTGAATGCACTTTGATATTTAGTTTAACTATTCGTGACCCTCTAGTTTAGGGGTGAATAGGTATTGGTTAAAGTTTAAAAAAAAAAAAATTTTTTTTACTACGTTGAAGTTTAATTTTCATACTAAATTTTAATACCATGTACAATTTCTTCGTTATGTTTGTAAGTAACCCATTTTGAGTATGTTTTTTATTGTAATCCAATTTCATTGTTTGTATTGTAGGCTTGATGATGGCCATCGTTTGGCCGAAACTTGTCGCCAATTTAGTTCACTTTTAAACCTTTTAATAAATCTTGTGGTATGACTTAGAGTTTTAATTAATCGTTGAATAATTTTACCACATTTGAGTTATGGATAATCTTCTGTTTTTGATATTTATTTTTATTAAAATTTATTTTTGCTCCATTTTAGTTTTCAAAAATTAGTGAGGTCTTGGGAAAAATTGAAAATTTTGAGTTTTAGTTTTAATTTTTGGTATACTGCTACGAAAAGTAGCGGCTATTTATTGTTTAAATTTTCCTCGTCTGCTTAACAATTTGACTTGACCAAATTTGCAATTAATAATCGGAGATATAATTGCAAATTTGGCCTCGTCTAATTGACAAACCACACACTCGAAAAATTGTCAACAATAAATAGCCGGCTATGTATTCAGTTTTTGTGGTATAACCTTTGAAAGTTGCGACAGAATAGGTATTAATTATTAATTAAAAAAAATACCTTTGCAAAAAGGGGGAGCCATCTTTAATGAATATAGAGTATTTGTAAATGCATGATAGCACAGTTTTTATGGCATATACAGGATTGTTCAAAGCAGAAAAAAAATTGATACCTTCTTATCTAAATTTTAACTAGATTTTAGTATGACCACCCTGAAAAACTTCGAATACAATACATCATAAAATGTAATTGAGCAAACCCTAAGGGATTAACCAATAATTTTATACCTCAGTGACGGTGAACATGAAATTACTTTAATATAGACAATAGTAAACTGTCAATATTAAGTACCCACATTTATTTTTATAAAAATATTATACTAGGTATTAGGTTGGGATATTTCTTTTGGTATTTTTAAAAATTTTAGGAAGAAAACCAAACACTCTTTTTTATAAATATTGCTAAACATTTTATGTTAGAAATTCTCCGCCACTGATTTATGATATTATATTATGGTTTACCTACTGGGTCATAAAAATTGTGCTATCAATCATTTTCAAATAAACTATAGCTTTCTACGGCTTTTTACAAAAACAAGTTCTATGTGTTTTTTAATTTTTTAAATTTATTGTTAAGACAACGTGTTGTACTACAGACCTGATGATGGCTATTGAGTACTAGTTTTGTTTTATAATATGTATTAATAAAATATCTTAAGTAATTATTTTAACATTTTATTTACAGTACAATCATATAAAACAAATACATATATTATAAACTTTTAAACCACCAATATAAACATTTATTTAGCTTAAAACTAGATTTATAGAATATTTAGAGACAATCCTCATAGTCTTTTTTTAACTAGTGTTTCTGTATCAAATAATAAATCAAAATTTAGAAATTCTCAGTATTTTAATTGTCTTGTATCAAAAAGCTGTAAAATAACTAAATTAATGTATCACAAAAATTTTCATTAATCTTAGTATCTGAAAATATTGTTCAAGAAAGTGTGCCTACAAACACGGTAAAGTCCAAATACCACACATAGCGATAATTTTTTGGTTCCTTACATACTATGCAAATTTCAATCTGCCAAATCCTCCCGAAATACCACTCGACTTACGTTTCGTAAGAAGAGTGTTGTTGAGTTTAGATGCATAATTTCCAAGGAAACAACAAATTGTTCTTAAAGCATTCTCATTTCTTCTAACGACAAATCTCAAAAAAAATTAATTCTCCACTTGATTTTTTTAAATTTTTGAATATCAAATCATTCTTCGTTTAGATTGTCCCCATTATCAGATTCCTGTCTTAATATATTTATATAGACTGGGCAATGAAGTATTATGTTAGGAAATCTTTTAGGATTGGACCGATCGGAATGCGGTTTTTTGCATTCGCTTCGTAAAATTATTTATACCATTAGTACCTAATTGGTACCTACTAAGAACCGGAAGTTGCGTTGCTGCAGCCAAAAATGCAAGAGGCCTTTTGGCAAATTTAATAACTTTGTAAATAAGAGTCAGAATTGGCCCAATTAAGTCGGGTACCCAGAGGTTTTTGAGGTCGCTGATCACGATTATGATATTAAAATTGACCCAATCAAATATGCCATCGGCGAACACCCCACGGACACCTGGTGGGTCCTAACCTGGCCCTGAACGTCATCTTCGAGAATTTTCCTGGAAATATCGACAAAAACGAACTGAAAATCGTTATGGGGGCATTTTGTGGGGCGCTGAATCTGAATTTCATGTGGAAAACGACCCCCCAAACACCTGGTGCGCCATAACCTGGCCCTGAACGTCATCCCCGAGGGTTTTCCAGACACAATTGAAAAAGACGAACTGAAAATCATTACGGGGGGTTTTTCGGGGGGCTTCATCCAAATTTCACGCCGAAAACTACCCTCCCAACACCTGGTGCACTGAAACTTTTATCTCAATATTGATGTCATTCTCATGAATGTCAACTAAACCTGATGTCTTAGAGACCGACGTCAGTACTGCAATAACTGTATGGAATTGTTGATTCTAGTTAAAATATGTATAAAGGAAAGGAAGAGAATGAATAGAAAGTCAATGTTTATGTAAATGACATTTAAATTGAACTCAAATTAAATACAATCCAACCGTTACTTCACCTAACCTCATTAATCAATAACTTCGATTTACAAATACATAACTAAGTATCAAATTCTCCGTCAAGTGACACATCGTTAGTCTGTTCATTTTATTCGTCATTCACTGACGTATTGATTAGTAGTACATATTCCTCGTCTAAGGCCTCTCTCTCTGCCGCAATTACGCTTTCAACTGAATAAATTTGAGTATTGGTACAAGTTGACCCTTCACAATTTTTACAGGTAAGATTGCAAGGGAGACCATGCTTCCTGCAACTACAGGTCCTCAGATTACACTCTCCTGCGCATCCACAGAATATTAGTTCCATAATATTCGGGGGCGCAGATTTTGTGTCATTTGGACAATGAGCAGTGTATCGCCTTCATTTTTCCACCCCCACTCTGTTGTGTTCATAGACCCTTTTCAGATATTCTTGAATGGCGTCTAGTGTGGGGAGAATTTTCAGTAAATTAACTTTCCCCTTTATAACGGTTTTTGTATACATTTGGAACCTGTATTTCTCTAGTAACTGGTCCCATTTTAGCTTGCGCTCATCAAGAACATTCGGCTTCCTGAATGACGGTTGAGCACCAGGATTAGCTGCGCCCCATTCTCAAAAATTTCTTCGCTTGACAAACCAGTTTCCTTAAAATTCGCAGCATGAGGTTCAAGGTCTGGGAATTTCTGGAAGGTCTTGAAAAATTTTGTTTTTCCCTGGTAATATGTTACTGAAACGGTATCGCACCCCGTTATTGCATGGAGCAACAAAATATTATTCGCCACTACTGGCATATGAGACAAGCTAAGTGAAGAGTATACTTCTTCGGGTTTATTGACTTTGGAGGTTTCATTATCTGCGGGACAGAGTGCGGCCAATATTACGGCAATGTCTATATCTTCGGCAACAATGACTACCTTTTTTGTTACGCACCACGTGTTTTGGGGGTCGTTTTCCACACGAAATTCGGATTCAGCGCCCCACAAAACGCCCCCATAACGATTTTCGGTTCGTTTTTGTCGATATTTCCAGGAAAATTCTTGAAGATAACATTCAGGGCCAGGTTAGGGCGCACCAGGTGTCCGTGGGGTGTTCGCCAATGGCATATTTGAATTCAGCGACCCCAAAAACCCCCGGGTGCCGAGTTTCTCTCCTTTCTCGCATGAATTTCAGGAGAGTCACACGGAGATGACATTCGTCGGCATTCCTGAGCTCCATGTGTTCGGGGGGTCAATTTGAACATCATAATCGTGATCAGCGACCTCAAAAACCTCTGGGTACCCGACTTGGACCAATTCTGACTCTTATTTACAAAGTTATTAAATTTGCCAAAAGGCCTCTTAAATAATGCATTTTTGGCTGCAGCAATGCAACTTCCGGTTCTTAGTAGGTACCAATTAGGTACTAATGGTATAAATAATTTTTGAAAGCGAATGCAAAAAACCGCATTCCGATCCGTCCAATCCTAAAAGATTTCCTATCTTTGGCCTTTTTAGTGCTTCATTGCCTCGACTAATATTCGACCTAGCCAGTTAAAAATGAAGAATTTAATCCTTGTAGGATATATTTGGCTTTGAAACTGGTAATACATGTAATTATTTATTTCCGGGCTATTACGCAGTGGTCTTCTTTGGTTATTACTTCCTAACGTTACGAGTATAATTGCGGCAGCCATCTTCAGTGGGGTGAACGAAGTACCTACTCTTCCCGACGTATCAACTGAAACTTGATGCGTTACTTTAATATATTGTGATGTACCTAAGTACACAAATCCAGCTTTAACAAATTATTTATTTATTTATACCGATGTAACAATAGTATATTGTACAACAAGTTCAGAAAGGTGCTAATTTAGCACGAGTTTGAAAAATAAGTGAGAAATTGCCTTTCTGTATATCAGACACACTATACTTTTTCTACACCACACTTTTTGTTACAAATAAAACTGACTTAAAAAAATAATTCATGACAGTGATGTCTATGATTAATGTTTTCTTATGGTACTCTACAGAAAGAAACTTTCCGGCACAGAAATGTCATTTTACGGCACAGAAATGTCAGTTTCCGGCGCACTAATGTCATATTTCAATGATTGTGAGAAAAGATCAAGTTTGCTAACATGCCAAAAAGTATGTTTTGTGTACTGGTTGTAAAAGAAATATTTTCCTTATTTTATAACCAGAAAAAGTAAAATAATACTTTTTAAAGTGAGTTTAATAATGACAGGTTGTATTACATTATTTTAGATTTTGTTGCTTACATGTATAAGATCACAAATAACAATAAATTACATAAAATGATTGTCTATATATGAATACATACACATACTGTCAGTTGCAAGAACGATCATTAAATGAGTTTTTAATTGACGTCCCTACTACTCACATTTGATTTATAAACATCAATATTAACCTATTTATAAATATATTCACAGTTACATTTAACAATTATTGACAACATTAATTAACATTCAGTACATATATTTAATTATTATTGTTTTAATATTGGTTGGAGGGTAAGTACATTTTATCACATTTAGATTTTAATGAAAATGTTATAACATTTTCTTGATTACAAAGGTGTATTTTTAATATATACTAAATATACAGGGAGTTATTAAACACGTACATAATTAAACTTTTTTTTAAATATTGTAATCAGTCTGTAAGAGTAGATAGATAAAATGTTAATAGTGATTTAAATTAAATACTTTATTAACCATTTTTTTAACAAAAATAAAAATATTATTTAGTCCAAAATGTGTCGAGTTTTATTACCCCAAAACAGGGCCGTCGAGTGGGACGTGCGTACTGAGCGCCGCGGCGGCGTAGGGAGCGCCGCAGTTTGAAAAAAATGTTATAACTTTTGAATCTTATAAAGAAGATAACACCTCCTGGAATCTATGTTGTTACCATTAATATTAATGCGTACTACTGTAGGTACATCTATTCTGTTTTTCTAAAATAAATTAATGAAAGAAATTTTATAACGGAAATCCGTTAAATGACGATGATGATGCCTTCAGTATCAGTTATAATGAGCGTGAGAGTCGATCGATATTAATGTACTGAATTAATTTTTCATGTAGGTTAATCAGTACACCACGGCCGTCGGCAAATAATAACATTATTAAAAACGTACTGGAAAGGGAGTCCCTGGTAAAATCTCGCCTCGGACGATGCTACGGCCCTGTCTCAAAAATATTATTCTTAAATCAGTCTCGGTGGCACAGATCGTTGGCTATCGGTCATATTCATTTATGGTTGTTCAGATGCTAGAGCCAACGGAGAATATTAATTCAATTAATGTTGAATGTGGAGCCTGGATTTTCAATCCCCCTGTATCACTGTGCCGATGATGGTGGTGAGGTTTTCCAGGTATTCCTACACCTATAGCCAAATGGCGCCATCAATCCTCAGTAAGTCGCCCTGGCGAGTATTATTATTATTATTATTATTATTATTATTATTATTATTATTATTATTATTATTATTATTATTATTATTATTATTAAAAATCAAGAATAAAATCAATGATTGACAAACTAAGACTAATAATTTGTTCTTATTGTACTTAATTTCGGTACATTATTGACCTAGTTAAATTAAATGCAATATATTTGCTAACCTGTCTCAACATGGCAGTGGTGTGCGTCTATTTTACTAATTTTTAAAAATTAATTTCCTTTAATTACAGCTGTTTTTCAAAATAATATTTTTCTTTATTCTAAGTCAGTGCAATTATTGACTCTTTTAGTATGTACATTAATTTTAATAACATCCCGTATATCGCTATAAACCCTAATAGCACAGAGACCGACGTTTAAAAAACGTACACTGGAAATTTTATAAACGTTCGTTAAATACCCGAGAACGTTTATAAGACGTTTTTCTATAGTGCAAATGTCGCAAATTTCTTAAAGACGTTGAAAACGGACGTTTTAAAATCACGAAACTAAATAAGTGGCTCTTTTAATTAAAAAAACGTCTCTTTTATGACTTTTTATATTTTTGTAGTCCTAAACAAAACGTCTACGTTTTAAAAACGTTCTTGGTTGCTATTAGGAAAATATCTTAGATCAGAAAGATTTAGATCGTTTTATTTTACAAAATGTGTTTCTTATTAAAGTAATAAAGTATTAAAGAGATATTTAGAAAAATTACGAAAAATTTGCTTATATTAGATATATGCAAATAATTATTATAGCCAAAATTGTGTGAATCCTCGTTAGTGGTCAATTACATATACAAAATTCTACAATTGATTGAATCACTTCTTAGTTACCAGTAACATATTTCAGTTTTTAAATTTAATTTGTTATAAATTGATCGTTGATTTTAATTATCAATATTTTTTTAACGTTCACGTAAATCTATCTGGTAATTATTCTATACAAGAAATAAATAAATAAATAAACTTATATCACAAAGTATTATTTAGGGATAAATTGAAAGCGAAATCACAAATGGTTCTGCTGTTTTTGGATTAGTAAGGAAACAGTTAGGCGCCAATACCATATGTTATCTTGCCTGAAATCGTTTTTGGACGAGCGCTTCGTTAATGTTAAAGATAGGAAGCTGCGGTTTTTACCAATCGATTCTGTAGTTAATTCTTTAGAGCGCGTCTGTGGCAAATTTTTTAAAATAATTTTAGTAAAAGTGATACGGCTATCAACTTTTTTCTCCAGACAAATTTCAAAAATTTTGAACAGACGCGCTCTTCTCATAAATATTTTAAATATCATGAAAAAAACCGCATATTTTTAGTTCCTATATTAGGTTCGTCCAAATACGAATAATTATGTTTTATGGCGCTCTACCCGGTTCTGCACAGAAAAAATTGAACTAGAAGGTAGGATTATTAAACATTAATCGGAAAATACTAAAGCAAAAAAATTTTACACCCAATTTATTAGAATACAAGCACATTTTCCTTGGGTAATTCTCTAACCGGCAAACACAAAAGTCATTTGGTGTGTGGCCCTCTTATCAAAACCTAGCAAGATTTTATATTTAGTCGACATGCTAAAATATACATCAAAAATTTAGTATAATAGCAAATATAACAAAATATGGATTAACCACACTGATATTGACTTTATAGTCAATTAGGTCCAAAGTGCAATTTAAATATTGTCAACAGGCTAATAAACACAAACTTAAAAACTGGTAACATAAAATATAACTAAGAACCCGGTTTCTTCTAGCAAAATATAGCATTTAAAATAATATAATATGGGGCAATAGAAAAGATGGAAATTTAGAATAACCGGAAGCAGGATAGTATCAGTCACTTTGAGCAAGTCCATAGCCAGAAAAATATTTCTGGATCGGATTCAAAATTATGTATTTAATAGCTCGTATATTTAAATAACGTGGTAACTGTCATCCTAATAAAAATTTCAAGCTTAGGATCAAACCCCATAAAAAAAGTTACCTGAAAGAGAAAGCTCTAGAATATGGACTGCCAAATTAATGAATAATAAATTAAATATGTGGTTATAAAAAATCTGGATAATAATATGAATCCAGAATTAAACTTCTCACAATTCTTTATGTTAAAGACCTTTCGGAAAAATTAAATAGAATACATAGAAAACAGTTCGAGGTTATTACATATTAGGGCAAATGAATATAAATCCTAGAATACAAAATTGAATTAGACTCAATGATCATATTCAAAGAATCAAATAATACAATAAGAAAAACTGAACTAAAAACTAGTAAATCTGCACCTAAGTAATTTTTTTAGCAAAAAAATTTAATTCGTTTTGCCCAATGTCAAAAATGGCACTTAATTTTTTTCCAAACTGGAAAATTATTCTCTCACTTTTTTCGAGTGACAATTGGATAGATTTTTATTTGTTTTTATAGCAAGGGGTCCTTTCCCACGGTTTCTATTAAACTCTTTGGCAATTTCTAATCATTTGTCGAAAATCAATTTGAATACAACTTATGTTTTTCTTTTCTTTTTTCGTTTTCGACAATATTTTACAGTTTTTGTTGTCTGTTATTGTCGATTTTGATTTGATAAAATTTTAAATTTAACCTTATAACCTAATAAAGACAAACATCATTGCAAATGTATTTGTCCATACCTCAGTTCTAAATGTTTGACTAGTTGTTCGTAGTCTTCTAGCTATTTAGCGTTAGAAAAATATCTGTAATATCTCCTCTTAATGCAAGAATTAATGCTATCGCCCTTTCTTCTACAGACCATCCGTTTACCTTTGCTGCTGCCTCGAATTTTCGCCGATAATTAGTAAATGATAATTTTTCCATCGAATTCTGGAGGTTTCATTCTGTGTATCCCCTCCAAGCCAATTTTTGAATCTATTCCTTACGCTTTGACCTCTTGGTCCAAAGTGTTTGTACTTTCGGCCCTAGATGGAGTTCCTGCTATTTGAATTGTGGCAACCTGTTCTTTTATTTTGTTGATCTCATCATTCACTGTCCGCTTTAACTTATCTATATGTATTTCCACATTTTCGATTATTTTTTCTTCCGATATTTTTGAGTTTTACAATAAATTATCTTCTATATAATGCTTTAGAATTTTCTAATAATTTATCTGATAAGATATCTTCTAAGCTTGTTAAATTTTCTTCCATTTTCCTTAATATTTTCTAATAATTTATCGTCTAAATTTTCCTTTAATGCTTTAGAATTTTCTAATAATTTATCTGACAACGTATCTTCTAAGCTTTTTGAATTTTCTTCTATTTTCATCGAATTTTCTTATCAGGGCATCTCGCAGCCTTTGAATTAATTAATTTTTTATCACTAGTTGCTAGATCTCTTTCTTCCAGTTCCTTTTTTAAATCCATCACCTTCAATTGATCTAAGCACACCATTTTTGACAATTTTAGTTTTTTTATTTTTCACGTTTAAAGTTAACAAAAATAAAACTTTACGCTTGACACCACTGTAATATTTGATTAATACTACTTTTAATTTATATCAAACACGGCTAACAAAATATATTAATTTATATAACACAACATACAAAATTCGACTCTTGTCCGTCCTTTCGGATTATTTGCTTGGTCTAGAACGTTAACATCGCGGTTTCCAGAATAGTCGATGGATTTCGCGCGGCAGTAGCAAATTCTACGTACATTCCATCAGATACAGGGCCGGGCCTAGTTACAATATTCAGTCGAAACATGATTAGCTTTAATAAAGTAAGAAATGCCTCAAAAAATTCTAAATATATGAAATTTTTTTATTAACATGACATAGAACATAATTATACTCAGGGAATAAAAAGTACATAAAAAGTAACACACAGCTAGGATGGAACATGTATAACAGATGAGTTAAAAGAGCTTTCAAGATATTAGATGAAAAGAAGAGAATAATTTGCTTAATGTATTAGTGGACAACTGGCAAGCATCTGCTTTCGGTAGGTCAAGAAAATATGGAATTTTGAAGAAAAATTAATTTTTAGACCTCAATAGGAGAAACACAGTCGGAAAATATAAAGTCAAAGGATCTTCGAGGTATATAAGAGCTATTTAATTAAGAAATTTTGTTTGAAATATTATTGCAAAACCACTTTCATATGGCTTTTGGTTTTACATAAATTGATATTTCTCGCGCATTATCAAACCTTCTATACAGGCTATTTCTTTTACCGTGTGTTAACATTACTATATTCTAAACCATAAGTGATAAGAAGGCGATTAAATGGGCAAAAAGTTAACAATTGTGGAGAACATTATAGTAGCCGAAAAAAATCTACAGAGACTCTCGCTGTTCTGGAATTATATAGGGAAAACAAAAAATGCGATATTTGGTTTTTTGCGCATATCATTTTTATTTAAAAAAAAAGCAAAAAATGGAAAAGGAAAGTTTTATTGTATCTGATATTTTATACAAAATTGTATTAATAAATGTTCAATACGATGTTTCGTGTCTTAACGGCCACCATCAAGTTATTTTTCTTAACACGGACCTATCTTTTTTATTTCAAATACTGATAAACCATTAAAATGAAAATTCATCAGTGACAATATTTTTTAAATACAGTCCTGTCGTAGTTCTTTTGTAAATTCGTTTTGATTTAAAAACAAGCATAAATTGACATACAACTTGGATAAAAAAAGATCAGTGAAGTAAAAAGTAAAAAATTAAGCAAAACAGAAAAAAAGTTTATTTTCTAACAAATGGATGTTAGAGAATGAAACGAATAAAGAAAGTAAATAAATGATATATTATATTAAATGCTCAAATTGACGACCTCTTTGTTGAATGCACATACGTTGTCTGCTCATACAATTTTTGGGGCAATTTTCTGACATAATGCTATTAAATGCATCCCTTATTTTTTGGTAATTGTACTCAGGTAATATCAGATTTGAAATCATAAATCTTCGTTATGTTTTATTATCTTTATCATGCCTATTACCCTTTTTGAAATTGTTAGATAATGTTACATTCATTTTGACAAAATTAAAACAAATTTACAAAAGAGCTACGACCGGACTGTAATTAAAAATTCTTATCACTGATGATGTCAGTTATTTTAGATAAAACGTCGTTAAAATAACAAGTCTGATATATCATTGAATTTGGAATTTAACGGTTTATAAATATTTGTAATAAAAGAGACAGGTCCGTATTTAAAAGAAATATGGTGGCTGTTAAGACACGAAACGTCGTATCAAATATTTATTTTTGCACTTTTGTAGAAAATTTCAGATACAATAAAACTTTCCTTTTCTATTTTTTGATATTTTTTTAAATAATAGCTAAATGCATAATAAAGACATTTTTTCTACTAAATTATTACTAATACTAATAATATATCTATATATAGAAATAAAATTGTAATTAATATGATACTTTTAGATTTTATTTGTATATTAATTTAGCCGCTCCTTCCAATATTCTGCTACCCTGAAGATGTAATAAATATTTATACTTAAAACAATTATTTTATATACGTATTATTTATAATTTGATATTTTAAGGCAGTTCATATTTAAATACCTTTAAAGTCTTTATTAAGTCTTTTTTATTTTAATATTTATACAACTCTTCAATAAGTGAAGATAAAGTTACTCTCGATAGAATTTTTATTTATTTGATCTCAAAATGTATTTAACATTACATTATGTCTATTAATTTGGTGCTAAAATAATTCCTGGGCATTATTACTAGTATTAAATATGTAATATATGAATTTAAAAATTAATTTTTAATTGATCATGTTTCAATAACTACAGATTATGTCGATCTTGTACTGAATAAAAATAACATTTTTTAAATGACATAAATTTTTGACTTAAATGTACAAAACATGACCACTTCTTTAGTTATTCTTCCTCTTTTAAATAAATTCTATTATTACACTGTAATATTCATTATATTAAATGCAATTAACAATGTTAAAAATATCAAAAACTCAAATGATTCTGGTTATGTAATACGTTACGTATTATTAGACTGGACGGATATTTCTGTTGAAGTATTCTTGTGCCTTAAGGAGTTTACAAATTCTTCGTTTTCTTTACGAACTGAAATAAAAAAAATTAAGAGATTAGTATTTAGATAAGTGACATTATTAGGTCAATAGAAATACTATTGATATTCCATTATTTCGTACTAGATACTAATATACTAGTTGTTTAAAAAACTTAACATCGGTCATAATTTTTTTAAAGATAATTAATTCTTATATAGTGTCTGGAGCACAATTCTTAGAAGCTTAGTACTTAGTGATCGCTAAAAATGCTCGTGAGCACATGAAAAGACTCGCGAGCACTCCAAAAGGCTTTGCGAGCCCTCCAAAAGGCATTCAAGCGCCCCAAAATGTTCGTGAGTACACCAAAAGGCTTATGAGTACTCCAAAAGGCATTCAAGCACCCCAAAATGCTCTTTAGTACACCAAGAGACTCGAGAGTACTCCAAAAGGTTCAAGAGCACTTGAATGAAGTCTTGCGAGTACTCCAAAAGATTTTCGAGTACTGCAACAGGCTAACGAGTACTCCAAAGGTAGAGAGAGAGAGAGAGAGAGAGAGAGGATAACCAAAATATCTTATCTCAGGTTTTACAAAAAAAAACAAAAAATCCTTTACAATTTTTTAAAGATAATTAATTCTTATACTGTGTCGGAAGCAGATTGCTTGGAAGCTTAGTTTAGTAATCGCTAAAAATGCTAGTGAGCACTTGAAAAGACTCGCGAGCACTCCAAAAGGCTCTCGAGCCCTCCAAAAGGCATTGAAGCCCCAAAAAATGCTCGTGAGTACACCAAAAGGCTTATGAGTACTCCAAAAGGCATTCAAGCACCCCAAAATGCTCTTTAGTACACCAAAAGACTCGAGAGTACTCCAAAAGGTTCAAGAGCACTTGAATGAAGTCTTGCGAGTACTCCAAAAGATTTTCGAGCACTGCAACAGGCTAACGAGTACTCCAAAGGTAGAGAGAGAGGATAACCAAAATATCTTATCCCAGATTTTACAAAAAAAAAACTTAAACATTGGTCACAATTTTTTTAAAGATAATTAATTCTTATACTGTGTCTGGAGCACAATGCTTAGAAGCTTACTACTTGGTGATCGCTAAAAATGCTCGTGATCACTTGAAAAGACTCGCCAGCACTCCAAAAGGCATTCAAGCATCCAAAAATGCTCTTTAGTACACCAAAAGGCTCGTGAATACTGCAAAAGGTTTAAGAGCACTTGAATGAAGTCTTGAGAGCACTCCAAAAGATTTTCGAGCACTCCAACAGGCCCAACGAGTACTCCAAAGGTAGAGAGAGAGGATAACCAAAATATCTTATCCCAGATTTTACAAAAAAAAACTTAAACATTGTTCACAATTTTTTTAGAGATAATTAATTCTTATATTGTGTCTGGAGAACAATGCTTAGAAGCTTAGTACTAGGTGATCGCTAAAAATGCTCGTGAGCACTTGAAAAGACTAGCCAGCACTCCAAAAGGCATTCAAGCATCCCAAAATGCTCTTTAGTACACCAAAAGACTCGAGAGTACTCCAAAAGGTTCAAGAGCACTTGAATGAAGTCTTGCGAGTACTCCAAAAGATTTTCGAGCACTCCAACAGGCCCAACGAGTACTCCAAAGGTAGAGAGAGAGGATAACCAAAATATCTTATCCCAGATTTTACAAAAAAAAACTTAAACATTGTTCACAATTTTTTTAGAGATAATTAATTCTTATATTGTGTCTGGAGAACAATGCTTAGAAGCTTAGTACTAGGTGATCGCTAAAAATGCTCGTGAGCACTTGAAAAGACTAGCCAGTACTCCGAAAGGCATTCAAGCATCCCAAAATGCTCTTTAGTACACCAAAAGCCTCGTGAATACTACAAAAGGTTTAAGAGCACTTGAATGAAGTCTTGAGAGCACTCCAAAAGATTTTCGAGCACTCCAACAGGCCCAACGAGTACTCCAAAGGTAGAGAGAGAGGATAACCAAAATATCTTATCCCAGATTTTACAAAAAAAAACTTAAACATTGTTCACAATTTTTTTAGAGATAATTAATTCTTATATTGTGTCTGGAGAACAATGCTTAGAAGCTTAGTACTAGGTGATCGCTAAAAATGCTCGTGAGCACTTGAAAAGACTAGCCAGTACTCCGAAAGGCATTCAAGCATCCCAAAAAGCTCTTTAGTACACCAAAAGCCTCGTGAATACTACAAAAGGTTCAAGAGCACTTGAATGAAGTCTTCGAGCACTCCAAAAGATTTTCGAGAACTGCAACAAGCTAACGAGTACTCCAAAGGTAGAGAGAGAGGGTAACCAAAATATCTTATCCCAGATTTTACAATAAAAACTTAAACATCCTTCACAATTTTTTTAAAGATAATTAATTCTTATACTGTGTCGGGAGCACAATGCTTACAAGCTTAATACTTAGTGCTCGCCAAAAATTCTCGTAAGCACTTGAAAAAACTAGTGAGCACTCGAAAAAACTAGTGAGCACTCCAAATGGTTTGCGAGCCCTTCAAAAGGCATTCGAGCACTCCAACATGCTCGCGTGTACACCAAAAGATTCTCGACCACTCCAAAGGGCTTGCGCCCTCCAAAATGCATTCGAACACCCCAAAATTCTCTTGAGTACACCAAAAGGCTCATTAGTACTCCAAAAGGCTCATGAGCACTCGAAAAGTCTTGCGAGCACTCTAAAAGTCTCTCGAGAAATTTCGCTTTAATACAGTTTTGTTTGATTTGTATTTTTGATCGACCTCTCATTATTATATCATCCTGCTGCAAATTTAATTTAATTTATTTATTTATTTATTTATTTACGTTTGTTCAAAATTTTTGACTGTTTTTTTGGTGCCAAATCAATATCAAAAATAATATTAATATGATCTTTTTATCTCGAGTATTATGAATAGGTTATTTTTGTGCGGCATACAAATTTTTTCACATCTCTCGTATGTAAAATTTTAAGATTAAATTTCATATACAGGATGATTCTTTTAGAGAGCTAATTAGGGGTTTCAGGAGAAGTAGGCCGAATTAAAATCTGAAAATTTTGAATATTGGGTTTTCGGGGATGCCCAATCAATCGAAAATATTTAGAACAATCAGCTACTTCCGGTTATACCGGTATCAACTTCCTTATTTTAAATGGAATGCCCTGTATATTTTTAAATTTTTGAATTCTACAAACAATTTTGGTAATATTTTATGTACCTCACCCTATACCTAAATTATACCGTTTTTGAAATATTCACTATTTTTGAAAAAAAATTGCTACTTGCAGTGCAATTTGTAAATGCTTCAAAGTCGGTAAAAAAACAAAATTCCACAAAATTTATTTTGTAGCGTTATAAACAAACCATATTTATATTTTATGGTCATGAGACATAATTTCGTTTATTATACAGGGTGTAAAAAATTTTGTCTCAAACTTTCAACTACAAAAAATGCAATAACTAATTTTTTTCAAATGGATTACCCCATTTGCGATGAACAGTTTGTAAAAAACTTGATATGGGTGGATGAATCAAAATTTATTGGTCATCAGAAAATCCACAAATGGTTAAGCAATTAGGATTTCAAGACAGATGGAGTTTTATTGTATTTGTGCAATGAAAGGTATGTTGACATTGGCAGTAATGGATTTTATACGATCACACGTATTTTATTTGTAGATAGTAAAGTAATGTGCCTACATTTTTATGATGAAAATCTAAACGGCTAAATACTGTTGTTCAAACAGCGCTAAACAATATGCCGGAAGAAGAATGGAACCGAGCATGGTATCAACAAGATGGAGCAACACTTCATAGCAAAGCAGAGGTGGGAATTATGTTGGATAGAATGTTTTATGGAAGGTGGTTAGCTAACCATGGTCCTTATCGGTGGCCACCTCGCTGTAAGGATTTAACCCCTCTCGAGTTTTTTATTTGGGATTACACTAAAAATAGAGTATATGAGCATCCAGTAACATCAAAGGAGGACACGAGAAACAGAGTTAGACAAGCTTTTCATTCGCTTACACTGGAACAAATTCAGCAAAGTACTAACAGAGCTACGGTTGAGAGAATGTACAAGTATTTGGAATAAAATTTTGAACATTTGCTTTAGTAATTTTTTTTTCTTTTTTTATTTATTTTTTTTTCATTATCCTCCATAGGTATTTATCTTGAAATTTTTGCTTCATAAGATTTATTTTCTTTATGTGTTTTAGCAAACTTGCAATAGTTTTGTTAGATATAGTGAATTTAAATGCGGAAATCGCTCTGTAAAAATTCGACAAGTTTTTTTCGCTATTTTAATAATAAATTAATTAAATTAGATCGCAGTAGTCTTATTTTTTTGCAAAACAATTACAAACGCTTATCCAAGGCACGCTATAGAAAATTTGAAAGAAATTTTAAGTTAAAACGGTAATTTTAAATTAAAAGCTAAATAATCTCAAAAACGACTGTGTTTAATTATAGGGACATGTTAAGAAATTATATTCAGAATTTATTGTAGAAACTTCTGCTGTAAAGAAAAATGGGGTAATCCATTTGAAAAAAATTAGTTATTGCATTTTTTGTAGTTGAAAGTTTGAGGCAAAATTTTTTACACCATGTATAATAAACGAAATTATTTCTCATGAGCATAAAATACAAATATGGTTTGTTTATAACGCTACATAATAAATTTTATGAAATTTTGTTTTTTTACCGACTTTGAAGCATTTACAAATTGCACTGCAACTAGCAATTTTTTTTTTAAAAATAGTGAATATCTCAAAAACGGTATAATTTAGGTACAGGTACATAAAATATTACCAAAATTGTTTGTAGAATTCAAATATTTAAAAATATAACAGGGCATTCCATTTAAAATAAGGAAGTTGATACCAACTTCCGGTATAACCGGAAGTAGCTGATTGTTCTAAATATTTTAGATCGATTGGGCATCCCCGAAAACCTCATATCCCAAATCTCTAATTAGATCTAAAAGAATCACCTTGTATCATTTCTATTCATAATGTTAAAAAAATTTTTATTGTATTACCAAACTTGTAATTAGAAGTTTATTTAAATCGGAAAAAATAGTACGCCTATGAAAGAGTGATCGATCAACTAGTTATTTTTCAATTTGGAATAGAAATAGTTTAATTTAATTTTTTGATGAACTATAACAAACGTGCTTACCATAATTTGCCAATTTCATGTTGACATAAAACATGAGGATCCGAAGAAAAAGTATAATAAGTCACATTCATAGTAGCATTTTGAGTTTCCAAAACCACTGTAGATCTGTGCGTTAGAGTAACAATAACAGATAAAATACTGATAAAAGCCAATATAAAAAATATTATTATTACAGTAATAACTATAATTTTTCTTCTTTTATATTTCCTTAACTGCTCTTCAGATAATTCTAGTTGTAAAGGACTCGAATCTGAGTAATTTCTAGACCTAGAGCTTCTTCTAGAGTGGTAAGAACTTTGTCTGGAGTTATCTTTACAAGAATTTCTCCTAGATTTATCTTTATAAGAGCTTTGCCTTGAATTATCTTTAGAAGAATTTCTTCTAGATTTATCTTTATAAGAACTTTGCCTTGAATTACTCTTACAAGAATTTTGTCTAGCGTAAGATCCTCTTCTAGATGGATCTTTTCTTGCTCCCTCATAATATTTGTTGCTACCTCTTCTTTTTCTAGGAGTAAACTGAGTACTTCTCCTAGTTTTGTTACTTCTGGTAAATAGATTTTCTCTTCTTTTTTTTAAAAGAACATCTTCCAGCGACACTGTTCTCCTTAGTTTTCCCGAAGTCGCGTTATTACGATTGTAATCGGAAAACGAACTAGATCTTGATGAAAAATTATCATTTTCAGGAATTTGTAAAAAAATGGACGTATCACTTTTTTCGTTTGTGCCCGAGTACATCTTACAATGAATTTTCTAATCGAACTGACTGAAAACTTTGATTGAAAAATAACGGATAAAATTAACTATCGCAAATTGTGTGATGAAGCCTCCTAAAGAGATATAAATAGAGAATAAGAGCATGTTTATATAATGCATAAACAGACCTATAAATGTTGTTTATTTTATACGGGCACCGTACATAATATAATCGTTTATATGTGAAATGTACGAGGGAGAGTTAAAAATGTTTGATCAGAGAAAAATATATATAAGCAGTGGCTTGTACATTTAAAAATCTAATAAATCAATTATATTCAGTCTCTGAGAAAATTTTATTTCGGTTATTTGGGGGAGCAAAATTTAAATAAATTTTTAAACTCTGATTTCAATGATCAATAACAAATTAAATAACTGATGCGACAATGAGTAACATTAAATAATTTAGAAAAATTACTATTATTTTACTAAGGAAACAATTTCTTTTCGAAAATCTTACATGGATGTTTTTATTAGGTATTTTTCTTAGTTTGTAGTACATTAAAAAAAATAAACAAATGTAAAATATACAAAAAAAAATGCATTTCAGAATATTAAAAAGCAATATATATAATAATTAAAAAAGAGGTTTTTTAATATTAATTTTTATGCTACAATTAATCCTTTGGAAAAATTTTTTAAGACACGACTTTTTGCTTTAGGATAAAATTCTCAAAAAATTTTTTTTGATAACGTGATTAACAATGCATTTATTTATAGAATTGAAATAATATTTATAATTATAAAACGAAACATTTAAAAATAGTTTTTTAGTTTTTGATTTTTTAATTTTTTTTTCACCTGTATCGTAAATTTTATAAACAATTTGAAGAACGGATTCCAGAAGTGGAAAATATGTCAGATTTTTTGTTTGAAATTTACAGAATTTTTATGTTGATTTTTAAAATATAAAAATTAACAAAAACAGAAGTATTTAAAAAATTATAATTAAATTTTAAAGTTTATGGTCATACCTATTTTTTCCCATTTTTCTCTATTTATCTTTATTTTTTCTTTTCTTTTCTTTTTATGCCTTTTTTGCCTTCTTTACCATGTTTTTGCCTTTATTTGGCATTTACTTTTGTCTTTTTTGCTTTTTTACACCTTTTTTCCTTTTTTTGGCCGTTTTAGCCCTTTTTTTTCTTAATCTTTTTTATTAACCTTATTTGGCCATTTTTGACCTTTTTGCATCTTTTTATACTTTATTTTCTTCTATTTTGCCTTTTTTTCTTTTTTACCTTTTTTGACGTTTTACCCCTTTTAGACCTTTTTTGCTTTTTTAATTTATTTTTTACTTATTTGGACTTTTTGGACTTTTTTGGATTTTTTTGGAATTTTTAGGGCTTTTTTGGATTTTTTTGGTCTTTTTTGGACTTTAAAATGTAAAAATTACTTGATTAACAAAAACATAAGTATTAAAAAAATTGCGACAAAAAAATTATTTTTTGACGAATTATTGTGGTCGAAATTCTACCGTAAATCATTAAATTTTAATGTTTATTGGCATACCTATTTTTTCCCATTTTTCAATATTTTTTTTTATTTATCTTAATTTTTTACAATTTTTTTTCCTTTACTAAGCCATTTTTTGCCATCTTTTACCACGTTTTTGCCATTATTTTACCTCTATTTTGCCTTTTTTGGCCTTTTTTGGGCTTTTTTGACTTTTTTGGCCTTTTTTGGCCTTTTTTTGTCTTTATTTCGTTTTTTTCTGCTTGTTTTAAAACTTTTTTTTCTTTTTTAGCGTTTTTGGCTTTTTCCACTTTGTCGTATTTCTTTTTTAATTACTTTTGGTTGATTTTTTTACCATTTTTTCCTTTTTTTTGTCTAGTAATTTTTCATTTCGTTTTTTTCTGCTTGTTTTTAAACTTTTTTTTACTTTTTTTGGCTTTTTTCCACTTTGTCGTATTTCCTTTTTTTTTAATTTTGGTTGATTTTTTTACCATTTTTTCCTTTTTTTTTGCCTAGTAATTTTTTTTACTTATTTGGACCATTTTGGACTTCCTTGGACTTTTTTGGCATTTTTTGGACTTTTTTGGACTTTTTAGCCTTTTTGGACTTTTTGGAATGTTTGGTTTTTATTTTGTTTTTTTTGCTTGTTTTAAAACTTTTTTTTACTTTTTTGCCGTTTTTGGCTTGTTTCCACTTTGCTTTATAGTATTTCCTTTTTTTTACTTTTGGTTGATTTTTTTACCATTTTTTCCTTATTTTTGCCTTTTAATTTTTTTTACTTATTTGGACTTTCTTGGACTTTTTTGGCCTTTTTTGGACTTTTTTTGGCATTTTTTGTCTTAATTTCGGTTTTTTTGCTTGTTTTAAAACCTTTTTTTACTTTTTTGGCGTTTTGGCTTTTTCCACTTTTCTTTGTCATATTTCCTTTTTTTTACTTTTGGTTGATTTTTTTACCATTTTTTCCTTTTAATTATTTGGGCTTTCTTGGACTTTTTTGGCCTTTTTTGGCATTTTTTGGCATTTTTTGTCTTTATTCCGGTTTTTTTGCTTGTTTTAAAACCTTTTTTTACTTTTTTAGCGTTCTGGCTTTTTTCCACTTTTCTTTGTCGTATTTCCTTTTTTTTTACTTTTGGTTGATTTTTTACCATTTTTTTGCTTTAATTTACCTTTTTTCCTTTATTTCACCTTTTTTTCTTTTTTTTTCCTTTTGTAACCTTTTTTTTTTGTCTTTTTTTGCCACTTTTTACAAATTGTATTAAGACTCTTATCTAATTTTTGTTTTTTGTTTATTTTCAGTTTTTTTTTATTTTTGCCGAAATTTAGCAATTCTTTATCGTTTTTAACAATTGTTTTGCCTTTTTTGAAATAATTCGTTACCTTGTTGCCGGGAAAATTAGAAGATGACACAGCCGATTATTTTTGCTACTTTTTCCCATTTTCTTATTGTTTCCTGTTTTTTTTATTACTCTTCTTTTTACTGTTTTTCCTATTTCTATTTTTTCCGATCCGATTTTTTCCCATTTTTTCATATTTTTTTAAATGTAAATATTTCAATTCCCAACCACAAATTAACTCCAGGATAAAAGGAATAGACGCATTGTATTGGTTTTCCGAATTTAGAAGATAAAATCAATGAATAATCCAAATTCATACAAAATCTAATTATAGATCAAAGAAAAACTTTCACTTTCACAAAATTTGAATTTGAGTATTTTGAAACCCGTCGCAAATCGATTGGTGTAAATTAAGACACTAAAAAGGAGAGCGAATATTTGCACTCAATAATCCGCAAAAAATAATGAATTAAAAAATTTGTTTGTTTAAAGTTAAAAAAACCATTTTCTATAAAATGACAACAGTTAACAAAAAATTACTTAACCAATTAATAATTATAATAATAATAAATCATTCTTAAAAATAAAACAAAATACTACACATAAATACCGGAAATTTGTTTATGTTTGGTACAGTTCATATTTTTATATTTATTCAAGTGTATGTTTGACTTACCCATTTCGTCAATAATAGGCGCCATCCTCAATGTAATCCCAACTAACAGGAGGCACATGAAAAGCAACAAACCAGCTGTAGCAACTATAGTCCATTTAGCTTTTTTAGTTGAATCCTCTACAGTTAAATGTTTATAATTCTCATCGATAATACCAGCTTCAACTAAATACCCGTGTTGTGCCATAGCCATCCGTTTTTTCATTTTTCTTTTTCGACGTTTTCTTCGTTTTCTTCTAGCCCTTCGACGCGCCTCCTCTGATATTATCGTATCTATCTCGTCATCGTGGTAATGAGATGTGTAATCGTCTTCAAAATGCATTCTAGAAAATAAAACGTAAATTGGACTCATATTTAGTCTCCATTTAAAAGATTAAGGGTCGATTGCACCAATATATACTTAAGCAAGGAATAGCTAAGGGATCCATAAGGTTAAGAAGTTCTTAATTGTTGTAAGAATATGGTACATTTTCCTTTTTAAATGTTGCACATGCTGTGGAAAAGTGAAAAGATGAGCATCTACCATTAACTAACCTCACTTTTTAATTATCCAAGTTTCAACTTGAAACTTTTCAAGTTCAAGATAAGTGAAACTGAGATGATTTGAAGCCAAAATAAAAGAAAAAAAAACGAATTACTAATTTCACTCCTAATGAAACAATGTTGCTAATATCCTTTGTCAGCTGTCAGTATTCGTTTACCTATTATGGGGATATGCTAGCTGGTCTTCTATCAGAGTCAAAATATTTAAAACAGTTTCTTTTGTTAGCCTAAACCTTCTAAAAAATCCAATAGGATCCATTTCCTCAAAGTAATTTGATCGTATATAAATTTGTCTGGGTACACCTACTTTAACCAATTCTACAAGTTCTATGTCGTCTTCAATGTAATCTGAGTCATCCTCTAAATATTCTAGGTACTCCATTATCAATATATATTTATACTAACTTTCCCTAGGAAGTAATTTATGAATTGCAAGAATTAAACAAATACTATAAATTAAAATATAACCTAAAAATTTCGCTTCCTTGCTAAAGGACAGTTTTAAGTGATCGCTGACAAATGCTTAGCAAATCAAGCTTTAAGAAGAGGATAAGCATTCAATAACATTGGTGCAACGAAAATTAAGATTTTATGGGTTGCTTAGTGGTAAGGATTCTTTAAATTCATTGGTGCAATCGGGTATAAATAACAATATTATAATAGATTCTTACATGTGTCCTTCGATGTCTTGACTACAACAACAGCTTGGAGGTCTTTCACTGATAGAAGTATAACTTTCCATATTATCATATAGTACGGATCTGTTTCTTTCTTCATCACTAACAATAGATGAAGCTTCGAAACTGGGCATTCTAGACTGGTACTGATGACTACCAGCTGAAGATAACGACGATTCTTTTTTAAGAGCTGAAAAAATATTTAGTATCACAATAAGTCAAAGGACCACGTACTTTTCTTATGGAAGCGGGAGCACCGTCAAATTGTCTGAATTTTTAATATGTTGTAGTATTTGATGTCCTGATCAAAAGTCTCCATCGGCCCAACTATTTCTAGTTTTCGATATACAGGGCCTTGAAGTTCAAGATCTCAAAATTTTTAAAATGCTTACCATAAAGTCCCTTTTGAATATTTTTGAAAGTTTTTGGCTGGTATATGGAGCCAAAATACATACTTAATGATAGTCTATAAAATATCAATTTTTATAGTAACAAAAAATGATTATGAAGTAAGGGAAATCTTCTTCCATGAAGAATCTATTTGTAGATTCTGTAATGAGGCGGACGAATCAGCCTCTTACGTGATCTTCGAATCTAAAGGACTCAGATGGTGGAGATACAGATACATAGAAGCATCAGAGTGACCATCCCGATGTTTCGAATCAAACCAACCAACTGACCAAGGGGAATGTTATAAATTAATTATTTCCACATACTGCGTAATATTATGGTACTGTCTTTGTATTGACTAAAAAAAGTCATACTTACAGAAATTTACTTGCTTTTATTGTTAAGTTAAGACATGGGTTATCTGATGACTTTATAAAGTTACTCTTTAATTATTCTTCTAGTTTAGTAATGTCTAATGTTCGTCTCTCACTGACACAAAGATTTGTACCTAATAACATCTGATTCATATCAATAAAATAGGCTCTATAACCCTACACCAGGTATTCCAAGAGCAATTGTTTATGTAGACTGTACATATAACTCCATTGAGAAGAGCAGTAATTTTATAATATTACGTCAGTCAGCCTGAAATTATAGTAGCTCCTGATGGATACATTTTAGCAGTTAACGGTCCCTATTTTTCTGACTCACGAAATAATGATGCTATGATTTTAAGGCAGGGTTTACAAAATTATATTGATTGAATGGCAAACTGATTTGAAGATGGGGATGTAGTAATAGTTGATAGAGGCTACAGAGACGCTATTGCTACGTTTGAAGATCTAGGTCTCATTTCTTATAAGCCACCTTTACTTAAACCCATCATATATACAAGATAAACTACAAAGAGACGAACCTAATGTTTTAGAAATTGAAGAATTAAGAGAGGAACTAAATTTTTTATGTTTTAGAATCTATTCTAGATTTAGAAACGTAACTTAGTATATGTTGTGGTTGGCATAAGAAAATGCACCTTATGAATACAATCGACCAGTTTTCTACCACTACTACAAGTGGCCATCCGGTGCGAAAACTTTAGGTATATATTGTAACAATTTTGTGGTTTTTTGGATATGCTAAGCATCAGAATAATATTAGATTTCCATCAATACGTCTACTAAATAGTGGTAACGATGCTGCAAATCAGAAAATATTGTTCTCGGACCCTTTATAGAAGATCTTTAAAGTGCAACCACCGTCAAATATTGTACATGATTCTTTTGTTGATTCTTGACGTCTTTTTTTCAATAAAATCAGTCATTTCTTCGTTGACCCGTTATTTTGACTCAAATGTGTCACAGTTCAACTTACTTGTAATCCGATCAACTTAACAGTCATTTCTGCATCTACCATATAGGTAAATACGAGTGATTAGTCTAATCTTTGAATTTATCTTCATACTTTAAATACTTTTTGTAATGGAGTATTGAATGGCCTTGTAACGAAGTTTTCGTTACGAAACGATTTTCTTGATTAATTCCGCGAGATCTCTGCCTAAATAATAAATAAATGGCCAGTGCCTTTCAAAATTAATTTTCATGAACCCGCAATCTTTCAATTTTTGTAAGGTGTATACCTTGTTTTTTTAATTATTAAGATCCGCGAAACATTTTATGTAAATAATAATAAAATAAGCCATCGAGTCCTCCCCTCTCTACACCGTATGTAGCAACGATCGATCGAGAATCAATCGCGATATTGAATCTTGAATCAGCGGTCAGTTAGTTCGCAGATACTGTTAGAACCAGTCGACTACCCAGCAGCTGCCGTAGGATACGATATACCGGGTTAGCAATTCTAAGTATAAATAAAAATTATTTCGTAGTTTTGAATTAAAATCAATTTAAATGAAATATACCAAGTCCGTGATTCCGATTATACGCAAGCGCGAATTAGTAGAGGGTACTTAAAGGAAGAATCGCGAAATAAAATTTAGTTGTGTCTACCGCTTGGACCAGAGTAGTCGAAGGAATCATTAGCTCCGTCGAGAAAGGTATTATTTGCTATTAATATAATTTTGGGTTTTGAAAAATAAGTCTTTAGTTTCGAAATTCGTGAAAATATTCCAAGTCATTACTTTCCGGTATCGCGCATGTGCCAATCCCCTCCTCGTCCGTCGCAAAGGAGTGGGATATAGAGAGAATCGGTCGTTCTAGTTTTCGCAGATTAAAAATTCAGTCTTCTTCGAGCCGCTAGCAGAATCAACACGCTGACCAGGGAAACCATCCAGGATAGGACCTGTGAGACATAATATCTATTAAGTATTTAATGTTAATTGTTAGATTAATTTTTCGTTATTACTTTGCTACGACCCGCGTTAAGTTAGGAAAACCGACAGAAAGTGCTTCCTGTGTCTTTTGGTACGCTGCACTATCCGTCACCGCGTACTAACCGTCAAGGGACGATAAGGAAATTATAAAAACAAGATTTTGATTTAAAATCTGTCGCATATCGCGGTTCGGTGAGCTTACGACTGGTCTCGTTATTCAGTTATACCTTAGACCGTGACTTTACGCGTGATTGGCTTTAGTTGCATGTACCGTGCTTGACTCGCTTAAATAATCTGTATGTAGTCCCCGCAATTAATGCTTTGGTATTGAAACTTGTTGCACGCCCTCCTTTTCCTTTTTTTCCCCGTCTCCTGTGTTATTTTTAAGTAATAAAGCTGTTTACCGTACCACTTGGATTCTTATTTATTTACTTTTTGTTATTATTCTTACTTATTTTTCATATTTACGAGTATCACCAGCAACGCAGCGAATACCCAGGTCCTCAACCCAGTGGAGCAAGTAAAGCCCGCCATACTAACCTAAAACGCATTGTTCAATACCATAAATGACCCCTGGAGTATTCTTTCTCCACTGGCGCTGCCCGTGCAAGTGGCCTTCACACTCAAAACGGAAGATGGCGCCCGAGGAAACCCGAAACCTGGACAAAAGGCGCCAAAAACACCGCTTGACGTCGCAAAGAGCGTTACAGCCTTATACTATGAAAACCCATTTCATACAGCATACCGAAACGTATGCTTTTTTTATTATAAAATAAGTAAGTAGGTAATATGTACCTAGTTTCAATTATTTGGCATCTGTTGTGGATTTGTGTATTTTGTCAAGCTCTAAATACAAAAATAGTACCATAATATTGCGCATATGTGGAAATAATTAATTTATAACATTCCCCTTGGTCCTTTCCCCTTGGTCAGTTGGTTGGCTCTGATGCTTCTATGTGTCTGTATCTCTACCATTGTCTTCATAAGGTGCATTTTCGTATGCCAACCACAACATATACTAAGTTACGTTTCTAAATCTAGAATAGATTCTAAAACATAGAAAATTTAGTTCCTCTCTTAATTCTTCAATTTAGGTTCGTCTCTTTGTAGTTTATCTTGTATATATGATAGGCTTAAGTAAATGTGGCATATAAGAAATGAGACCTAGATCTTCAAACGTAGCAATAGCGTCTCTGTAGCCTCTATCAACTATTACTACATCCCCATCTTCAAATCAGTTTGCCATTCCATCAATATAATTTTGTACACCCTGCCGTAAAATCACAGCATCATTATTTCGTGAGTCAGAAAAATAGGGACCGTTAACTGCTAAAATGTATCCATCAGGAGCTACTATAATTTCAGGCTGACTGACGTAATATTATAAAATTACTGCTCTTCTCAATGGAGTTATATGTACAGTCTACATAAACAATTGCTCTTGGAATACCTGGTGTAGGGTTATAGAGCCTATTTTATTGATATGAATCCGATGTTATTAGGTACAAATCTTTGTGTCAGTGAGAGACGAACATTAGACTTCTAAACTAGAAGAATAATTAAAGAGTAACTTTATAAAGTCATCAGATAACCCATGCCTTAACTTAACAATAAAAGCAAGTAAATTTCTGTAAGTATGACTTTTTTTAGTCAATACAAAGACAGTACCATAATATTACGCAGTATGTGGAAATAATTAATTTATAACATTCCCCTTGGTCAGTCGGTTGGTTTGATTCGAAAAATCGGGATGGTCGCTCTGATGCTTTTATGTGTCTGTATCTCCACCATCTGAGTCCTTTAGATTCGAAGATCACGTAAGAGGCTGATTCGTCAGCCTCATTACAGAATCTACAAATAGATTCTTCATGGAAGAAGATTTTCCTTACTTCGTAATCATTTTTTGTTACTATAAAAATTGATATTTTATAGACAAAACGTTTAATATTTCGAAAAGTAGCCATAGGATATAATTTTATTACCATTAGGAATTTTGAAAGAGAACGTCGAGATGTATCATATATCAAATTTTAGGAAACTTTGACGGAGATTTTTTTTCAATGTTATTTTACGCTATATTTGTAATGTAAAAATACATATTTTATCTAAAAAAGGTCTGTGACAGCTTGAATCACCCTGTAAATGTCAATATTTTAATTTTGATCATGGACATCAAATACTACAACATACTAAAAATTCAGACAATTTGACGGTGCTCCCGCTTTCATAAGAAAAGTGCGTGGTCCTTTGTTAAATAAACAGGTAATAAAATTACCAGATTTTCTCGTAACAATTCCAGCATCACCTACAGATTCTATTTTCCTTTCATTTACAATTCCAATTTTAACTTTTTTCACCTCATCTTTATCTTCATCGTTCTTATTAGTGCTATGACTAGAAGTTGTAGACGTTAATCTAAAACGTTTTAGAATTGATTTTGGATTTGAATGAACACTTGATTGTTTGCGATTGTCATTTTTTAAAGCTTCTATCTTATTCGCGACTAACGTTTGAAGAATGGCCTCCAAACGCGCCAGACTTAAAGCCACGTTTCTTTTGTGATCTACTGCGCAGAGGTCTTCGGTTGATACCGCCTTGTCTTCCATGATTTCGAAATAATTTAATCACAATTATCATCTATAACAAACAGAAAATAATTAAAATAGTTTTCGTAACTTAAAATAAAAATGATGTTTAACTTTTAAAATTAAAATATTATGGGTATTTTTTGTGATTTATTTTACTAATTGCATATGACTCACTTTTAACATAAAAATATACAAAGTAAATTAAAGAAAAACATTTGGTAATTACTTAACTGGTTTATTCATACTTGAAAATTTTAAGTTTTCTAATTTAATTGTTTTCAATTTATTTTGGAAACAGATCAAAAATTCTAATGCCGTATGGTTTAAAAAATATTTTTGTTTTTAATTCTTACACAAACGAGGGTCAATACTCGCAAAATATTTTCGTTGAATGTATTTATTCATAAAAAGTAATGAGCCAATAATTTTTGTTTATGGTAGTTTCGAGACCGAATACATTTCCAGTGGTTAAAAATAATTTTACTGGTAAAATGTAATATATAAAAAAATTATACTTGTTTAATTTTATAAAGATCCTAAATAGATAAAAAAAATTTTTTACTATCTGATCATAACAATAAATACAAAAGAAAAGCCTACCTGGAATTATGATGAAGTAAGGGCAGATATGAATTGGAAAGAGTAAATTGTTTTTGCTAACTAGTTATACAGCCTCGGAAAAATAGTATATTATGTACCAAGGGACTAAAGTGCTACTTTTAACCCCGAGAGTGAATATTGCTGCCCTAGCGGAAGTAGGGCAACAATCACTTGAGGGATTAAAAGTAGCACTTTAATCACGTGATACATACGCTATTTTTTTGCACCTACGATTACTTAATGGTTATGAAAAGTTATTAAAAAAAAAAGATTAAAAAAACTGAACGAGGTCTTGTTAGCGACGACCCATATGAAATCGCTTTCTTCGTAACTAAGCGAAAACGGGCTATAGTATCTTCGGGAGAAATGATCCCCATCGAATTCTGAACAACTTAATTTTTTTCTGTGGTCTGTATGTCTGTCTGTCTGGTTGTCGTCCGCAAAGTTTAAAAATATCATAACTTTTGAATGCTTCAATGTATCAACGTGAAATTTTCACCATTTTTTAAGATCCACGAGTATTACATTTTAGTAGAAAATGAGTAGAATCGGAAAATGAATGAACAGGATTTACCGGGTTTTTTTCACTTTTTTCTAGTTTCACAGGAAACACGCTGTAGGTCGTAATTTTTGAACAAACCACTTCAAATTTGGCAAAAAATTACCTTGAAGTACTGTTACGAAACCTATTGAAAATCGAAATAATCGGAAAATTTCTTGTAGGTTTTCTCGATTTGTTTTTCCGAAAATGTCATCATTTTAGAAAATCGATATCTCTAAAACCGTAAAAGATATTCAAAAAATAAAAATACGTAAATGTAGGACTGAAATGGCTCAACAAGTGTTATTTGAAGTATTTTTCCCAAATTTGTTAAGAAAGTTGGGAAAAAAAAGAAAATAAAAAATAAGAATTTTTTCGAAATTAAATTGCGAAAATCTCGATGGGGAATACCGAAAAATGTCAGGAGTAATTTTTTGTTGTACTTGAAAGGATCCTATTAAATAAAAAAAAATATTGGAAAATGGGAAAAAAACGAGAATGGGGACAAAAATATGAAAAAATAGGGAAAAAAAATTGGAAAATAAGAAAGAAGAATAATGAAAAAATGGAGAAAAATAAAAAATAATGAAAAAATAATGAAATCTAGAAAAAAAATATTGGAAAATAGGAAAAAAAATATTGGAAAATTGGGAAAAAAATATTTTAAAATAGGTAAAAAAATAAGAAATAGGGAAACAAATACTGAAAAATATGGAAAAAGATAGTGAAACATGGCGAAAAAAAAATAATGAAAAAATTGGGAAAAATAAAATAAAAAAAGATATGGAAAAAATATTGAAAAATGGGGAAAAAATATTGGAAAATAGGAAAAAATAAATAATAAAAAATAAGGAAACAAATAATGAAAAAGAAGCAATAAAATAATGAAAAATAGTGAAAAAAATATTAAAGAAAAATAGAGAAAAAAATAATGAAATATTGGAAAAAAAATAATAAAAATTCGGGAAAAAAGTATTGGAAAATTGGAAAAAATGACGAAAAATAAGGAAACAAATAATGAAAAATGTGGAAAAAAATAACGAAAAATTGTAAAAAAAAATAATGAAAAAATAATAAGAAATATATGGAAAAATATTGAAAAATAGAGAAAAAAATAATGAAAAATAGGGAAACAAATAATTTAAAATAGGGAAATAAATAATGAAGAAGAGGAAAAAAATATTGAAAAATGGGAAAAAATAATGAAAAAATAGACAAAAAATAATGAAGAATAGGAAAAAACAATGAAAATTAGGTAAAAAATAATGGAAAATAGGGAAACAAATATTGGAAAATACGGAAAAAATATTGGTAGGGAAAAAATTATAAAAATGTAATGAAAAAATAGAGAAACAATTAATGAAAGATAGGGAAGAAAATAACAAAAATAGAAAAGAAAATAACGAAAAATACGGAAAAAGTATTGGAAAATAGGGAAAAAATAATCAAAACTAAACAAAAAAATAATGAAAAATAGGTAAAAAAATATTGGAAAATATAAAAATAATATTTTAAAATGGGGAAAAAAATATTGGAAAATGGGGAAAAATTATAAAAAAATGGAAAAGAATAATAAAAAATAGGGACAAAAATATTGGAAAATACGGAAAAAAATAATGAAAAATAAGGAAAAAATAACGAAAAATACGGAAAAAATATTGGAAAATTGGGAAAAGAATAATCAAAAATTGGAAAAAATAATAAAAAAATAGAAAAAAAATGAAAAGAAAAATAATGAAAAATAGGGAAAGAAAGAGAGAGGAAGAGAAATATTAAATCATATAAGAAATTTAGTTCTCCCGATAGCAAAAACTGTTTTTTGTGAGTCTTAAGGAAACGCGTATAGGTGGGTATAAAAAATGCCATAACTTTTGAATGCTTCAATGTATCGACGTGAAACTTTCACCATTTTTTAAGACCTACGAGTATTACAGTTCAATAGAAAATGAACGGAATCGGAAAATGAATAAAGGGGGTTTTCCGGGATTTTCTCCTTTTTTTTTCTAGTTTCACAGGAAACACGCTGTTGGTCGTAATTTTTGAACAATCCACTTCAAATTTGTAAAAAAATACCTTGAAGTACTGTTACGAAACCTATTGAAAATCTAAATAATCGGAAAATTTCTTGAAGGTTTTCCCGAATTGTTTATCCGAAAATGTTATTATTTTATAAAATTCGATATCTCTGAAACCGTAAAAGATATTCAAAAAATAAGTAGGACGGAAATAGCTCAATAAGTATTATTTGAAGTATTTTTTTTCAATTTTTCCTGGATTTTTCGATTTCACTTGATTTCATCAACTTTCTTAATCGAATTTTCCAATCTTTTCGATTTGTTCCGAAAACCTCAATGGTTTTTTGTTGATTTTTTCCGATTTTTCCTGGGTTTATTCGATTTTATTTTAAATGTCTTGAATTTTTTCGATTTCTTCGATATTTTCAATTTTTTCAAATTTTTTTGTAATTTTTGTCTATATCCCCTAAATTTCCTCATTTTTTCATATATTTTCATAGTTTCTCTATTTTTCCATTTTTTCCAATTTTTTCCGATTTGTTCAATTTTTTTTTATAGATCTTTTCAATTTTTTTTTATATTTTTTCCGATATTTCCTGGATTTTTCGATTTCCCTTGATTTCATCAACTTTTTTTTTCGATTTTTCCAATTTGTCAATGTTTTGTTTTATTTTTTATTTTTTACAATTTTCCTGGGTTTATTCGATTTTTTTAATTGTATCGATTTTTTCAATTTTTTTCAATTTGTTCTAATTTTTTTCTAATTTTTGCCCATTTCCCCTAAATTTCCTCATTTTTTCGTATTTTTTCATAGTTTCTCTATTTTTCCATTTTTTCCAATTTTTTCCGATTTGTTCAATTTATTTGTATAGATCTTGTCAATTTTTTTTTATATTTTTTCCGATATTTCCTTGATTTTTCGATTTCACTTGATTTCATCAACTTTTTTTTTTCGATTTTTCCCATTTGTAAATGTTTTGTTTGTTTTTTATTTTTTCCGTTTTTCCTGGGTTTATTCGTTTGTTTTAAATGTCTCGATTTTTTCGATTTTTCCAATTTTTCCATTTTATTTTCAATTTTTTCGAATTTTTTCGGATTTGTTCAATTTTTTTTATAGAACTTTTCTTTTTTTTTATATTATTTCCGATTTTCCCAGAATTTCCCTTGATTCCATCAACTTTTTTTTCGATTTTTTAAAATTTGGCAGTTTTTTTTTATTTTTTCCGATTTTGCTGGGTTTATTCGATTTTACTTTCCCGGGCCCATCAAAGGGGAAGTAAGGTGAACGAGCAAAAAAAATCGATATATCGATGGAAATATCCATTTTGAGGTCCCTCCAAGAAGATTGAAACCATTTCCAGCGTATGGTCTGTCTGTGTGTCTGTGTGTAATCTTCCACGATAACTGCCGGACCGTTTGACCAATCAAGCTGAAATTTGGTATGGAGGGTCGGTGTGTGAGTAGAATGCGACCATTAGATTTTGGTTTAAATTGGTAGAGTAGAAGGCCCTCAAGACCGACATTGATTAAATACACATGTAACAATTTTTTACTTTTTTTAAATTTTAAGGACAAACAATACACTTTAGTGCCAAATGTTGTAGTACAAAGTTTTAGAGAATAAAATTCCCTATAACTTTTGTTTCAAACTTTTTCCAGAATTTCCAATAGTTGCGGCACTAGAGGGCGCGGAAAAATGTGCATGTAGGTATTCTCTATTTTTCATTGATTTTAAGAACAAACAATACACTTCAGTACAAAATGTTGTAGTACAAAGTTTTAGAGCATAAAATTCCCTACAACTCTTGTCTGAGACTTTTTCTAGAATTTCCAATAGTTGCGCCACTAGAGGGCGCATAAAAAATGTGCATGTAGGTTTTCTCTAGTTTTTATTGATTTTGAGGACAAACAATACATTTTAGTGCAAAATTTTCTGGTGCAAAGTTGTAAAGAATTGAATTTTCTTTAACTTTTTATCGAATTCCTCATAGTTACACCGCTAGATGGCGAGAAAAATACACATTTAGGATTTTCCATTTTTTAAAATTGGAGGTAAATTATGCTCTTTAGTGCAAAATGTTTCAGTGCAAAGTTGTAAAGCATAAAATTCCCTATACAACGTGCGCATGCGCAGCTTATGTCATTATCAACATTGAAATATCAATTCGGTAGACGTATTTTGTTATTCAAGGGACTAAAAATTTTTTAATCCTTAGGACGGGGGACTAAAAATATTATAATCCCAAGCGAGTAAAAGTGGTACTTTAGTCCCTAAAATGAGAGAGTTAAATGCGAGTTTTAGTCCCTGATGCTCAAAAACACTATTTTTGCCGAGTTAGAACATGAAAGTACAGTTATTGCCAAAATGATTTTTATAAATAATATTCAAATACTAAAATTTAGCAAAATTAGGAATAAAATCCTTCATAGAATTATTTACCTTTTCTGTAAAATCTAAACACTAGTTATACTTCCCATTTTCTCATCGCAAAACTAAACTAATTATCTCCCTGTATAAATAATATTTACCTTTGATGAAAATTAATTGTCTAAAACAAAGGTAGAGGATTTCAGAGACGTTGGGTTAGCTGTATCCTGGGGAAGAGAAACGTAAATAATAGCTATCATGTGCATTAAAACACCTTTGTTTGCTTAAGCTAAATTCCCGTGCAGTAACTGGGAAAATACGACATTAAAGGACTTGCGAACATGATGAAATGGATCAAAAGACCACCTTACGTAATTATCTGAAATTAAGATTTTATACAGAAGTAAAAGAATTAGATTAAAAAATATTAAAATGTACAATAATGGACATTAAGAGGCGGCAATACCATATGTTATCTTGCCTGAAATCGTTTTTGGACGAACGCTCCGTTAATATTAAAGCTAGGAAGCTGCGATTTTCATCGATCGATTCTGTAGTCAATTCTTTAGAGCGCGTCTGTGGCACTTTTTTTAAAATAATTTTAGTAAAAGGAATACGACTATCAACTTTTTTATCTAGACAAATTTGAAAAATGTAGCACAGACGCGCTCTTCTCATAAATATTTTAAATATCATGATAAAAACCGCAGATTTTTAGTTGCTATATTAGGCGAGTTCTCGTCCAAATACGAGTAATTATGTTTTATGGCGCTCTACCCTGTTCTGCGCAGAAAAAATTGAACTAGAAGGTAGGATTATTTAACATTTACCGGAAAATATTTAAAAAAAATTTTGCACCCAATTTATTAGAATAGAAGCACATTTTCCTTGGGTAAATCTCTAACCGGCAAACACAAAAGTCACGTGGTGTATGGACTTCTTAATATGAACTGAAAGATTCATATAATAATTTTCTATGAAAATTAATGCATTTATAAGTTAAAATCTGATCCGATCTGATTAAAATGCACACAAACGTTAAATATAAAAATCATGGTCACCTTCGCTGAAAGCAGCTCGTGAATATTCATTGAGATGTTATTTTGTATTTTAAATATAATTAAATGTATATTTATTTGAAGTTAACAAGTTTATTTTTACAAACGTGCGAAAATAGCTAATAAATTATTGTGTCATTTGGATTTGTTAAAAGTATTTAAATAATGTTATTTAAAATTAAACATATAGAAAGCTACATTTTTTATTTGTCAAAAAATATTTACAAAATATTTGAAATTATTGGTGTTTTACTTAGAAACAAACGTAATACTTATATATAGCTGCATAAATTTCAATAATTTTTTCCTGGAAACTTTTCCGGGATCATATTGTACAAAAGAAAAAAATTCGCGTATCCATTGCTCGAATCGTAAGTTATGGTCTTAAATTAGTACAAAAATCCCAAAAAAGCACTTTGGGTTATCCAAAAATTTCCAATTTTTCGAGTAACTTTCTGGAACTTAGTTCCTTAACGCACCTAACGGAAAAATAGTGAAAAATGGAGAAAAATAAAATAAAATGGGGAATTAAAAGAAATAGGCAAAAATAATGGAAAACAGGGAAAAAATAGGGAAAAACGGGAAAAAAGAAGGGAAAATAAAGTAAAATAAAAAATCGATTGTGTCGCCCCGAAACTTTCCCGACGAGTATCCAGAGACGAATAATTTTTCAGATATTTAATGTTAAAGTTTAAAATTTTGACATTTTTTTATTTTTGACAGGTGGCAGATGGAAAAATAATTTTGATTGTTCCGCATAGAGTTTTTCAAGGGCTTTCAAATGACATATTACAAGTCAAATTCCGTCACATACTGCTTCTGTCATTTTTTGACAGTCACGTGTCGTACAAAAACTGATATAAGTTCTTGCGACGTGTATCCCAAACCCATATACCAAATTTCAGCTCAATCGGCCTCTATCGTGAAAGAATACAGACACACAGACAGACAGACAGACTTCCATCTGGAAATGGTCTTAATCATCTCAGATGACCTCAAAATGGATATTTCCATCTTTATCTCGAAATTTTTTTTTCCCGTTGACAATACTTTCCCTTCTCGTAGGTGGGTCGGGAAAGTAAAATTAGAAAACCAAAAAAGAAAAACAGAACAATGGGGAAAAAACAGGAAAAACAAAAAATGAGAAAAACGAGGAAAACTAGAAGAATCGAAAAAATCAGAAAACATTGCAAAGAATTGAAAGAAAAATCAGAAAATTTTGGACAACAAATGAAAAATAAAATTGTAAAATACGAAAAAAAACGACATATTAAAAAAATCGAAAAAAATTGCAACAAAACCGCAAAAAAAACGAAAAAGAAGACGCAATAAACGAAAAAGAAGTAGCAAAAACGCAAGAAATAGAAAAATACCGCAGCAAAAAATCGTAAGCAAATTGTAATCATAACAATTTTTTTCATTAAAAAATATCGGAAAAAATTATAAAATTGAAAAAAAAATCACAACAAAATTCCAAAAAAAAATGGCATAAAAAATCGCAAAAAATCAAAGGAAAGAAAACAAATAACGAAAGAAATATAAAAAAAAACAGCAATGGAAAAAAATTGGGAAAATTAGAAAACCAAAAAAGAAAAAAAACAAAAAAATCAGAAACACGAGGAAAACTAGAAGAATCGAAAAAATCAGAAAACATTGGAAAAAATTGAAAAAATCAGAAAATTTTGGAAAAAAATTAAAAATAAAATTGTAAAATACGAAAAAAATGAAATATCAAAAAAATTATAAAAAAACCGAAAAAATCCCAACAAAACGCAAAAAAAACGAAAAAGAAGACGCAATAAACGAAAAAGAAATAGCAAAAATGCAAGAAATAGAAAAATACCGCAACAAAAAATCGTAAACAATTGTAAACAGAAAAAATTTTTTTATTGAAAAATATCGCAAAAAATTGAAAAAGTTGAAAAGAGAATCGCAACAAAATTCCAAAAAAAAATGGCAGAACAATTCGCAAAAAATCAAAGGAATAAGAAAACAAATAAAGAAAGAAATAGAAAACAAAGAGCATGCAATGGAAAAAATTAGGAAAATTTAGAAAAAAATCGAAAAAAATTTGGAAAAAAACTTTTTTTTATTTTTGACAAGTGACAGTTGGAAAAATAATTTTGACTGTTTCGCACAGAGTTTTTCAAGGGCTTTCAAATGACATATTACAAGTCAAATTCTGTCACATACTGCTTCTGTCATTTTTTGACAGTCACATTTCCGTTTGACAGATATCGTATAAAAACTAATGGGTTCTTCTGACAGATATCCCAAACCCAAATACCAAATTTCAGCTCAATCAGAGTAAACGTGTGGCCTCTATCGTGAAATAATACAGACACACAGACAGACAGACAGACTTCCATCTGGAAATAGTCAAAATCTCAAGGGACCTCAAAATGGATATTTCCATCTTTATCTCGAAAATTTTTTTTGCTCGTTCACAATATTTTCCCTTCTCGGAGGTAGATCGGGAAAGTAAAAAACAATGAAAGATACGAAAAAATTGGGAAAAACAGGAAATTAGGAAAAATGTGAAAAAATATGGGAAAATAGGAAAATATAGTGAAAAATAGATAAGAATAAAAACAAAGAAAAATAATAAAAAATGGAAAAAAAAGAAAAAACTCGGACAAATACGAAAAAATTTTGAAAAATACAGAAAATACGAAAAACTACATACAAATAGGCACAAATGGGGTAAAATGGGGAAAAATAGGAAAAAATAAGATAAATAAATAAAATAGCAAACTATAAGGAATAATATAAAAAAATTGGGAAAAACAGCAAAAAATAGAGACAAACAGAAAAAAATAGGAAATAATAGGAAAAAGTATTTATTGTTTAATTTGTTTAATTTTCATCACAGCGTAATTTTTTAATTCCCATTTTATTTATTTTTCGAAACTCTAAAATTTTCAAAGATAAACTTTAGCACTTATTTCACCCTTATATACCACTAAACGTAATTAAAACAAAACCTATAATGAGACCTAAAAATGCCCAATAACTAAGTACTCAGATTTTTATTTTAAATTTTAAAATTTTATTTTCTAAATAAAAAGAGTAGTTACCGATTACAAAAAAATACTAATACCCTCTTCGAAAGATCGACAAAAATCAAAACTGTGCGAGAAAGGGATGACTATTATTAGATTCCCAATTAATAAATATAAGAATAAACCAGCTATGTTTACTTTAATTGATCAAAAAACATCTAATTTTACGATCGCAAGAAAATTATAATATTAAATATATTAAATTCCAGCAAACCCGTCGACTACAAGTTTTGATATATTTTAAAACAAACAAATCAATCTTAATTTTGACACGAACCGTATTAACTCAATTGATTCTTTCTAAAATAAAATAATCCAAGTATAATTATTTATTAATGATTTTTATGCATGGTTGATATTATCTAAATGCTACAAACTTCATTAAATTTGTTATCAACTTTTTTGCTTAAATTTAAATGTTATGAACAACAATATGTTAAAGAAAATGATTAAAGTTGAAAAAATCGAACATTTGCTCCAGAAAAATTATTCTTCACAGAGGAATTCTTCGAGAGCAGTTCTTCGAATCATAATTCCTTGATGGAGCAATTCTTCTTGAGCAATTTTTCGAAAAATAATTCTTTGAATGAACAATCCTTTAATAGCAATTTTTCCAGAACAATTCTTCGCGGGAATTTCTTAGAAAAGCAATTCTTTAATAATGTAGAAGAATTGCTCTTTGAATGAATTGTATTTCGACTGAAAAATAATTCTTCGAAAGAGCAATTTTTCGAAAAATAATTCTTTAAATGAACAATCCTTTCAGAGCAATTTTTCCAGAACAATTCTTCACGGGAATTTCTTAGAAAAGCAATATTTTAATAATGTAGAAGAATTGCTATTTGAATGAATTGTATTTCAACAGAAAAATAATTCTTCGAAAGAGCAATTCTTCGAGAACAATTATTCGAAAAATAATTCTTTGAATGAACAATCCTTTAAGAGCAATTTTTCCAGAACAATTCTTCGCGGGAATTTCTTAGAAAAGCAATTCTTTAATATTGTAGAAGAATTGCTATTTGAATGAATTGTATTTCAACAGAAAAATAATTCTTCGAAAGAGCAATTCTTCGAGAACAATTATTCGAAAAATAATTCTTTGAATGAACAATCCTTTAAGAGCAATTTTTCCAGAACAATTCTTCGCGGGAATTTCTTAGAAAAGCAATTCTTTAATAATGTAGAAGAATTGCTCTTTGAATGAATTGTATTTCGACTGAAAAATAATTCTTCGAAAGATCAATTCTTCGAGAGCAATTTTTCGAAAAATAATTCTTTGAACGAACAATCCTTCGAATTATTGACTTTTAGTATTATTATTTCTTTAATAATGTCGAAGAATTGCTATTTGAAAGAATTGTATTTTAACAGAAAAATAATTCTTCCAAAGAGCAATTCTTCGAGAGCAATTTTTCGAAAAATAATTCTTTGAATGAACAATTGTTCGTAAAATAACTCATCGAAAGAGCAATTTTTCGAGAGAAATTTTCCGAGAACAATTCTTCACGAGCATTTCTTAGAAAAGCGATTCTTCGAATTATTGACTTTTAGTATTATTATTTCTTTAATAATGTCGAAGAATTGCTATTTGAAAGAATTGTATTTTAACAGAAAAATAATTCTTCCAAAGAGCAATTATTCGAGAGCAATTCTTTGAAAAATAATTCGTCGGAAGTGCAATTGTTCGAGAACAATTCATCGAAAAATAATTCTTCGATGGAACAATTCTTCGATAGAAATTTTCCTAGAACAATTCTTCACGGGCATTTCTTAGAAACCCAATTCTTTGAATTATTGACTTTTAGTATTATTATACTATTATTTCTTTAATAATGTCGAGGAATTGCTATTTGAAAGAATTAAATTTCGACAGAAAAATAATTCTTCCAAAAAACAATTATTCGAAAAATAATTCTTCGATGGAGCAATTCTTCTAGTGCAATTTTTCGAAGGAGCAATTCTTTAACAGCATTTTCGTAAAATAATTCTTCGCAAGAGCAATTCTTCTAAAGCAATTTTACGAGATCAATTCTTCAGGGGCATTTCTTAGAAAAGCAATTCTTCGAATTATTAACTTTTAATACTATTATATTATTATTTCTTTAATAATTTCGAAGAATTGCTATTTGAGAGAATTGTATTTCGACCGACAAATAATTATTCGAAAGAGCAATTCTTCGAGAGCAATTATCATTTAGGAAAGAAAATTTATTTATTTATTTATTTTAAATTTGTGCCATCTTATTATCAAAACATCTAGATTTGACTCAAAGTTAATAAGTAACAAAATAACAAAATACCAAATACATTCAATATCAATTAACTTTTTCTGGTCTTTCCAAATATGTAAATAAAATTTTAAAATATTGATATACAGCGTGTTGTTTCGAGTCGAAACCTACTTATTAATTTTTTAAGGCCGGACCTGTAATAAGTTTTTTATTTATTATGTTAATTGACACCAAAGTGAACAAATAACAGACTTATCAAATATTACACAAATTACAAAAATGTACAGAGTGGTTCGTAAGTTATAATTAATTAAAAAAGGGGACAAAATTATTAAATCACTCTGTATCTAGATTATAAATAAGGACATGTCCTTTAATTATAGTTTATTTAAAATCATCTCGGTGTGCCCCATCTGGCCATTACTGTATGCGCATTTTCGAATCAATCACCCTGTATACAGACAAAATAAATTTGAACATTTTATATTTTTTCTTTTTATTTATAAAGTGTGAAAATACAGAAAAAGGAGTATTTTTTTTTATAAACCACATTAAAAATTGAAAATCGGCAGTAGAATTTGTGTTCATTACTTGGTTTTATTTTTTTATTTTTTGTACTTTCTACATAAATAACGGTTACTACTTTTCATTTTGACAGAAATTTGCAATAATTGTTTTAGAGTTGAAAATTTTTAATTATTTATAAAATTATTGTTAATATTATTAGTAATTACTAAATATAAAAAAAAAACAATTCTTTTCAATTTCTAAAAAGATTTTATAAGCAATAAATTGCATAATTATAAAAATATTTAGTTTTTATAATTATAATATTAATTTAATCTAATGTTTTGATTAAAAAAATTAACACCCTTTTCCAAAAAATAATTAAAAAAACAAAAATATTTACCCCTAACAACTCACCAAATCTCCTGTTCCAACCAAAAAAAACAAAACTTCATTCCTTAAACAAAAAAATCACAGCCCAACGAGTTGACTTAAAAAAAAATAACGATTTTTTTTAAAGAATAGAGATTTGAGCACAAAAATCACGTATCGCGTATACACGACGATCAGTCAAGTTGTGTGTGCGTTTGATTTGAGTTTGAAATGAATTTTGTTTGGTCCACGATGCTGCGTGGTTGACGACGGTCTGACTTCGATCCTGGGTGGCGCTGCCGATGCCCGGATCGGGAATATCAGGAAAGGGAGGTTTTGCGAAAGGGCATCGGGAAATTAAGGCGATATTCGCTTTAGCTTTGATACCCCACAAGTGAGGGTTTGTCTACGAGGTGGAGAAACCGTATGAAATATATCTTCACATTACCTAATCCACTCCGTGTCTATTGTTCAAAGTTTCTTTGTAATGATTTCATTTTTATCGAATCTAGTAAAGAATCTAATTAAGAATCGAGTAAACAATCTAGTAAAAAATCTAGTTAAAACTGGACTAGAGATCTAGTAAAGAATTAGTAAAAAATCTATTAAAGCATTTGGTAAAGGATCCACTAAAGAATCTATAAAAAAACTAGTAAATATCTAGATAAAAATCAAATAGAGAATCTAATAAAGAATCTAGTAAAGAATCTAGTAATGAATCAAGTAAAGAATTTAATAAAATATCTAGTAAATAATCTAGTTAAAACTGGACTAGACATCTAGTAAAGAATTAGTAAAAAATCTATTAAACAATTTAGTAAATGATCCACCAAAGAATCTATAAAAAAAATCTAGTAAAAAATCTAGATAAAAATCAACTAGAAATCTAATAAAGAATCTAGTAAAGAATCTAGTAATGAATCTAGTAAAGAATTTAGTAAAATATCTAGTAAATAATCTAGTTAATAATCTAGTAAGGAATCCAGTAAAAAATCTAGTAAAAAATCTAGTAAAAAATCTAGTAAAAAATCTAGTAAAAAATCTAGTAAAAAATCTAGTAAAAAATCTAGTAAAAAATCTAGTAAAAAATCTAGTAAAAAATCTAGTAAAAAATCTAGTAAAAAATCTAGTAAAAAATCTAGTTCAAAATCAACTAGAAAATCTAATAAAGAATCTAGTAAAGAATTTAGTAAAATATCTAGTAAATAATCTAGTAAATAATCTAGTAAAGAATCCAGTAAATAATCTAGTAAAAAATCTAGTTAAAAATCAACTAGAAAATCTAATAATGAATATAGTAAATAATCTAGTAAAAATAATGAAAACAGGAAGTATATAAAGAAATGGGGAAAAATAGGGAAAAATAGAAAAAATAGAAAAAATAGAGACAAACAGTAAAATGGAAAAAAACAGGAAAAAATGGAAAAAAATAATAGGAAAAACATGATATAAATAGTAGAAGTGATAATTTTTATATGTAAAAATATACATTTGAACGTCTAATTTTTATATAGTATGATTTTTATTTAAAGAAATCCAAAAATTTAATAACGGTTTTATTAAAAAATACTATTATTTAATATTTATAACAGTTTTCCAAATTTTTTTATTTTATTTTTTCTAATTTACTTATAAATTATAAACAATCCGGACCTGGTGTACAAGGACGTACTCACTTACTATGTAGCATACGCTACTTAGGAATCCATTATGGCGTTCCATTCATAACGTTGTTGCGAGACTCCGCCCACTTTCTTTGTTCTCCTGTCAAATTTCTATTTGACCTTGTCATTTTAATTGGTATGTACGCGACGTTGCCAAACTGTTTAAGAATGTATAATTGACTAAAATTGTAATATAATTGAATTTAATTAAACAGTGATTAGCAACCAACACAAATCAAATTGATAATATCCAAAACAAACTACACTGAAATAACCACTGTGACCAACTTAAAGTAATCATTTTAAGGCAATTGGTTAACGAACTATAAAATTAGTGAGATTGGCCAATCATATTGCAATTCAAATCATATTGTCATCAATGACTAGTTTTAATGTTTAGACATGCGCAATATCGAATTAATATACCTTTTTAATATATGATAAATATGTTCAAACAACATCTTACTTATATGGGTTTCAGATGGAAAATATTTGCCCTGTATTAAATTTTTGAGCCAATAGTTAATACAAATCTAGATTTCAAGAAAATTATATTTTAAAATTTGGAATACTTTTACTTCTAACAAACAACCATGTATGTGAAATTAATATTTTATTAACATTTATATGCATAACTGGTTCCAAGTATTTAAGCTAAAATGAAAAAACGTGACGTTTTCCAGATTTTCCTAGACCCATAGTCAAATCGTGCCAGCAATCATCAGTAAGTCGCCTTTAACCACCACGGGAAATAAAAATCCCCGCACAAACCTTGGCTTCTGTGGTTCATTAGCAAAGGCGTAAAATTTAGAGAGTATATGATTATTATAATTATATTATCACGATTCGCCACCATAAATACATTTAGATGTATTATGGCGCAGATTATTGGTATTATATGAAGTATGTTGACGGAAGTAGCAAATTAAGCGTATTTTATACCATTACCGATATGAATTAAAGAAATATATCACCTCTTATTGTTGAATCGTGACAAGCGATATAGAATTTTGTGTTTATATTATAAATCAACGTAAATATCTTACACCGTTACACACGTTCAAAATTATCCCATTAGGGGGCGTCGTTGTCTGATTAATCAGATTCGCTAATAAACTTCTAAATGTTCGCTAAAAAATGCTTTGCCGGCATGTCATTGACCCTGACATTTGACATTAATTTGTCAACAGACGTCAGCTAGTTTAAAACGTTTACAATAACCTCATTCTAATTCGCAATATTTTTATCTAGATGTAATTTCTATTTGAATAATTCTAGTTTTTAAGTATATTTATAAAATAATCATAGTTTGTTTTGTATAAATGTAACTATAAAATAAGTGTAATGAAAAGAATATATTTAATTTTTTTGGTTTTGGTAAGCAATTTTTATAACCGGAATAGCTAATATAAGTATTATAAAATTAACTAAAAGTTACTTTTTATTTTATATTATAATATATAAATGCTAAAATCGTTCTGTTTTAGTTCTTCACATTCCACATCACACAATGTTCTTCCAAATCAAACAAAAAATTATCTACAGAAAACTTAGTTGACATAAAAGATTTTAAAAAATTGTTAAGGACAAAAACCAATATTTTAGTATGTTTTTACAATTCCTATAAAGAATCTCAACATGTTCTTAAATTATTTATGGACGTTACTAATAATATTAAGGGAGAAGGCACAATGGCTGTTGTTGATTGTTCAGGGTATTTATATTTATAGATGCTATAGTTAGATCTTCATAATTGTATAAATTTGTTGAGCGATAATATTTAAATATTATTTTTAAGGAATGCCAAGAAAATGTGTAAAAAATTAAAAATAAATAATGAACCTTACACTATTAAACATTACAAAGATGGTGAGTTCCACAAAGATTATGATAGAAAATTAACAATTAGTTCAATGACTAATTTTATGCGGGACCCTGCCGGAGACATTCCTTGGGAAGAAGATACATCATCGACAGATGTAGTTCACATACCTGATTCTAATGTAAGAAATATTTCAATATATTGTTTTTAATTTACAAAATCTATGAACACTCTGTATTTTGAAAATTAGTTCTGTCAAATATTATTGTCATTGTCATTAAAAATGACAAAATGTTAGTCACCATTTTCCATCATTATGTATGTCTGGTTACAGACACTTGTGAAACTCATCAAGAAGGAATCGAGGCCACTTTTAATAATGTTTTATGCCCCATGGTGTAGTTTTTGCAAGACTTTGAAACCAGAATACTCTGAAGCTGCAAAAGATTTGAAAGATGATGCTGTATTGGCTGCAATTGATGTAAATAGACCAGAGAATACTGTGGTTAGGACACAGTATAATATTACAGGATTTCCTACATTACTGTTTTTTGAGTAATTAACATTGTCTATTTTCCAAGAACTCTTTTATTATAATTATTTATTCTTTAGAAATGGTCATATGAAATTTACTTATGAAGGAGATAACAAAAAAAATGCCTTAGTATCGTTTATGCGAAACCCTGCAGCACCTCCAGTAAGGATCAAAGAACCTGAGTGGTCAGATGTCGACAATGATGTAGTACATTTAACCACCACCAGCTTTGATCCTGTTATTAAAGAAGAAGCTTCAGTATTAGTCATGTTTTATGCACCTTGGTGTGGACATTGCAAAAAAATGAAACCTGAATTTGAAACTGCCGCAGTTCAAATGAAAAATGAAGGTGTAAGTCATATATTTTTATTTATTTATGAAAATAGTTTCTCCAGTACATCATCATGTTGATTTGTAAAATGAAGATATACCAGTATACAAAATAATTTTATTGTTCATATAATTTTATTATTTACGCAATTTTGCAACAATAGGGTCGCTAAGTGAAATTTCATCAACCATATTAAAAAAATTTCAGCTTAATTGAACAAAAATTAAAAAAGTTACGCGGCTCTAAATATTAAAACCTTTAATACCTACCTCGGAAATTTAGGGCTGTGATGTCGTACCATCTCTCAAGTCGAGACAGGCTACGCGCTATGTGTATGTTCGTAGGTTATCAGTTGCAGTTGCATAACAACATAAATTAGTGCCGTTGTTATTTTTTGGATAGTTTTTTAAATCTATATAATATAAAAAATGTTTGATGCGGATTATATTAAGGCAGATTCCTCTAATATGCCGGAATTTGATGTTATTATGGTAATTGACTATTTAAAGTACATGCTATTATTACAATATTATCTAAATATTTAATTAAGCTCGAGTGGACACAAGCTTGAGGTTCTAAAATGGCATATTCCCGTATTCTTGATATGACTCTTTTATCATGTATTGCAGACTTGTAATTCTCTTGGTTTATTTGACCTTCTGCTTCGAATTTTTCATTTTTACCGAAACCAATGGTGGTCTGATTAAAAATTTTTTTTTCATTGATGTGTTTAAAACCGCGTTTAGCCATAACATTCGAATTATTTTCCAACACATTCAAAAATCCTGATTCTTCGGTCATTTTATCGGTAGTTCTGCTACCAAACCTCATAGTATTGCCTTTTTTATATTCTGACCAAGAAAATTACTGCAGGATTGGGTTTCTTTCAATACACACAAGAACTATACGCAACACAAAATTTATGGACCTCACGATTTTGCCCGTTTTTTTATGGTTTTTTACCATTTTTTACGGTTTTTTTTTTTGGTTTTTTACGATTTGTTACTACTTTTTACGATTTTTTATGGTTTTTTATGATTTATCACGATTTCTTATGATTTTTTACGATATGACCGGTTTCGATATTTTTAAAAATGGCGGAAATATTTTTTTTTGATATTTCAACCCCCTCTAGTTTCACCCCCGTAGGTCGGATAAAAAAAGTTTGATACAAATTGTAATAGTTTTACTTTGTTGCCATTAATTTTTAGGTGTTTTTTATAATTTTTGCTGTTTTTCATTAATTAATGTTATTTATTTTTTGTAAATTTATTATTATTTATTCGTTAATTAAAGATGAAAGTTTTTTATGGATAATTTATCGCAAATAATAAAAAAATACCAAAAACATTAAAATTTTACCAATTTACGTTAACTGGTCTTGATTAAAACTAAATCACATTAAAAAAAAATTGTTTTACTTTTGGGCTCTCAAAATTCACAAAATTTCAGAATACAAACTCAAAATTTTACAAGAAGAAACATTTAGCCGAAAATGCAAACATATATCACTAAATTAATTTTTTCGTGCTCTTTGCAAATACAGAATCTATTTTAGAAATATCTGATATACAGGGTGTTGTTTTTAGGTCGGAATATTTTATAATATTGTAAATTTTTTGATCGATTGGACACTTTAAACAAAATATGCCTGCCAAATATTATAAAAATATACAGTGCGGTTAGAAAGTTATGAACCATGCAAGTAATTGTCAAAATAGATAAAACACCCTGTAACTTGGTTATTAAAGTAGTTAGACCCATTAAGTATGGGGTTTTTGAGATCGCCTAGGTGTCCCCTATCTGCAGTTAACTTATGTCACTTTCCCAATGAAACACCCTGTATCATCTATATAAATTAAAAACCCAAGTGGCCCTAGAACACTTCCTTGAGGTTAGCCTTGTTCACAATCCAAATCCCCAGAAAAAATTATTTATTTTAACTTTCTCTTTTCTGTTAGTGAGATAGTCAATCAACCATATTAAAAATGTACCTGCCTTTCATGTTTGTAAATAAGTCTAGATCTTGTCAAATGTTTTAAAAGCTCGTTGCAGATCTAAAAAACCACAAGCAAGAAAAAATCATTTTTTAAGAATTCTTCATGTACCTTATCATTTCAGATCCCAGGTATGTTGGCAGCAGTAGATGCAACAAAAGAACAATCAATTGCATCAAGATTCTCTGTAAAGGGATACCCAACTTTAATCTATTTCTCATTTGGTGAACAGAAATTTGATATCAATATTAGAGATGCACCTAAAATTATTGAATTTATGAGAGAACCAAAGGAGCCTCCACCGCCTCCTCCACCAGAAAAACCATGGTCGGATGAAGATAGCGACATTGTGCATTTGAACGATGAGTCGTTTAAGTCGTTTTTAAAAAAGAAAAAACATGTCTTAGTTATGTTTTATGCTCCATGTAAGTTAGTCATCGAAAACAGTGATCTATTTTTAACAAATTCTAATTTTTGTGTAGGGTGTGGGCATTGCAAACGAGCTAAGCCAGAATTTACAACAGCTGCATCAGAATTTAAAGATGATCCAAAAGTTGAGTTTGCTGCTGTAGATTGTACTATCAGTCCTTCTGTATGTAGCGCTAATGATGTTTCTGGCTATCCAACACTTAAATATTTTAATTACTATAAAAGTACCAAGGATTATAAAGGAGGACGAACGGTAAGTTAATTCTCTACATCTCAACGAAAGCTATAATAAAATTCATTTTGTTTTAGGCAGGTGAATTTATTGCATTTATGAGAGAACCAGATTCGCCTCCAGCACCTGTTAGTTCTCCAGCACCAGCTCCAGAATGGAAAATAGATCCTAACATAGTAAAATTAACCGATCAAAATTTCCAAGATCAATTAAAGAAGAACCACATAGTGTTAGTTATGTTTTATGCACCTTGGTGTGGATACTGTAATAAAATGAAACCAGATTATTTCACAGCCGCAAAAGAACTTAGTGCTGAAGGTCACCAGGATTGTCTAGCCATGGTAGATTGCACAGAGAATCCAAAAATCGCAGATGAATATAACATTTCTGGTTTTCCGACTATAAAGTTGTTCCAGGACGGAAAGTTTGTTATGGATTATACTGGAAAAAGGACAGTTGGTGATATAAAAGATTTTCTTTTGAAGTACCTCAACACTAGAAAAGGGAAGAAAAAACAAGAACTGTAGAGTTTTAGGATATAAAAGATTTTTTGTAGTTTTTTATTCCAATTGAAGCTCAATTTAATGCTCATTTTTCACTCTTGCAGATCTGTACTTTATGGTGACTAACTTATTAAAAATACTAAAACAATTTGATGTTTTTTTTTCGTTTCTTATTTTCCAGTGTTTCTATTATCTAAACAGACAGCAATAATTTGATGTGTGCAGAAAACAGCCCCCTCCCCTTTTTTGGTTAAAGCATTGGGCCCCGTATAAAGACTTGAATGCAATAATGATAAAACCGTTTAGATTTAGGTCCATCTAACAGGTGACAGCACTTACCAACCAAATGCTTAAATTCTGTTAGATTTTCTTTTTTTTTACCAAATATCTTAAAATACAGCGGTTCTGGTTTGTAAAACCAGTTTTGAAACCCGAAGTCATAAAAATCTGAAAATCTATTTGGGACCTATTCAAGGTATGCTGAGTTTATTATCGTTTGTCTCTTTTCGTTTTTGAGCTATAAATGCGGACAGGCAGACAAGCAGAACCGTATTATAAGACTTCTCCTTTAGGGTTTAGAAGTCTAAAAATACAAAAATTGTTTATTTAATGAGTTTGACTGAATCTTTTTAACCCGTTATAAGTAATTATTTTCTGAAACATTTAGGGGGTCCGTGATTTTTGTGCGTACACCAGGGCCATAAGTCTATATACAATGCCAGGGCCCGTCTCGGCTCAGCGGCCCTGCTGTTACTAAAGGTCTCGTTCGGAACCCATTTTTCTCCTTTAAGTTGATAAAAATTACTTACAAGTACTATAAAGCAGGACAGACTGATCAATCTAGCTTTGCTTTCGATTGAAAATGATAACAAGAAATCAACTTTTATAAAATAATCAAGGTCTTTGCTTCTAAAAAAGTTAGGAAACAAGAAATTCATGTAAATTGAACCCTAAGTTTTCACTGAAAACTTTTAAGCTATAACTCACCATGTGCATTTATTTATATTAAACTCTATAGGAAAAGTCAAGTCAAGAAAAAACAAACAAATAGCAACGCTATTAAAAAAGGATTACTAAATGAAAGTGGTGTAGAGGTAAGAGACAGATAAAGGGGGCCCCATTAATCAATTGCTGCCGTGGGGCCCCCGAGCCACTAGCTACATTGTTTTTGTCCTTCTTTTAAATATGAATTCGTACTTGCTTTTGATGTAGTACCAATTTAATCAGGAGTTCCTTTAAAGCATAATTATAAGGAAGACCCTAGTATAGATAATATCTAGAGAAAATTAAGTTGTCTATTCAAGCACATTTTGATATTCTTTTGTATTATATTATACATGTCACCATAGTAATATATTATAAGTTTATTTTCAGTATTAAAAATTTGTTACAAAAAAAAGAACAAAAAATCTTTTCCCCCATAGATTAGACAAACTTTTTAACACTAAAAGTTTTTTTTTTGGTAAAAATTTACGGTGAATTAATTAATAAAATAAATTTGTTTCAATCAACCTGGAGCTTCTTTAGTTTTATTTTCTCTACGATTCGTCTGGTTTGTTCATAATTTATCTTATAGGGAAATTTAGAAGAAAAAACAAGATTATCAACAATTATTTTAATACTACATCATTCACTTGTATAATTTTAATATTTCTACAATTATATATTATTGCATAACAAAATACATTTCATGTAATAAATAAATACATATGGTTTTGATCTAAAACCTAAAGACCAGTACTTTGTGTCATTCGACTCAGTTAATCTCAGTTCAAATAAATATAATTTTTAGTGCGTGCGAATGTTCGAATAAATTCAATTTTATTTGATAATAAATACCTTTGTTTAAGTTACTTTTAAATAAAATTAACTGCACAGCAGTACAACAATTACAAATATACATATCATGAAATTTACTAGGAAAATAAATATTTTAATTCATATTAGGCATTACAACAATTTTGTATTTCTTGTGGAATCCTCATATAACCACATATAATTGTTGATACTATTTTATTTCTATTTGGTAATTCTCGTAAACCACATTTAATTTTTGGAATTAATGTTCAATTAGTTGCCTTTTGTAGTATAGCTTTATATAATTAAAACCTGGATCAAAATTAATTTTGAAATGATTCAAAATTATATACATATTCAAATCCAGAAAATCAAAAAGCTAACAAAGGTGAGTGATAAATATATTACTGAAAATACATATCGGCAACTGCTGGTTTGTAGAAAAAATCAGATCGAATTTACTTGGAACATGCTCCAGTACAAATAGACTGGACCTCATCGGCAACATAGATGATTCTCATAGTGTTGGTGTAACCAGAGCCTTGTTTCCAGCCAGTAACCACAATAACTGGGTCTCCACATCTGATAAATCCATGGACCTTACCGTACTTAAGACCAGAATTTAGTCTAGCATCTACATCTCTGAGCCAGTCATCAAGACGGTTACCTAAATAAATATAAAATACAAAGTTCAAGTTTCATACAAGGATTTAAAGATGATCAATGTTTCAAAAATGTTAATAATTACCATCATAAAGTAAAGGTAGAACTGCTCTGTATAACATAGCTTGTCTTGCAACTTGAGCATTACGTGTGACTGCAATAACTGGGCATCTTGGTTTGTATTTGGAAATTAGATGAGCTGATTTACCAGATGTTGTTATTACAATAATGGCGGCAGCCATGCATTTGTTAGATGCTTCTACTGCAGTCATAGCGATGGTGTTTGCCATATCTAGAGGAACTTTCATCTAAAACAAACCATTAAGTAGATTTAACCAGATTTTGAAGATATTTTTATTTTGTTACAAACTTGAAATTCTACACTGATCAAATATTAACAGAAATCGAACTCTCTTTTAATTATTTGCAAAACTTTTCACTGTCTTATTTTAACTTTCATATGCTTAATTATCTAATTTATAAGGAATAAAAATAAAAAATAATTTTCAGCAACTTTTTTAAAAGTTATAGAAAAAATTATCTAGTTATAGAAATACTCAATATGCCTACAAGGCTATTTTATATATATAGAGCAACATAACTTTTAATTATATAATCAGTTAATTTTTTAATCTGAAAAAATCCTTTGATAATAGTATAAATATGGTCTTAATTAAAAATAAACAATGAAATTCTAATTTCCTTTTGACATGTTCCTGGACTTTGAACTTAAAAAATTATATTTGATAAGATTTTAATAGAAGTTAATGTCCCCTGTGGATAATTTAAAATACAACAAAGTACTAATTACATGCACAAATAAAAAAAATGGTTACTTACCGATTCTACCAAATCCTGGTACAACTCGCATGTATACATGGCAGCTTCGGCTTCTTTGCAGATGTTCGCCATGGTCCTGACACATTCCAAAGGATATTTTCCTTTGGCCGTTTCTCCAGACAACATGACACAATCGGCACCATCGAGCACAGCGTTGGCAACGTCGGAACTCTCGGCACGGGTAGGTCTTGGATTCTTTACCATAGATTCCAACATTTGGGTGGCACATACGACTGGTTTACCAACCTTATTACAACGAGCAATCATCGCCTTTTGAGCGAGGAATACTTTTTCAGTTGGAATTTCAATACCAAGATCACCACGTGCAGCCATTATACCGTCAGAGGCTGCGATGATTTCGTCTAGATTGGTCATACCTGGAAACAAAAAAAATCGAACATATATACAAATTACCTTTATGACTGTTTTTTTTTATATTTACCTTGTTGGTTTTCAATTTTTGAGATGATCAAAATTTTCTTTCCCTCTTCACCAAGTACGTTACGAATCTCTGTTAAAGCAGCTCCATTTCTGATAAACGAAGCAAATACCATATCTACCTTTTGTTCCACACCAAATTTCAAATCAGCTTTATCTTTTTCTGATACAGCTGGGAGATCTACTGCTACTCCGGGAAGATTACAACCTAGAAAATTATTTATGTAGTTGTTAATTTTTCTTATTAACAAACTTTTGTGAGATGAATGGAAAACAAGATAATCTTCTTACCTTTACGACTTCCTAGCATACCGCCATTTTCAATAGTACATGTAAGGACAGAACCAGAAATATCATCAACAACAAGAGACATCAAACCATCATCAACGAAGATACGATTTCCTGGTTGTACTACTTTTTGAATGTTGTCATAATCAACATAGATCATATCCTTTGTTCCTTTAGATTCGTAAGCCTTATCTGTAGTTAGTTTAATTTTTTCTCCCTTTTTTAGTTCCACTTCAGCTGAGCCTCCCTAAATATGTTTCAAAAGTTAAAAGTTTTACTAAATTAGAGAAAATGGTGTTTACTTACACCTTCGAGTAGACCAGTACGAATTTCGGGTCCTTTAGTATCGAGGGCAATTGCTATAGGATAATGCATGCCTATTTTTTTGCTGTACATGTCCCCGGCTTTGCGAATATTTACGATAGTTTCTTCATGGTATTCGTGAGAACCGTGGGAGAAGTTTAGACGGGCTACATTCATACCAGATTCCATCATTTGTACTAAAATTTCTGGATCCCTGGAGGCAGGTCCTGAAATTATTATTTTAAGTAAAATAAATTAATAATTTATTAATTCTTGAAAAATATATCTAAGCCTTATTAGGAACTAAATCCATAAACTAAATAATATAATCTACAGGCAATTTTTAGCGATTAATTTATGATGAACACAACATCATGGAGTTATGAATGAGAGTTTCATTAAAGTTCACCTAATAATCATAGTAAATCCTTTACTTTTTAAATTGCCAAAATTTTATTTCTTACAAAGAAACAAAATGTCTAAAATAGATTATTTTTAATTAAAAGTGATATTTTCCTAAATAATAAGAAGATATGAGAGTTATTTTTTTAAACTTAATTAACAAGGGAGATTTTCTTAATTTCGTTAGACAACCAAATAGTTCTTTGATTTTATCTAATATCTTGGATTTGAAACAAATAATAAATATAACTATAAATCCTTAATGCAAATAATAATAATGGCCCGTCCCTTCGCCGCACAAGCCTTTGGCTTACGGGGTTCTCTAGTAAGGGGGTGAAATGTAGGGCGAAGATTATTATTATTATTATTATTATTTAATAGAGAGTAATTTCTTTTAACTTTTTATAAAATACATAAAAATAGTGACTGGTTTGCACTCTTCCATTTTTTCTTTTATTTTTTTTTTTGAAACACCTCATTAGTTTTTTAATACTAAAATTTCGTTTTTAATTGGCCAGGACTTTCTGCGACCTTGTTGCTTTTAATTTGAATTTCGAGTGAAGAAAAATGCATTGTTGCTTTTTGGAAATTTGAGAAAAAAAAGCATTGTTGCGTTTAATTTCAATTTCCAGTGAAAAAATGCATTATTGCCTTTTGCAAATTTGAGAAAAAAAGCATTGCTGCTTTTAATTTAACTTTCAAATGAAGAAAAATGCATAACTGCTTTTGATTTTAGTTTCAAGTGAAAATAAAATGCATTATTGCTATTAATTTCAATTTCGAGTAAAGAAAAATGCATTGCTGCATTTTGGAAATTTGATAGAAAAAATGCATTGTTGCGTTTAAAATTAGTGAAAAAAGTGCAATATTGCTTTTTGAAAATTTTAGAAAAAAATCATTGTTGCTTTTAAATTAAATTTCAAGTGAAGAAAAAGAAAGAAACATTCATTGTTGTTTTTTGCAATTTTGAGAAAAAATACCTCGTTGCTTTCTCTAGTGACTGCCATATAAGGATTTTTTTGCCGATACCGATATATTATGCCTCATTTGATTTTTTATCTAATTGGTAAATAATTTAAAATAATATATTCCAAATAATTTTGCTGTTTGAACAAAACAAAGTAATTTTACATATAAACTAATAAAATAATTCTTCCTAAATATGCTTATATAAATTGATACAGATTAATTATCGGCAAAAATTGCCCATATTTGGCTGATCACTACTTTTTTCCAATTTTTTTTTTTTGAAAATTTTAGGAAAGAAAAATACATTGTTGCTTTTTTTCTAATTCATATTTGGAAAAAGATACAGTACCTTTTGTTGGTAAAAAAATGCGTTATTGCTTTTAATTTCAATTTCAAGTAAAAAAAAAATATGTTGCTTTGCAACTTTGAGAAAAAAATGCCTGTTGCTTTTTTCTAATTTTTTTGAAAATTTTAGGTAAGAAAAATACATTGTTTTCTTGCCTTATTCATATTTGGAAAAAGATACAGTGTTACTTTTTACTAGTAAAAAAAATGCGTTATTGCTTTTAATTTCAATTTCGAGTAAAAAAAAATATGTTGTTGCTTTTTGCAAATTTGAGAAAAAAATGTATTGTTGCTTTTTCCTAATTCATATTCATTCGGAAAAAGATACAGTGTTACCTATTGTCAGTAAAAAAAATGCCTTCATGCTTTTAATTTCAATCTTGAGTCAAAAATAAATGTATTGTTGCTTTTTGCAAATTTGAGAAAAAAAATGCATTGCATTTTCCTATTTCATATTTGGAAAAAGCTATAGTGTTACCTTTTGCTAGTAAGAAAAAATGACTTATTGCTTTTAAATTCAATTTCTAGTAAAAAAAAAAGTTATTGTTGCTTTTTGCAACTTTGTGAAAAAAATGCCTGTTGCTTGTTTCCAATTTTTTTGAAAATTTTAGGAGAGAAAAATACATTGTTGCTTTTTCCTAATTCATATTTGGTAGTAAGAAAAAATGCCTTATTGCTTTTAATTTCAATTTCGAGTGAAGAAAACTGTATTGTTCATTTTTGCAAATGTTATTATAAATAATAGAATTTTTAGTAAAGAAAATATATAAAACTGGCGGAAAAATTTGAATGTAAAAAGTTAAATGTACAAAAAGATATAATCAGATTTAAATACTAGACAAACAATCTCCAATTATATTAATTAATATTAATGTATTTATTTAAGCACCAAAAATATTTTGAAAAGCTCTAACATCTATAAATATCTTGTCCATGTATATTTTAAATGTGCTTACATAACAGGTACTAATTTTAATTTTGTTGAGGCATGTTCAACACATTAGTATTAATATGTTCTGGGTAAATAAACAAAATTGATTAACAAAAATCACATGATGTTAAGCATCAATTCTATTTCACAGATTATTAATATAATCATATAAAATTTAGAACAAAATAAAGTTTGTTTACTAATTTCATAAAATCTAAAGTAATAAACATAATGCCAATTAATATATGGCAAACTAACTACACAATGAATTACCATTATTTATCAAAATACTTATGATTAAATAAATGTAAGTAGTATTTATATAAAGCTATTAAAAATTAGTTTCTATAATTGAGATTACTTAACAAGATACATACCGATGGTACAGATGATTCCTGAAAGACGAATAAATGAGGCCTTGGAGTTAATATCGAGTCTACATAAGTGGTCGAGATGATTATCGGCCTGTAGGGCCTGAAGTTGGAATGGTAATACATGGTCACCCATCTAAAAAAAAAAATTATATTTAAAATATTTTAACATTCATAATAAATAAATGTTTACCCTAGGGTCAACGTTTTTTTCAACATCTTTATCATAAAGTGTATGGAAAACCATTTTTATAGCCCCTGTACAGAACCCTCGAATGTGAAAACTATTTCTGTATGCAAGTAATGAACTTGAATTACCCTTGGTTATGATTCCCCCTCCACATATTAACAATTTTTTTCCCACCACAAACATATATAAAATATAACATTTATTGAATCAGCAGGCCAGAGGTCCAAAAAAACTTTATAAGCGCAATTATTTTTTAATAGAATTCATATGTATTGATTTTTTTTAAGAAACCTTACAAATTACGAGTCCATCTAAAAATATATCATCTAATTTTATTCCTGCCAAGTTTATGTAACAAGTCAAACATGTACTAAAATTTTGTGATTTTAAAGGTGTTATATTGTGGTCATTATCTTATTGTTGCAGGAATGCCAATAAATAAAAATAAATATTAAGGAAGTTGCAAAAAGGTAGATAAAATTAACCATAAACATGTTTTCATTGGTTTAGATAATTATGTAAGCGAAGATAAAAATATACAAATAGTTTTAAATGTAATGTAATTTAATTTTTTAAAAATTTCTATTGATTAGATTGTTTTAAAGAAAACATGTAAGTAATATTTGTATAATAAAAAAACAGGATTCGAATTCCAGACAAAGTTGAAATAATAATTTTTTTTAATGCTAGTATTATCAATTTTTGCTAAATTGCATTAATTATAAATTTAGGGTTAGATAGATATGTACAGTATTTTTATTATTAATTGAAAATATTTAAACAAAAAAGTAACAAAAACTAATGAACCGATAATGATTTCATGGGCATACTAATTTTTTTACCTTGAATATTTTTGTTTACAATTATAGACAAATTCACATAATTTGTATCTATTATTAGGCCTCCAAAACAGATTGAAAATTATTTATTTGTATTAATTGATAAATATTAAGAAATTTTTCAGATTATGTAAAAGAATCCCTGACATATTTTTTGAAATTTATTACAGATACTATTTTTCAGAAATCAACTTTAGTTAATCTAATCAAAGATAATAAATGTGCAAGTCTCCCAAGTTAATTTAGCCACTTCTAGGTATGAGATACATTTTGTGAGGTAATTTAATTATTTATCTGTTGACACTAATTAATTTCATTTCCATATTTGATAATACTAAGTAGTCATTGTATTATAAAAAAAAAACAAGCAAAAATCAAATACTAGACGGTTCTATCGTTTTAATTTGTTATACATTAAAAGTTTTGAATTTGTTAAAATTTATAATGTGTTATTATAGTTCTCAATCTGTATGGAAGTGAAATAAATAAAAAGAAAACTACAAAAAGTTGAAATGAAGTATCTTAGAGCAGTACTAGGAATCACTAGAATGGATAAAATTATAAATAGCGGAATTACAAGTAGAAAAATGTATAGAAATAAATCAGCTGAGATGGTTTGGTCACTTTAAAACGTATGGGGAATAAGCAGCAAGCTAAGATGATATGGCAGACAAGAACTGCTGGTAGGCAGCCAAAGGGAAGACCCAAGAAAAACATGGGATAAGGCAGTAGCAGAAATCCTAAGAGAATACAGACTTTGCGTAGGTACAGGAACGCCACTTTTTGAACAGTAATTAAAATATCAGTTATTAAAAAAAATTGAAAACGTTTAAAAAGTATTTTAGAAATGTTTCAGATGGTTTGGTCAGTTTAAAACGTATGGGGAATAAGCAGCAAGCAAAGATGATATGAAATCCTAAGAGAATACAGACTAAATTGGCAGGAGGCACCGACAATGGCCAGAAATAGGCAAGACTGGGCTAAATTGATTCATAATTAAGGGCAACACCTTAAGGTGTTTTTGATTATATGTAGCATTCCATTACATTTGGAAAATCAATACCATTCTGTGCTTATTAAACAATATATTATTCTAAAAAGTTGCAATCACCAAAGTTAAGTACTGTTATCATAACTAAAAAAATTACTTCAATCAGTGTGGAAATTTATCTGTCATTGACCTTACCCTTCTGTAATTTGCTCACTAATATTCACTCATAATTTTAATATACATAAAAAACCTGTCAGTAATTTAAATAAATTTATTAACATGTTAAACATTTTTAAATATTAACTGTCATTTAATAAATAAAATACAAAATGTTGACAGAACTTAAAAGGTACATTTACATATACTAAAAACAATAAGAAATTTTTCAGATTATTTCATTGAGCGAATTTAATTGGGCATTAATATATACTCTCATTTATTTATAATCTGGATATAACTCCTACGATTGTACCCCATATTTCTTAATATACTGTAGACAGTATAATTGTATTATTACAGTAATACTTACTGCAAATATTTTACACAATTGAACGTTATCTCAGTGGATATTTATTAAAATTATATATATCAATTTTGGAAAACTTACATTCGCGAGGCGAATGACTGAAAAGATATTTTATCAAAATAATTTCAAGGTCGAGTTTCCTTTTATTTTAATTATATCATATTACGTAACCATACAAATTGTTTAATTTTATTATTTGCCGAAATGGAAATAAAATAAACATATCTAAGTATTAAATAATTTAATTTCCGGTATATTGAATAAGCCTTGGTGCGACGTAGATTTGATTATATAAAGAACGTTATTTTTCTTATATTAAAAATTATATTAAAAATATTTAGATATATGGAAATTGAAATAGATATATTACACCTAAACTCGTGTTGAATTATGAAAAAGATAAAATTGAAATGACAAGAAAATGTCATCCCATATTAAATTACTTATAAAAAAATATTTAAATTGATTTACCTTGGAGAACTAATATATCCTTCTTGTTTATAGAAACTTTTAATCAAAACTATCTACCACTTAGAAATTTCAAGTATAATAACCGGCAGAAAATTTGTAAAATTGTGATAATGATAGACGTTTTATTTTTATTACGATAACGATAAAGGACATTCAAGGCTACTGCGAAAATTTTTATTTGACAATTGACAAGTTCTACCTGTATGTACGTTTTTTTGGTATTTAGGATTTGAAAGAAAAAGAAATACAATTTAATAAATTAAAAAAATATATTATTATTAATGGATACTATTATCAAAAATGCTGAAGTTAGTTTAAAAAAAGCATATTTAAATAATCTAGTACAATATTGGTATTAGTTATTTAAAGTAGATGACACTAGGTGGTAACTAAACAAAGGTAACTGTAATTTAATATAATACTTTTGCAATGGTACGGTGTAGGTGGCGCTAGTAACAGTAAGACATTTTAAAACTAAAAGTGTTGTTTATAAAGTTTTCGTGTTATATTTACATTTATAATAACAATTTAATTGCAAGAATGTGATAAAACGTTGTACCTAGGTATGTATGTTTTATTTTATAAAATAAATTACTCATTTTGAAATTATATGAAAATATTTACGTATAAAACAAAAGTATGAAACATATTCAAAGTTCTTGAAGCTTTTACTACATATAATAAAAAATAGATATAAGTACACAAATAAAATTTAGGGTACTTTTATTTGAAATTTCTTATTAAAGGAATATACTAGGCGAGGAAATAAAGTACTCAACATCCAAAATTTGGCCATAAAGTCGGAATGAGATTAGGTCCTAATGGAGTCCTAAAATCATCTAAAAAAAAGTACATTGTACCATGTTTTTGTTCGAAATTGCATTCGTGCAGTGCAAAATGCATTAAATAACTTTGAAAAAATTCATAACTTGGAATGGACTCAAATCAGGTTCCCGTAAAAGTCGCTAATCCTGAAGATGACCTCCAAATTTATTCATCGCCTATCTGGAACTTTGGATTGCTGATGAACGTCATCTCCAATGTTAATATTAAAATTCACTCTCAAATTAACAGAAACTTCTCCCCGGGTTTTTTTTTTGGTGGGTCGCTGATTCTAAATCAGGCATCGAAGACTATCCCCCAGGTACCTGGTGCACCGGAACCTGGACATCGACGTCTTAGTATTGTTAAATATTAAATATATGTATTTAAATACGTTAAATACTTCATTTGTATTTACAGTGTATTTAAAATACATTTTTTGTCGAACATTTTAAATAGTGTAGTTTCAATTTAAATACATTATTTCTCAGAAATTTTGAGTTCATTCATTTGCTTTTCTTTTATCTTGAAATAAAAATTCCCTTTAACTTCGGATGCAATTTTATGCAGACATAAACTTTGGTTATTGTTTAATTATCCTTTTACTTGGGTCTTTAATCTCTATTTAAATATTTGTATTTAAATACATTGCCAAATGAAGTATTTAAAATACATGAAAAGTACATTTTTGAAATGGTATTTGTATTTAACAGAGCTGTGACGAGTACTGACAAAAAGTGTTCGCGAGCACGAAGCGCTCAAAAAAGTGCTTATAAAAATTACGGGCACCAAGCACTTTTACAGGAAAGTAGTCGCAAGCTCTAATTACTCTAAAAAGTGCTTTAAATTCAAGAGCACTAAGCATTAAGCACTTTTTGAATATTTAAATTATTGAAGTGGAAGTGTCTCTTGGCTTATTTGAAAAAATTGAGTAAATCCAACAAAACTGTCGGGAATCGGAATAAAGGAACTAATATCAAAAAATTTAATTTAGTTTTGAACCTTTTAAATATTAAAATAAAGCAATTTTTATCATTTTTGAATACATAAGAAAAAAACGGGATAAAATACACGATAATCGCAACCGTTTTCTAAATATTGATGTGTGGACTAAATTAATGTCGTATGAAACTTGTATTTTAATATACTAACAGTATTCAAGTAGCTCAGCCATGGAGAGCCAGTTTATCCCTAAGACAGACGGACATTGTAAAATCAATAAATACCTTCACTTTTTTTTCACTATTTATTAAAACGTTTTATTATCATTTTTTTCCAAATGCCAAAATAGTAAATATTTTTTTTCAAAATTATACTAATATTTTTTAGTGTGAAATAAAAATGTTCATGAAAGGGCTTAGTGCTTGTTGTTCGCGATACTTTAGGAGTTCTCGGGAGTCCTTAGAGTGCTCGGGAGCCTTTTCGAGTGCTTGCGAGCTTTTTGAAATGCTCCCGAGCACCAAACACTAAGCCCTTTGGTAACGTATTTTAAGCACTAAGCACCGATTTTAAAAGTGCTCGTAAGCACTGTGCACCCGAGTACAAAAGTGCTTAGAGTGTTTAGCAAAGCACTAAGCACAGTGCTAGGGCTCTGGTATTTAAATACATTTTAAAAGTATTTTTAACAACACTGGACGTCATCCTCGGGAATTTTTCTGTAAAATCATTTTATATAGATCATGATAAAATGACTAAAAAAATAGTAATACATCAGTTGATGATGAGAATGATATTTAGCACAATATTTTCAAATTTAAGTTAAAAGTTGATTAGAATAGGTTAAATTTGAATTGAAGTTAAGAAATAATTAGGTTAATATAATGGAAATTGATTTGGAAATAAATGATTTTGATTTGTTTTTGAACTTAAGAGTTAAGTAGGTTAGAAATGGAAATTGGTTTGGAAATAAATGTTTTTGATTTGCTTTTGAAACAGCACTTACATACATTCGGACTCTATTCATACAATTCATTCTCTCTATTTTTATTAGTATTAATTACAGTCTCAAATATATTGAAAATTCAGTTTTTATTAATATTTCTGGAGATGAAGTTGATGTCCAGGTTCCAGATTCGAGAAGAGCGGCTCAAAAAACACCCCTGATACGATTTTCGGTTCGTTTGCGCAAATGTTAATCGAAAACTCCCCGGGATGACGTCGATGTCCAGGTTCGGGCGAACCAGGTACCGGGGTATTAGTCGCACTGATGCCAGATTTGGAATCAGCGACCCAAAAAAACCCCAGGTGAGAAGTATCATTTCATTTAAGAGTGAATTTTAGGAAAAGCATTGGAGATGACGTTCATCAGCAATTATAAGCCTAGGTCTGCGATTTGGAGGTCATATTCTGGATCAGCGACATCAAAAACTCCTGATTTGAGTCCATTACAAGTGTTCTTAACTAAGTTACGAATTTTTTCTAAGTGTCTTAAGAAAATCGACTTTTCCGAATGTTTTTTTTTTGCATTGCACAAAAACATGGTACAAAGTATGTACTTTTTTTCAGATGATTTTAGCAAGCGAATTCAAAAAACCCTATCTCAATCCGACTTTAAGGTCAAATTTTAGAGATTTTGGTTCTTTTGTAGATAACGTTAAAAAATAATAATAATAGACACCTAAAAAAAGCAACCATCATTCTAGTTAATATTATAAAATACAGGAATATTGTTTAAACTATAATGGTCTATATATGAGCATAGAGGCAGTGGCGCAGCTAGAATTACCTATTATAGAGGGGGTTTTCAAAAAAATAGGAGAATTATTACACGAATATATTAGAGAAAACTATAAAAAACAAAACATGTGTGTGGGTGTGGGTAGTATATATAACCCCTACCCCTGGCTGCGCCACTGCATAGAGGTTGACGTGGTCTGCAATACATAAATTTTTCTTATAAAACCGGTTTAAAAAAAATATTAAAGGCTTGAAAATCAAATGACAGGGAGATTAAAAAAAATGTATAAAAATTACGCAGATTCCAGGTTTTTTCTAATTTCAAATTACAAATCATTTTCTTCCTATAAAAAGCTAAAGCACGTGGTTTTAAAATTAGAATGATAAATTTTATTAATATACAGGGTCCTGTACCTACGGTAACCGGTTTAACCTACAATTTTGTTGCGTATATTTTACCTAATACAAACGCATGTCATCATTTTATATACGTAGACAAAATATGTAAAATATTTACTTACCGGTCCAGTTCTAACCATAGCCTTCATTTTCACCTTTATTAGATATTTAAACCAGTAAAACCACTTGTACCACTCCAATCTACTATAACAGACTGATGAGATAGATAGAACAGACAGACTAACGAAAACGAAACGAACAAACGCGTTAAAAAACTTTATCTGAAGTCGCTTATTAGAACCGATTTACATCCAGTTACCCACTCAAATATTCAAACAATTATGTTATCATTATATCAGGTAAACGAACTGGTATACTATAAGAATAGTTATGGAACCGTTTATAATAATATCAATTAAATATTGATATTGACCGACTTGACATTCGATGCAGATTACGAATTAAAGGTTAACAAATGTGTTTTTGGAGTCGTGTACTCTTTATCAATACACGTTCTTGGCATCCATAACATTTTTTGTATATAATTGATTTTTTACTGATAAGATTAAATGTGTATATTTTTCATATCTTATTTATGTGCTATAAAATATATTGTGCATATATAAGGCGAATGTCGGTATAGGTGTAGGTAAATAATTATACGCAGTGTTTCATTAATAATTCTAATTAGAGAATCTTTGACCCAAAATATGAAATTTAACCTTACTTGGATCAAATATTCTTTCTAAATGATATTTTTATTTTTATTTAAAAATGATTATTTTCCATAACATGAAATTTTTAAATAAAAATAAAACGTCATATTTTGAGTCAAGGACCCTCCGGTTACAATATGGACAATTATTTATGAAACACTCTATATTTATTATTCATAATGTCAGTTTGCAACCCAAGTACAATTTTGATTTTTTACATCAGGGATTTCGAACTTTTAGGAGGCGAAATTCTTTTTAAGATGTAAAAAGATGAACAAAATTATCCACGCAACCACACTTTGGGAATAACTGTCATTGAGTTTCAAAACTCCAAAAAAATAAGTATATTTATTCAAATTTTAAATCATCTTTTGACAAATTTATAATTGATTAACAAAAAAAAATCGAAAAAGAAAACTCCAAATGAAATACTCCAGGCTTCTAAGAAATATTAAATAAAGGATCCCTCATTTTTCTTATTAAAAATGGCTTTTGGCCAATTTTTTTTAAATTTTCAACGCAATCCTATGAGCGAGATATTGGTGGTCAAAGTTGTATTTAGGTATTTAATTTAATTTTAATTTCTTAAATTTTTATGAAAACTGATAAGCTTATCTTGTATTTGTTCATAGGATAATATAGTTAGTCATAAGATTGGTATTTTAAAAATATATTAATTGTATATACAGAGTTTACCAAAAAGTCAGTGGAGTTACTTTATTTTTAAAATTAATATAATATTGAAAACCGTTAAACCTCAATTTTCATAAATTCCTAATAACCTTAAAACAAAAGCATGATTTCTTTAAAAAAAGTATTTGCTTTCCAGGACACAAGGCAAAGAAATACTGCAATCTGTAAAGTATAAAAACTTAGCCACGGATCCAAATATTGGGCTATCAAATCTGATTTTTTTTCCAAAATCGCCTCAAATACGATGTATACCCATTTTCATTAAAACCTCTGCCGTTACGTCCTACATAGTCCATCTTGATTTCTCAATCATGAAATACATGAGACGGAATTATGACGTCATTAACGTATTTTACTGGAATACCGCTTTTACCGTTAAATGCAGTCTACAACGTTTGGGTTCACCCCAAAAATGTAATCCTTATAATACATTTTTAATATATATTATATAATTCGCCATTTAATCACGATTCGATCAACTGAATTTTTTTTAATTTAGTCAAAAACCATGCTCAGGGACTTTAAACATCCCCAAGCTAGAAATTTTAAACAAATCAGTTAAAAAAAACCGAGGTTTCGTAGTTAAAAAAAAATACTAAATTATGTAAAAACGCATAAACCAAAATACAATTTTTGGCATTACCAATTTACCTAACAAACACACCTTAACATGCGTTATTAAAAACAATCCTGAACATATGTCATTAACTATATTTTAATTTTGAGGTTAAGTGTAAAATAACATTCAAATAATTTATGACAAATGTAAAATAGCAGAATACGTCACCGTTTATGACGTAACGGCAGAGTATTGTTAAACAAACTTTAGTAATGGAATGTTTTAAGGAATGTAAAAGGAATGTTGACATCTACCATTGCTCCTAAGTAGTAGAGATAGGAAATTTTTCCAGTGGCATAGGAAATTTTGATATTTTACATATGTTTAAGATAAATACATATTTTTTAATTTAATACAAAAATTATTTTTAAATTATTTAATTGAAGTGAATTGTTAGTAGATTTAAACACCACCTTTGAGAATATTATATCGGCGTGTTCCTATTTTGTTCAGGGTTGGTTCGCCAGTACTCATATATATGACCACAATATTTTATTATATCTATAGGGTGTTCCATAGGTAATGGTCCAGGTAGTGCTGGTCGATATTTAACGAACTGTGATTTTTACACTGATACTTAAAAATAACACGTAACGACTCTTACTAAAGTCGCTGCAAAACTGTGACGTAATCACGACTTTCCGTTTTTACTTTTGTGTTGTGAACTGTTAAAGTGAAATATATTTAATATACAAGTTTCGGTTAATATTTTTGATCAGTACTGTACAATTTATCATTCTAAAATCTAAAAATAGATTCCAAATCAAAAATTTATCTACGTCATTTATTGTTTCTAGAAAAAGACCTTGAAACTAACGTTCATCTCTTTCTATGTACTATTATCATAGAGAGCGAAGAGTGCCGTTGTATCCGAATATGGAATAGTCCATTACAAATTAAAATCCGTTATAATCCCTCTTAAAAAGATCATCTATCGCGCCAAATGCTTCTCCACACTTTCATTAGCTTTTAGATCGTTTAGGAGAATAGTTGTCTCCCAGTAAGAGTTTTTCACTTTATAATGCAAGTAGAGACCGCACACTAATATTGATAACATTTTGAGATTTCAAATTAGTAACAATTGTTAATAATGTTTATTTAAATTAGAGCCATGCTCTACGCATTGTTTTGTTAAAAAAAATTTAAATGCAATTCAGATTGTACCATTAATAAATGGGTGGGAAAATAATCTTTAAAAATAAATCAAATCGATTCTTTTGTGTTAAATAATGTGTCTAATGTGCTCATCAGATACTGGTCCTTCGAACTGAAGATGGTTGGTGCCAAAACGTCGACCAGTTCATAAGTCTTTAGAGGTTATATTCGTTTCCGTTTCCGTTATTGTTATTATATAATTAAAATACATTAATTGGTAAACCCCAAAACTTTCCCGACGAGTATCCAGAGACGAATATTTTTACAGACATATTACAAGTCAGATTCCATAATATTGGTTCTGTCATTTTTTGACAGTGACACTTTCATTTGACAGATGTCGTACAAAAGCTAATGGGTTCTTCCGATGGATAACCCAAACCCATATACTAAATTTCAGCTCTATCGGATTAAACGTGTGGGCTCTATCGTGGAAGCATACACACAGACAAATACACAAACAGACAGACAGACACACAGATATACAGACTAAATGGTCCTAATCGTCTCAGGGGATCTTAAAATGTATATTTCCATCTTTCTAGAAAAACTTTTTTAGCTCGTTCACAATACATTTTTTCCACACTCAAATTTGAAAAAAACTTAGAAAAAAACATCAAGACTGCATTTTTTCACAAAAATTTAAAAAAATAAGAGAAGGAAGAATGCGTTTTCTTGCACAGGAATTTGAAAAAATAGAAATAAAAAACGCATTTTCTCACAAAAAAAACTAGAAAAAAGTATTTTTTCACAGGCGAATGTGGAAAAAAGCGAAAATGCGTTTTTTCACATATTAATTGGTATTAAAGCAAGAATGCATAAAAAACTAGAAAAAAAAACAGCAAAAATCCGTTTTTTTTCACACATACATTGGGAAAAAAGCAAGAATGGATTTTCTACATAAAAATTGGAAAAAACAGCATACTCTTTTTTAACAAATTTGAAAAAAAAAAACAAAAGCAAGAATACATTTTTCGCTATTCAAATTTGAAAAAATACAAAGTGCATTTTATCTCACACAAATTTAAAAAGAAACAAGCAACAATGCATTTTTCTACACGAAAAACTAGAAAAAACAGCAAAGATGCATTTTTCACATATGAATTAGAAAAAAGCAAAAATGCATTTTTCCACACAAAAAAATGAAAATGACAGCAAAAACGCATTTTTTTTAACAAATTTCGAAAAACAAACGGAAGCACGAATGCACACTCGAATTTGGAAAAAACCGCTTAAATGCATTTTTCCACAAAAAAAATTGGAAAATACAGCAAAAACCATTTTTTTCACATATAAATTGGTAAAAAAGCAAGACTACATTTTTCCATATAAAAAACCAGAAAAAAACAGCAAAAATGCGTTTTTTACACATAAATTGAGAAAAAAGTGAGCATGCATTTTTCCATACAGGAAAACTAAAAAAAACAATAAAAATGCATATTTTTACACATAACATAGGAAAAAGGCTAAAAAAATTGATACAACAAGAATGCACTTTCTCTCAAAGGAAAAAAAAAATCGGTTGTGTCCAAAGACGAATACTTTTTCAGATATTTAGTGTTAAAGTTTCAAACTTTGACATTTTTTTTATTTTTGACAGGTGACAGTTGGTGACAATAGAGTTTTTCAAGGGTTTTCAAATGACATATTGCAAGTCAAATTCCGTGACATATTGCATCTGTCATTTTTTGATAGTGACACTTCCGTTTGACAGATGTCGTACAAAAACTAATGGGTTCTTCCGATGGGTAACTCAAACCCATATACCAAATTTCAGCTCAATCGGATTAAACGTGTGCCCTCTATCGTGGAAGAATACACACAGATAGACAGACAGAATTCCATCTGGAAATGGCCTTAATCGGAGGTGGGTCGGAAAAGTAAAAGTTGAATATTATTAAGACAAATTTACTCTATTTTGAAAAATTGTAATATCAGGTCTGGTTTCCGAAATATTTGCTTAAAACCAAAATTGACGATTATTTAATTATCATCTTTATTTTTAAAGATGGAAGAAAAGTTTTAAAATCTTTTTGTTGAAGTCCAAATACCGTTTCACATAGCTGAGTCAGTTTTTCGATACGACGTTTCGTCTTTAAAGAACATTCCAATTTTTTTTTTTAATACGGACCTGTACATTTTAATTTAATATTTGAAATCTCCATTTTGTTCTCTATCCAACCATGTATTATACTTAATTTTTTTGTAATAAATTTCGACCATGAACTGTACTTTATAAAATCGTTATAATTTTGCTTTTTAGCAAATATCTCGGAAACCGGACCTGAAATTAAAAGTTTTCAAAATCCAGTTAATTTGTCTTCATAATATACAACTTTTTTCCCATTTAACCAACTTTATATCTGTAAGGGTTAACGAATAGTTTACATTGAAATTTTTAACACTGTGTATGTTTTTCTCGGACCCATTATCAAATGATCTATAAAATAATTAAAAAAACTGTTATCTATGTAAAAAACAATGCAGTATAAATAAATTGAAACTTAAATTGAGTCTTAATGGACATTTAAGTTTTCCAGTAAGCATTCGTTAATTTTACGTATTTATTATTGCCTCTACACTTCTGAAAAATTTGTAAATAACTCAATTATGATTTCACGTGATTTTCCTTCTATACTGGAAAATCTTTCTATTTACATTTTCTATTTTAAATTGTAAAATAAAATGTTTGCTAAAATAAGAAACGGAATTGATAAATATTCATATTTAATGATAAATAAAATATTTCCTTCATAAAACATGCGTTGCAGTTTCATCAATCTAAAACAAAGCTGCAGCGACAGTTTGATGCTAAAGAGAATGAAAAATGGTTTTACTACTTTTATGTAGGTAAAAAGATCCTTTGTCTGATAGAACTTTTTTAACGGTAGTTTTTCACTAAATCTCCAAAGTGCTTGAATTTGAATAATTTTCTATGAATTTAACAGAATAACTATTGCTATAATCAGGGTACCCAGGAGGAAAAAACTTTTATTGTTACTATAGTAACGAGCTGAAACGAAAGCTTCTTATTGGTTAAAAAATATTTGTGTGAAAATGTCATAAAAAAATAATACTAAATCAAGCTACATCTATTTGTTTCGTTTAGGGTGTGCCATCCTTTTTCACATACATTGAGAAAAAAGCAAGGATGGATTTTCTACATAACAATTGGAAAAAACTGCAAACTCTTTTTTACACAAATTTGAAAAAAAAACAAGAGCAAGAATACATTTTTCGTTATTCAAATTTGAAAAAAAATCAAAGTGCATTTTATCTTACACAAATTTAAAAGGAAACAAGCAACAATGCATTTTTCTACACGAAAAACTAGAAAAAACAGCAAAGATGTATTTTTCACTCATGAATTAGAAAAAGCAAAAATGCATTTTTCCACACAAAACATTGAAAATGACACCAAAAGTATTTTTTTTAACAAATTCGAAAAAAAAACGGAATCACGAATGCACACTCGAATTTGGACAAAAACGCATAAATGTATTTTTCCACAAAAAAAATTGGAAAATACAGCAAAAACCCATTTTTTCACATATAAATTGGTAAAAAAGCAAGAATACATTTTTCCACATAAAACAACAGAAAGAAAAACAGTAAAAATGCGTTTTTTACACATAAATTGAGAAAAAAGCGAGCATGCATTTGTCCACACAGGAAAACTAAAAAAAAACAATAAAAATGCATTTAACAGAATAACTATTGCTATAAACAGGAGGAAAAACTTTTATGGTTACTATAGTAACGAGCTGAAACGAAAGCTTCTTATTGGTTAAAAAATATTGATGTGAAAAATTCATAAAAAAATAACTCTAAATCAAGCTACTTCTATTTGTTTCGTTTAGGGTGTGCCATCCTGTACTTAGGGAGTAAATTTGATGAAAAGTACTTATAAACTCTGGTGAAGTGTACAAATTTGGGAATATTTAAAAGGGAGAACATTTAATGAAAATGCTGTTCGTTTTGTATCATGAAAAGAAAAGTTAAGTGTCGCTTTCAAACGAGAAAAACCATGACTCAAATTAATGGAATAAAGAGAAATGCCTAAGTGAAAATTATGTTTAATTAATAAAATTATTTTTAAAGTAATTAAAATTCTTTAAAATTTGGATTATTATATGTATAAGGATTTTCTATTCTTCATAAAACAGATCTCATATGGGTTATTATTTTTCATATTAGTAAATAAGAAATTACGTTAAATATGATGAACAAAAATATTTTATTCATAATTCTTTTTTTTTTCTTCAACTTCTTTCATTGGTACTTTTCTATGACGTTTCTTCTATCTGCCCATATATCTTCACTCACCTTCAAACATTTATATTCTGTCTCATCTTCTTCTTCTCCTTGCAGTTTTTTTTGTATTATATTATTGTAATGTTAAAATAAAATATTGCTTACTTTTATTTTTTTTTTCTTGCTTTTAATATAAATATAACTCTACAAATCCCAACTGCTTATCCATAATCATTCATTTTTTTCCAAAATTATCTTTAACTCATCTACTATTTTTTTACATACAGTGTGACCCATTTTGTTTGGAAGCACCCCTGTAAAATCCGCATTTTTTAACCGATTTTGATTCAATGGTTTTTTGTTAGATTTAGTATCATTTTTTTTCTCAAATATGACTACACCACTGGATTTAGAATCGTTACAAATGTAAACTACCAAAATTTTATAAAAAAATTTTTATTAACGACAAAGTTATTACAACATGAATTTGGAAAAAGTTGTATTTTGATTAATTTTTTACGTAAAATGTAGACAAATTTAATCTCTATTTAAAACCCCATAATGAAATATACAGGGCGGAACACCATAAACGCGTCGCTTTGGTCTTTATATGGAAAATGGTAAGATTGTGTAAAAAATGTTTACTGCAGGTACAATTTTAAATTATTTTAATTTAAATAGGTTGCCTCATAGTTATATTATTTTAAATGGAACACTCTGTATTTTTCCTTCCCTCTCTTTCTATGCAGTATGATTTTTTTCTTATTTAGAATTTTTTTTATATATCTTTTGTAAATATTTTATAGGGATTTTTTTTTTATTTTTTCTAATTTTTCATCATTGTTCTGTTTTTCTTTTTCTATTTTTTTCTTCTGATTTTTTGCAATTTTTTTTCGACTTTTTTGGGATGACTGTAATTTTTTGCAATTTATTTCAATTTTTTCGATTTTTTTTTAGTTTTTTATGGTTACAGTTGTTTCCGGTTTTTTGTTTCTTCTTTAGTTTTTGCGATATTTTTCGATTTTCCTAATTTTTTCTCATTTTTTGATTTTTTCGTTTTTTCTTTTAATTTTTCCTCATTTTCTTTCTCATTGTTCTGTTTTTTTTCTTATTATTTTGATTTTTTATAAAAATTTGTGATTTTTTTGTGATTTTGTTTACGGTTTTTTGCGGTAGTTTTGCGATTTTTTGTGACATTTTTTGATTTCTTGCGTTTTTTCCTTATGTTACAATTTTATTTTTCATTTTTTCTCAATATTTTCTAATTTCTCTCTCAATTTTTTTCTTTTTTTCAAAGCTTTTTTTGTTTATTATTTCTTCCGATTTTTACTTTCCCGGACCTATCAAAGGGAAAGTAAGGTGAACGAGCAAAAAACAAAAATCGAGATATCGATGGAAATATCCATTTTGAGGTCCCCCAATAAGATTGAAACCATTTCCAGCGTATGGTCTGTCTGTGTGTCTGTGTCTAATCTTCCACGATAACTGCCGAATCGTTTGACCAATCAAGCTGAAATTTGGTATAGAGGGTCGGTGTGTGCCTAGAATGTGACCATTAGATTTTGGTTTAAATCTGTACAGTAGAAGGTCCTCAAGACCGACATTGATTAATTGCACATGTAACAATTTTTTATTTTTTTAAATTCTAAGGACAAACTATACACTTTAGTGCAAAATGTTGTAGTATAAAGTTTTATAGCATAAAATTCCCTATAACTTTTGTTGCAAACTTTTTCCAGAATATCCAATAGTTACGCCACTAGAGGGCGCGTAAAAAATGTGCATGTAGGTTTTCTGTAGTTTTTATTGATTTTGAGGAAAAACAATACACCTTAGTACAAAATGTTGTAGTAGAACGTTTTAGAGCATAAAATTAACTACAACTTTTCTCTTAAGGTTTTTCCAGAATTTTCAATAGTTGCGCCACCAGAGGGCGCGTAAAAAATGTGCATGTAGGTTTTCTCTGGTTTTTCTTGATTTTGAGGACAAACAATGCATTTTATTGCAAACTTTTCTTGTTCAAAGCTGTAAAGCATCAAATTTTCTTTAACCTTTATATTTAACTTTTTATCGAATTCTTCATAGTTTCGCCGCTAGATGGCGAGAAAAATACACATTTATAATTTTCCATTTTTTTAAAATTGGAGGTAAATTATGCTATTTAGTGCAAAATGTTTCAGTGCAAAGTTGTAAAGCATAAAATTCCCTACAACTATTGTATGAAAATTTTTCCCGAATTTCCAATATTTTTCACACATGATTTTAGGAGATCCTAATTGTAGCAGTGTGATATACAACGTGCGCATGCGCAGCTTATGTCATCAACATTGAAATAACAATTGGGTAGACGTATTCAACATTGGCTCGCTGTTTTTAATATGTTCCATAAATTATTGTAATGCTTAGTATTTTGTAATTAAAATAATAATAATAAATAACATATTTTCTACGGTCGAGCCGGGAAAGTTCTGGCGTGACACAGCCGATTTTTTAGTACCATAATGAATTTCATTACAATATGTTATATTAAAGATAATAACTTTGCCCTGATTTGCTAATAATAATAATAAATATTATTGCCTTCACAAATCTAATTAAAACACTCCAAGCGAATCGAATCTGTCTGTTTGAAATTAGAGAAGTGTAACAAGATGCCAATAGCCTTAAAGCTCTAACCGTAACCAAGATAAACAACAATTCATCATTGATGTCGAATCTTCTCCGGATCTAAAAGCAAGAGATATACGGATTTATAGTTGGTTAGTTAAACTCAATCTACGCTAAAATTGAAAATTGTGATTTAATGATAACTTATTTATATTGTAGGACATACTGTATAAACAACTAAGACTAGTGCAGTGTTTGAAATTCTAATTCTATACGCCAAACAAAAACAGCATTCAATTAGCGCGACAGCTACAGCCATTAGGAAAAGCGTAAATCACTGCAAAAAATAGACCATTAACGTCTTTATGATTGGTTCCAATTGTTTTTTTCGTTAATGGCACTTTGATTTTGAGAACGGGCCGGGTTCGCTTTTACTAACTTTAGTCAATCGGGAATAATTGCTGCAGTTTGATATTGTTCTGGTAATTGGAGCGTGAATTTCGATCCGTTTGTTTTAAATTAGAGTGATATTTTTTAAAATTAGTCTTTTATAAAATAAATAACAAAAAGATAAGAGAAAGTTTCAATACGAATAAACAAGGAAATTCTATGAGAAAAAAAATTAATAAAGAAAGAGCATTTACATTTACTGGAAATACAACTTCTCAAGAGTTTAAAATACACCCAGAAAACTGTTATTTTTTATATTATTAATCCGCAAATTAAATTTGTCTATTTTACAATGGAAAAAAAATGAGGAGGTAATCCCACCCAACTTTCCGAACACTTCTAGTAGAGTAATTGTTTAATCGATTATTTTAGTTTTACTGAATCAAAATACATTAATAAAATTAGTTTACAAAAATTAAAAAAAGTTCAATTTTTTAAAAAAAATTTTTTTTAACTTTTTTATAATTTTATATAATTTCTACAAGTATTATTTTAAAATTATGAAATATTTCAAACATAATGTACATTTTTCAATAAAACAAAAGGACAAAAAAATTAATTTTTTTATTTTATTTTGGGTATAATAATTACAATGTTAAATTCGAAGAGACTAAATTATTTTCTAAATTTAGAGTTTTATATTACCTATCGAATGGTATAAATCCCATTTTAATATCTTTAATATTTTTAAACTTATTCAATTCTTTTTGAACTTATATTAAATTCCAAAAAAAAATGAATTCTACAATTTTTTGAATAAAATGTTGAAAAAATTATAATTAAAGAGTTTTTTTACTACAAATTTAATTGTAATTTTTTTAAATTTTTTAATATTAATATTAACCTTAAAAAAATAAAACCCATTTTTGAATAATTCTAAAATCAATAAATAATTAATATCTCATTCAATTATATTCAAAATGGGCGACAGACCTGTCTTTTAGGTTTTCGGGATCAAAATGCATTAATAAAAAATCAAATTTTTTGTCAAAAATTCATTGAATTGTTTTAACTTTTTTTTTGCTATAACTTTTACAAATAGTATGTTAAAATTATGAAATAATTTACACACATAGTATTATTGGATCCTTTTTGGATATGCTGTTTACTTTTTTCATTTATTTTATACTTATTGATAAAACGAAATTCCAAAAAATTAAAAAAAAATTCTTTATATTGACTATAATAATTACAATTCTAAATTTAAAGAAACTAAAATAAATTTAAAATTTAGAGTTTTATATTGTTTTTCGAGTAGTAAAAATCCCATTTCAATAACTTTAATATTTAAGAAGTTATTCAATTTAGTTTAAAATCATAATATAATTTTAATTATTTCTCCAATTTTTTAAAAATTTCACAATTTTTGTAATAAAATTGTGAAAAAAATTATAATTATAAAATTAATTATTACAAATTTAAAGATATTTTTTAAAATTAAAATTTAACTAAAAAATAATAATTTAATAAAGATAAAAATTGCTTAAAAATTAAAATAAAACTAGCGGCGAAACTTGAAAAAAAAGTAAAGACAAAATTTGGAGAAAATTTTATGTTCTACAATTTCGATTTGTTATAAATTTTCATAATCTATAATTTTGTCTCAAAATCTAAAAAAGTCACAAATATCTATATACATTTTTTCACGCCCTCTAGCGGCGAAACTATGAGGAATTCAAAAAAATGGTAATGACAAAATATGTAGAAAATTTTATGTTCTACAACTTTCATATCCTGTAATTTTTCATAAAAATGCATTGTTTTGGTTATTTAAAAAAAATATGAAAAACATTACTTTTTGATAAATCTGGTAACAATGTCAAAAATTTTTGAAAATTTCAATGAATCGAAATTAAACTATAACATATAAAAAATATATGTGTAAAAGTTCATTGCCATCTTGTTTAGTAATGACGTCATCACTTATATCAACTGTCACTTCCGGTTGTCCGATTAACACCAAAATCTATACAGGTCGTCACGGAAAGTAAAAAGTGGTCCAATTTATTATAAACCAGCTGAATACTCTTACTTTGTTTTTTCCTATTTTTGCCCATTTTTCCTGTTTTTTATTACTTTTCCATTTTTTCTTTTTTTCTATTATTTTATGATAGTGTCTAGACGTCCGTCAAGTCGGACCCGGTGAAAACCCAATATGTCCTCCCGAGCTTCGGCATGTGCCCGGTCCGACTGCCTGTACGTTAACTTAAAACTTTGATTATTCATCACTATGATACTGTGTGGTTCGATCCCTGAGGATATCTTTTTTTATTTTTTTTTACGAAATAAATGGAAGTTATTTATTTTTTTTTTAAATACACAGGCTAGATTTAGATAGTCAAGACTTCTTTTTATTTATTTCAAACCAAATCCTTTTTTAATTAGAGACGATATCAGTTAAGACGGACCTATTGGGTTTTCACCGTGTCCGACTAGCCGGACCTCTAGACACTCTCTTATTTTATCCCATTTTCTTTATTTATCCTTATCTTTTTCTACGTGTCCCTATTTAAACCTTTTTTCCATATTTATTCCTATTATTTTCTATACTTTAATGTTTTTATCTGTTTTTTTTTTCCATATTTTTCACCACTTATTCTTATTTTTTCCTATGTTTACCAATATCTGTTTTTCTCTAATTTCCCTATTTTCCCGTTTCCCTAATTTTTCCTGTTTTACATAATTTTTTCTTTTCTTTACTACTTGTCTATTTTTTCATATTTTTACCATTTTTCCTTATTTTCTCCTACTTTTCACTAGTTTTCCATATATTTCCGTATTTTTCTCGATTTTTTTGTATTTATCTCTAATTTCCCTATTTTATCTATATTTTTCCAATTTTTTCCTAGTTTTCAGTATTTGTCTCTAGTTTTCCATGATTTTTCCTATGTTTCCCAAATTTTACTATTTTTCCCATATTTTCTCTATTTTTTGCCATTTTTCCTTTTTTTTCTATTTGTTCCTTTTTTTCTATTATTTTATAACCTTTTTTTTTCATTATCCTTATTTTTTTCTATATGTCAATATTTGGACTTTTTTTCTTCATTTATTCCTATTATTTTCTATAATTTAATATTTTTAACAGTTTTTTCTATTTTTTTCCATATTTTTCCCCATTTCTTCTTATTTTTTCCCATTTTTGCCAATTTTTTACCTTATTTTTCCCTGCTTTTCCATATTTTATCCTGTTTTCCCTATTTTTTTATATTTTTGACTATTTTTCTCTAATATACCTATTTTTTACATTTCCATCAATTGTTCCTGTTTTTCATTATATTTTTCTGTTTTACCTACTTGTCCGTATTTGTCCCTATTATTAACTATTTTTTCCTATTTTTACTGTTTTTCCTTATTTTCTCCTATTTTTCACTATTTTCCCATATATTTTCCTATTTTTCTCGAGTATTCTGGATTTATCTCTAATTTCTCATTTTTTCTATTTCTTTCTATTTGTTCCTTCTTTTCTATTATTTTATCCCATTTTCTTTATTTTTCCTTATTTTTTTTTATATGTCCGTGTTTGAACCTTTTATCCTAGTTATTCCAATTATTTTCTATTATTTAATATTTTTATCTATTTTTCTCTATTTTTTTCTATTTTTCCCTGTTTTCTTAATTTTTCCATGTTTTTCACCATTTCTTATTAATATCTAATTTCCCTATTTTATCTATATTTTTCCAATTTTTTCCTATTTTTCCCTATTTGTCCTTATTTTTCTTATTTTTTTCCTAATTTTCGCTATTATTACCTATTTTTTCTATTTCTCTATTTATCTCTAGTATCCGTATTTTATCTATCTTTTTCTAATTTTCTTCCTATTTGTTGTCCCTATTTTTTCATGTTATTCCCACTTTTTCCCAAATTTTACTATTTTTCCCATATTTTCTCTAGTTTTCGCTATTTTTGCCCATTCTTCTCCATTTTTCCCCAATTTTCGCTATTATTTAATATTTTTTCTACTTCTTCATATTCTAATATTTTTCATTATTGTTTCCTGTTTTTCCATATTTTTCCCTATTATTTTCTATTATTTCATTATTCCATTTTTTTCTTATTTCCCCCTATTTTTTTTTGCCATATTTTCATATGTATTCTCTAATTTCCCCATTTTTTCATATTTTTTTCCGATTTTTTATTACTCTCCCGATTTTTCCCCACTTTCCCAAATTTTCCTATTTTGCTAATTTTGCCAAATTTTTTCCTATTTTTTTCTAGTTTTTCCTAATTTTCACTATTTTTAATAAATTACTCTATGTTTCACAATTTTGTACTATTTCTTCCTCTTTTTCCGGTTTTCCCAATTTTTCACTATTGTTCTCTTTTTTCCATATTTTCCCCTATTTTCACTATTTTCTCAATTTTTCCTATATCTTTCTATTTTTTTCTGTTTTCCATTCATTTTTCCTGTTTTCTTTATTTTTGCTTATTTTTCCTTTCTGGTCCTTATTTGTAGTTATTTTTTCCTGTTGTGTCCTATTTTTCTCATTTTTCCGTATTTTCCCTATTTTAAAAAAATTTCCCCTATTTTTCCGAAATTTCCCAATTTTTCAATATTTTTCCCAAATTTTCCAATTTTGCTCATTTTTTCCCAATTTTTCCTTCTTTTTCTCTATTTTTTTCCCTATTTTTCAATCTCGTTACCAAACTCTATTTTTCACTTTGTCCTATTTGTTCCCAATTTTTCGCTATTTTTCCCTCTTTTTTCTATTTTTTCCATATTTTCCAAATCTAGCTGAAATTTCTCGAAGGACCACGTATATTTTTTCAATGTTTTTAAGAAAATAAGAAAGTCCCTCCCGTCACTGGAACTTTACAGCTATCAATAAGAAAAGCGACAAAAGCGGTCTCGAATCGCGGTAATGACAACGGAAAAGGTCCTTCTCGACCGCAGATTTCTAGATTGTAATAGTTTCCCGCAAAGACGACGACTTTCTTCCGTGTCCTGGTGCTTTGTTGTGTGCCGGCCATCAAGACGGCTTCGGGATGGCACCCCGGAGAACGACGCTATTCTCTTGTTTGGCGTTTCTCGTTTATTTGCTGTTCGTTGTTCGTTTTCCAAGGATCCTTCGATGTTACTTCGAGGTTTGCAAATTATTCACCGAGCCAGAGGACGTGATAAGAAACGTCTTGTCGGGAGAATGGCGAAATGAGGGTAATTTTCATTTCCTTTTATAGCTATACTGGAATTGGGTCGGTTGTATCTTTTGTCCTTATATCTACATTGTTTTTAACTGGTTTTGAGATATTTGACAACAATCACGATTATGTTATTTTATAATTATGACATACAACAAAAACGTGAAATAATACATATTTTCTTTTTACAGTGTCTACTGTTATATCCGCTACTTAATCGGTAAGTGAAATTTTCTTTAAACCAGATTTAAGAGGGATGAAATGTAGATAGAGTATTATTATTACTATTATTAATTATTAAAATTATTCTTTTTCATAGTTACGTTAAAGTGATACCAAGATTTTTATTTTTAATATAATTATTTAATATAGTTTGATTATTATATTTTACTTTCCCGGACCCATCAAAGGGGTAAGGTGAACGAGCAAAAAAAAAATCGAGATATCCATGGAAATATCCATTTTAAGGTCCCCCAAGAAGATTGAAACCATTTCCAGCGCATGGTCTGTCTGTGTGTCTGTGTGTCTGTGTGTAATCTTCCACGATAAAATTTTTTCAAATTCATTGGATATTTCACTCCCCTATTATAGTTTTGGGAGACTTCCTTTATTACCCTTAAAGTATGTCCTCATACCTATTTTAAGAAATTTTAATTTTCCAATTCTTTTGTTCTGCGTCTAGATCCTAACTGTAAAAAAATCGGTTGTGTCGCCCCAAAACTTTCCCGACGAATATTCACGAATACTTTTTCAGATATTTAATGTTAAACTTTCCATTTTTGACATTTTTTTATTTTTGACAGGTGACAGTTGGAGAAATAATTTTGAGTGTTCTGAATAAAGTTTTTCACGAGCTTTCAAACGGACTAAACGTGTGGCCTCTATCGTGGAAGAATATACACACACACATACACATATACACACAGACAGACAGACAGACAGACTTCCATCTGGAAATGGTCTTACAAATAGGAAAAAATAGGAAAAAATAGGAAAAAATAGGAAAAAATAGGAAAAAATAGGAAAAAATAGGAAAAAATAGGAAAAAATAGGAAAAAATAGGAAAAAATAGGAAAAAATAGGGAAGTTGGAGAAAAATAGGGAAGTGTATGTGAAAATAGTAGGAAATACGAAAAAATAGCGGAAAATAATGGAAAAAGGGAAAATATAAAAATATAGAAAATAAATAGGGAAAACAGGAAAAAATAATGAAAAACAGAAAAAATTTGAAAAACTTTAAAATAAGAAAAAATATGGCAAAATAGGGAAAAAACAGCAATAATATGAAAAAAATTAGAAAAACATAGAGAAAATTTGAAAATTAAAAATAAATAAAGAAAAATCTGAAAAAATAAGGAAACATATAAATACAAATAGGTATTTGTGCCACTAACAGTTGGGGTATGATTATATAATTGCAATAAATTAGTGAAATTTTATTCTGTAAACTAACTGTCACATAGATTACGCTATTGTATTGAATTAACCAGTGTTGGAGTTAGTTATGTGACTATACTATACAGTATGTCCAGGAACTTTTCTATCCATTATGAAAAATAAAAAAGAAAACTTGAGACTGATATATATAACTACTGAAGTATAACAAAAAAGTATTTCTACCTCTCTGGTAAACTTATTTAGCCCCTCTCTAAAAACCAATCAACTTACCCAGGAAAAGCCCTAATTTCGTCCTTCCTATAATTTTTGCTGAGATTTTCCGATATAAACCATAAATATATTAAAATTAAGTAGCTAAGAGCGTGATTTACTTTACGAACAGAAAGCTTATAGGTAGTGTAAGCAGTAGTTTAATTAAGTTTAATTTTTTTCTGAAAAAAATCATGAAAATCATTAAAAAATTAAAAATGTTCAAAAAGCAGATAAAATTTTTCAAATTTGGGATAGTGGGAGCAAAGTTTTAACCTTTATATACACATAAATCTTTTTTTTATTTTTTTTTAATCAAAAATAAGAAAAAAAATTGGGGTACTGCGAAACCCTTACATTTTCTAGAATGAGTCTCGTTTCTGTTTAGTTAGTGGCTCCCTCACGGAATATTAACAAAATCGAGTTTTATGAGTGAAAATAAAATACTATCTGTTTCAGGTCTTAAAGCTGCCCACAGACTAGCATACATGTGGGTCATACATGTTTGTTATACATGTGTATCGTACACAAGTAGTTTGTTTAGTACGCGATGAACAGTGACGCCGAATACATTCTACTGGCAGCGGCGTCCGCTGTTTTGATTAAAAAAAAAAAAAAAAAAAAAACCGGACAAGGTGGCCAGGTTGGTTGAGGCATCGGCCTTTATACCTGGACATTGTTCGGGTCGTGGGTTCGAGTCGTCCCATGAATCTCAAGTGGAATTAAAGTCAGATAAGACTTTGGGCAAGTGCAAAAAGGTATTTGTGTCATGCGCAGTTTCATTCACGCCGGTAACCAGGCCGGATGAGATCGGATATCTCGTGGAATTGATAGGGGTTGGTGGCACAATTACACACTTGCAAGTCGGTAGATCACCTGAATGACAAAGGCATAGTCCTGGGTTTAGGGTGATTGAGGACCGTGGTTCGGAGCCCACGATAAGCTGTAGGTCCCGTCCAGATTAGCCCTGGTAGCAGAAAAGAGACGTTAAAATCAATAGCAAGCAAGCAAGAAAAAAAAATAGTTCAAACAAAAGAAATCGAATAAAGTGGGTCAAACATTAGCTTTTATAAACTATGTCAAAAACGTTTTGGAAATGTTTCTTAAATCAGACATTATCCGGCAATTGAAAATAAACTTAATGTTAATATAATAATTACAAAAAGTAAAAATATATAGGCTGCGGGGGATTACGAGACACTGTACTAAAAATGTCTGCGCGAATAAAGCATGATCGTGGCCACACACCGACACACTTGTATGAAGATCAAGCTTGTGCATGCATGAATTCCGGTCAGGTCCGAAAACTTGTGTGACGTACATGTTTGCAACTTTTTGCCCACACACTGGTAAACATGAATTCGCAAGCATTTTCGACAACCATGTATGACGCACATGTATGCTAGTCTGTGGGCAGCTTTATAATTTATTTTCACTCATAACATTATTTTTATATTACTAAACTTTTTATACTCTTTTGTTATTTTTCAATTTTATGTTATAACGTTTAACACATACAGTGAGGACCAAAAGTGTTACCCCCCCCACTGTAACTCGTCTACGAATGAATTTTCGAAAAATCGCCCGAACACGTCAATTTTAATTCATATCGAAGTAAGTTTATGAAGAAAAATTTCACCCTTAACTTAATCCCCTAGAGTAGGGAAGCTACCCCCATGAAAATTTTAAATAGCAAGGGGGGTCAAGTGGCAGCTCTTCAGAAAGAGGATTCAATTCTCTATTTGGCAGTGTAAAAAAAATAAAATTTGCTTCATTAGTACAAGAGAAAAAACCACGGCACTGCTTTACTGTTCTTTTTGTCTACTAAAAGGAATAAAAACTGTATATTATCATTAAGAAAAAGTAGATTTTTTTATTTTCAATGTAAAATCAATTGTGAACCTTCATCCATTTAAAGTAAAATAATTGCCTACTAGGAATTTAAACCGAAATTCATCGATTATTTTAATTTTCAAAATGGTTTTACCGCGGAACGTAAATGAAAAGTGTGAGGCAATTATTATTTATGGTGAGGCTAATCGCAACTATCATGAGTCGGTAAGAATTTTTAACGAACGTTTTCCGGATCATCCCATTGATAGACATTATTTTAAATTACTGGTAGCAAAATTTTTTGACACTGGCAGCATTTTAAACAAAAAACGTACTGGTCGTTCCCAATTAACCGAAGAAAAGCAAATTCACATTTTAGGTGAAGTTGTACATAACCCGTCCTCATCTAGCAGAGCCGTTGCTGTGAATTGCGAAGTAGGAAAGAGCACCGTAATAAGAGTCCTAAAAAAGTATAAATTTCACCCGTATAAATTAAGGATGGTACACCAATTGACTGAAGACGACCCGGACCGACGCCTAGAATATTGTGAAATAATAGCCAACAATACCTTAAGGAATCCCAACTACTTACACCACATCTGCTTTAGTGATGAATCTACTTTTTTTTTGAATGGTAACGTACAGGATTATTCGTGAAACTCACACACACTTGCCGCAAAAAATTAATGTATGGGCAGGAATATTGGGTAACCATATCGTCGGTCCATTATTTATTGAACAAAACCTTAATGGTGTTCTTCACTTGGAATTGCTGGAGATATTAATAAATCCATTGATATTAGAAATAGTTGAAAATAACCCCGAAGAATTTAATATGGATATAATTTTCCAGCAAGATGGTGCTTCCCCTCATTACGCAGTAGTTGTCAGAAATTATTTAAATGCAGTTTATCAGGGAAGATGGATAAGGCGAAGGGGACCTGCGGAATAGCCCCCAAGGTCACCAGATTTAACTCCATTGGATTTTTTTCTTTGGGGTTATCTAAAAACTAAAGTTTACGAAACTGAGTGTGAATCCATTCAAGAGATACGTCAACGGATAACGGAAATTTGTTCAACAATCACACCAGAAACTTTACAAAACGTAAGAGAAGCCACTAAACATAGACTTTTTTCTGCCAAGAAGTAAATGGAGAACATTTCGAACATTTGCTCTAATACTTAATAATAATTAGTTTAGTTAATTGTGAGAAAAGAACAGTAAAGCAGTTTCGTGGCTGTTTGATTTATTTAATTTATTTTATTTTTAAAGATACTTTTCTCTTGTACTAATAAAACAAATTTTATTTTTTTACACTGCCAAATAGAGAATTGAATCCTCTTTCTGAAGAGCTGCCACTTGACCCCCTTTGCTATTTAAAATTTTCATGGGGGTAGCTTCCCTACTCTAGGGGATTAAGTTAAGGGTGAAATTTTTCTTCATAAACTTACTTCGATATGAATTAAAATTGACGTGTTCGAGTGATTTTTCGAAAATTCATTCGTAGACGAGCTAAAGTGGGGGGGGGGGGTAACACTTTTGGTCCTCACTGTATATCTGTACTTTGGAAAATAAGGTTTACGTTTAACAGACCGGGGATTAAGCATTTAGTTAGTTCCAAAAACAACAAATTTGGCATGTCCAAGGTGATTTTTCTGTACCTTACAATTATAAATGCAAACATCATTCATTCGTTAAAACCTAGAGTGGTAATTTCTTAGTAATCATTGCTTATACCCTGATTAACCTGTCAGATCGTGGCCCTTTTCTCTGGTGGCACAAATACCTGTGTAATTTTAAAATCCTAAATTCGTAACAGGTAGAATATTATTATTGGTGGCACATTTACCTCAGCCGGTACACAAAATCGGAAAATCAAAAAAAATACGATGCCACCGACAGATGCACATTTTAAACGTATAACCATTCTGTTTGAGTCTGTGGTAAAAAATATAAAAAAAATTCCGAAACACTAAGCTTATTTCTTTAGGAGAATCTAGAAACAAATTTTTAACCTCATATCATTTAAAGTTTTCGAGATATTCAATATTTTGTTAGACTTTTGACCCCAATTTTGAATCCCTTAAAGTGCGAATTTTCAAAACCCGCTCACCAAGACGACCAAAGGAAGGTACCCTGAAAATTTCACGTCTCTATGACGTCTGGTTTAGGCTGAGCCAATTTTTTGCAGGTTCATTAAACAAACGAAATTAAAAAATAAACAGATCACTAGTTTATAATAATAATAATGTAGAGTTTGTAATGGACCAGTAAAAGTGTTGAATAATTAAAATTAAAAAAAAGAAGATTTCTACTAATAAAAAGTTCATTAATCTTTTTGATTCTTAAAACACTTATCGAAACAAACAAGCAGAAAATTCCTCTAGATTGTCTGCCGTTGTAATAAATTCAAAAGTGCGATAAAAATCAATCGAAACCCAATAAAAGGCATCAAATCCGAATTCCATTCGTTGGGAATCCGAGGCAGATAAAACTTTTCTGATTTCACTTATTTCTTACATAGCGTTAATTTTGGATCGGTATTACGGGTTCAATGGGCCAGAGAATTCGATTTTGCATGGATGTGAAAAACACGGCCGTTTATTTTAAGCGAAAAAGCACCAAAAAGGCGAATTCAATTACAGAAAAGAATTAGAAGGAGCGAAGGAAAAAGATTTGAGGTTAGGATCCCATCGTGAGTTATGGCGAAGTCACCGGGGGAGCATTGTACGGATACATTTAATGAGTCCCTCAAGGAGGGACGTTTGGGATGTGTGAAGTTTTATGGTTACTCTGGATAAAAGGTTTATATAAAGTTTTTTTTTAAAAAAATTGTCTTCACTATTAGGACTTTCCTACTTTTAAATAAAAATAACATATACAGGTATTATCACAAATATCTAGTACTTATATTTTTTCTTAAATTAAACAGGTAGGTAAAAAATGGAAAAAACGCAAAAGAGAGGGAAAGAGATAATAAATTTTTTTCATACTTTTTTGTGCCAATGTGTAAATTTTTGATTCAAAGAGGTCATGTGCTGGTCTCATCAGATTTTTTTTCTGATTTTTATTTTTTCCGTTTTTTTTCAGATTTTTTCTAATTCTCCTTTTTTTTTTATTTCTTTCTTTTGTTTTCCGGTTTTTTCTCTTTTTTCATGGAATTTTATTTTTTTACGATTTCTTTGCAATTTTTTTGCAATTATTTTCACTGGCAATTTTTTGTCACTTTTATGTTTTTTCCATTTTTTGCGATTTGTTACAGTTCTTTAAGATTCATTTCAATTCAATCGATTTTTTTCACTTTTTAAAAATTTCAAATACAGTTGTTTCCAGTTTTTTGGTTGTCTTTTCATTTACTGCAATTTTTTACAATTTTTTGCCATTTTTTTGCGATTTTTTCCGGTTTTTTTTTTTTGGATTTTTTACGATTTTTAGCGTTTTTGCTGGTTGTTACGTTATTTTACAATTTTATTGATTTCCTGGTTTTTCCGTATTTTCCAATTTTAATTTTTATTCTAATATTTTCACATTTTTCTGTTTTCCGATTTTTTCTCTTTGTTTCTTATTCATCTTAATTTTTCGATTTATTTCAACGAGTTTTTTCATTTTTAAAAAATATCAATTACAATACAAGTTTTTTTTATGGAATTTTATTTTTTTACAATTTCTTTGCATTTTTTTTCAGATTTTTTGCAATTATTTTCCCAAACCCTCGAAATGATAGGGCATTTAGGACTCGATTCCACATCCTAATGCTCAGCTTCCCCATTAAATTTCATCTTGATATTCTTTTTGTGGTACCCTACATAAATTATTTTCTAATTTAGAGGGCTGTGTCTACCCTTTCAAAATCCTCGAAATGATAGGGCATTTAGGACACGATTCCACATCGTAATGCTCAGCTTCCCCATTAAATTTCATCTTGATACTCTTTTTCTGGTACCCTACATAAATTATTTTCTAATTTAGAGGGCTGTGTCTACCCTTTCAAAACCCTCGAAATGATAGGGCATTTAGGACGCGATTCCACATCATAATGCTCAGCATCCCCATTAAATTTCATCTTGATACTCTTTTTCTGGCACCCTACATAAATTATTTTCTAATTTAGAGGGCTGTTTCTACCCTTTCAAAATCCTCGAAATGATAGAGCATATATGACGCGATTCCACATCATAATGCTCAGCATCCCCATTAAATTTCATCTTGATACTCTTTTTCTGGCACCCTACATAAATTATTTTCTAATTTAGAGGGCTGTTTCTACCCTTTCAAAATCCTCGAAATGATAGGGCATTTAGGACTCGATTCCACATCATAATGCTCAGCTTCCCCATTAAATTTCATCTTGATACTCTTTTTCTGGTACCCTACATAAATTATTTTCTAATTTAGAGGGCTGTGTCTACCCTTTCAAAATCCTCGAAATGATAGGGCATTTAGGACTCGATTCCACATCATAATGCTCAGCATCCCCATTAAATTTCATCTTGATACTCTTTTTCTGGTACCCTACATAAATTATTTTCTAATTTAGAGGGCTGTTTCTACCCTTTCAAAATCCTCGAAATGATAGGGCATTTAGGACTCGATTCCACATCATAATGCTCAGCTTCCCCATTAAATTTCATCTTGATACTCTTTTTCTGGTACCCTACATAAATTATTTTCTAATTTAGAGGGCTGTTTCTACCCTTTCAAAATCCTCGAAATGATAGGGCATTTAGGACTCGATTCCACATCATAATGCTCAGCATCCCCATTAAATTTCATCTTGATACTCTTTTTCTGGTACCCTACATAAATTATTTTCTAATTTAGAGGGCTGTTTCTACCCTTTCAAAATCCTCGAAATGATAGGGCATTTAGGACTCGATTCCACATCATAATGCTCAGCTTCCCCATTAAATTTCATCTTGATACTCTTTTTCTGGTACCCTACATAAATTATTTTCTAATTTAGAGGGCTGTGTCTACCCTTTCAAAATCCTCGAAATGATAGGGCATTTAGGACGCGATTCCACATCATAATGCTCAGCATCCCCATTAAATTTCATCTTGATACTCTTTTTCTGGCACCCTACATAAATTATTTTCTAATTTAGAGGGCTGTTTCTACCCTTTCAAAATCCTCGAAATGATAGGGCATTTAGGACTCGATTCCACATCATAATGCTCAGCTTCCCCATTAAATTTCATCTTGATACTCTTTTTCTGGTACCCTACATAAATTATTTTCTAATTTAGAGGGCTGTGTCTACCCTTTCAAAATCCTCGAAATGATAGGGCATTTAGGACGCGATTCCACATCATAATGCTCAGCATCCCCATTAAATTTCATCTTGATACTCTTTTTCTGGTACCCTACATAAATTATTTTCTAATTTAGAGGGCTGTTTCTACCCTTTCAAAATCCTCGAAATGATAGGGCATTTAGGACTCGATTCCACATCATAATGCTCAGCTTCCCCATTAAATTTCATCTTGATACTCTTTTTCTGGTACCCTACATAAATTATTTTCTAATTTAGAGGGCTGTGTCTACCCTTTCAAAATCCTCGAAATGATAGGGCATTTAGGACGCGATTCCACATCATAATGCTCAGCATCCCCATTAAATTTCATCTTGATACTCTTTTTCTGGTACCCTACATAAATTATTTTCTAATTTAGAGGGCTGTTTCTACCCTTTCAAAATCCTCGAAATGATAGGGCATTTAGGACTCGATTCCACATCATAATGCTCAGCTTCCCCATTAAATTTCATCTTGATACTCTTTTTCTGGTACCCTACATAAATTATTTTCTAATTTAGAGGGCTGTTTCTACCCTTTCAAAATCCTCGAAATGATAGGGCATTTAGGACTCGATTCCACATCATAATGCTCAGCTTCCCCATTAAATTTCATCTTGATACTCTTTTTCTGGTACCCTACATAAATTATTTTCTAATTTAGAGGGCTGTGTCTACCCTTTCAAAATCCTCGAAATGATAGGGCATTTAGGACGCGATTCCACATCATAATGCTCAACATCCCCATTAAATTTCATCTTGATACTCTTTTTCTGGTACCCTACATAAATTATTTTCTAATTTAGAGGGCTGTTTCTACCCTTTCAAAATCCTCGAAATGATAGGGCATTTAGGACTCGATTCCACATCATAATGCTCAGCTTCCCCATTAAATTTCATCTTGATACTCTTTTTCTGGTACCCTACATAAATTATTTTCTAATTTAGAGGGCTGTTTCTACCCTTTCAAAACCCTCGAAATGATAGGGCATTTAGGACGCGATTCCACATCCTAATGCTCAGCATCCCCATTAAATTTCATCTTGATACTCTTTTTCTGGTACCCTACATAAATTATTTTCTAATTTAGAGGGCTGTTTCTACCCTTTCAAAACCCTCGAAATGATAGGGCATTTAGGACGCGATTTCACATCATAATGCTCAGCTTCCCCATTAAATTTCATCTTGATACTCTTTTTGTGGTACCCTACATACTTTATTTTCTAATTTACAGGGCTGTTTCTACCCTTTCAAAACCCTCGAAATGATAGGGCATTTATGACGCGATTCCACATCATAATGCTCAGCTTCCCCATTAAATTTCATCTTGATACTCTTTTTGTGGTACCCTACATAAATTATTTTCTAATTTAGAGGGCTGTTTCTACCCTTTCAAAATCCTCGAAATGATAGGGCATTTAGGACTCGATTCCACATCATAATGCTCAGCTTCCCCATTAAATTTCATCTTGATACTCTTTTTCTGGTACCCTACATAAATTATTTTCTAATTTAGAGGGCTGTTTCTACCCTTTCAAAATCCTCGAAATGATAGGGCATTTAGGACTCGATTCCACATCATAATGCTCAGCTTCCCCATTAAATTTCATCTTGATACTCTTTTTCTGGTACCCTACATAAATTATTTTCTAATTTAGAGGGCTGTGTCTACCCTTTCAAAATCCTCGAAATGATAGGGCATTTAGGACGCGATTCCACATCATAATGCTCAACATCCCCATTAAATTTCATCTTGATACTCTTTTTCTGGTACCCTACATAAATTATTTTCTAATTTAGAGGGCTGTTTCTACCCTTTCAAAATCCTCGAAATGATAGGGCATTTAGGACTCGATTCCACATCATAATGCTCAACTTCCCCATTAAATTTCATCTTGATACTCTTTTTCTGGTACCCTACATAAATTATTTTCTAATTTAGAGGGCTGTTTCTACCCTTTCAAAATCCTCGAAATGATAGGGCATTTAGGACTCGATTCCACATCATAATGCTCAGCTTCCCCATTAAATTTCATCTTGATACTCTTTTTCTGGTACCCTACATAAATTATTTTCTAATTTAGAGGGCTGTTTCTACCCTTTCAAAACCCTCGAAATGATAGGGCATTTAGGACGCGATTCCACATCCTAATGCTCAGCATCCCCATTAAATTTCATCTTGATACTCTTTTTCTGGTACCCTACATAAATTATTTTCTAATTTAGAGGGCTGTTTCTACCCTTTCAAAACCCTCGAAATGATAGGGCATTTAGGACGCGATTTCACATCATAATGCTCAGCTTCCCCATTAAATTTCATCTTGATACTCTTTTTGTGGTACCCTACATACTTTATTTTCTAATTTACAGGGCTGTTTCTACCCTTTCAAAACCCTCGAAATGATAGGGCATTTATGACGCGATTCCACATCATAATGCTCAGCTTCCCCATTAAATTTCATCTTGATACTCTTTTTGTGGTACCCTACATAAATTATTTTCTAATTTAGAGGGCTGTGTCTACCCTTTCAAAATCCTCGAAATGATAGGGCATTTATGACGCGATTCCACATCATAATGCTCAGCATCCCCATTAAATTTCATCTTGATACTCTTTTTCTGGTACCCTACATAAATTATTTTCTAATTTAGAGGGCTGTTTCTACCCTTTCAAAACCCTCGAAATGATAGGGCATTTAGGACTCGATTCCACATCCTAATGCTCAGCTTCCCCATTAAATTTCATCTTGATACTCTTTTTCTGGTACCCTACATAAATTATTTTCTAATTTAGAGGGCTGTTTCTACCCTTTCAAAATCCTCGAAATGATAGGGCATTTAGGACTCGATTCTACATCCTAATGCTCAGCATCCCCATTAAATTTCATCTTGATACTCTTTTTCTGGTACCCTACATAAATTATTTTCTAATTTACAGGGCTGTTTCTACCCTTTCAAAATCCTCGAAATGATAGGGCATTTATGACGCGATTCCACATCATAATGCTCAGCATCCCCATTAAATTTCATCTTGATACTCTTTTTCTGGTACCCTACATAAATTATTTTCTAATTTACAGGGCTGTTTCTACCCTTTCAAAACCCTCGAAATGATAGGGCATTTAGGACTCGATTCCACATCCTAATGCTCAGCTTCCCCATTAAATTTCATCTTGATACTCTTTTTCTGGCACCCTACATACTTTATTTTCTAATTTACAGGGCTGTTTCTACCCTTTCAAAACCCTCGAAATGATAGGGCATTTAGGACACGATTCCACATCCTAATGCTCAGCTTCCCCATTAAATTTCATCTTGATACTCTTTTTCTGGTACTCTACATAAATTATTTTCTAATTTAGAGGGCTGTGTCTACCCTTTCAAAATCCTCGAAATGATAGGGCATTTAGGACACGATTCCACATCCTAATGCTCAGCTTCCCCATTAAATTTCATCTTGAAACTCTTTTTCTGGCACCCTACATACTTTATTTTCTAATTTACAGGGCTGTTTCTACCCTTTCAAAACCCTCGAAATGATAGGGCATTTAGGACACGATTCCACATCCTAATGCTCAGCTTCCCCATTAAATTTCATCTTGATACTCTTTTTCTGGTACTCTACATAAATTATTTTCTAATTTAGAGGGCTGTGTCTACCCTTTCAAAATCCTCGAAATGATAGGGCATTTATGACGCGATTCCACATCATAATGCTCAGCATCCCCATTAAATTTCATCTTGATACTCTTTTTCTGGTACCCTACATAAATTATTTTCTAATTTAGAGGGCTGTTTCTACCCTTTCAAAATCCTCGAAATGATAGGGCATTTAGGACTCGATTCCACATCGTAATGCTCAGCTTCCCCATTAAATTTCATCTTGATACTCTTTTTCTGGCATCCTACATAAATTATTTTCTAATTTAGAGGGCTGATTAATTGTACATAAGCTGTATTCCCTCACTGAATTTTAATTTGATAGGTTTTAATAAACCTGCTTTGAAAAATATTTAGAAATTAAACGGTAAGTTTTACCCCTTTGACGGTTTTTAATAAACTATATTTTGAAAACATAGTTGTATATACCAATAGCATACTCTGCAGAAAAATTCAAGTTTTCTTAAACCAGCTGAAAAAAATATGCTCATTGAACCAACGCCACTGGTTGTTCGGCTATATTCGGCAAACGGTCTACCAACTTCACACCGCTCGGTAAATTGTCTACCAGAAAATTATCGTAATAATATTCTTATATTTTACTACAGTAGAATAATATTTTTAATTGTTTTTGCAAAACTAGAATAAATATAATATTGGAATGTACTAAACGGTTTAGGCTGTAACCTGAATTGAGATAAATCAGAGTAGCGCCATCTTTCGCATATTTTTTTAACTGATATACCATAAGTCGTCACAGATTTTATTTTTTTTAATAATAGAGCGAATATAAGTTGATTAGGTTGAATGATTTATCTAAAATTAAGCAAGCACCCCATTAAGTCTAATCCTTTTGATACTATGTTTCCAAAATTTAATCATAATAATAAATAAACTATTCATGGTTTTACAACATAATCTTGTCTCTCTTCAGTGTGTTTATTCAAAGTTTAATAATAACAATAACATCTAGTTATTCAAAGCTCCATCAAATCCTTACACATCCATGGTAACTCATTCGGAAGTGCGTGTGCATGCAAGTGCATCCAGCCGCAAGTAAGTGATCGCGAGGGTATAGTTGGGAGCGATCGGGGCCAAACGGGGTGCGAATAAGGCATCTCCCGAATTCAGGCATTGACATTGCACCGATTCCACTTGGGAAATCAACCGGTTACCGTGCTGACGAGATTCGGGATCTCGACCCGAGGGAAAACCGGCTACGCGCCGGAGACATATAATATGAGAGTGCCTGGATCTTGTGCATTGGACATTCCGCATTATTATATTTTTTTAAAGTTAGTTAAAATGATAAAATTTAATTAAATTAAGCTTATATGATGATAAAACAATGTATGAAATTTAACTTTCCTTTGTTGATTTAAACAAAGAGTCAGAAAGTTGGATTATAATCTGTAAAAAGTGTTATTAAAAATGTGAGGTGTTACAAGTTTATCAAATAGACGAATCCTACAGGCAACTTTCTACATAGATTATATGATTTTTTTAAGGATTCTTTACAGATTTTCCAAAGATTTTTCAATAATATTTTTAGAACTGTTTTGTTGATATTTTATATATTATTTTAAGGATTTTTTAAAAAGTCTTCAAGTACTTTCGAAGGCATTTTTTAAGAATTTTAATAGTATGTTTTAAGAATTTTATTGTGAATGATTTTTCAAAGATTTTTCAAGTATATTTTACTGATGTTTCAAGGAATTTTCAATGGTTTAAATATATTTTTTACACCGCGGGGAGTGAAACTAGTACTTTAGTCCCGCATTTGCGGGACTCAAGTGCCACTTTTACTCCCTTGGGACTAAATTTTTTTAGTCCCAGGGGACTAATCAGAAGTAGGAAACTTAAAAATAATAGAATTAATTGTTACGTTTAAATATTTACAAAATTAACAGGTAAATAATTATTTTTAAATTATCCTTTTTTTTCACGTTTTTGTCAATTTTTTCTAAAATTACCCTTTTTTCTCTTTTTTACTACTTTTTCGATTTAAATTTTCTCTTTTTCTCAAAAACTTCCCCTCGGTTCTCTAAAGTTTTGTCACTTTTAGGTCTCAAATTTCCTACCTTTTGTCACTTTTTTAGTGAAATTACTCCATTCTCTCTCATTTTTGTCACTTTTTTGATTTAAAATTTCCTCTCGTTTTTCCTAGGTTTTTTTGTCTCAAATTTTGTTACTTTTGTCCTGAAATTTTCTCTCGAACATTACCAGTTTTTTTTCATAAAATTACCTTTTACTTTTTTGCAGAAATACACGTTTTTTAAAAAACTACATATTTTTTCCAAAATTACCCCTTTTTTTCTCATTTTTGTCACTTTTTGGCCTTAAATTTTCCCTCTTCCTATAAAATTTCCCTTTGTTTCTCTCAACTTTTGTCACGTTTTTGCCTCAAATTTCCTTTCTTTTTTCCCTAAAATTACTTTTTTTCTCTCATTAAAAGTACTCCTGATTTTTCATTTTTGTCGAATTTACCTTCGTTTCTCTCAAATTTTGTTACTTTTTTGAGTAAATTACACGTTTTTTAAAAAATTACCCCTGTTTTCGAAAATTACCCTTTTTTCTCATTTTGTTCACATTTTTGCCTTAAATTTTCGCTCTTCCTCCAAAATTTACTCTTGTTTCTCTCAACTTTTTCAATATTTAATCTGAAATTTCCTCTTTTTCCCTAAAATTACCTCTTTTCTCTCATTAAAAATTCCCATTTTTTAAATTAAACCTTTCTATTTCATTTTTGTCAAATTTCACTTCTTTTGTCTCAAATTTTATCACTTTTTTCTGAAATTCCCCCTTTTTTAGATAACCTCTTTTTACTTATTTTTGTCTCAAATTTCCTCTATTTCTTCAAAATTTCCCCTCATTTCTCTCCAATTTTGTGTTCCCCTCAAGAGTATACTTTATATATCAAATTATAAGTTTTTAAATTGTGCAAAAACATATTTTAACCGACTAAAATTCTTTAAAAGAAGTTTTAGAACAAAGTTATATTAAAAAAAAAATTATATTTAAAAAAAAATTGTATTTAAATAATTATTTGAATTTTAAGGGGCCTTGGGCACCGCGGTGTAAGAAATAGCGTATATACCACAGGACTAAAGTGTCTTTTAATCCCTTGGTATATAATATACTATTTTTATGAATTTTTCAAGACAGTTTCAAATATTTTTGATAGATTTTTTAAGATTTTTTAAGGATGTTTTTTGAATAATTTCAAGATTCTTTAATGAACTTTGAAGGATTTACAATGATTTTTATGAACTTTTCAAGACGGTTTCAATTATTTTTGAAAGATTCCTTAAGATTTTTTTAAGGATGTTTTTTGAATGATTTCAAGATTTTTTAAGGATTTTGTAAGTATTCAAGGATTTCTTAGGATTTTTTTTTTAAAAATGTTATAATCCTCAAACAATCTTGGATCTATTTTTGAAGTATTTTTTACGGATATTTCAGCGAACTTTCAAGGATTTACAATGATTTTTTTTGAACTTTTCAATACGGTTTCAATTATTTTTGTTGGATTTCTTAAGCTTTTTTTAAAGATGTTTTTTGAATGATTTCAAGATTCTTCAACGATTTGTAAGTATTCAAGGATTTCTTAGGATTTTTTTCAAAAATGTTATAATCCCCAAAAAATTTTGGAACTATTTTTGTTTTTTTACGGATATTTCAGCGAACTTTCAAGGATTTACAATGATTTTTTATGAATTTTCAAGACAGTTTCAAATATTTTTTATAGATTTCTTAAGATTTTTTAAGTATGTTTTTTGAATGATTTCAAGATTCTTTAGGGATTTTCTAAGTATTCAAGGATTTCTTAGGTTTTTTTTTCAAAAATGTTATAATCCTCAAACAATCTTGAAAGTTTTTTTTCAATAATTTTTGAAGTATTTTTTACGGACATTTCACTGAACTTTCAAGGATTTACAATGATTTTTTATGAACTTTTCAAGACAGTTTCAAATATTTTTGAGGGATTTCTTAAGCATTTTTTAAAGATGTTTTTTGAAGAATTTCTTGTGATTTTTTTTTTCAAAAATGTTAAACTGTTAAACTGTTAAAATGTTAAACATTCTTGGAACTTTTTTTGAAGTATTTTTTACAGATATTTCAGTGAACTTTCAAGGATTTACAATGATTTTTTATGAAATTTTCAAGACAGTTTTATTGATTTGTCAATGACTTTTGAGGGTTTTTCTTGAGATTTTTTTAAGTTTCTTTCGTCCAAGTTTTTTTAAGGATTTATGAAGGATATTTTATGGATATTTCAATTAATTTTTAACGATTTTTTAAGATTGTTTTGAGGATTTTATAATGATTTATTAGGATACTTTTTTCCATTTTTTTTTAAAAATTTAAAAGTTTAAAGAACTTCTTTAACCAATGATTTTTAGGATTTTTCATGTATTTTTCAAGAATATTTTAAAAAGTTTGCAACTGCTTTGTAAGGTAATGTTTCAACGATTTCTAAACATTTTTTAAAGAATTAAAGAATTTTAAAGACTTATTCAAGGGTATTTTTTACTCTTCCCTCACAAAATTACTCACAGACTAGTGAAATTACTCACAAATGTGAGGAATTACTCACAAATTGGCAACCCTGGTTATGGACTGTATATAACTTTAAAATTTCTGTAGTTTTACAAAACCAGTTTCGGGATTTTTGCAATATTATTCCCCCCGGAAATATTGCCGTCTTTATATCAACTCTCTACCTTAATTGTTATAAAGTAAAACAATTTTATAAATATTTTTTATTTATTATTAATTATTCTGAAATGTAAAAGTGTCATTTTACTTTCTCGGTCCCATTAAAGGGAAAGTATAGTCAACGAGCAAAAAAAATCGAGATATCGATGGAATTATCCATTTTGAGGTTAGGGATCCAACACCACCACTGTGCTCAGCTTCCTTGAAAATTTCGAGGAATATGTTTCCCGCTGATATTTAAAACGATAAAAATTCACCCCTTTCGGAGGCGAATATTGGCCGGTGGAGGGGTTGGAAGGGGTCGGAACCGATATTAAACACCAGTATCCTCGAAAACGGGAGAAATGTGTTTCTCTGCAGGGAAGCCTCTTGAGGAGCGTTTAACCACTCCAAGAGGTGGTTTTTGACAGTTTGAGGGGTTGCGCAGCCCCAAAGAGAAAACTGGGGGAGGAGGTACTCTTATTCCGGCTGAAAATATTTCCATTTTTCGCCCTTTTTTCCAACTCACACACGCTATTACTTGGAATAGCAATATAGACGTAAGTTAGTAATTCTACAAACAATGTAATAACGCAATATAACAAATTGAGAAGGAACGATGAAAGAAAAGTGTACAAGCATTTAGAGGAAATAGTGCCAGATATTAATATATCAAAAAATGAGTTTAAATATCTCGTAAAGATTCCAAAAAAACACTAGAAGAATGCAAATCTAGAAGAAGACATAGAAGGAAGATTTCCTTGAAGTACACTATCTTCCATACGAAGTTTTAAACCTTGAAGGCCATATTCTACAATATAGATGCTGATAAATAAGGAAAATATGAAAAACCGATCACAGTTACAAACTTTTTCTCTATGAAAGACCAATACCAGGAAAATCTTCAGGTCGAAAGAAAATATTCGAGAGGTTTTTTATGTTTTGTAAAAAAGCTAGATTGGTTCTTGTTCCAAAGGTAAACGTGAAACGACTTTGTAACGCACTTCGGTCGTTACGGGTCACTTTGGCGCCTTGGTCCAGGTTTCGGATTGCCTCGAGCGCCACCTTCCGTTTATAGTGTGAAGGCCACTACATGGGCAGCTTCAGTGGTGAAAGAAAATAATCCAGGGGTCGTTCTTGAGTACTGGGTTTTAGCTGCTGGGATGTTAAACCAAAGATAATATTTAATAAAATCAACAACTTTTATTATAAAAAAATATAGCAAACCAAATCCGGGCAGGAAGAATGTGTAACGATGATGTATCGGACGGTATAGGCACAAGTGACTTGGCTGGTGTGGTCGGACTGACGGCTCCGGGATCCGGTCAAATTGGACTTGTCTTCAGCTTGACCTCTAAAGGTCGCTGAAGTAAACGGACTGTGGCTACCACTGCAGCTCCAATTGGATCGGCCACTGCAGCTGCCGACAATGGTTTGAATTGCTCTACTCGATAAGAAGCACAGACGAGAGTGTCTCCATCTGTCTGGCGAAGGTTCAACTGGTACGACTGGCCCTTATTCGAAGCTTCTTTCATAATTATAAGTTAATTCTACTCCAGTGCCGTGGGCGATTTTATTTATTGACTGGTTTCTAGTGAATTAACTGCGTTTATAGACTAAGAGGTTGGTTTTTGACACAAGAGAAGAATTAGAATAGTGGATGACAAACCTAACATAAATGAAAGTGGTCCTTAGAGTAGCTTGCTTAAAAATTCTATTCCGCATACTAAAAACATTATTGTAATTAAACCTTCACACTGACTTAATGCGTAAATAGTGCTTTTATCTAATTCCTTAAAAAAATTGCATAAAGCCTCGTTTACTAAGCCCATTTCACTGAACTTGCCCTATTAGACTAACATGTTTTTCCCGGCCTGCCAGATCTACTGTAAGTTTGAGTGACTTCCCTTGGTTATAAAAAACATCGTTGTCTCTCTCTATTACGTTTTGTTCCTGCGATTCGAACTTGGGAATGAGTCTTATTTTACTAATTCCTTAACATTTATTTTACCCAGCTATTATTAACGCTCACCAACCTAAGCCAGGGTCAAAAACTACAGAATAATTATATCCAATAATTGAATTCATAACTTAACGTCATCCAATTTAGAAAAACCTCTTTCGTCTTCTTAAGATTCTCCACGTCACGTTTTTTTTTTATTTTCTCATTTTCTCCATTGCGCGCTCCTGGTATCCGATTCGAAGAGGTATGCAACGAAGTGAAAATGAAAGCGAGCAAGAAAAATCGTCCAGGAAACATCGGCGTGTGAAATAAATCGAATCAGAGAAAATTCCTTCATACCTCGACTCCGACCGTGAACGTTATCTTACTTTTCGTTACTTAAATGAAAAACATTTCTCCTTCTCGAAATGAACGATGGGTTAGAGGGAAAATTGCATCCAGGTGGAATGTATAAACAAAATTTATTATTATTATTCTTTTATACAGTATCCTTACTGTAACTCTTATTATGATCAAGTATCATTTAAAACTGGTAACAATATTAGAAATTTATACTCGTAGTATCACCATGGAATTTTTCCGGCTCGGCTGTGGAGAATAGGATTCAAAATTCGGATCCACATCTTTAATATTTTAATAGTTATTATTAAAAAAGAAGAATTAATATCGTACTTAAGGACCTTCTACTTCACCAATTTAAACAAACAGACCTCAAAAATATAAAAAATAAAAGAAAATTTACCTAAACATCTTAAAAGTGAGTAGTTATTATTTTTTTAATTTTAAATAATTTGTCAAAACAACTGTCAGAGTTTTTTATACTAATACACAAACATATTAGCAGCAAAGATGTAATAATATTATTATTACCAAAAAAATCAAAAACTAAATATGATTATGACCTCTTTAAAATCGTAGGTCCCTATGAGTTTTATATAATTTTATAATTAATTCAGTACCAACCCGTGACAGCCCAGTGTTGACGCTCTCGCTTTCGGATACGAAGATCATTGGTTTAAATCCAGTGACGTAATCTTTTTTTTTAAACATTTTTTATATTTTTTAGTTTTTACTTTAGTGGGTTGTAGAAAAAATGTATTGTTCAACTAGTTCGGATTGTCCATATCCACACTTGTTGCACAAATTACTATACCTACTATATAAATCAAACCGAGGTTATTTATTTGGGGAAACAGAAATTTAGGTTTTAGATAAAAATATTGAAAAAATAATATTAAAATATACCTAACCTTTACAGGCCAATTTATATATCGGATTATAGGTCAAATTACATTATCGCTCAAAATTAAAACCCGGCGGGTATTAAAAGATAATAAACATTTTAATTTTTAAGCAGAAAGTACATCTAATCGCCAGTTATCGAACATTTAGTTAATTAATACTTTTTGTTATAAAAATCATGGGGTGCTAATTCCGTTTTAATATTACAATTAATTTAAAGATTAAAAAAAACAATATTATTTCATAGATTTAAAGTTCACTTTAGTCGACAGTTCCTATGACTGCCTTTTTTTTTCTTTTTTTAGTCCTCACTATACTTTCCATTCGATGGGATCGGAAAAGTAACAAGGAAAAAATAGGAAAACTAGGAAACAATAGGAAAATGGGAAAAATAGGAAGAAATACGGAAATAGGAAATAGAAGAAATTGGAAAAAATAGGAAAAAATAGGAAAAAATAGAAAAAATTGGAAAATATAAGAAAATACAAAAAAAATATATGGAAAATTAGGAAAAATGGGAAAAAATAGCTAAAAGTAGAAAAGTAAATATAGAAAAAAAATAGTAAAAAACTGTAATAAGTAGGAAAAAAAGGTAAAAAAAGATAAAAAACGAAAGATAGAGAAATATGCTCAAAAAAAAAGGAAAAATGCTAAGAAACAGGATAAAATAGTAAAAAACAGAAAGAAAATAAAAAATAATAGGGAACAAATAGGAAAAAATAGAAAAAATAAAAAAACAGGAATATATAGTGAGAAATGAAGACAATAGAAAAACTACGGAAAATAGGCAAAAAAAAGGAAAAAACAAGGAGAAATTAGGAAATCTAGGAAGAAAAAAGAAAATAAGAAAGAAAAAAGAATATAAAATGAAAAAAAAAGTAGGATAAAAACAGAAAACTAGGGAAAAATATAGAAATAGGATAAAATAAGAAAAAAAACAAAAAATAAAAAATAGGTAAAAATAGAAAAAATAGAAAAAAAACTAGGCAAAAATACGGAAAAAATAAGTAGATATAAAAAAAGTAAGCAAAATAGTAAAATACAGTAAAAAAATATTTAAAAAAGGGAAAAATTTTAAAGGGACATATGCGCAAAAAAAAGAAAATAAAAATAAAATAAAGAAATAATAGGTAACAAATGGGAAAAAATAGAGAAAATAAGAAAACATGAATATATAGTGAAAAGTGAGGACAATAGAAAAACTGGGGAAAAATAGGAAAAAGTAGGAAAAAATTAGGAGAATGAGGAAGAAAAAACAAAATAATAAGGAAAAAAGAATATAAAACGAAAAATAGGAAAAAAACAGAAAAATATAGAAATAGGATAAAATAGGAAAAAATTGGAAATACAAAAAATAGCGAATAATAGGAAAATATAAGAATATACAAAAAAATAACGAAAATTAGGAAAAATGGGAAAAAATAGGTAAAAGTAGAAAAAAATAGGATAATGCAAAAAAATAGGTAAAAATAGAAAAGCTTGAAAAAAATTAGACAAAAATAACCGCAAAAAATAACTAATAATAGAAAAAATTGGCAAAACAGTAAAATTCAGTAAAAGTAGAAAAAAACCGATAAAAAAGGAAAAAATTGGAAAATATGGAAATGTGTGGGCAAAAATAAAAAAAATATAAAAAATAGTAAAAAGAAGATAGAAATTAATAGGGAACAAATAGGAAAAATAGAGAAAATAAGAAAGCAGGAATATATAGTGAAAAATGAGGGCAATAGAAAAACTAGGAAAAAACAGGCAAACTTGGGAAAAATTAGGAAAATGAGGAAGAAAAAGGAAAAAAAAATATTAATCTAAAAATTGAGAAAATAAGAAAAAAAATGAAAAAAGAAAAATTCAGAAAAATTGTACTTTCGACCACTAGTTTTTATAATTATAATTTATACTTTCCCGGACCCATCAAAGGGAAAGTATAGTGAAGGAGAAAAAAAAATTCGAAATTACGATGGAAATATCTATTTTGAGGTCCCCGAAGAAGATTGAAACCATTTTCAGACTATGGTCTGTCTGTGTGTCTGTGTGTAATCTTCCACGATAACTGCCGAACCGTTTGACCAATTAAGCTGAAATTTGGTATGAAGGGTTGTTGTGTGCCCCGAATGCGACTATTGGTTTAAATTGGTACAGTACAAGGTCCTCAAGACCGACATTGATTGAATACACATGTAATAATTTTTGACTTTTTTTAAATTTGAAGGACAAACAATACACTTTAGTGCAAAATGTTATAGTACTAAGCTTTAGAGCATAAAATTCCCTTCAACTCTTGCTCCAAACTTTTTCCAGAATTTTCAGTTGCGCCACTAGAGGGCGCATAAAAAATGTGCATGTATGTTTTCTCTAGTTTTTCTTGATTTTGAGGACAAAAAATGCATTTTAGTGCAAAACGTTCTAATGAAAAGTTGTAAAACATCAAGTTTTGTATTTTAACTTTTTTTCGAATTCCTCATAGTTGGCGAGAAAAATACACATTTAGGATTTTCACTTTTTTTTTTTAATTTTGAAGATAAATTATGCACTATAATGCAAAATGTTTCAGTGCAAAGTTGTACAGCATAAAATTCCCTACAACTTTTGTATGAATATTTTTCCCGAATTCCCAATAGCTTTTATACATGATTTTAGGAGATCATAATTGTAGCAGTGTGATATACAACGTATTATTGAAATAATCCTATTCTCTACAGTCGAGCCGGAAAAGTTGTGGAGTGACATAGCCGATTTTTTAATAAAATAAGAAATAAAACTACTACCATTTCACTGTATTAAATGTTATTATAAATAATAATATATTAAGTACATTATGTTTAAAAAGTAATTTTCTTAAATATTGCTAACTTGGTATCTATGACTCTAAACAATAACGCATCTGAGATTAAATCCTTGCCAGGAACCATGAGTAAACTAAATCCTTCCAATTGAAATGTAACATCTACAGGACAATGACTTGGTTTTACTTTAGAGACTTCGTAGGTAAAATAAATACTTGCAGTTGCTTGCGGTATTGGATAGCAGTTTGTCGGTATTGAAAATTTAGCTTCGTATTTATAAAAACGACTAACAGAATCAGAATATTCGTTTAAAAATATTATAGCATTCGTCCAATTCTCTTTAGTATCGATGGTAGATTTAATATATTCATCAAGTTTTGTAGCTCCTAGATTTGCATCGAACTCACTTATCAACGGCCAAGTTATGTTTGGAACTGTAGGTATTTCATAATCGACTAGTACAGGTGAATTGTAATCACGTGTAATTATTTTTGTTGCAGTGGATAATACATCTCCTATAAAAAGTAATATAATATATTCATTATATATCAGTATCTTATATTATGAACCTGAAGCTGGCATTGGCGTCTAAAGAAACGAATTCTATTCTAAATCATTTGTACACGCTTGCGCATTATACGTTTCGCATTAAACTTTGTTATTTGTTTTATTTTATTTTATTAAAATAAGTCTTGACTATCTAAATCTACCCTATGTATTTAAAAAAAAAGAAAATATAACTTGAATTTATTTCGTAAAAAACCAATAAAAAAATGTATATCAGGATTCGAACCTGGAACTTTCATATGTAACGTCTACACGCAACCACTGTACCACACCGTTCAAAGTGATGAATAATCAAACTTTCAAGTTAACGTACAATAAAAGTCAATTAGGGCGAAACGAATAATGCGCAAGCGTGCACCAAGGATTCGCTAGACGCCAGTGAAGCTGGCGGCCGAAACTAGCGGCCGCGCAGTACTGGACTGGCCTGCTAAAAGATTTTATAAAATAAAATGATAGTAATATGCCAGAGATGTCAAAAAAATGCCAGTACTCTTGAGATAAATTTCATTTTTTGCTGTCGTTTAAAAGTTTTATATGTTCAAAAATTTATAATTTGAACTATAGAACATCATCAAAAATACATCAGAGACCCGTTATTCTGGCAATTTTACAGTTCACGTACTTATTTATAGATGGCGCCATCTGCAAAATAATTATTTTTGAGGTATATAATTCATGTCTACGTAACGTAATGTTGCCGTCATATTTTTAAGTAGCAGAAAAAATTAGATATTTTAATAGAAAATTTGTCTTATTCCAATATTTTTAAAATGCTGCTAAAATTGTTATTTTAGTATAATAATTCCTAATGAAAATTAAGTTTCTTTTAGAATTAAAATTATGGTGACCGGATTCCAAAAAAAAAATTAAAAATCATAAAAATGAGAAGCAAAAATGGGAAAAAAAAATTAATAAAAAGAACAAAAACCTTGGAATAAATTGAGAGAGAAGTTTAGAAAATATTGGGAAAAAAATGAAAAATAAAATTGTAAAATGCGGAAAAAATGAAAAATCGCAAAAAAAAGAAAAAAAATCTAGAAATCGAAAAATATCACAAAAAATCGCAAAACTGCAACAAAATCACAAAAAAATTTAAAAAAAAACGCAAATTATCACAAAAAATTAATGAAATAAAAAAAATGAGATAAAATCAGAAAACAAAAAGAAAAGAATAAAAAACAGAATAATGAGAAAAAATGAGGAAAGAAAAAACAGAAAAAAATATCGCAAAAACCAAAGAACAACTAAAAAAACGGAAACAACTGCAACCATAAAAAAAATGAAAAAATTGGAAAAAATCGCAAAGAAATTCCAAAAAAGTCAAAAAAGTCGCAAATTATTGCAAAAAATCAGAAGAAAGAAGAAAATGAGAAAAAATTAAAAAACAAAAGAAAAAAATAGAAAAATAAAAACAGAATAATGATAAAGAATTAGAAAAAATCACAAAAAAAAAAAACAAAAAAACACAAAAGGTAGGAAAAATCGAAAAAACCACAAAAAACAGAAAAAACAAAAAATCAAAAAAATGAGTAAAAACTAGAAAAAATAAAAAAACTCTCTGTAAAATAATTACAAATGATATATAAAAAAAAATTCTAAAAGAGAAAAAATTCATACTGTAGAAAAAGACAGATAGTAAGAGAAAGAAAGAGAAGGAAAAATACAAAATGTTCCGTTTAAAATAATATAACTATGAGTTTTATACCTATGCCGGTTCTGCGCCGCGTCCATCGAGTTCCATCATCAATCCGAAGAAGTAACCTCCCCTTAGCTACCCTTATCCGAAGAGAAGATACCCTTAGAAGAGAATAGATTAGCTTGGCCTCGTTTAACCACCCCAAAGTAGCCCTAAACGAAGTAGATAAGGCCTTTTGGCCATAAAACAACCCCGAGACCGACGACAATGACCAAAAGCGGTAGTTGAAGGCGGTCCCCTTGTTCGAAAGCCGTTTTGGATCTGTTCGAAAGCTGTTTAAAGCTGTTCGACCTGTTCGAGACTTGTTCAAAAGCTGTTTTGGACATATTCGAAAGCTGTTTTGGACCTGTTCAAGCTGTTTTGGACCTGTTCGAAAGCTGTTTTGAACCTCTTCGAAAGCTGTTTTGGACCTGTTCGCACACGAGAGACCTGTGGTCAAAAAGTACCGCCTTCAACTACCGCTTCTGGTCATTATCGTTGGTCTCCAGGGGGGGGGGGTTGTTTCATACCCAAAAGGCCTTATTTGCGGGAAAGGAGAAGAGATCAAGCGATAAGCGATGAGTTTTGCATTATACAGAGGGAGTCAAAAAGTACCGCTTCTGGTCATTGTCGTCGCTTTTGGAGTTGCTTTATGACCAAAAAGGGTTGTTTCATAGCCAAAAGGCCTTATCTACTTCGTTTAGGGCTACTTTGGGGTGGTTAAACGAGGTTAAGCTAATCTATTCTCTTCTAAGGGTATCTTCTCTTCGGATAAGGGTAGCTAAGGGGATGCTACTTCTTCGGATTGATGATGTAACTCGATGGACGTGGCGCAGAACCGACATAGGTATGCTACTACTAATATTTCACAAAAAATTAATGAAGAAAACAGGGAAAAAATTAAAAAAATTGAAAAAATCTAAAAAAAAAATCAGAAAAAATCGGACAAAATAATTAAAAAAACAAAAAATATTGAAAATAAGAAAAAATTGAGAGGGGAATTAGAAAATCTTGGAAAAAAATGAAAAATAAAATTGTAAAATACGGAATAAACGCAAGAAATCGAAAAATATCACAAAAAATCGCAAAAGAACCGCAAGAAAATCACAAAGAAATCGCAAATTATCATAAAAAATCAAAAGAATAAGAAAAAATGAGAAAAAATTAGAAAACGAAAAAAATTGAAAAAAAACAGAACAATGAGAAAATAATGAGGAAAAAAATAAGAAAAAACCAAAGAACAACCAAAAACCGGAAACAACTGTAACCATAAAAAAAGAAAAAATTCAAAAAAATTGATATAAATTGCAAAGAAATCCAAAGAAAGTCGCAAATAAATGCAATAATCAGAAGAATAAAATGAAATGGGAAAAAATTAAAAAACAAAAGAAAAAAATAGAGAAAGAAAAACAGAACAATGATGAAAAAACACACAAAAAAAAACAAAAAAAACCAAAAAAAAACAAAAATTCAGAAAAATGGGGAAATTTAGAACAAATAAAAAAAACGTCTCTATAAACTGATACATAAAAAAATTCTAAATAAGAAAAAAATTATACTGTAGAAAAAGACAGAAAGTAAGATAAAGAGCGGGATGGAAAATACAGAGTGTTCCATTTAAAATAATATAACTATGGTGCAGATCTTTTTATTGAGGCAACCTGTATAAATCCATAGCGTCCCGAATTTTAAACTTTAAAATCTGGTCACCTAATTACAGTCAGAAAACAATTGAAAAATTGAGATAGTAATTAATTTCAAAAAAAAATTTTATTTTATTTTTTGGATCTTTACATGTTAACCCTTTTTGAAGATTAGTTCTGAAATAATCGTTTCCGGATAAAATTTTTGGTGTCGGGACAGATGCTCCCCCGTACATTTTCTCCCTCGATACATTTGCGGTGAGAGCGCAATTTGACCCGAAAAAAAGACTTCAAAAATCTTCATAGTTTTTCATCGCTCAGAATTTAATAAAAAATTGGCAGAGGGGTAGTTTAAGGGGCCTAGATTCCAAAAACATGATCAGTTCCTCACTAGCCCTTGTAGTTTCAGTGGAAATCGAGTTTTTTTAAAAAATGGTGAGAGCGCAATTTTGACCCGAAAAAAAAGGCAAAACTATAGACTTCAAAAATCTTCATAATTTTTCATCGCTCAGAATTTAATAAAAAAATGGCAGAGGGTAGTGTTTAAGGGGCGTAGATTCCAAAAACATGACCAGTTCCTCACTAGCCCTTGTAGTTTCAGTGGAAATCGAGTTTTTTTTAAAATGGTGAGAGCGCAATTTTGACCCGAAAAAAAAGGCAAAACTATAGACTTCAAAAATCTTCATAATTTTTCATCGCTCAGAATTTAATAAAAAAATGACAGAGGGGTAGTTTAAGGGGCGTAGATTCCAAAAAAAATGATCAGTTCCTCTCTAGCTCTTGTAGTTTCAGAGGAAATCGAGTTTTTTTTTTTAAATGGTGAGAGCGCAATTTTGACCCGAAAAAAAGGCAAGACTATAGACTTCAAAACATTTTCATAGTAATGAGTAAATGAATTATATCGAGTATATAAAATGGTGAAATAATTCGGAAACTTTATTTTTTTTTTGTTTTTTATTACTATATAAATATTTACATTTTTTCAAATATTTCATTAACTCATTTCTAAGAAAATGTTTCATTAAAGTAACAGATTTTTAAAAAATTAAAAGACGTATTTAAAATTATTAAATATTAAAAGTGAAAATTACTCCTTAAACATCTGTATTTTATTTGGGGAAGGATCGTATTTACTTTTTCATTTTCTTTTGCATTTTAATTGTTTATACATTTCTACACCAAACATCAAAAATTTGTTATCATTTTTTTTTAAATTAAATTCAAAGCACACAGTATTTTGTGTAGATTTGTATAAACAATTAAGATATAAAATAATATAAAAAATAAAAAGTGATCTTCCCTTTAACTATTAAAAATGCATGATCTATCTACTAGATATATCTGTAAAAAGTGTGAAGGAAAGTTATAGGTATTTATATGACAGTAAACCAAAAAATCTTTGATTTTTTTTATTATTCGACGTCTATGATTATGCATTATTAATAGGCAATTAATTGAGATAGGGGAGCAACTGTCTCACTTAAATTTTATCCTTATTCAAAAAATTTAGACAGGGGAGCAAATGTATCGGGGGAGCAAATGTACGAGGGAGCATCTGTCCCGGATTCAAAATTTTTGTAACTAGCAAATAATTTCCACAAAAGTAAATACTTCTGGTACTGAGAAAAATCATTATAATATAAATCAAACTGAAGTTACTTATTGGGACAAAAAAATTAAAAAAAATTGTTTACTATACAAATCAGATTTAGATAAAAATATTGAAAACAAATATTAAAAGATACCTAACATTCACAGGCGAGTAGATTTTGTCTAGGCCATTTAAAGGTGTCATAAAACTCTTCTATTTAGGTCTCTAAAATCCATTTTTCACTTAAAATTAAAACCCGGCGGTCGTAACATGTGGCAACCAAGCAAGTATTGGAGGATAATAAAGATTTAAATTTTTTTCCGTCTTAAGTTGTATAAGGTATATGCAGGTAATATCGCCATCTTAAGCGTTACACTGTAATTTGGACAAAACAACATAACTGAAAACAAAATAACTATTGCAGGTGTTTTTCCGTTTATATAGGCAACAATCTCAACATCAACTAAACCGTTTTTCTTTTTATTCTGAAAGGGTTAAGTGCTTATAAAAAAATATTGTCCATTGGCGGTATTACCAACCCTTTGTTGGTAATAACGCCAAGTTGTTGATCTAATTTTTTAAGTACAGAAACTAATCGAAGGAATAAAAAATACAAACAATAATAAACATATATAAGACACTTCCAAACATTTATTAATTTTTAAGAACAATATGGACAAATATAAGGAACAATTTTGTCAGATTTGGTTAAACCAATACACTCATCATGAAGGTACGAATTGCAAGCATTGCATAGGCGCATATCGGCTACCCTGTCTTCCTTACAGGCTTTGCAAAACCAACTTTCTTTATCACATGTTTTTTTGTGATCAGTCTTTAAATTCGAAGGTTTGTAGTTTCTTTTTTCGTTTTTTAGTGGGTTAAAAAGATCTTTCTTTAGAACCTGCGCTCTGCTATTAATTGCTGGATTCCTTCTAGGTTTAGTAGATTTTTGTGAGACATCTGGTGTCGGTAGCATCTCTGAAAAGGAGGTTGTGTGGAGGTTGTTTGTATTTTCAGATTCGCTGTCTTCGTTATCACTCTCTTCAGCTGAGTCAAAGTTACTTACATTGATATCATCTGAATCATCACTGTTTTCGGTTAACTCCCTTACAGTACGCTTTTTAGAAGGAATTTTATTAACCTGACTTTCAGATAACTCTCTTAGAATACGCTTTTTAGGTGGAATTTTTCTAACCTGAACCATTTTTGAGGTGCTGGGTTGACGACTACTGGCTTTTGGTGGTTGAATAGCTTCCGGTAGACTTTCAAGCGGTTGAATTTGCTCAATATTTTCCGTTAAATTTCTATTTTCAGTAATGCTGCTTGGAGTAAAAGCTTCAACTGGTATGGCATCTTGATTAAATGGGTAGATTCCTGTTGCTTGGAAACCTGACTTTATATTAGCAGGTGTTAGGGATCTATCCCATACTTCAGAAAAAATGGCTCCAAAACGTTGCTTGGTTATTGTACGATCTATATTTTAAGACCTCATCATCCCAGTAGTGTTCAAAGGAACGAAACACTGCTTTATCCATGGGTTGTAGTTCATGGGTGGTGTTACTTGGTAAACAATATAATGTTATGTTGAGATCATCCGCCACTTGAACAATTGTATAATCCAAATGTGAAGATGCACCATCAAAAATCAGCAGACAAGGGCCAGGTGCTTTATATATTGAAAAATGTTTCAGCCACACTTTAAAAGTTTCACTTGTCATGCTGCCTTTTGGGGTCATTAAAGCGATACCTCCTGGAGGAAACTGGTCTGTCCATTCGGGCTTCAACCGTTTCCCTTTAAATAAAATTACAGGTGGTATGACAGAACCTATTGCATTAGCACATGACACAACGGTGACATTTTGTGCATGTTCATTTGCAACTACATGGACTCGTCTAGCTCCCTTTTTTGCCAATACAGACTGCTGATGATGTAAGGTTAGGCGACATCCTTTCTCGTCCATATTGTATATACATTGGGGTTTATTCATTATTTCCAATTTCTGCATAATGCCTTTTAGTTTTTTAAAATGATCATTAACAATGAACTTATTAAGTTTTTGAGCTCTTGCAGGATTTAGGTTTTGAGCTTTCCGATTTCGAATTTCGTCATGTCGTTTTAAAAATCCTTTGAGCCAATAACGACCTGCCATTTTTGATTCCTCAGAAAACGGGTTTTTAATTTGATTCGTTACGCAAAAATTATACACGCATCTCCTAAGTACCCTCGATGTTAGGGGATATCCAATTTCTGCTAGACGTATTATTCTTTGGCATAAGTTCAATTCTTCATCAGAATTAAGTATGCGCTTACGTCCCATGGGAAGTTTTACTGCTACATTTTTCTTTATATAATCTCTTAATGTTCTTCGTGGAATTGCAAAGTGGGTACTTGCTTTATTTACGGAGTAACCATTTCTGATGGCAGTTAGAGCATTTTGCATGTCGTCTGCATTCCATTTTCCTCTCAATCCCCTGCTTTTGTATTTGGGCATGGTGAAAAATCTGTAACAAAAACTGTTACTTTATATCAAGCCGATGCAGGTAATAACGCCATGGCGTTATTGCTGTTCAAGTATATTGGTGATATTACCAACAACCACGTGTTCAAATATTTTCCCTAAATTTAACCCTAAAAAATTTTTATTTAACTGGTTTCATTACATACCCTCCAGTATATAACATATATTTTATAACTAAAATGAAAACAAAACAAATACTCACCAAAAAACTGCCTTTATTGGCGAAACGATTCGCTAAAGAATAAATAAAATTATGTTCGCGCCTTACAATGTTTAAATACCTGAACCACACGGCGACACAATCATCAACTGACGCTTTTCATGTGGGGGGATCTTATTTTTAGAATAACCTCTATATACTCTCACCGCCATCTGTTAGTTAAAGGTTATACTTTTCTAAAAAATCTAAATTGGCGTTATTACCAACTTGGCGTTATTACCTGCACCTACCTTAGTATGTGTTCAAGGATTCATGAAGAGTACTTAGCTCTGATAGTATACTAGATATATTTTTAAAATGAATATTGTAGATGTAGGATACTTTACCTACGAAGATATCAGCAAAATCATTCTGGTTTAGGTAATATTTGCAATCTTGTGATTTCTTTATTTTTTCTTTTTGAACTCTAACAGATTCCTGTTGTTCAAGTAACATATTTTCTGAACCTTCTAATTGCTCTGTTTCTTCTATTTGGGCTATCACATTTTCTTCTGGTATAGAGTCATATATCGACGTTTTTTTTATTTGTCCTGGAAATATACTTATTTCTAATCCCTTAAATATTATTCTATTACTAGTTATATGTATTCTATATTTGGGTAAAAAAGAAGTCATAATTATCACGTTATATATTATATCAGTAAATATATAGTCAATAATGACAGATATTTTGATATATTTTTTCTCTTACTAATAACAATAGGATTGAAAACAAAATCGATTCTTTGGATCGATTAAAATCTTAATTAATCAGGACAAAAAAATCGATTTATTTATTGGTTTTCCATAAGTCGATTCATTTTATAGTAATCTGTCTATATTGATATATAAAACTTCATTTAAATTAATAAAACTTTTTGAAAATATAATTATTAAATTATTTTAATACTTACCAACTTGTTCAATTTTCTTTTCTGATTTAGGTGGTATTTCACCTTGATGAGACATTATTAATAGTTATAAAAAAGCGAATATTTAAAAAATTATTACTTTTATATCGTCTTAAAAAAAAGACAATGAGAAAAATATTACTGTCAATATTGAACATTATTAAGCCAGAATCATAATAATAAAAAAAAGATAGAATATATCATCTCCTCTGTTAGTTATTTTTATAAAATACAACTTATCTTTATTATTTTAAACATAATTTGAAATAAGATAACAATACGTCCGCATCAAATCTTTGCCGGAAAAGCTTTTCCTTCTGCGTATTTAAAATTATGAGCAATGACATAGTGGATTTATTAATAAAGGACGGTCTTGGCTTTGCGTTTTCAATGAGTGAAACAAATTGAAAGTTTGTAAAAGTTTTTAATAGAAAAATGCCGCTTTGGTTTGATGGAAGTTTGCTGAAAGATGAAAGCCAAAGAATACGAACAAAAAGGAAGTTTACTGACGGCTTCCTAATTGTTTTTTAAACTTTTATTACGCAAAAAGAAAAACTAAAATTTAATTTTTTTTATTAAACCGCATAGTTAGTTAAACAAATGAAATGATTTTTAAGTCTCTTTGTCCAAAAAAATATACTATTAGCAATAAAATTATGTATAACAAAATATCGGAAAGGGTCAAAGGCAGGAATTATAGAAAAAGGAATCAAACTTGTACACAGACGTTTCAAAGATGCAAAAAAAACACAGAAACTGTACCACGAGAACTCAAAGAAGAACACAAAGCAACGTAGAAGAGCTATGGGTGTTCTGGGCCACTCCTTATGGAAAATAACATGGGAAATCGCTATGGTACCTTTTGATACACGTCAAGGTTCCGATCCGCGCTAGACGAGTCTCGAATATATTTTAACAGGTGTCGAACAGTTTTTGACAGGTTTGGAACAGCTTTATCCCCGAAAAGGACTGACATTACTTCAAGTCGACCATTCTGATGTTGCTGTCATCGCAACAGAAATATATTTATTATTGTGTTGACAGAATACCACGTACCAATAATTGACCGAAACATAGGCGTACACTTAAGATTGCTCATTCAATACTGCTCTCAGGCGAACAAAACAATAACACATGTGTTAGGCTAATTTGGTGGGATTATTGTAATAAAATGAATACGAAGGAGGTAATACGGTTACGATACTATTGAGTATTTTCGATTGAAATTAGTAATCTATCGGAATGGACCGGTTTTGTAAAATTCTAACAGAATTATCTGTCGAAATTGTATATTGAAAATAGACAAAAATCAAAAATATAATAAAAATCTTAATATAATTTGTAAAAATTGGAAAAAAGAGCCAAAGATGCAGAAAAAGACAAAGAGCAAAAAGGTACAAAATGAAATGTAAAATAAAGCAAAAGAGAAAAAGAGGCCTAATAAGCGCAAAAAAGGGTCAATCCAAATAAGACAAAGTAAAGGGGAGAAAGCAAAAAAGAGCAAAAAGGTCAGAAAAGGACAAAAAAGTCCAAAAATATTAAAAACTTTTAAAAAAGTTTAAAAGTAAAGAAAAAGTGGTAAAAATGCCAAAAAAGGGAAAGAAAACCAAAACTGGCAAAATAGAAGCAAAGAAGGCAAAAGCTCAAAAAAGTTCAAAAAATTTAAACAATAAAAAGGGCAAGAAAGGGGTAAAAAGGCCATAAAAAGAAAGAGAAAAGGTAAAAAAAAAGGCAAAAAAGGTCAATGACAGGCAAAATAAAGCCAAAAACTTGGCAAAAAAATATAAAAATGGTACAATAAGGAACACATTATATAGCTACAATTATTATATTCTAAAATCATGGGTGAAAATTATTGATAGGTCGGGAAAAAATTTGATACAAAAGTTGTAGGGAATTTATCTTCAAAATAAAAAAAAAAAGACGAAAAGCCCAAATGTGTATATGTTTCGCCTTCTTGCGGCGAAACTATGGAGAATTCGAAAAAAGTCAAATATAAATATTAAAAGAAATTTAGTGCTCTACAAATTTGCACTAAAAAATTTTGCACTAAAGTGCATCGTTTGTTTTAAAAAATTGGAAAAAATACGGGAAAACTCCATGCACATTTTTTGCGCGCCCCATACTGGCGCAGCTATTGGAAATTCTGGAAAAATTTTGATACGAAAATTGTAGGAAATTTTATGATTTAAAATTTATAACATTATAACATTTTGCACTGAAGTGTATTGTTTGTCCTTAAAATTTAAAAAAAAAAGGCAAAAAATCTTGCATGTTTATTCAAACAATGACGGTCTTGAGGACCTTCTACTGTACCAATGAGGCACACCCAAACCCATCATATCAACTTTCAGCTAGATTGGTCAAACAGTTTGGCAGTTATTGTGGAAGATTACACACAGACAGACAGACGATACGATGAAAATGGTTTCAATCTTCTTGGGGGCCTCCTCCGACCAAGTAGGTGACTTTTTCCTCACAGTCTGAGAGAAATATATTTGCCTCTGAAATGCTGAAAACAAAAAAGTCACCCTCTCGTGGGCGAATTTTGGTGTATTGGTTGGTGGATGGGTTGGCAGGGATCGAAGGCGATATCCAACACCACCACCGTACTCAACGTCCTTGAAAACTTTGAATAACATGTTTTCCGTTGATATTTAAAAAGATATAAAAATTTACCTCTTTCCGGTGCGAATATTAGCCGATGGAAGTGTTAGAACCGTGTCCAGCATTCTCAAAAATGGGGGGAAATTGTGTTTTTCTGGAGGGAAACCTCTTGAAGCGCGTTTAACCCCTCTAGGGTGTGGTTTTTGGACGTTTTGAGGGGTTGCGCAACCCCAAAGAAATATTCTAAAGCCGTAATCGTGTTCAGCATCCTCGAAAATGGGGAGAGGAGGTACTCTTGTCCCGGCTGAAAATATTTCAATGTTCGTCCGACTCACACACGCTACTAAAGAACTGGATACTGGTCAAAGTATCTAAAACACGAATTATAATGATTTATAAACTGGGTAAATAACCTACAGAAGTTTCCAATCGCCCAATAAGAGTAAAGGAGCAGCAAGAATTCCTCCACATTGCCCAATATTAAATGCCCTAAGAAAACGTATGGTCCGTTTTGGCAAAATTGCGTTAAATTCTAAGAATCTGATCGAGATAAATTCTAAGAAAGCAGATCGAGAAATAAAGAGTACTATAGTGGAGTCTTCCTTGACATCAACCAAGCATTCGACAAGGTCTAGATTGGATCGTAAAATAAAACGCACTCTACATTCAGCTTACTTAAAACTATTAAAATAGTACTTGAGTGAAAGAATTTTCCTAACAAAGGTCAATGAAGAGAAGTCAGACTATATCCTAAACAAATCAGGTGTGCCACAGGGAAGTGTTCTGAGGCCACTCCTATATGTCTTTTACACATTAGATGTACCAAAACAACACTATTGGGAAAACCCTCAAATCGCAATAAACTGTAAGCAAAATCATTTAAACATATTCGGAAAATGGTTAAAGAAGTGGAAAATAAAAGTAAACGAAATAAACCTACACATGTTACATTTACCAAAAAGAATTATGTCATCCAGTCTTTATAAATAACGTACAAATACTGTAAATGCAAATAGTAAAATACCTGGGCCTTTACATTGACAATAAACTAACATGGAAATAGCACATCAATAAAAAGAAAAAACAACTAAAAATTACATTGGCTAATAAGACGAAAATCTCGAGTGTCAATAATCTACAAAGTTGTCATCAAACCCATCTGGACATATAGACTGGAACTATGAGGCTGCGCCTCCAAATCAATCTTCATACAAAGAATCCTGTCGAATTGTAGATGCCCCTGGTACGTATCAAACCATACGCTGCACGTAAATCTCCATGTATCGACTGTCTTGGAGTCATTTATGAGAAGACTGCCAAACATCACGAAGTTGTTGCAATACACCCAAATTTACTAATGGAACTGTGGATCTATTACAAATTATAATTATTATAGGTAATATCATTGGATAATAAACTCCTATCTGGAAAGAACAAATCGTAAGGGATGAACGTTAAACAGATTTACTGGATTTATCAAACGGTGATAAAACCAATGGTCACATATGGCGCAATAGCCTGGTGGACGAAGGGGTTCCAGTCTATTGCTGCTAAATTATCTGGACTAGAGAGATTAGCTACTTGTGTGGCTATTACAGGCGCCTTGTCATCTCCAGACAGCGGCAATGGAATGATCTCTGGGTCTTACTCCTTTCCATATATTACTGGAGCAGGAGGCCAGAATGACCTTCTACAGAGCCATGTCGGTGGCTAGTCAAATTGAGGGGAGAGGCTATGGAACCACTCTGAACTGCTGCGAGAGATGAGTACTCACCAAACTCTCGGAATGGTGTCGGATGTGCTCTCCCCCAGAACTCACATACCGAAGTCTTTCAACGTCTTTCTTCTGAGAAGAGACGAAAGGGAAAAGGGGGAGATCCTATTTCCAGGAACGGATTATGTACTGTAGATGGTTCAAAGACCCCAAGTGATGTTGGGGCCGGAGTGAACAGCAGAAAACCGAGAGTTGACATCACAGTAAGCCTCGGCAAGTATGCTACCATCTTTCAGGCGGAGGTTTTCGTTATAGAATCGTGTGCAAGAGAGTTGGCACACCCTTATCTTGTCAACAAAAGTATTTACATTTTATCTGACAGCCAGGTAGCTTTAAAAGCACTGAGCTCCAACCGGCTGGACTCGAAGAATTGTGGAACTGCACCGAATCCTTGGAGTTGGATCGCATTACTACCAGTAATAGAGTAACATTACTCTGGGTACCTGGGCATGAAGGGGTGGAGGGTAATGAGAAAGACACTCTTGCGAGAAGAGGTGCAGAATCTGAGTTCATTGGACCGGAACCATTCTTCGGCATAGCCAAAAGCAGTGCCAAAGACACTATCTTAAAATGGGCCGACAGGCAAACTGTCCAGCACTGGAAAGATATTCCTGGGTTAGCTCACTCTTTAATCGTTTATAGTCAAACCCCAAAGTAGCACCCTATCGCAGATCCTAGAATGGAGTAGAAGTGATCTACGGATCCTAATTGGACTGCTTACAGAGCACTTTCATTTGCGGTACCATCTGAAGAACCTAGGTCTTAGTCAAACATCGGACTGCCGCTTCTGCAATATAGGACGAAACGGCGGAGCATATTTTATGCTCGAGCCCTGTCCTGAAAATGAATAGCCTTCGTACGTTTGGTTTTGTACACCTGGAGCCTACCGACGCCAAGCAAGCTTCACCTAAATCAACCATAGACTTTGTAATAAGGTGCGGATTGTATGGTGAATTATAGCCCATAGGGGTGAGCAAACGCTCCACTCATATTGAACCTAACCTAACCTCTTATTAGTTGCAACTGGTAGCATTTTAACTTATAGAAAATAGTAACATTCTGATGGCTAAATAAACTACTATAATAATAATAAAAAATTGAAACAGTTCTATAGATCTTGAGTTAAAAAAACAATTTGGCCAAAGTAGAACTGGTAATGGACTAACTTGAATCTAGAAACTTTAATTTAACGATCTTTTATCCTTTATTATTTTTAAACGGTTGCACCGCTTTATTGGATCAAAAATTCATTTTGAATATAAAGTACGGACAAGCTTTATAATGTAACAAAATGATGCTTAAGAATTCGAACATCGTATTTACATTTTCAGTTTTAACAAACGCAACAAATTTAATTAAAGAAAAACAACGAAATCCTGTCAAAAGTTAAGGTTGGTAAGTAGAGCAGATAGAGCTTCTTTTGAGAAAATGGATATTTAATTGAGAACTTTTGTGAGTGTTAGGAGGGTATTATTACAGAAGTTTTACAGAGGATATTGTTCGCTGTCAGGCTACCTTGAAACTGCCATTTAATGCAACAAAAGTAAGTACGTAATAAAAGAAGAAAAGCCAGAGTTTTAAAATCAAATTGTGTGATTGTATCAAAAAGTTCGTATAGTTACAGAATTTTTGTTTCTGGAGTAGAATAGAAAATAATAAAAGAAATGTTTAAAGTCTATACGAAGTCAATCCGAATAGCTAAAAAAAAAACTCATGTATCGAGTTTGATAAATTTACTAGTTAATATAATATAAAACTTTCCGTATAAAATTAATGATTAGACTTCATATAAATTTCTCATCAGCATATAGTCAAACAATAGTATATACACTATACTTTTTCTACTATTATCTTTTTTTTATTTGGAAAATAAAAGCATACAAATAGTTTATATTTTTATTTAACAACTTGAATTTATTGCTCATTTTAGAAATGTCAGTTGCTGTCACTAAAATTTTATCAAATTGTCAAAGCCACCTATACGCTCTTAATTTCATACAGATTATTCGTTGCTTATATGGAATAATGACTAAATGCTTGTCTAGTTGTGTTACCAGTGGTAAATGAATCATTTGTACTTTTCTTTATAATCGTAGGAAAATCATATTGCATGGACACACAAGCAAAATATGAAGGTCAAAAAACGTCGGGTCCACTGTAAATAAATGCGTTTGCCTTTTCGAGTAAACTGTCAGTGGCGTGGTTTGGGGGCTTGGGTTAGGATTTATAAAATTAGTGTATTATGTGTTCTTGCGAATTTTATCGTGGTGTTTTTCTAAATAATTTTCTTTTTGTTATTATTTAATTAAGATGGCGTTGTGAAGACCTATTCTTGATATTTCTGATAATGAAACGGACAATGTTGAAGGTTCGGTTGAACAGGAGATGTCATTGATCATTCCGTAAAGCAAAAAAGAATAATCAGAAGCTTAAGATGGTGATAATGCCGACAAAGAAATTTAACGCTGTGTTGTATATAAGTTTTACGAAGAAAACAAGGTTTCAAATTGTTCGTAACAAGTTGAGGGATTATTCCGATTATGAATATAAATCTCTGGACACATTGAGTAATATTTTGCTAGATTGTGGCTTTAAGTACAGACAATTGAATAAAAAAATGGTAAATAATAGAGTCATCTCGCATCGTAGTATGGCGGCAGGAGTATTTACGAAAAATTAGGGAATACCGCTAATCAAAAAAAGAGGTAGTGTACCTAGTGTACCACATGATGTTAAAGATGGTACTCTTCTATTGTTAGCTAAAAATATAAAACAGTCATCTGCAGACTATAGTGAAGATATGATCGCTAGTCCATTTGAATTATCATTTCCATCTACATAACAAAATTCCCGAAATCCGGACCGGAACCGAAATTTTTTTCTGGACTCGAACCGTAACCGAACCCATATTTTCGTCCAAAATTATTTTGGGTACCGAACCCGAACCCTTTAAAAAATACCAGTTCGTTCTAAGTTCCTTGTCTTGACGTATTTAGTTTATAAAATAAATAAAGTTAAAAATTATTTTATTAATATATATTTTAAGTTCATCTTTTTTAACGTGTGGTTCAGGTACGGATCCAGGAGCTTGATTTGGGAGGGCGATTTTGTGAAATTTGAGACGTCATTTGGGCCGAAAAATCTGGACCGGACCGGATCGAAATAATTTTTGCAGAAACAGAAGATTATCCATACTCAAATGTGGTATAAATTACTCAAAGAATAATAAAAAAACTCGTCGTAGAACCACAATCATATAATTAAGAATCTTAAACGAGAGGCAACATGTTTCGGCCATTCAATGGTCATCATCAGGCCTTTAATACAAAGAGTTACATTAAAGAATCGCAAAAAAATATAGTTTACTAGTTACTTACAGAAATTGTTTAAGCATAGTGTTAGAAGAAAACTTTAATCAATTGAAGCGTTACACATTTTTTTGAAAATGAAAGTAGAAACACATAAAAAATTAAAATAAAAATTTAAGGAAAAACTGCGAGGGCTGGAATATTGTCAAATGTTTATGTCGTAGTGCATCCTAAGATGCACTTTACAAAGATTAAATTAAATTTAGAATAATTACTTCTACACTCTACACCATACGGCAAGTGACTAAAATGACAAGTGACATATAATTTACAAATGAACGTAACTTGATAGAGTCCAAAAAAGAAGAAAAGAATAGAAGGAAGAAAGTGTCAGACACAGTAAAATGAGACCGGAATTACTAAATAAAAAAGAAGAAGAAAATTAACCTATTAGAAGTCAACGATGAAACTTATAAAACTTAAAAATAAATAGTTTTGGTTGGGATGAAGCTGTTCATTTAGATAAGAAAAATTATTATTAGATAGAGCTTTTTTTTATTTCAAACATTTCTAATATGCTCAATTTTGTACTTTTGGTACATTTGGTGTGGAATATGAATGTCTGGACTCTAGAATATGGTTAGCGAGTGCAGAAGGGGAATTTACAATGTCAGTATGTCATTGTAATTTCATTTTTTATGTGTTACCACTTCCATTTTCAAAAAATGTGTATCGCCACAATTGGTTAAAGTTTTCTTCTTACACTATGTTAAACAATTTCTGTAAGTAACTAGTAAACTATGTTTTTTTGCGTTTCTTTATTGTAACTTTTTGTATTATAGGCCGGATGATGGCCATTGAATTGCCGAAACATGTTGCCTCTCGTTTAAGATTCTTAATTATATGATTGTGGTACGACTACGAGTTTTTTATTATTCTTTAAGGAATTTTTGCAGAACCTGAACTGGACCGGAACCGAAATTTTTCAAATTACATAAAACCCGAACCGGACCGGAAACCTTATTTCATTTAGGTCCGGGTCCCTGCTAGGAAATATACCAACGGTTATTAATGAAGTAAACGACAGTGATAAATGTATGAAATGTATCCAGAATGTCATAAAAAAGGAGAATAAATATTGTATTTTACCTTCCATTGACCCTATTAATCTTAACTTTTTATTAAATTATCATGTCAAGACAAACTGGTGTTTTTTTGGCATAATTCTATATTGCTAATAAAAAAATATTCGTGTAGGTATATGAAAAATAAAATTAATTTAGATAATAAATTATATCACGCCGCACCCCAAAGAATTCATCGACGCTCGGTAGATATTTAGATTTTATGCCATTCTAACTGACTTCGTATAGACTATAGTTTTTCTAATAAATAAAGTGAATGCAGATAAAATAGTTAAAATACTCCGCGTACTAAAATGTATTTTCTTGTTTGTAGTAGTTTTCTGTTAACAGTAATCGCCACAGGGTGATTCATTGGTAAAGGTAAATACGTTAACCGTGGATAGGGGTCGCCTAGCTGACTCTAAGAAACCCTCATATTATGAATCTTACGCCCTTTGTATTTGAGATACCAGGGCGTTTTATGAATTTTGACTAATTTTTTTCTTACTTATAACTTACGAACCACCCTGTAGATTTTTTTATATTTGGTATACATGTTCCTCATATCCTATAATGATGTATCAAAAATATTGATAATCCATGTGCGATTTTACGAAAAATTCACAATTCTTACATCCTCCAAATAACACCCTGTATAGATGATTTTTTTAATTTAATCGACATATTTGAAAAGAGCTCAAAAAACTGAATTTAATCGCGTGGTTGTATTTTTTGGGTAGACGATTTTACTATGAAAATTTTAATTTCATATTTAGTTTTTTTACAATTTTGCAGTAAAAAAATGATAATGCAGGTCCGGCTTTATTAAAGATATACTTATTTGCCAATCCTTCGTACAACACCCTGTAGGTATATTTTTTTAAAATTCCTATTTAATTGCACAAAAAACGGAATTTAGGAATTGTCTTCTTGTTTTTTTTTTGTTCCAAAACAACTAATAAAATTATTGTAAACTGTAATTTGAAATTAAATTTATTTATTTAATCATATATGTCTTCCGCGAAGTATATTTGTGAAATTTAAATTATACATATAAAAATTATCTGCCCAAAAATAAGAAAACAATTCCCGAATTCCGTTTTTTGTGCACTGTGTACATTTAAATAGGAATTTAAAAAAAATTATCTACAGGGTGTTGTACGAATGATTGGCAAATAAGTATATCTTTCGTAAAGCCGGACCTGCATTATCCTTTTTTTATTGCATCGATATATCCCACTAAAAAGCAAGAACCCGTATATGAAATAAAAAATTATTATACAGAGTGGTTCCCTAGTTATGAATAAAAAACGCAATAAATTTTATTTCTTCACTGCTAAATCCTAAAAAAGCTAAATATGAAATTGATATTTTTATAATAAAGTCGTCTGCCCAAAAAATACAACCACATTATTAAATTCAGCTTTTCACCCTTTTCAAATATAGCGATTAAAAAATCAACTATACAGGGTGTTATTTGGAGGATGTAAGAATTGTGAATGTTTCGTAAAATCGGACCTGAATTATCAATATTTTTGATACATCGTTATATCCCACTCGATATGAAGAACATGTGTACCAAATATTAGTAGACTAATTTTTTCTAAAAATGTATTACCCTGTATATCTATATACTCTGAAGGTGTTTGGTGTTTGTCTTAAGAACGGTGATTTATTGTTAGATTATTATTGAGCTGAAGTTGGGTGTCTGACTGCCCTTTGTTATCATTGTTAGGAAGGAATCCGGAGTAATCCAAGGATACTTGCCAGAGCTTGACAGGATTTACTCAAACCAAAATAATGGTATTCAGATTTATACAAGTTTAAAGTTATATAGAAGATCTGCAGTGTTGTAATCCAGTGGGTTTTAGAATAATACTCAAAACTAATATTTAATAACAAAAATTTAACTTTATAAAACTCGTATTATTAATACAATATTGTTTTTATCTAATTAATCATCGAATTACAAATTGAAAATAAAAATATATTTTATTACATCACATAACCAGATGCGTCCCTTATACAACGTAAATAATAATTCAATAAACCATGGGAGTTGTCCATAAAGGACATAACTTGTACAATTATATAATTACATACAGAGGCGTGCATGAAATAAAAATTAACAGCACTAGAAGGATACCAGATTTAAAATATCCTTAAGTTATTCAGAATTATTCTACCAACTATTTTAATCCAATTTCACATACACAGTGTAGAAAATTTAATGGGAGTTGTCAATAAAGGACATAACTTGTACAATTATATAATTATATACAGAGGCGTGCATGAAATAAAAATTAACAGCACTAGAAGGATACCAGAATTAAAATATCCTTAAGGTATTCAGAATTCTTCTACCAACTATTTTGATCTAATTTCACATACATAGTGTAGAAAATTTAATGGGAGTTGTCCATTAAGGACATAACTCCTACAATTACATAATTATAAACAGAGGCGTGCATGAAATTGTAATAATAATAATAATAATAAACGTATTTATTGCCTGAAAGCATTTACATTGAAAAAGAGACAAGAAAATATAAAATAACCTTCTGATTTTAAAAAGCGATTAGTAGAGGCCCATATTGTATCTGCCGGTACGGATTTGGTCTAGTGTTGGGCTCCGACTCTAATATATTTCTAGCTGCAATGGCGTCTAGCTCGCTACCCGAGCTAGACGCCACCTCTTTAGCTGTGCGTAGGGTAGCTAGACCCCCTTAAGTGACACAAACGTTTTCTGACACAAAAATGTCAACAAAAACCGTGTTGATGTTTGGCTTTGTCTAAATCGAAGAAAAAATTTCGTTTGGATTTTTAGAAAAGTGAAAAAGTGGGGTCCAAAATTTCCAAAATTCCGAATTTTTTGAGTAAAATCTACATTTCTCGAAAATTTACATGGTTTCTCATGCAGACAAGTACCATCGGAGTGTACAGATTCTGGGGTATCCAAAAATGCTCATACTTTCCAATTTAGGTGGGTTCTATCTGCCAAAAAAAAAATCTCGAGATATAGTTATTTTTAGAAAATGAGAAATTGTATAATACAAAGGTAAAATACATATAAAACATATACATAAGCAACAAATACATATAAAATAAATACATATAAACAAATACATATTAGTCTAGTTATTATATTGTTTTTTTTTTTGCAATAACTCTGCTCTCCGGCATTTTACGCATATGATTTATGGTCATATTTCGTTTCTTTTTTCAAGCGCTACAAATAAAGTCCTATGAAATTTTCACCTATCGTTGACCGATTTCGAGATATCGAAAGAAATAGTAAAAAAAATGTTGTTCATTTCCACCGCTTCGCGAAATCGGTCAAGACGAATCACTCCAGCATATCTTCCACACGTATCACCAGGTGCAAACGTGGCTCGGCTATCACAAGGATCCTCAAGAATGGGGTTGGCGACGAACGAATCAAGGTCTCAAGCCGGTCAAGACAAAAGCACCACCAGAGCTTTTAAAGCCCACAGCATGTAGATGCAAGGGAAAATGTGACGGGACTTGTGGGTGCAGGGATTGGTTGTTCTGCTATTTGGCTGCAATGCAGCTGGCAAACTTACAGCAACGTCCCGAGAGTCGATATGCTGCTGGATGATAATGATGAGGAGGATTCTACTATCGTGGAATTATCCAATATTAAGACGACTCCGTACCAGGACCATCGAATCGACGAAAAATTTAAAAATTAAACAGCAATATTTTTCCATTTTGTACGACATACAAATGTGGAATTGACATAATAAATTTTATACGTGTGATTCGAAATTTTGCTTATTCGTTTATTTACCTTTTCCTTTAATTATTTCCTTTAAAGCCTTGAGGGGAAATCCAGAAGCGCGGAAAATAGGCAATTTTTTCTTAATTTTTTTAACGAGACATAAATCATTGGAGCACAGAAAAAATCGATTTTTCGTTCTTACAGAATCTACCTTTTATAATTTTGACAATTTTCAATTTTTTGATTGTTCAATTTTTTAATAAATTATTTCACTCCAATTTTTTGTTGTTGAATTGAATACTACAGTTCGAAATACTGTAATCTTTTTATTTTGAAAAAAATAATTCCCTCAGCCGAAGTATTTTGCCGCCACGAGTATAAAAAAAGTAAAAAGTAAACGAGTATAAAAAAAGTAAAAAGTAAACGGGTGTAAAAAGTATACGTACAACCCGATACACCGATTTGTACATCGGGGGTACGAATACTTTTTACCCTCACTGTATATACCAGTAGCGTCGAAACCGACATTTTGCGCAAACTTCACAGGGCGTTCAGGAGAGTTATGTCAGAGTGATGTAGGCGAGTTGACCACCATTTTTGATAAAATTTTCAGCAAATTCATATGACTTATGTTGATCATTTTTTTTTAATCTGAGGTAGCTTGAAAAAATATTAACGACTGACTAGTTTTCGTACTTGTAAACAATACTCGAAACTCATGAAATCGACGTTTTGGAAATTAATATTAATTTTGTTTATTTTTTCAGAAATAAATTTTGTAAATTGTTTAAACGATTAAAGAGTGTAAAACTTTGCCAACCAAATTGATAAATACAGTTTTTTTATTTGCGTAAAAAATACATGGTTATAAACAAAAACGATTCAAAATTAAAAAATACGACAAAATTCAATTTTTAAAGGTAATTTTTTTCGAAAAAACGGGATAAATAAATAGGATTTTGCAAAAACTATTTATTGCACAGCGCACCTGTTGGATACGTTAAGACTCGTAATTTTTGGGCATACTTATTGCATTTTAATGATTAATAACAATCCTATAAACAATTGAAAAAAAGATAAAAAAAAACACGGTTTTTGCGGTTTATTTGCAATAACTTTTGAACGGATTGTCTGATTTTGATCTTTTAGAGATCATTTTATTCGTCTTTTGATTGCGCATATTTTATCTGTGCATCACTTTTCTCTAAGATGCACAGTTTTTCCGAAAATTCGAAAAAACCAATTTTCCATGCAAATTGTTTAAACTAAAAAACCATCTGACAGTGCTTTTAACTGATACGAGACGAGAGGTCTTTTCTATTACCTTCCCCTACATTATTCCACAAAAATTTAGCGGTTACAAATTTAATAATTTCAAAAAGTCAGCCCGATCCGACTATTATGGTAAGCCACTGTTATATTAATGTTTTATTGTACCTGTTGTTTATTAAAGAGGGCTATTGTAGGCCTGATGATAGCGGAAGCCGAAACTAGTTGCCAATTTCACATTTAAACTTTTTCAACAAATATATTTCTGTGGTACTGGATTTTGTGTGTTTCATTACTCCTTATTATTTATTCGATAAATTATGATTTTGACTAATTGATTGCTAATTCGAAATTATAACCAACTAGATACAAAAAATAGATTTGATAAATTATCCTAAAACAGCAACTTTTTTTTTAATTAAACTGTGTATATATCTATACATCCATATATATGCACATGTTACCTACACATATGTGAAGAATAGAACAATATCTCGGTCTGTTATCCCGTTGTATCCCGTAATGTCCTGCGGCTTGGCTAAGTGCAAGACCATGTATCAGCGTTAGTTACGACATTTAACTTGCCCTACCGCCACGTGTAATTTCAAATAAACGGTGACATAGTATAATAGCTGCACATTAGCACGCCTTTTTTGGCCAGAAATGGGGTGGCTGTTTCAAGAGACTTGTGGATAGGTGTAATTAAAAAGGGGAAAAAGATTTTAAAAATTTATAATTATGGGACAAATTAGTTACTTCGTTAAGAGGATCCTGAATTTTAATGAATTTCTGGCCGTGTTCACAATGAATGTTTGTTGATTATGTCACTCTCTCTGGTATTTTTTTACTCCAACTAAAAATACATTTCTGTATTTAAACTTTATTCCAAACAAAAAACTTTAAAAAATAAATTGTGCCCACACGTATTTTTAAAAGCAATAAAGCGCAATCAGAGGACCCTTTGTGCATTTATTAAATTTGGATAAGCCAATAAGAATATTTGAAGAAAAGGTCTAATAAGAACTCCGTGAGGACCAGAGACTGGATTGTTAAAGATAACAGGGTGAGGGTATATGATGAAAGGGACCGGAATCTGAAATATGAAGTGAAATTGCTTTGGAAAATATGTGCATAGAGCTCTAGAGACAGGACCGGACATTGTCAATTATAACTTTATATAATTTTAATATTGACATTCCATGATTATGTCACGAATATAAATATTTTTTTAATTATTTCATTATTTACAATGCATTCTATAGTTGCCAATATACAGTATGTCTGAAAAAGTTGGTAACATATGAGAAACTTTTTTTTTGTAATGTTACGAAAAAAAGTTATTCTTTATAAAAAGTTCTGCATCACCCATAAAGTAAAACGCAAATGTCAGATGTCAATTTTTTAAATCGTATACGAGGTTTGCCAAAAAATATGAATTTCATACAAAGTACCTTTATTTTTTACAATATCGAAAACTTCTTGAAAGTTTTTACTAGACCAGACTTTCTTTAAGAGAAATTTCATTGTCAGAGCCACTTAGATTTTAAATTATTTCGTTTAAATTTAAGTTGAAATTGAAGTGATCAAAATATTCCTATTAATATTTGTAATTTGTGTCATCTAATGTCAGAGATTTTCATAAAGAATAACTTTTTTTCATAAAACTTACAATAAAGAAATTTCCCATATGTTGCCAACTTTTTCAGACATACTGTATATTGAAGAATTTCTATTATTTTCATTAAGCAGACGGTCTCTCACCTAGACTGGGTTCAATATACCTACATAACATAAAAAAATTACATTTACAATAAAAGATAATAATAAAATTTCTTCAAAAAATTTAATCCTCGGCTGCTACCAAAATTCACTAATATCTTCGATTTTTCTTTACATGTTTTTTCTTTTTCTTCTATTGTCTCTGCTACTATTTCTATTAGGGAGTGGATAAAGATCCGCGAGTTGCGGACCTTTAATATATTTTATAAAGATCAGCGAGTTGCTTGAAACGTGATTCGCTTAAATAATAAGTTTGAACATATTTAAACCTGAGCTCTGACATAGTGGTGGGTGCAGTTGGTCCGGGGATCGAATCTCACATTGCCTTTTAATTTTTTTTAAATACAGGCTAGATTTAGATAGTCGCAAGACTTTTTTTAATAAAATCAATATTTTTTTAAATACACAGGCCAGATATAGATAGTCAAAACTTCTTTTAATAAAATTAATATTCTTTTATAAAAAGGTCCGAAACTCGCGGACATTTATCCACTCCCTTTCCATTATTATATACGATACTTTTAATTGATGATTCTTACGCTCCTTTTTCTTAGCCCAGTTTTTAGTTGTTATATTCACAAACTCCTTAGGAGTTTAGTATTGGAATCTATAATTCTGTATGTGTGTGTACCATTTAAAATTTGACTTCATATTCTTCTTTAGGACGAAAAAGTATGTGAATAAATTGTTTTTAGTTTTCATGTCGAACGAACCGTTACGAGAAAATGGCGGCCAAAATTAAAAAAAAATCAAAAGATTATCCAGTCTCAAATGTGGTAAAATTATTCAAAAAATAATAATAATAAACTTAAAGTCATACCACGCAAAATATATTGAAAATTAGTTGAACAAATGGGTATGAGCAACATGTTTCGGTCAAACAATGGATATCATCAAGCCTACAATAGAAATTATAAAACTTATTAAAATACGATATGCAATCACAAAAATTGAGTTACTTACAAAAAGCTTCCGCTCGTACAAGTCATTTACAAAATGGTATGATTTTTAAATGAATATATTCAGAAATTGAAAAAACTTGTAATTTGGAAGAAAACTTTTTAAAACTTTAAAAATATAAAAACATTTGATACCTCGATACCGGAGGATTGAAATGCATTTAAAGTTGAAAATTAAGTTTGAAAATTAAACTTCGACGTAAACTTGTGTAAATTTAACTCCTTAATTTCTTTATGAATCCATTCCGATCATCCAACAAAATTCTATCCCCTATGAGAATAAAAATTCATTGACAAAACTTTTTCAATCAATAATTATTATAAGGAAAACTGTTAATTCTACTTTAAAATTCTAATCATTTTCTTTTAATTCAACCAACCCCTACTTACTATTAATTCTATCCTATGCAGGGTATAACAAATTTTAGTATAATATATATAGAAAATATTTCAATTTTATATTAACTTTTTAATTAAATCTGATAAAAATATCAAACAGTGGCGAACAATGATTTTTACTAAAAATATCAATCAATTCAAAATATATTTGGCGTCAATACTTGAGTTATCCATGAAAAACGAGGCTAGGATAGAATACTAAAAGGTCTCTAAAAGAGGGGATATCTACCGGGGGCTCTGGGAGGTATGGGATACCCCCTGAACGAATATGATTAAGAATTGATAATGGTTTGAAAAAGTTACTATGGCAGTCGACGTGTTAATTATGGAAGGACAAAACCACTTGATTCTCAAGTTAATATAAAAACGCATTTTAAAGTAAACTACACCCATTTATTAATATTAAACAGTTATATTATAAAAGGTACATTATTTTGATCAATCATCAAATTAACTATTTCTCACTATTCACTGTATAAATAATTAATAAATGCGCGGTCTTAACCGGCATTATTAACGAATAACTTTTACATATTTTAATCGACTAACCTCTGCGAGATCTGAAAGGGAAAAAATATATTGTTACTGTAGTGCATTCAGCTGTATCATATATCACACGATTTAACATACGAGCCTAGCACCAAGTGTATAATTGATTAGGAATTGCCTCATTTAATTTTGTAGTCGTACTAGATACTCCATCAAATACATTTGTAACACAGTTCTGGATCCGGTTTCTATAAGCACTTAGTACGTTATTTAAACTTCAGCTTCAGTTTCAGATACAAATTTATTTTAAATATATCAAAATGTAGATGGCGCTGCTCTTAAAAACTTTTTTCGATGGAAGGATCTTGCAAATTTAACACCTATTGTAGAAAATGCATTTTGAAGCAGATTTTATTCTTATAATTTATTCGATAAATCTAACAATTTTCGAGATATTTAAGTCCAAACATACCTTTTTCTAAATAATTAAAATCGTACTAACCCATATTTTTGTAATTTATTGGAAATAATACTGCTTTTACAATGATATACGTCTACTATTATAACATGTATTTTTTTTTGAAAATTTGAAAAAACAAGTGCAGTCATGTAATTTTTTTTTCAAATTTTCAAAAAAAAAACAGTTTGTTATAACAGTAGAGGTAAATATCATTGTTTCTAATAAATAACAAAAATATGGGTTAGTACGATTTTAATTATTTGGAAAAGTCAATGTGGAGTTAAATATCTCGAAAACGGTTAGATTTATCAAATAAGTTCTAAGAGTAATATCTGCTTAAAAATGCATTTTCAACAAGTTTTTGTGCGCAGCGCCATCTACATTTTGACATATTTAAAATCAATTTATATAAAAAAGCTCTCTTAGTGCTCTGCAAACTGGCTTTAACATAATTAAAATATCTCTATTCATTTCCAAAATATCCAGCTTGGGAGTTTTATTGGTACACCCTATATAGGTTTCATATTTTTCTTACAACCCTTCAAATGGGCGCCAAAAAACGATCCGAAGTGAGGCCAGGCTGGGCCTGTGAATAACCGATTTTTAATTAAACCTTCGGAAATGAAGCAAGTTAGGACACACGTTTATATGAACTTTTTTTCATAAAATATGAAAATTACTCAAAAATAATACAAAGGTGTTTATTAAAAAAAAGCGCGCGGTCTCCTCTGTCAGGAACAAAGTTCCTTACGTGATTTAATCTCTCTCTCTTTCTCTTTTTCTCTTTCTTTATCTATCTCTCTCTATTTCTCTCTCTCTTTTCCGCTATTTTTCAAAATTTTCCCTAGTTTTCCTCATTTTTCCAATTTTTCCTTCTTTTCCTATTTTCCAATATTTCCTTTATTTTTCCCTATTTTTCTTTATTTTTTTTACTTTTCCCTCTTTGTCTCTATTTTGCTTTATTTTCCCTGTTGGTCCCCATTTTGTGTGCTTTCCCTTTGTTTCACATTATTTTTCCCTATTTTCAATACTTTTCCCCATTTTTCCTTATTTTCCCTATTTTTGTCTATATTCCCTATTTTCTCTAATTTTTCATATTTTTAAATTAATTATCGTTACTAAAGAACGAATACTTATTTTTCCACCCTCTCTATTTAGCATTTTGCGTTACGTTACAATATCTGCCAGATAATCTCTTCCGCAAGCCGATTTATTAAGGAACCGCTGTCAAAAAATATTTATAACTTTAGGCAATATTTGAAACAAAACTATTTTTACACATACTAAATATATGTAAATACAATTGATTATTTTGAATACAGTCCTGGACATTAGGGATTTGTGAAAATCTAAACCAAAACTTAATTTCAATTATACTAAAAGATGGGGAGATCTTCCCCTATATTTTGCAACAATCATTTATTAACTTGTTGCATACTCTAATATTTATATTCATATAGTAAAATAACTATTCTTATATTGGTATCTATTGATTTTTATTTTTCTTTTAACTTTATTTATAAAGGACCAGGCTTATGGAGAAATGGGTTCCGGTTAATTTGTCTGAATTTTTGGTATGTTGAAGATATCGACTTCCTGAACAATATTGTCCATGGACACAACTTAATCCTATGGCCAATTTTCAACTTACAGGGTGATGAAGTTGAAAAATGGCCATTTTTTAAAACGTATTAAAATGTAATTTATATTAAGGAATTTTTGCTGTAATAGTTTTCTAATAGCATCAAATAATATTGCTTTGTATAGAAAAAGTATTATTTCAAACAGAGTGATTCAAAAATTACCAAAAAAAAATTGTTGATGCTGTGTATATTCTACTGTATAGTGGGAATATGAAAATATCAATATTTGATCTGAATTTACTTTAGTTGGACTTATTATAACAAGATATAAAAACGTTTTATACAGGGCGAGCCAAAAAGTTGATCGACTCTGCAGGTTATTTTTAATACAATTTTATATATTTTGTAATACACGTCAGTAGTCGACATTGAACCATTTTCAAAAATATATAATTTATAAACTAAATACAGGGTGATTCAAAAGATATTTAAGGTAGAAAATTACGAAATTTGATTTTTTTTGCGAATCACCCTGTAATTTAATATTTTCTTCGTTAATTTCTCTATTTTTTTCTTATTGTCTATAATTTGAGTTTGTTAGTCTTCTATAGAAGTTTTGCGAAGTTACTATGATCAGTTTTTTTATAACGATTATTTTGTGATACTTGCATCATATGTAATGAAAATTTAAGCCATTATCATCGAATTCAAAAAATAATTTCAACGAATTGTATGAGACCTGCAATTTTTTGTAGAAAATAACTTGTCAAGAATTTTTTTGTTATATTTACACGATTTTCATCTTGTACAAAAAATTGCAGGTCTCATATAATTCGTTGAAATTATTTTTTGATTCGCAAAAAAGATCAATTTTTGTAATTTTCTACCTTAAATATCTTTTGAATCACCCTGTATTTAATTTATGAATTATATTTTTTTGAAAACGGTTCAATGTCGACTACTGACTTGTATTACAAAATATATAAAATTGTATTAAAAATAACCTGCATAGTCGATCAACTTTTTGGCTCACCCTGTATAAAACGTTTTTATATCTTATTATAATAAGTATAACTAAAGGAAATTCGGACCAAATATTAATATTTTCATATTCCCACCGTAAAGTAGAATACACAGCATCAACAATTTTTTTGGTAATTTTTGAATCACCCTGTATGAAATTATACTTTTTCTACACAAATCAATATTATTTGATGCTATTAGAAAACTATTACAGCAAAAAATCCTTAGTATATTAAGAAAATTACATTTAAATACGTTTTAAAAAATGGTCATCGTTCAACTTAATCATCCTTTTTTTTTTTTTTTTTTTTTTTTTTTTTTTTTTTTTTTTTTTTTTTTTTTTTTTTTTTTTTTTTTTTTTTTTTTTTATAACTAAAACAACGTCTTAAGATTTCCACAAATCTTAAAACGTTGTTTTATTTATTTCAATTTAATAATGGATTTTCATCAAGTAAAAGCCGACACAGTTAAAAAAATACAGAGTGTTTAATGTAAAAACAATAACAAGCTGTTATTTTTTTCGATATTACTATATAATCAGTACTTACAATTATTATTATTGATAATTACTACAGGGTGTTTCAAGAGTCTGGAAACGGTCTTGGAATTCAAAAACTACTATAAAGATAAATGGTAAAAATTCGGGAATTAGTAAGGATTTTTATGTGATTGGAATTCAAAAACATTCATTTTTTTTGGCTACAGAAGACCATTTTGAATTATTTTAAAAGTAAATATGATGGTAAAGACAGTTTCCAAACTTTTGAAACACCCTGTATAACGAAAACACAATTAATTCAGATAATATAAACTGTACATAAACATAAAAATATTATGGACATAAATTGAATTTGTTGAAAAATCGAACCCTGTCTAAATATGGAAGTCAAATAAATGGTCCGAGAAAAATTGAGAAAAGTTATGATTCAACATGATAAAAAAGCTCTGAATAGGGAGACTATATTCACTATATTCAATTCTAGGTTATAAACGACTAATCGATAAATTTGTACAAGAGCAGAGTGGCGCAGTGGAAGCGTGCTGGGCCCATAACCCAGAGGTCCGTGGATCGAAACCACGCTCTGCTAAGTAACTTTTTTTTACTTATTTTTTTTTTTATTAATTTTAAACAAATATTTATTTAAAAATAAAAATAAATAAACAGAGAGAGGATTTTGCAAATATTTATACACTTCGACAATGATAGACAGCTGTTTCGATCTTTATGATCTCATCAGTATCATACCGTCAAAGTAGATGGCGTTAGTTCTGTAAATATTTATTTAATAAATTTATAATTAATAATAAAAAAATTAAGAATACGTTATTACAGATATCAATTTTAGAATTATTTATAATATGTACTAATTTATCATTTACTAGACAAAAACTTGTACTTTTCTGTGACTCTTTTTAAATTAATAAATTTTAACCAGTAAAAAAAGAGTTTTGTTAAACTAGTTGTTATAAAACAATTTAAAATTAAATTTAAAAACAAAAAATTAAAAAAAAAATCTGGCCCATGGGGGGATCGAACCCGCGACCTTCGCGTTATTAGCACGACGCTCTAACCAACTGAGCTAATGGGCCATGTTACTACAATTTTCTTTTACTAGAAAATAGATCGAGCAGTTGTGGTAACTGAAATAGTATTGTACAGGGTGATTCATTACTAATTGGAAATATTTCAACCATAGAATCCTGATCTCAAAATATGAAGATTCAGCCCAAATCACCTAGATAAAATATGTCTCCTATTTGAGTTAAAGGGTGTTTTATTTAAAAATAAAAATTATTTGTGCCCGGTACTTTTAAACTATTCGACGTATAATTGTCATATTTGGCGTGTAGGTACTATATACACCCTACTAAATTATGTCAAATAAACGTTTCTGGCTACTACCACATGCGTACGACAGGTGAAAGTGACTGGTTGATCCTTCTCAAATTCTACGCCACTGATGGAATTGCAATTTTATTACAATTTTTCGATTCTCCAATACTTTCTACGTAAATATCATACTCTTTCTTTATAGCGTTAAAGTTATTATTATTCGAGATATTTTAAGTTAAACATGAAACTGCATAACTATTTTGATTTTAATGTGTATTAATTATGTCGGTGTTTTTTGTCATAACTTTGCCTTTATTACGCAAATGATACTTTAATTCGTATTAACAAAAAAAACGTAATGTTATTTATAGAAATTTCTTCAAATGAATAGGTGCAATAAGCAATTAAAAACAACACCCTGTAACTCAGATAGGAGACATATTTTATCTAGGTGATTTGGGTTGAATTTTCATATTTTGAGCTCAGGATTCTATGGTTGAAATATTTCCAGTTAGTAATGAATACCTACTTTATTAATTTTATTATTCTGTCAAAAATAATTATTATACAGGGTGGTCCAACGGTAACACATCGGTCTGTAGACCAAAAACTGAACACTTTTTTAAAATCTGTTTTCACAATGAGATTTATATCAGAAAAGACAATAATCTAAAAATATTTTACATTATAGCTCCAGGAAAGTGAAACATCTGAAGTTCATATTATTTTTTAATGGAACACCCTATATTTTTTTATTTTTAGACTCGTCCCGAGAAGTTGATTTCAAAAACCTATTATACTTATATTCTAAAGTAAATAGTTTTGAAGTTATAGACAATTGAATATCGCATTTTTTCAAATTTAAGTGATTGTTCCGGCCAAACGACATAAAATCGGATAAAACGGCTTATATGTCCCTATCTTAACTATTTGAGTTATACTTGATGACGTAATTTGCGTACTTTTGATCACTCTATATACATTTTCTTCTTATGCCATCAAGTAGAACTCAAAAACCCAAGATAGGGACATGTAAGCCGTTTTATCCGATTTTATGTCTTTTGGCCGGAGCAATCTCTTAAACTTGAAAAAATGCGATTTTCAATTGTCTATAACTTCAAAACTATTTATTTTATGATATAAGTATAATAGGTTGTTGAAATCAGCTTCTCGGGACGAGTCTAAAAATATAAAAAAGTATAGGATGTTCTATTTAAAAAAAATATGACCTTCATATGTTTCACTTTTCTGGAGCATCCTGTATAATTTAAAATATTTTTTAATTCTTGTCTTTTCTGATCTCACTGTGAAAACAGATTTAAAAAAAAAGTGTTTAGGTTTTGGTCTACAGACCGAGGCGTTACCGGTGGACCACCCTGTATACATTAAATTGGTTGAACATGTTGTGTTCAAGGAGCTTTAATATACCTATTTTATTTTATTTTTTCATATTTGGAAATGATGAAGTCATAATAATTTTATAATTTTTCATTTTTTTCCATGTTAAAATTAAACGTTATTTCGAATCACTACATTAATTCTGATTCTCAACTGTCAAAAATTGACAACAAATTGTTTTGTTTTATTATTTAGTGCTACCAACAATTATTACACGGTACTGTAAAACTACTTAAATGTTCCCAGATTCGCATTTACTGTCCTTATCTATTTTTGTGTAGTTTGCTTTTTTAGTTTGATTGTTTGTTACGGTTGTAGCGCTTTGTATTATTATTGAAAAAAATTAAAAACTTAATAAGTTTGTTCGTTATGATATCTAGATATGCAGGAAAAGTATATTGTGTCACTAGGGCAGAAATGAGCTTTAGCAGACCGCGTCTGTTAGATGCACGAGCGAGTGTAGCGAGGCGAGGGCAGCTAATAGATCATTTTTTTTGTCATTTTGGTTTCTGGCATTCTCTGTATATGGCCTAACCATCCCATTCTATTTCATTTAACGTCAGAACATCCGAGCACCAAAATAAAACGTTTTATAAACGTTTCTGCAAGAACGTTTTTAAAATGGACCTAAAGAAGCGTCCAAAATATGCCTGAATTCATAAATTAAAAACAAAACGTTTTGTAAGCAACAGTACGATAAAAAAACTAAACCTTTTTCCAACGTCCATGTCAGAATGTTTTTATAAAGTTACAATAAGGACGTTTTTAAAACGTTTTATTTGAGTCCTTTTAAATACATCAGTAAAAACGTTCAAAAAGTATGTTTTTAGAAAAGTTACATTCTGTAAACGTTTTTTTAAGTCGATTTTATAGCCACTCAAGAAACGTTCAAAAGGCGTTTTGTTTTTATGTCCACAAAAGTATATTTTGAGAAAGATAATTTTATTTGAGTAGTTTTTAAAACCACCGTTAAAAACTTTATAAAAACGTTTTGTTTAGGTAATTAAAGGTATGTTTTCAGAAAAGTCAGTTTTTTAAACGATTTTGTAAGTCGTTTTTATAACCACTTTAAAAAAAGTTCAAAGACGTTGTTTTTGGGTCCGGAGAAGAATAAGTGGACATTCTAAAATATGTCTAAAAAACGTTTTCATCGAACCACTTATTTAGTTCGTTTTGAAATGTTTTTAAAACGTCTTTTTTCTACATCCATATGACGTTAGAAGTTGTGACATTTGCACTAGAGAAAAACATCGTATAAACGTTCTCGGGTATTTTAATGAACGTTTTTAAAACGTCCAGACGGTCGTTCGTGTAAGTTTTTTAAACGTATCTGTGCTATAAATTATTTAATTCTTGATTTGTTATTCTTATCCATACTCCTTCCTTTTTTTACTCCTAATATTCTCTTAAGTATTTTCTTTTCTCATATTTTAATTTTAATTTCTTAATCCTTATTTGATATCCATATTTCACTTCCATAGAGGTCTTATCACTGTTTTTTACATAACCTGGTCTTTTTGGATAACTGTTTTAAGTTTATTATTTTATTAAAATTTTCTGTCTGCCTACTTCTAACCTTGCTTCTATGTTATTCTCCTCATCGCCATCTTCTTTGATAACTTCACCTAGATCGAAGTAGCTTTAGACTTGTTTAAATTCCATAACTCTTTATCTATTTATTGGAAATTTTCTTTTTATTTATTTCCTCTAATTAGTGAAGTTTAATTAAAGATCACTTCGTTGAAATGATCGATGTGATCTTGGACGTTGGCAATCATGATCGTTTCAGTCGTTAATCATCCGTCTAAGGTAACGAGCTGCTAGTAGGTATATATATATATATATATATATAACGTTTCTGTATGCACATCACTTCCATCAACCCCCTTTATAATCATTATTCATTTATTCAAAGCAAACATATTACGCGACTCGGATCTCATCCAACGAGGGTATAACAAGATCGACTGTCGACTGACGCTTTATCTCGTTTCCCCTACGAATCACATCAAATACAACGACATCATTAACGGAATAAGTAAATTAACACCTTTTGGAATATTAAAGATGTTAAAACATGTATTGTTTGTTTATGTATGGGAAATAAGAGAGAAACGATTTATAACAGAGTTATTCATTTATTAGAGAATGAAGAGTACAAAATAATATATTAACACAATAAGTTTCACAAGAATACAAGAGGAAACATAGTTCCGTGAAGTTAGCCGCCAGTCAATTTTTTTCCGGAATTTTCCCGTTTGTTGTTGCTTTAACTCTTTTCGTTAGTCCTTTTTCCGTTTTCTGCATATTTAGAATTTTTCAATTTCAAGGTCAATCATGACAATCTACCAAAATGGACGAAATTTGGTACTTTGATTTAGAGCTTCTTTCGCTGAATAACCCAAACCCATGTACCAAATTTTAGCTCAATAGGATTAAACGTGAGGGCATACACACAGACAAATACACAGACAGACACACAGACAGACAGACTAAATGGTCTTAATCGTCTCAGGGGATCTTAAAATGTATATTTCCATCTTTCTCGAAAAACTTTCTTAGCTCATTCACAATACATTTTTTCCACAATCGAATTTGAAAAAAAAAATCAAGATTGCATTTTTTTACAAAAATTAAAAAAAAACAACAGAAGCAAAAATGCGTTTTCTTGCAAACGAATTTGAAAAAAATAGAAATAAAAAACACATTTTTCCACATAAAAACTAAAAAAAATTTCAAAATTATTTTTCACCGACCAATGTGGAAAAAAGCAAAAATGCATTTTTTGAAAAATAAATTGGAATAAAACCAAGAAAAAAAGCAAGAATGGATTTTCTACATAAAAATTGGGAAAAACAACATACTTACTTTACACAAATTTGAAAAAAAAAACAAAAGCAAGAATACATTTGTTCCTTATTCAAATTTGAAAAAATGCACAGTGCAGAAACCAGCAGAAATGCATTTTTCATACATGAATTGGGAAAAAAGCAGGAATGCAATTTTCCACACAAAAAATTGAAAATAACAGCAAAAAACGCATTTTTTTTAAACAAATTCGAAAAAAAAAACGGAATCACGAATGCACACTCGGATTTCGAAAAAACCGCAAAAATGTGTTTTTCCACAAAACAAAATTGAAAAATGCAGCAAAAACGCATTTTTTCATATATAAATAGATAAAAAAGCAAGAATACATTTTTTCCACATAAAAACCAGAAAAAAAAGCAAAAGTGCGTTTTTACACATAAATTGAGAAAAAAGCGACCATGCATTTTTCCACACAGGAAAATAAAAAAAAATAAAAATAGTAAAAATGCATATTTTTACACATAAAATAGGAAAAAAACAAAAAAATTTGATACGACAAGAATGTATTTTCTCTCAAAGGAATTTGAAAAAAAATCGGTTGTGTCCAGAGACGAAAACTTACAGATATTTAGTGTTAATATTTCAAAATTTGACATTTTTTATTTTTGACAGGTGACAGTTGGAGAAATAATTTTGACTGTTCTGAATATTTTTTCAAGAGCTTTTAAATGATATAAGTCAAATTCCGTGACAAATTGTTTCTGTCATTTTTTGATAGTGACACTTCCGTTTGACAGATGGGTTCTTTAGACGGATAACTCAAACCCATATACCAAATTTCAGCTCAATCGGATTAAATGGTGGAAGAATACACACAGACAGATAGACAGACAGACAGACAGACTTCCACGTGAAAATTGTCTTAATCATCTCACGTGACCTCAAAATGGATATTTCCATCTCTATCTCGAAAATTTTTTTTAGCTCGTTCACAATACTTTCCCTTCTCGGAGGTAGGTCGGGAAAGTAAAATCTTCATCAATAATACAAATTTTAGACTTATTAATAAATTAGTAAAAAATCGCTGAAATATAAATGTATAAGATAGATAAAAAATTAATCAGGTAATTGTTTAATTGCCACAATCTGACAAATTTTTTGTTAGTTTGATATATTTTATAATTATTTTTAAGTATGTGCAAGTTCTATTTTTGACAAATTTTAAACAATAATCCCTAACCCTATTTAATTTTTTTGTTACACTTTAAATATTTTGAAGCACCCAAAAAAAACAGAGAAAAGTATAATCACCCAATCCACTTAGATCCGCACACTATATGTGCTAACGGTTCAACCCTTTTTCACGTAAATATTCCATGTCCACTGGAGCTAAACAAAAAAGTAAAAGGGTAGCTTTCAGGGGTAGCCGATAAAAGCTCGAAATGACAATCTAATGCTCTCCTGAAGGCATTCGTTCCATCGCTATGGCCAAAAAAGGAAAAATCGAACGATGCAAACTAAGATGTACTTCGTACAGAGTCGGAACGGGGTTTATAAAAAAATATATATCCAATTTTTGCCTATATTATAATACAAAAAATCACAGACAAAGGTTTTTTTTTGATGGATATCTATCTATACTTATATTGAGACTCTTAAGGGGTGGTGTTCAGGCTTTAATACAGTTTATGTTTATTTAGTGGTTGTGTAGTATATGTTTCTAATATGGGTTATTTTTATAGGCGCCAGCTTATTTTTGAATATTAAAAAATTCCCAAAAAACAAACAAAAAGAGACTTGATTAAAAAGAGCGAAATGAAGTTACTTTAAATTTTAAGATTCAGTAAGTTAAGTGGAATGCTAATGAATTTATTATTAATTTCATTGATTTTTTAAATATATTTTGTCGCCAAAATAAATAAAAAACAACAAGAGTTAGATTAATTATAATAAGATTTCTTACAAAATTGTCCAGTGAGTTAAATTGCGATAGTGAGATTTCGATATTAATTTTAGGAAAAAAAATTATTCTTCATAAAAAGTTCTGTATATTCTAAAATCTAAAATACAATCATCAGATATCAATTTTTTCCAATATTATACGAGGTTTGTCAAAAAATATGAATTTTACCCAAGAGTAACGTACCTTTAAATTTGACAACATGGAAAATGATATTTAGAAAAGTTGATAAAAACTAAGTTGAAATTTGCAATTACATTCATTTACATTGAAAAAATTTATTCATTTTTTAAATGTATTTCTAGGTACAATAACAATGCAAGGTTTACTGTAGTTACGTGTTTAAATTCCAAAATTGTTAGAAAACATTAAGAAACGAGAAGGTTATCATGACTTCTATAATCACAAGAGATAAATATTCATTCAAAATAGAAACAATATTAAACAAGCACAAAATCTAGTTTTTCAATGTTGACAAATTTAAAGGAACTTTACTATTGTGTAAAATTTATATTTTTTTACAAACCTCGTATACTACTTTAAAAAAATTGATATCTGATGATTGTATTTTGGATTTTAGAACATGCAGAACTTTTATGGACAATAAGTTTTTTTCCTAAAATTAATAATAAAAAACTTTCCCATATGGTTCCATCTTACTGAGACATCTACTGTATATATATATGACCCTTTTTTACAAATCTACAACAAAACATTTAGCTTTAAAATGGAGAAATAAACGTGTACTCATTCTAAGTGCAATGCGTGATAGCGAAGTTGTCGGTACTGGAAAAATTGACAAACAGACTGGTAATAAAACCAAGAAATTTTTGTGTATTCTGGACTACAACGCCTAAAGAACCGCGCAGATTTTAAAGGAGAATTTTGTTTCACTCAATCTCGCTCAAACCTAGTAAAAAATATCAGTTAAATCGTCCTGATCAAATGTCGCCATGGACGCAAACAAAAATAATGCAAGGTTTTCATGATATCCACCGCCGAGAGTGGAGATTTTTCAATATGCCCTACCTACAACTCACAATATATATTTAGCAGCTTTGGAAGTCGGTTCTTTCCGTAAAACCAAAACGAGCTCTTCGGATTCCATACCATCCAAGTGGTTCCCATTTTCGGCACGCTGTGATCTTTCTTTTCTATGTATCTATGGTGATTATTAACAGGAATGGGATCGCAATGTTCATATAAGTCACGAAATTGATCTTTTGATACAGGTGCAAAAACCTCTAAGTCTGACCCTGTGAAGTCGTTTTCATCGATAAACGGATTATCCTTAGCTCTTATGACGAAACCTATTTCAAGTCCATTTAGTCTGTATGGACGATTAACAAATGTCAAACCAGGTAATAAAACATCGAGGACCAATCCCTTGTCATTCAAATGGATATTGCATGATTTGGCATTTTCACTTCCATTGCGTTTGACAGAAATATCTATTCGGCACTAACGAGACAATCTTTGCATGTTATCAGCCTGGTTGCAAATGATGCAAGAAGATGTCTTGATTAGAACATTCTCAAACATTCAGGATCATTACTCATTGCATCCAATTTTTGAATGATAAAAACATTGCACTGTAAGCAAATGCGAATGTCTCCTCCGTCAAGTAGCGCAACCCAATCAGCCTCATCTCGACGAGAAATCGCCACCTCTCTTTTCTGAGCAGTTTCTGGAAGACAAATACGGACACTCGCTCGGTTCATTTGTCTATCACAAACAAAACAGTTATTTCGCACAAGCTAAATTATTTTTAGTATTGTTTTCTTATATGCCAATAATAGTTAATTATTTTTATAATAATTAGTTGGCAATTGATTTGACTATTAACTGTTACTTATCGCCAAAGACAATTGACAAGTTAATATTGATTTTTTAACAGGTTTCAGAATCTAGAGTGGTCCAATAGAGAAGACGGATCCAGTCGAACGTTTCTCGAAATCCTTGCATTATTTTTTTGTGACCATGGAGACATGTCATCAGGGTGGCTATTCTTGAGTCAATAGAATGCTCACATCTTCTGACTTTTAGTAGAGAGCTCTCTTAAAATTGAACGAGCAGTATTCTTGAGACGATCACATCACCCTCACTTCTACTAAAACTTGAGAGAGTCAACTCTGACGACCAGACCCAGTAGATGCAGGTCATTTCAATAGAAGTTCAGAATATAGACCCATCAAAATTACAAAATATAACGCACCTTGGCGCAATTAAACATATTTATTTTTTATGGTATTAATTTTGTTGGAGGATTTATAACGGACGAAGATGAAGTATTAGTTATCAATCAAATTTTTCAAGATCTGATAGAGGCTGAAGAGGCACTTGAAGATAATGAAAATGACGGAGTGCGCTTTCAAGGACAAGTTGACGCCTTCGCGGTCTTAACAGAAAAAAAATTAGGCTTTCTAATGACTTGGCTCGGCTGTTAATAAATAGGGTAACCACTTTTATAATTCCTCTGTTAAGAAAGTCCAGAGTCAGATTTAACCGTTGCATCCAAAGCAAGTTTTTTTCATTTATTGTCAATATTTAACTATCCACAACAAATTAAATCTTGGCAATATTATGGCTGTGTTCGTTTATTACGTCTGACTAATCTAACTGCTCGCGATCGTTCGTTAATTCAGTCTAGATTTAGAGGTCGTAAATCTGAAGCGTTTTTTATTAAAATCGGACTAGTCAGAGGTCAATCTGTTTGCTCGGTTCGTTTTGTTTGATGTAAGCGATTAATCTATGTATTTGAGGTTAAGTTTTATACGTTATATTTGTTTATAAACTTTATGCTGATTTGTGTTTTATGCTGCTGAAAGAAGAATAATAGACATTTTCTGCCTACATTTATTAGTTTTTTTCTGACAAAATGCCTTTGCTAGAACTCATTGATCAAGATGACAAACAATACTCCTTTCAAGTAACTGATAATGATTTTAAGAAAGTGGTTGAAGAGGAGATTTCGGGATGCCCACATAAAACAGGTTTCTCACTCGTACTCTGTAATTTCTGAAAAAAAAATCTAATGTTTCTGGGTACATTCGAAAATGCTGCCTAAACTGATTATTCGGGAAATTGGGAACAATAAATTCCAAAAAATTTGCAGTTTTTAGAATGTGCACTTTTTCTTCCTCATCCCCATCATCGAATCACAGTCAGCATCGCCTCTTTTAGTGTGAAATTCATTATTTTTTGTTCATTTAAATGTTTTAACTTTTCTTTTGGTCTTCTAGATTATACAAAAAATAGAAAAAACAAACCTAACCTTAGAACTTAGAAAATAACCACGCTTAATTTCCCTCTAAAAAAATACAAATGCCAATTTAATTTCCGAATTCCGTTATCGTTGTAAATTGTCAAAAACAAACGGTATTTAGGTAATGTAAATCCATAATTTAGTTAATATGTACCAAAGACATTTGGCAACACAACAAGAGAAAACGGTATACTCAGGAATACGATATGACTGCACCGAGAGAAAACTGCTCGATCGAGAACGCTCTCACGAGAACAGTCTTCTTTTGATAGAAACTTCACCTCCTATGAGTCCAAGAATAGCCACCCAGAGGATGATTTGATTGACATTTTTCCCTTGGTGTGAGTGAGATTGAGTGAAACCGAATTTCCCTTTAAAAACTGCGGGGTTCTTTATGCACACAGGGGAGAGGATCAAAAACTCAGAATTAGCAGTGAAAGGTTTAATAAAATCCAATGGACCTATTCCCTAATATTCATACTCTCTTTTAGGCCTTCATTCTTATCTTTTGTTTTAAACGATTAATTTGATATCTGTTTCGCTAAATGCCACCTGTCTTTCGACTGAACATTTCATTTGGAGCTCTTTCCCTCTCTAGGACACCGTCGGGACAGAACTCGTCTGAAACGTCGGTCCACCCTACTCCAGTTGATGAGAGAGTCGTAGCCTCTTACATAAAGTTAAACACACGCCACTGACTTCACGAAAGATCGACAAACCAGATAAGCCTCTTAAGCTTAGTCCACACCAGGCAAAAAAGTGTTGGCAACATTGATATTTATATTGCCAAACAGATACAGATGCAGCCACTCTATCTGGATACATGTTGTCAGTGATGTTGTACGTCTATACCATTATCAGTCAATTCCTTAATTATGGACGTGTTTGTGCTGTTTTCATTGTAATATCTACTAATTCCAAAAAACAAAAAAGAAGATATTGACAAAGTGAATTTTTTAAAACTGGAACGTTCTATATAGATAAATTGATGTCTGAACTACTAATGACGAAACTTCGTTCTGACTTTGAAGAAGTTCTTCGTTTGGTAACTCTTCTAACAAAAAAAGGATAAGAATTACCATGCAGTCATCCCTCCATCAGTACGTTTTTTGGTCACTCGGTGATTGGTATATAAGTTTAATGTACCTGTTCACGCAATATTTTGGCAACACCGTCCACACTGAGCCATGTTTATCATTTGAAATGGGAAACAGATACAAGACAATGTAGTCAATCCAGAACGGCATGCGAAACTATTTATATTTATTTTGTTAAAAGAAGTCTTAACTATCTGAATCTAGCCTGTGTATTTAAAAAAAGAAGAAAATATAACTTCCATTTATTTCCTAAAAAAAAAAAAACATATATCAGGATTTGAATCATTTCTAACATCTACACGCTAAAGTGATAAATAATGAAAGTTTCAAGTTAACGTACAAAAAAAAACCCGTTTAAGGCTAGATTTAGATAGTCAAGACTTCTTTTACTAAAATAAATATACATAGTATTTCGCATGCCTTCCTGGATTGACCGCCTCGTGATACAAGCAACTGGCAACAAATTTGTTGACAAGTATCCATCAACATGTTGCTTATTAACAAGATACATAAACAATAACATCAGCGTCAATATGTTGCCAACAATTTTGTTGCCTGGTGTGGACTAAGCTTTATACATTTTACTATAAAAATTAAATACGTAAACAGTCTTATAATCTTCAATTACATACTTATTCATATTTAACAGCTTCCTAAAAATAGTGCTGTGAAACTTCTAGAAAATATTTAGTCCTTCTCCTCTTTTTAGCTATCAAGATTATTAGTTAAAATAAATTTTAACCCGAGAATTTAATACTTATATTACGGACTTCATATTATTTTAAATCGGGACTAAAAACGATATATTAAACTCAATTTTAGAAAATAATTGATGTTGTTTTCTCTTTACCATTTCCGCGAACCTAAATTCCACTCCAGGAAAATTTAGGAGGTAGCACCAACCCTGTGTTTTTTTGTATACAGGATAAGTGTAGACAAAAAATGGTTAAAACGCTTGGAGCAATTGCAGGGTTGCCAAAGTATATGAAAATTAAAAAAATCATTTACCTAAATATAACTTAAGTAAAAAAATACCTACTCCAGAAAAACTGTTCTTGAGATTTTGCTTATTTACCTCGTTAAGAGCTTCCTCAGCTTTTCTCATTTGTACTATCCCTACTTTGTCGTTTGGAAACGATACCGTCAGTCGTTCGTTGCTGTCTTTTTCCGCTGAGATAAATGAAAGCGAAAATGAAAATATAGGTTTGTTTTCGCTGAGCTTGTAGCTGGAAAACAGCATTTTCCGATTCGAGAAGTCTATCTCGAAGCACTCACTATAAATGGAAAATAATTGATGTTTGTTAAGCTGTTCACGAAAACAGATAATGGATGAGTGCCTGCATTTTTTTTCTTCTGTTTTTCTTATATAAATAACTGGGAATGACATGGCTCGAAAGCTTTGATTATTTTTAGATGGAAATGAAAAAGTTGACATTTTCACCCTTTTTTAATTAATTTATTTTTATATTTAGAGAAAAAAGCGTTATTTTTAGTTATAAATAAATAAACGGTAAAATAATATTCTCTTTATAGTGGTTAACAGCGATAAATCTGCAAATTTGTCTTTTACAGAACGTCGTTGGAAATATTAATTCTTCACAAAATTGGGAAATCTATTAGACCATTAAAAAATAAACCTTAAAATTTTTCAAATGCCAAAAATAGGTTTTATACGATCGTGCAAAAAGTTACTATTTTTGCACTATCTACTGTACCATCTACTGCGATATTATAATTGAAATTAAGTTAAAAAAAAATAGTTTTGTGAAAATAACGTTAATAATATATCTTCTATTGTAAAATACTCTTGAATAAAATTTGAAGTAATAAATTTAATTCGATCATAGAAAAAATGTTGTGCAAAAAGCATATTTGTTACAATCAGCATGATTGCTGCCTCGACTTCGTCTCGAACTGCAAACTTCATGCATCATGCATGAAAAATAACCATTAATTTATTGTTTAAATTTCATCGAGTACCATCACTATTTAAAGTCGCCGCTTTGATGTTCTATTCTGGAACTGCACAAAAGTAATTCAGATATGCGACGTTGTCGGTACTTATACGGCAACAGGGAATTTTGGATTTTATATACCATATAGACTTTAGTTGAGTAGTTAAACCATTACTAATTTTACGAGGAGGGAAAGTATTGTGAACGCGCTGAAAAAAATTTGGAGATGAAGACAGAAATATCTATTTTAAGAACCCTGAGACGATATTGAGACCATTACCAGATAGAAGTCTGTCTGTCTGTATGTGTATTCTTCCACGATAGAAACCACACGATGAATCCGATTGAACTGAAATTTTATATGTGAGTTTCGGTTATCCGTCTGAAGAACGCATGATTTTTTGTACATTTATCAAACGGAAGTGTCACTGTCAAAAAATGACAGACGGTATATGTCAAGGAATTGGACTTGCAATATGTGATTTGGAAACCCTTGAAAAACTATTTAGAATAATCAAGATTATTTGCCCAACTGCCACCTACCAAATAAAAAAAATACATTTCTACCATGGAATCGATATGTATCGATTAAAACTGATTTTTTTTCAAGTTTAAGGTTAAAAAGGAAAACTTTGCCATTTTTTTAACCATTTGATTTCAAATTTAAAACTAATAACAGACATTTCTACCATATAGAAATTTTATTAGGCTAATCATTTTTCCGAAGAGACACCATCCTCAAAATTATATCATTTGTCTATGGATACTCGTCGGGAAAGTTTTGGGGCGACACAACCGATTTTTTTAATTTTGACAGTTGGAGAAATAATTTTGACTGTTCTGAAAAGAGTTTTTCAAGGGCTTTCAAATGACATATTGCATGTCGAACTCCTAGAGGGCTCGTAAAAAATGTGCATGTAGGTTTTCTCTAGTTTTTCTTGATTTTGAGGACAAACAATGCATTTAGTACAAAATTTTCTTGTGCAAAGTTGTAAAGCATCAAATTTTCTTTAACTTTTATGTTTAATTTTTTATCGTATTCCTCATAGTTTCGCCGCTAGATGGCGAGTAAAATACACACTTGGGATTTTCCATTTTTTAAAATTGGAGGTTAATTATGCTCTTTGGTGCAAAATGTTTTAGTGCAAAGTTGTAAAGCATAAAATTCCCTACAATTATTTTATGAAAAATTTTCCCGAAATAGTTTTCACACATGATTTTAGGAGATCATAATTGTAGCCGGGTAATATACAACGTGCGCATGCGCAGCTCATGTCATTATCAAAGACAAAAAAAAAATGGCTCGAAAAAACTGATGGTTGGAAAAAGGTGGTAAAAAGTGTGTGGGTTTCGAAAAACAAGGTAGTTTTTCTCTAAAAAATGTATTAAGGGGAGTTATCGATTTTTTAAATAATGCACGATGGTGCTCTCGCCATTTTTTTAAATTGTAAATAACTCCAGAACTACGCGTGATTAAAAAACGAAACTCCACACGTTTTTAATATCAGAATTACACTAGAAAATGCATAATACAGGGAGAAGATTAAACCAATAAGTAACTAGAAAATTCAAAGTATTTTTCAAAAAAAAACATAAGGAAACACATAACACTCTGAACTTCTAATTGTCATTATCTATATATTCCTCTTATTTCATCAAATTTCATTAAAATCAAAGAAAAAAAAAATTGTCTCGAAAAAACGGGAGGTTAACCGCTTTGAATTTTTTGAAAAATACGATCTCTCCGATTTGAATAAAAATTTGGACAAAGGTAGTAAAAAGTGCGTGATTTTGAAAAATAAGGTAGTTATTCTCTAAAAAAATTATTAAGGGAATTATCGATTTTTTAAATAATGCACGACGGTGCTCTCGCCATTTTTACTTTCCCGGACCCATCAAAGGGAAAGTAAGGTGAACGAGCAAAAAAAAATCGAGAAATCGATGGAAATATCCATTTTGAGGTCCCCCAAGGAGATTGAAACCATTTCCAGCGTATGGTCTGTCTGTGTGTCTCTATGTAATCTTCCACGATAACTGTCGAACCGTTTGACCAATCAAGCTGAAATTTTGTATGAAGGGTCGGTGCATGTGTGCCTGGAATTCCACCATTAGCTTTTGGTTTAAAATGGTACAGTAGAAGGTCCTTAAGACCGACATTGACTAAATAAGCATGTAACAATTTTTTAATTTTTTAAATTTCAAGGACAAACAATACATTTTAGTGCAAAATGTTGTAGTTCAAAGTATTAGAGAATAAAATTTCCTACAACTTTTGTCTCAAGCTTTTTCCAGAATTTTTAATAGTTGCGCCACTAGAGGGCGCGTAAAAAATGTGCATGTATGTTTTCTCTAGTTTTTTCTCGATTTTGAGGACAAATAATACACTTTAGTACAAAATGTTGTAGGACAAAGTTTTAGAGTATAAAATTCCGTACAACTTTTGTCTCAAACTTTTTCCAGAATTTCTAATAGTTGCGCCACCAGAGGGCGCGTAAAAAATGCATATGTAGGTTTTCTCTAGTTTTTCTTGATTTTGAGGACAAACAATGCATTCAGTGCAAAATTTTCTTGTGCAAAGTTGTAAAGCATCAAATTTTCTTTAACTTTAATGTTTAACTTTTTATCGAATTCCTCATAATTTCGCCGCTAGATGGCGAGAAAAATAAACATTTAAAATTCCCTACAATTCCCAATAGTTTTCACACATGATTTTAGGAGATCCTAATTGTAGCAGTGTGATATACAACGTGCGCAGCGTGATTTTTAATGTGTTCCATAAATTATTGTAAAGCTCAGTATTCTGTAATTAAAATAATAATAATAAATAACACATTCTCTACGGTCGAGCCGGAAAAGTTCTGGGGTGACACAGCCGATTTTTTAAAAAGGAAACTATTCCGCAATCTGATAATAAAAATTTGTTTTATTTAAAAAAATAATAAATTAATAAAATGATATATCTCCGTCTATTGCAGATTAAACAAAATTGTCGGGAAGGATCCAGATCGAGTTTTTATGTTTTGAATTTCATAATGAATAAACAATTTTAAAACATAGCTCCGATTATAAATAGTGCTAGAACCGCAGTGAAATTGATACATTTTTGGTCTTTATATTACACGAATTTAGTCAATAAGAACTTGATACTTTCTGAAAATTATTTGTTTCCCAATAACTTTTTTAGGCGAGGGCACAATTTATCAGAATTTAAAAGATCAAACAGATATTTTTTCAAAAGGTTATTATATCAAATTATTAAAAAATCAAACATCTATTATAGCAAAATGATATTTCATCAAAACCATAAAAAATCAAATCGTATTATTCTGCTTTATTAAATTCTGATTAAATATACTTCTGAACAAGTAAGATTCTGTTGTTATGATGGTTTGAAACATTAAATTTTGTTAAACAGACTGTTTGATATAATACGATTTTGTTAAAATGTATGGACCCCTTTTTAGTAGTTGTATAAAAAATAATTTTTAAGTACCCCGTTCGGTTCATATTTCCTTAAACGCTCCATTGCTCAATGTATCGCTAAGGTGAGAAATATGAGGTTAACGCACTATTGTAAGCGATTAAGCAGATTTTAATAGGGGAGGGTTAGATTATGGATTACATTAAAAATAAAGGTATGTCATGAATCAATTTAACATACCTATAACATTAATTTTGTCTTAATATTTACCGCTCGTGCTATTCGCTAACTATAAGTCAAATTTAGTAGGTATTGAGGAATTAAGAGGTTACAGATTCATTTATTTACCATTAATTATATAAAGTACCTAATTAGTTACCATTGTAATCAGTAGCGCCTCTAATATATTTTCACTCTTAGTAATATTTTTATTAAAGCTAAATTAGGAAAAAATATATTTTCTAAGGTTACAAAAAATCATCTCTGATAATATTTGTATAGCGAGTCCAATCAATCTTTTTTTCGCTATCGAATATTGGCGTCCTTTCTTTGACGGAATGTAATAGGTTTATTTGAACTAGGATAAAGGATTAATAATGTGAACGAAAAAACTTAAATTATCCAAATATAACGTTTATTATTGATTTTGATGAGTATATAATATGAGCCAGACATATTCAAAACTAAAAAACCATTTATTAGTACAATTATACATTTATATTCAACTTATATTAATTATAAACTTATCCTATATGTAATTTTATAAAGTAAGAAGTCATTTGGTTTAAGATGAGCATAAGATTGTTAAATATTAAGTGTACCTACATAATATAATGATACAATTAGGAACATATCAATATAAAATAATTATTATAAAATATTCCTCTTTGATCAGTAGATTTGTAAATAGAAAATGAAAAGATTTTTTTCTTCATTACTTATTAATTTTTCATTGACTTTCGCACTAACGACTAATGTTTTGTACCTATGTTATATTTACAAAAAAAAACTCGCTGATTTTTACAATGAATTTTTGGTATAAACTCAATAATATTACAAGAGAGATAAACCAAAATTATTACAATTTATAAATAAATTTTGATTTATCTTTATAAAACAAAACTGAAAAAATATGCTTTTATTTAGAAAAAATTCATATTTACAAAGTCTATTTTATAAAAGGATGAACATATTTGAAAAATAATGCAATTATTTAGAAATTAGTTTTAGAAAAATGTTGAATCATACAACTCAAATATACAAAATATAAGAATTCGTAATACACCGAACGAATAATTAAGTTTCACAATTATATAATTCTCAAAGTCTAAGATAAGATAAATTTTAGATTTAGAATAAAACCAGTCAATTTAAACTTCTCTATATTAATGTAGTCCAAATAAAAGTACAAAAAAAATCCATATTCTTAGCATTATGTGGGTGGTCGGAATATTTTGGGGTAAATTTTTAGTAAATTAAGAAAACCAAGACGACTGAGTGAAAGTTCCGGAATTTAATAATTATCAATAGAAAATTTTTTTTTTACTTTATTAATGCTAATTTTCTTTGTTGATACCTTCGACTTGAAGACAGTATAAAAAAATATATTGTATGGAAAAATTTCGTTAAAAATGCAAAAAACAAAAAAACCACTTTCAGATATTCGATTTTTCGGTTAATGTTGAGAATTATTAATTTTTATTCTAAATAAGCATTGAAATGGATGAAACAGATTAATTTTCATGCAATATTGTTTTTTGGCGATACGACTTTCAGTTACGCCGGAAAGGGAAAAAAATCATTATTAGCCAACAAATAAATACATTTGGATGCAGAGAGGAGTACATTAATGTATAAAATAGAAACAATTTCATTAAGAAAATTGTATTAAAATTTGGTCGTTAATCGAAAGCGCTCAGTCGAATTTTAATAAAGACAATTTTCTTAACCAAAATGTGTAAAAAACATTGATGTACTCGTATCTGCATTCAAATTTTTTATTTGACGGAAAATTGAAAAAGTTTCATTAGAATAAGAAGATTCCAGTTGGAATATGTTGCTGAAAAAATCATTAAATTAATAAAAATGTTCATAAAATAAGGTAAGAAATTACTGAAAATCTTTAGAAACAGACTAGAAATCAAAATTGCTAAAAATGTCAAGAAATTTCTGAAAAAAGCAAGGAAATCATCCAAAATATTTCCTGAAAATTGGAAAAATAACTAAAAATAAATGGACCAGAAATGAAAAATCAGTATTGTTATGAAATTGCTGGAAATCGCTGGAATTTGTTGCTGAAAAAATCATGAAATCACTAAAAATAGCTATAAAATAAATCAAAGTTGCTGGAAATGATAAGAAATTGCTGGAAATCTTTAGAAATCAAAAATTGCTAAAAAAATCAAGAAATTTCTGAAAATAGTTAAGACTTGGGCCAAAAACAATTCCTGAAAATTTGAAAAATAATTTATATCACTAAAAATAATTATAATTTGATAAAAATGGTAAGAAATTACTGAAAATCATTATAAATGCACCAGAAATAAAAATGTGCTAAAAATGTCAAGACTTTGCTGGAAATCACTGAAATTTGTTGCTGAAAAAATCATAAAATCACTATAAATGGCCATAAAATAAATAGAAGTTGCTGCAAATGATATCAAATTGCTGGAAATCTTTAGAAATTGACCAGAAATAAGAAACTGCTAAAAATATCAAGAAATTTCTGAAACGGCCCAAAAAATATTTTCTGAAAATTAGAAAAATAATTCATATCACCAAAATAATTTGATAAAATTGGTAATAAATTACTGAAAATCATTAGAAATGGACCAAAAATGAAAATGTGCTAAAAATGTCAAGAATTTGCTGGAAATCGCCGAAATTTGTTGCTGAAAAAAAATCATGAAATCACTAAAAATGGCCATATAATAAATATAAGTTGCTGAAAATGATTAAAACTTACTGGAAGTCTTTATAGAAATAGACCAGAAATTAAAAATTTCTAAAAATATCAAGAAATTTCTAAAAATAGTTAAGACTTGGTTTAAAAATAAATCCTGAAAATTTGAATAATAATTCATATCATTAAAAATAATCATACTTTGATAAAAATGATATCGGAAATCATTAGAAATGGACCAGAAATAAAAAAATGCTAAAAATGTCAAGAATTTGCTGAAAATCGCTGAAATTTGTTGCTGGAAAAAATTTATGAAATCACTAAAAATGGCTATAAAATAAATATAAGTTGTTGAAAATAATAAATAATTGCTGGAAATCTTTAGAAATTGGCCACAAATAAAAAATTGCCAAAAATATCAAGAAATTTCTGAAAATATCCAGAAACGGATCAAAAAATATTTTCTGAAAATTGGAAAAATAATTCCTATCACCAAAATAATTTGATAAAATTGGTAACAGATTACTGAAAATCATTAGAAATGGACCAAGAATAAAAATGTGCTAAAAATGTCAAGAATTTTCTGGAAATCGCTGAAATTTGTTGCTAAAAAAAAATCATGAAATCACTAAAAATGGCCATATAATTAATATAAGTTGCTGAAAATGATTAAAACTTACTGGAAGTCTTTATAGAAATAGACTAGAAATTAAAAATTTCTAAAAATATCAAGAAATTTCTAAAAATAGTTAAGACTTGGTTTAAAAATAATTCCTGAAAATTTGAAAAACAATTCATATCATAAAAAATAATCATAATTTGATAAAAATTGTAAGAAATTACTGGAAATCATCATTAGAAATGGACCAGGAATAAACAATTGCTAAAAATGTCATCAAGAATTTGCTGAAAATCGCTGAAATTTGTTGTTGGAAAAAAATTATGAAATCACTAAAAATGGCCATAAAATAAATATAAGTTGCTGAAGGAAATGATCAGAAATTGCTGGAAATCTTTAAAAATTGGCTAGAAATCAAAAATTGTTAAAAATATCAAGAAATTTCTAAAAATAAACTTGGTTTAAAAATAATTCCTGAAAATTGGAAAAATAATTCATATCACTAAAAATAATCATAATTTGATAAAAATGATAAGAAATTGCTGAAAATCATTAGAAATGGACTAGAAATAAAACATTGCTAATAATGTCAAGAATTTGCTGGAAATGGCTGAAAGTTGCTGAAAAAATCATGAAATCACTAAAAATGGCCATAAAATATAAGTTGCTGAAAATGATAAAAACTTACTGAAAGTCTTTATAGAAATAGACCAGAAATCAAAAATTTCTAAAAATAGTTAAGACTTGGTTTAAAAATAATTCCTGAAAATTTGAAAAATAATCCATAACATTAAAAATAATCATAATTTGATAAAAATGTTAAGAAATTACTGAAAATCATTAGAAATGCACTAGAAATAAAAATGTGCTAAAAATGTCAAGAATTTGCTGGAAATCACTGAAATTTGTTGCTGAAAAAAAAATCATGAAATCACTAAAAATGGCCATAAAATAAATATAAGTTGCTGAAAATGATATGAAATTGCTGTAAATCTTTAGAAATTGACCAGAAATAAGAAATTGCTAAAAATATAAAGAAATTTCTGAAAGGGCAGAAAAAATATTTTCTGATAATTGGAAAAATAATTCATATCACTAAAATAATTTGATAAAATTGGTAATAAATTACTGAAAATCATTAGAAATGGACCAGAAATGTGCTAAAAATGTCAGGAATTTGCTGAAAATCGCTGAAATTTGTTGCTGAAAAGAAACCTCGTTATCATAAATAGCACTCTTATTAAATTATTATTAAATTATTATTCTTTGTTATAGATTTGAATAAAACAAGTGACAAACACTTAAACATCTTCTCTAAAATAATTTTTCAATTTTTTAATAAAATAAAAATCTCTCCATGACTTTATGGCGCTAACGTTAACCGAATAGATCCATCTAAACTAGACCAAGTAGGGAAATATCTAAGCTACTGTATTTTATTAGACATCTAATAAAAAAATAATGTTGTCAAAAAATATTAAAAAAAATTGAAAGGTATTAATTGAAAATCAATTTTTTTTACTTCCCCGTATATTATTAAATCTTTTATTTTGAACATCCTATAGAAATAAAAAATAATGTTTCAATAAAATATTTTTAAATGAATTAAAAAATTATTTTGCGTACCAAATTGTTGGTTATAATTAATTCATGACCATTGTGTTATTATTTCGTTAATTTATGGATTTTATAATAGTAAACCAAATTTGGTTGAAGAACTTTTTTTATCTTACATTCAAGGGGGTAAAATTCATCTCGAAATCCCAAAAACCAAATTTTCTTATTTGTTAATATCCCTACAATAAATATTTATCTACGCCTTTGGCAAAATAAAAAATGGTATATGGACAATTTTATGTTCTGTCAGGCGCGAATTTGGAAGCGTCCTTTATCAATAAAAGTAAAAAAAAATTTTTTTAAATGTAAGATGAAATCTAAAACGCGAGTAATCGCGTTTGGCAAAAAGATTCGAGTTCATTCAGGAGTATCGAGGTATCTGTGTTTCCCACGTTTCATGTATTTTATCGCAAGTTTTAGTATAGTCACTAGGAATAAAAAAAACTGTATTAAAGAAGAAACAAATTTATTATAAATATATTATTTAGGTTACCATTATGATAAAGTAACAAAAATGATATATAGACATTTTTTTAGGCAAGAATTTCAAAAAAACAATTTTTTTAAATTTAAGAGGAAATCTAACATGGAGTAATTCTATTTAGTAATGACAGACTCGAGTTCATTCGGGCTAGTACCGGTACTTCCCAAGTTTCATGTATTTTATCATAAGTTTTACTGTAGTCAGTACGGATAAAAAAGTGCATTTTCTTTATAAAAAGTGTAAACGATTTTATTATACAGGGTGTCTAGGGGGTTATAGGGACTGCCAATATGATTGCAAAGAGTCATATACAAATGTCCAAAACTGCTTCGTTACTGATATACAGTGTGATTTGTGAATTTAGACAAAAAATTCAATCCGCCATATTAAATACAGGGATAACCCTATTCGGTACAGGAATTAAACTAAATGGCCTTAATAAGTAGCCCTTTGAACGAAACCAATATCAGGACCGGAATATTCTTTTTGTTCCATCTTAAGTTCTTGTAAGAATAACTCACCCTGTATAATGATTATCAAAAATCTGAGCTCAGATTCGAAATCTACGAAAAAAATCCTACAGGAACTTGTTAAAAAAGTTTCTGGCACCATTTCAGTTATTCCGTAATAAATTATGATGTTAAATGTTTTCAGTCGAGAAATTAATTTTTGGATAAAATACCATCAAAAATGGGTTAATATAATAAAAAATTACGACACCAAGACATAAATATTGTTATTTTCCTGAATGAGTTCGTAGTAAAATTTTATAAAATACTCTCATAACCCAAAAAAAGTGAAGAATAAATCCGTATCAGTAGCTTACAATTTTTGTCTAAATACAGTAGGCTTGTGTCAAATAATTATTGTGCGTTGTGTTGTACTTTCATAAATTCAAAATTAGTAAGCAAATATAATTTATAAAAAATTCAGTACAGTCCTTTTTGAACAAATTCCTATCCGCTTTTTTTAGCAGATTTTGAATCTGCGATCAGAATATTGATAATTATTATACTAGAACAGTTATTCTTACAAGAAATGACTTATTCCGGTCCTGATACGAATTTATTTTTTCGTCTTTTCTTGGGTTATGAAAGTATTTTATAAAATTTTACTACAAACTAATTAAAGAAAATAACAATATTTATGTCTTGGTTTTGTAATTTTTTATTATAATAACCCATTTTTGATGGTATTTTATCCAAAAATTAATTTCTCGAATGAAAAAATTGAAAATAATGATTTATTACGGAATAACTGAAATGGTGCCAGAAACTTTTTTAACAAGTTCCTTTATGATTTTTTTCGTAGATGTCGAATCTGAGCTCAGATTTTTGATAATCATTATACAGGGTGAGTTATTCTTACAAGAACTTAAGATGCAAGAAATAGAATATTCCGGTCCTGATATTGGATTCGTTCAAAGAGCTGCTTATTAAGGCCATTTAGTTTAATTCATGTACCAAATTTAAACCAAATGGGGTTATCCCTGTATTTAATATGGCGGATTGAATTTTTTGTCTAAATTCAAAAATCACACTGTATATGAGTAACGAAGCGGTTTTGGACATTTGTATATGACTTTTTGCAATCATATTGGAAGTCTCTATAACCCCCTAAGTTTTGTCGGTTTCATCTCTGGACACCCGTATATTGTTTAGGTCAGTATCCTGATTATAAAACAATGTTTTCGTCCTTGAAAGGGGAAATGAACTAAAAGGTGCTAAAAAATGGTATGTTTAAAATAATTTCACAATGGTAGATATTAATGTAATGATTACCCGTGCCACAAGAGTTAACCCGGTGCCGGTGAGTGATACAGCCCTTTATAAATCAGGGTATGAGTTAACCTTGCCCCACCATTTGGCTCGGATTAACTCTGGTGTGTAGCGATATGACAAAATAAAATAGGCAAAAAAATATTTTTTCCATGGTCAAAAATTATTTTGGACTATTTTTTATTGGATATTAATCAAGTATATAATATATTATTGAAAACATTTAAATATCAATTAGATATGGGTGTAGTGAGAAATTTATATGAATTTTTTGACGACTTCCTAATAGATGACGAGGAAGATATTATTCAAATAGTTAAGCACCTCGAGAGCCTAGAGTTAGAATAGAGACTTATAGCACGTTTCCGTTTATCTAAAAAGTCAACCGAAGATATTATTGAACTTGAAATTTTCCACGTTCAGAAAATTAAAAAAAATGTAGGGTTATGTTGTGCTCGACTCACAGTGATCTTTGCACTTTAACCCGAGTCGAAACTCTCGGGGTAACTCGAAATATTTAACTCCAAAGCCTAAAAAAGTTATGATAACCTAACCGACCGTTAAGACTTCGTATATTATGTTCTTTATTTCCAGTTGGACAAATGTTTTATTTGGAAAATTTTGGGTAGTGGGACGTTTTCTTTTTCATGAAACTCTTGATTTTAGCGCGTCCGAAAACAAGTACCCTTACAAAAATTTGTAGGACAAGGTTACCAGTTAATTTTCAATGTTTTCATGAAATGATTCTGCAAATAAAAGCTGTGAGGTATTAAATTTTATAATTTTATAACTTTGCCATATTTGTAGCGTTGGACGCGCCAAAATCCCCAAATTTTTTTTGCATTTAAAGTAAAAAAAAGTTCAGATTGAAAGAAAAACTATGTTTATATCATTCATTTTCCCTGTTCATTAAAGCAATGAGTTTTCGAGGGACCAGAAAAAAATAACACCCCCATTCCCAGAATTTTCCAAATAAAATATTTGTGCGACTCGACATAAAGAACATTTCTACGAAGTCTTAGGTTATCACAAACTTTTACAGGCGTGGGCCCGAGGCCTATAACATTATTTTTTTTAAGTCTAAAATGAAACGTGTTATAGCGTCGGAAAAATGAATATTTTATCAAAAGAATAATCAAATTTCCTATTTTTCAAATAAGATTTTAGTCTCCAGACCATAAAATATTAATAGAGTATTTGCTTCACATATCGAGGGCTAAAAGCGAAAACGCGATAAATAAGAAAATTTATTTAAAGAGATACATATGTTTAAAGATTTGTTTTTAATACTACTTTTTTTTTAAAAAAGTTTATAGTTATATATGGTAAATTGTGTAGATACTGAAATGAATTATTGCATTTTTTTCTTAGGTAGAACCTGTATTTATTGAATTAGAACTATTGCAACAAGGTATCTACTTACTTATAAAATCAGACAAGTTACTTTTGTAAATTAACAAAAAATATTTCTGCTTTTTGCCCTAACAAAAATTATAATTTTGAGCAAATAAATGCACAAAGCTTTATTATAGGATTCTTGCCTATAAGAGAGTTGCTCTTTTACTAGAAATCGGTATTTGAAAATTTCTGATAACTCGTTTAAAGATGGAATTTCACAAATTGTATTGGATCAACGGAGAGAGCGCCAAAACTAATTTTGTTTTTATTAAAATCTCATTTTTCAATTTTGACCGATTTATCGGGTTTTCGCTTTTACTCCTCGATATTTAATAGTTATTTATGCAACAAGTGTGTAAAGTGATACTTTTTTCACAAATGTGAATGTTGTCGTACGAGCCAAAGGCGAGTGCGACAATCATATTTTTTCTACTACCATAATTTTTATGTACAAAAATAGATTTCGCATACAAGAGGTTAACAAGTTATTTTCCAAAATCTTGAAGTTAAATAGTTGATTTCTGGCACATAGAACCTTGGCAAGATAAGAAACATAAGAATATTGCAAAAAAATGTGTTGCACATGTAAAAAAGTTATTTTGAAAATTTTATTTTACTTTACGCACTAGTGAAAAAAAGTTAAACTTTATGCACTCCTTATCCGATTTTATGTCCATTGGCCGTGGCAATCATTTAAAGTTGGAAAAATGCGATTTTCAATTGTTCGTAACTTCAAAACTAATGGGTTTACATTAAAAGTGTAATAGGTTTTTGAAATTAGCTTCTCAGGATAAATCTAAAAATATAATAAAATACAGGTGATCCATTTAAAATAACAAAGTTGATGATCACTTCCGGGATAACGGGAAGTAGCTGGTTGTTCTAAATATTTTAGATCGATTGGGCATCCCCGAAAACCTTATATCCCAAAATTTCAGATTTTAATTCCGCCTACTTCTCCTGAAAGCTCTAATTAGCCCTCTAAAAGAATCACTCTGTATAAACTTAGCGAAAAGTGGCTATTTTTAAAAAATACTCGGTGGATCAAAAAATCGTCGGTCAAATTATCTCTTTTTTTAATATTGAAAAAAATTTAAATTTTTAAATGACAAGTTTCTGTTCTACAGGACGTTTTAATTTATTATGTCAACCTAAACATGTTTTGTTTCGTAGTACAGTTCGTGATATTTAAATTACTTCAGTGGGATTTTTACTGAATTTTTACATTTAAAATTCTAGATATCTTTAGAACTTCTATCAACGTTTCAACTAATATATGATCATCTTCAGCCATTTGCCATTTAAAAAGTGCGGGGTCCTATTTTATGCCATTGTCATTTCAGTTTTAGTTGTAGCAAAATGAAGATGTGTTTTAAAATTTAAAATGAATAAATTTATTGAAGATAATTTATTGATTTCTTTTCAATATCTTAAAATGTAATAAAATATAAGCAGGGTGCTAAAGAAGCCGACCGCTGCCAGAATCAATTTTGAAAACAACAAATATTTTGTTGGTTATAATTTTGATTTCGAAAGCGATCTGATAATTGTGAGTGTCAAAAATTTATATCTCAAAAACGCAGCAATCAAAAAATTTTTAAAATTTATTTAGTTCAAGAGGCCAAAATCAATGGAAAAGCACCAGAATTTTTTTGACAAAAACTTTATTTTATGGCATGGACTTTATGTCATTCAGCCAACTGAAATTCGTCTATAAGGACAACCGAGAAAGAAGAATTCGAAGAAAAACAACAAAGCTAGACGTAAACATATGCTTCTCGTCCAGGGGCCAGTCAGGACCTTTTATTTTTTAAACATAAACAAAACTAGGCCTCGGTAAAAAGGATTACACAGATGGGTGTCAAAACAAAGGTAACGAAATTAATCAGATTTCGATTATATGCGAATTGCAGTACGTATAACAATATATACTCCATATTATTCTTAAACAGACTTTTAAACAGTGTATTACATTGGTCTTTATATTTGTTACGTTCAAAAAAATTTATGATTGAAGTCACCGGTTTCATATCAGTGACAAAAACTTGTCATCTAATGTTGTTATCGGCTTTGAAGTCTTGACCACCCCTTCTATCATCTCCCATCCTATAGACATTGATATCAGAAACACCCTGTACTTGAAATATAAAAACAAAATGACAATTTTATTTGATTACTTTGACAGTGCATAAATTTTGCGTTGTCAAATAATGAGCAAATATTTGACCAAAATTCTTTGCATCAAATTTGATCAATCAAGATGTTACAAATATTTTTCCTTTATTTGACACCTGTTAGCACTTGAGACAAATTATTTGATACAAAAATCAAATATTTGACTAGTTTGAACGTAGCTTTAGTAGACACCTTAAGTTAGTAGCTAACTTGAGATTGGGGTCACAAAATCACGTGTATTTTGAATTGGTAAATTTTCTTTGGTTACAAATCATTATTTTCACCGTTCTTTATAAATCTGAAGGACTTAACCCTAAATTTTAGAGAGAAGTCTTATAATACGGCTCTGTCTGTCCGTATTTATAACTCAAAAACGAAAAGAGATAGAAACAAACGGTTAACGGTAATAAACTCAGCATACCTTGAATAGCTTTTTGGATATTTATTACTTCCGGTTTCAAATCTCCTTTTACAAACCAGAACCGGAAGTGATACTACCGGTTTCAAAAATAGCATATTTGAAAACAGACTTGAGATATCTTTTATGGTTCAAGAGATAATGCGTGTTTAGAAGTCGTCACGTGCCTGCTAATGCGCAGGCGCTTCTGACTTTTTTGTATTGGATTTTACACCTAATTCGTTATAAATATGCTGGTACTTTTTGAGGATTAATAATTGTTTTATTATGCTAAGTACTAAGTGAAATTTTTTAATGGCATTTATGATCACAATTGCAAAACTGATATTTTTTTCTTTTTCCTATCTATTCTTTTGTAGAGCAAACATCCCTACTTACTGGACTATTTTGTAAATTCGGCTTTCCTGTATTCAACCTTTGTGACGTCCGGACATTTCGGTCTTTGATATTCAGTGATTTCTAACAATGGCCGTCCCATATTTTGTTATTCCCTGTTGTATGACTCAACGTTCTGTCTAAACCTTTTTGTCAGAATTTTTAAATGCACTAAAAAACGTAAGAGAATATAATTTTGCTAAAAAATTTTGTTATAATATCTACGGGAATATAAAAAATTGCTACATTGTTAATTGGCAGTTTATTTTAAAAATTATTATTTACCGCAATTTATATATTTTTTAGAATTATATAAGTGCAAATTATACAATTTTTTTTATTAAAAAAAGATATTAATTTAATCTGTTGTTATAAGAAAAGTTCTGTTAATGATGACAATAACCTTTTTTTTTCAACATTAAGTGTTGGTACTCCAAAAATCACCATCTGTCCAAATTTTATCTCGTTATAAATTATTCCTGGTCAACAAATTTAAAAGTACCAACTCTAAATGTTAATATTTTATTTAAAAAAAGTGGATTGTCTGTTCTTAATGTTAATTATTATCATTAAAAATACTTATGATATTGATGTGTATTCAAATACAAATGCATCGTCACCAAACATGCGTTTCTCCGTTACAACTAAAGCCGTAGTCCCGACATTGTTCAAAACAGGGTACCAAACACGAAAACACTGAACACTGTTTATTTATTCACACAAATTTTTTGGATTACCAATTGAAGTATTCCTTGTTGCAAGATCTCGCCGATCCGCACCACTTGGTCTCTACTAACGGGGGACAAAGTCGTCCTCCTCTTCTCGCATGTTTAAGAACTTCTCTGCGACGTTGCATTTCTCCTATTCCACAAGATTTGCTGCATACGCTCCATTGGGACCATTCTGAGACGCGGCAGTCACGAGGGGGTCCTGAAAAGGAAGATAAATTATTCAAAAATAATTATTAATTAAAAACACATTCAGTAAATATTTTTATCAGGCTTTATAGTGTCTCTGTTGTTGAAAAACATATTCTCTAAATTGCATAAACGTTATTAACCCTTCACGCCCCAGCCGCTTCGCGATGAAGCGACTAATTTCAATACGCGAATGTACTCAACTAGCACTCAGAAGCGGTGCCGTCTTCTAACAGTCGTCAAAATACGGTGGGTGACGTCACAAAAACGGTATATTTAAGTACGGCCGTCGCATAGTGTAAAGTCTGAAAACGAAGTGTCACTATAGATAGGAATCATCAGAAGAAAATTGAATTTGAATCTGAATTAAGAAAGACAGAAAAGAAGGTGCATGTGATGTTCTAGTTTGTCGTGATCTACTTAATAATTAAAATAAGTTTAAAAAGTATTTTTGCCAGACACCGATTTTGTTCGATTATGTTCTAAATTATATCAATCTTGAGTAACTTGGGGTAATCACAAACCACCTATTCTTTAGATACTTCACGCAAAGGTCAAACGATTTTTCTATTTTCGGTACAAAGCCCTAGATGGCTCTGCTAGCCAAAATTTTGAAATGGAAATAAAGTTGGCTACGCTGATTAAACTGACAACAAGTTTAAGTTGGTGTTGTTGTTTTGTTATTGTTATATGCAGGCAGCGTGGGTGGTTGATGATTGATTTTCATTTGTTTTATTGTTTTCGTGTGGTATTTAGTGTAATTTGTGTAAATTGTTTGGTGAAGTTTTAACAATGCTTTTTAAAAAAATGTTGTGTTTTACATTATGAACCCGATAATACATTCCAAACCCTAGTAAAGATTTAGAACTTGGAACGATTTACAAATTGGCTGCATCTTATAAACAATATAAAATTAAGTACAATGGATCCCTTATACCACACAAAAGAGTGCCACAAACATTTTGAATTTAGTTATATTTCAACTAAGTTAAAAGATTGCAGATGTCTCAACATTAAATTGAACACTAAGATCAATAAAAAAAAAAATACAGATATATGTTTTAATTTGTATAATTGTTATATATGAAATTAATTTTACTATCTTATATATTTCAGTTAACCATTTTTGTCTGATTTAGGATAACATCTTTCTTATATAGATATATTAAAGTTTTATTTGCGCATTATTTATAAATACTAACATATATCAGTGACTTTTATTATTATAATTATTACTACCATAAAAGTATTATGTTTAGTGTTAAAAATCTAAAAGCTAACCTACTTTCAACTAAATTAAAACGTTACTTTTATACAAAATTTTTTAATCTATATCTGGGAGCAACGTCATATCTTATTAATTCATAATTTTTTCATAAACTAGGTCTTAAAATCCCATATTTTCTTATAATTAAATGTCACAAAAATTTGGAACTGTAACCTATTTTACGTAAAAATGATAAATTTGAATTTTTTTAAAGATGTGTTCTGTCGAGATAGTGGTATAAATTACACTAAAATATAATTTAAATTTGGCGCCAATAATAAGTTTAAATTTCCCGCTATTTAATGACAAGTGACAAGTTAATACTTTCGGTACAAAGCCTTAGATGGCGCCAATTTGGTCTGTATAATCAACATTGCCGTGAACCATCTAGTATAACTGATCTATGGTACTGTGAACCATCTAGTATAACTGATCTATGGTACTGGTACAAAACTATTATTTAAACCTAAAATAAAAAGGGCCTTCCAACTTACAATGAAAATCTTCGCCCTACCACAACACCACCGTAAATAAATGTTGATAAACTGATTTGAACCGACTGGCCCACCGCCAGTGCCGCTCCACGGCTTTTTTTGTACCTAAATGACAGATGAAAATGTATGCTTTTCGCAAGGATTGTATTTCACCAATGACGTCACCACTGACATCAGAATAATTGACAAGTGACAGCTGCCCGCTTGATTTACAAATGGAACGAAAGTCGAAACAGGTATACTATAAAGAAGCGGTATTTGCATGAACCAAAATTTGTACACTCATGCGCGAGTTATATTAGTTATACGTCAATGTCAATTCTCTCTAAAGGTACTATATTTTTGAATAAAGTTGATTGTTTGTTCATTTTCTTTATTTTATATTATTTTATTGTAAATATTACTTTGTTATCTAAACATAAATGAATTTAAATGAATTTTTATTAGTACCCGAACGAATAGATGTAGAGCGGGGTAAAACGAGTGAAAAACGAAACCGAACTCAGATATTCCATAAGTTATCCGTCACCTATCAGAAAAATTTTTGCCCTTCCAACATCAAAGAAATTTCGTCGGCTTTCGCTTCTTGGTATATATGTATTCGTTGGTTATACTGAAGCACGCAAAGTAACGTCATATAGTGCTAAGATTTTCAAGTGGTTGATTACAATTTGCATTAACACTAATTAAAAAATCTGCATTAATTAATCTAACTTTAACTTATGTCTTGTATCAATTCGAGTGACAAGTCAAAGCCTTCTAAAATAAAATTGAAATATGACGGAGAAATAAAAATAACTTTTTTATTGCAAAAACAAAAATTTCATACTTTAAACTACGACTCATTTAATATTCGTCATTCATTGACTGTTTATTTGTTGATATATTTGAATTTGAAGATTTAGCGACACACGACAACCAATTCAATTTGACAAATTTGACATTGGACTGAACTCAAAATAAAGTGCTCTGTAATGGTGATCTATGACAAACCGATACGCCTTCACGTCTATCATGATGAAACGAGGGAGATAGACAAATGAGTCGACGATCCAAGTGACTGAAACGACTTAATGCAAAAAAAATAAAGTCTAAATGTATGCTTTTCGTCAATGTGGTATGCATGTACGAAGAAATATTGGATTGTATAGTAATTCGTACAATTGTATAGTCAGGCAGCCCTGCCCAGCGCTTTCAAATGAGACGGCACCGCTCTAAAGTAAACGGCGTGCGTTACCGCTCTATTGGAAAACTTTCCCCTATTATACGCGATACTGTTTGTGTGACGTCACCTACCGTATTTTGACGACCGTTTGAAACGGCACCGCTTCCGAAAAAACTAAACCTTTACTTAGTATCCACACCAACGGTACCATCTATACTTCAGTAGATGTACTTAAAATTTAACAACAGTAGGTTTTGTGTTTAGTTTAAAGCCTCGTGTCCACCTGCAAGTAACTTGCGATAATTTTTTCACCAACTACTTGTCTACACTGTATTCCAATTGTTTTGAAACTTATTGCGGCAAATTATTCTAGCAAATTCGTTTGCTTCAGAAACGTGTACACATACTTCCAGAAAAATATCTTAGCAAGTGGCAGGTGCGGTTGTGACATATATTCAGTTAAAAAAACAAATAAAGAACAAGAAAAATGACAAAAAGCCTAGGAAAATTTGGGTAAGAAAATGTATTCAGCGGAGATCTACTTTAGGTATACATGAGAAGCTACTCTCTGAATTGAGAATGAAAGATCCATAACAGTTAAAAATTTTTTGAAATGCACCTTGCTTCTTTACTCTATTTTTAAAATCTTTGCAATGTACATTCCATATTTCTGGGTACAATTCAAAATTTTCTTCCCTATTTTAAATACGGCGTTCCTCCATTTTTCAAATTCAAAAATTTTTAAATTGTTTCAAAAAATTTCACTAGTTGCTGCAAATATTTCGAAACAGTCTCGAAATAAAAAAGTGCAAACTAAATTGATTGGATTAATTAGCTGTGTACACCACAAGCTCTAACAAGTGGGCAAGTACTTGGACCAAGAGTAAACTTTCTGTAGTAATATCACAAGAGAGTGAGAATAAATTGAAAATAATTCGACAGATTTTAGAAAACTTATTGTCAAATGGCAACAAGTTTGATAAAATCACTGGAGAATTATTATATCTAATTTATCGAACTCTCATGTGGTATTCGATAGATTATTTTTTGACGTTATAACAGACGCGTCAGATGAAGAAAATATGTTGTCATGTGGTTGTCATTCAATAAAAACAATGTACATTGCATTATTCTCGCTGAAATAATGTAAGTAGATTATTCCTACTATAATAATGTTTTGATTGGCTAGAACGTATATGAATTACTGAAATTAAAAATTTCTATTGGTTTCGAGAAACGTCAAAAAATAATCAGCAAAATTTCTCTAGCGCTGCATTGCAAGTGACTTGTGAGAGTACTCTAGGCAAATTTAATTGCTAGTGGACCGAGGCTTAACATTTATTTGATGAAATGATGGCAGTGCCACACCAGTTGCAAACTTTCTTTTTTTTATAGAAAAAGTGAAAATATTCACGGGTAAGTTAATTATCATCTTAATTAGATGTGTATTTACCTTTTAGAATATAATTTGTAGTTGAAAACGTTTGCTGGTATCACTTCTGGACATACAAAAATTACGGTTTCAACAACTTTTATTTCAGACATTTAACAAGTGGTGTTACAATGAATTAAAAACGATAATTGAAGACCAGATGGAGCGTTTTTGAGCAGAAATAGTCAGGTCAGGTTCATATAATGACTCTGAAGATATACCAGTATTTCATAGAGATACTACTTTAGAAACATCTCTACCGAAAAAAATTCAAAATCTATCGAACATTACCATATTTCCGAGTACTAAATTAGGAAAATGTTTGTTAATAAAAAATGAAAATTAATATAGTACAATGCTAAAGGAGTATAAAAGTTGTTGCTTCTCAAAAGATTTTGAGAATGATCGAAAGTACAGAGGAGGATAGCGAAGATAATGCGGAGGAAACATGCAAGAGATAAAAAATGTGACAAAAAATGGATCTGATAGGAAACTGTACGATTCCCTGGTAACACACGATATCTCCGAGAGGATATAATTAGAATATTAAGCGAACTCCTATTGCGAGGTCTAGGTGGTAGCTACTTGCTGTAACTAAGCGAAATTCTCACTGTTGTCTCTAGGAGAAATCTTGGAGACCTCACATTTCATTTGCCATGTTTCATGTTTTTGCGAGTTCCTAAATTTATCCCGAACCTATCCTTAATAAGACATTCTTATTGCGAGTTCCCAAATTTATCCCGAACGTATCTTAAACATTAAACACAGAGAGAACTTCAATAAACCAGAGCACAGTATTTTATGAATTTGAAATATTGGAACCAAAATCTCATTTCAATTAAATAAGCTATTGATTATGTTTATAATTAAATGGTAGAAAGGGACAATCGAGTTCAATTATATCTAAATTTGAACGAATTAAAAATAACATATCTATTGTTCAAAATTAGAAATGAACTAAAATCATTTTTTTTCTAACAATAGAGGAGGATCAAATAAAATATCAGTCAGGATGGCACGGTATGAGTAGACAAAGAGTAGTATGTTGATGGAATAGATGGCGACCCTTGTGCCGAGACCGGTCAGGTGCAACAGTGCATATTATATAAATATTGTACAACTTGCAATGTAAAAGACCACGCCAGAAGCTCTGACTGCGATGATTAGACAGTTAGCTTTCATATGAGCTCACAAAAATCTCGACATGAACAATAAATGAGAAATTCCCAAAGTATTCGCCACAAAATTGCATAGAGAACTTTCCACTAGATCTCGCAGAGAACTCGCCAGAGTGTATTGTTCGAGAATTTCCACGTGACATATCGCTAAAATATTCCGGCGGCGGACATTAACATCTCAGAGAAGTTACAAAAGTTGTCACAATTTCCTAAAACCAGCTCGCCAAGTTATCTTTAGACCCCTCTTTGTGTGCCATGTATTATAAGAATTGAGCAAAGTTATATCGCATATAATATTTGTAAGAAATGATGACGACGACGACGGACGTATACCAGACACCAGACATAACCACTTAAGTCCCTAGTTAGATAAATGAACCTTCTTTTATATATTAGGAATATAGGCTAGTGATACAAAATTATGAAGGGCGGTATCAGTATACAAATACGAACAAATGTGATACGTTGTTTAATAGAATGATCAAGAGTTTTAGTTATAGTTAAATGTAGTTTTACATGTTTTATGTAAAATAAAGTAGGGTATTTTCCACTTCTCTCTATCATAAATATAACCGACTCTTCACGTTACATTAAATCAAAATAACAATTTAACCCGAGGTACTTCAAGTTATCACAAATCATAGAGAACATTTAATTTATTACTAATTAACCTTGTGACTATAACTACAAATATAAACATGAAGAAACTTTCATGCAGGAAATTTCTATGTTATCGATGAATATAATATTACTAACAAATTTAAATTTAATATCACTTACGAAATTTCTTGGGATAAGTTTTCTTAATTTTGTGGTATTTCTTGTGTTTCCTGTCCTTATGCGCTAGGTACGAGTCAGCTATACTGTTCATAATGGCGTTTTTGTTTCCTCTCGGTAATACCGCAGGAATTGGCGGTGAAGTTGCTGTATCGTCTCGTTGGTTTCTGCAACAAAGAACGTTTATTAGAAATCAAATAAATAAAGAAAAATTTAGAACAGATGACGGTAATGAATATAAATTAATATTGATAATTGCCTAATTCTAATTATATTTATTTTTCTGATGTATACTATCGTCTGTTGTATATAACTTTAAATAACATAAAAAGATTGTCAATAATATAAATATTTTTTATTCTAAAGCATGATACAGTAAACCATAATTTTTTTATTACGACTTTTCCCCCTTATTTATGTTGTCGTGATAAAGTTAATAACGGCTTCTTAATTTACTGAAAATTTGCTATAAATAATATTTAACCTACATTCATTTTACATTATCTTTATGGTTTATATCCCCTGACCCATTTTTTGTACAAACGTCGCCGAAATAAAATAAGAAGCTCTTGTTAAAAGCAGAGATATCTCCGGTTGCCTGATACTTTTCCATTTTTTTAAGTAATAAAGACCTTCATAATAAAAGTGGCTTCAGAAAAAACCGGAAAAGATAGGGTGGAAAAGTTGAGATAGTAAAAATAATTCACTTAATATCGTGATAAAATCTTTATGGCTAAATTATGCATAACAATAAAATTCATCACAGCTTTCATTTCTCAGAAAAATTTATGGTGGAGTAACTGGAACTTTCAACGACGTCACATTATCATAGAAATCTCGACTGAACACGGAAACATTATAAGTTATATTATTATCATTATTATAAGTATAGGGTTTATTTCTTCCTCTAACGATTATTGTCTTTTATATATTTATAAATATACTTACATCGTATTTGATATCCTGTCATCAACTGAGTAATAATTATTTCTTAATGGCGTTGTCGAATACGGAGTCGATAAAGTAAATTGTTTAAATGTTCTCGGTTTCGGTTTGACTTTCGGATGCTGTTCTTGTTCTTCTCTTTCCTCTTCAATAGCCGTTTGAATATCGTTATTACCATTAAAGACGTTGATAGTGTTATGCGTCAGGTGTTCCATCTTAAGTACTTCATATTTATGGTCATCTTCTTGGTGGTGGAAAACTTCGCTTAGTTCGTATTCTTTGACCTGCAAAAGAAGAAACATTTATTCAATAATTATTGAAGACATAATCAAAGTAAAAAGATAAAGTTTGTTTAACCAACCTCTGCCGTTACTTCATACCATTGTCCAACTTTATCTCTCAATCATGAAATGGATGAGATGGAATTATGACGTCATTGACGTATTTCTTAACTAATTTTTCATTGTCAAAATGCCTTCGCGGTAAAATGAGAAAGAGTTTAATTTTGAAGTTAATAATTACTTTTTAAGAGAAAGAGATGCTGGAATACCGATTTTACCGTTAAATGCAGTCTACAACGTTTGGGTTCGCCCCAAAAATATAATCGTATAATACATTTTTTTCGCCATTTTATGACTATTCTATCATCCGTAATTTTTTTAATTTAGTCAAAAATCATGCTTAGCATCCCAAGCTAAAAATTTGAAACAAATCAGTAAAAAAACGGAGGTTTAGGGTAAAATTTTGTAAAAAGGTACGAAACACATAAAGCAAAATACAATTCTTGGCATTGCCAATTTATTCATACAAACACATTAATAGATGATTTTCTTCATATAAAGCTATCATGGATTCTGTCACCAAAATTTGCAACTACATTTCTAATTTTATGTTGCGAGTCACAAATTACTTGACAATTTATAGCATAATAACCTTTTTGGTTAATGAAGTTGTGTTCTTTAATGGCTGGCTTTAAAATGGGTATATGTGTATCGTCTACAGCCCCAATATAACCTGGAAATGCCTATTCCGTTATAAATTCAGTTTTTAAGTAATTTCTTTCCTCTTCGCTTGTGTCCATTTAGACTTTTCGTTGCACGTATTTATTGACAGCACCTTGTGCCTTACCGAAGTGGAAGTACTTCCCTACACATCTTTGATATGACCCTCTTGCATAAAAACGCGATCTTCCATATTTTATACACTTATTCCTCAAGTCAGTTGTCTTCGATTAGGTACCTTGTCAAGTTCTTAAGGTACGGATTGTAAGAGCAGTGCTTTTTGCATAACTTATATTTAACCCTTTCAGTCATCGCGTCTACAGTAATGGACATCAATTTTTAAAACACAACCCTACAGCAATGATCATTATTATCGGCTAGGCCATTTTGTTCAGATACTGAACCCATACAAATTGCAAGGCTTAAGCAAGATGAAAAATACGTGCAAACGAATATAAGAAGCCAATATGGACGCAGTTGTATAACATGTTGCTAAAACATTGTTGCCAAGATTCTTTGATCTTAACTGATAACAAATACCTTGTCGGTAATATGTTGAATAACGTTGTTGATACCAATATCGAATAGCAAGTGTGGACGGGCCTTAATGATATTTAAATATATTTTTTAACCATCTTAATAAAACAGTTGTTAAAATTATACACAAAACAGTGGTTTCTATATACCAAACATTGGAATTTTCCAATAACTGGGAAAGAGTGGTGACTCAAAGGATTAACTGGAATCAATTCAGTTGATCTGAAGTGAGTTTTGCGCTAATGTGAATTCTAAAGGGTTCGTTCAGTTAGCGAAAATTGGTCGTGTAAGATGAATCAACGCGCAATAATAGCGGTTCTTCTCGATAAAAAAGAACAAGATGACGAAGATATTTTCTTATTAACTAGCATATAAATTATTGGATGAAATGTTTTTAGTTAGGAAAACGGAAGCCCAGTTCAATATCGCCATAGAAAAAAGGCTATTTAAAAGTTTATAAAGGTAGATGCTGCTTCACCATATGTATCAATAGTTCATCATCTTCCTGGGACCATTTTTTATAATTATTGATTGTCTGCTTTAAGTACAGCTGAGATACTGCATTTTGACCATGATGTAGTTGGTTACGACGCATTTATCAAACTCACTCCGCCGAAATTAACTCACCGGCTTAGAGCAATTATGCTTAAAAGCCAAGGTCAGCGTTTTATCTAGGAACACAGTGGAATGGCAGATTCTGGGTTACAATGGAATTCAATGTTCTGACAAAACGCAGCTTTAGACAAACTAAAGAGTTCGATAAATCTTTTTTCAGACAGTTCAATGATTTTTGTTCTTTTATCAGCTTTTCACGTCTACGAAATACCATGAGATTTTCCTGCATACTTAATATTTTGCAACGAATAAAAAATTCAAATTTTGACAATAATTAACAATCAACAGAAACAAAACAAAAAGCATTCATATAATTAACTCAACTCTTCTAGCGCAGTCGAGAGATTTTCATAGAGTCGAGTCGAATAATCGAAGTTCGTGAAACAAATTTATCGAGTTTCGAGCAAAATCGATATACTTAACTCGGTAATCGAGTCTCGTGATCCCACTGCAGGAACTCAAATAATAAAACTGAGTTCCGTGCAAAAATTACGATATGAGCATTTGAAATTATAGCAAAAATGTTCGATGCTGCTTCAAAAGATAAAAATAATCTTCCTTAAGCGACTAGACAAAAACTCTTTTCTGACTTTCCACATTGCCAGCACTGACCCGTTCTCATCGACATTGGTACTCAAGTCCCTTTAGTGTCATCTGTTTCCCGACCACGTTAGAATTTTACAGAAGCAAATGGGTCAATAACTTTGAAAAATGTCTCAAAGATTTTTCAAAAACCATAAGTACCAATAAACATAAATATCGTATATTAGAGTAGCTGATAATGTGGTTACTGCTGATCTGGAACCAATTTTATGACGTATGCCATATGATAAATATAGTTTTACGATTTTTAAACCCAGGCAGGTTCGACAATTTTGGACGAATAACCTTTTTATGAGTAATGGGAAAAAGCACTCTTTCAAAGATTTTAGACATACTTGGAAGCAGGCTTATTGGACTATATGTTGTGACACTACTTGCTGGTTTATCTGGTTTATGTATAAAGGAGACCTTATAGTTGTTACTGTTTAATATTAATGTCTTGACTTCTGCAGTACGAAAAGGTTTGATTGGTAGACTCAACGGATAGAGTCCGTCTATGTAGTTCTTAATAGGTCGTCGTTTTGGATGTTGGCTGGTTCTGGTGCTGTGAAGATTTTGGAGAAGTGTTTGAAAAAGATTATCAACTTTTCTTGGTCGGATCATACCCAGCTATCATCTTCTTTTGAATTGGAGGAATGTGAGAAGTCGGTCTTTTGAACTGTTTTGTAGAGGTTCTTTTAGTCTGTTTATCATTGAGACTTCTACATCTCTGCCATCTATCTCTTGCACGTCTTTTTTCTGTAGTGAGTTGTCGTATGTGGAGCGGTATGTTGTGTGTTTTTGCCCCATTGAGTTCTTAAAGGGTTGCTATAAGTGCTGCTTTATGGATAATATCAGTAAAAATGTTTACTGCGTTATCTAGTTCGTCTTGTATTTTTAAGCTGATATTTTTATGTATATAATTTTTGAACATACCCCAGTTTATTCTTGGAGTAGTTAGTCTTGGTGTATTTGGTTTTTCAATTATGTAGATACTGAGATCAGTAATGATGGGTGTGTGGTCAGAGGTGAGGTCCCACTTTTCTTCTATATTATTGTAGTTAATAGAAATGCCTTTTAGTACAAAAAAGTCTAAAAGATCAGGAAGTTTATTTACGTCAGAGGGCCAATACGTCAATTTTTATTGTTAATATGATTGATAAGCCTTAAGCAAAAAATGGTGTTTTTAATAATAAAAGGGTAAGGGAGCAGGTAAAATATTTCTGTCTGGTCATCAAGAGTTTTAGCAAATTGTGCTATAAATTTTTATTTGCTAGAATTAGCAATTGTATATATAATTTTTTGAATGCAATACAATATTTAAAGCATATTTTTGTTCAAGAATTCAAATGTATTATGTAATTTAGACGAATTAAACTGGCGCAGCTATAAGATTCTTTCAAGCTTTACTGAAAATATATATTTTAAAATTTCTATCAATACATGTTCGACAAAATCGAAAAATATAGTCTTGTTATTATATTTTATGTTTTTCGTTTTATGCTTGAGCTTTGATTTCATCTGTAATATGGGATAATTTAGATAAATATTGATTGAATAGGTTTTTATTTTTATTTTCCTCTGGCACATTTATACTGAAATTCACTATTTTTAAAAGAATATTTTGCTACAGTTTAACAAAAAGATGTCCCTTAGAAAATAAATTATTACTTAGTCTATTCCATTTCATATTTATAATATTAAATATTAAATCATACAATTAGTAGTAGACCATTAGTATTACGCCAGTTTCATTATTTATTAAAGAGACTTACTTTTAAATTCTCCAAACGGATAATTCACTCCGGTTGTTAAAACTTATCAATTATTCAGTTCATAATGGAAAATATTAGTATATTAGATAAACATTACGTTTTCTTCTTTTTGTTTAATTAATATCAATAATATAAAAAACATAAAGAACCTGACAGGAGAAAAAAGCCGTTTTGAAAAGAGGTAAAACTATATGCACATATGAAAGTGTACTCATGTCAGGTCCTTCAGGATAATGTACCTTCCTTTAATTTTTTAGACGCGCTTTCAAAGTGCGTATTGTTTATTTGGATGGGGTCTAGTCGTCCCCTTAACTGGGATCTAATTCCGGGAAGTTTATTGAAGCCTACAATTTTCTCTCCCCTTGTATTTTAAATGGCCTGATGATGGTTATTTAACAGAAACTAGCAGCCGAAATTATATATATAATCTTGGTACACGACTTTGTGTTTTATTTTTATCTCTCGCCCTTCAGATAAGAGAGGTATAGTAATCATGCTAAAAATTGGGTAGTGAGTTTTCAATGGATAAACACGTTTTAAGGTCCCTTGTAGAGCATACAATTCTCTGCAACTTTTGTATTAATCTTTTTGCAGAATTTCCAATAGTTTTCAACCATGATTTAAACAATTGTAAAAATATTGAAATAATTTTTAATTAGAACTAGAGACATAAAAACTAACTAGAACATGAATAATAAAAAAAAGTCATACCACATAAATTTATGTGGTCTATTATTCATTCAATAATTTACCACATTTGAGCTATGGATAATCTTTTGTTTTTGTAAGTAGAACATATTTGTAAATTATTGAAAATTTTTGAAGTTTTGATCTTTCAAATTTTTGAATCTTTTTAATTTTTTGAATATTTTGAACTTTTTGGTTTTGAAATTTTTGAATTTTAAACTTTTTGGAATTTTTTTAACTTTTGTCCCTTAAACCTACCTATGTGAAAATATTTGTTCATTTTACATTTTCAGCTTTATTTACCCTTTGAATTTTTTTAATTTTTTAAAATTGAACTTATTGCTGTTTATGCTATTCGTTTTTTTTTTTAATTTTTGTAATTTTTGAAATTTTTCGCCTTTAACCTGTCCATGTAAAAATATCTTTTACGATTGAAGCCTGTCAATGAAAAAAATATTTGTCCTTTTTATTACCCCTCTCAATTCAATTAAATTTGCTCCACCCTGTATTTTGGGGTTTATCGCCGTTTTTGCAATTTTAATGCAAAATTATATATTTCCGAGAAAAAGGTAAGATAGGGAGATTTTAGAAAATTAAACTCTCTACAACTTTTGTTTTATGTTCTAATTATTATAAAATTAATTCTCTCATTTTTACGATTTTTCACGATTTTTAACGATTTTTTAAGATCTTTACGGTTTTTTAAGGTTTTAAGATATTTTACGGATTTTTAAAAAAATTAAGAAAGATTGGAAAAAATGGAAATAATCGTAAAAATCGTGAAAAATCATAAGAAATCTTGAAATATCGTAAAAAATTGTAAAAAATCGTAAAAAACCGTAAAAAACCGTAATAAATCGTAAAAAACGGTAAAAAATCGTAAAAAACCATAAAAAACGTAATAAATCGTAAGAAACCGGGAGAAATCTTAAAAAACCGTAAAAAATCGTAAAAAATCATAAATATCGTAAAAAAACGTAAGAATCTTAAAAAAACCGTAAAAAATTATTAAAAAACTAGTAAAAAGCCGTAAAATTTCGTAAAAAATGCCAAAATAATCGTAAAACATCATAAGAAACCGTGAAAAATCTTAAAAAACCGTAAAAAAACATACACATCGTAAAAAATCTTGAAAAAATCGTAAAAAATTGTTAAAAAACTGGTAAAAAGCCGTAAAATTTCGTAAATAATGCCAAAATAATCCTAAAACATCATAAGAAATCGTGAAAAATCGTAAAAAATCGTAAAAATTTAAAAAATCGTAAAAAATTAGCAAAAAACTGGTAAAAGTCGTAATATTTCGTAAATAATGCTAAATAATCGTAAGACATCATAAGAAACCGTGAAAAATCTTAAAAAACCGTAAAAAATCGTTAACATCGTAAAATATCTTGAAAAAATCGTAAAAAATTGTTAAAAAACTGGTAAAAAGCCGTAAAATTTCGTAAACAATGATAAAATAATCGTAAAACATCATAAGAAACCGTGAAAAATCGTAAAAAATCGTAAAAATTTAAAAAATCGTAAAAAATTAGCAAAAAACTGGTAAAAGTCGTAATATTTCGTAAATAATGCTAAATAATCGTAAGACATCATAAGAAACCGTGAAAAATCTTAAAAAACCGTAAAAAATCGTTAACATCGTAAAATATCTTGAAAAAATCGTAAAAAATTGTTAAAAAACTGGTAAAAAGCCGTAAAATTTCGTAAACAATGATAAAATAATCGTAAAACATCATAAGAAACCGTGAAAAATCGTAAAAAATCGTAAAAATTTAAAAAATCGTAAAAAATTAGCAAAAAACTGGTAAAAGTCGTAATATTTCGTAAATAATGCTAAATAATCGTAAGACATCATAAGAAACCGTGAAAAATCTTAAAAAACCGTAAAAAATCGTAAACATCGTAAAATATCTTGAAAAAATCGTAAAGAATTGTTAAAAAACTGGTAAAAAGCCGTAAAATTTCGTAAATAATGCCAAAATAATCCTAAAACATCATAAGAAATCGTGAAAAATCGTAAAAAATCGTAAAAATTTAAAAAATCGTAAAAAATTAGCAAAAAACTGGTAAAAGTCGTAATATTTCGTAAATAATGCTAAATAATCGTAAGACAACATAAGAAACCGTGAATAATCTTAAAAAACCGTAAAAAATCGTAAACATCGTAAAAAATCTCGAAAAAATCGTAAAAAATTGTTAAAAAACTGGTAAAAAGCCGTAAAATTTCGTAAATAATGCCAAAATAATCCTAAAACATCATAAGAAATCGCGAAATATCGTAATAAACCGAAAAAACTTGAACAAATGGAAAAAAGGGATAATATCGGAGAAGTTCGAAAAACGCGAGTAAATCAGAAAAAATCGAATAAATAAAATAAAAAAAAAATGATAAAAGATGAAAAAAAAATTGAAAAAAATAAAGAAAATGGGCAAAGATAGGAAAAGTTGAAAAAAAAATAGGAAGAAAAACGCTAAAAAAATTAACTTTAATAAAAATGTATAATAAAATCAATTTTTTCTTAAAATTTAAATCTCGACTGACAGAAGCGAAATTTTTTGTCATAAGCGGATCCTCGCAGCCATAGAACTGTTTAAATCATTACGGTTATTTACGTTACTTGAAGGATTCATGCACCATCATTAGATGATATATTATATTTATTTTTTTGCAGGACACTTTTGTTATACTTCACTAACTTCACAATATTTCTTACTACTCCTTGAGTAGCTAATGAAAAATGCTATTTTGATTTAAAAGACTAAAATGTGTTCATATCGTTATATCCATAAATTTCGTGTTGCGTACGGTTCTTGTGTTTATTGTTAAAGTGAATTTTTCTGGCCGAAGTACTAAAACCATTATATGTTTTTATCTGTATAATATTTTTATTACAGAAATTGATATATCACACTTATCATTTTAACGATCTTTTATCTACATACTCTACAATATAGTTAACTTTTTTCCCATTTAATTGCCTCTTACGGTTTCTGATATAGCAATGTTACCACTTCCAATTTTAGACATCCTGTATATGAGATTTTGTGCTTTAACTCAATCAAGTATTTTAATTGTACACAGTTTCATTATATAAATAAACAACGTTACCCTAGTTCTATTAAAAAAACACCACGTATATGGAAAAATTATCAATAAGTAGAGAATAATTTACACATTACGATGCCAGAGCTATATATAAACCAAACAATAAAAATCAATCTTCACCCCCTTTTTACTCCATTTTCCATATCCAACATCTGGTTTCTGTATTACTACGATATGGTTCATTAAGGTGAGTAGTTGAAATCGATGAGAGTAAGGCGTCATATTGGATTTTCTTGTGCTTTTGGTTTTCCTTTCAGACTAAGCGGAAAACGGCTTTATATGAGACCTGCCAAGTAATAAGTCTGTTAGGGAAAGATAAACAAACCCTCATCCCCTATTTTGCTCCTTTCAGGTTAGATCATAAAACCCTTGATAAAACGGCTACAGGGTGGTGTTTATTTAAAAGCAGCAAGTTTTTAATAGAAACATTTTAACTATTAAAACTTTTGATTTATAAATTTGATAGAAAAATATTATTAACTTACTTTAATAAACTGAAATGTACCAATAGGTGGCAACCTCTTCAAATAAGGATAGAAGAAAGATCCAGCTGGATGGGCGGGGTAGTGTGCTGTGATCCTGTAGGCTTCTCCTTGCGGGTCCGTCGGCCAGTTCGGTGCTGTAAAAGTGAATCCGTTGTCAGAACCGGCGTCGATTGGATCCACCTAAAAAAAAATAATTTTTATAAACTATAAATTGTTTTTCTCTTAGCTAAGGAACATCCTTGAATATTATCATAAAGTTAAATATAACCTATTAGCATAATCCCCTTTTAAAACAAAAGCTGCCCTAATTGAAATCTCCCCCTAATATCCCTAATCTCAATAGTCCCCCATTAGCAATCGGGCCTCAATCGATAGTCCAGTGGGCCGCGTTTAACGGTCCGATCCCGTGTAATCCGCCACTAATCCTCAGTTAAATCTCCGACCAGGTCGACTTAATCGCCGCCGCCATGCACAATGTTTTCAATTTTGTAGCAATCTACTATTAAATACCGGATATAATACAAATATTTTTGGACTGTTCATAGGAACCTAAAACCAAAACACTAGCCAACTATATAATGAGTAACTGTTAGTAAAAAATTGTCCAGTAAATAAAAATAAAGATAATCTTCAAAAAGGATTAAACATATTATAAGCAAATTAAAAAACTTAAGGATACAATTTATTGTCCAAAATGTGTATTTTTCCGTATTGGCAAAACTGAATTTTTGACGTCAAATCTTGTATAGTAAGAAGAAGCGTTATTTGAGACTCATTATAAAGGTCAACTGTAATAAACTATCTACCCTTAACCACATTTAACAATGTTTTATGAGTACTGCCATAAATTCAACCTCGATTCAAAGCTTATATAGCTCTCTGGTCCGTATTATAAATTTTGTTTTTACAATAATAAGTATTGATCTATACTTAAATCATATTGTATTAACTGTTAAGGTATCTATTATGTTCCAACAAAAATAATTAAAACGAATTACTTTTTAGCAAATACAGTTTTTTTAGCTAAAACTCAATTTTTTTTACCATTAAAATTATGTACATAACAGTTGTTTTGTTTTTCTCAAATAAAGGAGGCATGTTATTTATTTACAATATTATATTTTAAATGTAAATGATTATTATGAAATAAAAATAAATAATTGACTTTTTAGGTAATTTCAGTTTATAAGGAATTAATTATTGAGTTATGTAGTACATTTATTTAAATTATTGTATAAAATTACAAATTATTCATTTGTATTTTGTTATGTAGTTTACACATTGTTGTGTTTTTTATACTACATTGTAATACACCTATTTGTATCTATCTTTGTTTTATTTTAATAAAAATTAACACCAATTAATGAAACAACTTCAAATTATACTGAAGTACGGTCCATATTAAAATTTTAAAAGAGGTACCATTTCTTTAAAAGATTTATAACAGTTGCTTATAAAGAAATAAAACCCTCATAAAATTGTCATAATGCCTCGTAAAAGATGCATAAGTCAGTCTCAAATAGCGCATCGACTTACTATCAAAGTGTTGAATTGTTGGAAGGTAAAATTAAAAACCAACCTATTTTCCTTATTTTTCCCAATTTCCTATTATCTCTTTTTCCCCATTTCTCACTATTATTCCCATTTTTCCAGACTTTTTCTTATTTTGCACTATTTTTACCTACTTTGCTCTATTTAGTCCCTATTCTTGCCATATTTTTCACTGTTTTCACTATTTGTCCTATTTTCTCCTATTTTTCCTATATCTTTCAATTTTTTCTTGGTTTTCATTTTCTTTATTTTTCTTTTTTTTTCCTATTTTTTCTCATTTTTTCTTATTTTTTCCTATTTGGACTTATTTTTTGCTATTTTCTCTATTTTTTCCATATTTTCCATGTTTTTCACTTATTCACAATTTTTTATATTTTTCCCCCATTTTCTCTATTTTTCCTATTTCTTTCTATTTTTTCCTATTTTTACGTATTTGTCCTTATTTGTACTTACTTTTCACTATTTTACTCTATTTTTTTCCATACTTTCCCCTATTTTCCACTATTTTCTCATATACCTATTTGCTAATTTTCCTGATGTTTCTGTATTTTTCTCAAATTTCTGTATTTTATCTTTTTCAATTTTTTTCTTATTTTTCCATGTTTTTCCTATTTTTATCTATTTTTCTGTATTTTTCACTTTTTTCCATTACGTTTCACGTTTTTCCTATTTTTATCTATTTTTCTGTATTTTTCACTTTTTTCCATTACGTTTCACTATTTATTTTTCTGATTTTCCCCAATTTCCCATTTCCTCTTTTCCCATATTTCTCACTATTTTTCCCATATTTTCATACTTTTCCTTATTTTGCCCTATTTTTCCCTATTGTGCTCTAATTAGTCCCTATTTTCCCAAAATTTGCCCTATTTGCTCGTAGTTTTCCATATTTTTCTCCATTTGCTTCCATGTTTTTCCCTATTCTTCACAATTATCAACATTTTTCCTATTTTTTTATATTTTTCCTATATCATCCTATTTTTTCTTGGTTTCTCTTAGTCTTTTCTTTTTTTTACTTTTTTTTATATTTTCCTATTTTTTTTTTGTACTTATTTTTCTCAATTTTTTTCCATATTTTCCGTGTTTTTCCTATTTTTCATTATTAATCGCAAATTTTTATATTTTTCTTCTTTTTCCATATTTCTCACTATTTTTGCCATGTTTCCATACTTTTATTTATTTTGGCCTATTTTGCTCCAAATTTACCCTATTTGCTCCTAGTTGTCCCTATTTCTTTTATTTTTTCACACTTTTCCAACATTTCCCTGTTTTTCTAATTTTTTAATGTTTTTTTTTCATATTTTTCCCAAATTTGTCTAATTGACCTGTTTTTTTTACTTTTCCTAAATTTCCCTGTCTTTTTCTATTTTTTTCCCATTTTTCCATTTCCCCGTTTTCTCCATTTTTTTGTTTTTTTCGCACTTTTCCCTATTTTTCACTATTTTTCCAAAATTTCTCTATTTTTCACTATTTTATTTGTTCCTATTTTCCATATTTTTCGATGTGTTTCCCCATTTTTTCTCTTGTTTTTTAAATATTTTCCCCTATTTTTCACTACTGTCGCTATTTCTCCAATTTTTTCCTATATCATTCTATTTTTTTCGGTTTTCCAACAGATTTTCTAATTAAACTGAAGTACGGTCCACATTTAAATTTTAAAAGAGGTTCTATTTCTTTAAAAAATTTACAACAGTTGCCTAACTTTGGTTTTCAACAAAGTTGAAGATTATTGTCACCACTAACCAAAACTACACTTTTTAAAACACTCTACGTACGTTTCGCTAACAATGTTAGCATTATCTCGTAGAGTGATAAAAAAGTGTATTTTTCAACATGTTTGAGTTAATTTTCTTCAGTTTTTTTTTAAATTAAACAAGTTGAAGCAAATTTTTAAAAAAACTGTCTGAAACTAATTTCAAGTTCAGGTTGGTTTTGTCATTGTTCTTTTTTTAATAACTTTTTATATCGATTAAGTAATGTTGAGTGTAAGTTTAAGTCCCTGCGGTGAAAAAATAGCGTATGTACCTCGAGTGATTAAAAGTGACACTTTAGTCCCTGCGTAATATACTATTTATATAAAATTTTTTATTCTTTAAATAATTCAAATTTGATAACCCTATCATTAGTATAAATTTGCTTTAGTACTGATCGCAGATAATTCTGAAATCAAGTTTACACTATTTTGAGTGCGTCATGCTCCCCGTCATTTGATACGTCACGTACGCTTCATTTTGCTTCAGGTGTAGTTTAGACGTTTCGTTCTTTTTGCTTGCAACTTCTGTGAATAGAAGTATTAGTGCTTCATTTTTGTATTATGGCGATTTTCAGTTAGTAATAAAAGGTGTCACAAATTATTTAATGTTATTTTACATTACTTTTTTTGGAAATTTTTACCTCTTTAGGAATCTTGTTTTCTAAACTATTTTAGTTTTTGAGATATATGCAATATTCCTTTTTGATTTTTTTTTCTTTATAATTTTCAATAATTAATGTGCACATTAGCAAATTCTTTTTTAATATACCTAAAAAAATATGAAATCTACAAAAAATGTTAGCGCACTTATTCACATTTGCATCTTCGACTTATTTATTGTATTTTTGTATTACATATTGTTTATAAGGAAGAGAAAATATACAAGACAGAATTCGTATTGCATTTAATATTTTAACGCCTTAAGGTAGAAATACAATTATTTGAATGGTTTGTATGGGCGAGTAATTCCAGTTTTCCTGTTACCGCAATGCAATTACAGCAAATATTATGCAAAGATGACTTTGAGTGCTAGATAGGGGCTATTATTATACAACACCTCGTACACGCTTCTTATCAACTCTATTTAACTGAAAAGCGTTGTTAATAATACTTAATTGTCAATGAAAATGCGGCACTCCTAGTTTTTAATTTTTGTACAGACCATTGACATGGTAAATAATATTTTTTTACATTTTTTACATATGTGGGATTTTTACGGATTAAAAAACCCCCCTTCGCTCTGCAAGTTGGTCCTCTGGTATCGCGAATCCGCATTTATTGAGAGGAACGAGCTTTGGTGTTACAAAACTGTTGCCTACTATCTTCTCCTTAACTCCACCTCCTTCTGTTTCATAACATTTATTATCCAATTTATACTCAGGTTCCATTTTTTCTTTCCATTTAGTATGGCGTTTATTAATTTTTCCCTTGTTGTAGTTATTCCGAGTGTTCTCTCTATACATTTTCTCCCCTCTCACTACCCACCACACTGGTATAGAGTGTGTTCCGCTGTACCAATCTGCTAGCATTGCTCACATTGGTTTTCCTCTATTATCCTTATCCTACCGAGATATTCCTTAAAATACCCGTGTCCTGTGAGAACCTTGGTCAAATAGAAATTACCGTTGCCATTAGTCTTTTTTAGCCATCGTTCTATTATAAGAATAAGAGTTCGCATCCATTTTCGATCGATCCTGCCATTTACTCCTCGTGCAACCTGTAGCCTCCGTTTTTTCTCTTCTCCCCTCTATATCGATCTCGGTGGCACAGATCGTTGGCTATCGGTCATATCCATTTATGACTGTTTATATGCTAGAGCCAACGTGGGTTCTTGTCTCGTATCTGGCAGTGAAATTTAATTTAAAAATTTCAGTGTTAGATACTTGGATCGAATAGGTAAACTGTATTGAATGTTAATTTAATTAATGTCTAATGCGGAGTTTAGATTTTCAATCTCCCTGTATCGCTACACCTATAGCCAAAAATCAATCCTCAGTTAGTCGCCCCGGAGCGCCACGGCAAATAATACTAATAGCCGTCCCTTCCCCGCACAATCCATTGGCTTCTGGGGTTCACTCGTAAGGGGGTGAAACGTAGGGCGACTATTATTATTATTATTATTAGTATCTCGATTCTTTCCCTCAATAACAAGTCATTTAGAGTACCAAACTAGCTACTGTAGAGACTACATCGTCATATTGTTCCCGCGTAGAGAATAAAGAAGTTTATGACTCCACTTAGCAGCCTTCTTTAATATTCCGAGGCTTCACCTATTCTTGACATTAGTCTCACCAAGGAATTAGCTGCGCTAGTAGCTTTAGAGGTACTCCTCAAAAGATATTCCCTGATTTTCATGCCTCGATCCAGAGGGACAACAAAGTAATTTAAGGTTCTTTTTGGTGTTATTCTATGACCTCCTATCCTGAAACTTATTTCCATTTGTGTCCTTTTTTGCCTATGTTTCAGTTTTTTTCAGGTGCATGAGAGAATATCCGATTAAACAGAAGTCTTTATTCCTTTATACCGTCGTATATATATAGATATACTTATTCTATGTATGCCACTGATTTTCGCCGTTTTCTATCCTTAAAATCAAAATTTTATAGGACTTTACCGCTTATATTATAGATTATATTAAATTTTACTTTAGGCCGAGCGAAACCTGTGTGTGAGTTCTGATAAAATGACGATTATTAACACAATTAATTATAGAAATCTGATATACCAATAGTGAAGTTTCTTATCATTATATATAATGTCTACAAAGTTTTAAATACCTTCGCTTTTAATCGAGATATACATAACACCTTTATCACTGATTATCAATTATTATTATTATTGTTGAATAAAAACTTCTGGACTTTTTATAACTAATTTATAATGCTGACAAAGAGTGTATTACAAAATAGACATAAAAAATTAATAAAACAAAGAATAATTAACAAAATGTAGGTTTTATATTTATCCCAAAATTTGACCGAAAATCTGACCATACTTCAAAATATTTCTTATCATTTGGCTGTCAGCGGGTTCTCATAGTTTATATCAGAAAACTGCCAAAAACTGATAAATTTTGCTCAAAAAAATGTTTTATTACTTAAAATATATTGTGTACCTAAATTAACACATTTTTGTTCATTGTTTGGACGGTCGATCGCATTTCTACCCATAAAAATGCCTTTCTGGTAACAAAAGTATTTTTTACTGAGTGTTTTTGTATTATCAAGAAATTACAAGAATCTTTCTTAAACCATTTTTTCCCTTTTTTTGCCATTTTTTTTTCAAATTTGTCTTTTTTTTTTACTCATTAGTTTTCCCCCTTTTTTACAAATTTTATTTTGTATGTCAATTTTTCCCCTCATTTTTGACAATTATTATTCTTTTTCCCATTTTTTTTCAAGCTTGTGTTTTTTGCATTTCTTTTCCTTTTTTTTCAATTAGTATTGGTCTCTTATCATCTCACAACTCTTTCCAGTGCCTGATTTATTTCGTGCATTATTATTTCTTCATTTTGGCAGTAAATTATATAGCCAAAACATCAGCGAATGCAACAAGTTTAGAATTTTCGGATGTTTCTATTCGTAAGATACCATCATACAGGATATTCCACAGTAACAGTCCAAGAACAGATCCTTGGGGGACTCCCGCTGCTTCACAGTACATGTTTCATCCTCGTCCACAATTGCCTGGTCGGAGAAGTAGATTTTTATCTTCTTAACTACTTGAGAATCTCTGTCTAGGAGGCGGAGTTAAACGCGTTCTTGACGTCCAGTGTCGCCAACGCACATAGCCCTCTTTTGGTGTGTTTTTTCATAATTTCTTCTCTTGCTTTATTTACCTCTTCCCGAATGACTAGTACAATTGATCTTGCTTTTCGAAATCCGTACTTGTTAGCGGCGAGGGATCCCTTCTCATCCAATTCGTCGTTTATCCTAGCTTCGATCACGTGCTCTGTGAGTGTCCCTAATGTATCTAGAAGAAAAATGAGGCGGTATGCGTTTGGGCTCTCAGACTTTTTTATTAGAAGTAACCTAGCGATTTTCCATTGCTTCGGTTATCTTCCGGACGTAAATATCTCGTTTACCATCTGTATTATGAGGTTCGGTATTTCTTCTACGACCAACTTGATTATTTCTGCAGATATTTCATCTGACGCAGGTACGTTTCGGTTTTTTAATCACCCAACAGCCATTGTCACTTCCTGTACATCCACAACTGGAATTTCTTCCTCTTCTCACTGTTCAGGTAACTATGTCTTTGTCCCTTGTTTTGGGAATAAGGTATTTATTATTGTATCCCTAAATTTCGTCGATAGGTCTAGTGGTGTAGATCTCCAATTTTTTAGGCTTGTCCCCATATATCATCCTCTACTAGTTCACAAAATTCATTCCAATTTTTTTTTGTTTGGATATTGTGATACTATTCTTCAGTACTCTCCTAGCTTTTTTCAGTTCTTCATTCTCCCCCTCTCTCTCTATCGCGTCTTGTCCAGGGGTCCTACTCTTTTGTTTCCAAATCTGGTTACATTTTGTTACCTTTTTTTAGATAAAATGTATATTATTAAAATAATAATAGTATTCTAAAAATAAATTAATTATCTGCTATAAACCTTACCTAATGCGATTAATCGACTAACAATTATGCAATGTTTGTATATGTACTAAAATAATAATCAACCACATTATACTTATCAATGTCACTAACAATAATAGTTATTATTCATAATCCCTAAGCAATGTATTCCCTCGGTATACATATAACAGCAAAATTTACTGTGAATAGACCTTATAGGTGAGTATGGGACTTAATGTGAATTGAAATCTTAGTGCCTTACCTCGATGGTGATGCTGTCCAACCAATTCCCGTTGACGCAGAGGTCGAAACTATCGATGCCAATGAACCAGTCCGGTGAGGGCACTATGCGGGACATCAACGACACCTGCAAATTTCAATTAATTACTGTTAATTCGATTCAATTAGATTTAGGCTTAACAAATATGATATTAATATAGTTGGTTTTATTTATTATTTGAATTTGAATATAAAAATAAATAAATTCAGAATATTCATAAATTTTTTAACAAATAATGTAATGCGCTAATCAATGTAAATTTCAGCTGGAAAATTCAAATTTCCTAATGATTTAAATGCTTTAATCATGCAAAAGCGAATAAAATTACAATACAAAATTGGTATATTGATTTAAATAAAACAGGTAACTTAATTTGGGCGGTTAATTCGACCGACTTTATTTCGCATCGGCTATGGTCGATCAAAAAAAAGGTGATTGATTTTTAATTTTCCATTATATACTGTTTTATAATTGATTTTATATTTAGATCGTCTACAATTGGATCGGTATAAAGAGGACGAGTCCATAACAAATAAATTGAAGGTAAAATGGAAAAATATAGTAACTAATTTCCATGGATTTTTTTCTATAAATAAAATAATATGAACGAATGGAAATCAATATCTCATATCAAATGTAATGTAGTAATATTACCAGTGTCCTAATATAATTAATCTGTTTGCAACAAATATTGACGCTGAATATTAACTTAAAGAAAATCAGGATTAATCTTTATGAAAAAAAAAATATTTTTTCTACTACCGTGTATAAATTACTAACTTTACACATACTTAGTAGTGCGTAAAATGAAATACTAATGCGTAATATAAAATACTAGTGCGTAAAGTAAAGTATTTACGCACTAGATTGCTTATTTTTTACTTAATATCTACACAGGGACGCGCCAAGTACTTTTGATATGATAGGCGCCTTTATATTTATTGAGCCAAAATTACCATCCAATCTCACACAGTTCAATTTGTGCGGATTTTACGTGAAAATTATTGAGCAATACAAAAAAAAATTAAAATAGCTTCAAATGTCAGTGGCGTAACAAATAGGAGGAGAACGGTGGCATATTCTTCCACATGCATACCGCTGGATAATTGGACAATTTTAAGCCATTTATTTTGAACAATTCTCTGATCAATTTAGACCATTTTACTAATATTTTAGACCGTGTTTGGACAATTTGAGATTTTTTGGACAATTTTAGACCATTTTAGATTATATTGAACAATTTTCTGATCAATTAATGTAACTTTAGACCGTTTTATTAGTATTTTAATCAATTTTAAGTAAATTCTGGACCATTTTGGATAATTTTAGATTATTTAAAAAAATTTCTTTGATCAATTTAATTAAGTTTGGTTCATTTTTGGGGAATTTTAGACCATTTTGGACAATTTTAGACCGTTGTATTACCATTTTAGACCATTGTTGGACAATTTTAGACTATTTTCCATAATTCAGATAATTTTAAATACTTCTTTAAGTAATTTTAGACCATTTTATTATTATTTTAGTCTGTTTTTAGACAACTTTAGACCATTTTTGATTATTTTGAACTCTTTTTTGATCAATTTATACAACTTTAGGCAATTTTATTACTATTTTAAATAATTTTTAGACCATTTTGGACAATTTTAGACCATTATAGATAATTTTGAACAATTAACTGATCAATTTAAGTAACTTCAGACCGTTTTAGACAATTTTTAGAAGATTTTGGACAATAGTAGATTATTTTGAACAATTCTCCAATCAATTTACGTAACTTTAGACCGTTTTTTATTATTTTAGACAATTTCTATAAGATGTTAGACAATTTTAGAGCATTTAAGATTATTTAAAAAAAATCTTTAATCAAGTTAAGTAACTTTAGAAGTTTTTATTATTAATTTAGAAAATGTTAGAGCATTTCAGATTATTTTGAACAATACAATTGATAAACAATTTGTAGAAGATTTTGGACAATTTCAGATTAGTTTGAACAATCGTCAGATCCATTTTAGGTAACTTTAGACCGTTTTATTATTATTTTATATGATTTTGAACAATTTTAGACCATTTTAGATTATTTTGATCAATTTAAGTAACTAAACCGTTTTATTATTAGTTTAGACAATTTTTAGAAGATTTTGAACAATTTAAGATTATTTTGAGCACTGATAATTCACACGAAAATTCAAACGGATATGTTCACAGTGGAACCGACATTTTTGACCTTGTTCTTGTCTATTTTTCGAGATGATTTAAAATACGGGTTTCATGATATCGGTCCTAATTATTATATAAAAAAAATTTCACCACCAATATTGGTGGATAATTTTTTGGTTTTATGTAAATTCGCCTTTAACATACATATTTTTTGGTAGTAGAAAAAATATTGTATGCAACTAGTGTGTAAAGTGCCTTTTTTCACGAGTGAACATTAAAAGAAAATACAAATGTTTTTAATACTAGAGAAGAATCTTTTCTAAAATAATACTTGTAAAGTTTAAGTTGACCCAAAATTATGTTTTTTTTGTACGCGAAAAATTTTCATACAATAGTTGTAGAGAATTTTATGCTTTACAACTTTGCACTGAAACATTTTGCACTAAAGAGCATAATTTACCTCCAATTAAAAAAAAAATGGAAAATCCTAAATGTGTATTTTTCTCGCCATCTAGTGGCGAAACTATGAGGAATTCGATAAAAAGTTCGACATAAAAGTTAAAGAAAATTTGATGCTTTACAACTTTGCACAAGAAAATTTTGCACTAAATGCATTGTTTGTCCTCAAAATCAAGAAAAACCAGAGAAAATCCAACATGCACGTTTTTTACGAGCCCTCTAGTGGCGCAACTATTGGAAATTCTAGAACAAGTTTTAGACAAAAGTTGTAGGGTATTTTATGCTCTAAAACTTTGCACCACAACATTTTACAATAAAGTGTATTATTTGTCCTCAAAATCAAGAAAAACTAGAGAAAACATACATTCATATTTTTTACGCGCCCTCTAGTGGTGCAACTATTGGAAATTCTGGAAAAACTTGAGACAAAAGTTGTAGGGAATTTTATGCTCTAAAACATTGGACTACAATATTTTGCACCAAAGTGTATTTTTTGTCCTCAAAATCAAGAAAAACTAGAGAAAACATACATACACATTTTTTACGCGCCATCTAGTGGCGCAACTATTGGAAATTCTAGAAAAAATTTTAGACAAAAGTTGTACGCAATTTTATGCTCTAAAACTTTGCACTGCAATATTTTGGACTAAAGTGTATTGTTTGTCCTCAAAATCAAGGAAAACTAGAGAAAACATACATGCACATTTTTTACGCGCCCTCTAGTGGTGCAACTATTGGAAATTCTGGAAAAAGCTTGAGACAAAAGTTGTAGGGAATTTTATGCTCTAAAACATTGGACTACAATATTTTGCACCAAAGTGTATTTTTTGTCCTCAAAATCAAGAAAAACTAGAGAAAACATACATACACATTTTTTACGCGCCATCTAGTGGCGCAACTATTGGAAATTCTAGAAAAAATTTTAGACAAAAGTTGTACGCAATTTTATGCTCTAAAACTTTGCACTGCAATATTTTGGACTAAAGTGTATTGTTTGTCCTCAAAATCAAGGAAAACTAGAGAAAACATACATGCACATTTTTTACGCGCCCTCTAGTGGTGCAACTATTGGAAATTCTGGAAAAAGCTTGAGACAAAAGTTGTAGGAAATTTTATGCTCTAAAACATTGGACAACAATATTTTGCACCAAAGTGTATTGTTTGTCCTCAAAATCAAGAAAAACTAGAGAAAACATAAATACACATTTTTTACGCGCCATCTAGTGGCGCAACTATTGGAAATTCTAGAAAAAATTTTAGACAAAAGTTGTACGCAATTTTATGCTCTAAAACTTTGCACTGCAATATTTTGGACTAAAGTGTATTGTTTGTCCTCAAAATCAAGGAAAACTAGAGAAAACATACATGCACATTTTTTACGCGCCCTCTAGTGGTGCAACTATTGGAAATTCTGGAAAAAGCTTGAGACAAAAGTTGTAGGAAATTTTATGCTCTAAAACATTGGACAACAATATTTTGCACCAAAGTGTATTGTTTGTCCTCTAAATCAAGAAAAATTAGAGAAAACATACATGCACATTTTTTACGGCCCTCTAGTGGCGCAACTATTGGAAATTCTGAAAAAAGCTTAAGGCAAAAGTTGTAGGGAATTTTATGCTCTAAAACAGTGGACTACAATATTTTGCACTTTGAATAGTTAATTGACTAACCATTAGTGACATCTGTGTTTACGTATCCGAAGTGTTTTAAAAAGTTCCTGTATCTCAGCTAGATGGCACTTCGCAGACAAATAAATCTAACCCGGGAATTTGAAATAATATTACTGTTTTATTCGATTTATTTTTTAAACAAACCTAACTGAGTCGTATATTTTTTTTTCTACGATCGTGCAAAAAGTGACCACTTTTTGCAGTATCTACCGTGATAAAAGTATAACTTTTATGCACTAGTGCATAAAAGTAAATTTTAGAGTGCTTTGAATTGTCAATTTCTTAGTAAATAAAAATAAAAAAAAACATAACTGAATTGCATCATTTTTTATTTTTTTTTAATTTAAGCCATTTCCACCCCTGTTTTCATACCCTTTTTAAATTGCAACCCTTGTTTTTTTTCTTCCTAAAACAATAAACACATTCTATATTAACTAACTGCATAATTGAAATTTACATTTTTTGTACATTTCTTAGTTAATGTTATCAGATGAGAAAAACTATCATACTTTAAATCATTACATTAAATAATTTAATAATAATAAGGCGGCAGTGACTATGACATTATATTTTTATTTATTTAGCCGGCGGTGAATGATCTAAAATCGTTTTTGATAAAAATGTATACTCGTAATGAACAAATAGACATGTTACTAATATTTGGTGAATGTCGTAAAAATTCAAGGGCTGCTGCTGAGTTGTATATGAATAGATTTCCCAACAGGAATCATCCAAGCAATACTTATTTCTGGAAACTTGAAACTCAGTTAAGAAGGGAACCGATTGCTGAAAATGACAAATTAATATGTTGAGACAAATGTACTTGCATATGTAAATTATGACCCAACATCTTCCTTGAGAGAAATAGAAAGGCAATTTGATGTAAGCAGGGAATCTATTAGAAGAATTTAAAAAAAATATAAATATAAATCTTTCAAGTATCAAATTCATCAAGAGTTGTATGAAAATGATTGTGCTAGAAGAATTACATTTTGTAATTGGCTTTTAAATAAATATAATTTAAGCAATAACTTTCATCACTCCATTTTATTTACTGATGAGTCTAGATTTACGAATTTAGGATTATTTAATAGAAACAATACAAGGTATTGGGCTACAGAAAATCCACGGCTAATAAGACAAGGACATCAACAAGTAAGATTTGGATTTAATGTCTGGTTGGGCATATATTAGAGGGAAGAATTTTTGGTCCCATTATATTTAATGGATCTTTAACATAAGATATTTAGAATTTTTACAAAATGAAATTGAGAATATTTTCGACGCTTTTCCAGATGAAGTAAATGAAAGAGTTACCTTTCAACAAGATGGGTCTGGCCCTCATAATTTTGGTCTTGTTCAAAATTATTTATATTTTCGATTTGGAAATAGATGGATCGGAAATAACGGTCCTATCAGCACGATCACCTGATCTTACGCCAATTGATTTTTTTATTTGGGGACATTTAAAGAAAATTGTTTATAAAAGAACATTCACGACAAGAGAACAATTGGAAATTTCTGTTCGAGACAGCATAACAGCAGATCAAATAAATTGAGCATATGAGGCAACTGTTAGGAGTCCAAAATAATGGACAAAATTTTGAAAATTTGATTTAGTTTTCAAATATTTTGTGTGTTTAAGGATTAGTACTTTTTTATTAAAATTGTCAAATGAGGAGGAATATATATTATTTTGGAGGTATGACTTTTTCAATTGAAATTATTATTGACTAAGAAATGTACAAAAAATGTAAATTTCAATTATGCAGTTAGTTAAAATAGAATGTTTATTGTTTTAGGAAGAAAAAAAACAAGGGTTGCAATTTAAAAAGGGTATGAAAACAGGGGTGGAAATGGGTTAAATTAAAAAAAAATAAAAAATGATACAATTCAGTTATGTTGCATAAATTTTATAAATTTTTTGAATAACATTAAACAATTTAAGGTAATCTTAAAGTTAGTGTCGTTTTTCCCCATTGTTTATTTCTTTGGTACGTCATTTGAGCAAATTTAGATTTTTCGTATTTTTGTGTGTAGCTCCTTAAAACTATTCACTTGAGATACCAAGTATAATACATCGATGAAATCAGGTTGTCATGTATATTCCAAAAAAGGAAAAACCTACAGGGTATCCCGTTTAAAATACAAAAGTTGGTATCACTTCCGGTAAAACCGGAAGTAGTAAAAGTGAAACAAACTGAGTAAAATGAGGCCACTAAGGTCCCATTTGATGCCGTAAAATTTTAAAATTTTATCTTGAGAAACACAGATACTCTAGCCTGTTACATGGTTGCTGTGTCACCCTGTATATGCAAATCCAATAACAAACATTTCCTGACCTGGGCAACGGCCGGCATTCAACCTATTGGCGTTACCTTGCTTTATCACGTTACGTATAACTCACGTCTCAACCTTTATATTGTTTAAATTATAACTAGTTGAACTATGATATATTATTATTTAAGGTTATTCTGTGTGGTTAGGTCTAATTTATACAATTTACAAACGTGATTTTTACCTTTGAATGATTCCCGTCAACAAAGAACTCTGTTTCCGTCCTGCCGACACCGGAGGTAATAGGAGGTGCAGTGAACTCATCGTAAACTCCACCTTCTCCTTGGCTTTGTTCTTCCAGAATATCTGATCTGCCCGATTCAGCGAACGCTTTCACTCCCGCCGAAGACTTTTGGCCCAAACGGAATAACGTGAAATGTTTGTCGTGACTTCTGCCTGAAAAAAAAAAGAAAAACAGTTAATAAAGAAATTAGTTTTTTTTTAATAAAAAACAATCAAATATATTTTTACGGGAATATGTCAATAAAAGAAAAATAATTTTTAAATAAAGAAAGAATATTTTTAAGAAAAGACTTTTTGGAAAAAAAATTATTAAGAATTTAAAACAAGATAGGAGAAGTGAAAATGGGAAATATTAAAATTATGACAATTATATTTTATAGAATTTAATAACCCAGATTAAGTTTTACTATTTTTGCAAAATTTCCTATTTTTCAGATTTTTTCCTGTTTTTTACCTATTTCTTTTTTCATTTTTTTTCAATTTTTTTTCCCATTTTTTCATACTTTTTCCTACTTGTTTTTCTTATTTCATTTTTTCATGTTTTTATATTTTTCTCTATTTTTAATTATTTATTCCTATTATTTCAAATTTTCTCAATTTTTATTTATTTTTCCTATATTTTTCTGTTTTACCTATTTTTACTATTTTTAATTGTTTTTTTTCATTCGTTTTCCTAATTTTACCTATATTCTCATAGCATCCTATGTTTTCTTGTTTTTTCCTAATAATTTGTTTTTTAATTTTTTTCCTGTTTTTATTGATTTCCATTTTTTTAATTATTTGTTTTTATATTTTTTCCCGTTTTTATTGATATACATTTGTTATGTTTTTTAATTTTCGCCTAGTTTTATTGTTTTTGGCTATAATTGCTTCTTTTCCTTTTTTGTCCATTTTTTCCTGTTTTTTTCCTATTTTTTCCCATTTTCATCTATTTTTTTTACTATTTTGTCCTATTTTTTCTCTTTTTCCAATGTTTTTCTGTTTTTTTCTTCATGTTTTTGCCTATATATTTATGTCTTTTTATATTTTTTTTGCCATTTTTCTCTATTTTTGGGGTTCTATGTATTGGCGTATTTTTGCCATTTTTTATTTTTTTCCTATTTCCTATTTTGGCCTATATTTTTATATCTTTAACTGTTTTTCCGTATTTTTCTCTATTTCTCAATATTTTCTCCTTTTTATCAATTTTCTTGTTTTTCTAATTTTTCTAATTTTCCCTGTTTTCCCTATTTTTTCATATTTTCCCCTGATTATTTCCCATTTTTTATTTTTTTTGTCTATTCTTTACCATTTTTCCGATTTTTCTTTATTTCAGTTTTTTCTTATTTTTTCACATTTTCCTATTGTTTCCAATTTTTTTTTACTATTTCTACCTGTTTTTTCCTATCTTTCTTATTTTTCTGTTTTTACATTTTTTTCCGATTTTCCCATTTTCCCTATTTTTCTCATTTTTCTATTCTTGCCTATTTTGTTCCATTTTACTAGTTTCCCAAGTTTTCTTGTTTTTTCCTAATAATTTTTTTTCTACTTTTTTCTATTTTTTAATTTTTTTTCATTTCTTTCTTGTTTTTTACTGTTTTTTATGTTTTTTCCATCTGCTAGTTTTACTATTTTTGCCTATAATTCTATATTTTCCTATTTTTATCCAGTTTTTTATGTTTCCCTATTTTCGTATTTTGGTCTATTTTTTCATGTTTTTTTCCAATTTTTTCCCATTTTTTTTTCAACTTTTTCATGCTTTTTCCTATGTTTTCCTACTTTTTCGATTTTTTTTTCTTAATTTTTTCATGTTTTTGCTATATTTCCCCTTTTTTTCTATTTTTGCATATATATGTTGTTTTCTATTTTTTCCCATTTTTCTCTATTTTTGCGGTTTTCTCTGTTTTGTCGAATTTTTGCCAATTTTTCTTTTTTCCCATATTTCTTATTATTGCCTATATTTTCCTATTTTTCTCTGTTTTTACATATTTTTCTCTGTTTCTCCCTATTTTCTCATTTTTTTTCCTATTTCTCCATTTTGCCCCATTTTTTTATGTTTTCCTAATTTTCATATTTTTCCCTATTTTTTTATATTTTCCCCTTATTATTTCCTATTTTTTTATTTTCTTTACTATTTTTGCCTGTTTTGTCCTATTTTTCTTACTTTTCTGTTTTTAAAATTTTTTCCGCTTTTCCGATTTTTCCCATTTTCTATATTTTTTCTCTTTTTTCGATTCCTCCCAATTTTTCCCCATTTTTTCTATTTTTCACAATTTTTTCCTGTTTTTTTTTCAGTTTTGGCTTATTTTTTCCAATTTTTCCTATTTATCTAATTCTCCCTATTTTTTTATTTTTTCTCATTTTTTCTCTATTTCTATATTTTCCCATATTAGTTCCTATTTTTTTTATTTTTGCCTGATTTTTTCCTATTAATTAATATTTTTTATTCACAATCGTACCTATATGTAATAGCTCAATTACATACTTTTTAAAGGTCGGGAAATAAGCTATTACAAAATTCACTTCCTGCCCACGAGTGGTTATTATCATTCCTATATGTCGGGAAATAGATTACCTCGTCGCGAGCGCCTCGGTGATCTATATTTGCCCTCGACAGTAATGATGCATTTCTCGCCTCGGTATATAATCTACTATTCTTTAGTTCAATATTGTTTCCCGTTTCTTCCTCTTTTTTCCTATTTCTATTTTTACTATTTTTTTCTGTTTTCTATATTTTTTCTTATTTTTTTTCACTTTCACCATTTTTTTAATTTTTTTAATTAAACCATGTTTTAGGTAGATTTCCATATATGGAATCTACCTATTGTAATCGATTCAATGACGGGACCCAGAACTGGGAATAGGGGCGCTACGCCGTTTGTGACCTTCTGAATAAGAATCAGTAAAAAAAAAATTCCTGTCGGTAGGGTCGACAGGGGAAGTAGATTTCTATTGTCTAAATTTAAGCATCCTTCCCCACTCCACGATATGGTCAGATCGAAAAAAGTTTCAAACAAATAAATTTTATAATATTTTCAAAAATATAGAAACATGTCACAAGACTTTTTTTCTGTTCTAATTATTATAAAATTAATTTGTCTGAAACTTTTTTTAATCGGACCTAAGGGGATGGAACTGGAGGGGGTTGAAATTTCAAAAAATTCATATCTCCGCTATTATTAAAAATATTGGAACAGGTCATTAGACTTTTTTCATGTCCTAATTATTATAAAATGTATTTGTTTGAAACTTTTTTCGATCTGACCATATCGTGGAGTGGGAAAGGATGCTCAAATTTAGACAATAGACATCTAACTCCCATGTCGACCCTACCGACAGCAATTTTTTTTAAACAATAGCAATAATATACTGGCGCCCAATTTGTACCCCTATTTTTGATATATTTTTCTCAGCCACTAATTAAAACAAAATTAGGCATAAAACCATCGCTTAAAAATCACTGCGATAATATTTCTTATGTCATAAAAAAACGAATTATCTAGTAAAACATAAACATCGCGTTAGGATTAGGAAGCAGTAAACGCTACTTTAAAAAACGATTGCAGAAAAATGTATTTGACAAAGAACTCGTTTTTCCACTAGATAATACCGTCAAAGAATATTTGTTCTTTGATATTGTTAAAAATGCTATGCAGTCTAATTCTGCTACTAGCCTGATTTTGTTCATATGATACGAAATTGTGGATTCTTTCGTCTCAGAAATAGTTTCTTTGTTTTAGCGTGAAATGAGAAAAGTTCTTTCATATCTACCTACCCATATCCAAAGCTTTCAGAAGTTATTTAAATATCTGCAATGGAAAATAACAATCTAGACTTTTTTTTCTTTGGTTAATATATTCTCATTTTACCAAAAGCATTGTTTTATTTTCTTTTTAAAATTTGTATTATTATTTATAAATATTTCTAAAGTTTCTTTTTACTTTTTTAATAAAAAAAATATGTATGGAATAATTTTAGCTTATTTGAGACCTACAGAAAATTATATAATACAGATATTTATTCATTACTCGAAAACAAAGGAATATATTCAAATATTACAGAGCCAATTAGATTTGATAAATATCAATGAATAACTGGAGACATTATTTTTTAACCTAACAAGTTAAATAAAAATGATTAAGCAGAAAAGAAGGTAAAAAATAATTATATCAAATACAGGTACCTAATAATTGAACCTGATAAAATCATTACTACAATTTATAAACAAAATTCTTTGAAATAATAATATTTTTATTGTAATATTTTTGTACTTTGGATTCGTTCGAATTTAAACACTCCGTTGAATTATAACTAATTTATTTAAGTCGCACAACTTCTAATTTATATAAAACACGACTAACAAAATATATTATTTTAAATAACACATACAAAATTCAACTGGCTCTAGTCCGTCCTTTCGGATTATTTATATTCGTTTTGCTTGATCCGCGAACGCTTGTGCTGAGTGTTAAAGATTAACAAAAATGACCGTTGAAGTCCAAAAATAATCATAAAAGAAATCCTAACTGTTAGAAATAATCAGAATTAACAAGAAAGATCAAAAAAAAATTAGAATTAACAAAAAATGATCCAGAAGATTCAAAAATGATCAGATAATTCTTGAGCGATAAAAATTAATCCTTGAAGTCCGAAAACGATCATAAAATAATTCTTGACTGTTAAAAATAATCAGAATTAACAAAAAATAATCCCGAAGGTTCAAAAAATTATCAGAAAAAATTGTTGACTGTTAAAAATAATCAGAATTAATAAAAAATAATCCCGAAGGTTCAAAAAATTATCAGAAAAAATTGTTGACTCTTAAAAATAATTAGAATTAACAAAAAATGATCCAGAAGATTCAAAAATGATCAGAATAATTCTTGAGCGATAAAAATTAATCCTTGAAGTCCAAAAACGATCATAAAATAATTCTTGACTGTTAAAAATAATCAGAATTAACAAAAAATAATCCCTAAGGTTCAAAAAATAATCAGAAAAAATTGTTGACTATTAAAAATAATTAGAATTAACAAAAAATGATCCAGAAGATTCAAAAATGATCAGAATAATTCTTGAGCGATAAAAATTAATCCTTGAAGTCCAAAAACGATCATAAAATAATTCTTGACTGTTAAAAATAATCAGAATTAACAAAAAATAATCCCGAAGGTTCAAAAAATTATCAGAAAAAATTGTTGACTCTTAAAAGTAATTAGAATTAACAAAAAATGATCCTGAAGATTCAAAAATGATTATTGTAAAAATTAACACAAAAGAGAGGCAAAGTGGTTAAAAATTGCAAAAAAGGCAAAACAAGAAAAAAGTAAAATAAAGCAAAAAAAGGAGAAAAGGCTTAATAACGAAAAATATGGACAGAAAAACAAAAATGTGGTAAAGTGACAAAACAAAAAATTAAAAAAATACCAAATAACAGAATGTTAAGGGAAAAGAAGCAAAAAAAACACCAAAAAAAGTAAAAAATAATCAAGAAAATGCAAAATAAAGGTCAAAATTGCAAAAATCGTCAAAAAGGTCAAAAAGGCCAAAAAAAGTCGAAAAAAATTGGAATAGCTATAAAAAAAGGGCAACAATCCAAAAAAAAGTAGAAATAAATTAAAAAAAGGCAAAAAAGGGGTTATAAGGCCAAAAAAAGGAAAAAGGTAAAAAAAAGACAAAAAGAAAACCTCAAAAAAGGCAAAAACATGGCAAAAAATTCAAAAATGGTAAAAGAAGGAACAAAAAAGGTAATAAGAAAAAAATGGGAAAAAGTGTAAATCAAAAACAAAAAAAAGTCCAAAATGAAGCCAAAAAAAACCAAAATACAGTTAATTAAGGCAAAGACGCCAAAAATGTCATAATAATGCTAAAAATGATAAAAACAAAAATTCAAAATTCCAAAAAAGCCAAATAACACAAAATAATGCGAAAAGAAGCAAAAAAATACCAAAAAAATAAAAAAAAAGTTTAAAAAAAAATCAAGAATAGGAAAAATAGAGGCAAAATAAAGACAAAAAGTTCAAAAATGGTCAAAAAAGCAAAAAACAAAGTCCAAAAATTTGGAACAGTTAATAAAAAAGCTAAAATAGGACAAAACAGTGGTAAACAAACCACAAAAATTTAAAAAGGCAAAAAAAGTAAAAAAGGTGAAAAAAGCCAAAAAAAAAACAAAAGAAGGCAAAACATGGCAAAAATTGAAAAATGGTAAAAGAAGGCACAAAAAGGGAAAAAGAAAAAAAGGTTAAAAAAGGAAAAAGGGTAAAGGGTAAAAAACAAATTTTAAAACAAGACGTTACTTTTTAACGAATTAAGAGCACTAGCTACATAATTTTTTGGTGATAATAGAAAAAAATAAACTGCAATAAAAATCGAAACTTTTGGTATAATTCAAATCCTATTTTCATTCAATTATAAGGAAATTTAAAAAAATAATCAACAATTTATTCACAATTAATAATTTATAAATAAACCAAGTTCATAAATTTTAAATTTTTTTGTAAATAGTCACATTTTTTTTTAGGCTGAACAACAAACCTGAAATCAATATAAATAAGAATAAAAATTACGAATTTTAAAATTTTAGACCCCGATAACTTTTGATACCAGTAACTTGAGTATATAAAATTAGAATCTGAAACCAAAATTTAAAAAAAAAAATGCTACACACATACAGACAGACAGACATATGGAATTGAGTAACGAACTTTTTTTTCATAATATTTATTAATTTTTGGTTACTGCGAGGTAATTATATCCCTTAAAAGCAATTCGAAGCATTTCTTTTACGGCTATTCGCCTAGTTATTGCCTGGCTCTAGCCTAGTCTGGCTCTGGCCTAGCTCCCAACTATAAAATAAATTACTACTTAAAAACAAAAAAAAAAATAAAACGTTGTTCATTGACTCTAATTGTAGTACTGATATTATTTTTATTTGTTTACTGTATAACCCGCACTTTTCTAGTAAGCTTAAACAGGATTTCATTTAAGGGATAATAATATTTTAGGAATTTTCCTCCATATTCAAAAGCAAAGAGTACATACCCGAAACAAATCAAATAATAGCGAGAACGAACGTAATCCATTACGTTGTAACATATAAAAGGCCCGAATGGACGAAGAGGGTTAAACTTCGTGCCCATTCATCGAGATTCCAAAGCTTTCATCGGATCATAAAGTATTACGCATTTTCCCTCAAGGGCCAGTTATGTAATTCAAATGTATAGTCCATATTTTCCATAGGGCTTTAGTAAATGTTTTCAGATAGAGGGCTTTTTACATTAAATTTAAGTTAGTTATACATAAAATTAATGCGAGTATTTAAATCGTTCATGAAAACGTAATAAACAGAGTAAATTAATGAAATTAATTTCCCCTTAGTTTTTGTGGAGATAAGCAAAAGTAAATATGCATTAAAGTCTAATTAAGACTTTTTTTATATATTCTCTATTCGTACCAGAGAAAATTCTAGATAGGTACATTAGAGATGGGTACTGCAAGGAAATTCCCCTCAACCCAAGACAATATGCCTACCAGGTTGGCAAATCCACATTTTTGGATCTAAATAACCTCATATGAAAGATAGGCCATTTTCTATAGCATAAAGAGATTTCGCTGACAGCTTTCCTCAACATTGAAGGGTTGTCCAACAACGCCCTGCCTCAATTCCTTTACGCCGTACTGCTGTGGAGGGTAATAAGCAGATTAATCTGCAACTGGATCAAAAGCAAATTGAGCATTACAGAAATCTCAAGAAAGAACTAAATGATCGCCTGTCAAAGGGTGAGAAAACTTGAAAATCAAATATGTACGTAGATCGCCAAGACTCATCCAGGAAAACTAACCGAGTCCAACAAAAAATCTTGGCCTAAATTCAAAAGTAGATGAACTTTACGCATTAGTAAGTACAGCTGACGATTTTGTGTGTTTGGTTGAGACTTGGTTACGTGAAGATGGCAACAATTCTGAACTCTTTCCGGCAACCTACAGTGTGTTATTCGTAAAGACCGTTATTTTGAGGGAACAAATAAATCAAAGGGTGGTGGTGTGCTCTTAGCTTTTAAAACTGAATATCTGGTAGAAGTTGTTGATTTAAACCATATGTATGAGCAATTTATTAACATTGATAAAATGTTCCCTATTACATAATACTATATTTATATACACTGATTATATTCCCCCATATGTAAAAATAAATGAATACGAGCAATTTTTAGAACAATGGAGATTTCAACAATAATATAGGTAACCTCACGTTTTTTCTTTATTAACAGTTAGAATTGATCAAATAAAACCCATTGAGTTTAATTGTCTACTGTAATTTGAGCTTGATATTTGAATAAATTGATTTAAAAATTCAAATTTCCAATTATTTGAATATGCCGCCATTACGATCGTGACGTCACTTATGTGCAATAAAGTTACCGTCAAGCCATTAACTGAAAATGTGTAAAGAAGAGAATACGTATGAATCACAGCTGTTAAATGTATATAGACAAAGATGGAGAAAATCATTATATGATAATTGAATAAAGATGACCTATCTACTGTGAATTCACATTCAAAATCGAGAGAGATAAATAGATATTAGATTCCGCTGTTAGATAAAGAAAACGACTATTTTAACGAGATCAGGTAATAATTGGCTGTTTGGTACATAAGTGCTGGGCACAAGCGTTCCTGATTAAGTGAAAGGTCGCGTTCGCGTCTGCTTATTGCATAGTTAACTGTAGAGCTTGTTGATGTTGATAATTTTCCGTGTTTATTTGTATTTGTAAAGATACGTAAACAAAGGTAAAAGTAAACACAATTAAAAACAAATTAACCAAACGACGCTTTATAAGCAAACGTCATCTATATTTGTAAGCGTCAATTTTATTTAGAGAAACTGGCCTACGTTACAAGTTGCATAGATGCAGACATTTTTAAATATCAATTTTTTCATGAAAGAAAAACAGAAAAAACTTTTTTCTCAAATAATGCACAAAAGATGGACTAATATTTCAAGTTAAACTCCCCATTAGGCTAACTTATTATCAATCAATCAAATGTTCTTATCCTAGGGGATTTTAATTGTACCAATTATATTAATAACTCAAATGACTCTTTCTGTCAATTTTTTAGATTTTACTAATTCAAATCAAATTAATACAATACTAAATTTAATGGGAAATATTTTAGATCTTGTTATTGTTACTTAAACTTCCCGTGACAGTTTCACTCCCGTAATGAGGATACATTTCATCCTCCATTAAGAACTGTTATAGAAATTTGGAAGTACAAATGTGCAATTTAAAAAAAGCGTCTTTTCTAGGTTTGTATAATGCCCCATCCGGAACAGGGGGTGGATTTACAATGCTATGCCGATGGCCTTTTAATAATGGTAAGAGGTTTTGAAGAGATTATATCTAATATCTCTTATGTAGTACTTAACATCATATACAGTTGGTGTGAGGAGGAACAGATATCTGTGAACCGCCACAAAACGATGGTAGTTCGTTTGACAAAAAGGAGAAAGCTTGATAATCTATGTCATCCAATTTTGAAAGAAGTAATCATCCTATTTGCGGAGGAGGTAAAATATCTGGGGGTTATCCTGGATAGAAAACTTACTTGGAACTCCCATCTGTAAAGAACAATCATGCATCTGGAATATTAGAAGAGTGAGCGGCAAATTGTGGGGAATGAACCATAAGCAGATTTACTGGATTTATCAAACAGTAATAAAACCAATGGTAACATATGGCGCAGTAGCCTGGTGGACGAAGGGGCTCTAGTCTATTGCGGCGACTAAGTTGTCTGAACTTCAGAGACTCCGTCAGCAGCAATGGAAAGTCACTAGGTCTTACTTATCTCCATATAGTATTGGAACAGGAGGCCAGAATGACCTCCTACAGAGCCGTGTCGGTGGATAGGCAAATCGAGGGGGAGAAGCTATGGGACCACTCTGGACTGCTGCGAGTGATGAGTGCACACCACAATCTTGGAATGGTTTCAAATGTTCTCTCCTCCATAACTCATATTGCCATGGAAATGAAGATGCTTCTTACGTTTGGTTTCATACAGCTGGAGCTGGAGGAGCCTACCGACTTCAAGGAAGCTTCACCTAGATTAACCATAGACTTCCTGAGAAGGTGGGGATTGTATGGTGACTTTAAAAATGTTCGTTGTTCACTTGAACGTAAACCAAAAATTGTTTAATGAACATATTGTGCTAATTAAGACAAAAGGGTTATACGCACAAACAGCATCTTAAATATTACTTTATTAAAGTTACTCCTAAGTTTACCATTAATTGCGAAACCATTATTAATGGTAACTAAATTTCTGTGCGGTTGGTAGCCGATAGGATTGCTCGCCACCTCTTTCATTATTTCCTAAAATCGCACACAGCTTCATCATCATTCTTATTTGGCCTGACCAATGGCTTTTCCTCTTCTTTGTGGACCGGCAGACTTGGCTCCTTTACCAACCAAATTTTAAATCTTATTAGTTCTAACTCGTACTCAAACTATGGTGTGAATTACTAAACGACATATCCTTAATAATGTTTCATTTTTTCCAGTATTACCCCTTCCCCTAGTTTTCGTAAGTGCGCACATTCTACAATCAAAAGTTTTTTATATGGTTTAATTTCATTTCAGTTTTCAATGTAAAATTATTGTTGGTCTTTTGTAAAAACATGTTTTTGTGTATTGCTCATTGTTACTATTTGTATTATAGGCCTGGTGATGGCATTTGTATGCCGAAACTAGTTACCAGTCCTCCTTCCAACTTATTTGTTTTATAAATATTGTGGTACTAGATATCGATTTTTATTTCTTCTTCCAATTTAATTTCAGTATCTGTATATGGATACCTGAATCTATTAATATATACACAATGTAAACCCATGTTATTTTGCGCAGTCCTTCACTTAAATCTTCAATCATTTTAGACTCATAGTATTTGGTTTAATCATTTATATAAACAATTTTTCCTACATCTTCGTCTACCGCCATTGTTAGTTCGTTAACAGCAATGTTAAAGAGTTTTAGGCTTAGGTTATGTCCTTGCAGGATTCTAGTATTTTAATGAGCGAATATATTGCAGGTATTTTTTAATTCTGATCCGAAAATGCATACCTGAAAACAAATTTTCAACAATGAAAAAATTTGTTTATGGTTTTTAGAATGCCTGAGTGTATGGTCAAACGCCTTTTCCAAATCAACAACCACATTCCTAGAGAAGCCGTTTAGGAATTTTGAACTGTGTTGTCCAAAATAATCAATAGTAAACATATTTCCTTAAATTCCAATTCAAATTCCATTAAGATATTATGTTTTCTCCAATTCTGATATTGATCAATAGCTTACCATTTTCTCTTTAGGTTTGCTCATATAAAATGTCAAGAAAATTGGTAATTAGCTTGGAAATTTGAGCAACGGCTGCTTGATTCCATTGGGAAGAGTATATATGGAATTAAAAACTATTATTGTATACGAAACTAAATGAATAAGTTGAAGACATTATTTCAAACAAAAAATTTTTATTTGTTGCAATTAAAATCTAGCCCACTTTACAAAGTTGGCAAGACCGCACACGTTTAATATTGACGTTCTGCGATATAAATTTCCAGCAAAAAATTTTTTACATATATTTAACACATTAAAATAACTAAATATTTTTTTTACTTTTTTGTATTCATTTTACACACAATCAAGGCGAATTACATCACTTGTTTTTTTATATATATAACAATTTTCCATAATAGGAAAAATTGTTGCTTATTTCTATTTTGTTAAAAATTCATTTTTAAGTTTTAATACTCCTTGTATATTTAAATTTATTCTATTTTATGAATATAAGGGTATTATGTGGACATAATATGACATTTTATATATTTCTTGACTACGTACGCTTTCATAAAATTTTATGACAGTTAATTTAGCCAGAAGTCGTTTGCTGTCAGGAAAAAGTAATGATCAACTGGATCATTACCATAACGGTTTGGAATAATTAGCACCCGTTCTAATTAAGACAGCACGAATTTTGTAATCATTACATCTCGCTTAATTAAATTCGTTATCTCTGGGATTTCGAAAACTATGCAGAAAGGAATTCCGAAAAGCTGGATATAAAGAAATCTTGAAAAGCATACATTTTTGAGGCTTGATTAATGAACGATGAGGAAATTTGTTCATCAAAGAATTTTTTTATGGATTAGTTTTTGTTATCTGGTTTGGGAGAGTTTTTTGCGACTATATTAAAATTCTTTTAAAATATAAATTGCAACAGTAAAACCACAAAGAAAAATAATTAGATTTAAAATTATTTTCATTATTTAGTGCAGGGTATTGTTATTTATTTTAACTAGAGCTGTCAGATCCAATTTTAAACATTAATTCCTGACGATTTTTCATTAGTTTGAAAAACTTTTAGAATAGTTTGGAATTAAACAACAAATTTATAAAAAAATATGACATTTTAACAAAAATACTAAACTTTAACTTAATTTATTTCCTAACAATAATAAATTTAGTTTAACATTACAGTATACAACTTATTTAATCTTAAAGCTTCAATCAGAAATATTGAATTTTTTCAGATCAGATTTCTTAAAAGTTAGCATAAAGAATAACAAATTCATAAATTATTCTATAGTCTTTTTTTTATCTTATTTTCTATCCGAATGATTCTAAATTCTCTCTGATTCAAATATTATATTCTAGATGAATCTGGTTTGGGAAATCCTAAGGCTCTAGCCATATTATGCTCCCTCATTTTTCACATCAGACCAGTACTCTTGACAAAGTCCAGAATAGTTTTGATATTGGCTTTCGCTACCTCTTCAGGTTCAGGATATTGTACCTCAAAGTGCCATTCCCTTTTCCTATTTAGGCCCCGGCAATGGCATAATATATGAAGAGGACTTCTAACATTTCCTGCATAGGTAATCTTCCGATACCCCTATGAGGTTCATGTGTCTTCTAAGCCCGTAGTGTGATATTTCCTACCAACATGTAAAGGGTATGCTGAAAAAACAAATAAGAGACAAACACAGGGAATACTGGATGGAACTTCAGGGACTAAGACAGTAAAAAGCACTTATATAAAGTCCATCCAAGAGCAGAGACAATCTGCTGCTATTCCTAAAAAGATTGAAGTTCAAAACTGCACTAGGTGTTCTCAGAAGACACCTGAAACTCATAGGAGTATCGGAAGAATCCATATGTAGAAAATATGAGGAAGAGGACGAAAATCCTCTTCATGTGCTATTGCCAGGACCTAAACAGGGAAAGGGAATGGCATTTTGGGGTACAATATCCTGAACCCGAAGAGATAGCGAAAGCTAACATCAGACCTACTCTTGACTTTGTACTGGGTCTGATGTGAAAACTGGCGGGGCAAAATAGGCCTACAGCCTCAGTGCAGGTGGGACCTCTAACGCCAGATTTAGCTAAAAAAAGAAGGGCGGAGTGTCCTTACAGGACACCTAGTGCAGTTTTAATCTAACGTCTTTAAATATTTCTTTAGAATTACCTAAAAGATGACTCTTTTAAATACTTTTTTAATTTTTTCAATTTTTCAAGAGTTAGTACAAAGGATGGCAGATCCTCTTTGCTTTTATTGATATTATTTTTCACCCTTATGATTTTAGATTCTCTCTGATTCAATTTGTCAAATATTTATTTAGGATCACATAAAGGATATATGGGTCTAGCCACAACTCTAATTTGTCTATCCAATTTTCATACAAATTCCATCTTATTTAAATTTTTTTCTAAAGTTTTTGAAAGTATTTGTCATAAAATACTATTAGAAAATTTAAATTTTATTGAAGTATCTTTCGATGCAATAACACATTTAAAATTTTTTCTTGAGAACAGACAACCACATGTACAAGATGATAATGGAAGTATCAAATTTATAAAATACCATTGTAACATGTTTTTTCATAATTAATAATTATTTTTAATAATTCATTTAAAATTTAAATTATAATTTGAAATAAATAAGTTCCAATCTTCCAAATTTCAAACAAAAATTTTAATTCTCTTAATACGACCACTCTGTTGAAAATTTAGTATTTCATAAAATCAAATATTTATCTTCTGCTTTGAATAAGCTTTTAATCCCCACCTTTTGATTAAATATCGTCTAGAACTTTATTTTACTAATTTAGCTTTTGATTGGCGAAATACTTTGATAGTTAAATATCATTTCTTTAGTGAGTATTATTATCGAGTGTAATTCCAAACTATTTAAGGGTTATGAGCAATTCTCTCTCAGGTGGATAACAATTTGATCCAATACGGGAATAGAATCTTGATACCATCTGTCTACAATAAATATGTCTCCTTTTCCGTGATAGTTAAAATGTTTAAATTAAATCGAGCACGGCACTGGAATTAGAATGACTTTCTAATTATTTGAGAGGCCAGCCGTACCTGTTGTAACTCTTGTCGAAAGATGGAGTTATCCGCATACTTGTTTCGCCGATCTTATGGTATACGGCAGCAAGAGTCGATCAGTTAGTTGATGTGGGGTCGTCCCAATTCTAGTAGCAGTGGTAGTCCGAGTTCCAGTGGCAGTCCCTAGACGTTTACAGATAGGTCAAGCCGAGGTCAAGCTGAAGGAGGCGAAGCCAATTCCAATTATACCGGAGTCCAGAACCGTCATTCCACCACCACGCCAACCTGGAAGACCTGCCGTACCGTCTGACATGGTAGAGGACCTTGTTACACACCTTTTTCCTTTTAAAACCGGAAGTTTTGGAATATTCAGCAGTATAATACCCAGGTACTCAAACCAATAGAGCAAGTAAAGACCACCCTTCTGACCGCTAGGGGTCTTGTCGATGCCATACGACCCCTGGAGTATTTTTTTTCTTCACTGAAGTTGCCCGTGCAAGTGAACTTCACACCCTAAATGAAAGGTGACGCCCGAGGCAATCCGAAACCTGCAATAAGGCGCCAAATACTGCTTGACGACGCCAACAGCGTTACAGAGTGAGCAAAACAATAAATGTATAATTATTTAATACATATAAAGTTATTTGTTTGCTTCTTCAAACTCAGAGATCAATAATTTTAAATCGGTCAATACTGATCGTAATTTTTGAAATATAATTGCGAAGAATAATATGAAAAAGAAAAGAATCAATGATAAATCGAGATAAAGTGCAGCCGTCAATGAAACTTAAAAAAAACACCAATGAACTGTTACGATAGTTATCTGTATCCTGTGCTTTAATAAATACGCCGACCAGCAAAAAACTGACCCGACTAACCAGATCGCATTTAACAAAAAAGCAACAATGGACGATTTAGAAAGAGAATGGGACAGTGGCGTAAAAGAACTGATTTATTTCATGAAGATTTAAAAAATTCGTTATTGGAATTTTAAAATTATGATTTGGATTCATCATAAAAAAGTAAACCAAAAATTTTTATAACATTAGGTCTGTGCCTATTAAGAACAAAAATGTAGGGGTTCGAAGTTTTAAAATTTATAAAAGTTTCCTAATTTGTGTAAATTTTATAAAGTTTATGCAAAAATTCTCCATTGGTTTAAGTCATATTTTGACAAGTATAAACAATATTGTATTGGCAATAAAGACATTGACTAAAAAGCTTGACATGAAGTAAGGATTCTTACACTTAAAGGCTCTTGCAAGTATATTTACATAAGAAATAAGCAGTTATAAAATTTATTTTTTTGTCAACCTACGTTCTTTTATAATACGTATGCGAGCAAACATAAATCAACTGTCAGATGTCAAATTTAGTAATATAATTATATAATAATAATAATAATAAAAATAATGTTTATTCATTAATAATAAAGTTACATAGAAGTAGGTATATATATTTTTAAGAAACTACGTTAGAGAATAAACCGGAGAAGCCCATTTATGTCCTGTTTAGGTTACGCATGAGTATAGTTCCCTAACATTTTTTTACATTTCATTGTAAATATCAAAATCAAATCATAAAATGGATGTAAATACAATTTGCGTGGTCGAGGATTTTTGTTAAGAATTCAAAGTTGTCAACATCAACAAACACTGTTTTTCGTAGGTCAGGAATAAAATTAGTTCATATGTATTATATCTTAATTTATATTTTTTAACGTGCCTTGATAAATAATCGAGAAATGATAACGATCTGTCAAATTTTATTTTTTATTTTAACTGCTTATTTCTTGTGTAAATATACTTGCAAGGGCCTTAACGAGGGGTGGGACACTCCATCAATTTTGTACATCTATTTAAAATACACCGTATTTAAGATGTATTTACGTATTTAATCTATATTTAATAAATTTTTAATGTATTTAATGATTATTTAAGTATATTTAAAAATATTTAATTCTATTTAACAGTCCCTACATACGGTTGTATTTAAGTATTTAAAGGTATTTAAAAGTATTTAACTATATTTAAAAGTATTTAATTATATTTAAATCTATTTAACCTATTTTCTTTATGTATTTATCAAATAATCAATAAAGGTTCTTAAAGAGTTTTTTTATTTACTATAAAGTTATTATTTTGTAGGGTTCCGTACTCCAAAGGGTCGAAACGGAACCCTATTGCTCTCACTCGCGTGTCCGTCCGTCCGTCTGTCACACCGGTCCAGCAGCTAAACCGTTGGAGCTAAAATTCTCAAATTTGCACAGTATAAGCATCTTGTTGACCCAAAGCCATATAAATTATAAAAAATATTTTTAAATGTGTTCAAGAGGGGCTCCCATACAGCTAATGGGGGCGTTAAAATAAATTGACCTATCCCATCAATTGAGGTACAGTTGTTTAAAGCTTATTGAGTAGATAAAAGCCATATTTTTTTTGTTTTAAAAAATATTGCAAAACGTAGGCACAAAATTTTGTTCCGAAGTATTTTTTAACTTTCTATTGATCTATGAACTTGAAATTTGTGATAATGTTTATTGTTACGTATATTTTACCAACAAATACCAATATATTAATAAATGTGATTTTTTCATTACCATTCCCTCATTTTTTGGGTTCCGTACCTTTGTATTGCGAATTGTGATATTCCATATTTTATTATTTTTCTATCTTTATCGGTTACGCTGTTGTAACAAATTTGTTCGTTGGATTTCAAAATTTTTTAATATATCTAAGTATATATGCGGATTATGATATTCGATATTTATATTATTTTTATTTGTACTATTACTAATTTTATTAAGAAACGCATTTTTCGTCTCTTAATTTTTTTTCTTCGTCGAACACACATGCACCAGGTTAGTTTTCTTTTCACTTCTTTATATCTTTTTACCAAGTATTTTCGACCTATTGATTCGATTAAAATTTTAAAGTCCTTTAAGAATCCTACCACTGCACAGCTGGCTTATATTCTACATTTGGTACGGAACCCTAAATGTGCGAAGTCTGACATGAACTTGACCGATTTCTTTAACATAAGTACACTTATTAACTCCATTGCAAACATTTTTGGGCCAGTCACCTTTCTCCCGTTTCTAGTGACAGTTGGGGACTGCCTGAGAATCAGAATCAGATTCAGTGCCAAAATGTAATTCATCACTTGAATCGCAGATTGAAAAATCGCTAAGATCACTTCAGTCTTCACTGGAAGATTTTGGTGAATTTGAATTTATCGAAGAAGCAGTAGTCACTTTCTTATGTTTTAAAAGAGATGATTTTACTTCTTTGTTTCATGATTTTTATAATTTTAATAATAATAATAATAATAATAATAATAATAATAATATAATTTATTCATTAATTGGATTACAAGGAAGGTTTATACAATATATAAAATATATAAATTATGGTTCTTCCACTAAAGGCCAAGCCTTGAAAGTGGGTTCTATTTGTTTATTAAATTATTTGTTTTTTTATTAATTTAATTTAATATAATATAAGGGTGTAATATGAAAGATGTAATTTACCTAAAGAACGTCAATAACATGTATAGGATTTTATTTTAGGAACATAATATAGACGTGATTTAATGTAGGAACATAAATAACCTAACATAAGATTGTACTTCAAGAACATAACATAAGATTTGAAGATAACATAACATTCGAATATAGAGAGCTCAACACAAATATAATCAAATTATTTATATAAATTACTTATATAATAATATCAAAAAATGCATGCGCTACTAGCCGAGGGATTTGTGAAAACCATTTGTAAAATTTCTTTTTAAATAGTTTTAAATCAAAATGTTTAATTTCAATCGGTATTGAGCTGTAAAGTTTTGGACCTAAATATTGATACGATCTTTGATAAATCGTTTTTTCGGGTTTTGGTACCTTCGATGAAACTTCTTTATGTCTTGTTTCGTAATTATGATTTATTGGCACTAGATTATTTTTATATTTGTGCTGTCTGACTATAATGCTACAATAGAAAAGTTGTTTTATATCTAATACTTTTGCTTCTTCAAACAATTTGTCTGTAGGGTAAGTATATTTTTTTTTAAATATTATTTTAAGAAAGTATTTTTGAGTTATTTCCAGGTGATGTAGATGAATGTCAGGTGTTCCCCCCCCCCCCAAACAACAATGCCATATCGTAGATGACTTACTACAAGAGCCTGATAAAGCATAATTAACTGAGAAGGAACAAGCAACTCACTAAGAGCTTTAAATCTGGGTAAAAGAGATCGTATTTTTTTTGTTATCATTTTAATGTGTAGGTCCCATTTTAGATGTGAGTCAAGATGTAGTCCTAGATATTTTATATTAGACTCTTTTCGAATATGAACATTATTATCCTCAGAGATATTAAGATAGGTAATGTCAGGTAAGTTAGTTATATAAGGTGTGAGAGGAGTGAAGTAGGTCTTGTCAAAGTTTACAGTCAACAGTTTGGATTTAAGTAATTGTAATATATGTCGAAAATCCTTTTCTACTTTTAGCTTTAGTTCCATCCAACTGTTATCTTGATAAAATATTGCCGTGTTATCAGCAAAACTCACCACACTCCCTTCAGTATTTAAATTTAGGATATCATTGACGTAAGCATAGGACCTAGTATAGTTCCCTGAGGGACTCCATATTCAACTGTTAAGAAACTGATTTTTGTTTCTCCTACTTGTACGCACTGTTGTCGTCCGGTTAGGTAGCTTTCAAAGAGTTGAAGTACTTTTCCTCTTATACCTGTATTTTGTAAGGTTTGCAGTAGCTGGTGGTGACTAACGGTATCGAAAGCTTTAGCAAGATCTATAAAGATGCATAGTGCTGGTTTACTTTGATTCATAGCTTCATACATTTTTGTTGTTAAATAATAAGTTCTATAATCTTTGTTATTTATATTTGAATTAATAAAATAATTTCCACTTATTAATTTAGGTTTTTCAATTGTTAGTTTATAGTTATTTACTTGGATTGGATTGACTAACTCTGGATATTTGTAAGATACCAAATTTTTTGATATGGTGAAAAGTTGCAACACATGAAATTTTTTTATTAGAAATTTGGTACATTCTGATTTCTACGTCCTTTATTACACCATTATTAAATGTACAGAATCCGATTACTTCCCCAATATAAATATTTGTCACTTTTTGAAAAACAGCCCAATCACCAATAGATAGGTTTTTGTTTGAAGCGGAAATCACCGATGAATAAAATGTTCGTTTGCATTCCAAATCTAATGTATAATTTATAAATCTGGGAGAATAAATGCGGGATATTTGTATTTAAAGATATTTAATTGCATTTAAAGTTATTTAAGATAATTTAAATATATTTAGTTCTATTTAACAGTGTCAAAATATATTGTATTTAAATATATTTAAAAGTATTTAATTGAATTTCATTTCATTTAATAGTATTTCAAGGTATTTAGCGATGTATTTTATATTTAAATGTATTTATTAAATAACTTTTGCTGATTTGTACACCTATTTAAGGAGTGTCCCACCCCTCGGGACTTTATGAATCGATTAAAAATTACCACTTCATAAATAAAAATTTAAGAGTAAAAAAGAAGACAAAAAAAAAATAATAATAATAACACAGTTAAGAAAAAAAAAAAAAAAAAAAAAAAAAAAAAATTAAAAGCGTATGCATAAATACAAATAGAAAAACAAACACACAAAATACTGCATGCAATTCGATAAACCGTAGAGCATAAAAAAAAAAAAACTACACTGCATTTGCAATTTGATAAACTGTAGAGCATAAATATATCAAACAATGGTCTGGCTAATTGGTCTCTGCCAAAGCCAATAAACTAGGAAAAAAAAATAAATAAGAAATTATTTAAAAATAAAAATTAAAATGGCTGTTTAAAAGATCCGCTCCTGATGCTACTCCTGGAATAAGTGTTGAGAATGAAAGTGGACTCTATAATGGTTAACGGTATTTGTATTGTTTATAAATCAATGCACGATCTATTTCATTCTTTTACGGTATCTGAACTGAAGATCGTTGATGGTCTGCTTGCTGCATGCTGGCAGGTGTTCTCGTTATTGCTAAACAGCCTGTCGATCAATTTAAAAATCCTGTTGTTGGAATTTTTACATCTGCACAGCAGGAATTCTAAGGCAGGTTGCGTTTTATAAGCTCAACGATTTCGTTTTAATATTTATGTATATTTTAATACAATAAACCAACATTTGAAACTATATTTTTTTTCAACAATGACGAAAATATTCTCTCAAAAGTATAAATTTAATCGACGTTGAAAGAAACGAAAACACAAAAAAAAAACATAATTAATTCTCAAATGCAATTAAAAACATTTAACATTTTTAAAAGTTTTAATTTCAACAAATTTTAAAGTTAGTATAAAGTTCATTTCATGTCGATGAAAAAACATTTGTTAGTTTTTAAAAGAGTTTTCCTCAACATTTTAATTAACTCAAAATCAGCGATCATTAATTAAATTACAGAGTAAAATTTGTCATTGATTATACAAGTTAAAAGTCGGATATTTTACTCTCAAGCAGTGTTGCCAGATCTAAAATGGTCAAGGCGGAAGATTTGCCATGTAAAAAACGGTAGATTTGGATTTGAAAAGTGTAGCTGTCATATGACGTCATAATTTCGTTTTTTGCATTACTGTTTATTAGTGATTAGTAGATTGGATAGAATATTGAATACGACGCTGACGCGTACGACGAAATTTTATAATGAAAAAGTAAGCAGAAAAATAGGCAACAAATAGGGAAAACCAGCGAAAAATAGGAAAGAATAAAGTGAAACAGGTAAAATAAAGCAAAATAAGGATAAACAGGTAAAAATAGGGAAAAAATAGAGACAAAGAAAACAAGAAAAAAAACGGAAATAGGGTGTTAAAAAGGAAATAGGGAAAAATAGGAGAAAACAGGAAAAAATAATGAGAAATAGTGCAAGATTGGAAAAAAAAATTAGTTGGGATAAAATGTAAAGAATAATAAAAAATATTAGAAAAATGGGGAAAATATGAAAAAATAGCGAAAAATGGGGAAAACTAGGGAAAACTAAAATAAAGTGAAATAGCGAAATTAAAGTAGATATTTGCATCTATTTTCGATATATTCTCCATTTTTCCCTGTTTTTCATTATTTTTTACCATTTTTTAGAATCATTCCTTTTTTTTCCCATTTTGCACCATTTCTCATTATTTTTTCCTATTTTCTCCCCATTTCCTTTTTTTGTTTTTCTCCATTTCCTTTTTTTGTTTTTCTCCATTTTTCCCCGGCTGTCCCTATTTTGCTTTATTTTCCCTATTTCCTAAACAAGGAAAAAATAGAGAAAAATAAATAAAAACAAGAACAAAAGAAAATAGGGAAAAAATGGGAGAAAATAGGAAAAAATAATGAGAAAGGATGCAAAATAGGAAAAAAAAAAAGGAATAATTCTGAAAAATATTCAAAAAATAATGAAAAACAGAAAAATAGAGAAAAATAGGGAAGAATAAAATGAAATATATAAAATAAAGTAAAATAGGCACAAACAGGGAAAAATACGAAAAAAATAGAGAAAAATAAAAAACAAGAAACAAAAAAGGAAGTAGGGAAAAAATAGGAGAAAGCAGGAAAAAATAATGAGAAATGGTGCAAAATAGGAGTAATTGGGAAAAATAGTAAAAAATATAGAAAAATAGAGAAAATATGGAAAAATAGCGAAAATGGGGAGAATATGGAAACTATGGAAGAATAAAGTGAAATAAGGAAATTAAAGCAAAATAGAATAAACAGCTAAAAATTATATAGAAAAACAAGAAAAAAAAATAATGAGAAATGGTGCAAAATAAAAAAAAAGGAATACTTGGGAAAAATGGCAAAAAATAATGAAAAATAGAACAAAAATAGGAAAAAATAGCGAAAAATGGGCAAAAGTAGGAAAATATAGAAGAATAAAGTGAAATGGGGAAAATAAAGCAAAATATTGACAACCGGGGAAAATAGAGAAAAACAAAAAAAGGAAATGGGGAGAAAATAGGAAAAAATAATGAGAAATGGTGCAAAATGGGGAAAAAAAGGAATGATTCTAAAAAATAGTAAAAAATAATGAAAAACAGGGAAAAATAGAGAAAATATTGAAAATAGATGCGAATATGTAAAACGGGGTAAAAATATGGAAAAAGAGCAATAGATAAAAATGGGGGAAAATAGGAACAAAAAAAATAATGAAAAATAGAGAAAATAAGAAAAACAGAAAAGGTAGGAAAAAATAGGGAAATATAGGAAAAAATGAAAAAATAGGGAGAGAGAGAAAGAGAGAGATATATATTATATCACGTAGGGAACTTGGTTCCTGACTGGGGTCAAATTTTTTCTGATTTTCTCAATTTTTTGTTCTCTATTTTTTTTTATTCCAGTTTTTTAATTTTGATAAAATTTTATAACCTTTGAAAGTTTTCTAAATTTTTTGAAATTTGTATTTTTTTAATTTCTTATTATTTTTTTACGTTCCCCATATTTATTTTATATTTAATTATTTTTTTACAATTTTTTTTGGTTTCATTTTTTTTCATCGAATCCTTAAAATTTTCTAAAATTTTATTTTCTTCTGGATTTGGTTTTTTTTTAATTTTAGTTTTTTTTAAATATTTCGGTTTTTTATTATTTTTAATTTTAATGGAATTTTCTGATTTATTACTGATTTTTTTCAATTATTCCATATCATTTGATCTGTTTACAATTTTCAGACTTTATTATACTTTCGATATTAGATAAATTCTGTTTTTATTTTTGTAATTTTGCGGTAGAATTGATAGTCTCTATGGTAGAACGGTAGATAGAAAGTAAAAACGGTAGACCTGGCATCACTGCTCCCAAGTTTTATTAATTAATACTCGAAGCACGTTCACTTTCAATTTTTATTTTTTTTATTTAATGCCGCATTGTAAAATCAAAAATGGGTTGTGGCCAATGAACAAATATGATTAGGAATCGATATAAAATTTGGACTAATTAGTATTAGACTTGATGAAATCTAACTGTATCAATTCGAAGGACCAACCTTAATACATTTTTTAACAAAATTGATTTTTGACATATCCTTGTCCGAAAATTACAAAAGGTGCTGTAATCACCGTAACTGATAAATATTTACGTCGTCCCACAGTCTTGAGTCTTATCTATATTTTTTATTTGAAAAATTTACGCGGTGGCACAAAAAAGTATGGAAAAAATATACTTTTTTGTAAATCTGGCAACAATGGCAAAAGTTTTGAAAATTTTAATGATACGAAAATAAACTATAGTGTATACAAAATATATGTGTAAAACCTTATTGCCATTTTGTTTAGTAATGGCGTCATGACTCATAGCAACTGCCACTTCCGGTTGACACCAAAATCTATTCAGATCTAATTTAGGGTATAATAATCGTGTATGTATCCATCCTAACACACTAACACACACACAGACAACATCATGAAAATATTAAAATCGTATTCTAGGGACCCTAAAACGTGTTTATTCATTGAAAACTCACTACCCAATTTTTAGCATGATTTCTATACGTCTCTTATCTGAAGGGCGAGAGGTAAAAGAGAAACAAAAAGATCTATTACACTTTTGTCGACTTAAACACACTTCTACAAATCCTAAAATAACTAGAGAGTCGCATCGAAGTTAATGGAAAATCCATGTGCATCTCAAATCTGTAGAGAATAATACAAAACTATTACATTGTTTCAGTGCATCAAAATAAACTTAACACATTTCGAAGTTGTTTTATTGCGATTGTATTCAACTGATGTTCCTTAACATTGTAAGAAACGTGTCAAGGAAATAAAAAGTTTCCACTATTGGCGCCAAATTATAATTTAAAACATTCTACCTCTTATAAATAAATGTATAAATGTTTCGTTAGAAGTTATTTACTGTAAAACCAGCCCAAACATTTAATCAAGTAAAGTAAGCGCTTTCATGATTTCATGGCCCCACAAGCCCTTAAAGTAAACGAAACAAGTAGAGCTTCAATCCTAAAAGTAAAAATACAACATTAAATATATAATATAAACTCCGTAGACTACTAATTACCCAGTACTCATATAACTTTGTACGAACAAGTTAAAATTTACATTTTGCCTTGATTTTGAATTATAACAGCGCAGAGCTTTAGCAAAGTTGTACCCAACAACTTCATTATTTTAAATGACGGATGAACATACGTGCTCATTATTGTTTTATTATTTTTCATTTTCTTGTTAAGTTTTATTTTTATTTAGTTTAAATCATTTTTAATAAATAAAAAGAAACTCAAAATCAGGTGCTATAATGAATTTAATACAGGTGTAAACGGCAACTAGTTTCGGCTACTTAGCTATCATCAGGCCTAAAAGTATTACAATGTTTAAAAATTTAGGTCTGATGATGGCTCAGTAGGCGAAACTAGTTGCTGTTTATACCTGAGTTTCATTTCATTTATTGAACACTGGACCACATTTTGGATATGGATAAAATTTTGTATTTAAATCATTTTTATTATAATAAATAAAACTACTTCTATCACATTATCATTGTTATACCGTATCCTGTTTCTTTCAGTGTCTTTCAGGTTAGAGAGAATACAGGAAACTTACGTTGACCAGATAAATATTCTTATGGGTAGAAATACGATCATCCCGTCCAAACATTGAACAAAAATTTATTTATTTAGGTAGCATATATTAGAGATATACAGTATAGCGCAAATTTAATTATTCAATATTGGTATTTCGTAAACCATTATAGATACAAAGTTTATAAACTACAAAAAAAGATGCGTATTCTCAAGACGAATTGAATAGTTTTTCCAAATTAAAATATCAGGACCAGTCTCCGAGATATTTGGGGTAAACCGAAATTGACGAAACCGGAACTGGTATTTGAATAAAAAAAAACAATCAATTCGTTTTGAAAATACACAGTTTACCAGTTTGTTTCGCAATCACAATAGTATTCAACTAAATTTACGCCACCCTGAATTTTAAGTCTATTTTCGACACAAAGCTACTTCTAAGTAGGAATTATCAGTTTTTGGCAGTTTTCTAATATAAACGTAAGTCTTTTCTTCGGTTGTAAGAGAGTTTATACGACTTGATTGTCAGAAAGAAAATCAAAGTTATTTATTTTTGTCAACGTTATTGTTTTCAAATAAAATGCAATTTAAAATAATTTTTGGGCGAGATTTTAATATAAGAATATAAGCAGTTGGGGTGAATTCTTCGACGACGTTTCGGGTTATAAAGACAAACAAGAATGCCTAGTTGAAATTATCCATCTTCGGTTTCCTTTATCCAAGCACTGGCATTTTTAGACTTCTAAACCCTAACGGCTCTGTCTGTCTGTCCGCATTTATAACTCAAAAACGAAAAGAGATAGAGACAAGCGGTAAACGGTAATAAACTCAGCATACCTTGAAAAGCTCCCAAACAGATTTTCAGATTCCGGTTTCAAAACTGGTTTTACAAACCGGAACCTTAAGCAATAGTACCGGTTTAAAAAAATATCAATTCGACGTGAAATTTAACGATGAATCGATATTTGTAAACAGATTTGATATATCTTTTACGGTTCATGAGATAATCGCATTTTTGTTTAGAAGTCGTCACGTGAATGCTAACGATAGGAGCTTCTATGGCTTGTTTATATTTGACCGGCCTCGTTGAGGATATTGTTCATTCTTTGGCGTAAGTTACTAACATAATCTTCACCAGCGGTCTCTTCTCTTGGAGACACGCAAACTTCAGTCTCGCAGTTCTCGTCCCACAGTAATGCTGGCAGGGGTTTGACCCATTGAATCGTATACCCACGCACCATATGCCATCAGAAATTGGTAAAGATACTGGTCCCAATCTCTGTAGTGGTCAGAGACTACTTCTGATAAATGCCTATTAATGGTCCTATTAATTTGTTCCACTATTCTATGGGATTGCGATGTAATGCTGTGGTTATTAATCTGTAGAAGTTTGCTGATTCAAATGAGACTCGAAATGTTTTCCTTGGTTGGAATATAACTCTAAGAGATTACCAAAATGGTTCATCCATTCCTTGACAAAAGCATCAGCAACGGTCAACGGTATAAGCTTCAGCTCATTTACTAAAGTAGTCCATCACCACCACAATGTACTTTGTGTGACCTCCCAGCCCTTGACCTGTTTATCTCATGAAAAAAGCGAGTACAAAATAACAAACCGATGGCCATTTCCTTAAGAATCTTCAGTACTCAAATTTATCACAAAATATACCTGATCATCTAGTGCTGTTAAGTTAGGACCCACGTTGTAGTAATAATAATAGCATTATTATTACTAATTGTAATAACCCCAGAAATTCTTTTTAAAGGATGGTGAGAAGTGAAAATAAACCAAAACATAAAAATCTCAAGAAATTATTTATTCATTAAGAAAATTTACTGAAGAATGATGGCGTCATTTGGCATAAAAGGTATAGGGAAAACCGGACAACCGGAAGGCCTAACCACCATCGTAAAGAATGTATTAATTATAAATTAAAAAATTGTGTTGACAATACATAAATTCCAGTCCTTCCAACAAATACCCACCCCCGGAACATTTACCAACGAATTTGTACAAAAAGTTCTTAATAACTTTAAGTAAATACCGTAAATGTCATCAGATTATGTGCACTGTCTCTCTCTGCATTATTGGCAGTATTGTTCTTTTATTATTATATTATTATTGTTTTGATATCAGTGATATCATCTTTTGTATGGACAATCCTACTAGATTGCGACCGAATCAATACCAGCGCTGCAAGCCTTATGTTCAGACTGAATACTCGTTGGACCATAATTTAGAAAAAGATAATGAGATTGACGCAGTACGCCTCTGCGTAACACTGACAATATATTTTAGAAAAATATATGATGGGGGGGGGGGGTTTCTACGTATTGACTGCGGACTTCAATGAAAACCATTAGCCTAACCGTGTTTTTCTGTTATATCTGCTATCTATTATGGGTTTTAAATTAAATGTTAGTTCATACAAATTATTATTGGTTTACATATATTTTGTTAGTGTTTTTTAAAAAATATAAGATAAAAGTTGTTATTTAGGATGGTACAACTAGCCCCCCACGCTAAGTCCCGAAATCTTATAAGCTGTTTTAGTCGATACTTATTTAACCTTTGGATCAGGAACTATAAGAAGTTGGTGAATTAAAATATGCAAATACTTAATTTAGCGTCGGGTCGAATAGCGTAGCGACGCTAAATGGACGTAAAATATTGTAACTTCTGCTAATGGCGTTCGTAGGTGAATTTGTGGGAATGGACTGGGTTTTGAAGAAGTAAAACCCAACTGTTTGTTCTAATTATCGGCGTCGTCGTCTCGGCGCTGAATACAGGAACTTCGGTGACGGTGTTGATAGTTTGAAATTTTATTTTGACTGATCCCTCTCTGAGCTACGAACCCCCTTTTTAAGCCGAGTTATGACGTAAACATTTTAAGTCATAATCTTGTGTGGTCCATATTTCCTTTTCGTTTTCATGAACGTTATCTAACCCTCAATATTTAGAATTATTTACTAATATTTCAACATTCTAACTTTTGTAATTTAATATTTTAGACATCTAAAAAAACTCTTATGATACGGCTCTGTCCGTCTGTCTGTCCAGCGCTATAACTCAGGAACCACAACAGATCGAGACAAACAGACAATGGCAATAGACTCAGCATCCCTTGAATATGTGCCCAAGCGAGTTTCAAGTTTCTGCGACTTCCGGTTTCAAAACTTTAGAATTATAAGATGTATGATTTTTTAGAAGTCTCATTTGCCTGCTTACCAGTGGGCGCCGATTAAATATTTTTAAATGGTTCAAGTGTGTATTATCGTTTTGTAGAAACATGTACTGAGATGAATGTCTTTTGGGAAAATAACTTGGCTTCGATAACTAGATAAATAGAACACATTAAATATAATATGTTTTGATTATCTCTCTAAAATTCCTGGAAACAAACTTAAGAGGCCCACACACCACGTAACTTTTGTGTTTGCCGGTTAGAGAATTAACCATGGAAAATGTGCTTGGATTCTAATAAATAAGATGTAAAAATATTTTTTTTAGTATTTTCCGGTTTATGTTAAATAATAAATAATTATACCCTCTAGTCTAATTTTTTCTGGGCAGAACAGTGTACAGCGCCATAAAACATAATTATTCGTATTTGGACGAGAACTCGCCTAATATAGCAACTAAAAATATGCTGTTTTTTTCATGATATTTAAAATATTTATGAGAAGAGCGCGTCTTTACTACATTTTTTAAATTTGTCTAGAGAAAAAAGTTGATAGTCGTATCACTTTCGGATTGCGGATGTAATGCTGTAATTAACTACAGAATCGATTGGTGAAAACCGCAGCTTCCTATCTTTAATATTAACGGAGCGCTCGCCCGGAACGATTTCAGGCAAGATAACATATGGTATTGGCGCCTCTTAATAAGACGAGACAAAATACCAAAATAGAAATTGTTAAAAAAATAAAAATAATATACCGGGGGTTGGTTCGTCACACTAATTTATTTAAATAATACACCTTCTAATTTATATGAAACACGACTAACAAAATATATTAATTTATATAACACAACACACAAAATTCAATTAAATTTTCTCCGTCCTTACGGTTATTTACAATCATTTTGCTTGACCTGGAACGCTCACATCGCTCACAGAATAGTCGATGGATTTCTCGCACGCTATTCATGAGTCACTAAGATTTTATGTACACAGGGCCGACCTCGTTATAAAATGTTATAGGTTATGTGTCGAAATACTGTCGTAATATACGTTATATTGTTATGAAATATTTTTAAGCTGGTGCCAGTGAAATTGATAATTTAAACAGATTACAGAAGAAATAAAGTCATGTGCATGGATTAGTAAGAACATCGTATAAGTAAAATTGAAAATGAACCTTTGTTGCTCGACAATGGATAATTTTCTTCCCTAAATGAACCAACGCGATAATTTAATGACGTCGTTATAATACCAACACTGATATTCCGACGTGTCCTATACATCCCAAAGGTGTGTCCGCAATATCCTTACAGCAAAATACACTTTACAAAGGGCGACAACGAAGTAAGTCTATCCCCGTAAACTCTATATTTAGCTTTGAATAATGAATGCCGTTGCTAACGACCGTTGGTTGTTCTCTGTAAATATAAAATATCGGGGTAATAAACAGGTGGGTTTGCAAATGTAATTTAGGATCCAATTACTAAAATGTATTAGGAGTGTGCATAACAGAATCTCATTGTTCATTGCACCGTTGGTTTCTGTCAAATACGGGATAGCTCATCGAAAATTACTGTAAGCGTTGTTTGTGTTCAATGGAAAATATTAAATTGGTTTTTTACTTATTTGTAATCACACCCGGTCAACTCCATTTAGTCAAATAAATTAATAAGTCTTGTTTTCGAATGTCGATTAGAATAACAAATTTAAAAATCACTATTTTTTTTAATGTATCGGATGAAATATCATTAATATCTTTTTCCACATTTTTTTTATTTAATAATTACATATTACATTAATACATATCATGATTTTTTGTTCATTAATAGAAAACAATAAAAAAATTCATCAATATTAGTTAAGCCTTCGTTCCATTTAAAAGGACATTTATTAAAATTGAAGCAACAGAAATAAAAACATTAAAAAGCGTAAAAACCAAGTATTGGGAGTGGATGGATAAATAATATTAAAAAAGAAAATATTTGAATCTGGAAACAAAAATATATAAAATCAAATCTAATAAGTTATCGATATCTCAAATGTCAAGTTTTCAATAAAAATACAAAATCAAGTATCCCAAGTTATATTGTTTTATTAGCAGGGGACCAGTTTCGGTTACAAACCATCATCAGGTCTATAAGTACATGCCTCCAAATTAGAATTTTACAAACAAAATATAATTATTTTAAGCAAAATTTACCATTTATTATTAAATATTACCACATTAACAAATATTTTCCAAGTCTTTTTTTAGTTCAAAGAATTCTCAAACATTATTTTGGACATTAATTGGACGATCCTTTGTTAAGAAATGATTGAAATTCACTTTCATAAATTTTAAAACAATAAATTTAGCAATTGGGCAAAAAATGGTGAATAATATTGGACAATTTTTAGTTCAAAGAACTCTTAAAAATTAATTTTGAATAATTATACCTACAAAGTAAAATAATTGGACAATTTTTAGTTAGAGTAATGATTGAAATTTACTTTGATAAATTTTAAAACAATAAATTTTTCATTTGGGCAAAAATGGTGAATATTGGACAATTTTTAGTTCAAAGAATTCTTAAAAATTAATTTTGCACAGTTATAGCTGCAAATTAAAATAATTGGACAATTTTTAGATAGAGTAATGATTGAAATTTACTTTGATAAATTTTAAAACAATAAATTTTTCATTTGGGCAAAAATAGTGAATATTGGACAATTTTTAGTTCAAAGAATTCTTAAAAATTAATTTTGAACAGTTATACCAGCAAATTAAAATAATTGGACAATTTTTAGTTCGAGGAATAATTGAAATTCACTTTGAAAAATTTTAATACAATAAATTTATCAATTGGGCAAAAAATGGTGAATATTGGACAATTTTTAGTTCACAGAATTCTTAAAAATTAATTTTAAACAGTTATAGCTGCAAATTAAAATAATTGGACAATTTTTATATAGAGGAATGATTGAAATTCACTTTGATAAATTTTAATACAATAAATTTATCAATTGGGCAAAAAATGGTGTATATCGGACAATTTTTAGTTCAAACAAGTCTTAAAAATTAATTTTGAACAGTTATAGCTGCAAATTAAAATAATTGGACAATTTTTAGTCCGAGGAATGATTGAAATTCATTTTGGTAAATTTTAAAGCAATAAATTTATCAATTGGGCAAAAAATGGTGAATATTGGACAATTTTTAGTTCAAAGAATTCTTCAAAATTAATTTTGAACAGTTATAGCTGCAAATTAAAATAATTGGACAATTTTTATATAGAGGAATGATTGAAATTCACTTTGATAAATTTTAATACAATAAATTTATCAATTGGGCAAAAAATGGTGAATATTGGACAATGTTTAGTTCAAAGATTTCTTCAAAATTAATTTTGAACAGTTATACCAGCAAATTAGAATAATTGGACAATTTTTAGTTCGAGGAATAATTGAAATTCACTTTGAAAAATTTTAATACAATAAATTTATCATTTGGGCAAAAAATGGTGGATATCGGACAATTTTTAGTTCAAAGAATTCTTAAAAATTAATTTTGAACAGTTATACCAGCAAATTAAAATAATTTGACAATTTTTAGTTCGAGGAATGATTGAAATTCACTTTGGTAAATTTTAAAGCAATAAATTTATAAATTGGGCAAAAAATGGTGTATATCGGACAATTTTTAGTTCAAACAATTCTTAAAAATTAATTTTGAACAGTTATAGCTGCAAATTAAAATAATTGGACAATTTTTAGTCCGAGGAATGATTGAAATTCATTTTGGTAAATTTTAAAGCAATAAATTTATCAATTGGGCAAAAAATGGTGAATATTGGACAATTTTTAGTTCAAAGAATTCTTCAAAATTAATTTTGAACAGTTATAGCTGCAAATTAAAATAATTGGACAATTTTTATATAGAGGAATGATTGAAATTCACTTTGATAAATTTTAATACAATAAATTTATCAATTGGGCAAAAAATGGTGAATATTGGACAATGTTTAGTTCAAAGATTTCTTCAAAATTAATTTTGTACAGTTATACCAGCAAATTAGAATAATTGGACAATTTTTAGTTCGAGGAATAATTGAAATTCACTTTGAAAAATTTTAATACAATAAATTTATCAATTGGGCAAAAAATGGTGTATATCGGACAATTTTTAGTTCAAACAAGTCTTAAAAATTAATTTTGAACAGTTATAGCTGCAAATTAAAATAATTGGACAATTTTTAGTCCGAGGAATGATTGAAATTCATTTTGGTAAATTTTAAAGCAATAAATTTATCAATTGGGCAAAAAATGGTGAATATTGGACAATTTTTAGTTCAAAGAATTCTTCAAAATTAATTTTGAACAGTTATAGCTGCAAATTAAAATAATTGGACAATTTTTATATAGAGGAATGATTGAAATTCACTTTGATAAATTTTAATACAATAAATTTATCAATTGGGCAAAAAATGGTGAATATTGGACAATGTTTAGTTCAAAGATTTCTTCAAAATTAATTTTGTACAGTTATACCAGCAAATTAGAATAATTGGACAATTTTTAGTTCGAGGAATAATTGAAATTCACTTTGAAAAATTTTAATACAATAAATTTATCATTTGGGCAAAAAATGGTGAATATTGGACAATGTTTAGTTCAAAGAATTCTTAAAAATTAATTTTGAACAGTTATACCAGCAAATTAAAATAATTGGACAATTTTTAGTTCGAGGAATGATTGAAATTCACTTTGGTAAATTTTAAAGCAATAAATTTATCAATTGGGCAAAAAATGGTGTATATCGGACAATTTTTAGTTCAAACAATTCTTAAAAATTAATTTTGAACAGTTATAGCTGCAAATTAAAATAATTGGACAATTTTTAGTCCGAGGAATGATTGAAATTCATTTTGGTAAATTTTAAAGCAATAAATTTATCAATTGGGCAAAAAATGGTGAATATTGGACAATTTTTAGTTCAAAGAATTCTTCAAAATTAATTTTGAACAGTTATAGCTGCAAATTAAAATAATTGGACAATTTTTATATAGAGGAATGATTGAAATTCACTTTGATAAATTTTAATACAATAAATTTATCAATTGGGCAAAAAATGGTGAATATTGGACAATGTTTAGTTCAAAGATTTCTTCAAAATTAATTTTGAACAGTTATACCAGCAAATTAGAATAATTGGACAATTTTTAGTTCGAGGAATAATTGAAATTCACTTTGAAAAATTTTAATACAATAAATTTATCATTTGGGCAAAAAATGGTGGATATCGGACAATTTTTAGTTCAAAGAATTCTTAAAAATTAATTTTGAACAGTTATACCAGCAAATTAAAATAATTGGACAATTTTTAGTTCGAGGAATAATTGAAATTCACTTTGATAAATTTTAATACAATAAATTTATCAATTGGGTAAAAAATGGTGTATATCGGACAATTTTTAGTTCAAACAATTCTTAAAAATTAATGTTGAACAGTTATAGCTGCAAATTAAAATAATTGGACAATTTTTAGTCCGAGGAATGATTGAAATTCATTTTGGTAAATTTTAAAGCAATAAATTTATCAATTGGGCAAAAAATGGTGAATATTGGACAATTTTTAGTTCAAAGAATTCTTCAAAATTAATTTTGAACAGTTATAGCTGCAACTTAAAATAATTGGACAATTTTTATATAGAGGAATGATTGAAATTCACTTTGATAAATTTTAATACAATAAATTTATCAATTGGGCAAAAAATGGTGAATATTGGACAATTTTTAGTTCAAACAATTCTTAAAAATTAATTTTGAACAGTTATAGCTGCAAATTAAAATAATTGGACAATTTTTATATAGAGGAATGATTGAAATTCACTTTGATAAATTTTAATACAATAAATTTATCAATTGGGCAAAAAATGGTGAATATTGGACAATGTTTAGTTCAAAGATTTCTTCAAAATTAATTTTGAACAGTTATACCAGCAAATTAGAATAATTGGACAATTTTTAGTTCGAGGAATAATTGAAATTCACTTTGAAAAATTTTAATACAATAAATTTATCATTTGGGCAAAAAATGGTGGATATCGGACAATTTTTAGTTCAAAGAATTCTTAAAAATTAATTTTGAACAGTTATACCAGCAAATTAAAATAATTGGACAATTTTTAGTTCGAGGAATAATTGAAATTCACTTTGAAAAATTTTAATACAATAAATTTATCAATTGGGCAAAAAATGGTGAATATTGGACAATTTTTAGTTCACAGAATTCTTAAAAATTAATTTTAAACAGTTATAGCTGCAAATTAAAATAATTGGACAATTTTTATATAGAGGAATGATTGAAATTCACTTTGATAAATTTTAATACAATAAATTTATCAATTGGGTAAAAAATGGTGTATATCGGACAATTTTTAGTTCAAACAATTCTTAAAAATTAATGTTGAACAGTTATAGCTGCAAATTAAAATAATTGGACAATTTTTAGTCCGAGGAATGATTGAAATTCATTTTGGTAAATTTTAAAGCAATAAATTTATCAATTGGGCAAAAAATGGTGAATATTGGACAATTTTTAGTTCAAAGAATTCTTCAAAATTAATTTTGAACAGTTATAGCTGCAACTTAAAATAATTGGACAATTTTTATATAGAGGAATGATTGAAATTCACTTTGATAAATTTTAATACAATAAATTTATCAATTGGGCAAAAAATGGTGAATATTGGACAATTTTTAGTTCAAACAATTCTTAAAAATTAATTTTGAACAGTTATAGCTGCAAATTAAAATAATTGGACAATTTTTAGTCCGAGGAATGATTGAAATTCATTTTGGTAAATTTTAAAGCAATAAATTTATCAATTGGGCAAAAAATGGTGAATATTGGATAATTTTTAGTTCAAAGAATTCTTCAAAATTAATTTTGAACAGTTATAGCTGCAAATTAAAATAATTGGACAATTTTTATATAGAGGAATGATTGAAATTCACTTTGATAAATTTTAATACAATAAATTTATCAATTGGGCAAAAAATGGTGAATATTGGACAATTTTTAGTTCAAAGAATTCTCCAAAATTAATTTTGAACAATTTTACCAGGAAATTAAAATAATTGGACAATTTTTAGTTCCACGATTCCTTAAAAAATAATTTTGAACAGTTGTAACGGCAAATTCAATTGGAAAATTTTTAGTTAAAAGACTTAATTGAAATTCACTATAAGAAACTGTTAATATATTAGGGAATTGGCCAAAAAAGGTGGTTATTGGACATTTTTTACTTCAAAACATTCTTATATATTATTTTTGAACAGTTGAAGCCGCATATTAAAATAATTAGACAATTTTCAGTTAAAGAAATGATTGAAATTCAATTCGACCAAATTTTAAAGTAATAAATTTAAAAATTCGGCAATACAGGGTGGTTATTGGACAATTTTTAGTTCCACGAATCCTGTAGCAGTAAATTCAATTAATTGGACAATTTTTAGTTAATAGAAAAAATTGAAATTCACTTTAACAAAATTTTAAAGTAATATATTGGCGAATTGGCAAAAAGGACATTTTTTAGTTCAAAAAATTCTTAAAAAATATTTTTAGTTAAAAATTTTAAAGCATATATTGTAAATTTTTTACTGCGTTAAATATTTAATATTCATTGATCATGAATAATAATAAATTTCTTTTTCTTCTTTATTTGTATTGGGCCATGTCCGTAGACATTTGATCCTGATCTTATTGTTGTCCTATTTTTTTTTATATTAAATTAGTTTTCATTTTATTTTCCAAAATCACTTTTTTTAATTATAGTAGGTGATATTAAAAAGTAAATGCAATATATCAAAAGCAATGATTCTGTACTGACCTCACTACTAAGTAGACTATGGTCAATATAATCTAATATTCAAGAAAAAATATCAAAAATCAAATTGTTTATGATCTAAGAATTTCATCAGATTTATTTTCAAAAATAGCAATAAAATTATATTTTAATGAACTCAATTTTGTTTTTGCAAATATATATAAAGACGTAAGACTCTTGTTGCATAAAATAATGTACTTAAAGATAAAAAATAAATACACTGCTGTGACAATGGTGCAGTTATCTGTAAGCAAACTTACAGATACTCAATTGATCTATAACGTTAAGAACAAGCTGTTTATATCGGAAGTTGGTATCAACTTTATTTTGTAAAAAGCACTCCAGTGGAAAAATGTGAAGTAATTTCAAATTTATATATTCCTAACTTATTTTTAATTTGATATTGATGCAAGGTATTTTAAGTCTCGTTTAAATTTATTTCTGATTATCTATTGGTTATGATAACAGAATGTAAATTGTCTGATTATACAGAGTAAGAACGTCAAAGAATTTAATAAAGAAAAATTAGGATACGGACTTTGTTTTTTTATATTAAATGTTATTAATTTGTGATTAAAGTAATTTTATTTTAAACAACTTTTAGTCTCACAAAAAATTGCAATATTATATTAATGTCGTTATTTTTTCTCTTGCGATACTCTTTTTGACGCTGATAATGTGATTATTGTATTAAGTTTTATTAACTTACTTTTACATTATAAAATTACAATAATAAAATAATATAAATTCTGTATGAATTAAAACAAGCTAGCTGTGCATAATGCTTGTTACTCGTATCTCGATACTCGCCTGGAGGGGGCATACCGCTTTTTCGTTACGTGACAATTTCTGTCAGTTAACTTCTACCGCAAGATGCGATAAGAAACTTCGTTCCAATAAATTATTTACGGATTAAATAATACGAGTTCCCTTGGAGTAGTCCCCATTTTATAACCTAATAACAGAGATAATTACAAAATTTCACTGGTTATTTTCGTTTGTTAAGGTAATTTCTAAATAATTTTTTTTCTAATACTAGTAGGTATATGTAAGGGGGTGTAACCCGTCTCGGCTAATCCGATCAGGTAGGCAAGGTAGATATAGCCCGGCTGGGCCGCAACCCAAATAGGTAACCAAATCTTCATAACCCATCCCGGCCGAGGGTATATTTATTATAAATTAACACTCATCTTAAAATAAAAAAATATTCCACGAATTTTAAAGTAATATTTATTAAAAAAAGTTACAATTATGTTATTTACAACTTTTTGTTTTATATAAATCTCTGATTAAAAATTTCAAGAGCTCATTTACAAAACTAAAAGTCGGGTGTGTTTGGTAATATTAACTGTTAAATGTGAATGGAATGATTTACAAACATTAGTTGTTTTATTAATATCTGCCGATGCATTTGTCGAGATATGTTCCGGAAATTTAGATTCCTTCATTAGATATGTTTCCAAAAGTTAATCGGAAACTTTTCCAAATTGTCATTGCGCGGTATTAAATCATATAATTCAAAAAAACAAAAATCATGCACTTTTTCTGGGACCAAAACAATATCTTAACCATTTTCCAACATGTGAATTTATATTTTTGTAATCTAGGCTCAAACCGAGTTTTTGAATTTGACGATACCATCACTGAGTCAAATGAAATCTACAGTGCGTATTTTTTTATTACTCCAAATTTGTAATACTGCATTATGAATTGCAATTTTAAAATCTGTCACTTGTTTCGTTAGAAATTGAAAATTATTTTTTAAACAAAAATTTTGAATGTTTAATAAACAGTTTTTGTAATAATTTTCACTTTTATCTTTTAATAGGCAGACAACTAATGGAATATAATGTCCATTTATAAATCCGTAAACTGAAAATAACTATTTAAATTATATAGTAAGCCAAACTACATAAATAATTTTAAATTTGCACAATAAATTTAAATTATTTTTATAAATAAATAACATTAATATATTTAATCCCTTTACTTGTGGGTTCGATATTAATTTCGTTTACCTGTCGATTTCGGCCGAGATAGGAATCTTAAAAGGACCCAAAAGATATTATAAAATTTAAATAAGATTAACCAAGCCGAGTTGAGAATCGCCCATATTTAATAGAAATCAATAATGTTTTAGGAAAAGAGATAAACATGGTTTTTATTTTTCTACTAATATATACATTTTAGTTATCGATGGATAAACTAAATTGCTGATTTTCACATTAACTTGATTTTACTCATAAATAGATAATTTAAATTTTCAGTTTTATAAAAAAAAACTGATATTGGAGTAGCCCGCGAAATTCGCGTAACCTCAACATCGCTAAATCAGCGTTATGGAAAATTATTCTTTCATATACAAACGTTAATTTTTTGCTTCGCTTTAATAACACACAAATGTTCTCCGTTCTCCATTTAATTCCGTACCTAATTAAGGATATAAAATAATCTACCGAAATATTTTTCAACCATATCGGACTAGCAAAAAATTGCATTCCATTAAATTTATCTACTAGCACAGTGGAAAGAAAATAAAATAAAATAAAACATTCAGGTTGAAGTTATTTTTAGATGGTTTCAAAAATTATTCTTTTTAAAAAATACGGTCCTTTTCCTTTTATTTTTCCACTACCTATCCTCAAAATCAATATACTTTAAAACTATTCAAATAATCTTTGTGATGTAAATTCATCTATCACTGTCACTTCTTATTACTGTTTCAATTATATTCATTAGTAACAAATCTTAACACTATATAAAATATTAATAATTAATTAAATTTCCCTCTCACAAATACCTAATTCTATAAGTACTATTACCGCTTTATTCATTACTTTACACGAGTTTCATCACTAATGTTTCCCATTTCCTCATTCGGAGCTCATCAAAATGATTTCGTTCCATTCAGATTCAGAAAGTTAGTTTGTGCAAATCAGTCGCTAATTCTAAGCATTCCTGAATCTATTTATAGTGAGATTGTTAGATGCATAACATAGTGGAGGTAATTACAAACGATTGCTAGCTTAATTTTAGTGATAAATGGATATGCCTCTCAATAGGAATGTTGAGAATCTGTTTCCAGCGATGTAGATAGAGTTGAATATCCAACAGCTTATCAAAAAAAAACAAAAGTAAGATGTAAAATGGTGTGGACCCAACCATATACAATTGGTATTTGGGTTTTATAGTGCGTGCAAACTTATTCTTCATGGTTCCTGGAATCCCAAGGGTGTGTGATTCAAACTTGACAAGGACGTTCAAGAATGGACTCATCCAGTGATTTTTTTTTATATTTTTATTTTATAATTTTGGCCTACCATAACACATTGCACCGGGTCCAGCACTTTTGAGACCGATCCTGCGGCTATAATTAATTCTTAAAATTTGAAAATTGGGGCTTTAGTGGCTTGTGACGTGGCCCAATTGAACCATATAATATTTTGCTATGTTGTCATATCAATAAAACTGGCAAGAAGTATGTCAAATTTTTCTACAAACGAATAAAGCTAGAATCTTGGCAATGCTGTAGAAAGTAAAACGTTAATTATTGATCAAGAAGCAGCGCCATTTTCAAAATATATTAATTACTTTTAAATTCCAATAAATTCGTTCCTATTGGATAAGTCCATTGTAAATATTTCATACTCTCTCATAACTTTTTCATAAGATTATAATATAAAAAACCATTTGAAATTCATAAGCTGGGGTAGTTTCCAGTGAAATCTGCCAAGTTGAATCTTATATCTGTGGATCTCTGGAAACCTTGTTTTGTTCAAAGAATATGTTGTCTTTCAATAAAACCGAGATACAGAGTGTGGGAACCACCCTGTAAATTTATTTTTAACGTTTCGTTCACGTGACCTCCGAATCCTGTTGAGTGTATTCGTTGTGTGCGAGAAGGCGGAGCATCTTGACAGCCGATGCTAGCGCTTGCCGTGATCAGCACCTGAAATTTTGTCCCGAACATTTTTCGACTGACCGAAACAATACGGAAAGCTCGCGGAAGTCTAGCAGAAATATGTTGTGACGTCAGAATAATAGTTTAAACAGTCCCAATACAAAATTTTAAGGTCCATACAAATGTGAACACACAATTTAACATGGTTTAACCGCTAAATATTAAAATTATTATTAATATATCGGTACGTAATTTAAATTAAATTAAAGACTATATTTTTTGCGTTGGTTCGATGGTTATGCGGTTTAAGACACGGATTTGAAAGCCTATGTCTTGTATATTTGTATGAAATTTTAAAATTTGTGAATAGAAGTTCGTCTTTCCTTAACCCAACAAAATAAATTTTTAAAGTATATATACTTGCTCGGATTTATATCATTAATGTATGTAATTACAGGTCCGTATTTAGGTCCAAATATTAGAATAATTTGTCATTATGTTTTCACCGGAAAAGAATTTAAATAAATATGATATACATGTGTTTAGGGTAAAAAAATTTGTGATTTTTTTTTGCCAAGCTGGATCTAAATTTTTTGTCAAACCTGACTTGGATTTTCTTATATATAATAATCTTCTCACACATTTGATAATATATTAAGATCACTTGTGCAAAACGCAAAAATCAATAAAATACCTACAAGTGCTTGACAATTACCATATTATTACAAAGTCCAGCGATGTCCCAGTTTCCTTTTAATAAACGCTCGCCGATGAGTAAATAAAGCAAAAATCCAACTGGATACAATAAACGCCAACTAAGAAGAGATAAAGCCGCGCATAATTGGGAGGAGTATGACTAATTTCAGGATCTGCGCAATCTCTTCGTATTTGGCTTGCTGTATTTCAAGAGACTCCGGCTACCTTATGAGATGATAAAAATAAATTAGTTATAGTTCTACTGAGTGTTTAAATTCATTAGTAAAATATTACAGTATGTCCGTTTCATAATTAAATTTAAAAAAAAATATCACTAACTAAATATCTTAAGATTCAAATTGAAATAAAAATTCACGGAGTATTCCAGTTAGCATTTCAACCATAAATAACCCAGAACGAAGTAAATTATGAAGTTGGCTACACATTTTCTTGTTAAATTACTTGCAATCTGTGTCACAGCAAAACAAGTTCCCTGTGGAAATAAGTGAGTATGTGTTAGCCATGTGGTGTAAAACTCTTATGCAACTTGAAAGTTGCACTACATACGGTATATTGGACTGACCTCGTTCTAATCCTCAGGGAACTTGTGAAGTTGCTTCTAAATCATTACAAAAACAGAATTGTTGAGAACGATAATGAAGTAGCAAGTGGAGTTGAGGGTTCTTATTTAGCATATTTTCTTGGTTACACTTGCAAATGTTAAGAGTAGTATAATCAATGTAAACCCATTTTTATAAAAAAATTTGTAATGTAAAAATAAATGGATAAATTTAATAACTATTTTTTTTTTAATTTTGACTGAATATATTTTAAAGCCAATAATAAAACCCACCAATGACAAACAATGAGTTATTAATAAATAATATGCTTGTTTTTATGAGCCTACTTCATAAAATTGTAGTATTAACCTTTAGGAAGTATCCTATAAAAGGGGTTTATAGCATAAAATTCGATTATAGCTCAACGTAAACTAGAGTTCGTTTCATACATATATGATGGAAAATGGGATTTTGGAAACAGTCACTTTTAACTGAAACTCATTATTAATAAATGGGCCAAGAGGATTTCTTTCTTACATAATTTTTTTATGGATAAAGATGTAGCGGAAAAGCATAATCAATATTTTGATATTGATAAAGATTTACTAAAATATTTATTTGATTTAATAATTAATTAATATTTAACCCGATTAAGGTGATTACGGATGGAATAATATTAAGTAAAAAATCGGCTATGTCACCCCAGAACTTTCCCATCTCGACCGTAGAGAATATATTATTTATAATTATTATTTTAATTACAAAATACTAAGCATTACATTAATTTATGGAACACATTAAAAATAGCGAGCCCATGGTGATTACGTCTACCGAATTGATAATTCAATGTTGATAATGACATAAGCTGCGCATGCGCATATTGTATATCACACTGCTACAATTAGGATCTCCTAAAATCATGTGTGAAAACTATTGGGAATTCGGGAAAATTTTTCATAGTGGCGCAACTATTGGAAATTCTAGAAAAAGTTTTAGACACAAGTTGTACGGAATTGTATGCTCTAAAACTTTGTACTACAACATTTTGCACTAAAGTGTATTGTTTGTCCTCAAAAATCAAGAAAAACTAGAGAAAACATACATGCACATTTTTACGCGCTCTCTAGTGGCGCAACTATTGGAAATTGTGGAAAAAGCTTGAAACAAAACTTGTAGGGAATTCTATGCTCTAAAATATTGTACGACAACATTTTGCACCAAAGTGTATTGTTTATCCTCAAAATCGAGAAAAACTAGAGAAAACCGACATGCACATTTTTTACGCGCCCTCTAGTGGCGCAACTATTAGAAATTGTGGAAAAAGCTTGAAACAAAACTTGTAGGGAATCCTATGATCTAAAACTTTATACTAAAACATTTTGCACCAAAGTGTATTGTTTATCCTCAAAATCGAGAAAAACTAGAGAAAACCGACATGCACATTTTTTACGCGCCCTCTAGTGGAGCAACTATTCTAAATTCTGGAAAAAGCTAGTGATAAAATTTTTAAGGAATTTTATGCTCTAAAACTTTGTACTACAACATTTTGCACTAAAGTGTATTGTTTGTCGATAAAATTTAAAAAAAGTAAAAAATTGTTACATGTGTATTTAATCAATGTCGGTCTTGAGGACCTTCTACTGTAGCAATTTAAACCAAAAACTAATGGTCGCATTCCAGGCACAAATTTCAGCTTGATTGGTCAAACGGTTCGGCAGTTATCGTGGAAGATTACACATAGACAGACCATACGGTGGAAATGGTTTTAATCTTCTTGGGGGACCTCAAAATGGATATTTCCATCGATATCTCGATTTTTTTTGCTTGTTCACCTTATTCTACCTTTGAAGGGTCCGGGAAAGTAAAAATTAATATTTGGGTACAGTAAGCGCCAACTAAGAGTAGATAAATCCGCGCATTATTGGGTGGACTATGGGATCTACGCAACCCATCATCATAGCTAGGATGAGGTAAATCCGCTTATTATGGGTGCAGTATGACGAATTTCAGGATCTGCGCAACATTTTTGGCTGTTTTACATTAAATTGGGCAATAAAAACTTGTTACTTTCAGAAATAAATGAATGTGACTCAATAATTTTTTAGTACTTGCATTGTTGGAAAATTGTTATTTTATATGTTGTTACCTTTTATATTGCTGTTGTTACCATGAGTTTGTATATAATTTTTTATATTTGGACCATTTTAACATCGGTCTGCATTGGACTAATTGCTAATTATAGATCATAATTAGAAATTGAAAAATATGGCGACCATGACAGGACTCGATGTTGATGGAATCGAAAAATTGATGAAGGAGTTAGATTGGCAGAGGACACCTTTCGACAAGATATACGAAATTATTTCGAATCAGTTTCCACTGGAGCACCATGACATCGCTGAGGTTCAAGGTCATCTGAAGCTTCTCGAGAAAAAATTTGAAGCATTATCTGTACTAGATAAAAAGCTCTTCGATTTCCTGTTAGAAATATCTTGGAAGCTCAATGTAGTCAGTGCACCCTGGTGGGAGCGATTGATAAGGGTTGTTAAACAATTACTTCGTAAAGTGTTAGGTAAATCTTGTTTAACTTATGCAGAGTTTTATTCTGTATTGTGTGATTGTGAATCTGTAGTGAATTCCCGACCCTTAACTTATTTGTCGGAAGATTCGTATGATTTAGTTCCTATAACATCTTGTTTCTTTTTACAAGAGATAACCCAAACTGGTGTTCCGGACTTGGATAAGATAGATTCAACGTATCTTAAAAGAAGATGTAGGTACAGACTGAAACTGAGAGGTGATTTGAAAAAACGATTTAGAAAAGAATATCTCGGTCAACTGATTCTTCTCAAACGGAGGCAACATTGCAATAGAGTAAAGGTAAGTGATGATTTTTGTAGCAAACTCGACGTATCGCAATGAGACAAATTCAACAGTATATCATTTGATATCATTATTGTTACAAGTTTTTTTGAGTTATTTTATGAAATCCGGTCCCAAAAATATTGAAAATTTTGGAGCCGGTCTTGTAATTTAAAAACGTTCAAAATCATTCAAACTGGGGATCTAGTAATTAGATGTATTTGCTTTCTGCTGTTCCTTAAAGGGATTCTTTATTAAGAACAATAAAATTATTTATCAAGTTAGACCGTTCCCAGACTTCTGAAAGACCCTGTATATATGACAAGTTTATTGACCATTATTTTTTTATTGTCATTATTTTTTTTTGAGATATTGCTACCTCGATCTATATTACAAAATATAAACTTTATGACAACACTGGGAATAATGAGAAAATTGAAATATAGGAAAAAATTCGGAAAAAAATAGAGAAAAGGGAAAATATAGTGAAAAATAGGAAAATTTGTGAAAATAGTAAAAAATAGGGGAAAATAGGAAAAAATAGAGAAAAATGGGGTAAATAGACAAAATTTTGGAAAAATAGGAAAATTAAGAAATTAAGGAAAAAACAGAGAAAAATAGGCAAATTTGGTAAAAATATTGAATAATAGGACAACTTGAGAAAATCAAAATTTAGGAAAATATATTGAAAATTAGGGGAACATATTGAAAAAAAGAGAAAAATTTTACAAGTAGGAAACTTTTGGTAAAATATTGAAAAATGAGGGAAAATAGAGAAGAATGGGTAATATGGTAATAAACTTGGGAAAAATATTAAAAGTTTGGAAAAAATAGTACAAAACAGAGAAAAGTGGGGAAATTTGCTAACAACAGTTAAAATTAGGAAAAAATAGGGAAAAAGTGGAATAAATAAAAAAAATAGGATAAAAATATGGAAAAATAGGGAAAACAGCTAAAAATAGAAAATAATAGGGATAAACAGGGACAACAGAAGAAAATAATGATAAATGGGAAAAATATAAAGAAATGGGGATAAATAGGAAATAATAGGAAAATTCCATAAAAATAGCGAAACATGCAAAAATAGTGAAAATAGAGGAAAATTGGAAAAAAAAGGAAAATAGTGGTGAAAACAGGAAGAAATTATGAAAACCATAAATACATAATGAAATGGGAAAAATAGGAAGAAATGGGAAAAAATAGTTAAACATAGGCAAACTAATTAAAAATTGATAAAAGTAGGGGAAATCAGTAAAAAATAGTAGAAAATACTGCAAAATAAGGAAAAATAAGTACAAATAGAGACAAATAGGAAATAAATAGGAAAAAAACGGCAAAAATATGAAAAAAATCAGAATATAGAGACAATAGGGAAATTAGAGATAATTAGAGAAAATTCTGGAAATATAGTGAAACATATGGGAAAATAGTGAAAAATAGACAAATTAAATAAAACGAGGGACAAGTAGAAATAAACAAAAAAAAATAATGAAAACGGGAAAAATAGGATGAAATAGGAGAAATTTTCTTAGAAACTGAAGGTTCTAAGAGATTAGACTGGCCGCTAGCTTTGGTAGAGAGTGTATTTCTTGGAAAAGTTCGGGTAGCTGGGCTAAGAACAAAAAAACGGTTACGTAGTCAGACCAATACAGAAGATTTTTAAGTTAGAGATGGATGAGGATGATGATCAAAGGCAAATACAGAAAATCGTAAGGAATAGAAGAAAGATGAAGATGGCTTCTGAAGGAGTGTTCGAAAGCTGCGCCAGATATGGTAACACGATATGGAAAGAAGATTAAGAAACCTACCAGGTTTTAATGTTTGGTGGTGGGAGTATGTTGGAAAATTGTTATTTTATATGTTGTTACCTTTTATATTGTTGTTGTTACCATTAGTTTTTATATGACTTTTGTTTTTAAGAAAATAATAAATAGATTTGTCAGAACCTTTTGTCACTGAAGGTAATTTTTTATATCTTGACCATTTTAAGATCGGTCTGCATTGGACTAATTGCTAATTATAGGTCATAATTAGAAATTGCAAAATGCATAATAAATAATGTATTATGTATCTAGATATGTATTTAAATTAAATAATTTATAAGCACCGTACTAAATTCGTTTCTCCTTACTCCGAATCCCCTAGTCGATGATTGTTTACGAATAATATACTTTTAGAATTCCCAAAATCAGATTCGTAAACCAATTCAATTGTTATATATTCTAAATATTATCAAATAAATTTACTTACCGGATGAATAGATCAATTTGTTTAATAAACAGCTTACCTGAAAAGAAAAAATAAATTACAATTTTTTATTTTAAAAGTAAATTAAAAAAGGTTATTTATGTTATACCATAAAAAAACAATCCATACAAATGTAAATTTTTTTTAAAGCATATCAAAATCGAATCTGTACAAAACTCAATTAAACTGAAATAAATCAAATTTTTTTTTTAATAAATTTTTTTTTGATTAATGCTCTATTCTAGCGTCCTCGCATCGAATCGAGACTCTATTGTTATTGTTCGCCGATATATTTCATTTTTATATTAAAATTGAAATATGTATTGGAGTGAATGCCGGCCGCGGCAGGGTCTAGAAGCCATAAAAATATTGCTGACCATTTAGGATCCAAAATGGAATCTTTCCAGAGCCATGTGTTAGTCTCCGGGGAAACACCTATATAACGCGTCATCGAGAAATATGTCGTAACTTCAGGATGAGCTGTTTTATTGGGTCATTTTTCTTTATCCAATCAAATCTTTATGGATCACATACAAAGTAGGACGTGTTAAATCTATATCAGTATTTGTTGTTTTTGGTTTTTACAAATTGAAGTATATATAGGTTCAAAAATATGTTTAAAATAAATACTATAAAAATAGTCATTTATTATTTTAGTTTAATTTTATAATCTTTTAAAAACAAACACTAATATTTGATTTTTTTTAGTCATAGAACTGGAGTCAGTTCTGCTTTTTGGTATCGTTAATCCCCGATTTTATGTGGTACAAATAATCAGTGGTACTTTGCACATTTATATGACATAAAAATTTCGATGAGGTTATCTACCCGCGCTCAGTTGTACTGGCCAATCATTTTATATGTGGTTTACAGTCAATGGTGTGTATTAGGCCAGTATCTTTAACTAATTCTATGAATAAAAGAAAATAAATTACGAATTTCAACAAAAAACAAAGTAAAAATAAATAAATAACTATGGGATAAAATGAAAAAAGAAAAATTGTACTACTTTATGCAAACCTTCATAAAAAAGTATTATAAACATCGTAAATATTTGTTGTGTTTGGATTAGTATAAGTCACGGGTAATCAGTTTTTACAAAACTGAATGAAGTACAAGAATATTATTCTTGAAGGATCTCAGAAGATTTTTAGGTTGTAGGTTAGGTTAGGTTAGGTTCAATGTGAGTGGAGCGTTTGCTCGCCCCTCCTCTGCGGCCAACAGAGGCCTATTGTGGCTCACTCCTATGGGCTATAATTCACCATACAATCCACACCTTCTTACGAAGTCTATGGTGGTATATTTAGGTGAAGCCTCCTTGAAGTCGGTAGGCTCCAGCTGTACAAAACCAAACGTACGAAGCCTATTCATTTCCAGGGCAGGGCAGGAGCATAAAATATGCTCCGCCGTTTCGTCTTCCACACTGCAGAAGCGACAGTCCGATGTTTGACTCAGACCTAGTTTCTTCAGATGGTACTGCAGACGACAGTGCCCTGTCAGCAGTCCAATTAGGATGCGTAGATCACTTCTACTCCATTCTAGGATCTGCGATAGGGTGCTACCTGAGTGTTTGACTATAAACGCCTTAGAGTGAGCTAACCCAGGAATATCTTTCCAGTGCTGGAGAGTTTTCCTCTCGGCCCATTTCCAGATAGTGTCTTTGGCACTGCTTTTGGCTATGCCAAAAAATGGTTTCGGTCCAATGAACTCGGATTCTGCACCTCTTTTCGCAAGGGTGTCGGCTTTCTCATTGCCCTCCACCCCTTCATGCCCAGGTACCCAGAGTAGGGTTACTCTGTTACTGGTAGCAATGCGATTCAGGGATTCGATGCAGTTTCACACCAGCTTCGAGTCCAGCCGGCTGGAGCTCAGTGCTTTTAAAGCTGCCTGGCTGTCTGATAAAATATATTTTGTTTTAATTGAAATTCGTTTTGATTACTTCTTGTACTGTAAAACTATAAGTTGATATGGAAAGATAATTTCAACATTGTATTACAACCCTTTCGGTCACGACTTTTTGTTCTTTAAGAAAATAAGTTCAAAATGAAAGTACGTAATATATAATTGTTTTAAATATTTTTAGAATAATCCGAATCATTTTGACGTCACTGTTTTTGAGAAAAAAATGTTCGTTTCAACGAACATGGTGACTACAAGAGTGAACTAAAAACTTTATTATATGAAAAAAGTACATTTATTTATGGTGAAAGTCCCAAAAACAGTTTCTATCCCGATTAATGCATAAATGCACTTTACATTTTTCACACTGAAAGTAAGTTTTCTTTTGGCAAGTTCCATTCTTACATCTTGACCCATCTTTAGTTTGATCAAATAAAGCAATCTGATCAAGGCGAACCTCTGATAATGGTCTTACTTCAAGTTTGGCTCGCTTCGATGTAGACGGGCATGTGTTTGGTGGGGGTGAAGATGAAGAGGCAAGGTCGGCTTAATCGTTTTTTTATAAATTGATAGGCAAGAATAAGAAAATCAGCAATGTGCATTCTAAAATGTATTAAATCTAGTATTTTGGTCTTTGGGAGTCCTCTTTAAATTGCAACCAACTGTTTGCATATGCCATATAAATTGCACGCGTAAACATACGTAAAGTCCATTTCCTTGACTTGATGAAAGAATGATAAATACTAATAAGAAAATCTAACTTGTCCACTCCACCCATTTTTTCATTATACAATTTTATTACTGCTGGACGTGGAATTTGGAAATACTATTTAGTGGCTTTATCTCACCATTTGCACATATATTTAGTACCAACACTTACAAAATTAGATGCCATGGTAACGGTTTTATTGTGATACCACTGGGTTAGGATTACCTCACCATCGTTGCTTATTACTTCTTGACAAAATCCTCTACCTTGTTTTTTTCATCTGTTTTTCTGGTATAAATGGAGGCTCTTGAAATCTTTTTATCTGTGCTGTACCAGCGGAAAAAATCTGTTTTTTTTTGAAGCCATTGTAACAAATTATAGCTTGAAAACTAATTGTCAAAATACAATTGAACACGTGGATCTGTTATTATTTCCGACAATTTCATTACTAATGCTCCGAGTATGAAATGGTAAAGTATTCCAGTTGTTCCACATAAGGCGAAGAGTTTTATGCCCCAAGGACAAGGTTTACCTTTGACATATTGTTTAACATTTATCTGTCCATTGAATGGGATCATTTGTTCATCAGTGGACAGATTGGGTTCAAGAGACAATTCCTGACATGTAGACCTAATTGCGTTATACAATAATGGTCTTACTTTCCATAAACGATCCATATTATCGTAACGTAAAAAATCGGTTTACATTTATGTTTTCAGAAATAATTGGAATTCCTAATTTAGCATCCCAGTATAGTCTAATTCTTGGATAAGTAAATTACCCACCATAATGTGAATGCTGATTAGCTTTTTGATTTCATTATAATCTGTGGAAGGCAAATTGTGAATTTTTTCAAAAGTTGTACCTTATTAGTTGTTTATTTATTTTCAGAATGCACTTCTTTATGATTTGTCAATTCATGTTGTTCTTCTTTATTATCCTCATTTTCTTCATTTTCACTGATACCAGCATCATCTGCGCTGATAAACTGGACTTGATAAATTAATTCCTCCAAAAAATGTGATTCATCATCACTGAGTGCCGCGATATCTGATAAATTATCTATAATATCTAATAATGGGCTTCAGTCATGAACTGAGATAAAATTAAAGGCTATGATAAAATAAATACTTTAGTGAAAAAATTACTTTGTTTAATTCCCAAATAAAGCAGAAAAAAATATTGAAATTTGAAAAAGTGTGGTCAAAATGGTAAGTGACGTAACGCCAATAGGATTGCTTAATCTGCTGCTATGTTGTAGGATTATCAGTCTATTCCGGTGGTACTCTTATAACACGAGATTATATTGTTATCTTTTTCTATCCCACTAGAAAATATTTGAACATCTTTATCCTCTTTCTACAACAAAACTAACAATAACATTGACAGACGTGACAGTTAACGTAACCTAACTTATTTATATTCAATTCAATCTGGTAATTGGTTAGAGCTGAGTTCTGGTTTATTTGCGAATTTTGTGAAGGAACTTTTATAATTTGAAAATTTATTTATGAGCCTTATAATTATTGATTAGGTACGTCTATATTACATATTTTTTATCTTACTAATCAAATTTATTTCTCTTAATATTTCAAAACTTTACTTCAGTAAAACTATGCTTCTTTATCTTCAAGTTTCTCCGTTGTAATCAGTATGACAAAGAGCACATCAGATGATGAACTTTCGAAGACAGAAGAAGATACATTTTTATTAATAAATACCTCCACAGTATATGCCTTTTTGTGAACTTTATGTTCTGGTGTTATTTTTGCTCTGACAATGCAGACATCATGTTCTCGCTTTAACACACTTTGGCAAATGAAAAAAATAATTTTAACACAGAACGTCACACAAATATGACTAAAGACGTTTACCAAACGAAAAGAGAAGTCAAATGACCGTAACTTGATTGATTAGACTTGGCAACGTGGCACTGCCGCGCTTTTCCCTGATAGGATATTGAGGAGGGCGGGAATTTAAATATTTTAGAAGTAAAATGGCATTATTTTGAAATACGCTTGTTATTGGCAGTAACGGAAATAATTATTAGTAAATATGCTCTTCTTTTAATGAGTTTTATATGCCATTATGTTAAAATTCCGACCTGTAAATGTAGCCCATTCAGCTTCTGTCAAACCGCGTCTGGCAGTCATTTTATCAAAATACTCGGATCAGTTCTGAAAAAAGAATTGTTGCATTCAGTCACGAAATTCGTTGAAACGAACATATAATCAAACCAGAAAATAATATCACACAAAGCAAAACTGAGGAAATCTTATAAAGTTACACTTAAAATACGTACCTAAAAAAATTTTTTGTAAACAAAACTTGACCAATTTATCACTAACAAAAGCAATAATAATGTATAACCTCAACAACTGCTATGTACCTACGTATTACTATTATGATTTGCAAATTTCCGCAGAACTCGAGAGGTGGCGGTGTATCCTGAAATTGATAATGCGATTGTTCATTTAACGGATCGCAGTGATTCAACGGTGTAAAAGTAACATTCAGCATCATTTCAGACAATAAATATTTCATGTTCGTTTAAACGACCGCCGACAGTTGAATTACAGGAAACTCATCGTTGTTAGAGCATGTCATTGTCTTAACGATTGACCTCTCGGTTTTAAATCCAATTTTTAATGAATATTTCGTAACTAAGAGATTTCTAAGATAATATCAACGTTGTTATGTTTGATTAATATCTGATTGGTTTTAGATGAATTATTTGTGTTATTTTGAGACGTTCATACTATGTAAAATTCCTTCAATTTGTCAATTTTTTTTAAATGTAGCATTTGAGTCAAATTCCATACTGCTCAAAATACTCTACAGGATACCCAATTTTTGGAATTGTGAAGTGAGCCAAACTTTTTAACTGGATGTCAATGGGAGAATTTATGGTTCTAAAGTTTTCAAATTTTAATTTTATTAAAAAAACACTATAAAAAGTAACCTTTAATAAATTATTAATTGGAAGGAAATTATTATTATGCTCTAAAAGCACAAAATGCATCTACTTTGTTTGTTTTCTCACTCAACCATAAAAATACGGATCAATGAGCAGCTTATTTGTCAACTAATTTATACAGGACGTCAAGCACAACATAATTATGTTTACTATCCCTTTATAAAAAAACTTTCGATATAAAAATTTAAAATTATTCCGATGACCTAAAGAAGGAAGTTTGGCAGGTTACATCTTCGCCATTATTCATCCGCAAAAGCCAAAGTAAAAAACTTTTCACCCTTGCGCATTATAGAAAATCATCTTCTTAACCTTATTACTAAACTTTTCCACTCAATTACCTCTTATTAGATTCTGGGATCGCATCACGTCATCCAGTAGGCCGGTGAAATTGGCCCGTAGGCTGCTTTCATAAATAATCCGTTCCTGTCATCTCACGCGTAGAAATTGAATGGATTTCACCAGGATAACGAGCTTATCTGTCACAATACTGTTTATATGGAGAGCGACAGATGCTTGTAAGAAAGGTCAAAAGTCTTAGGGCTTTTAGTAGGAGTTATGGTATTATTTGTCAGCAATATCGATAAATTTGGAATTTTATATTATATCAAGTGCTTTTATATTTTATTGAATAAGTATATTATTAACGAGAATAAAAATTAAAATCCGAGAATCGATAGTAATAATATTAATAAAAAATCGGCTGTGTCACCCCAGGACTTTCCCGGCTCGACCGTAGAGAATATGTTATTTATTATTATTATTTTAATTACAAAATACTAAGCATTACATTAATTTATGGAACACATTAAAAATAGCGAGCCGATGGTGAATTAATATTTCAATGTTGGTAATGACATAAGCGCGCATGCGCACGTTATATATCATACTGCTACAATTAGGATCTCCTAAAATTATGTGTGAAAACTATTGGGATTTCGGGAAAAATTTTCATACAATACTTGTAGTGAATTTTAAATGTGTATTTTTCTCGCCATCTAGCGGCGAAACTATGAGAAATTCGATAAAAGTTAAACATAAAAGTTACAGAAAATTTGATGCTTTATAACTTTGCACAAGAAAATTTTGCACTGTGTTTGTCCTCAAAATCAAGAAAAACTAGAGAAAACCTACATGCACATTTTTTACGCGCCCCCTAGTGGCGCAACTATTGGAGATTTTAGAAAAAGTTTGAGACAAAAGTTATAGAGAATTTTATGCTCTAAAACTTTGTACTACAAAATTTTGCAATAAAGTATATTGTTTGTCCTCAAAATCAAGAAAAACTAGAGAAAACCTACATGCACATTTTTACGCGCCCTCTAGTGGCGAAACTGTTGGAAATTCTGGAAAAAATTTAAAACAAAAGTTATAGAGAATTTTATTCTCTAAAACTTTGTACTACAATATTTTGCACTAAAATGTATTGTTTGTCTTCAAAATCAAGAAAAACTATAGAAAACACACATGCACATTTTTACGCGCCCTCTAGTGGCGCAACTATTGGAAATTTTGGAAAAGGCTTAAGACAAAAATTGTAGGTAATTTTATGTTCTAAAACTTTGTACTACAACATTTTGCACTAAAATGTATTGTTTGTCCTTAAAATTTAAATAAAGCAAAAAATTGTTACATGTATATTTAACCAATGTCGGTCTTGAGGACCCTCCACTGTACCAATTGGAACCAAAAACTAATGGTCGCATTCTAGGCACACACCGACCCTCCATACCAAATTTCAGCTTGATTGGTCAAACGGTTCTGCAGTTATCGTGGAAGATTACACACAGACACACAGACAGACCATACGCTGGAAATGGTCTCAATCTTCTTGGAGGACCTCAAAATGGATATTTCCATCGATATCTCAATTTTTTTTTTGCTCGTTCACCTTACTTTCCCTTTGATGGGTCCGGGAAAGTAAAAATGTCAGAATAAACCAAAAACAAATAAGATGGTGGAAGTTCGAAATAAAAAAACAAGCAAAAGAAAATGAACATTGAAAAAACGACATAAATAAGAACATACAGACAAAAAATAAAAATGTCCAAGAAAAAAGCTACAGAAAGAAAAAAAGGGCATTGGAAATATAAAAATAATAATCAGAAAACTGTTTTTAATGAACCTATTATTATGCCTGTATAATATAAAAGAGAGTATAATAATAATAATGGTATTACATAATCATAAAATTGTACATAGATTTTTAATTATTATTTTTATTAATACACCAATATAATTAAGCTTAATTAGCTTGTTCGTATCACATTAATAAATAGCAGAATTGTTTAATTAGGATTTAATTATGTTTCATTTTTGTGCAATTAATTAACCAAATTTTGTAAATCATTATTGATTTGTTTTGCAACATTTTAATTACTGGGATAAAACTATATATATTATCAGCGTAAAAATAATATTGAAAAATTTATTGTCTAATATTCCAAAATATTCAAAGATGAGAGGTTGATAATAATTAGTTCAATTGTAGATATTCATGGCTATTAGTCTTATAGACCAGGGCCAAACCGATTTTAAATATCCGAATTCATGGAAAATTCTTAGCACAATATGGGTGGTCGAAAAATTTAGGGTAAATTATAAGTAAATTAAAAAAATCAAGACGACTCAGTAAAAGTTCTGGAAACGGGCTGGGAGTAGGTAAATATACATTTTAAGGGTTGGATGTTGGTTTTTTACGATTTATGGATGAAAAAGTTTAATATACAAGTTGTAGATAATTAAAAAAAGTAAAACTTTTGTATTCATTTTAAACATAACCTCAAAATTAAAAACGGGAAACAGTGTTTTTCGATTTTCGTAAAATTAATTTCCTTTTTTTGAAACTTGGTGAAAATGTTTTTTTTTTGTGTTTTAAATAAGCTGTAATTTCTTTAAAGCAAAATATTAATTTTTAGATTTTATACGAATTTATATTTAAAAAAAGCTTAATTTTTAACGGAAAAAGTTGGTTTACAAATTTTGAAGTTCTTAACTTTATCAGTGTTTATTGTTTTCGTTGATACCTCGAATTTAAGATGGTACAAAAAATTATTTTTTCGTATGGAAAAATATCGTTAAAAATGCAAAAACTTTTTTCATAATCGATTTTTTACTTAATCTTGAAACATTTTTATGTTTTATTGCAAATAAGCGTTAAAATTGATGAAGAGGTTAATTTTCATGCAATATAATATTCACATTCAATTAACTATTAACGGTTTTGAAATTATCGAAAACATTGGAATTCGTAAAAACTTCAAACAACAAAGGCTTTTCAGATTTTTTTTTATTTTTAATTAATAAACTATAAAAATGTACGCGTCAATGAAATAAAATTGACGAAATCGTTTTATTTTAATTTAATTTTCTTCATCAATAGAACTAATGCAGCTTTCGTTTTCTTCGAGCTCCTCTTACTCTTCGATTTCTTTTAGTTCTAGATTTTCGAGTTCAGTATTAATTTGATTTAAATGTATTGCACAATGTGTACTATCTTCGTCTTCGATGTCCTTGTAAGCACAATTTTTTTCGTATGAGGGTTTTTCAGCATTTAAACAGATTTTAGAACCATAATAATAAGTAAAAATTTGTGTATCTTACAGTCACATTTTTTTATTATCGCATCATATTTTCAGTAATTTTTCGGGAATTAACTCTTTGCTTGTGAATGTATTCTTGATACCGTTAACATGATATTTTCATCCCCAATCCGTAGCTGTTAATTGATTAGCTATCCAAGTAAGAATTTGAAAACATATCCTGTAGTAGTGTTGTTTAGCTGCTCCCTCAGTTTAACAGCCTGTTCTATATCACCAAAAGGTTCCTTTATGAAAAGAGAGCTTTATCTTAAAGTCGCTTTAAAATCGTTTTTAAATTCCCGTCGGTTCCATAATAAAATTAAATCGTTCTTTTGATAAAAGAAGCTTTTTCGAAATATTTGTTTGTTGGCGAACCTGAAACACTAAACGTGAAGTTAGGTCCCGGCCTGTTTGAGAAGAATTTGTGAAATTCTACGTAACTTACCTAATTTTTTTGCTCATTTTGGAAGTTCAATACGTGTATATAGGAATTAGTGAACATTCTATATCACCAATTACAAATAGGAACCTAGCTAACCTATAAAATGCCTGTGAGTCCCTTTGCATTTCTTCATTTGTTGCGGCCATTTTGATATACTGTGGCCTTAATGAAGCTATGGTCGACGAAACTCTTCTTAATACAATACGGCATGTTGAGGTTTTTGAAATGCCCATAAAATCACCAACTGTCGCTAAAAAGTTCCCAATAGCATAAAACCTTAATGTTAGCAGTTGGTTGGATATAGCCGCCCCTAGTTGTTATTTGTTGCAGTAATGCCAACACCGTAGGTTTTATTAACCTAAAGCGGTCAAATTATACAATATCATCATATTTTTGAAAATATATACTGTTGACGTGTCTTTGACAAACACAAAAATCACTATTTTATTACCAAAAAATAAAAATAAAAATAACAGAAACGTTAAATTTTTAAGGTTAGAATTACGACATAAAGTCGACTTTTTCCCAAAATTGACCAAATTCGGGACTTTACACTAAAGTCGACTTTTGCGTAAAATTAGCTTTAAAAATCAAATGGAACAAAAATGTTACTGTAGTAGACTTTTAATGTTATAGGAAGCTTTAATTTCATTATGAAATGGTTGTAAGGTAATTTTAATTTTTTTAGAGATGTTTATTGTTTTGTACTTTTATAAATAGATTCTATTAATTTTATTCAATTTTCAGCAATTTTTATTATAAAAAAATTCTGCTAGATTCGATACATATTTGTTGGCTAATAATGACTTTTTTCTACAAGCGTGCGAAAAGTTACAACTTTCCGCACTAGTGCGGAAAAGTACAACTTTCTAGCGCTTGTAGAAAAAAATACTTTTTGCTAAAATTTTTTTTTAATTCTAGGCGCTTGTAGAAAAAATATTGTTCCTAACACTTGCGTAAAGTATCTTTTCCCCACTTAATTGCATGCCCGAAAAGTGCGGAAAAGTATAACTTTCCGCACTTGTTAGAAAAATAACTATTCTATTGATTTCTTATTTCCAAATCGCATCGCGACCAGAAAAACAATATTACATGAAAATTAATCTTTTTCATTAATTTCAACGCTTATTTGCAATAAAAAATTAACTGAAAAATGGATTATGAAAATATATTTTTTTAACGAACTTTGATAAAGTTAAAAAGTTGAAACTTAGTGAACCAACTTTTTCAATTATAAATCAGGATTTTTTCAAATTTAAACTCGTATAAAATAAAGAAATTAAAAATTTTGCTTTGAAAAATTACAGCTTATTTATAACACAAAAAAGAACGTTTTTATCAAGATTCATAAAAAATCGGTTGTGTCGCCCCAAAACTTTCCCGACGAGTATCCACGAATACTTTTTCAGATATTTAATGTTAAAGTTTCAACTTTTAACATTTTTTTATTTTTGACAGCTGACAGCTGTAGAAATAATTTTGAATATTCCGTATAGAGTTTTTCAAGGGCTTTCAAATGACATATTACATGTTAAATTCCGTGACATATTTCATCTGACATTTTTTGATAGTGATACTTCGGTTTGACACATGTCGTACAAAAACTAATGGGTTCTTCTGACGGGTAACCCAAACCCCTATACCAAATTTCAGCTCAATCGGATTAAACACACAGACAGACAGACAGACTTCCATCTGGAAATGGTCTTAATCGTCTCTGGGGACCGAAAAAGGATATTTCCATTTTTATCTCGAATTTTTTTTTAGCTCTTTCAAAATACTTTACCTTCTAGGAGGTAGGTCGGGAAAGTAAAAATTGGAAAAAATGGTTAAAAACAGGAAACAATAGGAAAATGGGAAAAATGTGAAAAATAAGGAAAAATAGAAAATAATTGGATAAAGTAGATAATATAAAGAAAAATAGGAAAAATGGGAAAAATAGGCAACAGGAAAAATGGAAATAAGAGGGAGAAAAGAAAAATAGGAAAAAATATTTAAAAAGAATAGGGAAAATAGAGAAAAATAACAAAACTTCAAAAAAAATCGAAAAAATGGAGAAAATGGGAAAATAGATAAAATTAAAAAAAAAAACATCAAAAAAGGAAAACAGGAAAATATAGAAAAAAATCAGCTCAATCGGATTAAACGTGTGGCCTCTATCGTGGAAGAATACACACACACACATACACACAGACAGACAGACTTCCAACTGGAAATGGTCTTAATCGTCTCAGGGCACCCAATAATGGATATTTCCGTTTTTATCTCTAAATTTTTTTTTAGCCCGTTCACAATACTTTAACTTCTAGGAGGTGGGTCGGGAAAGTAATAAGGAATTATTTTGCGAAAGATAAAAATTAAAAACGAAAAAAAACGGGTTTTTAGGGTTTTTATCTATAATTTGTTGAAAAATGGTTGATTACATTTTCTAATTATCTACAACTTTTATTTAAATTTTTTTTAATAGGATTCATATTCCAGCCACAAATCGTAAAAAATCAGTATCCAACCCTTATTTACCTACCCCGCCCGTTCCGAAAGTTTTACTGAATCAAAACATATTTTCCAATATTCCACAAAGTTAGTGATTAATATACGGTGATTAATGCGCATAGTATTTTTTTAAATTATTAGTAATATATAAAAATATTGGATAAAAGTAAATAATATCAAACAAAAATATATGTTAACGTTAATAGTTATTTATTTTATCAATGAAAACTTTATATTTGAAATAAAAATATAAATGGATTACCTACAGGTACCCAGTTCAGTGAAACATTTATTTATCATATTTCACAAAACAAAAACTATATAGCTTTTATAACTGAATAAAAGTTATTTCCATATACGTTAATTTTAAAAAGCGGCGGACGATACCCCAAGGGCTTCACTCCAATAACGATTTAATTTTATTATTAAATGGAACAAGATTATTTATCCGTTCAATTTTAATTCAATTTATATATTTGCAGTAAAGTTAAATTATTATTTATAATAGCTTTTAATATATAAGTTTCATTTTAGCAATAACTTGTTCATGTGAAAAAAAATAATGCAGTAAACAATAAACGACCAGGGAGTGCGGAGTAAAGAAAAATGAATTTAGTACGAGCGCTTATGAATTATTAAATTTAATTTAAGTACACAGAGAGAAATAAACAATATATTGGTTGACTGTAATTTTATTGTATTTACGAAATAGTATTTGTATGACATAAATTGTGTTGTTTGTATAAACAAATGGGATTAATTATTTGGAGCGAAGCTGATTATACAAAACTAGCTTTTGCCCGCGACTTCGTCCGCGTTGATGTTGGAATATATAAAAGTTTCCTTCTTATATCTGTTTCCTTCCCCTACTTTTTAAACTCTATGATGAATATTTGTATTAAATATTGAACAAAGATGCAAAAAAAACCCAAAAAATGGAAAAAAATGCAAAAAGATGAACAAAAAAAATGGAAAAAATGCAAAAAAAAATTACAAACATATACAATGAAATGCACAATAATATATGGAGCTAAAAAATGATAAAAATTCTAAACAAAAAGTGTTAAGAGAAATTGTAAAATTTTTTTAAAAAAGTGCCAACAAAAACCTAAAAAAAAACTTAAAAAAACGAACAAAAAAAAATGGAAAAAATGCAAAAAAATAAAAATAAAATACAAACATATAAAGAAATGCACAGTAATACATGAAAAGTAAAAATTGAGCTAAAAAATGTTTAAAGTTCCAAAAAAACTGAAAAGTTAAAAAAAAGCGATAAAGGAAATTGTAAAAAATGTTAAAAAATGCCAAAAAAAAATCTAAAAAAAAACCAAAAAAAGTAAAACAATGTTAAAAAATGCTAAAAGTGCAAAAAAAATATGCAAAAATGCTGAAAAAAATTAAAACAATGCTAAAAACATTAAAAAAAAGCAAAAAAATCACAAAAAGTAAAAAAACCAAAAAAAATGCAAAAAATGAAAAAAATGCAAAAAAAATTACATGAAAAGCAAAATGAGCTAAAAAATGATAAAAATTTTAAAAAAAAATTTAAAAAAATGTTTAAAGAAATTGTAAAAAATGTTCAAATACCTGAAAAAGTATTCGTGGATAATTGTTATGAAAGTTTTGGGGCGACACAACCGATTTTTTTTTTGTTTTGACAGGTGACAGTTGGAGAAATAATTTTGACGGTTTTGACAGATGTCGTACATAATTTGTTCTTCCGACCGGTAACCCAAATCCACATACAAAATTATAGTTCAATCGGATTAAACGTGTGGCCTCTATCGTGGAAGAATACACACAGACAGACAGACAGACAGATAGACAGATAGACAGACTTCCATCTGGAAATGGTCTTAATCATTACAGGTGGCCGTAAAATGGATTATTTTAGGTTAAGTGAGTTTCATGGGCTTTAGCATATTTTTTTGGTTTTTAGTAAATTAGTATTAAGTATAATTTTTCGAACAAATCATGTGAAAATAATAACCATTGCTAATATTTTAGAGGTAAAATGAAAGGAGTGGGAATTTCTATCATTCAAGAAAATATTTTTTTCATTTCCCTAAACATTTTTTTCAATTAAGAAAACGTGTTTTTCATTCAACAAAATCATTTATTATTAAAATAAACAATTTTGTTAAAATAAATAACACGTTTTGTCCGACCTATCCAAATAACATATTTATTTGGTTCAAATAAAATTTGATTAATTTAAATAATCTGTTTTCTCTGTATAATTATCTAGATATGTAATTAATTATTTTTTGGAACGAAGTTACTTTAATTTCCATAATAATTAAAATATTTAAATTAAATCGCACACGGCACTGGATTATAATTAACTTAAAATTATGGGAAAGCTTCGAATATAAGGTCAGTCGTAGCAGTTAAACCTCCGTCCGACAGATGGAGACACTCGTGTCCGTGCTTCTTAGACGTTGAAATTCTTATCGAGTAGGACGATTCAATCCGTTGTCGGTAGTTGATGTGGCAGTCCCAATTTGAGTTGCAGTGACAGTCCGAGTTACAGAGGCAGTCCCAGTCCCACCTATGGTACCCGTCTGTTCACTTCAGCGATCTTTAGAGATAGGTCGAGCTGAAGGGAGCGAAGCCGAGCTTAGCAGTGTTGCCTAAGGATGAAATGAAAAGATCCTCCTTTCAACTTAAAATTATCCGACGAATCTGAGGACTAGAAAGCGCTATGTTGTCTAATCCAAACCAATGAATGTTATCTTGTCATTTTTGCCTTCAAGAATCTACAATTGTTGCCAAATTCAAAATAATACCTTGCCTTGTGAAATCCCATATTTACCGTTTTCAACTGAAGATGTTAATTTTACAGTATCACGTCAGATTTAAAATTATCCGTTTTTTATCCTATTTTCGGTTGGGTAAAAAAATTATCCACCGCAGTCCTAAATTATCCGCAAATCCGATAATTATCCGCCAATCGGCAACACTGGAGCTTAGTTGACCGTAAGCCGCAATCAAGTTGAACAAGCAGAGTTAGGACCGCATTCAGAATTTTTGGCATTAGTTCTGCGCATGATTTTTGTTTACATATATATTCTGTGTCGCATTTCAAACATACCACCTTTTTCCGCGTTCAATTTGGCTCAATAATAACGAAGTTTGACCTTAAAGTTATTTAGTCTTTACTTTGCGCATGATTTTTGTTAACGTATTTATTCTATGCTATATTACAATGCCATTTGTTCTCTTTAAATCTAGGTCAACACAGTCAAATGCCTTGTTGAAATCAATAAATGCGCCCGTACTCTCTTAGTTTATCTATTTGCATCTCCAGCCATCCCAACCCAATGAGCCGATAATAGAGAGTACCCATCGCCAACCTACATAGGATATCCGGATCATTACTTACTCTTGTTTTTATTTAAATAACCGCCTTTTTTTAAAAATATTTGTGGTAAACTTAGTCCAACTACTAAACCCACCGCGTGGTTAAAAATTAGAGAAGTGGGGAACGAAAAAACAAAGGGAAAATTAGAGAAGTGGAGCGCCGGAGGTGTCGTTTTAGTTGTTGGATAATCTATACATGATTTTGAGCTTCATTTCAATTTATTTATCAAATATCATTACTTCAAATTTTATCTCAGACGCCATTATTTTAGGGTACTAAAATTTATTGTTGTCGGTCTCTTAATAGTAGGTACTTTATTTTCGAGAAAAATGTACTAAAATACTTGTGCTTCGTTTTTTTGTTCTACAAATTGGATTTTGTACACAAACTTTAATATGTACCGGCAACAGCGTTTTCAGTATAAATTATCTTGCGAACTTTACTTATTCTTTAATGCCGTTATTAGATATGACGTCATAGAAGTGACGCGTCTGACGGCTTTTTGCAAATTAAAAATGACGTTACTCAATTATTTCTTTATTCGATAGCGAAGCATCTTATAATCTATTCCAAGTTTATTTTGGTCAAGAATTGATCCCTGTCCTACTTTGACTAGATTATGATTAGGTTACGCAGATCCCGAAATTCGTCATACTCCACGTGCGTGACTTAATTCCTTCCTAGTTGGCGAATACAGTATATACCTGTTATATGTTGCCAGTTTTGATCGGTTTAGAGTGTTATTTCCAATATAATGTAAAATACTTCAGACTTTTACCAGAGTTTCGATTTGGGTCGACTAGACAATCCTGCACAACGAATATGTCTCCATAGAGGGTACCCACTACAACAAAGTGCCATATGATTTTTCTGTATGTCTTCACCGCACCAAAACAAGACCAACGTTGCCGAAGTTGTTTCTGCTCGACTAGATTGACAATGTTGTACAACTTCTAAAAATAGGAATTTAGCCATTTATTTTTGTAAAAAGAACGTATCGCTAAAGTGACCCAATCATGTGAATATCAATAAATTGCCCAAATATGGCATGTGATATTTTTTCTGGAAGTATTTTAAGATCTAAATTTTCAAGGAATTTTCCATTTACGATATCTTTAACAATGTTAATATCCTTAACAAATAAATTTAAAATTACATTCTGTTTTTAATGATAGGATTTTTTCGCAAATTCTAGAGTATTTATTGTTTTTCTTTGGTATGACTGTTAGCTCGTGAGCATGTGAGCGTCCTCTTTATTTTATGCAAACTGGCATATTAGAGAGTTAAAGCACGACCAGTTTCCAACACGTATTCCTATCCGTATCGATCTGCGACTGCGCACAGAGGATACGGATAGGTTTAAGTGTTACGTCGAACGTAACTCTACGGATTTCTGCGTTTACGTATCTCTTTAACGCATCACGCATTTCCTTGTCAAAATATTGAAGGAAATCATACAAAATGAAAACCTAACCTCACTAAACGTCTTAGCGGCATGCACAGTGCAGTATATCCTACAAGTGTTTACAAAAATTCAGTGTTTTCACTATTCCAAATAGTTTCCAAAAAAATAAACTTTTGTATTAAAAAAAATTTGTTCAGGCAACCCTAGGCCTATTCTCAGAGGTAGTAAATGTACTTTTTTAAACTTAAATCAAGATAAGCACTGGGTATCACTTAGGGCATTGAGGACAAAAGCCCCGTATAGGGCTGCTCTATTACCTAGAAGTACTTAATCTTGCAAAATAAGATTTAAAATCATGTCATCAACGAAAAATTTGGTTAGAAATCACTGTGCAATATTGACATTACGTTACGTTGTAAAAGAAGTCGTGCTTTAAGTCTTTTTAATGGTACAATTTTTCTAAGATATAACGGGATACGTTAAGGTATACGTGATTGAGATGCGTTTACGTTGTGTGTTGGCTTTAACTCTCTATTGATTGTTGACAAAGAGATATCATTAATGTCAACTATTTTATGGGACTCTTTGTTGCCGTCATTTAAAACCTTTCTGATATAGGAAAGTTCATGCACTTCAACTAGGTCTGAAATCTCCTCCTCTTCTATAACCATCTCGTTACAAAACGTTACAGATAACATCAGCAAATGAGTTGAATCTATCGCCAACTTTCACCATTTCAATACGCAACCTAAGAGTGTAAATGGGTATAATATCATAGTCAGAAAACTAACTGAAATACTTATTCCAGTCTATACCAATATTAACCAGTATCCAGATTCACACTATTTGAAACTAGTAGCATTTAACACAAATAATAACATTATCATAACAATATATAACACGGAAATGGACTAACGACCATTGAAAAAAAGCCGTCAGAAGCGTCACTTCAATGACGTCATATCTAATAACGGTATTTTAGTAGGCTACCGTTTAAGTACTGCGAATTATTAATTACTAATAAATTATTTGTTTGTAGTAAAAAATAATTTGTCTACATAAACACATATATTATAATTAATATACTCCTTTCGGCTCTTTTAGTCGTGATAATGTTATATCCACCCATTTCTTATATAATGAACTTTCCCATTAAGTCTCCATAACTTTGTCGAAACTTTCACAAACACACCGCTGTATATAGCCCACCTATTGTCCCAAACTTACGTAAGCCTGACAAAGTCGAAGTTATATATAAGCATCTCGTAGAATTACAAATTACAACATGCCTTACTGCAGCGCTAAAACATCCCTTAATTTAACTTGTAATACTAATTATTATTTACAATATTAACATTCATTATATAAACGAGCGTAGATTTTCTAACCAGAGTATTTAATACAACTTCATGATGTGATTATAACAGTTGAAATCATTAAAATTCCATTTTTCATTAGAAAACGTCAAGAAGTTACTGCAGCAACCAATTTAATTTAAAACTTCTATTTCAGACTATAAAGTGCAAAATTGCAAAAACCACTCTCAGCTTCTGGCGTATGCGCAGACATAGACAGTCTGAATAGTTTGTGTGGACCTCGCTTTTCGAGCTAACTAACTAATCCTTAGTTTTATTTTAGAGCTGAGCTTAAGCTGTTTTAACTCAGTAGACATTAATTATGAATAAGTCTGGGTTAGAGAAGTAGATTTAGAAATTATGTAATATAGATCATATGTGGAACCAGTGGTGTGCAATAGACAAAAAATTAACATATTGTAATGAAATAATTTTTACCAGTATTGTGAATTTTAGAAACATAGTTTATTTTTAAAGAATTTACTGAAAATAATTGGTATATAATTTATTCTAAGTCAACAATTGTGGAATATGAAGAGACTTATTTTTATTTTTTTTTGCACATTAATATTTTTATTATTATGAAAATAAAAAAAAATTGGAAATATTATTAAAAGAATTTTAAGTAATAATGTAAAGGGCAAGATTTAAAAATTTTTATTATTCTTGTAAGAAAAATCTTAATTTAGGAAAAAAACCGATGAAAGGTAAAAAAATAATAAACAGATTTTTGTCAAACTTTATAAATTTATTTTGGAATGTCAATTTTATCAGAATACAATGAGAAATGGTTGAAATAAAGAGAAATGGTTGATGTAAAGAGATAATATGAAGATATGGACCATCAATAAAATTATATACCAATAAAAAAACACAGATTTTTGTCCAATTTAAACATGATAAACTTATTTTGGAATGTCAATTTTATCAGAATTTAATGAGAAATGGTTGATGTAAAGAGATAATATGTAGATATGGAAGGCTATCAATAAAATTATATACTAATAAAAAAAGAAGATTTTTGTCAAATTTGAACATGAAATGAAGAAATGAAATTCAAAGTCTAGTACCACAACTATTTAATGAAAGTTGGAAAAGGCAACTAGTTTCGGCATACTAATGCCATCAACAGGACTATAATACAAATGTTCAGTGTAAATAACAAAAGATGGATAACAATGTATTTGAAACTTACCAAAGAAATTTAGTATCATAATGGAAAAATTATGTATTAAAAAAAAATACTGGTTACGTTACAAGAGCGCACTTAAAATAGTTTATACTATAAACATTAAACAAAAAAAATTCTTAATATTGTGGTACAACAATAATTGAATTAATGAAAAAAAAAATTACTAAAGGGGTGGAGTGACATCAGACATTTTCTGTTAGGATATAAAAAGGGTTGGGTAACACCCATGAAAAATGTCGGCCATCGTGGCACGTAGCAAGATAATGCCAAATTACGAACAAAGTTCGGATACCAGCAAGTGGTTGGAAGGATCACATTCTATTTAGAATAGTAAGTTGTGAAGGAGTACCGGTCAGATATGACTATGGCCCCAGTACCACTCACAGTATGATGAGGCGGCCAAATTAAATTTTGGAAAGTTGTAACAATAAAATAGCTGGTAAGCATAGCGACGCGACAAAACCAACTAAGATTCAATTAATATAAATTGATAAATGACAATTGACAGTTGTCAATGACAATTGACAATGACATATGAAGTTAAGATAGTAAGTTGTGAAGGAAGGAGATAAAAGAGGAAAGCGGAGACCAGTAAATCAACTTAAGAACGTTAAGAAGAAATAGGAGATTAAAATTTAGAAATGAAAATTGTATACTTGATAGTAGAGTAAAATGAAATAACAGAGCCTATATAAAATTAATTTTCTTATAGTTTGTAATGTTTATTAGTTTTTTTACAAATATTATAGAATCCACCCCAAATTGAGATCACAAATCATAACAATATATATACTTTTGTTTGGGATTATTTTAAAGCTTGTCTGAGCTCTTATTTTTTGGATATTATCTTGTGATGAGTATGTCTGATACTGTCTGGCATTTTGAGTGTTGCTATTTCCGTTTCCTATATTCTGTACTTCCTTGTGTACAGTTTGCAATTTTAAACATTTGATAATTGTATTATATTTTTAAACGTTCTCTCCATTTATGTGTTTTATTTTATTATCTGTCGCCTTCTCTTTCTAGTTCACTAAGGCCCTTTTTTTTGTTAATCATATTTGTAATAAAATCAGGTAAAAATGGCAAATACTATGAACACGATAATAGTAAATACATCCCAAACTTTTGCTAATATTCCAGGTGGGCCATATACAGCTTTATGGAAAACTGATCGGTTCCAGAAATTTTGGTCGAAGCGTATATGGATCCTCCGGCAATAGTCCAGTTTCCAATGTGCTGGAAAACATCCAACACCATCCTTATCCGCAAACCCCACAAAGATCCCACATCCACAAATTTCTATAGGTCTATATCCCTGACGAACGTTCTGGGTAATATAATAATAATAATATCTTTATTGCTCTTAAAAACATATACCTGTTTAATTATTAAATTAAATGACATACTAACTAAAAAAGAAAAGGAAAAAAATATGAAGGAATATAGTTTAAGTATATAATAAATTGAATGAGAAATTAAAGAAAAATAAATTAATCAAAATGAATGAAAAAAATTAAAAATTAAATTAAAGAGAAAAAAAAGAGATAAGAAATTATTCATTTAATATGCATGCTCTGTGCTTCAAAATATTCCAGACAAACATAGCAATTGTCTTAGCTGCATTTAATGTAATATTATCAAGGAGTTCAAATCAGCAAGACAATCACTATTTTGCTGCTTCATAACATTATGTATTGGACAGACAAACAATATATGAAAATAGACTCATTCTCATTAGAATTACAAACATTACAAATTTTATTAATATTTATTGAATAGAGTAAAATTTAATTTAAATTTATTACTCAGCCTTAGCTGTGCTATGGTACGAGTGACCTGAATCTGTAGGGTAAGATAATTTTTTAGTAATTTTTCAAAAGTAAATGTTTGAAAGAAATTTATTAAGGAAGAACCTTGAGCCAGTAACATATCCTATTGAGAAAGCTTGTCATAAAACTTTGACAATAAAAGCTCCTCAGAACCGTATCTGGAAGTTTCTGTATTAAAGCGGAACAATCTCCCAATTTCAACATGGATTTATTCCTGAACATTTCACCGAAGATGCACCAGTGACACTCCACACCCCAGAATTTATAGGTCTCAACCTTGGTCACTGTGCACTGAAGTCCTTTTCGATGTCCAAAAAATGTTTAATCAAGTCTGGCATTCAGAAATCGAACTTCTAGCCCCCTTAATCGAACTTATCCATTTCTCCCTCAATAATAGCTCCATTCACGTTGAAGTGTTGAAGTTGTAAAATCCATATATGACCCCTTCACTCCGCAAGCCGGGGTTCCCCAAAGATCTGTGTTAGCGCCGTTACTATATCTAATATATAAGCACGACATCCCCCGCCCTCCCTTACCCAGCTAAGATATTCAGCTATACGCTATCCAACAAGAGATCATAACCCAATAACTTCTTCATGTATTTTCCCAATTGTGAAGTAAGTGGAGGGTTACTCTGAACTCTCAAAAGGCCCAACTCATAATTTTCAAACCCCAGTCAACGTCTCATTGAAAGCAACCTCAGACTTTTGGGAGAAAGACTCGTTCCATCCGACTTATTTTGGAGTGTGCTTTAAGCGTACTATCAAGTCCAAAAAACTCTAGATAGGGTGGACGATGACTTCTTCACACATACAAAACCTACATTCGCCCCATAATTTACTACAGAGCTGTAAACTTCTCTTCCCTGACCCCTCGTTTCTCGCATGACATTTCGGAGGAGGATACTCAGAAAATCCCTCTACCATCACTGGTACTCTCATGATGAAATTTATAGTTAGCAGGAACAGAAGAGAACTGCTACTTCTTTCTATTCCCTAACATGAAAACGTTATCATCGAGATGGAAGCGTATTTTGAAGAGTTTGACAAATGGTATTTTTTGGAGGGATTAAAGAAATGGCATTTGGGAAAAGTATATTGTATTAAAAGGAGAATACGTTGAAATATAGAAAAAAAAATGTGCGCCTCTTCATTCCTATGACGGGTATTTATAGATCGACCGTCGTCCAAAAATGATTTTCACTCCAATTTGACGCTTGTTTTCTGCTGTTTGATTGATTTTTAGACTACATGTTTTAGTAATACATTAGCACATACGTACAGGAAAAATATTTATATGTATGAAGGTAATTTTTTGCAAAATCTCACTTTTTCTACTGTGACGTCAGGGAAGCATATTTTCAAAACGTAATCCTCAATATAGTATTTTGACCAGAAAATATGACATAATACACAGAGTAAAGGAGTTGCACCAATTCCTTACCATTGCCCATGTTAAATCCCATAAGAAATCGTTAATGTTAAAAATAGCAAAAATTGGCCAAATCATGGTCATTCGTTACTTCAGGTCTCTCAGATGCGTCAGGTCTGACAGCTTCACCAGAGGGTGCTCTCAGACCTGACACCTCTGAGGGACGTGAAGACCATTTACGTAGTACTTCAGGTCTGTCAGACCCCTCTGCTCTGGCGAAGGTGTCAGACCTGACGCATCTGAGAGACCTGAATTAACGAATCACCATGATTTGGCCAATTTTTGCTATAATTAAGGGCAAAGGTGAGGAATGGGTGCAGCTCCTTAACTAATTTGTTTCATAGAAAGAACCACAATATAAAATTATTTTTTTAATGATTTATTCAAAACCTTTTACTTATGGATTGATTTAGGGAAGGTGATACCAATAACATATGTGGTAGGAATTCTATTTTAAGAAAAGTAAAAAAACCGAAAACTAAAATTTTCTCCGTCAAATGTAACCATTTTCTCAGTATATAGTAACTTTAATAATATCTTAAAAGATATGAATTCTTACTTCGAGGTTGTCACATTTATTTTCCAAAATTCTTTCTTAGCCTTACTATAAAAATGTTCTCGTTATTCCAGTAAAATTTTAGTTAGTGACGCTGTTAGACAGATAGTGTATTTTTTTTGTAAATATATAGATATTAGTGTTATATTATAATTAATTAGTTCCACCAAAGATAAAATTCACGTTAAATATAAAAATTTGCCTTATGCATGAAAATGTTGGTAACTTGACAACAGCCGGTCTTTGCGGATAAATGGGTTATAAATCTTTTAAACAGTAGTTTCTAAGGGTTTGTTGCACTTCTTGCAAAAATTGACCATAACTTTTCTACGAACAGTGTAACCCTCAAGTCGGGTATTATAGGGGTAGTGTACTTAGGTACTTCTTTATTAAGGTTTGTATAATCAGAATGGCTTTTGGCGGCCATTTGAAATGTATTTACCTAAATTATTAATTGTCTTATAAGAAACTGTACAATTTTTTTGTATAAGGAATGATTTTATTTTATTACTTCATTTTTCTCCCTATACAAATTTTATATGCACGCCCGTTGTCGGCATGCCGCTGCCCACAATCATTTGTGACTTTTATAGTAGTACGTGTCCTCAAACTGAGAATGGAAGAACTATACTTATTGATCGACCCTCGTACAGAAATAATTTTCACTGCCAATTGACGCTTATTTTCTCACATTATTATAAATTATTGTGCTATTTAAAACCTTAAAAACTGCTTTTTGTTTAATTTTAATTTACGTTTGGAGAATGCGAAAAATGCGTGTATTGAAATAAAAAGTATTTATAAATTTTATATTCGAGGAAGAGAGGGTGAATGAAATTTAATGTTTGATTAGTTCGAGTGATTTTTGGAAGTTAAAAAGACGTTTTACTAAATTGTTGATCGACTTTTAGAAATTATAGGATAAATTTGTTTTTGAAGATTAAATTAGTAAATGTATTATTGATTCAAATATTTCTGGTTAAATTTACATAAAATTTATCCAAGCAGATTATACATCAAATTTGATTATCAAAAACTTTGTAAAGTAAATTTCTATAGCAGATCTTAATCTTATTGTTTCTTTGACTTGAATAAAACAACAGTAACATCTGCGAATTTTATTATATTCAAATCTCTTTTCCTAAGACTTATAATCTAGCTTTGTGTTTACTGACATTTTCATGTAAAATAATCTTGTCAAAAAGTTTTGAAACAATCTCAGAAATTCCATTTTCATACAAGGAATGTCTGTAGACAAACACGACTAATGTTTTTGTTTTATTTTCAGGTAAGTTTCATATAGTGGAAAAACGCCCTCCAGGATGAGAAACTTGGAGAAAACTTTTACATTAGAACATCTACCCCAGTACTTATATTAGATTAATACTGCTTCTTTGTTGTTCACATGGATTGTTGGAATGAAACGATATTATCAATATGAATTTGGTTTCACTGCGTTAATTTATTACTGAAAATGAAAAGTATAAATAATCTTCTCTCATTGGTACATATCATTAACCGTTATGCAAATATATTTTATTTTTTTGTGAAATATGATAAATACATTTTATATAATATTTGGAACTGATATTTGAGATTGACTTATTCATATTTTATGAGGGTTCATTAGAGTTTATGAGGGTTTTTACTGTTTTATAGGTAATTATTATAATTCTTTTAAAGAAATGGTACCTCTTTTAAAATTTAAATATGGACCGTACTTCAATATAATTTGAAGTGTATTATAATTTAGTAAAAAACAACAATTTGTAAACTACATAACATAATACAAATAAATAATTTGTAGTTTGTAGTAAAATTACCTAAAAGTCTTAATTTTGTCAATTATTTATATTCGTTTCTTAATAATTATTTATATTTAAAATATAATATTGTAAATAAATAACATGCCTCCTTTATTTGAGAAAAACAAAACAATTGTTATGTACATCATTTCAGCTAAAAAGTAATTTGTTTTAATTACTTTATAATCGGCCCTATCTAATTTTCTAGAAAATGAAAATTACAGTTTTTTGTTGGAAAATAATAGATCCTTAACAGTTAATACAATTTGATTTAAATATAGGTCAATACTTATTATTGTAAAAACAAAATTTGTAATACGGGCCTGAGAAGTGTTTAATTTTGAAACGAGGTTGAATTTATTGCAGTACTCATAAACCATTGTTAGATGTGGTTAAGGGTAGGTACTTTATTACATTCGACCTTTATAATGAGTCTGAAATAGTTCTTCTTCTTACTATAATGAATTAGGTACCCATAGGAAATTATTTTTAAAATAAGCATTAGTTTTATTGACTGTAAAATTAATAAGTGTTAAATTCATATTTATGCTTAGTTTTTATATAGACTTTTAGTCAAGGCAATGAAGCAAAAAATTTCGGAATTTTTCGGACCAAGACTGATCGGAATGCGGTTTTTTGCATTCGCTTCCAAAAATTTTTTGGAAAAAATGTCCCTACTTTTTATCTGAAAATTGCAATGCTGCAGCCAAAAATGCATTAAAAAAATGTAGGGGCGTTTTTTGGGGCGCTGAATCCAAATTTCACGTCAAGAACGACCGCCTGAATACCTGGTGCACCGGAACCTGGACGTGGATCTCATCTTCGTGGGTTTTCCTCACGCAATCGAATAAAACGAACCGAAAATCGTTATGAGGGTTTTTTTTGGGAGCTGAATCCGAATTTCATGTCGAAAATGACCCCCCAACACCTGGTGCACTGAAAACTTTATCTTGACATCGATGTCATTTTCATGAATGCCAACCAAACCTGATGTTTAGATGTTTTTCGTAATTGTCCTCGCTCTATACAAACCCGGAATTTAGAATTTGACAGGACTGGATTAACTTTTTCGAGGGCCCCAGGCGAGAGATACACATCAATGACTGTTAGTATTTTGCGATCGTATCTGGAAAACCCTCGGAGCACTAGGTATTCGGGGGATCGTTTTCGACATGGAATTGGGATTAAACGCCCAAAAAAACGCCACTACAATGATTTTCGGATTGTTTTTGGTGATCTTGTCAGGAAAATTCTCGGTAACGACGTCGACGTCCAAGTTCGGGCGCACCAGGTGTCCGGGGGGGTGTTCGACGATGCCACATTTGAATTGAGCGACCCAAAAAACCGCCGGGCGCCGGGTTTCTCTCCTTCGTCTCCTGAATTTCGGCATAGTCCCTCGGAGATGACGTTCATCAGCGTTCCTGAGCTCCAGGTCAGCTGTGGGACAATTAGATTTGGGCCAGTTCTGACTCTTATTTACAAAGTTCTTTAATCTTCCAAAAGCTGTCTTAAAAATTGCACTTTTTGAATGCGTTTTTGGCTGCAGCAATGCAATTTCCGGTTTGTATAAGATAAAAAAAAAACATTTGGAAGCGAATGAAAAAAACAGCATTCCGCTTCGTCTTAGTCCGAAAAATTCCGAACTTTTGGCCTTTTTAGTGCTTCATTTTCTCAACTATTAAAAAAAACACCAATTCGTGCTTTGTTGGTGCAAAATTTGTATTTCACTTAAGCAATGAGCCTATTAGGGGAGTATTTTTTGTCAGACGGTCTTCCAAGTTGGCGGTGGTCGGATTGACGTTTCTGAACTGCCGTACAATTAATTCGCTCCCTTCAGCTTGGCTTGACCCATCTCTAAAGGTTGAGGGACTGCTACTGGAACTCGGATTGCCACTACTACTCCAATTGGGTTTGCAACATCAACTACCGACAACAAATTGAGTCGTAAAACTCGATAACAACTTCGGCGTCTAAGATGCGAGTGTCTCCATCTGTCGGGTTCAACTAGTACCTTATATAGGAAACTCTTAGCCTTTTCCATAATTTTAAGTTAATTCTATTCCAGTACCGTCAGCAATATAATTTAAATATTTTAATTTTTATAGAAATTAAAGTAACTTCGTTAGACATGAATAAATAAAGTTACCATTTGGTGCAAACTTTTTTTAGACACAACTGAATATATTAAACTTAGTATGGCACATGACTGATAAAACAACAACCGAATAAAAAAAACTCGATAAATTATACTTCATTGTGGCAGAAATGATGGATGACTTAGTGATTACTTAAATTGAGTGGTAAGAAAATGGAAACATAATGTGAAAACGTTGATATTGTTACGAAAGAAAATAAAAGTTATATTTCTGCTATCCGTATATACTAACACAAAAATTACTGCCAACTTTTCTACATGTACGTAATATACTTTTTTACACATTTGTTATAGTCACTTCATATTGTTTTTACCTATTTTTTGAATAAAATACAAGGTAATATAGACAGAATGTTCGTAGTATTCAGAACATTAAACAGCAATAAATAATGCAAAAATGATTCAGTCTGCAATTTTAAACTAGTTTTATGGAGCAACTACATGATTTAGCGCCAATTACATCCTATAACAGAAAACAGAAAACTGCACAATATGTATCTTTTACGAGACCATAATGTCTGTTTTGTCTGCTTTTAAATTTGTGACTGTTTTGTAAAAGAATATAAATTCTTTTTATAATGAAATTGCGATTCAAAAATCTAGAACAACGTGGATAATTAAATAATTATTGATTTCTATCCACCTTTGATGTAATCTAGGTGAAGTCTAACACTGCGTAAATTACAACATCTGCTAATAAAATGAGAACTAAAAACTATAAAACCGAACACCACAGAGACATATATAACGCAGTTCGAACGAGTTCGGTAAAAAGTTGGTCCAATTTATTTGGCAGGTGTTGAAATAAATTGCTCTCAGAAATTTTGTTTTGCAAAAAAGTCGATTGGGGACATTGCGATGGAAGAAAAATTGGTGTCCGGTTACCAGTGAAATATGGCCGTACTGTCCGGGAAGTTACTTGACGGTTACGATGGCTCTGCACTTGCCATGCTGTCGATTTAAATTGGACGGTTTTTTGTGTTAGACAAACTACGAAAAAACAATTCAAAATCTCTTCTCTTGTATAGTAGAATATTTTAATAAATTTTTATTTATGAAAAGTTACATTGTATTATTATATTTTTACCTCTCGCCCTTCAGATAAGAGAGGTATAGGAATCATGCTAAAAATTGGGTAGTGAGTTTTCAATGGATAAACACATTTTGGGGTCCCTAGAATACGATTTTAATATTTTCGCGATGATGTCTGTGTGTGTGTGTGTTAGTGTGTGTGTGTGTGTTAGTGTGTGTGTGTGTGTGTTAGTGTGTGTGTGTGTGTTAGTGTGTGTGTGTGTTAGTGTGTGTGTGTGTTTGGATGGATGTTGTAGTAACGATAACTCAAAAACTACTGAATGAAAAAATTTGAAATTTTGCATACAGGATTCTGATACCCTAGATTAGATCTGATTAGATTTTGGTGCCAATCGCACAACCGGAAGTGGCAGTTGCTATGGGTGATGACGCCATTATTATACAAAACGGCAATAAAGTTTTGCACATATATTTTGTATACCCTATAGTTTATTTTCATCTTATTAAAATTTTCGAAACTTGCCATTGTTGCCAGATTTACAAAAAAATATTTTTTTTCCTACCTTTTTGTGTCAACCTGTAAATTTTTGATTCAAAAATGGCGAGAGGTCATGTGCTGGCCACATCAGATTTTTATTTTATTTAATAAAACCCAAAAAAATGTAACGGTAAAAGTGTCAATTTTCTGAGAAAAAATGTCTAATAAATAACACCAATTTTTCATTGAAGATTATCTTGGAAAATGAAGGCTATTTCTGGCCCTATAATAAAGTTTGTAAGATTTTTTTTTAATCACTTGAAAGATTTGTCACAAAATCCAGAACAAAAAACCGAAGTACATCTATAGATTACAGTTTTCCAAAAAATCATATTCTTCGCACCCTCACATAGGGTGACGATGCTCCTTCACATTTCTCTTTTTCCGGGATATTGATCCCCCTGTAGGTGCTGTCCCTAGGTGCGGTTAATCACTGGTAAAAAATAGGGGGCAATCTTTATTTTGCTAAAAAAATTTTGATTTCGTTTATTTTTAAATTTTTAAAATTATTTTAATTAAGTACTATCATGTTTTTTTTTATTTAAATTTACCTTCTACCCTTAGTGGGTCTTTCACATTTTATGATCAATTCATTTCCTTATTGGTAAGTTTGATTTTTAATTTTATGTATTACATGACTAATTGTAAACATTTGTATCTTTAGGCCTGATGATGGTCAGTGACCGAAACTAGTACTAATACTAGTACTTTTTTGTTATTAAATTTGGGGTACTTGGCTTTGTGCTTTATTTCCATAAAAATTGGGTTTACCTCCGAAATGTTTATAACTGCATCGATTTTTCTGAAAATTTTTGATTAAGCTCATTTTACCTTCCACTTCAAAAGTTACATACGCGCGACTTGCGCTTTTTGTTTTTAAGGGGTGGAAAACTACCCCTTGTATTAAAACAATAAATTTGACCGTTTTATAGGCTGCAATTATGTTTAAATTTGTTAATTTTTTTATTGTGGAATTTGATTATAATATTCTACAATGTTACTACCCTTAAAAACTACCCCCTATAACGAAATCAACAAATAACATTTTTTAAACAGCTTTAAAACCTTTTTATTTTTGGTATTTAAATAGAAGAAATATCTTCTCATAGTATTTATGATATATATTATTTGTTAAAATGATTAAATCCTTAAAAACCACCCCTTACGATGAAATTATAGGGGAAAACTATTTTCAACTACTTGAAGCGCTTTTATGGTGGCATTAATATATGACAAATAAATATAAATTACTGTTTATGATATAATTTACTATTTATTGCAAACTTTCAACCCTTAAAAATTACCCCATAAATCTAAAAATACAAAAAAAAATTAACAGCCTATAACAGTTTAATGATGGCATTTACATTAAATAATAATCAATTTTCTGTTAATCATATATTAAAACATATTCACCCTTAATAACCAACCCTTGCAAACTACTGCGTTTTATGAATAAATGAACTAAATGATGTATGTATATTGATATGTATTGAAATTTTGGGGTCTTTTATTTGATATGATTTCTAATTTCTTTATTTTTTATTTGAAATAGTTAACATTTTATATTTTGTTGGGAACCATTTATTTATTAAAATATTTTTTTTTATTAAAAGCAATGAATTTTATTTAGTCCCAGGAAGGGTTGATAGATATAAACAAATAAATTTGAATTTTCTGTGAAAATTTTGGATATTCTGATTTTTCTTATTTGTTTCATTTATTAAATATAATTTGTTTATTCGATTTTATAAATGAGAAATAATATTCATTTAATTACAACTAAAAATAAAACTTTATAAATCATTCATTATGAGATCATTAGACACCGAGTTGTGTTGATTATAATAAAATTTTTAAAGAAAATAAATGAAAATAAACGAAAATAAATAAAAATAAACGAAAATAAATGAAAATAGATAAAAATAAACGAAAATAAATTAAAATAAACATACAAAAAACGAAAATAAACGAATTTAACGAAAATAAATAAATTTTCTTTTAAAACTAATATTTACAAGCCATTCTAATATTTACAAAATTTTATTTTATTTTTAAATTTTTTTTAAATGTTTTATAATAAAAATTTTTTTTTTATTTTTTTTTAGGAAAGAGTTCATTATAAGTTTGAAGGCTCCTGTTTTTTTTGTCCTCTGGAAGATTTTCTACGATCCTTCGTATAGAGGCTAACCAAAATTTTTACTCATGGTACGTGGTTTGAATTTGATTCACTATTTATTTTATATACATAATTTTACTTTTTTAGAAGAATATTTGTTTAGATTAAATTTATTTAATTTAATAAATATTTTATTCAAATTTATTTTCAAAATCATCATATTTCCTTCATAACTCTCTAATTTTTTGTTCTACAGATTTTTGGCACTACCACAGAATTATATTACATAAAATGCTAATGCTACCTCTTAAATTGAAGCAGCACGCGACGAATTTGAACCTTCTGAGTTGCGCAGTAATGTGTGTTCGCAGTTTAAATTTACGTAGGACAGGGGCGGATTAAGCTTACATTTTTAATCAGTACATATGTTATAGATGGATAAAACCATGAACAAATATAATGAAACAGAAATTGTTTAATAATTATTATTTTCTATTATGAATGTAGTCTTAATACCAGTATTAATATTTTCCAAAATCATTGTATAGGATTGTTTACTTACTTGAAGTAGCTAATACCCGGCATTTTCCCTCTGTTGGGGCACGAAATTACCATAGAAGCACTCAAAGTCTTTTTATTTGCTATTATTACACTGGTTATTTATCGAAATAGTAGACCAAACTAAGAATTGTGCTTAATAAATCAAATTTGCACTAAGAAATCCACACTTAACGGAATACGGATCTGAACGCTTGACATTGAAATCAACATGAAGTTTACAGTGTTGCCACAGCATTTTGAAATGTAAGTAGATTTCCTGATTTTAAGATTTTAATAAAAAAAACAAACTGCGCATGAGCAGCATTGTCCGGTAGACAACTCTTGTCACACTTTATCATATGAAAACTGCTATACCTTTAGCTATCTAGAAATCTAGAAATATATTATATTATATATATCTGTGGACACAAGTCGTTCTATACGTCTGTTTCAATACTTTAAGAAAGCTTCTATGAGTTTTCCCGGAAAAATTTTTCAGTTATGTCGCCCTAAAACTTTCCCGACGAGTATCCAGAGACGAATACTGTTTCAGATATTTAATGTTAAAGTTTCAAATTTTGACATTTTTTATTTTTGACAGGTGACAGTTAGAAAATTAATTTTGTCTGTTCTGAATAGAGACATGTTGCTTTTGCCATTTTTGACAGGGACACTTCCGTTTGACAGATGTCATATAAAAACTAATGGGTTCTTCCGAAGTATAACCAAAAACGATATACCAAATTTCAGCTTAATCGGATTAAGCGTGTGGCTTCTATCGTGGAAAAATAAATACAGACAGACGTCAGACACACACACAGACAAATAGATAGACTTCCATCTGTAAATGGTCTTAGTCGTCTGAGAGGACCTCAAAATAGATATTTCCGTTTTTATCTCGAAATTTTGTTTTAGCTCGTTCACAATACTTTCCCTTCTCGTGGGTCGGAAACGTAAAAAAGAATACATTTCTTTATTTTTTTTTAAGTTTCATTTTTGATAAGAAAATTTTTTTTATAAAACGTAATGTTTTTGAGTTATTCGCAAAAAACTATTAAAAAAACATTTCGACATTTTTAGTCACCAATAAATCGAAAAGTATTGGGTAATCAAAAAAAACTGTATTCTCCATTTTTTACTTAAAATTAATTTGTCTATCAATTTCCGGGGTTACTTTAAATTTTAAAATGTACACCCTCCAGAAGCATTCACCCCCGGGGTGGAAGCGCATATCGGCACTATTATATAACTTTTGTTATTTGTGTCATTTTGCAACCGCTTTTAAAATTTTAAATTAATCGGTTTAGTTTTAAAGAATTCGGAGCGGAAAACGTTCAGTAATTGGACTACAAATACTATTAAATTTTAAATAATGTTAGTACACTAAAATAATTGTTCAAAATTGGGTCTGTTTATGTTATCATAAGCTACTGCTCATATTTGTTCTCTAAATATACGCCAGATAATAAAATATGATATTCCAACTTGAAAAAATACAATATAATGAATTGTAAACAAAAAATAATTTTCTTTAATAAAAATAAATTTAGATTCCAGTAATCAAGTTGTAATTATTAAAGTAATAATTATAATTAGCGGATATCGAAATAAAATCGTAGACTGATGATCATTTTATGTATAATTCAATTTATATTAGGTCCGCTTGCCATTATGCTAATTTCAGAACTGATTTTAATACTTAAATTTAGTACTGAAAATTTAGTACTGAAAATTAGAGCATGTTCTAATTTCTTGTAGTAAAATCCATGAAATGTCAACTAAAAGTGAGGTTATGCTTATGTTCTGTACTTAATCATATGGAGTCATAAACAAATAGAGAGTTTGATTGAGCAAAGTATTACTCATTGGTAAAAAGTTTTTATAAGAGAAAGTGTCTTCTACTAATAATTCTTCATCAACATATTTAATATTCCTTTGCCTAACATTCTTCTCTCGATCCATTTTTCTCCATATACGCTTTTTTTTAAGAAGTGTATGATTTCTTTTCTTAATTGCTAGCATCATTGTTACAATTAAAGCTACTGCACATAATTATAGCTTGTTTTCGCCATCAATATTTGTTGTGTACACTCTAAAGTTACATTAGGTTATCACTACATACTAAATACAATTAAGGTAGTTGCAAACAGGAACTTTTCATACAAATATTTTTAGTACTAAAATCAGTACTGAAATTAGCATAATGGCAAACGGGCCTTAGGTACGTTAAATTCAGTGGCTTACACCTAATTTAACATACATTTTTAAATGTAATTACTCCTTTTTAATTACAGGTATTTTTTATAACAATATTTTTGTACATTCTAGGAGAGTCTTTTTAATATGTACGTCTATTTCAATAACACCCTGTACATTGTTAAACAATAAAAAAATAGAATTTTTTTATTGGTACTTCACATTTTTATTTTTTTCAGTCAAACATTCATATATAAAAACGCTATCGATATTATCAATAAATGAATATCGAATATCGAAACGACTAATTCAACAGCGACGTCTGCCAAAGACAGAAACACAGACCCATCAATAAATGACCGTCCGTCGGTCCACAATTGGCACCACACCCCCTATCATTATCATTATGCCCATTGTAAATTAAACACCCACATGACAAATCGATAGAGACAATAACGTTACGTTTCCACATTACATGTAGTCAATGTTGACGCGACCGCTATTATTGAATGGTCATTTATCCATTTCTCCCCCATATGTTGGATCCCTTCTTCTGATACTATGTTTTACCTTACTTTTTTATTGAAGTAGACGATTTTAATTACAAGTGATGGATTCAATAGCAACGGAAAAACTTCCATCTTTTTTAACGGCGATCTAGTTGAAAAAACCAAAGAGATATAAATTATGGTTCGTTACTATATAAGAACTTTATATGTAAATATTTTTTTCTATTATGGAATTACTATAATCAGAATGGTTTACAAAATTTGAAGTAATTTAATTGCATAAATAAATAAAAGAACATCTAAATTATTAAAATAGAATAGATTTTGTGGAAATATTTCAACTTTTAATAAAATTAATTTAAATTGTAAAGTAAAACATCAGAACATCATTCGTTCCATGAATAGAATTTGAAATATATCAGAAGTAGAATATTAAATTTTTGGACGCCAGTCTAATTGATTTTTTAATGTAATTAGAAACAATTGACAAAAAAACTATGACATATTTCAAAATCCGTCCTTTCTTTCGTTTTGTGGGTTTAAGTAAATTAAACTCAAATTAAACGTTAAATTTGTTTTTTTTTTAACGATAAACGAAAGTTCCAGAGATTTTTTTTTGTTTTCCTTAAAAAAAAAACTTGGTTTTTCTTAAGGTTTTTCTTATCTTCCTTCTCCAAAGGAAACTGGATAGCTTGGTCCAAAAACGTAGTCCAGAAAAAAATACAAGCGTGGTCCAAAAGAACGTAGTCCCAATGAAAAAAAACTTGGTCCAAAGGACAAAAAAACTTGGTCCAAAGGAAAAGTCCTAAAAATTGACACAAAGTAAATATAAGAGAAAAATCTTATAAATTAAAAGATTTCGTAGTCTCTGTTTTTGAAAAAGAATATAAAACAATGATAATATTAAAATGAATTACATGAATTTTAGATTAAAATATTAAATATAAAAATAATTAAAATTAATTAAATTCTAAAACAATCTGGAAAAACAAATTAAAAAATAGATTCTCTTTTTGTAAAAAGAGACATAGACATCAGATAATTTACATTGTTATAAGAAAAATAAGATGAACTTTTGAGTACCGGCATTAAAAGAATTAAAAATAACAGTAAATAAAAGTTAAAAGCGTCGAAATTATTAATAATGATATCAATGAATTTTAGTGAAAATATAATATAATATAATTAAAACTATAAGATGAGGGGGAGAAAAAAGAAATCTTCGGTAAACGACACGAACGATATAAAAGTCAATTATTTTGACTGAATAGGCAAAGAGAAGAATAATATTAACATGGGAAAGACATTTTATAGGAATACCAAGAGAAGAGAGGGACATGACGCCAGGTAATAAGAAGGGGCTATCAAGCGAGTATGAAGGATCTGTTCGCTGTGTCACCATAAGCTACACTATTGTAGACTAGAGTAGATCGTTCGGTGATTTCAGGTGTTACACTTGATTTGGAGGAGGTGAGAGAAGTGTAGTGTAAATTGATATTGGACAGTGTGAGGTTAGGTATTTTTGGTAAAAGTTTATTGTTTTCTCGATTCAATGTTATGTCAGCACTTTTGGTTAGATCTGAGTACGGGCTATCTATAAAGGGAGATATATGTTTCGATATATAGGTAGATTGAACTGACAAACTCGTTACTGTCGATTTTAAAATGTTTTAAAGAGATTCACAATCACAAATAATAAGCATAACCTAGAAATGTTAGAATTAGCGCACAATATATGCAACGAACAGATGTTGAATTTATTATACTCGACTCCACTACACCCATCAACTCTGACAATTAGAATTTTAAAAGATGTGGTTTAGGTATAATGTAATTCAATCAAACCGGATTTGAGTCTATTCAATCAAATCGGATTTTAGTCAATTACTCATAAAATATCATTTCAACCCCAAACGATGGCCAAAGGGAAGCAACTCTTCGCGGCTGGTCACATCAGAGATGTGAAAGAATTGAGACATAGTGGCAAAAGTTATTTAATCACATCGAATAATTGTAGAATTAAACACACATTCGTCCAATTTTGACGTGTTTATTTATGAAAAGAGCATGATTTCACGAAATTTTGACCAAATACCTTTGCAAAAAAATAAAACACAGTTATTGCATCAATTTAGAAAGAAACTAGAATGTATTTTAGCGTTTTCCAATATATTGTCACACAAAGAATCTTTTTCGCTTAACCTTAACTTCTTCACAATTATTTTGAAGATCTGTCTCTTTAGCACTGCTGATTATGATGCGTAAAATATTTTTATTATCTTTTAAAGTGCGTTTGAAATTTAATAACATTTATATAAATAATTTGTAGTTTTAGTTGGAATTTGTTATCACAAATCTTTTCTATAATTCATTTCAAAACCACTTAATTTTAAGCTACGTTGCAAATGTACTTTCTTAAATACTTTAACATTGTGACATTCCATTAACTAAATACATCTCATGAAACATGAATTTACAGTTTTGCCGAGTTACTCCTTCCAATCTAAAGTGCGCTTTTGAATTCTGAGGCACCGGTGCATAAATGTATCTTTCATAATTCTATTTCTCTTCAAAACTTAATACATACTCATAAAATCATAAATATGAAAGTTTTTAGCTTGTTGCATATGTTGGAAATAATAAATAAATTAATCTAAAATTAAATAAATCCATAAATTGACATTATCTGATACGAGTTTATGATCGCTTTGGCTAATAGGATTTCCTTTGTAACCAGAAAATAACTAAAAAAAACTTCGTTGTTTATCGTTTAGAGGGTTTCGTCACGGTTAAAAGCCGTATATAAACACACATAGCCAAAGTTGGTTGCGAACCGTTCCAGGCTATTGGAAACAAGCTGATCCCATAGAGACGCGATGTCCATCCATCGTTATTGAAGCGATTAGACAAGAGCTTGAACAGAGACGAACTAAAATAAGAGATGACAAATATCTAGAGTTATTTTCCCACTTGCGAGTGTCTTGACATATAAGCAAGATATTGGAAATTATTGTTTTTAATTTGTTTGTAATATAAAATGGGGATCTATTATGTAAAATTTTTAAATTAGCACTTAAAAGTTTGTTATCAAATATGCCTAGAAAAAATATTTATAAATTTTTTAAAACTATATTTTATTTAAAAAATAAATAATTAAAAATATCTACATTAATTGATAATACTGTTCAGAGATGGCAGTATATACGAACTGAATTCAATATTAAATAGAGGCCAGATGTAAACATGAGAAAAGAAGAAAATTGTATGGTTTTTATTTTCGCCGTGACTAGCAGTACATCGGTTCTACTTGTTTATATCGTACATCGGAAAATAAAATAAACCATCTAATTTTTACATCTCGAATTTTGAAAAAAAAAATGAAGAAAAAAAGACACTTTACTGTATAAATGAAAATGATTACCAGTCAGTATTTTTATGTAGTTTTAAAGAAGTTAAAAAAGCGAAATATAATAAACATTAATTTTGGAGAAAAAAATAGAAAACATGGGCAAAAATTTAAAAATCAGAAAATTTGGAAAAAAACGTAAAAATCAAACGCTAAAAATCGCAACAACAAAAACGACGCAGAAAAACGTAAGAAATCGAAAAATATCGCAAAAGAAAACACAAAAAATTTCAAAAAAAAAAAACAAAAAACCGGAAACGATTGTAACAGAGAAAAAAATTAAAAAAAAAAATAAAAAATTAGAAAGAATTGAAATAAATTGCAAAAAATTTCAAACAAAATGAGAAAAAATCGCAAATGATGGCAAAAAATTAAAGGAATAAGAAAAAATGAGAAAAAAGACTAAAAAAAAAAACAATGAAAAAATGTGGAAAATGAGAAAAATAAGAAAAAGACGAGAAAAAATTTTAACAACCCAAAAAATCAGAAAAATCGGAATAATAAGAAAAACAGAAAACAAATTTAAACAAAAATATTGGCAAAAATAAAATTGTAAAATGGAAAGACCAAGAGCTAAAAATGGCAAAAAAACGAGATAAAAAAACGAGATAAAAAAACGCAAAAGAAGTATAAAAAAAGAACAACCAAAAACCCAAAAAAATTGTAAATAAAAATTTTTAAAAAAAAAATGAAAAAAATCGAATGAATTAAAAAAAAAATCGTAACAAAATTCAAGAAAACGGCAAAAAAATCGAAAATAAACAGAGGAATAGGAAAAAATGAGAAAACAAAAGAAAGAAATAGAAAAAAACAGAACAATGGCAAAAAATGAGGAAAAATTAGAAAAAAAAACCAAAAACAAAAACAAAAAAACATAAAAATGAGAAGAAATATAAAAAAAGATAAGAAAATCGCATATAATCGAAAAAATTAGAGGAATAAGGAAAAAAATTAGAAAAAAAAAACAACAATTCTAAAAAAATGACGAAAGATGAGAAAAAATCGAAAAAAAATTTTAACAGCCCAAAAAATCAGAAAAAAATCGGAGTAATAATAAAAACAGAAATCAAATTTAAACAAAAATATCAGAAAAAATGAAAAATAAAATTGTAAAATACGGAAAAAACGGAAATACCAAACGCTCTAAAAATCGCAAAAAAACGATGTAAAAAAACGCAAACAACGAAAAAAAAAACACAAAGAACAACGAAAAAATCAGAAAAAAATGTAACGAAAAAAAAATTGAAAAAATCGAATGATTAAAAAAACCCAACAAAATTCGAAGAAAATGACAGAAAAATCGCAAATAATCACAAAAAGTCAGAGGAATAAGAAAAAATTAGGATACAAAAGAAAAAAAACAGAACAATAGAAAAAAATGAGGAAAAAAAATCAAAAACAAAAAATCATAAAAATGAGAAGAAATATAAAAAAAGATAAGAAAATCGCAAATAATTACAAAAATTAAAGGAATAAGGAAAAAATTTGAAAAAAAAACAACAATGATAAAAAATTGAGGAAAGATGAGAAAAAATCGAAAAAAAAAACCGAAAAAAAATCAGAAAAATGTGAAAAAGACGAGAAAAAATTTTAACAGTCCAAAAAATGAGAAAAAAATCGTTGTAATAAAAAAAACAGAAAACAAATTTAAACAAAAATATTAGAAAAAATGAAAACGGAAAAAACGGAAAGACCAAACGCTCTAACAATCGCAAAAAAAATCGATCTAAAAAAACGCAAACAACGAAAAAAAAAACACAAAGAACAATAAAAAAATCAGAAAAAAATGTAACGAAAAAAAATGAAAAAAAAATGAAAAAAACCGAATGATTAAAAAAACGCAACAAAATTCGAAGAAAATGACAGAAAAATCGCAAATAATCACAAAAAGTCAGAGGAATAAGAAACAATTAGAATACAAAAGAAAAAAAAACAGAACAATAGGAAAAAATAAAGAAAATTAGAAAAATTCGAAAATAAAACCAAAAAAAAACAAAAAAAAAGAAAAAATCAAAAAAATGACAAAAAACAAGAAAATATAAAAAACTTTCTCTATCTGTAAAATAATTATAAATAATATAAAAAAATTAAATGAGACAAAAATTATATTGTGGAAAGAGACAGGGAGTCGCTTAGAGGAGGGGGGGGGGGAGGGGCGTAACGCTTTTTTCTTATCTGACGCTTTATACCGGTTAAAATTCTACTATAAGTCGCGCACAAAAAATATCCATTCTGAAAAAGTGTACCGGACTGAAAAAAGGTACCGAAACGCAGTTCCGGCATGTTCCGGTCCTAATACACCCACCACTGGAAATGCTGAACTATAAATAATTATCAACTAAAATAATTTCCGGAAATTTTTCTCTTCCTTGGAGTAGGAGCTTATGACTTGAATTTGCATTTTTAGTTAATTTACAATGTTATTATTTAGTTAGATATGAACATTTTTATATTTAGTTTAATGCATAAATTATTTTTTTTCCTGATTTTTATTTTTATTGCTCTGTTTCTTTCACTATTATCACATTATGTATATTTCTTTATTTTATACTCTTTTACACAAGAAATATTTTATGTACATATAAACTCTAACCTGCTAAATAAAAAAAATATAATCAATATTTTTTGTTCAATTACAATTAAAATTTAATTTTAGAACTATAATTTAGCTAGTTAATTAACAATTCAATGTTGAGTTCATCCTTGGACTTCACTGACCTGTGTATCAGTATCAGGATGAGTTGTGCGATCGGTGGCTCGTTCTGTAATAATTCACGATTCACCAGATTTTCCGGTAATTTGTCTCGACTATCGTGTATCGATTAAAATCCAAAATGGAAAACTCCATCTGACTACTAATGTATACTATGTATGTGTAGAATCATCTACGATGCGGTCCAGTGTTCCGTTTGTTTTGGGTTACCGCAAATTGAGGTTTCAGCTCCGCTAAACGATAACGATTCGAAGAGGGTTGTTCTCTATTCGTAGAAACACATTAACCGTAATTTGATGTTAACAAAATTTATAAATAAATTTTCTTACTATACTGTCTCATATTTCAAAAGTATCCCTTTTCAAAAATCAATTTCTTATACGTTTACTTCAAACTATGGGAAATATAACTTGAAAGAATTTACGAAAGTTGTCAATTTTAGCAAAGTTAGGACTAATATAAAATATTAGGAAAAGTTGATTAAGGGGATCGAAATTTCTAAAAATTCATATCCGCCATTTTTGAAAATATTGTAACAGGTCTTTATACTTTCTTCATGTCCTAATTATTATCAAATTAATTTGTACAAAACTTTTGTTTATCCGACCTACGGGGGTGGTTGAAATATCAAAAAAATATATCTCCGCCATTTTTAAAAATATCGAAACAGGTCGTAAGACTATTTATTACGTTCTAATTATAAAATTAATTAGCTACCTTTTACGATTTTTCATGATTTTTAACGATTTTTTACGGATTTTTAAAAAATTAAGAAAGATTAAGAAAAAATCGTGAAAAATCGTAAAAAAACCGCAAGAAATCGTAAAAAATCGTGAAAAATTAAAAGAAACTAAAAATATCGAAACAGGTTATAAGACTTTTTTATGTTCTAATTATAAAATTAATTCGCTAATTTTTACGATTTTTAACGATTGTTTACGGATTTTTAAAAACTTAAGAAAGATTAAAAAAAAATCGTAAAAAAACCGCAACAAATCGTAAAAAATCGTGAAAAATTAAAAGAAACTAAAAATATCGAAACACGTCATAAGACTTTTTTTTTGTTCTAATTATAAAATTAATTCGCTAATTTTTACGATTTTTAACGATTTTTTACGGATTTTTAAAAAATTAAGAAAGATTAAGAAAAAATCGTGAAAAATCGTAAAAAACCGCAAGAAATCGTAAAAAATCGTGATAAATTAAAAGAAACTAAAAATATCGAAACAGGTCAATAAGACTTTTTTTATGTTCTAATTATAAAATTAATTCGCTAATTTTTACGATTATTTACGGATTTTTAAAAAATTAAGAAAAATTAAGAAAAAATCATGAAAACTCGTAAAAAAACCCCAAGAAATCGTAAAAAATCGTGAAAAATTGAAAGAAACTAAAAATATCGAAACAGGTCAATAAGACTTTTTTTATGTTCTAATTATAAAATTAATTCGCTAATTTTTACGATTTGTAACGGTTTTTTCCGGATTTTTAAAAAAAGTTAAGAAAGATTAAGAAAAAATCGTAAAAAAACCGCAAGAAATCGTAAAAAATCGTGAAAAATTGAAAGAAACTAAAAATATCGAAACAGGTCAATAAGACTTTTTTTATGTTCTGATTATAAAATTAATTCGCTAATTTTTACGATTTTTAACGATTTTTTACGGATTTTTAAAAAATTAAGAAAGATTAAGAAAAAATCGTGAAAAATCGTAAAAAAACCGCAAGAAATCGTAAAAAATCGTGATAAATTAAAAGAAACTAAAAATATCGAAACAGGTTATAAGACTTTTTTATGTTCTAATTATAAAATTAATTCGCTAATTTTTACGATTTTTAACGATTTTTTACGGATTTTTAAAAAATTAAGAAAGATTAAGAAAAAATCGTGAAAAATCGTAAAAAAACCGCAAGAAATCGTAAAAAATCGTGATAAATTAAAAGAAACTAAAAATATCGAAACAGGTCAATAAGACTTTTTTTATGTTCTAATTATAAAATTAATTCGCTAATTTTTACGATTTTTAACGATTTTTTCCGGATTTTTAAAAAATTAAGGAAGATTAATAAAAAATCGTGAAAAATCGTAAAAACCGCAAGAAATCGTAAAAAATCGTGAAAAATTGAAAGAAACTTAAAATATCGAAACACGTCATAAGACTTTTTTTATGTTCTAATTATAAAATTAATTCGCTAATTTTTACGATTTTTAACGATTTTGTCCGGATTTTTAAAAAGTTAAGAAAGATTAGGAAAAAATCGTAAAAAAACCGCAAGAAATCGTAAAAATCGTGAAAAATTAAAAGAAACTTAAAATATCGAAACACGTCATAAGACTTTTTTATGTTCTAATTATAAAATTAATTCGCTAGTTTTTACGATTTTTAACGATTTTTGAATTTTTTTACATATTTGGAAATTTTTGAAGTTTTGATATTTGAAATTTTTGAATCTTTTTAATTTTTTTAAAAATTTTGAAGATTTTGGTTTTGAAATTTTTGAATTTTTGTTAAATTTTTGTTAAATTTTTGGAATTTTTTGTCCCTTAAACCTGCTCATGTGAAAATATTACCATTTCAACTTTATTTAATCTTTGAATTTTTTAAAATTGAATTTTTCCCACTATTTTTCCCTAAATTTTTACTAATTTTCAAACTTTTTTTACCCTCCACCCTTTTTTCACACTTTTTCTTCCTCTTTTTTACATATTTTTTACTAATTTCTTTAATATCATTTTTTTGTCTTGATAAAGAAGGGGAAGCGAGTGGGAAGAAGATATTTGTAGGAAAGTCATAAAAAGATAGATAAACGTGTTTCTTGGAATTGTTGCATTTTTTCCCCAGTCGTATTTTTTTCTCCACTTTTTTCCCACTATTTTTCTATAAATTTTTACTAATTTTTCCCACTTTTTTTATCCTCCATTATTTTTTTGTTCTAATTTTTTACTGTTTTCTTTGTTTCAAACTTTTTGCCCCTGTCATTTTTTCACACTTTTTCTTACTCTTTTTTACATATTTTTTCCTAATTTCTTTATATATCATTCTTTTTTTGTCTTGATAAAGAAGGGGAAGCAAGTGGGAAGAAGATATTTGTAAGGAAGTCATAAAAAGATAGATAAAAGTGTTTTTTCTTTGAATTGTTCCATTTTTCAAAAATCGTATTTTTCTAGATCAACAAAAATTAATTTCAGAGCTTAGTATGTTATGGACCGTAATAGTCGTGTCGTCATAATTTATGTTGGTCAGCCTGAAATGTTTCCAAACAAAAATTGTAACTATGATAACTGTTTCAGAAGCGGCTAACCGGAGGAACGGAATCCACGTGACAACTGTCAGTTTGAAAGTTTATTTACAAGTTGATTTTTTAAAAGTAAAAATAAAAAATCTGATGTGGCCAGCACATGACCTCTCGCCATTTTTGAATCAAAAATTTACAGGTTGACACAAAAAAGTATGAAAAAAAATTATTTTTTTGTAAATCTGGCAACAATGGCAAAAGTTTCGAAAATTTTAATGAGATGAAAATCAACTATAGGGTATACAAAATATATGTGTAAAACTTTACTGCCGTTTTGTATAATAATGGCGTCATCACCCATAGCAACTGCCACTTCCTGTTGTGCGATTGGCACCAAAATCTAATCAGATCTAAGTTAGGGTATCAGAATCCTGTATGCAAAATTTCAATTTTTTTTATTCAGTAGTTTTTGAGTTATCGTTACTACAACATCCATCCAAACACACACACACACACACTAACACACACACACACTAACACACACACACACTAACACACACACACACAGACATCATCGCGAAAATATTAAAATCGTATTCTAGGGACCCTAAAACGTGTTTATCCATTGAAAACTCACTACCCAATTTTTAGCATGATTCCTATACCTCTCTTATCTGAAGGGCGAGAGGTAAAAAGATATTTCGTTTTTAATTATGGCAAAATATTTAATTAAAGTAGGCGAGATTATGGCTCTATTTAAAAATGGCGTAGACATAACCCAATGACGTCAGGAAATGCAGAATTGCACTTTTTACGCTATTGGTTCCGTTTTTTTTGTCAAAAGTAGTTTATTGAACGAATTATGAATATCAGTATTCATAACTGTTGAAAGAATACTGGGCTACGAACGTGTTATAAAGTAATAATTCCAGAATTTCGAAGGACCAATCTTCTAGGGTAGAAGTTAAACCAATATGAATGTTTAAATAAAAATAGTATTTGAAATTGGAATGTAACTTTTTATTCCATTTTTTGTAAATACGAAACGTGAATAGCAAAAATCATAAAGCTGCACATTAAGTTAAATTATGAAACCGAAAAATGAATATTTAAATTGTACTCAATCACTGTAAACACTATTTACAATTTTTATTGTCAAAAATCTGGAAAACTTTTCGGGTGCTGTTAATTACGCGCCATTTTACTTATTTGAAGAAACTTTTTTGCTCTAGTAAATGCATGACTGATTTGATTCACTGTCTGGATGCGAGAGAGAGAGAGTGTGTCCTGAATTTTAACGGAGAGGAGGGTTGGTGGTTTTTTATTGGTAGGAGACATGTGATGTGGTATGTAACTAGCCCTGAATTAAGCACCGTAGCGGGAAGAAACATATCTATATTTTTTGTCTCTTATAATGATGAAATAATATAAGAGAAAGATAAGCTTGCATAGCAACAGTCGCTTATGTATTTTATTTTTGGCTAACAGTATTTTGCAAGTAGACAGAAAAAAGTCTGAGAGAAGAGAAAGATAAGCTTGCATAGCAACAGTCGCTTATGTATTTTATTTTTGGCTAACAGTATTTTACAAGTAGACAGAAAAAAGTCTGAGAGAAGAGAAAGATAAGCTTGCATAGCAACAGTCGCTTATGTATTTTATTTTTGGTTAACAGTATTTTGCAAGAAAAAAGTCTGAGAGAAAAACGGAATAATATTGTGTTTATTTTCAATCTATTTTCAGATAATAAAATATTAAAATATATAATAATAGACAGTAGTATGAACGGAAATATTAATATTATTAATTTTAAAAGAAATATGAATTAGTTCGTATTTTCTGGATACAATTCCCGTGAAATTGTTCCATTTATCTTTTTTTTTAAGTTATCCTTGCGGACACGAATTGTAATTCGACGATACTTAATTCACTAGTTTTAAAGTCTGACGACAATTCGACGCGTCAAGATGCTTGAAGCCCAGAAGCGTGTCTTGTAAGTGAGAACCGGTACATAAGAAACCACGAAAATTGATTTAAGTGACATTTTAACGATCAATGAAGTCAAGCAGAGTAACAGGTTATAGCAGAACCGGTCTTTATTTGGCCTCAATAGCAAAGCATATCATGACAATATACAACATTCATCATCATTAGTACTCTGAAGTAAGGTTAGGTTAGGGAAGCTTTAGACTTTTACACCTCTCTCGTTTTTATTACAACTGATACCGGTTTTCCCTACTCTAATTTAATTTCATTCAATATAGTATAAGTTATATTACTTCTTCAATTATTTCAACAATTGTTTAAAGTTAGTCCTGGCTCAAGCAATACTGAATTTTAACGTAGTGTAATTTTGACGAAAATAATAAAAATTGTATTATGTTGGCTATTCTTGCTGTGAAACTTTTTTTACTAATTTCGTTTCTCTGGGCTCCGTTTTTTAATGGGTTAAAAAGAAAGCTACAAAAAGCGAGTCACTAATTAAGTCGACCCGTGCACATTCTGGGGGGCAGGAATAACGGTTTTATGACTTTTTTTGTAGCTTCATATTATGGTTTGCGGAAAACTCCCAAGACAGCTGCCGTCCCGGAGAAAAGTATTAGGAGTTTTCTTATTTATGATTTTATGACTAAGTGTTGAGTTGAGATGAAAATAGAATTGGGGAGAAAAATATGCGCGTAGTTTTAAGGAGACGTTAAGAGATAAATTTAAAATAAAGTTTTATATTAATAAATACTTATTGTTACTCAAATATCCAAAATTAAAATTATTTTCATATCATTAGATACTCGGAAGAGTATAAAAATCGACGCGTTCAAGCTATTTTTTACTCATTAAAATAAATGAGTTGACACTTTATATAGTTATAAACTTCTAGCTTATTTTATCGTTATTAAAATATTTCCCTATAAAATACATTTTAAATCTTTGTGAGAAACGTACAATATTGTGATACATTTCTCTTAAATATTAAAACTGCATTTTCATGGACTACAATTAAGTCTAAGACATTAGCTATTCGTTTGCAGATGTAATAAAGTGTTCCTGCATTGCAGAAGGACAATTTCAACAGGAAAGCACTTAATCCCACCAATAGAAAGACATTTCCTTTATTCGTCTGTATAAAAATATAAAAAAATGGGTGGAAAATCAATACTTATGGAAATAATTATTATTGTCACGAAAGACACTTTTAATTTAATGATATAACTTTATCTAATTCGTACTGAATATTATTTTAGAATACTAACATTTTGAACGTGTAGTATAGAGTTGACCTAATTTTGTGAATAATGCAAAAACCAATAACTACGGTCATAAATTCTAAAACCCATTTACGAACAAAGTGATAGTTTAGCAATGTCCATATACCGATATAAATTTTTGTTGTTCGGTATTAAATTTGAGTCATATTTATTATTCTAATCCCATTCATTTATCTGATGACAAGTGTTTTTTTTATTAAGGTTTGGTAGTGAATTACAAAAATTATCAACATTCAATTTTCTATCAATGATTATTTGTCATTCGTCAGTCTTTTTCTTTTTTCTTCTTATTTTCAAGTATACTGAATCCAATCTCACTCTACAGATAAAAATTGTTTCATTAAATTCGTTTTTTAATATTTTTTGGATTGAAAAACTATTAACTTTATTTAACTTTCACATTTTACAATACTTAATTATTAATTTTTTGTCCATTATCACTAGTTATAGATTATATGTCATATCGGTTATACATTTATATTTATTAATTTTGAAATTCCCTCCCTTGTCCCTACTATACCGTACCCTATCAATCAGTCACTTGTCATATGTCACACAGTCATCTTTTTGTAGTGATCCATTCATTATCACAACGTTCAACCCATGTTTGAAGTTAAATTATCAGAAATTCGGGTCGGTATTTTTCTAGTGCTTACTGCTGCACCTGGTACCAGTTCGAGCTGGTTCCAGGTGGTTTCTTCAAGGTACCGGTGCTCCTGGTGTAGACATGTGCGTTACACTTGAAAATCCCATCGTTCATATTGATTTTTTCCAGTTACTTTGTAGCTGGAAAACCAAAAATTATTTTCTGTCCATTGGACACTTTCAATTCTAATATTTCAATTGCCTCTTGGAAAATGGATCTCACTTTGTTTTCCTACCTAAGAATGTATGACTTTAATTTTTAATTTTATTACTAACTAGCTTTTGCCCGCGACTTCGTCCGCGTTGATGTTGGAATATATAAAAGTTTCCTTCTTATATCTGTTTCCTTCCCCTACTTTTGAAACTATATGATGAATATTGTATTGAATATTGAACAAAGATGCAAAAAAACACAAAAAATGGAAAAAAATGCAAAAAGACGAACAAAAAAAATGGAAAAAATGCAAAAAAAATACAAACATATACAATGAAATGCACAATAATATATGAAAAGCAAACAATGAGCTAAAAAATGATAAAAATTCTAAACAAAAAGCAAAAAAAGTTTAAAAAAAAGTAAAAAAATGCGGAAAAAAGTTAAACAAAGCTAAAATCGCTAAACTTGCAAAAAAACCCAAGAAATAAAAAAAAATGCAAAAAAACGAACAAAAAAAAATTGAAAAAATACAAAATAAATACAAACATAAAGAAATGTACAGTAATACATGAAAAGCAAAAAATGAGCTAAAAAATGTTAAAAGTTCTAAAAAAACTGAAAAGTAAAAAAAAGCGATAAAGGAAATTGTAAAGAATGTTAAAAAATGCCAAAAAAAATCTAAAAAAATGTTTAAATATGCTGAAAAAAAGTAAAATAATGCTAAAAAATGTTAAAAATGAAACAAAAATGCCAAAAAATCTAAAAAAAATCAACAAAAGTAAAATAATGTTAAAAAATGCTAAAATTTCAAAAAAGTTTAAAAGAAATGCGAAAAGATGCCAAAAAATCTAAAAAAAGTCAAAAAGTGCTGAAAAAAAAATGCTAAAAACGTTAAAAAAGCAAAAAAACCCCAAAAAGAAAAAAAAAACACAAAAAAGGCAAAAAAAAAAATGCAAAAAAATGAAACTAATGCAAAAAAAATATAATAACTATATGCAAGAAATGCACAAAATACATGAAAAGCAAAATGAGCTAAAAAATGATAAAAATTCCCAAAAAAAGCAAAAAAATATTAAAAGAAATTGTAAAAAATGTTAAAAATATCTGAAAAAGTATTCGTGGATACTCGTCGGGAAAATTTTGGTTCTACACAACTGATTTTTTTGTTTTTGACAGGTGACAGTTGGAGAAATAAGTTTGACGGTTCTGAATAGAGTTTTTCAAGGCCTTTCAAATGACATACTGCATATCAAATTCCGTGAGATATTGCTTTTTTGATAGTGACACTTCCGTTTAACAGATGTCATACAAAAACTAATGGGTTCTTCCGACCAGTAACCAAAATTCATATACCAAGTTTCAGTTCAATCAGATTAAACGTGTAGCCTCTATCGTGGAAGAATACACACAGATAGACAGATAGACAGACTTCCATCTGGAAATGGTCTTCATCATCACAGGTGTCCTTAAAATGGATATTTCCATCTTTATCTCGAAAATTTTTTTAGCTCGTTCACAATACTTTCTCTTCTCGGAGGTGGGTGGGGAAAGTAAAATATTTGCACTCCCTCAGGGGGGATAACCACTCCCCTCTAAAAGAATCACCCTGTATGTTTTTGGTTGACGCACTTACTCAAGCGGGTTTTTAGTTGACGCTCTTACTCGAGCGGGTCAATATTTGTTTAACCATAATTTTGAACCCCTTAAAGTGCGAATTTTCAAAATTCCTTTCTTAGTGCTCTACTACACTACCAAAGGAAACTACCCTGAAAATGTCACGTTTCTATCACCTCTGGTTTAGGGTGTGCGTTGATTGTCAGTCAGTCAGCGACACGACAATTTTATATATATAGATAGATTTCTACTTTAATCTATTTTCATGTACTCCTAGTCCTGATCCCTTAAACAATATAAATGTGTTATCCGCTTGTTTTATATTATAATCTTGTTTAAATAATACACAGGGTGATCAACTTGTACTCCGGAGTTTGATATCTCCGTTGTTTTGAAGGATACGAAAAAAAATTTTAAATACAAATTATAGATAGAGTTCAGCTCCACATTTTAAAATTATTTCTTAATATACGTTTCATAAAGTCACAGCATACCAAAGTTAACTTTTTTTTAATGGAACACCCTATATATTATCCCGTTATCCCAAATTTGAATTTTGCTCATTTTCCTCATTCCGACAATATAGGATTTTATTATGTTCTACAGGGTACTTTTAAATATATGATCACTTTTATGTGAAAATTTTAATGAAATCACCACCCTGTATTATTTAGAATCAACAATTGAGGGTTAATATCTCAAGACCAGAATAATTTCGTAGTAGTTGCCCTTTAAAACTTTGTTTTACTAATATATTGTGGTACATGACTTATTGATTCAATAAAGTGTTAACCCACAGATTCGTATATTATCAATCCCTTCTATGAAAGCACCCCAAAATAATAGCATCGATGAGGAAATAACAAGATACTTAGAATCCCTATGTCAGTTATCCCTTCGGTGAATGCTTTCAGCCCGTTAAAACTTCAACAACAAATATTTCAAAACTAAATAAGTTTCCTGGATATGTTTGAACAAGTTATTATGATTTTGAAAGCAGGTTAACTAGCTTATATAATCCAAAAAATATTAGAACAACTCGAAGTCATACCACATAGAATATAATTACTCAAAAGATTAAACGACATGTTTCGGCCAAACAATGGCCATCATCAGGCCTACAATACAAATTATAAATGTTAAGACTACAGAAAATTCAACAAAGTTACAAATTACTTAGAGAGAATATGCACCTACAAATTTAGTAACAAATGGTATGAAAAGTAGTAAAAAACATAAAATCAAACATTTTTGAAAAGAGAATGGACTACATTAAAAATTAAACGATTTAAAATAAATTATAAAAAATATGTTTTAAAATAAAATAAAATTTGAAGCCTCATGGAGGATATCAAATAATTAAATTAACATCAGAGTGCATCCTATGATGCACTTAAAGTAATTAAAGCTTAAACAAATTTTTTGAAATTGCGTCTTAATTGACCACCATGCTTCAACTAGAATATGACAATTTTGATAAGTGACAGCTCCAAGAGATTTGACGTGACAGACAGCAATAAGAGGAAAAGTAACAGGCCACAAGCAGAACTAATAAAAAGAGATCAAAAAATAAAAAAGAAGAAATAACCTATAAGACTTATCAAAATAAACTAATGAATGTAAACATTAGAAGAGTAAGTTCACTAAATTTATACGTGCATATTCTCTGTAAGTAATTTTTAACTTTGTTGAATTTTCTGTAGTCTTATAATTTGTATTGTAGGCCTGATGATGTCCATTGTTTGGCCGAAACATGTCGTTTAATCTTTTGATTAATTAATTATATTTAATGTGGTATGACTTCGAGTTTTTCTATTATTCTTTGAATAATTTTACCACATTTGAGAATGGATTTAAAAAAATAAGCGACTCGGGCTATCAATTAACCATATAAATGAGGCAGTAACTCTTAATATTTTTAATAACAATTTTTTCAATAATTCTTGTAGGAATTTGGGGAGAAGATGATTGGTTGTATCTTATATTTTATACCTAGAATGTTAATAGATAAATTAAATTACCAGTTTTTTTAGTATTTGCAAATTCACATACAAATGAATTAAATATTAAAACATAATATATTTCTGGTAAACTAAATTATCCTTACTCAAATGTGGTAATAGGTATTCAGATTAGAATAAGACAACCAAAATAGGCTAAGCGACATGTTTCGGCCTCATCAGGCCATCATCATGCATAAATGGAACCAATATAACAAATAATCAACATTGAAAACAATAAATTAAATGTACATGACAACAATCACCAATCATAATTTTACTTGTGATTGTTTTAGTTTTTTAGTTTAATTTTTATTACCATATGTTGTCATGTACATTTAGTTTATTAGTTTCGGTGCTGTTCATTTGTTATAATGGTTCCATTAATGCCCGATGATGGCCTGATGAAGCCGAAACATGTCACTTAGAATATTTTGGTTTTTTTATACATTGTGGTATGACTTCGTGTCTTATTCTAATCTGGATAATATATTTCTACTTATTCAAGAGTAATACAAATCTTTATTGCTAAATAAATGATGAATACTGTAATAATATTACTCAATTTAAATTTAATTCGTTTAACACTGTTTGAATTAAAAAAAAAAATATATAAAAAAATTTATAAAAAACATGTCTGCATTCTTATATTTAAATAAATGATTTTCTAGAGCTGGTTAAGCAATAGTTATTAATTTATATACTATATTTAGAGGATTTAAAAAAAAAATATGGGAAAAAAAGGATGTGGTTTTTAAAGGAATTATCGATTAAAAACAAAATATAAAAGTTAAAAAAAGTTTCGTTGTTTACATTTACTTCAAAAAATTGGAACAATAACAAGGCTTATTCGTTCATATAAACAAAAGCAATATGCTTATTATGTTTCATGAAAGGGTTTTTACTGAATTGTCCACTTTTATTTCAGTCCGGATTAAAAAATAATCGATCACTATAACGACATAAAATGAACAAATTATAGTAAATCGGGACAGATAAGCCCTATTGGTAAAGTTTATTCATGCTCAAAATTTAAACGCTAAAAAAATAAAAAAAAATGATTAAATTATAGCTTTAATAGTGTCAGACTTTAGTTAAACAATGGACTCATCCAGTGATTTTTTTTATATTTTTATTTTATAATTTTGGCCTACCATGACACATTGCACCGTGTCCAGCCCTTCTGAAACCGATCCTGCAGCTGTAATTAATTCTTAAAATTTGAATATCGGGGCTATAGTGGCTTGTGACGTGGTCCAATTGAAACAGATTATATTTGCCTATGTTGTCATATCGATAAAACTGGCAACCCTCATTCACATTTGTTACGATTAAAAGAAGGAAAGAAGTATGTGAAATTTTTCTATAAACAAACAAATCTAGAATCTTGGCAATGCTGTAGAAAGTAAAACGTTAATTATTGGTCAAGAAGCAGCGCCACTTTTAAAATATATTAATTACTACAAAAATAGTTGCACGTCACCAATTACGTCATAACTTTTAATCAGTGTTAGATGCACATCATTGCCAAACCATTAAAGAACCGTGCACAAATCTTATGGGAATTGGCTCCCGGTCAAATTGGCTGAAATTTGGATTTGTTGTTCGTTTCGGTTTCCTGAATAAAAGTATGCCAATATAATATTAACAGTTGACAGCTGTCAAACAACAAGCAATAATCAAAATTGATAAAGTCCACATGTAAATATATGTTTTTGAGGTTGCTGAGTTCAAAACTGATGTCAAAAGACGATATTGACAGTTGACAGCTGTCAATTACTTGTCAAATAACAAGCAATAATCTATCTTGACACATTATCATGCATAGTCAAATATTTAATTAACGATAGTACTCAACTATCAATATCGTCTTTTGGCATCAGATTAGAATTAGGCAATCTTACAGACATATGCTTACATGTCAATTTTATAAATTTCGAGTGTTACATGCTGTTTGACAGCTATCAACGCTCAATATTGATTTTTTGACATCAGTTTTGATCTCGGCAACCTCAAAAACATATATTTACATGTGGATTTTATCAATTTTGATGATCACATGTTATTTGACAGTCAGTTGACAGCTGTCAACTGTCAATATCGTATTTTTAACATCAGTTTTGAATTCAGCAACCTCAAAAACAAATACTAAACTTTCGAAGAGATTACTCTTTTAAGTAGTAAATAATGGTGAATCCGTGGAGCTTTGGAGGTCCGTAGGAGCCAAAATAAGCAAAATTAAGCTTTGTGTCCATTGAGACTTTTGTTCAGGATGCCGAAACCAACAACGTATCCAAATATCGGCCAATTTGACCAGGAGCCAATTCCCATAAGGTTCTTTATTTGTCTTATATAACATTTAAGCATATTTTCAAAAAAAATATTTTAGCTAAAACATATTTTTTAAAACTTCATTACGTTTTAGTACCAGTGAAATAAAATTAACAGTGCTAAAACTCAAATGCTGAAATATACGCTGAAATATACAGGAAATTTTATATATGTTTTTTAATTATGTTTATCGTAACATTTCCCTAACAGCATCTAAAGATAACATTGGCCCATATACGTTTGTCTATGATTGGCCTCTTATTAATAAGTTCTTATTCAAAATTTTCTAATATAACGAGGCCGGCCCTGTGTATACACCGGCGCTCGAGAATTATAGAGAATATTCCAGCAATCGTGACGTCACCCTTCCAGATGTCTCTAGAAATAACGCGATGAGTCGTTATAAGTATATATACTTGGAAGAGCCGGACAAGAGAAGATAAGTTGATAGAGCGCTAATATAAATTAATATTGTTAGTTGTGTTTAATATAAATATTAGAGTTATGTTTTTATTGTAAATAAATTAGTTATAGTTATACTGAGTGTTTAAGTTCACCGAATCCGAATACAAAATATAACAAATTTTATATTTCCAAACCTTTTGTTATAAAAATTTTTATACCACTTAATTAAGTACCATACTTTTTCAATTTAAATTTAAGCTTTTCGAATGTCAATAATTTTGTGATCGATTACAAAGTTAAATAATTATATTAATGTGTTCCATGAATACTTTGGTAAGTCTCTGACTTTACTATATTAATTATATTGTTTTGAAGGCATTGTTTGTAGGCCTGATGATGGCGAGTGTTCGCCGAAACCAGTTGCCGTAACTTCCCATTTTAACCATTTATTATTAAATTATTGTGGTACTTGACATAGAGTTTTATTACCTACAATTTTTCTATAAATTTCTAATCTAATAACTTAAAGTATCAAAGATCCAAATTAGATAAATAAAGTCACCAGATTTTGTATTTTTACCATTTTAAAATTAATACATAATACTTTTTTCGTTATTAAATAATACTTATATTTTTGGAAATCTATCAGTCTATTTTAAAGATATAAAATTTTGAAAACAACAATGAAATATCTTGTATTTGTTGACAAAAGCAAAAAATTTCAAATCAGTTAAGTTTAATAGGGATCGCTTGCTTTGTATAGTAGATAATGTATAAAAAAACGAAAAACGAATAAATATATATTTTCGTAGCACGGGAAATTGTCGCTTCCTGGTTAGGTGTTTGTCGTCCTGTTAGTGTCGACGACGACGCCTATTTGCTCCCTCTTCTCTTTTACTTTTTTCTAGGAACAGATCCGGCTTCACAAAAATAAAACTATATTGCAATATCACTATTTCAAAATAAAAATTTGTATTATAATAACATTAAAAAATCAATGGTAAATAAAACAACTCCAAGTTATACCACAATAAAATTCTCCAATGGAGTTAATTAAGAATTTAAAATTTTCGTTGGTTTTTTTTTTATAAATTTAAATTTTATTGTTTGGATCCAATTTTAATCAGCCTGATGATGGTCTTATTGACCGAAACATATCGCTCTTTTGAAGAATTTTATTGTGGTTGTTTTATTCATCATTGCCACATTTAACTATGAATAATATTTTGTTATTAAAAAATCAGACTAAAATATACAAAATTATAATTTACAGAGATGGAAAAGAAAATATAATTTGCGATTTGACTAAAGCTCTACATTTTTTAGTAAAATAAGACAATTTTATGAAAAAATCAATGAACAGAAAAGATCATGTCCAGAAAGATAAAAAAATAGTAGTAAAAAACAGAATCATACCAATATTTAGAAAGAAATATTTTTACTAAATTATTAACAAAAGAGTGGCAAATTATAGCTAAGAGATGAATTGCAACTGAATAATTTACACTGGATATGACATTTAAGGAATTTATAAAGGACATTTAAGGAATTTATAAAAAGCTGGTGACGTCATTTGATCCAAAAATTACCATAACGGTTCTTGGCATTTTTCTTAAGGCTTCCACCAAACTGGGCTAGCCCGGCGGCACTCCAGCGGCTTTGGCGCCGAATTAATTTCGACTCCACCAAACTGAGCAGATGGTGCATTTTGAATTTGTCGGTTTTCATTCTCTCTATAAATATTAATTCATCAATAATAAGAAATTTTTGTCAATTAATTTAGTAGACATATGGTCATCATCTTGGTTATTTTCCGTATTCGAATCTTGGCTATCTATTTTAAAGTTACTTGAACATAGATTATAAGTTATTATGTATATAAAACAAAAAAAACTAACGTACCAACATGGCTCGCAGAAATTCCTTTGATCTTTACCGATATTTGACCGCTAGCAAAATAATGCCGCAAGGGATATTTTTCTTTAATTTCTAGTCTGGCAAAAGGGGATAATGTCAACGGCACGTGCCGCCGGGCTAGCCCAGTTTTGTAGAGCCCCGTCTTAAGGATTTGACATGAAAAATCAATACCAAAAGGACTAAAAAATATAATAATAAGAAAATTTAATATAAAGAGGTCAGATGTCAAATCTAGAATGATCAATCAAGTATTGTTTGGCAATTTTAATTAAAAAAAATTGAATCAAGTGGGAATAAAAAAAATTTTTTGAATGGACAAGTTCGACATTTTTCTCATCGTATTAAATATCGTAAAAATTATGGTAAAAATTATGGTACCTCCATAATTGGCAGGTTGGACATTTTTCTTATTTTTTTTATTGGAAAACGTATCTGTGCTCGAGACTAGACCGTGTGACGTCAGTAGTCATGAAAGCTTCGCCCCTGGCCCGCTGCTGCGCTGTAGGTACGTTTTCCAACCTCTCGCCCATCCTTGATTTTAAAATGCTTCCAGCGGACGTAAATATTAATATTTTCCGCTCAATTTTTTTTTGATCGTTTTTAAATAAAAAAATCTCTCGAACCTGCCTATTGTTATAAAAAATACATGACATTTGTTAATGGTTTGGTTTGGTTTGTAAAAAAATAAAATTACAAATTACTAAAAAAAACAAATATAGAAGTATAATTAAATATATAAATAGAGATCAATCATTATCATAAGAACCAGAAAGAAGACATAAGGTAGAGGAAGAAAATAACTAAAAAGTAATTGAAGTGTCATTCATCCAGAGTTAAGAGGGGCGAGCAGAAGATACGCCAAGGAGAAAAAAAAATAAAGTAGGAGGTGATACAGGGAGAGAAAAAAAGAAGAAAGAAATAAATCAATACAAGATACACTAGTGAAAGGAAAGAACCGAAGACCGAAGAAAGTATAAGAGAAGCCATGAACATAAAAAATTAATAAATTGTATTTTTTTATATTTTTCTAAATTTATTATACATATAATATTGAGAATCGTAGATCGGACTTCTGACCTACCGGGTGGTCCATAGCAATAAATATAAATTTGTAATAAATGATGTACTTAACAATTGAATTGTCAAAACTGTATATTTTATGTAAATAAAAAATGTGATTTTCTATTTATTCATTTATTTTGTATATGGGCTTAATACGGTCTGGATTTTTATTCAGGAAACGGTATCGCATTGTTACTTACGCTTTCGTGATCTTGCGAACTTTATAAAAACAAAAAAAAATAGAATGCACCACAATAGAATTGCATTTTCCTTTATTCTCTAGATGCGATTCTATTGTCTTTGCTTAGTTTAATCTTTCATTTTTTTAAATATGTTCTGAAAGTTTAATAAAGTTGGTTTTGAAATTTGTTTTTTTATTTCTAAAGATAAATCGACTCATTTCCAACACGTTCGTAAAAATTTTGATTATTGATTGTTATGCCGTGATATTCTTTGATTATTACTTCCAAACGTTTCGACTGCAACTGCGGCAACCATCTTCAGAGGCGTGGACGAAGTACTCTTGGTGACGTATCAACTGAAACTGGCACAATAGCCCGGAACTTTTGGATTTTTATCAGTTGATTTTTGTTTTGAATTTTTATCAGTTATTTAGATGAAATTTCCTTTTCTTATTAAAATTTCCACTTTTTAATTAGGTCTCTTTATGCAATTTATTTATCAAATATTCTAAATTTTAATCAAAATTTTTAATTTTTGTTTCGTTTGTTATTTTTTTTTTGCTTTTAAATGCGTTTTCTTTACATAAATTCTGAATTTTTATTAAAAAATACTGGTTTTTTTATAAAAAAAAAATAATATTTATGACAAAAAAATAGAATTTTCTGCATTTTAAAATTTATTTCAGTCGTTTAACAGTTATTTTTTTTTAACAGCTTTATAGGCTTTTTTTTATAAATATTCAATATTATTTATTGGAACCAATTTCATTTTAATATGTTGATTTTTTACTAAAAATTTCGCCTTCTTCAATTAAATAATTTTTTTTATGTATAGATGCTATTTTTTACCAAGCTTATAATTTTAATTTTAAAAAAATTTCTCAATTTTTAATCAACTATTTCAGTCTTTTAAGAACAATTTATATTTTTATCAAAAAAAAATCTGTTCACTATTTTTTATTTCAAAATTGTGCCTAAAAAAAAGAAATTAGTGAAAGAAAATAAAAAAAACGAAACAAAATGAATTTTGGGCGACAAAAATCTAAAAAAAAATGGAATACTCTGGAAAGAAAAAAAAACAATGAAAAAATAAAAAAAATAGTAGGAAATAAATTTCATTTGACATAAAAAAAGAGGATAGAAAAAAGTAAACGTATTTTAATCTCTCTCTCTTTCCCTGTCTTTTCCTTTTTACTAATTCTTTCTATTTTTCCTGTTTTTCATAATCATTTCCTATTTCCCTATTTTTCCTAGTTGTCCCCATTCTTCCCTACATTTTCCTATTTTTTCTATTACTTCCTATTTTCCGATATTTTACCATTTTTCTCAATTTTTGCCTCGTTTCTCTCTTCTCCCCTATTTTTATATATTTTTCACAATTTTTCATATTTTTTCCCTACTTTTTTGTATTCTTCCATATTTTTTATCTATTTGTCCTATTTTTTCTATATTTCCCAATTTTTCGTTATTTTTCCATACATTTTCCCTATTTCCCTGTTTCCCTATTTTTGCCCATTTTGTTCATTTCTCCTATTTTGTCCAATTTTTCCTTGTTTTTCATTATTTTTTCCCATTTTTCCCAATTTGTCATTATATTTTTCATTTCCTATATTTTTCCCAATTTGTCATTATATTTTTCATTTCCTATATTTTTCCCATTATTTTCCTATTTTTCCCAATATTTTCCTATATTCACAATTTTTTCCTATTTTTCATTATTTTTCCTAGTTTTTTAATTTCTCACTGTTTTTCTTTGTTTTTATTAATTTTTTTAAAAATTCTCAATTTTTAATCAACTGTTTCAAGCTTTTAAAAACAATTTATATTTTTTATCAAAAAAAAAGTTCTGTTCATTATTTTTCATTTCAAAATTGTGCCTTAAAAAAATGAAATTCGTGAGAAAAAAAAAACAAAACAAAATGAATTTTGGGCCCGGAGAAAAAACCAAAAAAATACACTGGAGAGAAAAAAAAAACAATGAAAAAAATTAAAGAAATAGTAGAAAATAAATTTAATTTGCCTTTAAAAAAAAAGAAGAAAGAAAGGAAAAAATAAATATTTTTTCAACTCTAAACGTGTTTTAACATCTCTCTCTCCCTCCCTTTTCCCTTTTTCCGTTTTTTTACTTCTTTCAATTTTCCAGTTTGTCATAATTTTTCTCTATTCACTATTTTTTCCTATTTTCCCATATTTTTTCCTATTTTACTGAATTTTTTTCTCTTTTTCTCCGTTTTTTCCTATTTTTTGTGTATTTTCCTTTAATTTTTTCCCATTTTTTCCTGCTTTTTTCACTGTTTTTCTTTATTTTTCCGCATTTTCCATATTTTTTCTATTTTACCCTGTTTTCATTATTTTTTCAATTTTTCCTTTATTAAAAGAAAAATTAAAAACCCCTTTGAAAATAAGAGTGGGAAATAAATTTCATTCGCCTTTAAAACAAAAGGAAGAATAGAAAAAAGGAGATAACAAAAAAAATTTTGGGCCTCCAAAAAAAATATATTGTTATTGTCTAAATGTATTTATTGTGTTAAAATATGTTGAATACATAAAAAAGTTTTTCTTAATCCGTTATTAAAATTTATACCATGAAGGTAGATATTGCACTTTTGTTATAAATTTCCAAAGTGTAAGGTTTCTTAATAAGGCAAAAGTTACAGTTACTTCTCAATTAGACAAACAAATATTGCACATGAAATTGTCCTGATTAATAATTACTGTTTAATAGAGCAGGAATTGAAATTTTATTGCAACTACTCATTTAACACAAGACATTCAGTTTTTTATACTTTGACAGTTGAGTAACTCAAGGGTGAAATAATCAGTATATTAGGACTATTAATCAAAAAAAAAATAATGGACACTGTCTAGATATAATAAATGTGGTAAGCATATAAACCCCCTGTTTAAACATAAAAAAACCTCTTTGTTTTCGTCTTGGTTATAAACTTCCAAACGGTAATTCCTCAACATTTGTCATAAAGCAATCCAAGCGAACTTAACTCCTATCCCGAGCACATCTTAGTTTCATCAAAAAAAATTACCCTCTCAAGAACTTTCCTCACACGTCATTACCCCGTCCCATTATCGTGATCATAACACACCGAAACACGTGTTTTTTCTCTAAGATGATGAATAGTGGCCTGCGAAGTGTAAAAGGAAATTCGAGACTTGGCAGAAGAGACCGCCAGTAGGTAATGGGAGCTTAATGGGATCTGATAAAGCAATTAATTAAGGGCACAGAAGCGGTTAGGGATTTTCGTTCGATCTTTAAGCGCCTGAAATAAAAAGAGTCCGGTTATTTTTGGGATTTTAGAAGAATCGTGATTGTTACAGGATATTTCCGTAATCGTAAACATTAAGAAAATAATTCATTTGCTTTTATTTTTTTATTACATTTTTTTGGTGAAAGTAAAGTTCCAGGTAAACTGAAGTAATTTCTGATGATTGTTTAGAATATAGTTATTTTCCTAACAAGTGCGGAAAGTTATACTTTTCAGCACGCAATTGCAGTTGCCCGAACGACGCGAAGCGGATTTCGGACATGCAATTAAGTGGGGAAAAGATACTTTACGCAAGTGTTAGGAACAATATTTTTTCTACAAACGCCTAGAATTAAAAAAAATTTTTAGCAAAAAGTATTTTTTCTACAAGCGTGCGGAAAAGTACAACTTTCCGCACTCAAATGCGTGCGGAAAAGTATACTTTTCCGCACGCTTGTAGAAAAAAAGATTGACTTACAATATTCCAATTTCTTTACAATAATTAAATAATAACAACCGAACCTCTATGATCAATTTAATCAATTATTTTGGTAATGTTCCTTTCCTCTTTAGTCAGACTCTTGTGTGTGTGAAGTTAGAACCCTATTTTTTGAATTTTAGTATTCTAAAATTTGTTCCAAATTGTTCAAGCCCAAAATCAATAAAAAACATTTGTGTCCAGACCCCCATTATTTTTTTTCGAAGTTTTTTTTTTTGCTGTACTAGATTGTTCTAGTTATTCTTAACAATGTTCTAAATTTTCATGTCTTAAAAAAATTATGTCAAGCCCAAAATCCATAAAAACGATTTGGTTCCAGCCCCCCATTATTTTTTTTAGAAGTTTTTTTTTGTTGTACTACATTATTATAGTTGGCCTTAGAATTGTTCCAAATTTTCATTTATTAAAAAAAAATTATTTCAAGCTCAAAATCAATTAAAACCATTTATAGCTAGCCCCCCATTATTTTTTATTCGAAGTTTTTTTATTGTACTAGATTGTTCTAGTTGGTTTTAGCATTGTTCCAAATTTTCATGTCTTAAAAAAATTATTTCAAGTCCAAAATCAATTAAAACGTTTTAGAGATAGCCCCCATTATTTTTTTTTTGATTTTTTTTGTTGTACTAGATTGTTCTAGTTGGCCTTTGAATTGTTCCAAATTTTCATTTCTTAAAAAAATTATTTCAAGCATAAAATCAATTAAAACCATTTAGAGCGAGCCCCCCATTATTTTTTTTTATTTTTTTGTTGTACTAGATCGATCAGGTTGTTCTTAGCATTGTTTCACATTTTCATGTGTTAAAAAAATTACGTCAGGATAAATTAAGTTAAAACAATTGAAGTCTAACTTCAGTACATATGTTTTTAATTAATTATTTACAAAAACAATATTTTTAAAACACAAAAATTTGGTACAATACTATAAACAACTAGAACAATCTAATACAACAAAAAAAATTTCGAAAAAAAAAAGATTGGGGGCCTAGCTATAAATGGTTTTCATTGATTTTGAGAATGAAATAAATATTTTTAAGACATGAAAATTTGGAACAATGTTCAGAACAACTAGAACAATCTAGTACAACAAAAAAAATTTCGAATAAAAAATAATGGGGGGCTAGATATAAATGGTTTTCATTGATTTTGAGCTTGAAATAATTTTTTTTTAATACATAAAAATTTGGAACAATGTTCAGAACATCTGGAACAATCTAGTACAATAAAAAAAACTTCGGAAAAAAATAATGGGGGGCTGGACCCAAATGGTTTTTATTGATTTTGGGCTTGAAATAATTTTTTTTAAGACATGAAAATTTGGAACAATGTTCAGAACAACTAGAACAATCTGGTGCAACAGAAAAAAAATCGAAATAAAAATAATGAGGGGTTAGCTCTAAAAATGATTTTTTGAGTTTTCCGGCATTTGTATTTAAGTTTAAGGAATAATTGTCTGGAACAATTTGGTAGAAACATAGAACAACTTTTAAAATATTAAAATTCCAAAAATGGTGGGTTAACTTCACACACCAAACTCTTCCTATTTTCCACTTGCTTTATTCCTTTTTTACCCCTCTTTTACAAAATATCTTTCTTCCAAGTTTCCGTTGTTTGTTTTTTAAGTTTAATATAAATTATATTGTCTACTCTTCTTTTTTAGTCTTTTGTCACCTGCTATGTGTCATTTTGTTTCTTCTTTCACCATGGCCTATACATAGTCTTCTTCTAGCCATTTGTTGTTCTATCAGTACTATTTGTCTAAAATTTTAATTTCAATTTTGTTTAATTTTAAATATTTTTAGATTAGTTAGTCAGGTCTTATATACTATTAATTCTCGTTTTTTCGAACACATCTATAAATGCTCCCTGCCCTTTGCTCCTCCCTTTTCTTTTACTAGTTTTATAACTTCCTCCATATGTCACTATTCATATCACTTCCTGCCACCATTTCACTGAAGTTAATGAGGCTATTGAGGTGCCATCTCTTTCGGGAGTCATTTATGAGGTCCATTCCTAATTTAGTCCATGTACGGACATTTAGTGTATTTTTCTACTACATCAAATGTAATTTCAAAACTATTATTTCGGATCGGAGTTTGCCATTTCCAGCTAACATGGGGCCCTTTTTGGAGTCCCTTATGCACTCTTTTTCTAACAACACCTTTCCCTCTTGTTAAGCTCTTTTGGAGAACTAACGTCTTCTATGTACAATAACTTTTTATTTCCCTTACCCATACCTACCTGTCTTAGTAACGGTACTTTAATTAAGCGCTATGCTTACCCTAATTTAATTTTAACCAGTATTATCAGTATATTTGGTAAGATTTTGTTCAATTTGTAGTTAAAAATATTTCTATCCAACTTGTAACAGTACCTTATTCAGGGGGGTTTTAGTAACTTATATTCGACATAAAGGAAGTAATAAATTGTAAAGCAATTCAGAAAAATAGACGTTAGAATTCAATACATTTTAAACATTCACTTTAGAAATATTTACCAAGATATATAAATCAATAGGACAAAGGCTGTCCTTCTCAGAAGGGCCTGCAAAAGGAAAAAGTCAACGGGCTCACAACATATGTAGTACATAAAATCTTCTGACATGAAACTAAATTTACTCATTCAAAAATATAAAACAACGTATTTAGTTTATTCAAATTATGTTATTAGATAAGAAATTGGAAGACAGGACATGGCTTTGAATGATGTTTTTTTGGCGCGTTTTTCCATCCCTGTAGAGTCCAAAGTTCATGATTTGTAATCCGACCTTTACTTGTTTCTAGATATCAGATTTAATATTATATGGCGCGGATTATAATTACATAATCAGTCGCTGATATATCGCATAATTAAATTCAAGTAAACTCTTTCAAATTTGCACAGAGGGCAGCACTTACTGGAAGTCAAATTTGTAGTAAAAAGAGATACGCCCTTCTTAGTTCGTTTAGTAAAATGTTCTCATTTCTGATTTGCTAGATTCCAGTAAGTTTAAGGGTGGTACCGGGAAGCTCACGGGGGTCGAACCAATCCGGAAGCCTTTCGATGTGCGACACTAATTTCGTTTGTAACTTTGAAAATAATTTCCAAATTTGATTTAGTTAATTTCCAACTTAGGGGGTTGTTTAAGCAAATAATAGTCTATTACGCGTCTAGGTATTAATGAGAGTCCGCTTTATAGCTAACGAAAATAATTATACTCCCGTAACCTAAAATGTGTGAAAAATAGTGGCTACGACCTCCTTCACCGTGATTCCGAGTTGAAGATTGTTCGCCAAAAAAAGGTAGGTGCATTTATCTTTATATTAGATATAGAAATTCTCCGTGCGACTTCGAACTACTTCTGTCTCGCGATCTCATCTTACAGACTCCACGGGTGCCTCGCTCGGCCTAGTCAATTAGCGGTGTTTTACCAAATCACTCTAAAAATCAATAATATATGCTATATAACAAATAGCGAATAAAATAGATAGAAACACTCGATATGTAACAAACTTTATATTCCATTTTAGTTTTGAAGATGCCTTTTTAGCCGAAACTAGTATTGATTAAAATTCATCAAAAGCACTGAAATATATATATTATTTAAAAAGAAAATTATCTTTTATCGAAAAAAATAAAGTAATTGTTTATATTGATGATTATATCGAAAATGTTAAATATTTTATAATATGCATAATATTTAATCTATCTCAATCTATATGCATTTAAAATTAAAAATAAGTTCATTTAATTTTCATCAAAATTGATAGCAATGCAAATCACTATTGTTGGCATCATGATATCATAAATCACCTACTACTCTAAATAAATTAATTCAACATCTGATCTTTAGTCATCCAACAAATTTATTTAAATTGACCCAGACCTAGACACTGATTAATTCACTGAAGTAAAGACAAACAAAACTCTTGGAAATAATTGTTTAAATCAAAGCTGTTTATTGCATCTATCGCAAATTATTAATTGGCACGTTGGTAATGTCTAAATTTATTGATTCATCATCATTAAAGTTTTATAGGATAGCTGTTATTATTTCTCACAATCCTATTGCTAGTAGAAAAAACTAGAGAGAGAGAAAACTTTTTACTATTACCATCCTTGGCTAGTTTTTAAAAATATGCATTTCGACAAAGTTTCACTGATGATTCCATGGGGGCAATTGTGGTAGAAAGAATTATCGGGGGGAAAAGTATACTTTTCCGCACGCTTGTAGAAAATAGTTATTTTTAAAACAATTGCAGAAAGTTTTACTTTTCCGCACGCAATTGCAGTTCGGGCATGCAATTAAGTGGGGAAAAGATACTTTACACAAGTGTAAGGAACAATATTTTTTCTACAAACGCCTAGAATAAAAAAAAAAATTTTAGCAAAAAGTATTTTTTCTACAAGCGCCTAGAATTAAAAAAAAAAATTAGCAAAAAGTATTTTTTCTACAAGCGCCTAGAATTAAAAAAAATTTTTAGCAAAAAGTATTTTTTTCTACAAGAGTTGTACTAGTGCGGAAAAGTACAACTTTCCGCACGCTTGTAGAAAAAATAAATTTTCAACTTAAACTTGTCTAATTGTTAACTTTCAATCAATCGTTAATCCAAGTAAGACACTTAAAGTCATCTGAAATCTATTTTCAATCATATTTGAACTTTACTTTGTTCAATTGTTTCAATTTGTTTCACCACTCCAAATTTTTAACAATTTTTTAGCTTCTGAAACTAATTTTAAAAAAATTTTTAAGTAAATTTTAATTTGTCCCTCAAAATGAAACAAAAAAAATATTTCTCTGTTTTTTTTTAAGGATTGGGTAAGGGCGGTTCGATATTCTCAACACCGAGCACCTCCTCGCAAAGTTCCGGCGACACGAACAACGTTTACGACCTTTGGACCTTTACAGCGAACTGATGTACATCAAAGATTACAAGCGCGAAGAAAACATTCTAACCGAAGCGGTGTATAAATTTCTAAGACGAAGCGATCCGGAATTAGCCGCGATCACGAATAAGGTCAGCATCTTAGACAGAAGACTGATCGGAAGAAAGCATGGCTATAAAGTTAAATACATTGGTTAGACCTAAAAGTCACTGAACTGGTACTTCAGCTGGATCTGGTTGTCGGCTCGAGCTCCAACTCGAACTGCCACTGGAACTTGGACTGCCACTGCAACTCATGACCATGGATTGAATCGTCCCATACGGTAAGAATTTCGGCATCTAAGAAGCACGGGTGCAAGTATCTGTTCAACTGGTAATTTTTCCACCACGGATATTTTACTTTTTCTTAGATCTTCCCACCTTGCTTTATTTACTGACTTTACAACATCTTTAATTGTATAACTGTCTATGACTACTCCGTCTTCTTCTTTATTATAATTTTTTTTAATTTCCATTTTATATAATAATTGTAATAAAAATATATAGATGTGTTTTACTGGTATATAACTTTATAATTTAAATTCCATCTTTATATAATATTATTTATTAATCCTTTTACAAATCTTGCAAATTGACATTCAACCATTCTTAATGATAAAAAATGTCTATTTCTTTTTTTTATTGCAAATTTTATTAAAAACCAAGCATATGAAGTAAACAAGTGATAAAGGTTGCGACAATTGATTAAGAGCGTGCGAATGAAAAACATGTCTACAATAAAGTTGAAATGGAAACTGCAATAACCGATAGAGAACGTGTAAAATAAACAAGTGATGAAGGTCGCGACAATTTATAAGGAGCGTGCGAGTGAAAAACATGTATACAATAAATTTCACGGTCTGAACCTTGAGGCACACCTGATTAACTACTAGTAGAATCCTGATTTTATTAATTTTACTATAATTGCAGTTTATTCAATTATTGTTAAATCCATTATAAACAGTTTTCTAAAATTAAGTTGAACTAAAATTTTGGGTTTTTATTCTATAATAAAATATTTATTCAGAAATATTTGCTACTAAATAAATATTCTTCGGATTTTTTTTTTCAAATACAAATTAATAATTTTGGCTTCAACAGATTTTCTGCATGCTTTTCAGATGTGCACGTTCTCGAAAGTTTCATTATCACATTCCTTCTTGAAATTTATTAACTCATTAGGAAAGGAGACGTGCTCGCCTTTTCTTTGTCAATTTTATATTATTCGATAATAAAATTTTGAATATGGGGACCCTACATAATGGAGAACAATAGGTGTAAGTCCTAGACTTGGGACGTTCAATTTAAATTTATTACTTTACTACCTCTAGAGCAGCAATGAGTTTAATGGAATTTTTAAGTACGAAATCGTTAAGATACCTTAAATGATTTATTTCAGCGAGCTTTTTATAGCTGATGGTATAGAAGTCTGTCAAAGTCTTGAACATTCAAAGCAAATAAAATAGTAGATTATATTGGTATTTAAATAGTAAAACAGGCTTTTGCTGTTTGTTTTATTTATCTTAGAAAATGGATTAGAAGCAGGAAATTATGTAATAAAAACTTTCCAAGTACAGATTAAATAATCAAAAGAAAATATATTAAAAATTTAATAAAAAATGTGTCTATAAATGTTAAATCTTTTGTAAAAAGCTGGGTTTTATTTTTATCTTTAGAAATAAAATCACAAAAAAAAATCATGTAAATTATCATACTGTTTTATATCACTATTTTTCTAAAAAGTTGTCCTAAATTACGTGAAAATTTAGAAATAAAACTAAATAAATTAACCATCTGCCCATTTTATATGTTGCCTATTTAAAAAAAATCTTTTATTACATAATATAAAATAACTTATTTTGTAATTTTTACATCTGGTTTCCACCTTGTTTATTAATGTCAAAAAGCACATGTTATATATAATTGGGCTCACCAGATTAGTTTAAAAAAATTGTCAATTCAAAAAGAAGAATGACATCTATTGGTTTTCAATTTTGCAATTAAAAACCCAAGAAGAAACATTCTTAAAAAGTGATCTGCATACACGTCAGGCGATTTATTGACGACGGCTACGGCATATTTAATCGAAACGTCTGAGACACAATCGCAAACTGCAAAAACTAATTTAACAATTTAATTAAATTTATCCAAGTTTAAGTGATTCATAATAATTAATTTGGAGAACAATTAAACGTACACCATACTAAAATTTTAATAATAATAAAACTATTAGATTTTAACAACTATATGTTTAAAGTTAAAATTTGAATTTAAATTATAAATAAATATTACACTTGTGGAATATTCTATTTCCATACTTGTTGCACAATTGAAACGAAAGAACTATTATTCTATAAACCCCATTCTGTATCCGTAAATCTGTGAAAAATAATGATTAAACTACTCAAATCAAATAAGCTTTTGCGCTTTAAACTTTACGACATCCAATATCGTTTTGAACTAACATAGTCCTCGAATAAAATTTATACTCAGATCTCAGAATAAAACAAAATATAAAGTACTTGAGAAGCAATTTTACTTTGAATTATTGCCTGGTTTTGTCACACTACATCTATCATCAAGATCCGGCAGCATACCAGTAGCGTATCAAGTGGTATCAATATACAGAAAATAACGAACAGACAGTTGTGTCTGACATTGAATAATCGATATACCAAGATTAAGAAAATCTTAGATTAATTGATTTCAATTTTGTGTTATTAATAAACTAAATTTATACTAAAACATGTGTCAGATATATAAGTAACAATAGAAATTGAATTAACAATTTCAAGATGAAACAAAGGCAGAAATCAATATGGAATATTAACATTTTGGAATTAACAAAATTTTGTTGATATAATAAATTATAGGTATATTATATATTTATATTATATTTGTTTTGATTCTAATTTAAAATACGCCCTTGGTAAACAATATAAACCCAATTCCGGATACATCAAAAAGGAAGAAAACTTCACCTGCAGATAAAGAAACTTCAAAATACTCATAAAAGTTGCACGATTTATCGAAATCGCATATCTTATGTCCTTTTCGTCTTGCGAATTACATTTTGCATTTATGACGTTGATTAAGCACCTTTTCGAATCGATTGAATGATAAATTTGCTCCCGTCTAATGAAGTTTTCTTTAATGAAACGTCTTTGACGCTAATATTAATGGCGCAGATAGATTCAGTGAAATAATGAAAATTTAACAATTTTAAATGTTAAAAGACAGTAAAGAATGACAATTATTTACCTTAATGATTGGTTTTCAAGTAATTACTTTTCTTTTAGTTCGTGATGAAAATCGATACTTTTTTAAATCAGGATTTCAATCACAAGTTTGCCTTCAGCTAAAGTAAATTAAATGCATTATGGATAAAAATAGTTCTAAAAAAATATATATTTTTCTTAGAAATCCAATACCAAAACAGTCAAATGCATTTCCATCTCACTTCTTTAAATTTTTTCACATAAATATTTTCCCTACTGTTCTATAAGTATAATACTTCCTTTGTTTCTGGAACATTCTACTGCATCCCATCTCGTACAAACATAACGGTTTTGTCTACGTCATCATTAATTACAACTAGCAAACACTTGGTGCAAGCAACTAAACTATAGGAAATATTGTAGCCGAAAGTTACCATTGTAACGAAGTAACTTTAATTTCCGTAATAATTAAAATATTTAAATTATATCGCCCACGGCATTGTATTTGAATTAATTCAGTCCTACCAGTTGAACTTCCGCCCAACGGATGGAGACACTCGAGTAGGACGATTCATTCCGTTGTAAGCAGTTGTAGTGGCATCACGAAGTCCAAGTTACAGTTCGAGTGGAAGTCTGAGTTGCAGTAGCAGTCCCAGTTGGGTTTGAAGAGGCAATCCGAGTTGCAGAGGCAGTCCGAGTCGCAGTGACAGACCGAATTGGAGTTTCAGTGGTAGTCCGAGAACCAGTCCAGAACCAGCCAGCGACCTTTAGAGATAGGTTAAGCTGAAAACTGTAGGGAGCGAAGCCAAGTTGTACCGTACAGGAACCGTCAATCCGACCACACCACAACAGTCCGTTACGATACAGAAAGAACCATGTTACACACCTTTATTCCGAATTGGGGTAATTAAATAAAGGTGCAGGAAAACATTCTAGAGACGTTATAAAATCTTCTGTATTAATTTGGAATATATTAAATTTCTTGGTGACAGATTGAGACATGTTAACCGTATCGTATCTCTAGGAGAACTAGCATTGATGACAGGAAAATCAAGTGCGTTTGTATGAATAATTTCATTTAATTCAATAATACGCTACACACAATTCGCAGTTGGGATGCTCCAATTTGTGGCGCAAATCGACCACCAATGGTTCACGCGTTTTACCCTGGTCAATGTCTGTGGTAAAAATACCCGAGATATAGAGGATAAAAGAACAGCAACTTGACTTCGCGAACAAGTCAACAGAGCACTCACAAAATATCGTACGAAGCCGCGTTATGTAACCTTTCAAGGATGATAAGGCAGAACAGGAAACCGGTCCCACCTTTACACAGCGAGAATGGCCTAGCGTATACAGCGAAGGAAAAAGCGGACGCTTTCACCAGAAGAAGTGAGGGATATAATCAAGTTCAGATCAGCCAAAAAGGCACCAGGATGTGACCTGATCTCAAATAGGGTAATTAAACACTTCCCAAATAAGGTAATAGTTCATTTGACTACAATTATTAATGCCATCTTAAGATTAAAATTTTTCCAAAAAGGTGGAAAGAATCAGATGCCATCATGGTGCCAAAATCAGGAAAAAAACGCAGTTTTCCACAAAACTACAGACCGATCAGTCTTTTTCCGACAGATGCTCTAAATGTCATACCAGCTGAGCAATTCGGTTTTCGTGCTGAACACTCAACTGATATACAGATCCTTAGACTGATTGAATATGTAACCCAGGGTTACAACTTCAGGCAGTCAACAGGAGCGGTATTTCTGGACATCTCAAAGACATTCAACAGAGTTTGGCACGAGGACTTAATCTTCAAAATGATAAAGAACGGCAACACAAAACTTATTATCTTTCTTATCCATTTCTTCCTGTCTGAGAGATACTTCAGAATCAAAATGGTACATGTCCTATCAGATTATGGAGTTGTTGAAGCAGGAGTAGCCCAAGGAGCAGTCCTTTCACCACAATTGTACACAATTTTCACCTCAGATATTCCCCGATCTCCGCACACAATGCTCATCTTGTATGTAGATAATACTATAATCGCGACACGTAGTTTAAGCTCTTACCTTGTCAAAGAACACCTACAAGATCACTTGGACGATTTAAAGGATTGGTTCGTAAAGTGGGAAATTGCGATTAACGCGGACAAGTCCCATGCCATCTATTTCAAGAAGAGGAGGAATTATCCGGATGGACACCTGGAAATCCTGAACTATAATATAGCATGGAAGACAAAATATCTAGGGGTCACGCTCGATCGAGATCTAACCAAACAAGCGAGAGCTCGCCTTCAGCCTCTCATAGCCCGAAGGAGTAAATTAACAATAAAAACTAAGATGAAACTTATAAACTCAATAAGTATTCCACTTGATACTTGCGCATCCCTTGCGTAGGGACAAACATGTAAAACGAACAGAAATAAAATCCAAAGTCAGCAAACTATCTGTTTACAGGAAGCGACCAACCTACTTTGGTATGTTGCGAACCGTTGGATATTCACCAGGGTTTTAGATACCTTGAATAACCGCGCAGAACGGATATTCGGCGAACTAAGGATACACTCTAACCTTCACTTAAGAAAATTGGGATAGAGGCTCCCGTAAAAACAAAATGAAGATCAGCCAGGAATCCACCAATGCCCATTATGGCGGAATACCATCTTACCATAGCAAAGCGAGGATCGTGAGGCCCAGAGGACTTCCGTCAGAAAAACAAACCCTCGGTATGTCCACAGTGGCGGGCATTTCGGTGGAAAACCCTGGGGGAGGTGGCAGGGGACTTGGGGATCAAGTGATTATTACGTACAATATCCCCTTGGCTCGGGCTCACGAAATGGATGGACGGATGGATGGACGTCAGTTGTAGAAGTGTGGCGTGACAGCATTTTATAGGAACTTTAGATCACTGTAACTGCTACGTGGAACGTACAGTGACAAATCACAGCTCCTTTGGTCGTATTAGTTTCTGTTCCAAATAAAAGAAGTCACTAAAGTGGTCCGTCTGAAACGGCCCTAAAGGAAACTCACAAGGAACATTTGCATTGAGTATCCAAATAAATCGGGGCTTTGTTCTGTGGATATTAATAAAGCACTTACGTTCAGAAAATATATCGTTAAATTATTTTTACATGGATATCCAAATGTGGATATTGTTGTATGGCACTATTATCCAAACGGTGGATATACCGATATAGGTCTAAAATATGGGTCTAGGACATTGTATAGGATTGGGATAAATGCTTTAATCTGTTTTTCAAGTACCTATCAGAATTATAACATTAGTGTAAATAATATTTTATATGAACATTGGTATAATAATAGTGAAGATGTACATATTTGATTTGATTAAAGAAATTGTTCCAAATGTGCCACCCAGAGCAATCCATTGCGTTTTCCAACAGGCAGCATCCAAAGCAATGAAAGATTGTTTTCCAGACGTCAATATTTTTCACTTGGCCCAAAATATGAGGAAACAATTGGCTTCTATGGGACATACGAAAGAGTACAATGCTGATCTACAATTCTCTCTAAATTGCAGAATGGTGATATCTTTGGCATTAGATCATGCCTTTGATGTTCTAGCGGAAGCCCTACCTGCCGATCATCAACCACTGTTGGACTGGTTAGAAGATAACTATATTGGACGCCTAAATAGGTATTTAATTCACTGTTTTTAACTAAATTCGTGTATTTTTATATTAAATAACACTATTGTTATTTGCAGAAGAGGAAATGCTGGACGACCAGGTTTATTCCACCCAACGATGTGGAACCTCTACCAAAGGACTTTGGATCAGATAGGCCGGACCAATAACCATGCAGAGGCAGCACATAGAAGACTACAGTATTGGGAGCAGATTATCCAACCATTTGGAAATTTATAGGTGCAGAAAGGTCGAGATTTATATTTCCAGCAACTTGTGGCGGGCATCTCCCACCATTAAAGTAAAAAAAAATACAGGTATGCAGATGAACGCATTTTACGGCTTGTTCAAAATTTCGAAGTAAACGGGGATATTTTAGAATATCTAAGAGGACTTGCTCATAACTACAACATGTAATTTCGTGTATACGTTTAATACATTAAGTACATGATTTAAAAATTACACAGGTTAGACACTCAGACGTCACAAATTCGTCCAAGTTTGCGCATGACGTCAGCTGGAGTCCAAACGAAATAATTTAACATTGGATTGTTATTGTGTCTTTCGGGTGGTTTGTATTTTTTTACGGCTATATATTTAATAAAAATATATTGTAAAGTATTGTACACTAAAAAGTGATATTAACTTTTTTTACGATTCCGATGTGCTTTATATTAATTGCTAGATGTAAAAATCAGAAAAAGAGAAGAAAGAAACTGGTTAAAGGAAGACACAGGAGAGAGAAGAACCGAACCAGAAGAATTTTCAAGGCGTCCAAAAATTATAATTTTTTTAAATTTTTTTTTTGTAATGTTTATTATTTTTTTTTAAGGAACCCAACCCAAGAGCATAAGAGTTTTTAAAAAAAAACAAGCAATTCTAATATAATATATACTTTAGACATTTTATTTTAATCTTCCTTTCGACACGAAAACAGTTTAATTATTTAATTATAATAAAAATAACAATTATTTAAAATTTATAAAAATTATATTGTTAAGTTTGCCAGAACTTTCAACGCCGAAATGCATAATATATAATTCATGAAATTTTTTTTATCTAATATGTGAAAGTGTCTTTTTATAATGCACCTGGATGGGTTTAAGCACCAAAAAAAATGTGGTTCAATTTCTCAAACAGTATGAAGTAAAATATAGGTAATATTTGGAACTTTTTAACTTGCTCTCTTAGATAGGACCTTGTCTATTTAAAAAGTGGCCGAATGCCAATGAAGAAACTTGTCTACCCTGTCTCAATACTTGCATTCATCCTAAAAATATGTACAATATTATTCAGCAGGATATTTTCGTACGGAATTATGTGGTATGAGTAGGTGAAGTAATACGAATGGATTATTTTCTTTTTCTTTGGCTCGTGGCTTTATCAAAAATAAATAAGAAAACTCGGTTCTTATTTAGTCTCTTTGAAATCTGGAATTAATTTTACTTTTGGAATGTGAAAGACAGTTTCATTGAAAAAGTTTTGGTCACAGCTTGGTTTCACTATACCTACACAAGATTAAAATTTATGTGGCGACGGATTGATATGACATAATCCTACATCAAAAGTGAATGTTGTGTAGGAATATAATCTTCTTATATATATTTTTTAGCGGAATTAGGATCCTTATAGTGGTGTTTTTTTATCGATTTACAAATTTATATTATATTAGCAAACTGTTGTATCAAATTATTTTTTTATATTTAATATAAATACATTAACGGAAGGTCGGTTGTCAGACAGTCTGTTAAACATGTTATTGTTCTGTAGCTCGTTCGCATTAATGCTTTTTTGTTATCTCTGACCACGAGCATTCCTGTACAACGGGCGACAGATGTTGTGAATGGCACTTCTCTTTGAAAACCACATATAAACAGAATTGGATCGACTGAAATGGAGGTTTCATGCAGATGGTCGATTAAAGAACGTTAATTGAAAATTAAGTTTTAATCTAGTAAAAAATAAATTGTTCGTTTCAACATATATAGTAATTTTTAATAAAAAACAATCTATAAAATTATGTTTTTAAATAATAAAGTTGATTAACTTTCTTAAAAAGTAGCATTTTAATAAAAGGGCTTCTTATAGAAATAAAAATATGTTAGAGGCTAATGACTTTAAATGACAAATCTTAAGGGTTAATTTAAAGTTTTGGCATGTATAATTTAATCCATCAAAATCATTCCAATATGACATATCGAAAAAAATACTGTCACTAGGTTTTCCTGAATAGGCAGGTTCGACATTTTTCTTATTTTTTTATTTGAACTTAAATCGAGAGGTTTTGTTGTTTAAAAACGATCAAAAAAAATTTGAGCTCAAAATATTAATATTTACGTCCGCTGTAAGCCTTTTAAAATCAAGGTTCGACGAGAGGCTGGAAAACGTACCTGTGCACGAGACTAGACCACGTGACGTCAGTAGCCATAAATGCTTCGCCTCTTGCCCGTTGCTGCGCTGTATTCACGATATACACACATTTTACAGGGTTACCGTTTTTAATAAATTTCCTACTAAATTAGTAGATTTTTAAGAAAAATGAGTGTTTAGTAGAATTTTAGTAGTAGATTCGACATTTTTTTTAACTGAAATCGATATATTTTTTTATTAAAAAACGATCAAAAAAAAATTAATATTTACGTCCGCTGTAAAATTAAGTAGATTTTTTAGATTTAAATTTAAAACTATATTTTATCGCTATCTATCTATGAAATATTTAAGACGAGTGTCAGAATAAATATTTTGTATCATCCAAACGTGACATGTGATTCGCTTAAATAATTAAAAATTGTTTCGAATTGTTTTCAATTTTATTTAGTTTTTTCAATTTTTTTCCCATTTTCTCCTATTTTGTACAAAATTTTTACCAATTGTTCCCAATTTTTTTGAATTTTTTAGAATGTCTATATTTCTTTCCAATTTTTTCCAATCTCGTTCCAATTTTTTGCAATTTTACCATTTTTTTTTAAAATTTTTTCCAATTTGTTCCAGTTTTTCAATTGTTCCCAATTTATTTCTTCCTTTTTAGTCAATTTTTTTCCAATTGGGGCTAAATTTTTTTCAATTTATTCCAGTTGTTTCCAATTTATTTGAATTTTTTAGAATTTTTATCAATTCTTTCCTATTTTTTCTGAGTTTTCCAATCTCGATCCAATTTTTCCAATCTCGTTCCAATATTTGTCAATTTTACCAATTTTTTCCAATTTTACAATTTTTTCCTATTTAGTGAAGTCGGACCTGGATTTTATTTTTTATGAATGACTCAATGGATTTGTCAACTTATAAAGAATGTGTAGCCCAAATATAAAAAAAAATATACAGGGTGGATCATAAGTTATAGGCCATTAAAGAAATGAAGAAAATAGATAAAGATAAAACACACTGTATCTCGGTTATAAAAACCGTTAGACCCATCATATGGTAGTTATTTAGAATCACCTAGGTGCCCCCTATCTGCAGTTAACGTATGCCCGTTTCCCAATGAAACACCCTGTATATATTGATTAAAAAAATTGTACGAATCATAATATCTTTAATCTCACTGAAACTCACCCTATTGGTAATGAGTGAATTGGCATTCTAGAGTCAGTATATACAGTATGATTTCTATGGGCATACCAGACAATAAACAATTTAAAATAGGCACCGAGTACCTCTTTTTGTATTCTATATGCTTTCACTTTCTTATCTAAAGGCCTGTTTGTTGATCTCATTACATCAGTTATCCTGAGACACGCAAATATTCCAGACTGACAGTAGTTAGAATAAAGAGAGTTCTAGAACTGAAGTGAGCTGTCAAAGTTTTCAAAATGGCGGGAAAAATCAAACATGGCTGCGCAACAGGAGGGGGCTACACAATGTTCATTTAAAGTACCCCTATAGTTAAGGACCCATCAGAATTAGCATACATTCTCACCTAACAATCTTGCATGTATTGTAATGTAAAAAATTCTCGACACGTGTAAGAGGACTTGTAGCTAACTTCAGAGTTAGTTAGCGGCCAATAAGTGACATAATTCCCCACCACACAATCTTTCACGTGACTTATAATAATGTAATTCCCCATACTAATATCCTATTATATGTATTAGTATAATAAAAGCCAAGCATGTGAAGTAAGCATAAAGATCATGACAAATAATAAAGAGCGTGTAAGTGACAAACATGTTTACTATAAAGTTGTAATGGAAACCACAATAACTGAAAAGAAACGTGTGAAATAAACAAGTAATGACGGTCACGATAATGGATAAAAAGCGTGTGAGTGAAAAACATGTTAATGATAAAGTTGTAATGGAAATTACTGATAAGGAACGTGTGAAATTAAAGAAGTTTGTGAAAAACCTTTTAAGTATTTTTTAAATAAAACAAAAAAAGTATATTTTTAGTAAATGATCAGTTTTTATGAAACGTCAATGGTTTATAGATTCAAATTCATGTAATCTGACAGTTCAAAGCGAAATTATTATGGATTACAAATTTACATTGAAGGTAGTTTCGATCATCAATAATGTATTCAAAGTTGTCAGACAACTTGAATAATTCGAAGTTGCAACTCCATATCATTGAGATATTATTCTATTATTCAAGAAGTCTATAAGCGTCCTAACAATTATGCTAACAATATTGTATATTACAAAGAGACTACATAATTTACCATATTCTATTTTTTAAAAGCTAGAAATTAAGAAGGTGAATTCGACAAATATAAAAATGCATTCAATAAGTAAATTTGTTCTCGTTGTTGTCAAAGATTCTTTACAATTTTCTATAACAATGACTTAATCCTAAAAACCATATCAATGAAAAATTGCTCTCTTTATAAAAATAATTCTATACCGAGTAAGTACATACGTTCTTAAAAAAATATATACAAATGAAAATATACAAAAACTTTCCGAACACTCCTAGTAAAGTAATTGTTTAATCGATTATTTAAGTTTTTCTTTAATATTTTTAAGGTTATTCAATTTTTTTTAAACTTATATTAAATTTCAAAAAAAAAATTAGTTTTTTACTACAAATTTAAGAGTAACTTTTTTAAAATTTTTAATATTAATTTTAACATTTTAACATTTAAAATCAATAAATAATTAACATCTCATTCAATTTTATTCAAAATGGGAAACCGACCTTTTTTTTAGGTTTTCTAGATCAAAATGCATTAATTTAAATAACTAAAAAAAAAAAAATCAAATTTTTTGTCAAAAATTCATGGGTAAATCCTATGAATTGTTTTAACTTTTTACATTTTCTGCTATAACTTTTACAAATACTATGTTAAAATTATGAAATAATTTATACACATAGTACTTTTGGATCCGTTTAGAATACGCTATTTAGTATTTTCATTTATTTTACAGTTATTGATAAAGCGAAATTACAAAAAAATTTAAAAATATTTTTTATTTTGGCTATAATAATTACAATTCTAAATTTTAAGAAACTAAAATGCATTTCTAATGTAGAGTTTTATAGTATCTTTGGAATGGTGAAAATCCCATTACAATAACTTTAATATTTTAGAAGTTATTTAATTTAGTTTAAAATCGTAATATAATTTTAAATGTAATTATTACAAATTTAAAGATATTTTTTAAAATTTTTAATATTAAAATTTAACTAAAAAATAATAATTTAATAAAGATAAAAATTGCTTAAAAATTAAAATAAAAACTAGGAGCGAAACTATGCGGAACTCGAAAAAAAAGTAAAGACAAAATTTGTAGAAAATTTATGTTCTGCAATTTTGATTATATGTAATTTTTCATAAAAATGCATTATTTTGGTTATTTAAGAAAAATATGAAAAATAAATACTTTTTGATAAATCTGGCAATAATGGCAAACGTTTTTAAAAATGTTAATCATTCGAAATTAAACTATAACGTATAAAAAATATATGTGTAAAACTTTATTGCCATCTTGTTTAGTAATGACGTCATCACTTATAGCAACTGTCACTTTCGGTTGTCCGATTAACTCCAAAATCTATACAGGTCGTCTCCTTACTACCCTAAATATGCATGTAAAATTTCATTTAAATCAGTTCAGCCGTTTAGACGCTATCGTGTTCAAACACACACAGACAAACACACACAGACACACACACAGACAGACATCATGCTAAAAATGGTATATATGGATTCAGGTGACCTCAAAACGTAAAGATCCGTTAAAATCTGGGTTTGGCCAAAATATCATGATCGCAATACTTTCCTTCTATACAACTCTGTTGTTCGGAATAGTTATTTTCCTAACAAGTGCGGAAACTTATACTTTTCCGCAAGTGTTAGGAGCAAAATTTTTTTCTATAAGCGCCTAGAATTAAAAAAAAAAATTTAGCAAAAATATTTTTGTGTCATTAAACAAAAAATTTCTTAGTGCTTCTTAATAAATAAAATATTAGGCTGAAAGTAATCATATAGTAACCAAGCAAGAATTAATTTTTTAATCATTTTAGCATTTATAAAATCAGTGCGAAAAGTAACTTTCCGCACTGGTGCGGAAAAGTACAACTTCCCGCACTCAATGCGTGCGGAAAAGTATACTTTTTCGCACTCTTGTAGAAAGAGTAATTATATTTATTTGTACTAAGCTTTTATGATTAATTTCATTAAATTATAAAATTACAAATACATGTGCAAAAATTATATTGAACATGTTTACAATATTATTATTTTATTTCATACAGAATTTGAAATTGATTAATCGAATCATTAGTAATTGAAAAAGGAGTATGCCCGTATAAGCATAAGCTTCTGGTGCTGAGGGTACATCGTATTTTTGGTACGGGATTTTCTCCAAATATTTTTGTTTTCTTCCTTTTTCCGACCTCTAACCCGACATCAGTAGCTCAGCCAGTCAGTAATCAAACAGTGATACCGATTTGTGGGGAATTTCCTATTTTTGGTCATCGGTTGACCCTTTCATGCCTCCGAATTAGATATTTATATTTTAATGGAAACTATGTAGTGAAAATTTTCCAGTATTTTGGGCTTGACTAGTAATACTGGTCCACTAGATTATACTATAAAATCATGCAAAGTGTACGGTGACCCTAATGTCATCTATAACCTTTGCGTACCTCAAAATTAGGTATTTATTTTTTAAAGGAAACTATGTAGTGAAAATCTTCCGGTTAAGGTTACAGATGACCTTAGGGTTACCGGACACTATCCATGATTTTATAGTATAATCTAGTGGACTAGTACTACTAGTCAAGCCCAAAATACCGGAAAATTTTCACTACATAGTTTCCTTTAAAAAATAAATACGTAATTTTGAGGTATGAAAAGGTTATAGAAGATTTTAGGGTCACCGGACACTATCCATGATTTTATAGTATAATCTAGTGGACTAGTACTACTAGTCAAGTACAAAAAACCAGAAGATTATCACTAGATAGTTTCCTTTAAAAAAAAAACGTAACTTTGAGGTAGGAAAAGGTCATAGATGACCTTAGGGCCACCGGACACTATTCACGATTTTATATTATACTCTAGTAGACAAATGTTACTAGTTAAGCCCAAAAAATGGGAAAATTTTCACTGCACAGTTTCCTTTAAAAAATAAATAAAGTTATAACATGGGAGCACAAGTTACGGGCATACTATTTGTTTTTTAATAAATTTGTATTTAAACAATCGGTTTCAAAAAATTGTTATAGAACCCTACTTATATAAAATGTATTTTTTTTAAGTAAATACAGACTGTTGAAAAAAAAATACTTTTACAAAAAATCAACAAAAATCATGTGTAAATTTTTTCGGAACAACGTCATTTAAACAAACTATAAATTTTTAATCGGGAAATACATAAATAAATTTATCGTTGAATGTATTTCTATCAAAGTTTATTACCTTATTTAATCCATTAAATCAACCGATTTATTATGGCTCAATACGTTAGCGAATTCCAACTTTATCGCCTGAAACTCAATCCACATTTTAGACTTAGCCATTAGGAAGTTCTGCTCTAATAGACTCGAAGCAACCAAAACAATAACTGAACTAATTACGTCGCCAACTGAAATCCACTTCGATGTTCACAATAGTTGCTATTTAACAGCATGCCCAAGGAGCCATTGAGTTAGAGTCAATTCGAGAATTCAAACTTCGTCGATTCAGGAGGCTCGCTGCCGCACTTTCAAACAGGATATTGGATATTGCCAATCCTACATTTAGTTTCTTAGAACAATAGATATTTTAAAATTCTGTTTGCATTCAACGAATTGATTGGCCACTTTTTTTATTTAGTATCTTCTAAATAAATCTACTAGAGTAAATGAATAAATGCACCGTTAAAAGACGATTAACAGAAATTTAAAGAGCCCATAAAGAGTAGCGATAATCTTAAAACAACATCGAACTTTCCGTTCACTTTTTCATTTAGTGCAAGACTATATAACTTTCCATAAAAGTTTTAAGCGAGTTATCCGAACAAACTTGCAGGTACCTTTATTTAATTCATAGCCAACTGCTTTCCGGACGATCTTTCTCTTAATCTAGTTTCGAAAAGTATACTCATTACCCTCAGAAAAATATTCCCCGAACGTAAGTTCGACATGGAAAGCTGAGAAATACCTTAATCTCTTCTTAACAAATTTAATCAACTTTTCCTGAGACAACGTACATAATCCGCGGCTCAGGTTTAATCAATTTAATCGGAGGCGTGCGACGACACTCCCTCGGGTTGCTAAAATAAAAGGTCCAGTTTAATCTGTTACCGATTGTAACGAAGTGAAACGATCTCGTTGATACTTATATAATAGTACAAATTTAATTTTACCAAGTAATCATTCATTAGTTTAATTAATATTTTTATTTCTGAAATTATTTATTGGAATTTATAGTTAAAAACTTCATATTTTATAAGGTAAAATAGAATAGAAGATTGCCAAAATAAGATACAGGATATGAAAGTCGATTAAGCAAGTTTTAGAAAAGAAAATTTTGAAGATAATGCAAGAATTTAAACATAATAAAAATAAAATTATTCTAAAAATAGAAGAATTAAAAAAATGTACGGATAATAAAATAAAAGAAATTAGAATACAAATGATATAAACGATAATAGAAGTAGAAAAATTACAAGATGAAAAATTTGCATAATTGAAAGAAAAAGAAATAAAGAAAGATAAATTGGGACTTCAAAATACTGGAGGAAGGATAACAATAGTAGATGATAAATATGATCACAGAAATGGATACAAGAATAGAAGAATGGACAGAAAATTAAAATTGACAAGAGAGAAATTGTAAAAAAAAAAATCAAAATTACATAAACATGTTTAAAAAGTACAAAGTAATAAATATTTCGTCGAGATGGAAACATTAATTTAAGAAGAGATACCGAAATCGTGGAAGACAAAGAGGAAAATAAAATGGTACATAATTGTATAGTATAAATGTAGATAAAAAAAGATAAAACAAGTTATTTGGAAAAAAGTACAATCTACGAAATAAATTATTCTAATTGAGACAATAAATATATTGTACAAACTAGAAGATCTGTACAAAATAGGTTTAAAGAGCACATGGCTCATAATACGGTTGTAAAGAGAAATCTTCTGTTGCTGAACATGCTTTTCAGCATAATCATAAATTTAGTGTAGATAAATTAAAATTGCTTAAAAATGTACCTAACAAAAGATTGTTGGATACATTTGAAAGTATAAAAATAATTAAATGTAAAAATAATTTAAACAAAGACAAAGGACCTATTAATTACAGCTTAATTCGATAAGGTTGGCGGGTTTCTTTCCAACTAATGCATTCAAAATGCATTATAAAAATAATTGAATGTAAAACTAGTTCAAATAAAGACAAAAAAGGACCTATTAATTGCAGCTTAATTCGATAAGGTTGGCGGGTTTCTTTCCAACTAATGCATTCAAAATGCATTATAAAAATAATTGAATGTAAAACTAGTTCAAATAAAGACAAAGGACCTATTAATTACAGCTTAATTCGATAAGGTTGGCGGGTTTCTTTCCAATTGATGCATTCAAAATGCATTATAAAAATAATTAAATGTAAAAATAGTTCAAATAAAGACAAAGGATCTATTAATTACAGCTTAATTCGATAAGGTTGGCGGGTTTATTTCCAACTGATGCATTCAAAATGCATTATAAAAATTATTGAATGTAAAAATAGTTCAAATAAAGACAAACGACCTATTAATTGCAGCTTAATTTGATAAGGTTGGCGGGTTTCTTTCTAACTGATATATTCAAAATGCATTCAAGCATAAATAACTGGATCATAGGTTTAGTATTTGTTTTATCATCAACTCCTGATGATGCTAACATAGTTAGCGAAACGTACATAGAGTATTAAAAAAGTGTACTTTTGGTTATTGGTGACGACATCATACATATAGAGTATAAAAAAGAACGAAATAAAAATAAAAGATGAAAAAAATACTATTGAAATTAAAAATAAATAGGGGAATGTTAAAAAGTAAAATAAGAAAATAAAATAGGATCTGGGAAAAAATATAATAAATATAAAGGTAATTAAATAAATTAAAGAAGAAAATAAAGACTTAAATATGAAGAAATTATATTTGGTTGAATGTGAAAATGGGTTAAATAATTAAGATATTGAAAATTCGTTTTAAAAATCATTGGAAAATCCTAGACAATTATGGGAAAATTATTGAAAAACTATTCAGAAATCTTTGAATTATTAATGAAAAAAACCCAAAAAATTCGTAAAAAAAATATTTAAAATTCTTTAATAATTATTATTAACAAAATTTAAAAAAAATATTTGGAGTAATACCAAAGGTTGAAAATTCCAAATGTTCCTTTTAAATTCTTTTTAAAATTCCTTGAAAAATTCGTAAAATAATATTTAATAATCATTGCAAAATCTTTGAAAACACTTGAAAATTCTTTTTAAAAAATCCTTAAAATACTGAAAAATTATTGAAATTTTCGAAACTATCATTGAAAAATTTTTAGAAATTCGTAAAAGTCCTTGACGATTCCTTTTAAAAACACTTATAAAATTTTTGAAAAATGTCTAAAAAATCGTTGAAAAAGCTTTTTAAAAAAACCCTTAATACATGTTTGAAAATTCCTTTCAAAAATCTTTGGAAAATCCGGATAATTATTGATAAAAATACTTGAAAATGCTTGAAAATTCTTTTTAAAAAACTATTAAAAAACTGAAAAATTATTGAAATTCCCTGAAACACCATTGAACAATTTTTAAAAATTCGTAAAAGTCCTAGAAGATTCCTTTTAAAAATCGTTGGAAAATCCTGGAACAAATATGGGAAAACAAATATGATAAAATTCATATAAAAATTTTTAAAAAATGTCTAAAAAATCCTTGAAAAATATTTTTAAAAAACGCTTAATAAATCCTTAAAAATTCCTTTCAAAAATCGTTGGAAATTCCGGAAAATTATTGATAAAATTCTTGTGAAATCCTTGAAAATTCTTGAAAATTCTTTTTAAAAAATTCTTTAAAAACAGAAAAATTCTTAAAAAACAGAAAAATTCTTTAAAAACAGAAAAATTCTTGAAATTCCTTGAAGATTCCTTTAAAAAATCGTTGGAAAATTCTGGAACAATTATGGGAAAATTATTGAAAACATTCTAAAATTTCTGAAAAATGTCTAAAAAATCCTTGAAAAATATTTTTTAAAAATGCTTAATAAATCCTTAAAAATTCCTTTCAAAAATCGTTGGAAATTCCGGAAAATTATTGATAAAATTCTTGTAAAATCCTTGAAAATTCTTTTTAAAAAACTCTTAAAAAACTGAAAAATTATTGAAATTCCCTGAAACATTGAACAACTTTCAAAAATTCGTAAAAGTCCTTGAAGATTTTTTTAAAAATCGTTGTAAAATGCTGGAACAATTATGGGAAAATTATTAATAAAATTCTTATAAAATTTTTGAAAAATGTCTGAAAAATCCTTGAAAAATCTTTTTAAAACGCCCTTAATAAATCCTTGAAAATTCCTTTCAAAAATCCTTGGAAATTCCGGAAAATTATTGATAAAATTCTTGTAAAATCCTTGAAAATTCTTGAAAATTCTTTTTAAAAAACTTAAAAAACTCAAAAATTATTGAAATCCCCTGAAACATCATTGAACAATTTTCAAAAATTCGTAAAAGACCCTGAAGATTTTTTTTAAAAATCGTTGGAAAATCCTGGAACAATTATGGGAAAATTATTGATAAAATTCTTATAAAATTTTTGAAAAATGTTTAATAAATTCTTGAAAAATCTTTTTAAAACGCCTTTAATAAATCCTTGAAAATTTTTTTCAAAAATCCTTGGAAATTCCGGAAAATTATTAATAAAATTCTTGTAAAATCCTTGAAAATTCTTTTTTTAAAAAACTCTTAAAAATCTGAAGTTCCCTGAAACACCATTGAACAATTTTTAAAAATTCGTAAAAGGCCTTAAAGATTCCTTTTAAAAATCGTTGGAAAAAACCTGGAAAAAATATGGGAAAGTCGTTGAAAATTGCTTAAAAACAGTTGAAAAATACACGAAAAATCTTCCTTGCTAAATTGAAAAAAAATTCTTAAAATGTGTTGAACAATCTTTATAAAATCCTTGGAAAATGTTAAAAAGTAAAATAATAAAAGCAAATAGGATCTTGGAAAATTATCCACAAAACTTCCTTGAAAAAGTCAAGAATGAAAAATCCTTAAAAAATTCCTGAAAATTCCGTAAAAAATTGTTAAAAAAAGTTAAAAGACACTTGCAATAATACTAAATCTTAAAAAATACTTTTAAAGTCCTTGAAAATTCCATAAAAATAGTTAAAAAATACCTGAAAAATATATAAAAATCCTTTAAAAATTCTTCCAAAATGTTAAATCGTAAAATAAGAAAAGAAAATAAGATCTTGGAAAAAATATCCATAAAAACTTCCTTGAAAAAGTCAAGAATGATAAATCCCTGAAGATTCCTTAACAAATTATTAAAAAAGTCCTTGAAAATTCCTTAAAAATCCTTAAAAATACATAAAAATCAAAATGTGTTGAAAAATCCTTGCAAAATGGTAAAAAGTAAAATATTAAAAGAAAATATAGGATCTTGAAAAAAAAATTTAATATGGAGGAATTAAAGGATTTGTATAAGAATGATAAGTAGTGTATACAATTAGCAATTACAATTACCAATTACAATTAGCAATCACAAGGAGCAATTACAATTAACCCTTCAATAAAAATATAAATTCTAATTGTGTAATTGCTAATTGTAATTGTTAATTCTAACGACTCATTGTAATTGCTTATTGTAATTGATAATTGTAATTGTTTATTGTAATAGCTAATTTTAATTGATCATTGTAATTGCTCATTACAATGTTCAATTAAAATTAGCAATTTCAATGAGCAATTACAATTATCAATTACAATAAGCAATTACAATGAGCCGTTACAATTAACAATTACAATGAGCCGTTACAATTAACAATTATAATGAGCAATTACAATGATCAATTACAATTATCAATTACAATAAGCAATTACAATGAGCCGTTACAATTAACAATTACAATTAGCAATTACACAATCAGAATTTAGATTTTTATTGAAGGATTAATTGTAAATGCTCCTTGTGATTGCTAATTGTAATTGGTAATTGTAACAGCTCATTGTAATTGCTTATTGTAATTAATAATTGTAACGGCTCATTGTAATTGCTCATTGTAATTGATAATTATAATTGCTAATTGCACGTCGTGTTATCTGTTTTTGGTTTCAAAAAATGACAACTTCTAATAGGTACCCGGACAGTTTTACATTGTTCTTCTACATATATTTCCTGGTATTTGAATAATTTAATTTATCGAAAATTAATAAATACTTTAAATAGAAAAACAATTCCAATTTACAAATGTTGTTATAACTTTACGTTATTCGACTCCATTATAACTCGAACAAAATAAATTCCATTTCATTGTATTACATTTCAGGTTTTAAATTTCATTTTAACAAAATTAAATATAATACTATTTAATTGCATTTTTGCGCTTTGTTAACTAAAAATTAAATTTTTACCTTGATGTTTTGTTTCAGGATATCACAATTTACTCACCTGCAACAAAAAAAAATATTAATAAAAAATTAAATAATTCATTAAGATAAAAAATTGTATCGTTTTGTAATAAATATCGTTGTGCAGTAAATATACGTTATAGCACTAGTGTAGTAATATTATACTACATTACTATTGTATGAAGTAAAATTTTTCACACGAGTAATGTTACGAGATCTCAAAAGATTTACTAATAATTATTTTTGATACAGTTTTAGTGAGAACAGATACTTTATTAAAAGGAGATAAAAACACTCCTGAAAAAATTAATAGAGATAATATTATGAATTTAACATCTATTACATCTATTTATCAAGGATTTAATTTCATATATGCGTTAACCTTTGATATAAATTAAAAATTCTTTTGCTGTTAAATACGTCACGTCCATCTTGTGTTCCGAGCTAATACATCACATTCACCTTCTTGTTGAGATTGAAATATTATTAAACCCATCACCAAAAGTCTTAATGGTAGTTCAATAAATTTTCTTTTCATTATTAAAATAGTGCAAAACACGTTTTAAACATTCTCGTAAATTTTTAATATTAAACAAAAATGAAGTATTTTAATAAATAAAATGTACATTTGTTATTATCATAAATTCTCTCTTTTATTCATAGGTCCATTTTTTTTCCTTTCATTACATACAATCATATAATTATTTATTTCCGGGCTGTTATGCCGCGATGTTCCTTGGTAATTACTTCCAAACGTTTCGATTGCATCATCTTCAGTGGCATGGGCGAAGTACCTACTCTTCGCGACGTATCAACTGAAACTGAACCCTCCTTCCCTTAAAGTAAAAGAATCCAGACAGCCATCGTCCACTTTGCCTCACAAATTAATTAACCTGTGTATTTTAATTTATTTTATTAAAAGAAGTCTTGACTATCTAAATCTAACCTGTGTATTTAAATTTTCTTTATTAAAAGAAGTCTTGAATATCTAAATATAACCTGTGTATTTCAAAAAAAAAATGAAAAAACTTCCATATATTTCGAAAAAAAAATAAAATTAAAAGATATCCTCAGGAATCGAACCAGGTACTTCTATATGTAAAGCATACACTCTACCACTAGACAACACCGTATTATAGTGATGAAAAAACAAACTTTCAAGTTAACGTACATTAGACAGACGCGGAAACTCTGGAGATGAAGTGGGCGGGCTCTTACAGTGTTGCCGCGCTGAGTTACTGAAATGTACTGAACATTAGTAATAAAATGTACTAGATTGTACTAAAATTTACGATAAAGTGAAAGTGCAGTTTCTCATAAAATATACCTATTTTTTGCACTCGAAAGGGTAATTTTAGTAGAGAAAAATGGATAAGAATGGGAAAAAATAGAGTAAAATAGGGAAAAAAGAAAAAATAAGGAAAGTTGGAAAAAATGTGGAAAAACAGAGAAAAATAGAAAAAAATTTGAAAAAATATATCAAATGGAGAAAAATAGAGAAAACAAGGAAAAACGGGAAAAATAGGGGACAAAGTGAAAATTATAAATTATAGGAAATACTATAGAAAAATAACGAAAAACATGAACAAATAGGGACAAATGTAGAAAAATGGGGAAAATAGCAAAAAATAGGAGAAAATAGGGAAAAATAGAGGAAAATAGGGAAAACATAAAAATTGAGAAAAATAGGAAAATTAGGGAAAAAAATAGCGATTGTGAAAAATATAAAAAACAGGACAAAATATGGCAAAAGGAAAAATGGTGAAAAATATGAAAAAACATGAAAAAATTGAAAAAAAAATATAGAAAAGGAAAAAAAAAACAATGAAAAAAATTGGGAAAAACGTAGAAGAATGGAGAAACATTAAGGGAGATATGAAAAAACAGGGAAATTTGAAAACAATAGTGAAAAAAAATTGTGAAAAATGGAAAGAAATATTGAAAAATATGGAAAAATAATAAAAAATAGTTAACAAAAAAGTAGGGGAAAATAGAAAAAAATAGGATAAAATAGAGAAAATAGGGCAAAATAGAGAAAAATAAGTACAAATATTCGCAAATACTAAAAAATAGGAAAAAAAGGTTAACAAAAAAGTGGGGAAAAATAGAAAAAAATAGTGTAAAATAGAGAAAATAGGGCAAAATAGAGAAAAATAAGTACAAATATTCGCAACTACTAAAAAATAGGAAAAAAATAGGAAAAAATAGCGGAAAATTATGGAAAAACGGAAAACAGAAAATAATAGGAATAAATAGGGAAAAACAGGATAAATGAACAACAGAAAAATTACGAATAATTGAGAAAAATGGGAAAAAAATAGAGCAAAATGGAGAAAAAATACGAAAGAAAATGGAGAAATTAGAGATAAATAGATAAAAATCTAGAAATATAGGGAAACATACGAGAAAATGATGAAAAATAGGGAAAATAAGAAAAAATAGTATACATAGGCAAGAAAAATGGAGAATACGGAAAATTATAAAAAAATGAAGAAAATAGGGAAAAATACTGAAAAATAAGAAGAAAAATAAGAAAATATGAAGAAATGTTATTCTTTTGTCAATACATTATTACATTGACTTGTGTAACTTGTGTATATTATTATTTAAATCCCAACAGATTTGGTAAATTAATTATTTTGTACGATATAATATTCTTGTAAATGACAACGAAAATAGATTTTTCTTTTTTTGTATCTTTATAAAAATTACCATTATTGTCACTTGCTAAATAAATAAACATCGTTATTTCTTTATTTCGTTATTAACCTGAAACCGTTTCTCAAAATCATTCTACCATTCTTTCATTAAAAGATGAAAGACGGGATCCGTCTGTAGAAATAAAAAACGTTCTTAATAGATAGCGGAAAATTAATGTTCTCAATACTTCTGCACGAAAAATCTTCTCTTAATATAAAATCCAATATTAAATCCAATTTTTCACAAATGTGTCGGTAGAATCTTGTAAGCAATAAGAGCTATATCGAGAGGCTGAAAGGTATCTCTTTTTTTTTAGAAAAGGTTTGATTTTATTTTCAGAAATAGAATTATTAGAAATAAATTTTATAAAAATATTAGTGTGCGAGGTTCTTTACTAACGCTGTTTTTCCAGCCAAATTTAGGAATTTTCCCATACCAAGCTATCAATCTCATTCTTTAATTTGCAGTTAGCATTCCCTTTAGAGTTCCAATTTGCTTTCGATCACGGTCCTAATACCTACCCTCAATTCGATCGAATGCTAATGACCCGTAAGAAGTTTTTAGTTTTATTTTAGAGTTCTTTGCTGCAAAGGTGCACAGGTTTACAACCAATTTAAATTTCAAGATAGTATTGATCGTATCATTTAAAATTTGTCACAAGATTTTTAATGATACTGTTGATAAAAATTCTACAAATGTACGCTTTTGAAGTTAGCATAATTAATTTTTTCTACTCCTATTTTATAATATGCTAATTAAAAGACTAATACCAGTTTCATAATGAGAGTCATTATGAAACTCATTTTCATTAAGATAAAGCCAATAGAATCGAATTATTTTTAGCAAAGTAGGCGGTTGTTTTGATAGTACAAATTTTTCAGCGAATAGAATTGAGTTATTTTTTAGGGAAGTTGACAATTATTTTAACAGCTGTCAAAATATTTTAAATTATTTAAAATCGATAAGAAAAAAGGTTAACTTATTAATGTATTCTAAAAAGGTTACTAATTAATATATGTTGTGAAAAAAAAATGTTTACACCCGTAATGGTAGATGGGCAATATGGATTAATTAAGTAAAAAGTATTTCTTTTAATTGTTATAAAAATGTTTCATTTCAATTAAGATAATTAACATATGAAAGTCTTAAAATAAATGTATTTCGTTTATTAATGGGAGTAGAAAAAATAGCGTGTGCAACTATGATGTAATGGCCATGAATACACTTTTTTATAAATGGAATAAAACTCGAAATCATGTACCAAAATTCTTTAATAAATGTTGTAATAAACTCTAACTAGTTTCGGCTACTTAGCCCTCTTCAGGCTTAAAAGGTTAACAGTGTTCGAATATTTTAGCGAGTATAAAAAACTAACTTAAACCTCAATTTTGGGGTGGGTTTTATAAAAATATAATAAATATTACACAAGAAAAACCACAAATAAAAATAAATTTTAAATCTTGTTCACTTCCTCCTTCCTCTAACCAGCTTCGTTCATTTATTTCTTCGAGCTTCAAAATTCCTCTAAAATTTGCTTCCTTTGACACTACTTTATTTTAAACCATCTCCATAATATCAATCAGCTTTGTTCAAAAAAATTTTTTTAAACCTTTTTCTTTTATTTTAATACAGTGTATAATTTATTGATGATGTCAAAGGGAAAAATATTATTAACAACTAATTCTTTGATAATATTAAGATAAGATACAAAGGTAGAGCGCAAAAATAATATGAATAAAAAACTAATAAAGGAGGCTAGTTTATGAAAAAGGGGGTGGTTAGAATGGAAGTTGATTAAAGTATCTGTTGTGTAATTTTTTCTATATTATAAAAATACAAATATTAATCATTTCCTTTAATGGAATCGTCATTACCCGCTCCATATGAATCGTTATCTGAATTTTCATCTGAATCTAAAAAAAGTATAAAGTTGTGTTTTTTTTCGAGTCACTAAACCTGAATATTATGTTCAGATTATCCTCCCCTACACCTGGAGGTCAGGATAGGACCAGAGATATCATCATCAGGAGTTCCACTGGAATTCATAAGAAATGGACCAAAATTCATTACTCGGGATTTTTTTGGGTCACGAATCTGACATCAGCAACACACCCCAGGGTACCTGGTGCTCCGGACGATTTGACTAGTCTCTGGGAATTACTGAAACCGATTACCAAATCGCCTCAAATCATTATCTGGAGAGTTTTCTGGTTGTTCGTCTCGAATCTAACATGGGAAATCTTCCCCTAAGTACCTCTTGCTCCGGATGACCTCACTAATGGATAATGTTATCATAAGTCTGAAGGAAACATCATCCATATTTGCTTTTCGAAAACAGTTTCGTTAGAAGTCTTGGTGACATATTCTTATCAACTTATTTATTGATTCCTATAAATTTTGAGAGGTGGCATGGCTTAAGAGGGGAAATTTATAAAGAAGGGTACACAAATATGTAAAGCCTGATGTGTTTGGCGAAAAAATAAAATTTTAAAGATTTCCTATTTTGGGATTTAAAACCCAATGCCAATGAATCTTTTTACATATTATATTCTAGTAAAATTTCCATTTTAGTTATCCACATTTCTAAATGATACCTTTTTAAATTTACATTTATAATTCTCGGAAATATCACGTAGCAACGTGAAATTATAGTTTCCCGAAAATAAATTAAAATGTCCATTAAAAGCGGAAAGAGTAGAAACCCTACGATGAAAATTATGAAGTTAATAAAGCTGGATTTATTACATATTTTTCAGACGTATATGCTTTTATGCGTAATAGGTATTATTAAAACCAAATTGTGTTACATTTTAATTTACGAAATTGTCTGTGATTGAATAATTTTATTTTTCTTTTATATATTCTACTTAACAAATCTGTCTCTAAAACGCTCTCACTTAAAATACATTTAATCATAATACGAAGACATATATACATCATTTTCATCTGGATCGCGTCTCGAGTAGGCATTTCAGGAAATAAGGATGTTGATAGATCTAGTATATTGAGAAGCTATAACATTATGACATATACGGTAAAAGGTGTTTCTCAAATTATATAAAGTGGTAAAATTAACAAAAGAGAATATGACCTACGAGACCAAGGCTAAATTCAACGTTACTAAATTTATTTTTGAAATTTAGAAAGAGTATTTAGAACAGATTTTTAAAATGACCGACTTTGGCATTAAGATTAAATTTTTAAATGTAATACCCTGTATATTTTTGAAAAAAAAAACTAGGCACATGTAAACCTCAACGATAAATAGTACATTGTATACTGAGTAGGAAAAGTTTAAAATTCCTTGACGACTTAGCAACATAGAATCCAGAAATGTGGCTTTTCCTACGAGATAAACATACTATTTTTCCGTAAATCATTTAAAATTCGACAGATATTATTTAATTTTGAAAAAATCGCGAATAATTTTATTCACAAGTAAATGGTGCTTTGAAATTCGTAATAAAATTGATTGCGTTACTATGGAAACGTATTAACGTTGAATTGTCAAACTTGAGGCATATAAATTTAATTGCTGGAGTTTTCGAAAGCAAAATAGTGTAAAATGATAAGTGATGATAAATTTTCCATTCCTGGGACTCATCCAGAGCTGGTGTGAATACTGCTTCATTAGAATTAGTGCCAAAGGAATCAAGAGAAAAGTACGAATATGTTTTCAATCATTTATGTAGAACACAAACAACTGTAAGGAAATATCATTTCCTTGCAGTAAGGAAATGTATATTTCCTAACAGTTAGGAAATCTAGACGTTTTCTTTAAGAAATTTTATCTGGAATATCAAAAATTCCTACCGATTTGCCAAAAACAATATTATCATCAGCTTTACGAGAAAATAAAAATGCAGTTTTCCAATACTACATATCAACTCTATTTCTAAACGGACAATTAATATGGAAAGCTACTAAAAGTTTTAAACCACGTTCAAAAAGAAAATTTAGGGCCGGTTGTACGGTATCTGTTCAAGTAAAGCTCAAGGTTGAACCTGGTACAAAGTTCAGTTGTACAAAGCTAGTTCAAGGTAAAGCTTGGTTCGCTGGTTGTCATTTTGTAAAGTTCAACTGAGCAGTAGAATTTGGGGGCTTAAACTAAGTTCGGTCGTAACATATCCTCAACTTTTGTAATATTTTAAAAATAATGACTCAGCAAATTTTGTAGAACTAACAGATGATGAAGACTTTGTCAAAGCAGTATAAGTATAAATTAACGCTAGAAGACATCAAAAAAGATATAGAATGGATCATTTTCTAGAATGGAATGATGATGAATTTGTGCAAAGATTTTGGATTTCCATGCAGGGTGTTCAACCAGTTTGAAGCACAAATATCATCTATAACAGATTGCTGATTTGCCTTTATTTCCCTTAGTTATCCACTTGTAACCTAGTAACTAAGATTTTTAGAATCATGCAGTAATTACTGAACCAGTGGTACCAGTCACTTTGAAATATTTTGTAACTGGAAACTTCCTCCTGATAGTTGGGAATTTTGTTGGTATATACAAAGGAACAGCGTGTCGTATTGTTTGGAAGGATTTATCATTCGAATGCCGGAAACACAACCTGAATTTAGAAGTACCTCTCAAAAGTTTTATAGTGTGGCATGCCAAAATTATGTAGAGGAGATGAAGCAGAGATATTCAGAAATAGAAAAGGATTTTTTTCATTAATGTTCAAGTCATAGGTTACTCGAACTGCATGTTTCAGGATGACTTCAGAACACTTTGAGGAATACACTTTAGTAGGTGAGAGTTGCTATGTAAATAAAAATTACTTGATTACTCCTCTTGCAAGGCATGAACAACTTTTTATGGCCGGTTGTACAGTCTCGGTTTAAGTATAGCTCTGGTTCAATTTTCAAAGTTCAGTTTTGAAAACTAGTTCAGCAACTACCTGAAAATCTTGTGGAACTAACAGATGATGAAGACTTTGTCAAAGAAGTAGAAGAAAAAGACACCAAAAGAGATATAGCAGGGTATTCGCCAACAGATCGGTGAGTTGCCTTTAGTTTCCTTATATAGTTATACTCTTGTAACCTAGTAACTTATATTTTTTTAGGAATCATCCTGTAACGCCCGAACAAATAGTGCTAGTAACTTTGAGATATTTTGCAACGGGAAACTTCCTCCAGATAGTTGGAGAAATGCTAGTAACTTTGAGATATTTTGCAACTGGAAACTTCCTGCAGATAATTGGGGAGTTTGTTGAGGAACAGCAAGTCGCATTGTTTGGAAGATAACCAGATCTTTTGCAGGGCTTTATCATCAATATATTCGAATGCCGGAATCACAACCTGAACTTAAAAGTACATCTCAAAAGTTTTATAGTGTGGCACGATTCCCAAAGTGTATTGGAGCTATCGACTGCACAAACGTCAAAATTATATAACCTGGAGAAAATAATCTAGAAATATTTAGTAGAAAAGAATTATTTTATCCTTTAATGTTCAAGCCTTCATGTTTCAAGATGTGGTTTGTCGTTGACCTGAGTCAACCCATGTCTCACAAATATTTGCCAATTCAAACATCAGAGCTAGATTTGAACGAGGAGACTTTTAGGAATACACTCTGGTTGGTGATAGTGGTTATCCAAATAAATTTTTTTTTGCCTTTGGAATTAGACTGATAGTGATTGCCACTGCAGTTTTAGAGAATGAACCAGATCGTGCAAACAATGAAGAAGAAGAAGAGGCAACTTATTCAGTTTCAATTTATTTCCAGCATTCTATAGCTTCTATTAATTTTATTATCATTCTTTTTATTTTCTAGTATATTCTTATACATTTTTTACCGATCAAAATAATATTATTTCTTCTCAGAAAGTAGAATTAGCTGATCTTTAGCCTCAGTCATATTATCGTCCTAAACTTTTTATTCTTAACTACTCAATAACTTAACCTTAAAGAAATCTCAAATTATTAAAATTAGATTTTCGATAGAAAGAACCAAATGCACCTGTGCAAATGTTACCAACATAACATATCTTTCCTCGAACTAAGATTCGTGAAACTAGGCTCAAATATCATATATCATATATTTTTTAATTAGGTTCATCCCTGAACTTAGTTCAGTAGAAACAAGCTTTGAACCGATACTGTATAACCGGCCCTTAATGGTACTTGAAAATTTTTATTGACATTTTTATAAGTTTTCATCTAAATTTTTGATTTTTTTTGAATTATTTTGTTTTAGAGCATCTGAAACAGACTGTAAGTCTAGTGCTTTAAATACAGAATTTATTATCCTCCGCCACAACCTTGAATTTTATTAAGAAGAAATTCTAATGATCTGAGTCCATATTTATATATTATTTTGATTAGTTTTACCATCCAAGCAAAACATCTAATATTTATCAAATAACAATATTACCTTCAATGAGAACTGTACATGGCAATCGCTTTTTATTGTCGAACAACTGCAATGGCAACGTCGCATACAGAGACGATCCATCGCGATAACTTCGCCTGCCACTAACTTATATCCCTAGGACATAAACTCCTGAAAATACGATATCTAGACCTAGCAATCCAACGAAAATGTCACTCTATTTACCAATGGCAACTCGTTAAAGCGGCTAACATGAAAACTAAAGTTAAAATTTAAAGTTACATACAAAATGTAAATAGAGTAATTTTCAACTTAGTTTAGTTAAATTTTATACAGAGGCGATTAAACTAAATACTTTTTAGAAAAATGGCCACGTAGAAGAAAAATAAAGGCAAAAAGGCAAAATAAAGCTAAAAAAAAAGGTTAAAAAAGGACAAAAAAAGTCTCAAAAAGTTAAAGGTTAAAAAAGTTAAAAATAGTCAAAAAACAAAAATAGTTTAAAAAAGCTAAAAAAAGGGGCAAAATGGGTAAAAATGTCAAAAAAGGAACAAAGATTAAAAAAAGCAAAATAAAGGTAAAATAAACGCAATAACATGGCAAAAAACCAAAAATGGCAAAAGTAAGAATAAAAGAAAAAAGGCTTAGTAAAGGCAAAACAAATTGTCAAAAAAATGCCAAAAAACGAAAAGGGGTAAAAAACAAAAAAGCTGAAAAAAAGTAAAAATCTAATTCTACTTCTTCATCTCCAATTTTTATCTTCTCTTCGTGTTTTAATTATTTCTTCTTCTGGTTGATTCTGCTCCTATCTTAGTCTTCTTCCCATTTTATTAAAATCAATGACAACTTATTAAAACAAATCTACCTATGTTATTTGTTATAATTATATTATTAAAAATTAGGATCATATATTTATTTCCATTTTAAATAAATAGTAGTTTGTGCAACAAGTGCGCAAAGTGATACTTTTCCCACGAGCGCTGAAGTTTGCGAACACGAGCCGCCAGGCGAGTATTCGTAAATCAAGCGAGTGGGAAAAGTACTTTGCGCACATGTTGCACACAATACTTTTTCTACGATCACGATTTTTAAATATTTAAAAATAATATTGAAATATGTTACAACTTCTTCTCTTGATTTTTGAAGTAAAAGGTTTAAAGTTGCATTCAATGCAATTTCCAAAATTTCTGGAGGTGTGTTTTCCATATATTCGACTTCTAAATCAGAATTATTGTCAATTTCTTCCATTTCGAAGTATTATTGTATTAATGTTTACTGAAGTTTAAATTTATATGACATAGCAAACGTCAAATAACATGTCAACAAAAATGCAGCATCCTACTACGATAGATGCATGGGAGATTTAGAATAATAATTCTTTACTGTCATCTGCGCATGTGCAGTGTAAAAAAATGACAAATATTAGACATCTGCGCATGTGCAGTGTGAGGTACAGGAAATTCCCACACTGCTTTTTAGAATCGTGAGAAATTAGTCACTTTGAACGCAAGTATGCCGTGTCTAAATGTATACTTTTCATAGTGATCGTAGAAAATAGTATTTTTTACACCGCGGGTATTGAAACTAGTACTTTAGTCCCGCATTTGCGGGACTAAAGTGCCACTTTTACACCCTTGGGACTAAAATTTTTTATGTCCGCAAATAAAAAACAATTGAAACCAGAACTGTCAAATACTTCCCCAAAGGAGTATAGGAAATAATTTTTGGTAGTACAGTCTTCAATTTTCTTTTCTCCAACACCAGTTTACGAGATCGTCGTAAGCTTTATTATATATTTTTTACAATTTTATTCTAAAATATCTTAAATGTGACAAGTCGCAATCTTCTGTCAGATTTGAATGCTGATCGAAATTGGTCTGAGTTCGAGCCCCATCGGGAATCCCGATTTTTTTATAACTTTTTTAAGAGTCGGTATTTTATAAAAAAATACATAATTTAATATCGAATATGATTACCTCATCAGAAGTAGGAAACTTAAAAATAATAGAATTAATTGTTATGTTCAAATATTTACAAAATTAACAGGTAAATAATTATTTTTAAATTATCCTTTTTTTTTCACATTTATCTAAAATTAATCTTTTTTCTCATTTTTACTACTTTTCGATTTAAATTTTCTCTTTTCCTCAAAACTTCCCCTCGTTTCTCTAAAGTTTTGTCACTTTTTGGTCTCAAATTTCCTATCTTTTCTCTCAAATTTTGTTCCTTTTTTACTGAAATTACTCCATTCTCTCTCATTTTTGTCACTTTTTTGATTTAAAATTTTCTTCCAAAATTTCCTCTCGCTTTTCCTAGGTTTTTTCCCTTTTTTGTCTCAAATTTTGTCACTTTTGTCCTGAAATTTTCTCTCTTTGTTATAAAATTACCTCTTTTTTCTTATTTTGTCGAATTTCCTTTCTTTTCTCTTAAAAATTCTTACTTTTTTGCAGAAATACACGTTTTTTAAAAAAATACCTATTTTTTCTAAAATTACTCCTTTTTTCTCATTTTTGTCACTTTGGGGCCTTAAATTTTCCCTCTTCCTGTAAAATTTCCGTAAAATTTCCCTTTGCTTCTCTCAACTTTTGTCACTTTTTTGCCTCAAATTTCCTTTTTTTTCCCTAAAATTACTTTTTTTCTCTAATTAAAAGTACCCCTATTTTTCACTTTGTCTAATTTCCTTTCTTTTCTCTCAAATTTTGTTACTTTTTTGAGTAAATTACACGTTTTTTAAAAAATTACACCTGTTTTCGAAAATTACCCTTTTTCTTATTTTGTTCACATTTTTGCCTTAAATTTTCCCTCTTCCTCCAAAATTTACACTTGTTTCTCTCAACTTTTTCAATATTTCATCTGAAGTTCCTCCTAAAATTACCTCTTTTCCCGCATTAAAAATACCCCTTTTTTAAATTAAACCTTTCTTTTTCATTTTTGTCAAATTTCCCTTCTTTTGTCTCAAATTTAATAACTTTTTTCTGAAATCACCCCTTTTTTAGATTACCTCCTTTTACTTATTTTTGTCTTAAATTTCTTCTCTTTCTTCAAAATTTCCCCTCTTTTCTCTCCAATTTTGTGTTCCCCTCAAGAGTATACTTTATATATCAAATTATAAGTTTTTTAAATTGTGCAAAAACATATTTTAATGGACCAAAATTCTTTAAAAGAAGTTTTAGAACAAAGTTATATTAAAAAAAAATATATTTAAAAAAAATTGTATTTAAATAATTATTTGAGTTTTAAGACGCCTTGGGCACCGCGGAGTAAAAAATAGCGTATATACCACAGGACTAGAGCACTTTAGTCCCTAATACTATCCAGATTTTCTTTTTGACAATAGTTGTAAGACTAAATTCCTTTTGGAAAATGCCGAGGGATTTAAAGCTTTGAAATCTCTGGAAAATGGTATCTATATCATTATTCATTTCTGGGAAATTATAAAATAAAAAAAAGGTCCTGTTATACGGTTTAGGCTGGATGTTAATTAGTATGCATTTATTTTAGTTTGTTCAATCTACATTTTTTAATTTTTTACAATTTCAAAAAATTTCAGCAAAGTAAGTAGAGACACCAAAAAACAAAATTTTATACGGTGATAATTTTATAAAAAAAATCCCATTCATCAAAATATAAATTGCTTTGTGGTAAAAATTTGTTGGGAAGCCCCTGGCTGATATAAATACCTATCTTGATCCGGGCGAATCCAAAGGAAAATGTCCGTCTGTTGGTCTGCGCGATATTATGCAGTCGCTCGAGGATGTGAAAGGTCAGGAAGTAGAAAAAAAGGTCTAAGGATCGAAAAAGTCACGTTCCTAGTACAATTTACTCTTTGTAAGACTGGCTGATAACGCCATGAAGATAGATGTAGGAAAATAAATTTATCCCTTCTTATAATGTATGTTTTCATAGTGTGCGGGATCAAGAAACGGCGCGTTTTTACAGGCACTACGTTACTCTTATTGACAATTCAATTTTCTACTTCTGTGCGGGATTTATTATTTGCGGAAATATCACGTACCCGTGAACCAAAAGTAACATCGTAAATCAAGTAGATATCTGATAAATTATTGGTTTAGCTGTCTGCGAATCCTGGCAGTCAATAAAAATATTTATTCTGTATTTCCGGTAACTTACAAATCTCGTATACTTCCAAATTTTAACATCTTTTACCGTCGAACTCGATTCGGAAACAGGATATTGATCGAAGGATATATCACCAATTTAATATACCAAATTTGAATCGCAATAACCAGAAATAACGTTTCGAGAAGTTATTCCAGATAAAAAAAAAACGTTTCAATAAAAGATTCTCCCAGAATATAACAATATTAAACCGGAAACAATTTTGTTTTAAGTTCTAGTTAATTATAAAGATCTTATCAATGTTTGTTGATATTATTTTATAACCAATTGGATACACTAAGTGGTGGAATTTTGTAACAAGACAATAAAATTTAATTTGAACGAATATTTTAAAAGGCAAGCTTACGTGTAAGCTCAGTGAAATTTTTAACGGAAAATTTATTGCTCAAATTTATAGCTTTTCTTAGAGTTGTTTTTAAGACTGAAGATAATTTAGATACAAGAAAGTTCACAAAACTGACTATAGGGTCTTATAGGAATATTATAGATTTTTGGTAAAGAAGAGTAGGTAATAAATTTGTTTTAAGCCTTAAATTCAAAACTTTTTTTTTATTGAATGTCAAAATTATATTTTATTATCATTTAAATTAATTTTATAATTGTTTTTCAATAATAATACAGTTTCTAAATAAATGTAGTAATTAGATATAAACAAATCGGGCATAAATGAATTGTTTCCACAATCTGTAGAAAGTAATTGTTTAATTTTTATTTAGGAGATACTCATTAATTGGTCTAGAATGCTAAATAAAACTGTTTTGGAAATCCCCTACATATATTTATTTTTTCATCAACTTAAAGGCAGTGGTGCATTGGTACCGGAACGTGGCGGAACAGCATTCCGGTACCTTTTATTAGAACCGGAACCCGTTCCAGTACTTTCTTCAGAAAGGATATATATTTGGAACGAAGTTACTTAAAGCGGCTTATGGTAGGAGTTAACTGGCGGAAAGCGTCACGTAAGGAAAAAGCGTTTCTCTTACTCTCTGTCTTTTTCCACAATATGATTTTTTTCTTATTTAGTTTTTATCGTTAATAATTATTTTATAGATAGAGAGACAGTGAAAGATTTTATTCAATTTTATTTTCTTGTTTTTTCTGATTTTTTTGTTTTTTCTAATTTTTTTGTTTTTTTTTTGTTTTATTCTAATTTTTCTTCATTTTTTTCACATTGTTTGGTTTTTTTTGTACGTCTTTTATTTTCTATTTTTTTATTATTCCTTTGATTTTTTGTGATCTTTTTGTCATTTTTTTTTTAAATTTTGTTGTTACAATTGCTTCCGGTTTCTTGGTTGTTCTTATTCTTTTTTTTGTGATTTTTTGCAATTTTTAGCGATATTTTTTGATTTCTTACGTTTTTCTAAGACCTCTTTTTCGTTTTTTTGCATCTTTTTGATTTTCCTAATTATTTTTGTTGAGATTTTATTTTTTATTTTTTTTTCTAATGTTTTGAGATTATTTCCAATTTTTCTGATTTTTTCAATTCTTCTAATTTTTTGTCATTTTTCTGATGTTTTGTTATTTTCCATTTTTTTTAATATTTCCCAGTTTTTTTCTCCTTGTTCTGTTTTTTTTTTCAAATTTTTTCGTTTGTTTTTCTAATTTTTTTTTTGTTTGATTTTTTCATAACCTGTTATTTTTTTTTCAGAAAAGATATTTTTTGGAACGAAGTTTATTAACGCGGCTTATGTAGGAGTTAACTGGCAGAAAGCGTCACGTAACGAAAAAGCGTTATGTCCCATCTAGGCGACCTTCCTTCTCTTACTCTTACTCTCTGTCTTTTTCTACAATATGATTTTTTCTTATTTAAACATTTTTGTGTCATTAATAATTATTTGATAGATGGAGAGACAGTGAAAGATTTTATTCAATTTTATTTTTTTGTTTTTTCTGATTTTTTGTTTTTTCTACTTTTTTTGTTTTTTTTTGATTTATTCTAATTTTTCCTCATTTTTTTCGCATTGTTTGGTTTTTTTTGTACGTCTTTTATTTTCTATTTTTTTATTATTCCTTTGATTTTTTGCGTTTTTTTTTGTCATTTTTTTCTTAATTTTGTTGTGGTTTTTTTACGACTTTTCGCGATTAATTTTAATTTATTTGAATTCTTTCATTTAAAAAAAAAAATTATACTTACAATTGCTTCCGGTTTCTTGGTTGTTCTTATTCTTTTTTTGTGATTTTTTGCAATTTTTAGCGATATTTTTTGATTTCTTACGTTTTTATGCGACCTCTTTTTCGTTTTTTTTGCATCTTTTCGGTTTTCTTCATTATTTTTTTAGACTTTTTCGTTTTGTCCGTATTTTGCAATTTTATTTTTTATTTTTTTACATTGTTTTCCGCTTTTTTCCGATTATTTCCAATTTTTCTGATTTTTTCAATTCTTCTAATTTTTTCTCGTTTTTTTCTCAGTTTTCTGATGTTTTGTTATTTTCTATTTTTTTTCTGATTTTTTTTAATGTTTCCTAGTTTCTTTCTCCTTGTTCTGTTTTTTTTCAAATTATTTCGTTTATTTTTCTAATGTTTTTTGTTTGATTTTTTCAGAACCTTTTATTTTTTTTTCAGAAAAGATATTTTTTGGAACGATGTTTCTTAAAGCGGTTTACGGTAGGTGTTAACTGGCAGAAAACGTCACGTAAGGAAAAAGCGTTTTGTCCCATCTAGGCGACCTTCCTTCTCTTTCTCTTACTCTTTGTCTTTTTCTACAATATGACTTTTTCGTATTTTAACATTTTTTATATCATTAGTAATTATTTTATAGATAGAGAGAGAAAAAGAGATGTTTTTATTTCTTTTCTCGTTTTTTTTTCTGATTTTTTTGTATTTTTCTGCTTTTTCTATTTTTTTTTTCGATTTATTCTAGTTTTTATATCATTAATAATTATTTTATAGATAGAGAGAGAAAAGTAGATTTTTTTATTTCTTTTCTCGTTTTTTTTTCTGTTTTTTTTGTTTTTTTCTGCTTTTTCTGTTTCTTTTTCGACTTATTCTAAATTTTCCTCAATTTTTTCCGTTGTTTTGTTTTTCTACGTCTTTCTTTTGGTTTTTTTATTCCTTTGCTTTTTTGCGATGACTTTTTGCGACTTATTTATGGATTTGGAGGATTTTTTTTGTTTTTTCTGCTTTTTATTTTTTCCGATTTATTCCCATTTTTCCTTATTTTTTCTCATTGTTTCGTTTTGGTTTTCTACGTCTTTATTTTGTTTTCAATTTTTTTCATTTTCCTTTGATTTTTTGTAATTATTTGCGATTTTTTTAAAATTCTCTCAATTTTTTTGCAACTTTTTGCGATTTATTTATGGATTTGGACGATTTTTTTTTGTTTTTTTTTTCTGCATTTTCTGTTTTTTTTATTTATTCTAATTTTACCTCAATTTTTCCAGTTGTTTTGTTTTGTTTTTTTAAGCCTTTCTTTTGTTTTCTAATTTTTTTATTCCTTTGATTTTTTTGCGATGATTTGCTATTTTTTTTAAATTTTGTTGTGATTTTTTGACGATTTTTTGTTTTTTTCTGCTTTTTCTGTTTTTTTTTTTCGATTTATTATAATTTTTCCTCATTTTTTCTCATTGTTTTGTTTTGGTTTTCTACGTTTTTCTTTTGTTTTCTAATTTTTTTAATTCCTTTGATTTTCTGCGATTTTTAGTGATATTTTTAATTTTTTGCGATTTTAATTTTCGGGTTTTTTGCGTTTTTCCGGTTTATTTTCTCGTTTTCTCCGTATTTTAAAATTTTATTTTTTAGTTTTTTCCAATATTTTCTGTTTTTCTTTCTATTTTTTTCCGTTTTTTTTTTGATTTTTTAAATTTTTCTAATTTTTTCTCATTTTTCGGATTTTCTTTTTGCTTTTTCTGTTTTTTTTTGTTCGCTTTATTCTATTTTTTTCCCATTGATTTTTTGTTAGGCTTTCTTTTGTTTTTCTAATTTATTCTTATTTCTTCAATTTTTTGCGATTATTTGCGGTTTTGTTCTGTTTTTTTTTTAATTTTGTTCTGATTTTTTTGCGACTTTTTGCGATTTATTTAGGAATTAACTGGCAGAAATCGTCACGTAAGGAAAAAGCGTTATGACTCATCTATTCGACCTTCCCTCTCTTTCTTTTACATTCACTTTCTACAATATGATTTTTTTCTTATCTAAACGTTTTTTTTATATCATTAATAATTATTTTATAGAGAGAGAGACAGAGAGGAAAAGAGAGATTTTTGTTTTTCTTCTGCTTTTCTGTTTTTTTTTTCGATTTATACTAATTTTTTCCCATTGCTTTTTTTCTACGACTTTCTTTTGTTTTCTAATTTTTTCTTATTCTTTTAATTTCTTGCGATTATTTGCGATTTATTTGTGATTTTTGTAAAATTTTGTTTTGATTTTTTTTGCGAATTTTTGCGATTTAGTTCAATTGATTCGATTTTTTCATTTTTAAATTTTTTATGGTTACAATTGTTTCCGATTTTTTGGATGTTTTTATCCTTTTTTTGTAATTTTTTTCAATTTTTTTTTGCGATTTTTAGCGATAGTTTTCGATTTCTTGCGTTTTTTTGCGACTTTTTTTTCGTTTTTTTGCGTTTTTTCGGTTTTTTATACAATGTTTTATTCCTTTTCTCCGTACTTCACAATTTTATTTTTTAGTTTTTTCCAATTTTTGATTTCTCTTTCAATTTTTTTCGAATGTATTCTGTTTTTTTCTTATTTTTTCCGATTATTTTCGATTTTTTCTGATTTTTTGGCTACTTTTAATTTTTTCTCATTTTTTTTATTCCTCTGATTTTTTCAGAAACTGTATTTTTTTTTCAGAAAAGATATTTTTTTAAACGAAGGTCCTTAAAGCGGTTTACGGTAGGAATTATAACTGGCAGAAAGCGTTACGTAAGGGAAAAGCGTTATGCTCCATTTTAGCGACCTTTCCCCTCTTTATCTTACTTTCTGTCTCTTTCTACAATATAATATTTTTCTTATTTAAAGGTTGCAATGAAAAATGTTGTGACAAGTATATAGTACAAAATAAACCTATAAGAAAACGTTTTTATAAAATATTGTCCGGTTTCGAACTTTACTAAAACTCCCTTAATCCTTAAAAGCCGAAAATCCCCTCCGGGTAAAACTTTTTAAGAACATAATTCATCCGAAGTCCAGCTGTTGCTCGACATGATCAGGAGTTGATGACATGGAAATGACTAACTTAACTCTATGCGAACTACAGCGTTTTTGCATTCTGAGAAACTTTCGAACTCTGGCTTTGGCGGGAGTACTAGGTGGAAGTAATGCGTCTCCTAGCATCAACTTTTTTATTTTATTAATTAAGCAACACAACAAAAACTCCCTAATTAAGGACAAACTGAGAGTTCTTAATTGTGAATTATGTATAATTGAAATGAAAACAAATTTAAAACAATGAATGGAAAGAAAGAGTCTTCACGTTACAGAATCAGACTATGTAATTCTTTTAATTAATTAACATCAAAGACTTTTTTTTTATATTTATTATGAAGTAGTATCTCTTTATTTCTAAGTATGACAAAAGTCATTAGATTAATTATAATTTGATATTTGTCCTGGCAATTAGCGCTTTTAATATTATGACAATAGATTTCAACTTATTCATTTATATGTTAGCAGTCATATAACAAAGACCAATTTATTAAAAATCCTAATTATTGGATTGGCCCGGCAATCAAAACAAAAAACGTGTTTTTCAATCGATTTTAATTATTTATACGGCACGGGATGTATAAAGAAAAAAATTGTAAGAAAAAAGTTTTAATAAGGGAAAAATATCGGCGAAACCAAAACAGTGTCCAAAAAACGGATCTACAAAGGAAAATCGGAATTTTGGACAAAAATCGACGAAATAGAAATCTTGAGCCATTAAACTACAAAGAAAGTGCATTGTAGGAAATTTTATGCTCTAAAACTTTGCATTACAACATTTTCCACTAAAGTGTATTGTTTGTCCTTAAGATTTTAAAAAAGGCAAAAAATCTTATATGTGGATTCAATCAATGTCGGTCTTAAGGACCTTCTACTCTACCAATTCGAGGTACACACCAACTCTTCATACCAAATTTCAGCTTGAATGGTCAAACAGCTCGGCAGTTATCGTGGAAGACAGATACTCTGGAATTTTTTTCAATCTTCTCGGGGACCCCAAAATGATTATTTTCATCGATATCTCAAATTTTTTTTTACTCGTTCACTATACTTTCCTTTTGATGGGACCTTGAAAGTAAAATAGTTAGTGAAGAAGCGGAAACTAATCTCTTAACTTATGTTCAATTTTCTGTATCTGCTTCAGTGCGATAATTGGAAATTTAACGTGGGATCAGCAAGGAAAGTGCCAAAAAAGTATTAAAAAACATAAATATCTATCACTTCTCTAAATACAGTTTGTATCAGCATTTATATAAATAATCATTTGGTCTCGAAGATATTGTTCACAGATTGGTCTAGGTTTACAAATAATGGTATGTTCAATAGGAATAATAGGGTGCTGGCACCGGTTACGGCCACTACTCCTGTTATGGCCACATTACACTTTCTATTAAGTTATTTAGAAATAGATGCCTCAATTTAAACTGCAGTTATTGGAACAATTTTCTACCTTGTGTGTAGTTTGGTATTCAAGATGTAGATGGCGACAGGTTATGCTGTCAATTTTATTTTCTGTTGATTTTTGTATTGATGACACTGAGTGCACTTGCTACTAAACAATTTGATAAGAGTAGTTGTCTCACAAATCAAAGAATATTTCGTACATCATAATTTTTTTAAAGAAAGTATATTGTGAATATAGATAAAGGTAAGTTTAGTTTTGTATATTTGAATGTATTTTGTTTTAAAATTGTCACCAACCTAAACTGACAAATATGGCCATAACTGGAGAAAGAGATTAACATATTTTCCGGTCATGGCCATGTAAAATCCATTTATGGCCAGCTAGAATTATCTAATATATTTATTGACAATATCTAAATCAAGAGTTTCTAAATTAGATATTTAATTAACATATTATATAGGTACGTTTTCCTTTTTTGCAGCAGTAAAAATGGCTCCTAAAAGTAAAAAAAAATCAAAATGTTAAACAAAAACAGAAACGCTTTCTTTATTCACCAACTAAACTGAGGAAAGCCCTAGAAGCCATTCAAAATAGTATGCCTGTACTAAAAGCAAGTAAAGAATACAATGTTCCTCGAACAACCATCAGAAATAAACTTTCTGGCAAGAGCTCTATTGACAACCCACGACACTGCGGACCTGATTCAATTTTAGGAAAAGAGAATGAAGAGCTGTTGGTCAACTGGTTATTGGGCTGTGCAAAAATGGGATTTCCTATTGATAAAGAGGGACTTCTTAATTCTGTTAAAAAGCTGGTCGATAGGGCTGGTTTGGAAACCCCTTTTGTTAACAATAAACCAGGGAAGAAATGGTATTAGAGTTTTTTAAAAAGGCATTCAGTTCTTTCTCAAAAATATGCTGAATATGTCAACAAAGCAAGAGGTACTGTGACTGAACAGAAGATTAGAGAGTGGTTCTCAGAAGTTTCATCCTTATTAGAAGAATATGTTAATGTGTTAAGTGACCCTCAACGAGTGTTTAACATGGATGAGACCTGCTTTTGTTTGGCACCTAAAGGAGGACTAATTATTGGACCTAGGGAGCAAAATGTTTATAACGAGTCGACAAATTCCGACAAAGAAAATGTGACCACATTATTTGCAGTAAATGCATTGGGTGAATTCGCTTGCAGTCTGACTTTATACAAGTACGAACGAATCCCACCAAAATGGGCCATTGGTAAGACAGAAAATGGGTGGATGACTGGCGAGAGCTTTTTTATATACATTGCTAATATTTTTGTTCCTTATTTGACTTTGGAGTTAAGCCGTTTTTGTCACGAAAACCAAATAATACTAGTGACGTTATATCCCAACTCAACGCACATTTTGCAACCTCTTGATGTTGCTGTTTTTGGCCGTTAAAAAAAATGTAGCAAAAAATTGTGCGAAAATGGAAAATTGATAACGATGGCACGGACATAAATAAAAGTGATGTTCCTAGCGTTTTGTTAAGTATTATTGAAGACCAGGCAATGTCAAATAATATTGTATCTGGATTTAAAACAACTGGCCTCTATCCATTCGATGTTAATAAGGTCGATTTTTCAAAAATTATTACCAGAGAAATTCAGGCACCAAACAATATAAATACTGATGAAATTAAACAACATTTACATTTTATTGAAAGCAAGATTCAACCAGATAGTCTTGCCCAATTTAGAGAAGATAAAGACAGGAACTATGATTGGGATGGAAACACAGAAGCAACAAGGTTGTTTGACGTTTGGCTACAGATATCTAAAGATGTCGAAAACAGTAGTACAGCCAACAATGAACGAACATCGCCAACCTTACCACAACATGAAACAGTTGCAGAACAAAGTTTGGTCCAAATAACACCAGAAGTTGACAACCCACAAAAATCTCCACCAAATTACCCAAGAACAACTGTTTCCTTGCAAAACAAAAATAAGACAACACCAGAGATAGAAACATGTCTTAAAACTCCAGAAAAATTAGTTTAAGTTCTTTTAGATGCCAATGTTTCCATTTATACTGGAGATGAACCCCTTGTGGAACCAAGAGCATCTCAGATATCGATACCTCCTAAACGATCTTTAGCCAATATTTTTAATGATATAGTTCCATGGGCGAAACAAAAACCAGCTTTAAACAAAAGTAAGGAAGAGTATATCCCTAGCGTCATTAATTCTGATCGATGGGTTGAGTATTACGAACTTAAGGAACAACAAAACATTGAAAAAGAAAAACTAAAAGAAGACCGTAAAAAAGAAAGAGAAGAAAAAGGGGCTTTAAACGAAAAATTAAAAGACAATGTAAAAGGAAACCTAAAAATTCGAAAAAGCAGAAGAGATCCAAGTTCTGAAGAAGAAGAAGAAGAAGAAGAAGAAGAAGAATGGGAAGAAAGTGGAAGCAGCACTGAGGATGCAGACATTTTTGAATGTGAAACTGAAACAACAGAACTTCTCCCTTTGGTAGAATTAAAAATAAAAACTTTGTTTTGGCACAATTTAAATCTATTGGTAAGAGGACCTCAAGGTATATGTTGCTACCATTTTAAAGATTCTACCAAAAGATGAGTTTGAGATTCAGTGTCTAAAAACTCTAGACCAAAGTAAGCAAAGTTTTCGTTACATTGAAAATGATACAACCTTAATAAGTAAATCCGACCTTCTAGGAAAATTATCAGAACCAAAATTGGTTAAGGAGGTAGTAATTTTCAAGATAAATTTTCCAGGTCCTATTGACGTTTCAGAGCAAATTTGAGTAATGAATTGTCAAAAGTCAGTTTAAAATAAAAAGTTAATAAATAACGTTTATATATTTAATTTTTACCTATAAATATCCGATGGCCATAAATGAAGAAATCTGATGGCTGTAAGTGGAAAAGTGTGGCCATAAGTTGAAAAAAGTCATTTTTTGTTAAAAAAAATTTTGTAATTTTTAACCATTCGCTGTAATTTTCACTAAAGCTATTCCTTAAATCTTTCTTAAGTGGAAGTGATTGTGGCCATAACAGGTGCCTGCACCATACAAGGTATTGGCCTCAAGAAAATTTTAGTTGAATGAGAGTAGGTAATTTTTAATAACGATTTAGATTCAATGTCTGGGTAAGAATCCTAAGGACAAATATCATTGCACCAATTTTGTTGGACTTTAACAGGCCAAAGATATCTAGGACATCCACGAAAATATGTTGCCGGACCTCAAAATGCTAATATTGTACCTTTGGGCACAGATGGATTGGAACAAATAATCTTTTTTAATGATATACAATGAAAATGGAAACGAACCGTACCTAAAAAAATTCATAAAGGACAGTTCAGTCAAAATAAAGTAAAAAGTACAGGTCTGTATTAAAAAAAATAGCTGAGGGTGGTCCTTCAAAGACAAAGCGTTGTTTTAAAAAAAAATATGCGAAAATCATCAATTTTGGTTTTCCCTAAATATTTCAAAAATTGAACCCGATATTTTAATTTTAAAAAATCAATTAATTGAAAATACAAACGAAATTTCAATTAATTTAATCAATAAACCAAAAAAAGGGGTCTAGTGAAACATAATTTTAAAGATTTATTTACCTTCATATTATCGACTTTTTTTGAATAATATAAAATCTCGTACTAACAAGAAAATAAAACGGAATTCAAATTTTAATTTAGAAAAATATATAAGCCTTGTAATAAAAACAAGTTGCTTTTAATCCGTTGTCGGTTTTCTCTTTTCAGAGCCCGGCTCAAAAATTATAATTTTATTAAAAAGCAAAGTTATTCAATTTAAGGAGCTTTCATGTAATCGAAATATACGGAAAACATGCTCCATTATTCTAATGAATTTTATTTTTTCTTTCCATATCTAGTACATTATTCCAATTTATTTTTTATCTTGAGCATTATAAAAAAATTGTTAATTATAATGTCCACATGTAATTTTAGTAGTTGATATTCAGTCATATTTTGGTTATTTATAATTTAAAAAATTACTATAAAAAAAATTTACAGAAAAAAAAAACATGAAAATAATAAAAATAAATAATAAGAAAATGCAAAATTAAAATGATACAGTAAAATTCGAAAGAGTGTTATTCAATTTTTATTTTTTCTATAACTTGAAAAATTCGTTTCTTAATTAAAGTAGATTTAGGTTATTTCATACTGTTTTGGTTTCGCCAATAATTTTCCCGTATTAACACTTTTTTCTTACAAATTTTTTTCTTTACACCTGCCGTGCCGTGTAAACGATTAAAATCATCTGTGCCAGTAAATAACTTTATTGTAAAAAAACACAAAAATTAAAATTATTCCTAATAAATTTAACCAGCCATGAACTTAAGGGCGTACTTAATGGAACATCTACTGAGTACTAAGGGCAGAATCACGCAGAGTACTCCGTTCATATACAGAGGAGCAGAATTACGCAACAGTGTCTCTGATCATTTAATTTCCAAGGATATTAGGGGCAGAATCACGCAAAATATCCTTTTATCTGCACCAGAGGCAGAATCATGCTTAACAAATGGAACATCTACTGAGTACCAAGGGCAGAATCAGGCAGAGTACTCCGTTAATATACAGAGGAGCAGAATTACGCAACAGTGTCTCTAATCATTTAATTTCCAAGGATATTAGGGGCAGAATCACGCAAAATATCCTTTTATCAGCACCAGAGGCAGAATCATGCTTAACAAATGGAACATCTACTGAGTACTAAGGGCAGAATTAGGCAGAGTACTCCGTTCATATACAGATGGGCAGAATGACACAACTGTGTCTCTAATCATTTAATTTCCAAGTATATTAGGGTCATAATCACGCAAAATATCCTTTTATCAGCACTAGAGGCAGAATCATGCTTAACAAATGGAACATCTACTGAGTACTAAGGGCAGAATCAGGCAGAGTACTCCGTTCATATTCAGAGGGGCAGAATGACACAACAGTGTCTCTAATCATTTAATTACCAAGTATATTAGGGTCAGAATCACGCAAAATATCCTTTTATCAGCACTAGAGGCAGAATCATGCTTAAAAAATGGAACATCTACTGAGTACTAAGGGCACAATCAGGCAGAGTACTCCGTTCATATACAGAGGAGCAGAATTACGCAACAGTGTCTCTAATCATTTAATTTCCAAGAATATTAGGGGCAGAATCACGCAAAATATCCTTTTATCAGCACCAGAGGCAGAATCATGCTTAACAAATGGAACATCTACTGAGTACTAAGGGCAGAATCACGCAGAGTACTCCGTTCATATACAGAGGGGCAGAATGACACAACAGTGTCTCTAATCAACTGCTCCAACAATATTTAAACAATAAATAATAATCTATCCACACTGAGGGGCAGAATCATGCAACAGTGCTTCAGTAAACAATTAAATATTAAATAATTCACATAAATGTATTAATAGCAACAGGTACGAGAATATTAACATTATGTCGAAGTTAAGATCGATCATTTCTTTAAATCAGTAATAATAAAATTACCATAAATAAATAGCAATAAAATTGACACAAATAAATAATAATAACTCTGTCCTAACTAAATAATAATAAAATTACCCAGTGAAAACTCTCCATCAAATAATAATAAAATTGGCTAGTGAAAACTCACCAAAATTCAATTTGTGAATACACACAAAACAGTACACCCTTGTCTATATACTGGGAATCTGATTTTTATCTAGTTGGTCGGGACTCGAGAGTCTCGCCTTCAAACTTCAAAAGCGATGATTGAGTACTTAGGAATTCGTGTTTGTATTTTTACTACGGTATTCAAGATAAAATAAACAATTATACTAGTAAGAAAAATTCATTCTTACATTTTAAACCCTTAAGGTGGAAATATAAAAAGACGTATAGGTTAGGGTGTTTTATTTAAAAATTATTTTCGTTGAAATTGAATATATTCGATGAGCACTTCCATTTGACATTTCCCAGATAATTTTAGCTTCCTTGTTACTATGTTTAAAACGTAAACAACATGTGTTACGTGCCTTAAATTAAAATACGCTACGGGTACAGACATAATTTAATCAGCCGCCACCTCTGTTGTGGCCCCAACCGGCAGCGGTGGTGGTGGCGATAAAAATTGCGAGCTGTCATTTTTAATATTGTTAATCAAATGCGTACGAGGAATAAAAGGGAATCATTACGGTAACGTTGTTAGCAACAAAAAACCTCATTTTCTTTTAAAAAGCGTTAGTACGTCTTAGAATGTTTTTCAATGAGGCAATTTAAAACCACAAGAGATAAGAGATAATTAAATCTGAGAAAAACCATTCGAGCTAGCACTTAAATCTTTATTTTTCACAATAAGAGCTTTTATTCGGTAAGGTTTTATTAAAGTTTATCTTTAAAATTAAAATTTATACAAAAGAAAACTTTTCCTGGATTATCACACCGTCTTTCTACATTATACATAAAAATGTTGCATATGTTCATTTTAAAGAACTTTTCAACGATAAAACTAAATATATTTTCTAGACAATATTTTATATAATATTCTACCGGGACATAAACGAGAAACGGAGTTTAGCGTGTAAGAAGTAACTTTTTAAAAATTGCTCCTGCTATTGATTACTTCGAATTCATTTCTGCGTTGTTTGCAGGAAACTTTTTCTCCAAGGTTCGTGCATTCCAGCCACATAACTTTCATAAATCATGTAGAGAGCAGCGTAACGAATTTATCAAATCTTGAAAAATTTTTACTCCTTGTAAGTTTTTCACCTTGAATTAGTTTTTTTTTATTTTTTCAAGTTTCAGTCCATTCGAAGACGAAACAAATGAGTTATTATATTTTTAGTAATTACATTTCTTTAAAATACTATATTTTATTCGAAAGAATCCCAGGCTGATTTGTTTTATGGTAATTATTAACCCCGGAGCAAATATCCCATAAGAAAACATTTCGTACCAAAATCAATATATTAATACGCAAAGAAAATAATTCGGATCCCTTTTTAAGCGTAATGCTATAACAGAGGAGTGTGAGTATAAAACAGGAAAAAATAGGGATAATGGGAAAAATAGAAAAACAGGAAAAATAAAAATACAGGTAAATTGGAAAAATGAGAAAAATAGTCAAAAACAGAGACAAATAGACAAAATAGGTAAAATGGACATCGGTGGGAAATAGTAAAAATAATAAAATAATAAAATAATAACACATAGAAAAGAGTAAGGAACATATAGAAAAAATAGGAAAAAACAGAGAAAAATGGAAAAAATGGGGAATAGAGGGAAACAAGTCAGAAGCGCCTGCGCGTTAGCAGGCACGTGACGACTTGTAAACAAAAATGCGACTATCTCATGAACCGTAAAAGATATCTCAAATCTGTTTGCAAATATCGATTCAGCGTTAAATTTCACGTTGTAATGCTATTTTTTAAAACCGGTAGTATCACTTCCGGTTCCGCTTTGTAAATCCAGTTTTGAAACCGAAAGTTAGAAAAATCTGAAAATCTGTTTGGGAGCTATTCAACGTATGCTGAGTTTATTATCGTTTATTGCTTGTCTCTATCTCTTTTCGTTTTTGAGTTATAAATGCGGACAGACGGACAGACAGACAGACAGACATACAGAGCCGTATCATAAGACTTCTCCTTTAGTGTAAAAGCAGAACAATAAGGATAAAATAAACAAAAATATAAAATAAAATAGAAAAATTAGGGGATAATGGGAAAAAATAAGAAAAATGGGGAAAAATAAAAAATAGGAAAAATAAAAATAATATTAAAAAATAAAGACAAATAGGGAAAACGGGAAAAAAGAGTCAAAAATAGAGAAAAATTGGAAAAATGGGAAAAATAGTCAAAAGTAGAGACAAATATCAAAAATAGGCAAAATAGTCAAAATTGGAAAAATCGATGAAAAATAGAAAAAAATGAGAAAACAATAAAAAATGTGAAACAGTAATCCAAAAAAAAGAAAAAATAGGAAAAAATTGAGAATAATCGGAAAAAAGGCGGAATAAAGATAAAAGCAGAACAACGGGGATTAAATAAGCAAGAAATATAAAATAAAATAGAAAAAATAGGGAATAATGGGAAAAAATAGTGAAAAATGAGAAAAATGGGAAAAAATTGGAAAATTAAAATAACAATAAAAAATTAAGACCAATAGGAAAAACGGGAAACAAAGTCAAAATAGAGACAAAATGGGAAAATTAGTCAATATGAAAAATAGGCAAAATGGGTAAAATTGGAAAAATCGGTGAAAAATAGAAAAAAAAATAAAACGATAAAAATATCGAAAAAAATTGAATAGAGTAAGGAAAAAAATAGAAAAAAAAAATTAAAAAACCAGAAAAATGGGAAAAAATAGGAAAAAATAGGAAAAAAGGGAAAATAAAGCGAAAAAGCAGAGCAATAGGGATAAAATTAGCAAAAATATAAAATAAAATGGAAAAAATAGGGGGTAATGGGAAAAATAGGGATAAATAAGAAAAATGGGAAAAAATACAAAAAAATAAGAAAAATTAAACTAATTTAAAAAAATAAAAACAAATAGGAAAACGGGAAAAAATAGTCAAAAATAGAGACAAATTGGAAAAATGGGAAAAATAGTCAAAAGTAGAGACAAATATGAAAAATAGGCAAAATGGTAAAAATCGGTGAAAAATTGAAAAAAAATTATAAAACAATAAAAATACGAAAAAATAGGAAAGACGAAAAATAAATATAAAAAATTGGAAAAAAACAGAAAAATACGAAAAATTTAAGAAAAATAGGAAACAAAGGGGGAATAAAAGGAAAAAGCAGAACAATAGGGATAAAATAATGGGAAAAAAATAAGAAAAATGTGAAAAAATAGGTAAAATAAAAATTATATTAAAAAATAAAGTCGAATAGAAAAACGCGAAAAAACAGTAAAAAAAAGACAAATTGGAAAAATGGGAAAAATAAACAAAAATAGGAAAGCAGGAAAAAAGTGGGAAATATGCGGAAAAATTAACAAAATGGGAAAAAGTAGAAAAATCACTAAAAAATAATAATGCAATAAAAAATTCGAAAACATAGTCAAAAATATAAACAAATATAAAAAATGGGCAAAACGGAAAAAAAATCAGTGAAAAATTAGAAAAAAAATATAAAGCCATAAAAAATATGTAAAAATATGAGAAAATTAGGAAAAAATAGAAAAAAACAGGAAAAACAGAAAAATAGGAAGAAATACGAAAATAGGAAAAAATTGAGAAAAATAGGAAAAAAGGAGGAAAAAATAGACAAAGCAGAACAATAGGAAAAAATAGGCATAAATATAAAATTAAATAGAACAAAATACGGAATAATGGGGAAAAATAAAAATAATAAAAACAAATAGGAAAAAGAGGAAAAACAGTCAAAAATAAAGACAAATTTCAAAAATGGGGAAAATAGACAAAAATAGGAAAACACAAGACAAAAGAGGGAAATATGGGAAAAAATAGGCAAAATGGGAAAAAATAGAAAAATCACCCCAGAACATTCCCGGCTCGGCTGTAGAGAATAGGATTATTTTAATTACAAAATACTATTAATTTATGGAACAAAAGTGCATTGTTTGTTCTCAAAATTAGGAAAAACCTACATGCACATTTTTTGCGCGCCCGCTAGTGGCGCAACTATTGGAAATTCGGAAAAAAGTTTAATACAAAAATTGTATGAAATTGAGCAACTTTGCACATTTTACACTAAAGATCTTACTCTGGAAAGAGTTTCAATCTTCTTGGGGGACCTCAAAATTGATATTTCACACAAAATTAATTGAATATGAATAAACAAAATTAATTGAATATGAATAAAACAAATTATGCGTATAATATATGCCAGGTAAAATAAATAAAGGATGACAAAAACGTAAAAAAATTAAATTTACGATATATTTAAAACATATAAAGAGAATTTTTCTATACATTTTCACACGCTCCAAATTCCATTAAATTATAGTAAAGAAGAATTTGAGTTTGACTTGAATATTATTAAGAAATAAAATTTAATATTCCTGTAATTTTTCTTAAGATAACTGTTGCGTCTATTCTTTTTGTACATTTTAGCTTGTCGATGTCGAAACGGTTTACGAATATCAGATTTATACGATGCCAATTTATACGAAAAATCTCCCAAGGGAATGTAAAAGAAAACCAAATAGAACAAAATCAATCAATGGCCGGAAAAGTATATATAAGCAAAAAAAAGTGAATAACCGATGAAGGAGGCAGTTTTTCTCGAGATATTTTTATTCGACTATTTACATCGCATATCAGTTTTGCAAAGAACGCGAGAAGTATAAAATTCATGTGATAATATTTTTATACCTATTTTTTTTTTCTTCGAGAGTAGAATAAACATTTTTATAACATCACGTTATCGTTGTATTTCTTGAAGCAAATATTGGTTATTTCATTTCTATATTGCTTCTATAATTAGCAAAATTTTTGGCATTTTCTGGTAAAATAAAACAATCCAAATGTCAATGTCAATCAAATTAACTTTCAATTTATCTATCGCTCACCTTTTGACGTTGATATGCAAAAGAAACTTTATTTTTTACTTGAAAATCCGGCTCCTACGCGAAATATCATCCTCAATTTAATCAATTTCTATTTATTGCTGCCAGCAACACGTTTACCCGCTTCAAGATATTGCGAAAATGTCAAAAGATATTTAATATTGAACATCAATATTTTTTACCAAATCCTTAAGCTGTGGTTGCGGTAAAAGATACATTTTTTGATATCTTCTTTTATTAAGAAATTGTTTTATAAAAACTAAAATTAATTTGTATAATAATAAATATAATAATTTTACAGATTTATTTCTAATTTAAAACCAAATAATTCATTGAAGTATTTGTCGTGATTTATGTGTCACTTTTTCCTTTACATATTATTGGATATACAGCAACATTTTGTATCGCCCTGTATTATATAATTATGTTAATCAAAGTTAGTTTTGAAAAAAGAAAAGTTGTCAATAGGATGTTTAAAAATCATGGTGTTTCCACTTATACCTGTAAAAGTTTGGGTCAAAACTTTGAGATCTCTACCTACTTGATTTTAGATGGCGCATACATCGCTCAAAGTAAACTGTAAACACAGATCACACAGGGTGTATTTATAATCTGGTACTGAATACAGACGAATGCTCGAATCTGCAGCTTTACACTGTCCACACAAAAAGTGACAAACTCAGCTAGGAATCAAACAATTCTAAACAGCGCCATCTTACAGAATTCTGCGATAAGTTCTATTGACCGCAACAGGTGGTACTCCCAACAAGTTCGAAACAAAATGTAATCAGTGAATACACCAGGGATTTTAGACATCTTAGTTGTCAGTTATATGAAATACATAAGTCAGCAATTCTTCATAGTTTTTCTATACCACTTTAACCCTCTGGCGGACGCGCTATCGGACCTGTATGCCGCCTTTTCACTAATTTGCAGATTCCGCAAATATTGTTTATTAGGTCTCATTGTCCGTCTAGCTACGCTCAAATTACTATATTAGGCAAGTTGCAGTGCAGAAACCACAGCTGTAGATGTTTCGGTCAGTCGTTAGTGAGGCGTTGAAGTTTTAGGTGTTAGTTTACGGCATATAAGTAAAATTCTCATGTTTTTTTATTATATACAGAATAATAAATTTAAAACATAGTTTTTTGATTTAGAAATAAGAGATATTCAAGAAAAAAATTGATGGCCGAAGAATTACAAGAGTAGGCTGAGAATTTGTCTGATATCGAAGACCTAACCGAAGACGCAATAGGCAATAGCGATGAAGATGAAGGCGAGGATGAAACAATTAAAAAGAATGACCATGACAGTGAATCAGAACAGTCAGGTAACGTAGATTTTCAGAATCAAGAGTAAATAGAAATACAAGCGACTGATTACCAGTTTTACATTGCCAAAGATGAAGAAAATGTTTGGAAGAGTACTCCAGCAAAATCAAATGCAAAAATATAATCAAAGTGCTTCCTGGATCCAAAGGTTCAGCGAAAAATGTCTCGAGACAAGATTGGAATCATTTTATACACTTCTAACCATTGACCATATATAGTTGACTCCACCAATATCTACATTAAAAAAAGAACAGCTGAATTTCCATATCAAATCAACTTTCCATACTGAAATTTGGAGTACTCTTTTTAATTGCAGTGAAAAAAGGGAATCGTGTAAATTTCTCTTTCTTCTTCATTCTCTTCGCTTTGACAGTATTAGAACCAGAAAAGATCGTGAGAAGACTGACAAATTAGCGGCCATCAGATTGATTTACATACTTTTTGTCAATAAATGCAATGACAATTATAGTTTGAGAGAATTTGCCACCATAGATGAAATGCTTCATCCGTTTCGGGATGGATGCTGCTTTGCACAGTATATGCCTCTAAAACCTGCCAAATATGGTCTAAAAATGTACGCTCTTTATGACAGTAGGACGTATTATACCTGGAACTTCAAGATATACTGTGGAGCACAACATGGCGGCACTTTTTAATAAGCCATTCGATATTGTACGGAGACTGGTAGATCCTATAAAAAAAAATCAAAACAGAACCTTACTACAGATAACTATTATACTAGTTATCCATTAGCGAAATATCTCCTCCAGAATGGCACAATGAAAAAAGAACAAAAAAGAAATTCCACCCGATTATCTTCGAAACAAATCACTTCATGTTGGATCCGCCATGTTCGGGTTTCAATATGATATTACTATAGTCTCACATGTGCCGAAAAAGAATAAGGTAGTGATTTTATTGTCAACTATGCATGACACAGGTAAAATTAATGAGACTACTAACAAGCCGGAACTCATAATTGATTATAATGAAACAAAAGGTGGCGTTAATACTCTTGACCAGAAATGTGCATCTTACACCACGCAAAGACTACTTGAAGATGGCCCCTTGCAATTTTTCTAAATGATTTAGCTCATCTTTCAAAATATCGCACCAGTGGTTACTTGTAATCCAAATGGACGCTACCACGCTACCGAAAAAAAATAATGGAACTACAGTTACATGTAACATTTGCCAAGGTTTTATTTGCAAGAGGCATAGCACTAAGACTGTTACCGGTCAAAATTGTTTGCCTACTCAAGCGAAGGAAAAAAAAGAAGATTAAGAAGGAACAAGAGAATTTCTTGATTTGGTTAGATTTTTGTTAAAATTTTGTCTAAAAGTGTAGTTTTGGTTAATAGTGACGATATTCTTCAATAAAATTTTTCGCTTTATTTTTGTACTCTTTCAAAATTAGGATGAAGCACGTTATGGAATTTTGTTAGAATTAAGATTTATTTTATTATTAGGAAATAAATTTTGATGGAAATGGCTGCATCAATAACGCAAATAGAAAAATTAGGCAAAGAAAATTATGGAAGGTAATGATGGAAGCAATTCTCATTAAAAATGATCACTGGCTTTACGCAAATGGGGAAATTCCAATACCAAATGATGAAATAAGAGTGGTAGAATGGAAGAGACAAGATCAGAAAGCGAAAGCGGACATCATTTTATCAATTCAACCTTCTGAGTTGAGCAATATCAAACACTGCAATACATTAAATGAAGTATGGGAAAAATTGAGAAACACATATCAGTCCCAGGGTCCTGCTATTGAAACAATTAAGCGTAACTTTTCTAAATTTCTAACTGTCAGTAGATAGAACGTCCTTTAACTTTAAAGACTCAATAAGTAAAGGCAATGACGTTTAGAATAAAACTTTACAAGTTGATTTCTTATACAATCGTCACAATCTAAACGTCATTGTCATTAGTTATAGAACCGTTAAAGTTAAAGAACGTTGTATCTACTGACAGTAAGACAAACAATGCACTTTAGTGCAAAATTTTCTAATGCAAAGTTGTAGAGCACCAAATTTCTTTTAACATTTATGTTCAACCTATTTTCGAATTCTCCATAGTTTCGCCGATAGAGGGCGAAAAATGTACACATTTAGGCTTTTCGTCTTTTTTTTTTTTGTTTTGTAGACAAACAATGCGCTTTAGTGCAAAATGTTCTAGTGCAAAGTTGTAGAGCATAAAATTCCCTACAACTTTTGTATCCAACTTTTCCCTGAACTCCCAATAGTTTTCACCCATTATTTTAAAATATTCTAATATGTTCCTTCTTATACCATTTTTGTTTTTTTGCCATGTTTTTGGCTTTATTTTGCCTTTTGTGGCATTTTTTACCTTTTTTTCTTTTTGGCCCTTTTACCCCTTTTTCTTGCTTTTTTAAATTTTTTGGTCTTTTTGAGCATTATACCTTTATTTGAGTCTAATTTTGCCTTTTTTGCTTTCTTTCCTTTTTTTGGCATTTTTACCACTTTTTTGTCTTTTTTTTAAAACTTTTTTAATAGTTTTCAATTTTTTTTGACTTTTTAGATTTTTCTGATCTTTTTAGCCCTTTTTGCATTTTTTGCTTTTTTCCCTTTTCTTTGTCTTATTTGGCTTTTTTTCGACTTTTGGTAGTTTTTTTCCCTTTTTTCCTTTTTTCGACTCTTATTGGTCCTCCTTTTCTTTTTTGCCTTATTTTACGTTTTTTCCTTTTGTTAGGTACCTTTTTCGCTGTTTGAATTTTTCTGCATCTTTCTCTTTTTTCCAATTTTTACAAATTGTATTAAGATTTTTATCGTATTTTTGATTTTTGCCCATTTTCACTCTTTATTAGGGTTCCGTACCACAAAGGGTCGAAACGGAACCCTATTGCTCTCACTCGCGTGTCCGTCCGTCTGTCACACCGGTCTAGCAGCTAAACCGTTGGAGCTAGAGTCTTCAAATTTTCACAGTATATGACCCAAAGCCATATAAATTATAAAAAATATTTTTAAATGTTTTCAAGTGGGGCTCCCATTCAGCATTTTTTACAAAATTTTGTTCCGAACTTTCCATTGACCTATGAACTTGAAATTTGGTTATAATGTTTATTGTTACGTATATTTTACCAAAAAATACAAATATATTAATAAATATGATTTTTTCATTACCATTCCCTAATTTTTAGGGTTCCGTATCTTTTGTATTTATGCGAATTGTAATAACTGGATATTTTATTTTTTTTATCTGTACAATCGTATTAGTTTTCTTAAAAAAACGCATTTTTCATCTTATAATTTTTTTTCTTTGTCGGTTACGCTGATATTTACAAATTTGTTCGTTGCATTTCAAAATTTGTTAATATATTTTTTCTTCGTCGAACACACATGCTCCAGGTTATTTTTCTTTTCACTTGTTTAAATTTTTTTACCAAGTATTTTGAACTTATTAGTTCGATTAAAATTTTAAAGTCCTTTAAGAATCCTGCCTCTGCACAGCTTGGTTATATTCTACATTTTGTACGGAACCCTAAATGTGCGAAGTCCGACACGCACTTGACCGATTTATTTATTATAGTTTTAATTTTTGCTGAAATTTAGCAATTCTTAATCATTTTTAACATTTTTTGGAAATAATTCGTTACCTTTTTAGTATTTATAATAACTTGTTATCATTTTTAGTAACTTTTGTCATTTTTCATTTGAATTAATTTTGCCGCATTTTTGCAATTTATTTCATTTTTACAGTATTTTACTTTCCCATTCAAAAATTTTGTATTTTTTAAATAAATAAATGAATAAACACAGTTCTGGGGTGACACAGCCGATTTTTTTAAATACATATAGATTGACTGTCAAAAGTCACTTGAAGTGACATTTTCATTGTGTTTTTGAATTTTTTTATCCATTATGATTTATTCTAAATTAATTATAATAAAACTAAAATAACCCAAAAATTATTAATATTTATTTTTCGTTAATACATTAAACAATTAATTCAGAAAATACACTTTATTTACTGAAACTCATTTAATTTAAATCCAACCCTGTATTTAAATTTGTTCAGTTAGTTACCATGAAAATGATAAATAAAGAAGGCATGATCACCTATAGGACCGTTAAAAAATTATCAAAAACAAAAGTAACTCTCAAATGACAGTATCGTAAAATGCAAATATAAAGAAATGTACAGAGCGTTTCATTTTAATATCTAATATACATATCATGTCCGGTAAAATCGAACACGATTTGTTTAAAATAATTCGTTACTCTACAATATTACTAAATGTAAAAATAGTTTTAAAATCCATTAAAGTTTTCTGACAGCAATAGTATTTCTTGACATGTTTGGCCTTTGATAACGATTTCTTGGCTACACAAATATGTTTAAAGTTTATTTAATTTTTTTTTTTCACTTATAAAAATAACAAAAGTTATTTTAGTCAAAAGTTTAGTAAGCAACGCTGCGTTTTATCCAATAAATTTTATTGTCTAAAAATACAATAATGGAAAACTGTTTTTAACGAAAACGAATAGAATGTGTACATGGTGTACCAAATTTAAAGTAATAGTTTAAAAACTCTAATACTTAGTTATTTGTTACAAATATTTATAACGGTTTTTCACTATTCTCCGGAAATTATTTAAAAATAGGTACAAATTTTTTGTAATACAATTTTTTGTTTATTTACTTATGTTAGATTCAAATTAGATAGAACGACAAACTCTTTTTATCTGTAACCTGTCAAATTTCTATTGAATTGATTATATACAGGGTGTTTTTTTAAAAAGTTTCCACCCCAGATTTAGGTTTATCCAATAATTTTTGGCAAAAATGGCGAGACACGTCGATTTTTAATTTGAGGGGGACAAAATTTTTGATAACAAACATCACTCTAACGTCAAGCCCCTTCACCCCACGCCCCTCAACTTTAAATTTTAAATAGGGAACATACCATGTGTGCACATCAGGGAAAAGGTAATTCAATGCAGAATTCAAATCAGTAAGTTTAATTTTTTTACTAACCCCCGGAACAGAAATACAGGGTGTTTTTTCCTACCCTCACTTTACTCTCGCACAATAATTTTTGAGAAAAATAGTGAGACACGTCAACTTTTGATTTAAAGGAAACGAAATTTTTGACAAAATTTGTCGCTCTACCTTAAACCCCTTCACCCCCACCCCAGGCGAGGGGTGAAGGGGGTTGACGTTAGAGTGATATTAGAAAGTCGTTGAAAAGCTCTCGAAAAATACAAGAAAAATTATTAAAAACTACTCGAAAAATTCAGAAAAAATCCTTAATTTTTTTTAAATCATTGGTAATTTCTGTAGAAATCCTTAAATAAATTCATCAAAAGTATTGAACAATTCCTGAAAAATTCTTGTAAAATTATTGAAAAATCCCTGAAAAAAGTCCTTAAAAATAACATTAGAAAGTCGTTGAAAACCCATCCCAAAATACAAAAAAAAAATGCTTGAAACTACTCGAAAAATTGTGGAAAAATCGTTAATTTTATTTTAAATCATTAATAACTTTATAGAAATTCTTAAATAAAATCCTCAAAAATCTTGAACGATTCTTGAAAAATCCTTGAAAAATTATTGAAAAATATTAGAAAGTCGTTGAAAACTCCACGAAAAATACAAGAAAAAGTCTTAATACTACTCGAAAAATACAAGAAAAGTCGTTGAAAACTCCTCGGAAAATACAAGAAATATCGCAGTTTTTTTTAAATCTTAACTTCTTTAGAAATCCCTAAATAAAATCCTCATAAACGTGAACGATTCCTATATAACACAAGAAAAATCCTTGAAAACTCTTCAAAAAATACATTTTTTTTTTAATCATTGATATCTCCTTTAGAAATCCTTAAAAAAAATCCTTAAAACCAATTTTTGAAAAATACTTGTAAAATTATTGAAACATCTCTGAAAAATATTGGAGAGTCGTTGAAAACTACAAGAAAAATACAAGAAAAATTATAAAATACTCCTTGGAAAATTCTTAATTTTTTTTTTTTAAATCAGTGATAATTACTTTATGAATCCTATAATAAAATCGTTAAAAATCTTGATTAATTCCTAACAATTCTTGTAAAATTATTGAAAAATCCCTGAAAAAAAGTCCTTAAAAATAACATTAGAAAGTCGTTGAAAACCCATCCCAAAATACAAAAAAAATGCTTGAAACTACTCGAAAAATTCTGGAAAAATCGTTAATTTTATTTTAAATCATTGATAACTTTATAGAAATTCTTAAATAAAATTCTCAAAAATCTTGAACGATTCTTGAAAAATTCTTGAAAAATTATTGAAAAATATTAGAAAGTCGTTGAAAACTCCACGAAAAATACAAGAAATATCGCAATTTTTTTTTAAATCTTAACTTCTTTAGAAATCCCTAAATAAAATCCTCATAAACGTGAACGAATCCTTGAAAACTTTTCAAAAAATACATTTTTTTTAAATCATTGATATCTCCTTTAGAAATCCTTAAAAAAATCCTTAAAACCAATTTTTGAAAAATACTTGTAAAATTATTGAAACATCTCTGAAAAATATTGGAGAGTCGTTGAAAACTCCACGAAAAATACAAGAAATATCGCAATTTTTTTTTAAATCTTAACTTCTTTAGAAATCCCTAAATAAAATCCTCATAAACGTGAACGAATCCTTGAAAACTTTTCAAAAAATACATTTTTTTTAAATCATTGATATCTCCTTTAGAAATCCTTAAAAAAATCCTTAAAACCAATTTTTGAAAAATACTTGTAAAATTATTGAAACATCTCTGAAAAATATTGGAGAGTCGTTGAAAACTACAAGAAAAATACAAGAAAAATTATAAAATACTCCTTGGAAAATTCTTAATTTTTTTTTTAAATCAGTGATAATTACTTTATGAATCCTATAATAAAATCGTTAAAAATCTTGATTAATTCCTAAAAATTCTTGTAAAATTATTGAAAAATCCCTGAAAAAAGTCCTTAAAAATAACATTAGAAAGTCGTTGAAAACCCATCCCAAAATACAAAAAAAAATGCTTGAAACTACTCGAAAAATTCTGGAAAAATCTTTAATGTTATTTTAAATCATTAATAACTTTATAGAAATTCTTAAATAAAATCCTCAAAAATCTTGAACGATTCTTGAAAAATTCTTGAAAAATTCTTGAAAAATTATTGAAAAATATTAGAAAGTCGTTGAAAACTCCACGAAAAATACAAGAAAAAGTCTTAATACTACTCGAAAAATACAAGAACAGTCGTTCAAAACTCCTCGGAAAATACAAAAAATATCGCAGTTTTTTTTAAATCTTAACTTCTTTAGAAATCCCTAAATAAAATCCTCATAAACGTGAACGATTCCTAAATAACACAAGAAAAATCCTTGAAAACTTTTCAAAAAATACATTTTTTTTAATCATTGATATCTCCTTTAGAAATCCGTAAAAAAATTATTAAAACCAATTTTTGAAAAATACTTGTAAAATTATTGAAACATCTCTGAAAAATATTGGAGAGTCGTTGAAAACTACAAGAAAAATACAAGAAAAATTATAAAATACTCCTTGGAAAATTCTTAATTTTTTTTTTAAATCAGTGATAATTACTTTATGAATCCTATAATAAAATCGTTAAAAATCTTGATTAATTCCTAAAAATTCTTGTAAAATTATTGAAACTTCCCCTCTTATTATCAAAAATTTTGTCCCCCTCAAATCAAAAATCGACGTGTCTCACCATTTTTGCCAAAAATTATTGGGTAAGCCTAAATCGGGGGTGGAAACTTTTTAAATACATTCAAAAAAATTTAATTTTAAAGAATAGTTATTTCACGAAATTTCACCGAACATAATCCACATCAGACTGAACTTATTAACGTTTCCTATTATATTTTCATAAATTGAACCAAGCACCAAGTTAAGTCCTGATTTAAATATTCATTTAAATCTGGCCCAGATTTCACATTTTATCCCGCCTAATAAAAACAGCATTAACTTTTTTCTCTTCACTAACGACAGTCCCCAAAGAAATTATAATCTCAATTTCACGAGTATTGTACCAACTTATTTAAATACTACATTGATATGGAAATTAGCGTTTCAGCACAAAGTCGGTAAGTCGGGGGCGCCAGAAAGCCATTCCTTGAGACCGGGAGAAAGCATAGTTTATGAAACGAATGAACGCATGAAGGAAGAGTTTGACATTTTTCTTTCATCCTTTGTCACTTAGACGTTGTACAAGAAAGGTGAGGGCTTTGGGAAAACTTTATGAAAAGAGAATTCTTTAGTATAAGAAATATTTTGCTTTTTCTTTCTTTAGTTAAGTGAGGATCTGCTCGCGATATAAAGCAAATCATATTTTTTTTATGTTAGGGTACGCGGATAGCTAAAAGCCACAAACTATAAATAAAGAAGAAAAAAATTGAACCCAGGTAGATCACATACATACCAAAACCCATAATGAATATTGTAACACTAAAACTCCTTATCAGTTGTTAAATAAAATTTAGTAACAACATTTTCTGCTCTTAATTAATTAATAAATTTAATAATAATTTTATGACACTTACGAACCTCTTATATGATTAAATAAAATTAATTAAAAATTAAAATTATTATGTTAGTTTCAATTTGCTAATCCGGAAAATCATAAAATTACAAAATATTTACAATAGAAAACAAAATTAATTTTACACGAATTTTATACTTACTTTTATTTAAGATTCTTATAGTTTTAATTAGGATATTTCAAAAACAAAAAATTGTAACGCCGTTCGGTCGTTACGGGTCACTTTGGCGCCTTGATCCAGGTTTCGGATTGATCCGTTTAGAGTGTGAAGGCCACACTGCACGGGCAGCGTCAGTGGAGAAAGAAAATACTTCAGGGGTCGTTCTGGTATCGACCAAAATCATTGGCGGCCTTTACTTGCCCTACTGGATTGAGTACTTGGGTATTAGCCGCTGCTGGTATCACAAATAAAAATCATTAAGAACAAAATTACCTTTTATTCAATTACCATAATCCGGAAGAGAAAAAGGTGTGTAATATGAATATGGTTCTTTCTCGGACGGTACAGACACGTATTCCGGGCTGGAGTGGTGACTGACTCCGGTACAATAGATAATGACTTTTACTCTTCGCCCCCTTCAGCTTAACCTATCTCTATCTGACTCCGGGCTGCCACTGCAGCTGCTGACAACGGTTTGAATTGCTCTACTCGATATGAATTTCGGCGTCTAAGAAGCAGAGTGTCTTCATCTGTCGGACGAAAGTTCAACTGGTACGACTGGCCTTTTATTCGAAGCTTCTCTCATAATTTTGAAGTTAATTCTACTCTAATGCCGTGCGCGATATAATTTGTATATTTTAATTAATACGGAAAAAAGTAACTTTGTTGTATGTGTTCTTTTTCCAAAAAATTAGTGAAGAAAAAAATGAAAAACTAAACAATTACTGTTCTACATAAATGATAAACTTATTTTATTTTTATGACTTTAAAAATATACTGTCGTCAAAAATAAAAATCAAAAAATAAATCGTTCAAAATATTATTAATATTACAAAAAAAACTGGCTGTGACACTCTAGAACCTTCCCGGCTCGGCTGTGGTGAATAGGATTATTTTAATTACAAAATAGTATTAATTTATGGAACCAAAGTGCATTATATAGCACACTGCTACTAGAAAAACTATTTTGAATTCGGGAAAAGGTTTGATACAAAAGTTGTAGGGAATTTTATTCCCTACAACTTTTATTCCCTTCAAAAGCGTAAATGTATATATTTTTCGACCTCTAGCGGCGAAACTATGGGGAATTCGAAAAAAGTTAAATACAAAAGTTAAAGGAAATTTGGTGCTCTACAACTTTGTACTGCATTGTTTGTCCTCAAAATTTAGAAAAACTTATAAATAAATACATGCTCATTTTTTACGCACCCTCTAGTAGGGCAGCTATTGAAAAATCTGGAAAAAGTTTAATACAAAAATTGTAAGAAATTTTATGCTCTAAAACTTTGCACTAAAGTGTATTGTTTATCCTTAAAAAACGAATAATAAAACTCGAAGTCATACCACAATATTTTATGTTAAGTTAACGATTAACAATGGGCAGCAACATGTTTCGGCCAAACAATGGCCATCATCAGGCCTATAATACACATATAAACAATTAAATTACAAGCAAATAATAATTAAATGATTATTTACAGAAAGGTAGTTAGTCAAGTACGACAATTACAAAAAATTAAATTGGTATGAAATTTAACATTACGAATAGGTCAAAACGATTTAAAACCACAAAATTACAAATCAAATTTTAATTTTTTTAACGCTAACCAAGATAACACACTATAATGGAGCATATTGTGTTTTTGAAAATATCAAAGGGTATCCTACGATGCACTTTAAACAAATTGTAAATGTTTGAAAAAGTATTAACTGCGTCATTGCCACCTCATTGCAAGTGAAAAAATGACAAATGTATAATTGATAGTTGACAACAAGTACCTGACACACCGGACTAAGAACCCCAGAGACGAAATTAAGGACCACTAAATGAACGTATGAAAAAAGAAGAAGAACAGATTGAAATGAAAGTAGAATCATAACCTAAGTAATTTGACGTACATATTAGTAAAAACATTAGAAAACTAGATTTAAAAATAAATTATTTTCGGTTTGAAAGCGCAATTCATTAAGACACGTCACATTATTATTAGAAAGAGCTTTCTTGATTTCGAACATCTCTAATAGATTCAACTTAGTACCTTTCATGCAATGATGTAAAAGAGGGGCATTAAGGTTGGAGTGTGAATGTCTGGATTCTAAAATGTGGTTTGTAAAAGCAGATGGGGAATTTACGATATTGGTAAGCCAGAAATTATCTATATGTTTTTTATGTTCGCTAATACGAGTTTCTACTCTTCTTCTAGTTTCACCGATATAGATAGCGTTACAATCTAGGTAATAGAGGCGATAAACACCCGGCTTGTGTAAGAACGGGACAACATCTTTAGAATTTACTAAAATACTCGAAGCGGAAAAGGAAGGTTTGAAAGCAATGAGAATGTCGAATTTACCGAAGGTCCTGACTAAGTTATAGGAAATGGGGTCTAGGAATATAATTAGTTTCGGAAGTGGAGACAGATAAATGAAAAGTTAATTTGAATTTAATAATAATCGTTAACTTTAGATAAAATATTGTGGTATGACTTGGAGTTTTATTATTCGTTGAATAATCTTATTACATTTGAGTATGGGTAATCTTCTATTTTTGTTTATCCTTAAAATTTAAAAATAGGCAAAAAAATCTAGTATACCAATTTGAACCAAAAAGTAATGGTTCCATTCGTACCAAATTTCAGCTTGATTGGTCAAACGGTTCGGCAGTTATCGTGGAAGATTTCAAACAGGCACACAGACAAAACTTACTCTGAAAATGGTTTCAATTTTCTTGAAGGACCACAAAATGGATATTTCCATCGATATCTCCAATTATTTTTTGCTCGTTCAGTTTCCCTTTGATGGAACCGGGAAAGTATAAGTTGTCAAGCAGTTCATCCAACTGTGGTCCATTTACGACCACATGAGTTCTGGTCTATTTGCGCCTCTAGTTTTCGCTCTCCTCGAAAACAAGCAAGAAGTCACTTCTCAATGTCCTTAAGTCATGTGTCAATCCCATTTTGCTGGTGGTGGACTAAGAAATGGCGGAATCTAAAGCTTTTCAAGTGGTTTTTATAAATATTGTGATACGTGGCTGCCTTTTTCATCATTCCCAAGCCAATTTCCAAAAAACTCAGTCCTACTCCGATGTTCTTAACATGTACAATGATGTCGATAACCCAGATAATGCTTATAACTTTCGTTCTCTGGCCGCTCTCTTCTTAGTTTTGGTCAGAGTCAATGAGGAATGTTATTGGACTATTTCAAGAAGACATAGCTTAGGTATGAAACTCGCCGTGATTGGATAGTTCCCCTTTTTCCTTGCAAGACTTGGAATCAACATGCTGCCATTCTGGAAGGCCTTCCTCGAATTGGAAGGTTGGCACAATGGCTTCTTTAGACTACTTGGAATCACCATTATAGTATGGAAGTTCATTAATAGACTCAAAGCTGAACACGCGTTGATGTCCATCAGTTTTAGCCTATCTTCTACGGAAGAAGTTTCGCCAAGCACATGAGCGACTCAAAAATGTTATAGAAGCGGCCTCAGACAAACCTCGGTGGGTGAACAAATATGATTAAGAATCGATATGAGTTTGGAATAATTTACTACGGCAGATAGCGTGTTAACGCTGCCTAAATTTTCGAAGGACCACCTTAATTCAGAGTATAACAATAGTATGTTACCACAAAATAAATTATTTAAGTGTAAGGGCTATTTACTCACCCATTTCTTAGAAAACCAAAATTAATAATTATTACATTTTTTTATGACATTATTATTATTAGAGCAACTGCTCTCACTACTACAAAACATATTTACAATTTATGTACCTTTTTAGACTCTCAGAAAATTTATTATATTATTAATTTTTAATGTGCGGTCAACCGCTTTTTATAACGTCGAGACATGATATGTCAACTGAACACTGCTAGATACGATGAGACTCTCCTAAATTATTTTACTGTTTCCCTATTTATAGTTTTAGAAGATTTGTAAGAGGGGATTTGTAACGGGTTTTCTTCTTTCCAATAAGAAAACCGACCTGTCCGGCGATCACAGGTATTTCTGCGCTTGTCGCTCTTAGAAATATTATATCGCTCAGAGGGAGATGGCGATAGGATGAATTATTTTGTACAAACAATATTTTTGCACTTGGCACGACAGTCATAGTGACATCAATACAGAATAACAATCTATTTTTAGATCATGAAATGGTAAAATATACAGCACTGGCCTAAAGTATAAATTAAAACGAATCTTATTAAATTTAAAGGAAATATAAGTTTATTTTATGAATTCTGGATAGTATTCCAGTGAAATTTATCCAGTGGGAATTTTTTCAAAATTAGCTCAAATATTCACTATATGTTACATATTTCATTGTAGTTTCAAAAAATATTGTATTGTAGATTATTATTTTTCTGAAAATATATTTTTCATAATAAAAGTTTTATTTCAGCCAGTTTTTCTCGGTTAGTTTTTATTTCTGAGAGTTTTTTTCGGTGAAATCGTTTCAGTAAGTTTGTATTTCGGTGAATTTTTGTACCTTATTGACTGATCATTTCCTCGAGATCTTCTAATAATTTCATATTATTTTCATAACTTAAAAAATTTCTCAATACGGTATATATTTGAAGCAGAAAAACTTTTTGAATATTCAATAAAATTATTGATAGACCTGCCGGAAACAGCGAACAAGTGAATAAATTACGTTAAATAATTTTGCACCAGAGGTAATACAAAAGGTTTTTTTTTAAATAAAATGAATACTTCATCCACATGAATAAGAGCGCACAGAGCGAATTAATGAAGTAAAATATATAGTACCTACAATAGAAAGAACAGAACAGAGAAGATAGTTAATTAAAATTTATTATGATGAATTTAGTTTTAAAGAACGAATATATAACCTCGAAATAATTTTAGAAATACCGCCTCTATGTGTTTACTACAAACCTATGCAGATAGAAACTTGGTCCCTTTTACTTCTAATATATGTCACTCTTGACACCCAAAACACCAGTTGGACAGAATTAAGTCACTCAAGTATTTATGGCTCCATCCAGTGAAGTTGTCACTAGAGAATGCAGAAAAGCATTGAGATTAGTGTCAAAGGGAAATGGCGTAGGATATAATAGTGATGCAGAGGACAAGGGCGTCGATAAGGGATTGTTTTTTAATTTTTTTTTAATTAGTAGTTTTTATAACACATATTTTTTTCTCGATTTTTTCCTTCTTAAAAAGATCAAAGTGAAGTCTTACATTGTTTTACTTGCGCTAAGTTAGAAAAATATAGAGAATAATAGAGAAAAATAGAAAAACACACTAAATAATAGGAAAAAAGAGAGAAAAATGGAAAAAATACTGACGATAGAGTAACTGGGAAAAAAAGGCAAAAACAGAAAAAATAGGAAAAAACTAGGAAAATTAGGAAAAAATCGGGAATAATAGAAACAAGAGAAAAATAAAATAAAATAGGGAATTGTAAAAGAATCCATAAAAAAATGGAAAAAATAGAAAAAAAAAAATATAGAGAAAAATAGGGAAAAAATAGAGAAAAATAGATAAATACAGGAAATAATAGGAAAAAAAGAGAAAAATGGAAAAAATAGGGAAAAAAGGCAAAAATAGAAAAAAATGGGAAAAACTAGGAAAATTAGAAAAAAAATAGGAAATAATAGAAATAACAGAAAAATAATGTAAAATAATGAATTATAAAAGAATCCATAAAAAAATAGAAAAAATAAAAAAAAATATAGAGAAAAATAGGGAAAAATAGAGAAAAATTGAAAAACAGGAAATAATAGGAAAAAAGAGAGAAAAATGGAAAAAATAGGGACGAATGAAAAACGGAAAAAAAGGCAAAAATAGAAAAAAATATGAAAAAAACTAGGAAAATTAGGACAAAAATCGGAATTAATAGAAATAACAGAAAATAAAGTAAAATAGGAAATTATAAAAGAATTCATAAAAAAATAGAAAAAATTGGAAAAAATAAAAAATGGATAAAGAAAAAAAGGGGAAAAATAGAGAAAAATAGAAAAACAGGAAATAATAGAAAAAGAATGGAAAAAATAGTGACGATAAAAAAATTGGGCAAAAACGGCAATAATGGAAAAAAATAGGAAAAAATGAGGAAAAGTGGGAAAAAAACCGGAAATAATAGAAATAATAGAAAATAAAGCAAAATAGGTAATTATAAAGGAATCTATAAAAAAATGGAAAAAATAAAAAAAAATATAGAGAAAAATAGAAAATCACACTAAATAATGGAAAAAAGAGAGAAAAATGGAAAAAATTGGGACGATAGAGTAACTGGGAAAAAATAGAAAAAAAATGGGAAAAACCAGAAAAATTAGAAAAAAAATAGGAAATAATAGAAATAACAGAAAAATAAAGTAAAATAGGGAATTATAAAAGAATCCATAAAAAAATAGAAAAAATTGGAGAAAATAAATAAAATATAGAGAAAAAAGGGGAAAAATTGGGAAAAATAGAAAAAAAAACACATGAAATAATATGAAATATTTTGAAAAAATAGTGACGATAAAAAAATTGGGAAAAAACCCGGAAATAATAGAAATAACAGAAAATTAAGTAAAATAGGGAATCCATTAAAAAATAGAAAATATAAAAAAAAAATATAGAGAAAAATAGGGAACAACAGAGAACAACAGAAAAATACAGGAAATAATGGGAAAAAAGAGAGAAAAATGGAAAAAATAGGGACGATAGAAAAACTGGGAAAAAAGGAATAAATAGAAAAAAATAGGAAAAAACCATGAAAATTAGGAAAAAAATGGAAAATAATAGAAATAACAGAAAAATAAAGTAAAATGGGGAATTATAAAAAATACACATAAAAAATTTGAAAAAATTTAAAAAAATTAAAAAAATTAAAAAAATATAGAGAAAAAAAGGGGAAAATGGAGAAAAATAGACAAAAAAAACACAGGAAATAATGGGAAAAAAAGAGAAAAATGGAAAAAATAGGGACGATAGAAAAACTGGGAAAAAAAGACTAAATTAGAAAAAAATAGGAAAATTAGAAAAAAAATCGGAAATAATAGAAACAAGAGAAAAATAAAGTAAAATAGGGAATTATAAAAGAATCCATAAAAAAATTGAAAAAATGGGAAAAAATAAAAAAAAATATAGAGAAAAGAAGGGGAAAAATAGAGAAAAATAGAAAAACACAGGAAATAATAGGAAAAAAATAGTGACGATAAAAAAATTGGCAAAAAAGGCAAAAAAAAAATAGGAAAAAATTAGGAAAAGTGGGAAAAAAACCGGAAATAATAAAAATAACAGAAAAATAAAGTAAAATAGGGAATTATAAAAGAATCCATAAAAAAATAGAAAAAATAGGAAAAAATTAAAAAAAAATATAGAGAAAAATAGGGAAAAATAGAAAAACAGGAAATAATAGGAAAAAAGAGAGAAAAATGAAAAAAATAGGGACGATAGAAAAACTGGGAAAAAATCCTAAAAATAAAAATAGGAAGAAACTAGGAAAAAATCGGAAATAATAGAAATAACAGAAAAATAAAGTAAAATAGGAAATTATAAAAAAATCCACATAAAAAAATAGAAAAAATAGGAGAAAACCAAATTCATATTTTTTTTACTTTCCTCATGCATAGTTTTTTTTTAAATGTTTAAGCATTTTTGTCCAAAAAAAATCAATAAAATATTTTCCCATAAAGTTTTTTAAACACACTGTAGATGTTATTCAAGTTGTCCATATTTAGAGTTGTTCTTAATTCCTTTTATTGATAGTTTATCCAATTATTTAAAAAAAATTAATCTTTAATGACTGTTTTAGAATATTGTTATTTTTTATGTTGCTGTATACAATTTTTTTACCTGATTGTCCCATGTATCTCGCATTACAATTGGAGCAATTTTTTTATGTTCTATGCCATTTTTTTACTAATTTTTATTGTTTGAATAAAAATGTTTATTTTATAGGATTAAAAAAATTGTTTTGTGTAATTATTAAATTTATTCTCATCCTTTAATCCATCATTTTCTTTACGACTAGCTTTAAATTGATTAAGAACCTTAATTAAGTTATTAATCTTAATGACAATATTTTGGTTTTCAAGTTGGTCGATTTGTGTTTTGGATGGGACAGTTTTATAGCTCTATCAGTTAAAGTAGACATTTAGTATTAGTTAATATTAATATCTAGAACATTGATTGATTTATGATTTGTCTTAACGATAAATTGTATTTTATGATTGTAATTTGTTAAATTGTAAAATATTACAGCTTAAAAAATATAAACGTAATTTTAAAAATCCGCTTATTTATCATTGTAAAAATATTTTATTCTTGAATTTTAGCACAACAATTAGTAGAAAATTTGTAGAGTCATAAAAAATTGCGTTTTCTACAAATCTTTATTTTTATTTTTTCTTATTTTTCACATGTAAAAATACCTTTACATTTTTGTTCTCTAATTCACATCGAAAAAAATGATCCCGTGAAACATTTAAAAACCAAAAGTTATCAATATCAGTAGATATACTAGGTGCTTCCGAACCCAGGTATAGGGAATTCAATGAGTGCGACAGAGAGGTATAGGAAATTCAGCGAGTCAGAGAGAGAGAGAGAGCGCTATAGCGTCATTAGACATTGAAAGGATGCCACAAAGTACGCTGTATATATCCTCAATATATACAATGAAAGGATGCCACAAAGTACGGTGCGTATATTATCAATATACACAAATGTATATCAACTTTTTCTGTCATATTGTGACATCCAACAATAACAAATAATGAAAAACAAAATACATCTGTCAATTTAAGAGAAAAATCATTAGCAGAAGGAACGCTTAATCTCTAACTTCGTTGCTATTAGTCCAAATTCAACGCGGCAAACGGCAATGTATTTGAAATGCGATGTTGAATAATAATTTTCCAGTTAAACATGTCTAACTCCCCCGTTCACCCTCGTTGCACTACAAAAGGAACGTTGAATCTGTAACTTCGTTGCTATAGGTCCAAATTGAACGCGGGAAATAGCGCTATATTTGAAATGTGGCGTTGAAGAATAATTTCCTAGCTAATCATGTCTAACCCCCATTGTACCTATAGATTCCCCCCAACATTGTTAAAATGGCAGTTGTGACATATCAAATTGAAGGTATTGACTTGTACATGATGAGAAAAATATTTAAAAATTCCATCTTGTAAGAGAAAAAATTTGCTTTTAAATCCAAATTTTTACAGAGCGAAAGTAAAATAATAAATTTTATATAATTTAAATATTCCCAGTTATAATTTTGTTGTCATCACAAAGTCGGAAAATAAAAACCGCAATTCTATTTCATCCTAACATGAGTGCACTTATTAGCGAGAGGGTTCAATGGAAATGTACATGTGTTTCCGTTTTGAAAAAATTAAAAAAAAAACGGGTTTTTTGCCATTATTTCAGAATATTTGAGGTTATGTTGAAAAATGGCCTGAAACAAAATTGTAGACTTATTTATTATCTACACCTTTATTATAAACCAATTTTTTCATTGGAAGTCACACTTCGCCGGAAATAGCAAAAAACAAATTTCATCCCTTAAAACCCCCCGTCGAAATCGCTACATGTGCAGGAGTGATTTTTTTTCTTCTTTTTGTAATCATTTTTAGCAAAAATTCCCCCTATCAAGAATTTTATTTTTCCAAAAAGGCTTTGTCCCTGGGCTAAAAGGATTAAGGGAAACTTTTAAATATTTTTTTAGTTTTTTTTTCCGGCATTAAACCAAATCTTTTACTGAATTTTATCAAAAAACTAAAACGGCTTAAATCCTCTAAAAATGGACTCAAACGCGCAACATTAATCTTCGTAATTGATTTCTAACATGGAGACGTCATGAAACTTTAAATTGTATTCCGGAACTCCGCAAGTATAACTTAGGGGTAAAATTGAAAATTAAAGAACCTTATAAAATCATGATGCAAAAAAGAATAAACCAAAAAAGTTTACACACCATATTTTGAAGAAAAACAAAACGTTACTATAAATAAATAAAAATTCTATGTATATGTTATTTGCGGAGTTTCCTATACAATAAAATGGTTAAAATATGGGATTTCGTTATTTTTTTTTACCAGGTAATCTGTAGATTTTCGAATCGCCCGCCCAATAGTCCAGTTGACAGGTTGGAAAAAGTGGGGTTAGGTCTGAAGTTCATAAAACGTTGTTTAGGGATGGATAATTAACATTTTCTCAAGTTTTTGACCTCGAGGGCCCTGTGTGAAGGGAGGGAGGGAGGGGGACTGCAAAATTTTCATTCTTTCTCTATTTTCTTTAATAATTTTTTTTTCTTACGTCCTACGGCAAAAGTATTTCTACACTTTTTTTTCAATTTTGACATATTTGTATGTCAATTTGCTACCAAGATATGGCGCTTTGAAAAAATAATGCAGAATGCTACCTTATTTCTTGTGTTATACCCAAATTATGATAAAATATTGTTGTTATTGTGGTTCTTGGTTACAATCATCTTTGGACACCCCCTGTTGTCAGTCTGAAGAGGGTTGATGCCAAAATTCTGCACGATAACTGTTACTCCACCGAATGAAAAGTTACTTGTAGCAGTTTATGGATGCGACATTGACAATGACAACCTCGACGACCTACGGTACCCATTATTCACACAATTAGTGGCGAAGGCTAAATTGTAACTATCCCGCCTACCAGCAACAAGCGACGCTGTCAAGTACCACTTCTTTCCCACTAACTAGTAAGTAAATGCGTTGTTGTCAGATTGGGGCTGTAGCCTAACCACGCGAGGCGTACTACCAATCCCCATAACCAGAAATGCTGCGCCGGATGACATCCTCCAGATTGGCTGAAGCACCGGAGCTTGCAGCTGCTAGAAAAATGATCTCCGGTACTCAGAAATATGCAATCATTCCTAAGGCCACTCCTGCGAAAATGCTCCTGCACCTGATTTAAAGGAGGACGACTCACCACACATAGTAGAATACGACGACGTAATTAACAGCTTGATTGCTCAGGAGGACGACGAGCTGTTAGAAGCAGAACCAAAGGCTAAGAAAACACGACATGAAATGTAAAGGTGCATCCAGACCGGTGCAACAAACAGCATAAAACGTCTAAACTGCAGCAACAATTTTTTGTTTGTCGCATGGAAAACATTTTGCGCCGAGCAAAACAGCGCGCGAACGAATAGGCGTGAGCTCGCTCCCGTCCAAACCGAAATGTTTTGCAACGTACGCGAACGTTTTGCGCTGTTTGTTGCACCGGTCTGGATGCACCTTAATGAGTATACATGAGTACCTATTATAATATGTACAAGTATATATGAGTACCTCTCTATAATAGAGAGTTTTAGCACTTCACCCGCTAACTCTAACGTTAACGCTAAATTTTTTAGCGTATAGAATAACGGAATGTAGAAAATAGAGTATTAGCAAAGCAATTGCGTTTTTCTACATTTTAGGTTATGTAATGTGTCAATTATGACAATTGTTTAACGTATTTGAGTTAAGAGGACCCGCTAAGCATCCCGCTATTTTAATTTTTACGTGAGCATTCGCAGTCTGCTCGAAATGAGAATTAATGTTAGCAGGTGAGGTGCTAAAACTCTCTAATAATATTCCTCAATATAATGTATGCCTTGTGAATAACTTAATATTGTTAATTACATTAATTTTTCCCTGAAAGTCCTACGTCTTTCTTTTACCTGTCCTAGGATAATTAAGTAGTGGAGGAAGAGAGGGGATATCAGTAGATAAGCTATGACAGTTCTGGCTCACTCCTTATGGAAATTAACATGGGAAATTGCTAAGGTCCATTCTGGTAATTTTTTTGCTCATTCAAGGTCACTAGTGACGTCATTAGACGAGAGCTGTTCGAGACCTGTTCAAAGCTGTTCCAGAGATGTTCGATACCTGTTTAAGAGCTTTTGAACAGCTTTAAACAGCTCTCGAACAGCTTTAAACAGCTTTTGAACAGCTTTTGAACAGGTCTCGAACATCTCTCGTCTGATGACGTCACGTGACCTTGAATGAGCCAAAAAAATTACCAGAATGGACCTTAGCGATTTACCATGTTAATGTAAATAAGGAGTGCGCCAGAATGGTCATAGCTTATCTACTAGAATTGATCTGAAAAGTAAATAATATCATTACCAATATGATGTGAATATGGTTCGCTTTCATCGGAGGAGAAAATAATCCGTTATGAATTGCGGTTGGGTGGAGAAAGGAGGAATCGGGGTAGGGTGGGTGGTGTCTAAAGTTGGTGACTGTAACCAGGAAACATAATTACAACAACATTTTATCATAATTTGGGTATAATAGAAGAACCAAGGTAGAATTCAGTATTTTCTGGATTTGAATTTTGAAAAATGACCATTTTTCGAAGTGCCATATCTCGGTAACTAACTGACATACAAACGTGTTTGAATAGTAGGAAATTTAACGCTCTACAAAAAAGTATAGAAATGCTTTTACCGTAGGACGTAAGGAAAAACAGTTATTGAGGAAAAACCGGAGGGAGATCAAAAAATTTCCAGTTCTCCCCTTTCCTCTTTTAGCAGAGGGTCCTCGAGGTCCAAAACTTGAGTAAATATTAATTAACCATCCCGGAACAACATCCTAAAGTTTTATTAAATTCTGAGCTTTTTCTAACTGGGTTAACGCCTTAGTCAAAAACCAATTATTATTTTTCTAATCTGTGTAAAAAATAAGTCTATAATAGTACCAAAGTTGTAATGGAAAAAAAGTATATCCCTCTAGTTTAAATTTTGAGTACCCGCATCTGGTTTTGGTTGCAATATTCAGAGATTGGGAGTGACAGAGATATTTGGAATCCCACCGCGTCAGATGCATTACTAGGTCACATGTTTTACATAAAATCCTGAGTGTAATGGTGAGAGCGTATCGTTATCCTTTACGTATTCTATACACCCAATTTTCTTGAATTATACGATAAGTACATGCATTGTTATCAATTCTTAGTACTTATATTTTTATAGTTATTTTTCTAAATAGCTACTGTAATGGATAAAATTTTATGAGCTCAAAAATATAACCAGTACAAAAGTAAAAAGACAAGTATTGGAAATATAATTAATAAGAACAAATTTAAATGAAGGTCAATATAAATAAAAGAAATCAGTATACACAAAGATTTATGAGGAAATCAACAAATTAATACCAAAAGCAAAGTAACAAAGGTATAGTCGAATATTTATAAAGTACAAGGAATTAAGATTATTAAGAACAAAAACTGGATTGAATACGAAACGAAGTAACCAATCAAAAGTCAAACAAATTATGAAAATGTATTCACGAAAACGGAAAATAAACTTATTTATTCTTATGAAAAATTAATTTTGAATGAATGAAAGAGAATTGAAAGACCAATTTTTAAGCTTCAAAGTATCAAATTTAGTCGATTTTAATTAGGACATAATTTTGTTTTCCTCAAAACCAGAGTTAGAGATAAAAATAAAGATGAATTTGGAAGCTTATATCCAAAAATTAATATATAAATATTATTTTGCTATAAAGATTAAATAAAAAAAAATACATAATGGAAACAATTCAAACGCGCGATAAAGATGAACAGCCTGAAAAAATGTAAATGTATGACTAAAGCATAAATCCATCTAATAACAGAAGAAGAGCTTACTTTGACAAAATACAACAAGAAAAAAGCTCCTGGTTTAGATAACGTCACATCTGGAATACAAGAATATATATGCGAGAGACAAAGGAAAAAATAAATTTAAAAAAAGTTGTACAATGTGGTTTTTGTAGTTGGAAAATTACAGGCAGAAATTAAAAGTAGAGGTATGAGATATAAAACAAAAAATTAATTACAAAATTAAACTAATTAGTAAGAAACATGGTTAGGACAAACTAGAAAAGACAAGATAAAAGGAAATCAAATTTTTGGCATAAATAGAAAATTAATAAAATCCTAATCGATTAGCAAAAAAACAAAGATACAAATCTATAAGCCTATAAAAGGAAGAATATTTAAAAATACTAGAAAGGAAAATACTGCAAACAGTAATTGGACCAAGCATAACAAGAGATGGAGAAAGAAGATTAAAAGACAAACATATAAATAGAAAAAAAGATTGGTGGTCACATTATGAGAAGCACCAAGAGAAACCTTAGAAAGAATGACGATATAGGTTCCATTACGATATGGGTTCCATTATAGACGAGATTAAGTTGAGGAAGATATAAAAGAATTGAAAATCAGAGACTGGAAAACAAAATGCAGAGATAGAAGAAACCAATAAAGATAAAAGATTATAATAGGGGATTTAACCCTTTAACTGCGGTACAAAAAGTATTAAAAAATGTACTAAAAAAATTTGGTATTAGTTTAATTTTGAGTCAATTTAAATAAAACATCAATAAACTTGAAAATGTGATTCTAATAATTTTCAAAAAAAGTAAACAAAATTTTAAAAAATTCAATAGTTCAGAAATATATCGAAAAAATTGAAAATTAAAAATAAAAAAATAAAAATGTAGAAATTTAAAAAAATTTCGGTTATTGTCAATATTATGTAGAAAATTTCAAAATGTTTTAAAAATTTTGAAACTGAAAAAATTCAAGAATTCCAAGAAATTTATAAATTTTAGGAACTTTAAAATTTTACAAATGTTATTTATCAAATATTAATAAAAATCCAAAAATTGAAATATAATTAAATGTAAGAAATACAAAAATTTCTATAATATATGAAAAATTTCAAAAAATATTTTAAAAATTAATAGAAAATAGTAAAAAGTTTAAAAATATCAAAAGTATATCGAAAATTTCAAAATATATCAAAAACCATTAAAAAACTATTATTGTAAATTTTTTTAAATTGCAAAAATTTGAAAAATCCTGAGAATTTTAAAATTTCAAAAATTGTTATCAAACAATAAAAAAATCACATATAAAAAAAATGAAATGTAAGAAATTGAAAAATTTCGAAAATATGTCAAAAATTTAAAAAATAAAAAAAATGTTAAAAGATTTAAAAAGATCAAAAATATATCGAAATATTCAAAAATATATTAAAAATTTCAAGAAAAATTAAAAAATTATAAGGAATTTCCTAAATTTGCAAAAATTTCGAAAATTTAAGATAATTCAAAAATTTTAAAAATGTTATTTAACAAATTCAAAATTAAAAAAAAAAATGAAATTAAGAAATTCAAATATTTCGAAAATATGTCAAAAATTTCAAAATACATCTTAAAAATTGAAAGAAAAAATTTTAAAAGATTTAAAAATATCAAAAATATATCGAAATATTCAAAAATATATTCGCAAAATTTCAAGAAACATTAAAAAATTATTAAAAGGAATTTTCTAAAATTGCAAGAATTTCAAGAATTTAAAAAATTACAAAAATTGTAAAAATGTTGTTCAAGAACTTATTTATGAAAAAATTCAAAAAAATTCAAAAATAAAAAAAAATGATATGTAAGAAATTCCAAAATTTCGAAAATATATCAAAAATTTAAAAAAAATGTTAAAAGATTCAAAAATATTAAAAACATACCGAAATATTCCAAAAATATTTTATTTATTTCAAAAAAAACATAAAAAAATTTTTATAAGGAATTTTCTGAAATTGGAAAAATTTCGAGAATTTAAGAAATTTCAAAAATTTTAAAAACGTTATTTAGAAACTTATTTATCAAACTCCTCAAAAAAAAATGAAGGAAAAAAGTGAAATGTCTGAAATTCACAAAAATTTCGAAATTATGTCAAAATATTTTAAAAATAAAAAAAAAATGTTAAAAATTTAAAAATATCAAAAATATATCGAAATATTCAAAAATATATTAAAAATTTTAAAAATCGTTTAAAAATTATTATCAGAAATTTTGAAAAATTGCAAAAATTTCGAGAATTTAAAAAATTTAAAAAATTTTAAGAATTTTTAAATATGTAGTTTAAGAACTTGTTTATCAAACATTTCAAAAAAAATCAAAAAAAGAAAATGAAATGTAAGAAATTCAAAAATTCAGAAAATATGTCAAAAATTTCAAAAAACATTAAAAAAGTATTACTATAAATTTTCTAAAATTTCAAAAATTCTGAGAATTTAAAAAAATTCAAAAATTTTAAAAATGTTCAAGAACTTATTTATCAAAATATTTCAAAAAAATTCAAAAATAAAAAAAAATGAAATGTAAGAAATTAAAAAATTTCGAAAATATGTCAAAAATTTAAAAAAAAAAATTTAAAAGATTTAAAAATATTAAAAACATATCGAAATATTCAAAAATATTTTAATTATTTCAAAAAACATAAAAAAATTATTATAAGGACTTTTCTAAAATTGCAAAAATTTCGAGAATTTAAAAAATTTCAAAAATTTTAAAAACGTTATTTAGAAACTTATTTATCAAACTTCTCAAAAAAAATGAAGGAAAAAAGTGAAATGTCTGAAATTCACAAAAATTTCGAAATTATGTCAAAATATTTTAAATATTAAAAAAAAAATGTTAAAAGATTTATAAATATCAAAAATATATCGAAATATTCAAAAATATATTTAAAATTTTAAAAATCATTAAAAAAATTATTCTCCGAAATCAAAAATTGCAAAACTTAAAAAATTCGAGAATAAAAAATTTTAAAAATTTTAAGAACTCCATAATTTTAAATATGTAGTTTAAGAACTTATTTATAAAACTTTAAAAAAGATCAAAAATAAAAAAATGAAATGTAAGAAATTCAAAAATTTCGAAAATATGTCAAAAATTTCAAAAAATGTTTTAATAATTTAAAAAAATATTTAAAAAGTATAATTACAAATATTATAAAATTTCAAAAATTCTGAGAATCTAAAAAAATTTCAAAAATTTTAAGAAATTTAAAAATATTATTTAATAACTTATTTATCAAACATTTCACCAAAAATTCAAAAATAAAAAAATGAATTGTAAAAAATTCAACAATTTCGAAAACATGTCAAAAATTTAAAAAAAAATTTTAAAAAATTTAAAAATATCAAAAATATATCGAAATATTCAAAAATATTTTCATTATTTCAAAAAACATAAAAAAATTTAAGGAATTTTCTAAAATTGCAAAAATTTCGAGAATTAAAAAAATTTGAAAAATTTTAAAAACGTTATTTGGGATTTTATTTATCAAACTATTCAAAAAAAAATTAAAAAAAAAGAAATGTCTCAAATTCACAAAAATTTCGAAATTATGTCAAAAATATTTTAAAAATTAAAAAAAAAGGTTAAAAAATATCAAAACTATATCGAAATATTGAAAAATATATTAAAAGTTTCAAAAAACATTAAAAAATTATTATTAGAAATTTTCAAAAATTGCAAAAATTTCGAGAATTTAAAAAATTGAAAAAATTTTAAGAAATTTTAAATATGTAGGTAGTTTAAGAACTTATTTATCAATCATTTCAAAAAAAATCAAAAAAAAAAATGAAATGTAAGAAATTCAAAAATTTCGAGAATGTCAAAAATATCAAAAAATATTTTTATAATTTAAAAAAACATTAAAAAGGTATTATTATAACTTTTATAAAATTTCTAAAATTCCGAGAATTTAAAAAATCTCAAAAATTTTAAAAATGTTATTTAAGAACTTATTTATCAAACATTTCAAAAAAAAAATGAAAAATAACAAAAAAATGAAACGTAAAATTCAAAAATTTTGATAATATGTCAAAAATTTCAAATAATATATTAAAAATTTAAAAAAATATTTATTAAAAATTAAAAAATTTCAAAACCAAGAATTGGAAAAAATTTCAAAAATTTTAAGAACTTTAAAAATGTTAAGAAAAAATTGAACATAAAAAAAATGAAACGTCAGATATTCAATAATTTCAAAAAATATAAAAGTATATTGAAAATTTCAAAAATATATTAAAAATTTCAAAGAAATTTTCTAGAATTGCAAAAATATTTCAAGAATTATAAAATTTTGAAGAATTTGTAAAATTTGTAAAATAGATAAAAAATTTATAAAATATGTAAAATATATAAAAAATAAAAATTGGTAAAAATATGTACCAAATTGTAAAATTTATAATATTTATAAAAATTTGTAAAATTTATAAAAAAATATAGAAAAATAACAAGAATTATTTATATACGAAAACCGCAGTTAAAAGTAATAAATATAATAAATAATTAAATTAAATGGGAAGAGCAAGTATGGCTCAAAAAGAAAAAAAATAACACTAAAATTTATATAGGGTGTTTCATAGGTAAATATACATACAAAAAAATTATACATGATGGGTCTATCTCGCTTCATTACTAAGTTATAGGGTGTTTTGTCAATTTTGCTTATTTATTTGGAACCATCCCGTATAATATTCTCATGTTTGGTAAGCTATTATTATAAGAGGCAGGTTCGACATGATAGGCAAGAGGATGGAAAACGTACCTGTGCGCGAGACTAGACCATGTGACGCCACTAGCCATGAATGCTTTTCCCCTGGTCCGCTGCTGCGCTGTATTCACGATATACACACATTGTGAATACAGCGCAGCAGCGGACCAGGGGCGAAGCGTTCATGGCTAGTAACGTCACACGGTCTAGTCTCTCACCGATCATTGTTTTTAAAATGCTTACAGCGGACATAAATATTATGTAATATTTTACGCTCAAATTTTTTTTTGATCTCGACAAAACTTAGTAATGAAGCTAGATAGATCCATCTGAGTATCCTTTATCCACAGTTAGCATATGTACATTTACCTATGAAACACCCTGTATGAATCCAATGCATAAACTACGTTTGAGAAATTACAACATTTATTATTATTTATGGTAAAACTAACATAGTAATTTATATAAAATGAAAATTGTACCAGTAAAATACTCTTATTTTCACCGCGCTGTTTTCGTTTTACTTCAACATCCTTTGGATGACAATTTTATTCCGTATCTCCCCAACACAAATACTCTCTGAGAGGATTAATAGTACAATTTATACTTAGTCACAATATATTATTTCGACTGACAAATTTTGGTTTTCACCATGAGATTATTATTAATTTAATTTAACATCCATCGATGAAGTTGTATTATTTTGTTGAATTAATTATGATTTAATTTCATTTCATTACAGATATTATTCAGTTTGTTACTGATAAAGGGTATCATTAGCATTATTATTTATTTAACTAGGCGATGAAATCGATTTAATAATAAATTTTTCCAAGCATATAAAATTTATACTTGGCAATATTTCATATTCTCCCATCACTTCGGAAACGAATTCAACTTGAGGATTTAGAACATCCTGTATATTCATTCAACCAATCTGATGGATATGAATTATGAGTAAAAATAATATTTTTTTATACTCAGTAAAATGAAAAATATAAAATTTATAATATTATATTAAAATTTGACCAAACAAAACCTGATATTGACACATTTTTCTAATTAAAATTCATCGATCGGTTTTGGTATCAATCATTCAAACATATTTTTATTACGATTTAATGTCCATCAATCTCGTTGCTTAAATATGACCACACACATATATAAATTAATTAATTTTTATTTACGCGTTTGTTTGACAACATATGTTTTAGATATGTCCTAGTTTTATAAAATATAAATATAAATCAATGATTTTTAATTTAAAGTAATTGTTCATGAGGATACAAATAAACGCTAAAATTTCGCAATAACAAAATATATATTTATTATTTATTATACGTTTATTTTTATTACCTAAAATTATCTATTTACTACACAATGTAAAAAATAAAGTTAATATACAAAATATTAACCACAACGGGATAATGGTGGGTAAAAAATGTGTATTTCAAAGTATCCCACCCTCTTCGATATTGTCAAATTATTTGAGTGAAAATCATGAAAATAATTGACATTTTCCACTTCTGTTTTAAAGCGCCTAACGCTTTATTAAGAAATTTTTATAATCGACTATTGGAAACGTGAAAAGGGAGGGCACTAAATGCTGGTACATTTAACCCTAAATTTAATTAATAAAATTGCAAGGTTTAACCCTCTAATTGGTAAGTGGCTCCTGAGGACCTTATTATTAATTGCTCATCCACGCCACTGATCAAATTTATACAGTGAAACTGTCTTTAGTTAGCACTAATACCTCTATTAATGTAACAAATAGGGCAGCGTTGTCAACCGTACTATAATTATAGTATTTGTACGATAATTACAACTTCATGTACTATTAAATTACAAAGTAAATATAGTACTTTGTACTATAATTTTATATTTTCACAAATCATAACAATATACCATGATCAATCACTGATAAATTTTAAAAACATCTGTTAGGACAATCTTCAGTCATCCACCCAACTGGAAGGATCTACAATTTTTAAAGATTCTTAAGAATTCTAAAGATTTTAAAGGATATTTAAGGATTTTTGGGATTTTTATGAATTTTAAAGGACTTTTAAGAATTTTAAATGTTTTTAAGAATTATTTTAAGATCTTCACGAATTGCTTAAAATTTTTAAGAAATTTTAAGTATTTTTAATGGTTTTTAGGGATTTTTTTCAGGATTTTTTAAGGATATTTTAAGGATTTTAAAGTATTTTTATGAATTTCTATGATTTTCTTCAGATTTTTAATGATTTTTAAATTTTTTTCAGAATTTTAAGGGATTTTTAAAAAATTTTAAGGATTAGGATTTTAACGATTTTAAAAGATTTTTAATGATTTTTAGGGATTTTTAAGAATTTTAAACTATTTTAAACTATTTTTGTTGACTTTAATGTTTTTTAAGGATTGTCTTAGAATCTTTAAGAATTTCTTAAGTATTTTATACGGGTTTTAGGATTATTTAAGGAACTTTTAATGATATTTTAAGGATTTTTAAGTATTTTTAAGAATTTCTAAGATTAGGACAATGTTCAGTCTACGATTTTTAAGGATTCTTAAGAATTCTAAGGATTTTAAAGGATTTTTAATGATTTTTGGGATTTTTATGAATTTTTAAGGACTTTTAAGGATTTTTAAGAACTTTTAACTGTTTTTATGGATTTTAATATTTTTAAGGATTATTTTAAGATCTCTACGAATTGCTTAAGATTTTTAAGAAATTTTAAGTATTTTTAATGGCTTTTAGGGATTTTTTCAGGATTTTTTAAGGATATTTTAAGGATTTTAAAGTATTTTTATGAATTTCTATGATTTTCTTAAGATTTTTAAATTTTTTTCAGAATTTTAAGGGATTTTTAAAAATTTTTAAGGATTAGGATTTTAAGGATTTTTAAAGATTTTTCATGATTTTTAGGGATTCTAAGAATTTTAAACTATTTTAAACTATTTTTAGTGATTTTAATGTCTTTTAAGGATTGTCTTAGAATCTTTAAAAATTTCTTAAGTATTTTATACGGGTTTTAGGATTATTTAAGGATATTTTAAGGATTTTAATGTATTTTAAGAATTTCTAAGATTAGGACAATGTTTAGTCATACACCCAACTGGAAGGATCTACGATTTTTAAGGATTCTTAAGAATTCTAAGGATTTTAATGGATTTTTAATGATTTTTGGAATTTTTATGAATTTTCAAGGACTTTTAAGGATTTTTAAGAACTTTTAACTGTTTTTATGGATTTTAGTGTTTTTAAGGCTTATTTTAGGATCTTTACGAATTGCTTAAAAAATTTAAGAAATTTTAAGTATTTTTAATGGTTTTTAGGGATTTTTTCAGGATATTTTAAGGATTTTAAAGTATTTTTATGAATTTCTATGATTTTCTTAAGATTTTTAACGATTTTTAAATTTTTTTCAAAATTTTAAGGGATTTTTAAAGATTTTGAAGGATTGGGATTTTAAGGATTTTAAAAGATTTTTAATGATTTTTCAGGATTCTTAAGAATTCTAAGGATTTTAAACATTTTTAACGATTTTTAAGGATTTTCAAGGACATTTAAGGATTTTTAGGGATTTTTAGGAACCAACTATTTTTACTGATTTTAACGTTTTCTTAAGGATTGTTTTAGGTTCTTTGAGAGGTTTTTAAGATTTTTAAGTAATTTTTTTCACGGGTTTTTAGGTTTTTTTAAGGATTTTTTTCAGGATTTTTTAAGGACATTTCAAGGATTTTAAAGTTTTAAATTTATATGATTTTCATAAGATTTTTAACAATTTTTAATTTGTTTTCAGAATTTAAATGATTTTTAAAAAAATTTAATGATTTTTAAGAATTAGGATTTTAAGGATTTTAAAGGAGTATTAATGATTTTTAAGCATTTTTAAGATTTCTAAGGATTTTCAAGGATTTTTAGGGATTTTTAAGAATTTTAAACTATTTTTAGTGATTTTAATGGTTTTTAAAGATTGTCTCAGGACCTTTAAGAATGTCTTAAAATGTATAAGTATATTTACGGGTTTTTAGGGTTTTTTAAGGATTTTGTCATAATTTTTTAAACATATTTTAAGGATTTTAAAGTATTTTTAAAAATTTCTAAGATTTTCTTAAGATTTTTAAATGTTTTTCAGAATTTTAAGGAGTTTTTAAACATTTTTAATGATTTTAAAGGATTTTTAAGGACATTTAAGGATTTTTAGGGATTTTTAGGAATCAACAATTTTTAGAAATTTTAATGTTTTTTTAAGGATTGTTTTAGGATCTTTGAGAGGTTTTTAAGATTTTTAAATAGTTTTAAGTAATTATATGGGTTTTTATTTTTGTTTAAGGGGTTTTCAGGATTTTTTAAAGATATTTTAAGGATTTTAAAGTATTATTAAGAATTGTTAAGCCTTTATTAAGATTTTTAACGATTTTTAAAATTTTTTCATAATTTTAAGGGGTTTTTAAAGATTTTAAAGGAGTTTGATGACGTTTAAGGATTTTTGGGATTTTTAAGAATTTTCAAGGACATTTAAGGATTTTTAGCGATTTTTAAGAATTTTGAACTATTTTTAGCGATTTTACTGTTTTTTAAGGATTATTTTATAATCTTTAAAAATTTCTTAATATTTTTAAGTAGTTTTAAGTCCTTTTCAGTATTTTTAAGGGTTTTTAGGGATTTTTAAGGATTTTTTAAGGATTTAAAAGTATTTTTAAGAATTTTTAAGGATTTATTATTTACCAAGAGCAGAAGAAGTTTAATTTATAATCCAGAAAGAGTTTATTGAGATACCTAATTGAGATAATTAGTATTTGTTATTTTTGGTGTCGTTACATATTTCTTGTTTCTTTTTTATTGTACTATATTGTTCTCCAAGGTACTATAATAATTTAAGTATCTGTACTATAACAGCTTCCAATACAGTTGGCAACGTTGAAATAGGGTCTGATGTATTGTTTTGTTTCTTTTTAGTTTTGTCCGAAAATTCGAAGCGAAAGTACGTTTTGAAACCAAAATGGAAAATAGGAGACCTCTTGCCTGCTTACGTGAAAGTTCATGTCCTGTAGCTCTATTCTTGACATTCTTCGTCTTCGCAATTATACGTATGCGTAATGTTACGAACGGTCCAGAGGGTCAATTCTCAAAATGTTCGTTCCGTTAGCGCACACGTTCGTGACATCATGACCGAAGATTTTTTATTAGTACAATTCTAGAACCATATTTTTAAACGAATTTGCTTTTAATCATCGCTCAACTCAAGTTGAACGATTTGTTCAAAATCGATTTTTCCGATTCCATCTTTAAGTGCATCGACTAAATACCAAACGATTTGAACCGATTCAGTAGATCGATCTTTTGGAAAGAATCGCACATCCTGGATGAATATTTACTTTTGGTTAATAAAATTTTAATTCAATATATTGATCATACTTTATTTTATGGCATTGTTTATTAATCTTATCCAAAATTTAGGGTTAATTTTTCTGGAGCCGGCACTGTATGGCGTTAGCACCTCGTCTCGATTTACGTCTCCGAGGAGCGTTAAATCTAAAGTTGGCGTGTAGGATGAAATATGGACCGACACTGACTGACATAAGTGTATAATGCTAGTGCATCTTGATTCACTCTGATATAATGAGGTGTTATTTTAGCGAAAACTGTCACTTACACTCGATCGTATATATCTTTGTGTCTCGAGAGTACGTTGGGGGAAGAATAGAAATAAAAATGCCACGTAGAATACCTAGAAAAAATAAAATCACAAACAAACAAAAACCTGAGAAATCCTAAAATACCAGAGAAAAATCGTGCAACGAAAACATGTCATGTGCCTAAGCAGAAAAGCTATAATGAAGAAGAAAACAATCTAAAAACCAAAATAGAAATAATCTGGAAAGCAAAAAATGGTATGAAGAACTTGAAATTACATTATTACACATATGTAATTTTTTTAATATTTGCACGAATGAAAACATTCGATAAATTTTCACATTTTCTTGCACTTGAGAAATTATCAGAAAACACCTTAAATTTCCCTTTTGAAAGCATTTGTATTTTTTATACATTTTTAATTTGTGCATTTATTTTTTGAATTATTTATTTGGATCATAGAATAATGGAACCTAATAAAATTTTTTGTATGCAATATTTATACACATGGGAATCGTATTACTAGGATTTGGATTTAAAAATCTCCTTAAAATTAAAATTATGTTCTTAAATTTTGCACATTTTAAAATTTTGAACTATACAATGTTTAAATATTTTGTACTTGTAATTTTTGCTCCTTTTACTTTCCCGGTCCTATCGAAGGAAAAGTATATAGTGAACGAGCAAAAAAAAATTCCAGATATCGATGAAATATCCATTTTAAGGCTCTACCGTCCTCTGATTTGTTGGACTGATTTAGGGGTCCAGCTCGTGCTAGATTATAGCAATATATTTAATTTTCTACTTTATTTCTAAATTTTCTTGGCATTACAAAACATAAAGCTAGGATTGTATGCAAGTCAAAAAGATAAAAACGAAAAAACTACGACAATTTAAAAACTATAAAAATACTACAATTTCCTGGTAACTTTTACGGGTTCTGAAAAATTACAATTACATTTTACATGCATACAATCCTAAAGTTAACCTTTATCTTTAATCTAAAACAAACAAAATTGATTTTTTTTAAAAGATAACCAAGTAATCGTGCACGAGCGGAAGGTATTCAAATTAAAATTTCGTATTTATTCATGTCCGTTCAGTGCTGAATCGCACGGACCGCGTAGAATATTCGTTTATATTTCTCAATGCGGCATGCAGAGCCTTAAGGTCCCTTGAGACCATTTACAGAGTAAGGTTCATTTGTATGGGAAAGGGGGGGGGGGGGGGGATGGTGACCGCTGGGGTAATGGTAGCCATCAAATATTTATAGTTACAGCCTAATATTATTTCGCTGTGTAGTTCATAATGTACCTAAAGCCAAAAATAAATTGAAATTTTGCTCTGACAGCAGCTGTCATCTCCTCAAAACTGGATAAAATTTCAATGATAAGGTGATTGTGGATAAAATATTCTTTTAACATACAATTGTCAACATTAAAATAGTAGATTATTCGAGGAGCATATAATGATGGCTATTATACACAAGAGCGGCGTTCACTAGTGAACAATTGATATCTAGAAACAAGTTAAACCAGTGAATAATAAAATCATTATTCACAGGTAAATTCATGTATAATGAACAAATAATAGATTAGCGGTGGAAAAAATAATTTTTTTCTTAATTTTTGCACTTGTATTTCCTTATTTTAAATTCATAATAAATTAATTTAGTTTTTAATCTAACAATTTGCAATATTTAAAATTAGCGGGGTTAGTAGATATTGAATATTGATTTATAGACAACAGGAAAATTTCCGATTTTTTATCAAAAATCAACAATAAAAATTTTTACTTAGTGCAAATAGAAGATGTTACGTTTTTTTTCTCTGTGTATTTTCATTATTCCTCTGCTCAGTATATTTTAATTTCAGACTCGCTTGATATCCCTTCTCAAGATCTCCCTCTCTTCTAGGTATTACTATAAAATGTCTTTCCCATGTTAACAATTCTCTCTCTTTGCCTCTTCAGTCAAAACAATTGACTTCTATATCGTCTGTTCGCTTATTGAAAATTTCTTCTCTTCCCCTTATAGGGTAAGTTTTATTTATATTATATTATATTTTCACTTAGATCCGCTATTATCATTATTAATTATTTCGATGCTTTAACTTTTATTTACTGTTATTTTTAATTCTTTTTTTATGCCGGTATATTTTTTGTTACGTTTACTTAAAAGTTCATATCTTATCTTTTATAAAAATATAAATTATTTTATTTTTGTGGCGCTCTTTCAATCTTGATTACAAAAAGAGAATCTATTTTAACTTTGTTTGTACAGATTGTCTTAAAATTTAGTTATTAGTTTATTTTGATCTAAAAATTCATAGAGATCACGAAATCTGGTAATTTATAAGATTTTTGTCTCATATTTACTTTATGTGAACTTTTAGGATTTTCTGGAAGGAATCCTTTTTTTGGTAAAAGTTTTTGGGTACAAGTTCTTTTGGAACAAGTTTTTTGGAGCAAACATTTTTTTTGGTACAAGTTTTTTCTGGGAACAAGTTTTTGGGTCCAAATGTTTATTTTTTGGAACAAGGTTTTTTAGACAGAGCATTTTCTTTTTGGGACTATAAGTCTTTGGAGTAAACAACTTTTTTTCTGGAACGAGCAAGTTTTCTTTTCCTTCTTTGGGACTAAAGTCTCCACTGCCGGATCCAGGAAATTTTAGAAGAAACTCGAAAACCAAAGCTAAGTCATATTTCCAGAAAAAAAAGAAAGTTTCTGAAAGATTTAAATTTTTCTTATAAAATAAAATGAATATAACGTTTAATTTGAGATTAATTTACTTAAAACCACAAAAAGAAAGAAAGGACGGATCTTGAAATATATCATAGTTTTTTTGTCAATTCTTTCTAATTACATCAAAAAATCAATTAGACTAGCGTCCAAATGTTTTTTTGTTAATAAAAAGAATTAAGCTTAAATCACATTTATTAATAATTCCTATTACTCAAAAAATATATTTTTTTGTATAAGAATACTTATTATTTCATTTTCAGTTTCGGTGCTATCTAATCATCTCCATACTTGTTTCGACTCATTAATCCGCGATTGCTTTCCTTAATTATCGAAAGTTTACCGGCTCAAAGGGTACAGTTTTAGGTTTAACGTTCTTCCTTTATGTAATGAATTCGGCTCGTATTTCGGAGCGGCTTCCATTTTATTTGAAAGGAGTAAAATCTAGGTAATTGCGTCTGTACAAGATAGTTTCTTTCATAACTTCCCGTCCAAAAAGTTTTTACGAGTTTATACAAGACATTTTACAATTAATAAAGCAAATGGTCTGTGTAATGAACGTTTCATTTTAGAAATAGCTAAATGTATATACGAGTATTTTACTTATTAATAATTGTGGTAATAAATACAAAATAACATCCTGGACAAAATAATCCTCTCACTTTGCAGTACAATTATTAAAAATGTCAATATGACATGTAATATTCTATGTATCTATCTAGCTGAATCGGGTCTGGGAAATCCTATCTGCACTGAAGCTCTAGGCTTATTTTTTCTCCGATAGTTTTCAAATCAGACCAGTACTCTTGACAATGTCCAGAATACCCAAAGTGCCATTCCCTTTCCCTGTTCAGGCAATGGCAGAGTAATTTCGCCCCCTTCCTCGTATTTCCTGCATAGGGAATCTTCCGATACCCCTATGAGATTTAGGTGGATTTTTTAGGAATAACAGTAGAATGTCTCCCAGGAAGCACAGTCTAGTTAAGTCATTATTGGTCCGTTACGTCCTTGTCCATTTAAAAGTGGCGTCATATTTCATGACTTCATATTGACGTACTTCAGTGGAGGTCATAATGACGTCCCTGCAAAGTCAACTATTTGTCATTCGAAAATTTGACGACAGAAAGAGTCCATTACTGAAAATTGTTCCAGAAGACACCTATTGCTCTACTTTCGGAATAACCTTTTTGGCCCATTGCGCCGTTTCGTGGTTTCCCTACCATTCATCCTGCCACTGTTCCAAAGATCTGGATCTCTCTTCCTTTTTTGTCCGCTCGTAGATCTCTCTATCATACATCTTTTTTCTCTCATCACTAAAATGTGAATAGGCACTGTATGGAAATCATTGTCCATACAGTTTATCTTTAAATACTGGGAACAAAAAAAGGTTATTGAGTTCCAAGTAGAAGCTGTAAGGTGGATGACCCATCAATTCGATCTTATGTGTGTCCAAATACTCGTTTGCCCAGAATAGTCGCATTCCACAGTTCCCACCTTCCCAATTTTGTGAATGTATACCTTGAAGTACCCATATCCAGTTAGCGCCTAACTGAGGAAATAATCAGTCTCTCGATGGTTACAAGACACCTATCGCTCTACTTCCGGAATCAGCCTTTTGGTCCATTGCGCCGTTTCGTGGTTTACCTACCATTCATCCTGCCACTGTTCCAGAGATCTGGATCTCTTTACCATACAGCTTTTTCTCTCGTCTGCTAGAATGTGAATAGGCACTGTATGGAAATCGTTCTCTATACAGTTTATCTTTAAATACTGGGAACAACAAAAAGTTATTGGGTTCCAAGTCGGGGCTCTAAGGTGGATGACCCATCAATTCGATCTTATGTGTGTCCAAATACTCGTTTGCCCAGAATAGTCGCATTCCACAGTTCCCACCTTCCCAATTTTGTGAATGTATACCTTGAAGTACCCATATCCAGTTAGCGCCTGACTGAGGAAATAATCAGTCTCTCGATGGTTATAAGACACCTATCGCTCTACTTCCGGAATCAGCCTTTTGGTCCATTGCGCCGTTTCTTGGTTTACCTACCATTCATCCTGCCACTGTTCCAGAGATCTGGATCTCTCTTCCCTTTTTGTCCGCTCGTTGATTTCTCTACCGTACAGCTTTTTTCTCTCATCACAAGAATGTGAATAAGCACTGTACCTGTCACCACTTGCGAGATGGTTCGGTAGGCGCTGGCCACTCTTAGCGCCATTCTGCTCTGCCCTTCTTCCATCGCGCGCTTATAAAATGTTACTTTAAGTGCTTGTGCCCATATGAGGGCCGCATATAGGAGTATGAAGTGCATCACCCCGCTTAGTAGGGCCCTTTTCTTACTCGGTGGTCCCCCCACATTTGGCATGATTCTGGCGAGCTTTGGCACCCTGTCCTCTGCCTTCATAGCCACCTCTTTAGGTGCATCCAGACCGGTGCAACAAACAGCGCAAAACGTTTGCGAATATTTTGCAACAAGAATTCCGATGAGCGCGGATAACGTCTTAACTCCTGCAACAATTTTACGTTTGTCAGTGTTCGTTGATATTTTCATTCGACGTGCTCGCTGTATTAATCGCGAATAATGAGCGACGAAGAACTGCAAATTGCTTGCGCTTCATTTTTAGTACTATGTGATGCACTGCAAAAAAAAAAAAAAAAAAAAAAAAAAAAAAAAAAAAAAAAAAAAAACGTCGTTATACTGGATGACAAGCTTGTTTAGAAGTAGGGCCAGTTATAGAGCCTCCAATTTGCTTAATGATTTATCCATAGAAGATACAGGGCTACACAAGAATTTTTACCAAATGTGTGCAGTGGATTTTGATTAATTTAACTGGTCAATGCAAGTTTGCTTTTGATGTACCGACATCGCATGGAAAACACACAAATAGGTGTGAGCCATATATGTAATGCCCGGTTTCTCTAACAAATCTTAGGGTCTAGCTGTAGCTTAAGCTCAGCTTAGCTTAAAATTTCATTGCACCATAACCAATTTAACGCACTCTCAGCTTAAGCGGACCCTAAATGCCAAGTCGCCGACTTTTTCGGCTTGAGCTGAGAAAGTTAACCTCAAAAGCGAAATACGAACGTCAGCTTCTGCAATGTGCACCAAAGTGTAGATTTGTGTTCGTCGATTTATTCTGTAAGCTGGTGTTTTGAAGTGGTCGAGTGTTAAAAAATGGATTTTGTGGACTTGATAGATGACGTAAATGTATTTTCAACAGATCAAATGATTTTGAGAAGTACGAGGATGACCGTTTTTTGTACGATTTAAAATGTTGAAAGTGTGTGCTAGCTTAACTTTGCGTTTAATTTCTGGCTAATTTGGCTTTGGCCCAAAACATATTCCTTTTGTTTATTATTAACTGAATTTATACATATGTTTTTAATTTGCCTTATTGTCTTCCACTAACCCAATTTTTATTTACATTTTATTGCCATTATTTTTATCTAATGCAAGAAATTTAGATTTGTTTAAGGTGATAAAACAAATCGTTCAGAAAACTGTAAACATTCAACAAACATCTGTTATATCATCGGTGGTTATATAAACAAAAATAGTATTTGCGACGTTGTCATATAACCCCAAGCTCAAACGGTGTCTTGGGTAAAATAAGAAACAATTTGCCTCTGTGCAACACAATTTAAACTTAAGCTGGCCTTCATGATAGGTCGAGCTTGATTATTCTCTACTTTAAGATATGTTGGAGAAACCGGGCATAATACTCCTATATCGCCAGCTTGAGAGAGAAGTATGTCGCCGATAGTAGAGTGTAGACGATCGTTTCTCTCTCACGCAGTCTCGGATAGCCATAGGCGTCACATCTGTAAAATCGCCTACGTTTGCTTAACTTTCCTTTTCTCTACGTTCCTTTTTCACCACAGGACACAACGCCAATGCAATTTATGTATATTGGCATGCGTGTTGGCACACAATTACGATCTTGCAATCTTGCATCTCCTTCTGTCGGAGCGCTTTGTTTCTACAGTCAAAGATAGGATGTTGGCGATATAGGAGTATTAAGGTGCATCCAGACCGGTGCAACAAACAGCGCAAAACGTTCGCGTACGTTGCAGAACATCTCGGTTTGGACGGGAGCGCGCTCACGCCTATTCGTTCGCGCGCTGTTTTGCTCAGCGCAAAATGTTTTCCATGCGATGTCGGTACATCAAAGGAAATTTGCTTGTTTGTGCGCGTTAGTTTGGACGTGGAATGACACAGCGAGTCTGACGAACAAAAATGGAAACATCAACGAACACCGACAAACAAAAAATTGTTGCTGCAGTTTAGGAATTATCCATGCTCACCCGAATGCTTGTTGCAAAATGTTCGCGAACCTTTTGTGCTGTTTGTTGCACTGGTCTGGATGCACCTTTACATATATGGTGTGAGCGCGCTCCCGTCCAAACTGAGATGTTTTGCAACGTACGCGAACGTTTTGCGCTGTTTGTTGCACCGGTCTGGATGCACCTAATGAGCGGTCCGAAGGTATCCCTACCAAAAAGTTCAGGCAAACAAAAGGTCGTAAGGCACGCTGAATTAACGGTCTTTTGATCTTGGAGCGCTACACTTGCCACGTTACCAGTTTTAGTACAGAAACACATTTGCTTCTTAACGCTTCGAGAACGAATAACTTTTGTTGGCTTTTCTTCAAATTGAAACATTCAAACTACCTACTGGTCTTTTCCTTCTGGCTCATATGCATGTAAATCGCTTTTGGATATCAGTTGGTCAATTATTTGACCAAATTGAGATGTCATTTGGACATCACTGTGCTGGCTGGGCTTGAATGGATCTAAAAATGCTTTGAACTGTTTTAGTCTCGGAAGTTCCATCCAGTATTTGTGTTTGTCCTTTAATTGTTTATCCAGCATACTCTCTACACATGAAATACCACATGTGTGCTGTGGTCCATGTAGAATTCGGCAAAAAAAATTGAGACCAAGGCCGATATCTAAGTGAACGTCTAGAGGAATACCTGTTCCGTTATATCTTAATAAATTTTAGATTTTAAATAAGTGTATAATTATATATTTTTAGTTGTACATAATTTGATTGCCAGCAAAAATATCATGAAAGATGAGAGTTGATACTCCAGAACAATTTCTTTTTTCTGCTTGATCCATGCAAGAAATTCGTAGAAGAGGTTATAAAATAAAAACAGACCAACTGTCATTATACAATAATGTAAAATGTAGAGAAGTGAAAACGCACAATACAGTCCAATTGGAGTTTTTTTATTTTCTTTACCAGACACTTCTTCATGTTTTTCTATGCCCTCATGTCCATGCACAGTTTCAAGAGTTATCTTGTTATGTTCTGCTAGGGCATTTAGGTGTTTATGACAATCTAACACTATTTCCACTCTTTTCATTGCTTTAAGAAAAACTTGACTAGTTGTATCGAAAAAAATGGTCAATGATAACAGGCTTCCACAGGTAGAGTCAGTTGCCGACATTCTAAGTTACCGTGCTCGTCTAAATTACTGAAGAAGCTTCTTAAAATGACATTGAAACGTATCTATCTCGAAATTTGACACGGGAAACAAAATTTTCAAAAACTGCTAAGTGAGAGGTTGTTTTAGCTAAATATGCTCTACTCTAAGCTATATCCATTTTAAAATCCAGCAGGAAAATAATGACCATTTAGAATTTTTTTATTTAAACATTTAAGGTCAATAAAATCAACTCGTGGACAATTTGAAGTGACTACAATAATTTTGTTTTTATTGAAAACCGACAAAATATTTTTAGGTATTTCCGATTTTTCTTAAATGTGGAATGGAGACATTAAGTTCTTTCGCGAGAAATTGGAAATGCAAATTTTATATGGCACACTCGCGGAGTGAGAGTAATCGACCTACTTTGACTACAATTTTGCTAGATAAAACAAATTTATACTTTTCCATAGAAACTTAAAGTCTTTTGGGAACTTGTAAGAAACGGTTACGATCAGAAGGTGCCAGTAAAAAGTTTTTTTTTAACAAGTTTTCTCGGATTTATTGAAATTGGTGCAGATATTAAAATATCAAGTAATTATATTGGTCGAGATGTAAAATGATAATTTAGATAAAATAAATACTAAATATATGTTTAAACAGTTAAGGCAACATATAGTTTTCTTTTTCTACAAAGTTTGTGAGCGGGAACGGAACGTAGAACGAAATTGAGGAATTGGTAGAAAAACAACAAGATTAATTGACTTGATGTATAGAAATACGAAGCTTGTTTGTTGAATTACAGCTCTTTAAATAATTTGTGTTCATATTGAAAATGTTTTTTTTTTTTCAAAAGTTAATACATTTTTTAAAATATATTACCAAACATATTTAAATGACTATTCCTATATTTTCTAAAACATATCAATCAAAACCAAATATTGAATTAACATTCATTAAAAAAAAGGGGCGCCAACTATTCATATATTTTATAGCTAATGCGAAATAAATAGCAAATGTAACGTTTGATATAATTCAAATCTAGTTCTTTCTGATCATAAAAAATTATTTAGGGGCAAACATTAAATTAACTAAAGAAAAAAACAACTTAACCTAACAACATATTGGTTGGTCTGTAATATTGGTAATATGAGCGTTTCCTGAATATAGAAAAGCAGTCGATAGCTTAGTATGTGTAAACATAGATGGCGCTGGGCTAGATAATGAAGTCATTCAAGGTTGGAATTAGCATCACCTTCTTAATCATCTATCGATAAAATATTATAGTACGTACCTGTGCTACGGAGGTTCTTTAAGATTAGTACCTGGACGACCGAGCTTTGTTTATTTTTTTCTATTTTTCCTATTTTTCCTGTTTTTTCCTATTTTTTCCTATTTTTTCTTATTTTTTCCGTTTGTTCCTATTTATCATTATTTTTTTATATATTTTTTTTACATATATTTTCTCCTGTTTTTCATTATTTTTTCCTGTTTATCATGATTTTTTCTTGTTTTTCATAAAACTCCATATTTTTAGCTATTTTTTACTATTTCTCCTCGTTTTCCATATTTTTCCTTTTTTCCAAATTTTTCCCTATTTTCCATATTTTTCCATATTCTCTGTTTTTTTTTGTCCCTAATTTCCTTATTTCCTTTTTTGTCTTACTTTTTCCTGTTTTTAAAATTTTTTAATATTGTCCCCTATTTTTCCTGTTTTTCATAATTTGACCTTATTATTCGCTATTTTTTATTTTCCGTATCTTTCCATGTTTCCCTCTTTTTCTCTAATTTATCTATTCTGAACTATTTTTTCTTTTTTCCCATTTTTTCCTAATTTCCTTATTTTTTTTCCCTATTTGTCGCTTTATAGTCCCTATTTTTTCCTATTATTTCCTATTTGTTTCTATTTTCCCACATTTTTCCCTGTTCTTTCCTACTTTTTCACTAGTTTTTTCTTTGTCTCCATTTTTTAATATTTTCCGATTTTCACTATTTTCCCATAAGTTTCTTTATTTTGCTCAATTTTTCTCTATTCTCCCTATTTTGTTCTATTTTCCCTATTTTCCAATATTTTCACTATTTTTACCCATTTTCGTCTAAATTTCGCTTTTTCACTATTTTTCCGATTTCTTTCTGTTTATTCCTCATTTTCATTGTTTTTTCTATTTTTCTTATTTCTTTCCTATTTGTATCTTATAATCCCTATTTTTGCGTATTTTGCTCTAGTTTCCCTATTTTTTCCTATTATTCGCGATTTTTCCCATTTTCCCCCATTTTTTCCTTTTTTCTCAATTTTTGTAATTTTCTGCATTTTTCCCAATTTTTCCACTATTTTCCCATATGTTTCCTTATTTTTCGCTATTTGTCTCTTACAGTCATTATTCTTGGGTATTTTGCCCCTAAATTTTGTCCTATTATTTACAATTTATCGCCATTTTCCACTATTTCCCATTTTTTTTTTTTTTTTTTTTTTTTTTTTTTTTTTTTTTTTTTTTTTTTTTTTTTTTTTTTTTTTTTTTTTTTTAAACAAACCTATACACCGTCGTATATATAGTAAATTGGTCTGAAGTACCTTTAAACTTAGAAAGACCCACGTTGTGAAGTCATTTAAATTGGTATGTTATTTTTTTTTGTACTGTTTTCTCAGGGTGAGTTCAATCAAAAAAAACTGTATTCCAATAATAAATCAAATTAAATATCTTTCATACTCCTTTAATAACACAAAATTCAATTTATAATGACCGAAAATATTTAGGGGGAATTTGACCAATAAAAAAAATTCCAGATGGGTTATTTTTTTTTGGTTACAAAATATTAAGCCAAACATATAAAAAAAAATTTAGTCCACTTCTAAAAAGTAAATATCTCTTTTAAACATTGTATTTTTGTTATCCTTTTTACTTTTATACATCCATTTTATATTCTTCTTTCATAAATTTCTATTTTTCTTTATTTTTAAACCTTTTTTTGAAACATTTCTCAAATATTTGTAAATATTAATTTTTTTATTTTTGTATAAAAATCTCCCGCCAATAATAATTAATCAATCATTAAAAAAAAATATTTTTTTACACCGACTTTGCCTTTTTTGTCCAAACAAAATAAAATCTATACTCAAACTATCATGCATAAACACCTTAAATTTTTATTCCTGTCATACTGACATATGACACTTACTTATCACCTTTCATTTTATTCAAATATACAATACATAAAACAGTACCAAAATTATACATAAAACAAACCATTTTAATAGATATAGTTATTATATGTAAGCCACTGTTTTCGCCCTTTCCTACCCCTTAAAATCAAAATTTCGCAAAATCGTTTTTTAATGGGTATCAGTCAATCAGTCAGGATTTTTCCGCTTATATTATGGATTACATGGCGCAGTCAGTAGGATAAAGACAATACGACAATAACCAGTTTAAGACAAGCTACAGTGCACTTACAATAAAAATTGGAAAAATTGGGTATCAATTAACAAAATTTTATATTAAAATGTACCAATGAACTTATTTAGTAGGAACGAATTTATTTGTTTTATATTAATGAATGAATAGCTTAAAGAATCTAGTTGATTATGTTGATTTTCATTGGTATTATAATATTCAATAATTAATAAAAATCAATAAAAGGTAATTAATATATTTTGAAAGTGGCGCTGCTTCTTGACCAATAATTAACGTTTTACTTTCTACAGCATGCCAAGATTCTAGCTTTGTTCGTTTGTAGAAAAATTTGACATACTTCTTTCCTTCTTTTAATCATAACAAAAGAAAACGAGAGTTGAAAGTTTTATCGATATGACAACATAGACAAATATAATCTGTTTCAATTAAACCACGTCACAAGCTGCTATAGCCCCAATTTTTAAATTTTAAGAATTAATTACAGCCGCAGGATCGGTCTCAAAAGTGCTGGACCCGGTGCAATGTGTTATGATAGGCCAAAATTATAAAATAAAAATATAAAAAAAAATCATTGGATGAGTCCATTAGGGTTGAGGCGCAAAATGTACACAGGACTAAATCAAAATAACTTTCTGATTTTAAAGGGAATTAGTAGAGGCACATATTGTAGTAAAAAAATAATAAAATGTTAACAGCAAATAAGAAATATTTTTACAGTCATTTCAAAACTGGTCTTTATAAAATAAGAATCAATATTAGTTCTGACTCACTGGAAACAATAATAAAATACAGTATTTCCCGTAGAAAATTAAATTGCAGTTGTTTATTTGTTCAAATGTTGGTACATTAATAAATGTAGTATAAAACTAGAATTATTTGTCGTAAATTTTATTTTTAGTTGAAAATTAATACTTCATATTATTTCTATACTTTACATTTAATATTTGCTCAAATAAAATATATAATATTTTAAAAAAGTTTAGTATAGTATCGATAAGAAAATTAAGAATAAGGTTTTATTAATAACAAAAATTGTATGATCCTTAAAAAATATTCAATAGTGCTGAATTACTACTGGCAGATCCCTCTAGTTGGATTTTTTACGTATGCGCTATGAATCTTAACCAGATTGAAAATATGAAGGAAAATGAACCAAGCAATGCTAAATTTTCGATGAGGAGGTTTCGAATGAGTTTTATTTTTATTGAATATTGATTTATGGATATTTCCTAGGGGAAATAACTGAACCGACGAGGAACGGGAGCAAACCGCAGAGATTACCCTTTTGCAAAGAAAAAATATTGAAAAAATTAGCATAAGTATAATGAGTAGGAAAGTTATGGTAACGGAAGTGTATTAATAACCTTCTAAGGGTATTAAAATCCTAATCAATTTTCAATTTTTCTTATCTATAGAATTAACCAAAAGAAAACTTTTTGGTTACTTCCATTTTAATAAAACGAAGTGTACAATATTCATAAAAATTTTCAAAATTATTAATGAAACCAAATATTTTTTTTTGGCTTTTGATTTATATTTTGTTAATTATGTATTGGGTTGGAAACTCGCGTCAAACATTTGATTTTAAAAGTATAACCTCTCATAAAACTAGTTGATAATGACAATCCGATTGTGACAATTTAATTATATCGGTGACTATGAAAATTTTTAAGCGTTTTATCAAAGAATACCTATCAATAAAGAACGAAGGCTACGGTATTTGCATGGACCGAAATTTGTACGCGCATGCGCGAATTATATTAGTTATACGTCAATGTACTATATTTTTGAATAAATGGCGGATTGTTTGTTCATTTGCTTTATTTTATATTATTTTACTGTAAATATTGCTTTGTATTCTAAACATATTTATAAAATGAATTTAAATGAATTTTTGTCTGTACCCGAACGGATAGATCGAGAGTGGTGTAAAAGAGTAACAAAGCCGAACTCAGCTTTTATATTAGTTATCCGTCACTTGTCACAAAAATTTTTGCCCTTCCACCATTAAAGAAATTTCGCCGGCCTTCGCTTCTTGGTATATATGTATTCTTTGGTTTTATAAACAAACTTGCATGAAATGACAGTTGTTAGATTATTTTGACAACTGACATTTCTAGTAACTATTCAGTATTGTATTATTTGGATTTTCTTAAAACCATTTGATATAGGTGATTCAAAACTGAAAATCAGTACACATATATTGTGATTTTTTGCAAAAATGGATGAAGTGGTAAAGGAACAAGACAAAGTCGCTGTGCTCAATATGGTTAAAGATAAAAAAGATATCCATTTTGGAGCTTTTTCACCTAGCATTAGCTTTCAATAGAACGAGAAAACTGGAAAGCAAATCCGAGACCAAACTAAGCAAAATTGAAGGAAACCTGCTATGGGCAAGTATTACTGAACTTTCATTCTCTACTAAAACATCTAACGTTTATTAAAAATAAGAATTATAAATGTTTACTAATGATTTATTACTTTTTCAGGTAAATGGGATAATCAAAAGACAACAGCAACAGGAGGGTGAGCTAATTGCAAAAAAACTATTCCAGTTCATTAGTGAAATTGTTGGGAAAATTATCCATCAATCGATGGACTTCTACTTCCCGAATATTCTGGATGTGCAGATCCGGCTTCAATTTCATATTCCGAAAATAAGGATATAGAAGATGTTGGTGATACTCTTGAAAATGAAATACTAACAGAGCCGAGTTCAAGTGTGGCGCAGGAAAAAAAATAACAAGAGTCTTAACAAAAGACAAACCCTTTACAAAACCAAAATTGCTGAAAAGAGAAAGATTTCTAACGAGGAGGAGGAAATTCGTGATAAAAGCAATCTTCTTGATATAGAAATATACAGTACAAAACGGAAAATTATCGAGATGTGAAATTTTTAACATTAATTCGTGAAATTAATATTTGACAACACGTTTCGTGAAATAACTTATGCGATTATCGATAGTCACGATACCACTCGTTGTATTATATATGAGTCGTTTTAACTTTTTAAACGTATCCTATCAATTATAAAAAATATCTCACATGAAAAAACGCATGATTTAGAAGTCGATACATTTGTTAAACATTTCTTTGAAATCATAAAAAATCTCTTGTTTCTAAACCTGGCAGATTTTTTTATTAAGGGCTATTCAACATTTTGAAAGTGATTTTTGAATTTTTTTATAATAAAAGTGTGTTTTAAAGACTACCTGACAACATTAAAATATAAACAAAAAACTTAATGTTCCGGAATTAATTTGCATGTAACCATGGGCTGGCGTTTTAAGCATTGGAAGTTTTATAATTTAGTCTAATTAAAAAAAAATTCAAGCAGTATGTAACTTTCGCGACATGTATCCACGAATACTTTTTCAGATATTTTGACATTTTTTTATTTTTGACAGGTGACAGTTGGAGAAATAATTTTGACTGTTCTGAATAGAGTTTTTCAAGGGTGTTCAAATGACATATTGCAAGTCAAATTCCGTAACATATTGCATCTCCTCAATCGGATTAGACGTGTGGCCTCTAAAGTGGAAGAATACACACAGACAGACAGATTTCTATCTGGAAATGGTCTTAATCATCTCAGGTGGCCTGAAAATGGATATTTCCATCTTTATCTCGAAAATTTTTTTTAGCTCGTTCACAATACTTTCCCTTCTTGGAGGTGGGGCGGGAAAGTAAAAATGAGAGAACGATAATTTTAAACAAATTTAGTTGTTAAATATTTGTAATACAAATTATAGAATTATGCATTATTGACAAAAAAAAAAAAATTCAAATTCAATAAACAATAACTGCGTGGCGATTAAAATAAGAATCGCGTAATCATCATTTTTTTAAAACAAAATTAATTTTTTTTCTGGATCATGTTGAGGTTATTTGTTTATATTTTAAGGTTGTTATGTGATACTTGAAACACACTTTTAGTATAAAAAAAATAAAAATCCGTTTACGAAAATTGTGAATTTTATGTAAATAAGTTCACATTTTTCGGTATTTATCTTGACTCATAATATTTTGATGTAAAATGTTGCTTTTCGTTTCATGAATGATTTTCTTAAAAATCAAGCTACTTTCTTTTTGTAAAACGACATCAACCTAAGAATCTTGGACGAAGTTACCTATTTGAGAGTATGCTTCATGCGTACTCTAAACTGAGCGACTGAAGTAAAAAGAACTCTTGACAAAGTTAGGAGATGAACTTCTCTCATCGGATCCTTGGGTGGTAAATTTTGGAGATGTAACCCCTAAATCCTACTATACACATACAAAACCTACATTTGTCCAATCATGGACTATAGATCTCTAAAATTCTCCACCCTCCCTCCTCATCTCTTGCACGACGTCACGGCAACCGAGATGAGGATCCTAACGAAATCCTCCTACCTCCTCTGGCGCTTGCCATCTAACGAAATCTACAATATGACACCAATGACTTTCAATACTTTGGAAGAAGAATGGACAGTTCCAAAACACATGCTCAGGAAACACTACGGACAAAATAGACAGTTGACAGGATCAAAAGAATACTACCAAGAACACCACTAAAGAGATTTACTCAAACAAATCTGAAGATTATACATGAAGCAAAAATCTTCCGGACGAGCTCCTAGATGTCATAGATCTCCCATGGAGTCCATTCTCTCAGAGCTTCACCTCCCTGACGGCTCTTAAGTATCAAAACATAATCACATGAGTCAAATGTCTTTCTAATTTTTTCCTTTTTACACCAACATGCAAACACAGTATTCCCGAAAAGGAGTACTTCTACTCCTACAGCAGGATACAAGGAACAAATACTATACCAGGACAAATTAACGAGGAGAGTTTAGCAGGTATATTCCTGACTCTGCCTGCAGAGTAATCAGGGACGAGTCCTGCACTACTTATGCAAAAAAGATTATCGCCTCCACAACTCAGGTGTAATCTTTTTTTTTAACCGGGTGTCCCATTATATTTTTCGGTATTACAAGAGCTTATAACTTTTAAACGAATAAAAACAGATACATGCGGTTATCACTAAAATACTTCACAATGATGCAAGTTTTGTTTAGACTCATCAAAGTTTTTTTCTTGCAATCCGTTAACAAAAAAAGAAAACGGCGTTTTTTTTGTAGGCGTATAATTAAACATTAATTAATCAGTTAATTGAGCAACGATTTAAAAAAACTTTAACCGGCAGATAGCTGAAAGACGTGGCTTTCGTGTTATCAGAAAATATACATGGTGTTACATTTAAAAAAATCAAACAAAAAAAAATTAAAAAAAGCCAATTTATTTTTTGGTTAATGGAAAGTGATAAAAAAACTTCGTTGAGTCTAAACAAAACTTGCATCATTGTGATGTATTTTACTGAAAACCGCATGTATCTGTCTTTATTCGTTTAAAAGTTATAAGCTCTTGTAATACCGGAAATATAATGGGCCACCCGGTATATATATATTTAATAAAAGTGCAATAAAATGTACTAAATAATTTTGACCAGTTTTAGCACTCAAATAGTACTTTGTACGTCACTGAAAAGGTTATAGATTGCTTTTATATCAACCGCCAGTAAGGTAATTAAATCTGAAGTTCAGCGAAATAAGTTTTGCGTAATTGGGTATACAAATAATAGGCAGATCGTATTTCAGAGAATTTCTTAAAAAGTAGCCTAATTAGTGAGGAGTGATAAAAATATATTTATACAATTTCTTTAAAAAAATTTTATTTTAATTATGGACTTTCACAAATTATCATAATATACAAATATTTAATGCTAAAACAAAATTTTTTTTGAAATATATCTAAAAGAAGCAAAATTTCCAGCATCTATCTATAATATTGTCATCAGATAATGATAATAAATTGATTTGAGGAAGTCCAGTCGCCAACATTCTGCACAAAGTCACAAACACCGAAAATGGATAGAGGAACTTTTGGTTTCGGTGAGATATTGCCGATAGAAATGGTTCAAGCTAAATTAAATCCACATAAATCACATAGCCCTTGTACAAATCCAGAGACAAATCCACCAGGGATGCTTGCAGAATATTGGAAAGGAGACACTAGATAATAATAAGCTTTGTTGTAATTCTAATAAAGGTAGATATCCCCAAGGAAATTTTAATGTAATTTAGGCATTCAACGTAAGTAATTTTTCAATGGATAAGTCCGACCACAATGTAGATGGAAATAAAATTACTTTCATCATTTTTTTTCCAGCATATAATGCCATTAAGAAATTGTACTAGGCAAGAGAGAAATCCCAAAGTGGTGATAAAAAATAATGAAAGTCGCTGTTCTTTAAATGTAAATTATGGACAAATCGAAAGACAAAAAAGTATCTAAACAAGTTTTCAAATACGATTTTTTATAAAAGATGCAAAACGAACAAGTTTTTTTTTAAAGAAATATCCCGGTATGTAATTTAGTTTTGACTGAAATTAAAATAAAATAAAGAGCGTGTATACATGAAGCTGCACTTTATTCTGAAACTTAAGAACTAATCAAGTTTGCTTTTAAGGCCATAGGAACTAGCTCAGTTAATTTTGAGTCTAGACACTAATCCAATTTGTGTTAGAGGCCCTATTAACTGGTCCAGTTTACTTTTAAGCCCTAAGAACTAGATCAATTTGCTTTTGAAGCCGTAGGAACTAGCCCAGTTAATTGTGAATCTAGAAAATAATCAAATTTGTGTTTAAGACCCTATCAACCAGTCAAGTTTGATTTTAAGCCCTAAGAACTAGTCCAATTTATTTTTCAAGCCTTAGAAACTAGCCCAGTTAATTTTGAGTCTAGAAACTAATCCAATTTGTGTTTAAGGCCCTATTAACTAGTCCAGTTTGCTTTTAAGCCCTAAGAACTAATTCAGTTTGCTTTTCAGGCCATAGGAACTAGCCCAGATAATTTTGAGGGCCTAGGACCTATTCCCTATCTTGAGGTCCCGATATAGATATCTGTTTTTAAAGTACCAAGAAACATTAATATTACTTCTCAGTACTTTATTCTGAAACTTAAGTACTAACCAAGTTTGCTTTTGAGGCCCTAGGAACTAGCCCAGTTAATTTTGAGCAGCTGGAAACTGATCCAATTTGTGTTTAAGGAACTATTAACTAGTCCAATTTGCTTTTAAGCCCTAAGAACTAGTCCAGTTTGATTTTCAGGCACTAGAAACTACCCGAGTTAATTTTGAGCACCTGGAAACTTATCCAATTAGTGTTTAAGGCCCTGTTAATTAGTCCAGTTTGCTTTTAAGTCCTAAGAACTAATCTAGTTTGCTTTTGAGGCCGTAATAACTATCCCAGCTTATTTTGAGGGCCTAGGACCTATTCCATATCTTGAGGTCTCGATATAAATATCTGTTTTTAAAGTACCAAGGATAATTAACAATACTTCTCAGTACTTTATTCTGAAACTTAAGAACTAACCAAGTTTACTTTTGAGGAACTAGCCCAGTTAATTTTGATCGATTAGAAACTAAGGATTAAGGCCCTAACTAGTCCAGTTTGCTTATTCCTTATCTTAAGGTCCCGATATAGATATCTGTTTTTAAAGTACCAAGAATCATTAACAATACTTCTCAGTACTTTATTTTGAAACTTAAGAACAAATCAAGTTTGCATTTAAGGCCATAGTAACTAGCCCAGTTAATTTTGAGTCTAGAAACTAATCCAATTTGTGTTTAAGGCCCTATTAACTAGTCCAGTTTCCTTTTAAACCCTAAGAACTAGTCCAATTTGCTTTTCAGGCCTTAGGAACTAGCACAGTTAATTTTGAGCCTAGACACTAATCATATTTTTGTTTAAGGCCCTATTAACTAGTCCTGTTTGCTTTTAAGCCCTAACAACTAATCCAGTTTGCTTTTGAGGCCATAGAAACCAGCCTATTTCCTTTCTTGAGGCCCCGATATAGATATCTGTTTTTAAAGTACCAAGGATTATTAATAATACTCCTCAGTACTTTATTCTGAAACTTAAAACTTAAGAACTAATCAAGTTTGCTTTTGAGGCCATAGTAACTAGCCCAGTTAATTTTGAGCACCTGGAAACTAATCCAATTAGTGTTTAAGGCCCTATTAACTAGTCCAGTTTGCTTTTAAGCCCTAAGAGCTAATCCAGTTTGCTTTTGAGGCCATAGGAACTAGCCCAGCTAATTTTGAGGGCCTAGGGCCCATTCCCTATCTTGAGTTCCCGATATAGATATCTGTTTTTAAAGTACCAAGAAGCATTAACAATACTTTATTTTGAAATTTAGGAACTAATCAAGTTTGCTTTTGAGGCCCTAGGAACTAGCCCAGATAGTTTTGAGCATAGAAACTAATCCAATTAGTGTTTAAGGCCCTATTAACTAGTCCAGTTTGCTTTTAAGCCCTAAGAGCTAATCCAGTTTGCTTTTGAGGCCATAGGAACTAGCCCAGCTAATTTTGAGGGCCTAGGGCCCATTCCCTATCTTGAGTTCCCGATATAGATATCTGTTTTTAAAGTACCAAGAAGCATTAACAATACTTTATTTTGAAATTTAGGAACTAATCAAGTTTGCTTTTGAGGCCCTAGGAACTAGCCCAGATAGTTTTGAGTATAGAAACTAATTCAATTTGTGTTTAAGGCCCTATTAACTAGTCTAGTTTGCTTTTGAGCCCTAACAACTAGTCCAGTTTAATTTTGAGGCCGAAGGAACTAGCCCAGCTAATTTTAAGGTTCTAGAAACTTTAAAATTTGTTTTTCAGGCCCTACAACTTTTTCTAGTTTTTTTTAATGCCCTTCCAAATAGACCACTTTGCTGTTACAACCATAGGAACTAGTCCAGTTTATTTTTGGTGCCCTAGGAAGTAGTTCAGTTTGCTTTTGAGTCCCTAAAAACTAACCCAGTTAATTTTGAGGGCATAGGAACTAAACCAATTTGTTTTTAAGGCCCTACGAACTTTCCAGTTTGTTTTTCATGCCCTAGGAAAAAAATATTAAAATTCATATCTTTCTTAACCAATAATTTCCAAAAACCAAAAATTTCAGCCGAAAATTTCAATTTTTTTAAGAACTAAAAAATTCAAAAATATTAAAATATTCATAACTTTCAAGTAACAAAAACATGTAGATAATTTCAAAATTTCAAGATTCAAAAATTTCGATAATTTCGGAAATTTCAAAAATTTCAAGTTCCGCAATTACAAAAAAATCAAAAAGCTTCAAAAATTTAAAAGTTTCGTGTAATTTGTTTTCGATATTTTCAATTTTTTTTAATTTTACAAATTTTAAACTGTCAAAAGTTTTGAAAATTTATAAAAATGCCAAAAAGTTCAAGATTCAAAAATTTCAAATTTCGAAGTTTCTAAAATTTCAAAAATTTCATGTTTCATATATTCCAGAAAAGTTTCAAAAAGGTTAAAAAAACTTAAAATTATTGAGTTTGGTTTGGTTTGGTTTCAATAATTTCAAGAATTTAAAAAAATATCGATAATTTCAAAAAAACCAAAAATTTCAGCAGAAAATTTCAAATTTTTTTAGACATTTCAGAAAAATGACAAAAATTTCGATAATTTCAAGATTCAAAAATTTTAGGATTCAAGAATTTCAAGCATTTCAAAAAATTCAAAAAAGCTTCAAAAATTTTGTTTTATTTTCGAAATTTTGAAATAAAGAGCTTCGAGAATTTCACAAATTTTAAAAAAAATGTCAAAACTTTCGAAAATTTCAAAAATATTAAACAAATTTTGAAAGTTGCAGATTTCAGAAAAATGAGAACAAGAAAATTTCATGTTGGGTATTCCAGAAAAAATTCAAAAAGATTCAAAAATTAAAAAAAACTGAGTTTAGTTTGTTTTTGAAAATTTCAAGAATTTCAAAAATATGTTTTAAAAATTTCAAGACAATATTGAAATTTTAAAACATTCATTCAAAAATATCGAAAATTTCTGTAATTTCAAAAATAATTTTTGATTTTAAGATTTTTTTGTTAAAATCCATTAACTAATTCCATATGAATATTAATGAGACCTCTAATCACTTCTCATACAATAAATATTAATCCATTTGTTCATTTTAAAACCAGATAGACCAACTTCCAATTTAAAATGAAAAAATCTAAATCCTACATCTTCGTTTTTTCGCCACCTTTCATTTCAACATTCAAATGCTTGCGTTTGATTCAATTTGCCGGCACTCTCAGCTACGAAATACGGAAGCGTATATATAAAGGGATTAGGCAAAACAGCGTGGATTTCGGTTAAATAAGAGTAAAAATCCCTGATTGCATACATGGATTTTAGGATGGATCTAGATGTTTATTTTTTTAAGAAGATTAAAGAGACCCTATTGAAAACTCTTGAAAGCCCAAATGTCAGGATTTAATGTCCCATTTTTTTTAATTATAATTCAATTATAAAATTATAATTGTTATTTATCAACCAATAAATCGTGTTCAGAAAAAATAAATCGCGAAATTTTGAATTTCGGAATATTTATGAAAATGAGTGATCATAATTATATCTCGCATTGATAAGTAGTCTGGGGAAGCAGTTTAAAGGTCACAAGACAATTTGGAAGTGGACTATAAAAAGGCAAAAAAATCCGAATAAACATCAAACTTGGAAACTAATGACGTATTATAACGTGCCAGAACGTCAAATAAATATGACGTCAAAAATTGACGTCGCACAATGAGGCAATATCGGAATTACCCGGCCAAAACTAATTAATTAAAATTATGAAAGTTTCATGAAATATGTATGGTTGGGTTTAGGGACAACTACCTGTATCCTAAAAATAAGGTTTCCGGTTCAGAGCATCGGAGAGCCGATGTTAGTTGGCGTTTGAGTGTGTGACTCTACGATCTGAGGGAAAAACAGACGCGGCCATAGTAGTTAAAGAAGTTCATTTTTCGACACCAACTAGAGCTAAAAAATACAGAAAAGCCTACAAAGAAAAGGATGACAAAGTAGAGGAGCTATGTGGAGAACGGGCTTTATCGGTTCTAGTCGAAGCAAAACAGACTAGACATCAATATGAGGTAGTACGAAGTGAAGACAAAAGGTGACTCCCATCAGAAAAAAAGATTCAGGATACTAAAAAACATTGTTATCCAAACCGTGAAGCTGTAACAATTACTAAGACGAATGCTGAAGTAAAGTTGCAAGCATTACTTGACCACACCGTGAAGCGTATTGTTAAAGTGCAAAATGATGTTTTGCAGTCTTTAATAGAAGATGAACTTCAGTATTTGACATTGGAATGTAAATGGGGATGTGATGGAAGCTCGGGGTTCACCCAGTACAAACAAAATTTGAAAGCGGTGATGATTCAGATGCCAGTATATTTTTGACATCCCTTGTGCCTATTCAACTTATATCTAGCAAGTCATATAAGGTAGTATAGAGGTCTGCATATCCCATAGTTTATTATTTACAATGATTGATGGCAAAGTATGCAATGCTGTAACCTCCACAACCTCTACTCAGAAGTGCTACATTTGTGGAGAGATCTGCAAAAATTTTAACAAAATTGATAATGTGTTAAAGAAAAATATAAATATAAGTTCGCTGTCTTTTGGACTATCAAGCCTCCATGGTTGGATAAGATTTTTTGAATATCTGCTACACATGGCATACAAACTGTCCATAAAGCAATGGCAAGCTAGAGGCGAAGAAAATAAAAAGATCGTGGCAGAGAAGAAGAAAAAAATTCAAGAGGATTTTAAGGCCAAACTGGGCTTAATATTGGATCAACCTAATCCAGGTTTTTTCAGTAGCAACAATGGAAATACGGCTCGTCGTTTTTTTGAAAATTTTTCACTTTCGTCAGAAATTACAGGGATAGATAAAAATATTATTAAACGTGTGAAAATTATTTTACAAACTATATCCAGTGGATTCCATATTAATCTAGAAGAATTTTTTTAAAATTATGCAAAGCTTTTAGTTGAAAAATATCCATGGTACAATATGCCGACTACAGTATATAAGGTTTTAATTCATTCAAGTGATATAAAAACATTTTTAATTCCAATTGGCCAGCTAAGCGAAGAAGCTCAAGAAGCATTAAATAAGGATGTAAAAAGATATAGGGAAGGCTTTGCATATAAATGCTTCAGAAAGCAGGAAGATATTTTTAATAGACTTCTTCTATGTTCAGATCCAGTTATATCAACTATCAGAAAACTTCCTAAACGAAAATCAAAATCTTTCGAAAAAGACACTTTAGATTTGCTCCAGAAGTGCTGTCACCGCAGATGGATGACTATTCAAACGAATATTCCTTGGAAGATTCTGAGGAGGATTAACTTTTTTGTAATGTTATATTAAACATATTTTTAATGTGCAAAAATAAACTTAAACGAAGTTGTTTTATAGTAGAATTCGTCTTTTAATCGATTAACATTTCCTTGATATAAGAATTTTAACGAAGTACTTAAAATAATTAAATCTGTATGAAATTTTTTTGGTGCTACCATTTCAATCAACAAAAAAAGAAACATCCTGTACCATTTTTAAAAATCATGCAAAGATTTTTTTAAATTTTTAAACACCCTGTAAAATGTTTAAAAATAATGCAAACATCATTTTCTTAATATTTAAACAAATATAAGTTGATTTCAATGATGTTTGTTAAAAGATTAGGTTTTGGCCAGAATTTTAAAATTTTGCCCCACGACGCGTCCGCATTTATAACTCAAAAATGAAAAGAGATAGAGACAAGCATTCAAAACTGGTTTTACAAACCGGAACCGGAAGAGATATTACCGGTTTTAAAAATAGCATTCCGGCGTGAAATTAAACGCTGAATCGAAATTTGAAAACAGATTTGAGATATCTTTTACGGTTCATTCTAATTTTTGTTTAGAAGTCGTCACGTGCCTGCTAAAGCTCAGGCGCTTCTGACTTGTTTTTTATTTTCCTCATTTTTCACCATTTCTTCGTGTTTTTCCCCGTTTTTGCAATTTATCCCTATTTTTCCATATTTTCCCGGTTCTTCCCTATTTCTTCCTATCTTTCCATACTTTTTTTATATTTTTCCTTTACAAACCGGAACCGGAAGTAATACTACCGAATCGATATTTGAAAACAGACTTGAGATATCTTTTACGATTCATAAGATAATTGATGTTTTGTTTAGAAGTCGACACGTGCCTGCTAACGCGCAGGCGCATATGACTTTTATTTTTACCTATTTTTCCTCATTTTTTACCATTTTCCGTATTTTTCCCCATGTTTTGCAATTTATCCCTATTTTACCCTATTTTTTCATATCTTAACTGTTCTTCCCTATATTTTCGTTTCTTCATACTTTTTTATGTTTTTTCTTATTTTTCTCTAATTTCTCCATTTTTCCTATTTTAGCCCATTTTCCCGTTTTTCATAATTTTTTCTTGGTTTTTTGCCTATTTTTACTATCCTTTATTTTCCAGTATTTTTCACTATTTTCCCATATGTTCCAGATTTTTCTAATTATCTCTAATTTCCCTATTTTTTCTACATATGTCTGATTTTTTCATATTATTGCCGTTTTCCCTATTTTGCTCTATTTTTTTCTATTTTTCCGAATTTTTCATATTCATCCTGTTTTTCATTGTTTTTTCCTATTTTTTTCCCTATTTATTTCTGTTATTTTCTATTTTTTCATATTTTTCCATTTTCCATTATGTTCGGCTATTTTTTTCTATTTTCACTATTTGCCCATACACTTCCTTATTTTTGTCGAATTTCACTATTTTTTTCCTATTTGTCTCTATTTGTACTTATTTTCCCTATTTTGCACTATTTTATTTTACTTTTTATTTCTTTTTAATTATTTTCCCTGTTGACCTATTTTTTTCTATTTTCCTTTTTTCTCTTCCCCTATTTTTCACTATTTTTGCATGTTTCGCTGTTTCTATAATTTTCCTATTTTTTCCTATTTATCTATATTTCTTTATATTTTTCCTGTTTATCATTATTGTCTTGTTTTTCCCTATTCCACTTTTTCCTTCTTTTTTCATATTTTTCACCATTTTTAGACCCTATTTTTCCCTATTTTGCGCTGTTTTTTCCCAGCTCTTTCTATTTTTACTATATTCCCCATTTTTTTTACCTATTTTCCAATATTTTTCACTTTTATTACCAGTTTCCTATTTTCTAGTATTTTCCATGTTATTTTTTAGTTTCTCTGTATTTTCCCCAGTTTTCAATATTTTAGTAAAAGTTTCCTATTTTCCAGGTTTTTCTCTTTTTTCCATATTTTGCCCAATTTTTCAAATTTTTTTTTAAATATTTAAAATTCTCCTTTTTCCCTATTTTCAACTATTTTTCATATTTTTTTTGAAATTTTCTGATTTCTCCCAATTTTCCCATTATTACCAAATTTGCGCATTTTTCCCTGTTTTGTCCTATTTTTTCCTAATTTTCCTACTTTTCCAATTTTTCTCTTTTTACCCCATTTTCCTCTATTTGTTTCCTATTTTCCCCTATTTTGTACTATTTTTCCCAAATTTTCCTTTTTGCACTATTTTTCGCAAGTTTTCCTATTTTTCACTATTTTACTTTATTTTTCTAATTTTTTTACTACTTATCCCTAGTTTTCTCTATTTTCCCTATTTTCTCTATTTTTTTTATTTTTCCTTTTATTTTAATTTTTCCTATTTCTTTCTTATTTGTCGTTATTTCTCCTATTTTATTTATTTTTACTTCTAGTTTCCTATTTGTACTTGTTTTTTCTTATTTCGACCAATTTTCAAATTTTCCAATTTTTTATAATTTTCCCGTTTTTCTCTATTTTGCTCCATTTTCCACGTTTGTTTCATATTTTTTCTGTTTTTCGAATTTTTCTACATTTTTCCCTACTTTCCCTATTTTTACCTTTTTTTCCCTATTCTTATTCTATCACCATTACCCGCTCGAGTAAGTGCGTCAACAATTCGATATACTTATTCTATTTAAGCCACCCTTTTTCACCCTTTTCTACCCCTTAAAATCAAAATTTCGCAAAATCTTTTCTTAAAGGGTGTCTATAGTATGAACAGAATATACTATCAAAATTTCAAGTCTCTGGGTTCAGTAGTTTTTATGTTCATTGATTCCATGTCAGTCAGTCAGCCAATCAGTCATATATTATAGATATACAGATAGAGAGAGAAAGAGAGGGAGTCAGTGTCAGTCAAATTAAAACCAAAAAAATAAAAAAAGTCTAATGGATTATGTAAAAATATATAGTTAAAGTTTTCTTCCAATTATTTTTCAAAATCTTAGGTAGAGATTGATAAAATTGTAAAAATGAATATATATGTACTTAAACAATTAATGTATAAACACCATATGTTATTATTGTTCAAAATAGGACTATTTTTTTTTAAATAAACTATCCTTATTGACCTTACTTACATACATATGTTCCGAATATAATTCAAGACAAAAATCTGTAAAACCACACGATATATCGGTTGGATACTCTACGGCAAACAGTTTCCAACTCTCTTTCGCCTTTATCGATCTCTGAATCTTCTGGCATGTCACGTATGCAGGATACGTCCCAAATCCGCAAATAAACCCTAATGTTTACCTCCACGTTACTGATTACCGAGACTACGCAAGATGATACATGAGGAACGGATTAGTAAGTAGAACTTGACGCGAGTTTCAATTCTGAAGACCCAGAGAACTCAAAAATCCAGAAGCTAGACACTAAATTATACAAACCATATGAACATAATAAAAAAATTAAACAAAGCTTAAAAACGAAATATATTAAAATTTAGAATATCTATATCCTTTATTCTAACTTAAATTAGTATTAATAGATACTACCATTTTTGACAGATTTTTGATACGAATTTGCTTCAAATTGGTATAGGGTGGGCAAAAATGCAAAAATTTACTATCAAAAACATCCTGCGTTATTCTTAATAATTGTATCTAACAGATTTTATTAGTGATCCAAGCCCGTGGACTATACAATTTTTTTTTGGCAATATTTTTTACCATTTTTTTTTCATTTGACGTTAAAAACCGTCAACAACATTGAAGCACAGTTTTGTATTTTTAACGCTTTAGAGAAGGTACGTTCGTGAACTTTTTTTACTAAATGCCTTTAACCGAAATTGCTAGGATTGAAATCTTAATGATGATTGGTATTGGCGATAAGATGCGGACTCAACAAGAGGTATGCCGATTATTCCATGAAATGAACCCAGATCGTGAACCTATTTCACAATCTACGGTAAGCAGAATAGAGCGAAAATACAGAGAATTAGGACATGTGAGGGATGCAACAAAGCAAGGTAGATCAAAAATTGATGAAAATATTCAACAAGACATAATTTTGTCGGCAGTAGAAAATCCACACTGTACAGTGCGAGGATTATCTAGGGATTTTGGTATTGGAAAGTCTTCAGTATCAAACATTTTTAAAAAGGTAAAATACCATCCTTATAAAGTACGTCTTATCCATGAATTGGCTGAAGACGACTTTGACCGAATAACTGAATTCTGCGAGTATATGATGAACCAAAATAACAATTTCATTGATAACGTTTTATTTTCGGACGACGCAACGTTTTATTTGAACGGTCATGTTAACCGGCAAAACACCCGTTATTGGTCTGATGAAAATCCACACTGGATGCAAGAGTACCATATGCAAAGACCACAAAAAACCAACGTATGGGCTGGTATTGTGAGAAATATAATTATTGGTCCATATTTTTTTGATGAAAACTTAACAGGAGCTTTATATCTGGATTTCCTACAAAATACATTAATTCCTTATCTGATCCAACTTTTCCCTGATATTCAAATACCCACTAATGTAGACCGTAGAATCTGGTTTCAACAGGATGGCGCACCGCCACATTTCGCAGTAACTGTGCGCGATTTTTTAAACACAACTTTTCCACAAAGGTGGATAGGAAGAAAGGGACCAGTGGAATGGCCTGCTAGATCATCTGATCTGAGCCCATTAGACTTCTTCTTATGTGGTTATTTAAAATCTAAAGTCTACTTCAACAGACCTGGAAATATCCCTCAACTACAAGACCGAATTAGACAAGAAATACAGAACATAACACCCGCTATGCTACAGAATGTTAGAGATGAAAGTAATGCCCGGTTCAGTTATTGTATAATGGTCAATGGAGAACAATTTGAACATTTATTGTAAATTTTCGTTTGTTTGTTTTTGGTAGTGTATCACATTAATTGCATAACTACGTAATTCCATTTAATTTGTTTATTACATTCAGTAACGTATAACTTTCCATAAACAATTTTCATAATTTTTTTTTTCATTTTTCCCCACCCTGTACCAATTTGAAGCAACATATTATATATTTTTGGAATCAGCTCAATAAGGGCAATCCGGAAATTGAAAAAAAAGGGGGTTTCCATTTAAAAAAAATGGTGATGACGTCATTACACAAAGGTGGTTCACCCTGTATATTAGATTATGATTTGAAAAAATAGTAAATTGAAATCAAAAATCGACCTGTTCCGGGAATTTCTAATTTAATCGTTCATTTAGCTAATTATGAATTTATGCGTTACTTTATGGACGCACTTTATAATTATTAGCACTTATAAAAGCAAATATTTAATGACATACATTTTCAAAAATAAAAAATAAAAACAAAAACCAAAACAAATACAAAAATAATACCTGCATTGTACAGAACATAAAAAATATAAATGGACTCATCCAGTGATTTTTTTTTTATTTTATAATTTTGGCCTACCATTGCACCCGGTTCAGCCCTTCTGAGACCGATCCTGCGGCTGTAATTAATTCTTAAAATTTGAATATCGGGGCTATAGTGGCTGGTGACGTGGCCCAATTAAAACAGTTTATATTTGGTTATGTTTTCATATCAATAAAACTGGCATTTCTCGTTCTCATTTGTTATGATTAAAAGAAGGAAAGAAGTATGTCAAATGTTTCTACAAACGAACAAAGCTAGAATCTTGGCAACGCTGTAGAAAGAAAAACGTTAATTATTGGTCAAGAAGCAACGCCACTTTCATAATATATTATTAATTACTTTTTATTGATTTTTATTAATTAATGAATATTATGAGAAAAATGAAAATCACATAAGCAATTAGGTTCTTTAAGCTATTCATTCATTAATATAAAACCAATAAATTCGATCCTACTGGATAAGTCCATTGTATACTTAAATTGACATGTTTATTATGTGTTACAATTATTTTTCCATAACTGTTTAAAGATAGTATCCAATATAGATCTAATATTGCTGTAAAGTTTACTATATAATTGAAGCTAAAGGAGCTCGATATTGTAGTTATTACTAAAGGCACTCTAAACATACGCCTTGACGTAACGTTAAAAGGACTCAATTTCAAAATATCAGGTGCATTGATTTAGTTGTCAATTATTTTGTGCAAACAAGTCAAATCGGAAATTTGACGTCTTTGTTCCAAGGAAAGTATATTAAATTAGGATCTTAATTGGGTTGTTTATAACATAACTAGGCCAAATATGATGTTTTTTATAATATAGATGCCTGAGAAATTTATTTTGAATTTTTTCATGTTCTTTTAGTGTGCTTAATCTTACCAAATTATAGACTAATTCCAATTTTGGTGTAATTAAACCCGCGTATAGCAATTTAAGTGCATTGAGATTGCTGAAAATATAGTTTGTGTACATATAACAAACAGAGCATACTTTAAAAATCACAGATGCTTAGCCAATCAGAACACGCCGACATCGAATGATTCCGAACGTTTCTTCGTTCGACAACGTTTTCCAGTTTATTCCGAAGTCCGAAGATGTTTTCGCGATATTTTACATTTTTACATTGACTTCTTATGCGAAATTGTGTTTCTGAAATTTGTTATAACTAATTTCATATTTGGCAATTGATTTTAAGTTTTCATTTGTTAAAAATAAAAAATAGTAATTTTTATTGCTACACTAATATAAATTTTACTTCACAGCATACATAAATAAACATGGAATCAGAGAAGTAAATTTTTTTTATGTCTACAATAAATTGTTAAAATTAATTTTTAGTTTTAATTTTTGTTTGTTTATTGTCGCTAAAATAAATGGTTAAAATTAAATTTTAGTTTAATTTCTGTTTTTTTTTTATTGTGTCTTAAAATAAATTGCTAAAATTAATTTTTCTTTTATCACATGTACATTCACAGCATTGTTATATCCAAAAAGGAAATAAAATAGTATACATAATATTTTTTGTACGTACTAATTATTTTCATAATTTAAAAAGAAAATATATATGAGTCTATAAATAAAAAATAAATTCGTAGATTTAAATTTAGCGGTTTTCAGACCACGCCTCTGTGCGCTCTGATTGGCCAGGCATCCCTGATTTTTAATGTATGCTAACAAACAGAGTGATCACGTGAACACCATCTGTTTTTGAGGAATACAAGTTACTCTAATATTTATAAAGAAATATTGTCCGAAACCAGTGGCGTTAAACAAGAATTAATTAAAAAAAATTTAAATTAAATTTAATCTTTTTAAATCTTTATTGATAAAATAAACCAATTATGATGTTAAAAAAATATGAATCAACTACTTTGAGGTTAGGATTTTCTGGTTATTTAAAAATAAATATTAATTGATAAAAGATATATAATTTTATACGTTTGTAAGGAGTGAATAGAAAATAAAACATTTTAATACATTCTGTCTGTTATTGATTTGAGTTTGTTGAAAAGTTTTATAAATATTAATCATAATTTTTTTGTCTGAAACTGATAAGTAAAATATTTTACTTTATTATCAATGATTTGAGGGATATTGCACTTTTGCCTCAATTTTTTACATACCATTTTGAAATAAGATTTAATTACTGATTCTTATAATATATTTAGAAAATAATATCTTGTCTTGGATTATAAACGTTAATAACGATTAATTAAATTAACGATCTTAAAAATATTATCAATAAATAATATTTATTTGTAGATACATACCAAATTTCCAAAATAACGCAGAAAAAGTACAATACAACAAAAAATACAATCTCCTAACAATTCCTTACTGCAGGCCACAGATTTTAACCAACAGTAACAAATAAGCGTTAAAAGTACCACGGTCAAGTGAAACTTCCCTGAATAAAAACCAAAAAGGGCTGAACATGTGCTGATCACGCACTTTTATTACTCCGGGATTTTTTTTTTTTTTTTTTTTTTTTTTTTTTTTTTTTTTTTTTTCATGTATTTCTTATTAGAGATGACTATTATAATTAACGCACAGATGTTTAATTTCTACACATTTTGTTGTAGTACATTAAATGTCTAAAACAATTAATAACTACAATAAGTGACAAACTAATTAATTTCAATATCAACTCCGACTATCTTGAATAGAAAAGAAAAATCTATTTTTATTCCTTAACAAAATCTATTTTTCCATAAAGTACGGGTAATACGGCACTAATTCACTTAATTTTGCTCCTCTTATTAACCCGAGCTTACAAAAGACTCCATTCAACGTGATATAAATAGGACAATTGCGAAAAGTAAATCTGTTCTTCTAGTTATCTATTCATCCACAGGCTGTTACTTAGACAAAGGAAAAGAAAATAGAAAAAAAAATCAAAGCACGGCGGCTTGAGATGATAATTTTCATCTTTACAGAGGGTTGCCAATTAAAATGTTTTAAAAGTAGAAAAATTGTCTATTTATCACTTTTTCGGTTTTTACAATTTTGCGAAAAAGTCATCGTCTTCTTATTGTATTTCACCAGCTTCGTTATCTTTATCCCCGGATAGATTTAATATATCGACAAATGGGATTTTTAAGGAATGTGAAAACCGAAAAACTAGTAACACAGCACCTTCTCCCACCACTGTTAAAGTTGTTGCCATCTACTTACTGGACATGAACTGCTCTTGAACACTTTTTAACTTGTTATTATATTATTATTACTATTATTTTGTTAAATGCCATTATTATATAACCCTTTAACTTTACTGTACCTCAAAGTGCCATTTCCTTTCACTGTTCAGGTCCCGGAAATATGAAGAGGAGTTAAGGAGTTTCATCCTCTTTCTCGCATGTCCTACATAGGGAATCTGCCGATATTCGTATGAGGTTCAGGTGTCTTCTGAGCCGGCAGTGTCCTGTCAGGACACCTAGTGCAATTTTAAGCTCCCGTCCCCCTTTATATGTTGGTAGGAAATACAACATGTGGGTTGTCCAATTAAAGAATTTTTGCCTCCTTTACCAGCCAGGAAATGAAGAGACAATGAAGTTTCCATCGTTGGAACGCAACGAATTTGAGAAAAAAAATCACATTCAAATTGATGTAAAATAAAAAAAACAGGGGAATATCCATAGTCAAATGTGGTAAAAATTATTCAATGAATAATGAACGACTGGGTCATACCACAATAAAGTTAATGAAGAATATAGAATTTAATAAGGGGCGGCTACATGTTTCGGCCAACATGGAAATAATGAAATATTTAAACTTTCCACCCCTCTGTGAGTGTGTCTTTGGACAGTCGGAAGGGGTCGAAAATTTGTTATTGTCATGTTTCGTTTCGATATTGTAAATATTCGACTATTTAGAGAACCGTCTATAAATATTGAACCAATTACATTATTACCTATTACACAGCCCCACAAAAAAAGAGTTCATACACAAGAGAGCCGACATATGTATTCCCATGTATTTTTCGACGCTGAATCCGATTCCGAGCTTAGAATTGAGCCTGCACGTCTGGAATTGGCCCCAGGGGCCTAAAATGGCCTGAAATGCGGTTCCCGGGATAAGGCAAAGTCGACGCTGAATTTTGGAGCTAAAGCCGGATTTGTGCTCGAAAAGTTTATGGCCAACTGAAATCACGGTTTTGGGTCCGGGAAAATGACCTCTTAAGGCGGGAAAATCCTGTTTTGGACGTCCCGGTCGCTACTGTGATATTTTCATGGACTTTCCAATTCTGGAGTTGAGGCTGGGTGTGAAAAGTGTTTGGTCAGCTGAAACTCCCAGGTTTGGTCCGGGAAAATGGCCCATTGGGGCCGGAAAATCATATTTCGGACATACCAGTTGCATCAGTGGTATTTTCGTATTTTTCAATTCTGGACCTGAGGGACCCGAACAGGGAATTTCACACGGCCATAAACCTGTCAAGCACAGTCTAAGCTACAGGAATTAGTACATAAAAATCCCACTGTTGCGAGTGGTACGTCCGAAATATGATTTTCCGGCCCCTATGGGCCATTTTCCCGGACCCAAACTGGGATTTTCAGCTGATCAAACACTTTTCACACCCAGTCTCAGCTCCAGAATTTTAAAGTCCATGAAAATACCACAGTCGCGACCGGGACGTCCAAAGGATTTTCCCGCCTCAAGGGGTCACTTTCCCGGATCCAAACCCGGAATTTCAGTTGGCCATAAACTTTTCGAGCACAAATCCGGCTTTAGCTCCAAAATTGAGAGTCAACTTCACCTTATCCCGGGAACCGCATTTCAGGCCATTTTCGGCCCCTGGGGCCAATTCCAGACGTGTAGGCCCAATTCTGAGCTCGGAATCGGATTCAGTGTCGAAAAAATACATGGGAATACATATGTCACTCTCTTGTGTATGAACTTTTTTTTTGTGGGGCGGTGTTATCGCACCCAATACATTAACTGAATATCTTACTCGTATATCATTGGGATTTTTTTTCCATATAAATGTTTATAGTTACTATCTGCAGATAACGTATAGGGCCGTATTTAAAAGCTGTTATACTAAATAGTTATTAATTCAAATAATTAAAAATGAATAAAGTATGTATAATGGATGAATTCAGGAGATGAAAATTGCATAAAAAGTGCAAGTCCGTATTTGAGAAAAAACGTTGAGGGTGTCTGAGCGGACACTAAAAGCGATATACTAAACCTAATTTTATCAAACGTTTCGGACAAAAAATTTTCATGCACTTTTTTTCTATTGTTCAAAATAAAAGTTCCTGATATCTTTGGATGCAAAGCACCAGTCGATTATCCTTCAAAATGAGAAACTTTTGTTCCATTTAACTGAAATTGTAATGAAACTTTCGCCACCCTGTATATTATTGTGGTACTAAGGGCGTAGATAACTTTTTTCCTGGAACGTGGGTACCTTTTTTCTTGGGAAAGGTAATGAAAATTTTAGACAAATATGTTTGTCCGTTTCTACATTTCATATATTTTATTTCTTCTTTTCGTGCTATGTATTGGTATCCTGGGGTGGGTAATTACCCCCCTTTACTCCCCACTCTACGTTGTTGCTTTGTTTTTCAATTTTTTGTATGAAAAAATGCATTCTTGCTATGTATTCTTGCTTTGTTTGTTTAATTTCTTTGTGGAAAAATGCATTCTTATTTTGTTTTACAATTGTTTATATGAAAAAATGCATTGTTGCTTTGTTTTTCAATTTCCTGTATGGAAAAATGCATTCTTGTTTTGAATTTAATTCCTGTGTAAAAAAATGCATTATTGCTTTGTTTCTTAATTTCCTGTGTCGAAAAATGCATTCTTACATTGTTTTTCAATTTTTTGTATGAAAAAATGCATTGTTGCTTTGTTTTTCAATTTCCTGTATGTAAAAATGCATTCTTGTTTTAAATTTCCAATTCTTGTGTTAAAATAATGCATTACGGCTCTAGTTTTTTAATTTCCTGTGCGTGGAAAAATGCATTCTTGGTATGTATTTCAAATTTTTCTGTAAAAAATATGTACTGTTGCTTTATTTTTTAATTTAAAAATGCGTTCTTGCTTTGAATTTCAAATTTTTGCATTGTTGTCATTGTTGCTTTGTTTTTCGATTTTCTTTGTGGAAAAATGCAATTTTGCTTTGAATTTCAAATTTTTATGTGAAATAATATTTTTTGTTTTGTTACTGAAAAATGCATTGTTGTTTTGTTTTATACATTGTTGTGTGTAGAAAATGCATTTTTGCTGTTTTTCCAATTTTTGGAGGGAAAATGCATTCTTGTTTTTCCTCAATTTTTCAAAACTGCTGTTTTCTGTGAAATGGACTATAGAAACTCAACAATTTACCGAAAAATTAGTAATTCTAAATTTTAATCTGTGAAATTTAACTGAGAAAAATTTATTCTTTTTCAAATTCGAGTACAGATAAATGCATTCATGCTTCTTTTTTTTCAAGTTCGAGTGTTAGAAATGCATTCTTGATTATTTTTTCTAAATTAACAGTAGAAAAATGCATTATTGCTAAATTTTTCCAAATTAACCGTGGAAAAATGCATTCTTGCTTCTTTTTACTCAAATTGAACTGTGGAAAAATGTATTCATGCTTTTTTCCCAATTCATGTGTGATTTTTTCTACTCCTTTTTAGAGTTTTCTCCTAACTTTCGTAAGAAAATTTATTTATTATTGTAAAAATTTGTACTTTATGTGTTTTTTTATTCTTTCGTTTTCAATGAAATAATTTTAGGAAAAAACTTCCCCATTGGAAACTGTGGGTATTTATATATCATTTTTCCTTGATTTTCTGCGGAAAAATACCTTTGGTGTTTATTTCTTTGATTTTTCCCTGAATTTTTCTTCACTTTTTTCCTGGGGGGGGGTAATTTTTTTCTTGGGCGGGGGTAATCAAACTTTTAGGCAAATATGTTTATCCGTTTGTACATTTCATATATTTTATTTCTTCATTTCGTGCTACTTTTTGGTATCCTGGAGGGGTAATTAACCCCTTTACCCACCCCATATCTACGCCCTTGTGTTGTATATGATTTTTAGTTTCATTTAATAATTAACAATTGAATTTAAAATAATTTTCAAGATCTTTTTCATCAATTTTTCACATTTTCTTCAACAAAATTCTAAAATGCTTATTAAAATTTAATCCACAACAAACATAAAACCAGTTATTTTTTTTCAATTCTTTATATAGGAAATTCAATAAAAATATTAATATTTATTTAGAACTGAAAATGTGAGTACAAAACGAACTAATAAGTAGGACACTGGTTTCGGTTTTAAAATTAGCATATTGAATTAATGAGAAGCGAACGAACGATTTGAGTTAATTAAAAACATCTCAATTAAAAGTTTTTAATAAAAGAGAGAGGAACTCAATCAAAACTGTTCCTAATCCCAGTTTCATCAATTACGCTTCCTTGAAAAGGGTAATACCACATTTAAATTGTTCTGTTAGGATTATTGTGCCAATTTCGTTTGCTCTAGTGAAATCAAGTCGCCCTTTCAGGAACCCTTGTTAAATCATATCCTAATAAATCAGTAGAAATTAGGGCGGCCCTAAGGGCGTTAAGACGTTTGCTTATCCGAATAGTAGGATTATTTGTATAGATAAGGTCCAGATTTTATAAGTCGTTGAACTTTAATGTCGTTGATATAGAAATTAAAAACTTAAATAAATATTAGAAGGGTGATTTAATATAACTATAAAAAATTAATTTGTGCTAACTTTGATTTAACAATAATCAAAATATATGCAGGGATAACGAAGATAATATTATATTTAAACAAAATTGGTGAATTACCAAATAAATGAATTTTGTAATAGAATTGTTAAAGCCAATAATTCATTCATGTTGTGTTTGAAGTTCTGACAAAGCAGAATATACGATATCATATTTTTCTGTAACAAAAATATTTATTCAATAATTTATATCACAAAACCATTATTTTTTTTTTAAGCGAAATTTGGATATTGCATTCGCGTTTTAATATTAAAAATGTTCTCAACAAAAGGTATTAAAGCTGGTATACTGATTTTAAGTGTGAATGTGGATTATCTTATATCTGAAAAATTTATATGACACGAATGTAAATGGGAGTAAGAAAAAAATACCATCTGCGCATATTCCTAATTGGAAGAAATAAAAAAACAATAATAGGCTATTACACACTTTTTTCAAAAGATTCCTATAGTGCTAATGCAGTGTTGTCAATCTGCGGATAATTACCCGATTTTCGGGTATTTTCCTGCTTTGTGGGTATTTCAATTTTGCGGGTAAAATTCGGATATTTCCTACCATCTTCATATCATATCAATTATTCACTGTTTTGATGTTTTGTGGGAGTGAGGTACCAAAAAAATACATAAAAATAGAAATTGGTTTGCATTGAACACACTTGGCAACACTGTCACATAATTCACGTCAGATGTCAAAGTCAAATAATAAAATAGAAGATAGCCCAGGCAGCTGAGACCTCAATAAGAAAAAAGAAGAATTGGGAGAAAACCTCTGACAAACACATCAAATTGTTTGTTGGTAAAATCCGGGTTTTTTGGCATTCCACCCGGGTAAAATCGGGTATTTTCTCATTGGCAACACTGTGCTAATGAGTCACTATAGTAAAAGAGCAACAAGAGAACGGGCGCACGCCTTATGGGAAGTAACATGGGAAATCGCTAAAGTGCATTTAGGCAAAATTTGCCTACATCAAGGTCACAGCACAATGCACCTAAAAACGATTCGTGAAAACCAAAACACGTTGTAATTTGAGCCGTGTGTTAAAAACGTCAATTTTCAATTAATTTTTGACGTTTTTAACACGTTATTTTTAAGACTGCTCTTATAGGAAAAACTTGTAATAGCAGGAAAAAACTTAATTGATTAAATTTGATTTGGCATATTTAATTTATTTTTAAATATTTAAATGTTGATTTTCATTGGAAACTTATAAGGAGTCAATTTTTAGTAAGTAATAATTTATTTTAAAATAATAATAAAATTATGAAAAATTATATTAATTCAAAAAAAATACGAGTGATAAAAGTAATTAATATTATTTTTGTTCTATTCCCGCATATTTAAATCATTCAATTTTATATTTTTTTATATATTTGTGCTTATTATTTTTTTATTATTTCGTAATTTTAAAATTTAATATAAGTTTTTGATGTACTATTATTATATCTCTTAATGGGATTGAAGGAGAAAAGGCTACCAAGAATGATCCGATCGCGAATTATACTGCCCATTTAAGCTATTATTATTATTATTATTATTATCTCGCTTATTTTTTGCCCGATTTATTTTTTCCAACATTTTTCTCAAACTTTTTTTGCTCAATTAATTTTCCGCCCTTTTTCCTTTCACTTGTTTTTTGCCCTATTCAGTTTCCCCCTTTCGTTCTCGTTTTTTGACTTACTTTTTTAATATTTTTCTTCAATTTTTTTTTGCTTTTTCCCATTTATTTTCTTCACTTTAACCAGAAATTTTTAATAAACCACATATTTGTGTAAGTGCCTTTGATTTACCTCAGAAGTAGAAGAGCTATGGGTGTTCTGTCCCACTCCTTATGGAAAATAATATGGGAAAACAGGATCCTAAAAAGCAATCGTCCTTCCATTCTATTCCAATAAGTCAAACTTTGTATTTTCTTTGTTTTATTCGCAAATTTAATAATTTAGTAATCATCAAAATGGTGAAATTTATTTGTAACTAATAATTTCAATTTGAAAATAATTCCAACAATATAATTATTTTATTTGATAAATATATAATTAATTAAAGTATCTAGTTCCGTCCCATTTTTGGTCCTTCGAGCCGAATAACTTAATTTTTTCTCTTTATCAAATATAAATATGTCTTGGTAAATTATTCTTTGTTAAATTTTTTTGCCAGGAAATCATTTAATGTTTTTTTTCGTTTTCATCTCGTTTTTTTTTTTATTTTATCGTCAAAAGAGATGAGCAAAAATCATCTATGGCGTCGTTCTTACACCTTGTAATTTCTGTTTTTTTATTTGAAAAAATAACATATAAAATGCATATTTTTCAAAATAAACTTTTATCTCCTTTCGCCCCATTTTTGGTCCTTCGAATCGGATATTTTTTTCTTCTCTTTATTAAGTATAAATATGTCTTGGTAAATTATTCTTCATTAAATTTTTTGCAATTAATTATGAAATCAAGAAATCAATAATTAATGTTATTTTTTGTTTCCACCTCGTTTGTTCTATTTCATCGTCAAAAGAGATAAGCAAAAATTATCGATATAGTCTCGTTCTTACACCTTGTAATTTCTGTTTTTTTATATGAAACAATAACATATAAAATGCATGTTTTTCAAAATAATCTTTTATCTGGTTTCGTCCCATTTTTGGTCCTTCGAACCGAATAATTGTTTTGCTCTTTATTAAATATAAATATGTCTTGATAAATTATTCTTTATTCAATTTTTGTAAATAATTACGAAATTAAGAAATCATTAATTTTTTTTTTGTTTCCATCTCGTTTTTTTCTATTTCATCGTCAACATAGATGAGCAAAAATCATCCATATAGTCTCGTTCTTTCACCTCGTAGGTTCTTTTTTTTTAATGAAGTATGAATGTTTTCCAAATAGGCGATATCCCTGGTTTCCGGAAAAAAATTCCACAACCTTCAGAACGATGAGAAAATTAAGATTTTTTAAAAAAAATCCTGTTTGAACAATGCGGAAATCGCGCTAAGGTGTGACGTAACAAGTACTGACCTATCGCTCAGCGCTAGAGATTTGCTTTGATAGTGAGCAAGTGCTCTCAAAGTTGTATCCAGAATAATGTTTTACAGCGTTGCCAAGCGTTATTGATAATATTTATTTTTAATGTGAACAGATTGAAAAATAATGACATATAGCACTCGGTTTACATAGATATTACTTAAGAATAACTAAATCGAGAACAGCCATTCATTTCAATATAATCCATAACTGACACAAGTTCTGTTTTATTCACAGAATGAAACTGAATATAATTTCTTCAGAAGTTCCAAAAAATAATAAAACTGGCAACTCAGGAATTGCCATTATGACGTCAGAAGGAGCGGCAATAACGCCTTTGTTTGAATCTCTCACTAAATTGGAGGGTTTTTGAGTGGCGTTTATTCAAATATTACATGATAGGAAAAACTATGCATACATAATATTTTTTCACTATATTTCAACTACAAGCATGTTTGAACCAAATGTACGCGTTAGGGATCTCGCCTATTATGCGATCGACTAGTTCCACCCCATTTTTGGTCCTTCGAGCAAAATAACTTTATTTCTCCCTTCATTAAATATAAATATATCTTGGTAAATTATTTTTTGTTAAATGTTTGTAACTAATCTTTTTCTCCATCCATATAATCTCATTCTTACACCTTGTAATTTTTGTTTTTTTTTTTGTAAGGAGCATATAAAATGAATGTTTTCCAAACTATGCTTTTATACATTAAAAAGCAATATAGAATTTTCCATTCAAAGAATCTTTTCTACATTATTAAATTCTTTATAGATACGTCTTTAAAATTCTATCTTACTGACATAAAAGTATTTTATTATTTTTCGAAAACAGTATTTTATAATCTTCATCACACATGCTATTTTTATGAACAAATAAAGTTTTGTGGTGTCAAAATTCTCATCAGTATTATGGTGTTTCCGTATTGGCGTGATATACTTACAAATGTGGGCGTCAGAAATCTCATTTTGTACGAAAACGAAAAACATGTGGTCCATAAATCACGTACATTGAATTTACTTAACAGAAATCTAGCTTCTGGCATTCAGTTTGTTCTTTTGCTCTATATATAAGGTGTTTAAATAATTATGCTCAATTTTTTTTTAGTCCATTTTATTCTATTTTTTTTGGCTACCATTGAAACTTGTTTATGTTATTTTATTTTTTCTTTATGTTCTAGTTTTTTTCTACTTCAAATAGCAAGAAATATTAATTTTTTGGCAAAGATAGTAAGTTTTTTAGTGATTCCAAAAAATTGAGTGGTGAAATTTTATTCATTTAGAGATTTTTGATATTGGTATCTCCTGAATCAGACTGACATATTATATACAAGATGTTCAAAATCTTTCAGTTAATTTGTGATAAATAGAACGTTTACAACAGCAATAAAATGAATTTCTTTACGAAAATATTTTTTGGAAATTACTCAAAAACTTGCTATTTTTGGACTCACTCTGTATACCGTTGGTATATGCAGGAATTATTATACTCCGTAGTGCATTGGCCATATGAATAGTTGATTTGGTTTGTATATCCAAAAAAGTATCTTTACAATGGTTATTTAAAATTTTGGAAAATTAATTTCAGCACCCTGTATAATCTAAACCGTTGAATTTAGAGCTTTATCGCAATAATAATAATAATCTTTATTGCTTCTGAAAAAAATAAAGATATTTGATTAGCATCATGAGTTCTACAATATATAAAAAATTCGAGCAAATTCACCGAAAACCAATTTCCCATTGCTGCGGTGCGTGGTCCTTCAAATTTTTTTTGTATGATATTAAATTTATAAAATAATCAATATACCTTTATAATATGCTATACGCGTAGTAATAAAACAGCGAGGGGAATTTCTTATTTTTGGGTATTTTTGTAATCAACAGTGATGCCGATTTGTGGCGAATTTCCCATTTTTGGATATTTTTGAACATCATTGGGTAATTATTGGAAGATATATATAATATATAGCTGTGTAGCGTTTTTATACTTTCTCCCTACATATAAAGAACAAAAAAATTATTATTGCTTTTAATGCCCGCGCGGGCATTATGGCTGTCTAGCATTTATATATGTTTCTATTTTTATTTTATTACTCATTTTTTATTAATGCTTAAGTACACCTTAAAATACGATTATAAAATCAGTACTTACATGAGTAAACTTAGTTAAATATCTGCTTACCTGTAAAAGAAAAAAGAAGTTTTAACTAAAAATATCTTAGTACATTATTTATTAAATTTATAAAAAAACTAATGGATAATTTAAATTATTACAAAGATTCCTTCGACAACGAATTAGGCCAACTTTTCAAAAAAAGAAAATCATGGCCTTCGTTTATAATAAATACGTTATTTGAGTTTTCAAATCCATAATGAGGAGTTTTTAAGAACAAAATTTTTTTATCGATTTCAACGGCGCGACTATTGTCGGTAACTTATCATCATCAGGTCTGTAGGTACAAAACGTTCAATATTAGATATATAAATAACTGATGTGTTAAATGTGGGAACCATTAATTGAACTAATAGAAATTTATTAAAACAAAAAAAAATTATTATTCTTTATGATTTTTTCCTATCTCTTAACCATCTGTTTCTCCCCTTCTAATTCCTAACCTTTTTTATCTTCACTATTGTCATTTTTCACTTGTCATTTGTCAACTTCTTTATCTTCTTTTTCTTACCTATACTATTGCAATCGACATTACTCCTTGTCCCCCATAAATAATAATATAGGCACCTACACCTGAAATTTCCTGATCTGACAGATATATTCTGTATAGCCAAGACCTAGCCATTCTCCATCAAGTGTTTTTATAATGTAACTTTCTGTAACAAAGTGTGTTTATAATTTAAATGACCATGCATTTTTCTTATGACGGTTGGGTCCCGTGCCGATTTTTTTAAAATTTTGTACATATATATTTTGAGTCATATGGATCATTTTTGCTCATTGCACTATGACTCTAAAACTACACCGTGGTCCAAAATAATGACTTTCAATACATATGAATACAAAAATTGTAGAAAATTGACAAAACGGTCAAACATGCCATAAAACCATTAAAAACTGTGAAAAATAATGGCAATCTTAATAAAAGCTAAAAAATAAGACAAAACAAGCAAAAATACAGCTCAGAATATTAAAAATCGTGAAAAACTACAGCAGGCTTTAAAAAATTGAAAAAAACTGATGAAACAGGCTAAACTTAGCTTAAAACTATTAGGAACGTTGAGAACCTAAAATAGCCTAAATAATTGCAAAATATGGCAAAAAAATTCTAGAAAATTGACTAAACAGCCTAAACATGGCATATAATTTTAATAAAAACTACAACAGGTTTTATTAAATTGTAAGAAATTGATGAAACAGGCTAAACTTAACTAGAAACCATTAGAAATGTTGGGAAACCTAAATTAGCATAAATAATTGCTAAAAATGGCAAAAAATTATCTAAAAATCCCTAAAAATGGCTAAATATGGCTAAAAATACTACTAAAAATGTCTAAGAAATGATAATGAGTACCAGAAGTCCAAAAAACGGTATAAAAATAGCTTAAAAATATTAACTATTCAAGATTTCGTTTGTTTTGAGCATTTTGATTAATAGTTTTTATTACATTAATTATTTATTAATGTACAGGATGAGTCGTTATTCTTATGCTTAATTTATTTTAATCCTTTTTATTTAAACTTTCCTTTAGCCTATACTTACAGAGTCATTTTTTGATAAGAATTATATCTTGATATATAAACAAAGTGTATAAAAAAACTAAAAAATCAAATAATAACAAAATTGACTCTAGTGTGTATATTTCAAATTAGACGTAGAAGAAAAATCATCCGCAGAACCAAAGACAAAGAGGGCATTAGGGACTAACTTTGTTATTAATATTCGGATTTTGATGGGACAAGCGGTATTATGTATAGAATAATTCATACATGTGTAAAGTTTAGGTCATGAGTCATGGGTCATGTATATCATAGATCGTGGTTCATAGGTCAATTTGTGCTAAGTTAGCCTATGTTAGGTTTTTGAAATCAGGACGAATTTAAGAACGTAAAAAATACAGGGTGTTTCAATGAAAAATACATGAGTTGAATAAATTACAGATACCATGTATGCTGGTAGTTATTTTTGGAAGATTATTTATAACGGATACTTCCCCCTCACACTTTAGTGTGTAGAACTTTACTGTCATTTGTCAGTTCCTCCATTTTTTTTATATAGACACATGGTGGATAATATTTTATTTTGTGTGCTCAGCACACCTGTTGTCATACCTTACTTTCCCCCACTTAGGGAGGTTAATTGTAGTAGATAAATTTATAGTACTTCCTTTAATTTATGTGTTTAAAATTTTTTTCTCCCATAGTACAAAATAATGGTAAGTTAAGCTTTATTTTTATATCTACAATGGTAAACGTTTCGTATTTATATGCCTGATAATGGTATGGTACCGAAACTAATCGCCTTTGAAATCAATAAAAAAAATTTGTGGTACCTGAGTGTTTTATTTCTTGAATATATTAATAGCGTGCCATTATGGAATTTTTAATTATCATAAATTAACAAAAATAAAATTAGTAAAATATTATGAATTCAAAAAATTGGAAGAAAATAGTATGACTTAAAAAAGCAAAACATTTTTTTATATAAAATTTCCAAATTGAAAAAAATTTGTGATGAATTAATAAAGTGCAAGTTCACGTCTTTCTCCTAAAAAAAATCTCTCTAAGCTGATTAAAGTGATAATTTGTTAAAGATTTTTTCTCGAAATCAGTATAATTTTTTGGAAGCAAACAGTAGCATTTTTTAACAAGATTTAATTACAAAAATAACTTGATTAGGTAAAAATATGGGGTAAACTAGTAAAGTGCTGGTGCGTCCCTGTCTTCCTGCTAAAAAAATCCAAATTTATTCTAACAGTAGATTAATTGTGCGCATTAACTATGAATAACACATTTTATTGGCAAAAATTTCAAAAAAAAACCCGTACAAACCTTATGGGAATTGGCTCCCGGTCAAATTAACTGAAATTTGGATGTGTTGTCAAATGCAATGCCAATATAATAATAATGACAGTTGACAGCTGTCAATTAACTGTCAAACAACAAGCTATAATCAAAACTAATAAAATCCACATGCTAATATATTTTTTAATTTGCTCAGTTCAAAACTGATGGTAAAAGATGATATTTACAATTGACAGCTGTCAATTAACTGTCAAACAATAAGCAATAATCAAAATTGATTATAGCCACATGAAAATATATGTTTTTGAGCTTGGTGAGTTCAAAACTGATCTTAAAAAATCGATATTGACAGTTGACAGCTGTCAAATAACTGTCAAATTACCTCATTCTTAATTTCTACCGTCGGCGTTAGCGTTATCTGATGTACACCACGTGGAGGTCGTGCGATCAGTTTTTGTACATCTTGGCACTGATAAGGGCCGATTGCTTATTGAATCTATGATTTCACGATATTTTTTATCACCCTATTTATAATACAGGACGATATATATTGTCTGTCCTATTTTAGGAATAAATGAATAAAAATTATCCCCAATATTACTGGAATAGATTGTGATTACTGAGCTAATTTTACATTTTTTCCACTTTTCAAAGTTGGAACCTTTGCTTTTTAGCAATATTAAACAATATCATCACCATTAACCAAAACTACGCTTTTTAACAATCTACGTACGTTTCGCTAACTATGTAGCATCATCAGGAGTTGATCATTAATTCTTGATGATGATAACATAGTTAGCGAAACGTACGTAGAATGTTAAAAAAGTATAGTTTTGATTAGTGGTGACAATATTCTTCAATATATGATATATTAATAAAAAGCGGTAGATATTCAGATCAATCTCCCTAGAAAAGTTACTAGATTTTCCCCCAGATTGGCCTTGAACTCAAGCGAACTCGCAGCCATCTGTCCGAAAAAGACAAAAACGTCGAAAACGACGAAAACGTCGAAAATGACGATAACGTCGAAAAATGTCGAAAGCGATGACAGGTGGCTGCGGGTTCGCTTGAGTTCAAGGCCAATCTGGGGGAAAATCTAGTAATTTTTCTAGTAACTTTTTTAGGGAGATTAATCTGAAGGGGGATACTATCTACTAAAAGCATTATTTAATTTGATGCTGATTCCAAATGTTCTAGCCACGGCCCTGACTTTTTTAATTTGATACACAGTATTAGAACCTAATTGACCTTTTCCTAGCATAGTTTAGCATTTCCTCGTATCACAAACCTACATCTGGAATATCGTAAACACTTTTTCAAATAAATAATCCTTTTAATAAACTTCTTGGTCTGCTTTATCAGCTCTTTGCTTTCGACGTGAATTTTATACATTTGTTTTTTTTATGTGAGGCGCGTGTGAAGTGGACATTTTTCCTTTGAGAAAAAAACAGGCGAGGTCCGTAATTCTATTTAATGATGGCAAACGAAAGACTTGTTAGAGACGATAAGTTTTTTTTTTTATTTTATTGGCTAGAGGTCATGTGGAATATGGTTTCGGTTTCTTGAATCGTTAGCTAAAATCTATTTTTATATACAGCAAAAATGGTGCTCTAATTAAAGGAATAGGTAGAAGAGATTATTTTAAACAAAAAAAATCGGCAAGGTTTAATATTTACGTTCTGTGATATAAAATTCCAGCAAAAAATTTTACATACAATTATCATCTTACTTCCCGGTTCCATCAAAGGGAAAGTATAGTGAACGAACTAAAAAAAATTCGAGATATTGATGGAAATATCTATTTTGAGGTCCCCCAAGAAGATTGAAACCATTTTCAGAGTAGTCTGTCTGTGTGTCAACCAAATTTCGTTCAACATTTATATTTAACTTTTTTCAAATTCTCCATAGTTTCGCTGCTAGAGGGCTAAAAATATACACATTTAGGCTTTTCTCTTATTTTTTTAATTTCAATGCGCTTTAGTGCAAAATATTCTAGTGCAAAGTCGTAGAGCATAAAATTTGCTCCAACTTTTGTATCAAACTTTTTCCCAAACTCCCAGTAGTTTTCACCCTTGATTTTAGGATATCCTAATTGTAGCTTTATGTATAATATGTTCATTTCTGTACCATTTTGGTTTTTTCCATGTTTTTGGATTTATTTAGCATTTTTTGGCTTTTTTTACCTTCTTCTTTTTCTTTTTTTTTTTGCATTTTTACCCCTTTTTACTTTCTGTCAAATAAATATGGCGTCAACAATTGACGTCAAAATCAGGTCACTTTTTCACGTCGTAAGGACATCACAAAATGACGTGATTTACTTCTAAATTATGACATCGTGAAGTCGTCTTTTGGTTACCTGGGTGTGCTATAAAATGTGCGCATGCGCCAGCGTGTGTCATGTAATGCTTAGTACTTTGTAATTAAAATAATCCTATTCTCTACAACCGAGCCGGGGAAGTTCTGGGGTGACACAGCCGATTTTTACTTTCCGAACAACAGATCTGTATAGATTTTGGTGTTAATCGGACAACCGGAAGTGACAGTTGCTATAAGTGATGACGTCATTACTAAACAAAATGCTAATAAAGTTTTGCACATATATTTTTTATACAGTTTAATTTCGAATAATTAAAATTTTCAAAAACTTTTGCCATTGTTGCCAGATTTATCAAAAAGAATTTTTTTTTCATATTTTTCTTAAATAACCAAAATAATGCATTTTTATGAAAAATTACAAAATATGAAAGTTGTAGAACATAAAATTTTCTACACATTTTGCCATTGCCGTTTTTTTGAATTCCTCATAGTTTCGCCGCTAGAGGGCGTGAAAAAAAATTATATAGACGTTTGCGACTCTTTAGATTTTGAGACAAAATTATTGATTTTTTGAAAAATTACATAAAATCAAAATTGTAGCACATAAAATTTTGGCTTTACTTTTTTTTCAAGTTCCGCATAATTTCGCCCCCAATTTTTATTTTAATTTTTAAGCAATTTTTATCTTTATAAAATTATTATTTTTTATTTAAATTTTAATATTAAAAATTTAAAAAAAATATCTTAAATTTGTAATAATTAATTTTATAATTATAATTTTTTTCAAAATTTTATTACAAAAAATGTACAATTTTTTAAAAATTGGCAAAAAACATTTAAAATTATATTAGGATTTTAAAATAAATTGAATAACTTCTAAAATATTAAAGTTACTCACCATTCGAAAGATAATATAAAACTAAATTTAGAATGCATTTTAGTTTCTTAGAATTTAGAATTGTAATTATTATAGCCAAAATAAAGAATTTTTTTTTAATTTCTTGTAATTTCGTTTTATCAAAAAGTGTAAAATAAATGAAAAAATTAAATAGCATATCCGAAAAGGATCCAAAAGTATAATTTTAGCATAGTATTTATAAAAGTTATAGCAGAAAATGTAAAAAGTTAAAACAATTGAATGGGGTTTTTTTTACTCATGAATTTTTGACAAAAAATTTGATTTTTTTTTTGTTTTTATAAACTAACTTTATTAATGCAATTTGATCCAGAAAACCTAAAAAAAAGGTCTGTTTCACATTTTGAATAAAATTTAATGAGATATTAATTATTTATTGATTTTAAAATTATTCAAAAATAGGTTTTATTTTTTTAAGGGTAATATTAATATTAAAAATTTGAAACAAAATACCCTTAAATTTGTAGTAAAAAACTCAATAATTGTGATTTTTTTCAAAATTTTATTCAAAAAATTGTAGAATTCATGATTTTTTTTTGAAATTCAATATAAGTTAAGAAAAAAATTGAATAACTTTAAAAATATTAAAGATATTAAAATGGGATTTATGCCATTCGATAGATAATGTAAAACTCTAAATTTAGAAAATATTTTAGTTCTCTTCGAATTTAATATTGTAATTCTTATAAACAAAATATAAAAAAAAATAATTTTTTTGTCCTTTTGTTTTATCGAAAATGGTAAAACAAATTAAAAAAAATAAAAAGTACATCCAAAAGAGATCAAAAAGTACATTATGTGTGAAATATTTCATAATTTTAAAATAATACTTGTGGAAATTATACAAAATTATAAAAAGTTAAAAAAAATTTCTAGAAAAAATTAAATTTTTTTAATATATTTTGATGCAGAACAACTAAAATAATCGATTAAACAATTACTTGCTACATTATTTGTTGCTTTTTTTTAAAACATTTTAATTTTTTGGTCTTTTTTGAACTTTTTTGAGGTTTTTGCCTTTTTTACCTTTTTTGCCTTTATTTGTCTCTATTTTGATTTTTTGCTTTTCTTTCATTTTTTGGCGTTTTTACCACTTTTTAGCATTTTTTTTGCTGTTTTAAACTGCTTTTAATAGTTTTTATTTTTTTTGGACTTTTTTCTCCTTTTCTGACCTTTTTTGGCGTTTTTTGCTTTTTTTCCCTTTGTTTTGTCTTATTTGGCATTTTTTTGGACTTTTTGTTGATTTTTATTTTACACTTTTTTCCTTTTTTTGCCTTAGTAAGCCTCTTTTTCTTTGTTGCTTAATTTTACGTTTTTTTCCTTTTGTTAGATACATTTTTTGCTCTTTGCCTTTTTATGCATTTTTGCCTCTTTTTTTCCAATTTTTACAAATTGTTACAAAGATTTTTATCGTATTTTTGATTTTTGCCAACTTTCACACGTTTTTTATTAGAGTTTAAATTTTTGCTGAACTTTAACATTATTAACAATTTTTTGGAAATAATTCGTTACCTTTTCATTTTAATTAATTTTTGCGCATTATTGTAATATTTACCCATATTTTTTTCAGCAATTTAATTCATTTTTACAGCATTTTATTTTCCCATTCAGGAATTTTATATTTTTTAATTAAAATAATTCTATTCTCCGTAGAAGAGCCGGGAAAGTTCTGGGATGACACAGCCGATTTTTTTATATTTAATGCATTTATTTTACATCCACAATACACCTTTTATTATAAAAGGAAATATCAAAACTAATACTATATTCAGGTTACATCACAAATACACTGATGAGTTTACATGCAAAACATCAATATAAATTTTGTTATACATCACCATATTTGCAATAAAAATGCACAACCAGATCCTTAATCGAAGCGTGATCCTTGTAACACTTCAATTTTAATTTTTTTATATAAAAAGTTTTACATTAATTCGATTGCGTACTATGTGTAGAGAATGTTTAACTAAAGTGGTTTGAAGGGTTATCTGACATGTGGTAACAACTCATCGAACTATATTTGAACAAGCACATTACGAGATCACTACCAATATCAATTGACCTACATAAGGTAGAAAATGTACTATTATCGATGTTTTCCAAACGATTTTCCACAAGAGTTTTAAAAAAAAAGTAAAAATCCAGTAACATTCTTCTTGGCTTATAGGGAATGTAATTTACGACAGTCAAAATGAGTATTATAGTGTGGTGGATTATTTGATTTTAAATGAAAAAGTAATGGACCAGATATTTATAAATTAACTCAAGAAATGGATTAAGTTTTGATTAAACATTACAAAAAACACTAAAAACTAATATAACAGCAAGTAAAAAAATCTACATTTAAAATAACATAAAATATTAAAAAACAGAAAATTAAGAAAACTTTATAAAATTCCTAATAAAAAGATTTATGCTGTTTGTAAAATGGTTTTGCCTGTTTAAATAGAAATATTAGATAGACTATAGATATATATTGTAATGAAATAATTTCTATGAATTATTGAATTTTATAATTTAATGTGGAAAAGATTATAAAAAAAATCGTTAATTAATCAAGTAGGAAACAATTAAAAAAACAGATGAGAAATGAAAAATAATAAACAAGAAGTTAATTTTAAAATGTCAATTGAAAGATTATAGAAAGAAAATAAGATAAACCGAATTATCCATTCTCAAATGTGCAAAATATTATACATTAAATTTTTTTCGTCAATGGCGTATCTTAAATAATGTTCTGTTTGATGAAAAGGTATAAGAGGAAAAGAAATGAATAAATAAAAAAAATCGGTTGTGTCGTCCCAAAACTTTCCCGACGAGTACTTTTTCAGATATTTAATGTTATTTTTTTTATTTTTGACAGGTGAGAGTTGGCGAAATAATTTTGACTGTTCTGAATAGAGATTTTCAAGGGCTTTCAAATGACATATTACAAGTAAAATTCCATGACATATTGCTTCTGTCATTTTTTGACAGTGATACTTCCGTTTGACAGATGTTCCAATGTATAACCCAAACTTATATACCAAATTTCAGCTTAATCGGATTAAATGTGTGGCTTCTATCATAAAAGAATACACACAGACAGACACATATATAGACACACAGACAGACACGCAGGCAGATAGACAGACAGACAGACAGACTTCCACCTGGAAATTGTTTCAGGGGAGCTCAAAATTTAAAATGGATATTTCCATCTTTATCTCGAAATTTTTTTAGCTCGTTCCCTTCTCGAATGATGGAGTCGGAAAAGTAAAAATCACAAAAAATCAAAAAAAAATCAGAAAAAATAAGAAAAAAACAGAAAACATTTGAACTAATTGAAAGAAACATCGGAGAATATTAAAAAAAAAATGAAAAATAAAATTGTTACTTAAATACGGAAAAAATAAAAACAAACCAAAAAAAACTCTAAAAATAGCAAAAAACAAGATGAAAAAGAATTCGCCAAAAACGAAAGAAATCGAAATATATCACAAACAATAGCAAAAACCGCAAAAAACCGCAAAAACAAAAAACTACCAAAAAACCGGAAACTTTTGTAATCATAAAAAAATAATAAAGGAAAAGAAAAAAGATTTCAAATAAATAGCAAAAAGTCTTAATTAAATCGCAAAAAATCTCTAAAAAATCGCAACAAAATCCCAAAAAAATATTGCAAAAAACTCGCAAATGATTACCAAAAATCAGAGGAATAAGAAAAAATTAGAAAACAAATAAAAAAATAGAAAAAAAAACAAAATAATATAAGAAAAAAATGAAGAAAAATTTTGAAAAAATCGAAAAAGACCAGAAAAATCGGAAAATCAGAAAATATACTACTAAAAATTATAAAAAACCAGGAAAAATCAGAAAAAATCAAAAATAACAGAAAAAATCAGAAAAAAAATCTTTTCCATGATTATTAGGATTCATTAGAAAGAACAGAAAAATCAGACAGGAGAATCAGAAAAAAATCATAAAAAATAATATAAAAGAAAAAGTAAAAAGAAAAACAACAAAATAAAAATCAAAAAAACTCATTATATAAATTTTTGAAAAATTCAGAAAATAAATTGAAAAAAATCATAAAAAAATTTGAAAAAATCAGAAAAAAATCATTAAAAATTAGCAAACAATCTAAAATGAATCAAAAGAAAATCAGAAAATATCATAAAAATAAGAAAAATTTTTTTATTTTTTGATAGGTGACAGTTTTTATTTATTCATATTTTCATATATTTCTTACTCTTATATTCTCACAATTTCTTTTTTTTTTCGCTTTTTTTCTGTTTTAGTCAAATCTTATTTATTCTGTCTAAGCTATCTTTATTTTTCTAATTTCTCTCCTTTTCTTTTCACCTTTTTTTGTATCAATTTTTTTCCATTTTTTCCTCCCACTTCTTTCCTTTGTTTTTGATTTTTCGCTTTTTTCTCCTACTTTTTGTCTCACTAATTCTGATTTACTTTCCCCTCATCATTGTTTTTTCACTTTTTCCTTTGATTTTCTCAATTTTTATTCTACTTTTCCCCCCTTTTTTATTGATCCATATTTTCATATATTTCTTACTCTTATATTCTCACAATTTCTCTATTTTTTCGCTTTTGTTCTGTTTTAGTCAAATCTTATTTATTCTGTCTAAGCTATCTTTATTTTTCTAATTTCTCTCCTTTTCTTTGACCTTTTTTTGTATCAATCTTTTTCCACTTTTTTTGTCCTATTTTTTTTACTCTACCCTGAGGTGTTTACTTTACCCTGAGTAAATTTACTGTACCCTGAGCTAACTTTATTTTTCATGTGTCTCACCTTTTCCCCATTCTCCTTTCCCCTTTCTTCTTTCCCCATTCCCCTTTCGCCTTTTCCGTCTTTTTCACCATTTTGACCACATTTTTTTCTTAAAAGAAAATAAATGTAAATAGTGGAAAAGTGTTATATTAGTCAGAAAATTCTATTTTAATCTATACATTAATATACAGTGCGGTGGCAGAAGTGTTATCCCCTATTAACTACTCTATTGTAAAAAAATGAGCAAAATCCTCCGACAGGTCAATTTTTAAAATCATAGTATATACCGGGTGACAACTATGTTAGGGTAAACTATATAAAATAAAACATTGATTTTTTTAAAAAAAGGTTTTTTCCTGTTATATTATTTTATGTATTGCAATTTCCTAATTGAAATTTAAAACTTAAGATATGTCCAATTAATGGACAAAAATAAAAAATGGGTAGGTCCATTAAGAAAAAATCAAAGAAGCCTTAATGAATTATTGGAACAATTATAAAAAATTTTAACTGTTTATATTTTGAATGAAACTTAAAATGTAAAAAACACCCGGTATACTATGGCATGATGTATTTGGCGATATTAAAGATTATTCTTTAATATGAGTCTAGAAATCATGCTTGATACAGATTTTTAAGGGTTGTAAAGAAATCCGGCTCGAAGAACCAGCAAGGTTTATTTTTAATAATAGAAAAACCTTTTTTTAAAACTAACTGCTTCGATGTTGAAAACTATTCTTTAATATAAATATAGAAATCTTCCCTGATGCGTTCTTGGAAATGTTGCAGAGAAATCCGGTTTATCCGGTTAATAATAGAAAAATGTTTGTTTCTTTCGGTTTTTTCCCATTTTTTTCTTATTGTTCTGATCTATTTGTCGTTTCATGTCGATTTTTTTCGATTTCTTCCGATTTTGTTCCTGACGGAGGTCATCTTCGTTTTCGACCGCACAATTTTTTTAAAACTCAATGTATTTGGCGATATTGAAGATTTTTCTTTAATATAAGTCTGGAAATCTTACTTGATACGGGTTTTTAAGGGTTGTAAAGAAATCCGGATCGAAGGACCAGCAAGGTTTATTTTTAATAATAGAAAAACTAACTGCTTCGAAGTTGAAAACTATTCTTTAATATATTTCTAGAAATCTTCCCTGATTAATCCCCCTCCCTTCAGGTAATATTCGTAGCTCAATTGTTTACATCACGTCATACCTTATTTAAAAGCTTTTAAAATTCTGACTTTAAATATATGTCCCAAAAAGTTTTAATACATACCCTGTAGTAACTTAAATGAAATTTTGTTGAATTTTTTTAATACTGAAAGGGATTTTGTTTAAAATAAATAAAAATCGTTAAACTAGTATAAATTATCAATATATTTTTTAACAAATTGCTAATAAGGGTGACAATATTGAAATGTAAATTTTTTTCTAAAATAGACTAATTAACCCCCCTATTACACTTATTATTTCTATGCACTGTATGCCTAATACGTACATGTATTTTTTTTTAGTGGAATCATTATTATCATTTATTCATTTCGTTTCCTCTTATTGCCTTTTCATCAAACATAACATCATTTAGGATACGCCAATGACGAAAGAAATTTAATCTATATTATTTTGCTTAAGGTATAACCGTATTTTACACAAGTGTAATTGGAAATTCTCAAATTTCACCCACAATTTCCATGTATTTGGATCGCTTATTCGTGAAGCTACATCGCCCACGGGCGCATCATATTGGTTAACATACTACCATATAGATTGCATATTGCATGCATCTATGCAGTTCCCGTAACAGTAACTTAAACTGCTTTCTCGCGGAAATCGAAAAAATAATGGTAATTGGATAACTTTATTACTTGCTTGCTTGATTCGCAAAATGTATTTTCATCTAAAATTTAATTATTAGATTTAAAATTTAACATTTGATGTATTGTTAAAAAAAAGACACATAGTTTTTGATTTTTAATGGCATACTAAGATATTTATCAGATATGAGTTTTACGTAAAAAAAACTAGATATTTGAAAATTTTGATTTACGAAGAAGTGATATAGAATTCGTGATAATTGGACAAAAAAATAAATATGTCACAAGGACAGAAAATGAGTTTTAGTAGCCCGCGGGTATTAGATGCATGAGCGAGCGTAGCGAAACGAGGGCAGATAATAGTTAATGGCTCAGGCCCGTAAACCAGTAAGCGAAGCCTACAACAATATATGTTCTGGAGCTCATAGAAGATGCTTTAGAAGAAAAACATTAAATCGATTTTCATTTTTGACCACGATTTCTTTTAATCCTTCTAATATACCCTTAAAATGTCCACGTGAACCTTAATATGGCATCAAATTCCTCCAGGAATGGCCATTAGAGTAAATGTAAAGGGAATTCCTCGTATGAAGAATCGCGTGGAAATGCATTACCTTCGTCTCCCTTGGAACCCCTCTGAAGGCGGGAATTTTAAATATGCATGAATATAAATTCCGATGTTGCCACGGCTAAATATTACATTACATTTCTTCAGAACTACTAACAAAATTTTGATAATTGTGAAGAAATTTCGACGTGGCAACATCGGAATTGATATTTATGCATTTCAAATTTCCGCCTTCAGAGGAGTTCCAAGGGAGATGAAGGTAATTGATTTCCACGCGATTCGTCATATAAGGAATACCCTTTACTATTACTCTAATTCTGGACATTTCTGAAGGGATTTTATGCCGTATTATGTCCCACGGGGACATTTTAAGGGTATATTATAAGAAAAAAAAAATCGAGGTCAAAAAGGTAATATTTAATGTAGTTGAGGACGAATTATTGGTGGAATTGGTGGCGAAGCATCCTTTCTTGTACGACTTAGGAAGTGAACTGTACAAAGACCAAATTGTGAAAGATAATGCTTAGAAAGAAATTCCTAAAGTTATGGCAACTGTGCCGGGTTTAGTCTAAAATATTTTATAAATTTAGTATTATCTTGAAACAAATGTCGATTTATTAATATAGCAAAACGACATTCATCACGTCTCTGTTTAAACATATATTTCTTTAGTACCTGGACGACCGATTTTTCTTATTTTTCCTGTTTTTTATAATTTTGTCCTCTTTTTCCTATTTGTCCCTATTATTATTTATTTTTCCTATTTTTACCAGTTTTCCTTATTGTCCCATTTTTTTCACTATTTTCCATGTTTCACTTTTTTCTCCAATTTCCCCTTATTTTACCATATTTCTTGTTTTTTTTTCTATTTTTTCCTATTCTTCCCTTTTTTTCCCATTTCTTGATATTTTTCCTGTTTTTCCCGTTATTGCCCATTTGTCTTTATTCCTTATTTTTCCTATTTTTCATTATTTTGACGCGTTTTTCCCTATCTGTCCTCGGTATTATTTATTTTTGCCCATTTTTACTATTTTTTCGTATTTTCCCAATTTTTCACCATTTCCCATATGATTCGCATTTTTCTCCAATTTCTCAATTTTTTAATATATTTCCTGTTTTTCTATTTTTTCCTGTTCTTCCCTATTTTTCCTGTTTTTCTCGTTTTTGCCCATTTGTCCCTATTATTTTCAATACTTCCTTTTTTCCTTATGTTCTCCTATTGTTCACTATTTTTCCCAAATTTCGCTATTTTTCGCTATTTTGCTCTATTTTTCAATATTTTTTCACTATTTTTGCCAAATTTTCCTGTTATTCACTATTTTGTACTATTTTCTATTACTTTTCTCAAGTTTTCACTATTTTTCCCTATTTTTTACTTTTTTTCCATGTGCTTTCATATTTTTTTCTGATTTTCCTTTCTTATTAGTATTCTTTCCAATTTTCACAATTTTTTCCTCTTTTTCCCCATTTTTCAAAAATTTACCTATTTTGCCATATTTATCCCATTTTTACCAACAGTTACCGCGATTATTTTCTATTTTTTCATAATTTCGCTTTTCTCTCTATTTTCCCTGTTACTCAGTATTTTTTCATGTTTCCTCTTTACTCTATTTTTTCTATTTTTTTCCTATTTTTTCTATTTTTCGCTATATGTACTTATTTTTCCCTGTTTTCTCCATTTTCCCTTATTTCTCCTTTTTTCTTATTTTTCTTATTTCTTTCTATTTTTTGCTGTTTTCCATTATTTTTCCCATATTCATGTTTTCTTTATTGTTCCATATTTGTACAAATTTTCCCAATTTTGTCCCATTCTCCCCATTTTTTCTTACTTTCCCTACTGTTTCCCTATTTTTCTCTAATTTTCCGGATTTTTCCCTATTTTTCTATTTATTCGTATTTCTTCATATTTTTCCTGTATTCGTTTATTTTTTCCTGTTTTTCCCTATTTGCATTTGTCGCTATTCTTTATTTTTTCCTATTTTGCTTTTTTTTACCTATTTTTATTATTTTTTTTTTTCATATTTTAACTATTTTTCCATTTGTTTCCCCATTTTTCCTAATTTCCCAGCTTTTTTTTGTCTCATTTTCCTTTATTTTTTTACAATTTTTACCCCTTTTTTGCCACTATTATTTTTTGTTTCATTTTTCCTCCTTTTTTTCAAACTTATTTTTTCCCACTTTTCCCCCTTTGTATATACAACTATATGTTTTATGCCCCAATTTTTTACTATTTTACTATTTTTTGTTGTGTTTTTTTCCACCTTTTTACCACAACTGTTGTTTTAAGCCTCAATTTTTCCCCCTATTTTTTTACTACTTATTTTGGTCCCATTTTAACTCTTTTTTTTAAAACTATTATTTTATTCCATTTTTCCCCCATTTTTTTACAATTGTTATTTTCGGCCTCAATTTTTTTTAATTTGTTTTTTTACCCTATTTCCACCTTTTTTTTACAACTATTGTTTTACACCCCAATTTTTTTAAAACCATTTTATTTTTTGTTTCTCGTTTTTTCAAACTTGTGTGTTTTGGACCTTTTTTTGTTCTCCAATTATTTACAACTATTATTTTTATGTCCCATATTATTGTTCCCCCTTGTTTAAAACTTTTTGTCCCATTTCTGCTTTATTCCCTCTATTACCCCGTTTTTACTCATTTATTTTTTTCCTATCTTTTATCCTTTTTCTCTTTGCACTTTTTTCCCCACATTTTCCTTTCTTTTTCATTTATCGAATCCTTTTTTTGCACTTTTTCCCTTTTCTCTATATATCTCTATTTTTCCAAGTTTTATTTTTTCCTGTTGTTCATTATTTCTTATTTTCTTTATTTTTCCCTTTTTGTTCCTATGTTTTTCTGCTTTTCACATTTTTTTTCCTAAAAAATCAAAAGTTTGTTTGACCCTAATCAAAAATGACACAAAGTTGTCAAATGTTAAATTAGATAATATATTGGGACACTCAGTATTTCTATTATTATATACTAACGGTTAATAAATTCACCTTTTTTCATTATTCCACCAATAATAATTCATCAGTCTAATAAAAACATGAATATAAAAAAATTTTATTTATATTTTTTATATCTCTGCATCATAGATATTCGAATTTTTAATTGGAGCAAACAGTATCTGAAAATATTCTGCGATACATTTATTTATTAATTAGTCTATCGGAATTTTGATTACACAGATATTCAAAAAACCTGTATCAGTTAGTAAAATACAAAAATAAACAGCATCAGGGTTTTGAAATCAGTAAGTGCATTTATGCATTCGCACACGCCCAACAACCATTAGAGAGCTAATTTCGCACCTCACAGACTTTAATAACATAATCCCGGCCGCGAACTCGTTGTTTATTAGTTTTAGACGCCCATTTGGTATCCCTCGTTTCATCCTGATGGGAATTGTAAATGAAAATGGTGTTTTTTCAGATTATGGGGTGCAAACACGGAAACCCTACCAATAAACACATTAAAATAAATTGGTATTAACCCTAATGACTTTTTATTGATTGAAATATTCCATTTAGACAACCACATATTTTCACTTTTAAACAAATTAACATCAGAAAACCAAAATGCAAGTGCCAAATCTTTGTTTTATTTTTTTTGTGCATTTCTAATTGACCTGATAAACGAAAGATGAGTTATAATCAGTATTGCCAGGTGGGAAAAATTTTGAGTACCACAAAATCGATGAAAATGTACTAAATTTTATCTCAGTGTACCACTTTTTAATATCTTGTCGTGACGTCACAGGGAGGAATTTTCGGTGTCGAACGGTGGCTGAAAAATACTGCGCGCAGATTTTATGGCCACTTCATTCTTGACTAAGACTATGTTTTATTATTTTCTTTAAATATAGAATATATGTTACTCTCGAGATGACTGGTGAGTGTGATCATCAGCCCTTGGCTAACTCATGAGTAGCTGAATAACCACGAACCTCTGGACCATACCATCCAGTCGCAAGAAGATAATTCCATTCCATATGAAAGAAAAAACACATAATTTCCATATCTATTTGCTATGGGCTGAAGAACCTGCCCAAGCTACTTCGAATAGAAACAAACGTTAAATAATTTAAGAGAGACAGATACTTTTCAGTTCATTTAGTTTTAAGATCAACCGCAAGAGGCACGCGTGACGCTTGATTTACTTCGTAGATACTATATACGACATAGAGAATCTGTTGCGAGTTGCGTAAACACTCCCGACTGTAATAACTCAACTTCTGTTTTAAGAAGAATTTATTATTATAAAATCAAACAAGTTACAATATTGGTCCTTCGAGCCGGATATGAACCAGCGACCTATGTTAAAAGTATAGCCTATTCCCTGCCCATTCCCCGCCACTGGCACTTGGTCGGTGCTCATATAAGTTGTTACCGTCGGGAGTGATTACGCAACTTGCAACAGAATCTAACCGGAGAGTGATATTTCTAGTACAAATTTTTGGAAGCATGCTTCTCTCTTTTCATAATCACCTGCGATGGATATTTTCATTTCTTGATTGAAAAAATCGATAAAAAAGTTGATATCTTTCGTTGTACTCAGAAACCAATTTAGGTACCACAATTATCACTGTACTTTTTGACGATTCAAGAGTACCACATGGGGTATTATAGTACCACTCTGGCAACACTGGTTATAATCCATATAATAATGATAAGGTTTTCCTATACCTATTAGTCCAGTCCATGACGGTTTTCCTGTATAATGTTGCCAAACAGCATCCATTTTCGGTAAATGCTGAGCATTTAAGAAAATTTCCGATTTTCATAAAAATTTGTAGAAATCATCTACATAGTGTAAATATCACTTTCCAAAAAAAAATTTTTTGCCGCAACCACTGTTAAAAGACCTTTTTTCCATTTTGATAAATATATTATTTTTAAGGTTAGTTTTGTTTGGATACATCACAATGACTTACATGATGTTGCCAAGTTGTGTAAAATATCCTTAAATCAGAGTTTTTTTAGTTTATATTGACTGGTTTGTATTTTGCAATATTTTTCTAATTTTTCTTCTTAAAAATATAAACATAGTGCGATACAAAATATAGTGACTGCATGATTTTCATTATTCAGCGATATTGATAGTAAGCTGTTGAGAACGAAATAATATTCTTTTGATCTATGTCAGTTGGTCGGGAAGCGGAGGTCATTTTTGAATTAAATTGAAAAAAAGGAGTAATTTATAAATAAAATTGAAAAAAAATTGGTTCATTAAGCCAGTTAGTAAAAAAGGAACACAAAAAGATATAATAAATGTGTTAGTTAGGCTGTCTTTAGACAAATTATCGTACACAATTAATCCTTATTGGACATGTTAAAAAGAAATAAATTAATTAATCCTAATTGTATAGGTTTAGGTTAGATTTGGATAGGTTTTAGTTTGTTAGGCTCGTCCTGTAACTAATTAGCTTTGAGTTAGTCTTTTTTTTTAAATGCAGCATTACAATATGAATGCACCTATGATAAATTAATTTTTTATTACGAGTTGTTTTATTCTATTAATTCTAATTTTAGATCTGATTTAGATTTGTAAAAAAAGTTCCCTTTTTTAAACTGGTCTTGTATCCGTCTCTGGCATTTTTTTTATTACGTTTTTTTATTAAATTCGGACATCTTCAAAAATATTTATCGGGTCTAAAATACAATTTTATGATTAATATTTGTTTATAGAGTGATTTTGAACCCATTTGTACTGCTCCTTTGTATAATTATCGAATAATTACTTTATGGTAAGTGTTAAATGTAAAAAAAATTCGAATATTTTATCTAAAGATAATTTTAAATTTTGGAGATTATTTATCAATTCATCTATATTTTCATTAATTTTATATCATGTTTGTAAATTTATCACCTCACTACTAGATTTTATTCACAACTTAACTAATTTCTATTACATATATATGGCAACATCGCTTTCTTGGTTCTTTTATGACAATGATGTGAAAAGTTAACACTGCATGTGTAAATGACAATTCTATGTTTGAATGGTTTACATAGAATCAATTCGAAACATAAAATGTGTCATAATTTTACTCTTAAATCAATTCGAAACGTCAAACGTGTCATAATTTTACTTTTAAACATCAAAAAAGTCGAAATTTAAAATTAAGAAAAAATGTGTTAAATGTTGGTTGCGGCGATTTATTTTTCTTGGAATGTGATATTTATATGCTCTAGATCATTCGTGAAAATCATCGTATTTTGTAAGTGCTCAACTTCTATTTTCATACAAATTCGGCTTTAGGTTCTATTTACCCTCTCCTTCAAAATTAACCCTGTACCGGGGGTTACTTTTCCCTAGGGGATGTATGTATTAACCCCTTTTTTCGTTGGCGCATTTCATTACATGCTAACCTTATTGTTTTGGTAATATTATTTTTTTGACGTTAATAGTTATATCGTTTGATAATAATGATTGACAATTGATCAAATTGACTTTTTATGGACCTTTTTATGAACCATGTGAGAATACTGCAATTAGAAGGTGGAAGTGCTAATTTTTTTGGAATTTTCTGATAGCTAATTTTTCCATAATCAGGGAAAAAGAGTGTTCGTGACGTCACGTTCACTAAAATTAAATTTGGCATCGTTGTGTAAGGTGCGCACCATATAACCTCAATTTTCCGTTATGTCTGAATTGTGACGTATGAGATTTGTCATTTAATACTTAATAAACTTGTTCATTTGCATCACGGAGTAGAATATTATCAATTGTTCTTCTTTATTTATCTCGTTTTCAAGCAAATATCAGATACGAAACTTACTGTTCAGTGCGATTCGCAATTACCCGATATAAAGGAATTCAAGTCAAATTACCAAAAAAAGGAACGTTCAGTACTTGTCAAGCGATTCCCCGAAATTATTTAACAATTTTAATAACTGGAAAGATCTAAAAAATGTTTTTTAAGTACATTACGTCATAATTTTGTTTAAGGAACGTTATAATTTGATTTAAAAAACTGCCTTTAGGATTTGCAGCGTTGCCAATGATTGCTCTTCGTCAAAAGGGTGGCGCGTTCAGAAACTTTGAATGTTTTAAGTAAAGAAAACATGAGATAAAATGTAATTTTTTTTGAATGAGTCGTCAAATGGCAGATTATACATCAAATGTGTATATCAAGCAGTGATCTATATTTTTGGGAAGAACAGTAATGCGTTTCGGAATATAAATAATGGAGGGGGTGTTTCCCATGAACGTGACGTCATGGGAATATTTTAAAACTCGATATTTTTGCGAAATGAAAAATTTATTGTATAAATCTAAGTGAAATGGACGTTTCTTGTAAAATACAATAAACTTATATAAGTTTTAGAATTTATTTTTCGTAAATGAAAAAGTCCATTGGCAGAATGTCACTGTTTTTTTTTGAGGAATTTCAGTATACAGAGTGAACCATTCAGCGGAGTCAAGATTCTTTTGGTAAAATGAAACAAAAATCAAGAAATCAGAAAAACAGAAAAAAACAAGAGAAGAACATCAATATCAACAAGAAAAAATCATTTTTTTCACGACCCTCGTCAAGATATACTTATTTTAGAAATACTTTTTTATTCTATTAAAAAAAATAAAAGTTTTTATAAAAATATTAATCGTTATGCAATGCATCGTATGTTAATAATTTTATGGTAGTTACTGGATGTATCCAAGGTAGATCAGGCATAATGGATGCCACCCATTCTCGGGCGTGATAAATGTTTCAATGAAATTAAGTCCGGGAATGGATAGATTGAATACTTTTAAGCAACTTTTTTTCTATAATTTTTTTTCTGAAAGTCAAAATTTTTCGACTTATTCGCGAGTGAAAATATCAATTTTTCAACCAAAAAAACCATAGACGGTTTTTCGCAAATAACTCCAAAAACAAATTTTTTAACGATAAAATTATTCTTACTACAAATGTAGCTTTTGAAAAAATAAAAAAATGGTGGGACATATACAAACGGAGTAATAAGCTGTTAAAGGTTGCTCCTTATTCGTCAAACGTCAAAATTGAAAGTTTGAACGTGAAATAACCAAAACTTAATGCATTTTCCGAAAAAAACCCATAGAACCTTTTTTAAAGTACTTGAAAACCCCTTAATTTTTGTTTATGATATAAAAGTCCCATAGCAGAAAACTAAGCGAGTTATGACAAAAAATATTAAAATCACCCCCTAATTACCACCTCAATTGAAAATAATCGTTACCACTTCACAATTCACTTCATTTATGTGTTGTAATATGAGATTAAAATCAAGAGAGCATTTTCGTAATTTTACAAAAAATTGCCTTCACTTAAAAATAAATGAACAAAAAAAATTTAATCATACGCAAAATTTTGTATAGTAGGAAATTTTAGGTTTTATTTTTCTGTAGGATAAAAATTGAGTAAGATATGACTGTTTAAAGTTTGCATGTTTGCGTAAATAGTACTTTGTTCAAACCCTTTCAGCTCAAACCCTTTCAAAAATAAGGGCTGAACGAAAATTTTTTGAAAGACTTGATAGCCTAAAAACTAAGCCAGTTATGGGTAAAATACCAATTACATATTTTTGCAAAATTCTTATTTTCCCTCTTTTTAATTGCAAATTTTGATCAGTAGGGGTTGTTTTTTAAGTATTGATAAAATAAATAAATTACATTATACATAATGAAGTGTTAGATTTTGAAGTAAAAAAAAAATTTTAACTGTAATTTTTTTATTTTTTATTAGGGATAGTTTTTATAAGGGTTGAAACTTATAAATAATTGAAAAAAAAAATTAATATAGTAAAGAAATCTTAATTTAATATCACTGTATCATTAAATCATACCATACATTTTTCAACATTATTTTTTAATGATTTAGGGGTTGAAAATTTTCAATCCATCATAATTTATTCCTCAGAATGTCAATTGTCGTTCCTTCAACTAATTTAAAGCTGATTTCAATCGATTACACTGTCGAATCTCCAATTCTAAAAAAGGGGTAGTTTTCATACCTAAAAATAGAAAGCAACCCCAGCACAGGGTTAACTTCGAAGTGAAGTAGAGGGTAAATAGAAAATAAATAAAAAAAGTTTATGCAAATTGGTGCTATTTGACAGAATTATACAGTATCACCGTGTTTTACGTTCAATGTCTGGACTATTTAGCCAAATGACGCCACCGACATCAGTAAGTCGCTACGGAGTGAAACAGCAAATAATAATGACAAGGGGATAATCCAAACTAACTTTCCGAATATTTCTATTAAATACATTATTTTTCTGCAAACTCACTAATTTCGATTTTTTTAGTTATTTAAAATTATTTATTTTTAAGTGAAACTGGCAACAGTGGCGAAGGTTTTTTAATTTTTTTAATCAAATATATTGTAATGAATTTATATCTCAATTTGGGGTGATTCTATAAAAAAATAATAAACCTTACAAAAATTATCAAAGTACAAAATATATTATATTATGTTTATCCTGTATATTCTTCTTTTTTTGTTTTCTTTTGTTCTACACTCCTAATTTTCTTTAATGTCAAATAAACATATCTTTCGTGCTTCTATTTATTGTTTCTTTTATATATTCAAATTTCGCCCAGTATTGACCTTTTTTTTTACTTTAAATTTCTTCTTTAATTTGTACTTTTTTTTTATTTTTTGAATTTATAAAATAAAATTCATCCTCTAATTATTGGTACATAATTTTCAGTTTTATATTTTTACAGCATTCAGAATATTGATAACAATATATCAATTTTTATCTGAGGTCTGTTTATTATTTTTCTTCATCTGTTTTTTTTCCCCAAATTAAACTTTTCTTACTAGATTAATTAAAAAAAATTAAATCTTGCACTTAACATTATTACTTAAATATTTTTTTATATCATTTTCAAAATTTTTTTATTTTCATCATAATAATGAAATTATGATGAGCTCAAAAAAAATAAAAATAAGACAGTTGTAGAGCTTTATAATAAATTATATACCAATTACCATTAATAAATTCTTTAAAAATCAATTTTTTAACAATAAACTTTGTTTATAATGTTCAAAACTCATAAAAATTATTTCATTACAATATACTTGAATAATATGTTTTAGCGTAAAATATGTTTTTTTTAAATTAATAAATTTTTTCCAAAATAAAACATTTGTCAAAAACAGAGAGTAAGTTTTTGAAACTATACACTCCTATACATGTTTCATCCTTATAGGAATCATCAGGGGTACTTTGTCGGAATGCATAGTTTCAAAAACCAATTCTCCATACCCCAAGTATTTCTATGTACTATAAAAATGATAAGATAGTCACGATATCTATCATAGGTTGGTGGGTATCAATGTCATAGTCACTAATCAAGTACAACTTGGTGCCGGCAGATGATGGAACCCAACCACCATCACAATGCCTTACAGGGGGGAGCGGGCACTTACTCTCTCTGTTTTTGATTTAATTGCGCGGTGATCGCTCCACCCTGGTTGGCTTCCATTATCTACCGACACCAAGTTGCACAGAGCATTTTATCCTATTAAGTGACTATGACTGGTTAGCATCCATCAACCTACGATAGATGTCATAACTATCTATCATTTTTATAAAACATTTGTTTTTTCAAATTGTGAAAGAAATACTGATGGCTTTCTTTTAACGAAACATATTTAGAATAAAATTTTCTAATGAAACTTGGATTGAAATTGTAATAATATATGCATAAAGTAAATCCAGATTTTGCAATATACAGGGGCGCACAAAAAGTCCTCCTCTTCTATTACCGCTTCTGGTCATTGTTGTCGGTCTCGTCTAACAAAAGGGCACTCATAACGACCAATTAAAGTAGTTTCAAGATAATTTTGGGCTGTTTTGGGGTAACCGAGCCTTAGCTAATCTCTTCTCAGCTAAGGGTACTCTTCTCTTCGGATAAGGGTTGCTACTTCTTCGGCTAGGTGGATGGTACCAGATGGAAATGGTCCAGAACCGGTATAGTTATACTACTAATATTTTTTTCTAATTTTAGAACAATTTTAAATTAATATATAACATAAAACAATTAACAAAAAAATTGTATAACGAAAAGTTTGTACGTATAAAGATAAAAAAGTTACACAGTTCTGAATAGTTATTCTTCTCTTTGTGTTAAATGAAAATTATTTTAATAATCTATACAAACTGTAAACTCTGGATATTACCTACCAAATGTAAATATACCCCCATAAGCTAGTTTAATTTGTTTAATTTGAACATGTTGTATAGTATAAAATGGACGCCCTGGGAATTTTCTCTCTTACCGTATCAGCCAAAGCATGCGCTTTTATAGTAAAATTGAAAACACGAAATTGAATGTTACAATATATGCCGCCGACAAACATCACCCAGGATTAAATATTAAATTTCACTGCCAGTATCCCCAGGTGTACAAAATTTCTGAATTTGTTAATACATTTGTGAGCCTATTTTATTTCAGTAAAGCACCACTTTTTTCACTTTTTCAGGAGCAATTTAAACATGGTTTATATTTGAACAGTTTGAATTTTATGCTGGTGAAATAAAGGTTTATACGTCGTCGGCTATTCGATTTAGGTACATTCCTTTTCGCAGAATTCAACGTTGCTGATATAGTTTAAATCAATATAATAAAGTTTACAATATTTTCTAACAATTAAAACTGCTTGGAATGAGCGGCAGTTTAAAAATCATTTATTTAAATATTTTATTCGATAAATCTTAATAGCCGCGAAACATTTTATATATAACACATATCGACGTAACAATCGATCTCTTTTTATGAAAAGTGCCGGACGAGTCGGATCTTTTGTGACTCGATATTCGATTTTTCGGATCGATTTTTTTAAGTTGAGATCGATCTAAGAATCGGTGAAAGTAGTTGAGATTGGAAATCGATTCTTTTGTGTAGGTATTTCTAAACATGAGTAAAAGCTGGTTATGATTATTGATTCCATAATTAACTTTTAAGCTACCTAATTTACTCCCAAACCTATCAAGTAATGAGTCAGTGAATACATACTAGATAAATAATAATGTTTGTATTTTTACAATAGGTTTAATCAAAATATTATGTCCATAGAAAACCATCAGATGGAAAATTAAACAGAATTTGTTTGTTTTAATAAAAAATAAATTCAAGTTTGACATTTTTTGGCTAGTTAATTTCAGATTGTAAATTGAATCGATTTTCATGAGATCAATTTTTTGTCTATCCGATTTTACAGAATCGATCTCTGACTCAACGATTCGAATTGATCTTAAAAATTAATCTTTGTTTTGTTCAATCGGAACTGTAACTATTTATTAAAATAATATTTGTTGCTGCTGCAACTGGTCCTTCGAACTTTGCTCTTTAACCTAAAAACAATGAAAGTGAAGAAAACCATAAAATTACAAATTCTAAAAATATACGAACCAGCCCTTAACTTAAAAAATTTACTTATTCTTCCTTCATAATGTTTTAAACATAACTAATAATAGTTATTTATCACACAGTGTACTTAAGATTTTTTAAAGTAGAGAATTTGTTTATGCTTATCATGTACTAGCGATAGCGATATTAAGCTAAAAACAATAATACTATTTGATCTATGTTGATTGGTTGGGAAGACGATTTGTAAGACTGAGTTGTAGACGTGTGTCATTTATGAACGATTCGTTTTTATGAACGAATCATTGCAAATAATCAAAAGAATCAATTCACTACCTAGGCTGAATTAATTCATTGATTCACTGGAAAAAATTCGATTCACTAAAAAGAATCGAACCTCCCATGTCTACTGAGCTGACCTAACATAATCTAGCTCTCTCTTTCGGTCTCTCTCTAATCTAAACAGTATGATGTATTTTCATCTTCCCACTTTCAAGGGCGCAGGTAACTTTTCCTGGGAGAAGTATGAAACTTTTAGACAAATACGTTTATCCGTTTCTACATTTCATATATTTTATTTCTTCTTTTCGTGCTATTTTTTGGTATTCTGGGGTGGGCAATTACCCCCTTTACCCCCCATATCTACTCCCTTGCGTGTAAACGAGCCAGATGGAATTGAAAGTGGTTGCGGGTGATCCTTCAGAAGCAGATTATGCGGGAAGTGATTTTTTTTTTGTCCAAGATGTAAAAAAATGCATTCTTGCTTTGTTTTTCAATTTTTTGTATAAAAAAATTCATTCTTGCTATGAATTTCAAATTCTTGTATAAAAAATATGCATTGTTGCTTTGTTTCTTTAATTTCCTATGTGGAAAAACCATTCTTACTTTGTTTTTCAATTTTTTGTATGAAAAATGCATTGTTGCTTTGTTTTTCAATTTCCTGTATGGAAAAATGCATTCTTGTTTGGATTTCAAAATCATGTGTAAAAAAATTAGGGCTTTACACGAGACGAGATAAGGCTAGAATTTCAAAAATCTCGTCTAGGTCTCATAAGTTGAAAAAAAAATTAGTCTCGGTCTCGTCTCGTAACCGATTAACTCGTCTCGGAAAATCTCGTTTTTGCTAGAGCTTATTTCTAAGATAGTACAAAACGAGGTTAATAAATGTCTTCTCATTCCTGTCCTAACTTTTATGCTAATTATTTTTTTGATTATAAATTTTTCACACACTAAACATATTGCTTTTTTCTCATCATTAATTATTTCAAATTTAAAATATTTTTTCAAATTTTGATGCCACAGAAGTATTTTTTATTAAACACTATTTATTAACTACTCCAATTTCACTTAATGTATCATTTCGTTAATGTATCGTAACCTATGCAGACTTTTTTTATTATTAAAAAAAATTAAATGTTTATACTAATTTACTAGTTTATTTTTGTCGGAATTTCAGAAAAAAATTCTGAATGCATTGTTGCTTTAATTTTTTTTTTAATTTGTGGGTGGAAAATGCATTTTTGCTGTTTTTTCCAATTTTTGCAGGGAAAAATGCATTCTTGTTTTTTCTCAAATTTATATTTCAAAACTGCATTTTTGCGGTTTTTTGTGAAATGGCCTATAGCAACTCAAAAATTTACCGAAAAATTAGTAATTCTAAATTTTAATCTATGAAATTTAACTGTGAAAAATGCATTCTTGTTTCTTTTTTTTTTTAATTAACAATAGAAAAATACATTCCTGTTTCTTTTTTTCAAATTCGAGTGTGGAAAAATGCATTCTTGCTCATCATTTTCAAATTCAAGTGTGGAAAAATGCATTCTTGCTGCTTTTTTTCAAATTCGGGTGTAGAAAAATGTATTCTTGCTCCTTTTTTTTCCAAATTACACTTGGAAAAATGTACTCTTGCTTATTTTTATTCAAATTGAATTGTGGAAAAATGTACTCATGCTTTTTTCCCAATTAATGTGTGATTTTTTCTAGACCCTTTTAGAGTTTTCTCCTAAATTTCCTAAAAAAAGTTTATTTATTGTTGAACAAATTTGTACTTCATGTCTTTTTTTCCATACTTTGGTTTTCATTGGAAAAATTTTGGGAAAAAACTCAACCATTGGAAACTGTTTCTATATCATTTTTCATTGATTTTCTGCGGAAAAATACTTTTTCGCGTTTATTTCTTTGATTTTCTGGAGTTTTAGGTGAATTTTCTTTCACTTTTTCTGGATCTGTTCAAACATTGATTCTATAATTGTATCTAAACTTTCATTTGCGAGAGTAATTATCAATTATCGGATTGATTATTTTCTCCTAACCCTAGCGATGAAACACGCTGTATAAAAGAGCATAGATAACTTTTTTCCTGTGAGGAGGGGGGGGGGGTAATTTTTTGTGAGGCGGGGTAATCAAACTTTTAGATAAATATGAGTAGATAAACTATAACAGTTCTGGCGCATTCTGGTAATTTTTCTGCTCATTCAAGGTCACTCGTGACGTCATCAGATGAGAGCTATTCGAGACCTGTTCAAGAGCTGTTTAAAGCTGTTTGAGACCTGTTCAAAAGCTGTTCGAGAGATGTTTGAGACCTGTTCAACAGCTTTTGAACAGGTTTCGAACAGCTTTAAACAGCTCTTGAACAGGTCTCGAATAGCTCTTGAAAACCTTTAAACATCTCTCGAACAGCTTTTGAACAGATCTCGAATAGCTCTCGTCTGATGATGATACTAGTGACCTTGAATGAGCCAAAAAATTGCCGGAATGGACCTTAGCGATTTCTCATATTAATTTCTATAAGGAGTGTGCCAGAACTGTCATAACTTATCTACTAATATGTTTGTCCTTTTCTACATTTCATATAATGTATTTCTTCTTTTCGTGCTATTTTTTGGTATCCTGGGAGGGGGTAATTACCACCCTCCTCATATCTATGCCATTCCCCCCTTTAACGATCTGCCCAATAACTACTTGTGTGTATACGTTTGGGGCAGCCCCTATAGAGCTCCTTGAATGCGCCTATCTTAATTTTCTTTAGTCTTCATAATTTGTATTATGTAACTGCGAATAATCTTTCATTTTTCTTATGTTTTCGTAATGGTGGCCTTTAGATTTTCTTTATTGATATTTCTGTCAGTTTTCAGGTTCAATCTTAGCCGTTGTTCCGGAACAGAGTATGGGAGACGTCGTCCCTTTTACCGCAATATATGCCACCATCTTATTCTTTCTTTTTGAACCTATATAGTTCCCGAAGCACCCATATCCGGTTATTATCTGGGTTATGTTCAATGTGAGTGAAGCGTTAGCTCGCCCCACCATTGCGACCAACAGAGGCCCATTCTGGCTCACCCTCACAGGCTACAATTCATTATACAATCTACATCTTCTCACGATGAGTGATTTAGATGAATCTTCCTTGAAGCTCCAGCTGTATGTAACCGTACGTACAAAGCCTATTCATTTCCAGGGCTGGAGAGTGTTCCTCTCGGCCCATTTCCATATAGTGTCTTTGACACTGCTCTTTTTTTCCAACGTAGTAGGTATATTGTATGGGTTGAACAAATATAAGTTTGGAATAATTTACTACGGCATACAGCGTGTTAACGCCGCCTAACGTACGAAGGACCAACCTTAATACAGAGTATAAGGATTTAGTATGTTACCACAAATAAATCAAATTATTTAAGTGAACTGTAAGGGCTATTTACTCACCCATTTATTAGCAAACCAACATTATTAATATTACATTTTTTATGAGCAACTGCTCTCACTACTACAAAACATATTTACAATTTATGTACATTTTTAGACTCTCAAAAAATTTATTATATTATTAATTTTTAGGGTTCGGTCAACCGCTTTTTATAACGTCGAGACATGATATGTCAACTGAACACTGATAAATATGATGAGACTCTCTGAAAATATTAGACTGTTTCCCTATTTATAGTTTTAGAAGATTTGTAAGAGGGGATTTGTAACGGTTTTCTTCTTTCCAATAAGAAAACCGACCTGTTCGGCGATCACAGGTATTTCTGCACTTGTCGCTCTTAGAAATATTATATCGCTCAGAGGGAGATGGCGATAGGGTGAATTATTTTGTACAAACAAAATTTTTGCACTCGGCACGCCAATCATAGTGACGTCAATACAGAATAACAATCTATTTTTAGATTATGGAATGATAAAATATACGGCCAAAAGTATAAATTAAAATGAATCTTATTAAATTTAAAGGAAATATAAGTTTATTTTGTGAATTCTGGATAACATTCCAGTGCAATTTATCCATGGGTATTAGGGGAATTTCCCTGCATATCTCGTCTCTAATGTGCCTATCCAGAATTCTCTCTAGCGTTTTTAGTATGAATGAGGTAAGGCTGATCGGTCTAAGGATTTAGGCCGGATTAGTTGATACTTTTATCATACAGTATTTTTTCTGCTACCATGCATAAAGTACGCTATGCAGTGTGTAAAAATCAACATTACGCACTAGTGCTTTACTCGTTTGCCTCTAAACAAACGAGACTGGATGATTTTAATTCATATTAATCACTATTGAAGGTGGCACTCCAACTATCTGTCATATACGTTTATTTTCTTTTACCAAGTATTTTTTTAAAAATTTAATAAAATGGAATTAGGGATAATAGGTATTTCGAAATTTTTCTACTATAATCTATTGTTTGAACTAACACAGATAATATATTATTAAATGTAATTATTATTATAATTAAATTGTAATTTACAATTTCTCTATTATGATTGAATATTCCCTGAAATATAAACGCATCTCTAAAGTTTAATGGCGCGGCTCTAATTTTAAAGATGCGTTAATACAAAATCAATACATAGAATTAGTTTATAAAGTGCACAGCTGCGGGGGTATTAGATTTCAAATTGGAAGATGATGTACCATACCGTACTGGTAATTTGCAGTCACCCATTAACAGGTTCATTTAGGCAACCGTTCAACCGTGTATTACAGAGATTATTTATAGGTGTTCAGTGAGCGAGAAGGGCAGCGCATAAAAGGGGCGAAATCAACTTTGATATAGATAAAATATTTATGCAATAACATGATCTCGATAATGGTGGTCGCTTTAATTATAATTACCTTTTTTTCATTAATAATTTTATTATACTATCAATTTTTTATTTGCTAAAAATAATCATTTTTAATCTAATCAAATTTAATGTTGACAGTTTTGTCAGTTTGACAGCGATAAAAAAAGGTGTATCAATTTAACTTTAATTCGGTCAGTTAAAATTATTTGTTTTGTTGTTATTGAAATGTGCAAGATGAATAATAAAATAATAAAAATTATTAAAAAATCGTAAAAATAGTAATAATTAAATAATTTAATTGTATCAATATAGATAATTATTGTTGTTGTAGATTCTATATTCTGTCGTTAATTTATCTTGCCAAAAAACACGCAAGCTTTTTTTTAAGGATAAATTTCTTTTAAACTCAAAATTTTTTCAATCAGTAATTTTCCTCGAAAAATCGCTCAACCTTCGGTCTCGCGATTTTTCCATGTCAGTTTTTCTCGTAAAATTGCTGATTGGCAAAATTTTTCGTCACAAAGAGACGATAAAAAAAAGCTCTTATGTTTTTGCTGTTGACTGAAAATCGAAGTGTAGAATTGGCCGAATATTGAAATTGAGTCACAATAATTTACTAAATTTGCATGAATTTCCAATATTAATTTTCCATATTGGACAGATATGTACTTACCACAACAATTTAATGGTTATCAAAATATCATATTGATCCTTTATATGTTTATAGTAATTACTTACATTGGTATTATATTGGAGTAACATCTGTTATAGCATGTAGACAAAAATATTGGAATTTTAGTTAAATATAGTAAGTAGGAGTTTTTTGGAAAAATGAAAGGAAATAAAGATAATAAAAATTAACACTTTCCCTTTTTTTGTAAGATAAAAAAATGAAAAATGTGAATTAAAAATAAATTAGAGGGTATTAAAATTAATATAAAAATATTACAAGGGGTAAAAACATATGATGTTTAACAATAAACACAAGAACTATACGCAACACGACATTTATGGACATAACGCTATGAAGACATTTTAGTCTTTTTACCTCTCGCCCTTCAGATAAGAGAGGTATAGGAATCATGCTAAAAATTGGGTAGTGGGTTTTCAATGGATAAACACGTTTTAAGGTCCGTAGAATACGATTTTGATATTTTCGCGATGATGTCTGTGTGTGTGTGTGTTAGTGTGTGTGTGTATTAGTGTTAGGATGGATGTTGTAGTAACGATAACTCAAAAACTACTGAATGAAAAAATTTGAAATTTTGCATACAGGATTCTGATACCTTAGATTAGATCTAATTGGATTTTGGTGCCAATCGCACAACCGGAAGTGGCAGTTGCTATAGGTGATGACGTCATTACTAAACAAGATGGCAATAAAGTTTTACACATATATTTTTTATACGTTATAGTTTAATTTCGGATGATTAAAATTTTCAAAAACTTTTGCCATTGTTGCCAGATTTATCTAAAAGTAATTTTTTTCATGTTTTTTCTTAAATAACCAAAATAATAAATTTTTGTAAAATATTACAAGATATTAAAGTTGTAGAACATAAAATTTTCTACACATTTTGTCATTACCGGTTTTTTTAATTCCTCATAGTTTCGTCGCTAGAGGGCGTGAAAAAAATTTATATAGACATTTTTGTGACATTGTTAAAATTTTTAAAAAATTGGCTTAGAAATTTAAGATTATATTACGATTTTAAACTAAATTGAATAACTTGAAAAATATTAAAGTTATTGAAATGTGATTTTCGCCATTCGAAAGATAATATAAAACTCTAAATTTAAAATTAATTTTAGTTTCTTAAAATTTAGAATAGAGAAAATTAAGAATTTTTTTAAAATTTCTTGTAATTTCGTTTTATCAATAAGTATAAAATAAATGAAAAAAGTAAATAGTATATCCGAAAAGGATCCAAAATTACCATGTGTGTAAATTATTTCATATTTTTTTTTATCTATATCTTTCTTTTCTGATTTTTCTCATTGTTTTCTTATTTCTCAGGTTTTTTTAATTTTTTTGTAATTTCTGTAATTTTTTCTTATTTTTTCTATTTTTCTTATTTTTTCTAATTTTTTTTTCTTGTTTTTTCCGATTCTTTCTCCTTGTTGTATCTGGTTTTCTATTTTTTTCTTTTGTTTTCAGATTTTTCTCATTTTTTTTTTTTGATTTATTTCAATTCTTTCAAATTTTGTAATGTTTTTACGATTTTTTTGGTTGTTTTTTATTTTTTTTTCCAAGTTTTTGTCGTTTTTCAATTTTTTGTGATTAATAGCGTTTTTTGCAATTTTTCCGTGTTTTTTGTTGTTTTTTAATTAAATTTTTTGTTCTCGGTTTTTTTTTCTCATTTTTCTGTTTTTATTTTTTTCTAGTTTTTTCTCGTTTTTTTTCCCGTTTTTTTTTTTGTTTTTTTTTCCATTTCTTTCTTTTGTTTTCAGATTTTTCTCATTTTTTTCTTATTCCTCTGATTTTTTTCGATTTATTTCAATTCTTTCGATTTTTTTAATGTTTTGTACGATTTTTTTAGTTTTTTTGTTTTTTTCCAAATTTTTGCCGTTTTATAATTCTTTGTGATTTTTTCTTTTTTTGTAATTTTTAGCGATCTTTTGCCATTTTTCCGTATTTTTTTTGTTGGTTTTTTAAAACTTTTGATTTTTCTGTTTTTCCGTACTTTACAATTATTTTTCATTTTTTTGTCAATATTCTCTGATTTTTCCAATATTTCGTGTTTTTTTTCTTCTAATTTTCTCATATTTTTTCGATTCTTCTAATTTTTTCTTGTTTTTTTTCTCATTTTACTGTTTATTTTTTTGTTTTTATTTTTTTTCTGATTTGTTTTGATAAAAAAAGTTTTTTTGAAGATTAAACGACTGTTTATGAAAATCCTAGTAGACATCTTTCATCTATAGAACTATTTTCTACCTCATTTTATGTCCATTGAATAAAATAAAATATATACTCTTTAATAAGAAAATTTTTATACAAATATATACATATTTAAATTTTAGTGAATTTTATTTTGTGGCTGGATTGAAACGGCTGGCTCAGTGCCTGACAATAAACTGTTCATACGTATACGTTGAAAATTGTTTACCAGAAAGGTATAACAATATTTCTTGTTTTATGAAGTTTATTGCAGCATTTTGTGGAGGCTCCGTGCTATGTGAAACTCTAAATGGCGTACCCACAGCTGCCAAATTTAATATTTTTCCATTTTCGCGAACGCTTGTGACTGCGGCCTGGTTATTTTATGAGATTAATACCAGCTTTTATTAGTACTTCCGATTTCATTTATACGTGAGAAATGAGATTTTTTTTTAGGTAATTAGAACACTCGGTCGTAACCATTTACAATGATTTTAAAACAATTTGCCACTGCCGCTTATTGTCGATGTTTTTAGTAAAACATGATTGCGTTTTATGTCATATGAAAAATGATTGATAACACAATTAAAAATGATATAAATACAGGACATTCCTGTATATTTTATTTTTGGAAATGGGAAACCTGACATACTCCAATTTAAAAAAAATAACCAATAAGGTTGGTATTAGTCATAAATATTATATTATACTTCGTCCGCGTTGATGTCGGAATAAATAAAAGTTTATTTTCTGTACCCGTTTCCTTCCCTCCCGTTTTTCAATCTTTTATGCCCATTTTTACACCTCCAAGTGGAGTTGTTTGCAAATTTCAAAACCATTTTTTTTATAATTTTATTGTTTTTTAATAATTTTATGTGACCTATTTTTAGATTAATAGCGAAGTTTTCAGGTCGAAATTATTAATTCATACGGATAGATATTTATCTCTATTTTACAGAAAAAATAAAATTAGGTACCAAAATTTAATTTTTGTGAAAATAATTAAAATTCGTAGACAATAATTTGAGATAAATCATTTATACTTTTTCTCCTTTTTCTAATTAAATTACTTGGAGACAAATAATAAAAAATATTTGCACTCCCTCAGGGGGGGAGCCACTCCCCTCTAAAGAAATTACCCTGTATGTTTTACCTTCCCAACCCACCTCCGGGAAGGGAAAGTATTGTGAACGAACTAAAATTTTCGAGATAAAGATGGAAATATCCATTTTGAGGTCACCTGAAATGATTAAGAACATTTCCAGATGGAAATCTATCTGTCTGTCTGTCTGACTGATACAATATGTCACGGAATTTGACTTGCAATATGCCATTTGAAAGCCCTTGAAAAAATCTATTCATAATAGTCCGATTGTTTTGTATTTGTTTTGACCCTTTTTTTTTTGAACTTTTTTGCTCCTTTTTAAAAAAAAAATTTTAATTGACTTTTTTTTAACCGTTTTTGTCTTTTTTGGTTGCTTTTTTACACCTTTTTTTGCTTTTTTGAAACTTTTTTAGCCTTTAAACACAAAAGATTTTTTTATTTAACTCAGATTTGCAATAAAAAACAGTTAATTAGAAATTAAGTCTGTACGTGTCCCTACCGTTAATTGTCATAAACGTAGCTGTAACTCTTAAAAAAAAAAAACCCAACGATATATTTTAATAAACGCTAGTTGGTTTCTACGGTCCATAAATTTGAAAAGGTTAGCGACGATTCATAAAAAAGCGTTTTGCTAACTTTTATTAATATTAATGCGAAGAATAAAAGAATGAAATGAAGTTGCGAACGTATTTGGAAAATAAAAACCTAATGGTTCAGAAGTAATAAAGTGTCAGATATATATGTTTTACTTCGTTTTTGTATCGTTTAGAATTTTTCTTCGGAGAAAAGTTTTAATTTTTAGTGTACAGTAAAACAGGGTTGTATTTTAAAAGTAAAACAAAAAAAATCAATAAAAATAAAGGAAAATGTAAAGTAAGAAACGAGTTGCTTCTAATGCCATTAAGAAAATTTGACTTAATTTTTAGTGTAACTTGTAGTACTTTTATTTGTTACTAAAATATGAGTAATACTAATAATTATATCAAGCGAGATTTACTTTAATTTATTAGGGGAACTATAAAATTGTACAAAATTATTAATATTTTTAAAATTTTGAAATTTTTGAAACTCGGAATTTTTTTGCAATTTTAGAAAATTTCTAATAACTTTTTAATCTTTTTTACATTTTAATATACTTTTGAAATTTTCGATATATTTTTAAATTTGTTTTTTGATTTTTACAATAATTTTTGATTTTTGATATATTTTAGAAATTTTGATTTCTTACATTTCATGTTTTTTTTAAATTTTAGAATTTTTGTTAATGTTTAATAAATAGGTTCTTAATATTCTTAAAAACATTTTGAGGGACTTTTGAGATTTTTGCATATTTGAAAAATTTGTAACAATAATATTTTAAGTTTTTTGAAATTTTAGTATATTTTTTAAATTTTAATATATTTTTGAAATTTTCGATGATAAATGTTTTAGCATTTTTTTTTTATTTTTAAAATATGTTTTGAAATGTTTGATAAACAAGTTTTTTAAATATTTTTTTGTTTCTTTTTAAAATTTTATATGATTTTTAAATTTTTGATATATTTTTGATATTTTTAAATTTTTTAACATTTTATTTTTGAAATTTTTAAAATATTTTGACAAATTTTTGACATATTTTCAACATTTTTGAATTCCTTATATTTCCTTTGATTTTTTTTAAATGTTTTTAAAAATTTTAAGTTCTTAAATTCTCGGAATTTTTGTTTTTTTTTGCAATTTTAGAAAATTTCTAATAATAACCTTTTATTGTTTTTTTTTACATTTTAATATACTTTTGAAATTTTCGATATATTTTTAAATTTTTTAACATTTTTTTTTTATTTTTCCGATAATTTTTGGAAGTTTTTGATATATTTTGGAAATTTCTTACATTTCATTTTTTTTCAATTTTTGAATTTTTGTTAAATGTTTAATAAATATGTTCTTAATATTCTTAAAAATTTTTAAGTTCCTAAAGTTCTTGGAATTTTTGAGATTTTTGTAATTTAAAAAAATTTCTAACAATAATATATTTTAAAGTTTGTTGTAATTTTAGTATATTTTTGAAATTTTCAATGTTTTTGATATTTTTAAATTTTTTAGCATTTTTTTTTAATTTTTAAAATTTTTTTTTTTTTTGTTTTTTTGAAACTAATATAATTTTATAATTTTTGATATATTTTTGATGTTTTTAAATTTTTATTTATTTTTACAATAATTTTTGATATATTTTAGAAATTTTTGAATTTCTCATATTTCATTTTTTTTTCAATTTTTGAATTTTTGTTAAATGTTTAATAAATAGGTTCTTAATATTCTTAAAAATTTTGAAGTTAGTAAAATTCTCGGAATTTTGCAATTTTAAAAAATTTGTAACAATAATATTTTAGTTTTTTGAAATTTTAATATATTTTAAAAAATTTAAAATATTTTTGAAATTTTCGATGTACTTTTGATATTTTTAAATTGTTAACATTTTCTTTTTGAAATTTTTAAAATATTTTTACAAATTTTTGACATATTTTCATCATTTTTGAATCTCTTACATTTCTTTTTTTTAAGTTCTTACAATTCTCGGAATATTTTTAATTCTTTGTAATTTTAAAAAATATCTAACAATAATATATTTTACTGTTTTTTGTAATTTTCGATGTATTTTTGATATTTTTAAATTTTTTTTTTTTTTTATTTTTAAAATACTTTTTGAAATGTTTGATAAATAATGTTTTTTTAAATTTTTGACATATTTTCAACATTTTTGAATTTCTTACATTTCTTTTTTTATTTTTGATTTTTTTTTAAATGTTTGATAAGTTCTTAACATTTTGAAAGTTCTTAAAATTTTTGAAATTTTGAAAATTTTCGGAATTTTTGAATTTTTCTGCAATTTTAGAAAATTTCTAATAAAAATTTTTTAATAAACTTTTGAAATTTTCGATTTATTTTTTACTTTTTTAACATTTCTTTTTTATTTTTAAAATATTTTTTGAAATTTTTGATATATTTTAGAAATTATTAATTTCTTACATTTCATTTTTTTTCAATTTTTGAATTTTTGCTATATGTTTAATAAATAAATTATTAACATTCTTAAAATTTTTTAAGTTTTTAAAATTCTTGAAATTTTTGCAATTTTAATATATTTTGGAAATTTTCGATGTATTTTTGATATTTTTAAATTGTTTAGCACTTAATTTTTGAATTTTTAAAATATTTTTTGAAATGTTTGATAAATAAGTTTTTAAAATATTTTTTTCTGGTTTTTTAATATAATTTTAAAATTTTCGATATTTTTTGATATTTTTAAATATAACATTTTTTCGAAATTTTTTAAATATTTTTGACATTTTTGAATTTCTTTCATTTCTTTTTTTTTAATTTTTGATTCTTTTTGAATGTTTTATAGGTTCTTAACATTTTTAAATTTTTTAAAGTTCTTAAATTTTTTTAAATTTTTAAAATTCTAGGAATTTTTGATTTTTTTCGCAATTTTAGAAAATTTCTAATAATAATTGTTTAATATACTTTGAAATTTTCGATATCTTTTTAAAACTTTTAACATTTTTTTTATTTTTAAAATATGTTTTGAAATTTTTGATATATTTTAAAAAATTTTAAATTTCTTGTATTTCATTTTTTTTCAATTTTTGAATTTTTGTTAAATGTTTAATAAATAAGTTCTTTATATTCTTAAAACTTTTTAAGTTCCAAAATTTCTCGGAATTTTTGAGATTTTTGTAATTTTAAAAAATTTCTAAGAATATATTTTAATGCTTTTTGTAATTTAAGTATAATTTTCAAATTTTAATGCATTTTTGAAATTTTCAATGTATTTTGATATTTTTAAATTTTTAAGCATTTTTTTTTAAATTTTTAAATTTTTTTTACAAATTTTCACCATTTTTGAATTTCTTACATTTCTTTTTCAAAATTGATTTTTTTTAAATGTTTGAAAAGTTCTTAACATTTTTAAAGTTCTTAATATTTTTGAAATTTTTAAAATTTTTGAAATTTTTAAAATTGTCGGAATTTTTGAATTTTTCTGCAATTTTAGAAAATTTCTAATAATAATTTTTTAATATACCTTTGAAATTTTCGAAATATTTTTAAATTTTTGAATTTCTTAGATTTGATTTTTTTTTCAATTTTTGTTAAATGTTTAATAAATAAGTTCTTAACATTCTTAAAAAAATTTAAGTTGTTTAAATTCTCGGATTTTTTTAAATTTTTGCAATTTTAAAATTTCTTACAATATTTTAATGTTTTTTGAAATTTTATTATATTTTTGAAATTTTAATATATAAATAAGTTTTTAAAATGTGTAAAATTTTCGTAATTTTTAGATATATTTTGAAATTTTCAATACAGTTTTGACATTTTCAAAATTTTTGAATTTCTAGATATTTTTATTTATTTATTTTTTTAATTTTCCTATGTTTTCATACATTTCTAAAATTTTAAATTTCTTAAAATTTGGTTTTTTTTTTGAAAATTATAAAATCACATTTATTGTTGTTTCATTTAAATTGACTCAAAATTCAACTAATAAAATATTTTAGTATATTTTTTAATATTTTTTTGCCTAGATTTTGCCCGTAGTTAAAGGGTTAAAATAAAAGGTATAAGCATGCAATAAAATTGATTAACCTCTCAAATAACATCTCACCGTAATCAAATAAATGTTAAAAAAAACTAAACTGAAAAATTCCCATTACCCCATCGTTGCGTAACTCGTTACATCTGGAATTAATTTCTGGCTCTCGGGCTATAAATAACAAAATATAATTTCCGCAAAGACCACGATGACATTAAAATGTCACGCCTTCCCGACGTAATCCCGCTTAAACAATCCACCCTTTCCCTTGTTTTTTAGCAGGAAAATTTTCACTTTAAATACAGCTCGTTGCAATCGTCGCATGATTTATTTTATGTAAAGAATTTGGTAAGGGTAACGTCAATATAATTAATATTTATATTTAAACTGACCTATATTTTAGAATAAAGTTTTGAAAATTCGAGATTCTATAGAAAGAATAGGAAAAAAGTTCATCCAATTTTAAATATGAATTCCTACTATAAATTATTATAGGCAGACATTTTAATTCCTACACACGATAAATTTTTATGAGCTGCAAGTTTTAGTAAAATAAATGTCAAATACTTGCTGTAACCAGGAAATTTCTAATTTCAACATAATTTGCGTTACTTTTTATTTCCCGTCCAATTCCGAATTTTTCACAAACTTTAAACAATTGTATTATGAAAAGTTTGTGCCTATGAGGAAAAAAAGTCTGAAGTTTTAAAATTTGTGAATTTGTTTTTACATTGGGTAAAATTGAAATTCCTGATTGCAGATTTAGATTCAGCATAATAAAGTAAACAAAAAATTTATGTCTATTAAGAAAAAAAAAGTGATCTGAAGATTTAAAATTTGAGAATTTTTTTGTATAAAAAGTATACAAAAATATAACAGTTTCTGTCTGTTAAGAAAATGTCATAAAATAAAATAAAGTCAGGTTTTATGTACCTGTTTTATTTTATAATCAATTTTCTCGATTATAAGTTCATAGAGTTTCACAGAAAATTGACAACAAAATGAAACATAATTTTTCTTTCATTTTATGAGGTTTTAGAATAAGCAAAAGTTTTTTATTAATTAATTAGAAAATGGATGAAAACAAAGCAAGTTAGAAAATTCAAGACATGCAAAAAGAAATAATAAAAGATATTGGAAATGAAATAATAGAAATAACACAAGATTTGGAACAAAATAAAAATGAAATAATACAGAAAATTGTACACAATAAAAAATTTAAAAAAATCGGCTATGTCTTTCCCGGCTCTTCTGTGGAGAATAGGATTAAAAAAAAATTCCTGTCGGTAGGCTCCACAAGGGGAGGTAGATTTTTGTTTAAATTTGAGACTCATCCTTCCTCACCCCACGATATGGTCAGATCGAAAAAAGTTTCAAAAGAATAAATTTATAATAATTAGCGCATGAAAAAAGTCTCATGATCTGTTTCAATATTTTCAAAAATAGCGGAGATATGAATTTTTTGAAATTTCAACCCCCTCCAGTTCCATCCCCTTAAGTCCGATTAAAAAAGTTTCACACAAATTAATTTTATAATAATTTGAGCATAAAATTGTCTTATGGCCTGTTTCAATATTTTTGAAAATGGCGGGGATATAAATTAGTTTAAAGTTTAACCCCCTCCAGTTCCACCCCCGTGGCTCGGATGAAACAAAGTTTTAGACAAATTAGTTTTATAATAATTAGAACATAAAAAAAGTCTCATGACCTGTTTCAATATTTTTGAAAATGGTGGAGATCTAAATTTTTTGAAATTTCATCCCCCTCCAGTTCCACCCGCGTGGGTCGGATGAAAAAAAGTTTTAGACAAATTAGTTTTATAATAATCAGAGCATAAAAAATTCTTATGGTCTTTTTTAATAATGTCAAAAATGGCGGAGATTTGATTTTTTTTGACATTTCAACCCCCCATTTGCAACACGCAACGAATTACTGCCCCAATAAATTTTTTTACTAAATTTGGTATCGATTGGACAAAAACTGGGGCAAAATTATTTTAAATGAAAAACGACAAAAGTTACTAAAAATGGTAACAATTTATTATAAATACTTTTTCTACAAGCGTGCGGAAAAGTATACTTTTTCGCACTAGTGCAGAAAAGTTACTTTTCGCACTGAATTTATAAATGCTAAAATGATTAAAAAAGTATTTGGTAACTAAATAAAAATATTGTTCATGAAATATTTAATTTATTGTAAAAATTATTAAACAATTTACAAAAAAAACAAAAAGTTAACTAATAATATTTAAGAAATAAGGGCATCCAACATTAACGATTATTTTTGCTAAAATTTTCTTTTAATTCTAGGCGTCGTTCGGGCAACTGCTATTGCATGCGGAAAAGTATAACTTTCCGCACTTGTTAGGAAAATAACTATATCTAATTATTACAAAAAAAATGTTAAAAATGATAAACGAGTTGCTAAATTTCAGCAAAAATTAAAACTATAATAAAAAAGAGTGAAAATAGACAAAATCAAAAATACACTTAAAATCTTAATAAAATTTGTAAAAATTGGAATAAAAGAAGCAAAGATGAAAAAAAAAGACAAAAGAGAAAAAAAGGTACCTAATAAAAGGAAAAAAACGTATAAAAAAGCAAAAAAGAAAAAGAGGCCTTATAAAGGCAAAAAAAAGGGTAAAACAAAAATCACCAAAAAGTAGAAAAACAAGCTAAATAAGACAAAGTGAAGGGAAAAAGCAAAAAACGCCAAAAAAGGCTAAAAAAGGACAAAAAAGTCCAAAAAAATTTAAAAAAAGTTTAAAAAAGCAAAAAAAGGGCAAAAAAGTGGTAAAAATGGCCAAAAAAAGAAAAAATGTAAAAAAAGCCAAAAAAGGCAAAATAAAGCCAAAGCATGGCAAAAAAAACAAAACTAGTACAAGAAGGGAATCATGGGTGAAAACTATTGGGAGTTCGGGAAAAAGTTTAAGAAAAAAGTTGTAGGGAATTTTATGCTCTAGAACTTTGCACCACCAGCACATTTTACACTAAAGCGCATTCTTTGTCTTCAAAATAAAAAAAACGACGAAAAGCCCAAATGCGTATATTTTGCGCCCTCTGGCGGCGAAATTATGGGGAATTCGAAAAAATGTTAAATATAAATGTTAAAATAAATTCGGTGTTCTACAACTTTGCACTAGAAAATTTTGCAAAAGTGCATTGTTTGTCTTAAAAATTTAAAAAAACTACGGAAAAACTGCATGCACATTTTTTGCGCGCCCTATTGGAAAATCTGGAAAAACTTTGATATAAAAATTGTAGGAAATATATGCTCTAAAACTTTGCATTACAACATTTTTCACTACAGTGTATTGTTTGTCCTCAAAATTTAAAAAAAAAGCAAAAAATCTTACATTTTCATGTAACCAATGTCGGTCTTGAGGACCTTCTACTGTACCAATTTGAACCAAAAACTAATAGTCACATTCAAGGTACATACCAACCCATCATACCAAATTTCAGCTTGATAGGCCAAACCGTTCGCCACTGGAAGATTACACACAGACAGACCTTATTCTTAAAATGGTTTCAATCTTCTTGGGGGACCTCAAAATGAATATTTCCATCGATATCTCGAATTTTTTTTACTCGTTCACTATAATTTCCCTTTAATGGGACTGGGAAAGTAAAATTTGAAGAAGCAAAGAAAGATATTAGGATTTTAGATAACAAAAGTTAAAAGAATACAGAATGAAAAATTAGTAAAATTTCAAGAAAACGAATTTAAAGAAAAGATAAACAAAGTAAAAGAAAATGAAGATAAAAATAAAGAATACCAATGAATATAATTGATAAAAAAGAATTGGAAGAATGTGTAAAAGAAAATAAAATAAAAACAGACAAGGTGAAAATATAGAATGTCAAAATATTAGAAGGAACAAGAAATATAAAGAATAAGTATGAAATTTTTTAAATTTTACAGAAATTTTTTAATTTGTGTTTTTTTATATGTTGTAAAATTTAAAATTCTGATTTAAAATTATTACTACGAAAAGTTTGTGCCTATTTGGAAGTTTTAAAATTTTTATTTAAAATTAGATTCGACTTTAATTACATTATTTTCCAAATTTGGCACCCAAATTCCTATACAAAAAAAATCTACTATTTATTTTACTCAATGACTTTTCCAGGACAGGAAAAAATTGATGTAAATATTTAAAACCTAATCAAGTTAAGATAGCGTAGTCTTTCCACGAGTTATTCAACCCTCGAGACGAGTCCGGCGTTAATTCCAAATTCGTCCCCTCTCCCGCTCATTAAAATTTAATTTCGAGATTGATGGTTTTGGAAATTGAATTTCACTCGGCATAAGATATCTGAGATGAGACGGACCAGACCACAAAAGGAATTTTTGATGATGTTGCAAGCTTTCGAGTTTGCGAATTTCGCTCCAGGATATAAGAATGTTTTTATCTAGTTTAGAGTTCAAGAATTAAATAACTGTCGACCTAAATATTTCAGCAAAAAAAAACCAGATTTTACTGATACTATTTTTAAACTAAATGGATATTAAAAATAAAAAATATTTTGATAAAAAAAATTTTTTAGGTTTCCAAAATCGGTTCAATGAATCTATAAATTTATTCGACATTTATTTCTAGTGATTTAAATTGTGAGCTAATTAAAATTATTAATTAGTTCTGTCATTCAATCCTCTCTTTGTAGATTTATTTGAAAATTTAAATCCACAAAATACGATAATACTAAACAGTGTATTTCAGAGTTTCGTAAAATAATTCACAAGCATGTATGAGGGTTCAAAAAATTTTGTCTTTGTTAAATGTAATAGAAAAATATATCCTTTCCGCTTTAGAACCAATCATAATAAAATATACATATCGGATGGATTTTACTTTGGAGACAAATGAAATAATAATTTTCTAAATCTCAAAGTTTTGAGGAAATAAAGTACAAAGTCAGGTACCACAAATTTAATAACAAAAAAGTACTAGCAGGAAACTAGTTTCGGTCACTGATCATCATCAGGCCAATATTAATTACTCAACAAGGAAACGAATTAATCACAAAAATGTGAAAGACCCATTAAGGGTAGAAAGTTAAATTAAATTAAATTAAACATGATGGCAATTGAAAAGTATTAAAATCGTTTTTAAAAAATTGAAAAAAATATAGAATAAACGAAATAATTGTTTTTTTACAAAATAAGGGTTGCTCCATAGGGGGTGGCAGTGATTAACCGCATACAGGGACAGCACTTAGGGAGCAAAAAATTTATTTCGTTTATTCTATAATTTTTTACCATCATGTTTAATTTAATTTAATTTACCTTTCTACCCTTAATGGGTCACATTTTTGTGATCAATTCGTTTCCTTATTTACTACTAAATATTGGCCTGATGATGGTCAGCGACCGAAACTACTTGCCTGCCAGTAATTTTTTGTTATTAAATTTGTGGTACGTGACATTGTGCTTTATTTCCTTAAAAAAAATAATTTTCTAAATTATTTTTTTCATGTCAAAGTATTAACCCTCTATTGTAAGATTTTTCCAGTATCGCCCAACAATTATTTGTTACAAATTACAAAAACATTTTTTTACTTTAACTATAAGATTAACTAGAAAATACCTTTATAAATTAAGGTATTAACGAAAAAATGAAAATTGTCAATTTCGGTTACGCATCTTTTTTCCCATTTAAACAACTTTGTATTTATAACGGTTTACGAAATCCTAATAGTGTTCAATTAAATTTGCTGTATCTCAAGTCGAGGGCTGAAAATCAATCCCATAGATTGCCTTGGCTTGAGGTATATGTGTACCAAATATGAAGTCAATCGCATATCTAGAACGGAAGATATCATGTCGACAGACACACATACACACAGACAGGATTGCGATATTATATACTATATGCTTCACTATCGTACATTAATAATTGGTCGTAAACTGGACCGGACGCGAAAATTTAATTATTTGAGCCAGCATGATTAAAAAAAAAACCAAAAATATTTCATAGAAAAAAAATTAAATAAATAATATTCTTGAAGTAAAATTAAATGAAGTCGAACAAATAGGTATAAATTCAATCAACACGTTCGGAGCAAAAATTTTATGCAATTATAAAAAAAACTAAAACATTTTTCCCCTGGCATAAAGGCTCTTCATGTACGCCCTTAGTCAATAGAAAAAAATGGCCATCTTGGTACTAGAAAACAAACGAGAGGAAGCTACAAAAATGACCCGCCCATGACAGAAATTTAACACGTTGACTGCCAACTACCAGATAAGTAGTAGTCAAACTACAAAGTATCTCGTAGTTGGCAGTCAACGTGTTAAGTAAGGTAGAAAGAACTAGAAATTGCGACAACTAGGAAAAAAAAACACAAACTTTCAAGGAAATTAAACATCTGACGTAAATTTAAAATTTATCCCTTGAGAACTTGATTTTTATGAATCATTGTGGGGCGGGTACCGAAATGGCTTGTGCAATACTAGCCAAATTTTTTTACATATAAGTAGGGTAATATTATACATGATGTGAAGTAGAAAAAGTTCTAAAAATTTAAATTGGAAATGCAAGCCACTTTAACTTGTACAGTGGGTATGGGAAGGGACGGTCCGATCCTGATTAAATTCAATAGGGTTCTTCTTTGGACAAAACTAACTGGGTAAAGTGAAAACCGGAACTCGATCGGAGCTGTCGTTCAAAAGTTACAGTGTTTACAGACAGACAGACATCCAGCCTTCCGGACATGATTTTTTTTGCATTTTCGGACTCAGGGAACTCGGAAACGTCGAGAAGTGATAAAAAGTGGGGGTAAAAAATTTTTTTCGCCATCACGAAACTAATACTGAGGCTTTTAAATGGTTTTTAATATACTTGCCTTCCTCAATTTATTAAAGAAGGTAGCTAACTAGTTGATTTTGTAGATTTAGATATAGAATTAGGAACTGTGGGTACCAATACCTCTTCCCTCTTTTCAGATCTATTGTGGTTGTCCTCTCGATTAGAGAACCTTATCTGGATTTGTCTCAGTTATAAGACTCCTTTTAAGTACCTAGTTCTTCTGTAGCATACCGCTTTAGGCTTTTCTTCACCGAAAGGTAGAAACCATAGCCTATATAGCCCTTTACAATAATAAAGTATAAGTAGTGCGGTTTCCTTCTTTTTCTGATAAAACCTACAAATGGCTTCATCAACCTGACTTATCGTATTCATATGTTTGTTGAGCCTACAGTGCCCTGTAAGAAGACCTACTATTATATTATTAACGTACTTCAGAGCTCTTCATAGAATAAGTTATTGATTATCCTGATAGTGTGTCTGTCTGTAAGAGCTCTCATTGGACAAAGTTGACCGGATATATGGGGGTCACATTGCATTTAAAATGGGAAAAATTTTTGATGGTTGATACTTACTCACCATCAATATTAAAGCATTTCAATGACAACATACAACACTCAGCATCATTACTGTAGAGTACTCTAAAGTAAGTTTCCCTTCAGAGGTTTACACCTCTCTCGTTCTACTAGATCTTCTGTTCTGGTTCTATGATTAAAGTTTTAGAATATTTCTGCCTTAGTAAGTTCTTCTACCAATCTTGAAACACATTTAGCTTCCAATGATTGATAGTTTCCCTTAAGAGGTTTACACCTCTCTCGTTCTACTAGATCTTCTGTTCTGACTTAGTAGGTACTCTGTGAGCTTTGGCAACGGTTCTATGATTAATTTTTAAGCCTATTTATGCCTTGGTAAGTTCTTCTACCAATCTTGAAACATATTTAGCTTCCAACGATTGATAGTTTCCCTTCAGAGGTTTACACCTCTCACGTTCTACTAGATCTTCTGTTCTGACTCAGTAGGTACTTTGTGAGCTTTAGCGATGGTTCTATGATTAACGTTTTATCCTATTTGTGCCTTGGTAATTTCTTCTACCAATCTTGAAACATATTTAGCTTCCAACGATTAACAGTTTCCTTTCAGAGGTTTACACCTCTCTCGTTCTACTAGATCTTCTGTTCTGACTTAGTAGGTACTTTGTGAGCTTTGGCGATGGTTCTATGATTAACTTTTAAGCCTATTTCTGCCTTGGTAAGTACTTCTACCAATCTTGAAACATATTTAGCTTACAACGATTGATAGTTTCCCTCCAGAGGTTTACAACTCTCTCGTTCTACTAGATCTTCTGTTCTGACTTAGTAGGTACTCTGTGAGCTTTGGCGATGGTTCTATGATTAAAGTTTTAGCCTATTTCTGCCTTGGTAAGTTCTTCTACCAATCTTGAAACATATTTAGCTTCCAACGATTGATAGTTTCCCTTCAGAGGTTTACACCTCTCTCGTTCTACTAGATCTTCTGTTCTGACTTAGTAGGTACTCTGTGATCTTTGGCGATGGTTCTATGATTAACTTTTAAGCCTATTTCTGCCTTGGTAAGTTCTTCTACCAATCTTGAAACATATTTAGCTTCCAACGATTAACAGTTTCCCTTAAGAGATTTACACCTCTCTCGTTCTACTAGATCTTCTGTTCTGACTTAGTAGGTACTCTGTGAGCTTTGGCCATGCTTCTATGATTAACGTTTTAGCCTATTTCTGCCTTGGTAAATTCTTCTAATAATCTTGAAACATATTTAGCTACCAACGATTGATAGTTTCCCTTAAGAGATTTACACCTCTCTCGTTCTACTAGATCTTCTGTTCTGACTTAGTAGGTACTCTGTGAGCTTTGGCGATGGTTCTATGATTAAAGTTTTAGCCTATTTCTGCCTTGGTAAGTTCTTCTACCAATCTTGAAACATATTTAGTTTCCAACGATTGATAGTTTACTTTCAGAGGTTTACACCTCTCTCGTTGTACTAGCTCTTCTGTTCTGACTTAGTAGGTACTCTGTGATCTTTGGCGATGGTTCTATGATTAAAGTTTTAGCCTATTTCTGCCTTTTTAAGTTCTTCTACCAATCTTGAAACATATTTAGCTTCCAACGATTGATAGTTTCCTTTCAGAGGTTTACACCTCTCTCGTTCTACTAGATCTTCTGTTCTGACTTAATAGGTACTCTGTGAGCTTTGTCGATGATTCTATGATAACGTTTTAGCCTATTTATGCATTGGTAAGTTCTTCTACCAATCTTGAAACATATTTAGCTTCCAACGATTGATAGTTTCCCTCCAGAGGTTTACAACTCTCTCTTTCTACTAGATCTTCTGTTCTGACTTAGTAGGTACTCTGTGAGCTTTGGCGATGGTTCTATGATTAACGTTTTAGCCTATTTCTACATTGGTAATTTCTTCTACCAATCTTGAAACATATTTAGCTTCCAACGATTGATAGATGGCCTGACTATTAGCTTTGCAATGCCACAGAATGGTTCCGGTGCGATTAGAAATTCTGTTTCCCTTCTTGTGCCAGCATATCTGCTTCCTTATTGTCCCGATGTCCCTCATGTCCCAGTATCCAGCCTATTAATAGTCTATTTCGATTACCAAGCTCTATTAGAGCCTCTACGTGGTCCAATATAAGTTTTGATCTAACCTGAATGGAGCTTATTGCCTTAATATTTCTTTTGTACAATATTGTACATCAATTAATTCTGCCTGAAACACTGTTGCGTGGTTGCCTAAGCTCAGTGAGACTTTTGTCTTTGTGTTAGCATTGTAAATACCAGCTCCAATTACTTCGTTGGTTTTGGATCCATCTGTATACCAGACCAGTCAACTTTGTTTACTTTAGAGAGTTAATTAATATGTTTTTTTCAGTCACAAATCCAGAATTTAAATAGGCATCTGAGCAAGTATTATTTTACACCACGTATATAAAAAATTGTTGGCAATGACCTCAAATTTTCTCACTAATATCCGACAATATTTAGACAATACAATAATAAATTATTTTTATTAAGGTGACTTGTAACAAGAAGTTATTTTTTGTTGGCAACTATAAACGGATTCGAATTCTGTAACCCACCAACTTTATTTGACATTTTCTTGGCACTACGCAATACCGACTTAATTTGCCAATTAGGTCATGATGTAAACGTTCTGAGATTTGATACAACAACAAAAATAATGACATACTTAAAAAATTTGAACCTACAAATTACGGAAATTGATGTAATGATCTTGATCAATCAAATATTATTTGTTTATTTATTTCATCAATTAGGAAGTCAATAATTTGATCCAATTAAATATCTGCCTCTAACGCGCAAATTGGTGATTCATTTAAATACGCATCGTACAGATAAATGTGCCAAATCGAAACTTTAATATTTAAATTACGCACAAACAAAAAACAAGGAAAGTAAAAAAAGGTTAAAACAGTAAAGATAAAACCGCTCTTCGGATCTCCATACAGTTTCAAATTAAAAATAAACTTATATTTAACATCTAACTTCTCCCTATACACCTATAAAATGTAACAAAACTAATATTTAAAGTCGAAGAAAAATATTTCTTATAAAAGTTAACCTGTTAAAACGAAGTTGAAAGTTTTAAATAGAGGAAGAACTTCTAATTAAATGCTCTTAACCCATCGACTTTCAGAAAGTTACAATGAGTTCCGGATAGAAATTGTGCAATTACGGAAAGATACGATATTGTTAGATGTCTTCGTGAAAGAAAAATTTGGAGCCGCTATAGAAACATCGGATTCAGGTAAGTTTCGTTCAAAGCAGAAACTAGAAAATAATCTGTATAAGAAAAATTATTAATTTACAGGATAAAAGCAGTACAGTTTAAAAACTACTGCTTTTACTTTAAGAAATAAAATTACTGCTATTATTTTCAGGAAATGTAATCAATTTAAAATATTTCAGATATTAATATTATTCTTAATGATTAATTTTATAATTGGTAGCATGTCATCAGTAAAATCTTCATTTTACATAAGTCTCCTAGATTACATTTCACCAATTGGTAGACGTCATCCAGTGTCGGAGATAATTTAAGTTTATTTTTAATTTATATAAAAAATAGCTTTGTTTGCGGGTCTTATTCTGAACCGATTACGAACTAATTCATAACTGATTATGAACCGATTCTGGATTTTATTTTACCGCGAACAATTTCGGAACTAACAAAAAGTTCGAATTGTCGAATGTCAAACGACAGACGTTATTGTCATTTTTTATTCTTATTTTTAATTTTTTATAACCTAAAACCTAACCTAAATATGTATGACATTCTATAATTTATTAGATTATTAAAACGCCCTATACCACACAACACAAAATAAAAACAAATTTTATTATACAATAAACAAAAAACAGCTGACAACTAAGATTAAGATCGATATTGCGCATGTGCAGTCGAACCAAACTTTCAGTACCAACAAAAGTTCAAGAACCGCTAGACCCGAACTTGTTATGAGTTGTGAAGTTATAAAATAATGGATCAGGAGCCTGCGCAGTACAAAATAATGAATAAGGCACTGTACTGAACATAAAATTTTACAAAATACAGTGTTTCATTTTGTCAATTTAGACAGTCAAAATTATATGGGCTAACTCATCAAAATTCTCAAAATTTTCGATCACAATATTGAGATACTTGACAGAAATTTTTATACTTTTTTAATTTTTTTTTTAATCATTGAAATTTAATTTTTTTTTACTAATTCAATCAATCATTTTATCAATTTAGACAGTCAAAATTATATGGGCTAATTCATCAAAATTCTCAAAATTTTCGATCACAATATTGAGATTCTTGACAGAAATTTATATGGGCTAACTCATCAAAATTCTCAAAATTTTCGATCACAATATTGAGATTCTTGACAGAAATTTTTAAACTTTTTTAATTTTTTTTAAATCATTGAAATTTAATTCTCATGAAAAAATCTTAAAAAAATCCTTTAAAATTCCTTAGAATATTCTTTTTTAAAAATAAATTTGAAAAATCTTGGAATAAATCCTGAGAAATTCTTAAAAAATTTATCAGAACTTCCTGTAAACCTCAAAAATGAAAAATCCTTGAAAAAATCCTTGAAAATTCTTTAAAAAAATCATTAATTAATAAAAAAATCCTTGAAAATTTCTTTTTACTTTAAAAATCCTGGAAAAAAATTTATCAGTCCTAGATAATTCTTGACAAAATAAACAAAAACCTTAGAAATGAAATATCCTTGAATAAATCTTAAAAAAGACTTGAAAATTCAAGGATTTTTCAAATGGATTTTAAAAAAAAATGTCAAGGATTTTTTAATTAATTTATGATTGTTTTCTAAGGACTTTTCAATGATTTTTTTCAAGGAATTTTCATTTTTGGGGTTATTAGGAAGTTTTCTGAATTTTTTCAAAAGCTTTTAGGATTGATTCATTTTTTCCAGGATTTTTCAATTAAAAAGAATTTTCAAGGATTTTTTAATTTGTTTTATTTTATTTTATTTTTGTAAGATTTTTTCATGGAAAATTCTTGACAAAATTCACAAAACTTCCTTGATATCCTCAAAAATAAAAAATTCTTGAAAAAATCTTAAAAAATGCATGAAACATCTTTAGAAAAAAAACATTAATTAATTAATTTAAAAATCGTTCAAAACTCTTTTAAAAAAATCTATTTAAAAAATCCCGAAAAAATACGATAAATTTTGAAAATTTTTTGACAGACTTACAAAACTTCTTCGATAACCTAAAAATAAAAAAATCATAAAAATATCTTAAAATATCCTTGAAAATTTTTTTAAAAAATCATTAATTAATTAAACATTCCTTGAAAATTCCTTAGAAAAAAATCAATAATTAATTAAAAAATCCTTCAAAATTCTTTTTGAAAAATCCTGAAAAAATAAGAATAAATCCTGGAAAATTTTTGACAGACTTTACAAGACTTCCTTGATAACATCAAAAATAAAAAATCCATAAAAAAAATCCTTGAAAATTCTTTAAAAAAATCATTAATTAATTAAACATTCCTTGAAAATTCCTTAGAAAAAAATCAATAATTAATTAAAAAATCCTTCAAAATTCTTTTTGAAAAATCCTGAAAAAATAAGAATAAATCCTGGAAAATTTTTGACAGACTTTACAAGACTTCCTTGATAACATCAAAAATAAAAAATCCATAAAAAAATCCTTGAAAATTCTTTAAAAAAATCATTAATGAATTAAAAAATCCATGAAAATTCCTTTTTACTTAAATAATCATGGAAAAATGCGTCAACCACAGAAAATTATTGACAAAATTCTAACAACTTTCTTGATAACCTCAAAAATGAAAAATCCATGAAAAAAATCTTAAAAAAACCTCAAAAATGCTTTAAAAAACCATTAATTAATTATCAAATTCTTGAAAATTCTTTTAAAAAAATCTTTTTAAAAATCTTGGAAAAATACGAATAAATTCTGGAAAATTCTTGACAAACTTCACAACATTTAATTGATAACTTCAAAAATGAAAAATTTATGATCTTAAAAAATCTTGAATAATTCTTCAATAAAATTATTAATTAATTAAAAAAATCCTTGAAAATTCATTTCTACTTGAAAAATCCTGGAAAAATATGAATTAATCCTACAAAATCCTTTACAAAACTTTGATAACCTCAAAAATGCAAAATCAATGGAAAAATCTTAAAAAAATCCTTGAAAATTCTTAAAAAAAATCAATAATTATTTACAAAATCCTTGAAAATTCGTTTTTGAAAAATCCTGGAAAAAAATTAATAAATCGTGAAAAATTCACAAAACCTACTTGATTAAAAAATCCTTGAAAATTATTTCAAAAAATCATTTAATAATTAAAAAATTCTTGAAAATTCCTTTTTACTTGAAAAAAAACATCAACCCTAGAAAATTCTTAAGAAAAATTTTTTTTTGACTGATTCTTAAACAAATATTTGTATTCCTGGAGCTTGGATTATTATGAATTTGTGTAAGAGAAAAAATTTCCGGTATTCAAGATCATAGAAGATTCGGTAAGAAATTTTCACACCTAAATAACAGTTTTAAATTAAAAATAATGACATTTTTTTATGAAAAATACGAAAAATGTACGCCTCAATATTTTGACATAATTATTTCCACTTAACGCCCAGGATGAATATTTTCGGAAATATTTTAGATTTCTATGGCAACTTAGTCTATGATTGGCTTAAAAATATAGGAGAAAATTTTCACTTATATCATAAGAGCTTAAATCATTTCCGGAAATTTTTTTGAAGTTTACCAAATTTGACCAAAAATTGTTTTAGTACTAACTTAGAACTGAGTAACTTTTGTCATAAATCAAGACACGAATAGTTTTTTCATTGTCAAACTACTCCTAGATAATTTAACATTCTTAAACTTTGTAATTATTATCACTATTCTGGTATTTTAATAAGAAAATTCTACTATCGCAGCAACCATTAGAATAAAATAGAACTTGCTGTTACATATGAGCTATTTAATTACAAGAATTTTAAGTTGGATTGTGGAAATGCTGCGAATATTAATGTGGATTCTACAAAACTTTATTCTGCCATTTTTTTTTTGTCCTTTTTCATGTTGGAAACCATAAATGCAACAAAAGTTACACAATTTGAAGACCAAGGTTTTAATATCAGAAAATTTAGTTTTTATTGTACTCTTGATTTGTATACCAATAAATTAATCATGTATTTTAAATTTTTGTTTCTGAGTAAAAATCAGTAACTTTTTTTTTTAAATACGAACCTGCATTTTTTGTATCAAATTTTAATATACAACGTTTCAATTTTGGGAGACCATCAATGCTTTTTGAGAAATTAACCTCGGGTTTTAATCGGATTTTAGAATTTTTTTTTCGTAAATTAATAATTTTATTATACTACATTTAATTGTGTTTTATTATACCTCATATACAGGTTTGTATCTAAAAAATAAAGTAATGGTTGTATTATTTAAACAAATGAATAACATGACAATAGTAACAAAAAAGGACACTTTAATTGTAGGAATCCTCAAACAAAATAATGAACAAAATGCTGACCAACTTTTTTAAAAATTGTACTATTTTTATCAAATTTGATAGTTCTGTGTTTTTTTGGTAAAGAAATCCAAATGTGGAGTCAAAATTTCCGAAAACAAATTGGTCGACCAACTTTGTTAAAAATCGTGGTATCTTCGTTAAAAATAATTGTGGTTCTCGGTGTCAAAAAAAACAAAATTCAGTACCAAAATATTCGAAAACAAAATTTTCGACCGATTTAAAAAATTTGTTTGAAAAATCCTGAAAAATACGATTAAACAAACAAACTTCACAAAACTTCCTTGATAACCTCAAAAATGAAAAATCCATGAAAATCTGAAAAAAAATATTTGAAAAATACTGGAAAATTCTTGACAAAATTGATAAAAATTCCTTGATAACCTCAAAATGCAAAATCCATCAAAAAATTTTGCTTGAAAATTCCTTGGAAAAAAATCATTAATTAATTAATTAAAAAATCCTTAAAAATTCTATAAAAAAAATCTGATTGAAAAATCCTAGAAAAATACGAATAAATCCTGGAAAACTCTTGACAAATTTGACAAAACTTCATTAATAACCTCAAAAATGAAAATTCCATGAAAGTATGAAAAAATTCTTGAAAATTGTTTAAAAAAATCATTAACTAATTATAAAATTATTGAAAATTCTTTTAAAAATAACTGATTGAAAAATCCTGGAAAAATACATATAAGTCCTGGAAAATTCTTGACAAACTTCAAAAAACTTCCTTGATAACCTCAAAAATGAAAAATCCATGAAAATTGTTTAAAAAGATAGTTAATTAATTAAAAAATCCTTAAAAATTCCTTTTTACTTGAAAAATATTGCAAAAAAATGAATCAATCCTAAAAAATTCGTTACATAATTCAATTCTTCATAAAAATGAAAAATCCTTGAAAAAATCTTCAAAAAATCCTTGAGCAATTATTTGAAAAAAAACATTAATTAATTAAAAAATCCTTGAAAATTCTTTTTAAAAATCGATTTGAAAAATCCTGGAAAATTCTTGACAAAATTGACAAAAATTCCTTGATAACCTCAAAAATGCAAAATCCATCAAAAAAATTTGCTTGAAAATTCCTTGGAAAAAAATTATTAATTAAGAAAGCCTTGAAAATTCTTCTAAAAAAATCTGATTGAAAAATCCTGAAAAATACGAATAAATCCTGGAAAATTCTTGACAAATTCCACAAAACTTCCTTGATAACCTCAAAAATAAAAAATCCATGATAAACTGAAATAAATCCTTGAAAATTGTTTAAAAAAATCATTAATTAATTAAAAATTCCTTGAAAATTTATATTTACTTGAAAAATACTGCAAAAAAATGAATCAATCCAAAAAAATTCTTTACAAAATTCACAAAACTTCCTTGAAAATCAAAAATTAAAAATCCTTGAAAAAATCTTCAAAAAATCCTTGACCATTATTTGAAAAAAAACATTAATTAATTAAAAAATCCATGAAAATTCTTTTTAAGAATCTATTTGAAAAATACTGGAAAATTCTTGACAAAATGGACAAAAATTCCTTGATAACCTCAAAAATAAAAAATCCATGAAAAACTGAAATAAATCTTTGAAAATTGTTTATAAAAATCATTAATTAATTAAAAATTTCTTGAAAATTTCTATTTACTGCAAAATACTGCAAAAAACATGAATCAATCCTAAAAAATTCTTTACAAAATTCACAAAACGTCTTTGATCATCAATCCTCAAAAATGAAAATTCCTTAAAAAACTCTTTGAAAATTATTTGAAAAAACATTAATTAATTAAAAAATCCTTTTTAAAAATCGGTTTGAAAAATCCCGGAAAATTCTTGACAAAATTGACAAAAATTGTTTGATAACCTCAAAATGCAAAATCCATCAAAAAATTTTGCTTGAAAATTCATTGGAAAAAAATTATTAATTAATTAAGAAATCCTTGAAAATTCTTCTGAAAAAATCTGATTGAAAAATCCTGCAAAAATACGAATGAATCATGGAAAATTCCTGACAAACTTCACACACTTGATAACCTCAAAAATGAAAAATCCATGAAAATCAGAAAAAAAATTTTGAAATTTGTTTTAAAAAAACATAAGTTAATTAAAAAATCCTTCAAATCCTTCAATTTTTTTTTTTACTTGAAAAATGAAAAATCCTTAAAAAATCTTCAAAAAATCCTTGAAATTTTTTTTTAAAAACCAATTTGAAAAATCTTGGAAAATTCTTGACAAAATTAACAAAAATTCCTTGATAACCTCAAAAATGCAAAATCCATCGAAAGATTTTGCTTGAAAATTCCTCGAAAAAAAAATCATTAATTAATTAAAAAATCCTTGAAATTTTTTTTAAAAACTGAAAAATACTGGAAAAATACAAATAAATCCTGGAAAATTCTTGACAAACTTTGTAAAAAATCGTGGTTATTTCGTAAAAAATTATAATTGCGGGTTTTCGTTGTCAAAAAATCCAAATTCAGTATCAAAATATCCGAAAACAAAATTTTCGACCAACTTTTTCAAAAACCGTGCTATTTTAGTAAAAAACTGATATTGGGTTTTCAAAATTCATATTCAATTTCAAACTTCGGAGGGTGTATAAGTTTTTTAATATAATTCTGACTTCCAGTAAGTGCTGCCTCTAGTAAAATGTAATAGAATTTTATTATACGAGATATCGGGCCGGATTACAATCATGAACTTTGGACTTTAACAGCCAAAGACATATTCTTACTAATTATTGTGACTAAACTAAGTAGATCGTTTTTATATTCTTGAACGAGCAATTTAATTTCTTGTTAGAAAAATTAGTCTGATTTTTATATTGCTTGAAAATTTATTATTACTTTTACTTATAAAAACGTCAAATATAATTTACCAAAACCCCCCTAAATATGGCTCTGTCATATAGTTTGAAACATGATTTTTACACTAATTTTAAAAGTCAATTTAGGATGTTTTTTTTCACTTTATTCGAAATTAGATCTAGTATAATCACACAAAATTTTAAAATTATCCATTTATTCAATCTGAAAACACAAACTTGGTCCTTGCCATCTGGTATACCTAAATATGATTATTTTTTTATTTTAATACATATATTTCATTCTAGTAAAGAAAGTTGGATAATGGTAGAATTCACTTTATGGAATAACTGATAAAGTTGTTTAATTATTAACTTAATCAGGATTTATATAAACCAACATTAAATTATAGAAATGAATATTTCACACATTTTTAATTTATAACAATTAGTAAAAATATTTTAAATCTCCCTTGTTACACTAATTAGTAAAATTATTCTAAGCTGCTTGTAAACTTTTACGTAGTTTTGTGTTTAATGGCAGAAGTTACCACATCCAGGCACAAAGACTGCTGAGACTTCACCTAATGCAACATTTGTTTCTGATTTAACACCAGCTTTGTTTAGTTTTAATGCAACCAGTAACGTTCCCGTGGTTTAGTCACAATTAACAATGTCCTACTTTAGGTTGTAGATTACTTACTTTAGCTTAACTTGCAGGTTTCACTTCTTCCAATTAAAACAAGATATACTACTGGGTTCTAAAAAAACATAGCAGTAGTCCTATATTTATTATTTTGTCTGCAATTATTTGGATAATTTGTAACTATTAAATTTTCTAAACTCTAATCTAGCAGGCTTGTGTCAAATTGTTAACAGTTCGTGTATTTGACATTGACATTTCACAATACAGTCTTAAACTAGTTTGTAAAATAATTTTGTTGGTACAATATGAATTTTTCATTTGAAGAATTGACCGATATGTTAATGATATACGGGGAAGCTCGAAAAAATGGTAGAATGGCAGCTCGTTTATACCAACTAAGATTCCGCAATCGTCGAATTCCTCATCATTCTACATTTGGAAGTATTGAAAGAAGACTGAAAGAAACCGGAAACTTGTTGATTAAAAGGAATAATGCTGGAAGGCCACGAACAACAAGGACTGTGCGCCTGGAAGAAGCAACAATTATACTGTATGGAAAGTTTTAAAAGAACAAATGTTGCATCCTTACAAATTCACCAAGGTTCAGGCATTAGAACCTAGAGATTTTCCGGTACGTATGGAAATTTCAAACTGGTATGTACAAAAGTGTCGTGAAAATCGAAATTTCTCAAAATATGTATTGTACACCGACGAGGCCAAATTTACCAGGGAAGGAATTTTTAATTCCAGAAACAGTCACGTTTGGGATGAAGAAAATCCGCACTCTATTCGGTGAACGTGGATTTCAGCATAAATTTTCAGTCAATGTGTGGGTCGGTATGGTTGGAGATTGTTTAATTGGACTTTACCTTTTACCAAATAAATTAAGTGGAGCTATTTATACGCGGTTTCTAGAAGAAGTGTTAGATGAACTATTAGAAAATATGCCGTTAAATATTAGACAACACATGTGGTTTCAGCACGATGGGGCATCTGTTCATTTTGCTGCAAGTGCTAGAAATTTTTTTAATAGACGTTTTAGAGAAAAATCGATTGGTAGGGGTGGACCTCAATGTTGGCCTCCAAGGTCATCCGACTTAAACCCTATCGATTTTTTTATCTGGGGCTACATGAAGTCCTTAGTGTACGAAACCATTGTCGAAACTGAACAAGACCTAATAGCGAGAATTCAAGCTGCGTCAGAACTAATTCAGTCCAATCAGGAGTTATTCTCAAATACACGTTTTTCAATGAGAAAACGGTGTAGAATGTGCGTCCAAGTAAACGGCCGACAGTTTGAACAACTATTGTAATTTTGTCAATTTTGTTATTGTTATAATACATTGAATTTAATTTTGGTAGCTTTTGCGTTATTGTGATTTTTATTACATTGCAGGTCTGGTCTGAGAAATTAAGTCCATAAATAGCATGTAACAGAATTAATAGTACGGATTAAAGCAAATACTTACTTCTTTAGCAAAACGCTCACAGGCAAATAATATTACACCATAAATCATAATTTGTAAATTATCCAAGTAATTGCGAACTTTTATTTAGATGTTAATTTCTACAGCTCCGTAAAAGGTTATTACTTTTTTAACTAAAAATGAGCATAGAATTTAAAAAAAAAATAAAAAAAATATATTTGTTCCAGTGGCGTAAAAAATAGGGGGATATAAGTTGCAACTAACACTGATAGCGCGCCACTGGTTAAATTTTTCAAAAGTTAGTTCATGTCAAAATATTACTTTCTTATAGAGCATATTGGTCACCAAATTTGAAAAAAATATTTCAAGGCGTTTTTGATTTATAGCAAATTTTGAATTTCAATTTCAAATTTTTAACACCCTGTATCTCGGTAACTAAGTACTTTAGGGGTTAATGTTAATATATCAAAATCCATCAATTAACGAGAGCTCTCTGGAGTAGAGCGTTGTCGGTCGAATATACTAACACCCTGTATAAAACTAGCAATAAGCATAAAGTAACATAAATTCAAAGTTTGTCTCAAAGGAAGTCGTATAAATTTTAAAGATATTAATAAAGTTAGTTGTATAAAAATATCCAATTCACTAAAATGGTTACAAAAGTTTTCATGAATAAATATAAAAATTTTATAGCTTTAGTTTAGCTTTTTAACTAATTATATTAACGAGCTGTTATATATTGTAAATCCAGCTGGACAATAATTATTTTTTAAAGTAACAAAAACCACTTTAATTTATATAAAATTTTAAATAAAAATGTGATATAAAAACGATTTTTGAATTTTGTGACTATGGCTCTTTGGTATTAAAATTGGCGCAAATTATATTCAAGAATACGAAAAAAGCGATTAAAAAATAATTATTAAAATCATCAACGAGCTTGAATCATAAAAATCTACCATATGGAAAAAAGAGCAACTACATGATGGAAATTGACAGAAGACAAGTCAAAAGCGTTTAGAAGAACACTAGATTATAAGAAATATTTTTTTATGTCGTAATAAATATTTAATGATTCTACATCATTAACAAAATGTATAATGTCTTACTTATTATCAATGTTGAATTATTTCCGAATGGTCAATCTGTCGCTGCAATGTGATTCTAACAGCTGACACTGTCAGCTAAATTTCATGTTTTGATAAATTATATTCTTGTCCCATTTCCTCCTTGTAATAGAAGTTTTGTGTTAATGACATTTAGACAATTTATTTGAAAGTCATCTTGTGTATTCTTTAAGAAATTTAGATTTTGATTAAGTATGTACATGCTTTTATACTTTGCTGAAAATATTTAGTTATTTGGAAAACCACGAAAAATTTCTGGGCATGCAAATTTAGAAAAGAATTTAATGCTACAACTTTCAATTATTTTTAATTTTTTTTAAATAAGTAAAATGTAAGTGAAAAAGGTACAAATAAACGATATTTATATGCACAAGATAAAAACAAGATCATAATATCAAATTATACAGTGTGCCTAATTAAATCGGCATCATATGGGAAGAACCTTTTTTTAAACAGTTTTCATGAAAAAAAAAACAAGAAAAATAGGGAAAAAAATGGAAATAAAATAGAGAAAAATAGAAAAAAATAATAAAATGTAGGCAAAAATAGGAAAAATAGGGAAAAATAGAAAAAAAAACAGGTCAAAAAATGGTAAAACATATGAAAAAAAGAACAAAAATGGAAAAAATATAAACAAAATATGAAAAAAAAAACAAGAAAAAATATTAAAAAAATGCAAAAAAAAGGAAAAAATTAAAATAGGGAAATATAGGCAAAATAGAAAAATGTAAATAATTTAAAAAAGAAACAATAAAAATAGCAAAAAAATGGGAAAAAAAAAACAGAAAGAAAAAGAGAAAAATATGAAAAAATAACGGAAGAAAGTGGGAAAAAACGGAAAATAAGAAAAAATTGAAAAACTAGGAGAAATTGAAAAAATCAGAAAAAGTGGGAAAAAAGGGAAAATAAGAAAAATGAGAAAAAATGGGAGAAATGGAAAAAATCAGAAAAAAATAGGAAAAACTAAAAATCAAAAAAAAAGAAGTGAAATTGGGAAAATATGGATAAAAATGGGGAAAAGTAGAAAAAAAACAAAAAAAAAAGTCAAAAATGGGAAAAATAGAAAAAATTGGAAAACAGGAAAAACACAGAAAAATGGGAAAAATACAAAAAATAGTGAAAATAGAGACAATAGAAAAATTTTGAATAAATAGGTAAAAAAATGAAAAAATAGGTAAAATGACAAGAAAAATATAATTGTAAAAAGTAGAAAAAAAATAGAAAAACAGAAAAAAAATAGAAAGTGATAGAATGCGCCACCTAGCGGAAATTTACGACCTTTAAAATATTTTTAAGCAATTTTATAGGGCCGATTTTGTTATAAGAATGTTTTCTCCAAAATCTAGGAAAAACACTTTCCGAAATACGGGCGATCGCCACCAATGAATCACCCTGTATGTTATTTTCAAACCGTATCTTATACGGTACTAGCTGAATATCCGCTAAGGAGTTTTTTAAGAGTACCTGGACGACCGAGTTTTGCTTGTTTTTTCCTATTTTTTCCTATTTTTCCTATTATTCATTATTTTTTCCTGTTCTCCCCTATTTGTTTCTGTTTTTATCCATTTTGTTCTATTTTTCCCATATTTTTCACTATTTTCGCCCATTTTCTCTATTTTTCGCTATTTTCCGTTTTTTCTATTTGTTCCTTTTTTCTATTATATTATCCCATTTTCTTTATTTTTATAATTTCTTCCTATATGTCCCTATTTGGACCTTTTTCCCAGTTTATTCCTATATTTTCTATTATTTAATATTTTATCTGTTATTCTATTTTTCTTTTTTTTCCCTATTTTCTTTATTTTTCCATATTTTTGACCATTTCTTCTTATTTTCCTATTTTTGCCAATTTTTTTACCTTATTTTTCCTGCTTTTCCATATTTTATCCTGTTTTTCCTTATTTTTTTTTGAGATTTTTGCCATTTCCCCCAATTTTTTGTGTTTTTCATTATTTTTTCTGTTTTACCATACTTGTCCGTATTTGTTCCTATTATTATTTGTTTTTTCCTATTTTTACAATTTCTGTATTTATTTCTAATCTACATATTTTACCTATCTTTTTTTACTTTTTTCCTACCTTTCCCTGTTTGTCACTATTTTTCCATGTTTTTTTCTATTTTTCTCAAATTTTACTATTTTTCCCATATTTTTTCTAGTTATCGCTATTTTTCCTAAATTTTCCTGTTTTTCATTATTGTTTCCTGCCCTTTATCCCAATTATTTTCTACTATTTCATTATTCCATTTTTTTCTTATTTTCCCTAATATTGCCTTTTTTTTACTATTTTCCCATGTACTCGAATAATTTCCCTATTTTTCCATATTTTTTTCCTATTTTTTATTACTTTCCATATTTTTCTCCACTTCTCACTATTTTCCCCAAATTTGCCTATTTTGATCAATTTTGAGCAATTTTTCAATATTTGACTCTATTTTTTCCCTAATTTTGCCCCATTTCTTCCTCTTTTTCTGTTGTTCCCAATTTTCCACTATTTTTCTTTTTTCCCATGTTTTCCCATATTTCTCAGTACTTTCTATATTTTTCCTATTTCTTTCTATTTTTTTTGTTTCCATTAATTTTTTCTGTTTTCTTTGTCCTTATTTTTCCCTATTTTATCCTATTTCCCTATTTTTCCCAAAATTTTCTGTATTTCTTCCATATTTTTTAATCTCTACCAAATTTCTCTATTTTTCACTTTGCCCTATTTGTTCCTGTTTTTCCAATTTTTCGCTATTTTTCCCTCTTTTTATCTATTGTTTCCATTATTGTATCCATATTTTTCTCATTTTTCTGTTTTTCCATATTTTCCTATTTTTCCTTATTTTAGCTTATTTTTTCCTATTCTTATCTATTACTTTCCCAACCCACCTCCGAGAAGGGAAAGTATTGTCAACGAGCTAAAAATAATTTTCGAGATAAAGATGGAAATATCCATTTTGAAGTCACCTGAGATGATTAAGACCATTTCCAGATGGAAGTCTGTCTGTCTGACTGTCTGTCTGTCTGTGTGTATTCTTCCACGATAGAGGCCACACGTTTAATCCGATATGGTATTTGGGTTACCCGTCGATAGAACCCATTAGTTTTTGTACGACATCTGTCAAACGGAAATGTCACTATCAAAAAATGACATATGCAATATGTCACGGAATATGACTTGCAATATGTCATTGGAAAGCTCTTGAAAAACTCTATTTAGAGCTGTCAACATTATTTCTCCAACTGTCACCTGTCAAAAATAAGAAAATGTCAAAATTTGAAATTTTAACATTAAATATCTGAAAAAGTATTAATCCGATTGAGCTGAAATTTGGCATATTGGTTTGGGTTACCCGCCGAAAGAACTGATTAGTTTTTGTTTGACATCTGTCAAACGAAAATGTCACTATCAAAAAATGACAGATGCAATATGTCACGGAATTTGACTTGCAATATGTCATTGAAAAGCTCTTGAAAAACTCTATTCACAGAACAGACAAAATTATTTCTCTAACTGTCACCTGTCAAAAATAAAAAATGTCAAAGTTTGAAACTTTAACACTAAATATTTGGAAAACACAACCGGATTTTTTTCAAATTCCTTTGAGAGAAAATATATTCGTGTTATATCAATTTTTTTCGCTTTTTTCCTATTTTATGTGAGAAAATATGCATTATTACTGTTTTTTTTTTAGTTTCTCGGTGTTAAAAAATGCATGTTCGGTTTTTTCTCAATTTATGTGTAAAATCGCATTTTTACTGTTTTTTTGTTTTTTTTTATGAGGAAAAATACAGTTTTGCAGTTTTTTCCATATTCGAGTGTCATTCGTGCTTTTGTTTTTTTTTTTCGAATTTGTTGAAAAAAAATGCGTTTTTGCTGTTCTTTTCAATTTTTTTGTGTCGAAAAATGCATTCTTGCTATTTTCCCAATTCATATGTGAAAAATGCATTCCTGCTTTTTTTTTCTAGTTTTTCGTGTAGAAATATGGACTGTTACTTGTTTCTTTTAAAATTTGTGTGAGACAAAATACACTTTACATTTTTTCAAGTTTGAATAAGGAAAATTCATTTGTGCTTTTGTTTTTTTTTGTCGTTTTTTTTCTAGTTTTTTTATGCATTCTTGCTTTTATACCAATTTATATGTGAAAAAAAGCATTTTCGCTTTTTTCCACATTCTTCTGTGAAAAAATACTTTTGAATTTTTTTCTAGTTTTTTACCTCTCGCCCTTCAGATAAGAGAGGTATAGGAATCATGCTAAAAATTGGGTAGTGAGTTTTCAATGGATAAACACGTTTCGGGGTCCCTAGAATACGATTTTGATATTTTCGCGATGATGTCTGTGTGTGTGTGTGTGTGTTAGTGTGTGTGTGTGTGTGTTAGTGTGTTAGTGTGTGTGTGTGTGTGTGTGTGTGTGTGTGTGTGTGTGTTTGGATGGATGTTGTAGTAACGATAACTCAAAAACTACTGAATAAAAAAAATTGAAATTTTGCATACAGGATTCTGATACACTAGATTAGATCTGATTAGATTTTGGTGCCAATCGCACAACCGGAAGTGGCAGTTGCTATGGGTGATGACGCCATTATTATACAAAACGGCAATAAAGTTTTACACATATATTTTGTAAACCCTATAGTTTATTTTCGTCTCATTAAAATTTTCGAAACTTTTGCCATTGTTGCCAGAATTACAAAAAAATAATTTTTTTTCATACTTTTTTGTGTCAACCTGTAAATTTTTGATTCAAAAATGGCGAGAGGTCATGTGCTGGCCACATCAGATTTTTTTTTGTGGAAAAATGTTTTTTATTTCTATTTATTCAAATTCATGTGCAAGAAAACGCATTCTTGCTTCTGTTGTTTTAAAATAATAATACCTACATCCTGTATACGCAGATGTGTGGTCCTATTAACTTTAATATATAAGGCAGATTTTAAACCATTAAAAGATAATGTACATTCAATATGGTTAATAATTGCAATTATTATTAATTAAGTACTTAATTTTGTTTTTTTATTTCCGAAGTCATTGCACTATTAGATTTTCGATTTTGGCGATGATCTAAATTTTATTCTATTGTAAAATAGGCCTGAACTAAAAACGAACTGGACCATCTTTTCATGGGCATTCAAGTTTGCTAGGCGTCGTTACTATTTTGGTATCATTAATGGGCACTTGAGTCATTCAACTTGTCGACATCTGACACATTTAGTAGAAATACCGATTCCTTTTAGACGACACCAAATAAATTTTTTCGTTATTTAAAGGTGGTATTTTAAATGGATTTTTAGGCGGCAAAATAAAATAAAATAAGTACTAATTATACATTTTTAATTAATTTATTTATTCTATCAATTCTCACACATTTAATTCTTACCTATGATTATTTTTCATTGCATGTGGAGGTGCAACTAGGACGTGGTTAAAATTAGATGCTTTGAAGATATTTTTAGTTTCGTGACGAACCAGGTTGTTGAACTGAGTATTGTAATAAATAAAAATACATACATAAAAGATTATTAAATATTACTTTTGAAATTGTTAAGAATAAGAGGTAAAATTAAAATAATATAAAAAATTCTAAATCATAACAAGAGGATTATTTAATGTAAAAAATTTTGATATGAACGAATTTTTGTCATAATGTATGGTATCAAATTTTAACTAAATCTAAGTCCAGGAATATAAAACTTTTTTTGCAGTTACAAGTTTCACAATTTACATAAGAAAAATATAGTTTGATATTGTAAATTTATTTATATTTCAATATATTGAAGTTCTAATGAAAAAAAAAAATAGAAAAAAAATATAGGAAAAAATAAGAAAAAAATAGAAAAATATAGACAAATGGGAAAGTTCGATTTTTCTCAATGAATAAATATCGTTATATATTCTAATGATAGCCAAAGTCCACTAAAAGTGAAATTAAATTCAAGAAAAAATCTCAAACTCAGTATAACTACCTACTTGCGAATTCTGTTTGCGTCTATCATCCTTGGAAGTTGTGAAATGCCACTGCTTAGAATAGCTTCGAAACTCAAACAGAGATAAACGGAAAACTGAAAGCTGATAATAATATCGGTGCACCGCGGTTACCCGGCCATAGGGGCACAATATCAAGGCAAATATTTGGATCTTGGCAAACTTCGAAGAAGACGGGTATATTAGTTTGAATATATCGGTTTGGCTGAAACATAAGCTTACACTTTATATCAGTATCAATGATATAGTTTTCCGTTATTCGATAATGTTGGAATTCAATTGGGATAATATTATTACAAATATATGTGTTTCGACATAAAGAGGATCAATGTTTATCTGCTAAATTATCAAAATATATACCACTGGAGTATTATATTAATGGTATAGTCGGCGAATCCTTTGTAAAGCATGGACGGCGTGATATAATTTATTTTATATCATACTAGTTCAATATTATTTTTTTATTGCTTAGTTAGCAAATATATAAAGATGTACTTTATGCCCGAGCGGGCATATAGTAAATTTTATGGCTCGCATCCGACGTTTTATGGCCCGCTCAGGCATAAAGACAAAAAATAATTTTTGTTTAATAATTATTATTAATAAAATTACAAATTATAAAATTATTATGTAAACAATAAAAAATGATTGTAATATATTTAATATTTGATAACATTATAAGGATTTCAAAAAAAATTAAATAAAATTAGTTCCTCAAAAAGGACTATGGGACATAAAAGTTTGTATGCACCGCGGGTATAAATAGATGATTATGCCCTCGGGCGACTTACATAAAGATCTATTTATACCCTTGGTACATAAATAACTATTTAATTTGTCCAATTATCTCAACATGTCTTCCTATTTCTTTCTATTTTTCATTATTTTTTCTGTTTTCCCTATTTGTCAAATACTTCAAATTTTATCGAAAATTTCAGACCTAACATTCTCGAACAATTACAAGCCTATCGTTACCATAGCAACTAAAAAAAATTCCGGAAATTTTTCTCCTCTGTGGAGTAAAGGAGCATGAAATTACACTGGAAATTTTTTGGCGTTTATAGTAAAATTACATTTACATTTACTATAAAAAAAAACCGTGATTGTCCTAGTATTTTTTTAATATTTCGGTGTGAAATTTTCTTACCAAATCCCCCACGTGCTTGAATTAATTGCGGGAAATTTGTCTCGTACATGAATTTTTAAAGAAAAAAATTTCCGGCAATAATTCATGCCCTAGGGAGATTATAAGTGAAAATTTCACACCTAACATTTTAGACCAATTAAAAGCCTGTATTTTGTATCGTTACCATTGCAACGAACAAAAATTTGTGGAAATTTTTCTCCTCCTTGGAGTAAAGGAGCGTGAAATTACACAAGAAATTTTTTTCCGTTTGTAGTAAAATGACATATACATTTATCATCAAAAACCGTCATTGTTATAGTATTTTTTAAGGGGAGATGGTAAAAGTGGTGAAAAAATAGTTGGAAAACGAAATAGTTTGAAACTAGTAAAAAGTAGGGGAAAAAAGAGTGAGGGAAAAAGTTCCCCACCATCTATAAATCAAATTAATTAAGCTCGTGCATCTTATTTTTATATGACTTCCCCTACTCGTATTCTCTAAAAAAAAAATTTAAAAAAATAATGAAAAATGAGGTGGGGAAAATAGAAAAAGTTTTGGAAAAAGAGAAAGTTTGAAGCATAAACAAAATAATAAAAAGTGGGGGAAATAAAAAGATTAAGGTTTAAAATTCAGAATAATTTAGAATAATTCAGAATAATTTGGAATAATTCTGAATAGTTCAAAATAATTCTGAATAATTTAGAATAATTCTGAATAATTTATTATGCTTAATTATTGTGAATTATTCTGAATTATTTAGAATTATTCTAAATTATTCTTAATTATTCTGAATTATTATGAATTATTCTGAATTGTTCTGAAATATTCAGAAGTATTCTGAATTATTCTGGATTATTATGAATTATTCTGAATTGTTCTGAATTATTCAAAATAGCAATAGATTCTTATTCCATCTTATCTACTAACAGAATAATTCAAAATACAACCATAATATCTTAGTACGGATTTTTAAAGATGCTAAAATTCATACTAATAGTATGGGAAGGGGTACAATAGGCCTAGAGCCTTAGTTCAGGTGGGACCTTCCACCCATGATTCAGCTGAAAAAAAAATAGTATAGGAAGGTACGGCTTTTTCTTTACTTTTTTACCAATTTCTTTACATTTTTTTGTCACTTGTTTTTTTCATTTTTTTTTCATATTTTAAAATTTTCTTTTTCATTTTTTTTTTCAATGTTTTTTTTTTCGGGGAAATGTGTAGGAGAAGTAAAAATAAGATTCCTAAGCTTAATTGATTGCTCTATGTTTTAAACTTTTTCTATTTCCAACTATTTTTCCCACTTTCTCCATCCCCCCTTCTTTTTCCATATTTTTGGGACTAAAGAAAAATAAAGACAAACAAATAGAGAAAAGTGGGAAAAAATTTAACAAAATAATGAATAAAGGTGCAAAATAGAGAAAAAAAGTACAATTGGGAAAAATACGAAAAAATAGTGAAAAATAATGATAAATAAAGAAAAATGAGGAAAACCATGTAAAACAGGGAAAAATAGTTTCAGGTTAAAAATAGAGAAAAAGGGGTAAACATAAGTAAAAAGACGGAAAAATAGGGAAAGATGGGAAAAATAGTAAAAAATAATGAAAAACAGAGACAAACAGGGAAATAGGGAAAATATGGAAAAATAGGCAAAAATAGATACAAATATGAAAAAATGGGGAAAAAAATGAAAATTAGCGAAAAAAATAAAAAAGCATACAGAAATTAAAAAAATAAGAAAAAACGGGGAAATGTAGTAAAAAATAGGGAAATATTGAGAATAGGGACAAATTGGGTATATTATAAAAAAATAGGACAAAATAGGGGAAGAGAGTAGGAGAGAGAGATGGAGAGATATTAAATCACGAAAGGAATTTAGTTCCTATCGGGAGTCCCCCGATCACACAATTTTTTTTATAAACTTATTTTTTAATTTTTTTAAATTTTAAAGAAAACGAGTAATGGAAAAGTATTGGAAACTTTTTAAGCCTAACTTATTTATTTCCCCTACTTTTTACTACTTTCTTAATCCTTCAAACTTTTTTTTTTTCCAAAACTTTTTCCCGTATTAACAAAACTTTTTCTCATTTTCCCCACCTCATTGTTCATTAATTTTTAAAATATTATTTTAGAGGAAACGAGTAGGGGAAGATAGTTGGAGGGGAGTCATATAAAAATAAGATGCAAGAGCTCAATTGATTTGATTTCTGGATGGTGGGGGGGAACTTTTTCCCTCACTCTTTTTTCCCCTACTTTTACTAATTTAACTATGTTTCAAACATTTTCTTTTTAGAACTATTTTTTTACCACTTTCGCCATCCCCCCTTCTATTTCCTTATTTTTTTACGAACTTATTTTTTCATTTTTATTTAGGGAAAACGAGTAGGAGATGATAATTGGATACATTTTAACCTCACTCTTTTTATTTCCCCTACTTTTTACCATTTTCTTAATGCTTCAAACTTTATCTTTTTCCAAACCTTTTTCCCATTTTCCTCACCTCCGTTTTTTCCCTACTTTTTTACAATTCTTTTGTTCTTTTTTTAAATTTTTTTAGGGGAAACGAGTAGGGGACGAAACGAGTAGGGGACATATCAAATTTAGATGCACAAGCTGAATTGATTTGATTTATAGATGGTGGGGGAACTTTTTCACTCACACTTTTTTCCCCTACTTTTGAATAATTTAACTTTGTTTCAATATTTTTCCGTTTTCAACTATTTTTTCGCCACTTTCCCCATTCCCTCTTCTTTTTCCTAATTTTTTTACCAACTTTTCATTTTTTTCCTCTCCTTTTTACTATTTTTTTTTATTTTTCAAACTCATCCTTATTTCAAATGATTTCCGAACCTCTTATTTTCCCCTACTTATTACTATCATCATTATTATTTAATTTTTAGGGGAAACGAGTAGGGGAAGATAGTTAGAGGGAAGTGATATAAAAATAAGATGCAAGAGCTTAATTTATTTAATTTACAGATGGTGGGGGAACTTTTCCCTCACTTTTTTCCTCTACTTTGTTATAATCTTTTTCTATTTTCAATTTTTTTTCACCAATTTTCCTATCCCTTATTTTTTTACCAACTTATTTTTTCATTTTTTTCCTCTACTTTTTACTATTTTTTTATGCTTCAAACTTTTTCTTTTTTCAAATCTTTTCTTCACCTTCTATTTTTCCCCTACTTTTTACTATTTTTTTGTTCATCATTATTATTTTTAATTTTTTTAGGGGAAACGAGTAGTAGTAGATAGTTAGGAGGAAGTGATATAAAAATTAGATGCAAGAGCTTAATTGATTTGACTTATAGATGGCGTTGGAACTTTTTCCCTCACTTATTTTTCCTCTAATTTTTACTAAATCAACTATGTTTCAATTTTTTTCTTTCTCTAACTATTTTTTCACCACTTTGCCCATCCCCCTTCTTTTTCCTTATTTTTTTACCAACGTATTTTTTCATTTTTTTTCCTCTACTTTTTACTATTTTCTTTATGATTTAAACCTTTTCTTTTTTCAAATCTTTTGCTTACGTTTCTTTTTTCCCCTACTTTTTACTATTTTTTTGTTCATCATTATTTTTTTTTTTTAGGGGAAACGAGTAGGAGAAGATAGATAGAGAGGGAAGTGATATCAAAATAAGATGCAAGAGCTTTCTGGATGGTGGTAGAAACTTTTTAATTTTTGGATGGAGGGGCAAACATTTCCCCCCACTCTTTTGGTTTCGCCTACTTTTAATGTTTCAAACTTTTTTCTTCTAAAAATTTTTTTCCCGCTTTTCCCCCCTTTTTTTTCACCTACTGTTTTACTTTTTTTTATTATAAACTTCAATTATCTCTTGTCCATTTATTCAATAAAAACGAGTTAAATAGAATTAGCGAAAAAGATTTGAACAGAAATAATTTACACGTCAAAAAGCAACACATAAATCAGTGAAATTTTACTGAAAATCTTAAAAGCATTGAATATTTCAACATTCTTTAGGAAAATTCTACCGAAAACATTTCAGACTTTTAAAGCACTTTTCATCAATGTACTTATGGGTGTCAGACGAAATATTAAAAAAAATGAAAGCTTTTAAATTAAATATTTCTTTTCAATTGAATTGATTTAAAGCTTCTGTCAATACTGCTGCTTTTTACCAGTCTTGTACTTAAAGGAGATGAAAGAATTGTAATTAACTACCTTGAAAAAATAAAAACAAAATACTTTTACTGTTACTGTGTTAATAAATTTAATTGGGTACGTTGCTTTCATTTTATCTTAAATAACAGCAAATTATTCGTTTCTGCTCAAAGATCAAAACGTACATAAACAACTAATTAATTAATTGACGAGAAAGAGTTGTTATACTAAATTATGCTAACAAGATTTTTGTTCTAAAATATTGCTTTGGCTTTATTTTATTTTTGGAGCTCAAAATTTTGACTTTTAACATTTTCAGATAATGAGTACAAGAAACCAAAAGTTACAAAAAATAAATATGTTGTAATGTTATACAAAAGGAAATCTTTATTTAAGAGTTGTTTCTACTTTAAAAAATAGGCATTATAATTTAAATAAAATTTAAAAAAAGTTATAAATTTAACGAAATTCTCCAGTCTCTTATGTTCCTTCCATGGTTACTTGAATTTTATCTTTAACTTTATCTTCTTTATTTTTCTATTCTAGTTTCATTAAATTTTTTTTTTTATCTTCTATTTTGGCTATTTAAGTGTTCACCCTATTCCAATTTCCTTCAATCCCCTCTCAGTTTTATCAAATTTCATAAAAAAATTTCATTAATGAAGCAACCTTTTATTTGTTATATATTTTTATATTTTTTTTTATGTATAATTTTTTCTCATGATAATTCAAAAATTATTAACTGTCTGTCTTTTTTTTTGTTTTTTTTTATTTCACCCAAACAAGCTTCTTACTTGATCAATTTCAAATATAATTTTTATTAAATTCCCAAAATTGTATAACTATAATAATAATAATAATAATAATAATAATGAGATAAGAATTCTTATTTTTCCGCAATTGTTGATTTGGAATCCTTTCATATTTTATATACCAATACATATCAATAAATTTTTTAAAATACCAACAATTAACTTATTTAAAAACTTATACAACATTACTATATATATGCCTTGTGAACTGCTTAATAAAACAATAACCATCGAAAAAAAATGAGGCATAATCCCACCCAACTTTCCGATCACTCCTAGTAAAGTAATTGTTTAATCGATTATTTTAGTTTGTCTGCATCAAAATACATTAATAAAATTAGTTTACAAAAATTAAAAAAACTTAATTTTTTGTAAAATTTTTTTTTAACTGTTTATAATTTTGTATAATTTCTACAAGCATTATTTTAAAATTATGAAATATTTCACATATAATGCACTTTTTAATACCTTTCGGATGTACTATTTACTTTTTTCATTTGTGTTACCATTTTCGATAAAACAAAAGGACAAAAAAATTTATTTTTTTTTTATTTTGGTTATAATAAATACAATGTTAAATTCGAGGAGACTAAAATATTTTCTAAATTTTGAGTTTTATATTACCTATCGAATGGAATAAATCCCATTTTAATATCTTTAATATTTTTAAAGTTATTCATTTTTTTTAACTTATAATAAATTTCAAAAAAAAAATTATGAATTCTACAAGATTTTAAGCAAATGTTGAAAAAAATTACAATTATAGAGTTTTTTAGTAAAAAATGGTATTTTTTTAAATTTTTAATATCAAAATTAACCTGAAAAAAAATAAAACCTTTAATGAATAATTTTAAAATCAATAAATAATTAATATCTCATTCAATTTTATTCAAAATTGGAAACAAACCTTTCTTTTAGGTTTTCTGGTTAATAAAGTTAGTTTAAAAAACTAAAAAAAATCAAATTTTCTGTCAAAAATTCATTGAATTGTTTTAACTTTTTACATTTTCTGCTATAACTTTTACAAATACTATGTTAAAATTATTAAATAATTTACACACATAGTACTTTTTGATTGTTTGTAGATATGCTATTTACTTTTTTCATTTATTTTATACTTATTGATAAAATCAAATTACAAAATATTAAGAAATGATTCTTTATTGTGGCTATAATAATTACAATTCTAAATTCTAAGAAACTAAAATACATATTAAATTTAGAGATTTATATTATCTTTCGAACGGTGAAAATCCCATCTCAATAACTTTAATATTTTAGAAGTTATTCTATTTAGTTTAAAATCATAATTTAATTTTAAATGTTTCTTAGCCAATTTTTAAAAAATTCCACAATTTTTGTAATACAATTATGAAAAAAATTATAATTATAAAATTATTTATTACAAATTTAAAGATGTTTTTTTTTAAGTTTTAATATTGAAATTGAACTAAAAAAAATAATTTAATAAGGATAAAAATTGCTTAAAAATTAAAATAAAAACTAGCGGCGAAACTATGCGGAACTTGAAATAAAAGTAAAGACAAAATTTGTAGGAAATTTTATGTTCTACAATTTTGATTTTATATAATTTTTCATAAAAATCCATATTTTTGTCTCAAAATCTAAAAAGTCGCAAACGTCTATATAAATTTTTTTCACGCCCTCTAGCGACGAAACAATGAGGAATTCAAAAAAACGGTAATGATAAAATGTGTAGAAAATCTTATGTTCTACAACTTTCATATCCTCTATTTTTTCAAGAAAATGCATTAATTTGGTAATTTAAAAAAAAATATGAAAAAAAATTACTTTTGATAAATCTGGCAACAATGGCAAAAGTTTTTCAATATTTTAATCATTTGAAATTAAACTATAACATATAAAAAATATATGTGTAAAACTTTATTGCCATCTTGTTCAGTAATGACGTCATCACTTATAGCAACTGTCACTTCCGGTTGTCCGATTAACATCAAAATCTATACAGGTCGTCTTATTGCTACCTTAAATATGTTTTTAAAATTCCATCTAAATTGGTTCAGCCGTTTAGACACGATTTATCTCCTTTCCTCTTGTACGGTGCAACAAATATTATATCGAAAATTGTGCATATCTTAACCAACACACGTCCTCTCAAATATATTACATGACTTTTTGTTGGCCAAATTAAGTTAAAATATCATCAGACATTCAACAGTTTTTCTAGAAGTAGCGGTTAAAACAAAACATCGATTAAAAAGTTCTAATGGGAAATGAACAAATAATAATAATAATAATCATAATTATATAAGTTACATATTTAGTCTTATAACCAATAAACATGGTTAGTAATATAATATAATAATAAATGTTATAAAGAGGAGAAAGAGAATTGGTCCTAACTACATAGTAGAAATAAATTAAACAAAAAAAACTAGGATATTTTTAATATACATATGATAATAAAGTGGAAAGTTGATCTGATATAAATATTATAAAAATGAATCTAACTCCAAATAAATCAAAATGTATGAAATTTTGGATTTTTTTTATAAAAATGCAATGAATAACACAAAAATCGTCGGATTAACAGTGAAAGTACAATTTTTTTCAACATGAAATGAGTATTTTAAATAAAGTAACAAACGTTGGCGAAATTATATAAAAGAACCTATAAAATACAATTTAAAAAATTGCCGATGTGCCCGTAAAAATCTATTTATTTTAATTTTATGTATTTATAGAATCAATACAAATTTTTTCGTCAATTTTTATAAAATCAGACCATTTTTCCGTTAATTATTCCATTTGAAGTAAAAAAAACAAAATTTCATTTAACGAATAATAATTCTAAGTAGAACGAAAAATATTAATACCTGGATAGTATTACTTTAGTCATTTAATAAAAAAAAAATGTCTGATTTTAAATTTTAATTTAACAGGAAACTACAATTAACCACATGACTAACATTGTTACTTCCTTGTTCTTGTCATTCTCTATAATAGGCCTTCTGTTGATTAAGGTCCGATGGCCGTTTAGATCCTTTTCGGGAATGTGACAAACTAAATTTATCCGTACAATCGCACAAAATTAGAATAATAGAATAGAACGAAAGGGACTAAATTTTCCCAAACTCTACATTAGATTACGAGGAAAGAGAAATGCACAAATTAAATTTAGCTTGTGGCCATTTTATTATTTTTTCTCTATTAAACTTGATTGTACCACTTTTTGAAAATTATTTGGGCGATACCGAGACCACATACGGCAAGACCCGAGAGTTCATATTTCTTCAGAATTTGTTTTTAAATTTCCGAGAAAAATAAACTAGCAATCAGTATAAACATTTGATTTTTTTTATAATAAAAGAAAGGTCTGCATAGGTTACGATAAATTTACGAAATCTAAAATCTGGTAAATATCTGTGAAATATTTTATTTTATATAAAACTAGCTTTTGCCCGCGACTTCGTCTGCGTTGATGTTGGAATAAATAAAAGTTTCCTTTTTATATCTGTTTCCTTCCCCTACTTTTTAAATTCTGTGATGAATATTGTATTGAATATTGAATATCTCGAAAACTATAACTGGTGATAGATGCTTGAAAATTGATACGTAGATTAACCTAAAGGAATTTTTAAAAATGAAGGGGAGAGGTCCAAGAAAAACACACAAAAAATATGCGCCTAAAAATTGGTAACAGATAGACAGACAGACAGACAGACTTCAATTTGGAAATGGTCTTAATAATCCCAGGTGACTTGAAAATGGATATTTCCCTCTTTATCTCGAATTTTTTTTAGCTCTTTCACAATACTTCTTGGAAGTGGGTCGGGAAAGTAAAAAAATTTAAAAATGCTGAAAAAAGTAAAAAAAAAACAAAAAATGAAAAAAAAACGCAAGAAAACGAACAAAAAAACGTGGAAAAATGCAAAAAAAAATACAAACATATACAATGAAATGTACAATAATATATGAAAAGCAAAAAAATGAGTTAAAAAATGTTTAAAGTTCTAAAAAAACTGAAAATTTAAAAAAAAATGATAAAGGAAATTATAAAGAATGTTAAAAAGTGCCAAAAAAATCAAAAAAAAAGTAAAAAAAATGATGAAAAAGTAAAATAATGCTAAAAACGCTAAAATTGCAAAAAATCACTAAAAATAAAAAAATTCAAAAAAACGGACAAAAAAAAATGGAAAAAATGCAAAAAAAATACAAACATACAAAGAAATGCACAATAATTCATAAAAAGCAAAAAATGAGGTAAATAATGTTTAAAGTTCTAAAAAAACTGAAAAGTTAAAAAAAAAGTGATAAAGGAAATTGTAAAGAATGTTTAAAAATGGCAAAAAAATCTAAAACAAAATTTAAAAATGCTGAAAAACAGTAAAATAATGCTAAAAAATGCTAAAAATGCCAAAAAACTAAAAATAGTCAAAAAAAGATAAATAATGTTAAAAAATGCCAAAAGTGAAAAAGATGCCAAAAAATTCAAAAAAAATGCACAAAGATGCCAAAGATTTTTAAAAAAAGTCAAAAGATGCTGAAATTATAAAGAATGTTAAAAGTGCCAAAAAAAATCAAAAAAAAGTAAAAAAAATGATGAAAAAGTATAATAATGCTAAAAATGTAAAAAACCCCAAAAAATATAAAAAAAAATCAAAAAAACGGACAAAAAAATGGAAAAAATGCTAAAAATGAAAAAAAAAATCAAAAAAAAATGCACAAAGATGAAAAAAAATTTTAAAAAAATTCAAAAAATGCTGAAAAAATTAAAATAATGCTAAAAAACGTTAAAAATGCCATAAAATCCCAAAAAGTAAAAAAAATACAAAAAATAGATGAAAAGCAAAATGATAAAAATTCTAAAAAAAAGCAAAAAAAGTTTAAAAAGTGTTAAAAGAAACCGATTTTTTTGTTTTTGACAGGCGACAGTTAAAGAAATAATTTTGACTGTTCTCAATAGAGTTTTTCAAGGGCTTTCATTTTTTGATAGTGACACTTCCGTTTGACAGATATCATACATAATGGGTTCTTCCGAAGGCTAACCCAAACCTACATACCAAATTTCAGCTCAATCTGATTAATACTTTTTCAGATATTTAATGTTAAAGTTAAAAATTTTTACATTTTTTTTTGACAGGTGACAGTTTGAGAAATAATTTCGACTGTAGAGTTTTTCAAATGACATATTGCATGTCAAATTCAGTGAGATATTACATTTGTCATTTTTTGATATTGACACTTCCCTTTAACAGATGTCGTACAAAAACTAATGGGTTCTTCCGACCGGTAACCCAAACCCATATACCAAATTTCAGATCAATCGGTCTTAATCATCTTAGGTGACTTCAAAATGGATAGTTGGATCTTTATCTCGAAAAATTCTTTTAGCTCGTTCACAATACTTTCCCTTTTCGGAGGTGGGTCAGAAATGTAAAATATTTGCACTCCCTCAGGGGGAAGAGCCACTCCCTTTAAAAGAATCACCCTGTATATTTTTGGTTGACGCACTTACTCGAAGCGGGTTTTTGGTTGACGCACTTACTGGAGCGGATCAATATTTGTTTAACCTCAATTTTGAACCCCTTAAAGTGCGAATTTTCAAAATTCCTGTCTTAGTGCTTCCCTACAGTACAAAAGGAAACTACCCTGAAAATTTCACGTCTCTATCAAATCTTATTTAGGCTGTGCGTTGATTGTCAGTCAGTCAGCGACACAACAATTTTATATATATAGATGACACTTTCAATGTGTTTCAAATTTTTTAGAACTTTCAAACAATTTGAGGGTAATAAAATTTTATGATCAAATGGTACCTAGAAACTACATTTGTTGTTGAAGCTTGTGTGCAGAATAAAACATTTTAAATAAAGTTATCAATTTTATTGAAAATCGAACGAACTCTTTTAACATACTATCCAGTTCAAAATCGACAATTGTATTTTTTTTAAAAAGGGTGTCTGGTTATACGTTCAGTAATCTCCCGTATAAAAAATAATTTATAATAAAATAATTAACATTTATTATTAACGAAATGTAATTACAATAGAAGTAATAATTACCTCGTTTTGTACTATCTTAGAAATAAATTCTAGCAATAACCAGATTTGACGAGACGAGACTAGACAAACGGTTACGAGACGAGACCGAGACTTATTTTTTCTCAACTGACGAGACCGAGACGAAATTTTTGAAATTCTCGCCTTATCTCGTCTCATGTAACATATTCTATTATATATAATAATCCACTATATAATAAATATTTAATGTATTGTTAAAATTCATGAACTACAGCTTTATAGTCACAAGTAGCAAGTATTTACATATAACCATTCTTAAACGTACATAACTTCAATTTCCATTTCCATCTAATGTCTTGACTTCTCCTATTATCTCACAGTACAGACAACGGATAACGCAGTTACATGCGTCTCTGTAATCTTAATGCTAATTTCAAAGTCTAGAGGCCTAAGACCAAAACCTTTAGGGAGACGAGCAATAGTTTGAACCAGAGCAATATAACGCTTTCAGTGAACGTTCTTGTAGAATACAAATGGCGAAACTTTTGTGTGTTCGATGACATAAAGAAATTCTTTCGTTGATGGCTTAAACGTTAAAATTTTATTAGTACAAGAGCCAAAAGGGTAACGGTTCCACCACTGGATTGGTTATATGACTCTCGCGTTAACTTAATAATTCCGCAAAGCTGGTCGGCAACTTTAATCAGGAAATTTATCATTTTCGGCCGTTATGACTTTCTCATTTCAATTATGTAAATGGACGGGACGCCTGCAAAAAATTCAATTCGATACGTTCCTTTTCATTTCCATTCGTTAATAATTTGTAATTAAAACTTTTTTGTTTTAGTTTCATTTTTGGTTGTAACGTACGATTTGGTTTAATACTGATTTAATTACAATATGCATTAATAAAATAAATAATGTTAACGATTTAACACACATAATTTGAAACCCAATTAATCACTGTATCGGAATAGTTTTAAAAATAAATTTGAGATTATTTTTTCTATAGTAATCAATAAATACATTATGACATATGTTTAAAATAAACTAATTTATTGTAAAATCGCTTCTTATAACTAAAATATTAATATTTAGAGAATACTCAAAATTATTAAAGACGAAACTTTCACCTTCAATTGATATGTCTGTTTGACATTTAGAAAACCACTAAATTTTTTTCAAAATGATATTTTGGTAGCTCAACAAGGTTACCGTTTCCAGTAGATTTCCTACTAAATTAGTGGATTTGAGGGGTGTTTAGTAGAATTAATAATTTTAGTAGATTTCAGTAGATTCTTTGGTTTTTAATCGACTTTTCTTGTACGTTAACTTCATAATTTTATTATTCATCACTGTGAACGATGTGGTCTAGTGGTAGAGTGTAGACGTTACATATGAATGTTCCAGGTTCGAATCCTGATATATATTTTTTTTACGAAATAAATGTTCCCTCTTTTCTCTCAAATGCTGTTAATTTTTTTGTCTGACATTTTTCCACTTTTCACTTTGTTACTTTTTTCTGAAAAATACACCTTTTTTTATAAAATTACCCCCTTTTTTCTCAAAGTTGTATCTTATTTTCTCATTTTTGTGATATTTTTCCACTTCCTTCAAAATTTCCCTCTTTTCTCTAGAATACTGTCACTTTTGTCTCAAATTTCCCCTCTTTTCTCTCAATTTTTGTCACTTTTTCCTGAAATTACAGCCCCTTTTTTCTCAAAGTTGCCCCTTATTTTCTCATTTTTGTGATATTTTTCCTCTTCCTTCCAAATTTTCCTCTTTTCTCTCAAATACTGTCACTTTTGTCCCAAATTTCCCCTCTTTTCTCTCAATTTTTGTCACTTTTTCCTGAAATTACACCGTTTTTTCTTAAATTATCCCATTTTTTCAAAATTACCCCTTATGTTTTCATTTTTGTTATTTTTATCTCAAATTTCCCCTCTTTTCTCTCAATTTTTGTCACTTTTTCCTGAAATTACACCGTTTTTTCTTAAATTATCCCATTTTTTCAAAATTACCCCTTATGTTTTCATTTTTGTTATTTTTTCTCAAATTTCCCCTCTTCCTCCACAATTTCTCCTATTTTCTGTCAAATTTTCTAACTTTTTTGTCTTAAATTTCCCCTCTTTTCTTTCAAATTTTGGCACTTTTTACTTAAAATTACTCCGTTTTCCCCTGTTTTTCTAAAACTACCCATTTTTTCTCATTATTGTCATTTTTTGTCAAATTTCCACTTTTTTTACGAAAAAATCACTTTTTTGAGTAATTATTTTCTTTTCCCCTATCTTTCCCCCCTTGGTAATGATAGAAAGGGAGAGGGAGAAAATTCGAAATAAAAAGTTGGCACAAAGATTTACATATAAAAAATTGGGGAAAAAGTTTGAAACTAAAAAAGTAGGGGGAAAAAAGGCTGCGGCGAAAAATGGAAAAAAAGTAGAGGAAAAATTAAATTATAAAAAATTTGTGAAAAAGTGGAAAAAAGTTTTTGACACAAAGAAATAGGACATTAGTAATAAAATGTAGGAGAAAAAGTGGAAAAAAGTAAGGGAAATGGTGGAATTACAAATTAGGGAAAAGTGGAAGAAAGTATTAGAAAAGTGAAAAAAATAGAGGAATAAATTGAAACAAAGAAATTAGTAAAAAATGTGTGAGAAAAAGTCTAAAAAAGTAGAGGAAAGGGTGGAATAAAAAATCATGGAAAAAAGTATTGGAAAAACAAAAAAAAAAATAGGGAAAGAAGTGGAAAAAGTTTTGAAGGGAAAAAGTGGAACACGAAGGAATTATTAAAAAAAGTTGTGGAAAGAAGGTGGGGGAATACAAAAATTAGTAGAAAAAATGAGTTAGGAAAAAGAGGAAAAAAAGTTTGAAACTAAAAATTACTAAAAAATGTAGGGGTAAAAGTGTAAAAAAAAATTCTGAAACAAAAAATGGGGGGAAAAAAATTAGAAAAAAATATAAAATATAAAAAGGAAAAAAGGATGGTGGAAAAATTGCGGAAAAAAATTGAAATAAAAAAAATAGGAGAAAAAGTGAGTCGGGAAAAAAGTTTGAAATATAAAAAAAATAGTGAAAAAGTAGGGGAAAAAGTGGAAAAAAGTAGGGGAAAAGTGAAAAAAATTGGGGAAAAAAGTGGAAAAAAGTTTTAAGGGGAAAAAGTGGAACTAGAAAGTTTGTCACAAAAAAATTAGGAAAAAATGTAGGAGAAAAAGTGGAAAAAAGTAGTTTAAAGAGTGAAATAAAAAAATAGGTTAAAAAGTCGAAAAAAATAGGGAAAACTGAAGAACAATAGGGAACGAAATGGAGAAAAATTTTAGGGGGAAAAGGGAAAGTTATATTTTCTTTTTTTTTAAACACACAGGTTGGATTTAGATAGTCAAGACTTCTTTTAATAAAATAAATATAAATTGTGTTATATTTTCTTTTTTTTTAAACACAGGTTAGATTTAGAAAGTCAAAGACTTCTTTTAATAAAATAAATTAAAATACACAGGTTAGATTTAGATAGTAGATTTTGGTAGTTTATTATAGAAATGTTGGTAGAATACGGTTTATTGAAAACGGTAACACTGTAGCTCAAGTACATGTTGTTTTTATATTTTGTTTCTTGTTTGGTGTATTTAAATTTTATATCCCAACTCACAATTTACTTTTTATAAATGGCCTATCAACTTTTACAGAATGATTTTTATAAAATAACAACATTTATTCAACGCTTATAAACAAAAAAGGGTGCATTCCTGTGCTGCAATTTTGTTCTTTAATTTATTTTGTTATGGCTTACACAGCTTTTATACCCGATAATTGTTTTTAAATTTGCAAAATTATTATAAAACATAGTTTGCAACAATTATAAAACAGTTCTATGAAAAACAGTTATAGGGCAAAATATTATTTTATTATTATGACAATTATATAACGTTTATCGACCTAGAATAAAACAGTTTTATACGAGTTGTTTTATTATCTCAGATGTAACTTTTTTGTTTTGACTAACAGTAAAAGTAAACTTTTTGTTGTTAAAGTGTTCCCACCGAGAATAATTTATTTTTAATGGTCGTTCGATTTGCAATCTAATGGTTGCTACGAAAGAAATTTTTTTGTATAATATATGGGTAATAATTCAAAAGATGGATCTTATATAAATACCAAAGGCATTTTAGTATTACAAAACTGATTTTTTGTAATACACTTAAAAATGGCCGTCGTAAAGTGAAGTTGGAACAACACAAAATATGGCTTCCACGTTATAAAATACTTTTACCAACTTGAGCGTTCTTATAAAATGTTTTTGCTCTATGAGAGAATTTTATAAAATATTTAATTTATGCGTGTTGACCCAACGATTTCTTGTTTGCTATTGTTTTCATAGTTACAACGTCTCTCTCCAGATGGCGCATAAAACCAAGAGTAAACAATCGCAAACACGAAGCTTACTTGAAATAATTATAGTACATTTAAAAAATATTAACAAAACAGTTAATATCAATGTTGCGACTTCTCTAATAGTGACTCACCGACAGTGTTGCCAGAGTTGTACTATAGTACCAAATGTGGTACTTTTGATCGTGAAAAAGTACAGTGGTACTCCTTTAATAAATGTGATACCTAAATTGGTTTTGGTTACAATGAAAATTATCAACTTTTTTACCGATTTGTTCAAACAAGAAATCAAAATGTTCATTGCAGATGACTATGTAAAGAAAGGGAAGCATCAAAAATTTGTACTAGAAGTGTCACTCTCCGGTTAGATTCTCTATGGTTTTTTATGTTATTTGATTTTTGCTTCTTTTCGGCTCACACTCAAGAACCAATCATTCTTCTGGGGCATTGGGCAGCTTTTTCGGCCCATAACAAATATATATTGAAATAATGTGTTATTTTTCTCATATGGAATGGAATTGTCTTCTTATGGGGAGGTTGCGACTGGCTCATGAGTCAGTCAAGGGATGATGATCGCAGTAGAGGGTAACAATCCATGTTCAAAGAAAATAATAAAATAAAACACAATTTTGTTAACTAAAAAATAAGTAACGCGGCGTCTCTCAGTCAAGAATAAAGTGACCACAAACAACGACGATAGAATATTAAAAAGTGGTACACTGAGGCAAAATTTAGTACATTTTCATTGATTTTGTGGTACTGAAAATTTTTCCCATCTGGCAACACTGCTCACCGATTCTCCATAACAGTTTTCTTCACTGCATCAACGTTTTCATCGGTTATTGACGTACTAGGGCTTCCAGAGGGTATCGTCAATAACATCTTCTTGGATTTCTATGAAAAGCTTGTACCACTTATAATTTTTTTTTACTTAAAGTAGACCACAATTAACAGTTTTCACACAAAATTTAATTCTTTATTAAGCTAAGACTGCAAAATGACTGATCATGTCAACATATTTTGGGAACATGTGTACCAACATAACAAAATATAAAAATCTAGAATCGAATATACGTAGCCCGCGCCATCTTTAAAAATTGTCTAAAGGCTTTAAACTATACTGAACTATTAAAAAACGTTTAAATATTGTCGAGAGTTTCTTCAAATTTCTAAAACTATAAAATCGTCCATAGTTGCCTTATTTTTTCCAAATATTTTTTCATGGATAATTTCAAAACATAAATCATACAAGTGTCTAGAATCCTATAACAATGTTATAAATTTTTCTGTCGAATCTAAAATCATATTAGTTCTTCTACAGATTGTCCTAAATTCATCAAAATGTATCACAAAATACTCAAAATTAATTTGAAAAATTGTCCTTATCCAAAATTGTCTAAAACCATATTAGAAAGTGTCTATTATCTGGTTAAATCTGCCTTATCTAGTGCATTTGAAATTTCCTTAGCATGACAGTTCTGCCTATTTCCCCATGTTAAATCCCATAAGAAATCGCCAAGGTTAAAAATAGCAAAAATTGGCCAAATCAAGGTCATTCATTACTTCAGATGCATCAGGTCTAACAGCTGCCAGAGAAGAGGGGCCTGACAGACCTAAAGTACTACGCAAATAGTCTTCAGGTCTTCAGGTCCTTCAGATGCGTCAGGTCTGACAGCCCCCTCTGCTCTGGTAGCGCCCTCTGGTCAAGCTGTTAGACCTGACGCATCTGATAGACCTGAAGTAACGAATGACCTTGATTTTTCCAAAATTTGCTATTTTTAACCTTATCGATTTCTTATGGGATGTAACATGGGGAAATAGGCAGAACTGTCATAGCCACTTTACTTTCCTTTAACAGGAAAATATAACTAAATTGTTATTATTGAAATAAATTAATATGAAGAGACAGAGTCTCCAAACACTAATAGTTATTTATTTGGAAATAATTAGAAATTTATAGATGGGATATTAAAATGGTATATTCTATTTTTGTATCCTAATGAAGCCCTTAGGACGTAATTCGTTGCGTTATTTTTGATAAAACATTCGTTTACTTAATAATTACAGCTTTAATATACCTCAAAACCTCATGTTTGAGTATTTTTTATAATGTGGCATCCGTGCGGAAACCCCTTAGGGCATTTATGAAAATTAGCTCGCTATGATCCTTTGACGTAGAACCCTCGATGAAGTGAAAGCGAATTGCTATATGGTGGATATTATATTAATTACTTCTATAATTAATAGAGAAGGATTTCGTTTATGTAGGTAGCACAAGTAACAGATATTTAGATGAACATTTTTAATTCGGCTTTAGTTGATGAATAAAAAGTCCTTAAAGGGGAATTAAGGTTTAGGTATTAAATAGAATATTCCAGAATATTGAATTATTAATTTAGAGTCCAGAATGTTATCCATAATCTCAAATGTGGTCTAATGGTGAGGTAGTAAAACTCAAAATCCTGTACCACAAAATTTTCATATCTCTTTGATAGAATTGGGGGGGAGAAGCTTCAAATTACAAAAGGGGCGGCGACTAGTTTCGGCATTATGCCATCATCAGGCCTATAATACATAGTGTAAGAAAACGAAAGATACAAACTAAATACAATCAAAATTAATATATATTAAAATATTTTACGAAAATTAAATAAAATAAAATGGGGGTAAGAAAGGGGATATTAATTTAGAGATGAAACCTGATATGAAAATATCATCTAAGGAGACGGATTTTTTAATGTATATTAACTGATACGAACTGATTATTAAAAGAAAATTTATCGAATTATCTTGAATTCTCCTTTAATTAGTTTAATAATTATTGTAGTGATAGATATTTTGAATAATTCAGGAAAAATACTGGGTCTGTATATTAAAATAAGCATATGCAATAATTTATCGGGCATTAGCCTACTAAGACTTCCTGGTGATGACGTAAATCTGTGGTAATGTTAGATCAAAAACTTATATGAAACATAAAAATACGTACGAACACGGTTGCCATTTCAATGATAGTAGACGCACGTATGGAAAAACAGAAGATTAATCCAAAAATGGTACACTGGATGTACAACATGGGAACATACGCTTCTCTGGTCTGGTAGCCAACGATACAACGGACCGTTGGTCTCTGCCTTTTCTTAAGGTCACAATTTTTGCCAAAAACTTTTGAAAAAATTCTTATTTATAATATTTTTTATTTCCCTTTCAATGGTATAAATTTTATTAATTAACTATCCTCGTTATTAAAATGTGCTGACTTTTGATAGAAAGAGAAAGCAATATTCTATTTTTACGAATTATTTCAAAATGTTAAAACAAAAATTGTGGCCGTGGAAATAGGGCGAGACCATAACTCCAAGGATTTTTTAATTTTCCCTCCTTTGGTCTCTCCCTATTCTCAAGGTCACAATTCTTGCTAAAAAATTTTGAAAAAATTCTTATTTATATTATTTTTTATTCCGCTCTCAATGGTATAAATTTCATTTTAATACATTATTTATTTTTTTTTATGAGATATAAAATATATTTTTGTCTTTAAATTTTTTGTTTTCATATCGTTTAACCCCTGTAACATAAAAATTATCAACGTTATTAAAACATGCCGACTGTTGATAGAAAGAGAAAACCACATTCTATATTTAAGAATTTTTTTCAAAATTTTTAGATAAAAAATTGTGGTTGTGAGAATAGGGAGAGACCACAACTATAATGATTTTTTAGTTTCCCCTCTTTTGGTTTCTCCCTTTTCTCAAGGTCACAATTTTAGCTCAAAAATTTTGAAAAAAAACTCATTTATAGTATTTGTTATTCCCTTTTCAGTGGTAATAATTTTATTTTAATGTATTATTTATTTATTCTTGTTATGGGATATAAAATGTGTTTTTGTCTTTAAATTTTTAGTTTTCATAAGGTTTAACCCTTGTAATATAATAAAATATCGTCATTTTTAAAATGTGCTGACTGTTGATAAAAAGAGAAAGCAATATTCTATATTTACGAATTTTTTCAAAATTTTAGATCAAAAATTGTGGCCGTGAAAATAGGGCGAGACCATAACTCCAAGGATTTGTTAATTTTCCCTCCTTTGGTCTCTCCCTATTCTCAAGGTCACAATTCTTGCTAAAAAATTTTGAAAAAATTCTTATTTATATTTTTTTTATTCCGCTTTCAATGGTATAAATTTAATTTTAATATATTATTTATTTATTTTTTATGAGATATAAAATGTATTTTTGTCTTTAAATTTTTTGTTTTTATATCGTTTAACCCCTGTAACATAAAAATTATCAACGTTATTAAAACTTGCCGACTGTTGATAGAAAGAGAAAACCACATTCTATATTTAAGAATTTTTTTCAAAATTTTAGATAAAAAATTGTGGTTGTGAGAATAGGGAGAGACCACAACTATAATGATTTTTTAGTTTCCCCTCTTTTGGTTTCTCCCTTTTCTCAAGGTCACAATTTTAGATGAAAAATTTTGAAAAAAATCTCATTTATAGAATTTGTTATTACCTTTTCAGTGGTAATAATTTTATTTTAATATATTATTTATTTATTTTTGTTATGGGATATAAAATGCATTTTTGTCTTTAAATTTTTAGTTTTCATAAGGTTTAACCCTTGTAACATAATAAACTATCGTCATTATTAAAATGTACTGTCTGTTGATAGAAAGAGAAAGCAATATTCCATTTTTACGAATTTTTTCCAAATTTTAGATCAAAAATTGTGGACGTGAAAATAGGGCGAGACCATAACTCCAAGGATTTGTTAATTTTTCCTCCTTTGGTCTCTCCCTATTCTCAAGGTCACAATTCTTGCTAAAAAATTTTGAAAAAATTCTTATTTATATTATTTTTTATTCCGTTTTCAATGGTATAAATTTCATTTTAATCTATTATTTATTTATTTTTTTTATGAGATATAAAATGTATTTTTGTCTTTAAATTTTTTGTTTTCATATCGTTTAACCCCTGTAATATAAAAACTATTAACGTTATTGAAACTTGCCGACTGTTGATAAAAAGAGAAAACCATATTCTATATTTAAGAATTTTTTTCAAAATTTTAGATAAAAAATTGAGGTTGTGAGAATAGGGAGAGACCACAACTCTTAACGATTTTTTTATTTGCCCTCTTTTGGTTTCTCCCTTTTCTCAAGGTCACAATTTTAGCTGAAAAATTTTGAAAAAAATCTCATTTATAGTACTTGTTATTCCCTTTTCAGTGGTAATAATTTTATTTTAATATATTATTTATTTATTTTTGTTATGGGATATAAAATGCATTTTTGACTTTAAATTTTTAGTTTTCATAAGGTTTAACCCTTGTAACATAATAAACTATCGTCGTTATTAAAATGTGCTGACTATTGATACAAAGAGAAAGCAATATTCTATTTTTACAATTTTTTTCAAAATTTAAGATCAAAAATTGTGGCCGTGAAAATAGGGCGAGACCATAACTCCAAGGATTTGTTAATTTTCCCTCCTTTGGTCTCTCCCTATTCTCAAGGTTGCTAAAAAATTTTGAAAAAATTCTTATTTATATTATTTTTTATTCCGCTCTCAATGGTATAAATTTCATTTTAATATATTATTTATTTATTTTTTATGAGATATAAAATGTATTTTTGTCTTTAAATTTTTTGTTTTCATATCGTTTAACCCCTGTAACATAAAAATTATCAACGTTATTAAAACATGCCGACTGTTGATAGAAAGAGAAAACCACATTCTATATTTAAGAATTTTTTCAAAATTTTAGATCAAAAATTGTGGCCGTGGGAATGGGGCGAGACTTTAACTCCAAGGATTTTTTAATTTTTCCTCCTTTGGTCTCTCCCTATTTTCAAGGTCACAATTCTTGCTAAAAAATTTTGAAAAAATTCTTATTTATATAATTTTTTATTTCGCTTTCAATGGTATAAATTTCATTTTAATATATTATTTATTTATTTTTTATGAGATATAAAATGTATTTTTGTCTTTAAATTTTTTGTTTTCATATCGTTTAACCCCTGTAACATAAAAATTATTAACGTTATTAAAACTTGCCGACTGTTGATAGAAAGAGAAAACCACATTCTATATTTAAGAATTTTTTTCAAAATTTTAGATCAAAAATTGTGGTTGTGAGAATAGGGAGAGACCACAACTATAATGATTTTTTAGTTTCCCCTCTTTTGGTTTCTCCCTTTTCTCAAGGTCACAATTTTAGCTGAAAAATTTTAAAAAAAATCTCATTTATAGTATTTGTTATTCCCTTTTCAGTGGTAATAATTTTATTTTAATATATTATTTATTTATTTTTGTTATGGGATATAAAATGCATTTTTGACTTTAAATTTTTAGTTTTCATAAGGTTTAACCCTTGTAACATAATAAACTATCGTCGTTATTAAAATGTGCTGACTATTGATAGAAAGAGAAAGCAATATTCTATTTTTACAATTTTTTTCAAAATTTAGGATCAAAAATTGTGGCCGTGAAAATAGGGCGAGACCATAACTCCAAGGATTTTTTAATTTTCCCTCCTTTGGTCTCTCCCTATTCTCAAGGTCACAATTCTTCCTAAAAAATTTTGAAAAAAATCTTATTTATATTGTTTTTTATTCCGCTTTCAATGGTATAAATTTCATTTTAATATAATATTTATTTATTTTTTATGAGATATAAAATATATTTTTGTCTTTAAATTTTTTGTTTTCATATCGTTTAACCCCTGTAACATAAAAATTATCAACGTTATTAAAACTTGCCGACTGTTGATAGAAAGAGAAAACCACATTCTATATTTAAGAATTTTTTTCAAAATTTTAGATAAAAAATTGTGGTTGTGAGAATAGGGAGAGACCACAACTATAATGATTTTTTAGTTTCCCCTCTTTTGGTTTCTCCCTTTTCTCGAGGTCACAATTTTAGATGAAAAATTTTGAAAAAAATCTCATTTATAGAATTTGTTATTACCTTTTCAGTGGTAATAATTTTATTTTAATATATTATTTATTTATTTTTGTTATGGGATATAAAATGCATTTTTGTCTTTAAATTTTTAGTTTTCATAAGGTTTAACCCTTGTAACATAATAAACTATCGTCGTTATTAAAATGTACTGTCTGTTGATAGAAAGAGAAAGCAATATTCCATTTTTACGAATTTTTTCCAAATTTTAGATCAAAAATTGTGGACGTGAAAATAGGGCGAGACCATAACTCCAAGGATTTGTTAATTTTTCCTCCTTTGGTCTCTCCCTATTCTCAAGGTCACAATTCTTGCTAAAAAATTTTGAAAAAATTCTTATTTATATTATTTTTTATTCCGTTTTCAATGGTATAAATTTCATTTTAATCTATTATTTATTTTTTTTTTTTATGAGATATAAAATGTATTTTTGTCTTTAAATTTTTTGTTTTCATATCGTTTAACCCCTGTAATATAAAAACTATCAACGTTATTGAAACTTGCCGACTGTTGATAAAAAGAGAAAACCATATTCTATATTTAAGAATTTTTTTCAAAATTTTAGATAAAAAATTGAGGTTGTGAGAATAGGGAGAGACCACAACTCTTAACGATTTTTTTATTTGCCCTCTTTTGGTTTCTCCCTTTTCTCAAGGTCACAATTTTAGCTGAAAAATTTTGAAAAAAATCTCATTTATAGTACTTGTTATTCCCTTTTCAGTGGTAGTAATTTTATTTTAATATATTATTTATTTATTTTTGTTATGGGATATAAAATGCATTTTTGACTTTAAATTTTTAGTTTTCATAAGGTTTAACCCTTGTAACATAATAAACTATCGTCGTTATTAAAATGTGCTGACTATTGATAGAAAGAGAAAGCAATATTCTATTTTTACAATTTTTTTCAAAATTTAAGATCAAAAATTGTGGCCGTGAAAATAGGGCGAGACCATAACTCCAAGGATTTGTTAATTTTCCCTCCTTTGGTCTCTCCCTATTCTCAAGGTTGCTAAAAAATTTTGAAAAAATTCTTATTTATATTATTTTTTATTCCGCTCTCAATGGTATAAATTTCATTTTAATATATTATTTATTTATTTTTTATGAGATATAAAAAAAATATATTTTTGTCTTTAAATTTTTTGTTTTCATATCGTTTAACCCCTGTAACATAAAAATTATCAACGTTATTAAAACTTGCCGACTGTTGATAGAAAGAGAAAACCACATTCTATATTTAAGAATTTTTTTCAAAATTTTAGATCAAAAATTGTGGTTGTGAGAATAGGGAGAGACCACAACTATAATGATTTTTTAGTTTCCCCTCTTTTGGTTTCTCCCTTTTCTCAAGGTCACAATTCTTGCTAAAAAATTTTGAAAAAATTATATTATTTTTTATTCCACTTTCAATGGTATAAATTTCATTTTAATACATTATTTATTTTTTTTTATGAGATATAAAATGTATTTTTGTCTTTAAATTTTTTGTTTTCATATCGTTTAACCCCTGTAACATAAAAATTATCAACGTTATTAAAACATGCCGACTGTTGATAGAAAGAGAAAACCACATTCTATATTTAAGAATTTTTTTCAAAATTTTAGATAAAAAATTGTGGTTGTGAGAATAGGGAGAGACCACAACTTTAACGATTTTTTAATTTCCCCTCTTTTGGTTTCTCCCTTCAAGGTTACAATTTTCGCTAAAAAAATTTAAAAAAATTTTCATTCATAGTATTTTTCATTCTCTTTTCAGCGGTATTAATTTCATTTTAATATATTATTTATTATTGGATTAATTCAGTATTTAAATTCATTTTTGCAGTTCGAGTGGGGAAAGATTGTCTGGACAATTTTCCGTGGAGAATTGGCAAAACCCATACCGAAAACCATTTGTATTATCCTTTTAGAATATTAGGGGAGAAGTCATCGGATATTTATACTATTTTGAGTTTAACTTTTCTAGCAACTTCATTATAATCTATTTTAATCTATTATATTAATTAATTATAGGATATATTTTTTAAAAAATGATTTATATTTATATGAATAAAACATAATTTGTTTTATTTGTGCACTTAGATGAATTTTCCTATTTTTATAATAATTTTAACAAGCAAATAAATAAGTATTAACTTCCAAATGACTAACCACAACATAAGTACTTGTCCTGTTAGCAAAAGGATCAAAGAAATCCTCGTTTCAACTCGAAAAACTTTTCTTCAACTCGACATTCATAATCCCGCAAACTCATCTTTTCGTAATCGCGGCCAAGTCAAAGTCAAGCATGGATAAGTTCAAAACGTTCGGAAATGATGAACTTAACGATTGACGATAGTTTACCGGTTTACCGGCAATCTAACAAACACGATACGCTACGGATACCCTTAATGAACCTATACGTTGAATCCCTGCAACTCTAAATTATGTTACTTCCCCTAATTTAAACTTTCAACTCGAATTATTCATGCTAGTTGCTCTGCCGATGCTTGGGATAGGCTTTCTAGTAGGATTTGACTGAAAACAGGACCGTTATTTGCTTTAGGTTTTTGTTAACAATATTAGAATATTGGTATAAAAAATTGTATTAAATTACCAAAAAACAAATTTGTTAGGTATATTACTCTGTCATATGGAATTTTAAAATGCTGATTTCAGATTTGGATTTAACATAAAATATAAAACAAAACGTTTAATTAGAAAAAGTTTGTGCCTTTTATAACAAAATTATTATTTATTTTATGTTATTTTCTGTTTTATTGTGTGTAAATACTCATTACCATTTCACCCTCCTTGTTCATGTAATTTATATATACGATTGAACAATAAAATATATGTTCATCATGTTACGTTTTTTTGTGCCACCCTGTATTTTCATTATTCCTCTACTTAATATATTTTAACTTCATACTCGCTTGATATCCCCTTCTTATTTCCTCGCGTCATGTCCCTCTCTTCTCTTGGTATTCCTATAAAATGTCTTTCCCATATTAAAAATGTTCTTCTCTTTGCCTAATCAGTCAAAATAATTCTTTGATATTATTATTACTTATTTCGACGCTTTTAACTTTCATTTACTGTTATTTTTAATTCTTTTAATGCCGGTATATATATTTTTTGTGATATTTACTCAAAAGTTCATATCTTATTTTTTTATAACAATATAAATTATCTGATGTCTGTGTCTCGTTTTACCAAAAAGAGAATCTATTTTTTTAATTTGTTTTTACAGATTGTCTTAGAATTTAATTATTTTTGTATTTCATATTTTGATCTAAAATTCATGTATTTCATTTTAATATTATCATTATTTTATATTCTTTCTCAAAAACAGAGACCACGAAATCTGGTAATTTATAAAATTTTTGTCTTATGTGAACTTTTAGAATTTTTCCTCTGGACTTCGTTTTTTCCTTTGGACCAAGTTTTTTCCTTTGAAAAAAGTTTTTTTCCTTTGGACCAAGTTTTTTTCCTTTGGACCAAGTTTTTTTTCCTTGGACGACATTTTTTTTCTTTGGGACTATGTTCTTTTGGACCAAGCTTGTGTTTCTTGGACTACATTTTTTCCTACGTTTTCTTGGACTACGTTTTTCCAGTTTCCTTTGGAGAAGGAAGATAGGAAAAAACCCCAATAACTTTTTTTTTTAAAAGACAAAGAAAAAGCTCTGGAACTTTTGTTTATCGTAAAATAAACAAATAAAACGTTTAATTTGAGTTTAATTTCCTTAACCCAAAAAAAGAAAGAAAGGACGGATTTTGAACTTTTGTCAATTGTTTCTAATTACATCAAAAAAATCAATTAGACTGGCGCCCAAAATTTTTTTTTTTTATATTCTACTTCTGATATATTTCAAATTCTATTCGTGGAACGAGCCCATTATAAAAAGATTTGAGCTTAATCACATTAATTATATTTATTATCAACAAAATAAAGTATCTTTTCAATCAGGTTATCCATGTCTCAAATGTGGTCAAACAATGAATAATGACTTTGTGTGTTTCATTACTAAATAAAATATATTATTATTATTATTATTATTATGACAAAAAAATTATAGTGGACTGAAGTTTTAAAATTTGTGAATTTGTTTTTCATATTTGTATAAAATTTAAAATTATGAGTTCAGATTTGGATTCAACATTAAAAAGTAAACAAAAATTTATATTAAGAAAAATTTGTGTCATTTAAGAAAAAAAGTTATAGTTATCTGAAATTTTATTTGTTATTTTTTTTTCTTATTTATGTAAAATTTAAACTTTGATTTAAACTTTGATTTAAAGTTGGATTTAAACTTTGATTTAAACTTTGATTTAAAGTTGGATTTAAACTTTGATTTAAACTTTGATTTAAACTTTAATTTAAACTTTGATTTAATCTTTGATTTAAACAACTTTGATTTAAACAACTTTGATTTAAACAACTTTGATTTAAACAACTTTGATTTAAACAACTTTGATTTAAACTTTAATATAAACTTTGATTTAAACTTCGATTTAAACTTTGATTTAAACTTTGATTTAAACTTTGATTTAAACTTGGATTTAAACTTTGATTTAAACTTTGATTTAAACTTTAATTTAATCTTTGATTTAAACAACTTTGATTTAAACAACTTTAATTTAAACAACTTTGATTTATACTTTAATATAAACTTTGATTTAAACTTTAATTTAATCTTTGATTTAAACAACTTTGATTTAAACTTTAATATAAACTTTGATTTAAACTTTGATTTAAACTTTGATTTATACAATTTTGATTTAAATTTTGATTTATTTCTACTAATCGTTAGTGGATTTCATTCACTTTCAAATGATGGCGCCATCTTGCGGTTACTCGCTAGTCCGGCTACTTACTTCAAGAAGGATATATTCCTTCAGAATATCGTGTTCCATAACATATAGATGGCGTTTTGTTAATTTTTTGTCTATATCCGTTTATTAAATAAACATAAATTATATTATGAAAAGTTTGTGCCTATTAAGACAAAAAATTACGTTCAGATAAGCTTCTACTGTAGATTTCTCTAACAAAATTAATTTTATAAAGTAACGCATACCCAAATGTCAAAGATAACTGAGCTAGAGGAGTAATTTTTTTTAAAACTATTTCAAATTTTGTTTGTATCTATCGTAATTACAAATATTTTTTTATACAACTCTTGGTATGTCAAGAACATGTAACGCTTCGGATTGTCTCGGGCACCAACTTTCGTTCAAAGTGTAAAGGCCACTTGCACGGGCAGCGTCAGTGAAGAAAAAATACTCCAGGGGTCGTATGGCATCGACAAGATTCTTAGCGGCCACAAGGGCGGTCTTTATTTGCCCTACTGGGTTAAGCTCCTAGGAGATAAAGTGAAATTCATTGAAAAAAATTACAACCTCTATTTATTCCAAAATTTGGCGACGGTGAAGAAAAAAAGGTGTGCAATACAGGCACGTATTCCAGGCTGGCGTGGTGGTCGGATTACGGTTCTGCACTCCAGTACAATGGGATTAGTTGTGTCTAAAGGTCGAAGGACTGCCACTGCTCCTCCAATTGGAACTGCCAAAGCAACTGACCAGATCGACTCCGGCTGTCGTATACCCTAAGGTCGGCTGTATATGCGAAACAAGTACGCGATTGCCTCATCTTTTGGCGGGAGTTACAAATGTTACGACTAACCTTATATTCGAAGCTTCTTCCGTAATTTTTTGTTAATTTTAATCCAGTGTCATGCCCGATTTAATTGTATTTTAATTATTACGGAAATTAAAGTAACTTCGTAACAAATATATTTATTGTAATATTATAAAGAACGAACTTATTTTTTTAGCCGAATTAATGTAATATACAGGGTGTTTCTTAAGGAATGGTCAATATTTTAATCATATGTTCACTACCTATAAATATTAATATTTTACTAAATAAGTCTGGATTAAATGTTATCTACTACAAAGATAATTTTATTTTAATCTCAAAAAATTATAAAATATTTAAACATGACATATTTACTAAATAAGGTATTTGTTAGTTTTTCATAAGAAATTAAAAGATTCAAATTCGTTAGGTATGGGTAAATTAAAATTAAAAAAATATTTTTATATCATAGTTTTAGCATCAGTAAAATTAGTAACGAAATTGAAATTTAATAAATTTGTTGTATTTGGGTCATTGGCAACAATTAATGTATAAAAAAGGGTAAGAGGTATTGAGGACGTCATAATAAAATCAGTGTAGCTCAAAGTGCACACCACTGGATAAAAAATAGAAATAAATCTAAAATATGCCGTTTTTAATGCGAAAAAATTATTTAAAACATATCTAAATCTTTTGAATACAATTTTTACTATTTTTATTTATTTTTTTTATAAAAGAAACCTTTCTGGGAATCCACTTTCCCTAACTTCATTCACGATATAAATAAAGATTTCAAAGTATTATTTCACAATACCCTCTATAAAAAACCGTTATCTATATGGATCTATTCTGGATCCGGTCCTGGTTTTAAGGATTCGGCAGACGATGCTCGGGTGCTATTAAGGCTAATTTGGGCTGTAGATTTCGAGAAAGGGAAAATGGAATGTGTTGAGGTCGGGAATCTTAAATGTGGGTTGTAGGTTTATCTTAATACGTAACAGTCCTAGAAGTTTTCATTGGGGACTAGGATTTAGCCGAGAGAGAATATTTGAAACCGCAAAGTTTCTTATAAAAATTTTACAAGGTTAAGAAGCTTTTCACAGAACATAGCTTTCGTGGACCTTTCATGAAAGAATCGTCTTTGTCGCACCAATATAGAAATTAAATTAGAAATGGAGGTTTAAGTATATTCACTATTACTTTTGTTGACTTTAGTTAATACAAAAGTCGATATTTGAATTCTAAATGATAGATAAGCAAGTGTAGAAGTGATAATAAGTTTTAGTTTATTGTTACAAACAAATGAAGGATGAACATTGTTGATTCGTGTGTGAAAAAGGTTGTGAGTGAGTGGACTGTAAGAATACCAGATACAACGTTTCCTTTCAACGTTTTAGGGCGAAAGCAATTTGTACATAATTTGTTAAATTTTATTAAATGGTATTTTTGATCAAATGGAAGGTGCGAAAATTCTGGACAACGATAAATATAGTGATTTTGCTTACAACATTGGACAAACTGTCAGATTTTTACCTTCAGTTACTGCTAAACCAAATGCGGTTTATTCACATTTTTTTGAATTGCGGTTCGTGAGTGTATTTTTGAAATTGTTGCGCGTTATTGCTTGTATTACTAGTATTTTCTAATGCAAAACAAATTTTTGTAAGAAATTCTTTAGTATTATCATAAGTAGACAAATCACCAGGTTCTGAGGTTTCTTCCCAAACGAAATCTCTTACATTATCGAGTTTAGACTTAATTATTTATACAGGGTGTTCCATAAGGAATGGTTAATATTTTAATCATAGGTTCAGGACCTCCCAAATATTAATATTTTACTAAATAAATCTGGATCAAATGTTATCTACTACTAAGATACAGGGTGTTGAAGTTACCTACTTTAGGTGAAGAAAATTAACACTGCAGTTATTAACTCAAATTTAACAATTAATTATATTACCTGTACATTTTCATTTTACTATATTGAAATAGTGTTAAATAATGTGACTAGGACATTTTAAAATCTAATATCTCAAAATGGGTTGAATTTATGCTATTAAAACAAGTACACCTTTTTTGTTCAAATTTACAGGGTGTATTATAGAAGCTTGAAAAAAGTTCAAAAAAAGGCCAAGATTTAAAAAAAATGGGTACTTTTCTTCATTCTGTAAAGTATAGGTGGTGCCCTCTTTGTCTAATCTCAAAACTTACGATTTACTAACTTAAAAAAAATAACCATGCCAAATCTCAAGTCAAATAATAAAGAGATAATTGGAAAAAAAACGAAAAATTATTTTTAACTTCAACATGCTGTATCTTAGTAATTAGATAACATTTGATCCAGATTTATTTAGTAAAATATAAATATTTGGAAATCCTGAATCTATTATTAAAATATTGACCATTCCTTATGAAACAACCTGTATAGGCACCTATTCACAATCATTACTGTTCAAACCTAATTTTTCCAAAGAGCTAACAAATCTAGTAAATTTTTATCCTACGTATACACAAACAAGTCTATAAAACCGCCAAAATAAAAAAATGTTTCCATCTTAATTTTCCACCGCTGCAGCCAATTAATGCAATACAAATTCCTTAAATGGTGCAAAAAAATCAAATGTATCCTACTATATGATTCGGATCTCGATCGGAACTTTTTTTTAGGAATATTTTGATGTTACATATTATAGTTTAGGTAATATAGAAGCTTTCATAAAGAATTTTTTTTTGATAAATTAATAATAAGGGACATAGAAGGGAAAATGATAAAATGAAAAATTTATTTTTCGCATTTTAAGTGCAACTTTTTGTTGTAATATTTTGACATGAGATAATGTAGCATGAGTGATTTCGAATCTTTTATGAAGAATCAAATTTTCTGAGAAATTAATAATAAGGAAAGTAGAAGGGAAAATGTAAAATTTATCATTCGCATCTAGACCGGAACTTTTTTTGAAGGATATTTTGTTGTGAGCTAGTATATTTTAGGTAATTTAAAAGCTTTTAAATAGAATAAATTTTTTTGAGAAATTAATAATAAGGGACGTAGAATTCAAAATGAAAAATTTATCATTCGCATTTTAATTTTTGTAATATTTTAATATGAGGTAATGTATGTAGTATAAGTGATTTAGAATATATTTGGAAGAATAAAATTTCCTGATAAATTAATAACAAGGGATGTAGAAGAGAAAAAGGAAAATTTATCATTCGCATCTTGACCGAAACTTTCTTGGAGGAATATTTTGATGTGAGATAGTTTAGTTTAGGTAATTTGGAAGCTTTAATAAAGAATACATTTTTTTGAGAAATTAATAATAAAGGACGTAAAATGGAAAATAAAAAATTTATCATTCGTATCTCAAGTAGAACTTTTTTTTTGTAATATTTTGATGTGAAATAATATAGTTTAGGTAATTTAAAAGCTTTTATAAATAATATATTTTTTGATAAATTAATAATAAGGGACGTAGAATGGAAAATGAAAAATTTATCATTCGCATCTTAAGTGCAAATATTTTTGTAATATTTTAATATGAGTTAATGTAGTATGAGTGATTTAGAATCTTTTATGAAGAATAAAATTTTCTGAGAAATTAATAATAAGGGGTGTAGAAGGGAAAATGTAAAATTTATCATTCGCATCTTGACCGGAACTTTTTTTTAGGAATATTTTGATGAGAAACTAATAATGGGATGTAGAAGGGAAAATGTAAAATTTATCATTTAATCTGGACCGGAACATTTTTTTTTTGGAATATTTTGATGTGAGATAATATAGTTTAGGTAATTTAAAAGCTTTTATAAATAATACATTTTTTGATAAATTAATAATAAGGGACGTAGAAGGGAAAATGAAAAATTTATCATTCGCATCTTAAGTGCAACTTTTTATTGCAATATTTTGATATGAGATAATGTAGTTTGAGTGATTTCGAATCTTTTAATAAGAATAAAATTTTCTGAGAAATCAATAATAAGGGATGTAGAAGGGAAAATATAAAATTTATCATTCGCATCTTAAGTGCAACTTTTTTTTGTAATATTTTGATATGGGATAATAAAATTTTCTGAGAAATTAATACTAAGGGATGTAGAAGTGAAAATGTAAAATTTATCATTCGTATCTTGACCAGAAATTTTTTTAGGAATATTTTGATGTGAGATAATATAGTTTAGGTAATTGAGAAGCTTTTGTAAAGAATACATTTTTTTGATAAATTAATAATAAGGGACGTTGAAGGGAAAATGAAAAATTTATCATTCGCATTTTAAGTTGGAACTTTTTTTGTAATATTTTGATATGAGATAATATAGTTTGAGTGATTTCGAATCTTTTATAATGAAAAAAATTTTCTGAGAATTTAATAATAAAGTACGTAGAATGGAAAATGAAAAATTTATCATTCGCATCTTGACCAGAAATTTTTTTAGGAATATTTTGATGTGAGATAATATAGTTTAGGTGATTGAAAAGCTTTTGTAAAGAATATATTTTTTTGATAAATTAATTATAAGGGACGTAGAAGGGAAAATGAAAAATTTTATCATTCGCATTTTAAGTTGGAACTTTTTTTTGTAATATTTTGATGTGGGATAATATAGTTTGAGTAATTTCGAATCTGTTATAATGAATAAAATTTTCTGAGAATTTAATAATAAGGGATGTAGAAGGGAAAATGTAAAATTTATCATTCGCATTTTGACCGGAACTTTTTTTTATTAATATTTTGACATGAAATATTATAGTTTAGGCCATTTAGAAGCATTTATAGCGAATAAATTTTTTCGAGAAATTAATAATAAGGGACGTAGAATGGAAAATGAAAAATTTATCATTCGCATCTTAAGTGGAACTTTTTTTTGTAATATTTTGATATGTGATAATATAGTTTAAGTGATTTCGAATCTTTTATAATGAATAAAATTTTCTGAAAATTTAATAATAAGGGATGTAGAATGGAAAAAGGAACATTTATCATTCGCATTTTAAGTTAGAACTTTTTTTGTAATAAATTGATATTGGATAATTTAGTTTGGGTGATTTAGAAACTTTTAGGATCAATAAAATTTTCTGGCAAATTAATAATAAGGGATAAATTTTTTCATAAATAAATCCATCAATTTTTGAAAGTAATTTATCTTCAAGAAAAATATATATATTATTTAATTTTTCCTTTTCGTTATTTCTATTTTGTTAAACAGGAAAAATCGAAAAAAATTCCCTAACTTAATCTAAATTTGTTCGGATAAAAATTCCAATCTTGCACAAACATTCTTTGAGAGTTATGGCTTTTTCTTTTTCCAGCTTGATCAAGATTAATGTACCTTTGTCAATTCAATCGCCTAATTTCGAACAAAATAACTACAAGTTAACGTTTTACTTCGTTTTTAAACTGATTGGGACTTTTACAATAACGAACAAAGGCAGAAAGAAAAAAAAAACAATGTTTTAAAATTTTACGTATTTTGTTCTTTTACTTGAAAAAATTGCTTCACAGTTACGGAAATTAAATACATCATCTGATACATAATTTAAATTTTGTAAATGTAACCTAATTACAATTTTCTACTTATTATTACTTCAGACGTTTTTTTTTATGTTTTAGTGATAAAGATACTGAATAAATTTCACTACTTTTTGTTTTGTAACAAAGAAAAAGGATTAATCTACAATTTCGTCGAATTTTTTTTTGAAAAAACCAACCATTGGGCCTGGAAAAAAATGGAAGGTTTGGTGAAATTATTAAAAATAATAAAACTTTACCTTACAATTACTATATTAAAAATGTATTATTAAAAAAAAAGAATTCGAGTAATCTGCAGATTAATCTTTCCTTAATATAATGCAAAAAACAAATTAAATATTCAATTCGACATGAGCTTCTAAACACTAAAATAATAGATATCGTTCTGTTCCTAAAATAATTATAAACAAGACAAATATTATCCCTACTACTTAATTTGCAATTCTTTCGTTAGCCGTCGTTCGTAGAGTCTCGGTTTCGATCGGTTTGTCGGGGACGTTATTTAAAGAACAGAGTCGGACTCCAAGAGTTAAATTAAATAGCAAATTTTAATTCAAACCAAACGAAGTAATTTTTAGAATTAGTTGTAAATTTTGAAATGTATACAGTGTGTCCCAAAAACAAAATTCTTGTAAGTTGTATACAGTATGCCACAGAAATGAAAATTCCTATAACAGCATATCCCAAAAATAACAATATTTGTAAGATGCGTACAGTATGTCCCAAAAATGAAAATTATTGTAATTTGTATACAGCATGTCACAAAAATGAAAATTCTTATAACAGCATGTCCCAAAAATAAAAATTCTTGTAAGATATATACAGTATCTCCCAAAAATGAAAATTCTTATATACTAAATGTCCTAAAAATAAAAAGTCTTGTAAGATATAAACAGTATGTCCCAAAAATGAAAATTCTTATATACAGAATGTCCTAAAAATAAAAAGTCTTGTAAGATCTATACAGTGTGTCAGAAGTTGAGTTTTTTAGGAATACATATTCTACATAGTAGTTATATATTATTTGTCGTTAAAAGATTTTTCCTTTTCAAAAATATTTTTACCTACAGTATGTGCCAAAAAAAAATATTGTCAAATGTATACAGTTTGTCTCAAAAAAGAAAATTCTTGCAAGTTGTATACAGTATGCCATAAAAATGAAAATTCTTATAACAGCATTTCCCAAAAATAACAATTTTTGTAAGATGCGTACAGTATGTCCCAAAAATGAAAATTCTTGTAAGTTGTATACAGTATGCCACAAATATGAAAATTCTTATAACAGCATGTCCCAAAAATAAAAATTCTTGTATGATGTATAGAGCATGTCCCAAAAATGAAAATTATTGTAAGTTGTATACAGTATGCCACAAAAATGAAAATTCTTATAACAGCATGTCCCAAAAATAATAATTTTTGTAAGATGCATACAGTATGTCCCAAAAATGAAAATTCTTGTAAGATATATACAGTATGTCCTAAAAATAAAAATTTTTATATACAGAATGTCCTAAAAATAAAAAGTATTGTAAGATCTACACAGTGTGTCTGAAGTTAATTTTTTTAGGAATACATATTCTAAATAGTAGGTATATATTATTTGTCGTTAAAAGATTTTTCCTTTTCAAAAATCTTTTGATATTTATACCTACAGTGTGTCCCAAAAAAAAATTATTGTCAAATGTATACAGTTTGTCTCAAAAAAGAAAATTCTTACAAGTTGTATACAGTATGCCGCAAAAAATTAAAAATTGTTCGATTTTTATTCGTCATTTATATTCTTCTCTCTTTTCTTAAGAAAATATCGTTTATTCCTTAGCCCCATACTTTCCGATAAAAAGAATATTTTTTTTAAAAAATCTACAAATAACACCGCGAAACTAATGGCACTAAAAATAATCTCAACAATAATGGGCTTGAAAATTTCTTGAGTCCGTATTTTAAAAGTTGACACAAAACACAATAAAATGTTTACGTGAATCTCCTCGGTCGCTGAAAAATTTGTGGTGGGGGTCTCACAGGAGAAATTTCCCCTTTATCTGAGATACGGTGCACGAAGCAATTGCTCTTAAAGAAATAAAATTATCACTATAATTAAATCCCAGAAAATATGTCAAAGAGTATTTTTCTCTACCCTATAAGAAACACACAGTAACATTAATGAAATAAAAACACAAAAACGATAAGGAAGTAAAGCTGCCTTCTGGGGAATTTAGAAAATATGATACTTTCATGTCATTAAGTGGAGTGTCTAGTAAAGTTTAACAAAAGAAGTTTATTTCGAAGTTTCCACTGATTTCTAAGAACAGCTGGAAGTTGAGGATTAATTTCTATAGAAAGGGTTATTTTACTTTATCAAGATACTTTTAATATTTTTGTAATTCTAGAAAAATTATTTGTAATTAATAATTTTAAAAAAATTCTTACTAAAACAAAGTCGTTTTTAGATAATAATAATAATTCTTGTATCTGATTTTCAAAAATTAAAGTATAAAAAATTCAAAAAAGACCGTTTCGGGACTTCAGCAAATCAGATACTGAAATGGCTAGTGCAATCCTGGCCAAACTTCTCATATACATGTAGGATAATATTATACCTAAAAGAAGTTCTAAAACTTTAAACTGGGAATTTTTTTTAAAGCAAAACACCTAATTTGTATATCAAGTACCGGAAAAACCAGTCCGATCCTGCTGAAATTATAGTGTTTACATCCAGACAGACAGACGGCTGGGCAGTTTTTTTTTGTATTTTCTGGAGTCCAGAAAATGATATTTTCTTCATTTAGGAATATGAGAATTGTGGAAACAGTTTCTAATAAAAATCAATTTAGGAGAAATTCAGAAAAGTTTGTAACTTTGGCAACATCGGATCGATTATATTCTTTGACAGCCACGCCTTTTGAGCCAGGGAAAATGGTAAAAAAGAAGAAACAATAGGAAAATGGGAAAAAATGGGGAAATAAGGAAAAATAGAAATGAATTGGATAAAGAAAAATAGGAAAAATGGAAAAAGCAGACAAAAGTAGAAAAAAAGGAAAAAAAATGGATAAGAAATGGAAAAAATAGGAAAAATAGGAAAAAATATTTAAAAAAAAATAGAAAAAATTGAGAAAAATAGGAAAAGGTAAAAAAAATTGGAAGAAATGAAGAAAATGGGAAAAAAGGCAAAATCGGAAAAAACGGAAAAAAAGAAAGAGAAAATATAGATCAAAATGGAAAATTAGTAAAAAATAATAAAAAATTGAAAAAAAATTGTATAAAATACGAAAAAATAGTAAAAAAATTAAAAAATGGGGAAAAATAGGAAAACGTAAAAAAATATTTAAAAATAAGAAAACGTTAAAAAATAGGTAAAAAATTGTGAAAAATGGGAAAAAATAGACAAAAATAGGAAAACACAGGGAAATATAGGCAAAATGGTTGAAAATAGATAAAAATATTGAAAAAATAGTAAAAATAGGAAAAAATAAGGACAAACAGGAAAAATTAGGGAAAAATACGGAAATATAGGTAAAACTGAAAAATGGGGAAAATGGGGAAAAATAATGAAAATAACGAAAAATAGAAAATAATAAGAGAAATAGGAAAAATAAGAAAAATGGGGAAAAAAGGGGAAAATAGAAAAAAATAATAAACACTGAAAAAAGTAAAAAATAGTAGAAGCAAGTTTTTACTTTTCTTTATTAGATGAAGCAGAAAATATAAAGAAAAATACAAAAAAAAGGAGGAAAATAGACAGAAGTAGAAAAATAAGAAGAAAAAATGGGAAAAAAATTAGGGAGAATAAAAATTACAAAACATAAAAACAAATTGAAAATTTGGAAAATGAGAAAAATTAGGCAAAATCGAAAAAAAAAAACAGAGAAAAAAATGGAAACAGGAAAATATAGAAAAAAATGGAAAATTAGTAAAAAATAGTAAAAAGTAGAAAAAAATAGAAAATAACAGCATAAAATGGGAAAAAAATAGTAAAAAATAAAAAAAAATGGGGAAAAATAGAAAAAATTGGAAAACGTAAAAAAATAGGTAAAAATTAGAAAACTTAAAAAAATCAGGGAAAAACTGAGAAAAATATGAAAAAATGGACAAAAATGTGAAAACAGAGGGAAGTATAGGGAAAATGGGCAAAATGGTGTAAAAATTTCCAGATTTTGAAAGATTTCAAAAATTTCAAGAACTATGATCAAAACTTTTAGGGAAATTTAATAAAAATTTAAAAAGTTTTAATCAAAAATCTCTAAATATTTCAAAAATTTCAAAAACTTTGATCAACAATTTCAGGAATTTTAATAAAAATTTAAAAATTTCTATGAAAAAAGTGTAAATATTTCAAAAATTTTAAAAATGTAAAAATTTCAAAATTTTGTAAAAATTTCAAAAGTTTCAATAAAAAATCTATAAAAACTTGAAAAAACCGGTTGTGTCGCCTAAAAAATTTCCCGACGAGTATCCACGTATATTTTTTCTTCAGATATTTAATATTACAGTTTCAAATTTTGACAACTTTTTTATTTTTGACAGGTGACAGTTGGAGAAATAATTTTGACTGTTCTAAATAGAGTTTTTCAAGGGCTTTCAAATGACATATTGCACGTCTAATTTCGTGACATATTGCTTCTGTCATTGTTTGATAGTAACATTTCCGTTTGACAGATGTCGCACAAAAACTAATGGGTTCTTCCGACGGGTAACCGAATCGCATACTCCAAATTTCAGCTCAATCGGATTAAAGCTGTGGCCTTTATCGTGGAAGAATACTCACAGACAGACAGACAGACTTCCATCTGAAAATGGTCTTAATCATCTCAAGTGATCTCAAAATGGATATTTCCATCTTTATCTCGACATTCTTTTTAGCTCGTTCACAATACTTTCCCTTCTCAGATGAACTCAAAATGGATATTTCAATCTTTATCTTAAAAATTTTTTTTAGCTTGTTCACAATACTTTCCATTCTCTTTTTTGTTAAAAAAATGTGAATTTTTGGTGTAATTCTCTTTTTAAATTTTTTTGCAACTTTAGTATACTTTTTCCCCCTCATTTTACATGAAAATTTTTCCTCTTTTTTTTTCTTCCAACAATGTGAATTATTTCAATAATTGTCTTTTGAGATTTTTGCATTTTTCGGGTACTATTTTCTCTTGAAAATTTCCCCGTTTTTTGCATTTTTTGCCACTTAGTTTTTTCCCCTTTTTTCTCTTGAAAATTTCCCCTCTTCTTTCTTTAAAAACTGACATTTTTTTAAACATTTTTCTCTTCAATTTTTTTGCACTTTTTTAGTGCTTGTTTCCTCTATTTTCTATTGAAAATTATTTCGATTATTCTCTCTTTAATTTTTTTGCACCTTTGGAACATTTTCCCCTCTTTTCTCTTGACAAAAATGTCTTTTTTTCTTAAAAATATGAATTTTTGGGATCCAAATTTAGCTAATTATCACTCAAAAATTTCTCTTTTTCTCTTAAAAAAATTACACTTTTTGACTTTTTAATTTTCTCAAAAATTTGTATTCTTTAAGCTAAATTTCTTTTTCTTTTCACTCTTGAAAAAATGACATTCCTTGGTGTTTAATTTTTGTTTAAGTTTGCATTTTTGGACTTAAATTTTCCCTTTTTTCTCTTACAAATTTCCCCTCTTTTCTCTTGAACATTTTCCCTCTTTAGTCTTAAAAAAAATGGCACTTTTTGCCTTTTTGTTTTTCCATCTTTTCTCTTGAAAATTTCTACACTTTTTGATCAAAAACTTGGACACTTTTTTAGAAAATATTGTTTTTAAATTTTTTGCATTTTTTCCCTCTTTTCTCTTGAAAATTTCCCCAATTCTTCCTAAAAATTGGCATTTTTTGTTTTCGTTTTCAAATTTGCATTTTTTGGACATTAATTTCCTTTCTTTTCTCTTGAAATTTTCCCCCTTTTTTTCTTCAAAAATGTGAGTTTTTTCGATAATACTCTCTTCAAATGTATTGCACTTCTTTTGTACTTATTCCCATTCTTTTCTCTTGAAAATTTCCCCCTTTTCTCTTAAAAAAATGTCACTTCTTTACCTTTTTTTTTTCTTATACATTGGTATTTTTGGAACTAAATTTTCTCTTTTCACTCAAAAATTTCCTCTCTTTTCTCTTGAAAAATTGCACTTTTTGTCATTTTTGTATTCTCGAAAATTTGCATTTTTGGGTCCAAATTTCTCCTCTTTTCTCTCACAAATTTCCCTTTTCGAAAAAATGACACTTTTTTTGTTTTTCTAAAATTAGCAGTTTTATCTAAATTTCCTCTCTTTTGATTCAAAAATTTCCCCTTTTTTATCTTGAAAAATTGCATTTTGTAGTCTTTTTTGTTTTCTCGAAAATTTTCATTTAAGGACCTAAATTTCCCCTCCTTTCTCTTGAAAATTTGGCACTATTTTGTCTTGTTTTTTTTTTAATTTTTTGACTTGAAAAAATAGCACTTTTTCGTCTTTTTGTTTCTTAAAAAAATGCAATGGGTTCTTCCGACGGGTAACCCAAACCGATATACCAAATTTCAACTCAATCGGATTAAACGTGTGGACTCTATCGTGGTAGACTACACACAGACAGACAGTTTTTTTTAGCTCATTCACAATACTTTCCCTTCTCGGAGGTGGGTCGGGAAAGTAAAAAATAATAATAATTCGTTTCCATAGACGCCAGTCTCGGTGTGACCTGAAGTGGTAGGAAGCGGGAGGGAATTCGAAGTTAATGACGCGCTTCCCATGCCTCTTAAATAATGTGGCATTACAGTGCTTATTTCCTAAATTGTAATTTTCTTGTACTATAATCCGATTAGAATTTGACTTATCTTTCTCGCGCCAGCGCTAAATAAAACGACCTATTTTCCATTGATATGTAAATAGCAGATACAGGACACAGAATTGTGTTAGTAAAATTATGCCGAAACCGGGAGCATTTACATAAGTATTTTATGAGTGCGTTGAGTCATCAAGATTTATAAATTTATCTCAACTGATAATTTGACAAAAAGTTTAATATGAACACTTTTAATGATAAATGGTATTTTGACTATCCCATAAATATTCTTTATGTTTCTTTTGTGGTTTCGACTATCAGTCCGAAAGGCGGAGTAAAAGGAAATGAGAAACCGAAAGGCGATGTGAACTATCTTTTCCAGGATGACTAGAAAATGACTAAATTATACAGTAAGAAACTATAATAAAATAAAGAGTAATTTATTATTATCGAATTATAGAATACACCTAAATTTGTAGATAAAATCAAATTTTACAATTTCAAAATGATTAAATATTTCCTATTTTTAATTTCAAAACTCAAAAATTAATCACTTCTGTATTTATTTTTAATTAGTACATTTTATTAACGATATTTCAGCATTAAAGTTATATTCTGAATTCTCCAAAACCTCTTCACTAAATTCCAATCAATAAAATAAATTGTCAACCCCATTACCTTTGGAAAACAACCCTAATAAACAACACCGAAACTTTGCTAACACTAATAACTCAAGAAAAAGTTTGCCTCATTGAAGTCGAACACCTCAATTACGGTTTCTATGAGAAAAATGGAGAAAAAAAAATCGTTAAAAAAAAAGTTAAATCTAACTTTAGCATTAGTATTTGAGAAGTTCTAAAAGTAATTACAAATTAGAAATTGATTTAAAAAATTATGGGTTTCGTTTGTTCTATAAAAATATTTGGTCTATAAAATAAATCATAACAATAAACGAAACTCGCGACAGTTTAAAACATTAAGAAAACTTTTTTTAGTATAAAAATTTCCTATTTGGTCTGAAGGTGGAGGTTTCTAAATGCCGAAACGTAGACAATAAACTTTTAGTAATCCTAACTGCTTTTTTGTTTAATTAAAATTAAATTGTGCTGTGTGCCATATCCACGAATACTTTTTCAGATATTTAATTTTTAAAGTTTCAAATTTTGACATTTTTTCATTTTTGACATTTGACAGTTGGAGAAATAATTTTGACTGTTCTGGATAGAGCTTTTCAAGTGCTTTCAAATGACATATTGGAAGTCAAATTCCGTGACATATTGCATCTGTCATTTTTTGGTAGTGACAGATGTCGTATAAAAACTAATGGGTTCTTCGACGGGTAACCCAAACCCATATACCAAATTTCAGCTCAATCGGATTAAACGTGTGGCCTCTACCGTGGAAGAATACACACAGACAGACAGACTTCGTTCACAATACTTTCCACAAAGTTCCAGATTTTGTAAATTTTTGAAAAATTTCAAGAACTTTGATCAAAAATTTTAGGAAATTTGAAAAAAATTTAAAAAATTTCAATAAAAACTCTCTAAATGTTCTAAATGTCAATAAAAAATCTAGATTTCAAAAATTTCAAGAACTTTGATAAAAAATTTTAGGAATTTTCACAAAAATTTCAATCAAAAATGTGTAAATATTTCAGAAATTTTTAAAATGTGTAAAAATTTCAAAATTTTGTAAAAATGTCAAAAGTTTCAATAAAAAATCTATCTCAAAATTTTAAAAACGTGTAAAAAGTTCCAGATTTTGTAGATTTTAAAAATTTCAATAACTGAGTTCAAAATTTCAGGAAATTTGACAAAAATTTGAAACTGAGATAAAAAATTTCATGAAATTTGACAAAAATTTAAAAAATATCAATATAAAATCCATAAATGTTTCAAAAATTTTAATAAAAAAATCTAGATTTCAAAAATTTCAAAAACTTTGATAAAAAAATTCAGGAATTTTGACAAAAATTTAAAAAATTTCAATCAAAAATGTGTAAATATTTCAAAAATTTTTAAAATGTATAAAAATTTCAAAATTTTGTAAAAATGTCAAAAGTTTCAATAAAAAAATCTATCTCAAAATTTTAAAAACGTGTAAAAACTTCCAGATTTTGTAGATTTTAAAAATTTCAAAAATTGAGATCAAAATTTCAGGAAATTTGACAAAAATTTAAAAAATTTCAATAAAAAATGTTTCAAAAATTTCAAAGAACTTTGATAAACAATGTCAGGAATTTTGACAAAAATTTAAAAAAATTTCAATCAAAAATGTGTAAATATTTCAAAAATTTTTAAAATGTGTAAAATTTTCAAAATTTTGTAAAAATGTCAAAAGTATCAATAAAAAAACTATAAAAATTTTAAAAACGTGTAAAAAGTTCCAGATTTTGTAAAGATTTAAAAAAGTTCAAAAACAGATCAAAATTTCAGGAAATTTGACAAAAATTTAAAAAATTTCAATAAAAAATGTGTAAATATTTCAAAAATTTTTAAAATGTGTAAAAATTTCAAAATTTTGTAAAAATGTCAAAAGTTTCAATAAAAAATCTCTAAATATTTCAAAAATTTCAAAGAACTTTGATAAACAATTTCAGGAATTTTGACAAAAATTTAAAAATTTTTATGAAAAATGCGTAAATATTTAAAAAAAATTTAAAAATATAAAAATTTCAAGGTTTTTAAAATTTTCAAAAGTTTCAATAAAAAATCTCTAACGTTTCAAAAATTTCAATAAAAAAATCTTGATTTCATAAATTTCAAAGAACTTCGATAAAAAATTTCAGGAAATTTGACAAAAATTTAAAAAATTTCAATAAAAAACCTCCAAATGTTTCAAAAATTTCAAAGAACTTTGATAAACAATGTCAGGAATTTTGACAAAAATTTAAAAAAATTTCAATCAAAAATGTGTAAATATTTCAAAAATTTTTAAAATGTGTAAAAATTTCAAAATTTTGTAAAAATGTCAAAAGTTTCAATAAAAAAACTATAAAAATTTTAAAAACGTGTAAAAAGTTCCAGATTTTGTAAAGATTTAAAAAATTTCAATAAAAAATCCCTAATGTTTCAAAAATTTTAATAAAAAAATCTAGATTTCAAAAATTTCAAGAACTTTGATCAGAAATTTCAGGAATTTTGATAAAAATTTAAAAAATTTCTATGAAAAATGTGTAGATTTTAAAAAAAATGTTTATTGGTGTATTATTTAAATAAACGCAAAATTTAACTGATGCCAAAATATTTTTAGTATATTTTTCAATACTTTTTGTCCCTACAGCGCAGCGCTGCAAAATTTTACCCGCAGAATTAAATATCTTTAACTAAAAAGCTGTTTTTTAAAAATAAATTTAAAAATAATTTTTTGATAAGAACTTTATTGTACAAAATTAAAACAGAGAATGAATAAAAATGCATTATGAAGTAATATGACGTTTGCGTTTCTTTATACAAGGTGATAACATAACTCGCAGTTAAAGTGATAAAAATGGATTTTCAGTCTCTAAAAATTGATAAAATCGATGTATAATTAGAGAATTTACAGGGCTTAAAATGGGTCACACTGTATATATTTTTGTATATTAAATTGTTCCTGTAAAGCGATTTCAAAAATATATAGTATTTATGTAAATGGAACAGTTGCGATATTATAGACAAATAAAAATTACGTCCAAATTAGATAACATGTTTTTTGACAAATATGAGAAAAATGTCTACAGGATGAAAATACTTTGCATAATATAAAAATTATATAAAGACTGATGCTTATTTAATGGGTAACACTTTATATGTAGCTAAAATTTCCAAAAAAAAAATTGTTACTTACCAGATTTATTAAAAAGTAGAAACTATTTTAAAACTTGCAAAGTTTATTATTATGAACCAAATAATTTAGTAAAACCTAATTATAAAAATACTTAAAAAAATAATAATAAACAAAAATTGCAATACACATAGGCGGCACAATAGGGTAACAAAAAATACGTTCCCTACATTGATTTAAAAATAATAACTTCTGATCTTAATATTTTAATAACTAAAATACCAAAAATAAAAATATTAAGATCTGATTTTTATATTTTTAATCCTATTAATAAAAGTTCAGCATTTTTCAGATTGACATCCGCTTTATATTTTCGAAATATATTACAAATAATAAATCTTTTACATCATTTCTACTACGCCCTTGATGTCTATTTCCTCTTTAAAAAGAAATAATTTCTATCAGCATATAAATTCAATAATTCATTAATATTTTTTTACAATATCAATTATTTTTTTCGTAAACATGTAATTCATATTTTAGCAAGTTATTGTAATTAATTAAACGATGTAGTCAATACATTTTTTTTTATTTTATTTAAAATTTATCTTACCGAAAATTTTAGACCACTGAGCAGCAGGCCTCCAATCAGGATAATGTTTCGGAAAAGTTTCCCTAGACCAAAATGTGTGCAGCACAACTTTATAAACAGTGAGCTTATCAGGTTGACATGGCTCCCCTGGACCAGGGGGTTGTCCCCACACCACAGTCGCAATCACAAAAAAATAAGTAAAGAACCACACAAAGCACCTGACGCGATCCATTGCACCCGTATGTCGGAACACTAGACACACCGTAACAGTAGCAGGATATTCGTTCAACCACCGCTCCTGATCCCGATCGGATCACGATTGAGAGTTTGAGGCGAGCAAGAGCAGAAATAGACCCAGAGTCTGGCAATCGCTGAGCCGGCGGTTACGAGCGAAACGACGAATAGCGCTCGATGGGCGCTGTATATAGTCGGTTACCGATCAATTGCGCTTACTGTTTACAATAACTAATTATGATGAACAATATTGGTAACATTTTATTCGTTTTACATTTTTAAGTAATTACCAGTAAATAATAACTGGTCCTGCAAATTCATTAGTTTTTCAGACACCCAAGGATTAATACAATTTGAATACATTCCTACACGGAGAACAAAGTTTATTCAGCAATATTAAAAATTTAATTATACTAGATACAAACTTTAATACGTATTATGGTCTATTTAAAAACCAGGAGGAGCGATTTGAATTTAAATTGGCAATTCTGTAGGCTTCTCATTGGTCAGTTTGCAGTCAGTTTCACACAGCAAATTTTAGCATTAACATCAGCTGATAATTGACATTGACAGTTTTGACATTTTATAATTTATTATTATTTTTAGTTCTATTATTGCTTTTGTCCTTACGGAAGAGCTAAAGTGTCAACGCTCTCTTTTTTATTTTCATTTTCTTGAGTTTTTTTTCTCAAGATCTTGAAAAGAAAAATTCAAAATCTTTGTCTTTTTTTCTCAAGATCTTGAGTATATTTCTCAAGATTTGAAACTTTTCCGAAGGTCTAACGTTTTTCTGATACAAATAAAAATTAGTGAAGAATAGTAGATTCTGTAACAAGGTTAGAATGAAAAATTCGACACGAGTGGAACATTCCGAACGCGAGCGAAAGCGAGTGTGAGGAACCACGAGTGTCGAATTTTTTCATTCTGACCGAGTAACAGACTATATTTTCTCCACGATCAAAAAGTATAAATCAAAATTAAATTAAATCTGAACACAAGTTATTTGTTGACATATTTGTATTACATTGTATTAAATATTTATAGTGCTGTGGTACACTTACCGATATTAAAATCTGGTGCATTGGTGTTTTTTCATGATTTGCAATTTCAGATATTATTAAATTCTATATCTACTTAACTTGATTTTTCACTCATTATTTTGTTTAAATTAAAACTTGTTTGAAAATATTTATTACCGTCGCCATTTTATATCTGACAGTGACACTTTTGAAATCCAGGGCAATCCATATTGTTTATTTCGATTACAGAAAATCCATTCTTTACCTTGATAAAGAATGAAAATACATGCAAAATGCATAAGAGGCAAGTATTATAGAATAAATATTCAGACTCTAGAGTGTGAATGTTTACATTCTATTATTAAAAATGATTTCAGAATTCATACATTCAGTAATGGTCGTGGAAAAAAGTTTTTTAATTACCTAGTTGCAGTTGCTAAATAAAGGATTAAAATAATAGATTAGCTTTGAAATTAATCATGGAAGATGAAATTATTAGCTATTATTTTATGTTGGGATTAAATAGTGTTGCATAAGAACAATAAATAGCTGTTTTAATTTTCGATACGAATCAAAGTATCGATACTCTACAGTATCGATATGTATCGAACATCTCTACTTTTGACGCTTAACCATCTTATGTCAGAAATAATATGTATACTCAAGGTCTTGAGAAAAAAGGATAAGATTTGAGTATTTTTCTCAAGATCTTGAGTTTTTTTCTCAAGATCTTGAGTTTTTTTTCTCAAGATCTTGAGAAAAAAACTCAAGAAAATGTAAATAAAAAAGAGAGCGTTGACACTTTAGCTCTTCCGTATGTCCTCTTGTTATTTCATGAGTTTTAGTTAGTTTTCCACTCTATTTCGTTAAAAAAAATAGTTCTTTTCAGAACTCAGTAAGCAATTTCTGCTATTATGGATCCTTATCCCTCTACTCCTATTGGTAGCAGTCACTCACGTTGTCCACCAAACAACGAAAACAGCTAAGTTAGTCAGGAAAACAGTGCATACTAAATATGTACAAACAAGTATTGGATGATAAACCAAAAATCAAAATTGTTGATGTTAAATCCAAAATTTCTAACGTCGCCGGTAGGTTATATTTATTACTTTCTAATTAAAAATTGCATTAGCGCTTAACATTTTTCTTACAGGCGTTGCAACAACTTACCGAGTAATAAAAGAATACCGCAGTAGTGGAACAATATCTAGTCCAAAAAACATTGGAGGAATACCAGGACTTCTAAAAACATTTGATGATGGGTTTAAAAATGCTGTTCGGAGAATAGTACATGATTTCTTTGTTAAAAATGAGTCACCTACATTGAACAAAATTTTGCAAGCTTTGAAGAAACGTTTAGATTTGCCATAAATATCTCGGTCATCTTTATATACTTTCTTGAAACACATTAACTTCAAGTAAGTTTGTAACTTTGAAGAGTTAATGTACCTGGTGTTTATTTATTATATATATTTTTTTAGATATTTGAAAGAAATCGTCAAAGAATATTAATAGAATTAATATGTAGATGGAGGTTGGCATATTTAAGATCCATAAAAAAATATGGAAATGAAAACAGGCCAATCATTTACTTAGATGAAACATGGACTAATGAAGGACATAGCAAGGGAAAAACATAGGTCTACCAAAGTGTAAGCAGTAGACGTCAAGCATTTACTGAAGGTAATTCGGCAGCATGAAAGTAAACATAATTTGTATGTTGTCGATGAAATGGCAAAAGAAGCCAATAAAGTTGTGTTACGGTTTCCACCATACCACTGAGAATTAAATGTCTACACTTGATGGATTAATGGATGACATGAGAGAGCCATTAATAATATCTGCGAACACTGGAAGCTTGGATGAATCTGAATCTTCTGATGTTGATTAATATAAATATAAATATTTTGTTGTATTTGCATATGTTATAATTTTAATTTTGTTTCTTATATTTAAGATTTATTAAAATTGTAATTAAAGTTAATTCGTGTTTATTTAGCCAGTTAAAAATAAGATTTATTACCATATTTTACATAATAACTTCTTTCATTTAAATTAAAAACAAATCCCATTTATTCCAATATTAATTTGAACTATTTATGAAGAAATAAGATAAATCACTTCTTTTGCAAAACATAACTCTTGTAATGTATCTAAAAGATTTTTAATTTTTTTTTTCCAATAAAAATAAAATATTTACAAAATTTAATAAGTTAATATCCTTTAAAAACCATGATCACAGTAATTGTTATTTATTTCCTAGATTGTGAACACGACTATTACTGATTTCGGAACACGCCCTTTATAATATAAAATCTAGTAACTTTTAGTGGTGTAAGTAAGGTTTATTGAATTACTCCTCCTGGTTATTAAATAACATATAGTACTCAACAAATTTTTAGTTATGACAATAAAAAGAGCTTTAATTGTAATCATTAGGGTTAGTTACCTAAGGTACTTTAATAGTTTAATAACAAACAGTAACTAATTATTGTGAGTATTAAATATTGTACTTAACACAATTAAACATATTATTAACGGTAATTAAACAATTTGTATAGGGACTGTCGACAAGTTTAATTAGTTTTGTATTATAAATGAGTGGCTGAAAAATGGAATTTCAAGTCTTACTTCTCATGAAATGGCGGATCGGGAAATTTCTGGAGCGTTTTAGAGGTAAGTTTTACAAATTAGTCATACGATATTCTTTAATTCTTTTGTAGCAAAGCGACGTCCGCCCGACGTTGTCCTACACAACTTGGACGTTGAGTGACAACGTTGTGGCGACCTCGCGGCGACCCTGATCTGGCACAGTTTGGTGAATCATTTTTGGGTCGTATCGACGTGTTGCACGACCTAAAACCAACGTTGTGCCGGCGTTGTTTTGGGAAAGTTGTGAAATTTTGGGAAAAATAAGGGCAAAATAGTGAAAAATTTGAGGAATATTTGAGAACAATAGGGCAAAATAGGGAAAAGTTGTTCAAAATAGTAAAAATTTTGGAAAAATAAGGGCCAACAGGGAAAAGTTGGAGAAAATAGTGAAAATTTGGGATAAATAGGGCAAAATAGTGAAAATTTTGGAAAGAATAGAGAAAAGCTGGGCAAAATAGTTAAAATTTCGGAAAAATAAGGGCAGACAGGCAAAATTTGGAGAAAACAGTGAAAATTTGATAAAAATAAGGCAAAATAGTGAAAATTTGGGTAAAATAGGAAAAAGTTAGGCAAAATGGTGAAAATTTTATCCAATTTTAACTTTCCCAGACCCATCAAAGGGAAAGTATAGTGAACGAGCAAAAAAAAATTTTTGAGATATCGATGGAAATATCCATTTTGAGGTCCCCCGAGAAGATTAAAACCATTTCCAGAGTATGGTCTGTCTGTGTGTCTGTGTGTCTGTGTGTCTCTCTGTCTGTGTGCCTGTGTGTCTGTGTGTAATCTTCCACGATAACTGCCGAACCGTTTGACCATTCAAACTGAAATTTGGTATGAAGGGTCGGTGTGTAGCTTGAATGCGACCATTAGAGCAGAAGGTCCTCAAGACCGACATGATTGAATACAGATATAAGATTATTTGCCTTTTTTTAAATTTTATGGACAAACAATACACTCTAGTGCAAAATTTCCTACAATTTTTATATTACACTTTTTCCGGAATTTGCAATAGTTGCGCCACTAGATGGCGCGCAAAAAATGTTTATCTAAGTTTTCCATAGTTTTTTAATTTTTGTGGACAAAACAATGCTCTTTATTGCCAAATTTTCTTATGAAAAGTTGTAGTGAACCAAATTGCCTAGAGGGCGAAAAATATACACATTTATGCTTTTTGCCTTTTTTTTTAATTTTGAAGACAAACAATAGGCTTTAGTGCAAAATGTTCTAATGCAAAGTTGTAGAGCGTGAAATTCTCTACAACTTTTGTATTAAACTTTTTCCAGAATTTCCAATAGTTTTTAACTATGATTTTTGGGAGATCCTAATTGTAGCAGTTTGCCATATATTGTGCGCATGCGCCTACTTATTAAAATAATCCTATTCTCTACAGCTGACCGGGAAAGTTCTGGGATTTTTTTTTACAATTTTTAATCATTTTATTCCAAATTTTTTTCATTTTTTTCCAAATATTTCCAATTTTTCTACTTTTCCAGTTTTTTTTTTATAGTAATTTAACTACAACATAAAACCTATTTCATATTACATGCTGCATTCATGAAATTACTTCCATAGGTACACATCAGAAAATACTTAAAGGAATAACCATAATAACGGTATTTCCAATACAATTTAATAAATATACAGGGTGTTTCGTGAGTGATTGGCCAAACTTTACCAAATGGTAGATAAGCATGAAGTGGTTTCATTATTGTGTTCCTAAATATCTTTCGTTTACTATATTCATTTATTTTCAAAAATTTTAATTGTCAATATTTTTGCATTGGTTTCTCTGATGTGAACTAAATTTGATATTTATATTGTACTGCGCGTAATATAAGAAAAAATTACAACTTTTGAAAAATACTTAAAAAATTGTGCAATTTATAGAAGGTTCCGAAACTAGAATTTCTAAATTATAATTTTTGGTCAGTTCCTGAACTGGGACATAAATAGATAAATTTAGTATGCAGATTTTAAATTTCTATACTGTGCATAGCAATGTCTAAAGTAAGAAATACGGCAACCATGCATCATTGTACACAGCAGTCGGCTAACCAGAATACATTTAGACACCAGCGAACACGCAAGGATGCCATTTCTATCAAAGACATCTAAAACATGACACCACACCATATAAAATCAATATTCAGCTGTTATAGGTTTCAGAATGACTTACGGACAGATTTACTATATAGAGCAGAAAGATTTTTAAGTTGTAGGTCCCGAAGTAAGAGTATACCATTAAAGAAATTATACATTATAGTAAATGAGCAACAAGAGTTCTAGCCCCTTATCAGCAAAATCTACATGATGTAAATCTCCATAAGAAAATCTAAAATTCAGTCAAGGTCATTCGTTATCACATCGCCAGCTGGCGGTAAATCCTCACGTAAGTCTACAGACGACTACAGAAGACGTACTTCAGACGTCTACAGAGGTCTACAGATCGCCACGGAGTTCTACAGACGTCTACAGAAGTCGTACTTCAGACGTCTGTACACCTCCGTGACGATTTACCGCCAGCGGGCGATGTGATAACGAATGACCTTGATATGGACAAAAATTGCCAGAATGAACCTTAGATTTTCTTATGGAGATTTACATGTAGATTTTGCTGATAAGGGGCTAGAACTCTTGTTGCTCATTTACTCATTATGGAGCTTGTATTTAATTTAATTTTAAGGAATCGGGCAAATTTTCTATGCAGTGTTGAATATTTACTCTAATAAATGGGTTTCTTTTTTTTAGTAAATATATTTTCTGATTTTGCAATGAAATAAATGAACTGTGGATAAAAAAATAGTTTTTTTGATCTAGCTCATTATATTCAGTACAGACTATATCTTTTGTTTCTGAGGGAAAACTGGAAATATTTTACTTTGAATTAGAACATTTCACTGTCTTCACGTAATATTTAATAGTGTGCTATTTAAAGATTTAAATAAAATTTATATTTCATTTTCAAAGACATTTATTAAACCACACAAATATATTTTGTATAAATTCTAAAAAGAAAAAACTCCAGTAGCTCCTGATTGATTGGACATATAACTCTTATGTTTAGGTACATCAATTGAATTCCTACTAGAACTACCACTAGAAATTGTTCGTATTGATCGTACTGATCTTCGTTTTTCCTTTATAGATTCCGATGTCCCACTTTTGCCACCAGGATATAGATTTCTAAAGTAGCTTTCTGCAAAATCAACAGGATCTCCTGGTGAAACGTCCAACATATATTGTAGCGTTAACCCTATAAGATCTATGAATTTTTCAGGGCATCTTGAACGTGGAGCTATCTTTGAAAAGTCCAGATCTGTAAGTTTTTTTTGTGATCTATCTGAAAAACTTGCGTTTTCACTCATTTTGCACTAAGTATATTAAATTTAGTAATATTGATTTATGTCAAAAATTGTTTATAAGTCGGTGTCATGTTAATTACCATTAACATAAACAACTATGAGACGGTTAACTCAATGATAAAATTTAGTTCTGTAAAACTTAACTGGGCGACTGTTCTGTGAAATGTTATGTAGGGGGCGTATACGTTTATGTTCTTGTTTTTTAATCGTTCCTTTACAAAACTATTCGCTAGCAACCGCGGGAAATTCAAATCTAAACGGTGTCCTTTTAGTGCATTATAAGTTAATATCCCTACTTAGATTATATGTATGGAAAAAATCCAATTAAGATTATAAGACATGAAAAAAAAATTTAATAATATATTCAGATTTGGCGTTTTCTTTCTAGCAAGTAAAAATATATATTTTAATTTTTTATTATTATTTTTAATGAGCTGGTTTTAATATTCACTGTGTGTCTATTATTAAAAACGCTCATATCGAAAAATATTTTTCAAATATTTGTTTGTAAGTTTGATTTAAATTTTTTTCATACATATTACCCAAATCGAGATATCGTCTTATAAAATAAATTACTTCTTCCGATTTCGTTGACAAAATATACTTTTAACAACTGAATTGAGCGGCCAAAATAAATTTTTTAACTACTGGTGATTAAAAGATGTATTTAATTTTGTATTAAAATAAAATATTTCTATGTATAGCCATATTTTAAATGATTTTTATAAAATTAATTTATTTTTTAGAAATTTTACATGTACAAGAAAATTCTAACATTTACTATATACGTTTCTGTTATCATGTGGTAACATTGTTATATTCTAAACCATGAGGGATACGAAGGCGATTAAATAGGCAAAAAGTTAACTATTGTGGCCAAAAAAAATCTACAGGGACTCTCACCCTTCTTGAGTTATACAGGGAAAACTAAAAATGTGATATTTGGTTTTTTTGCGCATATTCCAAAAAATATCTAAAAATAGAAAAGGAAAGTTTTATTGTATCTAACATTTTCTACAAAAGTGTATTAATAAATATTTCGTGTCTTAACGGCTATCATCAAGTTATTTTTTTTATACAGAAATGAATTTTTTATTTTTAATATTGATAAACCGTTAAAATACAAATTCGGGGATTTATCATACTTGTTATTTTAACGACGTTTTATCTGATATAACTAACATCATCAGTGACAATATTTTTTTAATACGGTCCTGTCGTAGTTCTTTTGTAAATTCGTTTTGATTTCAAAACAAGCATAATTCGACATTACAACTTGGATAAAAAAAATATAGCATTATCAAGAAATTTTTTGGTAACCTATAATAAAAAATAAAAAGTATGTGAATTTAAAAAAATGCTTTTTTATTGCAAATGAATGAAACAAACCTTCTTTTTCAATCGGACTTGAGCCGCCAGGAATTGGTGACACAAATTTTTTAGGTAGGGCTAAAGGTTTCAGTTTGTAAAAAATATTATCAATGTAATCACTTTTATTAAAGTGGTTACAGCAAATTCGATAATTTTTCATGGATAAACCAACATATTTTATTCCAACACTTTCTAACCATAATTTACATCTAAAATTAAAAAAATCGGCTGTGTCACCCCAGAACTTTCCAGGCTCGGCTATAGAGAATAGGATTATTTTAATTACAAAAGACATAAGCATTCTATTGATTTATGGAACAAATTTTAAATAGCAATCGGACGCTAAATACGTCTATCCAATTGATATTTCAATGTCGATAATGACATAATCTGGCGCATGCGCACATAATATAGCACACTGCTACAATTAGGATCTCCGAAAATCATGGGTGAAAACTATTGGGAATTCCGCAAAAATACAAAAGTTGTAGGGAATTTATGGTGTACAGCTTTGAACTAAAACATTTTGCACTAAAGCTCATTGTTTGCCTTTTAAACAAAAAAAATTGGAAAACGCCAGAATGTGTATATTTTTTGCCCTCTAGCGGCGAAACTATGGGGAATCGGAAAAAATGTTAAATATAAAAAATAAAGGAAATTTGGTGCTCTACAACTTTGCACTTGAAAATTTTGCACCAAAGTGCACTATTTGTCATCAAAATTTGAAAAAACTGCAAAAAACCTACATGCATACTTTTTGCGCGCATTCAAGTGGCGCAACTATTTAAAATTCTGGAAAAAGTTTAATACAAAAATTGTAGGAAATGTTATTCTCTAAAACTTGCAATATGCACATTTTGGAAATTATGAAAAAAGTTTAATACAAAAATTCTAGAAAATTGTATGCTCTAAAAATTTATACTGGAACATTTTGCACTAAAGTGTATTTTTTTGTTCTCAAAATTTGGAAAAATTGCGAAAAACTACATGCATATTTTTTGCACGCCCTCTAGTAGCGCAATTATTTGAAATTATTAAAAATGTTTAACATAAAAATTGTATAAAATTTTATGTTCTAAAAATTTGTACGGGAACATTTTGCCCTAAAGTGTATTTTTTGTCCTCAAAATTTGGAAAAACTGCGAAAAACTACATGCATATTTTTGCGCGCCCTCTAGTAGCGCAACTATTTGAAATTCTGGAAAAAGTTTAATACAAAAATTGTAAAAAAGTTTATGTTCTAAAAATTTGTACTGGAACATTTTGCTCTAAAGTGTATTTTTTGTCCTCAAAATTTGGAAAAACTGCGATCGCATTCCAGGCACACAGCGACCCTTCATACCAAATTTCAGCTTGATTGGTCAAACGGTTCGGCAGTTATCGTGGAAGATTACACACAGTCACACAGACATACAGACACACAGACAGACCATACTCTGTAAATGGTTTCAATCTTCTTGGGGGACCTCAAAATGGATATTTCCGTCGATATCTCGATTTTTGTTTTTTGCTCGTCCACCTTACTTTCCCTTTGATGGGGCCGGGAAAGTAAAAATTAATGTAGCATCGATAATTGTATACATACTAACAATAAATATATAGATATTCTTCAGATACAGATACGGTTAATAAATTGGGAAAAATACTCACTTTTTAGCATTACTACTTCATCTTCACTACAACCGAACAATAAACAAAGTACCATTATGTCCCAAAATAAAGTATTTAAATAACATACACAACTTAAAATTTAACACAATTAAATCTCCGGATAGTTCAAAACTATAAACAATTTATTTCTATAAAAAGCAAGCAAAAACCATGCTCAAAATATTAAGGTTATAGGAGAAAGAGAATCAAAATCAAAGTCTTACCACATGAATTTTTAATAATCTTAGAAAATGTTTACGCAACATGTTTTGGCCTTCCGGCCATCATCAGGCGCTAAAAATTACAAAGGTTGTCAAATGATGTGTGATTTAAATAAAATATTATTAAAAATTACAATAGTTTGTCGTAAATTAAGTGTAGAAATAGTAACAGGTTTAACAAGGCATCTTGAAGATTAATTCAATGTTAACAGTATGTGGTAAAATGGTAAAATTTAGCATATAATAAAAACACAATAAAAACACCACATTTGGGAAATGGATAACCTAGTTCAATTAAGGTTATTTTGACATTCAAATCTTCTTTTTCCCTTTTTGTCTGTTTATTTCTCCACGTTGTCTTTTCTTTTATTGGCATGACACATTACTTGTTTTTCCATTTTTTCTTACTGAAATATATGGGTATTTTTTTAAATAAATAAATACAGAAAAGTAAAAACTTTTCTAATTTCATATTGTTACGTTACTTTATCTAACTCAATTTAAATTAAAAAGAATAATATTAAAAAAATATAAAAAATAGTCTTTTGTATCCAGAAAAAAAGTTATGTGTGGCAACACTGCTAAAACTTGAAGCTAGCGACATCTACTTCCATTTCATACCATGCGGAATGAAGATACCATGATACTAAAAATAATATACAAGAAGGAGAAAGATTGTTAAGAATAAAACCGAACCAAATTTCCTATTACGATAACCGTCTCATAGTTGTCTGGCGCCAATACCATATGTTATGTTGCCAGAAATCGTTTTTGGACGAGCGCTCCGTTAATACTAAAGATAGGAAGCTGCGGTTTTCACCAATCGATTCTGTAGTTAATGCTTTAGAGCGCGTCTGTATCACTTTTTTTTAAATATTTTTAGTAAAAGTGATACGACTATCAACTTTTTTCTCTAGACAAATTTGAAAAATGTAGCACAGACGCGCTCTTCTTATAAATATTTTAAATATCATGAAAACACCGCATATTTTTAGTTGCTATATTAGGCGAGTTCTCGTCCAAATACGAATAATTATGTTTTATGGCGCACTACCCTATTCTGCGCAGAAAAAATTGGACTAGAGGGTAATATTATTTAAGATAAACCGGAAAATACAAAAAAAAATTTTTACATCCAATCACAAAAGTCGCAGGATATATGATGGTGCTAAGTAGGTCACTGAAAAAAAACTTACTTCTCCACCATTTTTTTTTTATTGAAAATACTAATTTAGCCTAACTGGCAGTAACTGCATTATTTAAAAAAAAATCTATTAAAATCAGAGACCCGGACCGAACCGTTATTAACCGAAAACCGGACCATAACCGAAATGTTTTAGATGGACCGGAACCGAACCGGACCGATATTTTATTAAAACGAAATAAAAACGATTTTTTTTAGGTTTTTTCGGTTTTTTTTCGGTTCTTGTGCCTTTTTTTTATATGTTTTATCAGTTGGCTGGAATAGCAGTTCACGTGACCAGTAAGACTCACTGAACCCCATAGTTTTTATGACTGAAAGTAGCTGAATAATAAAACCACAAATCTGAAAAAAGATAAATAAAGTGAAGATAGGTACCGTCAACATTTTGATAACAGGGTTAGCTTTTGTATTTGAGGTTAGCTTAAGTACGTTGCTAATGTCGGTAAAGCCAGCAGGCACTTAACGGTTCTTCCGTTAAGTGCCTGCTACATGAAATATTTATAAAAATTATCGGCTTTTTATCGGCTATTTAAATGCCCAAAAAATAATTTTTCCGCTCCACTAATTTTTTTTTATTTTTAAGGTTCTGCTAGCTTTACGGTAAAGCTAGTAGTGGAGCGGAAAAATCATTTTTGGGCATTTAAATAGTCGATAAAAAGCCGATAATTTTGGTACAATTGTTTTTAAAATTCTCTGTGGTTCTGCGGTAAATCTAGCAGAACCTTATAAATAAAAAAAATACTGAAGCAGAAAATGTTGAAGCGGAAAAATTAGTTTTTGGGCATTTAAATAGCCGATAAAAAGCCGATAATTTTGGTATGATTGTTTTTAAAATTCGCTGCGGTTCTGCTAGCTTTACGGTAAAGCTAGTAGAACCTTAAAAATAAAAAAAAATAGTGGAGCGGAAACATTATTTTTTAGGCATTTAAATAGCCGATAAAAAGCCGATAATTTTGGTAAATATTTCTTGTAGTTCTGCTGTCAAGTGCCTGCTGGCTTTACCGACATTTGTTGCTAGGTTTTTTATATTTAATATAGACTCCAAACTACAGACCTTTTGTCGTGCTTTTATCATACGGTTTCTTCAAACTCCAAAATTGTTTAATAATGGGACGCAAACTAAAAAATATAATATAATTTTTTTGTATCCCCGAAAATCTGCACGCTACTGTATATTTGATAGAATTTTAACAAAAAACAGTTATAACCTTATTTGAAACATTTTTTTCCAATATGCAATAACGATAATAAGGGGGGGTAATTTATAATGAAAAATCCTGTACATGCCTACTATAAAAAATCAATCAAACCGAAATAACTGAACCGAACCGAAAAAAATTTGGTATAACCGGACCGAACCGAATCAAATTTTTTTTTTGAGAACCGGAACCGTACCGGACCAGATTTTTTTAAATCTAGAACTGGTACCGAACCGTCAATTTCATTTCGGTCCGGGTCCCTGATTAAAATACTACTATGTTGTATTTACTCGTTATAAATAGGTCAAATTCTGAGCAACTATTACGACCCTTTAAGAACTGCAGATTATACTGTCCTCGGCATCGTCGTGAGGGCTATTAACTTCTTGATAAGAGTTGAATGATGATAGTCGAGTTATCCTTCTGAAGGACTCCGGGTCTACCAGACAACAACAGATGATCAACGACCACGATAGCATATCTGATTTATAAGGCCATAATTCTCGGCCATTTAATTGATTGTTACAGTCCAGAACACAAGAGAAAACAAGGATCAAGGACAATGTGACACAATCGAGACAATTTACACTTTTGGATGATTTGTTATAGTCTAGTGAAGGAACATATCACTATTTGTTTCTTTTTATATTTAATAGTCAGGTTATTAGGGTAACTTTGTTGTATATTTTCTGTTATAAAAGTATATTTACATCTACCATAACGTTTTGTATTTAGTATTAACGATGACAATGAGAAATAAAGTTTACAGGTGATAGAAACTTTAGTAATTACTGCTCAAGTACATTCGAACAATTTCCAAACAAATCGGCAACACTGGTCATTAATAATTGAACCAATTAAGCAATTACTACCAACACATAAACTCTAATTGTTGCAGATACATAAACGTCCTTACGGATATAGTCTGAGAGACGGAGAATGTCCGGAGAACGTTTATTGTTCGCGCATCAAAGGAGGCTTTGCTTTTCTTGCCTTCCGACCGTAGTCGTTACGTCTACCAATAAAGTTAATGGACTTTAATGACCCTGTGATAAAAACTCTGTTTATTTGGAGTTTTCCCCGATCTGCCAGAGAAGAGAACATATGTACGGGCTTAAAGGAATTAGATGCGATGGAAAAGACTTCACTTGATTTTTTTCTTATTTAATTTACATTTATTTCCAAGCGATTTATTTATATCGGTTGTAAGGTGTAGTTTTAGTTATGTTGGATAATTTATGCAGAAATTTTTCTTTTAGGAATATTTAATGATCCTTATCTAAGTAATTATAGTTTCAAAACTATTCAATGTATTTCAATACTATAAATTATAAAAAATATAATATTCTATACATTAATGCGCAAAGAGAAAAAGAAGAGTATGGCAAAAAATCGCATTAAATCGCAAAATAATCACCCTACCCTATAATTAACGACTTCCAATAATCGGTCAACTCCCACCATGCAGAATTGAAAGAACAATACGACCTTTTATCAAAACTGGAGTTGACTACTTTGGACCACTTCAAATTTTAGTAAATTTGTTTTAAATCTTTTTCTGATATTTTTTTTTTCAATTTTTCGGATTGTTTCTGTTTCTTCTAAGTTTTTTTTTTTTTTTTTTTCAATTTTTTTTTATTCTTCCAATTTTCTCTGATTTTTTTTAATTTTTTCTGACTTCCATTTTTTTTGGTTTGTTCTGTTTTTAGATGTTTTCCAATTTTTTATGTTTTTTTCTTTCTAAATTTTTAGACCCCTTTTTAAGAGCAATGAGTGAGATTTTGCATAGTTAAAGTTTATATACAGGTGGAGTACAGAAAGCTAAAATTAATATATAATATGTTTTACAATTAAATTGTTTATCTTAAATATTAGATTATTTTGTAGGATAGCTCCGATATTCGAGTGGGGTAGTGTAAAAAATAGGAAAAAGAGAAAAAATGGTGAAAATATGAAAAATAGGGAAAATCGGATAAACAGAAAAAAAGTAAAATCCGGAGCAAAATACAAAAAAAAATGGGAAACAATAGGAAATGGGTAAAAAATAGGGAAATAAAGCGAGAAATAGGAAAAAATAATAATAATGGGGAAACCAGAAAAATAGCAAAAATGGGAAAAAATATGCAAAAATAGGAAATACAGAAAAAAATAGAGAATTCGATTTCTTCTCCCCATTTTTTTAATTTTATTTGCTACTATTTCCTCCTTCCTTTTTTACAAATATTGATTTAATTTTTCCCCCATTTTTCTTCCTTAATTCCTTAACGTGCCCTGCTGTATGAGCTAACTGGCAGAAATCGTCACGTAACGAAAAATAGAAAAAGTTTTATGTCCTTCCAGGCAAGTATCGAAGTTCGAGCGAGCAGCAAGCATTGTGCGCATCCAGCCGGAGAAAGAGAGAAAGAGAGAGAATATATATTAATATTTTGGATTTCAATAATTTCGAAAAGTGGCAAAAAAATCAAAAATTTCAAAAAAACAAAACCTTTAAAATCATTTAAGGAATTTCAAAAAATTCGAAAATTTCAAGTTTCAAAAATAGCAAAAATTTCAGAAAATTTGAATATTTTAGGTTTCAATAATATCGAAATATGACAAGAAAATAACAAATTCAAAAAAACAAAACATAAAAACATTTCAGGAATTTCGAAAATTTCAAGTTTTAAAAATAACAAAAATTTCTAAAATTTTGAATATTTTTCGTTTGAATAATTTTGAAAAATGACTAAAAAAACAAAAATTTCAAAAAAAAACAAAACCTTTAAAAACATTTCAGGAATTTCAAAAAATTCAAAAATTTCAAATTTCAGAAATAACGAAAATGTCTAAAATTTCGAATATTTTGGGTTTCAATAATTTCGAAAAATGACAAAAATAACAAAAATTTCATTAAAACAAAACCTTTAAAATCATTTAAGGAATTTCAAAAAATTCGAAAATTTCAAGTTTCAAAAATAACGAAAATATCTAAAATTTCGAATATTTTAGTTTTCAATAATTTCGAAAAATGACAAAAAAAAACCAAAACCTTTTAAAACATTTCATGAATTTCAAAAAAATTCGAAAATTTTAAATTTCAAAAATAAAAATTTCTAAAATTTTGAATATTTTAGGTTTCAATAATATCGAAAAATGACCAAAAATTTCGAAAAAAGACAACCTTTAAAAACATTTCAGGAATTTTAAAAAATTCGAAAATTTCAAGTTTCAAAAATTACGAAAATTTCTAAAATTTTAAATTTCAATAATATCGAAAAATTCCAAAAAAAAACTAAAAATTTCAAAAAAACACAACCTTTAATAACATTTCAAGGAATTTCAAAAAATTCGAAAATTTCAAGTTTCAAAAATAACAAATATTACTAAAATTTTGAATATTTTTGGTTTCAATAATTTCGAAAAATTACAAAAAAAAACCAAAAAATAAAAAAAAAACATTACAGGAACAGCAAAAAATTCGAAAATTTCAAGTTTCAAAAATAACAAAAATTTCTAAAATTTTGAATATTTTAAATATCGAAAAATGACAAAAAAATTAAAATTTCAAAAAAGACAACCTTTAAAAACATTTCAGGAATTTCAAAAAATTCGAAAATTTCAACTTTCAAAAATAACGAAAATTTCTAAAATTTTGAATATTTTATTTTTAAATAAATTCGAATAATTATAAAAAAAACCAAAAAATAAAAAAAAACCAAAACGTTTCAGTATTTTCAAAAAATTCGAAAATATCAAGTTTCAAAAATAACAAAAATTTCCAAGATTTTGAATATTTTAGGTTTCAATAATTTCGAAAAATGACAAAAAAAAACAAGAATTTAAAAAAAAAGAAAACCTTTAAAAACATTTCAGGAATTTCAAAAAAATTAGAAAATTTGAAGTTTCAAAATTATCAAAGATTTCTAAAATTTTGAATATTTTTGGTTTCAATAATTTCGAAAAACGACAAAAAAAAACAAAAATTTCAAAAAACCAAACCTTTAAAAACATTTTAGGAATTTCAAAAAATTCGAAAATTTCAAATTTCAGAAATTACGTAAATGTCTAAAATTTCGAATATTTTAGGTTTCAATAATTTCGAAAAATGACAAAAAAAAACAAAACCTTTAAAAACATTTCAGTAATTTCAAAAAATTCGAAAATATCAAGTTTCAAACATAACGAAAATTTCCAAAATTTCTAATATTTTAGGTTTCAATAATTTCGAAAAAATGACAAAAAAAACAAAAATTAAAAAAAAAAAACAAAACATTTAAAAACATTTCAGGAATTTCAAAAAATTCGAAAATTTCAAGTTTCAAAAATATCAAAAATTTCCAAGATTTTGAATATTTTAGGCTTCAATAATTTCGAAAAATGACAAAAAAACAAGAATTTCAAAAAAAGCACCTTTAAAAATTTGAAGTTTCAAAATTATCAAAGATTTCTAAAACTTTGAATATTCTTGCTTTCAATAATTTCGAAAAATGACAAAAAAAACGAAAATTTCAAAAAACCAAACCGTTAAAAACATTTTAGGAATTTCAAAAAATTCAAAAATTTCAAATTTCAGAAATTACGTAAATGTATAAAATTTCGAATATTTTAGGTTTTAATAATTTCGAAAAATGACAAAAAAAACAAAACCTTTAAAAACATTTCAGTAATTTCAAAAAATTCGAAAATATCAAGTTTCAAACATAACGAAAATTTCCAAAATTTCGAATATTTTAGGTTTCAATAATTTCGAAAAAATGACAAAAAAAAACAAAAATTAAGAAAAAAAAACAAAACATTTAAAAACATTTCAGGAATTTCAAAAAATTTGAAAATTTTAAGTTTCAAAAATAACGAAAATTTCTAAAATTTTGAATATTTTAATTTTAAATAATTTCGAACAATTATAAAATAAAATAAAAAATAAAAAAAATCAAAACATTTCAGGAACTTCAAAAAATTCGAAAATTTCAAGTTTCAAAAATGACAAAAATTTCCAAGATTTTGAATATTTTAGGTTTCAATAATTTCGAAAAATGACAAAAAAAACAAGAATTTCAAAAAAAAGAACACCTTTAAAAACATCAGGAATTTCAAAAAAATTCGAAAATATAAAGTTTCAAACATAACGAAAATTTCCAAAATTTCTAATATTTTAGGTTTCAATAATTTCGAAAAATGACAAAAAAAACAAAACCTTTAAAAACATTTCAGGAATTTCAAAAAATTTGAAAATTTTAAGTTTCAAAAATAACGAAAATTTCTAAAATTTTGAATATTTTAGTTTTAAATAATTTCGAACAATTATAAAAAAAAAACAAAAAATAAAAAAAATCAAAACATTTCAGGAACTTCAAAAAATTCGAAAATTTCAAGTTCCAAAATAACGAAAATTTCCAAGATTTTGAATATTTTAGGTTTCAATAATTTCGAAAAATGACAAAAAAAAACAAGAATTTAAAAAAAAAGAAAAGCTTTAAAAACATTTCAGGAATTTCAAAAAAATTAGAAAATTTGAAGTTTCAAAATTATCAAAGATTTCTAAAATTTTGAATATTTTTGGTTTCAATAATTTCGAAAAACGACTAAAAAAACAAAAATTTCAAAAAACCAAACCTGTAAAAACATTTTAGGAATTTCAAAAAATTCAATTTCAAATTTCAGATATAACGAAAATGTCTAAAATTTTGAATATTTTAGGTTTCAATAATTTCGAAAAATACAAAAAAAACAAAAATTAAGAAAAAAACAACATTTAAAAACATTTCAGGAATTTCAAAAAATTTGAAAATTTTAAGTTTCAAAAATAACGAAAATTTCTAAAATTTTGAATATTTTAGTTTTAAATAATTTCGAACAATTATAAAAAAAAAACAAACAATAAAAAAAATCAAAACATTTCAGGAACTTCAAAAAATTCGAAAATTTCAAGTTTCAAAAATATCAAAAATTTCCAAGATTTTGAATATTTTAGGTTTCAATAATTTCGAAAAATGACAAAAAAAACAAAAATTTCAAAAAAAAAACCGTTAAAAACATTTTAGGAATTTCAAAAAATTTAAAAATTTCAAATTTCAGATATAACAAAAATGTCTAAAATTTGGAAAATTTTAGGTTTCAATAATTTCAAAAAATGACAAAAAAAAACAAAACCTTTAAAAACATTTCAGTAATTTCAAAAAATTCGAAAATTACACGTTTCAAAAATAACAAAAATTTTCAAGATTTTGAATATTTTAGGTTTCAATAATTTCGAACAATGACAAAAAAAAACAAGAATTTCAAAAAAAGAAAACCTTTAAATACATTTCAGGAATTTCAAAAAAATTAAAAAATTTGAAGTTTCAAAATTATCGAAGATTTCTAAAATTTTGAATATGTTTGGTTTCAATAATTTCGAAAAATGACAAAAAAAAACAAAAATTTCAAAAAAAAACCGTTAAAAACATTTTAGGAATTTCAAAAAATTCAAAAATTTCAAATTTCAGATATAACGAAAATGTCTAAAATTTGGAAAATTTTGGGTTTTAATAATTTCGAAAATTTAAAAAAAAAATAACCAAAAATTAAAAAAAAAAACAAAACGTTTAAAAATATTTCAGGAATTTCAAAAAATTCGAAAATTTCAAGTTTCAAAAATAACGAAAAATTTCCAATATTTTAGGTTTCAATAATTTCGAAAAAAGTTTGTTACCATAAATTCGTAATAATTTCTATTAAAAAAGGTTTATAATTCTTTATATTAATTATAACAATAACAAAAAAAATTAAAGAAACGTCTATGGATAAAATATATTTTTATATAACACAAGCACTTCCCTAACAAGTAAACTTAAACAACTTATTTATAAGAGATTCATGAAGCACTTATATCTCCATGCCTAAAACGGAGTAACCAACACCAACCCCAATTCCGAAAAGTAAAGACAGAGTTTTTTCCCCATTTATTTACACAACCGACGAGAATATAGGAAAATTGACTCAACACCAGATGTTCACACCTTCTACCCGAAAATCCCAAAAGTTTGAGTTGGCGTTTAGACCACATACAAGGGGTTCAGAAATTTAGTCTCCAATAATAATCTTGCCAAAAGGAATCTGGTACAAAAAAGTGTTTTTTTTAACCAAAAATAAATTTAAATATTTATGCTGAAATAGTTTTTAAATTATCTGATATGGAGTTGAGAAGTCACTACAAAATCTAAAACATAAAATTTTTCAGAACTAGTTATTTTTTTTAATTTTTATTCTTAGCGGTGATAATAATTTTATGTTAAATCTGTTTATTACACTAGTGGGCCATATTAAATTTTACCTTCATTAGTTTTCCGGTTTAACTTTCCCGGTCCCATTAAAGAGATATCGATGGAAATATCCATTTTGAGGCCCCCCAAGAAGATTGAAACCATTTTCAGAGTAATGTCTATCTGTGTGTATGTGTGTTTGTGTGTCTGTGTGTAATCTTCCACGATAACTGCCGTACGGTTTGACCCATGATTTTAGGATATCCTAATTGTAGTTATATAATGTGTTCTTGTACTATTTTTGTATTTTTTTGGCTTTATTTTGCCTTAATTTACCTTTTTTTTTTTATTTTTTTAGCCTTTATACCCCTTTTTGTGCTTTTTTTTTTAATTTTTGGACTTTATTGGCCTTTTGAGCTTTTTGCCCTTTTTATCTTGGACTTTATTGGCCTTTTGAGCATTTTGCCCATTTTGTCTTAAATTGTCTCTATTTTGCCTTTTTTGTTTTACTTTCCTTTTTTTGGCTTTTTTTTGCTTTTTTAATTATTTTTAGTTTTATTTTACTTTTTTGTCCATTCTGACCTTTTTTGGCGTTTTTTTGCTTTTTTCCCTTTACTTTGGATTTTTTGCTGATTTTTGTTTTACCCTTTTTTCTTTATACTGCTTTTATTAGGTCTCTTTTTTTTGCTTTATTTTGTATTTTTTCCTTTTGTTATGTTACCTTTGTTGCTCTTTATCTTTTTCTAAATCTTTGCCTCTTTTTTCCAATTTTTACAAATTGTATCCAGATTTTCATCGTATTTTTGATTTTTGCCTATTTTCACTATTTTTTTATTATAGTTTTAATTTTTGCTGAAATTTAGCCATTCTTTATCATTTTTAACAATTTTTTGAAAATAATTTTTTATCTATTTAATATTTTTTCATTTCCATTAATTTTTGCGCATTTTTGCAATATTTATCCATTTTTTTTCAGCAATTTACTTCATTTTTACAGCATTTTACTTTTCCATTCAGGAATTTTGTATTTTTTTAATTAAAATAATTCTAATTTCCACAGAAGAGCCGGGAAAGTTCTAGGGTGACATATCCGATTTTTTCTTTTTGATATTTGTTCCCTAATTGCATCATCAAGCGGTCTTTTAGACCTTAGTCCAAGTTTCGGATTGCCTCGGGCGCCACCTTCCGTTTATAGGGTGTAGTCCACTTGCACTGGCAGCGCCAGTGGAGGAAAAAATACTTTAGGGGCCGTATGACATCAACTAGAATCTTGGCAACCAGATGGGCAGAATTTACTTACCTTACTGGGGTTGGGTACACGGTTCTTTATTGAACAGCTGGCGCGGTGGTTGGATGACGATTCTGGACTTTGGTACAATTGGAATCAGCTTCGCTCTCTTTAGTTTAACCTGTCTATAAAGGACAAGGGACCACCACTGTTACTACAATTGGGACGGCCACAGCAACTACCGACAACGAATTTAATCGTCCTACTCGATAAGAAGTTCGGTGTCTAAGAATCACGGTCGCGAGTGTCTCCATCTATCCATTTTACATTCGATACTTCTAGCCCTTCCTATAATTTTGACTTAATTCTATTAAAGCGTAATTTTTATGGAAATTAATGTAACTTCGTTACAACGGGATAATATCTGTAGAAATTTAATTTTAGGTGTCTTTTTTTGTAGATGAAACAACTTATTTTTACTTTCCCATTAGATTATACTATAGTATTTGTTATAATTAGCGTTTATTCCTCATTAATTCAATTACCAGAATTGTGATCATTCGTATAGGTCAAAGAGTTGGAATTATATTTAAATTGAAAGAGATTTTCTGACTGTTTAAAATTACTAATCTAAATTTTTTTTAACACGTTTGCGACAGCACCTGATTTTGGAAGTATTCCCTGTAGCCGAAGATTTTTTTTAACTATATTATGTGAAATCTGTGAGATAATTTGTGACACTGTTTTTTCTATTTTTGAGTAATTTTGAGAGGGCGACACCGTAGGTACACGTCGGCTCTAAGTAATAATTTTAACTTCCAGCCGAAGTGTACCACCGGTGGCCACTGATAAAAATGCTACAATTTCTTCATTATTTTTTTGTTACAGATATTGAGCGAAAATGACTTCTAGAGGGAAAAAACTTGTTCAGTTAGTTGTGGCTGAGGTGTTACCTAGCACTTCGAAGATACCATCTCCTGGAGGACAACAAAATACTTCAAGGAATTTTATTGAAGAGAAGGAATATAATGTTCATCATCCATCCCCATCAAATGTTCAAGAAATAGACCCAACCCCACCTGCTTCTAGGGCATTACCAATTGAAGAACATCAAAAAAGACTGCCAAGCTGTTCGATAGTGGAAGAGGATGCTAATCAGCCATCCACGTCAACTTCTCAAGGAGTAGACGCATCTTCGCGTACTAGTTCATGTCTTCGTCGTAGAAGGCAACCATCAACTCCTCGACAATTTTCCTCTTCCAATGAAGAGGATTCCGATCCATTTGCAGATTCAGGGGAATCATACAGTCCTTCTGATAAGTCAGTTAACGAGGGAGACAAGATTGACGAGGAAGACGAAAACTCTGACACTGACAGCTACTGCTGTTGAGGAAAATGAACCTACACAAGACAATTTGTCCTCAGAAACGGATATATAGGGACCTTGTACGAATGTACCTATTAGTTTCCAATTCTCTGGACAAGGAGGTTTGAAAAATTATGATATGAATGTGACAGATGTGTATTATAGGCATTTCGTCATCGATGAAGTATTAGATCTCATAGTCACAGAAACTTATCGCTATGCTGCTCAGTTTCTTGCATCTCAAAATCTTCGACAATGATCAATTTTCCGTCTGTGGAAACCTACTGACAGAACGGAGATAAAGTGGGTCCTTACCGTTCTCAAGATCAATCCGTTTATATTGGTCGAAAAATGATATTTATTGGCATAAACTTATTCCAAAGATTATGCCATGAGACAGATTCGACATGCTTATGAAATTTTATCATTTATCAGACAATGAAGATCCTTCTGCAAATAATGACAGGTTATTCAAATTACGAAAAGTTACAGAAATGGTATGCCAGAATTTCAAAGACATCTTTTCCCCAGGTGAAAGAACTGTGATAGATGAAACAATGGGGCGCTTAGTATTTAGACAGTATCTTCCGGCAAAAGCTTACAAAGTCGGGATCAAGCTATACAAAATTTACACCCCGGAGGGTTATACGTTCGATTTGCGTATTTATGCACGAAAAAATAATGTAAACGTTCCTGAACAAGGACATACCTACACTATTTGCCTCCCTCCTATAGTACTACAGAAGGAAAGGACATTGTACATAGACAATTATTACATAAGCTTGAAAATATGTAAAGATCTTCTTTCATCCAGTTCTTATGTTTGTGGAACGCTGAAATCCAATAGAAAAGGAAATCCCCAGACAGTGTGCTAAAAGAAACTTAGAAAGGGCAAAATATATGGGGAGCAAAATCAGGACGGAATACGTGGAGTGAAATGGGTTGACAAACGTAGTATTCTAATGATGAGTACAGTGCCTAGCCATACGGCAGACTTACAGGTCGGAAAAATCGGAAAGGAGAGGATGTTGCAAAACCTCCTGCTGTAAATAAGGCCAAAAATGGAGTAGACGTGTCGGACCAAATGTCATCCTATTATAGCTGCCTCAAAAAAATAGTCAAATGGTATAAGAAGGTTTCATTCGTGGTATTTTTTGGCGTTGCAAATAGTTGAGTGAGTTACAACAATTTTGGTAACAATCCGAGAAATTTGGACATCCTTCAAGTTCGGAAAAGGACGAGGACAGCTATAAAGACAAGAGGACAATATTGAGGCCGAGGATCAAACACAAACACAACCTCCACGACTATCTATGGCAATATGTAAAATGTTGAAATATGAAGGAACGACCAGGCAAAGCCGAAAAAGATGTAGATAATGCTACAAAAAAATGTATGCTGAGAAAGAGCTCAAGAAAGCTCGCAGTAAAGCAAAAAGGGTTATTACATTTTGTGACGATTATCCAGGTAAACCGACACTGTGTTTGCCGTGTTTCAATGAAATTCATAAATGACTCTCTTTCGGTGAATTTCTGATTTATTTTGTATTTGATTTATTAGGTCCTTTTATATACTATTTTATTTTCTTTTCTTTGTTTTATTATAGTTATATTGAAACTTGACCTATAGAATACACTTATGTACCTACTCAAATGTCTTAGGTATTATTTGATTTACTAAATTGGATATAATAAATACTTTGCGTTTTGAGTGTTTTATCAAAAAACAACATCAATTGGTGCCAGATGCGCCACCGGTGTAACACCCACTTACGTATACCTATTCTACAGCAGTAGGCTCGATATTGCATGAATTTCTCTTATCCGTACAAAATAATCGTAGTTAGAAATAGTTTATATCAATGTACCACCGGTGGACACTCCGTCTGTAAGTAATACATGCGGTGCTCCACCGGTGGCGCACTTCGTCGTGAACGTGTTAATATGAATTAAGTAAATATTTCTCTATAATTATATTTGCAATGTTTAAAAAAAAATATGGAAGAAAACAAAAAATATGAAAATAATTTGTCAAGATTTGACTGTAATAATTGATTCTTGTACGTGCACGATATTTCGAGTATTTGAAATTCGTCATTTGGAGCACGGTCCATTTGGATGTGGAAATGGAAGTAATAAAAAGGGTGGCAGATGCTTTAGCACTGCTAAAGCCACCTCGAAATAGCCACTTCATCAGGGTAGAAGTATTAATAGCTCAACGTGTGCTGCTTGCATTAAATTTTCGGGGAAGTAATTATGCGACTACTCGCTTCGCTTCATGAATTATTGTTCTATAAAATTTTATTTCACCTTTAGTTTGGTAAAGGGAAAAAGTATAAAATGTAACTTTTTAAGACGATTTTATGTATAAATGTAACGTAATTGGGACAAATCATAAAATGAATAGTAGTTGGAAAAATAATACTAGTTTACAATTTTTCTCTTAATTACAAAAGTACAAAACAATGCTCATAATCAAGTAAAAATCAAGTAAAATGTATTTGATTATTTTTTGTTAGCGATTTTGTTGAAGTTATACGATCAACAAATAACCCAAAAAATTTTTAACACTTTAAATTTCCCGGTATTCTTGGCAGATGAATAATTTGGAAACAGATCACCAGATGGAACCAAATTTATGTCCAATATCTCATATTAAAATGTTATCATGACAGCCACCCTAAATTTCCATTATTCGTACAAACAGAGCCATCTAGGGCTTTGATCACAAAATACAAAAGCAAGTTTATCTTAAAACATTTATGTGGAACGTCTATAGTAAATGGTCTTTGATCTGTATAAGCCGCAGGAAAATAAAAATGGCATAAGTACACTAAGATCATTGAAATTTGAAATATAGTTTTGATAGTAGTTCTTTTGACATTTTAACTTTTAAATGATTTTTGAGATGCCAAATTTTGAAAAATTATATTTTTTGATTATTCCAAAATTGCAAATACCTAGTATGCCCACAACTCATCAAACAAAAACGCTACCTGAAAATGCTAATACAATTCTGACGAATCCAAAAAGATTTTTCCGTAATCCTTTTCTAAATTTTTTAAGAGATTTCAGAAAATCGCATAAAAATAAATTAGACATGGCGGAAATAACGAAAAGAGCAGCACAACTTTGGAGATTAATGAATACGAGAGAAAAATCGCCGTATATAATACAAACGAAAAAAGCACCAAAAATTAGAAAAAAAAGCCCGTTACCAGTGATTAGAAGAAGAGTAAGAAAACGTAAAAAATTCTCTATTGGGTCTGTTGATACTAGTACTAAAATTAACTGTGATGCAAATGAAGTAAATAACGTTTCTCTAAATTTGAATACATGTAGTTTTAAAAATAAAATTAAAAATAACAATTAATGATCTAAAAAATTTCAATTTAATAAATATTTGTTTTTTGTAAGCTCATATAACGAAGAGAATGAATAATAAAATAAATTTCATGTCGTGACAAAGGTGTTGTTTCTGAAGTGAAAATTCACGAGTTCACGTGACGAACTAATGTGTTCTCACCTTAATTTATACCAAACTGGTGTGCTCTCCCCTGTACATAAAATGGGTGCGTTTTGTTGATTCTAATCGGAATTTAGTTTTAATAAAAGTGTCGTTTTGTTCATGCATAGTTTCACTTGTCATTCTTTTTATTTGATATGAAGTCATGTCGGAAGTGATTGTAGCGAGAAAAAAGAAATGTCAAAAAATATATTTCAGTCAGTTGAGAATAATAAAAATTTTTTTATTTCGGCAGCATGTTTTAAATATGGGATGAATTGTTGATTTTAATTTGTTGATAAAAGTGATGTTGTAATAAATGTGATTTATGCTCAATTCTTTTTATTATGGATTAGTTTTACGAATATAATTTGAAATATATCAAAAAGTTAAATATTAATTAAAAAAAATTTTGGGCGCCTGTCTAATTGATTTTTTGTCTACGATATATTTCAAAATCCGTCTTTTCTTTCTTTTTGTGGATTTAAGGAAATTAAACTCATTATATTTGTTTTATTTTATAAGAAAAATTTAACAACACTTCAGAGACTTTTTCTTTTATTTTTCGGGAAAATTTAACTTATCTTATTTTGTTCTTGTCTTCGAGTTTCTTGGAAAAATTTTCTGGATCCAGCAGTAAAATATGTCAAGCCAACAGTAGGTTATGATCCAGTAAGAAAAGAAAACTCGTTCCAAACGACTCGTTCAAAGTAAATAACTTGTTTCAAAAAAGGACTCGTTTAAAATGAAAAACGTTCAGTCCAAAAAAAAATGTTCTGTCCAAAAAACCCTAAAAGTTCACATAAATAAATGACCAGATTTCGTGGTCTCTGTTTAAAAAAAAAGAATATAAAACAATGATAATATTTATGTATAATACATGAATTTTTATGACAAAATATGAAATATAAAATAATCAAAGTGAATTAAAGTTTAAGACAATCTGTAAAAACAAATTAAGAATAGATTCTCTTTTTGTAAATGACACGGAAAGAGCACCACAAACATCATATATTTTATATTAATATTTAATATAAAATATACTTAAATGTAACAAAATTTATATACCGGCAAAAAAAAGAATTAAAAATAACAGTAAATAAAAGTTAAAGCGTCGAAATTATTAAAAATGATAACAGAAGACATAAGTGAATATATAATATAATATAATATAATAAAAGATATAAACTATTATAAGTTGACTGTTCTGACTGATGAGGTAAAGAGAAGGATTGTTGGCATGGGATAGACATTTTATAGCCATATCAAAAAGAGAGGGAAGTCAAGATAAGTTGAGAAAGGAACACGACACAAGGAAATTAAGAAGGGATATCAAGCGAGTATCAAATTAAAATATACTGAGCAGAGAAATAATAAAAATACAGGGTGGTACAGGAAAAAAAACGTAACAGGGATAATAATAATTTTTTGTAGTTACATCAAGTTATATTAACTGTAAACAGCTGCAAATTTTAAGTGAAGTCTTTAATCCGGGTACCAAAGTTTTGTGTCTTCTTTTTATACCTTCTTAATGGAGAAATTTAATATGCTATTACCTTTAACAAAAATATAGACAAAAACTCATAGATCGGTCAAAAAATAATTGAAATCGGTCAATAAACATCGCATAAATCTATAATATAAGCGGCAAAGTCCTGACTAATTGACTGATTGACTGACATAGAATCAACGCACAGCAAAATCTATTTAACTCAGAGACTTGAAATTTTGAGTATATATTCTGTTCATAATATAGACCCACTAAGAAAGGATTTTGCGAAATTTTGATTTTAAGGGGTAGAAAATGGCGAAAAATCAGTGGCTTACATATAATAAGTATATCTAATATGTTGACGCAAAATAAATAAAAATAGGAAAAAAAGGGTAAAATAGGGAAAATAGGACAAAAAAGCAAAAGAAGTCAAAAAAATATATATACGATGGTTTGTTTTTTAGGGGAAAATAGGGGAAAATAGGGGAGAATAGGGGAAAATAGGAAAAAATAAGGAAAATAGAAAAAAATTATAAAAAACAGGAACAAATAGAAAGAAGAAAAATATTAAAATAGAAAAAATACGGAAAAATAGCGAAATATAGGGAAAATAGGAAAACATATTGGGAAATAGTGAAAAAAGGAAAAATGGACAAAAATGGAAAAATGGAGAAAAAAAGAAAATATATGGAAAAAGTACGGGAAAACTGGCAAAATTGGGGAATAATACAAAAAAATGGAGAAATTGGGTCAAAATACGCAAAAAGGCACAAATAGAGAAAAATAAGAAAAAATAGGGTAAAATGGGGAAAATAGAGTAAAATAGGGAGAAAAAGAGGAATTAGAGACAAATAGAGCAAAAGAGAGAAACATATGGGAAAATTGTGAAAAATAGAGAAAATATGGAAAAATGGAGTAAAGGAATTTTGTGAAAAATAGAGAAAATATGGAAAATGGAGAAAAGGAAAAAACTGGGGATAAAGTAGGGAAAAACAGGGAAAAATACAGGAAAATTGGAACGAATAAGGAATAATAAGGAAAAATAGGGACTTTAAGGGACAAATATTGAAAAATAAAGAAAAATTATTAAAACAGGAAAAAATAGAGAAAAATGTAAAAAATAGAAAAATAGGGAAAATTAGCGAAATATAGGGATAAAGGGGGAAAATAGCGAAAAATAAAAAAAAGAATGGGTAAAACGGGAAAAAACACTTCAGAATAGGAAAATTAGAGAAAAATATTGAAACATGAGATAATAGTAAAAAATACAATTTTTTTACCAATTTTCGTAATTTTTTTAATTATCGAATAATTTTTTAAATGTTTAATATTTGAAACATTTTGATATTTTTGAAATATTTTCAATTAACCCAATAAATTTGTTTTTTTGAAATTTTCGATATATTTTAGAAATTTTTGAATATTTGCTTTTTGAAATTTTCAAAAAAAGTTGTGAAATTTCAAATTATTTTTTGATATAAGTATTTCTGAAATTTTCGAATAATTTTTAAATGGTTTTTGAAACTTGACATTTTTGAAATATTTTCAATTAATCCAATTAATTTGTTTTTTTGAAATTTTCGATATATTTTAGAAATTTTTGAATATTTGCTTTTTGAAATTTTCAAAAAAAATTGTGAAATTTCAAATTATTTTTCGATATAATTATTTCTGAAATATTCGAATAATTTTTTAATGTTTTTGAAACTTTTGACATTTTTGAAATATTTTCAATTAATCCAATAATTTTGTATTTATATAATAATAATTAATTAATCGAATAATTTTGTTTTTTGAAATTTTCGATATATTTTAGAATTTTTTGAATATTTGCTTCTTGAAATTTTCGAAAAAAATTGTGAAATTTCAAATCTTTTTTTGATATAAGTATTTCTGAAACTTTCGAATAATTTTTTAATGGTTTTTGAAACTTTTGACATTTTTGAAATATTTTCAATTAATCGAATAATTTTTTTTTTGAAATGTTTGATATATTTTAAAAAATTTTGAATATTTGCTTTTTGAAATTTTCGAAAAAAATTGTGAAATTTCAAATTATTTTTTGATATAAGTATTTCTGAAATTTTCGAATAATTTTTTAATGTTTTTTGAAACTTGATATTTTTGAAATATTTTCAATTAATCCAATTAATTTGTTTTTTTGAAATTTTCGATATATTTTAGAAATTTTTGAATATTTGCTTTTTGAAATTTTCAAAAAAAATTGTGAAATTTCAAATTATTTTTCGATATAATTATTTCTGAAATATTCGAATAATTTTTTAATGTTTTTGAAACTTTTGACATTTTTGAAATATTTTCAATTAATCCAATAATTTTGTATTTATATAATAATAATTAATTAATCGAATAATTTTGTTTTTTGAAATTTTCGATATATTTTAGAATTTTTTGAATATTTGCTTCTTGAAATTTTCGAAAAAAATTGTGAAATTTCAAATCTTTTTTTGATATAAGTATTTCTGAAACTTTCGAATAATTTTTTAATGGTTTTTGAAACTTTTGACATTTTTGAAATATTTTCAATTAATCGAATAATTTTTTTTTTGAAATGTTTGATATATTTTAAAAAATTTTGAATATTTGCTTTTTGAAATTTTCGAAAAAAATTGTGAAATTTCAAATTATTTTTTGATATAAGTATTTCTGAAATTTTCGAATAATTTTTTAATGTTTTTTGAAACTTGATATTTTTGAAATATTTTCAATTAATCGAATAATTTTTTTTTGAAATGTTTGATATATTTTAAAAATTTTTTGAATATTTGCTTTTTGAAATTTTCAAAAAAAATTGTGAAATTTCAAATTATATTTCGATATAAGTATTTCTGAAATATTCGAATATTTTTTTAATGTTTTGCAAACTTTTGAAATTTTTGAAATATTTTCAATTAATCGAATAATTTTTTTTTTGAAATGTTTGATATATTTTAAAAAATTTTGAATATTTGTTTTTTGAAATTTTCAAAAAAAGTTGTGAAATTTCAAATTATTTTTTGATATAAGTATTTCTGAAATTTTCGAATAATTTTTTAATGTTTTTTGAGACTTTTGACATTTTTAAAATATTTTCAATTAATCGAATAATTTTGTATTTATGTAATAATTAATTAATCGAATAATTTTGTTTTTTGAAATTTTCGATATATTTTAGAAATTTTTGAAAATTTGCTTCTTGAAATTTTCAAAAAAAATTGTGAAATTTCAAATTATTTTTCGATATAATTATTTCTGAAATATTCGAATAATCTTTTAATGTTTTGGAAACTTTTGACATTTTTGAAATATTTTCAATTAATCGAATAATTTTTTTTTTGAAATGTTTGATATATTTTAAAAATTTTGAATATTTGCTTCTTGAAATTTTCAAAAAAAATTGTGAAATTTCAAATTATTTTTTGATATAAGTATTTCTGAAATTTTCGAATAATTTTTTAATGTTTTTTGAAACTTGATATTTTTGAAATATTTTCAATTAATCGAATAATTTTTTTTTGAAATGTTTGATATATTTTAAATATTTTTTGAATATTTGCTTTTTGAAATTTTCGAAAAAAATTGTGAAATTTCAAATTATTTTTTGATATAAGTATTTCTGAAATTTTCGTATAATTTTTTGAAATTTGTAAATATTTTTAATTAATCGAATAATTTGAAGATTTCTAAAATTTTCTATATATTTAGAAATGTACTTTTGAAATTATCGAAATTTTTTAATTTCTAGATGTTTTTATTTATTTTATTTTTTGAAATTTTGGAATTTTTTGATATATTTTCGAAATTTTTGATTTTCTTAAAACTCAGTTGTGTTTTTAAATTTTTGAAATTTATTACGATCAATTTTATTGATGTTTTATTTAAATTGTGTCAAAATTCAACCAATACCAAAATGTTTTCAATACATTTGTCTCAGTATTACCTAAATTTTCAGTTTTGTTCATAAAAAAAAATGGTAAACTTCTGCATTATACGTGCTCAAATACGAATTTAAGTATTTTTCGTTTTATGCCATATGCAAAAAAAAATAATATTGATGCTGTCAACAATCTATAAAAAATTTGGATTTATCTTTATTTAATAAAAAAAAAAACAGATAATTTATATATAATCTCTTCTAAGACCATCATAATCAGATTTATTTAATCTCAATTCGTTAGCTTCATCTTTATCATAATAGTTAACAATTTCTTGTTTATTTTTTAACTGTTTATTGAACGGCATGTCTCTATTATCTGATTCTTGTAGTTGAGAATTTTTATTTTGTACTTTATGAGCATTTTTTATTTTTTGAAATTTATGTTGTGATGCTAATTTTTGATCGATTTTTACTGATGATTTCGATATGCACGGTCGTTTAACTCCCTTTACGGCCTGAAATACTTTAGTCTTTTTCCTCTTCTGTTTCGGTGCTGCTTGTTTAGATATCGATATATAATACTGTTTTTCATTTTCATCTAGATTTCTCCACATTTGAGCACCTCTTTTGATGAGCTCGGTAGCCCGTAACTTCAATTTGTTGTTTTTTCTGTATTCCCCCATGAAGGTTAAAAACGGATTTTTAAAAATTTTTGACGGAACTCGCCGAGATGGAATCTTGTTTCTTATGTTAGAAATTTGGCTTGCTGAACGTCTAGAATCCATATTTTACCGAAATTTTTATAATTCTCTAGCAAATATGCTTGACATGTTAAAAAAAAGAGACTTATTTATAGAAAGAACTGTCAAACATTGTTTCTTATCAATAAAAATATGTTTGAAGGATTTCATTTGCACTGAAATGTTGTCAATATAAGTGGTCTACGGTCTAATCAGATAAAATTAAATAAAAGAAGAAATTTTTAAATCAAAATGATTGACAGAAATTACCATGAAAAAGAATTATTAAGGTCCTTTTAGACGATTATTTGAGTGTGTCTAATTGTTGTAGTTTTGGTCTTAGCGCTTAAGGAACCAAGAAAGAAAAAAGTAAGTGGAGGGCAGTGTTGCCAATCTGCGGGTAATTACCCGATTTTCGGGTATTTTCTTACTTTGTGGGTATTTCAAATTTGCGGGTAAAATTCGGATAATTCTTTCCATCTTCATCTCATGTCAATTGTTCATTGTTTTGATGTTTTGTGGGAGTGAGGCTACTACCAGTTATAAAAACTATGGGGTTCAGTGAGTCTTACTGGTCACGTGAATAAGCTATTCCAACCAACAAAAAAAGCATATGAAAAAGGCATAAAAAATATTTTTAATAAAATATCGGTTCGGTTCGGTTTCGGTTCATCTTAAACATTTCGGTTTCGGTCCGGTTTTCGGTTAATAACGGTTCGGTCCGGGTCCCTGTCTGTCAACACCGCTTTCAGAGGTTCGTTATGTTCCCTAACCTAAACATTTAGGGTTTAGGTTGGATACAACTTCTCTCTCTAATGCTACATCTATCCTACCATATCTTTGGCATTCATTCAAATTTGTTGCTAAATTCTTGACAGATCTCGATACTGCATTTAATGTCCAATATAGTGCAAGTTATCTTCGATTTGACAGAATATTTTGCTGCTATTAGCGTCACATTTTTTTATAACAATTCTAATTATATTTCATTAGTGTGCAGTTAAATTTTTGATCGTGTAAATATTTCGTTTCATTTGCAAAAGAATCAGTTTGCTTCTTACCCAGATCACTTAGTCATGTTCTTAGTTTACAATTGAATCAGATTAAAAATTAGCTGGATCACTTCTATCAGAAGTGATCGTTGAAGTTAAATAAGCAAATTATCATGAGCTACAACAAAAAAATAAGTAATAATACACAGCTGGGAGTAACGAAACTAAAACTTTACTATTTAGTAACGCGTTACTAAATTACCGCTACAGCTATCTAATTTCTCAAAAAATACATAAAAATAGTAATTAGTTTGCATTGAACACACTTGGCAACACTTCCACATGATTCACGTCAAATGTCAAAGTTAAATAGAAAATAGCCCTGGCAGCTGAGGCCTCAAAAAGGAAAAAAAAGAAGAATATTATTTATTCTCCATTTAAGATTTAAGCTCTTGTTTGTGTTCGCAATTTCTCTTGTACTCTGTTGTATACATTAATACAATTAAGTTCTTATTTTTAGTCTTCACACAGAACATTTTTTTAGTAAATCTGACAAACACTTTAAATTGTAAATGGGTAAAATGCGGTTATTTAGGAATACCCTGTGGGTAAAATCGGGTATTTTGGGTCAAAGTTGCGGGTATTTTGTTGATTTGTCATTGGCAACACTGGTGGAGGGTAATACTTCGTTTTTAGGGATCATGCGATTTAAAAAAAAGGGATCTTACGTATTTAGGTCTCCTAAATTTAAAAAAAAGGGATCTTACGTATTTAGGTCTCCTAAACACGAATCCGAAATCAAAATATAGCGCTCTCAAGTAGTTTCGGAGATCCAGCCCTATTTTGTTCACTATTTGGCAGCTCAAATGTCTGTTATTGAAAAAACACAAATTTCTTCCTAATTATTAACAAAACACTACAAATGCTTTTATTTACTTATTTTCAGCACTTTTTAATGGAAAAAACTACTATTTTTCAAAAAATTCACTCTAATTTGAATTTTAGACAGATCACTACAGTTGGGTTAATCAGCTGACAATTATGTCTATTATTTTTTATTTATAGAATGTTGGCAATCGTGACTACATGATTGTTCGTTTGACTCTATCGGTTCTTGCTGGATTTTTGATATCCATTCTCAAATGAAATATCTACCATACTCTTGGTAACTTTTTTAATTGTATTTCTGAACGAAATCATAAAAAAATGGATCTCACAATAAAATTAAGGACGGCAAATTTTTATTCTTTTTTGTTATATTCTGTTATAATGGTAACCGTTACCATGGTAACCTATAAACAAAAATCCTAGTTCAAGGTATTTGCAGAAATACTGGATAAGGTAATAAACGTCGGCCGGATGCGCTCGCTTCGCTCGCGTTGCAGATGCATATAAAATGTACTGTAAGTGCAGAAAAACTAGCTGATCTAGAGTCATCCCAAATTTTTTATGTCAAATTTTAATAGATAGATAATAAAAATGACAATATATGTCACTATTACGTTAAAATTAACACGTTTTGAAATAATCCCAATAAACAGATGAACGTTTTTTTAAAGTGAACCCATGACGGAACGTTAATTTTTCGGGCAAATGTCGCTCATTTCGATGTTAATTTTAACCAAATTCCCGAAGTTAATTTGACTATATTCAGTAACTAGATTTTAACGTTTACCATATCTTTTGTTTAGACTGTGTTTAGTAACGTAATATAAACGTATAATAAACGTATATTTTACGTATTGTATTTAGGTGCTTTTACTTGATTTAAATAGTTGAATAAAACGTTTTTTACTGGTTATTAATAACGTAATATAAACGTTTATTGAAAGTTACATTTTTACCTCTTTTATTTAGGTTTTATTTACGTTTTTGGTAACGTAAATTAAACGTTTAAAGAGGTAACATTTTCAGGTGTCAAGACTGTCCAGACAGAGAGAGTAAGTTTTTCAAAACTATACCAACCATTAGCATACACGTTTCATCCTTATAGGAATCATCACATTAGTATCACTTTGTCAGAATTCATAGTTTCAAAAACCAACTCTGTATACCCAACTAATTTTATGTAAATAAAAATGATAGATAGTAACACCATCTTTGGAAAACCAAAAATGGATCCAGAAGACTACTACGAACAGCCATTAAAGAACCTGTATAAACTAGTACAGGGAACAAGGTTGATGGACTGGGTGTAGTAGACAAAAAAACGGGAGATAACGCAATAAGCCCACGAGGCTGCAGTGAATCTAGTTGTAAAGAATAGTCCCGGAAGAAAAAAATACCATCTAGGTTGATGGTTACCACTTACACAGTCACTTATTGGCATACAACCCTCAAGCAAAATTATTTGAGTTGAAAAGGCGTCAGGTGTGTTAGGAATATTTAAACAACGTGAAATACACCTGAGAATCAGAAGGTTAAGATGACGATACCATTTCAACCAAAAAACCCCCCATTTATCATTGCTTACAGACGTTATTTAAAAGGTTGAAAAACGTAAGTAGCAAAACGTTATTGATACAACGTATAACAGTACGTTAATATGATATAGTTGCAATAAACTCCTTCATTCGACTAAAATAACACTGTTACAGGTTTTAAAAATACAAAATACAAAATCACAACTACATACAGATGTCTACGTCTTAAAACAAACTAAAAAATATGAGTCTGTTCAACGTATAACGTTAAAATAACTTTTAAACATTTTAAAAACAAGAATTTCACGTACGTTTGTTTATTGGGGAGGGTCTCCAAAGTTTCAAAAATGGGTTAGACAGTTTCAGGCCACAGCGTTTAATTTGTAAAGACAGAAATTTAAGTATATTTTATTTTATAGAAAAGAGGTTTAAATTATGTGCTTAAATCGAAATCCTTCCATTTCCCCACAATCAGCCATCCTTTGGGGCGATTCCGATGTTGTCCAGCGCCCAAAACTTGGCAACGGCGCATTTCCGCAAAGTGTCAATATTATAAAGAGACTGGCATTGAATAGTACAGAATCGACTTTGAACTATCCTCATATCAGATTTTCAATAATCCGAAATGATCAACTTGGCAACAGCGCATTTTCAAATATTGAAAACAATAAGCGTTAATGAAAATGCAGATTTATATTGATATTTTCTTACTAAAATTTCCATAAATCTCTCAATAGTATCTATTGTCTATAACTTGGCAACAGCGCATTATCGCAAAACAAAAGTGGTGCCATTTGATTCGAAAAAGGGCCCAAAATCGTAATGTTCATTTTTTCCATAAATGTCATTTTAGATTACACAATATTTTATATAATATTTGGTTCAATTTTTGGAACAATTTTAGAAACAAGATTTTATTGTACAATATTTAAGTTGATTTTAGATTGACCAATTTATTGCACAAGAATTGGTTTGGGATTCTGCGCACAACATAACCTGTATTAGAATTAAAATTAATTTAAAAGTTTTGATATTAGTTTTAATAAGAATAAGGAACAATTTAAATATGTATTAAGTTATACGGCTGCTCAACCCAAATTTTTTTTTAAAATTTCTTGTTGTGTACTAGTTGGTCGAAATACTTCTATCTTTGTCACTATATTTTCCAGTGCTATATTTCTTAAGTGCTTATTATGATAGTCTTGTAAAATACGATATAACCTCACAAAAATGACATCAGACATTTTCAAATTTTCATAGAAAAACATTTTGCCGTGAAACAAAAATAACGTAATTAAATTGTTGGAAAAATAGAACATGCTCTATTTTTTCAAACAATTTTTCAAACTAGACAATTTTTTAAACAATTTATAATGTTATACCTACTACACAATAAAAAATTGAGCCAAACCTTGTGTGAAAAATTGTTTAATCTAAAATGACCTTAACAGATTTCCAGTAAAGTTTTTAATTTCATAACTAAACATTTTTACAAATAACTTGGACTAGGATTTTTGTTTACAGGTTACCATGGTAACGGTTACCATGACAACAGTTTCCCATAACTGATTTCCGCTAAGCCAAATTTTATGCTTACATTTATTATATATTTAGGTCACAGCTCAAAGTATCTAACTATATCTTGCATTACCCAAAAAAAAAGAATAAAAGATTGTCGTCCTTAATTTTATTGTGAGATCCATTTTTTTATGATTTCGTTCAGAAATACAGTTAAAAATATTACCAAGAGAATGGTAGGTTACGTTTGCCAATATTCTATAAATAAAAAATAACAGACATAATTGTCAGCTGATTAACCCAACTTTAGTGATCTGTCAAAAATTCAAATTAGAGTGAATATTTTGAAAAATAGTAGCTTTTTCCACTAAAAAGTGCTGAAAACAAGTAAATAAAAGCATTTGTAGTGTTTTGATAATAATTAGGAAGAAATTTCTATTTTTTCAATAACAGAAATTTGAGATGTCAAATAGTGAACAAAATAGGGCTGAATCTCCGAAACTACTTGAGAGCGCTACGTTTTGATTTCGGATTCGTGTTCAGGAGACCAAAATACGTAAGATCCATTTTTTTTTTAATCCCAAAGAACGAAGTATTACTCCCAGAGGATCGCTGCTGTATACGTGTAGATATATTATTTTCTGGTAATATTTTGAATCACCCTATATCTTATGATACTAGGCGACTTTACGTATATCCTTCAGCAGAAATGTCTCCAGCTGGTTGGCACGAGGCGCCGGCACCAGTAGTAGTTGCAGGCCCGCCTTGTCGTCGGCATGACTTTGTTTCCTATGTAGACTGCAGGCCTTAGCGTGGCCTTAAGCTCCGGCCAGACGTACATAATTTCCTTCGAGCCTGGTTTGCGCAAACCGTTTGCACAGTTAAGTCTCTACGTGTAGCCGGCAAAACTGTATACCGTACATGCCAAAAAGTACGACTCTCCGAATCGTCGCTCTGCTAAAGATTTAGTTTGTGCAAACTCTGGTTTGTACGGTTTTGCATGAACGTGTAGCCACACATCAAACATGCCGCCGCACTTTTATTGAAAATTTATATCATTCGGAACTATATATATCTTGTAATAAAATAATTTGAATGAATTTTTTTATAAGTTAATTGTTAAAAAGTTTCATAGCATGAATAATTTTATGTTGTTTGAATTTTATGAACAGAGTTTGTTAAAAAGTGTGATTTTTAAGAATTTATTGATTATAATTGGCATATAATTTATTTTAAATCAACAAGTGTGGAATATGAAGAATCTTATTTTTATTTTTGGCACATATATCATTATGAAAATAAAAAAAATGATTTTAATAGAAAATTTAAGTAATAGTAATTTGCAAGATTTGAATTTTCTTTATGATTAATCAAGTAAGAAAATTTTTTAATTAAAAAAAAAACAGTTGAAAAAAAATGTATACCAACTAATTAAAAGTATTTATATACCAATATGTAAAGTAAAACTATATCAAGACAATATTTACCAATTGAAATAGCATAATTTTTTATTTCAAAAAAAGCACATTAAAATTTTCAAAATAAAAGAAGATTTATGGTATAGGGGTAATCATAAGAAGTTAACTGGATGACTGAAGGGTAAAAATTGCATAAATGCGGTAATTGGATAATAGAAAATTTATAGAAAAAGGAAATCAAGTTGGGAAATTTAATTTGAATGGTAGTAATTAGAAGAAAATAGAAGAGAGGTCAAGATATAAGGATTTATTAGTTATTTAATTTAAAATTGCAATTAAATTTACATGTGAATAAATATAACGACAATGTTGTAAACTGAAGTTTGCGCAAACTGGTTGTACCGTGTGGCCACCCGTACAGTGTTCAGTCAGTTTGCACAAACTGTTTGTGCAAACCAGGCTCGAAGGAAAGTATGAGCGTCTGGCCGGAGCTTTAGTGCTATTCAGTCAATGATTCGCTTGTGGCGGCCTACGACTAACCAAAGCTTCTGACCACAGCGACTTTATAGTACATTTCAAGTTATCCTGGACACTTTATGTTTTAATTTTAATCTTGATTTAGAGATTTTATCAGTAGCGGATCCTAAACTTTTCGCTGAGGATTCTGTAGATAAAACGAAAAAATATAGAAAAACCTTTATCTTAGGTGGTAGCTAGATCAATACATGATCTAAGATTAATTGTTACCAGCAAGCATCACCTAGGCCTTTATTCTTGAATGGAGAGAACATTTTACTGACTTTTCTACTCCTTCAAAATTTCTCTTGATATTAAAAAGCCGTATTCTGGAAACTAGGGAGAAGAAAGGAGTGAGAGAAAGCACGAACACTGATTCCAAATGTCAGTAGAAAATTCTAACCAATCAGAAATGCAAAAAATTGATCCCCTTTTGATAAACAACTAACGAAGGTCAAAAATTGTTGTATTTTTGTGCTCTAACACCATTTTTTAAAGCTTTTGGTTTGTGAAAAATATTGCGTCCACAATTGCGTCTTTATTTAACATCTTTATGCCAACTATACATGTTGGAGTTTATATTTACCAATTATAATAAAAAAAAATAACAATGATACATATAAGAGAAGAACAAAAAGAAGTGATTTTGGAGTTTCTGAAGGCCAGATCAAAATTTTATACCGGAAAATTTTCACCAGATTTTACAAAAAAATAATCTAGAGAGTTGTGGCAAGAACTTGCAATAATTCTAAATGAGACCAAAAAAGAGTGGAGTGCTTGGCGTAAAGTAAATTATAGAATATACTTATTTATGTCTTGTATAATATGTTAAACAAATAATTTTTTGCACTTTATTGACTCTTAAAAACCTATTCCTACATTTGTTTTTTTTTTGTAGACCTGGATTGTCAAAAAAAAATAGCAAAGCATAATTGTTTACATCCATTTTATACAAAAGAAGTCACTCACAAAAAATACAGTTTCGACTTGTTTTGTTATTTTCATTGCCATTTTCATTTTTTCTTACTTGGGACCAGTAGAATTCGCTCTCCGGTTAGGGAGAAATTTTTCTCTCAATATTTAAGAGAAATATTTTCAAGAATACAGTATTTTCAGTTTCAGGGAGCCACGCCTACTTTTACGTCACTTTCTCTCATCATTTCTACTCTCCGATATTCAAGAATAGGGGTCCTGTGATATAAATTTTTTCTTCAAAAAAATTAAGTTTTATATAAAAAATTTAAAATTAAAACGAAACAAAATATAATTCTTAAACTAACTAATCTAAAGGTGGATCCTCAGATTTTTTTTCTTGCGGAACTTCTGTGATGGGTCCAAATAAATTTGAAATTCAGTTGGCGCCATTTTCCTATAAGATTATTTTAACTTCCTGCGATTCCGCAAACAGTTGAAAATATTTGAACTTTTGGCGGATTTTTTTATATATCTCGTTCGATAACGCGTTCTTTGTTTAATGGACCTGAAAATTAAATTAGGTTACCTTAAATTGTGTTTGATTGCTTTGATACATATTTCACACTTATTAAGCCATTTAGTATTAAAAAAGGGAATTCCAAGAGTATGATAACTATTAGGCAATGAATAACTGTCCAGAATTTCAACTTACATTTAATATATATTTTTAGCTCCTTATATCTTTACCTATGTTTTTGTCTAAAGGCTATATATTGTTCCCCCCATAAAAGAGAGATAAACCTATATTTTTAGCATACAATTCACGATGTATGTGGATTACTGGACAACTCCTAAAGTTAAAAATTATTAAATTAACGCGAAAATCCCCTATGCGAGGACCGGTCTAAAAATTCTTATGGTATTTTGGTCACGCGGTGAATTTCGTCTTTCGTTTTCCGCGGTTCTGAGGACCCACCTAAAAAGTCAAAATTACTTGAAATAAACTCAAAAATAATTTTTTTAAAAATTGTAAAATAAGGATTGAAAGTATTATTCTGAAAAAACTAGCAGCATTGCGAGCCTATATTAGAGAGACCAATCCAAATCCAAAATTGCTCTCAAATCAAAATTGATCATTTTTTTATCTTTCTAGTTAATGTGCCTCCAGTATTCGCTGGGTGCAGAGTACATGGTGGGGACAACTGAAACGATCCCAGCGCTCGTAGTGGTCAAAATTTCGTGAAATATGGCTCTTGTCATAAATAAACACGTCAAAATTAAATATAAAAATGGTTCATAATAGTTGTTGTGTTGTTAATTGTATAAATATAGGGAGAAATAGCAAGTGCAGATTTTACACATTTTCAAGAGCTAGTTGGAAATTAGAGAAAAGAAAGAACTGAATAAATGCAGTTAGGAGAAAAAAGTAAGTAATGTATAACCTACTTCTGTAGCATGCTTAATTAGACGAATGTGTGTTTTATTCAACAATTATTCGATGTGATTAAATAACTTTTACCACTATGTCTCAATTCTTTCACATCTCTAACGTGACCAGCCGCGACAAGTTGCTTCCCTTTGTCCATCGTTTGGGATTGAAATGATATTTGATGAGTAATTGATTCCAATCCGGTTTGATTAAATAAACTAAAATCCGGTTTGATTGAATAATTACATTTATCATCGCCTTAAAGTTATTTAAGTATGATAAATTATTGTTACTGAAAATCTAGCAAATATTCATAATTTTTTTTATTATTCTAGCTGTCATATATTTGTTGGGATGTTACTGATTAACCTAATTTAAGAATCATAGTTTTTGATATTTATTTACATATTTTATACTTACTTTGTTCATCACAACACGTTTTACTGAATTTTTTCTTTCAAAAATATAATCACATTTTTTATTTATATGCTTATAAATCCTTTTTTTTATAACGAATTTTTATTGTTTGTATACAACTTACATACTTTTCACAATTGTCGAGCATGATTTTATGCAACCATCAGATGGCGTTTTCGTCGCGCTCCCTGCCAATAACTAGTAAAGAAACATTTTCACAAAAAAAATTACGTCAATAAATGTTTTCAAAATAAAATCTAAACAATTTTTTCTAGTTTTTCATTAAAAGAGACCCTTAGTATGGTTTAAAATATATATCTTCGATTCATACTGATGATGATTTTGAAAAAAATAATAAGAACATTTAAACAAATAATTTTAGCAGATATTTTCTGCATAATTTATCCAAAATTTTCTGACACCAAGTATGCTATTCTCTTTTTGTTCCTCCACGAATGAACGGACACAACATACATAAATAAAATCTCAACTTGTAAGTATGCAACGTGATGTGTCTCTGAAGCTTCCTGCCACTTCCAGGCGCTGTCAATGACTTTTTATACTAGACTAGATGGTACTAGTATTATTTGAAATTTATATAAAAAAAAAGTTGAAATTGATCAATCTATTGGTCCAAGAAAGAATACAGTTAATTAAAATATTTATTATTTTAATGATAAAGTTATTATTAAAAAAAAAAGTTGAAATTGATCAATCTATTGGTCCAAGAAAGAATACAGTTAATTAAAATATTTATTATTTTAATGATAAAGTTATTATTAAAATTGTGCAAAAAGTGTAAACTTTTTTACTAATAACATGGTTTTCTTTTATTATTATTTATTAATTTTAAATATTTTTATGATTTTATTTAAATATTTTTAACCTTCCGGCACTCGCGCCCCCTTTTTTGACATTAGAACTCGCACCGGGTCTCATAAACCCGATATTTTTTTAGCATTGCTTTTTGAAAATTAAACTATTTTTTTGTCAGTTATGTAAAATAAAACTAGTTTTTAATTAACTTAAACTTATTTTTGAGACATAGTGTAAAAAAATAATAGTCAATAATTTAGGTATAGTTTCACCATGATTTATGCAATTTGGACATAATATTTGGGCATGAGTAAGACATATGAACTTGTTACATTTTTACAATAATATCGCGTTTTACTGTCTTTTTTTGCAACACATTTTTTTTTACTCCAGTTGGAACTTGAGCGTTTTCTGCTTCTGTAGTGTTAGTTCCTTAGTTGCTTCTTGCATTCTTTGTCGCACTTCTTTTGGAAAGTTGGTTAATTATGCACGACGTTTTAGATAATCCTCCGTCAAGGCAAATGAGAGATCCCTGAGGAACAGTCTTCTTCTTTTGTATGAATTACTATTATTTGCAACATGAATTATCTGAGCATTAATGCCAGTAATTTTCATTAAATGAAAAAAAATGACCATTGGCCATCGCCTAGTATTTCTAGCAACGTTTATCATTTACATCGACTCCCCCTTTAGTCGAGTTGTAAAAGAGAACAATTTCAGGTTTACCACTTTTCACGTCAACTCAATCATCATGATGCATACTTGATGCAAGAATAACATTTTTATTCTTACTTGGTACAAACGAGACTATAGTAACATCTTCTTGGTAACCAAACACACTAGATCCCTTTGGACGAGATTTTGTTTGTGTAAACTCGAGATAAAGATGGAAACATCCATTTTGAGGTCATCTGATCTCTATCTGACTAACTGTCTGTCTGTGTGAATTCTTCCACGATAGAGGCCACACGTTTAATCCAATTGAACTGAAATTTTTTATATGGGTTTGGGTCATTCGTCGGAAGAACCCATAAGTTTTTATACGACATATGCCAAACGGAAGTGTCACTATCAAAAAATGTTGAGATCAGTGGAAAAGAAGTAAACCAAATTTCTTCCAGCATACTGTCAGAAATAAAAAGATTCTAGGTTTCTATAACACATTTCGCATTTTTAGCATAGCGTCTGACACCGGGCAGAGTAGTCACAATATTACAGCTTCGTGTTTTGATATTACTTTTAACAGTTGTTTTGTTTTTTCCAATAAAGGTAGGTACTCTTGCTTTTTTGTTTGCAGGTTCAGCAACATCATCATCTGATGAATCTGTTTCCTGCTCTGTATCTGAGGTTTCTTGTTCTTTATCTGCGGTTTCCTGTCTTTCTTCTAAACTCTCTTCTGTTTCTGATTCAGAATATATTGGGTCTTCTTGTTCACTATTTTCATCTGCAATTTCTTTCCACAGCTTCATTAAACGTTCTTGTTCCTCCTCATAACTCATATCGCAATGCTGTAAGTAAATATTATGGAATTTTTTGAGATATTATTTATTATAAACTTACAAAAATTATAAACTTTTGTCACCAATATTACTACCAAAAAAATAACATAAGCACTAGCGCTGGGTCTACTAGACTTTAATAGCAAATATTATTTAAACTATTTGATTTCTATTCACGTGCAGTTCACTGCTTAAAATACGTCTCACAACTGAAAGATACCTAAAGCCATATCACGATATCCCCTCCACTTACAAAACTATAGACCGTCATGTACCGACTGGGTCCAGGAGACTTGGCGCGAGTGCCGGAAGGTTAATTAATTTTGTTTGATAATAATTAGGAATATACTTCCTGAAAGATATAAGATTTTGACTGAAAACTGCACTAAAGAAAATGCGTTTTGAATTTTTAGATATTGTTTTTTCTTGCTACATATTGAAATAATAAATCCAAGGGATGAATGGTAATGTAATCTTCTCATCCTTAGTTTTTTTCTCACTGGGCTGGGTTCAACAACGCCTAAATAAACAAAAATTATAGTATAAAAATTAATAAAATCAATAATCTTCTTTTTTTTTTCTTTCAGCTACCTCTTCAGATCTTGTTTTTTTTCTGTCTCCGCCTTTCACTCCTACTCTCCCTTCACTTTTGACCCGACCCTATTTATCGGTTTGCATCCTTAAATGTTCACTCCTTTTTCCCAGATCTTTATTTCTTTATTTTGTTTTTTAATAAATAATGTTGCTTACTTTTTAACAATTTTTTTTATTTTTTCCTTTCAATAAACCGTATATCTCTTAACAAATTTCTATTCGTTCTACCAATATAATATTGTTTTTTTAAATAACTTTATAAAAATTTTTGACAATCATCAACCCAAAAACAGTCTTCAAATGTTTTTTTAAACAAAATTTTTATATACTATTTTTCATATAATTTAAACTATAATTTTGATTGACCTAATGACAAATCATTTCACCTAAAGAAAAACAAACCTTATTGAAGATGCCTTACAATAAACTGCTCCTTAAAACTTTCACTTTCCCGACCCACCTCCAAGAAGGGAAAGTATTGTGCACGAGCTAAAAAAATTTTCGAGATAAAGATGGAAATATCCATTTTGAGGTCACCTGAGATGATTAAGACTATTTCCAGATGGAAGTCTGTCTGTCTGTCTGCTGTCTGACTGACTGTCTGTCTTTGTGTAATCTTCCACGATAGAGGCCACACGTTTAATCCGATTGAGCTGAAATTTGGTATATGGGTTTATGTTATTCGTCGGAAGAACCCATTAGTTTTTGTATGACATATGTCAAACGGAAGTATCACTATCAAAAAATGACAGATGCAATATGTCACGGAATTTAACTTGAAAAACTCTATTCGGAAAAGTTTTTTGGGGCTCCACAACCGATTTTTTAACCTTTTTAATGGTTTTTGTTCAACTTATTTTGGCTTTATTTGCTTCCATTTTGCCTTTTTTTGCTATTTTAACTTTTTTGGCCTTTTTGTACTTATTTGCTATTTTTTTTGGTTTTTTGTTAAACTTTTTTGGCGTTTTTTGCATTTCCTTTTTTTGCTCTTTTTAACCTTTGTAATGTTGACTTCATTTTTTAATCCACAGCCGAGCCGGAAAAGTTCTGGCGTGACACAGCCAATTATTACTTTTTTGGCGTTTTTTGCCTTATCTACATTTGTTTTCCCTTTTTTTGGGCTTTTTTTTGTTTTTTACCCTTATATCTTTTTTGGCCTTTACTAAGCCTTTTTTTTCTTGTTTTTGGCCTTTTCGGCTTTTTTTTAAATTTATTTCCTTTTCTTAATTTTCTTAACTTTTTCAATGTTTTTTTTTATTTTTTTTGCCTTTTTTGCCTTTTTACCATTTTTTTTGCTTTTTTTTCTTTTCTGGAGTTTTTAGCTTTATTCCCTTTACTTTGTCGTATTTGGAATTTTTTGGACTTTTTATTGATTTCTTTTTTACCCGTTTTTCATTTTTTTTACTTTTTTTGCTTTATTTTACATTTTTTCATTTTTTACTATTTATGTATTTTTTTTTTCAAATTTTCACTCTTTTTTTATTAGTTTTAATTTTTGCTCAAATTTAACAATTCTGTTATCATTTTTAACATTTCTTTTTCCTTTTTTTGATTTTTTTTAACCTTATTAATGTCTTTTTTAACATTTTTTGCCTTTTTTTTTACTTTTTTGGCGTTTTTGCTTTTTTCTCTTTACTTAGTCGCATTTGGCATTTTTTTTTATTTTTATTGATTTTTTTTTACCTTTCCCCTTTTTCTTTTCCATATTCCTCTTTTTTTTTGCTTTATTTGACCTTTTTTCCTATTTCTGTCTATTTTTGCCAATTTTCACTCTCTTTTTATTAATTTTAATTATTACTCTTTAACAATTTTTTTTTTAAATTGTTGCTATTTCTAATAACTTTTTGCCATTTTTATTAACTTTTGTTGTTTTTCAATTTATTTAAAATTTTTACGTATTTTTGCCATGCTTATCAAATTTTTGAGAAATTTATTTCATTTTGCTTTCCTATTCAGAAATTTAGTAATTAAAATAATCCTCTTCAACACAGTCGAACCGGGAAAGTTCTGGGGTGAAGTGAAGCAGCCGATTTTTTAATAAATGATAGTTTATATTATAATATATTTCTAAACTAAAATAATTTGGGTTTCGTTTACCAAAAAGTAATTGAAACACTTAATTTTTTCTTTTTATTGCCAAATTCCTTGTTTCTTATTATTCTTTCTGGAAAATGTAATTAAGTCGAGGGCTGAAATAAATTGCAGATTCCTGACTCTTCTAGCAGTAAATTATTTTGATAGGGACGGAAAAACTTTGTTATTCTTAATAATTCATTATTAAATGTTTATTTGTAGAATTTAATATTACTAAACAAATTTTAAGTTGTTTTCATTTTACTAAGGCTCCTATATTTGTAATAATATAAAATTCTATAACTGTTTACCATTAGGTGCCATATAGACCAGCCAAACTTTACCAATAGGGTTGGTTACAACCAGGATATACATCAGGATTCTAACATATCCGTCTACGTGGATTACGTTGTTGTAATTATAGCAATATTTGAAGTGTTGCGTGTTGCCTATTGTTTGGCCAACACTCGTGAGTGCATTATTGGTTGTATACTTATGTTTAGTTGGTGTAAGTTGTATGTGTGTCAGCACTGATAAACCTTGAAGTTTGACACACAAGAAGATGATGTCAATTTTAGTTCTGTTTTCTTACTGTTTATTAAAAAGTTAATAATATTATATTTTAACTATACTGAGTTTATTCATCATCATTGCAACTTCAGTTCAACGACATACTTTGCCTGAAATATGAAATTTGAATTGACCAGTTCATTCTCCGTCACGTCGTGCGCCGTTTGTCCCATTTTTGCCTTCACTTGTCCTATACCATTCTTTATGTTTCTTCTTTTTTCCGAATTTCATCCTTCTCGAACTGCTCAAAACTCTACTTCATCGGGATCGTCTCCATAGTTTTCAAACTATCAGGAACGCCATGCAGTAGCTTCCAGAATTGGTCGCAGGATCGCCATGTACAATTAATTATGCCAATAATTATCATTTTATTGTAATTCACGAGCGTCTAGGTTCGCTCGGTCTAGTAAAAGATATTTTGTCGTAATAATATTTCTATTTAGATAGAAAGAAAGCACCATTACTACACATGAGATACACCTTTATTTCAAATTGTAGCATGGATAGTTTTTATTAGGTTTAAGACGTGTTAGAATAAATATATTAATTATTTTATCTTAATCAGAATATCTTAGGTACAACAATTTTTTAAAATATATATTTAAGCACAATCTGTCATTAAAAGTAAGGTTTGGTGCCCGTATGTATTTGATAAAAAAAATAATAATCTCATCTCATAAATATGATTCTTTAATATAAAATGTCCCTTTCTATGTTATAATAAAAACTTTATGAGTGCCCCGTTACCTATATCTACCTTGAATCATAATTTCTCCCTTGCTTTGGGCAAAAAAAACGCGACTCCTTTTTGTAAAATATTACTCAGAAGGAGAGTCTTTCAACACAGCAAACAAAATACACAAAGTATCTACGCAATAAGTGAACCTTGTCATTTTCAACAAATACGACTTTGAAGAGAATGTCTCATAAAAAATTAAGATATTCACGTAAAATAAAAAAGGTACGTATGTCTCGTACAAAGAAGGTAAATTCGTTCTTTTAAATATAAATGAGCCGGAGAGCAGACATAGAGGCTTAAAGCATTAAAGTAAAAAAGTAAAACCAAAAAGTAAGAATTATTGTGTTATAATAAATTTGAGTTTTACATCTTATAACTAATATATTATATATTAAAAATGTAAACAACAAAATTTTATTAACAAAAGTAAATTTAAATAAAGAAAATAATGATAAATAAAAAGCAATTAAATAAATATCAAAGTCAATTTCGAGCTACTCGAATATTTTAGAGACTATTATTTTTTCTGCTCTCATTAGTCCTATATTCATTATCTACTTATTTCCAATGGATCCTCATCTTTAACTTATTCGATCTCTTCTTCTTACTTTAGATTTAGTTAGTAACTTACTTTCCGTTGGTAAACAATTATATTTCCAGACCCTAACCTAGTTCTAATGTCACTTCTCTTATTATTTTTAGTCTGTACTTCTTCTTCTTTATCTTTATCTTTATATTTTTGTCTGCTTTCTTCTTGTTTTTCTGATTTTTTTCTAATTTTTTTAGGTAGATTTCCATATATGGAATCTACCTATTGTAATCGTTTTAATGACGGGACCCAGCACCGGAAATAGGGGCGCTACGCCGTTTGTGACCTTCTGAATAAGAATCAGTAAAAAACATTTTTTTATCGATATATACCTATATATGTATGTATGTATGTATGTACGTATGTATGTGTAGACATTCCGTTCCGGCACGATAGAGGTCGCAATTTTTGTCCAATCGACACCAAATTGGGTACAAAAATTCTTTGGGGCAGTAATTCGTTGCGTATTGCAAATGGGCATTTTACCTCTAAGGAGGTGAGAATTGCAAGGGGTTGAAATCTCAAAAAAATCAGATCTCCGCCATTTTTGAAAATATTAAAAAAGACCATTAGACTTTTTTTGTGTTCTAATTATTAAAAAATTAATTTGTCTGAAACGTTTTTTCATCCCACCCACGGGGATGGAACTGAAGGGGGTTGAAATTTCAAAAAATTTATACCTCCGCTATTTTCAAAAATATTGAAACGGTTCATAAAACTTTTTTTATGCTCTAATTATTATAAAATTAATTTGTCTGAAACTTTTTTAATCTGACCCAAGGGGATGGAACTGGAGGGGGTTGAAATATCAAAAAATTCATATCTCCGCTATTTTTAAAAATATTGAAACAGGTCAGTAGACTTTTTTCATGTCCTAATTATTATAAAATTTAATTATTTGAAACTTTTTTCGATCTGACCATATCGTGGAGTGGGGAAGGATGCTCAAATTTAGACAATAGAAATATACCTCCCCTGTCGACCCTACCGACAGGAATTTTTTAAATGCGTTTTGAATTTTTTCTTATTTTTTTAATATTATGATTTTTTCTGATTGTTTTCTGATTGTTTTCTGATTTTTTCTTGATTTTTGTGCTCTTTTTTTTCTGATATTTTCTAATTTTTTTCTTTTATTTATGATTTTTCTGATTTTTCAGAATTTTTTCTTCGATTTTTCTCATTTTTTTAATTCTTTCCATGTTAATAATGTATTAATAAATTATTATGATCCGCAAGATATTTTTTCTGTTTTTTTAATTTTTTTCCAATTTTTTTCTATTTTTTTCCTATTTTTTTTTATATATTTCCAATTTTTTCTTATTTTTATGATTTTTTCTCATTATTTTCTGATTTTTTCTTGAATTTTATGTTCTATTTTTTCTTGTCAATTTTCTGACTTTTTTATATTCTTGTTTAATTTTTTCTCATTTTTATGATTTTTTTCAAATTTTTTTAAATTTGTTTCCAACTTTTCGATTTTTTTAAAATTTTTATCATTTTTTCTGATTATTTTCTGATTATACCAATAAAATGCTACTTTTCAAGGACAGGACTAAGGGCTTTTATTTACATGCAAGACAAGAAATCATCCTATAAAAACTTTCAGAATTATTTTAAACACCCTGTACAACGATATGGTAAAAAAAAATTATGGAAAATAAGCTCTTTTGGGGGATTCCGTACCCCAAAGGGTCGAAACGGAACCCTATTGCTCTCACTCGCGTGTCCGTCCGTCCGTCCGTCTGTCACACCGGTCTAGCAGCTAAACCGTTGGAGCTAGAGTCCTCAAATTTTTACAGTATATGCGTCTTGTTGACCCAAATCCATATACATTATAAAAAACATTTTTAAATGTTTTCAAGGGGGGCACTGAAAAAAAAATTTGGCCTACCCTATCAAGTGAGGTATCGTGGAATAGAGCTCATTCAGTAGATAAAAGCTGTATTTTTTGTTTTAAAAAATATTTCAAAACGTAGGCATGAGAAGCTGCCAAATTCAGCATTTTTTACAAAAAAATTTTTTTACAATCGTGCGGAAAGTTGTACTTTACCGCACTGATTTTATAAATGCTAAATTTTTTTTTTTAATTCTAGGCGCTTGTAGAAAAAATATTGTTCCTAACACTTGCGTAAAGTATCTTTTCTCCACTTAATTGCATGCCCGAACTCCGCTTCGCGTCGTTCGGGCAACTGCAATTGCGTGCGGAAAAGTATAACTTTCCGCACTTGTTAGGAAAATAACTATTTCCGAAGTATTTTTTAACTTTCCATTGACCTATGAATTTGAAATTTGGTGATAATGTTAATTGTTACGTATATATTACCAAAAAATACCAATACATTAATAAATATGATTTTGTCATTAGAATTCCCTCAATTTTAGGGTTCCGTACCTTTGTATTTATGCGAATTATGATATTCGATATTTTATTATTTTTATCTATGATATTCATAATTTTTTTTTCTTCATCGAACACATATGCGCCAGGTTATTTTTCTTTTCACTTCTTTAAATATTTTTACCAAGTATTTTTGACTTATTAGTTCAATTAAAATTTAAGAGGCGCCTATACCATTTGTTATCTTGCCTGAAATCGTTTTTGGACGAGCGCTCCGTTAATATTAAAGATAGGAAGCTGCTTTTTTCACCAATCGATTCTGTAGTTAATTCATTAGAGCGCGTCTGTGGCACTTTTTTAAAATAATTTTAGTAAAAGTGATACGACTGTCAACTTTTTACTCAAGACAAATTTGAAAAATGTAGCACAGACGCGCTCTTCTCATAAATATTTTAAATATCGTGAAAAAACCGCATATTTTTAGTTGCTATATTAGGCGAGTTCTCGTCCAAATACGAATGGCGCTCTACCCTGTTCTGCGCAGAAAAAATTGGACTATAGGGTAGGATTATTTAACATTAACCGGAAAATACTAAAAAAAAATTTTACACCCAATTTATTAGAATAGAAGCACATTTTCCTTGGGTAATTCTCTAACCGGCAAACACAAAAGTCACATGGTGTGTGGGCCTCTTAAGAATCCTGCCTCTGCACAGCTGGCTTATAGTCTCAATTTGGTACGGAACCCTAAATATGCGAAGTTAGACACGCATTTGACCGATTTATTTTATAAAGTTAGAAAGAGTGTAATTACCTTTTGACACTTTTCTAAATAAATAACTACTATTTGTTAAATTTTTATTTGGTAAGTTTATTATTGTTATATTGTTTTTAGGCCTGAAGATGGCTCATTAGCCGAAACTATTTGCCGTTTTGATAATTATATTATAGTGTTTCTTTTCATTTATTAATAATTTTTATAGTGAGTTAATAAGGTCTTTTCGATCGTAAATTGATTAAAATTATTTGTGTCGAAATTTGAAGCGTCGATAAGGATTTTAAACAACGGTTATTTAATTTTCAATTGTACCATGGTACCATTGGTATATAGATCTTAAAGGATTCTGTGGATTTGGTTTCCATATATCAGCAATTTGAGTACTAAAAAAAATTGTATAGAATTGGTAGGGAATTAGATTTAATCGATAATTATGTGTTAATCTAGGTTTATTGAGCTATAATTTTATTACCAGTAATAATTATAAGTGATAAAGTGTTGTTAAAAGTTGATTAATTTTAAACGAATTTAATTATTCTTATAGTTTAATTTTTGTAAATGATGAATGTTATTTTGTTCTTGTTTAGCAATAATATAAAAGTGATAGGAAATAATATAGTTTTAATAAAAAAATTTAACGATATTGTTATTATTTATTAAATCACTCTGTTTAATTTCACAATAATACTCTAGATTAAAAATGAACAGTATTATTTTCGATATCCATTGATACTATCCTTATGCTTGATAAAACCGCAATTTACGAAAAAAATCTTACGAAATCAATGAATCCCCTAGAAAATCTGTTTTCTCCGGCAATAGAGAACTAATAGGGTGATCATTAGAGCCACAGAGCCGAGAGCTGAGAGCCGAGAACCAAAGCTTCAGTCGAGGATTAATGGTCACGCCAAAGTGGCTCATCATTGTCTTGTTACGGTGATTTACTCGGGCGATTATTTGTTTCAGCCTTTTCCAATTTCCAACTAATTAAAAAGGTGTGCGTGTTCAAGACGCTTTCGAACTTTCCATGTTACTGTACTAGATTTTTCTTCCTTATACTCCAATGCTATGTCGAAACGGAGCAATTTAAGTTTTCCGATCTAGTTTGCGAGAGTTTAATCGACGGAGTCGCGATTTGAGGTTGTATTCAGTCAAATTAATAAAGTTATAGAATAGACAGATGTTTATAAAAATTGCGGAAGACAAAAGTAAAGATTGAGAGATTTGCTACAAAATCTAATTTCCAGAACAAAAAAACGTATTTTAGTACATTTTTCTCAAAAATAACATACTATAGTTCTTTTCAGCGTTTTTGAGCCGTCACTGAAATAATAAGAGAAGTTTTTTCATTATACCGTCTCTCGGATATGAGTTTTGTATTCACAAGAGTTTGTTATTAATAAGTACGTACGTGTTTTCTTAATTCGTAGTTGATTATCAGCGTCGTAGTTTATTGGCATTTTTTATCATATACTTATTAGATGTCATTAATGTGTCTTATCAAAAGTTAGACTTACATATTGAAAGCAAATGAAGAGAATGCCTGGAAAAATATTAAGAAACTGCGAGAATCTATGACGAAATTTTATTTTATTGCAAGAATTTATGGCAAAATCAGATTTTATTGCAAGAGTTCATAACAAAATCTCATTTTATTGCACGAATTCAAGACAAAATCTAATTTTATTGCAAGAACTCATGAAAAATGATTTTACTGCCAGAATTTATGAAAAAATTCAATTTTATTGCTTTAATTCATGATAAAATCCAATTTTATTGCAAGAATTCATAAACAAATTAAATTTAAATGAAAGAATTCATGCTAAATTTGATTTTATTGCAAGAGTTCATGAGAAAATCTAATTTATTGCAAGAACTCATTACAAATGATTTTATTGCAAACATTTATGAAACAAACCAATTTTAGTGCAAAAATCCAATACAAAATCCAATTTAATTGAAAAAATTCATGCAAAATGTGATTTTATTGCAAGAGTTCATAAAAAAATCTAATGTTATTATAAGAACTCGTGACAAATGATTTTACTGTAAGAATTTATGAAAAAAATAAGTTTTATTTTTATAATTCATGACAAAATCCAATTTTAATGCAAGAATTCATAAAAAAATTAAATTTTATTGCAAGAATTCATGACAAAATATGATTTTATTGCAAAAATTTATGATAAAATCCAATTTAAGTACAAAAATCCTAGGCAAAATCCAATTTAATTGAAAAAAATCATGCAAAATCTGATTTTATTGCAAGAGTTCATAAAAAAATCTAATGTTATTATAAGAACTCGTGACAAATGATTTTACTGTAAGAATTTATGAAAAAATTAAATTTTATTGCTATAATTCATGACAAAATCCAATTTTATTGTAAGAATTCATAAAAAATATTTTATTATAGCAAGAATTCATGACAAAATATGATTTTATTGCAAAAATTTATGATAAAATCCAATTTAAGTACAAAAATCCTAGGCAAAATCCAATTTAATTGAAAAAATTATGCAAAATCTGATTTTATTGCAAAAAAATTAAATTTTATTGCCATAATTCATGACAAAATCCAAGAATTCATAAAAAAATTAAATTTTATTGCAAGAATTCATGAAAAAATCCAATTTTATTGCAAATATTCAAGTCAAAATTAAATCTAATTTGAAAAAATTCATGCCAAATTCTGATTTTATTGTAAAATTTCAATAAACAATATTTTATTATAGCAAGAATTCATAACAAAATCCAATGTTATTGTAAGAATTCATGAAAAAATTAAATTTCGTTCCATTAATTCATGACAAAATCCAAATTTATTGTAAGAATTCGTGAAAAAATCCAATTATATTGCAGGAATTCATAAAAAATTAAATTGTATTGCAAGAATTCTTGACTATTTGCAATTTAATTGAAAAAATTCAAGCAAAATCTGATTTTATTTCAAGAGTTCATCAAAAAATCTATTGTTGTAGCAAGAATTCACGAAAATTTTGTATTTTATGACTGGAATTCATGACAAAATCCAATTTTATTGCAGAAATTCATGAAAAAATTAAATTATATCGCGAGAATTCTTGACTATATGCAATTTAATTAAAGCAATTCAAGTAAAAAAATCTACTGCTATAGCAAGAATTCATGAAAAAAAATCAAATTTTATTGCAAGAATTCGTGAAAAAAGCCAATTATATTACAAGAATTCAAGAAAAAATTAAATTTTATTGCAAGAATTCTTGACTAAGCCTAACTTTATTGCGAGAATTCATGAAAAAACCTAATTTTATATCAAGAATTCACGACAAAATGCAATTTAATGGAAAGAATTCATGCAAAATCTGATTTTATTGCAAGAGTTCATGAAAAAATCTATTGTTATATCGAGAGTTCATGAAATTTTTTTATTTTATTGCTGGAATTCATGACAAAATCCAATTTTATTGCAAGAATTCATGAAAAAATTTAATTTTGTTCCATGAATTCATGATGAAATTAAATTTTATTGCAAAAATTAATGGCAAAATTAAATTTTATTGCAAAAATTAATGCAAAATAAAATTTTATTGAAAGAATTCGTGAAAAAATGCAATTATATTGCAAGAATTCATTAAAAATTTTAAATTGTATTGCAAGAAGTCATGACAAAATGCAATTTAATTAAAAGAATTCATGCAAAATCTGATTTTATTGCAAGAGTTCAGGAAAAAAATTATTGTTATAGCAAGAATTCTTGAAAATTTTGTATTTTATTGCTAGAATTCATGACAAAATCCAATTTTATTTCAAGAATTCATGAAAAAATTAAATTTTGTTCTTGAATTCATGACAAAATTCAATTTCATTGCAAAAATCCATGACAAAATCCAATTTTATTGCAAGATGAAAAATCGAATTATATTGCAGGAATTCATGAAAATATTAAATTTTATTGCAAGAATTCTAAACTAAATCTAATTTTATTTCAAGAATTCGTAATAAAATAAAAAAAATATCACAAAAATTCATTGAACAAAATAAATTTTATTGCAAGAATTCATGACAAAATGCAATTAATTGAAAGAATTCATTAATAATCCGATTTTATTGCAAGAGTTCATGAAGAAATCTATAGTTATAGCAAGAATTCATAAAAATTTTGTATTTTATTGCTAGAATTCATTACAAAATTCAATTTTATTACAAGAATTCATGAAAAATTTAAATTTTATTCCATGAATTCATGATAAAATTCAAATTTATTGCAAAAATTTATGACAAAATCCAATTTTATTACAGGAATCCATGAAAAAATCCAATTTTATTGCAGGAAGTCGTGAAAAAATTCAATTATATAGCAGGAATTCATGAAAATATTAAGTTTTATTTGAAGAACTCTTGACTAAATATAATTTTTTTGCATGAATTCATAAAAAAATTAAATTTTATCGTAAACATTCATAAAAAAAATTTTATTGCAGAAATCCATGAGAAAATCTAATTCTAATTTTATTGCAGGAATTCGTAAAAAAGTCCAATTCTATTGCAGGAATTCATGAAAAAAAATTAATTTAATTTCAAGAATTCATGACAAAATGCAATTAATTGAAGGAATTCATGCAAAATCCGATTTTATTTCAAGTGTTTATGAAAAAATCTATTGTTATAGCAAGAATTCATGAAAATTTTATATTTTATTGCTAGAATTCATGACAAATCCAATTTTATTGAAAGAATTCATGAAAAAAACCATAAATTTTAGTACTCTCAATTAATGGTGTCCGGTATTGTTAACAGAGGCTGCTGCTCATCTTTGTTCTTTAAGTGTACGCCTGATAAAAAAATTGGATACTCTAAATTCATTGGCAAGTCTTCGATAGCTTATTTTAAGCCTATTCTCAATGTCATTAAATAATTGGCCTTCAGCCCTTAGTGTTTGTTGGCTACTTGTCCTATCTTTATCGGTACAATAAGTAAAACGTTCATGGTCTCCTAATTCCTAAAACCGTGTTACAGACTGGAAGTCTTAAACTATAAAAACGACGCTTGTTATCTCTCGACCAAATTACATCGTAACTCGTAATCATGTAATATCTGTCAAGTTCAACATGACCTATGTTAGTATTTTTACAATTTTCTTCAAAATAATATTTTTTCACCTTCTAGGAGAGTCTAAAATATGTCAAAAATCATGTTGAAAAAAAGAAGAGAATAACAAAGTAGTTACGATAACGAGATTCTGTGACTATGTTTAAAGAATAGAATAAATAAATACTTCAATATAGCTCTTCTTTTGTTATAATTTTTAAGCTAAAACCATATTTTCACCCATTTATCATTTTTATTATTCAACAAATCACAATGTAATGTAATTTCAATGAAAATAACATTTACTAAATGCGCTTTCTTTGAAAATAAATATAGCTTACAAGAAATTTCATAGTTATATTCAGTTGAACGTATATCAATTTGAAAGCAAACTGTGTATCATAAATTGCGAATTAATGTGTGGATATTGAAGTCCTTAATACACAATTTCCCGTTTATAAATATAAGCAGCTAAGGACGGAAATTGAAATGGCACGAACGAAACCAAAATATTGTACTAAATTAGAAATTTAATATACCAAGAAAGTTTAAATTAGTTGGAATAATTATAAAACAATTATGAATCTAATATAGCAACATACGAAATTAATATTAATTGATGTATATTTTATCGTCCACTTCATTAGTCTCCACCTCTGTTTTTTTCTCTTAGAAATCTAAAATGCAAATTTTGTTTTTCATCTTCCTGAATGAAATTTGTTTAAAATTTAATTATCCGAGAAGGACCAAACCGCTAGATGGCGTTCTTACTCTGCCGAACAGATTATAATGTAATGCAAAAGTTTCGTCCGCATAAAGTTTGTAAAATATTATTTCATCATTATCGTCGCAAGCTTTTGTTCGCTTGCCACCCCTCTAAGTGCTGTGGTAAATAAGTGAAGACAGGCTGAGACTTTCAATTTTTTTTTATTACTATTTCTCAATAATAGAGTAATTACTGCTAAAGTGCATAATTTTTGCATGCAACGTAAAATTTGCTAAGTGACTTTTTATAATATATGTCTTGGAATCTGGGGTAGTAAAGGACTCTGCATATTTCTTATGGGAAATTGCACTCGGTGAAATTCGTTGCAATCGATATATGTTATTTTTTGAGTTACTTATCAAGAAGTCGGAAAATGGATAGTTTTGCAGTGAAGAGTAGATTTTTCGAGATTTTTACATTCCTCAGCTACCATTCAAAGAGAAGGGAAAGTATTTTGATCTAGCTAAAAACATTTTGGAGATCAAGACAGAATTATCCATTTCGAGGTCCCCTGACACGATTACGACTATTTCCAGATGTGTGTCTGTCTTTCTGTCTGTCTGTGTGAATTCCTTCACGATAGAGACTACACGTTTAATCCGATGGAACTGAAATTTGATATATGTATGACATCTGTCAAACGAAAGTGTCACTGTCAAAAAATGACAGAAGTTATATGTCAAGGAATTTGACTTTCAATATGTCATTTGAAAGCACTTGAAAAACTGAAGATTATTTTTTCAACTGTCACCTGTTAAAAATAAAAAAATGTCAAAGTTTGAAACTTTGAAATAATAAATATACTATTCGTCTCTGGATACTCGTCGGGAAATTTTTTGGGCAACACAGCCGATTTTTCATAAAGAATATGGTTCATTCAACGCGTCTTCACTTGTTTTTTTACTGTGATTTTTTTAGTCATTAATTTTGAATGTAGCATTTGACAGTTTCAATGGCAAAATACCGCTGTGAAATCGCTTTATATACCGGAACAAACGTATCAGGGGTTTTTTGGTCTCTAATTAAAAAGACACAGTGGAGAAAAAGAGGAGAAATGGAGAAAAAAGAGGAGTAAATAAAAAAATTAGAGCAGAAAGTAGAGAAAAAGGAAGGAAAAGTTAGGAAAGTGGAGCTAAAGAGGGGAATGATTATGTCAAAAACTGTCAATTATCATTTCCGTCATAATCGGTGACGTATTCTGCTATTGTACGTTTGTCATTTATTATTTGAATGTTATTTTACACATAACCTCAAAATTAAAATATAATCAATAACATAGGCTCAGGATTGTTTCAAACTTAGACCATATTCTATTAGACATCAATTTTCCATCCTTCTCTTGAAGTCGATATCTAAGCATAGCAGGTTGTGATATGACAGTTTGTTTGTTTACAAACACGTAAACAAACACTTTCGCAAGTAACTCATCGAGGGTTTAAATAAATGTCCGAGCCATTTTCTAAGGTTTTATTGAGTTATTTAAATTTTAAACGATACTTGTGGTAAGTTCCATGGGCGTACACCACTTCTATTGATGTTTGTAAACACTTCCCCGCACACACCGGATCCCCAACACCATTAGAAATGTCATAGAAAGAGACAAGATGTATCGACTTCAAAATATTGTATATAAAATGTAAACAAGGCATGTCTATTTGTAAATGGTCTAAGGTTTCAAATGACGCATATTAAGGTGTTGAGTACCATTTACTTTCCCGATCCACCTCGGAGAAGGGAAAGTATTGTGAACGAGCTAAAAAATTTTTCGAGATAAAGATGGAAATATCCATTTTGACGTCATCTGAGATAATTAAGACGATTTCTAAATGGAAGTCTGTCTATCTGTCTGCCTGACTGTCTGTGTGTCTGTGTGTATTCTTCCACGATAGAGGCCACACGTTTAATCCGGTTGGGCTGAAATTCGGTATATGGGTTTGGGTTATTCGTCGGAATAACCCTTTATTTTTTGTATGACATCTGTCAAAAGTAAGTGTCACTATCAAAAAATAACAGATGCAATATGTCACGGAATTTGCCATTGAAAAACTCTATTCAGAACTGTCAACATTATTTCTCCAACTGTCACCTGTCAAAAATAAAAAAAATTTAAATATTGAAACTTTAACATTAAATATCTGAAAAGTATTCGTGGATACTCATCGGGAATGTTTTTGGGCGATACAACCGATTTTTTACATAATTTAGTAATATTTTTTAACTTGAAATCTCCGTTTTTTTTTAACTCATTTATTGAACTAATACCTCAATGGAGGCTCTGGAAATCCTGAACCTATTAATAAATTCTTGATTGAAGAAAAATTCCGAGGTCTTGGATTTTCCACAGTATTTCTCTATCTTCTTAATTATCAAATAATATATCTTCAAATATTTCCAAAATGAGCATTTTGAAAATTTAATTATTTTTTAAAAATCGTGTCAAGAGACATACAAATATTTTGTAAGTTATATTACTGACATGTTATACCTAGTGGTTAGACGAAGAACAAAAGTAGTATATCAATTTTCAATCCGCGCATGTGTTAACCGAAGCTTGAAGTTTAACTGGCCCTCCATCCATCAGGTGACAGTTAAACTCGAACTGACAGTCACAGATACCCAGATACAACGAACTTTATTCATTAATCCAAAGTTTAACTGACACTTGAAGTTTAAACTGAACCTATACAAGTGGGCCTAAATTTGTAAAATAAACGTTATTCCTTCACTCCACTGCTGAAGTCTTGCAAAGGCTCTTCATCAAAACACATTCAACAAGGCAGACCACCGCGACAACCGATCCTAGAGTCGGCCCATTTAATGCGCACTAACAATCTGTGTAGTATAGTAGGCGTTGTCGATGCGTGAAATAGAACGTGCCAGGTTCTTCTCTAAATAGGCCAACTCTACCACGACCAGCGACCCCACCAGGATCACAAGTAACAGAGTAGGTAGACCCCTTCCATCAGCGGAACGGTATAAATTAAGGTGCAGACCAGAGCAGAGATTCATCGGTTCTCTCTGGTGTGTTGAACTGGAAAGAACTCTCTGATCAGTACGTGTTGAGTACTGTTATATTCCTTGCCTTTCCTGACAAACGTGTTGAGTTTATCCAACCGGTAAACGCATTGAGTTTACAAGTTTCACGACCGACGTGTTGAGTCTGTTCTTTCCATTAGATGCGTGGAGTCTATTCTCTCCGAGGCCAGGACGGGACTTCATCGTGATCATTAAAAGACGACGATCCAGACCGCCAGCCCGGCCAATCGACTACATGCGATTGAGAGGCCGCCTGTATCAGCCCGCCGTTAGTTATTTATTTATTTTGAATGTACCATTTGAGTTGTTTTATGTTTACTGTCTGTAGAGAGAGAATAAAACTTTATTTTGAACCCTATCTTCTGAATTACCCGGAACCACATTGCAAACGTACGATATTACAACTCCCTTCCTGCCTAGTTAGCAAGTCAATTCTACGCAGATGATTTCTTAAGTCATAGTACTAAAGTACTTAACCTCCTATCACTCAACAAATTCTGGACCTCCATTCACGATAGTGCAACTATTAAAAAGTTACTTTTAATCCCAAAAAACGCAATTAATCATATTTAAACATTTCAACCACCTCATTCGAAACAAATTCAACTTGAGGTTGTGAGAAGAAAGACACGTATCAAGTGACCAAACTGAGATAAAAGTTCAAAGGGCACTCAATAGAGTGAGAAAGCGAACCTCTATCCTTGGAACTTTAGCTAACGCACAAACATTGTTGCATACATATAAAACCTACAATCTTTTAATTCCTTTCTTTAAATTTTGCTCACACCATTTCTGCCACTGAGCGAAATATCCTAAGAAGATAGTGAGATATGGATTTCTGATATTCCAGGTCTCCTATTAATTTCAGAACACCAAATCTCAAATGGATAGTCGAAAGGAATAAAAGAATCAGAAAAAAACCTGAAATTAAATTCCCACAGGCCAACATAAGGATTCTAGGGTACACCAAACACCTCCTGGACAAGTTCCAAGGTCTCCTCGACAAGACACCTCTTAGCATCCGTTAGGAAACGCAAGGATTACCTAAAACCACAATAAAATATTTAAGTAAAACAAATGTAAGTAAATACACATCCAGTAACACTTTTTATTTTATAGAAAGAAAAACCGTCCAATGAAGACTCGAAAAAGCTTAGAATCCTATAGCAAGGTCAAACAACATAATCCAGATCAAAGAAAAATTTCGGGGAAGGTTAAACATGGTATACATCAGTCTCAGGATAGCGAGCAAGGTGGGAGGCCCGCAGTACTAAGCTCTTCAGTTGAGGAAAAAACTCTTGTAACACAACACACTAGATTAAGCATAGGGTTCCGTGCTTCGACTTCATCTGCTTTGAATAAAGTTAAAAGTGGGGAATCACATTGTACCTCTTCTACTTCGGTAGGTCCTCAGTCTAGTATACACTATTTTACGTTTACTTCTCCCGAGGGTATAGCAGATGACGAAGCAAGCTATTTGTTTGTTGGAGACGGCGCAAGCACCTCTATACTCTTTCTATCTATTTTTTTATTAGACTTTAAAACAATAAGCTGTTAATGGAAAAATTAAAAATTAATTAATTAATTCACTTTACCATCAGTGAAAATTGAAAGAGGATTTAATAATATAAAAGGTAATTCGTAATCAATATTTGTAGTATATAGTCACCGACTTTTCAGTTATCCCCTTGTAGGTGCTTATCCACCGTTTTCAACGCACTCTTCCCTTTCCCTGATGTCAATTCCACGAGTTCATGCGTGAATGGTCGTAGAAGGGCACAGAGAGACAAGAGTGGCAATTACTCAACTGCACCACTCGTTTTCAACACAATGAAATCTCTGGCCGCTATCGAAAAGATAGGGAGAGACTCTCCGTGGAAAACAAATCTGATGAAATATTGCTTTGGTCTCGGTGAACCGGTTCAATAATGCCCACCGATTTTACTTCGTTCTTTAATTACTGGAATTGAAAGTGAAGGTAGAAATAAATTAATGCTCGGTTAATGAATATATAGTTGACAATAAATTATTTCTGTTATTAATTATAATTATTATCATCAGCAAAAAATAAATAAATTGAAAATGTAGCTGTATTTGGTAAATTAATTATTAAGCTCGTTTGTAAAGAACAATTGAATTTCTAATTTGAGATTTTTAAAAATAAAATCTTCATGATGTTATTTAAAACTTATATTGATTATTTAGTCTGCAAGATTCTTTATTAGTTCCAGTCTTGTAATGAAGTTTATTGCCGGTATTATTTTCATTAGTGTTTGATAATTAAATTATATTAAATATATCGCACACGGCACTGGATTAGAATTAACTTAAAATTATAGTAAATACAACATTCCTCCGAATATGAGGTCAGTGGTATCAGATAAAGGTCAGCCCGACAGATGAAGACACTCGAGTCTGTGCTTCTTAGACATCGAAAACCTTACCGAATTCCACTATTTAATCTGTTGTCAGCAGTTTGAGCTCCAGTTGCAGTCCCAGTTCGAGTAGAAGTTCCAGTCGAGCACTATAACTCCTGTGCAGCGACCTTTATGGATACGTCAAGCTAAAGGAAGTGAGGTTAGCACAAGAAGTGTAGGACCGCATTCAGATCCAGTTAATGTCCAGCCGTTAATGATTCGGAGGACCGACCGCAGACAATATTAGAGAAAATTGCACACTTTTCTTCCTCACCGGAGTTTATTTGCTATAAATAAAAAGTTTAATAGCAAATACCCGAGTACTTAACCCAGTAGGCCAAGTTAAGACTACCCTTCTGGCCGCTAAGGGTTTTGTCGATGCCATAACGACCACTGGAGTATTTTTATTCACTGACGCTGCCCGGTGCAAGTGGCCTTCACATCATAAACGGAAGGTGGCGCCCGAGGCAATTCGAAACTTGTACTAAGGACTGCGTGACAACTCAAAAAATGATATTGTCAAAAAATTCAAACGTATATACTCTCTTTGTTTAACATATCTGGTTAAACCTGCCACCCAAACCAAAAAAAAAAACCAAAAAGGTATAAATTACACAATATTTAAAATAATTAACTGGGCACGTTCTTTTTACCTTTACAAAAATAAATGCAAGATATTAAAAACTTTTACCATGATTAATTAATTAAGGACAACCAGTAACAAATTTAACAAAGGTTGATAAAAAACAATAAATTTCCTACTTACAATTAATTTGCAAGACCAAAAAACGAATGTATAAAAAAATGTAAAATGAAATTATGATTAATAAAAGAACAAGTCAGAAGCGCCTGCGCGTTAGCAGACACGTGACGACTTCTAAACACGCATTATCTCATGTACCATTAAAGATATCTCAAATATGTTTTCAAATATCGATTCAGCGTTAAATTTCACGTCGGAATGCTAATTTTGAAACCGGTAGCATCACTTCCGGTTCTAGATAGATAGAACCATTTGGACCTGTAAGATGATGGTGGGGTCTAAGTGGACTCACTCCTCTGTAATATGGTGGTTTAAAATAACACCAACTGCGGCTATGGAAATTCTGCTGGAGTTCCCTCCACTACACCTAGCAGTGGAAAAAGAGATTCTAGCAGCAACCTACAGGCTGGGAATAAACGAAATGGGATGGAAACTTTCAAGATTTAATGATCGCAGAAAAACTAAGAGAAAATCTGGTGCTAACTATGCTATAGAAATAAAATAATACGTATACTCACAGATAGTCAAACATCCCTTAAAGCAATGAAAAGGGTGGATATACAGTCCAACCTAGTATTAGACTATCATAAAAACCAAAATGGCCTTGCAAAATATAACAACATAACTCTTGGGCATTAAGGCATATAATGAAATAAAGATGCAGCAAACCGCCTTGTTAATAAAGGAGCTGAAAAATCTTTAATAGGACCGCAACCCATATAATACCAACATGTAAGGGGTAGGTCGAAGAAACGATTAGTGGATGGAACTAAGACAGTCCAAAGCACTTATAGAAGGTCCACTCAAGAGTAGAGACAATCTGCTGTTATGCCTAAATAGACGGGAGCTTAAAACTACACGAGGTGTCCTCACAGGACATTGCGGGCTCAGAAAACACTTGAACCTCATAGGGATATTGGAAGATTCCCTATGTGGGAAATGTAAGGAAGAGGACGAAACTCATCTTCATATATTTCCGGGACCTAAACAGGGAAAGGGAATGTCACATTGGGGTACATATCATGAACCCGAAAAGATAGTGAAAACTAACATCAGAACTATTCTGGACTTTGTGAAGAGTAATTTTCTTATGTGAAAAGTGGCGGTGCATAATAGGCCTAGAGCCTCAACGTAGGTAGGATATCTCACACCTGAATCAGCTAGAATAGAATAAAATAGAGATGGAAGACAACAAAATAAAATAACATTTCAGACTGTGTGACGTGCTTTCTTTCTACAAAAGATACTTGCCGTCACTATGACACCCACGGCTTCGGTTTCCTACTAGATTGCCTCGGGCGCCAGATTTTTGGGATGGTTTACTCCACTAACTCTCGATCTACTGCCTCAAGAGTACCAGGGTAGCAACAGATGGAGGTTACGGTAATTCCAGGGGTCTGTTGTTATAGACTATTTCGTAGTGCAAAGCGTGAAACAGGCTTTAATTGTTTTACGTTGCGAAATCTGAATTTACCGGTTGCTTTTGTTAAGATAATGAAAAATTGCAAATAACTACTGATTTTTATAATTATTACTTCTTGTCAACTATGGAAAGCTATATTAAAATTTTCGGTGTTTTAAGCAACGATAAAAAAAAATACAGATCAACTTCTTTAAAAAAAATATATATATATATATATCGGTAAGCAGTAATTAACTAAAAGCAATGCATGATAGCGTGAAATTCTAGAAAAAGCGTGTGAAAATAATTTGCAGTGTCGGTGAAAATGATATCTACTCAGGAAAAGCGTTACTAGGCACTAAACGATTCTCAGGAGTTTTCCTTGGTATTTATGTCTGAATATAATATTAAAGGAATTAACCGGTATCTAAAATTTGTACAATATGAAAATATCCCACAGATAAAATGATCTTCCGGAACAGAATTCAAGATTCCTTGAATTAATTAAATCCAATCCCCCCCCTAAATTAAATAAACCTTTTTGACTGAATTCAGGGTTTGTTGAAAGAACCGCCGTTGTGTTCCTGTGAATAGACAGCGAACGCAAGGGTAGCTAATTCAAAAACCTTTGAATCAATTAAGCCAAATCCCCTTAAATTAAATAAACCCTATTGACTAGATTCAGGGTTTCTTGAAAGAACCGCCGTTGTGTTCCTGTGAATAGACAGCGAACGCAAGGGTAGCTAATTCAAAAACCTTTGAATCAATTAAGTCAAACCCCCCTAAGTTAAATAAATCAAAACCTTTGAAACTTTTATAACTAATCGGAAGATATTTTAAATAGACATAAATACGCCAGAAACTTATTGTTAATTATAACCTTTATATGTAAGCCGAGTGATATGTAGTTATTCAGTTTATACACAAGAAAAATCAGAAATATGCAAAATTATTTATTAAAATAAAATTATACAGGTTCTTACCTAGGACACACACACAGGTCAGAACGTTCACTTCGGCCGGTAATTAATTCTTAAAAACGGTATAGACGGATAACAGTCAGCAAAAGAGAGTGATTTTAGCGGCTCCCGGCCTTTTAAACAATTTTCCCAGCCCCACTTAGCAAAGGCCCCACTCAAAATTAAATATGCGCGGTCGGCTACGGAACTGACCTGTGTGTTTCGTCTTAACAATTTATAAAATTTGAAATCCAAAGAAATAGGAAATCCAAAGAAGGAATTTCCCAAAAAATAAATTATGATTATATCGGGCAATAAAATAAGAGGGGTGTCAATAAATTCAAAGTAAAACGGTTGATACAATAACAAAAATTACAATTATTTATATACAGAATGTCCCAAAAAAAAATAAAAAAAAGTAACTTCGTTACATCCCCCTCTTACTTCGGTAAAAAAAAATGAAAGTGAAGCTTGCATTTTTTTTTAGATAGGCCCTAGAAGTACCCTCAAGAAATCAAACCTTATTAGTAATGTAATCAATTTACGTGATCCTGCGAGCTGTTGGTTCTTTTATGTCCGTCGTCACCCATTTTACTGCAACCTAGGAATCCTGGTGCGCACGCTGGGATAAGGAAATTGGGATCTGTTCCCAAAACTTCTTCTTCCGGTAACGGCACGGACTCTGGAAGACCGTACGGGGCATCAGCTGGAGCATCCGGAACTCTTCGGGGACAGTCGCAGACATTACACTGTACGCCTATGTCCTGATGGGAGCGGGACACAAAACATGCCTGACTGGCAACGGGGCGAGTGCCTAGATCACGTGACGGTTGTGACGTAAAACGGCGGCGGTTGGAACTGGTGGAAGGTCGGTTGCATCTTTTAAAACATATCATTGAGACTCTGCGGAAACGGGTTTCAAATCTTTGATATGCACTCGGTTACAACGTTTGCCTTGTTCGTCTTTTAAATCATACACCACCGGAGATAAAACTTTCACCACTTTATATGGACCTGAATATTTAGGAGCTAGTTTAGCGGCTATATGATCAACGGCGGACGACAGAGTATGTTCTTTTTTCATGACTGAGTCACCTACGGTACATCTCCAGTCACGGCGACGCAAGTTATAATACCGACTTTGGGTCGTAAAAGCTCTAGACAAATTTAAGCGGACTAGATCGAAACACTCTTGTAATTTTTGCAAGCGAAGCAGGTAATTTGCGGAAACTCGGTTTTCAGCGTCTTTCTCTCCAGAACATTCTTCCGGTTCTTCAGCATCTGGACCTTGTTCGACTTCACGTTTTAAAGTATTCGGAACCTCAAGATCTCTCCCAAAATTAAGAAAAGCTGGAGTAAAACCAGTAGAGTCGTGCTTAGAGTTATTTATTGCAAATTTCAAGTCGGATATCCTCACATCCCAGTCACGGTGATCCTGTTCACAATACTGAGCTATCATAGTTTTCATCGTACGGTTGGCTCGTTCAACTGGATTAGCTTGCGGAGTGTACGGCGGAGTAAAACGATGACGGATTCCCAAGTCCTTAAGCATTTCTTTAAAAAGTTTACTGTCATACTGAGTTCCATTGTCGGATAACACGGTTCGAGGGCATCCAAAAGTTGTCAGAACCTCCTCGTAAAATGCAGTGCTAATCGAACTTGCTGTTGCTTTTCGAATCGGTCTACACTGTACCCATTTCGTAAATCGGTCTTGAAACATCACGACGTAACTATTGCCTTTCTTACTTCGTGGCAAAGGTCCAACAATATCGGTACTGACAGTTTCCCAGGGACGGTGGTTAGGGGATGGCTGCATCTTTCCGGCTAGCTGTTGTTGAGAGGGCTTGTACTTCAAACATTGTAGACAACTACGTACGTACTTGGTGATGTCCCTAAACATTCCTGGCCAGTAGTATAACTTAGCAATTCGTGCTATAGTTTTTGCAATCCCTAAATGCCCTGCAGTCGGCGCATCATGATTTTCTTGCAGAATTCGGTTTCTTTGTGGCTTAGTCACACACAACTTCCATGGGTCAGAGAGTTCAGATTCTCTCAGGTCATTTAAATCCCAGAAATGTCGGTACAGTCGTCCTTCTTTAATACAATAATCTGGAAACTTTTCTGGATCTTTCGAAACCTCGGTCTTCTTGTTCCGATACCAAGAACATTCCTCGGAAACATCAGTTAAGCACATTTCAGACGGTTGTTCGGACGTGCACGGCAATGGGTTTCTAGACAGCGCATCGGCTACCCGATTCAGGGCGCCGCGACGGTACTTAATTTCAAAGTCATATTGTTGCAGAAAAATACTCCAGCGGGCTAGACGGCCAGACGGACTAGATATAGAATGTAACCATCTTGAGGATTGGTGATCGGTCACAACGGTGAAGTGGTATCCTTCTAGATAGGGGCGCATCTTATCTATCCCCCATACTATAGCCAAACATTCTTTTTCGGTCACAGAATAGTTTCTTTCGGCCGAACTTAACGTGCGGCTAGCGTAGGCTATTACATGTTCATTACCATCTATCTTTTGAGTCAGTGCCACACCTAATCCGTATTCAGAAGCGTCTGTTTGCAGTGTAAACGGTATACTAAAATCAGGACAGCTCAGTACAGGCGCTTCGGACAAACAAGTTTTAATTTTCTCCAAAGCAGTGTCCTGTTCCTCCATCCATTTCCACCTCTGTGTTTTACGAAGTAACTTCGTCAGCGGAGCTACTGTCTGTGAAAATGAAGGTACGAATCGGCGGTACCACGAGGCTACTCCCAAGAATCTTCGTAGCTCTCGGATATTTCTAGGAGGTGCAAACTTCATAATGCTCTCTACTTTTTCGGGATCGGTACTGATACCATCACCAGTGACGACATGGCCTAGGTATTTCATAGACGGTAAACAGAAATGGCATTTTTCGGGATTCAGCCTCAACTTGGCATCTCGGAGACGACGGAAAACTTCAGCGAGATTTTCTAGATGTTCTTCGAAAGTGTCCCCTAGTACGATAATATCGTCGAGATATGCAAATGCGTACGGATCTAAATCTGGACCGATAATTCGATCCACCAGCCGCTGAAATGTGGCTGGTGCTGAATGTAGACCAAACGGCATGACAGTGAAATGGAAAAGTCCTCGTCCTGGTACGGTAAAAGCAGTAAGAGGCTTGCTTTTAGGTGATAACGGAACTTGCCAGTAACCACTCTTCAGATCTAGACTGGAAATGTACTTTGCTCTACGCAGTTTGTCCAGAATAGCGTTTATAAATGGAAGAGGGTAGGCGTCCTTCATTGTGACCTCGTTGACTTTTCGAAAGTCAATACAGAAACGATTCTTTCCATCTTTTTTCTTGACGATTACTACGGGGGAACTCCACGGACTGTTTGAGGGCTCTATTACCCCTTCTTTCAACATCATATCCACCTCTGCATTGCAGATCTCCTGCATCTTAGGATTTTGTGGACGATATCTTTGCTTAATCGGTGTGGAGTCTAGAAGACGGATCTCGTGATATACTAGATCTGTCGGTCCCTGAATTTCCTCAAACTTAGGTAATTCCTTGTCTAAGAAACTTTTCAAAGTTTCTTCTTGTATTTCGGTCAGTTTTCGGTCTTGCAGCGGCACGATAGTTTCTACAGGACATCCTAAACCAGATAATCCTTTCTCTTCCTCGTAACATTCTAGATCAGAGCGTGAAATTCCGATAAAAGTATTCAATTCACAGCGGTCAGGAATTTTGGCCATTTCAAAATGTTCCAAGGTTGTCCTAGCGGCGGTTACTAGAGGATATTCTGTACTAGACCCCTTTACATCATCTTGGACTTCTTCCAAGCCTGACTGGGAGTTATCGGTAAATATCCTATCAGTTTTAACCTTTTCACAAATCGTCCTAGCGGCAGTTACTAGAGGATATTTTGTACTAGACCCCTTTACATCATCTTGGACTTCTTCCAAGCCTGACTGGGAGTTATCGGTAAATATCCTATCAGTTTTAACCTTTTTACAAATCGTTCCAGCGGAGTCAGTATTAGCCAAATTCTTTCTAGCAGTATTAACAGTCGGATTTCCTCTAGCGGTATCAGTTACATTCAGTTTGCAAGAGCGTCCAGAGTCGTGCTCTTCTGGCGGTGATCTTACTACTTCTAGAATTCCTATAGTATCAGACAGTGTATCTGGCGGTTGACAGTCTATGAGTTTGCCTTCTTGGTAGATCTTCCCTGTTCCTAGTTCTATGCAAAATTTATACTTCTTAAGTATATCCAGTCCCAAAACCAAATCAGCGATCAGACCTGGAAAATATTCCAGAGGTTCTTCCATAATGATGTCATTTACCATCAACTTTAGATCATATGTGTCGGTGATAGAAACCAAATTTCCGTTAGCGAGACGTGCTTTCGAAGTCTCACAGACTGCAGTCCGCTTTCTATGGGAAAAGTGTTTCACTATTTGATCTCCAACATATGATCGGACAGCTCCGGTATCCAGCAAGGCTTTAAACTTGAAGTTTTCGATATGGACATCAATTTGCGGTCGTGGATCTGACGGTTCGTGTGACGGATGCTCTTGAGAGGCTAAGAGATGGGGAAGCTGCGGCGGCCTCTCTGCGGGACAGCTTCGGATTAGTTTTCCTGATTCGAACAGGAACAGTCTCTTGTAAGGACTCCTTCCTTACGACAGCGGGAACAGAATAGTTTCGGTTGATTTGTACATTGTGATCGGGGATGGCCTGTTTCACCACAACGCCAACAAAGTGTACTAGAATTACCGGTTACAGGCGGTCGATGAACTTGAGTGCTTGTTCGAGGAGAAGTAGTACTGGCTACCGGTACAGCAGTCGGAAGTGGAGTTGTATTCATACTCGGTACGTTCCTGGATATATTTGCAGACGGAAAACGTTGATTTGTACCCCTTTTCCATCCAGTGGTGCTAGGAATATTTTGGAGTTCTTTCCGAAGTAACTCAAATTCCTTCACCTCTTGACAGAAAGAAGTAAAATCTTTGAAGTCATTTTTCCTGATCTGCTGCCGGTATTCGGGTAACAGATTACGGTACAACCAGGCTAGTTGTTGTTCGGAACTCAGTTTCCCATGACGTCGCATCAATGTTTGTAAATCGGTAATATAGGAAGATACAGGCTCATTACGGCGTTGCAATCGTCTTCCAATTTCAGCTTCTAAATCAATTTCATAATTTACTGGGTAGAAGAAAATACGGAAGTCTCTTTCAAAGTCGTCCCAGTTCGTAAAACGACTGCGGTTATTGCGGAACCACAATGCTGGTTCGCCAGTTAGTAATTCAGGTAATACTGGAAGTAACTGATCCTGTTGTACGTTCCTAGCAGTACAAATTTCGTCTAGTCTTTCTAGAAAGCTTACTGGGTCATCACGATTTCCAAAAGATATTTTCCAATCATGAACATTTATCGGATGTTGAGTTGCCATTATTATCGTGCTATTATCGATACTGGCCGGAGGAGTAGCGGTACGATTCGGTGTGGTTACAGAATTTGGTTTAACGGAGGACGTACTCTTTCGTACTCTAGGGGAGGTTTTGAGAAACTCCACTAAACGTCTGCGTTTTTCCCTAACGCCTCCAGACGGTGATAGCTGTCGGTTAATTAACTCAGTTGTAAGGCCTTCCTTCTTTAATTTATAAACCCAGCTTACTAGTGTATCTGTCTTTCCAGAAGTATCACTATCTTCACTATTTGACATCAATTTCAGTATATTAATCCTCTGATTGATTTATTATCGGTGAAAATCACTCGGTATAAGAAAAAAAAACTCAATCTGCCAGAGTTCAGTTCAATCGGTATAACACAGTCGTAATTAATTAAAAGTTTACCTCAAAAAAACTAAATCTTGAATGTCCAATCGGTATATTAAAATTTTAAAAAGGCAAAAATAAATACAACTTATTTGAACGAAGAAAAATTAAATTAAAAAAAAAAAAAAAAAAAAAAAAAAAAAAAAAAAATCAAGTCCGGTTAAACAGAAAGAAATATTTTTATTCTTTCACTGTGGATTCAAATAAAAATTAAAAAAATTATTCAGTATGGAAACTTGAAAACAAAAGCAGTAGTTACAGAATATTTAAAGTCTTATTATAAAAAAAAAGTGCGAGAAAAAAAAAATGAACGGCACTGAATCACAGAAAATTTTGAATCCAGAAAAAAAATCAACTTTAGATGGGAACAAATTTTTCTAAAATAATTTTGAAGTACACTCGGTCTAGCCTTAAAAATTTTGAATAAATTTCGCAATAAATCTTACTCAATAATTTATTATTAACAATGAACTGTTTCCTTTCTTTAATAACGAAAACCACTCTTTCCCGACAATAATTTAGTTCAATGGGACAATCGGTACCACTCAGTATAAAATTTTTTCAAGAAAATTCCAAAAAAAAAAAAATTCAGACTTTTGAAACTCAATTTCAAAAAAAATCAAACGATTTGCAAATGAAGTATTTCAAAAAAACAAGTACGGTCAAATAGAATAATTAATGCACTGTCGGTTCAGATTGAAATCAAAAGTTTATTTATGAAACAAATTAACGAAAGGTTTTCAAAGTATTATTCCAGATTTAAACAACAACAAAAAAAATTGTTTTTTTTTTTTCGGTATCACAAGTATTCCGTATTGTAAATTCAAGTCAAGTATCCAGAAGAATAAAAAAAAAATTCTAAAGTTCCAAACCACAACGCGAATAAAATATTCACGGGACAGCCGGTATAATAAATATTAAAATATTTATTTCCAATTACATGTAAAATTTTAGTGTTTATTTCGATCTGAAATAAAGCTATTTACAATCACAGGTAAAATCTGCTATTTTAAAAAAGTAACAAATATCGTTATCAAAAAAACTGGTTTTCTTATCTTTTAGCAGGAGTTCAGAAATTGAAAAACGGCTTTAAATCGAATAGATTTGCAATACATGTAAAATCATTATTTTATTTTAAATAAAACATATACTGAGTGTTTTCGGTCTAGATTTATCACCTTGATTTTACGGATTTAATTCTCGAATTTTAAACAGATAATATTCTTCTGACAGTAATTTTATTTAAAAGATATAATCGGTGCTCTTTTGCTATTTTACAGCGGTAACTTGTTCTGTCGTTTAAATTTTTTTTTACTCTTCTTACAAAAACAGCGGTCTGGGGTTTTCAGCAACGGTTTTCCTTAATTTTTTTTTTAGCAGTCTGTACGCTTTGTCTCTCGGTTCTGTGCTCTTTTCACGTAAATTTGTATTTTCCAACGGACTTTGATAATTTTTCTTATATTTCACTGGCTTATCTGCAGCGGTCTTAGGTACAATTTTCGACGGTCTCTTAGACCTGTTTACGGTTCTTTTCTAGCAGTTTTCACGATATCAATTTTTCTTTTTCACAGCGGTCAGTAGACGGTCTCTGCTTCTTATACACACTTTTACAGGCTAATAGGTTATTATTCAACAGCGGTACTTTTTTAAAACAACGGTCCCTGCTCGGGCGCCATTTTGTGACGTGCTTTCTTTCTACAAAAGATACTTGCCGTCACTATGACACCCACGGCTTCGGTTTCCTACTAGATTGCCTCGGGCGCCAGATTTTTGGGATGGTTTACTCCACTAACTCTCGATCTACTGCCTCAAGAGTACCAGGGTAGCAACAGATGGAGGTTACGGTAATTCCAGGGGTCTGTTGTTATAGACTATTTCGTAGTGCAAAGCGTGAAACAGGCTTTAATTGTTTTACGTTGCGAAATCTGAATTTACCGGTTGCTTTTGTTAAGATAATGAAAAATTGCAAATAACTACTGATTTTTATAATTATTACTTCTTGTCAACTATGGAAAGCTATATTAAAATTTTCGGTGTTTTAAGCAACGATAAAAAAAAATACAGATCAACTTCTTTAAAAAAAATATATATATATATATCGGTAAGCAGTAATTAACTAAAAGCAATGCATGATAGCGTGAAATTCTAGAAAAAGCGTGTGAAAATAATTTGCAGTGTCGGTGAAAATGATATCTACTCAGGAAAAGCGTTACTAGGCACTAAACGATTCTCAGGAGTTTTCCTTGGTATTTATGTCTGAATATAATATTAAAGGAATTAACCGGTATCTAAAATTTGTACAATATGAAAATATCCCACAGATAAAATGATCTTCCGGAACAGAATTCAAGATTCCTTGAATTAATTAAATCCAACCCCCCCCCTAAATTAAATAAACCTTTTTGACTGAATTCAGGGTTTGTTGAAAGAACCGCCGTTGTGTTCCTGTGAATAGACAGCGAACGCAAGGGTAGCTAATTCAAAAACCTTTGAATCAATTAAGCCAAATCCCCTTAAATTAAATAAACCCTATTGACTAGATTCAGGGTTTCTTGAAAGAACCGCCGTTGTGTTCCTGTGAATAGACAGCGAACGCAAGGGTAGCTAATTCAAAAACCTTTGAATCAATTAAGTCAAACCCCCCTAAGTTAAATAAATCAAAACCTTTGAAACTTTTATAACTAATCGGAAGATATTTTAAATAGACATAAATACGCCAGAAACTTATTGTTAATTATAACCTTTATATGTAAGCCGAGTGATATGTAGTTATTCAGTTTATACACAAGAAAAATCAGAAATATGCAAAATTATTTATTAAAATAAAATTATACAGGTTCTTACCTAGGACACACACACAGGTCAGAACGTTCACTTCGGCCGGTAATTAATTCTTAAAAACGGTATAGACGGATAACAGTCAGCAAAAGAGAGTGATTTTAGCGGCTCCCGGCCTTTTAAACAATTTTCCCAGCCCCACTTAGCAAAGGCCCCACTCAAAATTAAATATGCGCGGTCGGCTACGGAACTGACCTGTGTGTTTCGTCTTAACAATTTATAAAATTTGAAATCCAAAGAAATAGGAAATCCAAAGAAGGAATTTCCCAAAAAATAAATTATGATTATATCGGGCAATAAAATAAGAGGGGTGTCAATAAATTCAAAGTAAAACGGTTGATACAATAACAAAAATTACAATTATTTATATACAGAATGTCCCAAAAAAAAATAAAAAAAAGTAACTTCGTTACAACTGACCAGAAAAATATAGCGTTTCTTTAGAGTAAATTTTTGTTTTTTAGTGTAAAATAGATGAAACTCTGTACGTATGGATAATAAAACCAAATACTATTTTGATATTTTTATTTGACGTACCGCGATCGTAATAAGAAAAATATTCGAATTGGAAGCCCGTGAAACGAAGAACCTCATTCAATTAGATGAACAGGTCGATACCAAATGTCAGATGTTTCCCAGACACGTTTTCTGTATTTCACGAAAATCGACATAAAGGTACGAAAAGTAAGGAATTCAAATGTGAAATTTATTAACCGGAATAGGTCAGGATTTTCACTAGGGCTTGATCGTTGCGAATATTTTAGTTCTTTGAAGGAAACGTGTTGGGATTTCATAAGTATAAAACTAGCATGTGAAATGTATGGAGTTGCTCCAAAAACCGATGAAATTCTATTAAAGTTTATCTGATTAAATAAACTGAGAAATGCTTTAATAATACCAATAACGATGTAGGATAAAAAGTGTCGAGAAATTGATAAAAATTAAAATCATTAATTAATTGTGAAACTGGTGCTTAATTTGTTTCATATCAAATGATGAATCCCGAATTTTTCTACCAACCAAATTTAATTTAATTGGTCAATCTATGGGGTCAAACGGTTCGGCAGCTATCGTGGAAGATTACAGACAGACAAACGCACAGACATACAGACAGATCTCACTCTGGAAATTGTCTTAATCTTCTCGGGGACCTCAAAATGGATATTTCCACCATATCACGATTTTTTGCTCGTTTACTGTACGTTCCCTTCGATGGCGCCGGGAAAGTAACAAATAAAAACCAAATTATTCTAGAAAATTCCACAATTAGTGGTAAGCTTATCGACTATTGATAGAGCGATAAATATGCGTTTAATTTTTACCAGAAAGGCGTAATACTCCATGTACTATCTAAAGTAGGTTCGACTTTGCTGTTCAATTGAGAGAGAAAAAATATTTTATGGAATTCGAGTGAATTCTAGAAGATCTTAGGGAAGATCACAGAAAAATACAAGAGCCAACAAAGTCAAGACCCAATTAAGAGGAAATAATAAATAATTACTGTTCAAGGCCATATAATGCAGGTCACTTTGGACAATTTTTGACAACTATAATTGTCCTAATTGGCCACATAGGCGAAGATCATGCACCAGGCGAATATTTTGTAACAGACAAAGTCAGATTTCATTGAACTTCAACAACGAAATTCAACATGGACATGTTTTAGTTTTTTTTAGTCCCCGTACAGTCCTTTTTTAAATCCCATTGGAAAGCGTTTAGCCAATGGAAAAAAAATCGGCGGTGTCGCCCCAAAACTTTCCCGACGAATATCCACGATTACTTTTTCAGATATTTAATCTTAAAGTTTCAACTTTTGACATTTTTTTATTTTTGACAGGTGACAGTTGGAGAAATAATTGTGACTATTTTGTATAGAGGTTTTCAAGGGCTTTCAAATGACATATTGCAAGTCGAAATCCGTGACATATTGCATCTGTCGTTTTTTGATATTTTATGTTTGATAGATGTCATGCAAAAGCTAATGAGTTCTTTCGACAGGTAACTCAAACGCATATACCAAATTTCAGCTCAATGGGATTAATACTTTTTCAGATATTTAATGCTGAAGTTTCAATTTTTGACATTTTTTTATGTTTGACAGGTGACAGTTGGAGAAATAATTTTGACTGTTCTGAATCGAGTTTTTGAAGGGCTTTCAAATCAAATCAAAATAATGCATGTCCAATTCCATGACATATTGCATCTGTCATATTTTGATAGTGATACTTCCGTTTGACAGATGTCATACAAAAACTAATGGGTCCTTCCGACGGGTGATCCAAACCCGTATTCCAAATTTTAGCTCAATCGGATTAAACCTCTGTCCTCTATCGTGGAAGAATACACACACATACACACATACACACTTACACACAGACAGACAGACAGACTTCCATCTGGAAATTGTCTTAATCGTCTCAGGGGACCCGAAAATGGATATTTCCGTTTTTATCTCGAAATTTTTTTTAGCTCGTTCACAATACTTTCCCTTCTAGGAGGTGGGTCGGGAAAGTAATAACATAAAGTTGTAACAAAGTTTCCGTCATAATTAAAATATATAAATTTAATCACACACGGCACTGGGATAGAATTAACTTAAAATTATGAGAGATGGAGACACTCTCGTCTGTGTTTTTTAGATGCTGACGTTCATATCGCGTAGGACAATTCAAACCGTTGTCGGCAGCTGCAGTGGCCGCCCGAAGTTGAAGTTAGACTTGCTGTGGCTGTCCCACTAGGAGCAGCCGTGCAGTCCGTCAACCTTTAGAGATAGATCAAGCTTGTTTTTAGACATCTTAGTCAAGCTGAAGGGAGCGAAAGGCGAAGCCATTTCCTGTTGTACCAGAGTAAGAAACCGTCAATCCGAATTTCAGTAAAAAAGTTTTATTTCTTGTATTTTATTTTTGTTTCATTCCAGCAGCTAATATACCCAGGTTACTCAACCCAGTAGGGCAAGTAAAGACCGCCCTTCTGGCCGCCAGTGATTTTGGTCGATACCATAATGACCCCTGGAGTATTTTCTTTCTCCACTGAAGCTGCCCGTGCAGTGGCCTTCACACTATAAACGGAAGGTGGGGCCCGAGGCAATCCGAAACCTGGGCCAAGACGCCAAAGTAACCCGCATCGACCGAAGTGCGTTACAAAGTCAACTAAAAGATGAAGACCAATTTTGTATGCAAAAATCCATGACGTTTCTGAAAATATAACGCAAAAATATTGTCAAAATTAAATTCAAGAAACGATTTACCACGTTCCTAGAAATTATTTTTGAAAAATGTTTTGTAAAATTTATTATTTATTCAATTTTGCACCATATTCGATACTCTTCAGTTTCATATTTCTGTAGTTTTTTCTTTTTAGAGTAAAAAAAAAACTATCAAAAAAATATTTGATTAGATGCCAAATAAAGTCAGTTTTGGTAATATATAATTATCCTAATAAAAAATGAAAAGAGAAAACATGAAACAAAAAGTGAAAACAAATTATACCAAAATATAAAATACAGTTGATTGCCTTTCAGGATTTTATCAAAGACTATTGTTGTTAGTTGTACGTTTCATTTTAACGACCGGTTTTATACGGGTTTCATGCGAATTAATCATGAATATTACAAAGCGACAAAACTGTAATAACAATTCGTTATGTTTAGTGTGTAGCTAGTACATCAAAATTATTGCGAAACATCAAGCAATATTTTAATTATTCCAGGAAAATATTAATAACATGAGGAAGACAAATAAAAACAATTTTTAATTTAGCTAATAAATTATCTAAAAGGATCAGTACCCGTTCCTCCTCATTCCTCATGGCAAATCTCTTAGACCATTTACTATTAAACATGCCTTATTCACATTTTTGTATACAATGTTTTGAAGTCGACACATCTTGTCTCTTTCTCATGACATTTCTCAGGATGCGGTGGTATCCGGTGTGTGCGGGGAAGTGTTTACAAATATCAATAGAAGTGGCGTACGCCCATGGAACTTACCACTTTAGTATACAAATCACAGCATGCTTTGCTAGATATTGACTTCAGGAGAAGGATAGAAAACTGATGTCTAATAGTAAATGGTCTAAGGTAAATCCCATAAGAAAACGCCAAGGTCCATTCTGTCAAAATTGCGCCAATTCAAGGTCACTACCCACACAGCACATGTACATTCAATGGACGTCCACTTATGATATTTCGGACGTCCATTGGAAGTACACAATTGGACATTAACGTCCAATGGACGTCAACTGGATGTTCTGATTACACTACTGAATGTCCTGAGGACACCACTTTGGACATTCAATAAACGACCATATTTGGACATACAATGGATTTCCATCTCCGGACGTACAATGAACGTCCATCTTTGGACATACAATAAACATCCATCTTTGGACGCACAATGAACGTCCATCTTTGGACGCACAATGAATGTCCAAGTTTGGACGCACAATGAATGTACATCTTTGGAAGCACAATGGCTCAGCTATCAAACTATGGACGAAAAATTTGTTTATGTTCTATACACCTAAAGAAATGAAAAAATTCAGTTGTTCTTGTTAATAATGTGACTTACTCTGTGTATGAATAAGATTTTTCATCATTGAACATAATATATCATTACTTATAGAGGTCAAAACATAAAATTACTTCCCTGTTCATCTATTGTTACCAAAATAAGCCTGGAAGGTTAGGAAAAAATATCATCGTTCAAACATAACACAGTACCCAACTTCATTTTCGTTCTGAGGCTCTCGACCATTTCATAATGTTTTCTTCAATTTCTTTTTTTGTAGCATTTGCATTTTCCACAGCATCTGTAATATAGCGTTTTTATGAACTCGAACAAAGGAAAATAGAATAGAATAAAATGAAATCCACTAGAAGTTATTATCAACCCTCTAGCTGTAACTATGATTATAATGGGGACGTGTGATGCGATAGCTACAGCAAATTCATTTGTAGTATATGAAAATCTACTTAAAATTATTCATAAAAATAGACTTGGCTAATTTTGAAACACTACGATTACTAAGAAATAAATTTTCAAAATTTTCAAGTGACGTCAGGTACATTAATTAGTTAAAGTAATGTAGATTGCATGACAAGGTATAATTTACAGTTATCTGTCGAGTATTACTGAACCAAATAGCCTTAGCGACTTTGACTATTGAAAAAAAAAGAAGAAAAAAGCAAAATAATTTCTGTCTTGTATCTTTCGTAGGATGTTTGTACGTTATCAACAATTAAAAAAGGTTTATAAAGCAAACTTGATCCAAATGAAAATATTTTAAAACACTATAGAAATCACATTACAAAAAAAAACAAGTTTGCAGAGTTCAGTTTGGAAATTAAAAATTAAAATAATTAAAATAAATAACAAACATCCCCTTTTTCACCCTCTTTGATGGTGAGGCAAATGATTTAGATTAGGCAGAAATATTTTATGGACACGTACAAATAGATATATAGATATTTTCCACAAAAAAAATATTTCTCTTTTTTATTCTCTACCCTTTGATAATCCGAAGAAAAAATAGTATAAAACAGTTGAAAACATGGCAACACTGTGAACGTTTGTGTCATTCAGCTATCGCTCTAGCCAATTGTGGCTGGAAATGTATGGATAACTTAACATAAATAATTAAAATATGGTCAAAGGCTCTTTTTTGTGATTTTTTGTTTAAAATAATGTAAGTTATAAACAAATAAAAACTCCCAAAAACCGGATCTAGTTTTTTTGTAAATATCTCAACAATTCAAAGCGTTATGAGAAATTTAAAAAAATATTCCTAAAGAGGAAGATATTTGCTGTATATTAGGACAACTCTAATTAATGTTAAGGATTTTTCAGTATTTTTCAACCAGCATTTACAAAATAATAGTTTAAGTCATTTTATCTCAATAAGTATAACATTATACTAGTATTATCCTACTCAAAAGCTTCCTGTTAACTAGCTACTTTTATCTTTCTATTTTCCGAATGTATCAGGTCCTTACCGAAGAAAATATTGTCAACAAGCAGCTTTCCCGCTGTTAAATTGTGCTCCTTTGTTTGAAAAACATGCTCTTTAGTCAGTGAATGGGTTCATCAAAAATTCAGAATTAACCTGCCCTCTTGACTTTTCCTTTTCACTTTCATGTCGAATTGAGAGGTAGCTAAATCCATGAAAGAGATCGTTGATTGCTGTGGCAGTCACTATTCTCTTTTGCTCTCAACATTTGTTTATAACGATATCCATCTGGACGATAAAAGGGGTAAAATAAGAGACAGTCAGTAGCGGCGAATGATTAAATATCAAATTAAAACATATTAATACGTTTACTGCCATCTTTGAGTTAGTGCTTGTTAATAGTTTATTCCTTGTTAGATGTTCCAAAAAATAAAAAAGCATAGTAATCTCATCCACCATTTTGCTGAGACAGACGAAGAATCAGGGAAACCTGAGATAATTGCGTATTATAATTCAACTAAGGCAGGTCAACACCTAGATGAAAAATGCTCAGTATATAGCACAGAGAGACGAACTATGCTATGGATAATGGCATTATTTTCCAGAATTTTAGATATAAGTTCATCATATATAACTATAGGAAAAATAACCCTCCAATAAAGATTTTCTTTTATAAAAAATCTTCCTTTTGAGCTAATTCGCTTAATGTTACAGGCCAGGCTAAATAACTTCCACTTAAGACAAGAGGTATATTTCAAGAACATTGAATATTGTTCTGGAAGAACCTAAAACTGTAGCCGCATATAAAGAAGAAAACTATGTTATATTTGTCCTTGTCATCATACATAAATGTAAGAAAAATATCCTTCTAATAAAGATTTTTTTTATAAAAAATCTTGCTCTTGAGCTACTTCGCCCACTGTTACAGGCCAGGCTAAATAACTTCCACATAAGACAAGAGGTTCGATTATGTATTTCAAGAATATTGAATATTGATCCGGAAGAACCTGAAACTGTAGCCGAATAAAAAAAGAAAACTATGTTATACTTGCCCTTTAAAAAATTTAGGGGTTTCTCTCAGATTTGGTCTCAATATCCGGGTGCAGTAAATATTTTTGCCAAGAAGTTTTTGTGATAAATCACAACTGTTATAGTGGTTATCAATATACAGACTATGACCAATTTTTAGAAGATCTTTCATTCATCACTACTGTACCTGCGTAGTACTGGTTGGTGTACCCCTTCAGATCAATCTCCCTAGAAAGGTTACTAGAAAAGTTACTAGAAAAGTTACTAGAAAAGTTACTAGAAAAGTTACTAGAAAAGTTACTAGATTTTCTCCCAGATTGACCTTGAGACCCACCCAAGCGAACTTGAAGTACGTCTGAAGTACGTCACCTGTAGACATCTGTGGTGATCTGTAGACCTCTGTAGACGTACTTTGACGTCTACATTATGTTATTTCTCCACGTCCATAAGTGAATATAATAATTCCGAAATCATTTTTAATAATAGAATGAAAAGAGTAGCGTTTTGTACTGTTCTTAAAAAAATTTAAAAAATTGTAAAGGCTGTTCGTTATGGTTTTTACATGTGCAAGAAACCAATTTTGAAATTTACATATACAATGGCGGACGAGATTTATGATCTAGATTCTATTCAAAATTGGTATATGGGAATTTTTCGGGTCGGAGAATATGAATTTTTTGTCAAAATTAATAAATTCAATGTGGATATCCCAATTTTTAACCACAAGATGTAACATAACTACATAGGCGATAACAGGCGGCATATCGAGCCGTTGGCGTCGTCGGTCGAGCTGGTTATAATTATTATTAAAATTATAATAACCACACCATGGTATATTCACATGAAATAAATATTAATCGAACTCAAGGGCAAAAGAGTCGTTCCAGCATATTTTTCCCGTTGGAAATAATCAATTAATTTCAATATTAACTGTTGTTCTTTTTCAACATTTGCAAAGAACCCCGCACAAACCTTATGGGAATTGTCTCCCCGTCAAATTGGCTGAAATTTGGATATTATGTTGTTCGTTTCAGTACCCTAAACAAAAGTCTCAATGGGCACAAAGCTCAATTTTGCTTATTTTGGCCATTATTTATTAAATTAAATTCAATGCCAATATGATAATATTGACAGTTGACAGCTGTCAACCAGCTGTCAAACAACAAGAAATAAGAAAAATTGATAAAATCTACATGTAAATGTATGTTTGTGAGGATGCTGAGTTCAAAACTGATGTTAAAAAATCGATTTTGACAGTTTACAGCTGTCAGATAACTGTCAAGCAACAAGCAATAATCAAAATTGGTAAAATCCACATGTAAATATTTGTTTTTGAGGTTGCCGAATTCAAAACAGCTGTCAACTGTCAATATCGTCTTTTTGACATCAGGTTTAAACTCAGCAACCTCAAAAACATATATTTGCATAAGGTTTTTATTAATTTTGATTATTGCTTGTTGCTTGACAGTTAATTGACAGCTGTCAACTGTCAATAATATTATTATATTGGCATTGGATTTAGATGCAGTAACCTCGAAAACATAAGAGGGGACTTTTTGTTATCGCAGCAAATAATAAACTTTCGAAGAGATTACCCTTTTAAGTCATAAGTAATGGCCAAAATACGCAAAATTCAGCTTTATGCCCATGGAGACTTTTGTTCATGATGCAGAAACGAACAACATTTCCAAATTTCAGCCAATTTGACCGGGAGCCAATTCCCATAAGGTTTGTGCGGGGTTCTTTAATGGTACTTTACTTGGCTGGTGTGAATTTGGATGCTGCGCGAGACTATAGTGGATTTACAGTCAGATAGAACAGAACCAACGGTAGTTGTGAGACAGGACTGGTATCAGGTAGGATGTGAACAGAAACAGTGGGGTCAGAAATAAGTGTTTTTTTAAGGTATTTTAGGGTTATAATTTTATTTTAATTTAGATTAGCCAGCAGGAATAGCAAATCTGATTAGATTATTATATTAATCCATATTATATCAGAGTAATTATATGCCTCCGTATTATCTAAATAAAAATTTACATAATTTCAAAGAAAAAAAATATAATAGTCTAATGAGGACATTCATAAATAAAAATTAATATTAAAAAATTAGTCATATGTTTAAAAAATTGCTGACATTTAGAGATAATGAATAAAGTTTAAAGTTTTTATGATCCCTACTCTGAGATAATAAATGTCATTCTAAATCATGTTTGTTTGATTGGCGCCCAGGGAAAACTCATTAAGTTATCAGACAAGCATTAAAAATAAAAATAAAATTTCTATACAAACTATACAGGGTGTTTTATTGGGAAAGTGACATACGTTAACTGCAGATAGGAGACACCTAGCCGATCTCAAAAACACCATTCTTAATGGGTCTTACTACCTTAATAACCAAGATACAGGGTGTTTTATCCATTTTGCCAATTTCTTGCATGGTTCATAACTTTCTAACCACACTGTATATTTTAATGAAATTTGGCTGGCATGTTTTGTTTAAAGTTTCCAATCGATCAATAAATTTATAATAAAATAAATCCAGGTCCGGATTAAAAAAATATTATAAAATATTCCGACACAAAAACAACACCCTGTATATCAGATTTTTTTAAATAGATTCTGTATTTGCAAAGAGCACGAAAAAATAAATTTAGTGATATACTTTGCATTTTCGGCAAAATGTTTTTTCTTGTAAAATTTCGAGTTTGATTTAAAAAATGGTGTGAATTGTGAGAGCCCAAGACTGAAACTAATTTTTTTTTAATTTGATTTAGTTTTAATGAAGACTTGTTAACCTAAATTGGTAAAATTTTAATATTTTAAGTATTTTTTTTATTATTTGCGATAAATAAATCCAAAATACATTCATCTTTAATTAACGAATAAATAATAATAAATTTACAACAACTTTAATTAATAAATAACAACAAAAAATATAACACCTAAAAATTAATGACAACAAAGTAAAACCATTATAGATTAACATTTTTCAAATACAATTTGTATAAAACTTACAGGGGTGAAACTGGAGGGGATTGAAAAAATCGTAAAAAAAGTCGTAAAAGATCGTAAGAAATCGTAAGAAATCTTAAGTAATCGTATGAAATCGTAAAAAATTGTAAAAAATCGTAAAAAACCGTAAAAACCCGCAAAAAACCGTAAAAATCCGTAAAAAATTGTTAAAAAATCGAAAAAACCGAAAAAATCGTAAAAAAACGTCAATAAATTTCGTGTTGCGCATAGTTCTTATGTTTATTTTCAAAGTGAATTTTTTATGTCAAAGTACTAAAAACATGTAATATTTTTAGGTGGTTTTTAAAATGCTTGTAATTCTTCATTAAAGAAATTTTTAGTGGATTCATTATTATTTATTCATTAATTAAAGATGACTGTTTTTTGTTAATTATTTATCACAAATAATGAAAAAATAGTTAAAAATTAAAATTTTACCAATTTAGGTTAACCAGTTTTCATTTAAACTAAATTACATTTTGGGCACTCACAATTTCACACATTTCAGAATTCCAACTCAAAATTTTACAAGAAAAAACATTTTGCCGAAAATGTAAAATATATCACTATATTCATTTTTTCGTGCTCTTTGCAAATACAGATTCTATTTTACAAAAATCTGATATACAGGGTGTTGTTTTTGTGTCGGAATATTTTATTATTTTATTTTAATTCTGACCTGGATTTATTTTATTGTAAATTTATTAATCGATTGGACACTTTAAACAAAACATGCCCGCCAATATCATTAAAATATACAGTGTGGTTAGAAAGTTATAAACCATGCAAGAAATTTGCAAAATAGATAAAACACCCTGTATCTTGGTTATTAAAATAGTTAGACCCATTAAGTATGGGGTTTTTGAGATCGTCTATTTGCCCCCTATCTGCAGTTAACGTATGTCACTTTCCCAATGAAACACCCTGTATAAACAAATTTGAAATTAGAGCAGAGAATACCAATATCAAAGTAGTGTTGATACTTACTTACAATAATAAATAAAGGTTAAAAAAGAACAGTATAATGGAGGGTAAGTAAATAAAACCTTACAATATATTAACTAATAATGGGTCAAGTACTGTTCCTTGGGGAACGCCACATCTTATAACCTCAGGATCACTCAGAGAACCATTGATACTGACAGATTATTTTCTATAGTAGAGATAAATTTTAAACAAATTATAAGAAGTAAAGAAACACACAAAGTCTTTACTCATTGGTTGACCACATTTGAGACATGGATAACTTGATGTATTTTTAAATTATAAGCAACTCCTCTAAATCCAATATTTTCTAATGTTTCTAATAGCATTGTATTAAACCTCTGTACACAATATATATTTTCCATAAAGAAATTAAGTTCAGTTCCAGAACGTAAAAGCCAGAGAAAACGATATTCATTTCCCGGAAATCGAAATGCGGAGAAAATATATTTTCTGGCAGAGTCTATGTGGATAAGGGGATCACTATAAATCTTGGTTAAGTTCGCGTGGAGAGTTAGTACTTTAAAACAATTACAATCTAATATTTTAACGAACGGTTCTATGCGATTGGAGACGGCCTTAATTTTCCACAACGAAAAGCTGTCGACGGAATTTCTACTAATGCACTATCCTTGATTTTCCAATTGTCAAGACAGTGATACATTAAGGGTCAATTTAAATTCCTTTTACGCCATTGGTTGTTTTAATTAAGTATACTAAAATATTAATAATATAATAATAATAATAATAAAAATTTAATATTTAAAAGTTATAATAAAAAACTAATTCAAAACCAAAGTTATTTGTGTACTTGATTTGAAATCATGTTTAGGCAAGTATTTTTTGAAGCTAATCTATAAGGCCTCAGGTGACAGTTAGTCTCATTATTTATTGTTATGCAAATCAAATCTCAGTGCGCACGCTTTATGTTTATATTTTTAGTACTTATTTGATCTTAATTATCTAGTTTTGCTTTCATGTCTTTAATTGTCTGTCTTATAATGAATAAATGGTTAAAAACTGGAATCAACACAGAAATTCAACCTACTGATTTTAGATTTTACAAGATCAAAGTGCTGTGAATAATAAGCTTGTTGGTCAATAATTGAAAACAAGTGAAAAACGACAATAGTTTTGCCGTAATTTCGAATTTTCGAAAATAACTACAGTATATATGGTATAAGTAGCGGGAAAGTAAAAGTAGGTGAAAGATTAATATCATTTCTGGGGTTTTTAACGATGCTGAATCGATTGCAGTTGTCCGTTTGTCTCTATCTCTCACCGTTCTCCAGTTGAATCAGGCTAACAGACAGACGGACGGACGGACGGGCTTCTAAAACCCAAAAATACTGTATTTACTAAATTTAATATGAATTTTCATTTACGAAAGACTAAAACTGTCCAAAACCTAATGATATACGTTCTATTGTAGTTGGTTTATTTTTAAAAATTCTTAAAAAAATAAAAAATAAAGAAAAATGGAAAAAAACAAGGAAAAATTGAAAAAATAGGATAAAAGAGGGTAAATTATTAAAAATAGGAAATAATATTCAAAAATAAAGAAGAACATGGACAATTAGGGACAAATATGGAAAAATGGGGAAAATAGCAAAAAATAGGGAAAGGTAGGAAAAAGTAGGGATAATAGGGAAAAATAATAGCGATTGTGAAAAATAGGGAACAAGAGGAAGAAAAAGAGCAAAATAGGGCAATTTAGGAAAAATAGTGAAAAATGAGGAAAGTAGTCAAAAATTGAGAAACAGTAGGGAAAAATAAGGAAAATAATGAAAAATAATGGACAATATAGAAAAAAGAGAAACATTGTGAAAATTCGGGAAATAGAGAAAAATATGAACAAACAGGGCAAAATAGTGAAAAATATGGAAAAAATAGAAAAAAATAGGGAACAATTGGAAAAAAATTGGGAATAATTAGAAAAAATTGAGCAAAATAGGGAAATTTAGGGAAATTAGAGAATAAATATGGAAAAATGGAAAAAATGGAAAAAAAAATAATAGAAAATAACAGGGATAAAACAATTATAAAATACAGGAAAAAATATGAAGAAATAGAAAAAATATTTAAAAATAGCGAAAATTGTGGAAAAATAAGTACAAATAGTATAAAATGGAATGTATTAAAAAGAGAACAAAATGGGAAAATGGATAAAATGATTAAAAGTAGTGAAAAATAGAGAATATAAGAAAATTTGGGAAAAATAGTGGAAATAGGAAAAACCGTGAAAAAATAGGCACAAATTGGGAGTAACAAGAAAACGTTATAAAAAGATAGATAAAATAAGAAAAGTAGAGATAAATATAAAAAAATGGGGAAATAGTGGAAAATAAGGGATAATAAGAATAGGAAAAAATAGATAATAATAAGGACAAATAGGAAAAAGTTATCAAAAACAAGAAAGATTGGAAAAAATACAAAAAATAATGCAATTAGAGAAATGAAAAATAAAAAAACAGGAAAAATATGAATAAATAGGAAAAATAAGTAAAGTTGGCTAAAAATAAGTACAAATAGGAACAACTAGAAAAAATAGGATAAAATAATGGAAAACAGTAAAAAATAGAAAGAAATAGGAAAAATGGAAAAAATGGGGAAAAATAGAGAAAGTAGGGGGAAATATAGGAAAAACAGTGAGGAATTTGGAAAAATAGGAAAAAATAGAGCAAAATAGGAAAATTTGGGAAAAACAGGGAAAGGGGAAAAATAAGAAAAAAAATTGAAAAATAAGGAAATCAATAGGCAAACATATGGGAAATATAGTGGAAAAACTAAAAATAGAACAAAATAGATAATAATAGGGACAAATAGGGAAAACCAATAAAAAAATTATGAAAAACAAAAAAAATAGGAAGAAATACGAAAAAACAAGCAAATCTCTGTCATCCAAGTATTTATACTATAAAGACTCCGTAGCAGTAAAGTTTTTAATAATTAGTCTCTAACTGGATTTATAATAATAAAAATAACTAAATAATCCGTACTGAACCACTGGCGCTCTTTACTTCCACCCGATTTAAGCAAAATCATTCAAAATGAGACTACATACTTCAATGTCAAGCAGTCGTTCATGAAAATTGGATTCGAAAATTGTATGGTAACACAGGGAAAAAGCTTGATATATATTTTTCACTTATTGTAGTCACTCTGTTATCAATTCCTTTGTCCGTTGCTCATGCTACTTCTTATTAGGGAAAAATAGTGTCACCAATGTGAATAGATTGACTGATTGAGTCTTGATATTGATTCTTGTCGATATGTACTAGTTCTAAAAATTTAAATTAAATTATTTTACAATATAAAGAAATCCAATAAATTATCCATATCTCGAATGTGTGTTAATCATTAATGAAAACTTAAAATCATGTACTGTGGAATGGGGAAACATTGGCCCAATTTTTTAATTTTCTTGGTAATATTTGGCTTGTAATAAAGCACCTGTTAATCTCTATGGTGTGTAATTTTTATTTATGCATCATAATGGTTGTTCCCACAGATTTTGTACTCTAGTTTGTCTGTATAATAAATTATTTGTCAAAAATTTTTTTTTTTCAAGTGAGCCAAAATTACCTTGAATCGGTGAAACATTGTCCCGTGCATGATAATTAGGTCTTTGGTTAATGTTACACTGAAACATAGTGGGTTAAATTGATTGTTGGTAAATAGAAGCTGAAAAAAACTGGCGGTATTGTAATAAAGGCTAAAGGAACACAGAGAGATTAAAATAAAAATAAAAAAAAAATAAAATTCTTTGAATTTAACCAAATATAAATAAATGTCAAAATATAAAATTAAATTAATTAAATACAGAAATCAGGTCAGGTCATAAAACTCAATGTATGAAATTTAAGCTACAGGATATGGCAAAATTCTTTATTCTAAACAAAGTCATAATATTTTGCAACTTGAAAAAACATATCATGTTGAATTCACTAACTACAACACGTTCCGCGACTCTGCAAAAATTTTGCTTAGTCAACAAGAAGTACTCCAAGAAAAAGCGCACAGAGGCTTAACCCACTAACGGTACTACGTCAGGTTGGTAGCCACTGGAAAACGAGGACCAAGCGGCCATACTTGCTACGTAACACACAGTCGGGAAAACAAGAATGGCACCGCCAATCAGTGAGGGTGTACGTCAAAAAAAAAAAAAAAAAAAAAAAAAAAAAAAAAAAAAAAAAAAAAAAAAAAAACGGAACTAGCGGGGGCTTCTCGACGGATAGTACGAGGATGGAGAGTCGATAGCGGGAAGAAGTACCAAGCGGTCGCAGTGAACGCCGGGAAGCGAGTAGTCTCTTTGTCGGGTTAAAAAAAAAAAAGTATAATCTTGTTTTTTTCGTTTTGTTCGTGTTTCGGTGTGCTAATTAGTACGGGTACCTAGTTAGCGATAAAGAAAGATAATAAAAGAAAAAGTTTGTCGTGCTCAGCTGGGATAACTAAGACCAAAGGACTAGCCAGAAAGAAAAGAGCCAACACGCGGTAAGCGGAATTAAATTATACTAACTCTGTCGAACGCGAAACATTTTGGTTTTTTTTATATGTCCCAAAGTACCTCAGAAAAAAGAAAGTGAGGGAAAGCTCTCCCCCTTTTAAGTACTCCAAGGAAGGGAGTAAAATAAAAAAATTATTTTTTCTACACCCACATGGATATTGCCTATTCTACGCACACTTTACAGAATGTATATGTAGGCAATATCAGTCTACTGAACGGATTTAATTTCATTAGCGTGAGATATGAACGCCGACAATCAAGAGTTCTTCATTAGCATTAGATATGAACTTCCACTAATCAGAGTTCATCATCAGCGTTAGATATGAAAGTGACCAATAAGAGTTCATCATTAACATATATAAAATCCACCAATCAGAGTTCACATTTACTAACCTGGCACCTATGTTTTTCAGTTTTAAATAATTTGTCAAAAGAACTGTCAAAAGAACTGTCAAATTTATTTTTGTAATAGTATAGAAATATTTGTAAAAATGACCGATTCTAGTGAAGAATCATTAAACGATACTCCACCAGAAATTAGATTGGTCGCAAAAGAAACGTACAACACACTATTGCCGGAAAAATCGAAGAATAAATATAAATTTTGTTATAAAAAGTTCATAGATTGGACATTGGTAAACGAAATAAAAAACATAACAGAAAATGTCGTAAATTAGTACAATTTAATATACAAAAGAGTTAAATTTAAATTAGTATATAATGTTAAAATGTTTGGGTCGTTAAATATTGGTAATATGAAGTTATTATATCATTTAATAAAATTCATAATATTTTGTAGTTTTAGTGGGTCGTAGAAAACATTTAGTGGGTTGTAGAAAAAATGTACTGTTCAACTCGTGTGGATTGGCCATATCGCACTCGGACGATTGAGCACTCGAAGTCGATAAATTTTTTATATAGAATATGTTAGCCAGTAAGGCTGGGACACTGCGTACAAAACTTTTGTGGTGCGATTTTGCAATATATGTTTAAACTATTTTCCTTTATATACATTTACTGAGATTGTGATAATTCGGGGTTTTTTTTTTTGTACTGTCAAAATTTTCACTTGTATTTCATCAGTTCAATCAGTCATCTTTTTAATCAATTTTTTTATATATAATTTTTTTGTTGTTAATTTTCATATCATTTAATATTTTTTTAAATAAACCTAGCTAAAATTTCATTAGCATATTTTAATTATCCCATCCAAAGGGGGGGAAATAATATAAATGAAATATTCAAAGGGAAAAACAAAAGAAGGGACACAAGCATAAGGTATTGGGTAAAAGCCCTAGAGCGATCGAACTGATCACATTTTTTTCGTATAAATAATTAACCTCTCTGTAGAGAGAACCTCCCTCATCCCCTAATCCTGTCTGTAGAGGTAAAGACTCTCCAACACTGCGAGAGCACGAGCCGCCCCTTTCAGAGCCTTGCCGTTTGCCACGATAGCTAACGTCCAGGCCCTAATTTTCTCTCCTATGAGAGTGGTGACAGCTACGATGCCAAGTCCCAAAACCGTCGCATTTTGAAACAAAAAAAAAATAATCGAGGGAAAATATATCACCAGAAAAATAACCCAATCTTCAGGTCATCGCATTGATGATAAAAATTTCCCCGTTATTACAGTATTTTAAATAGATAATAAACTGAAAAAATGGAAAATTTACAACAAAAAATTTATTTCAACGAAATCTATTGCAAATAATTGTCAATTTCTGAAACTTTGTACTGATTTCTCTTACACACCATTTTTGGTTCATTATGACTTCTTCCTATTTGTACAAAAATGCTTCATTTTTTTCTGGCCACCTCCAAAATTTAATTCCTTTTTCCATGCAGTCTACTGTGGGCCCTTCTTCTGAAATCTTGATGATTTTTCCAGGATATTTTTTAGCATTACCACCTGGCTGGTAAATGAGCACGACTTTGTCTCTCAATCTCAGGATTTTGAATAACCTCATTATTCTCATCTTCAAGCAGATCAGAAAACAATTCGCTTAGATTGTCAGATTCTAAATCATTCTCATTTAAGGAGCTCTCAGAAGAGCTTGAAGACAAATCTCATTTTATCTTAGCAGATATTTGTTTTGAAGATTTAGGCATGGTATCTGGGCTTATCAGGTCACTGGAACTTATGCTTTTACCAGGAGGAACCTGCAATTTTTTTCTTCTCTGCTTGGTCCTATTCTCAATTCCCAAATATTCTGCACGTTTTACCTTTATGTCACTCTTCTTTTAGTTTCTCTATGGGGATTACCACAGCGGATACTCCAGAACGCAGTTGAGATGTCTCTACCCTGGTGTATCTACTGATTCGATTTTTTTTTGGACCTTTTTGTTAGTACAACCTGTTGCGTTCAATATAACTTACCAGTAATCTGTAAGATGACGCTTTTTAGAATTGTTCGAGTCCTCGCTGAGTTTATCATATTTTGTGTGGACAGTGAAAAGCTGCAGATTAGAGCATTCGTCTGTATTGAGTACCAGATTATAAATACACCCTGTGTGATCATTATAAATACACCCTGTGTGTTCTATGATTACAATTTACTATGCGCCACCAGATATAAGTGGAAACACCAGGGTTTTTAGACATCTTAAGTCTGCCCTACCAGCCGACAAGGGATTGGTCGAGATCATAACGACGCCTGGAGTATTTCTTTCTTCACTGAAGCTGCCCGAGCAAGTGGCCTTCACACTTTAAACAGGTGGCACCCGATGCAATCTGGAACTTGGACTAAGGCGGCAAAGTGACATGTAACGTCCGGAGCGCGTTGCAAAAGTGAAGTTTGATGATAGTTTTCAGAGAGACAATGTAATTTTCTTGGCTTCCCTTAGACATGTTTATTGAAACATTTATTACTTTGCTAGAAGACAATTCTTTATATTGTTGAGAATTTCGAAATCTAAAATTTCTTTACATTCAACCATCTTGACTGTTAAGTCAGAATTTCATTAGAGCGTGCATGGACATCAAGTTGTCATCAGAGAAAATAAAGAGAATATTGCCAGAATCACCATGCTACTATAGAATGATATTATTTTCGGCACCCAGTTTTTCTTCATATTTTTTAACCATTTTTCCAAGATATATTTCCATTACTCGGATGCCTTTGTTCGTAATTTTTTAAACAATGCAGTTTTGGTTTTTGGGTATAATTATATTTAGATTTTTTCTTTTACTGTTTGTATTTACTAGTGGGATTATTATTATTATTTCTCTATTATTTCCAAATAGAAGTGGAAACCGAGCAGTTTTAGATAACACTTTGTATGGTATTAATAATTTCCATTATTTTATTTAGCAAAATAATTCTGATTAATTTACGTCGGGATTTTCTTATAGTTAAAGAATTTAGCTAACAACAAGGATATTTAAAAAATAGTATTATCACAATTTTTTGAAAATTTTTGTCAACAATTTTTGTTTAAAATTGATTAGGTCAATATTAAAAGTTCATAAAGGTTAAAAATACGTTATCATATAAAATTAGTATTAAAAGTTAAATATCTAACATATTGTAGTTCGTTATTAACAGTGGTTAGTATGCTTTTATTTTTTTTTTAATTTAGTTTCTTATATTTGTATTTAAAACGTATTTATAATAGAGAATCGTAAGAGAGTTACAAAAATATATAACAAGTATTTAAAGTATGTTTTGATAGAGAGAAACCATTAAATAAAATTATTTTGGTCTGGTTTTATATAACATTTTTATTTTTGTTATATTTTTTTGTAATTGTGCATTATTCACTATATTATATGAGGATTGAATTTCTCTATGCTGAAATAAAAAATTAATAAATAATAAAATTAAAGAAGGAAGATCACCATACAATAATCACTGTCAGGAATAAATGAGAAAAAGTATATAGTGTAATGAAATAATTTGTAGGAGTTTTTTTTTTATAAGTTAATTGTTGAAATGTTTGATAGCATGAATAATTTTATGTTGTTAATAATTTTTGATTTTAATGAATTTATTGATTATAATTGGTATTTAATTTATTCTAAATCAACAATTTTAGAATATAAAGATTCTTTTCTTTTTTTTTTGCACATAATTATTATTATTTGAAAAATTTTTATGATTAATCAAGTAAGATTTTAATTAAAAAAAAAACAGTTGAAAAAATAAAATAAACAAACATTGAAGTAAAATTAAAATATTAACAGATGGAATTATATAATTTTAAACATTTACAGTTTTACAAAAAAAAAACAAAAAAATATAAAAGAAAACATTTTTTTCAAATATATGCAGAGCTGATTAGGATTATGGAAAGATTAAAAAAGAGAGAAATCAATTTGTGTCAGAGTCATTGAAGAAAATGAAGTAGACAGGATATATAAAATTTATTTATTTGGTTTAAATTTTTTGTAATGTTTATTATCTTTTAAAAATGAGAATTTTTCGAATTAGTTAATCATAACAATACTTATTTAAAGGAAATAAAGCACAAAGTCAGATACCACAAGAATTCAATGTAATAGTAGCAGAAGGCAACTAATTTCGGTCACTGGCCATCATCAGGCCATTATTAAGTACTTCCGCAAAGGAAAAAAATGACACTTGTGACACCCGTTAAGGGTAGTAAAAAAATTAAGAAAGATTAATTATAAACATGAAAAAGATTTTAAACATGAAAAATTAAAAACTAAAATTAAACTAGGTTGTTCCCTATGTTTGCCAGTAATTACCATCCTTAATGTCCTTAGGTGTTGGTAATTACTGTCAGGCCTAGGGTGAAACCTAGTTTAATTTTATTTTTTCAAGTAGGTACCACATTTATAATTAATCTTTATTAAATTTATTACTATCCTTAACGGGTGAAATTTTTTCTCCTTGCGGAAGTACTTAATAATGACCTGATGATGGTCAGTGACCGAAACTAGTTGCTTTCTGTTACTTTTACATTAAATTATTGTGGTACCTGACTATTTGCTTTATTTCCTTAAAACTTGGACCACATTTGAGATATGGATAACCTTTGGGATTTAATACTTATTTAAGCTCGTCTAAAGAAAATAATGGAAAAACAGAATAACGAATGAGGAAAGTTGAACAGCATGAAAAACACATTCCTATGGAAAAAAAGATAAAACAAATGATATAAAGATAGAATTAGTAAAACATGAACACTTGCAGAAAACATAAATTTAAAATAAATGCAATGGTTCCTGTGTACGATAGAAAATAAAACAAAAAGAAATAGAATCTAAAATACGATATACAGACATAACCTACAAATTGAATGAACAAATAATCAAAAAATCGTCTGTGTCACCCCAGAACTTTCCCGGCTCTTCTGTGGAGAATAGGATTATTTTAATTAAAAACTACAAAATTCCTGAATGCGAAAGTAAAGTGCGCTGTAAAAATGATACCTCTTAAATTGCTGAAAAAAAAATGGGACAATATTGCAAAAATGAGTACAAATTAATTAAAATGAAAAACGATAAAAGTTACTAAAAATGGTAACAAGTTATTATAAATACTAACAAGGTAATTAATTATTTCAAAAAAATTGTTACAAAAGATAACCAATTACTAAATTTTATCAAAATTAAAACTATAATAAAAAAAAATTGAAAATAAGCAAAAATCGGAAATTCGATAAAAAAAATTGTAGGAATTGCAAAAAAAGGTACCTAACAAAAGAAAAAAAATCGTAAAATAAAGCAAAAAAGGAAAAAAGTGTAAAACAAAAAGTAAAAAAAAGCCAAATAAAACAAAGTAAAGGAAAAAAAAGCAAAAAACGTCAAAAAAGCCAAAAAAAGGACAGAAAAGAATAAAAAAGTCCAAAAAAATTAAAAACTATTAAAAAAAGTATAAAAAAAGTGGTAAAAATTCCAAAAAAAGGAAAGAAAGGCAAAAGAGAGGCAAATAAAGGCAAAATAGACCAAAAAATTAAAAGAAAGCAAGAAAAAGGGCAAAAAGGGGGTAAAAAGGGCAAAAAAGACAAAAAAAAGGTATCAAAAAGCCAAAAATAGCAAAATAAACACAAAATAATGCCAAAAACATGGAAAAACCAAAATGGTACAAGAAGGAACATATTATATAGCTACAATTACAATATCCTAAAATCATGGGTGAAAACTATTGGGAATTCCTAAAAAAGTTTAATACAAAAGTTGTAGGTAATTTTATAGTCTACAATTCTGCATTAGAATATTTTGCACTAAAGCGAAATATTTGTCTTCAAAATAAAAAAAAAAAGACGAAAAGCCTAAATGTCCATATTTTTCGCCCTCTAGCGAACTATGGGAAATTTGAAAAAATGTTACAAATAAAAGTTAAAGGAAATTTGGTTCTCTACAACTTTGAACTAGAAAATTTTGCACTGAAGTGCATTGTTTGCCTTAAAAATTTTGAAAAACTACAGAAAAACTACATGCATAATTTTTGCGCGCCCTCTACTGGCGCAACTATTGGAAATTCTGGAAAAGTTTGAAACAAAAAATGTAGGAAATTTTTTGCTCTAAAACTTTGCATTATAACACTTTCCACTGTTATATTGTTTGTGCTTAAAATTTAAAAAAAAGGTAAAAAGTCTTACATGTATATTCAATCAATGTCGGTCTTGTGGACGTTCTGCTGTACCAATTTGAACCAAAAACTAATGGTCGCATTCGAGACACACACCAACCCATCGCACCAAATTTCAGCTTTATATACATACACACAGATAGACCTTACTTTGAAAATGGTTTCAATCTTCTTGGGTTACCTCAAAATGGATCGATATTTCGAACTATACTTTCCCTCTAATGGGACCGAGAAGTAAAAGGAGAAGGATAATTAAAATGGTTTAGACATATATGTCAGATATCAGACTTACAAAAAGGGTATACAAAACCAAAGCAACAGGGAAAACATATTGATAAATCAAGAACAAAATGGAGCAAAGAAATAAAAGAAGAAGCCAAAAGAAAAGGAATTATGTGAAACGGAATCAAAAAAATGAAAGGAAAACTACCGTGTTAATTACCATAAATTACTGCTTTACATATCGCGGTAGAAAATCATATGTTAAAATAAATATATATTGAAAATGTTTATACGTCAACTGGAAGAATCCATTTTGCTCCATTAGAATAAACTATTTAGTCTAGTGACTATTTTTCAATTATATACCTACATGTCGTCGGTCTAATTAACAAACCACGTAACTCACATTTCCCACTTTTTACAAGGAAAACAAAAAGCTGATTTATTTAAGTCATATTTTTATAATAACATTTTTATTTTATATTTTTGATAGTTACAAGGATTTAATACTGAGGTAACCATACATTAACTTAATAATCACAAAATAGAATTCTGTGGAGATACAATGTTTGTTAATTAGTTCGACGGATATTCATCGACAAATTATTAATTAGTACTAATTATAAATTATTTTTCTTTCAGGTGTTTATTATTCAAAATGGATATTAAAATCTTCTTTATACTAAGTACTTTGATATGTACTGTCTATACCTCAGATTCTTCTTATTGTGCTTCTAAATTTACGTGCGGAGCATGTCTTCAGACTACAGATTGTGCATGGTGTTATGATCCAGTATGTTATAAAATTTTTATACTCACTTTTTGAAATTAAACGATTTATTTTAGAGTTTTGATGGAAATAGATGTTTTGTTCCTTCATCTGTTAGCAAATGTCACGAAGAGTATACTGTGGACCCTAGGAGTATAATATCTTTTATAAAAAATAGAGATATTAGGAAGAGCAATTACTTATTATACGATGAATACAATAAACCTGCATCTATAATGCCTCAGAAAGTAGAACTGAAAGTACGAACTGGTAAGAGCCGCACCAAATAATATTAATAATAACACAAACACACAAAAAAATGTTTATTAGCAGTAACAAAAATATATGGATATAGTGTATTTTATGACTTTAAATTCTAGTCCCTGGTTAAAAAAAAAACATTATTGTCTCATTTTTTTTTGAAACAGGACAAAACTATAACAATAATGTAGTGACTTTTGTCCAAGTTCTTTTAGCATATTGAATTGGATATACTTAAAACATAATCAATGTTAGAAAAAGTAGAACAGACAAAAATGCTTCCCCGTACAGAATGTTAAGAAATTGATGCTAGGTGGAAGTTAATGAAAATTTTATATGTTGTTTGAGTTAGTAAAAGTAAAAAATGAGGGGGTAATCCCACCCAACTTTCCGAACACTCCTAGTAAAGTAATTGTTTAATCGATTATTTTAGTTTTTCTGCATTAAAATACATTAATAAAATAAGTTTACAAAAATTAAAAATTTTTTTTAACTTCTTATAATTTTGTATAATTTCTACAAGTATTATTTTAAAATTATGAAAAATGTGACACATAATGTACTTTTTGATCCCTTCCAGATTTACTATTTTTTTTTTGCATTTGTTTTACCATTTTCGATAAAACAAAAGGACAACAAAATTTAATTTTTGTTTTATTTTGGTTATAATAATTACAATGTTAAATTTTAAGCGACTAAATTATTTTCTAAATTTAGAGTTTTATATTACCTATCGAATGGTATAAATCCCATTTTAATATCTTTAATATTTTTAAAGTTATTCAATTTTTTTTTAAACTTATATTAAATTTCAAAAAAAAATGAGGAATTCTACAATTTTTTGAATAAAATTTTGAAAAAAATCACAATTATAGAGTTTTTTACTACAAATTTAAGGGTAATTTTTTAAAATTTTTAATATTAATTTTAACCTTAAAACAAATCAAACCTATTTTTGAATAATTTTAAAATCATTAAATAATTAATATCTCATTCAATTTTATTCAAAATGGGAAACAAACCATTTTTTTTAGGTTTTTTGGATCAAAATGTATTAATAAAGAAAGTTTAAAAAACTAAAAAAAAAAATTTTTTTTGTTAAAAATTCATGGGTAAACCCATTGAATTGTTTTAACTTTTTTCATTTTTTGCTATAACTTTTACAAATACTATGTTAAAATTATGAAATAATTTACACACATAGTACTTTTGGATCCTTTTCGGATATGCTATTTAATTTTTTCATTTATTTTATACTTATTGATAAAACGAAATTACAAAAAATTTTAAAGAAATTCTTAATTTTGTCTATAATAATTACAATTCTAAATTTTAAGAAACTAAAATACATTTTAAATTTAGAGTTTTATTTTATCTTTAGATTAGTGCAAATCCCAGTTCAATAACTTTAATATTGTAGAAGTTATTCAATTTAGTTTAAAATCATAATATAATTTTAAATGTTTCTTAGCCAATTTTTAAAAAAAATCACAATTTTTGTAATAAAATTTTGAAAAAAATTATAATAATAAAATTAATTATTACAAATTTAAAGATATTTTTTTAAAATTTTTAATATTAAAATTTAAGTAAAAAATAATAATTTAATAAGGATAAAAATTGCTTAAAAATTAAAATAAAAACTAGCGGCGAAACTATGCGGAACTCGAAAAAAAATTAAAGACAAAATTTGTAGAAAATTTTATATTCTACAATTTTGATTTTTTGTAAATTTTCATAAAAATCCATAATTTTGTCTCAAAATCTAAAAAAAGTCGCAAATGTCTATATACATTATTTTTCACGCCCTCTAGCGACGAAACTGTGAGGAATTCAAAAAAACGGTAATGACAAAATGTGTAGAAAATTTTATGTTGTACATCTTTTATATCCTGTAATTTTTCATAAAAATGCATTATTTTGGTTATTTAAGAAAAATATGAAAAAAAATTACTTTTTCATAAATCTGGCAACAATGGCAAAAGTTTTTGAAAATTTTAAACATTCGAAATTAAACTATAACGTATAAAAAATATATGTGTAAAACTTTATTGTCATCTTGTTAGGTAATGACGTCATCACTTATAGCAACTGTCACTTCCGGTTGTCCGATTAACTCCAAAATCTATACAGGTCGTCTCCTTGTTACCCTAAATATGTATATAAAATTTCATCTAAATCGGTTCAGCCGTTTAGACGCTATCGTGTTCACACACACACACACAGACACACAGACACACACACACATACACACAGACACACAGACACACACAGACATCATGCTAAAAATGGTATAAATGGATTCAGGTGACCTCAAAACGTAAAGATCCGTTAAAATCTGGGTATGGTCAAAATATCATGATCGCAATACTTTCCTTCTATACAACTCTGTTGTTCGGAAAGTAAAAATGGTGAAGTTACTATGACTGGTTTAGACTCTACAGAGTGTTAAAATTAATACTGTTTTGATAACTTGAATGATACTAATGAGCACACCCTGTAAATATTATTTTTCCAAACCGACGGGAAGATTTCCAAAATAATTATTTCCTGCAGAAAATATTGATTATTTTTCTGCCAAACTAGTTTTTGTGACAACCTGGTATTTTTCCCAAAGATATGTTTTGTTTTTACGAGCACACCCTGTAAATATTACTTTTCCAAACCGACGGGAAGATTTCCAAAATAATTGTTTACTGTAGAAAATATCGATTTTTTTTCTGCCAAACTAGTTTTTGTGACAACCTGGTATCTTTCCAAAAGATATGTTTCGTTTTTACGAGCACACCCTGTAAATATTAGATTTCCAAACCGACGGGAAGATTTCCAAAATAATTATTTCCTGCAGAAAATATTGATTATTTTTCTGCCAAACTAGTTTTTGTGACAACCTGGTATTTTTGCTAAAGAAATGTTTTGTTTTGACGAACACACCCTGTATATATTATTTTTCCAAACCGACGTAAAGATTTCCAAAATAATTATTTCCTGCAGAAAATATTGATTATTTTTCTGCCAAACTAGTTTTTGTGACAACCTGGTATTTTTCCCAAAGATATGTTTTGTTTTTACGAGCACACCCTGTAAATATTACTTTTCCAAACCGACGGGAAGATTTCCAAAATAATTGTTTCCTGTAGAAAATATCGATTTTTTTTCTGCCAAACTAGTTTTTGTGACAACCTGGTATCTTTCCAAAAGATATGTTTCGTTTTTACGAGCACACCCTGTAAATATTAGATTTCCAAACCGACCGGAAGATTTCCAAAATAATTATTTCCTGCAGAAAATATTGATTATTTTTCTGCCAAACTAGTTTTTGTGACAACCTGGTATTTTTGCTAAATAAATGTTTTGTTTTGACGAACACACCCTGTATATATTATTTTTCCAAACCGACGTAAAAATTTCCACAATAATTGTTTCCTGTAGAAAATATCAATTTTTTTCTGCCAAACTGGTTTTTGTGACAACCTGGTATTTTTCCCAAAGGTATGTTTTGTTTTTACGAGCACACCCTGTAAATATTAGATTTCCAAACCGACGGGAAGATTTCCAAAATAATTATTTCCTGTAGAAAATATCGATTATTTTTCTGCCAAACTAGTTTTTGTGATAACCTGGTATTTTTCTTAAAGATATGTTTTGTTTTCCAAAGATGACTTTGAGCCCCACGTTGGTCAGCGACATTTGTTATGTTATTTACAAATTCTCAAATTTTTGGTTTTATTCTGTCCAAAAAAAAAATGAACAATCACTCTCAGAAAAATTTATGCTCAGATCACTTTGAGCCCCACGTTGGTCAGCGACATTTGTTATGTTATTTACAAATTCTCAAATTTTGAGTTGGATTCTGTCCAAAAAAAATAAACAATCACTATCAGAAGAATTTATGCCCAGATGACTTTGAGCCCCACGTTGGTCAGCGACATTTGTTATGTTATTTACAAATTCTCAAATTTTGGGTTTCATTCTGTCAAAAAAAAATAAACAATCACTCTCAGAAGAATTTATGCTCAAATGACTTTGAGCCCCACGTTGGTCAGCGACATTTGTTATGTTATTTACAAATTCTCAAATTTTGGGTTTCATTCTGTCAAAAAAAAAATAAACAATCACTCTCAGAAGAATTTATGCTCAAATGACTTTGAGCCCCACGTTGGTCAGCGACATTTGTTATGTTATTTACAAATTCTCAAATTTTGGGTTCATTCTGTCAAAAAAAAAATAAGCAATCACTCTCAGAAGAATTTATGCCCAGATGACTTTGAGCCCCACGTTGGTCAGCGACATTTGTTATGTTATTTACAAATTCTCAAATTTTGGGTTTCATTCTGTCAAAAAAAAATAAACAATCACTCTCAGAAGAATTTATGCTCAAATGACTTTGAGCCCCACGTTGGTCAGCGACATTTGTTATGTTATTTACAAATTCTCAAATTTTGGGTTTCATTCTGTCAAAAAAAAAATAAACAATCACTCTCAGAAGAATTTATGCTCAAATGACTTTGAGCCCCACGTTGGTCAGCGACATTTGTTATGTTATTTACAAATTCTCAAATTTTGGGTTTCATTCTGTCAAAAAAAAAATAAGCAATCACTCTCAGAAGAATTTATGCCCAGATGACTTTGAGCCCCACGTTGGTCAGCGACATTTGTTATGTTATTTACAAATTCTCAAATTTTGGATTAGATTCTGTCAAAAAAAAAATAAACAATCACTCTCAGAAGAATTTATGCTCAAATGACTTTGAGCCCCACGTTGGTCAGCGACATTTGTTATGTTATTTACAAACTCAAATTTTGGGTTGGATTCTGTCCAAAAAAAAAATAAACAAACGAGAATTTTACGTAATAAAAAACTTTATTTTTTGTGGAACAATAATAAAAAAAATTCTCTGTTTTACCTTATTTTTAATTTGAATGGATTTTTTTGATATACCATTAAATTTTTTTGTTAATTCTTTTACATATTCCTCTTGTACATTTTTCACTTTTTGTTCCATGTCTTTTAACTTCTTATTAATTTCTTCTTTTTCTGTTTACTTATTATTTTCATTAATTTGACCTTTAGTTTTATTTATTTAACTTCACCGAGGGCCAATTTCTTAACATTCTGTACATAAAATTTATCCAAATACTCTACCTATAATTTATTATATACAGTTTAACGTTTAAAGGATTATTTTTATCAGTTTTATAGTTAAATCGGATGCAGATGGTCAGTTACTATAAAATTTTATTTCCTATTTATTATTTTCATTGATTCTAAATTAATATTTATGTAAATTTGAAGGTTCGCCATATAAACTGTATATAAAATATAGACTACCAGATCCATCTATCGATGTGTATTTTCTAATTGATGCTAAATCTATGTCAATGGAGAATCGCAATAAGATAATATATCTAAGTGAAACACTGACAGAAAGTTTAACTAACTTAACATCAAACTTCAAGATCGGATTTGGAAGTTTTGTGGATAAAGTTGTCGCTCCATTTGTTGATACAGATCCTAAAAAGTAAGTTTTAAATTACGTTTATAAATATAAATAATATATATTTTCTATAGACTTCTGGAACCTTGTAAAGAGTGCGCATCGCCTTATGGATTCCATCATCATATGAGTTTAGCCAAAGATAAATGGAAATTTTTGGTAAGTTTTTAAATTATTTCTGTATTAGATAGATTTCCATATATGGAATCTACCCATTGTAATCGATTCGATGACGGGACCCAGACTCGGGAATAGGGGCACTACGCTGTTTATGACCTGGAGAATAAGAATCAATAAAAAAAATTATCGGTATATATCTATATATATGTATATGTAGACGTTCCTATCCGGTATGATAGAGGTCGCAATTTTTGTCCAATCGACACCAAATTTGGTACAAAAATTCTTTTGGACAGTAATTCGTTGCATATTGCAAATGGACATTCTACCTCTAAGGGGGTGAGAATTAGAGGATGTTGAAATCTCTAAAAATTCAATTCTCTGCCATTTTTGAAAATTTTAAAAAAGGTCATTGGACTTTTTTTATGCTGCGATTATTATAAAACTTTTTTCATCCGACTGAAGGGGGTTGAAATTCAAAAAATTTATATCTACGCCATTTTCAAAGCTATTGAAACAGGTCATAAGTCTTTTTTTATGTTTTAATTGTTATAAAACCAATTTGTCTGAAACATTTTTTAATCTGACCCACGGGGATGTAACTGGAGGGGGTTGAAATTTCAAAAAAAATATATCTCCGCTATTTTCAAATATATATTAACAGGCCATGAGATTTTTTTTATGTTCTAATTATTATACAATTAATTTGTCTGAAATTTTTTTTAATTGGGTCTAAGGGAGTGGAACTGGAGGGGTTTGAAATTTTAAAAAATTCATATCTCTGCTATTTTTGAAAATATTACAGTTCATTAGAGTTTTTTTTATGTCCTAATTATTATAAAAATTTTTTCGTTTGAAACTTTTTTCGATCCGACCATATCGTGGGGTGGGGAAGGATGAAAGTCTCAAATTGAGACAACATAAATTTACCTTCCCCTGCCTACCCTACCGACAGGATTTTTTATTATTATTAATTTTTTTTTAGGAATATTTTGTTGATCGCAACCTTTTTTTTTCTTTCTTTTTCTCCCTATTTGTTTACTAATTTCTTTGTTTTAAACAATTTCAAACTTTTTGCCCACTTCCCCCTGTTTTTTTCTTTTTTTTACAATTTCTTTGTTTTTAGACATTTTTTGTATTTTTTTTTTAAATTTTCAGAATTTTTGAAATATTGCTTTTGAAAAATATTGTTTTTTGTAATATTTAATGTTTTCTAAATTTTTAGAATTATTGGTTTTCTGAATTTTTATAATTTACTTAATTTTCAAAATTTTTGGATTTTTTCATAATTGCAAAGTTTTTTTGAAATATGTGTATATTTTTGGGGAAATGTTTGAATTTTTTTTTTTGGTTTTAAATTTTTTGGAATTTGTATGTGTGTGTGTTTTTAGCGAAATTTTTATTTTTTAGATTATTTTTTTTAATTTTCGGAGTTATTAATGGAATTTTGTTTGAAATATTTTGGAATTTTTGTTTTTTTTTTAAATTTTAGAAATTTCTGAATTTTTTGGAATGTTGCTCTCTGGAATTTTTAAAACATTTGGATTACTAACTTTTTTTAAAATTTCCGGATTTTTCGATAGATCAATTTTTTTGAAAATTTTTTTGAAATTTCTATGGCCTTATTTCTGTTTTTTGACATTTTTGTTTTTTCTGATTCACTTGTTTTTTTCCGAATTTTTGAAGTGGGGGGGGTGGAAATTTCAAACAGTTCATATCTCCGCTATTTTTAAATTATTTGAAACAGTTCATTAGACTTTTTTTATGTCCTAATTATTATAAAAATTTTTCGTTTGAAACTTTTTTCGATCCGACCATATCGTGAGGTGGGGAAGGATGAAAATCTCAAATTTAGTCAACAGAAATCTACCTTCCCCTGCCTACCTTACCGACAGGATTTTTTATTGTTATTAATTTTTTTTAGGAATATTTTGTTGAGCTAAACCAAACTTTTTTTCTTTCCTTTTCTCCCTATTTGTTTACTAATTTCTCTGTTTCAAACAATTTCAAACTTTTTGCCCACTTCCCACTGTTTTGTTCTTTTTTTTACAATTTCTTTGTTTTTTTAGACATATTTTGTATTTTTTTTTTAATTTTCAGAATTTTTGAAATATTTCTTAGTGCTTAGTGCTCGTGAGTTTAAATTACTTTAGACTGCTTAGTAATCGCAAGCACTTTCCTGTAAAAGTACTTAGTGCTTAGTGCTCGCAAGCACTTTTTGTCATCACAGTTCTAAAGCATATGCTATTTTATTTTAATTTAATTAGTAATATTAATTTTTTACCCAAAAAATGATACTCTCGTGCATACCTAACACAAAAGTAACTGTTTTAAAACCTTCTTTTTAGGCTAAAATTAGAAAATTTCAAAAATCTGGAACTATCAGTGAACTTAATGGTGGAATGGATGCTCTGATGCAAGTAATTTCGTGTCATTGGGAAATCGGTTGGAGAGAAAATTCCATGAAATTTATTATTTTCGTCAGTAGCAGCGGTTTTCACTTAGCGGGAGATGGACAGGTAATATCGGAACTATATTTAATATCAATTAATTTTAGAACTGTATTTAATATTGGTTATGTTTCCAGCAAGCTGGAATTAATGAAACAAATGACGAGAATTGCCATTTAAACTCTAATGGATTTTATACAATGTCATCTATTATAGATTATCCATCTATATCTCAAATTAATAAAAAGGTTATGGAAAATCAGATGAGAATTTTATTTGCTGTAACTGAAAATAAACTTGAGGAATATCAAAAATTATCAAATAATATTCAAGCTTCTACAGCAATGAAACTCACTAACGATTTTTCTATTATTACATTAATTAAAGATACTGTAAAAAAGTCGAAATTTTTACCAGAATTAAAGAATAATTCGACTGATTTATTAAATGTTAAAATAATTGAAAGTAAATTTAATCAAGTAAGTATTTTATCATTTATAAGATTGTTCTTCTCTAAATAAAACTTATGTATTGTTATTTTTAGGAAGAGGATATAATTACTTACACAATCGAATTAAATGTCAAATATTGTCCTAAACAGAATAGCAATATTATAGAAACTATTGAATTCCATGTCGTAGGTGATAACGAAAGATCCATAGTTGAGTTGGAAGCATTTTGCACTTGTCAATGTGAATCACCTCGTGATAAGGTAGATAAACATCGGTGCACACGAATTGCAAAAATACTTATACTTTAATCCTATTGCTTAATGATAACTGGCTAGTGCCGGACCTGAACTGCAAAAAGTAATTAATGATAAATTTTAATCCGATAGTCGAACTGCACAAAGTCGTTTTATCGATATTTTCTAAGAATGTATTATTTTTTAGTTTCCCCTCTTTTGGTTTCTTCTCTACAAGGTTACAATTTTTGCTGAAAAATTTTGAAAAATTTCTCATTTATAGTATTTTTTATTCCCTTTTCAGTGGTATTTAATTCATTGTAATATACCATTTATTTATTTTTGTTATGGGATTTAAAATGCATTTTTTTCGTTAAATTTTTAGTTTTCATTTCGTTTAACCCCTGTAACATAAAAACTATCAACGTTATTAAAACTGTTGATAGAAAGAAAAACCAATATTCTATTTTTACGAAATTTTTCAAAACTTTACATAAAAAATTGTGGCCTTGAAAATAGACCATAAGTCCAACGATTTTTTAATTTTCCCTCCTTTGGTCTCTCCATTTTCTCAAGGTCACAATTCTTGTAAAAAAATTTTAAAAAAATTCCTATTTGTACTATTTTTTATTCCCCTTTCAATGGTATAAATTTCATTTTAATATATTATTTATTTATTTTTGTTATTGGATATAAAATGTATTTTTGTCTTTAAATTTTTAGTTTTCAAATCGTTTAACCCTTGTGACATAAAAACTGTCAACGTTATTAAAACTTGCCGACAGATGATAGAAAGAGAAAACCATATTCTATTATTAGGAATTTTTTTAAATTTTTAGATAAAAAATTATGGTTGTGACAATAGGGAATGACCACAACTATAACGATTTTTTAATTTCCCCTCTTTTCGTTTCTCCCTTTTCTCAAGTTTACAATTTTTACTGAAAAATTTTGAAAAAATTCTAGTTTATAGTATTTTCTATTATCTTTTCAGTGGTATTAAATTAATTTTAATATATTATTTATTTATTTTCGTTATGTGATTTAAAACGCATTTTTGTCTTTAACTTTCTAGTTTTCATTTCGTTTAACCCCTGTAACATAAAAAATATCAACGGTATTAAAACCAGATGACTGTTGATAGAAAGAGAAAACAATATTCTATTTGTAGGAAATTTTTCAAAATTTTAGATAAAAAATTGTGGCCTTGAAAATAGAGCATAACTATAACGATTTTTTAATTTCCGCTATTCTGGTTTCTCCCTTTTCTCAAGGTTACAATTTTTGCTGAAAAATTTTGAAAAAATTCTCATTTATAGTATTTTTTATTCCCTTTTTAGTGGTATTAAATTCATTTTAATATATTATTTATTAATTTTTGTTATGTGATATAAAATGTATTTTTGTCTTTAAATTTTTTAGTTTTCAAATCGTTTAACCCCTGTGACATAAAACCTGTCAACGTTATTAAAACTTGCCGACTGTTGATAGAAAGAGAAAACCATATTCTATATTTAGGAATTTTTTCAAATTTTTAGAAAAAAAATTGTGGTTGTGACAATAGGGAGTGACCATAACTATAACTATTTTTTAATTTCCCCTCTTTTGGTTTCTCCCTTTTCTCAAGGTTACAATTTTTGCTGAAAAATTTTGAAGAAATTCTCATTTATAGTATTTTTTATTCCCTTTTCAGTGGTATTAAATTCATTTTAATATATTATTTATTTATTTTTGTTTTGAGATTTAAAATTCATTTTTGACTATAAATTTATAGTTTTCATATCGTTTAACCCCAGTAACATAAAAACTATCGACGTTATTAAAACGTGCTGACTGTTGGTAGAAATAAACAACAATATTCTATATTTAAGATTTTTTTTTTAAATTTTAGATAAAAAATTGTGGCCTTGGGAATAGGGAGAGTTTCTGATTATTTGGTACAAAATTGTATCAAAGATGACTCGCTTTTTCCGCTAAAAATCTGGGCCTCCGATTCCGTATGTACTCTAAGAACAACAAATACGTGTGAATCCTTTCACAGCAAGTTTAATTCATATTGTACATCAGCTCATCCAAATATTCATGCTTTTTTTAAATACTTACAGATTCATATACAGTGAGTCCATAAAGTAACGCATAAATTCATTATTAGCTAAATGAATTATTAAATTAGAAATTCCCGAAATAGGTCGATTTTTGATTTCAATTTACTATTTTTTCAGATCATAATCTAATATACAGGGTGAACCACCTTCGTGTAATGACGTCATCACCATTTTTTATTAAATGGAACCCCACTTTTTTTCAATTTCCGGATTGCCCTTGCTGAGCTGATTCCAAAAATGTATAATATGTTGCTTCAAATTGGTACAGGGTGGGCAAAAATGCAAAAATTTACTATCATAAACATCCTGCAATATTCTTAATAATTGTATCTAACAGATTTTATTAGTGGTCCAATCCGGTGGACTATACAATTTTTTTTGGCAATATTTTTACCATTTTTTTTTTCATTTGACGTTTAAAACTGTCAACAACATTGAAGCACAGTTTTGTATTTTTAACGCTTTAGAGAAGGTACGTTCGTGAACTTTTTTTACTAAATGCCTTTAACCGAAATTGCTAGGATTGAAATAATAATGATGATTGGTATTGGCGATAAGATGCGGACTCAACAAGAGGTATGCCGATTATTCCATGAAATGAACCCAGATCGTGAACCTATTTCACAATCTACGGTAAGCAGAATAGAGCGAAAATACAGAGAATTAGGACATGTGAGGGATGCAACAAAGCAAGGTAGATCAAAAATTGATGAAAATATTCAACAAGACATAATTTCGTCTGGGGATTTTGGTATTGGAAAGTCTTCAGTATCAAACATTTTTGAAAAGGTAAAATACCATCCTTATAAAGTACGTCTTATCCATGAATTGGCTGAAGACGACTTTGACCGAAAAACTGAATTCTCCGAGTATATGATAAACCAAAATAACAATTTCATTGATAACGTTTTATTTTCGGACGAGGCAACGTTTTATTTGAACGGTCATGTTAACCGGCAAAACACCCGTTATTGGTCTGATGAAAATCCACTGGATGCAAGAGTACCATATGCAAAGACCACAAAAAACTAACGTATGGGCTGGTATTGTGAGAAATGCAATTATTGGTCCATATTTTTTTGATGAAAACTTAACAGGAGCATTATATCTGGATTTCCTACAAAATACATTAATTCCTGATCTGATCCAGCTTTTCCCTGATATTAAAATACCCACTAATGTAGACCGCAGAATCTGGTTTCAACAGGATGGCGCACCGCCACATTTCGCAGTAACTGTGCGCGATTTTTTAAACACAACTTTTCCACAAAGGTGGATAGGAAGAAAGGGACCAGTGGAATGGCCTACTAGATCACCTGATCTGAGCCCATTAGACTTTTTTTTATGGGGTTATTTAAAATCTAAAGTCTACTTCAACAGACCTGGAAATATCCCTCAACTACAAGACCGAATTAGACAAGAAATACAGAACATAACACCCGCTATGCTACAGAATGTTAGAGATGAAAGTAATACCCGGTTCAGTCATTGTATAATGGTCAATGGAGAACAATTTGAACATTTATTGTAAATTTTCGTTTGTTTGTTTTTGGTAGTGTATCACATTAATTGCATAACTACGTAATTCCATTTAACTTGTTTATTACATTCAGTAACGTATAACTTTCCATAAACAATTTTCATAATTTTTTTTGTTGCATTTTTGCCCATCCTGTACCAATTTGAAGCAACATATTATACATTTTTGGAATCAGCTCAGCAAGGACAATCCGGAAAATGAAAAAAAGTGGGGGTTCCATTTAAAAAAAATGGTGATGACGTCATTACACGAAGGTGGTTCATCCTGTATATTAGATTATGATCTGAAAAAATAGTAAATTGAAATCAAAAATCGACCTGTTTCGGGAATTTCTAATTTATTCGTTTATTTAGTTAATAATGAATTTATGCGTTACTTTATGGACGCACTGTATAAAAATTAATAGTGCGATTTCTGAACTACAATTTGGTAAACATGTTCGAGAACGCCAAATATATATTCAAAATAAATTCCAATAGTATAAAAATAAAAAAAATTCAAGAGCCGATTTTGTTAAATGTTGTTCCTATAAAACCACTGTGTAATGTTTATATGTAAATATTTTCATTTATTTCGTAAATATTTTTTGTATATTTCTTTGACGGACCAAAAATTTTAGAAATACATATATTTAACTAGCATTTTGGTGTATTTATTTACGTCTCGGAAATATTAATGAGTTGCTGCAGTTCGTGCTTGGGATTACCTCTGACCCTACTAATATGTTTTTGCAGTTCATGTATTGGATTAATTCAATATTTAAATTCATTTTTGCAGTACCTACTTAAGTTCTATAAATTAAAATTTTTGCAGTTCGAGTGGGCTCGATAAACATTATTTTTTTAATTCATTTAAATTTTACTAATAATTTTTAGTTTTATGAAGAAAATTCTAATCATTGTTCAAATAGTGGAACCTATAATTGTGGTATATGTGAATGCTCTTCAGAAAAATATGGTCCACATTGTGAATGTAATCGAGAAAATCTCGAAACAGTACAATCAGATTGTCTGGCTAATGCTAACTCAACTGTAATATGTTCTGGACGAGGACAATGTATTTGTGGATGGTGCGAATGTGAAGCTAGAAAAAATCCATTAGAGGTATGTATTGTAATGAGTTTTGTTTTGAATGTAATTTTGGGAATTTAAAAGAAAATTTTGGATAAATATAGACAAAAGTAAAGGAGCAGCACCCATTCCTCCGCATTCCCCATATTAAATCCCATAAGAAATCGATAAGGTTAAAAATAGCAAAAATTGGTCAAATCAAGGTCATTCGTTACTTCAGGTCTCTCAGATGCGTGTCAGGTCTGACCAGAGGGCGCTGCCACAGCAGAGGGACCTGACAGACCTAAAGTACTACGCAAACGGTCTTCAGGACCCTCAGATGCGTCAGGTCTGACAGCGCCCTCTGGTGCACTAGAACATTTTGCACTAAAGCACATTGTTTGCCTTCAAAATAAAAAAACATGAAAAAAGTCTAAATGTGTATATTTTTCGCCCTCTAGCGGCGAAACTATGGGTGAATCCGAAAAAAAGTTTTCAAAAATTGTAGGAAATTTTATGCTCTAAAACTTTATATTAGAACATTTTGCACTAAATTGTACTGTTTGTTCTTAATTTAAATAAAAGGCAAAAATCTTTTATGTGTATTCAATCAATGTCGGTCTGGAGGACCTTCTACTGTACCCAAATTAAACACACCGACCCTTCATACCAAATTTTAGCTTGATTGGTCAAACGGTTCGGCAGTTATCGTGGAAGATTACACAGACACATAGACATACAGACACACAGACAGACCATACTCTGGAAATGTTTTCAATCTTCTTGGGGGACCTCAAAATGGATATTTCCATCGATATCTCGAATTTTTTTTTTGCTCGATCACTATACTTTCTCTTTGATGCTTTGATGGGACCGGTAAAGTAAAATAATGAAAAATGGAAAAAATTTATGAAAAATAGAGAACAAAATTATGAAAAATAGAGAAAAAATTAATGGCAAATGGGGAAAAAATTAATGGCAAATGGGGAAAAAATAATGACAAATGGCGAACAAATAATGAAAAATAGGGGAAAAAATAATCACAAATAGGGAAAAAAATAATAAAAAAATTGGAAAAAAATAATGAAAAAAAAATAATTACAAATATGGAGAAAAATAATGAAAAATGGGAAAAAAATAATAAAAAATAGGGAAAAAATAGTGAAAAATAGGGAAAAAAATAATGAAAAAAGGGAAAAAAATAATAAAAAATAGGGAAAAAGTAATGAAAAATAGGGAAAAAAATAACGGAAAATATGGTAAATTGGGAAAAAATAATGAAAAATTGTGAAATAGAAAAAATAGTGCAAAGTAGTTAATATGGAAAAAAGTGGAAAATTGGAAATAGGGAAAAAATTAATGAAAAATAGGGAGAAAAATAGGAAAAAAATAATGAAAAATATGGAGAAAAATGGGAAAAAAAATGAAAAATAGGGAAAAATAATGAAAAAAGTGAAAAAAATAATAAAAAGTAAGACAGTAAAAATAATGAAAAATAGTGAAATAGGAAATAAATAATACAAAGTAGGGAAATACGGAAAAAAGTTAAAAATATGGAAATAGGGAAAAAAATAATGCAAAGTAGGGAAATATGGAAAAAAGTTAAAAATATGGAAATAGGGAAAAAAATAATGCAAAGTAGGGAAATATGGAAAAAAAGTGGAAAATCTGGAAACGGGGAAAAAATAATAAAAAATAGGGAGATAGGAAAAAAATTTGTAGGGAAATATAGAAAAAAAGCAGAAAATCTGGAAACAGGGAACAAAATAATGAAAAATAGGGAGTAAAATAATGAAAAATAGGAAAAAAAATTATGAAAAATAATGAAAAAAATAATAAAAAATGGGGAAAAAATAATGAAGAAAGCGAAAAAATAATAAAAAATAGGGAAAAAGTAATGGAAAACAGGTAAATAGGGAAAAAATAATGAAAAATAGGGAAATAGGAAAAAATAATGCAATGTAGGGAAATATGGAAAAACATGGAAAATCTGGAAATAGGGAAAAAATAAGAAAAAATGGTTAGAAAAATAATGAAAAATAGGAAAAAAATAATGAAAAAAAGGAAAAAAATAATGAAAAAAAGGAAAAAAATAATGAAAAAGGAAAAAAAATAATAATAAATAGAAAAAAAGTAATGAAACATGGGGAAAAATATAATGGAAAATAGGTAAATAGGAAAAAATAATGAAAAATAGGGAAATAGGAAAAAATAATGCAGAGTAGGGAAATATGGAAAAAGGGAGAAAATCTGGAAATAGGGGAAAAAATAATGAAAAATAGGTAAATAGGAAAAAAATAATGATAAATAGAGAAAAAGAGAGAGATTAAACCATGTAAGTAACTTATCTCCTGACGTTTTTTTTTTCACCTTAATTTATGTAAATAAAAAAACGGCGTACTAATTCTGCGATGGCGTTCCACACCCGTGGAGATTTTTTTATGGATGGGGATGGACCTGGAGCGGGTTGAAATTTCAAAAAATTTATATCTCCGCCATTTCCAAAATATTGAAACAGGTCATAAGACTTTTTTTCTGTTCTAATTATTGTAAAACTAATTTGTCTGAAACTTTTTTTCATCCGACCCACGGGGATGGAACTGAAGGGGGTTGAAATTTCAAAAAATTCATATCTCCGCTATTTTTAAAAATATGGAAACAGGTCATAAGACTTTTTTCATGTCCTGATTATTATAAAATTTATTTGTTTGAAACTTTTTTCGATCTACCCATATCGTGGAGTGGGGAAGGATGCTCAAATTTAGACAATAGATATCTACCTCCCCTGTCGACCCTACCGACAGGAATTTTTTGTAATGGGATCTTTTTATTATTAAAGAATAAATAAAAATTATCTATCTCGCTGCCAATATGTTAGTTTTGTCTCTTTTTATTATTAAATAATTAATCCACTCTTTCAATTATTATTTTGTACATTTTTTCCTTTTTTCCTGGATTCATCTAATCCTCTTCATTTGCTTTACTTATTTTTATAATTAATATTGAATCTTCTAGTTGTTTTATGTTAATCCAAAAATTCATCTTCTTGTGTTATAGGTATATTTATCAAGGTCAAATTTTATTATTGTTATCCCATTATTGTAGTATAAATTTAATTTTCAGAAAATTTATGGCAAGCATTGTGAGTGTGACAATTTTTCATGTGAACGTCACGAATCTGAACTATGTTCAGGCCCTACCAATGGAATCTGCGAATGTGGTGTTTGTAAATGTCTTGGAGGATGGGTAGGTCCTAGTTGTTCCTGCAGTACAGCCAGCATTAGCTGCATCAAACCCAATGATGATCAAATGTGTTCTGGACACGGGACTTGTCAATATGGAGAGTGCGTATGCAATGAAGTAAACAAAGTTAAATATAAAGGACAATTTTGTGACATTGTTGTATAGGTAAGTGTAAATGTTTTTAACATATTTGAACAAATATAAGAATCGATAATTTTTTGGTAAAAATTACTACGGTAGTCGACGTGGTAAGATCGACCAATTATCGAAGGACCAACCACTGTCAACACTGTTAAATTATTATTAACTTATGTAACTTCGTTTCAAGTACTTTATAAAATAATTATTTACAATAATATTATGAAATCTCAGACTCAGAACATAAATATGCCTACAGCAAGAAATGTTTGCTGTAGTCATGGGTAACATACATGTTGTGACTGACCTCTATCAGAGTTGAAGAAACAGTGCAATGTTTGGCGGTTATTTTGTCTACCCAAACCATAAATTCCAGACTAACGTCTAATCTGGTGAGATTTTGAACGAATCTCATTGGTGCAAATTTTGTGGTGCGATTTTGTGTCTATTTGCCTCCTTAAAAAAAATAATAAGTAATATCACTTTTATAATAATTTTTCGCCTGATGATGGTAGTTTGCAGAAACTATTCGCCAAACTTCTTCATCTTTAATAAAAAATTTGTAGTACTCAACAAATTTTATATAAATAAAAATATATAAAAGGTTTAGACATGATTTAAAAAATCTTTTTTTATTTTGGACCAAAATCAAAAAATTTTAAAAAAATAGGTTGTGTCGCCCCAAAACTTTCCCGACGATATTTGACATTTTTTAATTTTTGACAGGTGACAGTCGGAAAAATAATTTTGATTGTTCTGAATAGAGTTTTTCAAGGTTTTTCAAATGACATATTGCATGTCAAATTCCATGACATATTGCATCTGTTATTTTTTGATAGTGACACTTCCGTTTGACAGATGTCGTATAAAACCTAATGGGTTCGTTCGACAGGTAAGCCAAATTCATATACCAAATTTCAGCTCAATCAGATTAAATTTTTTTTAGCTCGTTCACAATAATTTCCCTTCTAGGAGGTGGGTCGGAAAATTAAAAATATAAACATCGAAAAAAAGCGAATCAAAACGACAAAAACCAAAACAAATAAAAAACCGACAAAAATCAAATAAAATATAAAAAGATCAAAACAAATCGAAAAACCCGAAACAAATTAAAAATAGGCAAAAAAATCAAGAAAAATAAAAAAAAGGCGCTAAACATTAATAAATCGACAATATTCAAATAAAGTCGAAACAAATCAAAAAAATAACAACATAATGAAAAAAGCAAAACAAATTGAAAAAAATGTCGAAAATCAACAATAATCGAAAAATTCGACAAAAATAAAATCAATTAACATCGACTAAAATCCAAAAAAAAAACAAATCGAAAAAACCGAAACAAATTGAAAAAAATGAAAAGAAGTCGAAAAAAATGTAGAAAAATCGACAAAAATCAATAAAAACCGAAAAAACCCTACAAAAACCAAAGAATCCAAAAAAAAATCGAAATGATTTTTTTTTGAAAAATACCAAAAAATAACGATAGAAAACTAAAAAAATCGACAGATATCAAAACAAATCGACAAAAACCGAAACAAATCGAATAAAATCCAACCTATAGACAAAATCAACAAAAATAAAATCAAATAAATCGAAAAAAACCGACAAAAATCAAATAAAATCGAAAAACACCAAACAAATGAAAAAAACCAAAGCAAATGAAAAAAGTCAAAAAAAAACCAAGAAAATTACAAAAATCGGTAAAAAGCAAAAAAAATAACATAATCAAATAATATCGAAACAAATCGACAAAAATCGACAAAAATCGACAAAAATCGACAAAAATCGACAAAAATCGACAAAAATCGACAAAAATCGACAAAAATCGATAAAAATCGACAAAAATAAAATCAAATAAAACCACATAAAATCAAAAAAAACCTAAACAAATTGAAAAAAATAGAAAAGAGTCGAAAAAAGTAAAAAAATAAGAAAAATCAACAAATCAAAAAGAAATCGATAAAATGAAAAAAATCCAAAAAAAAAATCGAAACCAACTGGATTTAATAAATTTCAAAAAATTTCAGAAAACTGCGAAAATCGATTAACCCAAAAGAAATTGAATTAAATCAATACATCGAAAAAAAACCAAAACAAATTGAATAAAAAGTAGAAAAAATCGAAACAAATCGACATAAAATCGAAAAAGTCGACAAAACTAAAATCGAAAAAATTGACACATCAAAGTGAAAAAACCAAAACATATCGAAAAAAATCGAAACAAATTAAATTAAATATAAACAAGTAACACAAGCAAATCAAGAAAAATTGACAACATGGACAAAAATAAAAAAAACGAAAAAAAAATAACGGAAGGAAACTAAAAGAAATAGAAAAAAATCATAACAAATCGACAAAAACCAAAACAAATTAAATAAAATCGAACCATTTAAAAAAAATGCAAAATAAATTGAAAAAAAGAGTAACAAATTGGAAAGAATTAAATAAAGATAAAAAATCGAAACAAATTGACAAGAATGCGAAAATCATAAATCGACAAAAATAAAATGAAAGAAATCGAAAATATGGATAAAAATCGAAAAAACCGACACAAATTAAAAAAAAATAAAATAAATTAAGAAAAATACAAAAATTTTTAAAAATGAAAAAAATCGACCATAATATAATAAAATCAAACAAATAAAAAAAAAACCTAAAAAATTTGAAAAATTCAAACTAAGGAGGAAAAAAATCGAAAAAATCTTCTAAAATAAAATCAAATAAAAGTGACTGCAACCAAATGAAATCGAAAAAAAGCCAAAACTTATTGAAAAATCCGAAACAAATCTAATAAAATCGACACATGTTATAAAACCAAAACAAACTGAAAAAAAGTAGAAAAAACCGAAACAATTCGACAAAAATCGAAAAAAATCGGTTGTGTCGCCCCAAAAGTTTCTTGACGAATATCCACGAATACTTTTTCAGATATTTAATGGTAAAGTTTCAAATTTTGACATTTTTTATTTTTGACAGGTGACAGTTAGAGAAATTATTTTGACTGTTCTGAATAGAATATTTCAAGGTCTTTCAAATGACGTATTACAAGTCAAATTCCGTGACATATTGCATTATTTTTTAATACTGACACTTTCGTTTGACAGATGTCGTACAAAAACTAATGGGTTCTTCCGACGGGTAACCCAAACCCACATACCCAATTTCAGCTCAATCGGATTAAACGTGTGGCCTCTCTCGTGGAAGAATACACACACAGACAGACAGACATCTTTTTCAGAATTTTTTTTTTAGCCCGTTCACAATACTTTCCCTTCTCAGAGGTGGGTCGGGAAAGTAAAAATTATGCATGTTTAGTATTTTGATGATTTTTTTTGAACACTTTTTTCCTTTAAGTACTACTAATAATCATGATTTTTTTTAATTTTTGAAATTGTAGTTAATTTTTACAATGGTCAATTTAAACATTAAAGTAAATGACAGATAACAGTCTATATTGAAATACTCTGTATAGTAAAATGTTTAAAAATTAAGCTTAAGTTGTTTTCTTGATTTCAGATGTCCTTTTGAGAAAAGAAGCAAAGCAGTTTCAAATCCATTTTAATCAAAAGTAAAAACTGTATTATTTTAAAAAATACATTTTTTACATTTATGGACTTATTTTTAACCCCTTGTGCCCTATTTTTTCAACATTAAATTAAAAATAATAATAATTAAGATAGAGTTTCGTGATTTAAGACTTTTTTATTGTAAATTTCTTCTTCTAGAAGAATCTTTTTTTATTTCTTAAATACTAATAGTTTTCGAGTTATTTGCAAAAAAACGAGACTCGTTACTTTTTCAGTCTTAATTTTGTTTTATGTGTGGGTTTAAAACTTTTGTACATTTTTCTAGATGTCATTCCGAATTAATGAACTTGTGAACTAGACTCGTCTGGTAACACGTAATTTTTTTTAATGTTTGATTTGTTAATAAACAAATTATTTGAACTATAATAAAATACAAGATGTCGCTCAGTGGTCGAAAGTCGACCATAATTCATTAAATTTTAAAATTTATGTATATAACGAATAATTAAAACTCAAAATCATACCACATAATTTATTACTGGTTTAGGAAGATATCAAAATGGCTACATGTTTCCGCCAAACGATGGCCATCATCAGGAATACAATACATATTAAAATTGGAATACAACAATACATAATTAAAAAGAGGTTACTTACAAAATTAATGACGAAGTTACACATGATGTTAAGATTTTGTATGAAAAATGAACATTAACATTGTAAAATTAAGTATAAAAAATATAATGTTGAAAACTTTTTAAAAACCAATACCCCCAAGCCCCCTAAACTAGAGGGTCACAAAAACCTTTATGGTAACATCAAAGTGCATCCTACGATGAAAAATTAAGTTTTAAAAATTAAATTTTAAGACGCAATACCATGCTAAAGGTGACAGTTGACAGACAAGCAAAACTAACTAACTGTCACCTTTAGCTGCCGCATGGTAGTTGGGTATTAAAATTTAATTTTAAAACTTAATTTTTCTTCAGTAGTGCATTTTTTCATTTTTTTCCAATGTTTTCTTTTTATCGATTTTTCCGATTTTTTCTCATTTGTTTTTTCTAGTTTTTCAAACGTTTCTCTGTTTTGTTCCGATTTTTTTTTTGATTTTTTTTCAAATTCTTTCTTATTTTTTTCTGATTGTTCAGTTTATTTTTCCATTTCTTTCTTTCGTTTTCTGATTTTTTCTTATTCCTCTGATTTTTTTTCGATTTATTTCAATTCTTTCGATTTTTTTCATTTATTTTTTTTTATTTTTTAGAGGTTACAATTGTTTCCAGTTTTTTGGTTGTTTTGTTGCAGTTTTTTAACATTTTTTTTGCGTTTATTTTTGCGCTGTTTTTGCAATTGTTTCCGATTTTTGTTCACTTGTGTTCTTTTTTTGGGATTTTTTGAAAATTTTTTGCTATTTTCTGCGGTGTTTTTTTAGGATTTTGTTTCGATTTTTTTTTAGGATTTTGATTCGATTTTGAGATTTTTTATACTTTTTTACCTTAATCTATCAAACATTTTTCAGGATTTTTGATATTTTTCGATTTCTTGCGCTTTGTTTTTGTTTTTTTTGCGTTTATTTTAGATTTTTATAATTGTTTTGATTTCTCGTTTTTTTCGTATTTTACAATTTTTTTTTCATTTTTTCCCAATATTTTCTGATTTTTTCAACTGTTTCCAATGCTTTCTTTTTTATAGATTTTTTTCGATTTCTTTTTCGTTTGTTTTTTTCTTACTTTTCAATTTTTTTCTGTTTTGTTCCGATTTTTTGTTTTCTCTGATTATTTTTCCATATTTTTCCTAATTTTTTTCTGATTGTTCTATTTTTTCTTTTGTTTTCTGTTTTATTTCTTATACCTCTGATTTTTTCGACTCATTCAATTGTTTTTATATTTCATTTGTTTTTAATTTTATTTATTTTTTTACATGGTTACAATTGGGTTTTTTTGTTTATCTCGATTTCTTCCGATTATTTGCATTTGAAATTTTTTGTGATTTCTTTTTAGATTTTTCCCAATTTTTGGAATTTTTTTGCCATTTTCTACGATTTTTTTTGGGATTTTTCGATTTTTGCGATATCTAGCGCTTTTGGCGGTTTTTTATTCTGTTTTTTTTGCGATTTTTTCCTTTTTTGCGTTTTTTTATTGTTTTTTTCTATTTGTTCTTATATTTTCTATTTTTCCCTATATTTTTCAATTGGTTTATATTTTTTTCCATTTTACCCATTTTTCCTGTTTTTGCCTATTTTTTAGATTTTTTTCCCATTTTTCGTATTTTTGCCTATATTTCCATATTTTCCTATTTTGCCCATTTTTCGATTGTTCCCTATTTTTTTCCTATTTACTATTTTTTCCTGTTTTTTCCAATTTTTTTACTTTTTATGTTTTTCCGATTTGTTCACATTTTTTCCCATTTTTCTCTATTTTTTTATTATTTTTTTTTTATAAAATTACAATAAAGAAAAGTAAAAATTTTTTTCCAAATGTAAACTTTAAGTATGCAAAATATCATACTAATCCGTTAGCTCATAACGCTTTTAAAAAGAGGTCTTGCGTATTAAAATACAGATTTCATATTCTATTATATTAAAAAAAAAAATTAAAAAATATACGAAATTTAAAAATAGTAGATAATTTGATATATTTTTATTCTATTTCATGATATTTCGTTGATATAACAAAACTTTAATAAAACTCGAAAAAAAACTGTGTTATTTCAATTGTATTTCAGTTCCATTTTATTTCTTATAATACTAAGCAAAAATTTATAAATTCAAAAACCTTCGAGTAATTAATTCTATTAAAAAAAATTAAGATTCCGCCATTTTATTTTTAAAAAACCGATATTAAATTTATAATCAGCGCCCCAGGAAGAAAATTCATAGAAATATTTTTAATTTTGTAACCACGTAAGACGTAAATTCATATGACGTCGAATATATTTAATAAAATTTCCCAAACAATTTAAATTAATTAATATTAACTTTTGTTTACTTATTTTTGTATTAGTTAAATCTTCAAGGGTATTATATAAAATGGTTGTATTATAAAATTCGAAACAGAAATTAACATTAATTTAGCCTCCGGTAAGTTAAGATCAAAAACCCCAGAAATCAGGTTTTGCAGAAGTATTACTAGAAAGGTAAGAAGAAATTGAATCAGTTCAACCTATATCATTGAAGAAGCAAAAGATTGTTTAACTGTGATGTATATTTATTTTATTTTAGCCTTGTGTTTTATTGGATATACGTTAAGTTTACATGAAGGTAAATATATTTATAATATTACTAATTAATTTTTGTTATTTAATTTGAGAGAATGATGCAATGAAGATTTACTAATATAGATTTCCGGAAGTTATTGATTTGATTAAATTAAATACAAGTTTCTAATAATAAAGCATAATCGGTTTTTAGACAAATTATTTTTTTTATATTGAATAATCTATGATAAGATATTTCTTCAATTTTAATTTCGATATTTCGTCTCCATAATATCAAAATCAACTTCTTTTTTTTCATACATATTGTTATGAAATACTGGTCAATTTAAAATTAGCAAGTTTTTAATTTTTTTTTTCGTCTCTCCCAAAATTGTCTAGTCAAAATAATATTAATGAAATTGTTATATTATTTACCGGAAAAAATGCAGTTTATAGTGAATCGTCATAAAAACAAAAAAAAATGTTTTTTGTAAGTAAACAAACCTTCCAAACAAAAAACTGAAAAAGAATCCCGGCGGTCTCGTGAAATTTAGCCCCCCCCCAAATATTTTTCCATATTTGTACAATTAAAAATTATATGTTTCTTCTACAAAAAGATATAAAAATAATAACAAAAAACTACCCAACCTACATAAAAAATTCATCAAGTTGCTAAAAAATTGCTAAAAACTGACAGAAACTGACAAAAATTGGTAAAGATGTTTAAGAAAAATGTTTATATTAATAAAAAAAATTTGGAATAAATGCTAAATACTGTCCAAAATTGCTAAACAGGGTTAAGAAATTGTTCAAAATTAATAAAAAAAAATCAAAATTACTGAAAATTAACAGAAACTGTCAAAAATTGATAAAAAATATTTAAGAAAAATGTTTCTAGTAATAAAAAAAATTGGAAACTTTCGTAAATGCTATAAACTGTCCAAAATTGCCAAACGCGGTTAAGAAATTGTTCAAAATTAATAAAAAAAATCAAAATTGTGAAAAACTGAAAGAAACTGTCAAAAATTGTTGAAAATTTTTAAGAAAAATGTTTATTGTAATAAAAAAAATTGGAAACTTTAATAAATGCTCAAAACTGTCCAAAATTGATGAACACAGTTAAGAAATTGTTCAAAATTAATTTAAAATAATCAAAATTGCTAAAAACTGACAGAAACTGTCAAAAATTAATTAAAATATTTAAGAAAAATGTTTATAGTAATAAAAAAACTTGGAAACTTTCATAAATGATATAAACTGTCCAAAATTGCTAAACACGGTTAAGAAATTATTCAAAATAATAAAAAAATTATCAAAATTGTTAAAAACTGACAAAAACTGTCAAAAATTGATAAAAAAATTTTAAGAAAAATGTTTATATTAATAAAAAAAAATGGAAACCTTCATAAATGCTATAACGTTCACTTTATGGGCCTCAAAGTGAACTTTATGGCCCGCGCGGGCATAAAGACAAAAAATAGTTTTTTTTTATGTTTATATTGTGGATGTAATAACGAACTTGTGTGACATAATAGTATATTATACACAAAGGTCGAGAAGTAATTTTTCTCAGCCGAGCATTATAATAATAAGTTGCGAGGCTGAGTAAAAATCTTCTCAACTGAGGTTTATATACTATTTTTTCCACTACTAGAACATTTAATCATTTTTACAATGATATTTTTTTGATTTTTTTGGTATGTATTTGAAAATAATTTAATGGCAGAGAAGCAGTTTGTGAAAACAATTGAATGAGAATGTTCAATAAATTAAATTGACATTTCATTATGTTAATTGTACTGTGTATTTTAAAACTTTCAATTAGCGATGAAGACATGAAGAATTCGTTTCATTTGACACTTAGATTTGAAAAATTATTAAATTGATTTTTAGGTTAATTTTAGAATAGGTATTATTGCATAAATAGGACTAATTAATATCAAAATATTTATTACATAACCTTAAACTATTTCAAACGAAAATATATCTGATAAAGAATTACTTACCCCTATTTTATTTGATTAGGTCGAAAATTTACATTAAAAATATAGGAATTCAATAAAAAGGGCTTATTTTCTGTCGATTTTTTTATTATAATTCAAAAAAAACTCTTTTGACAAACGCAATGACAGTTGCGTATAATTATTTTGACAGATTTCCTAAGATCGCCTACCTCTGACATCACGTTTAGTCTTCAATTGTTTTCATTATCTACTACTAGTAAATAATCAAAAATTATCTACTTGTAGGAGAGAAATTTAACTTCTCGACTCGAACGCAGCATAAATAATGACATCTTCTAATACTTGTAGTGGAAAAAAGTTTGTATGCACCGCGGGTATAAACATATGATTATGCCGTCGGGAGACTTACAAACCCTCGGGCCAAAGGCCTTCAAGTTTGTAAGATCGCCGCCCTCAGGGCATAAAGTAACTTATGAATCTGAGAAGGTAAAAATCAAATCCGAGAAATGGTATAATTTTACTCACATAATATAATTTAAAAACATAAAAGTTCAATGAAAAAATTTGTCTCTAACAAAAAAATTATTAATTTATACTGATATACATATACATAATAATTAAATAATAGTCCGCGAAACGGGAGGATTATTCTGTCAAATTGAAACGATTTGTAATGTGTAGGAAGATTTTGAATAAAATATTTTCTAAAAAAAGCAAGTCAAATATTATAGTACTTTTAAATAAAACTATAAAAAAAACATAGTTTCATTGTCAAAAAATAAATATACTTTCAAACAAAGTTGAGAATAATAAAAATTGCTCTAACAAAAATTTTAATAACAACATAACAACAAATAAATAATAGATTTTAGAAACTAAAAACGAGTATTTATTCACTCATAAAACGATTAAAAATTAACAATTTTTTTCAAATAATTGACTTCTAATGTAAACTTTTTATTAAAGAAAATGGATAAGGGACCTTCAAATTTTTTTTCAATTTATACAAGAATTACTCACGTTTTGTAATATTTGGAGATTTTTTAGAATATTTCATTTAAAATCCCAAGAACATCCCTAACAAAAAGAATGATTGTAGATTTTTAGCTGCTTACGATATCATTATTATCGTTTTTATAAATATTTAACCCTCATCAATAAATTATAAAAAGTTTTATAAACTTCAATAAATAATAACCAATGATAAGTCACTAATTAACAATGATTGATTCCATGATGACCTTCAAAATTAAATGTGGTAATGTAGGAATCGCTAATTTGTATAAATAATTATGTCAATAATCATCATTTTACCAGAATTCACATGTACCCTGCTCGGCCTAAAGCAAATTGTATATACTCCATAGTATATGTAAAGAAACAAACATTTGTTATAATTAGGTTATTTGTATATTTAATAAAAAATTATACAACAAAGAATTCTAAATTTGTAATCAATAATCATCAAAATTATTTTGCAATATTCAGTTAGTAATTTAAAAATTTTCAAAGAAGTATAATAATAAATCACTTATACTTACAATAATTAGTTAATAAATCCAAGAGATTATCCAGATCTCAAATGTGGATAAATTATTCAGTAGAAATAAAGCCCCAAGTCATGTAAAATATATTATTATAAACAACTGTTTAAAGAGCAACTAGTTTCGGCTTATAAGCCATCTTCAGGCCTAGAAATAACAGATTTCGACAAAGTTGTATTTAATTTGTATCAGATGTTGTGTTGAACCGGGCTGTTATTTCTAGGCCTGAAGATGGCTCATAAGTCGAAACTAGTTGACTTGGAGTTTTATTTCTACTGAATGTCATTATTTTTTTAATCATATTAGCAATAATTTTATTATCAGATAATTATTCTGATACAAAGTATATTGAATAATTTTGCTATATTATTTTAAATTTTAAATTGAATTTTTCGGATTTAAGGATTTTTTCTCCTATTAGTAATAATCTCTTTTGTACTTAGTTTGCTGCTTTTTCATTTTTATATTAAAATTTGAATTTCATTCATATACTTATCGAATTTAATACTAATTTAGTTACAATGCGATATTTTTGATCTTAGTTAAGAAAATTTCACAACTTTTTAAAATAAAGTTAAATATTTTAAATTCCAAAAAAATGTTTACAACTGGGGATTTCTCAACTACTTACTCGGGACAGTAATTCTAGAAAATTTTTTTCTGTTATTTTTTTAACGTACTTTGATATTTTAACGGAATTAGATATTTTAAATAATGACTTAAAAATATTTATAAAAATAAGTTTATTTGTTAGTATGTGTGTTGAAAACGAGAATAATAGTACAATAAAATTTCTACCAAAAATATCAAGGTGACAGGCAAAATAAAAGCACAACGAATTTTTTTTAACATTCAAGAAACCTTTAAAATAATAAATTAAAATCGGCTTAAACCAATAAAAAATACCAAAGTTCATGATCTGGTAATGACGTTTAAATTGTCGTAATCGTTAACAGCACTTCAAATGTCATTTATAGATACTTATTTTATCATTAGCGTTAGTGAATCTTTCACTTATTAATTTTAATTTAGTCTGAATTATATTTTAAATATCAACCAAAATTGATATTCATGAAAAAACAGAGTTGTAAAATTACCGAAAAATCTCTTTATAAGTTAGTTCTCCAATAAATATTTACTTTTCACCTTGACTTTGTTATAATAAAAAAATAGTTATTTTAATCAAAAAACAAAAGCTGTTTAGGTTGTAAGTACACAATTATTTGAAAGCAGGGTACATGTGAACCTAAAAAGGGAGCGAGGCGAAGAAAAAATTGGAAAATTAACTACTTTTTTCTAGTTTTCAAACAAAACAAAGTTGTATAGAAGGAAAGTATTGCGATCATGAAATTTTGGCCATACCCAGATTTTAACGAATTTTTACTTTTTGAGGTCACCTGAATCCATTTATACCATTTTTTAAATTTAGTTTCATCAAAAAGTATAAAATAAATGAAAAAAGTAAAGAGCATATCCGAAAAGGATCCAAAAGTCCTATGTGTGTAAATTATTTCATAATTTTAACAGAGTATTTGTAAAAGTTATAGCAAAAAATGTAAAAAGTTAAAACAATTCAATGGGACTCATGAGACAAAAAATTTGATTTTTTTTTAGTTTGTTAAACAAACTTTATTAATGCATTTTGATCCAGAAAATCTAAAAAAAGGTACTTTCCCATTTTGAATAACACTGAATGAAATATTAAATATTTATTGATTTTAAAATTATTCAAAAAAGGTTTTATTTTTTTAAGGTTAATATTAATATTCAAAATTTAACTAAAATACCCTTAAATTTGTAGTAAAAAACTGTATAATTGTGATTTTTTTCCACATTTTATTCAAAAAATTGTAGAATTTGTAAATTTTTTTTTTTGAAATTTAATATAAGTTTAAATAAAAATGAATAAGTTTAAAAATATTAAAGATATTAAAATGGGATTTATACTATTCGATAGGTAACATCAAGCTCTAAATTTAGAATATATTTTAGTCTCTTCGAATTTAACATTGTAATTATTATAACCAAAAAAAAAAAAATTAATTTTTTTGTCCTTTTGTTTTATCGAAAATGGTAAAACAAATGAAAAAAGTAAATAGTACGTCCGAAGATCAAAAAGTACATTATGTGTGAAGTATTTCATAATTTTATAATAATACTTGTAGAAGTTAAAGAAAATTATAAAAAGATAAAAAAAATTTTACTTACGAGTGTTCGGAAAGTTGGGTGGGATTACACCACATTTGTTTTTCCTTTTTTTCATATTTTTTCTTCTTTCTCCTATTTTTTCCTATTTTCACCAATTTCTTTTTTTTTCAATTTTTTTTCTATTTTTTCCTATTTTTCCATCAAAGGTGGCGTTCAAATTTATTACATTGTTTGCAAGATATTGCAACAACCCCTTTGTTCAAGATATTTCATAATTCTTGTACTCATATTTTTAGGGTAAAAATAAAAAAGGCCCAACTTAGAAAAACTTGTAAAGGTCAATTTATTGCCAAAACCTAATAAAAAAATTTAATGTTATACATCATTGGATAGAGAAAAAAATAGGGATTTCAAAAATGAAATAAAAAGTACAGTTCCGTAATTAAAAAACATAGTTTTCTTCAAAGACAAAACGTATATTTTAAAAAATTGGATACCTTATGTTTAGTGATATTAGTATCAGTAAAAAAGCTTCATAAAATTTTTTTCTATCTTTCAAAATTTAGATGTTAATTAAATAAAACAATAATCAATTCAATTTTGGTTTTTCATAAATATCTCTGAAACCGAACCTCATATTTAAAATTTTGAAAAAACGAAGTTCCAATAACATATAAAAAATTAATACAAAACTAAATTGTAAATATATTTTAAAACTATTATTTGTAATGTGTAATGTATTAAAAAATAAATAAATAAACAAAAACAAAAACCATTGCTTAAATACACTTTTTTTCTAAAAATCACGTTTAAAAATAAATAATAACAAATATTACATAAATATAAATGTATATCTTTAGTAAGTAGAATCAGTAAATCAGTAAATTTAATATATGACAGTTAAGATGATCGTAGTGTGTATTAGAATTTTAATAAATTTAAGTAAGTGTATAAATTCCACAAAATTATTTTATATCATACTAGTTCATTATTGTGTTTTTATTGCTTAGTTGGCAACTACATAAAAGTGTAATTAATGCCCGTGCGGAAATAAAGTGATCTTTATGTCCCGCATGGACATAATGTGCACGTTATGGCTCGCAAAGTGCATTTTATGACCCGGCGGGCATAATCACATAATGTTTATTAATAAAATTAAAAATTATAAAAGAAAATTATTACGTAAAAAATAATAAATTATTATGTTATTGAAATCAAATATGCATTTTTTCGATAAAATGTCGAATTACATTCAAGTTTCTTTTAGTTCGTGATCTAAAAATGCATTTTTTCGATAAAATGTCGAATTACACTCGAGTTTCTTGTAGCTCGTGAAGTAAAATCAACTTTTCCGAAAAAATGTAGAATTACACTCGAGTTTATTGTAGCTCCTGATGTAAAAATGCATTTTTTCGATAAAATGTCAAATTAAAATCCAGGTTCTTTTAGTTCGTGATCTAAAAATGCATTTTTTCGATAAAATGTCGAATAACACTCGAGTTTCTTTTAGCTCATGAAGTAAAATGCACTTTTCAGAAAAAATGTAGAATTGCACTCGAGTTTATTGTAGCTCGTGATGTAAAAATGCATTTTTTCGATAAAATGTCAAATTAAAATCGAGGTTCTTTTAGCTTGTGATGTAAAAATGCATTTTTTGGACAAAATATCGAATTACACTTGAGTGTCTTTTAGCTTGTGAAGTAAAATGCACTTTGCCGAAAAAATGTAGAATTACACTCGAGTTTATTGTAGCTCCTTATGTAAAAAAGCATTTTTTTCGATAAAATGTCAAATTACAATCGAGGTTCTTTTAGTTTGTGATATAAAAATGCATTTTTTTGATAAAATATCGAATTACACTAGATTTTATTATAGCTCGTGATGTAAAAATGTATTTTTTCGATAAAATGTCGAATTACATTCGAGTTTCTTTTAGCTCGTGATTTAAAAATGCATTTTTTCGATAAAATTTCAAATTACACTCGAGTTTCTTGTAGCTCGTGAATGTAAAAATGCACTTTTCCGAAAAAATGTAGAATTATACTCGATTTTATTGTAGCTCGTATTGTAAAAATGCATTTTTTTCGATAAAATGTCAAATTACAATAGAGTTTAGCTTGTGATGTAAAAATGCATTTTTCCGACGAAAAGTTGATTTACACTCGATTTCGTTTTAGACCGTGATGTAAAAACGCATCTTTTTGATAAAATGTCAAATTACACTAGAGTTTATTGTAGCTCGTGATGCTAAATTGCATTTTTTCGGAAAAATGTTTGATTTTAATTCACCAGATAAAATCCATTACTATAAAATTTACACTGAGAGAAATAAAACGCAAACGAAATTATTTTTGAACTAAAAAAAATGAGATTTGAAGAAACAAATTCATAAAATATAAAGAAACAACAAATATAATTTACACTAAGAAAACAGAAACACAAACGAGATTATTTTTACATTAAAACATCTGAATCAACGATTCTGAGCAGGTTATATTCATTTACACTGAGAAAACAAAAACACATCTAAAAAAACTATTCATTTTGAACCTTAATAAAAAATAATCTTAACTAAGCGACGTTGTTTTGTTTTCTGGCGTGGCAGGTAAAACTATGGCGACGGAATTGGGGGTGGTAGAGGTGGTACTGGTCACGGAAAATTCTGTCGAAATGACGTCGGTTTCCATTTTCACGAGGGCACTACTCGAAAAATCGATTCCCCTGTTGCTGTTGATCTGCGCTGTCTTATCTGTTGCCAAACATTTCCATATTTTTGTTGTTATTTTACTTCAACATTTAACATTTTAACATTTATTTTGTTAATAACAAAACCGACCATTTAAAGAGGAAAAAAACTTGTTAAATATTAACCCAATAACAAACACTTCTATTAAAACTTTCAATTTCTTCCCAAACAGTTTAAATTTCTTCCCAAACTTTTTCTTTGCTGGTAATAATTGGGATATCAACCATAGAGCTTTCACTTTTGTTTATTCGGCTGCTAAAGCTTCAAAGTTTATTTCAAACCTTTTAAATTTTTCCCAAACCTCTTAAATATCTGCCCAAACCTCTAAAATATCTTCCCGAACTATTTTTCTATTATTAATCTTTGTGATATTAGTCCACAGTTTCTACTTTTGTTTATTTGGTTGTTAGCTTCAAAGTTTATCTCAAACGTTTTAAATTTCTTCCCAAATCTTTTAAATTTCTGCCCAAACCTTAAAAATATCTTCCCAAACTATCTTATGTATTATTCATCATTGTGATACTGGTCCAAAGTTTCTACTTTTGTTTATTCGGCTGCTAAAGCTTCAAAGTTTATTTCAAACCTTTTAAATTTTTCCCAAACCTCTTAAATATCTGCCCAAACCTCTAAAATATCTTCCCGAACTATTTTTCTATTATTAATCTTTGTGATATTAGTCCACAGTTTCTACTTTTGTTTATTTGGTTGTTAGCTTCAAAGTTTATCTCAAACGTTTTAAATTTCTTCCCAAATCTTTTAAATTTCTGCCCAAACCTTAAAAATATCTTCCCAAACTATCTTATGTATTATTCATCATTGTGATACTGGTCCAAAGTTTCTACTTTTGTTTATTTGGTTCTTAAAGCTTCAAAGTTTATCTCAAACGTTTTAAATTTCTTCCCAAATCTTTTAACTTTCTGCCCAAACCTTAAAAATATCTTGCCAAACTATTTTATCTATTATTAATCATTGTGATACTGGTCCAAAGTTTCTACTTTTATTTATTTGGTTCTTAAAGCTTCAAAGTTTATCTCAAACGTTTTAAATTTCTTCCCAAATCTTTTAACTTTCTGCCCAAACCTTAAAAATATCTTCCCAAACTATTTTATGTATTATTAATCATTGTGATACTGCTCCAAAGTTTCTACTTTTGTTTATTTATTTTTTAATGCTTCAAAGTTTATCTCAAACGTTTTAAATTTCTTCCCAAATCTTTTAAATTTCTGCCCAAACCTTAAAAATATCTTCCCAAACTATTTTATCTATTATTAATCATTGTGATACTGGTCCAAAGTTTCTACTTTTGTTTATTTGATTTAAGTTTATCTTAACCTTTTAAGTGTATTTAAAGCAACCATATACAAGGTGAAACAAACAAATAATATTCAAATAAATAATCATTATGTATGTTTTTATTTATTATAGAATGTTTAACAAATGGACAAACTGGTACATGCGAGCAATTCAATAATTGTTCCTATGCGATTAGATTGGTACAAGAAAATAATAGACCTGATATTTGTGAGTTTGAAGGATTACAACCTATAGTATGCTGTCCACATGTCAAACCTTCTCTAAATAAAGGCCGACCTACACCTTTAACAGATGAGGAATCTATAAGTGTAAAAAGTAAGTTTAAAATTACTTTAATTTTATCTAATTATTAACAGATATATTATTACAGAATGCTTACAGTATTACCCTACGGATGGATTTTTTGTTTCCGTTACTGGGGGAGAAAAATCGTTGGCACAAGAGTTTCCACATATGGTAAATCAATAAACTATAATATTTTATAAAAATTAATAAGTAATTTTTTAGGCTGTAATTGGTTTTGGAGATGACCAGAAAGATAAACAATGGTTGTGCGGAGGATCATTAATTAGTAAAAAGTTTATACTAACAGCAGCACATTGTCTACATTCAAATACTTAGTGAGTAGTTTTATTTTGTATACAAAAAAATATTTAGTATTTTTTTATAGTGGAAGTCCAAAATGGGTACGACTAGGCGATTTGGACTTATCAACAGATACAGATGACGCAGAACCACAAGATTTTGATATAATAAGAAGTATACCACATCCAGATTATAAATATCCAGAAAAATACCATGATATTGCTTTGTTAGAGTTAGATCGAACAGTTAGATTAACTACATATGTTTCCCCGGCTTGTTTACATAACACTAAGAAGATAACTGGTAAAAATATTATCAAAATTTGCTAAACAATCAAACCAGGAATAAGTAGCAAAGTAGCATTCCGTCAAATTCACAACTTGTCCAAAATTTTTTTTTCTAATTCTTCTTTGAACTGATAAAAACTGAACGCAAACAAGAATGTTCATTTTTGGGAAATACTGTATACAAGTTACAAATTTGTTTTTGAAATTCTTATCTTGGGACACACTGTATACAACTTACAAAATTTTGGTTATTTTTAAATTTAAAAAATAGGTTTTTGGCACACATAAATATGACAATAATGGGCTACTTGTAGAGTAACAGGAATGAAAATATCACTTCCGGTTGAACCGGAAGTGATATCAACTCTTTTTTCTCCAACGGAATGACTATATTTTTTGATGGTTTCTCATTAAACATAAAATTCTAACAGATTTTTCAGATTTAAAAAATTCCAAAAAATAAGTGAGATACGAACAATTTTGGAATGCGATGTAAGAAAATTACTAAGTAGGCTATAGAAATTATTAATAAGGTTGTAGACTTGTCTGTAGAGAAGAAAATAGTTGTTTGAAATAATCATAGGTACCAGTATTTTTAGGTTTTTTCCAAAAAACGGAATTTAATTTTCATTTTCATTTCCGTCGTATCAAATTTTTAAAACCTACCTATTAGGTATTATTATGAACTATTATAAAAAATATTCAAAGTGTTCCCCGTTTTTTTTAATACATAGAGCAGCGCAATTTATTGTTGCACGTCTAACATTCTGTAATTGTTGAGAAGTTATTTGTGCAATTTCTTCCAGATCTTGTCTTGTGGTTGGAGTAGTCACGTAGACTTTATTCTTTAAAGGCGCCCAAATAAAAAAATCGAGTGGGGTTAAGTCAGGCGACCTTGCAGGACATCTGACTGAACCATGGGTCCCAATCCAACGATCTGGAAATAATTGATTTAAGTAATCCCTAATGATAATAGCATTGTGTGGTCCAGCCCCGTCTTGTTGGAAGTAAACCTCATCAATATTGGAGAAAATCTAGATGCCTTGGTCCAGTTAGAGTTCCGTCAAAAATTATTGGACCTATGATATGGTCGCGTCTACCGAAACATTGAAGCTCCTGAAACCGCCCCTGTCTCATAAAGTGATCATTTTCAGTTGCCCAATATCGAGTGTTGTTTCGATTAAATAACCCAAGGTTTGTAAATCTCGATTCATCACTTAGTCGAGGGCATTTAGAGCAAATTTAGAGCCTTCTGGGCCGGAAAATGCATTTTCCAATTGCATCACTACTTGCACCATTATAGGAACGACTGGAAACTCGGAAAAATCGCTCAGAAATTGTTACTCGGACGAGGAAGAGTTTGAATAAGATGTTTATAATGAATAATTCCAGATTAATAAAAAATCCTATCTGTTATTTGAATAAAGTATTATTTTCATAATTTGTGATTTTTCACCTTCAGGTCTGGAGCGCTTCCCATGGACTATGCAATTTCCCCACCAGAATGACCCCCGGATACCCCCGCAGAGCCGCCTCCGTGCTCCCCCGGGCAATTCCAATGTTGGGATTAAATTCTGCATCTCCGAAAACCCCAGAGTAACGAGTTTGAAGCGATTTACATGCACGCTGCAATTTCTCCCCCAATTAACCACCCCCGCACCCCCCGCAGAGACGCCCCCGTGCGCCCCCGGGTAATTCTAATGCCAGAATCGAGTTCGGCGGGCCTGAAAACCCCCGAGTAACAATATCCGAGCGATTTTTCCGAGTTTCCAATCGTTCCTATAATGGTTCAAGTAGTGATGCAATTAGAAAATGCATTTTCCGGCCCAGAAGGCATTTTTCCAAAAACGGATTAACCAGACCATGTAGCCTCGTTTTCTGTGACCTTCCTGAACACAATTCAGAAAACCGCATCTCGATATCTACTTCACCTCTAAATTCATTCTCTATCTGCCCTGGACTAACTAAAATTCTTATTTCTTAATTGGCGCAAATGTAACCAATTACAAAAGGTTATTCTTCGATGATAATCATAGTCATACAAAAATTGATGGCGTGTTTACTTAAAATTTTCCTGGCTGATTCTTTGGAAACTGGTAATTCATATTCAATTTATCTTACCGGAATGGTTGGATCAACATGCACTAAAGCTAATACATTCACTTCCGTTTCTTCATCCACAATAAATCTTTCTTCAATTTCTATATCCGGTTCTCTTCTAAATTGATGATTCAGTCGAGCGAAATAATTTCTCGAAGGTTTTCTTCTTTCTGGATATCTTACTCCATACAGAGTTTTTGCTCTAGTTGCATTACGTTGACTTTTTCCATAAATAATCAACGTGTCAACTTTTTCATCTCTTGAATATTTTCAGTCATTTTATACCTAGATATTTCTAATATTTTCTTGTTTATAACATATTGAATATACTTGATTCAGAAAATTAGTCAGTACGTCAAAAATAATTAAATTGTCTTGTCCTTTTCATGGATATCTGCAATTTTGGATTTAAATGTTTAAAATGATTTGTTGGCGCTTAACTTTTAAAAATACTAAGGATTATCGTTAAGAAATGATTTATGGCAAAAAAAAATATACCTAGTTTATGAGTCATTATTTCTGATTAATAAAAAAAAGGTCCATTTCAAAAAAAATCGATACGACCCCTACGGAAATGAAAATGAAAATTATATTCCGTTTTTTGAAAAAACCTAAAAATACTGCTACCTATCAGTAATTCAAACAACTATTTTCTTCTCTACAGACAAGTCTACAACCTTATTAATAATTTCTATAGCCTACTTAGTAATTTTCTTACATCGCATTCATCTGACGTGGTCATTTTGAATAAATTCCAAAATTGTTCGTATCTCACTTATTTTTTGGAATTTTTTAAATCTGAAAAAACTGTTGCACTTAGAATTTTATGCTTAATGCTTAAATTCAAAAGCAACCAAAATTTTGGGGGCGTACATTGATCCGTGGCCACCTGGTATACTCATTACAAGGATTTTTCACGAAAAACTCAACTTAGGACACATTGTATACCAGGGGTTATTTTAAGTATTTTTTAGAACTGCACAATTTTATTTGTGTTTAAAAGTGCATTGTAAGAATAATTTGCGACAGGTATTTTTTTTTATATTTTTAAGGTCAACCGATTTAGAAATTTAAAATCAGTTAAATTTTTGTTGTTGTTGTTAAAACTTTTGTACAAAATCAACGTATCACTTAATAATCACAATAATTTTAATAAACAAAAAATATATATTTCTGGAATCAGTCTTGTTCTTTTGTCACTGTCATTTTTGAGGCACTATTTTATCTTTATTTCCTTTATTTTTTCCGTTTTTTTCTCTGTTTTTCCGTATTTGTCCCTATTCGTATGTATTTTTCCCTATTTTCTGTATTTTTCTATTTTTCATTAATATGTATATTTTGTTAGTTTTCAATTTTTCACTATTCTTTTTTTCTTCCATTTTTCCCTATTTTTCACTATTTTTTCCTATTTCCCTATATTTTTTTTCCCAGTTTTTCCATTTTCAGTCTTTTTTTTTTCTTTTGCTTTAGTTTCCCTCTTCTTCCCCATTTTTTCAATATTTTCCAATTATCAACTATTTCTATCCGTTTTTACCTATTTGTCACTATTACTTTCCCGACCGACCTCCTAGAAGGGAAAGTATTGTGAACGAGCTAAAAAAAAAATTCGAGATTAAACGGAAATATTCTTTTTGGGGTCCCCTGAGACGATTAAGACCATTTCCAGATGGAAGTCTGTCTGTCGGTCTGTATGTGTGTGTGTATTCTTCCACGATAGAGGTCACACGTTCAATCCGATTAACCTGAAATTTGGTATACGGGTTTGTGTTACCCGTCGGAAGAACCCGTTAGTTTTTTTACGACATCTATCAAATGGAAGTACAACTATCAAAAAATGACAGATGCAATATGTCACGGAATTGAACATGCAATATTTCATTTAAAAGCCCTAGAAAAACTCTATTCAGAACAGTTAAAATTATTTCTCCAACTGTCACCTGTCAAAAATAAAAAAATGTCAAAATTTGAAAATTCAGCATTAAATATCTGAAGAAGTATTAATCCGATTGAGCTGAAATTTCGTAAATGGGTTTAGGTTATCTGTCGGAAGAACCCATTAGTTTTTGTACGAGATCTGTCAAACGGAAGTATCACTATCAAAAAATGACATATGCAATATGTCACGGAATTGGACATGCAATATGTTGTTTGAAAGCCCTTGAAAAGCTCTATTCAGAACAGCCAAAATTATTTCTCCAACTGTCACCTGTCAAAAATAAAAAAATGTCAAAAGTTGAAACTTTAACATTAATATCTGAAAAAGTGTTCGTGAATACTCGTCGGGAAAGTTTTGGGGCGACACAACCGATTTTTTTTTCTTAATTTCCTTTATTTTTTCCGTTTTTCTACATTTTTCTCTATTTTTTCCTATTCTGCTTTAATTATGTCATTTTATTTTTCACTATTTTACTTTATTTTCCCTAATTTTCACTGTATTTCCATACTTTTCCTGATTTTCCGTATTTTCTCTATTTTTTCCTCTTTTTCTAATTTTTACATTTCAAAACCCACAATACTATTTTTCGTTAGGTTAAAATTTCTAAATTCTACCGTAAGACGAGTTAAGGACCTTAATTCCAAAAAAAAAAAACGAAAATATGTCTTTATTTAAAATTTCCTTCTTTACAATTTTTTTCTAGCTCCTGTGATGACAGCTACAGGTTGGGGAGTAAATTCCTTTCTTGGTGATAGCAACAAGTTTCTAATGAAACTTAATTTACAAGAAGTAGACGAAACAACATGCTCTAAAGCATACAGTACAGCAAAGAACTTGCCAAGAGGTATTTTAAGTGAAAGCCAGATTTGTGCCGGTGGTCAAATTGGAAAAGACACTTGTGTTGTAAGTTTAAAATATTAATAAATCCATATCTCAAATACTTTAGTTGATACTAGTCGCTTAAATTGATTTGTAGTTTTATTCCTTGATTTCTGTATACTTTTTTCTTTTAGGGTGATTCAGGTGGTCCCCTTCAAGCAAAAAACGAAAAACTATCTAAATCTGTTGAAGTTCACACGATAATTGGTATAACGTCATTTGGAAAAGCCTGTGGACTTACCCCAAGTCCTGGAGTTTATATAAGAGTTTCTTATTATTTGAAATGGATAGAAAGTATTGTATGGACCAAAGGATTGGCTAACGATGAATAAAATATATATATTAAATATTTAAATTAGTGACTTTATATCTATAATTATAAATAAAATGCTTTAATTATATCAGCTAGTTTTTCTCCAATCATTAAACAAGCTGTATATGTATCACCTCCTGTTATTCTAGCTATAATACCTTCTCCTGCAATTCTTAAATTTCTCATTCTATGTACAACTAAATTAGAATCTACAACCGAAGTTTTCCGACATATTCCCATCTTGGTAGTACCTACAGGATTATAAAAAGGAGCTGTGAGTTGTCTTAATGTACAGTACCAGTATTTTTCAGAAAATAAACCATAAGGTTCACAATACTTTGATTGAAATGATATGTAAGAATCGATATTTCCAAAAGCTTTACCAGTAAAAAACTCAATTGTATACAGCAATCCTTTATATGACGTATTTATTTCTTCATTTTTTTTGTTTATTTTGATTAGCTTGCAGTTTAGCTTGAATACCCTTTATGGGACATACAGGTTCAAGTAAATCAGAGCTTACTGGTAAATTTGTTCTCAAATTTCTACTCATAAGTAATATACAAGAGGCTGGTAAATTTTGGGGTTGTATTATAACTTATAATGGTTAAGATAGCATCTTTCTTATCTTGAATGGCCTTAGTAAACAGACCTTTAACAGTCTCTATCTTTTGGCGAAATTTTTAAATTCGAGACTGTCAAAAGGAGGGCCGTTGTCAGAAAAAATTTCTTGAGGAAGTCCGTATAATACAAAAATATTTTTCAGTGTCTGAATCACACTAACAGCGTTTTTGCTTGATAATTTATTAACTACTGTGAATTTACTGTAGTAATCTACGATTACCAAGAAATTTAATCCCCCCGCATACATGAAATCTATGCCAATTTTTTGCCATGGGAGTGATGGAATTTCATGTGGGCTCTTTTTGATTTGATTTTGAATACATTTGACAAGTGGGATAATCTAATACCATGTTTTCAACATCGGCCAAGATGCCAGGATAATAAATGGCTTGTTGCACTTTTTTCTTGCAGGAGACAACACCTTGATGATATTCATGAATTATTTCTAAAAATTCATGCTTCAGAGAATCTGGGATTAGGAGCCTTTTATTATAAAAGAGAACATTTTTATGAAGAAAAATTTCGTTACTAATACTCCAATATTTTTTGACACAACTGGGAATACTATTTTTATGAAGAGGCCATCCCTGAAAAACATACTGTTTAATCTTCTGAAGGGTAGGATCAATATCAATTTCAGTGTCTAGTCTGAGAGCATTTTCCTTTGATATAGCTATAACAGCAAACACATGAAGATTAGATTCTAAATATTCTGAATTATATATATCACTAGAGGGATCACGACTTAAAGTATCAGGAATTTTTATATCTTTGCCAGGAACATAAACAAGATTGAATCTATATCTTAATAGTTTTAACGTGAGTCGCTGTAGACGAGGATATATGTCATCAAGTGGTTTTTTAATAAGTCCTACCAAGGGTCTATGATCGGTATGAACTTCAAATGTATTACCGTAAAGATAATAGTTAAAACGTTCCTTTTCGATATGATTATACTTTTGCTGAGTAGGAGTTAATGAGACTGAAGCAAACTCGATAGGTTTATTGTCCTGCAAGATGACCGCTCCTAATCCGAATGGGCTAGCATCAACAGCTAAAATGGTTTTTTTATTACTATTGAAATGCGACAGACTAGTTATGGAGGATACAGATTCCTTAAGCCGTTGAAAAGAGGTTTCTTCAGTGGCAGTCCATTGCCACTCAACTCTATCACTCAATAATGTTCTAAGAGAACTAGTTTTTTGAGCGAGATTAGGAATAAATTTAGACAGATACACAATCATACCAAGAAAACGTTTGTATCCTTCTTGTTCTTAGGAGATGACATGTTGCAGACTGCTTGGGTCTTAAGTGGGTCAGGTGATAATATGACCTAGAAATTTAATTTCATTTACGCCAAATTGTGATTTTTGTAAATTCAGTGTTAAACCACTATTTTTTATTATAGAGAGTACCTCATTTAAAATTGCATTATGTTTCTCTAAACGAGTATATCATCAAAATAACATATTACATTAGGAATATCACCGATTAACTTATATATGAACCTTTGAAATTCCTCTGGGGCAGATTTCAAACCATAAGATAAACGTAAATATCTATATCTCCCAAACGGAGTGTTAATGGTACATAACAGTGAGCTTTCATAGGTAAGAGGTATTTGAAGGAAAGCAGAAGATGCATCTAGATGTGTAAAATATTTGGCACCATTTAATTGTGAAAACAAACATTCGTATGTAGGAATTTGAAAGAATTTTCTTTGTACAAATTGGTTTAAGTTTCGAGGGTCCATGCAAATTCTGATATCCCCATTACTTTTAGGCACAACCACAATCGGATTAACCCAATCTGTCGGCTCATCCACTGAGACTATTATCTTCTCAGAAACTATTTTATCCAATTTCTCTTTGACTTTTTCTTTAAGAACAATTGGTATTTTTCTACAGGCAGAAACATGTGGTACTGCCTCACTACTCAGAGTAATTGAACATTTTTCTTTAACCTTCCCAATACCGGAAAACACTGAAACATAATTATCTAAAATCTTTTGCAGACCATCTTTATAGGTATGATCAGTTACATCATTTACAACTTTTTCAGATATTATTTTTAACATCTTACACGAATCAAGCCTTAAAATTGACTTTGGTTTATAACCGTTTAGAATAAAAAAAACAGTTTTCTTTGTGATATTATTAAATGTACAATTCAGGTAAATCTATCCTAAAATATTAATCCGTAAGCTGATCTCTTTTAAAAAATTTGTAATGCTCAAATATCAGATTTTTTAAAGGGTTACAATATTTTTCAAACTTTGCTAATATAACATCAAGTTTATTTTGATCCTCACCCGCCTCATACTCAAATGTGTTGTAGATTTGGATTGCCTCATCTCCTAGTAAATTCAAGAGGGTTGCAATTTTAATATCGTCTGGTTTGTTGTGCTTTCCAGAAGCTAACAAATAAATTTTAAATTTTTGTTTCCACATTCGCCATTTCTCACTAATGTTACCACTACTGAACTCTAAGGACTTATTCAAGTTAGCTTCAATTTTTCTAACAACTTCTTTGGAACACTCAGAGGATACAATACATCCACCACGAGAGTTAATTAATTTGCTTTATTTTTACCGCTGCCACCATGTAATGTATTGGTTAATACATTAGAAACAATTAATAAGAAGGCTTACAGTTATGAATGTCTTTATTGCCAGATTGGTCCACGTTTCAGTAGTGATCGTAATTGTAGGTTATCGTCAACATGACATATGACGCATGACGTGAACAGTGTTGCCACACTGGTACAATACATCACAGTCTCCTCTAAGTTGTGGAAAAGTAATGAATTGTATATTTTAAACAGAACTATTGGAATTATCAACATTAACGAATCCAAAAGCTTCTGCACCAGAGCATCTTGTTAAAGGTGTTTGACCATTTAAATACGCTTTTAACTTTTCAAGTAAAGATGGAATTTTTGTTCTCCGTTTAGTAGAGAACGTTAATCCTAAGAAAACAGCTTGATCTGTTAATGATTCACCAACAGGAAGATTATTTTTAACTTTTATACCCAATTTAGTTAAATCAGATCTTGGACCTATACCTGATAACATAAGAAGCTGAGCGGAATTAAAAGCTTTTATTTAGTCTGGAGTGGGACAGCCAATATAATATTTTCTTTAAGATTTGCTCTTAAACTTACCCAGTGGCTTATTATATTTACTAACGTTGGAACGTTTTATTTTTTAATTATATTATCATATCTATTCCTTGTGAACCTGGAGATAGTTGATAAATGGATAAATTTCACTGAAATATTATCCAGAATTCACAAAACAAATTTATATTTCCTTTAAATTTAGTAAGAGTCATTTTTAATTTATACTTTTGTATATTTTATCATTCCATAATCTAAAAATAGATTTAAATTTAGATTTAATCATTCCTTTCATGAGTCATTGGCGTTAGAGCCGTGTGCAAAAGTACAGAATATAAATAATAATTCACCCTATCTCCGTCTCACTCTAAGCGCTATAATATTAATAACAGCGACAAGCGCCGATTTAACTCTGATCATCGAATGAGTCGATTTTCATACTAGATAGAAGAAAACTGTTACAACTCTAACTTACAAATCTTTAGACACTATAAATAAGGAATTACCTTTAGAATAATTCATTATCTTCACGCAGAGTTCAGTTGACATAAATAGCCCTTACTTAAACGATTTATTTATATTAATATACTGAATTGTGATACTCTCTATTAAGGTTGGTCCTTCGATTTTATACATTTAGATTTCAACAAGTCTAACGCCTAGTAATTATTCCGAACTTATATCGATTCCTAATCATATTTGTCCACTAGATCTAGGATTTTGTTAAAATAATGTCCGTTGTTAGCGGTAGATCCCAGATAGCACAGGACGGGCTACAAATGGACCATTTTTAGGGCGTCCAATACAGGACGTCCCGTTTATGACCATTTTTAATCGAAATGTCCGAGGCTACAAATAGAACATCTTTAGGACGTCCTCGGGACGTCCAACATAGGACGTTCTGGGGAAGTCCCGTTTGTAACCATTTTTAATTAACCAATCATCTTATCGTTTCAAACAAGGACAGCGTTTGGCAGTGGCTACGACACCGAAATCTGTTCTTCAACAATGAATTAGGAAAGTTATGTGACAAACGTCAACGCAAACAAAATGTATACAATCTGATTGACGAACCTCAACTGCATATATAATAAATATATATAATATATCTGTTAAACGTCCAACGGAAAGGAACGACTTGTCGGATCTGTAGTCATTACTAAGATTGGAAATGTTTGTTCTTGTTGTTGTTGTCACGACTGCTAGTCTAGTCTAGTGTCTATACTTTCTCTATGTAGTCTAGTGCTATAATAGCAGGAATCTATATAAACTATAACTGCATTTGCTCGACTGTGAGGCTTATTTTTATTTTAGTTTTGTCTGCTGCCAAGAGTATTGATGAACAATCCCTGTTTTTTAGTTGTTTGTGAAAAATGTGTTTAAGAGACAGTGAAGGTAGCAAGATCAGCAGCATTGAGTGATTCGAGTGCAGCCTCTGTGTGCAAATTTTGTCCTGTGGACCTCCGATTATAATCCCAAAATGATCCTGTTCCGACCTAAAATAGACATCCTATGGACCTCTGGTTTTTTTTAAATTTGAATAAATAAAACAACCTCTGGTTTTGTAACATCGTATGTCCTATGGACGTCCTGAAGACGTCCGTCGTGCTAATAATGGACGTCTCCGGGACGTCCCGAATATCCGATGCGTACATCTTAAGGACGTCCATAGGACATATTTGTGCTATCTGGGATAATTCATCATTAAAAAAAAATAATAATTTTTGTGTAAAATTGTTGAAAATTATTTCTAATCCACATTTCCTAGATGGAAAATATTATATTTGTCACAATCTATATATATGGATAATATTTTTTATATTTAATAGAATTTAATATTAAACAGGAAGAACTAATTTCTTTGTTAGTAATAAAACAAAATCACGTAGTTTTAAACGAATTACGATCAGTAATTTCTGGACGTACTAAAACCCAATTTCAAATCCAATCCCAATCAAAATCACTCAAATAATTGCTCTTTTATACGATCACTTTAAACTAAAGTTAGAATCGAAAATCTAACTTAGAAATTAGCAGCATCTAGTACTAAAATCCATATATTCCTATTACGACGCTGAAGTGAATATTAATAGCATTAATAAAACCAAATCGATATATATATGCATTTTCCTTCAATTACCTATCGACTTGGAACAGACTTGCGGTTCTCGTTATATTATCTATTATCTGTAAGGAGCATACATTCCGTATAATTTAAATTATCTCAAAGCTTAGATAAAGCTTATTCATACAGTGTGTTTTAAAGCTAAATTTGTTCAACTTCAGCATACCAAAATAAATAATATTTGCAACTTAATATTGAATTAATTCTGCCACCAGCCACTCTCACTTTAAGATTTTAAATAACACTCTGTATTTTTTTGGAAGATCGCAATTTTCTTGATATCTATTTATGAAAAACTAGTTACTTACATCATAAAGTTTATGAGATATAAAATGTTCACTGTTTAGATTTAAACAAAAGTAAAAAACAAATCTAGAGTAGTTAAATCTGGGGAGCTAGCTGACCGTTCAATAGAGTCTCTACATCCTATCCATTGTCGTAAAAAAACCTTATCCAAATAGTTCCTGACTTCTTTATAATAAGGTAGCCAGCTTCATCTTGTTGGAAGTATAATTGCTTCTTCTTTATTTCATTCAAATTTTCATCCAGATAGGGGGATGTACTAGCTCTTTCAAAAAATGTCGGCCCGTTTAGAGAAGAACCCATTACGTCACACTTAACGCCGCCTCCCTTCTTGGCAGGAAAATACTCGATACCAGTAATCAGTGGCGTATACGTTGTAGAATAAAATTCATACCTGTATTAAAAAGTATATTATTTATTAATATCAACTGAACACACTTAAATTTAGAATTTTGTTAGTGAGCGTCGTGACGTAATGGGTTCTTCTCTAAACGGGCCGACTCTATTTAGGCACAGTTAATTTTTTATGGAATAATATTGGGGTTAGTACTAGAATATCACCAAGCATCCGTCAATAATGTGGTGAAAATTAAATGGATCAAAGGCCATACCACATTAAAAGGTAACCGTCTCGTTAAATCATTGGCCAAGAAGAAAGCCATCCAAAAACGATCTGGATCTGGCTCCTTCATTGGATATACATAGATATAGGGATTTTAGAGAATAAATATGGAAACATATGGGGAAATGGTGAAAAATAGGGAAAAATTGGGGAAAATAAAGAAATAATGGAAAAAAGGAAATAATGGAAAATAATAGGGATAAAAACACTAATAAAAAACAGGAAAATATCAAGAAATAGAAAAATAGCGAAAATTGGGAAAAAATACGTACAAGAAATAGGAAAAATGGATAAAATGAAGAAAAATAGAGAGAGAAAACGTTAAAAAATAGGGACAAATTGGGAATAATAGGAAAACATTGTAAAAAGATGGATAAAATAGGAAAATTAGAAATAAATATAGATAAGTAGGGAAATATATGGGAAAATTGGGGATAAAAAGTAATGAAAAACGGACAAAATTGGAAGAAATGAAAAATGAAAAACAGGATAAATATGAATAAATAGGAAAAATAGTGAAAATTGGGTGAAAATAGGAAAAAATAAGTACAAATAAGAACAAATAGGATAAAATTATGGAAAAATTTGGAGAAATTGGGCAAAATAGAAAAATTTTTAAAAAATAATGTAAAATGTACTAAAATAGTCAAAAATAGTGAAACAGTGGGGAAAAATAAGGGAAATAGTGAAAAAAAGGGAAAAAATATAGAAAAAAGATAAAAATATTGGATAGCGAAAAATTGGGTAAAACAGGAAAAAAAAACAAACAGAGCAAAATTATTAATTATAGGAAAAAAAATAGAGCAAAAATTGTGAAAAATTAGGGAAAAAGGGCAAAATATGAACAAACGGGACAAAATAGTAAAAAATAAGGCAAAAATAGAGCAAAATAGAAAAATTTGGGAAAAATATGGAAAAATTAGGGCAAGATAGGAAAATTTGATAAAAAATATGGAAAAATAGGGAAATTAGAGAATAAATATAGAAACATATGGGAAAAATATTGGGGAAAATAAAGAAATAATGGAAAAAAGGAAATAATAGAAAATAAGAGGGATAAAAACAATAATGAAAAAAATAAAATATCAAGAAATAGAAAAAGTATGGAAAAATAGTGAAAATGGGGAAAAATAAGTAACAAACAGGGCAAAATAGTGCAAAATAAGGAAAAAATAGAGCAAAATTGAAAAATTTGGGAAAATAGGGAAAAATTAGGGCAAAATAGGGAAATTTGAGAAAAAATATGGAAAAATTAGAAATTAGAGACTAAATATGGAAACATAAGGGAAAATGGTGAAAAATATTGGGGAAAATAAAGAAATAATGAAAAAAAAGAAATGTCAATAAATACAAAAAATAGGGTAAAATAGTGAAAATTGGGGAGAAATAAGTACAAATGGGATAAAATAATGGAAAACAGAAAGAAATAGAAAAAATCGATAAAATGAAGAACAATAGTGAAGAATAGAGAAAAAAAGTAAATAAGTAGGGAATAATAGGTGATGCTTATAAAATGATGAATAAAATAGGAAAATTAGGGATAAATTTAAAAAAATATGGAAATATATGGGAAAATAGTGAAAAATGGTAAAAATAGAAAAAAAATAGATACTTATTAATAGGGACAATAGAGAAAAATATAAAAAAGTAATGAAAAATAGGAAAAATTGTAAATACGAAAAATATTGCTAATTAAAGAATTGAAACACAAGAAAAATATGAATAAATGGGAAAAATAGGGAAAATTGGGGAAATAGGGAAAAATAAGTACAAATAGGAAGAACTATGATAAAATAATGAAAAACAGGAAAAAATAGAAAGAAATACGAAAAAAGGAGAAAGATAGCGAAAAATAGAGAAAATAGGGGAACAATATGGGAAAGACATTGAGAAATTTGGGACAATAGGAAAAAATAGTTAAAAATAGGAAATTTTGATAACAATAGGGAAATTTGGGAAAAATAAAAAAAACATGGAAAAATAAGGAAATTAGAAAATAAATAGGCAAAAATATGTGAAATATAGGGGGAAAACGGAAAATAGAACAAAATAGATAAATAATAGGGACAAATAGTGAAAACCAGAAAAAAATAATGAAAAACAAGAAAAATAGGAAATAGTATGAAAAAACAAGCAAATCTCAGTAGTCCAGGTACTAAAAAAAAATTTAATTAAAATAAATAATAATATTAATATTACGTTTTATTATTTACAAAAATATCGCTGTTATAAAAATTTAATTAATGAAAGTTGAAAACATTGGAATCCTTTTCCTTTTTTTATACCCAAAAAAAAAGCTGATCTGTATGTTTTAAAAGAATCATCACAGTGACACAAACGCGATTGATTAATTACGAAATTGAAGGACATAATTGATGGTTCCATGATTGATAACGCCAACAAATTGAAAATTTGCTTTCCGTCAGTCAGACAGCGTGTAGAACTCGGCCCATTGACCGATCCCATCAAATAAAAAAAAAATCGTACGAACAAAAGAAATCGTATCGCCTATCATGATAATTAAATTCTGTTATGGCCGATGTCTGACACTTTGTTATACCTATCCATAAAAAAAATCAAATGGAATTGTTTAGCACAGAAACAAAAGATCAATGCGATAGTGGGGATTTTTGATTGAAAAAAATATTGGATTTTTTTTTATTAATTACCTTAATAACGTGCTGTTGTTTATATATTAAAAACCTGTCATTATTTTGTTTTTGAATTAATCATTACGCTCTGATTATTTATAATCAAAAATTAATTTATTTCTATGACATAATCGTTCATTTTGAGCGTTATCATTCAAAAATCTGTATTAATAAAAAATAAAATAATACGACACTTTTACGCAAAATATTTTATACTTATACGTCGAATTCGGTGATTAATTTAATTCTTCATTACTTTACAAAAAAAAACCCGCTTTTTTTTTAAACTGTCAAATTTGCTGATTTTCACATATTATTTTGATGCCCTAATAAAAATCTTTTTTTGAATTAATGATCAATTAGAAACAAAAAAAATTGTACGCTCAGGGAATCCCATCAAGAACTAAGTTTCTAATGTTATTTTTTCATTATTTATAATTTTAAAACTAAAAAACCGAAATATTCCAAAGAAATCGAAAAAAGTGAAAAAAATGAGAAAATAGAAAGAATTAGAAAAATAAAATTGAATTATAAGAATAAAAATCGGCTGTGTCACCCCAGAACTTTCCCGGCTCGGTTATAGAGAATAGGATTATTTTAATTACAAAAGACTAAGCATTTATGGAACAAATTTTAAATAGCTATTTTGAATTCGGGAAAAAGTGCAAGATAAAAGTTATAGGGAATTTTATGCACTGCAACATTTTGCATGAAAGCTCACTATTTGCCCTAAAAAAAAAAAAAAAAACTAAATATGTATCTTTTTTACCCTCTATCGGCGAAACTTTGTGGAATTAGAAAAATACTTAAATATAAGAGTTAAAGGAAATTTGATGCTCTACAACTTTGCGTTAGAAAATTTTAAACTAAAGTGCATTATTTGTCCTCAAAATTTGGAAGAACTGCAGAAAACATACATGCATATTTTTTGCGCGCCCTCTAGTAGCGCAATTATTGGAAATTCTGGAAAAAGTTTGATACAAAAATTGTATGAAATTTTATGCTTTAAAACTTTGCACTAAAGTGTGTTGTTTGTCCTTAAAATAAAAAAAAAGACAAAAAATCTTTCATGTGTCTTCAATCAATGTCGGTCTAGAGGACCTTCTACTGTACCAATTTAAAGCAAAAACTAATGGTCGCATTCCAGGCACACACCAACGCTTCATACCAAATTTCAACTTGATTGGTCAAACGGTTCGGAAGTTATCGTGGAAGATTACACACAGACACACAGACACACACAGACACACAGACACATAGACAGACCATACGCTGGAAATGGTTTTAATCTTCTTGGCTGACCTCAAAATGGATATTTCCATCGATATCTCGATTATTTTTTTTGCTCCATCACTATACTTTCCCTTTGATGGGACCGGGAAAGTAAAACCCCTCCTTCTTTAAACGTCTTTGCTGATTTTCACATATTCTATTAATGCCTAATAAAAATCTTTCTTGGCTTCGACAAAAATTATTTTTTTCTACAAGCGTGCGGAAAGTTGTACTTTTCCGCACTAGTCCGAAAAAATTAGAAAAAAACAAAAAACATCAGAAAAAGTTAGAAGAAAAATCTGAAAATATTGAAAAAACAATGAAAAACAAAACTGTAAAATACGGAAAAGATGATAAAATCATTAAGTTGTAAAAAACCTGAAAAAAAAACCGCAAAAAAAACGCTAAAAATTGCAAAAAGCCGCAAAGAATGTAGCCATCAAAAAGAAATATTAAAAAAAATTGAAAGAATTGAAAAAAATTGAAAGAAAAAATCGCAAATGGTCCCAAAAAAATCGAAACAAAGTACCAAAAAAATTACAAAAAAACTCAAAAAAAAGGGAAAAAATAAGAAAAAAATCGAAAAGAAATTAGAAGAATCGGAAAAATCTTTAAAAGAAATAAGAAAAAAATTAAAAAAATTGGAAAATATTGAAGAAAAAAAGAAGAACAAAATTGCAAAATACGGAAAAGACGATAAAATAACCGACAAAAAAATTTTAATCGTAAATAATCCCAAAAAATCTCAAAAAAATAGAAACAACGCCCAAAAAAAAATTGCAAAACTCTCAAAAAAACGTGTAAGGAATCGCAGAAACCAGTAAAGAATTTCAAAAAATTGCAAAAAGAAATCTGAAAAATTCACAAAAAATGCAAATGGCAATAATTGCAAAATATCGGAAAAAATTGAACGGCAAAAAATTTCAAACAAATAAAAAACAGCCAAAAAACCCAAAAAAAGAATCAGAAGAGTAAGAAAAAAAAAACAACAGAAACAGAAGCAGAACAATGAGGAAAAAAATCAAAAAGAAATTAGAAAAAATCGAAGAAAATTACAAAAATTCGAAAAAAATCATAAAAAAGAAAAGAAAACACAAATCAGAAAAAAACAAGAAAAAAATGAAAAAGAAAACGAGAAAAAATTAGAAGAATAGAAAAAATCAGAAAATCTTGGTTAAAAAATAAAAAACAAAATGTAAAATACGGAAAAGACGATAAAATGAAAAGTTGTAAAAAACCCGAAAAGAATGTAACCATCAAAAAAAAAATTAAAAAAATTGAAAGAATTGAAATTAATTGCAAATAATCCCAAAAATCTCAAAAAAACCGAAACAAAGTCTCAAAAAAAATTGAAAAAAATCGTAAGGAATCACAGAAACCAGCAAAAAATTTCAAAAAATTGCAAAAAATATAGGAAAAATTCACAAAAAATTGCAAATGGCAATATTCGCAAAATATAGGAAAAAAATTGAATGGCAAAAAATAGCAAAATAAATAAAAAACATGTAAAAAAGCGGAAAAACAACAGAAAGAATCAGAAAAAAACAGAACAAATAGAAAAAAATGAGGAAAAATTAAACAAATTCGAAAAAAAATTAGAAAAAATCAAAAAATTACAAAAATTCGAAAAAATGAGAAAAAATAAGAATAAAAAAACAAGAAATAAATGAAAAAAAACGAGAAATTAGAAGAATCGAAAAAATTAGGAAAAATCGAAAAAAATAAAAAAAAAACAAAAAACATTGGAAACATTTGAAAGGAAAATCAGAAAATATCGGGAGAAACTGAAAAACAAAATTGGAAAATACGGAGAAGACGAAAAAATCAAAAAGTTGCAAAAAGACCGAAACAAACGCAAAAATGGTTAAAAAAATCTCAAAAAAATCGAAACTAAGTCCCAAAAAAATTGCAAAAATCTCAAAAAAGGAATCGCAGAAATCAGCAAAAAATTGCAAGAAAAATCGGAAAATTTCACAAAAAATTGCAAATGCCAATAATTGCAAAATTTGGGGAAAAATTGCAAAAAAAAATTAAAAAAATCGGAAGAATAAGAAAAAAACAGCAGAATCAGAACAATGAGAAAAAAATGAAGCAAAATTAAAAAAAAATCGAAAAAAATTACAAAAAATCGGAAAAAATCAGAAAAAGGAAGAAAAAAAAGCAAAAATAAGAAAAAAATGAAATTAGAATAACCGAAGAAATCCGAAAAAAAAATGGAAACAATAAAAGGACAAACAAAAAACATTTAAAAAATTTGAAAGAAAAATCAGAAAATATTGGGAAAAAAAAATTAAAAATAAAATTGTAAAACGCGGAAAAAACGATCAAATCAAAAAGTGTAGAGACCGAAAAAAATTCTAAAAATCGCAAAAAAAAAACAAAGAACAACGAAAAAACCGCAAAGAATGTAACCATCAAAAAAAATTTTAAAAATTTGTAAGAATTGAAATTAATCGCAAATAATTGCAGCAAATCTCAAAAAAATAGACACAAAGTCCCCAAAAAATTGCAAAAAATCTAAAAAATCGTAAGGAATCGCAAGAGTCAGCAAAAAATTCAAAAATCGCAAAAAAAATCGGAAAAAATTACAAAAAATTGCAAATGGCAATAATCGCAAAATATAGGAAAAAAATTGAATAGAAAAAATTGCAAAATAAATAAAAAACAGCCAAAAAATCCGAAAAAAACCAGAAGAATAAGAAAAATAAACAACAGAATGAATAAGAAACGAAAACAGGAAAAAATGAGGAAATATTAAAAAAAAAATCGAAAAGAAATCGAAGAAAATTACAAAAAAAAATGCAAAAAACAAACGAATTCCTAAATTTTAGTTCCTACGCGATGCAAAAAAACACAGAAAGAATAAGAAAAAAAAAACAAAAAGAAGAAGAAAATGAAAAGAAAACGAGAAGAAATTAAAAGAATTGAAAAAATCAGAAAAAATCCGAGAAAATAAGGAAAAACCAAAAAACGGAAAAATTTTAAAGAAAAATCAGAAAATATTGGGAAAAAAATGAAAAACAAAATTGTAAAATATGGAAATGTCGAGAAAATTAAAAAATTGTAAAAAGCCGAAAAAACGCGTAAAAACATAAAAAACAAATGAATTTCTAAATTTTAGTTCCTGCGATGCAAAAATAGCGTCTAAAGTGCGGTTAAATCCCTCGAGTGATTCATCACTTTACTCTCGGGATTAAAAGTAGCACTTTACTCTCTTAATACATAATATACTATTTTTTTTTAATATTTCATCCTTATTGATTAGCATTCAGGTGTTTTCAATATTTAAAGGTAAGTTATCGCTATAGAAAAATATTTCGGCGAAAAGTACAAAGGTTGTTGATTAAACTTTTGTTTCTAGAAAGCTGATATTCCAACTATGTGCCAAGTTTAAAGTTTATAGGAGCATTTATCGAATCTAGGTCAAACTTCGTAAAATCCCCGATTCATCGTTGTCCCAGATTTAATTTCCTTGAATAAAAAACGGCGACTTTAATCGGAATCGGACTATATCCTGCAATAATAAACTTTGAACCGATGTCAGCTCAATTCTACTTAGAAAAAAAAAACAAATCGAAGGAAAAAAGAACCTTAGATAAATAACAAAAGATTAACGGAGATAGTGGATTGGTTTTTGGAAATTTAAGAGTATGAAGTTTTAAATTCACAAAAAATAGAAGTAACTGTCTTAAACTTTTTTACTTTAGCTCTTTTATAATTTTAATTAATTTCTTCAATTTCCAATTGTATTTTTTCTCTATTTCCCTTATAAATCTGAAATAAAATTCTATTCGAATCCAAAGATTTGATTACCTAAATTAATTATTAATTTCCGACCTATATAGCAAAGCTATCGGAAATTAATAATAAATGTGATTGGCTTCATGTGTGTCTGTATATGTCTGTTAGTCTGTGGGCATGATAACTTCTATTCTAATGGTGCGCTTCACTTTTATACTTGGTTAGAAGTCACCTTAAGTCAGTATCTTCATTGAAATTGAATTTCAGCCCTATAGGTCAAAAATCAATTGTAATACGGGGTCACAAGTTATTTTAAATTGAGATTTTATTTTTGTTCCAAATCAATATTTTCATCGTTCAAATCGTTTTTCTGTAAAGACTTATAAGGTTAAAAAATTGTTTAAATAGAAAATTATGAATATTTTATATAAAAAAAATAAGAGCAGTATTTAATATTTAGAAGTAGGGCGACATCTCGTAGAGTGATACCAAAACTAGCGCCATCGTATTGAGTTTGTGCTGAAAACATGAAATACCTTAATAGATTTCTGTATTATTTTTTTATTCAGCTGGCACTCATTTGTGCAATTTAATGTAGAGTGCGTCGTGAAATTTTGTTCGCAATGAGGGTGTTTCCTATTTTACGTAGTAAATTTGTACCAAACTAAGATTTCATTAAAATAAACATAGACAAAACACAACCGTTTTTAAAAACCAATAATTTATCTCATAAAATAAACCCAGGAAGCTTAGAGTATCCAAATAGGTCAGCTACGAACGCACGGACAGACATGCAGTTATAGCTATCGATTGCTAAAAATAGAATTCCAAAATCTATACCGTTCTCGAGTTATCTCTGAGACAGACGTACAGACAGACAAACAGACGTATAGACGCACAGATAGACATTTGTAGGTGACTTAGATCACTGAAAATAGTAGGTGGGCGAGCTAAAATGATAAGCTATCGATTGCTGAAAACGGAGTTCCAAAATTCTGAACCGTTATCAAGTTATCGCTGGGACAGATGAACAGACGTAGAGATGGACAGACGTACAGATGGACAGACAGACAGACGGTTGTAATTGACTTTGGTCCCTGAAAATAGTAGTAGGTATAGGCAAGCTCAAGTGATCAGCTATCGATTGCTGTAAACAGAGTTACAAAATTTGAAACGGTTCTAGAGTTATCCTTGGGACAAGCGGACAGACATGCAAATGGACAAACAGACAGACATGCAAATGGTCAAACAGACGTACAGACAGCCGGTTGTAGTTGACTTTGGTCACTGAAAATAGTAGTATTTAGACAAGCTTATGTGATCAGCTATCGATTGCTGAAAATAGAGTTCCAAAATTTGAAACAGTTCTCGAGTTATCATTGGGACAAGCGAACAGACATACAAATGGATAAAGAGACGTACAGACAGACCGTTGTAGTTGACTTGGGTCACTGAAAATAGTAGGGGAACAATCTCAAGTGATCAGCTGTTGATTGCTGAAAACAGAGTTCCAAAATTTGAAACCGTTCTCTAGTTATCGTTGGAACAAGCGGACAGACATACAAATGGACAAACATATGTACATACAGACGGTTGTAATTGACTTGGGTTACTGAAAATAGTAGGTGGGTAAGCTCAAGTGATCAGCTATCGATTGCTGAAAACAGAGTTCCAAAATTTGAAACCGTTCTCGAGTTATCTCTGGGACAAGCGGACAGATATACAAATGGACAAACAGACGTACAGACAGACGGTTGTAATTGACTTGGGTCACTGAAAATAGTAGGTGGGCAAGCTCAAGTGATCAGCAATCGATTGCTGAAAACAGAGTTCCAAAATTTGAAACCGTTCTCGAGTTATCTCTGGGACAAGCGGACAGACATACATATGGACAAACAGACGTACATACAGACGGTTGTAGTTGACTTGGGTCACTGAGTGTAGTATTTAGACAAGCTCATGTAATCAGCTATCGATTACTGAAAACAGAGTTCCAAAATTTGAAACCGTTCTCGAGTTATCGTTGGGAAAAACTTACAGATATACAAATGGACAAACAGACATACAGACAGACGGTTTTAATTGACTTGGGTCACTGAAAATAGTAGGTGGGCAAGCTCAAGTGATCAGCTATCGATTACTGAAAACAGAGTTCCAAAATTTGAAACAGTTCTCGAGTTATCGTTGGGACAAGCAGACAGGCATACAAATAGACAAACAGACGTACAGACAGACGGTTGCAATTGACTTGGGTCACTGAAAATAGTAGGTGGGTAAGCTCAAGTGATCAGATATCGATTGCTGAAAACAGAGTTCCAAAATTTGAAACCGTTCTCGAGTAATCTCTGGGACAAGCGGAGAGATATACAAATGGACAAACAGACGTACAGACACATGGTTGTAGTTGACTTGGGTCACTGGAAATAGTAGGTGAGCAAGTTCAAGTGATCAGCTATCGATTGCTGAACACAGAGTTCCAAAATTCCAAACCGTTCTCGAGTTATCGTTGAAACAAGCGGACAGACATACAAATGGACAAACAGATGTACATACAGACGGTTGTAATTGACTTGGGTCACTGAAAATAGTAGGTGGGCAAGTGATCACCAATCTATTGCTGAAAACAGAGTTCCAAAATATGAAGCCGTTCTCGAGTTATTGTTGGGTCAAACATACAGACATACGAATGGACAAACAGAAGTACAGACAGACGGTTGCTGTTGATTTGGGCCACTGAAAATAGTAGGTGGGCAAGCTCAAATGATCAGTTGTCGATTGTTGAAAACAGAGTTTCAGAATTTCAAACCGTTCTCGAGTTATAGTTGGGACAAGCAGATAGACATACAAATGGACAAATGGACAAACAGACGTACAGAGAGACGGTTTTAGTTGACTTGGGTCACTAAAAATAGTAGGTGGGTAAGCTCAAGTGATCAGCTATCGATTGCTGAAAACAGAGTTCCAAAATATGAAACCGTTCTCGAGGTATGTCTGAAACAAACGGACAGACCTACAGATGGACAGACAGACTGTTGTAGTTGACTTAGATCACTGAAAATATTTTTCGATAGTCGCCTAGATATTTATTCTCATAATATTTCTGGTTCTATTATATTGATTAGTTAAGCTAGTAATTTTACTTTCCCGACCCACCTCCTAGAAGAGAAAGTATTGTGAACGAGCTAAAAGATAAAAACGGAAATTTTCATTTTCGGGTTCCCTGAGATGATTAAGACCATTTCCAGTTGGAAGTCTGTCTGTCTGTCTGTGTGTATGTGTGTGAATTATTCCACGATAGAGGCCACACGTTTACTCCGATTGAGCTGAAATTTGGTATACGATTTTATTTACCCGTCGGAAGAACCCATTAGTTTTTGTACAACATCTGTCAAACGAAAGTATCACTATCAAAAAATGACAGATGCAATATGTCATGGAATTGGGCACGCAATATGTCATTTGAAAGCCCTAAAAAAACTATTCAAAACAGTCACAATTACTTCTCCAACTGCCACCGGTCAAAAATAAAAAAATGTCAAAAGTTGAAACTTTAACATTAAATATCTTAAAACATATTCGTGGATACTAATCGGGAAAGTTTTGGGGCGACACAACCGATTTTTTTTTTAGTCCAGATTCATATTTAAGTAGACGTTTATGGCTTCGTGTCATTTTCACTTCTATTATTAGTTGTAGCTAGTTGAGTTTTTTTTAATTTGATCATTTTTTGTTTCTGTTATAATTTTTCTTATTATTATTTTTACAAAAATACATACGTTTAAAAAAAACATCTACATTTAATAACAATATTTAATCAAAATATATTATCTATTACACTGAATCGTCTATATTCCTATTTTCTATTAAATTGGAGTTAGTTTTTTTACTAAATGTCTCATTTCCCTCACTTCTAGGAGACTCCATAATTTTATAAGTATCCAATTGTTCGTATACTTGGCGCATTCTTTGAATATTTATACGGCTTGCCATTGGATGGTTAACCATTGGTAAAGGGTAATCTTTTCCTATTATACATTTCGCTGCCAGCTGTATTTTTTCAGAGGCCAGCCAAGGTTCGTGGATGTATTCAAGAGGCATGTTCTTTAAAATTGGTATGTACTTTCTAGAAAAAACATTTATACTGAAAAAAACTTTAATGTTTAGCCAATTTTTTACCTTATATATTCTCCATTTGGATCAGCTTTTCGTCCAAACTTAACAGGACAGTAACAATGAAAAAATTGTTGAAAGAAACTTGAACATGATAGCCACATCCATGATCCAGCATTAACGGACCAATCAGCGTCAAGTAATAATTCTTCAAATACCTTAAAATAATAATTTTAGTTTACATATTTTTTTAAACAATTATATTTTACTTTTAAGCCTTCCTCCCAAGATATCCAAAGATCTCCTCTTGTTAAAAAACAAGCAGCAGCATGTCTAGCTATATGATGTATCCATCCTTCTTGTCTTAACTGTGTCATTATAGCATCTATCCATGGAAATCCAGTTTGACCCTGTTTAGAATAAATCAATGTTTAATACTGTTTTATACAAATTATAAAAAAAATAGTATTTACGTTTGCCCATTTAGCGAGCGCCTCGGCATTTTTATCCCAAGGAATTTGGACACAAATCGGATTCCCTACCATCTTATCAAAATTAGAATTTTTGGTAGCAGCGCAATAAAAGAATTCTCTCCAAAGTAATTGTCCATGTAAAGACAATGGTGGAAACGCTTTCTTAATTTTCTTATACAAATCAGTCAGTTGGTAATAGAAGAGTCTTGTTGATAAGCATCCAAATCGTAAATATGGAGAAAGACCAGTTTGAGAAGGCAGAAGAGACTGAGGAGTCATTTTTGGCCGACCAAGCGATGCAACCCATGCTTTTCGTTCTAGATGGCGCTCTAAGCGTGCCAAAGATTCGGTTTCGCCTCCTTGCCATACTGGAGCAGTCAAACCTATAAAATTAAAATTATTGTATAAGGAAAAATAGAGAAAAAAAATCGGTTGTGTCGCCCCAAAACTTTCCCGACGAGTATCCACGAATACTTTTTCAGATATTTTATGTTAAAGTTTACAATTTTGACATTTTCTTAGTTTTGACAGGTGACAGTTGAAGAAATAATTTTGACTGTTCTGAACATAGTTTGTCAAGGGCTTTCAAATGACATATAGCAAGTCAAATTCCGTGACATATTGCATCTGTCATTTTTTGATAGTGGCACTCACGTTTGACAGATGTCATACGAAAACTAAAGAGTTCTTCCGACGGGTCACCCAAACCCATGTACCAAATATCAGCTCAATCTGATTAACACTTTTTCAGATATTGAATGCTAAAGTTTAAAATTTTGACATTTTTTATTTTTGACAGGTGACAGTTGGAGAAATAATTTTGACTGTTCTGAATATAGTTTTTCAAGGGCTTTCAAATGACATATTGCAAGTCAAATTCCGTGACATATTGCATCTGTCATTTTTTGATAGTGATACTTCCGTTTGACAGATGTCGTACAAAAACTAATGGGTTCTTCCGACGATAAAAAATAAATAAAAACATGGACAAAAAGGAAAAAATATAGAAAAATAGGGAAAATAGAAAAAAATAGGGAAAAATAAAGGAAAATAGAAAAAAACAGAAAAAACAGTGATTGTGAATAATAGGGAATAACAAAAAAAATTGAACAAAATAGGGAAGAATATGAGAAAACATGAAAAAGTAGAAAAACAATGAAAAAAAAGGAAAAAAACAATGAAAACCAGGATGAAATGGAAGAAATATGAAAAATAAAAGAAATTGGGAAAAATAGAAAAATGGGGAAATTTGGTAAATATAGTGAAAATAGGAAAAACTTGGGAAAAATGGGAAGAAAATAGGAAAAAAAAGGAGAATAGAGAAAAATATGGAAAATAGGAAAAAATAGAAAATAATAGGGATAAATATGGAAAACAGAACATAATAATAAAAAACAGGAAAAATATGAAGAAATTGGAAAAATAAAAAGAAATAGGAACTATTGAGAAAAACTAGGAAAATCGGAAAAATTGGGTAAAATAGGGAAATAGAGAAAAGTGAGGAAAATTGTTAAAAATTGGAAAAAAATATGGGAAAATTTGAAAAATAGGGAAAAACTAGAAAAAAATAGGGCAAAATCGAGAAAATTAAGTACAAATACTGACAAATATTAAAAAACAGGAAAAAATTTTTCCGACGAGTATCCACGAATACTTTTTCAGATATTTAATGTTAAAGTTTCAAATTTTGACATTTTTTTTATTTTTGACAGGTGACAGTTTGAGAGATAATTTTGACTGTTCTGAATAGAGTTTTTCAAGGGCTCTCAAATGACATATCGCAAGTCAAATTCCGTGACATATTGCATCTGTCATTTTTTGATAGTGACACTTCCGTTTGAAAAATGTTGTACAACAACTAATATACCAAATTTTAGTTCAATCTGATTAAATGTGTGGTTCTATCGTGGAAGAATACACACAGATAGACAGACAGGCCAACCAATTAGTTTTTGTACGACATCTGTCAAACGGAAGTGTCACTATCAAAAAATGACAGATCTAATATCTCACGGAATTTGACTTGCAATATGTCATTTAAGAGCCCTTGAAAAACTCTATTTAGAACAGTCAAAATTATTTTTCCAACTGTCACCTGTCAATAATAAAAAAATGTCAAAATTTGAAACTTTAGCATTAAATATCTGAAAAATCATGTATCCGATTGAGCTGAAATTGTGTATATGGATTTGGGTTACCCGTCGAAATAACTCATTAGTTTTTGTATGACATCTGTCACACCAAAGTGTCACTATCAAAAAATGACAGATGCAATATCTCATAGAATTTAACATACAATATGTCATTTGAAAGCTGTTAAAAAACTCTATTCAGAACAATCAAAACTATTTCTCCAACTGTCACCTGTCAAGAATGAAAAAATGTTAAAATTTTAAAATTAGCATTAAATATCTGACAAAGTATTAATCCGATTAAGCTGAAATTTGGTATATGGGTTTGGTTTACCCGTGGGAAGAACTATTTAGTTTTTATATGACATGTGTCAAACGTAAGTGTCACTATCAAAAAATGACAGATGCAATATGTTACGGAATTGGACATGCAATATGTCATTTGAAAGCCCTTGAAAAACTCTATTCAGAACAGTCAAAATTATTTCTCTAACTGTCACCTGTCAAAAATAAAAAATGTCTAAATTTGAAACTTTAACATTAAATATCTGAAAAAGTATTCGTGGATACTCGTCGGGAAAGTTTTGGGGCGACACAACCGATTTTTTTTGTCAATGGTAGTTAGGAAAAATTGTGATCTAATCTCATAAAATACCTTCAGTATCAAATCCAAGTTCTTCTAAAGTAGGTACACCATATTTTTCATCATGGTCATCTGTTAAAGGAGTATGAGCCCCATTAAGCATAGAAGAACTGACAGGAATATCAGGTTTAGGAGGTGGTCCCATTCTAGCAATAATATCCAAAAATTGATTATAGGTAAAAGGAGCTTTACCTCCATTTCTATCAATTATATGCTGTAAGTAGTACAGGGTGTGCGAAACACATTGAATTACCTAAAAATAAAAATCTTTTAAGATGTCTAATAAAATAAGATTTATGTAACTATTTTCCACTAAAAATTAAATTAATTAAACCAGCAATATGAACCATGTCTAAAACATTTACAGTTATTTAACAATTAAAAATTTTATGTATGTTTATTTTTTTTTACCGTTATGCCTAACTCGTTACATAATGCAGTGATATTATGATCTCTCACTCTTCCAAATGGTTCAGGATCTTCTTCGAACGTAAGAGCGGTGGTACCCCATTCCTTAAAAAGCTTCGGTAAAGCATCCGCAGGTTGTCCTCGAATCACAAATAAACGAGAATTTAATTTTCTCAAATTACGATCTAAATCTTCTAAACATTCCAACAAAAACCTAAAAATACTTTTTTTATTAGAGAAAACAATTAGAAAACAATCTTGCCTCCATTTATTAATGCCAACATTGGAAGAACCGGCGAACCAAGGATCTAGGACGAAAACACAGCGAAATGTTTTGGCCCCTTTTAGACCTTCTTTAAGTGATGGATTGTCGTGTAGTCGCAAACCTTTACGGAACCAATGCACCGTGTGTTTCTCCTTTCCGGCTGGTATTTGGCTCACACTCCCGCTCATCTACTTTTCACATTTCTAGTTTCATAATGAAATATTACTGAAATTTAAATACATTAACTATTATTCACAATAATAATAATAATAATAAAAAATAAATGATAAAGATAAATAAATCTAAAATATAACCTTATATTGATTTTTTTAATATTTCAAGTTTTAAGAGTTCTCATTTGTTTGTCTTGTGCCGCCAATATTATGGAGGTACTACACAGCCCCACAAAAAAAATTCATAGACAAGAGAGTGACATATGTATTCCCATGTATTTTTCGATGCTCAGAATTGGGCCTACACGTCTGGAATTGGCCACAGGGACCGAAAATGGCCTGAAATGCGGTTCCCGGGATAAGACGAAGTCGACGCTGACTTTTGGAGCTAAATTCCGGGTTTGGGTTCGGGAAAATGATCCTTAGAGGCCGGAAAATCGTGTTTTGTACGTCTCAATTGAGATATAGGTATTTTCATGTACTTTTAAATTCCGGAATACATACCACGTCGGCAGAGCTAGCTCACAGCAGCAATATTGGGTAAAGGTGTACTCAATAAGGCCAATTGCACTCCCAGTGGTTTGACCACAGGTCCGATCATAACAATAACAATAAAAAATCGGCTGTGTCACCCCAGAACTTTCCCGGCTCGACCGTAGAGAATATGTTATTTATTATTATTATTTTAATTACAAACACATTAAAAATAGCGAGCCGATGGTGAATATGTCTACCGAATTGATATTTCAATGTTGATAATGACATAAGCTGCGCATGCGCACGTTGTATATCACAATGCTACAATTAGGATCTCCTAAAATCATGTGTGAAAACTATTGGGAATTCAGGAAAATTTTTCATACAATAGTTGTAGGGAATTTTAAATGTGTATTTTTCTCACCATCAAGCGGCGAAACTATGAGGAATTTTGCACTAAAAGGCTTTGTTTATCCTCAAAATCAGGAAAACTAGAGAAAACTTACATGCACATTTTTTACGCGCCCTCTAGTGGCGCAACTATTGGAAATTCTAGAAAAAGTTTCAGACAAGAGTTGTAGAGAATTTTATGCTCTACAACTTTGTACTACAACATTTTGCACTTAAGTGTATTATTTGTCCTCAAAATCAAGAAAAACTAGAGAAAACTTACATGCACATTTTTTACCCACCCTCTAGTGGCGGAACTATTGGAAATCGTGGAAAAAATTTAAAACAAAAGTTGTAGGGAATTTTATGCTCTAAAACTTTATACTGCAACATTTTGTACTAAAGTGTATTAAAATTTAAAAAAAGTAAAAAATTGTTACATGTGCATTTTATCAATGTCGGTCTTGAGGACCTTCTACTGTACCAATTTAAACCAAAATCTAATGGTCGCATTCTAGGCACACACCGACCCTCCATACCAAATTTCAGCTTGATTGGTTAAACGGTTCGGCAGTTATCGTGGAAGATTACACACAGACACACAGACAGGCCATGCGCTGGAAATGGTTTCAATCTTCTTGGGGGACCTCAAAATGGATATTTCCATCGATTTCTCGATTTTCTTTTTTGCTCGTTCATCTTACTTTCCCTTTGATGGGTCCGGGAAAGTAAAAATCAGAATAACAACCTACATTAATGGGACACAAAACATGGATTTACGGCTGAACAGTTTTTAGACTTTCTTCGCTTCCCAAGGAAGAAAGTCCAAAAACTGCTCAGCCGTAAATCCATGTTTCGTGACCCCTTAAAAAAAGCAATAACAAAACATGCAACAAATAAACAATAAAAAAACATGCAAAAAACCATATCAAAACATGCAAATAAAAAACAATAACGAAATATGTTGAAAAATAAGAAAACTTGCAAAAAATAGATGCGATAAGAAAATTAACAGTAACAAAACTTGCATTTAAAAAAGGGTACATTGTAACAAAAAAGGGATCAACAAGGTGCAACCAAGAACAATCAAGAACAAGAAAAAATATGTTCATGCAACAAAACAGGACAGAATCAAATACAAAAACGAAACAAAAGAATATCGTGCAATAAAATAGAAGGAAATCATATACAAACAAAAATACCACTGAGAATACATATGTCCTCGCATATGTCACTCTCTTGTTTATGAACTTTTTTTTGTGGGGCTGTGTTATTCGAGCTGTTCGCTTCATAAGAATTTAGTGTGATGTTGTCAATTCCAAAATGAAAAATTAAACATTTCAATTTATTTTGGTCAGTACAAAATATTGTTGAATAATGCTTTAATCATTACTTTCCCGGACCCATCAAAGGGAAAGTAAGGTGAACGAGCAAAAAAAAAATTCGAGATATCGATGGAAATTTTGAGGTCCCCTAAGAAGAGCTGAAATTTCTGTCTGTATGTCTGTGTGTCTGGCGCGTAAAAATGTGCATGTAGATTTTCTCTAGTTTTCTCTTCCACGATAGCTGCGGAACCGTTTGACCTATCATGCTGAAATTTGGTATCACGGGTGGGGGTGTGCCTGGAATGCGACCATCCGTTTTTGGTTTAAATTGGTACAGTAGAAGGTCCTCAAGACCGACATTGATTAAATACACATGTAAGAATTTTTGATTTTTTTTAATTTTAAGGACAAACAATACATTTCAGTGCAAAATGTTGTAGTAGAAAGTTTTAGAGCATAAAATTACCTACTACTTTTGTCTCAAGCTTTTTCCAGAATTTCCAATAGTTGCGCCACTAGCGGGCGCGTAAAAATGTGCATGTAGGTTTTCTCTAGTTTTTCTTGATTTTAGGACAAAAAATACACTTTAGTGCAAAATTTTGTAGTACAAAGTTTTCAAGCATAAAATTGCCTACAACTTTTGTCTCAAGTTTTTTTCATGATTTCCAATAGTTGCGCCACTAGAGGGCGCGTAAAAATGTGCATGTAGGTTTTCTCTAGTTTTTCTTGATTTTATTACAAAAAATACACTTTAGTGCAAAATGTTGTACTACAAAGTTTTCAAGCATAAAATTACCTACAACTTTTATCTCAAGCTTTTTCCAGAATTTCCGATAGTTGCGCCACTAGATTCTGGTATAATCAACAAATTTTTGATATGTTATGAAATTTAATAGATATAAAATTTTTGTTATATTTGGAAAAGTAATAAAAATTTAAATATGAAAATTAAAATCATTCAGTATAAAAAAGATGTTCGATAAGATTGAAAAATCAAGTAATGATTTTTGTTCGGGGGTTTTAAAAAAGAATAGAAAGTCGAGAATAATTAGAGACGGGAATATAATAAACAAAAGTCATAATTTTTATATACGGTTTGTAAAAGATTTTAAATTTTGTATTTTTAATACAAAAAATCCTGAAATATGTAAAATTTATCTATTTTCAAGTAATAAAAACAAAAAAGATATAGCCTATAAAAAATAAAAAAAATGTATTTTTTATTTAAAATAAAAGAAAAGCCACAATAAAAAAAAATTGGTAGAAGAAAATGGGTATTGGAAAAATCTAAATGATATATTTCCATAGGAATTATAATCAGAAAGAAGAGCAGCAATAAAAAAAAATATAAAAAAAAAATTAAGTAGTGAAAAGAAGTAGATCTCAAAATTATCATAGACGAAGAAAAAGGAGAAGAGTCACTTGGCAGGCAACTTAAATTTCAAATTTTTTAATAATTATCAGTTTTTTTTTGTACAAATTTATGATTTTTCTGTTATATAGAACCCACTCCCAATAGAGATAATAGTATCAAAATTTTATAATGTTATATGGGCATATCATTATAATACTTATTAATTAATATTAACAAATTTTGAAATGCAACGTACAAATTTGTTAATATCAGCGTAACCGACAAAGATAGAAAAAAAATTATAAGATGAAAAATCCGTTTTTTAATAGAACTAATACGATTGCACAGATTAGAATAATTAAATATCCAATATGACAATTCGCATAAATGCAAAAGTACGGAACCCTAAAAATGAGGGAATGGTAAGGAAAAACCCATATTTATTGATATATTGGTATTTTTTAGTAAAATATACGTAACAATAAACATTATCACCAAATTTCAAGTTCATAGGTCAATGGAAAGTTAAAAAATTCTTCGGATTAAAATTTTGTAAAAATGCTGACTTTGGCGGCTTCTCATGCCTACGTTTTGCAATATTTTTTAAAACAAACAATATGGCTTTAATCTACTCAATGATCTCTATTCAACGATACCTCACTTGATGGGGTAGGCCAAATTTTTTTTTCAACGCCCCCCTTTAGGTGTATGGGAGCCCCCCTTGAAAACAATTAAAAATATATTTTACAAGTTATATGGCTTTGGGTCAACAAGGCGCATCTACTGTGAAAATTTGAAGACTCTAGCTCCAACTGTTTAGCTGCTAGACCGGTGTGACAGACGGACGGACACGCGAGTGAGAGCAATAGGGTTCCGTTTCGACCCTGTGGGGTACGGAACCCTAATAATAGGGCAAAATCGAGAAAATTAAGCAAATAGCGACAAATAGTAAAAAATAGGAAAAATTAGGAAAAAATAAGTAATAATGGGAAAAAATGGGAAAAAATGGGTAAAAATAGCGGAGAATAATGGAAAAAGGGAAAACTGAAAATAATAGGGAGAACCTGGATAGTTAAGAAAAACTTGGAAAAATATAAAAAACTCAGAAAAAGAAAATGTGGAAAAATAGGGAAACATATGGGAAAATAGTGAAAAATAGGGGAAAATAAGAACAAATAATCAAAATAGGCAAAAATAGATAAAACTTTTCCGGCGAGTATTCACGAATACTTTTCAGATATTTAATGTTCAAGTTTCAAATTTTGGCATTTTTTATTATTGACAGGTGACAGTTTGAGAAATAATTTTGACTGTTCTGAATAGAGTTTTTCAAGCGCTTTCAAATGACATATCGCAAGTCAAATTCCGTGACATATTGCATCTGTCATTTTTTGATAGTGATACTTCCGTTTGACAGATGCCGTACAAAACTAATGGGTTCTTCCGACGGGTAAGCCGAATACATGTACCAAATTTCAGTTCCATCGGATTAAACGTGTGGCCTCTACCGTGGAAAAATACACACAGACAGACAGACAGACGGACTTCTATCTGGAAATGGTCGTAATCATCTCAGGTGACCTCAAAATGGATATTTCCGTTTTTATCTCGAAATTTTTTTTTAGTTCGTTCACAATACTTTCCCTGTAAGTAAAATCGAAAAAAAAATAATGTAGGGACTAGCTCTAAAAATGGTTTTTTTTTATGAGTTTTTCTGCCTTTGTATTTAAGTTTAAGGAATAATTTTTGGTACAAATCAAGAACAATTTGGAACAAATTTCAAAATTCACACACAAACCAAATTTCTAAAATATATCATTTAAAATCCAAGCTCACCCTGTACTAATTAATTCATGAAAAAATGAATAAACCACTCTGGTTTTTGATTTATAAATCATTTAAGAGGTACACACATTTTTTAAAACAATTTTGTGTTAATTGTGTACATACTTTAATTTCTATTGCAACTACTAATTAATTTTAAGGTCACTCTTGTTTACTTGATACAAATAAAATTAATAACTACATAAAAAAACTTACCGAATCGTTTCTAACACATAACAGCACAAACTTAAATAAAAAATCAAGTAATTACTCTAAATTTTAAATTAAATTCGAACACTTGCGTATTTTTATTACCGTATAACGTAAATTGAGAGAAAATTCTCTTTGGCCACGACAATCGCAACGTGACTTAGCGATTATAGACACCGGGATTGGTTTTGGATGTCATGTGATAGAGAAAAGTCACGTTGCATTCGATGCGTTTATCTATAGACCATATACAACATATACAGAGTGTGATAAAAAAGTTAATAATAACATGAAAATTTTAAATTAAATTTCATCGTTTTAATAGCGCGTCTGTGACACTTTTTTAAAATTATTTTAATTAAAAGTGATACAACTATCAATTTTTTTCTCTAGATAAATTTGAAGAAAGTAGTTTTTAATAAATATTTTAAATATCATGAAAAACTCCTTATATTTTTAATTGCTATATTAGGCGAGATATCGTCCAAATACGAATAATTGTGTACTGTGGAGTTCTACCATTTTCTGCGCAGAAAAAATTGGACTAATAGGTAAGATTACTTAACATACTGGAAAATACTAAAAAAATTAGTTCCTACTAGGAGAAAAATTTATTTTCTCGACTCGAACACATCATTAATACTAGTAGAGGATTTTTTTTATTTTGAACTTCGAAATCAGGAGTCCAAACAATAATAATGGTTGCCACATTTTTACTTTCCGGACCTACCTCCTAGAAGGGAAAGTATTGTAAACGAGCTAAAAAAAAATTTCGAGAGAAAAACGGAAATATCCATTTTCGGGTCCCTTGAGACGATTAAGACCATTTCCAGATGGAAGTCTGTCTGTCTGTCTGTCTGCCTGTCTATGTGTGTGTGTGTGTATTCTTCCACGATAGAGGCCACACGTTTAATCCGATTGATCTGAAATTTGGTATGCAATATGTCACGGAATTGAACATGCAATTTGTCATTTGAAAGCCCTGAAAAACTCTATTTAGAACAGTCAAAATTATGTCTCCAACTGTCACCTGTCAAAAATAAAAAATGTCAAAATTTGAAACTTAATCAACATTAAATATCTGAAAAAGTATTGAACTAAAATTTGGTATAGGGGAAGAACACATTGGTTTTTTTATGACATGTGTCAAACGGAAGTGTCACTATCAAAAAACGACAGATGCAATATGTCACGGAATTTAACTTGCAATACGTCATTTGAAAGCTCTTGAAAAATTCTATACAGAACAGCCAAAATTATTTCTCCAACTGTCACCTGTCAAAAATAAGAAAATGTCAAAACTTTAACATTAAATATCTGAAAAAGTATTCGTGGATACTCGTCGGGAAAGTTTTGGGGCGACATAACCGATTTTTTTATACTCCTTTTAAGCAATCCAGATTTCGGATTCCCTCGGGTGCCACCTTCAGTTTATAGTGTGAAGACCATTGCACGGTTCTGGACCCCGGTACAATTAAAATTGCTTTGCTCCCTTCAGTTTGGCTTGATCTATTTCTAAATCTCGATTAAAGACAGGAACAAATATACATAACAGGGAGTGTATCAACTGATAGTAAGAGTTAAAAATAATCACTGCCATAAACATGATAAAAATGGGATAAATTATACAATTAACAAGTGCAATTAATCCGCATCTACATTAGTTTGCTTAAATTTAGTAATAATTTTTTTTATTAACTGTAGAAAATTAACACCTTGTATATAAGTAAAGTTTTTGGAAAAACTCGGGTAAAAAATTTTATAGAAACGTCAAATATGATCCAGGGAGTGTATCAACTGATAGTAAGAGTTAAAAATAATCGCTGTCATAAGCATGTATAAAATTTGATAAATCATACAATTAACAAGTGCAATTAATCCGCACCCACGTTGATTTGCTTAAATGTAGTAATAAAATTTATTAACTGCGGAAAATCAACACCTTGTATATAAACCAAATTTTGGAAAAAATTGACCAAAAAGAGTAAAAAAATTATAGAAACGTCAAATATTGTCCAGGGAGTGGATCGACTGATAGTAATAGTTCAAAATAATCCCTGTTAAAAACATGTATGAAATGGAATAAAGTATACAATAAACGAGTGCAATTAAACCGAACCCACGTTGATTGGCCTAAATTTAGTAATAATTTTTTTAACTGCAGAAAATCAAACATTTTGCATGTAAGACAAATTTTTGAAATAATTTCAATTAAAAATAGTAAACATTTTTATAGAAACGTCAAATATGATCCAGGGAGTGTATCAACTGATAGTAAGAATTAAAAATAATCGCTGTCATAAGCATGTATAAAATGGGATAAATTATACAATTAACAAGTGCAATTAATCCGCACCCACGTTGATTTGCTTAAATGTAGTAATAAAATTTATTAACTGCGGAAAATCAACACCTTGTATATAAACCAAATTTTGGAAAAAATTGACCAAAAAGAGTAAAAAAATTATAGAAACGTCAAATATAGTCCAGGGAGTGGATCGACTGATAGTAAAAGTTCAAAATAATCCCTGTTAAAAACATGTATGAAATGGAATAAAGTATACAATAAACGAGTGCAATTAAACCGAACCCACGTTGATTGGCCTAAATTTAGTAATAATTTTTTTAACTGCAGAAAATCAAACATTTTGCATGTAAGACAAATTTTTGAAATAATTTCAATTAAAAATAGTAAACATTTTTATAGAAACGTCAAATATGATCTAGGGAGTGTATCAACTGATAGTAAGAATTAAAAATAATCGCTGTCATAAGCATGTATAAAATTGGATAAATTATACAATTAACAAGTGCAATTAATCCGCACCCACGTTGATTTGCTTAAATGTAGTAATAAAATTTATTAACTGCGGAAAATCAACACCTTGTATATAAACCAAATTTTGGAAAAAATTGACCAAAAAGAGTAAAAAAATTATAGAAACGTCAAATATTGTCCAGGGAGTGGATCGACTGATAGTAATAGTTCAAAATAATCCCTGTTAAAAACATGTATGAAATGGAATAAAGTATACAATAAACGAGTGCAATTAAACCGAACCCACGTTGATTGGCCTAAATTTAGTAATAATTTTTTTAACTGCAGAAAATCAAACATTTTGCATGTAAGACAAATTTTTGAAATAATTTCAATTAAAAATAGTAAACATTTTTATAGAAACGTCAAATATGATCCAGGGAGTGTATCAACTGATAGTAAGAATTAAAAATAATCGCTGTCATAAGCATGTATAAAATGGGATAAATTATACAATTAACAAGTGTAATTAAACCGCAGCCACGTTGATTTTCTTAAATGTATTAATAAAAGTTATTAACTGCGGAAAATCAACACCTTGTATATAAACCAAATTTTGGGAAAAAATTTGACTAAAAACAGTAAAAAAATTATAGAAACGTCAAATATTGTCCAGGGAGTGGATCGACTGATAGTAATAGTTCAAAATAATCCCTGTTAAAAACATGTATGAAATAGAATAAAGTATACAATAAACGAGTGCAATTAAACCGAACCCACTTTGATTTGAATAAAATTTAGTAATAATTTTTTTAACTGCAGAAAATCAAACATCTTGCATGTAAGACAAATTTTTGTAATAATCTCAATTAAAAATAGTAAACATTTTTATAGAAACGTCAAATATGATCCAGGGAGTGTATCAACTGATAGTAAGAGTTAAAAATAATCGCTGTTATAAGCATGAATAAAATGGGATAAATTATACAATTAACAAGTGTAATTAAACCGCACCCAGGTTGATTTGTTTAAATTTAGTAATAAACGTTATTTATTAACTGCGGAAAATCAACACCTTGTAGATAAATAAAATTTTGGAAAAAAATTGACCAAAAACAGTAAAAAAATTATAGAAACGTCAAATATTGTCCAGGGAGTAGATCAACTGATATTAAGAGTTATTATTTGCTTAAATTTAGTAATAAACGTTATTTGTTAACTGCGGAAAATCAACACCTTGTATATAAACCAAATTTTGGAGAAAAAAATTGACTAAAAACAGTAAAAAAAATTATAGAAACGTCAAATATTGTCCAGGGATAAGATCAACTGATAGTAAGAGTTAGATAGTAAGAGACTACCACTGGAACTCGGACTGCTACTGCTACTCCAATTGGGTCTGCCACAACAACTCGGGGTTAGGATTGCCACTGCAGCTGACTGATCGATTCCGGCTGCCGTATACCATAAGGTCGGCGAAACAAGTACACGAGTGACTCCATCTTTCGGTGGGGTTGCAACTGGTACAGCTGGCCTTTCACATAATTTTAAAGTAATACTAAATCCAGTGCCCAATTTAATTTAAATATTTTATTATCAGTAGTAATATCCCTAGGACATTGATAATAGACGAGATAATTTTATGACAATCGAAAGCTCGTTCCTTGGTAACAGCCCGAAGCCGAGCTTGAGAAATTTGTCATAAAATTATGAGGCATTTGTCAATGTCCGAAGGATATTCGGCGGAAAATTTTTTGACAGAAAAATTTATAACTCAACACAACGAAACATTTATTTATTAAAAGTATAGCAAAATTCCATAAATATTCCCCAAATATATTTGTGACTGTATGTCGTATTTCTTGGAATTTTTTTAACTCTCGCCCTTCAGGTAAGAGAGGTATAGGAATCATGCTAAAAATTGGGTAGTGAGTTTTCAATGGATAAACACGTTTTAGGGTCCCTAGAATACGATTTTAATATTTTCGCGATGATGTCTGTGTGTGTGTGTGTTAGTGTGTGTGTGTGTGTGTTAGTGTGTTAGTGTGTGTGTGTGTGTGTGTGTGTTTGGATGGATGTTGTAGTAACGATAACTCAAAAACTACTGAATAAAAAAATTTGAAATTTTGCATACAGGATTCTGATACCCTAGATTAGATCTGATTAGATTTTGGTGCCAATCGGACAACCGGAAGTGGCAGTTGCTATGGGTGATGACGCCATTATTATACAAAACGGCAATAAAGTTTTACACATATATTTTGTATACCCTATAGTTTATTTTCATCTCATTAAAATTTTTGAAACTTTTGCCATTGTTGCCAGATTTACAAAAAAATAATTTTTTTTCATACTTTTTTGTGTCAACCTGTAAATTTTTGATTCAAAAATGGCGAGAGGTCATGTGCTGGCCACATCAGATTTTCTTTTATTAGCGCATTTATATTTTCAACATTCTCATTGCCAAAACGTGACATTTTGAAATTAATTTGAAGTGAAGTTGTCAAGCTCAATATTATTGTCATAGTGATTGATAATTGCACTGAATGCTGTTATCAGTGTAATTTTGACGGGTGAAATTGATTCACATGACACAAAATGACAAAATTTGATTGGTTGTTAGAACTGGCAAAAAATTTTCACCGAAAGTAACTTCGTTGCAACTCTTTGACGATAATTGACACTGAGTTGAGTGCTCACTTATTTCACTTATACTAAAGTGATGTCTTTGTTGAAGAACCATATTTAAAACATAATAAGGTGCGTTGACGATGCAATGGATAATCTTTTTTTGGAATCTTTATAGAATTTCTATATTGCTGTTACTGGCAGTATCTCAAAGTTGGATTCCAATAGCTTTGTATTCGCTGTGTGCAACTTACCATGTGGCGACACATGTAGGCTGAAATGTAAAACTTTGTCCCGTACAATCAAAATCAAATGCCAGGCATTTTGATATTTAAAAGATGAATATAATATAAAGAAGAACCAATGATTATCCATAGCTCAAATGTGATCAATTATTCAACGAATAATAAAACTCAAAGTCATACCACATTTTATTTACCAGTTAAAACTGGGGGCGTCAATACAAATATAAACCATGTTAGGTTACAATTAGACAAACAGATTATCTAGAATAGATTATCTTGGTTCCATTCCATTCTTAGGTCCCATTTCATATCATATAGCGAACATCTTCCGCAGATCAGACATTCACATTGCTTTCAAACCATCCTTTTCTTCGGCTAGCATCCTAATAAATTCTAAAGATGTGGTTCCTATGTTACATAAACCTGGTGTTTATCGTATCTCTTGTTCAGATTGCAATGCTGTTTATCTAGGTGAGACTGGAAGGCGATTAGAAACTCGTATTGCAGAACATAAATTGAAATACTAATATCGTTAACTCCTCTTCGACGCTTGATAATCATATTCTGGAATCTAGACATTCACGTTGTGATTTTAACATTCCACTCTTACATCATTGCATAAAAAGCACCAGACTGAATTTATTAGAGATGTTTGACATTAAAAAAGCCCTTTCTTATTCTGATATTATTTGCCTTAACGAACAATTTTATCCTACACAAAATTATTTATTTTTAAATCTACGTTTCTAATGTTTTCATGATTTGGTCTCGTTCACTTTTAGGTTAGTTTCTTCTTTCCAATTTGAAGTCCGGCCTCGTATTGGTTTTTGACTTTTCAGCTAGTGACCTCTTACCTTTTTACCCTTTTTGTCTCTGTCCATTGCGTCAAATTCAATCTGTCTTTTATCAATTTCAGTCGCCATTTAACACTGTCGCATGGTAGCAATTTAAATAAATTCATACTTTTTAAATTTGTAAAAACTTTTTGTGCATCGATGTTAACTTAATTCTCTTAGTCCTCCAGATGGGAGTGTAATTTATTTAAATTGGTACATTTTTCAACTAAGTTTTTATATTTTTACTAAATTTTATTAATTTTTTTACAATGTGATTTGTATTTTCATACCATCATATTGAATTTTTCTTCATTTTTACTGTAAGTACATTTATCTAACTGTTTATCTAATTGTAACCTAACTTGGTTTATATTTGTATTGTAGGTCTGATGATGGCCATCGTTATGGCCGAAACTTTATGGTAAGCTTTATTTTGCCCTGACTCCGATTGAAAATTTTGGTCCAAAAATTAAACTCCTTCGAGTGATTCTCTGACAATGAAAATTTGAATGCAGTTAGCTGAATATATAAACCGGGTTGTAAGGAAGCCAAAATTTTAAAATTTGACTTAAATTAACCTCTAAAAATTAAAATTATTATTAATATATCGGTACGTAATTTATATTAAATTAGACTACATTTTTACCTATGTTCGATGGTTATGAGGTTTAAGACAGGGATTTGAAAGCAAAGGGTCGTCGGTCGTTAATATTTTTTTCAACAAGTAACTTTTTTATTTTTTTTATTATATTTAAATAATAAATAAATAATAGTTTAATTAATCACGCTACAGTCGTTCATATTTGCAAGACAATTCCTATAAGAGGGCACCACATCCTGGGTGTAAAATGAACTTTTAAAATTTGGGTATTCGGACTGTTTAAACTAACTTTACTTAACTTTGTAAAAGTTAGTGAAACATTTTGCATTATTTTACAATGGCTGAATAAAATAACATTGAAAGAGAATAAGAAAGTCTGAATGGAGCTAAAGAAATCTGTGAATTTGATGATCTAGAATCTAAATTTGTAAAAGATAAAAATTTTTTATGGTTACTGATTTTTCTGTTGTTTTTGAACTCTCACAATCTGGAATGTTTACCAACCTGACAGTACCATATCCACTAGAAAAAAATTTTAGCGAAAAGAACCAAAATTTTCTTAATCATGTTGAGTTTTTTGTTTATAATTTATTATTATCAGGTAGTGCATAAAAAACACTTTCAGTAAAATTCAAAAACCCATTTTATGAATTGTGAATGTTAAAGGTTATATTTTTCGATATTTTTATCTGGCTAAAAAAAATATTTTATGGCGTAGATGACTCACCTATATTTTCATTTTACGTGACGTGATAGAGAACTGCAATTATTTGCCTTAAGCTTACAGGAGTGTATATAAAAAGAAGGGTGAGTAACAGACAAAGGAAGTATGCATGAAAATACACAGAAATTAGAACTAATCAATAAGTAAGAAAATAAAATAAGAATTTTATTATTTCTACAAGAGATTTTTCTTATTTAGGAAAGTGGAGTAACAAACTAACAGTAAAATATCAATAATTAAATCATGCAAAAAAAATTCTATAAAATTTTCAAGGATAACAAGAGGTAAATATTTTCTGTGAATATTTTGTTATTTCCTTCGACATTATTGGTTAAAATTTCACGAAACAAAATCCTCTTTAAAATTCCAAACAATATTAGTATGTAAAGAAACAACAACAAAAAACTTCTCACTGCCTAATCAATTCACCGCCGATTTTTTTTAATTGTTTTTTAAATCTTTAAAGAAAGAGAGATCAGATTCAAATAAAATTTTGAAAAAATAATTAGTAGAACAACTTATATTATTTCCCAAAAATTACTCATTGGCTTACACTCAGGGATTTTTAAGTGGATTGGAAACTTAATTAACTAATTATCAGATTTCAGAGGTAATTTGTTTATTACACACACAAAATAATAAACCCAGTGGAATACATTAAGGGGGGTTTTAGATGGGTTGAAAATTTATTAAAATCATAAAAAGATTATTTAACAAAATAAACTATTTCCAGATATATGCTTAAACTTTACCGTGTTTGTCGGCACACTTTTACTTTCCCGGACCCATCAAAGGGAAAGTAAGGTGAACGAGCAAAAAAAGAATCGAGATATCGATGGAAATATCCATTTTGAGGCCCCACAAGAAGATTGAGACCATTTCCAGCGTATGGTCTGTCTGTGTGTCTGTGTGTCTGTGTGTCTGTGCGTCTGTGTGTCTGTGTGTCTGTGTGTCTGTGTATCTGTGTTTCTGTGTATCTGTGTGTCTGTGTGTCTGTGTGTCTGTGTGTCTGTGTGTCTGTGTGTCTGTGTGTCTGTGTGTCTGTGTGTCTGTGTGTCTGTGTGTCTGTGTGTCTGTGTGTCTGTGTGTCTGTGTGTCTGTGTGTCTGTGTGTCTGTGTGTCTGTGTGTAATCTTCCACGATAACTGCCGAACCGTTTGACCAATCAAGCTGAAATTTGGTATGGAGGGTCGGTGTGTGCGTAGAATGCGACCATTAGTTTTTGGTTTAAATTGGTACAGTGGAGGGTCCTCAAGACCGAGATTGGTTAAATATACATGTAACAATTTTTTGCTTTATTTAAATTTTAAGGACAAACAATAAATTTTAGTGCAAAATGTTGTAGTACAAAGTTTTAGAGCATAAAATTACCTACAATTTTTGTCTAAAGCTTTTTCCAAAATTTCCAATATTTTCGCCACTAGAGGGCGCGTAAAAAATGTGCATGTAGGTTTTCTCTAGTTTTTCTTGATTTTGAGGACAAACAATATACTTTAGTGCAAAATTTTGTAGTACAAAGTTTTAGAGCATAAAATTCTCTATAACTTTTGTTTTACACTTTTTCTCAAATCTCCAATAGTTGCGCCACTAGAGGGCGCGTAAAAAATGTGCATGTAGGTTTTCTCTAGTTTTTCTTGATTTTGAGGACAAACAATATACTTTAGTGCAAAATTTTGTAGTACAAAGTTTTAGAGCATAAAATTCTCTATAACTTTTGTTTGAAACTTTTTCTAAAATCTCCAATAGTTGCGCCACTAGAGGGCGTGTAAAAAATGTGCATGTATGTTTTCTATAGTTTTTCTTGATTTTGAGGACAAACAATATACTTTAGTGCAAAATTTTGTAGTACAAAGTTTTAGAGCATAAAATTCTCTATAACTTTTGTTTTACACTTTTTCTAAAATCTCCAATAGTTGCGCCACTAGAGGGCGCGTAAAAAATGTGCATGTAGGTTTTCTCTAGTTTTTCTTGATTTTGAGGACAAACAATATACTTTAGTACAAAATTTTGTAGTACAAAGTTTTAGAGCATAAAATTCTCTATAACTTTTGTTTCAAACTTTTTCTAAAATCTACAATAGTTGCGCCACAAGAGGGCGCGTAAAAAATGTGCATGTATGTTTTCTCTAATTTTTCTTGATTTTGAGGACAAGCAATATACTTTAGTACAAAATTTTGTAGTACAAAGTTTTAGAGCATAAAATTCTCTATAACTTTTGTCTCAAACTTTTTCTTAAATCTCCAATAGTTGCGCCACTAGAGGGCGCGTAAAAAATGTGCATGTATGTTTTCTCTAGATTTTCTTGATTTTGAGGACAAACAATGTATTTAGTGCAAAATTTTCTTATGCAAAGTTGTAAAGCATCAAATTTTCTTTAACTTTTATGTTTAAGTTTTATCGAAATCCTCATAGTTTCGCAGCTAGATGGCGAGAAAAATACATATTTAAAATTCCCTACAACTATTGTATGAAATTTTTTCCCGAATTCCCAATAGTTTTCACACATGATTTTAGGAGATCCTAATTGTAGCAGTATGATATGTAACGTGCGCATGCGCAGCTTATGTCATTACCAACATTGAAATATTAATTCTCCATTAGCTCGCTGTTTTTAATGTGTTCCATAAATTATTGTAATGCTTAGTATTTTGTAATTAAAATAATAATAATAAATAACATATTCTCTATGGTCGAGCCGGGAAAGTTCTGGGGTGACACAGCTGATTTTTTTTAAATACTTAGGATTATTGAGTTATTTGAATAACCAATTCGATTTTTTTCCATTTGTTGGTACAAAATTTTACATTGACGTTTCGTAGAAATAATTTATATACGTTACTATATAATAAATTGATACTGAGTGTTTTCAGATATATATTGTTAAATTATGTTGAAGATATAAATTTAAACATATTATTACAAAAAATGAAAATGGAAGTCAATTTAAATCGATAAAATTAACTAATAGAATTATTACCATAGTATCGGAAGTTACGCAATATTCTTATTTCTAAATTTGTATTGGTTCACCATTTCTGCTCCAAAGATTAATCTAATATTCTACTAATTATAAATTTATTTGAATTCATTGAACGCGACAAGCTTCCAAGTATGGCAACTATTCAATTTGTTTACCGTTGTATTACGCAATGTTGTGAAAATAATTTTACTTAAATTTTAATAAACCAATAATGTAATATTAATATTGTGTATTAAAGGAAATAATTATATTATTTAATAAGAAACATACAAAATTATATTCTTCCAAGTATCTATTTTTTTTACAAGTTCGAACCTTCGCCGATAGTGTGGGACTCCCGGATCTAGTTAGTGTATGGTAAAAAAGATTAAATTTATAAATATTTTTATATATTCAATATAAAAAAAATAAAATATGATAAACAATTAAACTTTAAATGGAACAACAATTAAAAATATAATATAAAAATTAAGAAAAATTAAAGTTTAGATACGAAGAAGCTTTAAATAAGAAGAAGAAAAAGAGGAAATTAGCAAGGCACTAAAAGTTAATTAACCCTTATTTTTTTTGTAAAATTTTGTAATTTTTTTGTTTAGCACGTAACTCACCTCCCATTGAGATAAAATCAAAATTTTATAATGATAAAAGACAGATTAATGTAATACAGCATTAATAAAATAGTGTTTTCAATTGTTAAAGTTAAAGCAAAATTTAAAAAAATATAAGAAAGTTTCAAATCTGCACATAAACAATTACAAAAATTATAAAAAATATATAAATATATAAACAAATAAAGAATAAAAAAAAAAAAAAAATTCGATTTAAGTTATTTCTCTCTGGAGTTCACAACATTATTTTCAATATTTTGAAAAAAATCTCACTTATAGTATTTTTTATTGTCGTTTAAATGACGTTGGGTTCAATTTAATATCTTGTAAAGTTTTCTTGTTATAAGAGTTAAAATAAATTTGAAACTTATAATTTAGCATTGTTTTTAAAATTTCAAAAATTCTTTAGAGATCAAAGTATACCATTTTTTTTGCTAGAAAATTAATTTTCAAAAAATTTTATTTTCAATATTTGAAAAAAAAATGTTGAAATGGGGAGACTTAAAAATATTTCTCGATTTCAGTTATTTCTAACATTGTTTTCAAAATTTTGAAAGATCATTTTTTTGCTCTATAATTCCTAGAAAATTAATTTTCAAAAAATTTTATTTTCAATATTTGAAAAAAAAAATTTGAATTGGGGAGACCTAAAAATATTTCTCGATTTTAGTTATTTCTCTGCAGAGTTTATAACATTGTTTTCAAAATTTTGAAAGATCATTTTTTTGTTCTATAATTCCTAGAAAATTAATTTTCAAAAAATTTTATTTTCAATATTTGAAAAAAAAATGTTGAAATGGGGAGACCTAAAAATATTTCTCGATTTTAGTTATTTCTCTGCAGAGTTTACAACATTGTTTTCAAAATTTTGAAAGATCATTTTTTTTGCTCTATAATTCCTAGAAAATTAATTTTCAAAAAATTTTATTTTCAATATTTGAAAAAAAAAATGTTGAAATGGGGAGACCCAAAAATATTTCTCGATTTTAGTTATTTCTTTGCAGAGTTTACAACATTGTTTTCAAAATTGTGAAAGATCATTTTTTTGTTCTATAATTCCTAGAAAATTAATTTTCAAAAAATTTTATTTTCAATATTTGAAAAAAAAATGTTGAAATGGGGAGACCTAAAAATATTTCTCGATTTTAGTTATTTCTCTGCAGAGTTTACAACATTGTTTTCAAAATTTTGAAAGATCATTTTTTGTTCTATAATTCCTAGAAAATTAATTTTCAAAAAATTTTATTTTCAATATTTGAAAAAAAAATGTTGAAATGGGGAGACCTAAAAATATTTCTGGATTTCAATTATTTCTCTGCAGAGTTTACAACATTGTTTTCAAAATTTTGAAAGATCATTTTTTTTGCTCTATAATTCCTAGAAAATTAATTTTCAAAAAATTTTATTTTCAATATTTGAAAAAAAAATGTTGAAATGGGGAGACCTAAAAATATTTCTGGATTTCAATTATTTCTCTGCAGAGTTTACAACATTGTTTTCAAAATTTTGAAAGATCATTTTTTTTGTTCTATAATTCCTAGAAAATTAATTTTCAAAAAATTTTATTTTCAATATTTGAAAAAAAAAAACGTTGAAATGGGGAGACCTAAAAATATTTCTCGATTTTAGTTATTTCTCTGCAGAGTTTACAACATTGTTTTCAAAATTTTGAAAGATCATTTTTTTTGCTCTATAATTCCTAGAAAATTAATTTTCAAAAAATTTTATTTTCAATATTTGAAAAAAAAAATGTTGAAATAGGGAGACCCAAAAATATTTCTCGATTTTAGTTATTTCTTTGCAGAGTTTACAACATTGTTTTCAAAATTTTGAAAGATCATTTTTTTGCTCTATAATTCCTAGAAAATTAATTTTTAAAAAATTTTATTTTCAATATTTGAAAAAAAAATGTTGAAATGGGGAGACCTAGAAATATTTCTCGATTTTAGTTATTTCTCTGCTGAGTTTACAACATTATTTTCAAAATTTTGAAAGATCATTTTTTTTGCTCTATAATTCCTAGAAAATTAATTTTCAAAAAATTTTATTTTCAATATTTGAAAAAAAAAACGTTGAAATAGGGAGACCCAAAAATATTTCTCGATTTTAGTTATTTCTCTGCAGAGTTTACAACATTGTTTTCAAAATTTTGAAAGATCATTTTTTTGCTCTATAATTCCTAGAAAATTAATTTTTAAAAAATTTTATTTTCAATATTTGAAAAAAAAAATGTTGAAATAGGGAGACCCAAAAATATTTCTCGATTTTAGTTATTTCTTTGCAGAGTTTACAACATTGTTTTCAAAATTGTGAAAGATCATTTTTTTGTTCTATAATTCCTAGAAAATTAATTTTCAAAAAATTTTATTTTCAATATTTGAAAAAAAAATGTTGAAATGGGGAGACCTAAAAATATTTCTGGATTTCAATTATTTCTCTGCAGAGTTTACAACATTGTTTTCAAAATTTTGAAAGATCATTTTTTTTGTTCTATAATTCCTAGAAAATTAATTTTCAAAAAATTTTATTTTCAATATTTGAAAAAAAAAAACGTTGAAATGGGGAGACCTAAAAATATTTCTCGATTTTAGTTATTTCTCTGCAGAGTTTACAACATTGTTTTCAAAATTTTGAAAGATCATTTTTTTTGCTCTATAATTCCTAGAAAATTAATTTTCAAAAAATTTTATTTTCAATATTTGAAAAAAAAAATGTTGAAATAGGGAGACCCAAAAATATTTCTCGATTTTAGTTATTTCTTTGCAGAGTTTACAACATTGTTTTCAAAATTTTGAAAGATCATTTTTTTGCTCTATAATTCCTAGAAAATTAATTTTTAAAAAATTTTATTTTCAATATTTGAAAAAAAAATGTTGAAATGGGGAGACCTAGAAATATTTCTCGATTTTAGTTATTTCTCTGCTGAGTTTACAACATTATTTTCAAAATTTTGAAAGATCATTTTTTTTGCTCTATAATTCCTAGAAAATTAATTTTCAAAAAATTTTATTTTCAATATTTGAAAAAAAAAACGTTGAAATAGGGAGACCCAAAAATATTTCTCGATTTTAGTTATTTCTCTGCAGAGTTTACAACATTGTTTTCAAAATTTTGAAAGATCATTTTTTTGCTCTATAATTCCTAGAAAATTAATTTTTAAAAAATTTTATTTTCAATATTTGAAAAAAAAAATGTTGAAATAGGGAGACCCAAAAATATTTCTCGATTTTAGTTATTTCTTTGCAGAGTTTACAACATTGTTTTCAAAATTTTGAAAGATCATTTTTTTGCTCTATAATTCCTAGAAAATTAATTTTTACAAAATTTTATTTTCAATATTTGAAAAAAAAAACGTTGAAATGGGGATACCTAAAAATATTTCTCGATTTTAGTTATTTCTTTGCAGAGTTTACAACATTATTTTCAAAATTTTGAAAGATCATTTTTTTGCTCTATAATTCCTAGAAAATTAATTTTTAAACAATTTTATTTTCAATATTTGAAAAAAAAATGTTGAAATGGGGAGACCTAGAAATATTTCTCGATTTTAGTTATTTCTCTACTGAGTTTACAACATTATTTTCAAAATTTTGAAAGATCATTTTTTTTGCTCTATAATTCCTAGAAAATTAATTTTCAAAAAATTTTATTTTCAATATTTGAAAAAAAAAATGTTGAAATAGGGAGACCCAAAAATATTTCTCGATTTTAGTTATTTCTTTGCAGAGTTTACAACATTGTTTTCAAAATTTTGAAAGATCATTTTTTTGCTCTATAATTCCTAGAAAATTAATTTTTTAAAATTTTTATTTTCAATATTTGAAAAAAAAATGTTGAAATGGGGAGACCTAGAAATATTTCTCGATTTTAGTTATTTCTCTGCTGAGTTTACAACATTATTTTCAAAATTTTGAAAGATCATTTTTTTTGCTCTATAATTCCTAGAAAATTAATTTTCAAAAAATTTTATTTTCAATATTTGAAAAAAAAAATGTTGAAATAGGGAGACCCAAAAATATTTCTCGATTTTAGTTATTTCTTTGCAGAGTTTACAACATTGTTTTCAAAATTTTGAAAGATCATTTTTTTGCTCTATAATTCCTAGAAAATTAATTTTTAAAAAATTTTATTTTCAATATTTGAAAAAAAAAATGTTGAAATGGGGAGACCCAAAAATATTTCTCGATTTTAGTTATTTCTTTGCAGAGTTTACAACATTGTTTTCAAAATTTTGAAAGATCATTTTTTTGCTCTATAATTCCTAGAAAATTAATTTTTACAAAATTTTATTTTCAATATTTGAAAAAAAAAACGTTGAAATGGGGATACCTAAAAATATTTCTCGATTTTAGTTTTCTCTGCAGAGTTTACAACATTGTTTTCAAAATTTTGACAGATCATTTTTTTTGCTCTATAATTCCTAGAAAATTAATTTTCAAAAAATTTTATTTTCAATATTTGAAAAAAAAATGTTGAAATAGGGAGACCTAAAAATATTTCTCGATTTTAGTTATTTCTCTACTGAGTTTACAACATTCTTTTCAAAATTTTGAAAGATAATTTTTTTTGCTCTATAATTCCTAGAAAATTAATTTTCAAAAAATTTTATTTTCAATATTTGAAAAAAAAAATGTTGAAATAAAAATATTTCTCGATTTTAGTTATTTCTTTGCAGAGTTTACAACATTGTTTTCAAAATTTTAAAAGATCATTTTTTTGCTCTATAATTCCTAGAAAATTAATTTTCAAAAAATTTTATTTTCAATATTTGAAAAAAAAAATGTTGAAATAAAAATATTTCTCGATTTTAGTTATTTCTTTGCAGAGTTTACAACATTGTTTTCAAAATTTTGAAAGATCATTTTTTTTGCTCTATAATTCCTAGAAAATTAATTTTCAAAAAATTTTATTTTTAATATTTGAACAATAAAATGATGAAATGGGGAGACCCAAAAATATTTCTCGATTTTAGTTATTTCTCTGCAGAGTTTACAACATTGTTTTCAAAATTTTGAAAGATCATTTTTTTTGCTCTATAATTCCTAGAAAATTAATTTTCAAAAAATTTTATTTTCAATATTTGAAAAAAAAATGTTGAAATAGGGAGACCTAAAAATATTTCTCGATTTTAGTTATTTCTCTGCAGAGTTTACAACCTTGTTTTCAAAATTTTGAAAGATCATTTTTTTTGCTCTATAATTCCTAGAAAATTAATTTTCAAAAAATTTTATTTTCAATATTTGAAAAAAAAACGTCGAAATATTTCTCGATTTTAGTTATTTCTCTGTAGAGTTCACAATATTATTTTCAATATTTTGAAAAAATTGTCTCTTATAGTATTTTTTATTGTCGTTTAAATGACGTTGGGTTCAATTTAATATCTTGAAAAGTTTTCTTGTTAAAAGAGTTAAAATAAATTTGAAACTTATAATTTAGCATTGTTTTTAAAATTTCAAAAATTCTTTAGTGAACAAAATAAATCATTTTTTTGCTCCATAATTCGCAGAAAATTAATTTGTTTTTTTCTTCTGTTTTTTCTAATTTTTCCTCTTTTTTCTCATTGTTTTGTTTTTTTCTATTTTTTCGTTTTCTAATTTTTTTTTGTTCATTTGATTTTTTGTGATAATTTGCGATTTTTTTGTAATTTTTTGTGATTTTATTGCGTTTTTTTGCGATTTTTTCTGGTATTTTTCGATTTCTTGCGTTTTTTTGAGCCCTCTTTTTCGTTTTTTAGCGGTTTTTTGATTTCTTCGTTTTTTTTTGTATTTTACAATTTTATTTTTCATTTTTTTCCCAATGTTTTCTAATTTCTCTTTTAATTTTTTTCTGTATTCAAAGTTATTTGTTTTTTTTTTGTTATTATTTTCGATTTTTTCGGTTCTTCTAATCTTTTCACGTGTTGTTATTTATTTTTATGATTTTTTGTTTTTTTTCTGTTTTTTTTTTCAATTTTTTCTAATCTTTCCTCATTTTTTTCTCATTGTTCTGGTATTCCATTCTATTTTGTTTTCTAATTTTTTCGTATTTTTTTTTTTTATTTTTTGCGATTGTTTTGCGATTTTTTGTGAAATTTTTCTGTTTTTTTTTTCGATTCTTCTAATTTTTTCTCATTTTTTCCTCATTTTTATGATTATTTGTTTTTTTTTCTTATTTTTTAAATGTTTCTGTTTTTTCCATTCTATCTTTTGTTTTCTAATTTTCTCATTTTTTCTAATTCCTCTGATTTTTTGTGATTATTTGCGATTCTTGCGTTTTTCGAGGCTTTATTTTCGTTTTTTTTGTGATTTTTCGCGTTTTTTTATTCGTCTTTTTTACAATTTTTATTATGTCTCGTTTTAGCCGTAGTTTACAAATGTATTTTTCATTTTATCCCAATAATTTCTATTTTCTTTCTCAATTCTTTTTTTTAATTTTTTTCTCTTTTCTTATTATTTTTTCCTACTTTTTCCTATTTTTTCAGATTTTATCGATTCTTATCATTCTCTATGATTTTTTGTTTTTTTTAGGTTTTTTTTTTAATTTTTTCAATTTTTTCTCATTTTTTTTGTTTTGTAATTTTTTCTCATTTTTCTATTTTCTCATTTTTTCTCATTCTTATGATTCGAATGGCTATGCGATACGGATTGATTATTTATTACGGGCGCAAATCGGTCGACCGTCAGGTACCTTTAGAATTTTGGGCGCAAACCGGCTGAATTAATGAGAGGGCGCAAGCTGGTCGGGCGCAAGCTGGCCGTATCCCTTTCATGTACCTCATACGTTCTATCCATACCCTTTTTCCCCCTTTCTTTTCTCAGTAGCGGCACTTTAGCAATATGCTAAAATTATGTAAGATCTGTTTGATTGTTATTCTGACCTGAAGATGGTTTTTTAAACCGAAACTAGTTGCCTTTAAATTTGTATAATAAATGTTATTGTGGTATAGATTGTCCAACAACTAAAACGACACCTCCAGCGTCCCCACTTCTCTAATTTTCCCTTTGTTGTTTCGTTCCCCACTTCTCAAATTTTTGACCAAGCGGTCGGTTTAGTAGTTGGACAAAGTTTACATGATATTGGGTTGTTTTCATTTATGATTAAAAATTTTACGCATATTTCTTGCCAAATCGAACAAAATAAAAAAAAAACAGTAATTTAACTATACGCAACACCGTTAGAGGTGGAAAATTTTTCCGCCTCTGAATTTTTTACGCTAAATAAGCACGAGCTCACTAACAGGTGCCACTTACTAGACTTAGACTAGAAATTTCTTCATTACGAATGAAACGCTCGATGGCTGCTCGCTATGGTGTCATGGATAGTGATTGGGGGTGCATGGACGATAGTTTTGTGTTTTGAGTGAAGTTTAGTGTCATTGACATGTTGGAATTGTAACAGGGTAAGATTTATATTCAAATTGGAAAATAATTTAGAAAAGTTCTTATAGAAAAACTTCAATTAATGTAATTAGAAAACATAATTTTTTAAAAATAAAGATGAATTTTAGATGACAAATTATTTGTTAAAAAAATCATAGCTGAGTATTTATTTAATTCTACCCTTAAAGTTTACGTAGAGTAAAGAATTAATAATTAATTTTCAGTCATTTACATTCAAGTATTTTTAAGAAAAACAGATATGACAAAATATATGTTAAGAAAAACCATAGTAACGCATATTTGTAAAGACATCTAAAAAGTGATTCGATTAATTGTTTATATTTTTAGAAGTAACAATGAAAAGTTTATTTATTTATTTGGTAAATTACTTTATTTCATAAAAATCAAAATTATAGAAAACAAAGGATTTATACTTAGGGTAATTTACATTCTACATAGTATAAAGTAATTAAGATGAAAAATTATAAATTCACATTTTGATATAATTTACACATGGTCAAGGTCTTTTATAAAATTAATAACGATAATTAGTTCCACATATGATCAAAATTATTTTTTAAAAGAAAAATATGTTAAACAAACACTGAATCCATTATTATTTTTCACAATAACTTTATTGTTAATTCTACTTTAGGAATTTTTCTAAGTACGGTCCTATTCAATTTTCATTGTAAATATTCCTAAAAACTATTACGTTATAATAGATAATTAATTACAATATTTTAAAAATAATCCTGAATTATTTTAATTCTGTAAGAATGTTCTTCCCCTTATTTAAGATATTTTATAATTCTTGTACTTTTATTTTTAGGGTAAAAATGAACAGGACTGTACTTAAAAAAATTCCTACATTATAGTTTATTGAAACCAAAAAAATAATTAAGTGATCCACATAATTGGATAGAGAAAAAGTGAGGATTTCAAAAAAAAATTATAAAATACAGTTGCGTTTAAAAAAAAAATAATTGATGATTCTTTACATTGTTAAAAAATTGGATACGTTATGATAAATATTATTTGGCATTCAGTAAAAAAAACTTTATAAAGTTTTTCTCTTTTTAAGGTGATAATTAATTAAAAAAAAAACGAAAATCGATAATTTTGGTTTTCTTTGAATATCTGGAAAACCGGACCCGATATTATATTTTTTTTTAAAAATCGTTCAATTATTTTTCATCCATTTATTTATAACGGTTTACGAAAACCCAATTATAGTATTTATATGTATCGGGAAATTAAATATGGGGAAAATTAATAATGAATCAGGTACCAAGAAGATGGAAATTGTATTTTTACCAACCAACAAAGCTACATTTTCTTTCTCTCTCTTTACCATTAATGCTTAGATAATATTTAAATTTCCATCATTGTTTGGTACAAATTAAAATCTATAAATGGTCTACATGAATTTTTTGAATTTTGTTTTTTATTTTTTGCATTTGTAAGAAATTGTTATCATTTTTAATATCTATTTTACCTAATTTGATTATTTTTTATGAAATCAGAATTTATTGTACACGAATAAGGAAAAATCATAAATTTTCTTATGTGAAGAGCCACCCCGATGCTGTTCAAATTCAATAGGGTTTTTCTTGGAGAAAACTAACTAATAAAGTGAAAACCTGAACTCGATCAAAGCTTTCGTTCGAGAATTATAGTATTTACATCCAGACAGACAGACAATCACCTGAACAAGATTTTTTCATTTTTTTCTTTTTAGGACTGTGGGTGCTCAGAAACGTCGAGAATAGTGATATAAAGTGGGGGTAAAAAATACTGGGGCTTTTGGTACATGGTAAATTTAAACTTCAGACCTCTATAATTTTTTTATTGAATCCAAATCTTTTAAATTTTACACAAATAAGAAAAAAACTAATAAATTGCTTAAAAAATATATAAAATTAACAGAAAAATGATCTAAGGACTTTTAACATCTCTTTAACAGGATTTTTTACTTTAGTAAAAGGCTCAAAGGACCTTTAACATCACTTTCTTCAAGTATTTCAATAAAGCCAAGAAAAGGCTCAAAGGATCTTTAACATAACTTTCTTCAGTTACTTCAGGAAAAGCAGGAAAAGGATCGGAGGACTTTACTATTCATTTTTCTACTAATCAAAGAAGAATATTTATAGGAAAGGATCAAAGGACTTTTAATATCACTTTCAATAATTACTTTAAGAAAGTCAGAAAAAGGATTAAAGAACTTTACTATAAATTTCTCTAAAATGAAAACATGATTATTTAGGAATGCCTGGAAAAGGATCCCAGGACCTTTAACATTACTCCGATAATAAGAAAAGAGCATTATTTACTTTAAGGAAAACCAGGAAACGATTCAAAGGACCTTTAATATCACTTTCTCCAGTTACTTCAGGAATGTCAGAAAAAGGATCGAAGGACTTTACTATTCATTTTTCTAATAATAAAAGAGGATTAGTTATAGGAAAACCAGGAAAAGGATCAAAGGATTTTAGTATAAATTTCTCTAAAATTAAAACTGGATTATTTAGGAATGTCTGGAAAAGGATCACCGGATCTTTAACATCACTTTCACCAATAAAAACAGAGGATTATTTACTTTAAGGAAAACCAGGAAACGATTCAGAGGACCTTTAATATCACTTTCTCCAGTTACTTCAGGAATGTCAGAAAAAGGATCGAAGGACTTTACTATTCATTTTTTTAATAATAAAAGAGGATTAGTTATAGGGAAGCGAAGAAAAGGATCAAAGAACATCACTTTATTAAAGTCAGAAAAGGATCAAAGGACTTTACTATAAACTTCTCTAAAAAGAAAATAGGATTATTTAGGAATGGCTCGAAAAGGATCACACATTACTTTCGTTAATAAGAAAAAAGTATTATTTACATTAAGAAAAACTTGGAAAATATTCAAAGGAACTTTAACACTACTTTCTCCAGTTACTTCAGGATCGAAGGACTTTACGATTCATTCCTGTAATAAGAAATATATGATAGTCAAGAAATGATCAAAGATCCTTAATCACTTTCTCTAATTATTTTATGAAAGAAGAAGGACTTTACTGTAAATATTTCCAAAAAAAAAGAAAATTATTAAAGAAAAGGATCAAACAAATTTATCATTATAATTTATCTAATTTTAAAAGAGGATTATTTATAGTAAAGCCAGGAAATGATCAAAGGACCTTTAAAATCACTTTCTCTAATTACTTTAGGAAAGAAGAAGAAGGATTAAAGGACTTTACTATAAATTTACCTAAAAAAAAAGAGCATTATTTTTATTTAGGAAAGCCAGAAAAAGGATCAAAAGACTTTATCATTAATTTAGCTAATAATAAAAGAGGATTATTTATAGGAAAGCCAGGAAATGATCAAAGGACCTTTAACATCACTTTCTCTAATTACTTTAGAAAAGAAGAAATGTCGGAAAAAGAATCGAAGGACTTTACTATTCATTTCTCTAATAAGAAAAGAGGATTATGTATAGTAAAGCCAAGGAATGATCAAAGGACCTGTAACATCACTTTTTCCAATTACTTTAGGAAAGCAGAAGGATTAAAAGATAAATTTTTCTAAAAAAATTGAATTATTTAGGAAAGCCAGGAAAAGGATCAAAGGAAATTTAACATCATTTTCTCCAATTACTTCAGGAAAACCAGGAGAAGGATCAAAGGACTTTACAATTAATTTATCAAATAAGAAAAGAGGATTATTTATAGAAAAGCCAGTAAATGATCAAATGGCCCTTAACATCAATTTCTCCCGTTACTTTAGGAAAGAAGAATTCAAGTACTTTGTCATTTGTTAAAATTTATTGTTTTCGGTCTCTTAATAGTACTGTATTTTCGAGAAAAATGTACTAAAATACGTGTGATCCGCTTTTTTGTTACACAAATTGGATTTTGTCTCAATTTTCAGGTATTTTTAATTAAATTTTAGAATTTGTTGGTAAAATTGGTGTCATTTTTTAGACACTTCAAATACGATGTACTAGTATCATATTTAACAAGTTTGTATTGCGATAATTGCAAATCTATTGAAAAAAAAATGATTCCATATAATGACTTTAATATAAAAAAAAAACATTTTCTGGTGTAACACAATTTTGCTGTAACTTTTAATTTACATATGTTATTATTAAAATATCCTGTTAATTCTTTAATAGTTAAGTATTCAACTTTCAGCAATTATTCTCAATGAACATCCGATTATATCTATGCAATTTTACGTTATAAATAGCGGCTATTCTGTCAACGAAAATTTTGCAACGAATTCGATTACAATCAGAAATTTCTCTCTGCTCATTGTACAGTTGGAAATGTATTTCGACATGTTTAAAATGTGCGGAAGTTCTTACCACGCTGACTTAATACTATGGTTTCCTTGGCAACTGGAGCACATTATTTTATAACAATTTGCTTCTCTGAACCACGCACAAATTAGTTATTTTGCTCTATAAATATTATCTGAAAATTTACCGTATCATTTTCTTCGTTTATATAAACATGTAATGTAATTTTAAATCAGTATAATTTTAATAATATTTTCATGCTTCTTAGGGGTTGTTATAAGAATTATGGGTTATGACATCACAACCTTTATAGTGACCTTGAGTGCTATTTATTATATACAAGAAGCACCAGTCCTAAAATTGATGTTTTAAAAATAATAATAGATCCTTTTATATATCCCTGAAAAGGATTTACATTATTTCAAGTCGACCATTTTAATGTCGCTGTCATCGCAACAGAAATATATTCATTATTTTGTTGAACAAATACCAATCTTTGACCGAAACATAGGTGTACACTTAATAATGTTCATTCAAATCTGCTGTTTTATGACTGTATTATTTCAATAGAAATTCCTCAGTTTTATCTACGTCAATGGTTCGGGTTTCGGAATAACACCGACAAAATAATATTTGACACTACTTTTCTCTCTCATTTTCTGTTTTCTTCATCTGACTATCTCATCTTATTATATGTAAAAAATATTTTAATGTTTTTTGATGGATATTGTGGTTTGATATTGGTTTTATATGGAATTATATGGAATAAGCTTTTATTTATGTTATCTTAAAAAACTTGAATTTTCTTTTAATGAATACAATAATACTTTGAAACAAAACAAAATAAATATAAATATCTATTGTAGTGTTCTATTTGCAAAGTTTTTAGCTGCCTTTGTATTTTATTTTTTTTTATAAAAAAACATGGGTTCGTTGACTCTTTCTATTGTTATATTGACAAAAATGCTTTTAAAAAAAGAACAAGAACTGGATGTACACTTTCAATTATATTATACTTATACTTTCAATTACATAAATGGCTACAAATCTGTTTTTTTATTACAAAGTTTTTTTCTTAATTATTGTTATATTTGTTTGTTTCAGATGTTTGTTATACCATGGCAAGATTTGACTGCGCAACATACTACGGATATTTACTATGGACTTGTTCGATACTTCTTCAAGAATCTGTAATTGGTAAGAATTTTAAGTATTTATGTATCATTTTTGATTAATTTGTTCTACAATTAAAATTCATAGTAGGTAGAGTTTGTTACGTCATACATTATCCAACTTGATCTCTCATTCATGAAATGGATGTGACGGAATTGTTACGTCATTAACGTATTTCTTAACTAATGTCGACGTAAATGTTATTTATTACATTTGACAGTTTAATTAATTGCTGGAATACCGCTTTTACCGTTAAATGAAGTCTACAACGTTTGGGTTCACCACAAAAATATAATCGTATAACACATTTTTTTCACCATTTAATCACGATTCGATCATCCGTATTTTTTTTAATTTAGACAAAATTCATGCTTAGGGACGTTAAACACCCCCAAGCTAGAAATTTTAAACAATTCAGTTAAAAAAACGGAGGTTTCAAGTTAAAAAAAATTACTAAATTATGTAAAAAGGAACGCAACGGATAAAGCAAATATTTTTACCAATTTATTCATACAAACACACCTTAACATGCGTCATTGAAAACAATCCTTAACAAATATCATTGATTATATTTTAATTTTGAGGTTATGTATAAAATAACATTCTATTAAATATTATGTTTTGAAATATACTCATTTTCTGATCGAAACGAGGCATTTTAAAGTAACAAAACTTTGAAAAAAAAAAATTTTATTAAGTTGAAGTTGAGTGGAAAACTCAAGCGAAGCGAGATTCTTCTGTTAGTAATTTTTTTATCTACTTGTTTTAGTCTCACTTTTTCCCACATTTTTCCACTAAAATTTTTTGCCCCCTATTTTTTTCTTTCTTTTTTCCAGTTTTGTTTTCTGTCCCACTTTATTCCACCTTTTTTCCACTATAATTTTTTTGGCCCACTTTTTCCCACTTTTGATTTTTTCCACTTTCCATAATTGTGTTTTTTGTCTCACTTTTTGTTCATTTTTTCTCCCTGATTCATTTACTTTTTTCCCACAACTTTTTATACTTTATTTTTCTTTCCCACTTTTTCCAACATTTATATTCATACTTTGGTGTCTTTCCCACTTTTTTCTCACCATTTTTTCTCAATTTTTTTCATTTCTTTTGTCCACTTTTTCCCAATTTTTTTTTCAAATTTTTTTTCATTTAATTATTATTATTTATACTTTTTATTTGTAGTAAATTATTGATATTGTTGCACTTAAAAGAACGCTGCTTTTTTTTCTCAAGCAGCAATATATTGCTTTACGCACTCTATACACATTTTTTTTATTCTTAAAAATGAAAAGTACCAGTCCATCCCAAAAGTTCAAAAGCTTTGTTTATCTTAAACTATGGCACTAAGTTTAGATTACTGGCAATATTCTTAATTTCTTCTTTGACTGTCCTTACCTAGAGTTCCTGGTGTAAATCTGCATTCCAGATGTACCAAGCAACATTAAATATGTTGCTGGTATAGATCATTTCAGATATACCCAGCAGTATTAAACATATTCTTGGTGTTGATCTTCATTCCAGATATACCAACCAGTATTAAACATATTCTTGGTATTGATCTTCATTCCAGATATACCAAGAAGTATTAAACATATTCCTGGTGTTGATCTTCATTCCAGATATACCAACCAGTATTAAACATATTCTTGGTATTGATCTTCATTCCAGATATACCAAGAAGTATTAAACATATTCCTGGTGTTGATCTTCATTCCAGATATACCAACCAGTATTAAACATATTCCTGGTATTGATCTTCATTCCAGATATACCAAGCACTATTAAACATATTGCTGGTATAGATCTTCATTCCAGATATACGAAGCAGTATTAAACATATTCCTAGTGTTTATCTTTATTCCAGATATACCAAGCAGTATTAAACATGTTCCTGGTATAGATCTTCACGCCAGAAGTACCAAGCAGTATTAAATATGGTTCTGGTGTAGATTTTCATTCCAAGCAGTATTAAACATGTTCTTGGTGTAGATCTTTATTCCAGATATTCCAAGCATGTTCCTTAGTACTCGGTTCTGGTATACTTAGAGACAATTATAATCACTTTCTTTGGTACAGCCCTACAGTTGGTCCATAGTGATTGACAGCTGGGAATTTCTTTGGGCAGATTATAAGGAATTAATGTACAGAATGATATCATATAACATAAATTCGTTTTTTAATAATGTTTGAATTAAACCATCTTTAAAGAATTCTATTTCACTTATCAAGCATTTTTGGATTCGGTGATTTTCGTCAAATCAAAATATAAAATGATATCTAGATGTTGCAGTTTTTTCTTAAGAGCGTTTCTGGATATAGATTGTCCAACAACTAAAACGACACCTCCAATGTCCCCACTTCTCTAATTTTCCCTTTGTTCTTTTGTTCCCCACTTTTTTAATTTTTAACCAAGCGGTCGGTTTAGTAGTTGGACAAAGTTTACCCTGTATAGTATAAGGACAATCAAATACATAAAGAGATACAAAATACTGCTAAGAAGTATCATTTAAATTAAACTTCATGTAAGATTATGATCCATATCAAATGGAAATTAAAATATAAATAATTCATGTATATAAAAAAATTTATGCTGGTCAGCAATTTTGTAGATTTATATATAAACTAAATTTTAAGTATTAGTCAGACTATTCGAAGAAAAATCGTTAAGGCAAGAAAGAGGAACTACGGTGCGAAGAGCACCTTCCGCTTACTTGTGTAGGAGATGCCTTTCACCTGTCGACGAAAAGATTTAGAGGGTGATCAAGGTATACAATTTCAAACGATTTTCAGTTATTTTTTATATAATGAGCGCTTTTTTTCACATTAATCAAAATAGATTAAATCGCGTATACCGGAGATAATAAAAAAATTAAACATCAAACATTCTTATAGATACATTAAGAATCAAGGATCTATATTTGCAAAAGCAAATCAGTCTATTTAAAAAAAATTTGTTAGGAAAACGTAAAAAATATTATTTTATTTATTCTACACTTCACACTTATTATTTTTTTCATTTTGGATCTAATACCAATATTTGATATGAATATAGTTAGTATTTCTTAATTTGACATGTTTCTTTTTGCTTGGATTGGTTGAATATATTTTCTTCTGCCTAACCACTATATTCTTTTTGACTTCATTAATAAATTTAACTCATCAAAAAAACACGGAATTTTATAAAAAAAGAATTAACAATGAACTGAAAAAATTTCAATAATGGTAATTACCTATGTACCGTTATCAAAATTTATAAAACTTATTAGTAACCTTAAATTGAGAATATGAAACAGTGTTGAAAAATATCGTCACCACTAACCAAAACTACAACACTTTTTAACACTCTACGTACGTTTCGCTAACTATGTTAGCATAATCAAGAGTTAATGATAAACGGAATTTATTATCTACTACTGATAAAAAACGTCGAATACATAAGGAAATGCGATCATTGGTATACAGATGGAACATTATCAACATCTCCAAATATGTTTAGCAAAGGTTTACACAATTAACCCTTTCAAGGCGGTTGTCGTACAGGACCGTACACCAACTCTTTTGGTGGCTTCAAAGTCGACCATAGGGACGGTTTCAGGTTCTGGAATAAGCTCGCCGTCCTTACTGGTCAAAAGCCAAGTCCCACTTCCACCTTTAGGTGAATGGACAAATCCTCCACACTCCCAAGCAGAAGGCCACTGCATTCAAAGGCCACCTCGAAAAATTCTGATAAATCCATCTCCTCTAAAACCTCCTCCTCACTTCAAATCCCAAATCCCCCCAACCAAGACCCTATCCTTGATCCTTTCACCCCTGAGGACATTGCTGCGGCTTGTCAGCAGGGGAAAAACTCTCTACCCCAAGCCCTGACTACATCAAACATCAAGCCCTGAAAAACCTTCCTGCTACCATCCTTTCATCCTCACCATCCTTATAAACTCCTGCCTTCGGCACTCCTACTTTCCAATTTTCTGGAAAACCTCCCAAACCATCATATTCCCCAAACCCCACAAAGATCCCACCTCCCCAACTCGTACAGACCTATATCCCTGATGAATGTTCTAGGTCAGCTCTTTGAAACACTACTCAAGGAGCGTTTATTTTTGTTGTTATATTTTTTATGTTTATTTTTTATATGGTATAAGTTCATATCATTGCTTTACCAAAGACTTCCAGTATTGTATTTGTTTGATTACTTCTTCAATAAAAATAGATTTTCTACAGTGTCCTATATATCCGACAGCTATCTGTCTGCCTTTGCAAAATTTCTCATCCATGTGGTACGCAACCTACTGTTTGGTGCCATCCTGAAAGGGTTAATGGTGCAAATGATTTGAACAAAATTCTAACAATTTACGCTTTGCTACCAAATAAAACCGAAAATACATATTGATGAATATATGGTGCATTAAAAATTTTGAAAAGGCAGCCATGAACGCCGTGCAAAGTGAATTTCCTTGTGCACAAATACGTAGGTATTTTTTTCACTTCAGGGAGTGTATCTGTAGGCAGATCCAGAATTAAAGATTATTTATAATAATTTGAGACAGTCAGACGAATAAAACATAAAATGAGAGAGAAATGTATTGTCAAATATTATTTTTTCGGTGTTATTCCGAGTCCAGAACCATTGGAGTAGATAAAACAAAGGGTTCTCAATAAGGTGAGTACTTCCATCTGATTATTTCATATTCATTGAAGAAACACCTTTCAGAGTTAATATAACTATCAAATTGGTTAGTGGTTAGTTATTACTTTCCGAACAATAGAAGGAAAGTATTGCCATCATGATATTTTGACCATACCCAGATTTTACCGGATCTTTACGTTTTGAGGTCACCTAAATCCATTTATACCATTTTTAGCATGATGTCTGTCTGTGGGTATGTGTTTGTGTCTGTGTGTGTGTCTGTGTGTGTGTGTCTGTGTGTGTGTGTGTACACGATAGCGTCTAAACTGCTGAATCGATTTAGATTAAATTTTATATACATATTTAGGGTAGCAAGGAGACGACCTGTATAGATTTTGGAGTTAATCGGACAACCGGAAGTGACAGTTGCTAAACAAGATGGCAATAAAGTTTTACACATATATTTTCTATACGTTATAGTTTAATTTGGAATGATTAAAATTTTCAAAAAGTAATTTTTTTTCATATTTTTCTTAAATAACCAAAATAATGCATTTTTATGAAAAATTACAAGATATGAAAGATGTAGAACATAAAATTTTCTACACATTTTGTCATCACCGTTTTTTTGAATTCCTCACAGTTCCGTCGCTAGAGGGCGTGGAAAATACTGTATATAGACATTTGCGACTTTTTTTAGATTTTGAGACAAAATTATGGATTTTTATGAAAATTTACAAAACATGAAAATTGTAGAACATATATTTTCTACAAATTTTGTCTTTAATTTTTTTTCGAGTTCTGCATAGTTTTGCCGCTTGTTTTTATTTTAATTTTTAAGCAATTTTTATCCTTATTAAATTATTATTTATTAGTTAAATCTTAATATCAAAAATTAAAAAAAAAATATTTTTAAATTTGTAATAATTAATTTTATTATAATAATTTTTTTCAAAATTTTATTACAAAAATTGTGAATTTTTTTAAAAATTAGCTAAGAAATTATATTATTATTTTAAACTAAATTGAATAACTTCTACAATATTAAATTTATTGAACTGGGATTTACGCCATTCTAAAGATAAAATAAAACTCTAAATTTAAAATGAATTTTAGTTTCTTAGAATTTAGAATTGTAATATTGATAACCAAAATAAAGAATTTTTTATAAATTTTTTGTAATTTCTATTTATCAATAAGTATAAAATAAATGAAAAAATTAAATAGCATATCCGAAAACAATCCAAAACTACTATGTGTGTAAATTATTTCATAATTTTAACATAGTATTTGTAAAAGTTATAGCAAAAAATGAAAAAAGTTAAAACAATTCAATGACAAAAATTTGATTTTTTTTTCAGTTTTTTAAACTAAATTTATTAATGCATTTTGATCCAAAAAACCTAAAAAAGGTCTGTTTCCCATTTTGAATAAAATTGAATAAGATATTAATTATTTATTGATTTTAAAATTATTCAAAAAAGGTTTTATTTCTTTTTAAGATTATTATTAATATTACAAATTTAAAAAAATACCATTAAATTGATAGTAAAAAACTCTACAGTTGTGATTTTTTTCAAAATTTTATTCAAAAAATTGTAGAATTCATAATTTTTTTTTTGAAATTTAATATAAGTTTAAAAAAATTGAATAACTTTAAAAATATTAAAGATATTAAAATGGGATTTACACCATTCGATAGGTAATATAAAACTCTAAATTTGGAAAATAATTTAGTCTCTTCAAATTTAACATTGTAATTATTATAACCAAAATAAAACAAAAATTAAATTTTTTTGTCCTTTTGTTTTATCGAAAATGGTAAAACGAAAAAAGTAAATAGTAAATCTGAAAGGGATCAAAAAGTACATTATGTGTGAAATATTTCATAATTTTAAAATAATACTTGTAGAAATTATACAAAATTATAAAAAGTAAAAAAAAAAATTTACAAAAAAATTAATTTTTTTTTAACTTATTTTCTTAATGTATTTTGATGCAGAAAAACTAAAATAATCGATTAAACAATTACTTTACTAGGAGTGTTCGGAAAGTTGGGTGGGATAACCTCCTCATTTTTTTTTCTTGCATAACAAGTAAATTTCCTGGCTAGTTTATTGGAAAAGATTCTAGTTAGCCCCATTTTGATAAGATCATTGGAGAAATCGCCTCCACTTCATATTTTTTGCTTGGAATTCTTGTAAACAAATGTTTGTTTTACAAGACTCAAAATGTGTGGGATGTTCATTTTTTTATTGAAATTAACGAATGCTGCACCAAAATAAAACAATATTTATAAATTAAGAATTTTTTTATCGCTTTAAATATTAAGTTCATCAGGTTATCCATGTCTCAAATGAGTAATGAAACACATAAAGTACAATACCACAGAAATATATTTGTTGTAACAAAATTTGGTTTTGAAATTTGCAACTAGTTTCGGCTTCTGCCATCATCAGGCCCTAAACATCATGAAGCAATCAGTGGGATAAATTTTGATTTAGGGATAAAATTAAGTTAAGTACATTAAAATATAAAATTTTTAACATGGTACTGACAAATTAAACTTATAATATTAAATCAATATTAACATTAAGAGGACACAACATGTGTCTCATTTATAATGCCTGATTAAATATCCTATATTCCATCCATCCACGATGTTTATGGCCTGATGATGACGGAAGCCGAAACTAGTTGCCAATTTCAAAACTAAACTTTGTAACAAGAAATATATTTCTGTGGTACTGAACTTCGACGTTTTATTACTAGTATTAAATATTTCTAAATTTCGAATCTCAGAGTTGTTATTAGTACACCTTGTATATATTTAATTAATAATTATACTAAACAATATCACATAATTCGATATGTATAAGACAATGATTGGTAATTGATTAGATTTTCTACTGGTAGGTAACTTTCTATAATTAACATTCTCAGTTGTTTGGAAGAACTAGAACATGTAATTTAAAAATAAATTTAAAAATATTATTTTTTTCAACATGCATGATCACGTATAAAATTTCACTTAAAGTAGGTAAACAAGGATTTTGATGTCTTTATAATTTGGATGACCGTCTTTGAAAAAATACAGCTAGGTATATTTTTTTATAGGTTCTTGAATTAAATTAGTTTTATAAAAATTGTCGTACATACTGAAAGTGTCATAAAAAATTTAAAAGGACCATTTTAACATTTTTTTTTTTAGTTCACATAATTTAGTTCAAGCAGATTTATTATTAAAACTCTCAAGTTGTAAACGACAATCAAAAACGGGGCTACATATTTCGGCCAAAAATTGGCCATCATCAGACAAAATAGATATATCACACGTAAAATATAACCAAAAGGTTCAAAAAATAATGGTATGAAAATTAATTGGACTGAGTGATTTTGATGGTTTCGATATTTTTCAATTTTCAAAAAAAAATTTTTTATAAAAGTTAATTTTCATAACATTGTTATTTTAACCTTCTGGTTATGTTGTATCTATTTTGCCTGATGATGTCCATTGTTTGGCCGAAACATGTTTTTGATTGTTGTTTACAACTTGAGATTAAATATTGTGGTATGACTTAAAGTTTTAACTTTTAATGAATAATTTGCAACATTTGAGTATGGATAATCTTCTGTTTTTCAATTATTTATTATTGTTTTTTTGTGTATATTATTCCACTAGTATTAAAAGTAAATCACTTTTATTTAATACTGCGTTAATGATGTTATTTTTTTAAATTTTGAAATGATATTTTTATTAACAAAATTTACCTTTTAGGAATACCTAATTAAGTGAGGAGTGCCTAACTTACGTCATTCATAACAAAAACTATTAATTAACTAAATGTTCGATAGATGGCGATTAGATGTATTTTCTGCGTAAAAATTTAAATGTTTATTATCCTCCAATAATCTTTCTTAGTTGCCAGATGTAACGACCGCCGAAGGGTTTAAATTTTGAGTGAATTTGGGCCTGTGAATGTTGGGTATAAATTTTTTTCTCCAAATAAATAACCTCGGTTTGATTTATATTATAATGATTTTTTTCAGTACGTACCAAGTCTTTACTGTTGCGAAAATTATTTGTTAGTTACAAGAATTTTATTTGTTCTAGTTTTTTATCATTTTTCTGATTTTTTGTTTTTTTTTTCTGTTTTTGTGATTTTTTCTTTCGTTTTTTAATCTTTTCTCATTTCTTCTGATTATTGCAATTATTTGTACTTTTTGGAATTTCTTTGCGAGTTTTTGCAATTTATATCAGTTTTTTTAATTTTTTCATTATTTATGATAACAGTTGTTTTTTGCTGGTTCTTTGGTTTTTGCGATGTTTTTCGATTTCCTCGCTTTTCACTCATTTTTCTGATTTTTTTTTTGAGTTTTTCTAATTTTTCCTCATTCTGTTTTTCTTTTTTATTTTTTTCGTTTTCTAATTTTTTCTCATTTTTTCTTATTCCTTTGATTTTTTATGATAATATTTATTATATTTTACAATTTTATTTTTCATTTTTTTGTTTTTTTTCCGATTTTTTCTGTTTTTTTTTTTCAGTTATGATTTTTAATTTTTTTACTTTAATTTTATTTTTTTCAATTTTTTCTAATCTCTCCTCATTTTTTCTCATTGTTCTGTTTTTATATTCTTTTTTTTTTTGTTTTTTTTCTCATTTTTTTGTCATTTTTTTGTGATTTTGTTGCGGTTTTTTGCTATTGTTTTACGATTTTTTGTGAAATTTTTCGATTTATTGCTTTTTTTCTGGCTATCTTTTTCTTTTTTTTGGCGATTTTTAGTGTATTTTTAGCGGTTTTTTTTCGGTTTTGTGATTTCTTCAAGTTTTCCGTATTTTACAATTTTATTTTTCATTTTCTTCCCAAAATTTTCTAATTTCTCGTTCAATCTTTTCCAAACTTTTTTTTTTATTTGTTTTCCGATTTTTTCTGTTTTTTGCAATTTATATCAATTTTTTTGAATTTTTTCATTGTTTTATGGTATCAGTTGTTTCTTGGTGGTTCTATTGTTTTTGCGATGTTTTTCGATTTTTCTAACTTTTTTGTCATTTTTCTGATTTTTTTCAATTTTTTTCGTTTTATAATTTTTTCTGCTTATTTCTTTGATTTTGATTTTTCTTATTTCTTTGATTTTTTATGATAATTTGGGATTTCTTTGTGATTTTGCTGTGGTTTTTTGCGACTGTTTTGCAATATTTTGTGATTTCTTGCATTTATTTCTCCCTCAATTTTTTTGTTAAACTCTTTTGTTTTTTCTTTTAATTTTTTCCGATTTTTTCAGATTTTATTTCAAATTTTTTCGATTGTTTTAATTATTTACTCCTTTTTTCTTCAATTTTATTTTTTTTCTTTTTTTTTTTTATTTTTTCAATTTTTTCTAATCTCTCGTCATTTTTTCTCATTGGTTTGTTTTTCTATTCCTTTTTTGTTTTTTTTCTCATTCTTTTTATTTCATTGATTTTTTGCGATATTTTTGTCATTTTTTTGTGATTTTGTTGCGTTTTTTTACGATTGTTTTACGGTTTTTTGTGAAATGTTTCGATTTCTTGAGTTTTTTCAGGCTTCTTTTTTCGTTTTTTTTGCGATTTTCGGATTTCTGATTTCTTCATTTTTTCCGAATTATACAATTTATTTTTCATTTTTTCCCAATATTTTCTAATTTCTCTCATTTTTTTTTTGACAGTTTTTGTTTTTTTTTTAATTTTTTTTCCCATTTTTTCTCTTTTTTTTCAAATTTTTTCTATTCTTCTAATTTTTGTAAAAAAATATTAAAAATCTAGTCACCATAAATTTAATTCTAAAAGAAACCTAGTTTTTATTAATTATTATACTAAAATAGTAATTTTAGCAGCATTTTAAAAATATTGGAACAAAGATATAAATTTTCTATTAAAACATAAAATTTCCTTTTTTCTGCTACTTAAAAATATGATGGCAACATTGCGTTACGAAGACACGAATTATATACCCCAAAATAATTATTTTTCAGGTGGCGCCATCTATAAAAAAGTACGTGAATTATAAAATTGACAGAATAACAAGTCTCTGATGTGTTTTTTTAAATATAATCTAGTTCCTGAATTAGTTTTTATAGCTATTTTTGATGGCTTTTTTTTGAGGTAAAATTTTCACAATTCCATTGTTTTTTCCATTTTCTTAATTTTTTTTCACTTTTCAATATATTCAGGAACTAATTTAATACCATTAGAACATTTTAAAAGCAAATCCGCATATATTTATTGCCCGGATAGTCCGTCTTATATGTTCAAAAATGTCTTAATATTTTACTATAATTCTTGAAATTTTTTGATTCAAACCTTTGATCACAATTCTTAATATTTTTATAATTTTTTGATTGAAATTTTTTATCAAAATGGACAAAATTCTAACAATAAATCAACAATATTTATTCCTATTTATTATCCGGTCTAAAATTTAAAGTGAAGATACTGATTGATTTAAACATTATTTATTTGTAGCTAGAAAGTTCTTTATCAGTCATTTTATTTTTTCAGCATAATTAGTACAGATTAATAAACAATCGTCATAATTTTTTTATTTTAAACAGTAATAATCTACTTTCTACAACAATTTATCTTATGCACGACAATAAAACAACAATAATACAATATGCAATTAGACAAAAATGATGGCAAAAGAACAATGCATAGGCCAGAAATTGCAATTTGCAGAATGTTTATGCCTGTACTACTTACTTTTACTTTTATTGTAATAAAAATCTTTAGTTTTCTGATTTCTATTCACCGGATGCATCTTGTTTATATTTATTTTTAAAATAAGTTTAATACATCATAATTTATGGTAAAAGATACAGTTAAATTTTCACCTATATAATGAAATGAATGTTAATATACGTAATTTATAGTTTATGTAAAAGGATAACAGTATTTAATAACCAATAAATTAGCTATATTCTCAATAGGTATATAATGAAGATGTTTAGGATGTAAAATACCTCTCGCCATCTGTGAACCAAAAATTAACACTTTAATACAGAAAGTATGAAAAAAATTGACTTTTTAGTAAATCTGGCAATAATGGTAAACATTTTGACACGAAAATAAACTATAGTGTATACAAAATATATATGTAAAACTTTATTGCAATCTTGTTTAGTAATTACGTCACTTCCGGTGGCCTCTCTTTTCTGAAAGTCAAGAGGTAAAAAGTTAATATTTTGAAACAATAGAAGAATATATCCCTAATTCTGCACTATTCTATGCTTTAAACCAGTAGCGATTTATTCGGCTATTGCGCAAGCATCCCCGCGCCGACTTTTAGTCCAGCGCATTTAGCAAAAATAGCGGAAATTTTGACATACCACAGATATCGAGATGCGGTTTTCTGCATTGTGTTGGGGAAGGTCCCAGAAAAGACTGGTGAAAATGTGGGTATACAGTTTTTTGAAAAACGCCTTCTGGGCCGGAAAATGCATTTTCCAATTGCATCATTATTTGTGCCGTTATGGGAGCGATTGTAAACGCGGAAAAATCGCTCGGAAATTCTTACTCGGGGGTTTTCGGGGATGCTGAATTCAATTCTGGCATCGGAATATCCGGGGCGCTCAGGGGTGGCTCTGTGGGGGTGCGCGGGGGATGAATTGGGACAGGAATGGCAGCGTGCATGAAAATCGCTCCAAACTCGTTACTCGGGGGGTTTTCGGGGATTCTGAATTCAATTCTGGCACTGGAATTACTCGGGGGCGCTCAGGGGCGCCTCTGCAGGGGTGTCCGGGGGTTCATTCTGGCGGGGAAATCGCATAGTCCATGTAAATGGCTCCGAAATCGTTTTTCAGGGGTTTTCGGGGATGCTGAATTCAATTCTGGCATTGGAATATCCGGGGCGCTCAGGGGTGGCTAGGAAATGGTAAAGCAGCAAGTGGAAAATTACAAATTATCAACATAACTCTTTATTCAAATAACAAATAGAAGTTTTTATTAGTCTTGAATTATTCATTATAAACTCAAATTTTCAACTTAAGACCTAAACATCTTGTTCAAACTCTTCTTCTTCCCGTTCTTCTCCTTCTTCCCCTTCGTCAATTTCTTCCCCTCCTTCATCTTCTTCCTCGTCACTACTCTCGGCCTCATTTACATGGACTATGCGATTTCCCCCCAGAATGAACCCCTGGACACCCCTGCAGAGGCGCCCCTGAGCGCCCCCGGGTAATTCCAATGCCAGAATTGAATGCAGCATCCCCGAAAACCCCCGAGTAACGATTTTGGAGCCATTTACATGGACTATGCGATTTCCCCCCCGGAATGAACCCCCGGACACCGCTGCAGAGACGCCCCTGAGCGCTCCCGGGTAATTCCAATGCCAGAATTGAATTCAGCTTCCCCAAAAAACCCCAGAGTAACGAGTTTGGAGCGATTCTCATGCACGCTGCCATTTCTCCCCCAATTCACCCCTCGCGCACCCCCACAGATCCGCCCCCGTGCATTCGCGGGTAATTCTAATGCCAGAATCGAGTTCAGCAGCCCCGAAAACCCCCGAGTAACAATTTCCGAGCGATTTTTCCGCGTTTACAATCGCTCCCATAACGGCACAAATAATGATGCAATTGGAAAATGCATTTTCCGGCCCAGAAGGCGTTGTTCAAAAAACTTCATACCCACATTTTCACCAGTCTTTTCTGGGACCTTCCCCAACACAATGCAGAAAACCGCATCTCGATATCTGTGGTATGTCAAAATTTCCGCTATTCGGGTGATTTAGTGCTAAATGCCCTGGGATTCCCAGCTTCGCCATGATTTATTTTGTTATTGCTTTTACTTATCCTCTATCCCAAATAATCAGGGTTACCGTTTTCAGTAGATTTCCTACTAAATTAGTAGATTTTTAAGAAAAATGAGGGTGTTAATTTTTTTGTCCAAAATTTTTCCTCTTTTCACTTTGTCACTTTTCTGAAAATACCCTTTTTTCTAAAATTACCCCTTTTTCTGAAAATTACCCCTTATTTTCGTCATAAGGCCTCTTCCTTCAAAATTTCACCTCTTTTCTTTCAAATACTCTCACTTTTTGTCTCAAATTTCCCCTCTTGTCTCTCAATTTTTGTCACTTTTTCCTGAAATTACCCCGTTTTTTCTAAAATTACCCCATTTTTTTTCTTAAAATTACCTCTTATTTTTTCATTTTTGTTATTTTTTTCAAATTTCCTCTCTTCCTCCAAAATTTCCCCTCTTTTCTTACAAATTTTCGAACTTTTTTGTCTTAAATTTCCCCTCTTTTCTTTCAAATTTTGTCACTTTTTTTCTTGAAATTACCCCGTTTTCCCCTTTTTTTCTAAAACTACCCATTTTTTCTCATTATTGTCAGTTTCTGTCAAATTTCCACTTTTTACGAGAAAATCACTTTTTTCCAGTAATTATTTTCGTCTTTCTTTCCCCCTTACCACTCCATTGGTACTGATAGAAAGGGAGAGGGAGAAAATTGGAAATAAAAAACAAAGATTATATATAAAAAAAATTGGGGAAAAGTTTGAAACTAAAAAAGTAGGGGAAAAAAGGCTGGGGCGAAAAGTGGAAAAAAAAGTAGGGGAAAAAGACTGGGTCGAAAAGTGAAAAAAATGTAGGTGAAAAATTGGTAAAAAAAGTTTCACATTTTAAATTATAAAAAAATTAGTGAAAAAGTGGAAAAAAGTTTGAGACAAAGAAATAAGAAATTAGTAAAAAATGTAGGAGGAAAAATGAAAAAATATAGGGGAAAGGGTGGAATAAAAAAGTAGGGAAAGGTGGAAGAAAATAGGAGAAAAGTGAAAAAATAGGAAAAGAAGTGAAAAAAAAAGATTTAAGGAGAAAAAGTGAAACAAACAAATTTTACACAAAAAAATTAGTCAAAAATTAATGAGAAGAAGTTTGAAAAAGTAGGGAAACGATAGAATAAAAAAGTAGAGGAAAGGATAAAATAAAAAAGTAGGGGAAAAGTAACAAAATAGGGGAAGAAATGGAAAAAAATTTTAAGGGGAAAAAGTGGAAAATCGTTTGACACAAAGAAATTTGTAAAAAAAAATGTGTGAGAAAAAGTGGAAAACAGCAAAGGAAGGGGTGGAATAAAAAAGCATAAAAAAAAGTAGGGGAAAAGTAAAAAAAAATAGGGAAAAAAGTTGGAAACATAAAAAAATTACTGAAAAACAGGAGAAAAATAAGTTAGGAAAGAAGGGTAAAAAAGTTTGAAACTAAAAAATATAGGGGAAAAATGTAAAAAAATATCTAACAAAAAAATGGAGGGAAAAAATTAGAAAAAAATTTGAAATATAAAAAAAAATTGGTAAAAAAGTAGAGGAAAAAAGAATGGTGAAAAAAATGCGGAAAAAAATTGAAATAATAAAAATAGAGGAGAAAAAAATGAGTCGGGGAAAAAAGTGGAAAAAAGTTAGAAATATAATAAAATTAGTGAAAAAGTTGGGGGAAAAGTGAAAAAAATTGGGAAAGAAGTAAAAAAAAAGTTTCAACGGGAAAAAGTGGAACAAAAAACTATGACACAAAGAAATTAGTAAAAAATATAGGAGAATATGTAGGAAAAAAAGTAGAAAAAAAGAAGTGGAAAGAGTGGAATAAAAAAATAGCGGAAAGTGGAAAAGAATAGGGAACGTAATGGAGAATAAGTTTTAAGTGGAAAGAGAAAGCTTTTTTTTCTTTTTTTTTTAATAGACAGGTTAGATTTAGATAGTCAAGACTTCTTTTAATAAAATAAATATAAATATTAATATTTATTATTTAGAAAGCCCATTCTACAGGCTTTCTATACATACCACATACTAGGCTTTCTAAATATTAAATAATATACAGGGTGTTTCATTTATATAAATATCATGATATTTTCGAACCCTGCTTTAAACTGACATAATCACTGAACCAACTCAAATGCCTTGATCCTTTTGAGTCTTCTTAATAGATATTGATTAGCCTCGACTACTGTCCAGATTTATTGAAATAATGCAACTAGATTATTTATTTTTCAGCACTAACGGACAACAGGTGTTATCTAGAAAATGGAGCATCATCAGAAAACTTCTTCGTAGCAGAAGACCTAAAAGAAGGTTCCCTCATCGGACAAATCCACATACATGGAGATCCACGACAAAGCGGTTCTATCAGTCTCCGGCTCAAAGAAAAAGACAGTCCAGTAGCGATCGCTCCAGGTACAAAAAATTTAACCCTACGTAAATCTCTAGATAAAGAAGGAGTGAATGGACCATCATCAGTGTTCGTTAATGTAATTTGTGAAAGATTAGGAACTCTTGATCCTGGATTTGTAATTCCTGTGAATGTGAGAGTAACGGATGTTAATGATAACGCTCCTGTTTTTATAAACGCTCCGTATATATTAAATATTTCTGAAGTGACGGTTGTGGGAACTCGAGTTTTACAAGGAGTTCACGCTGTAGACGGTGACCAGCAAGGGATTTTTTCTAGTGTTAAATATTCTGTATTACCGGGACAGAATTCGGATTTTTTTGAATTCGAAAATGAGCTCGAAGGTACATTAGTATTAAAAAAACCGTTAGATTATGAAAGTTTAAAAACGTTTGATGTTCACATACGAGCCGAAGATCATGGAGATCCACCTAAGAAAAATGATACTGTTCTTACAGTGAATGTAGTTGATGCTGATGATCAAAATCCTAAGTTTTTAGATGACAGGTAAGTACACAATGAAAATGTATAATATATTCTTAAAATCTTCTAAAACCAATAACTAATTATCAGGTTAAAAACAGGCAGAAATTTTGCCACCTGGTATAAGGAATTAAATCTGCTTAATTCTGATGTTAATTTATTTTATTTATGTCCTAGAAAAAACTACAATAGATAGCAAAAAAATATGTAACAACCTTGTAAACCTTGTGCGTTAGTATAAATTAATGATTAAAAAAACGTCAATAACAACAATTTATAACAATTTTTTCCCTTCGTTCCATTTGTTTTTTTTTCCATTTTGTTCAACTTTCTTGTTTTTTTACATTTTTTATCCCACTTTTTTTTCCTATTTTTTCCCTACTTCTTTTCCGATTGTTTGTTTTCCCACTTTAAAAAAATTTTTTTTAGAAGCGTTAACTAAGAATCTAAAATTCTTGTTAATACTTTTCTTCCTTTGTTTCCCACTTTTATTTTTTTCTTCATATCTTTCTACCCCTTTTTGCCCTACTTTTTATCCTCTTTATTTTCCATATGTGTTTTTTGCCCCACTCTTGTTTTTTGCACCACTTTTGTCCCTCCTTTATAACAATTTTTTCCCTTCGTTCCTTCTGTTGTTTTTGATTTTGTACCACTTTCTTTCCCACTTGTTTTTTTACGTTTTTTATCCCACTTTTTTTTCCTATTTTTTCCCTACTTCTTTTTCGATTTTTTGTTTTGCAATTTAAAAAAAAAATAGAAGCGTTAATTAAGAATCCAAAATTCCTATTAATACGTTTTTTGACTTTTGCTTTTTTTCCTCCCTCGTTTCTAACTTTTATGTTTTGCTTCACATCTTTCTACCCCTTTTTTTCCACTTGTGTGTTTTGCCTACTTTTTATCCCCTTTATTTTCCATATTAGTTTCTTGTCCCACTTTTGTTTTTTACACCACTTATTTCCGTCCTTTTATAGCAATTTTTTCCCTTCGTTCCTTCTATTTTTTCCATTTTGTTCCACTTTCTTTCCCACTTGTTTCTTTACATTTTTCATCTCACTTTTTTTTTCTATTTTTTCTCTAGTTCTTTTCCGATTCTGGCCCACTTTAAAAAAAATTGCTTTTTTTCCTCCCTCGTTTCTAACTTTTATGTTTTGCTTCACATCTTTCTACCCCTTTTTTTCCACTTGTGTGTTTTGCCTACTTTTTATCCCCTTTATTTTCCATATGAGTTTCTTGTCCCACTTTTGTTTTTTACACCACTTTTTTCCGTCCTTTTATAGCAATTTTTTCACTTCGTTCCTTCTATTTTTTCCATTTTGTTCCACTTTCTTTCCCACTTGTTTTTTTACATTTTTTATCCCACTTTTTTTCCTATTTTTCCCCACTTCTTTTCCAATTCTTGCCCACTTTAAAAAAATTTTTAAAAGCATTAATTAAGAATCTAAAATTCCTGTTAATACTTTTTCTCCCTTTTTTGCACTTTAGCTTTTTTTGAATTTAAAATTTAGATATGTCAATTAAAATGACACTATGAGCCTAGTTGGTCGGACAAAAGCTTGAGAAAAAGAAGAAATTTATTCCAATTTATCACGTAAATGTTATGGGTAACAGAATTTCTCTCAACTTTTTGTTTTACGCCACTGGAATATTTTTTCAAAATTGCAGGTCACTATGTGTATTTATCGTGTTCTCATTTCTAAGTTTATGGTGTTGGAAGATACTTAATAAGAAAAATAATTTTTCGAACAAAAATAATATATTTTACTTTTTTTGTTATCACTTATCTATCTTTCTATCTAAACAACTTCTTTCTGAATCACTCTGTATATTTATTGTGTTTATTTTATTACTAATTTATCTCGATTTATTGTTAAGTATAAATTTATCGATTCTGTAATGACTTCGTTAAAAACATTACTAATTGACTATAGGTCGAGCGAGGTACACGTGAATTCTGTAAGGTGAAATTGTGAGACAAGTATGAAGGAAGTCGTAGCCCCTATTTTCACATATTTTAGGATGAAAACACGCGGGGATAAATACTAATTTATTTATAGGCGAGTAATATTTATATATGACCCTAAGATGATCCAAACCATTAACAAAACAATTTAAAACATTAAAAGGATTAATTAAAAGTTATTCAAAAATATCGTTAATTGATTGATAAAAGAGCAACAATTACTCAGTTTAATGTTAAGCAGACTCATTAGGTTTGTTCATGTTCTTTTCTCTAAAATTGCGCAGAACTAGTTGCTCAGTGACACAAATTTAGAATTCTTCAGAACATTTTTGAATTAAGAGATTAACTCGAACACCTCAATAATCTAGTGTCAATGTCAATTGTCATTCATGATTGGTCAAATTTGTTTGTAGTATTTTTAATACTAGAAAAATAAAAAAGATATATATTGTGAGTAACATGGAGTTTTCCCTTTTGGTTAAGTATTGTATGAATGCTTATTTCATGCAATGTGTTAATAGTAACGTTAAACCTATCAGCCACATCTCGAAAAGATGATGACTGATATCCTCCACAGTATTGGTTTCTTTCGTGATATTCTCTCATGCCCTGTATCTTTAGAAAATAATCTGATTGCTGGAATTGAGTTGTCAAAGTAATCATAAGGAATCTTCTTCGTTTGAAGATAAACTTGGGCTTTCCCAATCGAATTACAAAAATTCCATATGTATATAATCTCAGATAAACAAAATAAATAAACATAACCTTAAACCTTGTTCTTTTATAAAATGGCTTGAAATGCGCATGTGCGACCAGAACGGTTTTTGTCAGTTCACACTTTTACCTAGAACCACATAGAATTACTTGAAATGGTTCAGAATCGTTCTAAAAAAAACTAAAACACAGGATTGTTAGTTCAAAACTTAGTTCCAGAAAACACTTTTGGTCTACTACGCATGTCTGGAACTATTCTGTACAAGCAAAACTAAAAACACGAACAAACCTATTAATAGCTATTGTGTAAACCACATTTAGAATGCAATATGGGCCTTATGAAGCTCAGGAATTCCCCCGATGTCAGGTAGTCGGACACGTTAGAAAACGGGAGGTTGAGCACGCCAGGACCGTATCAAGATGATTCTGGGTTTCGTTCCGTAACCGCGCCAAGCTGGCATCGCCGACCAGCATTCTTCTGTTTAAAATGCATTAGGCAATACTACCTACACTGCATTTTAAATCTGGGTTTTACTATAGGCACGTACCAAAATATTACTATACTAAACAACCCACGTAGAAAAGAAGAACCGATCTCTAGCAAAGTTTTAAATTAACTGCCTTACATTTTAAAAACGATTTTGAAAGTTATAGACGGAATTATTATTAAACAGTAATATGCTTCCTGATTGGTTCAACCCCAATAAACTTGCCGGTACCACCCTTAGGGGTCCGGAGCGTTCGAGTTGCATCCGGATGAACCAGGTAGATTTTTTACCATCCGAGTTACATCCCACGACTATCCGAATTACATCCCAATAACCAATTTTATTTTAGCAACAAAATTAATATATTTTGTGATAATAACCGACAGCGTTGTCACGTTTACTTAATACTAAATTGGAATATAGAAATAAATATTCATTACTATAAACTGGACTAAAATATAAAATCTTCTTAATTCTATTTTTTAAAGTACGTTTAACATTAGTTTCAATAGGGAAAACAAAATGTTTGTACCCCCCTAGTGCTGCCTGTGGTGGATTTTTTTTTAAATCTTCAAAGGAAACAAGCTAATTGTTATTCAGGGTTATACATCCTGTTTTCAAAAAATACAGTGAAGAGATGGCAATGTACAAAACGAGATTGTAAAGCTTTTTTAAAAACTTGTATTAGTGATGTGGTTCATGTTTTTGGGTAAATATTAGCAATTTTGGTTTTTATCAATTATTATGAAAACCGTCCCTGATATCTGTGGATGCAAAGCACGACTCGATTAGTTTTCAAATTGAGAAACTTTTGTTCCATATAAAGAAATTCATTAGCTGCTAAATATTAAACATAAATAATTAAACTTTCAGTTTCTATGTATTAAGGTCTATCATATGCTAAAAACTGAAAGATAAAAAAAAACATGTAATTAAGTGCAAACTGATTTAAAATGTTTAAATTTTATAATTCATTGTGCAAGGTAAGATATACCTTAAATTTCTTAAAGAGTATAGAATTTTAGCACAAACTGGCAACCTTGCTACGGATTTTACCAAAAATAGTTTTAATAATCAGCAAATACCTTTATTTTGAGGGGGATGCAATTCGGATGGTACCTTTTTTTGGTCAGGTAAAACTTAAATTTTTGGGATGCAACTCGGATGTTGCCAGGGGTCTATTCAGTAAAAATTTGGTTAAATTTGACCCTAGGTTATAAAATTATTATATTCTGTATGGCATCTTTGGTTGAAATTGACATTTGGGTTAAAATTTTAACCGCATAGTTATAAATAAGTTTTAACCTAGCGGTTAAAATTAACTAAAACGTTACAGAATAGACCCCTTAGGACCAAATTATTAATCGGCTGTTAAAGTCACTGGTACTAACCAGCGGGATAAATTTTACCTTTCTGGTAATATTTAGTTCATATTATTATTGCAACTTTAACATTTGGGTACGTACCAAACGGTTACAATGTGGCAACGATATATTTTATTTCTTATATATTTTTGTAGTTCAAAATAACCCTAAAAATTTGTTAGAAAATGCGGTTAGACTATGTTTTAAGTTGTCCGTGTCAACTTGTCCTTAACGTTTTGTAATTTATACAAATAAAGATAAAAATTGGGAAACAGAAGTTGAATACGTAATTTGTCCAATATTTTTCCACAGCATACCCACTATCAAACAGTTTTATAACCCCTTGATTGATTATCACAAGTAAATATGGTGTTAACTGAGAAAAAACTGCTAAATGATGTTGTTACTTTTTTAATAATATTGCACTTCACTACGGATCACCCACAGACTTCTGAAAAGAACCTGTAGCATAAAATCGTAATGGTACTAATAGTTGTAATGGAGTCAATGTAGGGTCTTCGCAAAATAATATTCATATAATCGTTTCAAATCGTTGTCAAAATCTGAGGATTCAGAAAAAACGTTTACATCAACAGGAACGTTTCCTGGAAGATTCGTTATTAAAAAGTTCTATTTTTTAGCAAACTTTGTTTATAACATTTTAATGTTATGCCACTTATCTTCTGGATAAATTGACTAACAAAGACTTTTAGTGTCTGTTAAAAAAATCCATGTTAATTTGATTTTATTCTGCTGGTATCACTAACAGTACATTTATAATTACAATATTTATACTAACAAGTGGATAACTTTAACAGGAACTTTAACGGCCGATTAATAATTTGGCCGTTAATGTTACTGAACTAACAAATAGGAAATGAGAGTGTTTTACACAATGAACTATAGAGGGCGTGTCCATTTTTTATTACAATTCTGGCTTCCACTCTGGTAAAATTTAAATTCAGGCCGGGTTACAATCATGAACCTTACAGGGATGGAAAAACCCGCAAAAAAGCCATCATCCAAAGCCATCTCTTGTCTTCCAATTATTCTTACTAATATAAGTACCGTAATTTGGGGTAACTTGAGACACTTTTTAACTTTAAAGTGAAGTTTAAGACATACCTAGAATAACTGAATGTTGAAAAACTATTTAAAAACATTAGTCATATAGGTAACAATGATCTGTTAATAGAATATTTCACTTTATTTTGTCATAAGTATTTTTTTTATTTTTTTTTAAGTGTGTTTCAAGTTACCCACTAGAATGGGGTAACTTAAGACAGCTTTATAAAATCAATGAACGGCTAAAATTATGCGTTGTTGGGGTAACTTGGAACAATGGAAATATAAATAGACAGTGTTATGTTAACGTGAGAGACAATGAAAATATTTTTGGGGGTCAATGAAAATATTTTTGGGGTTGATGACAATATTTTTGGGGTCAATAAAAACACAAAGAACTTAAAAAATGTATTTAATAGTAATTTAGCTTTAGTAAATTGCTTTCATTTCTGGTATTGAAAAAATACCTCGTTTATTCAGCGCTGTAGGAGGATTAATGCCACCTATAATATCCTGCCAGTAATAATAGAGTTCATCCTTATGTTCAGGCCATTTCCAGTTTTCTCGTATTGTTTTAATCATTGCACTTATTGTTGCGCCTTTATTGTCAAGCTTCTCAATGACCCCAGGATAAAAATTTGAATCATAACGAACTATAACAAAACTTCCAACTTGTTTATTTATTGGCTGCAGAGTAGGATGAGAGTAAATACTCTCTTGGTTATTGTCTTCAATATTATAATCAATATTGTCTTCAATATGGTCTTCAATATTCATAATCTGTTTTGCTCGAAATGAATCCCAATCATCATATGAACTGTCTTCAAGAACAACCTCATTATTGCAACTGTCTTCGTCATTTTCACTGGACTCAAGTACTTCACGTATCTTCTACCTTTTCTTAATTGGTTTTTCTTTATTTATGACACTTTGATCTTCCACTAGTAATTGTTTACTTTTCTTTTTTCTTGCTTTGGGTTGTCTTCCAATATAACGATATCCTCTTCACAGATTCCTCTACCAGCGGAAACATTTAATTTCTTTTTTGTCTGTTTTCTTAAACCATCTGTTTCTTTCCTTCTACATTCTTCCAAATATTCTTGAAATGTAGACACCCAGGTGGTATTGTCATTTTCTTTGCCTTCTTCTACTGCCTTTTTACCTGGAAGTCTCTTCAATACCTCTTCTAGATTTAGTGGAATTAATACTGCCCCTTTAAATCCACTCATGACGTTTTTTGAAGTATTTTCCTTTCCCATTTCCTCGAGACATTATTTTAACAAACGAGGAAATGTATCTTTTGGAATAGTTCTACGATTTTTTGCTTTCCATGACTCTAAAGTTTCACGCCACTTAATTTTAAGTGGACGGAAAAATGATACATCTAACGGCTGAGTGAGTCCAGTGCTGTTTGGAGGAAGTAGAATGAAGATAATGTTGTTTTTTTTACATTCTTTTATTATATATGGGGATATATAACTCGTTAAATTATCCACAATCACAACTTTCTTCCCCTCTTTATCTTGGTTCGAGAAATATGCCATAGCAATTTTTCGAAACCAGTCTTCGAATATCTCCAAAGTAAACCATCCACTCTTACTCCTATTATAAACTGTCCCCTTAGGACCATGTTCGGTCCAGCTATTATAAAGATTCTCAGCTTTATATGTCACATATGGGGGTAGAAGTGTCCCGTCCCCGGCAGCAGCAAAGATCACAGAAGTGCTCGACTTTGAGGAGTCAATAATCCTTTCAGGATATCGGCACCCTCTTCTAACAATAACTTTTTTACAGCCAGGGTAGTCTGTAATATTTGTTTCGTCATAATTAATGACAGAATGAGGAAGAACTCCCTCCATTGACTGGTTTAACTCATCAAAGTACAGATTTATGGCGTTATGGTCGACTTTGGCTCGAGCTCTCTTTATGTTCTGGCACATTTTATTACTTAATGTGACGCTTCAAGAAAGACAAGACAAAATCTGGACCTGGCATTTTGTTTTTGAATCTAGATTCATTTCTTCCAGAACGGTCAAGGAAGGCTTTAACAATGAGTCTAATGTCGTATAGTGTGAGGGGGAAGCCCCAATCCTCTGCTGCACATAGACATACTACTAAGGCATTCTGGTCAACTTCATGCAAAACAAATGGTCTGCCGACCTTCCCTGTATTTTTCCCTTTTATTGCTCTATTGATAGAGCATCGTGGTATACCAAACTGCTCTTCCGGTTTTCTCAAAGAAAGTCCAGACCTGACAGCTTCCACTGCTTTAACCAGTTGCTCATTCGAGAAATTTCGGTATTTACGAGACCCCAAAATTTTTTTTGGGTTCGAACCATAACTGACCTGAAACAATGAAAGTCTGATTAGTAGGTAGGTTGGTACCAAGATTTTATAGTACATAATTTGTGGTGGGGTAACTATAAGTTATGTAATATATGAAATTTGACAGTTTCAAAGTTGAAGTTTAGTGAAAACTGATGAACTTACCTTAGGTAGTATAAAAGAATTTAATTATTAACGTTCCACACCTCTTGCGAACAAAACAACACCACCCATGTCAACAGGGTTGCCAATATTACGAAAAATAATGGTGTCTGCAAATTGTCTCAAGTAACCCCATCGTCTCAAGTTATCCCAAATTACGGTACCTTGATTTATTCTTGAACAAGTAATTTAATTTCTTGTTAGAAAAGCGTTATTTTTGTATTAACATGTGTGAGCCATTTGGAAATCTACGCATAGGTCCTTTTTTAGAAGGACAGTTATTTTTCATTTAATTTATATTTCATGGTGAAAAATTTATTGTTTCCTTTACTTTTATAAATGTAATATAATTTACTAAGACCCCCCTGAATATGTCTCTGTTACAATTATATCAATAGTAGTTTAATTTTATTCTAAACGTTACACTAATTATTTTTTAGATACACCTCAATACTACCAGAACCTCCAAAAAAAGGATCCCTCTTGATTATTAAACCAAGAGAAATCAAAGCATTTGACCAAGACTTGGGTATAAATTCTGAAATATATTACACATTTAACGAAGTTGGAATAGAATATACTTTTTTTAAACTAAATAGATTAGCTGGAAAAATTAGTTTGTCCAAAGATCTTTTAGAAAATGACTTACCGTATCCTGTAACACTTGTGATTAGAGCTACGCAGCAGGATAATCCAGATAGATATGCTTTGACAACTCTAACTGTAAGTTTATTTCCTTTCTATATATGTTTAGAGGTTTATAATTTTTTGGTTTAGGTTATAAGAAACGCAGCCAAAGGGATTAGATTTCTACATAGTACATTTTATATAAAAGCATCAGAAGCTCTTCCTGCAGGATCTGTTATTGGAACTCTTGCTAATAATCGTCCTGGCGAACAATTAAGATATTTTGTCTCGGATCAAAATATTCTAAAAACATTTAGTTTTAATACTAAAGGAGAATTATCCTTGAAGAGAAAATTGGACTATGAAGAAAAACCGGAGTATTATTTTAAAGTTTTTGCTACAGATGGAATTACAGTAAGTAATGGAATATTTTTAGTCGAATTATTAACAATTATCTAATAACTTAAATATGTAGGTAGTAAAATTGTAAATGGATATGGATTTGTAAATAACTATTTATTTTAGAATGATTCCGGAATAGTAAATATTTCAGTAGAAAATATCAACGAATGGGAACCAAGATTCCGCTACCCTCATTACGAATTTTTTATATCGGGACAACCTGATGAACTATTAGGTAGAATAGAAGCAGCTGATGGGGATAAAAATGATAAACTTAGTCTTACACTAAGTGGCTCGTACGCTTCCATGTTTTCAATTTCTGAAAATGGGGATCTAAGGCTGACAAATGTTAAAGGTTAGTTAATTTATTACATAAAACTTTTTGTTTTCAGTCAAAACATTCATCATAGCTGAATATTGAATTGAATGCAAGGAATAAGGGGAATAAGGGAATAAGGGAACGAACTTAAATCAATACGTAAAACTAATTTTGACATTCGCCAGTGATGGAAGTTTCTGCACATTTATCCAATAATTCTTGGCACTAAGTTCAAGATGGTATAGATCCAGGGCCGTCACGTGGGCGGGGTAATCGCCCTGTGAGCGCCATGGCTAACGAGTTGTCGTTGCTTCAAAAAGAAATTGTTGTAAATTTTAAGTCTTTTAAAATTTGGGAAAATTTGAGCTGAGTAAGAATATACAAGAAATAAGTCGCTCCGGTTACAAAATATACAAAATTATGGTCTAAAATATGAAATCTCATACAATCCATTATGTACAAATGTGAGTTTATGAGAATTTCGAGTTTTGACCGGAATCTTATGTCAAAATGCTCATGACAACGAGTTGAGCAAGAATATGCAAGAAAAAAAGTCGCTCTCAGCAATATTATTCGTTATGGCCATTAAAAGTCTGCAATGAGCGCTCGTCTGAAAATCTGTAGGCGCCTAGGGTCGTTAGACCTGGGTGCCAAATACTTACCAGTTAGTTATTTTAAAAAACAACTGGACTGCGAGAAGTGTAAATCAGTCACTATTTATTAGTTAAAAAAATGGACTGGACTGCGTCAATTGCAAACTGGTCACTATTTTTTTGGTTTTTTTTTTTTTGAAGAACTATACTGCACCAAATATAAACCAATCACTATATTTTAGTTGTTTAAAAAAAGGACTAGACTGCGCCAAATCCAATCCGGTTACTATGTTTTAGATGTTAAAAAAGAAATAGTCTGCACCAAATGCAAACCAGTCACTATTTTTTAGATGACGGTGATGATGCTTTCACTATTAGTAATGGTGAGCGTGACAGTCGATCGATATTAATTTACCGACTTTTACATAAAGGTTAGTCAGTCAGTAAGCCACGACCATCAGCAAAGAATAACATTATAAAAAAAGTACTTAAGAGGGGGGGCGCTTGTAAAATCTCGCCCCGGGCGTTTACAACCCATGCGACGTCCGTTTTTCCTTTGCGAAATCCAATCGAAAATAAAGGCTAATGCTTAAATTATGGCTTATTAAAAGTATGTTAGATCAAGAAAATATTGAGAATAACACGAAAACCAATTTATTGGCCTATGTCCATGATTTCAGCTAATGAAATTAACTAATTAATATAACCACAATTACTTTAACTAAAACCCGATATGCCATAAATAAGCGTATGAAGAGACAAAATAATAAGGTAAAAAACCCTTTTTAATTCAATATATTTTAGAATATTTTTCTTAATTTTTAATTCAAATTAATTGCTTTGTCTTAATTTCATAACACAGTAAAAAAATCAAGTTTTTACTTTAATTAGTAGGAATCAGAACTTTATCGCGACAGAGATCTATATCAAGAATGTTTAAAATTAGGCCATTTACAAATAGAGGATGCGCATCGTAGGGAAGACTGTTGTACCTTCTGGCATTTTTTATTTATATTTTATTTCTTCGGCTTTTTTTAGAATGGACCAATTTAATCATTACTTATTTTGACTATTCATATTAAAATTCGCAAAAGGTTAATGTAATATTATCATATTGATAACTGAAAGAAAAATGTTGATTGCAACTGGGCCTTGCATCATGGAACAGTACTAATTTTACTTTGGGACAGCACGACAAATAAATACATGAAAAACTCGTAAAAATTTGCAGAACTTATTTATTAATACATATTAAGAGACACAAAGTCTACTGGAAAAGATAACTGTTCCATTGGATGTTCTAATCCTCCAACCACTGATGGTTTTGGTAATTTTCTTAAAATTTCCGACTCGCTGATTTCGTATAATTCACTATTCTTCACAAATTTGTTACTATCCTTTGTTTTTTTTTAGATAAACAAAACGTCTTTCTTCCAAAAACTTTTTTATTTCACCTATATAATGACACACAGACTTTTTACTTTTGAATTCTACTAATGAAAAGTATCCTTCTAATATAGTAGCATTTTCTATATCCCTTTCCTTTCCTATTTCCAAACTTTCTTCAACTATTTTTTCCAAATAGTCATCTTCGTCACTAGAATCCTGCAGATGTATTTCGGTATCATCATCATCGGAACTTTCTGCAAAAACTTGGTAAGTTTTTGGACTTTGTTCTAGAACTTTTTGACCAGTCTCTCCAAATGTTCCACTTCTTCCTCCTTTTGTCTTTCTTGGCGCAGCTTTTTGATATTGGCTTACAAAATTAACCTGCGTTGAAGACGTATTTTGTGGTTGATGCGATGGTCCCGGTTTGTCAAAATTTTCAGTCTGTTGTATAATATATTTTTAATGTCAGTCTCTAGTCTATTTGTTACAAAGGCACTCAAAAATTCGTCTTCACCAAATATTTCCGTATTAAGAGGACAAATGATAGTTCCAAAAAAAATCCCTTCAGTTGTTCTGTTGAGAAAACGCTTTTCGGTAGGCTTTCCCAACAACTTCGGCAATTTGGTACAGAATAATTAGTTTTCCTCGATTTTGAAACATCCACTAACAGCTTGATTGTAATAGGGTCAGAAATAGTTCGATCCAAAGGTTTTAGCTTGTGCGAAGTGTGAGGTGGAAATGTGAGTAACACAATACCATTGGGCTTTGCGACATCAATAACGTGAATAGACATATGACTCTCATGAATATCATACACCTATAAAACTGGTGTCCAAGAAAATAAGGAAATAACAGTGTAACAAAAGTCATTACAAACTCGTTACTAGAGATGAGAAGTGATGAAATGATACCAAAAAATAATTTCACTAAACCATTCAACATTCAGTTAAGATGGGAGGGTAAAGACACATCCAACTGTCGAGAGGGAATACTGGTATGGTATACTGATGGATCCTAAACAGACAGTGGAACAGGTGCTGGAATATATGGCGATAAACCTAGTTGCAAAAACATGCTTCACTGGGTAATTAAGCATCAGTACTCCAAGTAGCGATATATTCCTGAGGGAGAATATTGACAGGGGCTATAAAAGGCAAACAATCCTCCTTTACTTCGATAGTCAGGCAGCCCTATAAACCCTATCATGCAAAAAAATCAGATCAAAACAGGTCTACAAACCCTATTTGTTCTGGCAAACCAAAACAAGATACCACTTAAATGGGTTCCTGGACACAAGGGGAAAATAGACAACAAGGAAGCAGATGCTCTGGTAAGAAAAACCTCAGTGACCAAATTTACGGGCCCCGTACAACTCTGTCTGACTAGATGGACTTCTAAAGAACATCAGTCAAGCTGGGTCAAAAAACCAGTAAATTCATGATCAAAAAACCATCAAAAGCAGAAAGCAAATAAAGCATGTTACAGGACTAATAACTGGTCATTGCAACCTCGGGAATACCTACACAAAATGGCCATCTACCAAGTCGAACCCATCTGTAAATTATGTAATGAGAGGAAGGAAGCAACCTGTCATATTATACTAGAGTGTCAATCAATTATAAGCTGGAGCTATAACCTCCTGGAAACAGAAAACTCACAATAGGCCTTCCCTAGAGAAAGTCTGGTGAAAAATCTGCTAAGCCTGACAACACAATAATGTAATTGGTATAACACAATAAGTCTTAAGGCAGCAGTGTTGAGGCCTAAACCTCAACCTATTGGCCAAATCAATCAATATTTTATTAGAGGCAACCTATTATTTATCCCTTTTATGAAGCTGTACTCTTGTTTATATATGTATAAATACCTGTTTGACCAATGTAGTAGCAAACCCATAGATATTTTTGTTTGTTTTAGATTTAGATACAGGAATGGTAAATCTTGCTGTAGTAGCAACAGATAATGGTAGACCTCCAAGATCTTCCACCGTTCCAGTGACCGTTCACTTACAAGATTCTATAGATAAATCTGGAATAACTGCTAGTAAACGAAGTAATGGTGGTTCAATACTTTTGGCCGGACTTGGTGCAATATTGTTAGTTTTGTTGTTCGTAGTAATCCTTCTAGTAGCTTATATTTATAAAGTGTAAGTACAATATATTTTTTATTAAAAAAATATTTTTAATTATAATTTTATGTTTTATAAATAAAATGATTTGATTGATTTGCGAGTTCTCAGTACCTTACCCCACTTTGTTGTTTCCCATATACAAGATGATTACTATTTTGATATTCATATAAAAGATACAATTATACGTTAAATGAGAAAAAATAAAACAAGCAGATTTTTCTTTACTTTAACGTACTTAATTTTGAAAACACAAAAAGACAGAAATCCTAAATCAATAACCTATAATATTATTTATATAACTTAGTATTAATAACTATTTTTTAGAAAACGAAATCCGCGACAAAATCTTCAATCAGAAAAAGACGGAAATGGTTTAAAAAAGATCACCAATCCAATGTTTGGTGATAGATCTCGAACTCCAACAGCTACAGCTATGGGTGGTGTACCAAACGATCTAAGATCAAAAATTCCTAGTCCCAAAGTACATCCTGCCCCACAACCACCTCTTTGGACTACAGATTCTACACGAGTCAAAAAATTAAGTTGGGTTGATGATAAAGTAAGTGTTTTTGATCAAATAATCTGCATGTACCTATTTGTTCAAAAAATATCCAAAGTGGGTATCTCTATTTTCGTCTATGGTGGAGAAAATTGAACTTACAGAAAAAACAAAAATGAGGGGGTAAAATCCCAACCAACTTTCCGAACAGTCCTAGTAAAGTAATTGTTTAATCGATTATTTTAGTTTTTCTGCAACAAAATACATTAATAAAATTAGTTTACAAAAATTAAAAAAAAACTTAATTTTTTTATAATTTTGTATAATTTCTACAAGTATTATTTTAAAATTATGAAATATTTCATACGTAATGCACTTTTTGATCCCTTTCGGATGTACTATTTATATTAATAAAAACGAAAAAAACAATCAAATTTTTTGTCAAAAATTCATGAATTTTTTTAACTTTTACATTTTTTTCTATAACTTGATTGAACAATAAGGAAAAAATAGAAAAAACAGAGAAAAATTGGGAAAAATAAGAGAAAATGAGCAAAATAGGAAAATTTTGGAAAAATATTAAAAATTTGGGAAAGATAGGTGAAAATAAGGAAACAGTAAGGAAACATAAAGAAAATAGGACAAAATAGGAAAAAATAACTACAAATAAGGACAAGTAAGGAAAAATATGCAAAAATATAGAAAATAGACTAATGGTAAACAAAAAAAAATAGAAAGATATAGAGAAAATATTGAAAAATATAGGAAAAAGGAGAAAAGTAGTAAAAAATTGGGAAAAACGGAAAAAAGGAAAAAACAGGGTAAAATTGTAAAAAATAGAGAAATTTGCAAAAAATAATGAAAATTAGGGAAAATATAAAGAAAACTTTAACAAAATTGAGCAAAATAGTTAAATTTGGTAAAAATAATGAAAAGTGAGGAAAAATTGTAAAATACTGAAAAATAGGAAAAAATGGGAGAATAAATATGGGAAAAATAGTAAAATTTGCAAAAAGAGAGAAGAATAGGAAAAATCATTGAAAAATACTAACAAATAGGAAGAAATTAAAAAAAGAAAGATAAAATACTGAAATTAGAGATAAATGCAGAAAAATAGGGAATTATATCTGAAAATAGTGAAACATAGGGGAAATTAAGGAAAAATACTAAACAGTAGATAATACTAGGGAAAAAATGGGAAAAATAGGGAAATTAGAGAAAAATAGGGAAATATATTAAAAATAGAGAAAAAACAGGATAAAATATGAAAAAACAAGAAAAAATTAGGTAAAAAAATTGGTAAAAATAGTTTTCCTATTTTTACCAATTTTTTTACCTAATTTTTTCTTGTTTTTTCATATTTTATCCTGTGTTTTCTCTATTTTTAATATATTTCCCTATTTAAAAAGAAATGATGAAAAATATGGAAAATTAAAGAAAATAGGGAAAATAGGAAAGAACAGAAGAAACACATAAAAATATTTAATAATAGAAAATACTATGAATAAATGGGGAAAAAGGTCCAAATAGATATATAGAAAAAAAATAAGGAAAAATAAAAGAAATGGGATAAAATAATAGAAAAAAAAAAACAGAACAAATAGTAAGAAATAGAAAAATGTTTTTGATGTTTTGTTTTTTTTTTTAGGTTTTTTCTAATCTTTTCTCATTTTTTCTAATTTTTTCGTTGCTTTCTAATTTTTCCTCTTTTTTATCATTGTTTCATTATTTTTTCTATTTCTATTTTTTTCAATTACTTTTTTTTCTAATTTTTTCTCATTTTTCCTTATTCCTTTGATATTTTTATAATTTTTTTGCCATTGTTTTTGGGATTTTGTTGCGATTTATTTCAAATCTTTCTTTTGTTTACAATTGTTCCGGTTTTCGGTTGTTCTTTACGGGTTTTTCCAACTTATTCCGTTTTTTTGCTCTATAATTTGATTTCTTGCATTTTGGCGTTTCTTAGATTTTTTTATAATTTTTTTTTGAGGACAAAAAAATTTAATTTTTATTTTATTTTGTTTATAATAATTACAATGTTAAATTCGAAGAGATTAAAATATTTTCTAAATTTATAGTTTTATATTACCTATCGAATGGTATAAATCCCATTTTAATATCTTTAATATTTTTAAAGTTATTCAATTTATTTTATACTTATATTAAATTTCAAGAAAAAAATTATGAATTCGACCATTTTTCGAATACATTTTTGAAAAAAATCACAATTATAGTTTTTTTACTACAAATTTAATGGTATTTTCTTTTAAATTTTTAATATTAATATTAACCTTAAAAAAAATAAAACCTATTTTTAAATAATTTTAAAATTAATAAATAATTAATATTTCATTCAATTATATTCAAAATTGGAAACAGACTTTTTTTTTAGTTTTTCTGGATCAAAATGCATTAATAAAGTTCGTTTAAAAAACTAAAAAAAATCAAATTTTTTTTTCAAAAATTCATGGAACTTTTTTCATTTTTTGCTATAACTTTTACAAATATTATGTTAAAATTATGAAATAATTTACACATATAGTACTTTTGGATCCTTTTCGGATATAGTATTTACTTTTTTCATTTATTTTATACTTATTGATAAAACAAAATTACGAAAAATTTAAAAAAAAATTAAATACACTTTAAATTTAGGGTTTCGAATGGTGAAAATCTCATTTCAATAACTTTAATATTTTGGAAGTTATTCAATTTAGTTTAAATTCGTAATATAATTTTAAATATTTCTTGCCAATTTTTAAAAAATTCCGCAATTTTTGTAATAACATTTTGAAAAAAATTACAATTATAAAATTAATTATTACAAATTTAAAGATATTTTTTTTAAATTTTTAATATTAAAATTTAACTAAATAATAATAACTTAATAAGGATAAAACTTGCTTAAAAATTAAAATAAAAACTTGCGGCGAAACTATGCGGAACTCGAAAAAAAAGTAGAAAATTTTATGTTCTATAATTTTGATTTTATGTAATTTTTCATAAAAATCCATACTTTTGTCTCAAGATCTAAAAAAGTCGCAAATGTTTATATAAATTTTTTTCACGCCCTCTAGCGACTAAACTATGAGTAAATCAAAAAAACGATAATAACAAAATGTGTAGAAAATTTTATTTTCTACAACTTTCATATCCTGTAATTTTTCATAAAAATGCATTATTTAGGTTATTTATGAAAAATATGAAAAAAAATACTTTTTGATAAATCTAGCAACACTGGCAAACGTTTTTGAAAATTTTAATCATTCGAAATTAAACTATAGCGTATAAAAAATATATGTGTAAAACTTTATTGCCATCTTGTTTAGTAATGACGTCATTATACTTATAGCAACTGTCACTTCCGGTTGTCCGATTAACTCTAAAATATATACAGGTCGTCTCCTTGCTACCCTAAATATGTATATAAAATTTCATCTAAATCGGTTCATCCGTTTAGACGCTATCGTATTCACACACACACAGACACACATACAGACAGACATCATACTAAAAATGGTATAAATGGATTCAGGTGACCTCAAAACTTAAAAATTCGTTAAAATCTGGGTATGACCAAAATATCATGATCGCAATACTTTCCCTCTATACAACTTTGTTGAGTTCGGAAAGTAAAAAGTAGCATTCTCATTTTAAGTTACATTCCAGTATTTAGAATTGGAGCAATATTCACTCACAAATAACTTGTCAACTTCAAAAAAATATAACCATTGACAAAATCAACTTCTAAAAATTTTGATAACTATGAAAAAACCCGTGGTTAAGAAATTAACAAAACTAATAAAAACAACGTTACCAAAAAAATCCTCTAAAACCAATAAAAATATTTCCGATGAAAGTGCTTTTGGTGACACTACTGGTGACGAAACTGATATTGAAAATGAAAGAAAAAAGGTAAAATGTGGAAAACTAATTTACACTGTTAAATTCCAAACGATTAAATTTATAACAACAATAGTGGTGATACTTTTAATATTAAATATTTTATTTTCATTGAAGTTATTTGATTCTTCGTTAAGGATTAGAAATCATCTTGGATATTTTATAAATATGGTGTCCCAAGGAGAAGGTGTTAAGCTACCAATTTTTCAATCAATTCCAGTATTAATATTTTTAATTTTGGATTTTATATTTGTATTTGGTATTTGGAAAATATTTAAAAGAAAAATACAACGAAAATACAATTGGTTATTATTTATAACTATTATAGTTGATTTTATATTTATAATATGTACTATTATTTTGTTATTTATAATTATGAACGATATTTATGGAAGTCATCCTAGTATTCATGATGGAATTGTAGAAGCTATGAATAATTATTCCAATAATACTTTATTTAAAAAACAAATTGATAGGTAAAATATAAATACTTATAATTATTAGTATTTAATAAAAATATTTTGGATAGATTACAGATCGAATTTCAATGTTGCGGTAGCAAAAAATACGATGAATGGTATAATATTCAATGGTACGATACCACTTTAATTAAAAAAGGATTTTCCGAAAAAAATCAAGCCAATACTCCATTTAGTTGCTGCTCCATCACTTCCTTATTTCCCTGTATCCATCACAACATTGAAAATACAGGAAAAGCTTATTTATACACCCCAGAACAAAATTTAAGCATTTCCACAAGTGGATGTTATGATAAAATATTAATAAAAACAAAAGAAGTCGGGTGGGGGATTATAGGAAATTTAGTACTTTCTGTTTTTCTACAAATACTTTTATTGGTTGGGATACGACTTTTACAAACTGGGCATTCTTTAATGTTCATGTTTGAAGGTCATAGTAGGTATTATACGGTATGGATTTTTGGAGCTGCACCAACTAAGGATTTAAAAGAATTAAATTTGCCTCCACCTATACCTCCAGTTCCAGAAGAATTTATGGATTAACTCACACAAGTTACCTTGCAGAGGTAAAATCCAAATAATTTAGTTAATTAATTAAAACATACACAAATACATATCACCTCTGTTCTAATGGGTTTATGAAGTTAATTTTCCATTATTATAGTGAAAATGTAGCATATACTAAAAAGTAATTTAATGCTCTACAACTATTATCTGAAGGATTTTGCAATCCCAATGGCAATTTTCGAAATATTAGGGTAGTACGAAGTTTTTTTTAAACCAGATTGTGTCTAATATTATTAGCTATAATTTTTATTATTATAGTTATTAAAGAAAAACTGGGTTTTTAGTAGTAGATACCTCAAAACTATATGATCTAAATCTACGGAATATAAAGCTTCAGCTTTCCTGCACCTTACCCATTGCTTCGATTTTTTTAGACATGAATAGTAGGAGCTATTCTTTATTTGAACATTAAAACAATAAAGTCGCAAAAAAAATAAAAATAGATACGTTATGCAGTATGCATAGAGAATAATTTTCTTTTCGAGATTAAAAAAAAATCCTTCTTGGAAAATTTTAAGAAGAACCAACCTAGAATCTAAGGCTCACAAAAAAAGTAATTGAATATTAGCATCTAGACGTTAACTACGTCAAATATTTATCCCAAAAACAGCTAATTTGCTCACAAAAACTAATTAAATGTAAAAATTTCAGAACCCCCGTCAGGAACGATGTTTCTTACGTTATTTTTTTAACTCCAAACGTGTTTGAATACCTTTCTCTCCCCGTCTCTTTTCCTTTTTTTTTTACTATTTCTTTCTATTTTTACTGTTTTTTATAATTATTTCCAATTTTCCCTATTTGTGCCTATTAGTATCATTTTTTCCATATTTTTTCATTATTTTCCTATTATTCCATATTTTTCCTATATTTCCCCATTTTTCTGTATTTACCCTATATTTCCCTATTTTTACCTATTTTTTCTTTTTTTTCCTGTTTTTCAGTGGTTTTTCCTATTTTGCTCTATTTTTCCCTATTTGTATCTATTTTTACTATTTTCCCTTTTTTTCCTTTTTACTTTCCCGACCCACCCAGAAGGGAAAGTATTATGAATGAGCTAAAAATTTCGGGATAAAAACGGAAATATCCATTTTCGGGTCCACTGAGACGATTAAGACCATTTCCAGATGGAAGTCTGTCTGTCTGTTTGTGTGTGTGTATTCTTCCACGATAGGGGCCACACGTTTAATCCGATTGAACTGAAATTCGGTATAGGGGTTTGGGTTACCCGTCGAAAGAACCCATTAGTTTTTGTACGACATCTATCAAACGAAAGTGTCACTATCAAAAAATGATAGATGCAATATGTCATGGAATTTTACATGCAATATGTCATTTAAGAGCCCTTAGAAAACTCTATTCAGAACAGTCAAAATTATTTCTCCAACTGTCACCTGTCAAAAATGAAAAAAATGTCAAAATTTGAAACTTTAGCATTAACTATCTGAGAAAGTATTAATCCGATTGAGCTGAAATTTGGTATGTAGTTTTGGGTTTCCCGTCGCAAGAACTCATTAATTTTTGTATGACATCTGTCAAATGTGAGTGTCACTATCAAAAAATAATAGATGCAATATGTCACGGAATTGGAATATATAATTTGAAAGCCCTTGAAAATACTCTATTCAGAACAGTCAAAATTATTTCTCGAAACTGTCACCTGTCAAAAAAAATGTCAAAATTTGAAACTTTTGGGGCGACACAACCGATTTTTTTAATTTGTCACCATTTTTCTTTATTTTTCTCTAATTATTTCTATATTTTTCACTATTTTTTTTAATTATCCCATATTTTTTCCAATTTTTTCTGTTTTTCATTATTTTTTACTATTTTAGTTTGTTTTCACCCCTTTTTTCACGTTTTATTCTCTTTTTTCCGATTTTCCCTATTTTTACTAATTTTCACTATTTTTTCCTGCATATTTCTCAGTTTTTTAATAATTTTCAATATTTTTTCTTTATTTTCTTTATTTTTCTCCATTATTCTTTATTTTTCTCTATTTTTGCTTATTTGTCGCTAATTTGCTTTATTTCTCCCTATTTCACATTATTTTTCCATATTTTGCTCTATCTTTCGCAATTTGTATCTATTTTTTTACTATTTTCCCTTTTTTTCCTACATTTTCCCATTATTCCCTTTTTCTATTTGTCCCTATTTTTCATTATTTTCTCCTATGTTTTCCATTTTTTCACTATTTTTCTTTATTTTTCAGTATTTTTTCTTATAAAAAAAAAACCTTCAATAAATCTTGTGGTATGACTTGGAGTTTTAATTATTCGTTGTATTTTTTCTTATTTTCACTATTTTTTCCATATTTTTCGCCTTTTTTCAATAATTTTTCTTATTCTTTCCTTATTTTCTTTATTTATCCCCAATTTTCTTTATTTTTCTCTATTCTTCCCCAATTTTCTTTATTTTTCCTTGTCTCTAATTTGCTTTATTTTTCCCTATTTCACATTATTTTTCCATATTTAGCTCTATTTTTCCCTATTTGTATTTATTTTTTACCATTTTCCCTTTTTTCCCATTATTCCCTTTTTTCTATTTGTCCCTATGTTTCATTATTTTTTCCTAGTTTTCCCATTTTTTCACTATTTTTCTTTATTTTCTCTAATTTCCCTATTTTTCACTATTTTTTCTTATTATCCCATATTTTATCCAATTTTTTCCTATTTTTCATTATTTTTTACTATTTTACTTTATTTTCACCTTTTTTTTTCACGATTTTTCTATTTTTCCCATTCTCCCCATTTTTACCATTTTTCATTATTTTTTCTTTTGTTTTTTCACATACTTCCATATTTTTCCGAATATTTCTGTTTTTTAATAGTTTTTTAATTTTTCCTAATTTCATTTATTTTTACCCATTTTTCTTTTTTTCTCCATTTTTCCTTATTTGTCCCAAATTTGCTTTATTTTTCCCTATTTCACATTGTTTTTCCATATTTTACTTTATTTTTTTCTATTTTTCCCTATTTTTTCTTATTTTTCTATTATAAAATTGCAATATTCATCCAGCCTATCTAATCTACGATTCTACCGACCATGCAAAAATAACCATAGTAACCAAAGTAACTATTCACATTTCAAATTAATAATCGTTACTAAAAGAATGAATAGTTATTTTGAACATCTCTATTTTTCGTTACGTTACAATTTCTGATTGTTAAATCCTACCGCAAGCCGCGTTAAGGAACAGAATCTAAATTCTTGTCTTTGTTAAATATTTATCGCAAAGGGACGCAAATATATCATGGCATCCTCTTAGATATAACAAGATTTTTAAACTCAAGTAAAGATCAGCCCTGATCCTTATTATTAGACCAACCTTGTTTCCGTGCATATTTTAAGGGATTAGGGCGACAGAAGGGGGTCCTCTAACCCCATGAAAAATGTTGAGATTTGTACCCTAAAAATTTGATTTTAAGCTTAATTTAAATGGAATTTTAGTAAAAAAAAAAACAGTGAAGCGGGGGTACAGAGGTGTTCCTCCGGGAAACTTTTTTTGTGGTTTTTAACCCCGAAAACGTGATTTTAAGCTTACATATTAATAGAATTTTAATAAAAAAATATTCAGGCCTTAATTACTGGGTGACCAAATCTTGGCACAGAAGTGTCGCCCAGTTATTTTATGCACTGCCTTGTCTCGGTCCAAGGGCCAAGATAAAAAACTTCTTTGGCCTGTAATCCTACTATAGAGAGAGTCTTCGATTGACACCGCGTTCAGATTGTTTTTTATTATCTATATTTTTGCCATTGTTCCACTTTAATTAATTGCTCATTGTCTATTTATGTTTCTGTGAACTAGGAGTTTGGTTTGTTTGATATTCCGCTGAGCCAGCGAAAAACTGGCCTTCTTCTCAGGCCCGGATTTAAGAATATGCCACCTATAGGCTAAAGTCCATTTACCGCCCTCTTTATAGTTCAAACAGCCGACTCGGAAAATTTGCTGCCCTAGGCTGTAGCCTACTTAGCCTATTTAGAAATACGGCCCTGCTTTTTCTGAGCACAATTTCTTTTTTTTTGTACTCTTTGATTTTTTTACGAAACGTGCTATTGTATTGACAACCGGAAATGACAGTTGCTATAAGTGATGACGTCATTACTAAACAAGATGGCAATAAAGTTTTACACATATATTTTTTATAAGTTATAGTTTAATTTCAAATTACTAAAATTTTCAAAAACTTTTGCCATTGTTGCCAAATTTATCAAAAAGTAATTTTTTTTCATATTTTTTTTAAATTACCAGAATAATGCATTTTTATGAAAAATTACAGAATATAAAAGTTGTAGGACATAAAATTTTCTACATATTTTGTCATTACCGTTTTTCTGAATTCCTCATAGTTTCGCCGCTAGAGGGCGTGAAAATAATGTATATATAGACATTTGCGACTTTTATTTTAGATTTTCAGACAAAATTATTAATTTTTATGAAAATTTACAAAAAATCAAAATTATAGAACATAAAATTTTCTACAAATTTTGTCTGTACTTTTTTTTCGAGTTCCGCATAGTTTCGCCGCTAGTTTTTATTTTAATTTTTAAGCAATGTTTATCTCTATTAAATTATTATTTTTTAATTAAATTTTAATATTAAAAATTTTAAAAAAATATCTTTAAATTTGTAATATTTAATTTAATTATTATAATTGTTTTCAAAATTTTATTATAAACATTGTGAATTTTTTTTTAAATTGGCTAAGATACATTTAAAATTATATTATGATTTTAAACCAAATTGAATAACTTCTACAATATTAAAGTTCTTGAACTGGGATTTGCACCATTCTAAAGATAATATAAAACTCTAAATTTAAAATGTATTTTAGTTTCTTAGAATTTGGAATTGTAAATATTATGTCCAAAATTTTCAAATTTTTTGTAATTTCTATTTATCAATAAGTGTAAAATAAATGAAAAAAGTAAATAGCATATCCAAAAAGGATCTAAAAGTACTAGGTGTGTAAATTATTTCATAATTTTAACATAGTATTTGTAAAAGTTATAGCAAAAAATGAAAAAAGTTGACAAAAAATTTGATTTTTTTTTGGTTTTTTAAACTTTATTAATGCATTTTGATCCAGAAAACCCAAAAAAAGGTCTGTTTCCAATTTTGAATAAAATTGAATGAGATATTAATTATTTATTGATGTTAAAATTATTCAAAAAACATTTTATTTCTTTTTAAATATAATTATTAAAAATTAAAAAAAATACCATTAAATTTGTAGTAAAAAACTCTATAATTGTGATTTTGTTCAAAATTTTATTCAAGAAATTGTAGAATTAATAAATTTTTGTTTTGAAATTTAATAAAAGTTTAAAAAAAATTGAATAACTTTAAAAATATTAAAGATATTAAAATGGGATTTATACCATTCGATAGGTAATATCAAGCTCTAAATTTAGAAAATAATTTAGTCTCTTAGAATTTACCATTGTAATTATTATAACCAAAATAAAACAAAAATTAAATTTTTTTGTCCTTTTGTTTTATCGAAAATGGTAAAATAAATGAAAAAAGTAAATAGTACATCTGGAAGGGATCAAAAAGTACATTATGTGTGAAATATTTCATAATTTTAAAATGATACTTGTAGAAATTATACAAAATTATAAAAAGTTAAAAAAATTAAAATTAAGTTTTTTTTTTAAAGGAGTGTTCGGAAAGTTGGGTGGGATTACCCCCTCATTTTTTTATTATCGTTTATTACACTTCATTGGATAAACTAAGCCTGGTTTATTCTTATTTAATTAGGTTATTTGTGTTTAGTATTAAAAAATTAAAAATAAATTCAATTAGTCCATAGCAAAAGTTTTACCGTAAATTTAATACGTTTTAAAATTCTATTTATTTTTCAGACCGATAACGAAAGTGCAGAGAATTTGAATGAAGCAACGAATGCTGCACCAGCTACTTTACAAAGTAATACAAACTTAACTGTATATTTTTAATTATATTTTAGTTTATTATTTATAAGATACTTATAATTTGTATAGATGTAATGTTATAAATATTTTTTTTATAATTAATTGTTTTTGTTAATATGTCCCACCCAAACATCATTTTCAAAAGACATCGAAAATAAAATATGATTTGTATCAAAAAAGTGGTTTTTTAATTTTAGTAACACTACAAGAAGGTAGATAGAAATACCAAGTTTTGTTTTATCTCCTTTACACAATCTATACCAATCACAAAGCATTAAATAAAAAAATAAAGAAATAAATGATAATTTATTAATAAGGATACAGAATATTAGTGACATAATCTTCATATAAAATTAATACACGGTCAAGTCTCAAAGTAGGAAAATCCAAAACTACTTTCCACTATTACTAAAAAAAAAACCTTGAAGGAACCATTGACCTACCCCGGTATCAAGAGAGAGTAGGTAAATTTCATTTAGTGTTTTATTTGAATCTTCACTTTCTTCATTCGTGAGTCAGTTGTAACTAAATCTACATTAACAAAAGTGTGCCATGAAAGTAAATAGTGTCATTACGTATTTGTTTTGTTTTATATTAACAAATGCAGTTGGAGAAAATGTTAATACTGATGGAAGTGAAATTGAAGGGATGTGGGGTTCTTTATTGGAAGAATGGGCCACTAGTGGATCCAGTAATCATAGGTAGAATTTTATTATTATTCATGGTGATTAGTATTAAAAAATGCTTGTGTTAAAGACATTTTATTAATCTAGGTAAATAAGCGACAGTTGAAAAAAACAACAAAGAGATAAATAATTTTCATTTTTCATTAGCTACAATATTTTAACACGTAATACACAAGTGAAAACTTAAAAAAATTAAAAAAAAAACATTGTTATTTCATTAATACATTTATATATTTTTATATGGTTTATTAGTCAAACATATGAAGCTCAGTACAAAATATAAATACAACTTAATTAAAATAATAATTCATATCTAAATAAATTTTAATGTAAGTTTACTTGTATAGATATACTTACGCAGCACTAATGATGCACAATACATCACCCTTATGGCTACAGATATTACAGTATGTAGGTAACGCGAACTCACAAGATTTTACCCATCCAAAAAGCGCCCAGCGCGCACATCATATAGCGCAGGGTATATAGAATGTGTTAGTTACGTGTACACAGGCGGCTGCGCAACACATAGCTATTAAGATTAGCATGTCGGTGACGCGAATCCATATTTTCTTCAACCAAAAATCGCTCAACGTTAATAGAGTGACAATAGACGAGGCGGTCAATCTAGGACGGCACGCGAAACGCTAGTTATATTTATTTTATTTAAAAAATCTTGACTATCTAAATCTAGCCTTTTTTATTGTACGTTAACTTGAAACTTGATTATTTATCACTTTAGAGTGTAGACGTTGCAAATGAAAGTTCTAGGTTAGAATCCTGATATATGTTTTTATTTTTTTTTTTTTTCGAAATAAATAGAAATTGTATTTACTTTTTTTTTTAAATACACACGCTAGATTTGGATAATCAAGACTTCTTTTAATAAAATAAATATAAATAGTGCTGTCCTGGATTTACCGCCTCGTGACAATAGGGCATGTCTAACATCAACTTTAATTCAAAATCATACAGGGAATAGCAGACTCAAAATTGTTCAAGTTTTTCTAAATATAACTTAATTAGTTTTTCTAACTACCCAAAGCAAATGGGCTCATCCAGTGATTTTTTTTTATATTATTTTTTTATAATTTTGGCCTACCATAACACATTACATCGGGTCCAGCCCTTCTGAGACCGATCCTGCGGCTGTAATTCTTAAAATTATAATATCGGGGCTATAGTGGCTTGTGACGTGGCCCAATTGAAACAGATTATATTTGGCCATGTTGTCATATCGATAAAACTGGCAAGAAGGAAATAAGTATGTCAATTTTTTCTACAAACGAACAAAGCTAGAATCTTGGCAATTGTAGAAAGTAAAACGTTCATTATTGGTCAAGAAGCAGCGCCACTTTCAAAATATATTAATTACTTTTTATTGATTTTTATTAATTAATGAATATTATAAGAACAATGAAAAACGACATAAGCAACTACATTCTTTAAGCTATTCATTCATTAATATAAAACCAATAAATGCGTTCCTAATGGATAAGTCCATTATAGAAATGTTACAAATTTTAAAATTAGAAATACTAGATTTTTTCTGTTTATTTTATTTATAATAACGGTGGTAATCAGTGAAAACCATTCTGAACAAAAACCTTTCATTTTTTAGAGTTTTTGAAGAAAAAAACTTCTTATAAAAGGGTTTTGTCCGTTCGTCTGTTAGTCTGATTTAACTTGAGAACGGTGAGAGTTATAGACAAACGGACAATGACCTAAAAATGATATTAATCTTTGACCTACTTTTACTTTCTCGCTACTTATACCATATATACTGTAATATATTTTCGAAAACTAGAAAAATATTGCTGTTTTCACTTCTTTAAGATTAAAATATTTATTAATGGTTTTGCAAAACGATGACGAATTAAATAAATCTTACCTTAAAACAAATATATCCATGTAAGAATATATTAAAATATTAACTTTCTCAAAAAATTGGCACAAGCACTAATACCTGAGTTGCGCATTGTCAGCAAAAATACAAAACAGTCGATAATTTTATTAAGCCATCACTATCATGTTAGATTTTATCTAATATTGGAATATTATCATGCAACTTGTATTCAAAACCATCCTCTTTAAATAGGAAAAATAATGTAGATTTCGAGTTTAATTACCGTAAAGCCGATTTTATTTCAATAAAGGCAGATTTCTTAAATTGTTTAAATTCTAATAAATAACTCTCTAATTTAAACATTGAGGAAAGCTCAAATAAATTCTATAGGATGATCGAAAAAATAGTTCAATACCATGTTCCTAATTATCCCAAATATAAATCCAAGTTCCCTAACTGGTTTAGCTTAAACAACATTAAGGTAATAGAGAAAATATCATATCATAATAAACTGGATTATTCAACTTTTAAACTCCTGAGAGGTAGGTCAAAGTATTTTATACAAAAAGACTACAATTCCTATGTAAGATTAACATCTAAGAGAGGTATATAGGTCTAGTGCTATTGATGCGATTTAAGAAGTAAATAATAAATTAGTTAATGGACTTCAAATATCTGAAATTTTCTAGAATGTTGTCAACTCTGTCTTCAATCCAGCTAATTCATATAATGATAACAATAATACAACGAATCATCATATTAACAACATCTCTAAGTAAAATTATTCAAAATATACGAGAACTGCCGAACAAAGCTGTCGGAGTCGATAAAATCCCAATATGACTAATTAAAAATTAAACATGTTAAGCATATTATAAATGATGAACAGCATGGATTCATAAAAAATCGTTCTGTTGAAACAAACTTATTGATCTATACTGAATACTTACTGGAAATATGAATAAAGGTCTTAAAATAGATGCCATATATACTGACTTCAGTAAGGCATTTGATAAGATAGATCACGGTATTTTATTGACGAGACTTGCTACGATGGTTCAGCTCATACATTAGCCATAGAACTCAATCCGTTGTAATATGTAAATATCGGTCCCCATTTTGTGCTGTTACTTCAGGCGTATCTCAAGGGTCTCATTTAGGACCATTATTGTTTAATATTTACATCAACAATCTAACAAGTTGTTTTACTTTCTGTAAGTTCCTAATGCACTTAAAAATATACCACACTATCAGTAACTCTGCAGACTTCGCCTTAATTCAAATAACTTGAACAGATTTAACACATATTGCCATGAAAATTTTCTTTTCCTTAACCTGAATAAACGTCACGCCATCACCTTCTCCAGATGACGGCATTTACTCGATAATCAATATCTGATCCATAATTTTCCCATCAAAAAAGTTTCTGAGACTTAGGCATTTATTATGACTCAAACTTATTTTTGATACGCACTTTAACTACATTTCTAAAAAAGCCTAAAGAGCGCTAGGGTTTATAATGAGAACATGGCACGACCCACAATCAGTTCGCACTTTATACATGTCATATGTAAATAGCATTTTAAGTATTGTATCAATTATTTGGAATCCGCATTATCTCACATATATCAACTGCCCAGAACGTATACAAACTAAATTAGTAAAAATTTTTCTCTACAGAACATGATAATTTATACGTTAAAACCAATAACTTTAACCTAATATCTCTTGAAGATAGATGTCAAATATCTAATATAAAATTTGTGTTTAAAATCTTAAACAATTGATTCAACAACGATTACTAATCTTATCTCTCTTAATGTCCCACTTTATAACACAAGGGAAAAATTTACATTTTATGTTAATTCGTGTAACACTAATTATTACTTAAATTCACCTTTGCATATGTGTTGTAAGTCGTTTAACTCAATCTCTAATTCTATTAATATTGACATTGATATATTCTCTGACTCTCTTGCGAGTTTCTGCATCAAATTAAAGAAACTATATTTAATTAACTGTTTTTCATCACTTCTGTTTACTCCTAAATATGTTAATTCTTCTTGAAATTGTTTATTTACTAACAATTTAAATATCTAGATATATATCAGAAAAATTGTATGAATATTAGATATAAGTGAATACTGTCTTTGGACTCGTCCCGTTTGTATTCACTCTAAGAAATAAATAAATAAATCCTTTAAAAAATACAAAAACAACGTAAATGTTATAATCACAAAATAAAAAAATGGTAAGGATAAGCAAAAATTGCAATATTTTGCAATCTCACTTCAACGTACCATAGTACAGTCAAAGATTAAGTATACCTAATCTTTGGTACATTATTGAATATGCGATTTATATAGATAATTAACGCCATCTGTAAGATAGTTATGGAACCACGGTATCACTTACTTACATTTTTTAAGCATTGAATAACTCGTAGTAACTAATTAGCATTTAATTTTGATAATTTTACGTTCATTTATATTGATTTAGAGAGACGAGAAACTAAATTATCTCTAGTTTGTGTTTGTTTTTTCATTATCGCTAAATAATAATCTCTGGACTTCCATAGAATATCCAATGATGAATGTCTATTTAATATCTCTTGATGGACACCTTATGGATATACATTCTATGTACGAGGATATCCCTACCTAATATTAACGGATATCCATAAGATATTCTATGCTATCTATGTCAGATGTTGTAGCAGGTGCAATCATGAATGGCCCCTGCTCAATATGATTTATTTCGTCAGTTTCACTCAAACCATGCAGATTGTTCCGTATCGGAACAATGCTCAGAAGAAACATCCAAATCTCCTCATACCATTTTACTAACTGTTCCCAAGTCTTATTGTTCATTTTCACTAACTCAAAAAGAAACAGACTTGCTTGGAAAACGGTTACGACATTACTGTCGTGTTATGCCGGGTCCAAACCAACCAGACAAGACATTCATATTTCGCGACAAAGTGGCGTCAAATCTGATACATTTTGGCAACATTGTTTCCTTATTTTTGTTTTGTTTCCAAGGGTCTCTGTTTTGTCTGCATATTTTTGTCGGCGCAGTGTGGACGGTGCGCGCTGACAAAACTAGTTAATGCTAACATTTCTGTTAACACTGATAGCATTTTTGTAGTTAGTATGTGTTTTGGCAACTGTAGGACCAACAAGGCATATCAGATTCTCGAAATCGTGGATAGACATTCTTAAAGCTTGAACGAATCTCACCACTTAGTCCAATATTATCCTCACTGAACTAACAATTCATTTATGGAATAACTTTCTCGCTTTTTTTAACCTTGGTCTTATCCAAAAACGTATGCGTTTCATTTTTCCAACATTGGATGACGAGGAAAGAAGGAAATAACAACTGGCGGCTAGCAATAAGTCTTCATTTTTTAAATGTTTCTCCTGGTGGAATCGCCACATGGTTAAACAACGGATTTCCAACAACTAAATTTTGTTGCACATTTGTCCTTGTGAATAGTTTTGTCTTAATTTTGTCTTACTACCTAAAATGTTGTCGTATTTTTGTCTGTTTGGTATGGATCCGGCATTAAGTTTTATCTAACTTGCGCCACTTACGTCTCTACGCCTCTACCCCCACGTAACATACTAAAGGATGGAGTACGTCAAGTGATATATAGAAAAATTAAAATTTGTTAAATTTTTTCTAACATCGACAGTTATGTCGGGTTTGAAGTAGAAACAGGTACAATGTGTTCCTGGATAATAAACGAATAATGCTGGATGAACCTCGTTCGTAAACAATTTTTGGTGATTTTTTTCATGAATTGGCACCACAAATAATGGTAAATCTATGATTACTTAAGGAAATTTGATAATTTTGTCAGTTCAACATTTCATTTATATCTGTGTTGGTTTTATTTCTAATTTGTTTTCTTAAATTCAATTTAATTTTTGGATTTAAACAATATTTTGGTAATTTATACAAAATTTTATGCTTTATTTACTTGATCAGAAAACAATTTTGAGGCAATCACATAAGTTATGTTTAACTCTAAAAGCTTCACCTCAAGATACTTCTTCAAATGATGGAAGTAAAAAATAATAACATTAAACAAAAGCATGATCCAAATCAAATCTGTCACTATAACAAAATATCTTATTGCAACACACCTTTAAATTTTATAAATAAGCGCAGTCTTTGTCAACAACTTAAATTTTAATTATAAAATCTGTTTTTGACGTTTCGATTTCGTTTTTTCACAAAAATATTTGTGCAATAATTAAATATAATTAATGACACAATTTGTAAACGAAAAAAACCACCACGAAGTTCTATACTGCCCAGAAGATTCTGACTGGGAAAGTTACGTAAAATACCATGATGTAAATTACGACTGGCACGACATTTTAGCTGTAAGAAGAGCAAAAAAGAAAGCCGGTTTATGTGTAGAATGCATCAAAAACGTTCCTATTTACAAGCATAATTTTCGTAAAATAAAATTAAATTTAAGCAAAAATCAATGCTTATTAAAAAACCTCTCCAACCACAATAAATTACTTAACTGGAAACTAAACATCAACAGATTGCCAAAAAGGATTGTCAGGCTTCAAAGGAGTCGTTCTAAAGATTCAACAGATAATGCAAAGACGAATTCATTAATTGAAATCGACAAAAAAATCCAAAAACCTTTTCCTTCAATTCTGAAAGAAACGTATCAAAACTTACCTTATAGTAACAAAAGAAATGAAACTTACGATTTGCCTTCAGATCATACTTTACTTAAAGAAGAATATAGTACAAGTGAAGTACCTAATAGTGAAAGTAGCAGTACTACAGAATTAAAAACATTAAAACACATAGATTCATTTGTACTAACAAGAAATAAGTCACGGGAAAATGGAGAACATTATCAACAACCTAAAAGGATTAAACTATTTAAAAAACATATAAACGAAATGATATTGAAACGTCAAAAATAAATTTTGTTTTTAAATCAAGTGGTTTTATTTTCTTATGAGTACTGACCAATTTCTTCTTTTATAATTTGTTTAATTACTTTCATCTATTTGTTATTTTTTAAGGCAAAGTCGGGTGATGTTGATTCCAATATCGCCGAACACATTCGTGGCTGAAGACAAAATAAGTAACATTTCAAAAGAAAGTAAAGTAATACCAGGAAAAATCGTTAACAACATCAGTCCACAAAAGATTCAGACCACTGGAGGTAGACAAGTTTCCGAAACGGATCTATATTTGCTTGGTGCCATTGAAAAATTGGTGTATAAAGTCGATTTTATGGAAAAGAGACTAAGAAGAGTTGAAGAAATGTTGTACTACAATATGGCGGGAAATAGAATTGATACAGGTAACAGGATATTTTAAGTAAGCAAGATCGTATAGTTGATGGTTTTTTATTTTAGAACCATGTTATACAAATTTTACAAAAGTTGGACACGAATGTTACCACTTTAACAGTATGACAGGAAGAGAATTCGATTGGAAAGTAGCTAGTAAATCTTGTAAAAAGATTGGTGGATTTTTAGCTGAAATGGAGACAATTGAAGAAAACCAGGATTTAGTAACATTTATTTTAACAAACCAACACCTAAGAGGTATATTTTTTTATATCATAGATTATTTTGTATACTTTTTAATTAATTTTAGGTAGAGATTTTTGGTTAGGAGGACTAAATCCAGGTCTCCTTTGGATATGGAGTAATAGTGCTAGACCAGTAGCCGCACCAGGTTCACAAAACAATAAAGAAAATCCTTCAGCTGCTATTAATGGGGAAGGAAGATGTTTAAGATTAGCATACAATCCAGCGCTTCGTTATTATAATTATAAAGGCACAGATTGTTCTATTCGGTATAATTTTATTTGCGAAGCACCTCAAAATACATCAAGTAATGAAATTAAAAGACTGGGTAGAAGTAAAAAAATACTTAGTGATGAGCTTTAATAGATAGTTAATTATTTTTTATTGTTAGAGTAATAATTACTAATATTTTGTTGCCAATAATTCTTAATTTAAAATGGTAAATGTTGGCATAAATTTATTAGTTTAAATTATTTATTAATTTATTAATATAGAAGTATATTTTAAAAAGTAATGTTTGTTTAATATTTCAGTCATCACCTTTTCTGTAATTAGACATGGTATGTTTTTTTGGGTAAATTATTTCTTAATTCCAATTAGAATACAATTGTTTTTAAAGATCGACCAAAAACAAAAATTGATTATCTGATATAACATTTTATGCTCGTTCGTTTAGTCTACTCCGTTTTGTCATATTCTGTTTCTAAATGTATAAACTAGCATTTCCAAAAACGGATAAATAAGAAAAATAGGATATGTAGAAATTGGATTTTGTTGCTAAGAAAAATTTTATATTAGCGAACGTTACAAAATAGCCTGTAAAAACAAGAAGATTGTTACAAAACAGAGATAAGAGATTAAGAAATTTTTCAACAAAGTGTTTTTTCCCTATAACGACAAAAAAATACGTTTTAAAAGGTGTACCAATAAGGACGTTTTATAAACGTTATTTGTAGCACGTTTTAAAAGATGTACCAAAAAGGACATTTTAAAAAGGTTATTTGTGGCACGTTTTAAAAGATATTCCAATAAGGACGTTTATAAACGTTATTTGTGGCACGTTTTAATAGATATTAAAATAAGGACGTTGTATAAACGTTATTCATGTCCGTTGTATTCTAAACGGACGTTTTTAAAAGGTTGTTATACTATAAACGGACATTTTTAAAACGTACGATGAATTATAACGGACGTTTTTAAAATGTACGATGAACTATAAACAGACGTTTTTAAAGCCCATATTTTGCATCATAAAAACGTTTATTGCTTATCCTGGAAAAACGTTTGTTTAGGACGTTTTGAGGATGTCCAAGTTTGTAACATTTGTACCTTTCTTGTGCGTCCATCAAACGTCCAATGTACTATAGCGGATCTTTTTAAAACGTAAAGTAAACCCGGAAGAGCCGTTTTTTAAACGTTTTTTTGATGACTCTGTGCTATAAAATGTGTTCTTTGAAGCATTCGAGGTAGTGATCTTGAATTCTAGAGACGCTCAAACGATGGTGCACCGTTTCGGGTCTCCGGCCCATCGAGCGAACACTTTTTATGCTGTGAGCATTTGGCGCTACTAAGGCGGGTACCAGAATGGCTTGTGCGATCTCGGCCAAACTTCTCAAATACATGTAGGGGAATATTATACAGATGTGAAGTGGAAAAAGTTCTAAAAATTTGAATTGGAAACAAGTTTTCCCATGCAAACCACTTTAATTCTGCTCAGACAGACAGACGTCCGGACAAGATTTTTTTGCATTTTCGGACTCTATGAGTCGAAAAAGTCGAGAAAAGTGGGGTAAGAAATTTTTTTCACCATCACGAAACTAATACTGAGGCTTTTGGGCCTCAGTAACTTATGTTTACAACATATTTTAAACAACCACAAGGACATAAAAACCAAAAGTATATGCATGAATATATTTACAATAAAAGCTCAACAGAAATAAACTTAACTGACAAAAAACCCTTACTTTTAGCAGAAACAAATTATTTTATGTAATGAATATTTCACAATTTTCTTTTTCAGTATATTATTCAATAATTCCATTTATCCAGGAATTAATTAAAATCATTAAAAAAAAATTTTTAAACCAAATTAAAAGAGTCAAATTTTGCAATTTATATTGACGTAATTATTTAAAATTAATGTTTAAATTATTTGACTCATATATTGTGAAAAATACTCATATAGTTAAATTTTAGATAAAATTTAAGGGGTATGGCAACGGTAATATTTTCAAAAAATCGATTTTTTATTTTTGCTCAAAAGATATTTTATCATCATGAAAATATTCTTTTCAATTTTGAGTGAAAAAAAAATTTATAGGAGGAAATTCGTGCCTTGATGGGCAACTTTACAAAGAGCATTACAGAATAACGGTAAAAAAAAATTTTAACTGCATTTTTTTTAAGTTACAAAAAAGTTATGTTGAACGCGTTTTTCTTAAAACAGCTTTTTTCTAATTGGCGTGAAAAATAACATCGACAATGTTTATCCAATTGACTTCAAAGTTTAAAATTATACTTCGAATTACATTTTGCAGAGAAGTACGTGCGAAATTTCTGATTGATTAAAAATTTTCGATTTTATGAGCAGTTTTATACGAACTTTTTCACTGGAAAAAACAATATTTTTCAAATTCCGTACAAACTTCTCTAGGCATTCTAATGCGTAGATTGACGAGAATTTTTATCTTTTGTTCTACGTCAAAAATTGTGGATGCAAAATATCACAGCTGAGCAACTCAAAAAAAAAGATGTCATAAGCAAAAAGCAGTAATCGGACATTTTTTAGAACAAAATTTAAAAAAAAAATTGATATTTATAATACCGTGGCCATGCCATTGTATAAAGAGTAATAGAGTATGCCAGTGACAATGTTTAAAACATTTTATACAAGTTTGCGCGCCCTCTAGTTACACTTTTGCTCGTTCTTCCATAAATACTTCTAAATGCAAAATCATTACATTTAGTAAAACAAAAAATTATCTGAACTTTGTTTATACAATGCAAGGTTGCATATTAGAAATATGGGATTTAGGAATTCATTTTCAGACAGATTTTAAATATCTCCAAATAAGAAGCTATTAGGTTTTTTAAAACGGTCAACCCCTGAATTTTCAGATATATTTACAACAAAACTGTTAATTCTTCTCATTTGTTCGTAGCAAATTAGAATTTGGATCCATGGTATGGGACCCGGGAAAGAAAAATGTAGTCCAAATATTGGAAACAGTACAGAACAAATTTATTAAATATTTATACTACAAAAAATATCATTTGAATCTTATGCACCCTTAAGAACTGAATTTAAAATCGAGAAATTACAATATAGACGTTACATGGCCAATCATAGACTGCGATTTTTTATTTTAACAGATAAATTTTAATGTACCAATTGCAAGGATGCGTCGGCGCCATTTATTTCTATGTACAACAGTTAACAATGGGCCCGTTGGAAGGATGTGCCATTTATATAACAAATACTCCATAAAATCATACACACAATTTAATATATTCCATTTTGGTTCGGAACACCTAGTATGAAGTGTAGGTAATTTTATTATTGTTTTTTTTTTGTGTGTACTTATACTTATTTACAGATATATAGTTTTTATAGGTAATTTGCATTTTCCATATATATTAAGAAACATGTAAATTTTCTTATGTCTGTTAATAAATAAATAAATAAACAAACAGCATTATTTTTAAAAACTAATGAAATTTTGGAAAGTTCTCTTCGAACTAGTTAATTCGGTTAAAGTTTACTCTATCGTCATATTTCACGATAGATTGTTGGCGATATAACTTTTTATTGGGAACATCACAAAATATGTTAAATAATGTTCAAAAAAAATAATTAATAGTATTAAAATATTTAACTCTTACTCTTTATACAATGGCCATACCCCTTAATATAGATTATATAATATACTCAGTATTTCGGTTTTAATTTAATAAACAGTCAAAATATGTATAGACATTATATAATTTCTCTAGAGATTAGACAAAATGTGTTTTATTTTGTGCATTTTTTCCGATTAAAATTTTTGGTACCACTAGATTAATCCTAAAAGTATTTTCTTTGTCATTTAACATTTTCCTACCAAAAAATTTAAACCGTTTACCCTATATATATACATCTATAGAAAAATAATATTTCCTATTTAGCTTCAGCCTTCTCTGCTTCTGCTTTAATTTTAGCATGATACTCTCTATGCTGTTGTGGCAGACTAATTCCTTTTTTGGCATCTTGTTTTCCTAAGTATACCATTGCTATGCAACCCAAAACTGTGGCTGCCATCATATAATTGGCAATTTTGATTCTCATACGGTTTCTGCATCTTTCCATGGTACTTTGAGAAACGACATCAGGTACCTCACCCACGTTTTTAAATTTTTTAGTCCAAACTAGGAACCTTCTTTCGAGGTTATTAACTTTATGAGTGGATTCAAGTTTACCAGCATCATGTTCAAATCTGGTAAATGTTATTGGTATTGATGGGGCTCTTTTGGAGAATAAAAGGTTACTGAAATAACCCATCTATAATACGTAAAAAATATAAATGAATAAAATAGTAATAAGGGAAAAGTGTATTTTTTTAAGTTTTTGAAGCAGTGTTAATAATGTAAGTAAAGGTAATTTAAACTTGATAATAATATAAATATTTCACTCACTTTTGGTTATGTAAAAAAAATTAAACTGTACAAATAAGTTAGTGTATAAACTTTAAACGCTGTAATCTATAAAGGAACTTATTAAAATGGACATCTACTCCCATATGAATATTGTATTTTCAAGATCAATGCTAAAAATAATTTTAATACTTGAACGCAGTGTTTTTCTTCGATAGCGATTTTAAAACTACAATTTTCAATGTCAAATTTGTAATAATAAGATCGATTATGCAGCCAATTTTTCTTCTTTTTTCTTTGCTTAATCTAACCACAAAACGTATTACACGGAAAAATCATGGAGTGGGCGACATCTATCTTTGAATGTTTGAACGACTCGAGATGTGAATAATAAACCGGTTGCGTTTTTATACGGGCGTAAAGTGAACTTTTTATGATATTTTAAGCCAGTTATGCATTGAAAGTGACGATATTTTGTGAAGAATTGTTATATAATTATATATAAATCATGCCATCTGAAAATCAGAGGTTCAGTGACAATATACTAAAACTCTAAATACACACCTTTGATCCAATTGTAAAAAATTTATAATCTTTGAAAACTCTTCTTCTTTCATGTTTTTTTGGCCTTCTGATCAAATACGACCTCATAAAAACTATATTTTTACAAGAGATCAAATGACGGAAGATACGCGCTAGATACGGCATGTAGGTTATTTGTTCTGTAGGTCTGGGGGGGTTTATACTCAGTCCGTGATTGGTCGTTTTCAAATTTTGACATGGTTTGGCCAATGAGAAATCAGTATCGACGTAGCTTGACCAATGACAAATCAGTATCCGACTCATAGTACACGGTAAACATTACCAATCTCCATCCCAACAAATACTACATGATGCCATATCTAGCGTAGGGCTCCGTTTAGATTTACGCCCAGAGCGCACACTGAACGTCAAGTTTCGTTCGGATTTATAGGGCGTTTTGTCCGAGTGTACATACTTTTGCGTTCATATTTTTCACCAAATTTTTCAATGAATTGAACGTCTAACCTAACCTAACCACACAAAATTGGCAATTGCCTAATTACATAAATTAAAATCTGATTAAAATGGATTTAGACTCGGGACTTCTAAAAAAATTTTATTATCTTGTCCAAGATGATGAAAATAATTTAATAAGAAACAAAAATAATTTGGTATTATTACAAAGGTAAGTGAGATTATGTAAATTTGATTTTCAGCAAAGATTTGCTGTCTTCCTACTTTATTGTGATCTTTTGTTTGCAATTTCTTCTTCGCTAGAACTTGATTCCAAAAATAAATAATAGCTTAAATAAACACGCCACAGTCGTTCATATTTGCTAGACAATTCGTACAAGACGTCACAACATCCTGGTTGTAAAACGCACTTTAAATCTGAACGCAGCCTAGCGTATATGATCTAAGTATGTTTGGCAACACAGCATATGCCTGACTTGACAGTTGACAATAATTTGCATATGTTCTGTTGCTAATTTCACTTTGTTACTTTTCTAGAAAGTCCGAGATACAAAAATCAAAATATGAAATGTAATGTAGCGTAATAATTAGTTTCGATTATCCTTATTGTTATTAGCGTATTTATTGACTTAATTTAATAATTATAATGGGACGCAAATGTAATGTAGAAGGTTGTCAGTCTGACTCGAACAGACCAAATGATGTTGGGGTAACATTTCACAAAGTTCCACCTCACAATGATATTAGACCCAAATGGTTATCACTGTGTAGAATACCCGAAGATAAAAAATATGTTAAAGTAATATACGTATGCTCTCGACACTTTCTCCGTGCAGACTTTTGTAATTTCAAAGGTAAAAAGTATATGTTAAAACAAGGAGTTTTACCCAGTGTATTTCCTTGGGATAAATCAAAACTTGAAGCTATTAAAGCTGAAAAAGCTGAAGCAAAGAAAGAAAAAGCTCTCGATATAAAAGATGAACCATCATCTAGCTTACACACTGATTCTGAAATGGAGGGAGATTTTGAGGTCAAGAAAGAATCATTGGATGAAATTAAAAACGAATTACCTGACCAACAATTAGAAGATGGACTTAAAATTGAGCCAAAAGTAGAATTTGAAGAAAATGGAGAAGTCGATACAAATTTACTGGCTTCTACTTCTAGTTCATTAAACTTTGCAATTAATTCAAAATTAGAAGCATTAGATTTTAACAATGAATGGTATCCAGCTAAAATAGTGGAAATAGATTATGAAGAGAATGAAGTATTAATACACTTTGAAAATTATTCAAGTAAATATGATGAATGGATTTCCATGAATAGCTCCCGTTTAAGACCTCTACAGATTTCTCCTACAAACAGTAGTGATTCTAATGTAAACAAAAAAGTTGTAATTGAAACTTTTACGACTGGTGAAAAATGTCTAGCTGCATGGAGTGATTCTCGGAAATTTCCTGCATCTATTGGAAAAGTTTTGGATAATGGTAAGATAATATTTTAATTAATTATTCTCAGGATCAGACTTTAAAACAAGGCCGTGGATAAACGTCCGACAGTCCTGAAATCTAATATAAAAAAAATATTTATTTTATTAAAAGAAGTCTTGACTGCCCAAAGCTAGCCTGTATATTATACAAAATTTTTACTTTATTAAGTAGTCTAAATCTAACCTGTGTAAAAAAAAATTGGGCCATGTGGGATTCAATCCCCGGACCCACTGCGCCACTAGCGAACACTATACCCCGCAGCTACTGAAGCTCTTGCTTACATATGTTAAAATTTAATATTAAAGAAATCCGACTGTTGGACATTTAGTAATTGAGATAAACGTCCGACTGTCGGACATTTATCCACAGCCTTAAAACAATAGATAATAAATGTATAATTTATTTTACGTACGTTTCGGTAATTTGTACCATTTTCAAAATTATCTAAAAGAGAATATGTATATTTAAAACACAAAAAAGAAATAAATATTAAGAACTGTAAATAAAATTAAAAGTTAAGCATTAAAATAGAAGACAATAACAGTTTAAAATCAGACAAACATTTTTTTTATAACATTTTACTGATTTAGTTAAAACAATTCATACTTTGTAAAAATTTTATTATTAATAGTGTGAAAATTGGAATCAAAACTTTATATCGTAAAACAGATAAGGTGTAAAAAATCTAAGTGGTATCTATATCTATTTGAGAGATTTTGTATGTCTGTTTTGAAATTGATGGTATTTTTATTCTTTTAACATTTCTAAAAAGTTCCTTTTGGTGTAGTCGGATTCGGAAGTTAAAATGCTAGGGGATTAAAAATCAAATTGGTGTAGGTTGTCAAGTGCGTGTTTACTAAGGGCAGTGAAATTTGTGTTTTGTGTTTAACCGTCATATTCATGTTTATAGATTCTGTCCTATTTGTTGGAGATTTGAGTTTTGGAAAAAATTGTTTTATAGTATTCAAAAGTTCTTGGTTCTCGAGAATCTGTGCAGGTGCTCGGTTAAGTTAAGATTTTTTGACCGATATCTGTTCTCGTTCTCAATTTTTGATTATAGCTCTGGTTATGAAGGAAAAAAATACCTACCATAAACGAAACGATCAATTCAAAAATTAAATTTTATCATTTGAGAATTCCAAGTGTCGATAATAAGAAATTCAGAGCACCGAGCCGACCATAAACCGAGAACTGACACTTTCTATTCAAATTAATCCGACTGAATACTGAGTTGAATATACGTCCGTTAAGTTGGCATTACCACTTGAACATATTAAAAATTTTATTATTTCAAAAATTGTCGCCAATTTGTCGCAAATTTGTAATGGAAACGAAAAATTTGTCGCACTTTTTTTATGTATATATAGCCTGGTAATGCCAACTTAATAGTTTTCCATATGGTGCGAACTTAAGTATATAAAAAAAGTGCGACAAATTTTTCGTCTCCGCGACAAATTAGCGACAATTTCTCCATCATTCAGATTTCGGATTTAATGTTTATTTACGTAAATATACGGGTGGTAGTGCTGACTTAACTATTAAGTTGGCATTACCAGGCTATATATAAAAAAAGTGCGACAAATTTTTCGTTTCCACGACAAATTTGCGACAAATTGGCGACAATTTTTGCAATAATAATATTTTTCATATTTTCAAGTGGTAATGCTAACTTAACGGACGTGTTGAATATATTCGGTACTTGGTTCAATTCTCGATTCTTCCCATCACTAATTTGATTACTGTCCAAAATAATGATCTGAACATGTTTTTTTTTTAGTTGTAACTATCTCTCATTTATATTTTTGTCTTATGGTGCTGTTAATAAATACATAATTGGACAATTTTTTTTTTAATTTGAAAATCGGGGTGTAGTACGTTTCACCTAAGATTTTAATTTGTACCTAATAATCTAAAACAGGATTGGGCTAATTAAAATCACAGGAACAAATTATGTCACAATATATTTTAGTAAAATAAAGCAGAAAAAACTATGTTTAATTAATTTTGTTTTTTTTTTTAATTTATTTTAGATACCTACGAAGTATTATTTGATGACGGATTTATTAAAACCTTAAAAAGCCATAAAATTAGTAAAGTTCTTGGGACACCACATCAATCTAGTCCTGTTCCTACACCTCTTCATTCCAGTCCTCTTTTTGACCCCATAAAGAGCAGTAAACAGGATAGAAGAGAGAAGAAAAGAAAGTTAAATGTAGCTGCTTTATTTCGAAAAAGACCAAAATTAGAGCAATCTGAAGATAAACCAAAAAAATTAACTAGCAATAGTGGTTCTTCAGGATCATTAGTTGAGCAGGAACCTTTGCAAGAAGATGTTATAATTCCTGGATTGATGCCAAGTGCTGTTGATATTGATAATTGGAAACCAAGGTATTTTTTAAATAATTGAAATAAAAATCAATTAATTTTCTTTATTTTAGTTGGTATAAAGGAAAACCTATTGGTATAGAATCTACGATTCAAACCCAGGATGGTCCCAAAGTATCCTATATTGTTCCAGATCCTCGCCTTCCAACCGGTTGGAATAAACATCTTCTACGTCGCACAAAAGGGTGTGATGCAGGGAAATGGGATACAATCATTATCAGGTAAGAGTTTTCATCACTTAGATTTTATTTAAATACAAAATTAATTAATTTTAGCCCCGAGAATAAAAGATTTAGATCAAAAACTGATGTACTAAAATATCTTGAAGATCATGCTAATGAAGGAATCACTGAAAAAATGTTTGACTTTTCTCTAGTTTTGAAAAGAAAACGTAAAAATCCTGTTGTTGTAACTCAGGCGAAATCACCTGAAAAAGAGCAATCTCAACCACCTATTATACCTGAAGATTCAATTGAACAACTAAATGTACAAATTAAAGAAGAAGGTAAATTTAGATATTAAATTAAAAACGTCTTAGCTACAATTGATATTTTATTTATTGTTTTAGATAATTCCAACAATTTAAAGATACTTTTTGAAGATGACGCTTATAAATGTCCAATTGAGGGATGTGGTAAAAATTTTAGAAGAGAGAACCTAGCACAGATGCATGTTAAACACTATCATCCTGAGTATACTAAATTCTTAGATTCTACTCCTAATGTTGCTGACTTGGCTTATGCCAGGACTGTGGGAGAAAATTTAGATAGATCACCAGGTAAGATTATATCATTTTTGTATCATTTTAATGCATTTTATAATGAAATAATAATATTTACCTCCCTGCATCACAGAGGATTATGACTTCAGGATCGACAGCCATTTTCTAAGTAATTATTTGTACTATTATTCTGTATATATTTTTTTGTAGAATTGTACGCTTATTTTTTAATTAATATATAATTTATGTTCAAAATCTCTTATAAAAAAATTACCTTTATCTTAGGACCATTAAAACCACCACCATTAAAACCTGTTATAAAAACAACACCAAAAACTCCAAAACACTTAGGATCTGGACTAGAAGAAATGCCTGAATTGAAACCTGTTACAAAAGTTAAATCCAAAGATACCGAAATTATCAAATTATTAAACACAAAACCATATAACAGACAGGAAGCAGATACTATACAATCACCACCAATTGGTGAAATACCAACCAGTCCTTACCCAGATATCAAACTAAAAGATTTACTTACCAGAACTGAAGGAATTCCTAAAAGAGATGATTTAAATAAAACAAAACCAGCTGGGATCAAGACTTTACTTCCTGGTCACCGACCTCCCCCCGAAAGCTCATTAGGTAGGTCACAAAATAATACATTGAAAAATCAAATAATATTTAATTCTATATAGGTGACCAACATTTTGAAGATTATCCAAAGCTATCGAACAAACGTAAACGCAGTCATACAGAGAGCATTGAAATTATTAAAGGTAGAGAATCTGATCAACAAAAATCAACATCTACAACGCCATTAATTTCAACACCTATTCATTCTCCCTATATCCTTCCACCATCTCAACCACATTCACAACCTTTACCTCTATTCCCACTCATTCAACCATCATCTTCAACCTCTATTACTCCAATGCCTGAAACACAACCTTCTTGTCCCAATAACCCCCCTAATAACATTATTATTGAAGGAGGAGAAGTCATAAAAATAGTCAGAATGAAACAGGAAGAGATAATCAACTGTACTTGCGGATTTATGGAAGAAGACGGTTTGATGATCCAATGCGAATTATGCTTGTGTTGGCAACACGCTTATTGCAACAACATAGAACGAGAAAGCCAAGTTCCTGACAAGTATGTTTGTTATATTTGCCAGAACCCTTTAAGAGAACGACAATCTAGAAAATACTATCATGATCAAGATTGGCTAACAAAGGGTGTTTTACCAGTTGGCAGCTATCATACCAAAGATGAAGAAACTGTACAAAAAAGATTTGAAAAGATGAAAAAATGCCATGATTTATCTGGAGGGTTAGTTGAACTTGATCAGTACCATCATAGCCTGAAGATTAAAATGAAGATTGCAGAGTAAGTATTTTATAAGAAAGTTTCTTAATTAACACTAAAATTTTCCTTTATTTCATTATAGAGCAAAGAATCATCCGAAATTATATTTATGGTCAAAGCCTTGGCCAAAATTACCTTTACCCGAAAAAATAAAATCCGAAATTGATGATACAAAGCCAAAAATTGAAAATGACGGTCCTGATTTTCTTAAAAACGATTTTGATGTGGAGAAAGAATCCCAAAATGAAAGCTCAATGTTAATGATGGTTCTGAAAGCAGGTAATATGTGGAAACTAAATCCTAGTTACATCGCCCTTCTGCTTTCTGATTGAATCAGTTGGCCATCTAACAGGTGCTCTTAAAACTTAACTCCTGTTAGATTTTCTTTTTTTTTTTAACCAAATATGTTAAATTATTATACTGAAAACTACAATTATATTTGTAACTCTATAAAGAAGTTATTAGTAGTACTTCTTTTAATTATTACCCTTTTTAGGTAAACATGTAATGTCAAAACTCGACTTGCAATCTCTAATGGACACTAATAGTCCGATGATTCCTCAACCGGAAGCTGTCATAGACTCAGCAGATTGTCGATTGAATTTGTTGGATCACCTTGTTCACCAGCACTCATTGGTTGAAGAAAGATTAGATGATTTTGAAAAACAATTGGATATTTTAGAAGCAGGGATAAATATAGAGAAGGAATATGAACAACCAAAGACGAGAAATACCATGCAGATGCTTATGAGAGATTTGGAAACTTTGAAAGAGTTTAGTCAGTGTTCTGGTATTTAGAATTAATATAGCTCATAGTATGTGATTTTAAAAATATTTAGAGGTTCCTTATTACTAGTTTGTTAAAAGATTTTTGAAATAAAATACTTATATTTTGCGTTTTTGTTATTAATTATTTTATCACATATTGAAATTTAAATATAATTTTCTTTAAAATAGACTGGGGAGTACAAAGTTGGACTTCATATGGATGAGTTGGAAGTTTTTTTTTTACAAAAAACAGTCAATTATTTTCTATAGCATAAGTAAGTATTGTCTCTGTAATCGATAAATTTAAGTAGTGATTATTAATTATATGTTTTATAAACTTTGGAAGGTTAGTGTCATAAAAACACAACTAATTCAAAAATGAACTTTTATTCTAATTAATACAAAATAAAGAAATATAATGAACTAAAATTAATGAACACTTAAAATTATAATCACACTGATAATAATCCTTTAACAAAAAGATTATCTTCTAAAGACAATTCATTTTTCATTTCTGTTAGTTTATTCAAGAGATCTTCATCATTCATTTTATCCAAATCCAACGACTTGAGTTTCTTGATTGCATTCTCCACTATTATGTCACCTTCCTAAAATATAACATTTTGGTAATAATATGAAATAATTCCTTATGCTGTTTTTTTTTATATTTCAATTAAATTATTTAGTATAATGAGGTTTGACACGATTTTGATCGCCGATACTTAAATTTAAATAAATTATTAAGGTATATTGATAGAGAATTTATACTAATATCTGTATTTTCATCCTTTCAATCTTATTATTTTTCACTTTACAATTTATTTCATTTCTAAACTTTCCATAAGCAATAAAAAAGTTCAATACTTTTTAATACAGGTTTTCTTCCTTTACCACATTTTGTAATGTTTAATTTTTAGTTAATTAATAATATCTTGAGGCTTAGAACCTTTTTGATATATCTTAATAATACAAGCACATAAGCCAATATACAGGGTGGCGAAAATTTCGTTGCCGTGTAATCTCGGAAACCGTAAGAGATATGAAGTCGGTTAATAAATGGAACAAAAGTTTCTCATAATTGATAAAAACCAAAATTGCACATTTTTTATTTTTTTTTTAAATAATTTAACTTGTTTTGCATAAAAACTAACATATAAAATATAACTAAATGATTTTCCTTATTGTTTTTATACAAATAATAGATCAAAACTTAAATAAAAATAATCAATATTTATAATTATTATAGTATATAGGGTATTTCCAAATAAGTGCGAAAGTTGAATACTTTTTTTGAATTTATTGTGATCTTTTAAAAGGTGAAAGACGCAACCCCTATTCTCTTTTTCTAACTTTTCAAGGAGATGCCAAAGATTTTTTGTTTACATGAAAAACCCCCTAAAGTGTTGGTTTTGCTATTTTTTTACGAGTTTCAGATAATCATGAATTTTATCGTTTTCTGTACGATATGGAGTTCAAATTTGAAAAGCGTGGTAGAAAATCGATTTTAATTGAGACAGAAGAGATAATTTCATGGCGTTATCGTTATCTACGGTCAATTCGTCGATGCATTTGTTTGTGGCCTGACCACAGGCTTAAAAGCTCGTGGTCCTCGTTTTATGCTCTTACACGCAGGATAAGAAAACGGCTTTGTTAATGGAGCAGAATTAACTTTTCTTGCAAAGAAAAAACACAAGATTACCATGACGAAATGGATGGTCCACTCTTTGAAAACTTGTTTAAACCTAACCTGATTTCTAATTTGCCAGAAAAAACATGTGTGGTGATGGATAATGCCTCTTATCATAGCAGGAAATTGGAGAAAATTCCTAACACCGGTTCTAATAAAGAAGGAATAAAAACATGGCTCCTTTCGAAAGATATATTTTTTGAAGATTATTTAAAAAGTGAGCTGTTGGAAGTTGTCAACAGTTATAGGGCAAATTACGATCAATGTATAATTGAAGATATTGCAGACCACTGTGAGCCCTATCACTGTGAGCTCAACCCCATAGAGTTGGTATAGAGCGACGTGAAAAGATATATTGCCGCGTACAACAAAACTTTTAAAGAATGAGAAATTAGGAATTTAATTACGGACGCGTACTCACGAGTTACACCAGAAAAATGGAAAAATTATATAAACACTTAATAGGACAAGAAACGGCCATGTGGACACTCGACGGCATGATGGATGATATTCAACCAATTATTATAAATATTAATAATAGTGGCAGTGATTTTATTTTTAGTGATACGGATGACGTTATGTAGTTTACAAATTTTTGTGTATTTTTATACTGAATTGTATTACACCTTGTTTTATTTTTTATAAAAAATAATACCCATTAATGAAACAACTTATTTACCCGTTACTATTATTTTTATTAAAATAGGCAGGTATTTATACAGGATTATCGCTGTTAACTGCTGTGGAATACAAAAGAAGTATTAAACTCTTCGAGTTCTTGATGGTCAATGTACAAGATGAGAATTTTCTCTTGCATAGAAATGTTCGTTTTTACTGCTAAATATTTGATAATTCGTAAATGAGGTCTCATATATGTCTAAAAAATTTATTTGATTTATATATTGTTAGTAACAATGACAAAATATCGATAGCCGTCCTCTGTTATCATTTTTGTACTTTTTGAAGTTTGTAAACTCGATACATTTTAAGTATCTATGAAGAAATCCAGAAAGTGACAAAATTAGCTTTGACGGTTATTAACTTGTAATAGTAATATTAATTTAGTAACAGTGTTTTAGTCATTTATTTATATGTAGCTAATTTATAATTTAACTAAGATTTACCGAGAAATTGTAAATTTGCGATGTATGCATTAAAATATAAAATGATTCGATATACTAATGAGGAAAAAATATACATGTATGAGGCGTATATCCGTTGTTATAAAAACCCCACTAAGGCAGCAAAATACAAACAGACGTCAGCTTTTCAAATATGCATTTTATAGGATTTCAAAAGGTATAAGTGAAATATGTCTTTCGAAATCAAGAAAATCGTAAAATGTTAGACATACTATCAATGAAATAAATATACTTGCCCAGATAAATCCTGAAAACTAATCGCAAAAGAAAATCCCCATCTTGTACGAGAAGTGCGACCACAAGGTAATTTTTCCAATATTTATAAACGATTCTCTAAATAGTGGAAAGTATTTAGATATTTTGGGAGGTTTTAGAGGATATTCAAAATCTAATATTATCAGATGACGAGTAACACGTTTTCAAACAAAAAAAATTTAATGCTCTTTTCTTCTATTGTTTAAAATAAAAGCACAAAAATAGAAAATATGCAATTTTGGTTTTTATCAATTATTATGAAAACCGTTCCTGATGTTTTTGGGTATAAAGCACCAGTCAATTAGTCTTCAAATTGAGAAACTTTTGTTCCATTTAACCAACTTAATATCTCTTACGGTTTTTCCGAGATTAGAATAAATTGCAATAAAATTTTCGCCACCTTGTATGCGATCTAGTCTAACCGAAAAGACATCCCTAAGCTAAGCGGTTACGTTATATTATTTTAACCCAGTCATTTTATACACACGTGATTTGGTGAGAATTTAAATGAATCTCATTGGTTTAAAAATATGGCGTGATGTGACTTCATTCTTTTTTACAAGATTAGAATATTTTTGATAAGATAATTTTCTCGTCCCGCTTGCGAGCACCAGAGAAGCCATATACATGAAGAAAGCTAATTACTAAAAAACGTTGAGTGACGTAATTATACAAGCTGAAACTTGCATATTTTGTTGCGAAATAATCAATATGTTAGATAAGATTTAGTTTTGAATGTGATTTTAAATAGAAATATAAAAGGATTGTAAATTCTGGATAATTTTTCAGTGAAATTTATTCATTTGCAAATTGATATATAGAAGCACAAGTTACTTAACTGCAGGGCAAGGTCTATTTGTCAAAGTATTTCGTATATGGCAATAGTAATTGTTATATTTCTCCATATATGGCGATATAAAGTCTAAGCTAAGGGCTGAGACTCAATGGATCGCTACCCAAGTGATCTACCGATAATTCCAAGATTCAGCATCAAATAAGACATAACAAGGATGGATTCCATCACCAACCGTTGATGCCTAACAAAATAACAGTTGCCTAAGCAAATATATGGGATTAAAGCCGCGCTGACGACACTTATTACTTACTAAGTAGATATGCAATCTATATTAAAAAGTTACTCTCCTACTTTTAACTAAAAATCAGTCTTAAACTTAAACACTGGTTAAATTAATTTATGATTATTAAAGATAACTACTTACTGCAGTGATTCTTTTCTTAGTTGGTTGATCACAATTAGTAAGAAATTTCATTCCATTTTGATGTTCTAATTTTTTTTGATGTTCTATAGCATCCTGTAATAATTAAAATATACAAAAGAATCTATTATAAATTAAATAATAGTTATACCTGTATAACATCATCAGTGAAGCCCGCCATCCTAGCACAGTGAATTCCATAACTATTATCACATTCTCCTTCACGAATTTGATATAATGGAGTTATGGTATTATCAGAAACAATGGCAGAAACGTGTAAGTTAGCTACAGTGTTGTACATCTGGGCTAGTTCGTTAATTTCATGGTAATGGGTTGCAAAGAGAGAGAAACATTTGATTTCCTTAACAAGATGCCTGAAAAGCAACAAAAAATATGTTAGAAAAGAGAAATTAAGTTACAAACTATTTTCTTTAGTTTAGTAAAAAATATTCTTACTCAGCAATGGCCCAAGCTATACCACAACCATCATAAGTAGACGTTCCTCTTCCTAACTCATCAATAATTACCAACGAATTTGCAGTGGCGCTCTGCAAATATTATAAAAATTTAAAATTTTGAATGAGATAAAAAACCATTGTTGGTTTATTATTTAATTTCATATTAGGCAAAATAAATGTATCCATCTTAAATACCTTTATAATTGTCGAAGTTTCAATCATTTCCAACATAAAAGTTGAAAGTCCTTTTAATTGACAATCTTCTGCTCCTACCCTAACCAAAATACCGTCTATCACAGAAATTTCTGCCTGTGTACAAGGTACCAAACTGCCTATATGAGCCATGAGAACACAAGTACCTACGCTTCTAATATAAGTACTTTTACCACACATATTTGGTCCTAAAAACGAAAAATTAATAAAACAATAAGACAAGTTAATAAAATAGCTTACCTGTAATAACATAAAGCAATTTTTCATCTTTGTTGAACGTAACATCATTTGGAATGAAAGAAATGTTGTCTTGAGCTTCGAGACAGGGATGTCTAATTTGTTTGAGTTTTAAAATCCCCGAACCTTCTTTATGAAGCTTCGGTTTGACGTAAGGTACTCTCGCTGAAATGGCAGCAACCGCAAAAGATGTTAATACATCCAGCGTGGCTATTAAAATGTTCAAATTTCGTAAACTCTCTGCATAACCAGCTAAAATTGGAATAAACTAAATAAATTACAATTTAAAAAAAAATGATACTTACCAGCAACTTCGAAAACTTCATCCAGTACAGCTTTTTGTCTATCGCTATATTCATCGTTAGTACTTTGATACTGTTCTTTCAACTCCTCTAGATTCTTGTTAACGAATCGGACACCCTTATTAATAGCGTCTAAAATTTTATACTCTTTTCTTTTTCTTAATATTGGTTCGTCGTTTAAGGTAACCCTGAAGAAGTAACCACGTTGATCATTACGATCTAATTTTACTCTTTTGCCTTTCTCAAAGTCTAAATCTCTTGCTACTTTTTCCAAAGCTTTTTGCATTTTCTCTTCTATTTTTTCTTTCTTGCGCTGCAGCTCTAATATATTTAGGAAATTAATACTTTAGCTATTAATTAATTAATAAAAGAAAATTGTATTATAAGGAACATTATATGTAAACTCCAGATGCCAAACATTAATAGAAGTATAATCAAGGTTAACATATTTAATTCCCATTGTACTGAAATTCATATTACTCATATTTTTGTGAAAAAAATTGCTTATTTAATCCAGCATATTAGTCGCTTTAAAAGTTCCGCATAAATTGTGCAATTATTGTGGAAGAAGAGTAACTAAAGTAACAAAATGTACCTCATGTGATGCGGATTTTTATAACAGTTCTAAACGGATTACTTGCTGTAAAAATCAAGTGTAAACGATGAAATGGAGAATTTTTTAAGCCCCAGCATGGATCTTTCAAATTAATTATTAATAATTATATATCCAAAAAGGAAACAAAAAAATTTAGAAAATAAAATTAGCCTACTACAGGAGAACAAACAATTATTAGAAGAATCCAATATGTTATCCATAATCTCAAATATGGTCCACCGATGAGTAAATGGAAATCAAAGTCTAGTACCACAAGTAGTGGAAGAGGCAACTAGTTTCGGCATACTAATGCCATCATCAGGCCTATAATACAAAGTTCCGTGTAAAGACAAAATGATAATAAGAATAAGGTTGAAACTTTAAATTAATTATATAAAATTGGTTAACTAACAAGGCGCATTTGACAAGTTTAAATTAAAAAACAACATTAAACTACAAATTAAATTGTGGTACATTTTAGTGCTATGTACCGTCCCCCCTTAATTGTACCCAATTTAATTTGGAGTTTAATGTTGTTTTTTAATTTAAACTTGTCAAGTAGTGCGCATTGTTAGTTTCCTTATTTTTCCTAATTTTTATTTATTTTTCCATGTTTGTCCATATTTGTACTTATTTTCCCTATTCTCCTCATTTTTCCTTATTTTCCCCTATTTTTTTTTAATTTTCCACATTTTTCCTATTTTTTACTATTTATTCATATTTCTTTATATTTTTTGTGTATTCGATTATTTTTTCCTGTTTTTCCCTATCTGTATTTGTCGCTATTTTTTCCTTTTTCTACCTATTTTTCTTTATTTTTCCATATTTCCACTATTTTCCCCTGTTTCTCTAATTTCCGTTTTTTCCTTATTTCGCACTATTTTTTCCTAATTTTCCAGCTTTTTTTGCCTCATATTCCCTTCTTTTTTTACAATTATTGTTTGTTGTCTCAATTTTTCCTCCCTTTTCTTACCACTATTATTTTTTGTTCCAATTTTCCTAATTTTTTCAAACTTATTTTTTGCCCCAGTCTTTCCCACCTTTTTTTTACAATTATTATTTTTCACAATTTTTCCCCCTTTGTATATACAACTATTGTTTTATGTCCCATTTTTTTCTATTTGTATTTTTTGTCTCATTTTTCCACGTTTTTACCACAACTATTGTTTTACGTCTCAATTTTTCTCCCCATTTTTTTACAACTTATTTTTTGCAATATTTTGACTCCTTTTTTTAAACTATTATTGTATGCCTTTTTTCCTCCATTTTTTTTACAACTGTTAGTTTTGGGCTCAATTTTTTTTTAATTTGTTTTTTTGCCCCTTTTTTACAGCTATTTTATTTTTTGCTTCTCGTTTTTTCAAACTTGTGTTTTTTTGGACTTTTTTTGCTCTCCAATTATTTACAACCATTATTTTTATGTCCCATATTTTTGTTCCCTCTTATTTAAAACTATTGTTTTTTATTCCATTTCTCCCTTATTCCTCCTATTACCCCATTTTTACCCTTTTATTCTTTTTCTAACTTTTTTCTTTCTCTCCACTTTTTTCCCTTTTTCCCTATTTTCCCCACTTTTTCCTTTCATTTATTGCATCCTTTTTTTATATTTTTTCCCCGTTTACTTTCGCTTTTCTCTATTTATCTCTATTTTTTATATTTTCTTTATTTTTCCCTGTTTGTTCCTGTTTTCCCATTTTTTTCCTAAAAAATCAAATGAGAGAAAATCCGATATATACCGAAGACGTAACAGCCTCTATACCTTTATACCGTGTATATGTTGTTAAAAAAAGAAATATCACCCTGTATAGGGAATTTTATAAATTAAAAAAGTTATTAAACTGGTGAAGGTAAATTTTGGTAAGATTGCAATTGGAAGAAATTGGGTTATATGAGGATATTTGAGAAGTAATAAATGGAGGAAAGTAGGAAGAGATTTGGTTAATAAAAAAATTTTGAATTTTGGAAGGTTTAGATCCGGGTTGTGAAGTAAAGAACAGGGAATAGGAGGCAAATGACAGGATAAACAAATTTTATATATTTTTGTATAATTTTGCAATGTTTATTATTTTTTTGACTAGAACCCAACCAAATTTGAGATAGTGTAAATATCATTACAATATAGATATTACTTATTCTATGTAAGCCATTCTTTTCCAACTTTTTCGTCCTCTTCTACCCCTTAAAATCAAAATTTCGCAAAATCCTTTCTGAGTGGGTGTCTATATTATGAACAGAAGATAATATCAAAATTTCTAAGTCTCTGGGTTAAGCAGATTTTGCTGTGCGTTGATTCTCTGTTAGTCAGTCAGTCAATAAGTCAGGACTTATATTATAGATTTAAGTGCGTGAACATTATTTTTTAAATAAAGATTATTATGATTATGAATTTAAAATAAGGTTTCATCTTACCATTTAATCCTTCATCAAAAGAACCCTTAACAAAATATTCTCCTCGATCGACCAAATCAAAATCTAGAGTTTGCTCTATCATACTTTGATAATTTTCTAATTCAGAAACAACTTCCCCTAAAGGTTCAATCAGTGCGGCATTTACAAACTTATTGTTCAAATTTCTTAACAATCCGACTATATTTGGCACGCTAGTGACAGCTTGATAGACTTTATAGCAATCTTGGAGATTAGCTCTTTTGCATGACATCTTTTTCGCTAAAGGTATGAGATCAATAACGCGAGGTAACCAATCTTTGGAAAGTTGAGTTCGTATTTCTGAATCTTGAAGTATCGCTTCAACAATATCTAATCTTTCGTTAATGGAATTGTAATCTTTTAATGGCTGTTTTATCCATTGATCCAAGAGACGGCTACCTTGTACGGTAACACAGTTATCCAAAATTCCTTTCAGACTTAAACTTTTTGAAGATTGTTGATTAGCGACGTTGGCGGTTCTTGATGTGGTTTTTGGTAAAACGTTTAATGAATAGAGAGCTGCATTATCTAATCTTACAAATCTAAAAAAAAAAAAATTAAAAAAGCTTCCATAATAAAAAAATATATTAGTACCTATGACTATCAATTGTACTTAATTTAAATTGATTAAAATTTTTTTCATCTCCTGTTAAATTAAGAAATTTTATTAACGCCTGTAAACATCCCATTGCATTATTCAAGTTTAACTCTTTGCAAGCGGCAGAGTTCCTCTGATGTTCTTCGGGAAAATATAAAAGTCTATTTAGATCCTGCTCGATGCCATTTTCAGTAAAATCGGAACTTTTGACTTTAGCTAATAATATGCCATTTCGTTCTAACAAACTTTTTATCGCAACCAAATCGACTGAATCTCCTAACGGCACGATACACTCCTTGGGACCTATTTGGGCAACTAAACCTTCAAGTTCTGAGAATGAGTCATTGTCGTTTATTTCACATACTTCAAATTTCGCTTCTGTGATGTTGATACAAGCGATCGCCAATAGCTAGAAAACAATAAAATTTGTAGTGATTGATTCCAAATAGAAAATACTAAAAGAATTGCTTACTTTATTTTCAACTATTTTTACTGCAATAACGCAGTTAGTAAAATTAATGTTATCATTTTCAAATAACAAATCTTCAAATTGCGTTAAATTTCCAGGAGAGCCTTTATATTCCAGATTCCAATCGTTGTTCTTTGATGATGTTTTTACATAAACTTCTACTCTGTACTGTCTGATTAGAAGCAATTCTCTTAAAATCGATTCAAATTGGGCTTTATTTAAACATACGTAGCTCAATTTCGGTTCATTGCCCATATATTTTACCAAGGAACAAAAATAATCGACAGCAACGGCTGTATCATCGCCGTGTATTGTGTAATAGTCTGTTCTGTTGAAAAAACGTATGGTAGATGCAGATTTCTTAAAAAGAAAAGTATATAAGTACTATTATAAAATTACAGGTTTTTCAATTTTACAAAAATATCAAAAACGATACCTACAAGGGAAGAAAAATAGATTTTTTTCATAATTTTCATTTTTCTTACAAGGTTCAAAATATGACAATTATTTTAAGCTTAGATTATTTTAAAATACAGAATTATTATTTAACATTCAAAAATAATATGGATAATCAGATCAGAAATTATCTAAAGCGGTTTTTGTTTAGATTAATAGAGATTTACTATGTTAATATGTCAAGGTTAATTTTAAAAACATAAGTACGTGTTGCATTTTAAAGATACGAAGAAGAAAAATATTATAATAAAAATGATAAGGTTCGATTATTGGATAAATGCACTTAATGAAAATAAATGCATTTCAAGAAAATTTGCAGTCTAGAAAAACAATAAAAGCCCTTTTTTAAAGAAAGTCATCATTAGTACTGAAAATTGTATGCGACCAATTCTATATTAAAAATAATATACATACACATCAGTTTAGGTTTAAGTAATAAGTGCATGTTACATTTACTGCGTATTATAATGGATTTTTATCATGTTATTGAAATTTTTAGTATTGTTTATAAATCGAGATTTATAGAATAAAAAGATTAAATTATTGCAATTTAAATTTTTATAAAAAGTCTGATAAGAAAAAATATTGCACGGGGTAAAAACATATGATATTTTTAGTACTTCGGCTCGAAAAATTCACTTTAACAATAAACACAAGAACTATACGCAACACGAAATTTATGGACATATGAAGACATTTTAGTCTTTTAAACAGACGTAATCAGAATGTCATTTTTCTTGAAGAAGTATTGTAAAGTTAGTGACTTATAACAAAAGTGACCTGCAAAAAAATATAATAAATCGGTCAAGTGCGTGTCGGACTTCGCACATTTAGGGTTCCGTACCGAATGTAGAATATAAGCCAGCTGTGCAGAGTCAGGATTCTTAAAGGACTTTAAAATTTTAATCGAACTAATAAGTCAAAAATACTTGGTAAAAAGATTTAAAGAAGTTAAAAGAAAAATTACCTGGCGCATGTGTGTTCGACGAAGAAAGAAAAATTATGAATATCACAATCCACATATATACTTAGATATATTAACAAATTTTCAAATGCAACGAACAAATTTGTTAATATCAGCGTAACCGACAAAGATAGAAAAAAATTATAACATGAAAAATGCGTTTTTTAGTAAAACTAATACGATTGCACAGAGAAAAATAATAAAATATCGAATATCACAATTGGCATAAATACAAAGGTACGGAACCCTAAAGATGAGGGAATGTTAATAAAAAAATCATATTTATTGATATATTGGTATTTGTTGGTAAAATATATATAACAATAAACATTATCATCAAATTTCAAGTTCATAGGTCAATAGAAAGATAAAAAATACTTCGGAACAAAATTTTGTAAAAAATGCTGACTTCTCATACCTACGTTTTGCAATATTTTAAAAAAAAAAATATGGCTTTTATTTACTCAATGAGTTCCAAACAACGATACGTCACTTGATGGGGTAGGTCAAATTTTTTTTTCAGCGCCCCCCTTTAGCTGTATGGAAGATTTAATTTACATGGCTTTGGATCAACAAAATGTAATTGAGAGTACAAATTTGAAAGAAGATAGAGAATTCAAATACAGACAACGTTTGAAATGTTGGCAAATATGATGAAAGAAATGCAAAATAATAGAAAGGAAGACAAAGAAGAACGCCGAAGAGAAATGCAAGATATGGGAAAGAAATTGGACAATAGTCAAAAAGAAATGCAAGATATGGGAATATGGGAAAGAAATTGGACAATAGTCAAAAAGAAATGGGAAAGAAATTGGACAATAGTCAAAGAGAAATGGGAAAAGTTATTAAACAAGAAATTAAACAAAATTAATTGGAAATGTTTAAAATATTAGAAGAAGTGAAGAATTATACAGATAAGAAAATAGAAGAAACAAAAAAAGAGATAAGAATAGAAATGATAGGAAGAATAGTAGAAGTTGAGAAATTACAAGATGAAAAATTTAATATACTTCAAAGAAAAGAGCATAATTTACAGAAAATAGAAGAAGAAATAGAGAAAGTAAAATTAGGGGAACAAGATAATGCAGAAAATAAATGATTAAATACTATTACCGGAATAGATGGGCAAATAGAACAAAATATAAAGGAGGTAGAAGAAAAGATTATGGAAAATACTGAACAAAAACTAGAGGAAAGTTAGAAAAATTTAAAAATAATAAGTGATGAAATAAATAAAATAAAAAAATCAAGTAAATATAAATAACACTAATAATAGAAGAAAAGAAGGATTTGACCAAGAATTGGATACAATAAGAAGAAAATTAAACAACTACAAGAAGATTATCAAAAAGAAATAGAAACATTTATTTAAAAAAAAGGAATCTGAAAAAAAGAAACAAACATTGTGAATAATTACATGATGACACATGGAGAATATAAATTTGAAGGAAATATAAGAAGAATTCATCCGAAAATTATAAAGAATAAAATAAAAAATGTAGATGATATAAAGAAGATGATAAGAGAGAATTTAAACAATCAAGCATTAATTTGGTTTGATAATGTTGAGGAAGATATTTTTCATTTATTTAGGCGCTGTTGAACCCAACCCAGTGGATTTACTATTTCAATATATTGGAAAAAACAGATAGAATAAGGTAATAATTAAGAAAAGATTAAGATTTCGAAAAACGTTATTGTGAATTATCAGAATAAAAATTATCCAGATACGTACAAAGTTTGGTTTAATTATGGTATTAACAGGGAAATTTTATTGGAAAATACTAAAATTTAAATTATTTGAATAATTAGAACACATTGAAAAGTCTACAATAGGAAACGTACTTGACATCATAAATACCAGATAATCCAGCGTGAATCCTTACTGATATCTTTAAATAAATACACTAATTAATCATTCTTAGAAATAATCGGTTATGCTAATTAAAAAATTATTACATTAATATTGAAAAAACATCATGTATTTGTCAATATTATCAAGTATTTACTGATTAAAATAACGCATATTTTTTCAGACGATGAAAGAAGTTAACTATGAATTGTTAATTAAAACCAGTTAATTTTAATATTCATATTGGTTATATTAATATCTTCTTTTTCTATTTAATACAACAATTAGATGAATGAATGATTGAAATGTTTATTTAACTTTTACTACTAAAATATAATACTTATACACAAAAAGATAAAAGTTTACAATTAAAAACACAATGACATCAGTAAATTTGAACTATTTGACAAATATTCTACACTCATATTGAAGTTTTAGATTTACCGGACACGGTGGCCAGGTTGGTTAGGGCACTGGCCTTTATACTTGGTCATTGTTTGGGTCGTGGGTTCGAGTCCCATGAATATCAAGTGGAATTAAAGTCAGATAAGACTTTGGGCAAGTGCAAAAAGGTATTTGTGTCATGCGCAGCTTCATTCGCGCCGGTAACCAGGCCGGATGAGATCGGATATCTCGTGGAACTGATAGGGGTTGGTGGCACAATTACACACTTGCTAGTCGGTAGATCACCTGAATGACAAAGGCATAGGGTGAATGAGGACCGTGGTTCGGAGTCCACGATAAGCTGTAGGTCTCGTCCAGATTAGCCTTAGTAGCAGAAAAGAGACGTTAAAATTACAAGCAAAGCAAGTTTTAGATTTAAGCTAAAACCAATAAATACACGAATCTCTCAATTAGTCGTATTAACTCCAGATGTACTGAATTATTCGTTAAATCAAATTAAATTAATACAAATTCCATCATTTCACGAAGAGTAAAAATTTTAAAAATTAGAATAGGAGGACGTTTAAATAATTCTCATTTAGAATATTCTCAAAAACACACAATTATATTACCATAATTTGATTTTTAATACACGAGCACCGTAAGAATTTTCATGCTGAAAATCAGACTCATCGATGGAAAATCTTCTGACAAGGGTGTTATTCGTAATTGTTTATATTTATGAATGTATTCATTTATTATATAACAAAACTTGTAATTTAAAGTTTATTTAAAATTATTATCAACATTTAACATCATACTAACGAGTCATATTGCATCTTCATTAAAGAAATTGAAAATTTCTGATGATAGATTCCAAATCATTGATAAAAAGTATAAAGAAAAAAGCCCTCTATGTATATAATCAAGTAATTTTACTCTAGGAACTTAATAAAAAGAATATTTATTCAATTAACTTTATGAATTCTTATTAGTATAAAAACGACAAAATATTATAAACTGATTTTGATTGTTTAAGAAATCAAAAAACCCATTTGCACAATTCAAATACGAGTAAAGTGGTTGCAAAATTTTATTCAGAACTGTTTAATTGAGTCTGTTCTCCTTATTCCATAATTAAATTAATGAATTGTTGATATAACTTGGGGTCAGTGAGATAAGTTCTTATACATATAACACCAACTAAATCAATCGCAGTCAGTATAGGTAATGTCGTGCAAAAAACAAGTGGTCTGAAACGGAAAAAATTGTAAGTAACTATTTCTTTTGTTTTTTCTCTTATAGTTCAATCTTTTTTATTGGAAGTAAGGACAATTATTTAACTATAAAATTGATTTAAACTACATTTGTTAAATAAACGGATGTCAATCTTACACATGTAGATGGTGTTTCTAAAAATAATTTTTTTGTTTGTTATTGGATAGACTTTTAACGAAGATTTTAGGAACTTTTTATTTTGTAGGGTTGATTTAATTAATTTAAAATTTTTCTACCAAGATCTCGCAGTGTTTTTATTGCAAAATAAATCAATGTTTATTTTGCAATACTTCAGTACTTCAACATATACATTTATACAGATTAAAAATTGAAATTCCGCTTATACACTACATTTTTAAGATATAGTAATAAAGGAAGTAAAGGCGAGTTTAAACAGCAAATAAAATAAAACAAAATAAGAAAGTTAAACATGCGTTCATAACTTAAAATAAGAAATAAGAATTAGTACAAAAGATGACCAACTTTTTACCTTATTTTATTTTAATTTGTTTGGAAATCGAAAATACGCATAACCCAAATCTTTTCTGCTGGTTGGGATACGTTTATTACATAAAAGCTGTGATTTGATTGGTTCATTCTTCTTTTATTGTAGTCATCTGTATAAACCATTGTTTTTTGCCCTTAGGCAGAACAAGGTAGAACGCCACAAAATATAATTATCCATATTGGGCATATTGGGACAAGATCATATTTGGACGATTTCTCGCCCAATATAGCAACTAAAAATCTGCGGTTTTTTCATGATATTTAAAATATTTATTAAAAGAGCGTGCCTATGCTACTTTTTTCAAATGTATCGTATCAAAAATAATTTAAAAAAAGTGCTACAAACGCGCTCTAAAGAATCAAATACAGAATGAATTGGTGAAAATCGCAGCTTCCTATCTTTAATATTAACGGAGCACTCGTCCAAAAGTCCAAAAGCCTTTTCAGACAAGATAACTTATTGGCGCCTCTTAAAAGCACCTTAAGGGACGTTATTAAAACCTCGTTTTAATAATTTTGTATATGAAAATAGTGCATTTTTTTCATTTTGTTATTGCATGTCGGAACAATGAGAAAATTAAATCGTTATAGAGCAGAAAATTGGAGAATAAATGATTCTCAATATATCTTTTTAGAATAACGTTCAATTTAACATCTGTTTTTTAATGCTGATGAGGTAAATCTAAAAACAAGGTAAAGTCATTTTTACCTATGTTTTTATACTACTAAGAATTTTTAGATGTAACTTCAAATGGATTAAAAAATATATGATAAATACTCCACATTTTGACATTTTTAATTTTACTATGTAGATTTCTTTTATATTTTATTGTAATCTTTTAACATTCTTCAAATAATAATTATTCTATTTTTTCATAATTGTGACAAATGTGCTGAAATTGAAACGTACATATACATCATAGACCAGTATAAGATTTCTAATAAACATTGTAATTATATTATTTTTTCTACTGTTATTATTTGTAACTTTACCAAATTTTGAAACGCGAGTGAGATTTTTTGTTTGATAAATTTAGTAATAAATTTTGATCCTTATTCCATCATGTATAAATCGACCGATACTGCTATACTGCTGTCCTTAGTAAAAGAGTCGTAAGCACCATCCGACGTTACCAATTTTTTTCAAATCGTTTTATTTTTTACAGAACAATTAACGCACAAACGTGACGGAAATTTTTAACAGTAGTTATGTATATTGTGAAGAAAAATTCCTGAAAATATCATCAAAATTTAAGCATTATTTTTCCTGTAAGAAATAAAACAAATTGGAGAAATTTGGAACAGTCGGATGGCGCTTATGATACTTTTACTTAGGACGGCAGTATAACATATCGGTATACCGCCCTCTCGGGTAAATTTCACTTTTAAGTCGCTATATTTAGCCAATGCAAACATTTTTAACAGATTACTATGTCTCCTTAACTAGATATCGTACATACGGGAGAGACTATTCGCGGAGCATTTTGACAGCCGATTCTAGCGTTTTCCGTGATCAAAACCTGAACTATTGTCCCTGTACATTTGTTCAAATTATTATTACGACATTCGTTGTTAAAAGTTAGACTTTGTTCAATTAAGCATTTTTCCGAATAAAGTCAAAAAAAACGAAGAAGATCTAACATTTTCCAAAATGTTAACAACAATACCGAAAATTCGCTAAAGTCCAGCATAAATTTGCTATATCCTGAGAAAAAGGTGGATTAGAGCAGTAATCAACGGTTCTGGCTAGGAACTAATGTACCAATTGTGATACTTTTTGGTATTTTTGAATTTTGCACCTTTCAAATGGAGAAAGGATAAATTCGGATTACAATTAAGAATTAACCAGTGGTTAAAGAGTCTTAACAAAATGACCTGAACAAGAGTTGGAATGTAATTAGGATTTGGGATTCACCGGGACCCACTATAACCACCTTTGTTGATAACACAACTAACCTAACTTATAGGCAAAATTCAGGCAACCAAACTACAAAACAATGTTGATTAGATCAAAAATTGGATTACAAGATGGAGAATCAAGTTGAATGAAACAAAATCAGTTCATATAAATAAGAGAGACCAACATCCACAAATTAGAATAAATAATGATCAGATACCTTATGCTAATACATCAAACTTTTACATATTACCTTAGATGCAAGGCTGCGTTGGAAGTCTGTCAAAAAAAAAACGAGAATAGTTTGAAATCAAGTTTAACCCAATGTGTATTGGGATGTAAATTAACTACTGATATACAATAAATTGATGTTAAACAAACGAGTCCTGAAACCTGAAAAAACCTTTTATATTCAGCTTTGAAGCCATACCAGAGAAAACATAATCCAGATCATACGTTTCCAAAACAAAGTATTAAGAAACATAATCAATGCTCGAAATAGTGGCCTCAATTGGGATCTGGAGATTGACAATCATCAAGTGTGCCAACTAATTTTTTATATTGTATTTAGAGGACTATATGATGTAACTTCAATTAAAAAAAATGAAGCTTTAGCTGCTGAGAGGGAAAACTATTGAAATTTGTTTCAACGTAGCAGGAACATACTTGCCTCTTACGTTTATATTTCCGCGGAATCGAGCAAACGAACAATTGATAAATGATTATCCTCCTGGAGTTACAGTTGAGTATAACTCTAATAAATGGATGCAGTCTACCATATTCTTTTCCTGGTTCAATATGTTTGTTTTATGGAGTCGTACAACTAAAGAATCGCCAGTTCTCCTCCTCTTGGATGGACATTTCACTCATACCAAGAACATTAAGGTGATTGACTACGCAAGAAACAACGGCTTTATCTTTTTGTGTTTTCCACCACACTGCACTTATCAGCTACAAACCCTCGACGTTAGCTTCATGAGGTCGTTTAGTGTATTTTATGACCAGGAAGTTTCTTTATGGCTGAGAACAAATCCGGGTCGTGTTGTGACACATTTTCAAGTTGCTAAACTATACGGAAATGCTTTTTTCAGAGCTGCGACAATGACTACTGTAAATGGTTTAAAAAAATTGGTGTCTGGCCAGTTAAGCGAAATGTTTTCAACAAACACGACTACGCTCCGTCGGAAACAACTGGAAGGTCTGTTCCTATTTCACAAAACCAAGACCAGCCTAATCCTATTGATTCAAGTGAAATGAAGCCATACTTAACATGTCTGTTCCTGCAACAAAGCAGGACCATTTAATAATAAGCCCTGTAAATATCACATCGTAACTGTCCTTAAAGTACTGTGGCAGTGGAAACAAAACTTGAAAGAATCAATTGATAAACCACTGAAAATGGATATATTATTTTTTAAGTTGATTTTTTTTTAAATTTCTATAATTTTAATTTTATGATTAGGTCGATCAAGTTATCACCTACATGAAGATTCATGTACCACATATATATTATTTCTACAAATATTTTCTTTTATAAATAACGAGCTTGTACTTTAATCGTTTGTTCAATGATTTTCTTACATAACATTCTTATTATGATTTTTACATTAACATTATTCGCTTGTTGAATTTTAATCTACGTTTCAAATGTATTTACAAATAAAATACAATCAACTCAAGAGTAACTTGTGCCACATTAAAATTTACAGTTAAAATGTGTTTATTTTATCGAATTTGAATTTTCTATCTGCTAAGAATGATTTAAATATGAGTATGGATATTATTGGTTTTTTTAGTATTTTGTATTAATTATTTTATTACCCAAACCGTTCATTTTAAGAAAGATTATTATATTTTCATTAACGAAACAATAAGATAATATTCCATGACGCAACTTAAAAAAATATCTACAGAGTTCATATGTCAATATAAACAAATTCCGAGAGAACTAATAAGTCGTATAAATAATCAGAATTCGGTTTTATCATATATTTTTTAAATAACAAATTTTTTGACAAAAAACTGGCTACTCGCATATTGGAAATACAAATTTCACAACGATATTTTTCTATAAATTTATATGGAAAATATAAACAAACAATATTTGATAAAATGATTTTATGAAAATTACTTTCAGGAACAAATTCTTGCTAGAAACATAATTTTGCAATGTATCCATTCCAAATTAATGATTTTTGTTGTTCTTTTTTTCAGAATCACTATGAAAACACCGGTTCTGATTTTAACAGTACTGGGATGCTCTTGGGCAGTCCCCAACGGGTACTACCATCAAGAATACAACTACAAAACATCATCATCTGCATTTAAAAATAATGAACTGCAACATAAAACTGATGATCAAGGTAGAAATATATATGAAATATTTATTCTTCCCTAATATTCAAATAATTATTGTTATTTTTAAGGTTATTACAAGAAGGATGGAGATCTTGAAGGAAGATACAAACCAAAAATTGATTCAAACAGTGAACATTCAGAATATGTGAATCCAAATTCACAAAATAACCGAAATGATTACAATACGGATTTAAATTCACTTGGACATATGAGGGCCAATACCGATTATGGTACTGGAGTATATGGTATAAATACCAATCAACTAGGTGAAGATATGGCACACAGTGATAGGATATCTGGTAGCCAATCTGGAATATCTTCAGGTTAGTTAAGGAGCAAAAAAGCAATTTACAAACAAATTTTAAAAAATATCCATCTGTATATTTATCATTCAATACGATGATATTGGATGATACATTCTAAATTAAAACATCTTTAACGACTTTTCTGAATTTTCTTTAAAATAGGAAAAGATTTTGCTGATATAAGTAGATAGCAGATAGCTGAATAATTTATTAACAAAATAAACAATAGAATTTATTTCCAGGTGATTTATTTGCCTTGTACTGACCCTTGAGGAATCCTCTTGCGTATAAAAAAATGTATAGAATATTCCTTACTAAACCCTAAAGCCTCGTACACACTATGAGACCATATTGCGCGATTTGTCACACTCGGTAACTGGAGAGAGACTTGGACGTGTCTCGTCTCTCGTCGTGACGTCTACACTGGCGAAATGTTGCGCAACATGTCTACCATTGCACGTGGTCTCCCATTCCGATTAGGAGACCGTAGACCTGCGATTTTTGCTCTCGAAACAGACTCATAGACGGCGATTGGTCTACAGACAACTCTAGACATGTCTCCAGAGACAAAAATCGAACATGTCTACAAGCGAGTACGAGTATTAATACCTATTGCCTCAAGTATAATTTTAAAATGTTGTACGTACATTAGTACTAAACCTGTAATACCTGCCTTTATTTAAAAATCTTAAAATCATTCGCACCTATTGTATTAAATAAATTTCTAGGCTATGATTCCAACAGCTACCGAACTGGCAGTTCGCGATATGGCGTAAGTTCCAATCTCAGAACGATAACAACACGTATTCAACAGGAATGCGAACGTGATTTACTTGATACGATTCGTCGAAATGCTGGATACGGATCTTCCGCACTCATGCTTGGAGAATTGGAAAGACAATTTAGACAAAATTTGACAGAAAGATTAAACAATGAATTAACCAGATCATACGGACAACAAACCATTCGTGATGGAAAGTCTTATACTTTAAGTGGAGGAAGGTAAAAAAAAATTTACCTGTTCATTAATTTATCTTTATATTTATATAACTTTATTTACAGATTACAAACAAATGCCAATTACGATAATCAAGAATACGAGGATCTAAAGAACCAATTAGAAAATTCATTATTAAACAAACTCCGTAATCAATATTATCAATACAGTTCATCTAGCAGTTCCCAACAACATTACGATAACAGAGACAGTTACGTATATACAACAACACCAAGACCTGCATATCCCATCAACTATTACACTACAACAACCTACCGACCAATATATCCGACTATTCCAGTAGATAGATATCCCAATATTCCAGTAGATAGATATCCGAATATTCCAGCCCATAGATATCCATCAATTCCAGTAGATAGATATCCAACAGATAACATTCATAACTCTCAATCTCAGTACCAAACAATACATACGAGATATACACCAGTGTCGAATCCCGAAAGTTTAACGCAACTTGCTTCAAAAGTACAAAGTCGATTGGATACAAACCTCAACGAATTACTGGATGAAACGCGCAGAACTCATTTTTCGTCCAGCCAAACAGCTTCTTTGGTGAATCCAGACGTTTTGCTTGACAGACTCCGAAACGAATTAAGAACTAATATAAGTTACAACCTCGATGAAATTATTAGAGAAAATTACGGTAATCAGATGAAGCAGGATGGTTACATGTATAGTGTTGGATCTAATGGACAGAGATCGGGAGACTATAATTATGGCGTACAAGATTTGGAGAATTTGAGAGAACAAATAGAAAGAAATTTAGTTAATAAGTTGAATAAAGACTTTGAACAAACTAGACGTAGGTTAGTATTATTTTTGATTTTATATTGTACACCCTTCAGAATTTATTTGTTGTCCAAGAGCTACAGCTCCCAAAAAAACGGTGTGACTTTTATATTTCGTCACTCGGACTTATAAAATTCATAACCCATAACAGAACTTTCTTCTCATATTTTCAGTTGGTCATCGCAACAGTCTTACAGCAGCCAGTCCAGTTACGGATCTAACTCTGGATCCAGTTACGGATCTAACGCTGGGTCCAGTTACGGAACTAATGCTGGATATAATTACGGAAGTAACAGTGGACACACTAGCATTCCATCTGGAGTTAAAACGCACGATTATGGTTCCGAATCTAGATATACAGGGGAAAGTACTGGAAATATGGCACAATTACAGAGACAAATGCAATCTGATTTATCGAGGCAGCTTAACATAGCTATGAACAAAGAAAGTCAAAGTTCAAGTGGTTACAGCGCGGTAAATCCTCAAAACTATCAACAATCGCTTCAAGAATTGACCGATGAGCTCAACCGTAACCTTACAAGGAATATACAAGAATACAGGTGAGTGAATGAGCTATAGCATGTGGTATATGTAATTCACTTTTCTTTGTTTGCAGTGCTAGTGGTTCTTATGCAGCATACGGAAACTTTGATAGATCTCAATTGGCTACTTTGAAGGCAAAACTTCAAGAAAACTTAATGAATGAACTTAGAGATGGATTGGATAGATCTCTCAAAACTCATAAGTCATATTCAGCAAGCAGTTCAAGTAGCAGCAGTGGTAGTTATAATACAGGAACAGGATACAATTACCAAGATGGACAGCACAGGTCAGTACAAAAAATGTTGTATATTTACGCTATGTTTTACATTATATTGTTGAACACTATTGGGATAATTATAATAGTCATGTTAGGTAATCAACTACCCATTCTCCAGATAGGATCTGCTTAACAGATATTGTCATATATTCTTTCATGGTTTCTTTCCATTCGCAGGTCCAAAAGGGAGGCAACAAAAGGTTTGGTGAATGAAAATTCTTCGAAACAGGAGTTTGCAGTAACAGCTTAAATATGGAAATAGATAACGACGTTACTATGAGACTGAATCGGAAATTGTGCTTTACATACTTATGCTTTTAATCTGTTGCTAAGCTATTATTAATTCATATATAAAGCACTAGCTAAATTATGCTTATTTTATTTTAATTATACCTGCCAAATTATATTTAACTAATAAATATATTTTTTTAATCAGTCAAAGAATTATGTGGTTATTTTATTGTTTTCCTAAGTGATTTACAACTTTATTAGAAATATTGTTTATAGTATTTTTAACGATTATGCACGTATTTAAAAAATACCTAATGTGACTATTTGTTTTAGTTCGCAAAATCCACATAGTGTTCAGGATTTATCCGTAGAGCATCGCATATAAAGTTTTTCTTTCAGAGCCTGTGAAGAATGCATGGGAGACGATCCAAACGCATATAGAACTAGATCGAAAAGAAGTTATCACAGCAGGTCGTATTCATCAATTAGTCATCAAAATAATGAGCAACAAGAATTGGAAAATGCTGACATCAACCAACAGCAACAAGAATTGGATGATTCTGATTTAAACCAACAAATTGAAACAGATTACCACAAACTTAGAGGCAATGAAAAACTTAGATTAGGATCACAAGATCAGCAGCAGCAACAAGAGTTCGGTGATTTAACACAGCAACCGCAACGATTAGTTGATGATTCTGATTTAACTCAACAAATTGAAACAGATTATCACAAGCCTAGAAATCATGGAAAACTTAGATTAGGTTCACAAGATCAGCAACAGCAACAAGAGTTCGGTGATTTAACACAGCAACCGCAACAATTAGTAAATGATGATTCTGATTTAACTCAACAAATTGAAACAGATTATCACAAGCCTAGAAATCATGGAAAACTTAGATTAGGTTCACAAGATCAGCAACAGCAACAAGAGTTCGGTGATTTAACACAGCAACCGCAACAATTAGTAAATGATGATTCTGATTTAACTCAACAAATTGAAACAGATTATCACAAGCCTAGAAATCATGGAAAACTTAGATTAGGTTCACAAGATCAGCAACAGCAACAAGAGTTCGGTGATTTAACACAGCAACCGCAACAATTAGTAAATGATGATTCTGATTTAACTCAACAAATTGAAACAGATTATCACAAGCCTAGAAATCATGGAAAACTTAGATTAGGTTTACAAGATCAGCAACAGCAACAAGAGTTCGGTGATTTAACACAGCAACCGCAACAATTAGTAAATGATGATTCTGATTTAACTCAACAAATTGAAACAGATTATCACAAGCCTAGAAATCATGGAAAACTTAGACTAGGTTCAGAAGATCAACAACAGCAACAAGAAATTGGTGATTTAACACAGCAACCACAACAATTAGTAAATGATGATTCTGATTTAGGGCAACAAATTGAGACAGATTATCACCACAAACCCAGAAATCATGGAAAACTTAGACTAGGTTCACATGATCAACAACAGCAACAAGAAATTGGTGATTTAACACAGCAACCACAACAATTAGTAAATGATGATTCTGATTTAGGACAACAAATTGAGACAGATTATCATCACAAACCCAGAAATCATGGAAAACTTAGACTAGGTTCAGAAGATCAACAACAGCAACAAGAAATTGGTGATTTAACACAGCAACCACAACAATTAGTGAATGATGATTCTGATTTAGGCCAACAAATTGAAACCGATTACCACAGACCTAGAAATCATGGAAAACTTAGACTAGGTTCAGACGATCAACAACAGCAACAAGAAATTGGTGATTTAACACAGCAACCACAACACTTAGTAGATGATGATTCTGATTTAGGCCAACAAATTGAAACAGATTACCACAAACCTAGAAATCATGGAAAACTTAGACTAGGTTCAGACGATCAACAACAGCAACAAGAAATTGGTGATTTAACACAGCAACCACAACAATTAGTGAATGAAGATTCTGATTTAGGCCAACAAATTGAAACAGATTACCACAGACCTAGAAATCATGGAAAACTTAGACTAGGTTCAGAAGATCAACAACAGCAACAAGAAATTGGTGATTTAACACAGCAACCACAACAAATAGTGAATGATGATTCTGATTTAGGCCAACAAATTGAAACCGATTACCACAAACCTAGAAATCATGGAAAACTTAGACTAGGTTCAGACGATCAACAACAGCAACAAGAAATTGGTGATTTAACACAGCAACCACAACACTTAGTAGATGATGATTCTGATTTAGGCCAACAAATTGAAACCGATTACCACAGACCTAGAAATCATGGAAAACTTAGACTAGGTTCAGACGATCAACAACAGCAACAAGAAATTGGTGATTTAACACAGCAACCACAACAAATAGTGAATGATGATTCTGATTTAGGCCAACAAATTGAAACCGATTACCACAAACCTAGAAATCATGGAAAACTTAGACTAGGTTCAGACGATCAACAGCAACAAGAAATTGGTGATTTAACACAGCAACCACAACACTTAGTAGATGATTCTGATTTAGGCCAACAAATTGAAACCGATTACCACAGACCTAGAAATCATGGAAAACTTAGACTAGGTTCAGACGATCAACAACAGCAACAAGAAATTGGTGATTTAACACAGCAACCACAACACTTAGTAGATGATGATTCTGATTTAGGCCAACAAATTGAAACCGATTACCACAAACCTAGAAATCATGGAAAACTTAGACTAGGTTCAGGCGATCAACAACAGCAACAAGAAATTGGTGATTTAACGCAGCAACCACAAGTAGTAGATAATGATTCTGATTTAGGCCAACAAATTGAAACAGATTATCACAAACCGAGAGGAAACTCGCAAGAAGTTGATGAATTACATTTACAAAGGCCAGTTCAAGGCAACAAAATTCAATTTGGAGACCAAACCAAGGATGCAGATGTCAATCAGCAGATTGAAGATTTTGATCAAAAACCTGCTGTTGATTTAGAGGTATTTTTTTTAATTAATTATCAATAATCTCAATATTTATATAAATAATTACAAGCTATATACTTCATTCGATTTTAATATTTAGACCATTATAACAAATATTTTATTTTCAGGCCATTACTCTACCTGTCGACATAAACGAGAAAACTGATTTTATTCAAGACAAACTATCCAAAAAATTGGAATCTGCTATTATAGGCTACTGTGGCACTGACAAACTTAACAAGTTTAAGTTGGATCAAATTAAAGGCAAATTAACAGAAGATCTCAAGAAAAACATTACAGAGGAATTAAATAAAGGATATTCCAGATATTATCTTAAATCAGATCTAGGTTTAAACGAAACACAAATATTAAAAGTAAAAAAAATTATAGAAGAAAAATTAACAATCGCGCTTGAAAAAGGAATAGAAGTCGCACAAGAAAATTTAAGTGAGAAAAAAACCTTTACTGAAGTTGGAAACGAGCCCGATTTGAGTGGAACTCCAGATATACCACAAACGTCCAATACTGACGATATTCAAGCATCTCAACTTCCTGATAATTATTATGGACATCTAAATAAAAATCCTACAGGACATACAAGTGTATCAAGTCAAGAAACAACTATACATCAAACTACTCTTGTAGATCAAAGAAAGCCAACTGACGTTGCATTTGGTTTAACTGATGAAGGAAAATTTGTAACTCAACCACAATCAAAGGTAGAAGCTGAAAACGAAGCTGATTCATTGGTAGCAATTCTAAGAAGGTACCACCAAAACCAAAACACTCAAAGAGTAAATGAACAAGAAGAAAATTCAGACTACGGACATAGTAGTTCTCACTCAAGTGGAGGTAGTTACAGTAATGGAGGCAGAACGTATACCAGAACATATTTTAGTAGCAGTCAAGGTGGAAGTCATGGTTATTCACAATCAAGCTCAAGTTATCATGGTCCTGCAAGTTACAATCACCCTGACCATCAGCAAGCAGAAGAAATTCCTGAAGATCAGAGTTATAGTATAGAACAACAGCAAGTTGAAGAAATTCCTTCAACTTATGGTCATCATCAAGATCACAGTTATCTCCATGGTTTTCCTAGTACACATCATCAAATGGAAGAAACTCCTGGTTCTTACGGTCATCTCCATAATTTTCATAGCATAGACCAACAACAAGCGGAAGAAATTCCTAATTCTCATGACCATATCCATGATTTTCATACAATGCGCCAACAAGAAGAAATTCCTTCAACTTATGGTCGTCATCAAGATCACAGTTATCTCCATGGTTATCCTAGTACAGACCAACAACAAGTAGAAGAAATTTCTAGTTCTCATTCCCATCTCCATAATTTTGATAGCATAGACCAACAACAAGTGGAAGAAATTCCTAATTCTCATGTCCATATCCATGATTTTCATACCATGCGCCAACAAGAAGAAATTCCTTCAACTTATGGTCGTCATCAAGATCATATTTATCTCCATAGTTATCCTAGTACAGACCAACAAGTAGAAGAAATTCCTAGTTCTCATGGCCATCTACATAATTTTCATAGCATAGACCAACAACAAGTAGAAGAAATTCCTAATTCTCATGACCATCTCCATGATTTTCATAGCATAGGCCAACAAGAGGAAGAAATTCCGTCAACTTACGGTCGTCATTATCATAATGTTCAGAATGATGACCAACAAGTTGAGGTAGCAGCACCTAAGAACGTCGAACAACAAAACGATCCACGTCTACAAGTTGAAGAAATAGCAGTTATCCACCAAGTAGATCCACAAACTGAAGTAGTCCAAAATGCTCATCACAATGAAGAAGTACCACCAAGTCCTCCAGCAGAAAATCTACCATGGTGGAAAAAAGTGGGAAACAAAATTCAATCTGGAGCCGAATATGTAAAAGATGGAGCAAAAAAGTTGAAAGACAAAGTTATTGGTTAATAATGAATTAAACCAGTGCTGTAGTTATTAGGTGTATAAAATATATTTTTAAATTTTTATTTTTTTAATAAAAGGCATTACATATTTATTTTTTGTTTAATTTTGTTGTTTATTGTTTTTAGCAAGTTTTTAAAAGTTTAATTGGTTTATATGTTGTAAAAAAAGAAATCATGAGCTAAAAGTATTATTACAACATAAAAGTGGGTTTCCAGTTTAACAACAAGAGATATTTAAAAAAAAACAAAGCAAACAAAAGTATTACATTATGAAAACCAATATCACAATCCACAATCCTTGACATTCAATAATTCATGTAAGAATACAGATACAAAAAGTAATTAATTAATATTTTTTCATACGAAAAATATACTATTGTTACACGAATTATACCTCAATTAAGTCACTTTCTTTTATTTGAAAGTATTTTATTAACTGCCGATAACGAAGCAGAAAGTTAATATTGTAATCCAGTCTGTCTGTGTGTGTGTGTGCGTATCTGCCAACACGATATCTTCCGTTCTAGACATGGAATTGACTTCATATTTGGTACAGACGCAATCTATAGGGTTGCGCAAATTTAATTGAACAATATTGTGATTTTGTAAACCGTAGATGCAAAATGGTTAAATGGGAAAAAAGATGAGGATTTTTAAGACGAATTGAACGGTTTTTTCAAAATTAAAATATCAGGACCGGTCTCAAAGATATTTCTGAAAAACCGAAACTGACGATTTTCCTTTTATTAAATAAACACCTTAATTTTTAAAGATAGAAAAAACTGTATAAGATTTTTTTATTGAAGGTCAAATGCCGCTTAACATAGCGTATCTAATTTTTTAAAACAACGTTTCGTCTTTGAAGGGCCACCCTCAACTATATTCTCACATTATACTTAAAAGTTCTGCCATCGAAAGTTTTCGATCAGATTTTATATTTTCTAGTTTTTTCAAGAAATGGTAATAGTGAAATAGTATCGAATGCAACAAGCCAACATTTAATTTTTCATAAGATAACTTTGAGACATTTTATCATTTCTCAGCAACACAAATGCTATTTACCATCACTGGTAAATATTTTAAAACAAAACCTAACCTTAAATTATGTCTAAAAATTGGATCGATCATATTCAAGAATGGTTAGAAAATTTTTCAGAGCTTAGAAAGATATAATTATATATCATATAAGTAAAACTATATGCTCATGAAGTGGGCGAGATTAAATTTGTGTTAGTTTTTTGTATTACCATATTATTATTATATTTATTCCAGCCAGATCCTTATGATGGAAATTTATAATTATTTGCTATATTTTCAAATGTATTATTAAAAAACCTACTTACCTCCGGAAGGCCGTTGTAAAATCTAACAAAAATTTGTTGTTGTTCAATATCTAAAGAAAACAAAGGTAAACCACTGCAATTTTAAACTAATATCATTTAAAAATATATTTATTACCCAAATTTAATGCTTTTTCATGTTGCTCTTGCTCCATTTTTATGTAAACCTAAAAATATTGGTAATTTATTATGAAAACCACAATAAATTTAGAGGTTATAACACAGATTGCCGCCTTTTCGAAAATTTGAAGTTCTGTCATGTACAGGTGAGTTCGGCTTGGTTACTTCTTTGACTCGTTTTACCCCGCCTTGACCCATCCGTTGGGGTCATAGATATTATATTAACAGACTATAGAAAGATAATCCCATACAAGTCAAGTATCGCAAATTTTTCCGGAATACTCATGCTAACGATACCTCTTTGGGTCGCAGCTTAGTCAAATTTAAAAATTATTCTTTGCAACTGATATTATGCGTAGCGAATTCCATTGATAAAACTGACTGAGTGCATAATTCTATTGGGAAAACAAGTGGCGACTAGTGGGGAGTTTTGAATTATTTTGGGGAATTGGTGCAACCGAATTCGAACTCAGTGCAACATTTTCAGCACGAGCTCTATATTTTTATTGTACACTACACCCTTTAACACTCCACTTATCAGTGTCGATGCGTGTAGAGGTGTTGAGTGTAATATATTCAACAACCGCTATTGTGCCCCGATCCTAAGATTTCTAAGTTATGCTTATTATTTGTGTTCACAGAGAGTTTCATCAAATAATAACTAGTTCGTCTGACGACGATCATTCAATGGTGCTTTTATCAATGATGACAAAAGTTTCTTGGGTAATCTAACCAAAACTGCTTGTTTTGTTTGATAATCCCTAGCATTAAAACGAGAAAACAATTTTCTTTTACCAAAAAACACCTAACCTCACACTATCCAATATCAATTAACACTACACTTTACACACCTCCACCAAATCAAGTTTAAGAACTAGATTTAGTGCTAAATTTATTTGAAATTATTCTACTACAACATTTTAACAACGGACATAGTGTAGTGTAGACCAGAATTCACCGAACCATATCAGTGATACACAATTTACTCTAGTACTGGCGGATTTATCAAAACGTCCCCGTAACTTATGAGATTGCATTTCAACTGAATTATGAAGTCATTAACTTAACGTTACTACTTAAAATATATTGATTGATAAAAATGATGGGATTCTAATATGGAACCTGAATCATCTTTGAATCTCACTGAAACACACCCATAAATGAGCATAATACTGATCACACTCATTTGAAATTGTCTTGCTCTTTTGGCATCAGTTTCGTTTCAGAGAATTTTTATATTCTAGAGTTAGTATATATATAGTAAAATTTCTATGGTTCGGGTACTGATACACACTATTCCTAACGATCTTAATTTCTCAAGTCGAACTCAACTAATATATTCTGAACCTACCTGCAAATGACATGACAGGTGAGGTATTAAAAATTGACATTAATGAATGACAGTTGTCAAATGTGCATTTTGCAACTGTGACGTACAGTTGACAACCAATGGTTTGTGTATACTGTAAGAATATTTCATTAGTGAAAATGTGTATTTAATATTTTATTAATGACCCACAAGTAGCAAATATTTCAGAAAATAGTGATTTTATTTTCATTTTTTACTTTGGTAGCACAGATACTATGCTGTGTTGGTTTAATTGTCAAAATTGAGCCGCTAGAAATGGCGTCGGACATTGATGCTTCCTGCGAAAACGATCCAAACTTTGCAGTTATTTGCGCTTTTTTGGAAAAATTCGGTCCACAATGTGGTTTGCCGAGTTTAGATTTTCTGGAATTACAAACAATGCTGGAAAATTGCGATGAAGGTAATAACATTATCCATTCTATAAATTGTATTGTTTACTTATAATGATTATTTAGATATGTTTTGGTATTTAATTATGTTTCTTTTATATTTAATCGGATTATTTATTTGATGATGATTAATAAATTTTAATAAAATAAGTTGGTAATAATAGATATGTACCTGATATATTTTCTTTATTACAAAAGTCAACAAATCTACAATAATTAATTGCGGAATTATTTACTCTTGGCCAATTACTTCTATATAATATAAATAAATGCTTTATTTCACATAAAAGCTATATATGATTGAGTATATCTATTAGTTTTCATCTTATTTTAGGTATATATAAATTAAAAACATTAATCGATATTTACCAAATACATGTGTGTCTATAGTCCATTAATTGGAAAAATACTGATTTAATAATTGTTTTTCAGTTCATCCACGTTTGTTGAATCTCATCTTGAAGGCACTGAAAAGAGTTAAGAAATCAGTAAAAGCTGACAAATGGGAGAAACACCTATGTATAGTTTGCCATAGGTTTAGTACTCAAGATGCTTGGGAATTGGAACGTTTTGGTTTTAAAAAATCAAAACTTACAACAAAAGTTAAAGTTCTAAAGGTAAGAAATTAAGAAATAAGCAAAACACATAGTTAAAAGATATAAAAATCATTACTTTAATTTTAACTAGTTAGATTATTTACTAAAATAAAACTAATTTTTTTATCTAGGAATTACTTGAGATGCAATTTGATTACCATATAAAATTCAAAAATGAGATTAACAAATTATCGGCTCAAGACCTCAGATCACAACCACTTGGCAGAGATAAAGCAGGGCATAATTATTGGTATCAGTCCGATGAGAATTATCAAATTAGGGTTTATAAGGAAGATTTAGATGAAGAAACTTGGACTCTAATAGCAAAGTAAGTATTATAAAAATCTACTGTATTAAAATTATTTATAGCATTTAAACTAGTTATTAAATAATCAAATTTTTCAGGGACAGAGATAGTCTCGTTACTCTAATTAACCATTTAAGTGATGGAGATTATAAAATCAGTTCTGATTCAGCAGTTAACGAGGACAGTAATTCTTTATCAGAGAAACCTGTCATTGATACAGGTCAGAAGCTTGAAGGGACTGAAGAGGATAAAAAAGAAAGTTCTAAACAAATAGAAAAAGAAGATAATAAAAAAGAAACTGAAAGTGATAAAAATGAAAATGGAGACAAAAAAGTAAATAAGGATGACAAAAAAGAAAATAAAAATGGTAAAAAGAAAAATAAAGATGATAAAATGGAAAATGAAGATGATAAAAAGAAAACTGATGATGATAAAAAGGAAAGTGAAGATGATAAAAAGAAAACTGATGATGATAAAAAGGAAAGTGAAGATGATAAAATGGAAAGTGAAGATGATAAAAAGGAAAATGAAGATGATAAAAAGGAAAATGAAGATGATGAAATGGAAAATGAAGATAATAAAAAGCAAAATGATGATGATGGTAAAAATAATGATTTAGAGCATAAAAATAAAAATGAAGATGATAAAAGTATGGATGGAGAAGTTAAAAATTCAAATTCGGAGAAAGCACCTAAGCCAGTTTTAAGACTAAAAAGTTTAAGCGAATTGATGGACACTGGACAGAAGAGATTATCTACAGATAAAGACCATTCTGTAGATAAGGGAAAATTGTTAAAAATTGAACTAACAAATGTCTCTGAAGAGATTGAAGAACCAACTTTAATTGTAAAAGGTGCTGGTTCTGGAGCAGAAAATGAATCTTTTTTTGAAACTAGTCCAATTGTTGGAGATGTAATAGAAGAAGAAGTAATATTTTTTTATGGAGAAGGTAATGGTGCTGATTGCCAAACAGGAAATGAAGAGAAAACTCCTTCAGAAAATATTAAAATCGACTCAAAAACAGATGACAGTATTAGTTCTAATTTAGATGTAAATAAAGACAATATAGAAAATTTAAAAAATGTTCCTGATAACTTGGAAACACTAGACAGTAAGACTGACAATAATAGTTCTAAATCATTGAATTCTAAAGAAGAAACATCACAAGGTTTAACTGAAGAGGCAGCTAAATCTCCACCAGAAACATCTAAAAAAAGTACATTCTTTTTTGGTTCACCAGTAAAAAATACAATGTCTCATTCACTCACCATGGGTTTTGGTCAAAATTATCAAAAATCTGAGGAACCAGCTAAAGTAATGGAATCTGAACTAACCATTACTAAAACCAAAAAAGTAATAGCTACACCATCTGAACCAGAAAATAAATCAATTACATCTGAAACAGAAAATAAAGTAGTTACATCTGAACCTAACAAAAAGCAAGAAAAAAGCGAATCTACTGATATTAAACCTAAAGAAGTTGAGATAATACCAAAAGAACCAAACAGTTCTTTACGAAAACTAACAGAAATTGATAGTGAAGAATCTAAAGGGGAACCAGTAGTTGAAGAACCTTGTATTAAAAAAAATGCTTACAAATGTGGCAAGAAAGATTCTGAAGAAGAAAATGACACTAAAGGTCCAAAAGAAAACAAAAAAGAATCCAAAAAAGACTCTGATGAAGAAAACACCAAAGATGCAAAAGAAAACAAAAAAGAAGAATCCAATTCTAAAGAACGTGAACCACAATCTTCACCTAAGTTGCAAGAAAGTGTTCAGTCTAAAGAACCTGCAAATAATAAAGAAGAAACAAAAGTGCAAGAATCAACTGTGCCAAAGAAGTCATTGAGATCTGTAAGAACTAAAAAAGCCAATGCTGTAGCCAAAGTAAGTGACAAACCATCATCTCCACAGGATGTCCCAACAGAAATAGTTTTTGTTAAGGGAACAAGGAGTCGGATGAAGAAAAAAGATGAAGAAATCCCAATTACTACAGCCGTTAATAAAAAGCTGAAGTTAATAAAGGAAAAGGAAGGTTTGTATTTTTCTGTATTCAATTGGTAGATTTATAAATTGGTTTTTATATTTTCAGGTAAATTAAAATCCGATGAAACCACAAACAAAATAGAATCAAAATCAAAAAACGGCAAAAACAGCGCGGCGAGTACTAATTCATCTCGTGTCTCGACGCCAACATCAGTAGCAGATTCTGTTATTACCATGCCAGAATCTGCAGACAGTATAGAACGTCCAATTCCTGAAAAAGATCCACTTGCCGAATCAGATCAAGAGGAACGTGTTCCACCTAAACCATTGAATTTGCAAACATTTTCATTTGATTTTAATGATTCCTCAACTCCGCCACCTATACCAGTAATTCCTTCTATTTCTAGAACTTTGAGAAAGAGAGGACGAGATGCTAGTCCTGAAGAAAACGTTGTTGATGCCGGTGATGGAAAGAGGCGGAAGATTAAGGTAATTAATTAATTTTAATATAGTCTAGGATCAAAAATATATAAATTGTTTTTGGGTGTTAGAGGGGAGAGAAAGTTGACAACAGTATTTACAGGGAGATTACAATATATACTATTTGTGTTATTTTTATTGTTATTCTAGTTTATGAAAAGCAAATTATTTTCTGTGTTTTTCTTTTTTAATTTTATTTAAAATTTGCAAAAAGTTTTTTTATTTAAAATAATATGATTCAAGCTTTTTTATCGTATCCTAGTTAAAAATGTGATTTTAACGACTCTAAATGAACGTGAAATGACCTTCGAAAACATTCACCAAGTGAATTTACAAGTGTGTAGAACATTACTCTGTGTTTTCCTTTAATTATTCTTCAATCACAACAGTGCCAAAAAATGGATACTAATACAACATTTGATGACAGAAAAATATACAAATTTAATTATTATTTGTTCATTTATACAGATTTAACCAAAATTTTGGGGAACGTAGGGTATTTCATAAGAACAAAATATTTTGGTATACGCCTTTTTTAAAACATTCATAATTTATTATAGCTCAGTTTATCGCAGACAAGGTTACCGAAGCTACTCCATCTGGAGTAGATCTACTCCTTTTAATTATTTTTTACTCCGCTACTCCAAAAGATTGATTTCTATTCCGATTGAATGTACGGATAAATATGTAGTTCAAAACGAACAGTTGCCGATTCTGCAATTATTTTACGAAAGTTGTTCAGCTTAAGAGAAAATTTGTAATAAAAATATAATAATTTTTTTTTTAAATACATGTTAATTTACAGACTGGAAATAAATTGTAGTAAATACTTCTTAAATTGAGGTAGAGAGGTACTTGTTTTAATTTCAGTAGGTAAAGCATTAAATTCGCGGAATTCGCATATAAAAATAGATTTTGTTACTATAATTAGTCTTGTTTGTGGTATATAGAAGTTGTTAATAAATCTTGTATTGTAATTATGTATTTCATTATTATAGATTATAAAATCGCTGAAGTACTCTGGCAATTTCTTATTTTTAGCTTTGTAAACAAAAACCATTGCCAAATAGTAAAATATTTGTTTGACTGAACAATTAAGGTCGTTAGTTAAATGAAGATAAAAGAATTTGATTGAATATGTTCTCTGAACTAGTTTGAACACTAAATACTACTCTGCTTAGTCCGCTTTGGTATGAATCTACTCCTAACAACTACTATTTTCTGATGCCAGATCGAATTCAGCTTTAGCCGACTTCTGATTAACACTCTATAGGAGATATGGCTATTATTTTAACCCTTAATTCATTAATTTGCCATTTTTTTACAATATTATTTTGAGAATTTTTCGATTGTTTATCAATTTTCTTTTTAAGAATACCTATTTATTTTATTTTCAAACCCATTATGGCTGAAAATGTAAGCATATCCAATAATTCTAAAAATTTGAAAATATTTGGCCCTAACAATTATTTTCTTATTTTAAAACCAACCATAAGAGTGGTGGAAATAGGGTGAAGTTAATGTTTCGTCTTATTTTTCCCCATTGTCCCCAAATTGTTAATTGTATGCAATTATATTTTAGGGAAAAAGACAAATAGATGTTCAACTTAGAAAAAGCATTGAACAGAAAAAGGAACAGCAAGTTAGCAGCAGTGATGAGGTAGTTGAAGTTTCTGATAGTGACAGTAAATTGAAGAAACAAACTCCAAAAAAAAAGAAACCGGTTCCAAAAAGCAAAAAAATAGTTGCTCCTATTAAAATAAGTGACGATGATGATTCTACAAGTACGCCTACACCCACACCTGTTAAATCAGTCAAACCGCCAAAACCAAAAAAAGTTATTACTAGACATCCTGAAAATAAAAATAGTAAGTGTTTCTATTTTAAAATTTTGTAAGTGTATATTAAAAATATTTTAGAGCGACTACTGGCTGGATTAGATATAGCTCAAGCTGAAGCTAATTTATCTGGAGTAAGGCAGTCAAGACGATTAGCTCAGCTAAAAATTAAGGAACAAATTGAACCATCAAACAAGCATTCAAGGGATAGAGAGGAAAAAGAAAAAACCAAGAAAAAGAAGAAGAAGAAGGAAAAGGTACATTTAGTATTATCCAGCTAATAAACCTTTAGAAAAAAATTAAAAAAACGCCAAGCAACTATTGCTTATTTTAAATTGTTTCTTGGAAATATTGTTATATTAAGCAATATTTTGGTTAATGTATAAATTTATTTTAAAGGAATCACCAATGTCTAAAAAGAAACATGAAAAACCAGTAAAAGAAGATTCCTCAGAACCAGAATTTATAAGTGAATACAAGAAGAAAAAGAAATGTCAAGATCCAAGTAAAATATTTGATGAAAAACGACCCTGGAGGTCCAGCAGTGAATCAAGCGAAGAAGAAAAAGAAGAAGTAGAGGAAGAGGAGGAGGCTATCGAAGAAGAAGAACCTCCACTTGAGTTTAAGTCAGATCATGAATTCTCGCCTGAGAGTGATATTGGATCTGATGCAGAGAATTATCAACCACCGAAGAGAGCTAGAACAGCTAGGAAAAAGATACAAGAAGGTAAACAATCTTTACAAATCCTTTGATCCTTATTTTTTTCAAAATAAATAAGATAAACTATTAATTGTTGTGTGCCAATTTGTAACAAATAAGAAAATTTGTTATCAATTTATAATTTTCAACAGCACGTTAAGTTCCATTTTGAAACAATTTAAAATTGTAAATTCTACAATTGGAACTATTGAATAAATTCTTGTAAATTCCTAACGCTTTTGTTTAGAATCTGGCGAGGTACAAGAAGATGAAGATTTCCCTTGTCAAAAGTGTGGTAAATCCGACCATCCAGAAATGGTACTGCTCTGTGATAAATGTGATAATGGCTGGCACTGTTCTTGCCTAAGACCACCCCTTTTAAGCATTCCCGAAGGAGATTGGTTCTGTCCACCTTGTCAGCATGTATGATCAATATTTTATATCATTCTAAAAAACTTTATTACTGAATGTTTAATTTTAGATAAAACTTGTGGAAAACCTTCACGCTAAATTGGTAGAATATGACAAAAAACTAACAAAGAAAGATTTAGAAGACAGAAGGAAAGAACGCCTGGCATATGTTGGTATTAGTCTCAATAACGTATTACCCTCCCGTGATAAAGATTATCGGAAAAAGAGGCGGAGGCATTCTGCCGACGGAAGTGAATCTAGCAGCGAAGAAGAAAGTTCTTCAGATTCCGAAAGTGAAGAAAGTGACAGCGACGAACCAATTTATCAACTTAGACAGCGTAGACAAGCAAAGAGTTATAAGTTTAATGAATATGATGAACTTATTAAATCTGCTATTCAAGATGACTTGGAAGATAGAGACCAGGATCAAGGTAATCAAAATAAAATTATATTTCTGCATGTTACAATTACATTTTTTTAACTATAGCGCCTATTAAGAAAACTCGGGGCAAAGATATGTCCACAATAGTACGAGCTGAAGAATTAGATAGAATAGAAAGAGAAAAAGAAGAACATATTAAAGATGATGGTGAAGAAGAAGGAGAAAAGAAAGATGATAAATCTGAAGAAAAATTAGTAGTACCAGAAGAGCCAGTTGGAGAGAATAAAGAAAAGACTGAAGAAGAAAAAACTACAGAGGAATCTGAAGATGTTATTAAACCTACCAGAAAGACTAAGAAAAAGAAAAAAAGCTTTAAAACGCTTGAATTCAGCAGTGAAGATGATGATGAGAAAGATGAAGATTTTAAAGGATCAAGGTATTTATTTTGATTAATATTTAGTATTAATAAAACTGATTTATTGTGTTTTTAGATACCTTAATTAGTCTAATTATTTTGTATTTTATGAATATTTTAGTTCTAGTTCAGAAGAGGAAGATGATATTGAAGAAGATAGCGACGATAGTGAAGACTATGCTGTAGGTCGTAAGGGCAAATCTTTGCGCCCCGTCCGCAGATCAACTAGAGCTAGAGTGTCACGATATGATGCTGATTTTGGTAAGTTATTAGTATGGAAAGTAATTTACTAATTTGAGCTTACGCCATAGAAAATATTCGTTAAAATCTATTTTTATTTTGGAAAAAAGACATTTTGCACAAAAAAAGTTAGTCAAAACTAATAGTATGAAAAACAACCAGCTTTTCGGCATGTACTTCAAGTGGCAGATGCAGGGAGCTTGAACCCAATATTAAACTTGTAAATTTAGCTTAGAGACAAATGCGTTAAATAATTTTTTTACAATATCTGATGATAATTTTCTGTAGCAGTGTGATTATTGAATTTAATATCACCCAGATTTTTATTATTTTTATTTAATAAACTGCAATCTTTGTCAAGAATGTTAGTTATTTTATAATATACTGGAGAAATTCTTTGATATTCAAAAAATTTGTGTTGGTCATAAATTAATTTTATTTTTATAGTTAACGACGACGACGATGATGTGCCTAAAAAGAAGAAAAAGATCCGCTACTTTAGCGATTCTGAAACTTCAGAATCGGAAGATGGTTGGGGAAAAAAGAAGAAGAAAAAGTAAATCCTTTTAAAAAAATTAAAAGCTATTTAATTATTAATACTTTCTTGTAGATCAAGCTTTTCAAAAAAGAAAAAGAAGAAAAAGAGCATACTAGACGAATTATCTGACCTTGAGAGAGGTATTAAAAAAAGGCCTAAAATAAAATACGGAGGGTTAACTTCTAGTGATGACGATTTAGGTGTGGGACGAAGAACTAGGGGAAAGAAGACTACATATATTGATACTTTAGGTTCAGATAGTGAAGATGTAAGTAAAACAACTATTTGTATCTGTATTTGTATTTAAAATTCCCTTTTTGGTATTCTTAGGAAAGACGAAGAAGGGATAAATTGGGTATTGTTAGTGACGATGATGACGACGAAGATTTTATTGCAAATGAAGAAGAAAAAGACAGTGAAGAACCTGTTGAAAACGAAGAGGATAATGAGGAACAAGAGAAGGAAGCTGAAAGAAAGGCATTTGTTCCGAAAATATACATAAAAAAACCATTGGGTGCAAAAGAAACGGATAAATTAAAAGAAAAAGATGTAACAGAAAAGAAAGTGGAAACTATAGAAGAAAGTAAAAAACCAGATGAAATAAAACAAACGACAAATGGTGAAGAAGAAAAGAAATCTGATAAAACAAAGATGATTGAGAAACTAAAAGAAACTCTTGAAAGGTCAAAGGCAGCTAAAGGTAATATCGAAGAAAAGAAAGATAATAATTTTCCAGCCAAGGAGATTAATTTAATTGTAAATAATAAAAATAGTCCAGAAGAAACAGAAAATTCCAATAAGTTGAAGGTAGGTGAAAACTGTGGTTTATTTCAGTAGTATTAATTTGTATTTTCATCAAATAATGAAAATGATAATAAACATTCGATTTGTTTTGTAGAATACATCACAATTAGATATTGAGAAAAAGAAAAGAAAAGCAACAGATGGAGAAGAGGAAAATTCAAATTATTTAGAAGTAGTCCAAGGAAAAAGGATATCAAACATTACACACCAACCGATTATTAGTAACGTAACAAATATGATTAGAAACGATGACAGCAATGATGAACTTTCCGAACCACCCATGGGAGTCTCTTTACCATTATTCGAAGAACTATCTCAAAAAGATATAGATGATACGCCAAAGAAAAAAAGAGGCCGTGGTAAAAATATCAATAATATAGAATGTTAAGATGTAATAACATTGCTTTTAATTGTAGGAAAAAGTAAGAAAAGCCTTGAAGAAACCTTAGCCAATTTGGGTAACAAAAAACCGGCCACTGATGCTGATTGTAACATCGAAATAGCCGCGCCTCCTCAACCATTTTCTCAAGCGGCACCAACGCCCTCTGTTATCACTCGTATGTTACAAACGAAACCTGGACAAACAACGACGTATCCTATTGGTTCCATTAGGCCCAAACAATTTGCCACCATGCTCGATGATGATGATGACGATGAAGATCCTCCACCTAAGCACAACAGAGATGGATCACCAGTTCTAGGACCTCCTCAAAGGCCTTATCCACCAGGTAAATTGGATATATATTGTATTATTATTTTGAGACTACTATAAATTTAAAGTGAGTATAAATTCTTCGCAAATAGTATATTTTGCAGGTAAAAATAATTATTTATAAGGTAAAGGTAAATATTTATTATATACTATTTAAAATTATTTATGTATTATCAATAATAATAATAGATATATATTTTTAAGGGGTTATACCACTGTAGATCAAGAAAAAATAGGCATATTTTGGAAAAAAAATTGGCGGAATAAAGAGATAAATCGAAATTTTGTAAAATTGGATTTATAATACTAATTGTGAAGTAGAAAAAATAATTTTTTCATGTAGTTTTATAACAAAATGGCGGCTGTGCGGCATTTCCCGGCGGGTGTTTATTTTGAAGGGTTCCATGGCCCTGGAGCAAAAAAAATTTTTTTTTCATTCCATAGAACAATAGCAATAGACGTTTGTAGGATTTTTTTGTTATATTCGTTTTTCGCGAAATGGTGCACTTTTGAATACAAAGTTCGTAAGAGAAATTGTCACAAAATTGTCTGTAAGAAAAGTGGAAAATAATTATAAACGAGTCAATATCTACACAAATTACGTTTACCTTAAAAAAAGGACTATGTACTCCAGTTTCATTCAATATACAAATCCCTGAACACAAATCTATTAGATATCTGGGACTTCACCTAGACCAAAAGCTTACCTGGAAAAACAGAAAACAAATTGATCTCAGATTCAAAGAGTTGTACTGGCTCCTTGGTAGAAAATCTCACCTATCGCTAGATAACAAAATCCTAATATACAAAACTGTAATAAAGTCAATTTGGATGCATGAAATCGAATTATGGAGATGTGCCACTAAATCAAACATATTTTCATTTTATTTATTGATCACATGTGTTAAGGTCAATATTATTTAAGTTTAAAATTTCTCGCTTTCTCATAAAGCAGGAGAGGGAGAAGGGATGATGCGGTAAGCAGGAGTAGAGGGATGCACGATGTAGAAAAAGCATCAATGCATCGAACTATTCCACATCGATGTGTCTAAATATCAGTTAAAAAATATGTATCGATAATTTCGATACATCGAAAAACATCATGCATCAATAGAGTGATGGTAGATATCGTGATTTCACAATCACGGTGTGAACCGTTACTGTCATTTTTTGATATCAGTGATTTTAAACTGTGACGTGATCACGACTTTATATTTATGCTATGAAATATTGGGGAACGGTATTAAGATATAATGTCTATACGATTTGAAATTGACTTCGAAATTATAAATTATACTGAAAAAAATGTTTTTTGAGATTTTTATATAGGTACAACTAATTTTTCATCAATCAGTTATTTTTTGTTTTTTATTAAGGTAAACATTTTGATTCGAAAAATTGATATTTAGCTGATATCAGGGCACAGTGGAAAATGATGCGTTAAAATTAAAAATCGAGGAATTTTCTAAACTTTGCAACAATTTTACTTATTTAGAAAGTACATAATTATCAAAAAAAAATTACTCACCAAATATGGCTACACGATATTTTCAATCTCTTGAAAAATTATTTTCACTCTGCAAAAGTTTTACTAATGATTTAATAACAAAAAAAAAACTGTTTTTTCAAAAGAGTAAAAATTATTATAGTCAAATCATCGTCGAACTACATCTGTTATCTCGAAAAAGAATCAATCATTTTTCGTAACTAAACTAAACAAATTGGGAATCAATATAAAATTTTTGCCATTATCTTATAATTTTTATTTTTATTTATAATTCACCGTATATAGATAACTATTTTGCAAAAATAAACGATCAATTTTTATCACCAAAGTACAATTCTCTTAATATTTTTCTAGGCCGTGATTTTAAACAGTGATTTTATTTCGTCGTGATTTGAGTTGAGAAATGAATAATATGAAATAGCTTTTAAGTCACGAAATTGCTCGCTTTACGTGTTAATTTAAATGGTAGCAAGGAAAAATGTACCTAGTTGACTAAGAAATTCCATAAAGCAGGATGTCGCTTGCCATGCTTGTAAAATTCTTATGAGGATCTATGAATATTACCTATATATCACTTTTAGCAGTTCACAACACAAAAGTGAAAACGGAAAGCCGTGATCACGTCACAGTTCTGTAAAAAGTAAAATAGATAAGATATAAGTTATAAACACATAAAACAACTTAAATAAATAAAATCCAAGTTAAAACTCGCCTTTACAAATGTATTGATGTACAAGCCTCTGAAAAATAGGATGATTTAGGTTCCTTGTAATGTGAACCGGTAATTTGTTAGGTTTCATAATAAGTGCTACCTTCTAATAAAACATAATGGTGTTGAGGGATCATAAAGCTATCGTCTCTGAAACATGGATGTATTGAAATTTGTCAAATTCATGCAGCTTATTGTGTAAGTACATTATGAAAGAAAATATATAAAGACCGTGAAATGTGAGTAAGTTGTTGCATCTAAATTTTCCCCTACAAGAATCTTTAAATTTCAGTTTATATACTATTCTGATGGCTCTCTGTTGAAGTAAAAATATTGTATCTAATTGAGAAGAGCAAGCCAAAACTTTAATGCCATATTTAGCTATGGAATAAAAGTGGGCAAAGTTAACAGTCTTTAGTATCTGTTGATTAAACAGGCGGGGTAATTCTTAGCGCATAGCAGGCTCCAAAATACTCAGAGCGATCACAAATGCACCATGGTATGTGTCAAACGACACACCACATATGGACCTTTGGGTCGCACCATTTAAAGAAGTGATAGAAGAATGGTCAAAAATACCACCAGAGATTCTAAGAACATCCCAATGCAGTCTTACAACCATTGCTACATCAACCAGAAAACTCAAAAGAAAATTACCAATAGGCTTCAAGGGAAGTGCTGGAGGTCTCTTCAATGGAAATGTAAATTTAGGGCCTAAAAGCAATCCATTTTATTCCACTGTCAACAGGTTAGCTCATAGAATTTGTATATTCTGGTTACTGATTATTTTGTAAATAAAATTTAAAAAAATTGTCTATAAAAAAAACTATGTTTTTTGAGAATTCTACAGTGGTGTAAATCTAGTAAAAGTGTTACTTTAATAATGAATCTAAATAAATGAATTAGGAAAATATTTTAATTACAAATTTCGGCTTGCTGTTTCTCAATAAGACAATAAAAAAATGCAGCATGCAAACGTACGCACCCGCAGTTAATCTTTAGATGAACCAAATCAAAGGAAGATGTTTGAAGTAAAAGCATCTGACAATCCATTTCCAGATAGGGAGATGAGTAGGAACCAAAATCACCATATTGTTTATTAGTCATTAGTATTAATTCATTACTACTTCACATAAGTTCATCTATGTACATTTTCCTATCAAGTTTTACCTTTATTATTCATGTAAAATATTGCGATCACCTCTTAGTTCAAATTACCCTCGGTTATGGCAAACTTTTAGTAATCACCATCATTTTGTTAATCACAAAAATTGCATCACTTTATGGTACAATAAATATAACTTGTAGATAACATTTTTTGTTGTAGATAATGGACCGTAGTGGGGGTTGTATCCTTAGAGCCTTTTCTATATAAAATTGTAAAATAATTTTAGATACTTAATTTGAGTCTTGGTTTATATCCAAATTTTTATATATATTAAAAAAAAAATAATTGCGTTGCACAAGTACGTTTTATTAAAAAAAAATAACATAAATAATGTTTTTCTTTGTTATATTGTTGGTTATCGTATTTTTAGGGCGTTAAACAGTCAATTAAAAAAAATAATAGAACATACAACCTAAACGAAAGCAATTCATATTCAGTTGATAATAATAAAACACTATTAGGTTTTAAACAATTTTTCTAGCATTTAGGAAATATTCAGAGTTACACTCCCTTCTTCCATAATTCGTAAAGACCACTGTTGACCAAAATTAGTTGAATTCGACATTTGTTGATGGAAATTGTGGTAATTTTGGTTGGTTTTGACTCCCAAGAGTAGGTAAGGAGACATCCTGGCCACCCCTCTACTTTTTTCTACCCAGGCGCACCACGTCGGCTCTGGTCTGGCCTTTAGTTACTTCAGCTCTGCCGGCTGTGGTCGGAGCTGTAAAATACTGCGTTAAATGCGTCGAAAAACGACTCAAAATGGAACGTTTTTTACGGTTTTCACGCATCGTTTTTAGGTGCGTTAAATGTGTCAAAAAACGACTCAAAATGGAACTTTTTTAACGATTTTCATCCATCGTATTTAATGATTTTCACGCATCGTTTTTAGGTGCGTTAAAATGAGGTTTTTCATGCCTTTTTGACACATTTAACGCACCTAAAAACGATGCGTGGAAACCATTAAAAACGTTCTATTTTGAGTCGTTTTTCGACGCATTTAACGTAGCATTTTTCAGCTCCCACCACAGCTGACAGAGCTGAAGTACCTGAAGACCAGAGCCAACGCGGTGGGTAGAAAAAAGTGAAGGGGGTGGCCAGGGTGTCCCCTTACCTAGTCCCAAGCCGTATGAGACAAATATTGTCGAATAGAATGAGCTGGCAACACCGAATTGACGAATCTCGAATGTGTTATATCTCTATGTGGTTCACAAGCACACCTTCTCGCTTTACAGTTTTACGTAAACAACATTTTTATATGAAATATTTCCAATATCAAAATTAATGGCAGTTGCAGAAAAGAATGTAAATTATTGTACTCAAACACATAAACAAACCCTAATAAATTTAATGAAGGAATAGGAAAAACTTTCAGAATATTAATCAACCTCTCTTAGCCATTTATTTTATTAATCTAAATGTTTTTAAAAACTTTCTATCAGATAAATCATGAAGGCATTGATAATTTCCTTGTTTTCCAAATTTTCAATTTCTATCGATAAATCTGCTATTTCTAACCCATGAAATAGATAAAAAAATTGTCAAATATATCATCTCGTTCTAGACCACTTTACATTTTGTCTATCGAAAATTGTACAAATCTGTCACTGTTTGAAAATAGACTCCCAGGGCAAACTTTATCCTTTTTCTTTATAGTATCTTTTCTTATTAAACCATTTTTATAAACTTCTATATTTACAATTCCTAAATTATCATAAAACAAATTTTAATATGCCTTTTCACCTATTTTAACTACCATTTTATATTGTATAAAGTCAATACTTATCTCTAAACTAAATAATATGACTGTAAAAATTTAACTCTCCAAAAACACTTTCAATATAAATCTAATGAAATGTAAATTATTTTTTTAAATATATGTCATAAGTAATATTCCTTTTAAAAAATATTCTTTAATTAATTAATTTTTATTTGTTTATTTTAATATTTGTATATATTTTAAGAATGTTTTTCTAAAGCAACATAATCTGATTAATAAATTATTTTATTTGAACTATCATTTATTTTTAAAATATTTTATAAGAAAAAAAAACCTATTTCGTTTTATACAAAATATTAGAATTACAATAAATGTTTCTTATTAATCAAATTTGTTGCTTACACAAAATAAAAAAAAATTAAATTTATTTATTTAGTTTCGTTATTTCTTTCTTTAGAAAAAATATTGTGGACATGGAAAAAATGTAAAATTTGAATTATCTAACATTAAAACAATAATTTTGTTATCATTATTTTAATGATTATAGTAAAAATATTGACAATTTTAAACTACTTAATACACTAGCAGAATAATAATTATTTTTAATACAAAGATTAGTTAAGTATCAACACAATATATATCACATGTTTTTTATAAGTCACTATTCTTAGTTTAATTTGACTATTTGAGAAAAATAACAGCAAATAGACGAAAGAAATTTTCACCATCAAAGTATTACAGGGAGATGATTAATTATGAAGAATTAGCAGCTCCAGGGAAATGAGCTCTAAGTACATCCAAAAAGGTTATAGTTTAAGGAGGTAGATAAAGTAAACTGATGATAGAGCAAAAAATTATATAAATAAAACACAATAAACCAAAAGCTCAAATAAAGATGTTATAAAGGCTCTAAGGACACCTACCACTAGAGTTGATTATATACAAACTTGACAAAAAGCCTTTAAGAACAATTTCTGTTAATATTTATATGGTCACGATGATTCAGCAGCCTTCTGTAACCTATTTACTTAAAAAAACCAAAACGCGGTCGCTTAAACAATGAACCACACAAGGCGATTTTTAAATAATAATGAATTTGAATAATTCTTTGTCGTAACAATATGTGACATTGACAGATTCAATTTTGATGGTATTAATCAGAAATAATTAAAATTGTGGTAAAGAAGACTATAGTAACTCTTTTTAAAATAAAAATACAATGTATTAAGACAAACTAATCGACAGGTATTTGGGGTTACTATATATTTTTATGGGAAAAAATACATTCAATGCAAGAATAGTCTATTCAAAACAAAAACCGTTGCACGTCATCGATGATTTAATGATTTTCAATAAGAAAAAGCATACTTTGTTATGGTTTAAAATCGCTTGTCCCACCTCTAGATTATAAATTTCGCGTATTTGGACCTGTGGCCTTCTTTACTCACAGATGCGATATTGCCACATCTTTTTGGTACCTTTCTTGACTGGAAGGCATTGATTTTGTAGTTAAAAGTTCGTTTTTATTCTATGTTGGTCATTGTAGGAAGTACCTTTGACATTGGTTAGGTGGGGTTTTTTCTGATTTCCTAATCGGCTTTTGTGTGAGAGCACGTTGCTTGTTAAGGGACAACCGGCAAAGAGTTTGTTATTGAATTATTAATTCAACCGCTAGGGGGATTTTGCTCAAGCCATTTTATGGTGTTGAAACAATTGTTTAGTGACCTGTGGTATATTGTTTAAAAACACATTCACATTGCAAGGCTATAAAACCAGTATCTGTGCGCTCTTCACCCCATTGGATTAAATGGGCAACATCATTTAAAAGGGCTTTAATCGCTATCTGTATATCTTACGACTTGCTTCGTAAAAGAAACCTTCCCGCCCAGGGGGTTTCTGCTTGTGCTTGTGCTTCTGCATCTGCATTCTTCTACTTCCTCTTCTTCCTTTATTGTTTCTTACAAAGTATTGGCGGAGTTTCTCCAATGCATATTGGTGTTGTTACTGCTGCCATATAGTTACTTCCGGTAGGAGACAGTAGATGTCACGCTAATTAAGAACTTCCACCGCTGGAGTCGGGCAAGCGTTACCCTAACATACTATTTATGCCAACGAATTCAAGTCGCGTAAATCTTGTATTTATGTACTGTAAGCAGTGCTCCAAGGCGTAGCATTTTATTCTTTTCGTTTATTGTATCTTACAAGTCCTCGCCAGAGCTCTAGCGTCGCTTTTTGGTGCAAAGAAAATCCATTGCGGATAATCGCGCTCGTGGGCGCGTATGAATATAATTATTTTCTCTTTCTCCATTTTTTTTTTATTAATATATTTCGCTTTGAAACCTGCACGTTTTCCCTACTTGTTTTTTTTAATTATCTACAACCTGAATATTAAATCTAACTTATGTTTGGTATTGAGTATTTTTTTAAATTTTATTTTATTGCGCACGTCCAGTAGATATGACTCCATTCTACGAAAGATCTCGGGCTGTCGGGCTAGTAGATCTGGTACGTTGATGTAGAAAGTCCTGGGTATGCTGGTATAACGTACCTGGCGCACCCTTTTTTTGTTGTTAAAAAAAACATTTAGCCTACCACCCCATGTGTCGGACATTATGCTTAGAAACGATATCCCTAAAACACCCAATTAGTGATGTTTGTACATGAAAGGAATTTTTACGTGCTCTATTTTCAGGTGTAGCTATTGGGCGGAAAGGAATTTATTACTCAAAAAAAATTATTTTTATGGAGCACTTTCCTCCCAATAGCTTGTCCTCTATTTTGTGGTAGCACTGCCGTCTTATTTTTTCGTCTACGATGACGTGCAACGGTTTTTGTTTTGAATAGTATTCATAGAAACAATCGATATGTTTTTTTATTTTATTTTTTGACTTTGGATATGATAATTTAAATGGAAATTTTATTTATGAAGATAAATTCTTGTTTAATCTATCGCAAGCCCTTGATTTTGGGGTAGGGCGATTTTGGGTCATTTTTAATAAAAAGGGGATACCTCTCTAGGGAAATTGTAATGTAGATGTGTAACACTGTTGACTACAAAAATTGCTATATAGTTGTAAAAAGGGCGCAGTTAATTATCGCCCCTACCGCCCAATCCCCTTAAATCCATGCTTGATATATCCCTTTTCTTCTGTTGTATACTCGTGAGAAATAACTTTGGGATTAGCAATTCCTGGATATTTTTTACAATTAAAAAACGCATTCAGATCAGTAGATTATTATGTTCCTGGATATTTTTTACAATTAAAAAACACATTCAGATCAGTAGATTATTATGTTGGCAAATAGGCTACTCTATTATCGCTATCTTATGCAAATGGAATAGAAAACATCCATGATTTATTTTGTGATAGATGAGTAATTTTTTTAGATATTAAAAAGAAATATGTAAATCTATTTTGGTAAATCCCTACCTATAGATAAATAAGTGTTAATGGAATTTCTGGCTATCTTTAACCACTTTTCCATCCATTCGTTATTCATATTTTGCTTTATAGTTATAAAATAATTCACTATAATAGAGAATATTATTGAAATTAGTACAAAAACGCGGTTTTTTTCATTACCATAAATACCACTATACCTAGGTAAATATAATAAAATAAGTGATATAGCAAATATTTTATCTTTCAGATGTTGATAATAATTGTTTGTTTTGTATGGGGTTGTCCAAAACCACAAAGAGATTTTTCAATAGTATTCTCTTTAGCGATATGGTTCTAGAAATTTATAAAAATTAAATTAAAATAGTGTATTTTCCAAATTTTGATTAAAAATTTTAAACTTCTAATCATTTTAGAGTTTTCGAAGAAAAAACTTTTATTGTCCGTCTGCCCATCTGTTAGCCTGATTCAACTCGAGAACGGTGAGAGATAGAGACAAACGGATAACGGAAATCTATTCAGCATCGTGAAAAACCCCAAAAATGATATTATTCTTTGACTTATTTTTACTTTCCCGCTACTTATACCATATATACTTTAATATATAAGGTATATGCCTATATAGAAATTTATTTTCGTTACTTTAAATTGTCCAAATTACGGCAAAAATATTGTCGTTTTTCACTTATTTAATAATTGATATAAGATCTATTTTTTAGTCAATAATTTGAAAAAATGTTCGTATAATTAGTAAAAAAAAATATCCAAAGGAAATAAATCACTATAAGTAAATATTTACCTTACTGTGCTGTTATATTTTTTGTTAAAATTTACTATCAGGTGGACCTCAAGGACCAGTTGGTATGCCATATCGACCTATGTATTCAAATATGAACCATTACCCACCAGGTATGTTACCTCCACACCAAATGCGAGGACCCCCACCAACACCAGGTTCTCCAGGTACTAAAAAAAAATTTAAATTTAACACAATCTAATATGATTTTTTTATATTCATAGGAATGCACCCATCTCATGTTTTCCCACCTCACCGTTATATGGAAGCTCCTCCCTCAGTTGGAGGACCCATAAACATTCCAGAAACTAATCCACCTGGAATGGCACCACCCCAACCTTTAGAAAGTCCCGGAAAGGGAGAACCACAAAATTTCTCTAGATCAACTCCACCCAGTAGATTCCCACCTGTTAGCACATCACCAAATGTTTCAGGAGGTAAGTTGGAGAAATCTTAAGGTTCAATAATAATAACATAACTCAGCGCTTCCCAACCTTTTTTTCTTCTGCGTACCCCTTATAAACCATATTTTACATAGTACCCCCAAAGTACTTTTTATATATAAAAGTATTGAAAGTGTGTAATACACATTTATTGCAATATTTGAATATTTGAACAATAGGTCGACACATATAAATGGAAATTTAGCTAAGGAAATAAAATAGTAACACAATAATTTCTGCTGAACACCGAATTTTTTATTACAATATACATATAGAAGTGTTAGAATAGATTAGTGTCAGGTTACATATAGAAGTTTCCAATACACTCTTAAGTCTGGAATTGCATCAAGCTTGTTACGGTATTTGTTTTTAATACAGGCATATGAAAAAAATGCTAGTTCTACAAGCTTTGTATAAGTAAAAGGCACTAAAACTTGGAGTGCTTTATTGATCACTAATCCTAGCCCAGAAGTTTCCAGCCTTTTTGTCTTGAAATCAGATTTCAAGGAAGAGTCTGTAGAAATGTCGATGAGTTTATAGAAGACATAAAAACAGATATAGTAGATTTTAAATATAAAATTTATTTGATCATGCCTAATTTTTCTTCTATTCAGAGTTTTTTATATAAAGCGAAATTTTGATACATTAACTGTCTTAATATATAGGAAAAGGGTATTCACAAATAAAACAACTATAAATATTTATACAAGCTAATTGCTTTTTATTTTTTTTTATATATCGTTACAGCATAATATTTATTATTGAAGAATAATTATGTAGAATGTCGAAAGTTTGTTAAGAAAACACCAAAAATATTTATGATAAATAAACATAAAAAGACATAAACTCAGTGGGTTCAATACCCATTTACATACATAATCAGAAATAACTGACAATTTTTAATATCATAGAAGTAGTTGCATTTATCAAAGTTTGTATTTGTTTTATTATAAAATTTTTAAGTAATGAGTGCTTTTTTCTGTTAATTTATAGGGTAATTGTATTTGATTTTCATGGTTTCATATACATATTCGGGTCGATTCTGTTGTTAAAACATTGCTGAATGAACCATATTGTTATAGTTATAAAGTTTAACAATATGACTACAATTCTGTATTCTGTTTGGTCATTTTTAGCAAGATTGGTTTTCAATTCTGGGATAACAATATTGTTATCAAAACAGTGATTTTTTGATCTGATAACACTGATTTGGACTTGTTTATTATGTAATGTACGATTGTTTTGAGAAAGAAGAACATGAGTTATAGATCACTAAAAACTAAATGGATTTGATGGTAATTTTTTTGGATGTTTATTTCTAGTAAATGCAGGTGAATTGGATACAAAATGGGAAAATAGTTATATTAGAGTAAAAAAATAGAGGTTTAATAAACCAATTTCTTATATCACCACTAACCATAATAATAAGTTCTTAAACATAAGTCCCATCCGTCTATTTGTATGAGCCCGAGTGTGGGGAATATTTCACCTTGCACCTAATCAGTGCCCTTTTCCGTCCCTTCAGATTATTCCCCGTGAAAATGTCAATTTTTCAACCAAAAAAAAAAGTTTTCAGACGGTTATTTCCGAATAACTCAAAAAGTAAGTATTTTACCGAAAAATATTATGATTAAAAATGTAGCTTATAAAAAACAAAAAAAAAATGGTGGGTTTATGGTGTCTGTAGATCCAATATTAACGGAGTAATAGCTTGTTGAAGGTTACTTCTTATTCGTCAAACACCAAAATTGAAAGTTTCAACGTGAAATAACCAAAAAACAATGTATTTTTCAGGAAAACTCATACAACATTTTTTAAAGTCCTTGAAAACATCTTTATTTTTGTTTTATATAAAAGTCATATAGCGTCAAAAATAAGCGAGTTATGATGAAAATAAAGTTGGTCCCTAGTTTTTTCAGCGATAAAAAGTGTGAAAATCACCACCTAATTACCAAATCAATTGAAAATAATCGTTTATCACTTCGATATTTTCAAACTCTTTCAAGAAAAGATAGTGAAAAAACAATGGATTTATTGCCATATTTTTTCTTGTTATGGAACAGCAAGTACTAAAATGTCGTTGCTGAGATATCAAGATAACATATTGGCAATTTTCTCAAATCTTCTCTGTAACCATATTGCTATTTACAAACAGAATTGATCCGATTGTGCATGATTCTTATAAAAAATTCTTAAATTACAGGCCCTCTTCCTCCAAGATCAGTGCACATGATGCCACACATGCCACCAAGACCAACATACCCTCCCCCCGGTATTCACCCTACTCCACCTCCACAATCGCAACCTCCACCTCCGGCAGGTTTTTATGGATCATATCATCCTCCTTCTGATCCCAAGGTTCCATTTGACAATCCTCCACCAGGTTACGAAGAATCCTTCGAGGGCGAAGAAGAGAATCCACCAGCTGAAACAACTGAACAGAATCATGGTACGCAGGAGGAGGAAACTAGCGGCGAATTTGGAGGACTTGTATCGTATTTTTCGAGTCAAAGAGATGAAGATTTGGATTCATAGTTCGGAGAATCTAGAGCAATGATTCTGACGGTCACTGTAAGTCTTTTGTAAGACAAAACTAATTGTTGAATGAGCGAGAGTTTTTTTTTTTAATGTTGAAATTTTTAAAGTGAAAATTCACTATAAAACTCGAATTATTTCAAATATAAATTTTTTATTGTTTGTTCCTCGCAGAAATAATGATACTAAACCTTTTTAAAACTTCAAAAAATTATAACTGAAATTTATTAAAACAAAAACTTTATTATCTACACTTTTTGAGTTTCAAACTTCTTTTCAGATCCCTATGCTAAGAGCCTTTAATTATTTAAATTGTATTTGTAAAATTTCTCGTTTTAAACCAGTTGCTAAAATGACACAATATCTAATAAGTTGAATTATGTACATTTTTAATATTTGTTTATTTAGAGTAAAACTTTCGCTCATCCAAATTAACTATAATTGTAACTGGGTAAATATGGGAATATTTTTATTCTATTTTTATTTAAATTCAAAATGTATATATAGCAAAATATTTACACTTGTATATATTTGTATATAGTAATGTTGGTTTTATTTAATTTTTTTTTTTCATATAACTGGAAAGTGATAATATGAATTATTAATGATGTAATATTATTGAAACCGATTCTGTACCAAATATATTATTTATCTGTCTATTTCTCTAAACTTGTATCACTTGAAATTAATAACGAAATATAGTGACTTTTTAATACTATGAAATAAAGAAGTATTTTCTTGGAGCAAAATTAAGTCAGTTTAATGTTTATAATTTAACTGTTTTTTTTACTCAATCTCAAAATAAAAAGTTTCTATATTTAAGTTACATCCACAGTAGGGAATTATTTTTTATATATATTTTAAAATAAAGAACTAAAAGGTGTGATAGATTTCGGGAGATAATATCTTTTTATAAAAACACAAGTTATTTTTTAATTTATTAATTGAAGTGACATCTAACAAGATATATTGCGAAAAGGTGACGTGAACTCAATCTGCAAGATTATTATATTTTATTGAATTAATAATCATATTTGAATGGAAGTTTTTATAAAGATTCGGTAGCTAAGAACCTAGATGAAATTTAGGTACCTACTTTAATTCTGTGCAATTTTGCTATTAATGTATTTATTTATTCTTGCAGACTTTTCAGTAAGTTTTATTTTTTGTATATCATATTTTCATTTGTAAACTTTATATTTTAAATGTAATAAACAATAAAACTGATTGTGTATAAAATATTTTAGATTTTTATTATTATAAAGATTTGTAAGTTTTGCCGATAAATAGATAATATTTATGAATGGAAATGATGTGACAATAAAGTGCTGAATTAATGTTACAGAGAGGTTGATATTTTATTAGCAAATAACTGTTTTCAATGGCGAATAATTCTAAACGAAGGTGTCTGAAAAAAAAACATAGAACATTTTAGTATTTTTTATCCAAAATATATGTTCCTAAAATATCACCAAATATTTCTGGCATACTTAATAATTTTTATAGTTTTTACAGTGCATCCTCGTCTAGACGTCCAATTTTTATAATGCTGATATCAGAACCGGTGTCAACAGATTTCCATTTGTTTCGTTTGAAATAGCAAAAATGTCTCTTATCTTTCGGATTTGAGAAATTTTCAATTTGATGTGTTTCGTCTCATTTGAGTTTGATATTTGATTAAAAAATCCTTGCAGAAAACTTTTTTCATCAGATTTATTTTGAGTTAGAGCTTGATATTTGATTTTTGGATTTGAGTTGGATTTTGGAACATGAGAGTTTGATTTTGAGTTTGGAATTGTATATAGATTTTTGGCTTTCATGTTTGAGTTTGAAATTTGAGAGTTAGATGTTGATTTTGAACTTGGATATTGATTTTGAGTTAGAATTCGGAGTTTGAGAGTTGGATTTGATTATTGATATTGATTTTCGTAGTATAAGGAATTGTTGAAATTGCGACTTTTAAATTTCGGTTATTGAGTTCGGGTTTGAGATTCTGGAGTTAGAATTTGAATTTCGGCTATAAATATAATTTTGATTGTTTATAATTAAGCATTTCTGAGATTCTGGGCCCGAGTAGCATGGCCGGCCATTTCCCTGATTCTGAGAAAATGAAGTAAATAGTTATTCTGATTATGTGGTGAGTTAATTCTGTTTAAATGGTTATTGTCTTGGTAATTACTTCGATTTGCGTATTAAATTTTCGCTTCTACACTCAATTGTATGGCCGTATTTTTTACAATATTGGCACTGTGTTTGAGCTAGATTTATGTGTTTTTCTCTTTTTATAGGATTTGTTGAGGATATACTGGAAACCGAGATACATAGCATTGTAGATTAGTTTTACAACATTTATTGCAATTTATTTTTAAATTATGCTTGAAATGGGTTTTATTTGCTTGAAAAGAATAGTTGACGATTTGATATTACTTTCTTCTTCGTAAGCCGCCTCGACAGGATCAGTGAAGTTTGAAATCTACTAGCTTTGATAATTAGTTGTATCGGCGGACGAAACCCGTCTACAAATGCCTTAAGGGCTGACATTGAATTTAAATTTTCGATAATTTGCCTGGTAGCTTCTCCCTCACTAACTATGCAAGCATCATTTAGGTCTAATTTTAGGAGAAATCGCGACAAGAACTTGCACAGTTGAAAATAGCGACAAAAATCGACGAAACGTTTAACTTAAATCACTCGTTGCGGTCACACCTTTTTGGATTTTACACTGAGTTAGTTTTAACTCCTGTACTATTAGCACTTTAACGCCTTTGGCTTTTTGAATATAGGTGGTTGTGTTGTCGCAACACGAAGTTCGATGAATTTGATACTTTTTCGGAGATTTTTGCTTAGAATTAAACAGAGAAACCACCACCCCACACTTTACACCACTGTTGTATTGCCAATTTTTGAGAGGTGTTAAAGGGCGAGTAATTAACATATCAGGTCACTTTTACTACTTTATTTCTATAATTTAATGTATCCTAACAGGATTTTACAAATTTGATTAGATAATGAATGTAATTTTAAATGAATGACCAAGATTTAGCTCTGACTTTCGGTTCTATTAGCGACTCTATGTCACCTGACTGACGTCAGCTATTTAATAGAAATAAAAAATAGTACAATAAGAATGGAATTGTGAAATTGAATACACGTGGAAAAATATTACAACATTAAAATATAATATACTTTAAATATAATTATTAGGACCTCGTAGAGGGTGTAAAGGGTGACTTTACAACATAATTGAACAAACTTAATTACTTAATATGCTATATGCCTACTTAAGCCCAAATACTAGTTGAAACTACCGCTTATTTGTTAACTAAATTTAAGTTGGAAATTAAGTTATACTTTAGGTACATTCAGAATAATATTCTGACGGAGTAGTAAGAAGACCAAATAGGCGAATACGTAATCAGTCACAAATGTACAAGAAAAGATTTGCTACTTTAAATGTAAGTATAATATTTACTTTATTATCAATTAATTCTTAAAAAATAAAATTTTAGTTATTACTAGCTGAAAAAGTGCTAATAAATCATGGTTAAGTAGATCGTATGATCTTTAGTTCGAAACAAAGAATTATATGTGTACTCTGACGACAAAATAGAGCCTCGATTCCTCCTTCGGCGCTTTTTTTCAAGTACTATGTTTTGCCTAAAGATTCTATGGCCTTGTAGTGTCAATGATCCTCCTCCAGTTTTTTCTACCTGATCTTTACATCAACAACGATTTTATAGATTCATGCAACACTCTCACTTAATGCACCCAATACGCTAAATCCAGCAAATATTGGAATTAGCGGTAAAAATCCACCGGATTTTATACCTTCAATGGATATGATTCTAGGCACCTTTACACGTTTTCTCCCTCCGACTTTCTTGACAGAATTTTTTGAAGCTTTCAATGCACATGCAATAGTCTTCTTGAGTGTAGGTTGAGGTGTCATGGATTTTTTTAACTTTCATTAAAAAACGTTATCTAAATGGCTTGACTTCCATACCGAGTTTCCTCTTGGCTTGCATTCCTCCAGTAACAAACAGAGCTGCTGCTTTTTTGCCCTTTTGATTTTACTCGCTCCCAAGCCATCTCCAACACCAAAAATCGGCATTGTAATGTTCCTCCAAAGATTTATTTAGCGAATACTGGGCTCTTGTCTTTGGCTCTGTGTTCAGTTTAGAAAAATAATAACCAGATAGACCTAATAGCAGACGTATCTGACAGAGCTAAAGACTAGATCAGACGCAGCTGAAGTATTAGTAGTTGAATGTTTGTCATCATGAGAATTGCACTCGTTGATATCCAGGGCTTTGATATTGAAGGCAGCTTCCATCTAAAGGAGATGTGTGATCAAGTGTGTTCACCCAAATTATAAAAATTAATTTTTGGCCACTTTTCGGGGTCTTCGGCCCACTGTGCATTGAAAGCGTTGGAGTTTGATACTGTAAATAAGTTGCCTTGGCTACCTTCCTATACAAACAATAAAAACAAAATCATTAACAGTTTAAAAACCATGGAAACCACAGAATTTGTATACAATGTACACACTATTTAGATTTATAAAATTGAACAAAGAAAACTTACATAATTCTAGTTGTATTACAGATTCATAGCTTTAATTTAAGATTATTATGGCAACTGCTTTGATTGAAAATATTGATTTTGACGCAGATTTGTCAAATCTGAAAGAAGATACTTTTAATAAATTTAATAAAATGCCAGACATGGCTCGTTTATCAACTCCAAAGCCAATAATGCATCTAGGCTCATCAACCGAGGTATTAGTTAATTTTTAACATTTAAAATATTTATTGGCTACTATTAATTTGACCTCAAGACAGATATAAAAGTTTAAATTTATTTTTAGTTTCATCGTCAACCCAGTGCTATGCCTAGAACGCCTTATAAACCAGGTACAGGGTATAGATCAAGCACTGGTTTTAAACCCACTATAAACTTCGGTAAACCAGGTACTAGTTTTAAACCGGGTACTGGTTTTAGACCAGGAACAGGCATGGATACAGTTAGTAGACCGATGACTGCAGTGAGAGGAGCCGGATATACCTCACATGGAAAACCTTTTGATCCACTTAATCAGGCTGCATCGGTTCCCACACCACCGCTAGAATTGCAGAAAGATGACTCGTTAGTAATTCTAAAAATTCACATTCATTTTTAACTTGCACATACGCTTACCTCTTTTTGTTACATTTTTATAAATAAATAACATTTTGAATTCTATTTTAGCCCAGAAGAAAGAATTCGACAGCAAGAATATAAAATTATGCACCTAGTAGAACAAGCTTGTATTGCTCAAAGCGAAGGAGACTTTAGACAAGCTTTAACTAAAGCAAAAGAGGCTTCAAATAAGGAAAGAAATTTAATTCGGCTCCAAGAACAATCTGGTTTAGGAGATCATCACAATATTGATTTAACTTATGCAGTAGGTATTTAAATTTCATTTTTTAATCCACTTTAGTCCAATAATTATTTTTGTTTAGGTTCTTTTCACATTAGCTAATCAATATGCGGCGAACGAACTTTATACTGAAGCCATTAATACTTATCAGATGATAACTAAAAATCGCATGTTTGCAAATGCATACAGGTTAAAAGTAAACATGGGAAATATATATTTTAAACAGGGTCAATATCAAATGGCTGTTAAAATGTTTCGAATGGCTTTGGATCAAGTACCTTCCAGTCAAAAGAATTTAAGGTAATATTGTTTTTATAGATCAAATTTTTATTGAATATTCTGTTTTTAGAATAAAAATAATGCACAATATTGCTACGGTATTTATAAGAATGGGTCAATGGGAGGAAGCAATAGGCAGTTTGGAGTACATCATGAGCGAACAAGCATGTCATAAGGCTGGATTACATTTAGTCGTTTGTTGTAGAGCTTTAGAAGATAAGGAAAGAATGAGAACAGCTTTTTCTCTTTTACTCTCTGTGCCTCTGAATATAGAAGACGAAGAAAAATATAATATTGAGCAGGTATTGTATTGTTTCCTACCAAGCCACAATTTACAGTATAGCTGTTATATTGTTTTATAGGATTCCCCTGAAGATACATTAATCGCTTTGGCAATTCAAGACGATGATCTTCATAAGTACGAAACTTCGAAACGCAAAGAAGCAGAATATTGCATCCTTACTGCTGCTAAAGTGATTGCACCCTTCATAGAAGAAACTTTCGGGGAAGGTAATGCTGACTTGTTTTTAGTTGATTTGTGTTCAGAAAATATTAATCTTTTTAGGTTACGATTGGTGTGTGTCGGCTATAAAAAGTTCCGAGTACGCTAGATTGGCTTCAGATTTGGAAATTAATAAAGCTGTGATGTTTCTTAAACAGAAACAACTATCCGAGGCGATTGAAACATTGAAAGCGTTCGAAAAGGATTCTGTGATTGCCATAAACGCAGCTGTGAATTTGAGTTTCATTTATTACTTGGTAATTTTTCACATACTATATAAATATAGATTAATTAAATTGGTGCAGTAGAAGTTCCACAAGTACGACATTGATTCTTATTTTTTAATTACTCATAACTTTTTAAATATTAAAGATGTGGATCTGATTTTTGGTATGCACATGCCCCGTCACCCCTAAAACCCAGTTAGGACTTTTGTATTTGGTAATTGTTTATTTCCGGGCTGTTATGCCGTGGTCTTCTTTGGTCATTACTTCCAAACGTTTCGACTTCAACTACAGCAGTAATATTCAGTGGCATGGCTCAATATTCTTCGCGACGTATCAACTGAAACTGAAACTTTTCGCTTCGAATCTGCCACGCCACTGAAGATGGCTACCGCAGTTGCAGTCGAAATGTTTTTAAGTACTAACCAAAGAAAACCACGGCATAACAACCCGGAAATAAACAAGCAACTAACCACAAGGGTGTGGTAAATGCGACGACTACGAACTCCCACCCTGCTCCGTTTCTTCCGCATAGGCATATTCTGCACACATGTTAAAACGTCGTCGAGTAGAAAAAGTACTATGCTTATATTTTTACTATTTTTTACCCTTACCTACAATTGTCTACTTAAGACTCACAAAAAAAAGTTTGTGCGGTCGGGAGAACTAAATTCCTTACGTGATTTAATCTCTTTCCCTCTTTCTTTCTCTCTCTCCCTTTCTCTCTCTCTCTCTCCCTCTCTCTCTCTCGCCACTTGGGGTCTTTGAACCATCTGTATACAGTACATAAGCCGTCCCTGGAAAGCGAGGATCTCCCTCTTTTCCCATTCGTCTCTTCTCGGAAGAAGGACGTTGAAAGACTTCTGTATGTGAGTTCTGGGGGAGAGCACATCCGAAACCATTCCGAGAGTATGGTGAGTACTCATCTCTCGCAGCAGTCCAGAGTGGTCCCATAGCTTCTCCCCCTCAATTTGACTAGCCACCGACATGGCTCTATAGGAGGTCATTCTGGCCACCTGCTCCAGTAATATATGGAGAGGAGTAAGACCCAGAAATCTTTCCATTGCCGCTGTCGGGGTAGATGACATAGCGCCTGTAATAGCCACACATGCTAATCTCTGTAGTCCAGATAATTTAGCCGCCGCAATAGACTGTAGACCCTTCGTCCACGAGGCTATTGCGCCATATGTGACCATTGGTTTTATCACCGTTTGATAAATCCAGTAAATCTGTTTAGGGTTCATTCCCCACGACTTGCCGCATACCCTTCTGATATTCCAGAGGGATGCCCTGGCTTTATTGATTGTTCTTTCCAGATGGGAGTTCCAGGTAAGTTTTCTATCAAGGATAATCCCCAGATATTTTACCTCCTCCGCAAACGGAATGGTTACGCCTTCCAAAATTGGGTGACGTAGCTTATCAAGCTTCCTCCTTTTTGTAAAAGGAACTACTACCGTTTTGTGGGGTTCACAGACATCTGTTCCACCTCACACCATCTGTATACGATGTTAAGAGCTTCCTGAAGGATATTGGAAATAATCTCTTCACAGCGTAAAAAAATTCGTTTATATAAGTATAATATTAAAAATTCATAATTATAGTCGATCTATTTGATTTTTCTAATTTATTTTCTGTCAAAAATATGAAATCGAGTTATAAATGTTTGATACTAATTTTGTTCTATTCAATTCAATTTTTAGAAATTTTTTCTCCAGAGCTTAAGAAATTATTCCACATACATTTCCTACCAATATTATTTTATTATCTAAGCCATCATATTCTGGTCCAATATCATTATTATATTGAAAATATTTTTCCAATCTTGATCGTATATGGAAATTCAATATATTATAAATATTGAATATAAATGTAAGAATCGTATTCTTTTCCAATATCATTAGAAGATTGAAAATATTTGTCCAATATCGATGTTATATAGAAATTCAATATAATATAAATGCTGAATATCAATATATGACCAATATTCTTTAATAATTTTTGTAGAATATCATTAGTATTTTGAAAATATTTTTCCACTATCAAATCTATATATATACCATTTTAATATACGATAAATATGTTCAAATAACGTTTTACTTATATTGGTTTATATTTGCCCTATATTAAAATTTCGTGCCAATATTTTACCAATACCTGACCAGGATTCATTGATACTTGGGATTATTTTCATTGAACAACTTTGTTTATTCCAAGGAGGTTCCATATCTCAAATGTGGTCAACTAATGATATATTAAAACACCAAGACCAGTACCACAATAGTATATATATTGGTTAAACATTAAAATTGGAAACTACTTTCGGCTTTCGCCATCATCAGGCAATTTCGGGGGATCATCAGCAAGAAAATGTCATGTAACAGACAAAAATTTAAAAAAAATGTGCGGTAAAACTTAATTAAAAACTAATGGTACTGAAAAAGACAGCTAAAAAGCTGTGTCGGATCATGTCATGACTTGGAGCTCCAAAATACAGTCTTTTTCAGTACCATTAGTTTTTAATTAAGTTTTGCCGCACATTTTATTTAAAGTTACATTGCTCTGATGATCCCAATAAATTGCATATGGCTTGATGATGGAGAAAGCCGAAACTAGTTGCCAATTTTAATGTTTAACCAATATCTTATTGTGGTACTGGACTTGGTGTTTCAATATATCAACTTTATTGTTTATATAGAATTGCTTGAGGTGTTTTATATTTTTCTTATTGTTGGTTGACTTACATATTCAATACTTTTCTTAACTTTTACAATTGTCCATTCTTTGTTGTTTTTCTTCTCCACACACTGCAACTTTCCTGTTGTTTCAGTCTGAACCAGTTTCATTAGTTTTATAAAACAATTAAATGTTGAATGAAACGACAAACGACTACTAAAGAAAAATTAAAAAACTTTTCTTGTGATCTAAACATATTTGTCACGAATGTATATTGAACTTGGTTCAAATATATGAATAAGATTTAAACCAATTAAATTGTTTTATTTCATCGTTATATTTTATATTAATAATATTAATATATCTAATAATTTATTTAGCAAGGCGATTACGAAAATGCATTAAGATACGCAGAAGTGGTTGAAAAGCAAAATGTCAAGAGCCCAGAGGGATTTGTTAATTATGGAGCATGTTTATTAGCTAAGGGGGATCTAAGCAGCGCTGTTACTTGTTTTCAAAAAGCGCTCGACTACGATTCTACGTTTTTCGAGGCCATTTTTAATCTAGGTACATTTCCAAAATATTCTTATAAGATTGTATTCATTCTTTATTATATAGGTTTATGTTTGAAACGTCAAGGACACTATACGGAAGCTTTAACCTGTTTTCAAAGATTTTCTGGATCTTTAGCTCTTTTACCAGCAGTTGTATACCAAGTAGGGAATCTGCTGGAACTAATAGGAGATAATGAAGCTGCTGCCGATACCTACCAGCAACTTCTCGGTTTGGTACCCACTGATGCAAAAGCTCTTCAAAAATTAGGAGAATTGTACGATCATGAAGGAGATAAACAACAAGCTCATCACTACCATACTGATGTTAGTAACCATTTTTGTATTTAGTTCAGCGATAAAATAAAATTTTATTTTTTTGTAGTCTTACAGGTATTATCCAGCCAATCTTTCAGTCATTGATTGGCTTGGTTCTTATTACATTGAACTTCAAGTGGTAGAGAAAGCACTGACATATTTCGAGAAAGCCGCCGTTATGCAACCTAACGAGCCTAAATGGAATATGATGGTAGCTGGATGTCACAGACGAAGTGGTAATATGCATAAAGCGTTAACACTTTACCAAGAAATTCATAGGTAATACATATGGAATTTGTTAATATACTGTATTCTCACACATTTATATTATAGACAATTTCCAGATAATTCTGAATGTCTAAGATTTCTGGTTCGTTTATGTGGTGATCTTGGGATGCGAGAAGCTCAAGATTATCTAATAGAATTAAAGAAACTAGAAAAATCTAAGGAAGTTAGAGAAAGAGTAAATAGCAGCCGACCAGGTCTTATTAAATTAGCTTCCAGTATGTTGTTTTTAATATTTTAGTTTTTCCATATTTTAGGTTCAAGAAGGACAAGTAGTGGTTTATCATCGAGAGCCGGATCAGGATTTAGTCCAGTACCAGAAAATGGTCCCCTTAAAACCCCACCATTGTCTGGTAATAGAAATTTACGGTCCTCTAGACTGATTCAATCGCACAACAGTGTTGGAAGTACTGATTCTGGTTTTGCCCAATCAGCAGTTGGTAAAAACATATATAAAAACTTCAGCTCATTATTAATTAATTTTTTTATTATAGACGCAAGCTATTCGGATCCGTTGGGTCCTCAGCCAATTAGGCCGAGAACTGGAGCGGGTAAACCCTTTGAGTTCGATGATTTTGGAAATGAAGAATTGGGAGATGATCTTTTACCTGAATAAATCACGGATTTCGCACATGATTGTGATAATTTTATTATTTTATTTTAGAGTTGTAAAAAATATAAGAAAAAAATATTTATTTAATACAATCTTTTTGTCTGTTTATTATTAAATAATAAAACAAGTTATTTTATTATTTATTCCAGGTAGCCAGTTAACGTTAATGACGTAAATTTTACGTCAGTGTGTATGTTTAATCACCATCATAATTGACGTAGTTAAAAATTCTAATTATCCCTGAAACTAATAGAGCTAGAGAAGAACTGTTAATTTTTTTGGAATCTACGCCCTTTGGAATGTACCTTTACCAATTTACACTGAAATCTGAATGATGACAAATTTTGAAGATTTTTGAAGGCTAAAGTCTTGCTCTTTTTCTGGGCCACATTTTCTCTCCGATTTTAATGAAAATTTATTTTTATATTTTTAGATAAAGCAAGGTAATTAGAATTTAGGAGAGCCATCTGTTTTTTCATTTTAAAGCTATAAAATTTTTAATGTGGAAAATTTGGAAAAATTGAGGGTCTCACAACTTTTCAAAAAAAATTTATTATTTTTGAAAATAATAGAGCTAGAGAAGAACTGTTATTTTTTTGGAATCTACGCCCTTCGGAATGTACCTCTACCAATTTTCACTGAAATCTGAATGATGACAAATTTTGAAGATTTTTGAAGGCTAAAGTCTTGCACTTTTTTTGGGCCACATTTTTTCTCTCCGATTTTAATGAAAATTTATTTTTAGATTTTTAGATAAAGTAAGGTAATTGGAATTTATGGGAGCCATCTGTTTTTTTCTTTTCAAAGCTATAAAATTTTTTATTTGGAAACGTTGGAAAATTGAGGGTCTCACAACTTTTCAAAAAAAAATTATTATTTTCGAAACTAATAGAGCTAGAGAAGAACTGTAAATTTTTTTTGGAATTTACGCCCTTTAGAATGTACCTTTCCCAATTTACACTGAAATCTGAATGATGACAAATTTTGAAGATTTTGAAGGCTCTAGTCTCGCACTTTTTTTGGGTAACATTTTTTTCTCTGATTTTAATGAAAATCTATTTTTACATAAAGTAAGGTAATTGGAATTTATGGGAGCCATCTGTTTTTTTCTTCTCAAAGCTATAAAATTCTTAATTTGGAAAAGTTGAAAAAATTGAGGGTCTCACAATTCTTCAAAAAAAAAATTATCTCTGAAACTAATAGAGCTAGAGAAGAACTGTAAATTTTTTTGGAATCTACGCCCTTTGGAACCCTTCCCAATTTACACTGAAATCTGAATGAAGACAAATTTTGAAGATTTTTGAAGGCTATAGCCTTCCACTTTATTCTGGCCACATTTTTTTTATCTCTGAGTTTAATAAAAATTTATTTTTAGATAAATTAAGGTAGTTAGAATTTACGGGAGCCATCTGTTTTTTTCATTTCAAAGCTATATAATTTTTAATGTGGAAAAGTTGGAAAAATTGAGGGTCTCACAATTTTTCAAAAAAAAAAATTGTCTCTGAAACTAATAGAGCTAGAGAAGAACTGTTAATTTTTTTGGAATCTACGCCCTTTAGAATGCACCTTTCCCAATTTACTCTGAAATCTGAATGAAGACCAATTTTGAAGATTTTTGAAGGCTATAGCCTTCCACTTTATTCTGGCCACATTTTTTTTATCTCTGAGTTTAATAAAAATTTATTTTTAGATAAATTAAGGTAGTTAGAATTTACGGGAGCCATCTGTTTTTTTCATTTCAAAGCTATATAATTTGTAATGTGGAAAAGTTGGAAAAATTGAGGGTCTCGCAATTTTTCAAAAAAAAAATTATCTCTGAAACTAATAGAGCTAGAGAAGAACTGTTATTTTTTTGGAATCTACGCCCTTCGGAATATACCTTTACCAATTTTCACTGAAATCTGAATGATGACAAATTTTGAAGATTTTTGAAGGCTAAAGTCTTGCTCTTTTTCTGGGCCACATTTTCTCTCCGATTTTAATGAAAATTTATTTTTATATTTTTAGATAAAGCAAGGTAATTAGAATTTAGGAGAGCCATCTGTTTTTTCATTTTAAAGCTATAAAATTTTTAATGTGGAAAAGTTGGAAAAATTGAGGGTCTCACAACTTTTCAAAAAAAATTTATTATTTTTGAAAATAATAGAGCTAGAGAAGAACTGTTATTTTTTTGGAATCTACGCCCTTCGGAATGTACCTCTACCAATTTTCACTGAAATCTGAATGATGACAAATTTTGAAGATTTTTGAAGGCTAAAGTCTTGCACTTTTTTTGGGCCACATTTTTTCTCTCCGATTTTAATGAAAATTTATTTTTAGATTTTTAGATAAAGTAAGCTAATTGGAATTTATGGGAGCCATCTGTTTTTTTCTTTTCAAAGCTATAAAATTTTTAATTTGGAAACGTTGGAAAATTGAGGGTCTCACAACTTTTCAAAAAAAAAATGTATTATTTTTGAAAATAATAGAGCTAGAGAAGAACTGTTAATTTTTTTGGAATCTACGCCCTTTAGAATGTCCCTCTACCAATTTTCACTGAAATCTGAATGATGACAAATTTTTTTGGGTAACATTTTTTTTCTCTCTGATTTTAATGAAAATCTATTTTTAGATAAAGTAAGGTAATTGGAATTTATGGGAGCCATCTGTTTTTTTCTTCTCAAAGCTATAAAATTCTTAATTTGGAAAAGTTGAAAAAATTGAGGGTCTCACAATTCTTCAAAAAAAAAATTATCTCTGAAACTAATAGAGCTAGAGAAGAACTGTAAATTTTTTTGGAATCTACGCCCTTTGGAACCCTTCCCAATTTACACTGAAATCTGAATGAAGACAAATTTTGAAGATTTTTGAAGGCTATAGCCTTCCACTTTATTCTGGCCACATTTTTTTTCTCTCTGAGTTTAATAAAAATTTATTTTTAGATAAAGTAAGGTAATTAGAATTTACGGGAGCCATCTGTGTTTTTCTTTTTAAAGCTATAAATTTTTTAATTTGGAAAAGTTGGAAAAATTGAGGATCCCACAATTTTTCAAAAAAAAAATTGTCTCTGAAACTAATAGAGCTAAAGAAGAACTGTTATTTTTTTGGAATCTACGCCCTTCGGAATGTACCTCTACCAATTTTCACTGAAATCTGAATGATGACAAATTTTGAAGATTTTTGAAGGCTAAAGTCTTGCACTTTTTTTGGGCCAGATTTTTTTGGCGGATTTTAATGAAAATTTATTTTTAGATAAAGGAAGGTAATTGGAATTTATGGGAGCCATCTGTTTCTTTTCATTTCACAGCTAAAAAAAAATTAATTTTTAAATTTATTCTTCACAGATAAAACCTTGTCAATCTCATAATGGATTTATGAATGGGTGTTCGGTAAATACCAATTTAATATTATTTACAGAATCGGTAAGTCAAACTTTTGAGGATACTACAATTAGTTGTCATTTACACTGATTTCCAGAAAGCCTTCGATAGAGTCAATCACGGTATTTTATTAAGTAAATTACAAACGTTTGGATTAACAGATAATTTAATAAAACTTTTTAAAAGCTATTTGCAAAACAGATATTTTTTACTGAAACATTACGGAAATACTTCAGGTAAATTTCATGCGAATTCGGGAGTTCCTCAAGGATCTAACCTTGGGCCATTATTCTTAATTTTATTTATAAATGACCTTTCTGATAATATTCATTATTATTTGCAGACGATTTTAAAATGTATAGAAAGATCAAAACCGTTAGAGATTTTGTAATGTTACAAAAAGACATTAACAGTATGTTTAATTGGAGTGTTAAAAATAAATTACATTTTAATATAAGTAAATGTTGTGTGATGACTATTTCTAGAAAGAAGGAACTAGTAATTTTTGATTATATAATAGGTACAGACATATTAAAGAGATCAAACGAAATTAAAAATTTGGCTGTTATGTACAATCAGCTGTCATTCGCCTCACACATCAACAAATGAGTTATGCAAATCGTACATTAGGTTTCATTCATAGGCAAACTGCTTTTTTTTTCTAATTTGAAAACGATAAAGATATTATACAACACTTCTAGATTACGTAAAGAATTTGAACTATTCTCATTAACATCTACACGTACAGTAACAATGATGACATTTTTGTACAAAATAATGACTAACATTTCAACTTCTAGCAGTTTATTACACGCAATACCGTTGAAAATTCCTTCAAGATTTACAAGGTATCCACTGTTATTCGGAAATTTAAGACCAACAGTTTGGTCCCCTCTTGTAGCCATGTTGAAACTAGCTAACAGTATCAATAGCACCTATGAAATCGATTGATCAGTATCACTTGTACAATGTAGAACAACTATCTACGACTACATAAGAAATTTTAGTGAATAAATTTGAAAGAGTTGTATAAATTCTCTCGTTTTTGTCAGTTCTCTCGTTATTGTCGCTTTTGGTAAGTTATTATTAAATTTTTTTTGTAAAATGTTATTTTTTTTAAGTATAATTTTGTAAAATATTTTTTTTCTATACTATCCTTGTAACTAGTTTATAAAACCTGTATGAATTTTTAATAAATAAATAATAATTGTATTCGAAAGTAACTATAGGTTTTTAGGTGAAATAAACTCTTAATTTGTATAAAATATGTTTATTACATCGATTTCATACATTGGTATATTATGTAAAATTCAACTTGAGAGAGCTTGGCTAACAAGGTAACAAACAACCAAAAAATAATAAACTTTTATTTAAATTTTAACAGACATAAATCTTTGACTTTACAATATAGTGAAAATACTTTTGAATGTTATCTGTCAATTTATTATATGTTTTTTTTTCTAAATTCACTTATTGTCATCACTTCTTCTCTTCTATAGAACTACCTAAAAATTTATTACTTTTTGGTCGCCTTTTATAACAAAGCACAGTAAATCGTGCTATTTACAGAGTATAAAAACTATTTTACAAAATTTAAAGAACTTCGTCCAAATTAAAAAACTACTCCGAATTTATTCTTCGCTTAAATTCTAAGTATAACAATCTACTTCTCTTTAAAGATTGTATTATAGTATTTATACTTTCTGTATAACTTACAAGGTAAGGTGTATAAAAATATTAACTCAAACAACTATTTGGGTAAATATATTCTACACTATCAGTCTATTAACAAGACAAACAACTAGAAGGAAGTCTAGGAAGGAGTCAAAATCGAGATAGTGGGACATAACTACATTCGGTAAGTCAGTTCTTAAATAGTGTCATGGTATTCTATATTTAGCCTTAAACAAATTTGTGGTATGAACATTGACAAAGGATAGACAAGTAATAACCCATCAACAGTTCTTTATCGTTAAGACTAGAGGACTAACAAACAATATTGCCAATATAGTGGAAGTTTTATGTTTACTAGTAGATATTTTTAAAGGATATATCTTCATTGTCTTATATTTATGGTATATTAGATATATGTCAAAATCCAACTTTGATATATGTCATTTGCACAGGTTTCTCTTTAACTAAACTCTTTAATGTAATAATTGAGCGATTACAATAATAAAATGAATATATTTTGTCCATTATGTTTATAACTAGATACAGTGTCTAATCAATTTTTACTTGAATGGCTCCCGCCAAGAACGTTGTAAATGCTAATAAATCGAAATCGGTGTTTCCCACGCAGAAACGTTTGAAACGACATTTGGAATCTAGTACAGGATATTTTAGTGTTGAGAAACGAGGTTAGCGGCTAAGCATTGCTTCTCCAGGCAAATTGATGTAGGCCCCTTATTGTTGGGCCGTTTGAGGTGATTTTTTTTTATATGTTCGTCATAAAATTACCTATCGATCCCTCCTTCTCGATTTTTGCTGCGGATCTTCAATGGATTTACATGGAAAAAACTATATTTTTCGCACAAAAATACTATTTTTTAAATACTTTCATGTCAGATATTCGGACGACATGGTCACTTTATTCGGAACATGAGATTGAGATTTTGCCGGACTTTTTTATGGGGAAATGCTCGTTTTGGAAAACCCTACCAGACTGTCCACTTAGAATTCGTAGAGAAATTTTCTGTTTCCCTTAAAATGGCCACAATCATCCAAAAATTTTCACATATCAGAAATCGTTCCACTGAAAACTGGGAAAGTATTGGAAAAAATTTTCATCTGACAAAACCATTTGTACACATTAACTTTTGGGCACATTTTTGGACATTCAAAAAAATGGACACATACAAAGATTTTCCCGTAATTCTGAAAAAGGTCAGAAAGGTTCGATAAATAATTTTGAACACTTTTTTGGGAATTCAATTTTTTGACAAATACATTTTCATTCGAAAAAACCAATCATTTCTCTGGCCACTTTTGTCAAAAAATTGAATTCCCAAAAAAGTGTTCAAAATCATTTATGGACACTTTCTGACATTTTTCAGAATTACGGGAAAATTCGGAAATTCTCTGTATGTGGCCATTTATTTTTTTGAATGTCCAAAAATGTACCCAAAAGTTCTGGAAATTTTTTTGCGGATTCCCCGAATGTGTACAAATAGTTTTTGTCAGATGAGAATTATTTCCAATACTTTCCCAGTTTTCAGTAGAACGATTTCTGATATGTGAACATTTTTGGATGATTGTGGCCATCTTAAGGGCAATGGAAAATTTCTCATCGAATTCTAAGTGGAGGGTTTTCCAAGACGAGCATTTCCCTATAAAAAAGTCTGGCAAAATCTCAATCTCGTGTTGCGTAGGCTCATTTTTGTGCGAAAAATCTAGTTATTTCCATGTAAATCCATTTTTGGGGGCAAATTCCGCGAAAATGAAGATCCGAAGCAAAAATCGAGAAAGAGGGATCGATAGGTAATTTTATGACGAAAATTTAAAAAAAAATCTCAATAAACGGCCCAACCCTAAGGGGCGTACATCAATTTCCCGCTTACACATTCGGATGTTGATCAACTGAATATAGGATCAAGAGGCGGAAGATTAACATTGATCAATGGAAAAGAAATGTTCAAAAAGGTTGTAGGAACTCTGGAAAACCATATATGGGACACAAAACCAACTTAAGCCAGGGAAGCTTCCTCCAAAAGAGGTGGCTACAAAACCGTTACATACGACACTGTATAGTTTATCTTTGCTGCAGTTTTAATATTTTTGCTATTATGATTATGGTGAAAACATAAGAGTAAAGTAGATACCATATTATGGTCATGTATGTAGGTACATCAAATTTCATGTAGGTTATTCAATAGGGCGAGCTTATGATCATCAAAATTAAATTGATTTTACGTAAGATATTCAGTATTATTTTGTAACTATACTAACTTTTCAAGATTGAGAACACAATAGCAGAATCATGTGCAGATTGGTGACATAATTCGTCATACAGTAGGTCAAGATATTTCTAAGCGCCATTAAATGCTACTTAAAAGATAACGGTTCTCCAGTCAGGGTGTGCCAAAAGTTTATTATTTTTACCAAATAACTCCACGTAGAGTTCAAATGCTGGAACTCATGCCAACAGGTCTAACAGGGCCCCAGACACTACAAGAGACCTTGTAATGGAGCACATAAATACTTTTCTGTTACAAAATAACCACTATATACTCTAGGCATGAAATTAAAAAGGTGTCGAGATGCTAATCGAAGTGTGGAATCTTTTCAAAGGGAATTATCCTGATATAAAATGTGGTTTGCACTATTATAGGGACATATTCAATACAAAATTCAATCTGAAATTCGGGCTTCCACGGACAGATACGTGTGAGCTGTGTGATAGATCAAGATGAGATCCACAAATGCAGAAACAACTAGAAATTGAAAGCCAAATTCATCATGTTAGAGCTGACAGTGGCTATAAACGTTTGAGCCAAGACTAAAAAGTAGCTGAAGAAAACAAAGTCATTTGTGTTTACCTTAAGCAAGTACTTTATTGTCCCACTTTGACTCATCATAATTTACACCTTTTTTGCAATGATGACCTGAGAAACAAAAAGGCTACTATGTGCCTTTGGGACGAAACGAAAGGAAAACAAGGATCAGCTAAAATTGCTATCATTTTATTAGTGACACATAAATTCCAACCACTGAATGAAAACAAAAGACGATATTCGATAACGTGGTCTGAACGGTGTGTAGGTCAAAACAACAATTAGAAAATGGTATCCCTCATGCAACACTTACTTGTGAACAAACAGTTGAATAAAAGTTTGCCTTGATTGAGTGGAAAAAAGGGCTGCAATGGTGAATTTAGAGGTGGTTGCAAACGATGCTTCTATGTTCGACGTCAGGCTAATGGCCTTTGAATACATCAAAGACGTATGAACAGAGATTTCCGAATCACTCAATACGTGTGGCTCAAAATTGTACACAATGATTCAACTAGATTGCAAGCTAGGACTTCACAAAAAATCTTGCAACCATGAACAAGTCACTGCTTCAAATAAGATGAAAACAAGGAGTAAAATTAACTGCCAACCAGTAAAAGTTGGTCAATTTTCCGCAGGCTGTATGAGGTGCCTCTTCCTATCCAATCGGCAAAGAAAAAGGATATCATGTCGATATATGATGCCTTATACATTCCAGAGGAGTTCCGGCCATTTTATGAAGCAATTACCACTGAAAGCTCATTTTTGTCTGTGTCTGTTTTTTTACTATTTTGAAAATGTTTATAGTCTGTAATAACAATTTCATATATACGTGTTTAATATCGCTTCAAACGTTATTGCTTTAAGTTACTTACTTTTTTGCACAATAACTCAGTTGTTAATCCTAGAAATACAATGAAACTTTGTCAAATGAACATATATTTTTTTTTACTCCAAAAATATCATTTCCTGAAAAATTAAAACGATGGCGTTTACACCGTTTTTGGCGGGAGCCATTCACTTGTGTTTAGAATAATGAATTTTTTGAAGAAATCAATGAATAGCAGAATAAGAAAAGCAAAAGAGTAAGTAAAAGAAGAATAATACAGAGATTCTAACAAGAGATAAATAACTTTTTAACTTACAGAGGAGAAACATTACTTGAATTGTAAAGCAAATCTGAACCAGAAAAAAAGTGCCAATAGATTGTGGTTTAGGATGAATAGGAAAAATTCACAAAAAAGAAGACAAAAGTAACTAGAGAGGAACAACCTAATTAAATTCATCAGTATATAAAATTCTAACAATACTATAGATAATTCTAAAAGAAATAGGGAATTATTTGGATTTACAAATGAAAAGTTGTCAACAAATGTGCTGTAAGTACTGAAATCCATAATGGAATAAACAAAGAATATAACATGAAACTAAAGCTACTATTTTTAGAATTCAAGCAAGTCTTTAATTCAAGGAAAGAAATGTGATAGAAGTGCATATAAGTTAGTGCAACTGAACTTTTTAATCACTGAAAATCATAAATATATAATGGACATTATCATTAATAGCCCCTTTCCAGTCGATTTTAATATTTAATTGACTTGAATTGGGAATTTGGAATCTTTGTATTTCAACAATATTGAAGAATATCATCCCCACACTTTCTCAACACTTCATACGTTTCGCTAACTATGTTAGCATCATCAGAAGTTGATAATAAACTTGGAGTAAAGGGTCAGTGTGGTAATATTGGCTCAGTGGTACAGAGTGAATCACATCCGATTTGAAAAATATGGTAGGGGCCGCTGTTATACTGGTCTTGTCTAGAGAAGGTTATTTTGTAGTTTTACGTCTTCAGTTTTTTCTTCGAGGTAAGTATATACGCATGGCTTTCTACTTCCCAAATGGTATATATTTTTGTGCGGGATATTCCTGTTTGGGTTATCTTTTAAACAAGTCAGCAATAAACACTTTGTATAGTATAGGAATTTAATTTTTTTTTACAAAATTTCGAGTGGATCATAGAACCTGAGTATACAGTGAATCATAATCCACTGCAATATTTTCACAAATATTTTATAATTAAACGCTATATAAATAAATTACTTTACATAAAGCATATGATTTTTTTGCCTCGTAAGATATAATTAAGTAAAAAAATTGGAAATTGAAGACCTGTATGGGTCCTATGAAGAACTTGACGGCCCAGTTGACAGCGATGACGACTACTCAGATAGTTACAACGCCGATCGACTGTATGGAGGACCCCCCTATGAAGAACTCAACGACGGATACAGCGATGATGATGATGACAACGCCGATATGTGCCCTTTTGACCTTGACCTTTCCATGATACGGAAACGCCCACAATCCCTTATCACCAGCGCCATGACGTCACTGGTTAAGGGCCACCGCCAACACAATCCCTTATCTAAACCGGATGGAGTAGGAACGGCATAGAATAACTACTCTACTATTTATCTTCATTTGAATTTAGAGATCCTATTAAAGCTGAACCGCGAAAAAACAAAGGAAAGCCTGAGAAATATGATTGCCACGGATACACCAGAGAAGAACGAAAATGAAAAAGCTATTATTAAAAGAAAGCAGGAATTACAGAAAATGAACCTAACCAAAAAAGTTTTAGGCAGCAATTCTGAAGATTCGTTAAATATTATTCTGCCCGATAACACTGAGAAGATGAAATTGACGAAGGGGCAGAAAACAAGGAAGCAGAATCTGATGTCCCAATTATTACTGAAGAAAGTTTAGAAAATCAATTAGGAAGGTTTCCAGCAGAGAAGGACAAAGAAGTTAAATTATATTTTTCCTTACAAATTTGCTCACATAAATATTGGTTAAAACTTAGATGTTTGTTTCTACATTTTTTTCTTTAAATATATTCGTATACTAATAAGTGAGTCACTGGTACACAGTGGATAAACTTAATTTTTCTGAATTTTTGCGTAAAAGTACTACTTTAACATTAATTATAAAATATCGATCTGGGATATTCATATCAATACATATTATAATGAACTCATTTTGAATCAGTTATAGAAGTTAATTTATTATTATCAGTATTATTATTATAAATAAGTTTTGTATTAAAAAAATTATATTCCAAATTTTTTTTAGTTGAATTTAATGATTTAATTTAAAATAGATATAAAATTTTTATTATATTTGGAAAAGTAATAATTTAAGATTTAAATAAGAAAATTAAAATCATTCAGTATAAAAGATATTGGATAAGATTGAAAAATCAAGTAATGATTTCTTTACGGGTTTAAAAAAAAATAGAAAGTTGAAATTATTTAGAAACGGGAAAAATAATAAGAAAAGTGATATTTCTTGATATACAATTTGTCAAAGATATTATTTTTAAATGTTATAATAAAGATTTATTATCTAAAAAAAAGGTTTATTATAAAACACGACTAGGGGAAGAAGAAATATAAGAAAGCAAGTTAGAAAAATTAGTAATAAATAGGGGAGATGAACAGAAAAAGGTTGCAAATGGTATTGGTACAGAAGAAATATGGTTTGGGAATATATAATGAGCAGATATAATGGTACAAATGGTTATAAAGAAGAATAACATCAATTAAAAATATAATAGAAAAATTAAGAAGTTAGTATTCAAAATTAACGTCAAAAAGAAGAGGAAATTAGCAGGGCACTAAATTTTATTATTCACAGTTTATTTGTACAAATTTACGATTTTTCTGTTATATAGAACCCACTACCAATAGAGATAGAGTATCAAAATGTTATAATGATAATTGGGAGTATCATTATAATATATACCAACCTCGACACAAATATGACATTGTCTAACGGAATTATAAGTCGTAGAAAAAAAAGTGAGCCACTGTTGCCACACTAAACCCTATAATAAACTAAGTTTATTACAAACTCCTGATGATGATGCTAACATAGATAGCGAAACGTACTTGGTGTTAAAAAAATGTAGTTTTCGTTAGTGTTGATGATATTCTTAAACATTTAATTGACTGTCTATTACAATTTTTTTGAAACACCCTATGTAGTAAATTCAATAATCTTTTTATTTATTGGTATCTATATTAGAATTGGTCCTTGATGTAAGTTACACATTAACAAAGAGATGTGTGATATTTGACCCAAAAATTTGGCACATAATTACAATTTCGTAGTATTTTAATAACAAAATTTACCCTGTATTAATAATTATATTAGTGGTCCTGGACAAACAAATCTATTAATGTTTTCTACGTCTAAAATTCGACACTTTATAAATAATTGTCAATCTCATGAAATATCAGTTGTAAGTGTCAATTTTTAGAATGTGGTCATATAAAAATCAATATTATTTGATGGACTAAATTTTCAGATTTGATGATTTGTTTGGTCTTATCCACAAATATATAAAGATTTGTGCGTAATATTCTTAATACATAATATGATACAATTATATTGATATCCCATGAATGAAGTAGAGTACAGAGGAAGAATTATCAGTCAGTAGACAAGAAGTTTAATAAAAAATACAATTAGTAGAGGCCTAGCTAGATTCATATATACACTTTACAGTTAGGCCCACACGTTGACTAAATACTGTTTTAATATTTCAGTTGCGTTCTCTTATTTACTAAATTTTCTAGAATAAAGCAACACGTATTTTTATCCAAGTATAATTAAATTGAACCTTAAGATATGTAATAAATATTGTGTGATATTTCAAGAAAATTATAACAAAAAAATACGTTTTATAAGATACATTATTCTATAAACTGTCCTTATAATTTTCCACTCCCTAACGGATTCTCGTCAATATAAGTCATTAAAAACGTATCTTATAAAACATACTTGTTCCTTAAACATTATTATAAAACTAACAGCGAGTAGGAACCCAACTGAATTATTATATACAGACTTTATAACATCGTTTTGCACAGCACATTCGGCAGTAGCCAATTATCACTATATTATTGCATTTAAAACTATTAACAAGAGTTTTAGTTAAATTTTCATATTAGAGCGCAAACACTTTATTGGCTTAACAACGTTTAAAAATTATGTACATATATTTAAAAATTATAATAAGCCTAATATGAAAAATTAACATTATTGTTACTGAAACATTACTCAGCATACTATTTCTGATTGTTAAGATGATAGAAATGGTTCTAAGTCGAGGAAATGTTACAGTAAAGTCGTTCTGTCTCAGGAAACATCTGGATGCTGATGCCTTGTCTTTTTGTTTGAAAATGTAAACCAGGTGCCTACTTTTCTCCCTAACGAATTGCTTGAACTTGAATTCAGTTGTAGTGTTGATCCCATATAACCTGAATCGTGCTTGAAGTTTTTACCATCTGAAAAAAAAAATCCATATCAATAACTTGCTCATACCCAGGTATCAAAAAATATTGGCAAAATATTGTTTTACTATATTTTTTTGGGTTGAAAAATCTGAATATTATCTAGAAGTCGAAGTGTTAACATTTTGTAAAATTGGCCAAATATTGATTAAAAATAACAAATATTGAAATTCAATAATAATCTTTGAAGGATTATAAAGTTTATAATTTCAGTATCTTATAAATATTGAATATAAATGTACGAACAATATTATTTTATTATGTAACCATCTTATTGTTGCGATTATTTGCTTTTTTTTTCAATTTTTTTGGAATGTTATTGCGATTTTTTGCGATTTATTTCAATTCTTTCGAATTTCTTCATTTAAAATTTTTTTATGCTTACAATTTCCAGTTTTATTGGTTGTTCTTGTTGTTTGAAATTTTTTGCGTCATTTTTCTTGCAGTTTTTTTGTTCTTTTTTATTTTTTTTTTCCGAATTTTACAATTTTATTTTTCATTTTTTTCAATATTTTCTGTTTTCACTTTCAGCTTTTTCCAATGTTTTCAATTTTTCCGATTTTTTCGATTCTTCAATTTTTTTACTCATTTTTCTGATTTATTTTTCTCATTTTTCTGATTTTTTGTTGTCTTTTCTGTTCTTTTTCCGACTTCTTTCGATTTATTCTAATTTCTTTATTTTTCCTCATTGTTGCGTTTCTTTTTATAATTCTTTCTTTTATTTTCTAATTTTTCTCATTTTTTTATTCCTCTGTTTTTGTTTCGATTTTTCTTTTTTTTCGTTTTTTATTTTCTCATTTTTCTATTATTTTTCATTTTTTTGTTGTTTTTTGATTTTTTTCAAGTTTTTCTTATTCGACTTATTTTTCAATTTCTTTAGGGTTTCCAGATTTTTTCTCAATTTAAAAACTGAAAAAATAACCTAACTCTTTCGACGGGGGTCCCCAGACTGCTCAATTTTTTATTTAATTTCAAATAAAAATTATATTTTAAATTATCGAATAAGAAAAAATAATTTTGTAGTGCATTTTTAAGATAATCAGATTTCCCCCCCCCCCCCAGTTATAGTTATTTGACCAATATACCACTGGAAAGTGGAAACCGTATGTCTATTCTTGATGCCAGGAGTTATTCATTTATTTTTGGATATGTATTGGAATTGACAAAAAAACTTACTTCTGGGTTTTCGTGGAGGTCTTCGTTTGGATCTGGCAGATATTCTAGCTAAATGCCTCGTCGAAGGTGGTAATTCCAATCCATCGTTCCTATCTTGTATAACCAACTTTCTTTCTTCGGCAAACATTCGCAACCATCTTTGTTTATCACTAGAAGATCGGCAGCAAAATAGTAACCATTTATCACGAACTATACTATATAATTTAATGGCGTGTCTCACTGTTACACCAAGGTGATTGTCTAAAAAAAAAAGAAAATCATCAGATTTTAAATAACAAAATCCAATTTTTCTTTACCTTTTCCATCAGGGACATCAATTACTTCACTAGTATCAAGACAAAATCTGCCCTTATACACATATGTACTTCTTTTAAGAATATCCTGTAAAATAAACCCATCATTAAACTTTTGAATACTATTAATTATTAGTATTACCTTTTTACAATAGACAATTTGATGATCAAATAGAAATAGTGTAATATTATTGGTCCACATACCAGTAGTCGCTTTTACTACTTCTCCTTGATGAATTAACTGTGAGCTTATTTCTATGAGATCTTCACCCTGAAAAATAAGGTAGTTACATTGTTGGAAGCCGAAATTATGGTATTTGATTTCAAGTTCTTTTATTCCATTAATGTAGTGTTTTTCTTACCTCCCAGCCTTCGACCCTCTGTTGCCATGCTGCCAATTTCTCTAAACTTTCCATCCTCCGTTTTCTTTCGTTGATAAGCATGGCTACTCCTCGCATCGCCTCCAGTGCTTCTTTTATATTGTTGTAATCGATATGATCAGTTTTGGTATACTTAAGTAATTCAGCCAATTGTAGAGGGTATTTACAAATTCTTTGAATGGGACAGAGCAGATATCCATCGAGAGGAATTTCAATTAAACCTCTCATTAATCTGCAAGCTTCAAAAAATTTGCTGTAATTTTGAAACTGGTACAGTTCCTGTAAAGTTGCAGTTGCCAATGGGTGACTGTTGCAGTAGTCAGAGTACATTTTAAATCCTAAATAGAAACATAGTTAGAACATATAAAATATTTTGGAAAATCGTGGATATGAATATTAAGTATTATCAATTTATTGGTCAAAACATGATATTTTAAGTAAACTATTATTAATATTATGCCAGTTATGAAAACATTTTAATATTTTTCAATTAGCAAATTGGAGCGCTTTGGGCAATACTATTAAAAAGTATAAAAACAATGTTTTTGCCTAACCATGCAAATCGTTTCATAAAATCGTCAAAATCATGTTTTTTATTTGGTGTATCATACAAATATTATTATATTAGTCCAATTACTTTAGACAAAAATATTGCTTCTGTTCTAAGAAATTAGATCATTTTAATTGGTTTATTTTGGTGTTTAAAAAAAATACCATAAATCGAGAATGAGATCATTGTTGCATAAAGAATTATTTAAGATCAAAGTTCATAAAAAAAATAGTCCATTGGCCATGCGAGGTCTGTTGACCATAAAAGTCCCGTGGGTGGAAGTAGCTGGATTTTATGTTTTTTGGGTCGCATTATTTTTCCCCAATTCCTGGTCAATTTTTTGTTATTAACAATTTAAGTTGTTTTTTATTGTTTATAACAAATTGTTTCTGTTTTCAGCCTTCCACCCAAGATTTTCTTTCGTCTTTTTTCCCCAGGAATCCGATTTCGTAATCAGTTTATTGGTCCTAGCCTTCCCCTAATTTTTATAAACAAATTTAAATTAACAAATGGAATATTGGCTGCCCAGGGCGACAAAGATTTTGTGGTTTTAACTTTTAGGGCGTATTTTCACCGCGTCTTCCCGTGCTGGCTGATAATTCGTCCGGCAAACTCTTCTGGAAATGGTTTGTTATTAACGAATATACAAGTAAGTGAATTTGTTAATAACAATTTCCAAGGATATTTTTGGGCAGAAATATTAGCGGGAACGGGAAGACCGGGTGAAAATACGCGCTAAAAGTTAAAACCGCAAAATCTTTGTCCCCCTGGGCAGCCAATATTCCATTTGTTAATTTAAATTTGTTTATAACAATTAGGGGAAGGCTCGGACCAACAAACTGATTACGAAATCGGATTCCTGGCGAAACAAGACGAAAGAAAATCTAGAGTGGAAGGCTGAAAACAGCAACAATTTGTTATAAACAATAAAAAACAACTTAAATTGTTAAAAACAAAAAATTGACCAGGAATTGGGGAAATATAATGCGTTTGGGGGATTCAGCGACTCAAAAAACATAAAATCCAGCTACTTCCACCCACGGGACTTTTATGGTCAACAGACCTCGCATGGCCAATGGACTAAAACGGTTTTTTGCGAATATCGCGCTTTCAATGACTTCAATGATTTCTTTCAGTTTTTACGTACAATGAATTGGTTTAGGCCAAAATGACTGCATTGTCCAAGTGTGTCGTTATTTTATAATACGTAATGGTTATATTGATAAAAATGGGGGAAAAGTATTTTATATATGATGAGTTACTGTCTAGTGGTCGCACCATAATGATAGAGCGTAGTTAAAAACTTTGCAAGACTTTATAGTGTTAAAAGAGATGATGGAGATAACAGCGCATGTAGAGTTTCCAAAAGATTATACAAATAAAAATAGTATTGAAGCATATAAAAAGTGCCGCATAGAAGAACGCCCGAGTAAATCGCAGAGTTATTCTCCGTTGAAAAAACGATCAATGTCAAGTTCTTTGGATTTCGAAACATTGTTTGTTCTGTGCCGAACCTGCTAGAAGTAAAACTTGAGAAAAATATTAAGCATATTGAATGTCAGTACCATTTCATTTAACAACAGTGTTATTAAAGCCATAAATGTAATATTCCTATATCGCCAACGTCCTATCTTCGTCTGTAGAAACAAAGCGTGCCGACAGATAGAGATGCAAGATCGGAATATGATGCCAAAGCGCATGCGCATATACATACATTGCGTGAGAGAGAAACGATCGTCTACACTCTTCTATCGGCGACGCACTTCTCTAACAAGCTGGCGATATAGGAGTATTACATATACAGATCTGTTAATATTTTTAAACAAAGGGAATTTATAATGAGAGGAAGAAGAATGTTTTATGCAACGATTCAATGGGAATAAATAAGACGAAATATTGACTCCACCCTATTCCACCACTCTGAGGTGTTGATGAGAACGATAAACTCTCAGGTCTCAGACTCAGGATTGTTCACGATGAACTTTTGATTGTGCTGAAGTTGGTCACAAAATAGTGCCTAATGGTGCCACTCAACCAGTGTTAACAATAACAAATCATCAAAATACCCGCAACTTTGCCCTAAAATTCCAAAATATCAAGCATTTTACTCAATTTGAAGTGTTTGTCAGTTTAGTTATAACGTTTTTTATGTATGCAACAGATTACAACACAAATTGCAACATGCAAATGCAACAAAAACAAGAGCTTAAATCGAGAATAAATAATCTTCTTTTTTTCCTCTTTCAGGCCTCAGCTGCCTTATATTGGACTTTGATATCTGACGTGTGTTAAAATCACTTTAACTTTTGAAACTCTGCTACGCCACTGTTTAGTTTTTTTTCTCAACCACGGCTCCTGCCAAGGTGAGCACCGTGACAACCCTCTCTTCCACTTCAACCGTCGAGCAGTTAACATGTAAATTAATATAGTGCTTCGTTTTCTACCTGTGTATGGTTTTAATCCTAAAATATAATGTCTAATGTGTGGAATTTAAGGTAACAGATCTTTTCCATTTTAATATAAATATGCAAAGACCACGGGTCTATTCTATAATTAATCAATCATATGGATCATCGTGCATGAGAGCGGTGTTGCCAAAACTAACAGACCAATTTAGAATTCCTTAGGACACGGTCCAGGATATATCAAGGGAGAGCTCCTCTTATGGACACCCTGTAATTATATCTTTTTTATATGCGCTGTTGTAAAATGTATTGTACTATATTCGGAACTATTTATGTCTTGTTCTTACTTTCATTTAAAAGTACTGTATCAAACATTACCTATTAAATTGTTGTCGTTTACTAGTAGAATTTAATTGTTGTTTACTAGTGGATGAATTTCTGTTTAATTGTTGTTCTATACTATTAGCTAAACTTCTATTGTTGTTGTTTACTATTAGATAAACATTGTTTAATTATTGTAAATTTATGTGTTAACCTTTTACGTTTAAAGCTTGCTGATTAAATCTTATCAGAAAGCAGGACGATATGTTTTATTGTCCCACGTCCCCTAAACGTGTAATAATTATAGGGTGGTCCTTCGAAATCTTTATTCGACCACGCGATAGCGTATGTGTGATTTTTTGAACCAAACTTCTATTACTACAAGTCCACAAATCTACTAAATCCATTCACTCTGATTCACACAACGTGAATTATGTGAAAGTGTTGCCAAGTGTGTTCAATGCAAACCAATATTACTATTTTTATATATTTTTTGTAAAACAAGGTAGCTGTAGCGGTGATATTTATGTTTATTAGAAGTGGCCTCACTCCCACAAAACTTTAAAACAGTGAATAATTGACATGGGATTAAGATGGAAGGAAATACCCGAATTTTTCCCGCAAGGTTGAATTACCGGCAAGAATACCCATAAAGCAGGAAAAACCCAAAAATCGGGTAACTACCCGCAGATTGGCAACACTGTACTCAACTTGATCACATTTTCATCGCTAAAAAAGAGGCTTGGATTATGATGTCATAAAAGCAGATTCCATTCGATTGTAATTATTTGTTCGACCCACAGACGGCGCGATTTCAAACAATTGTGAACCCACAAGAAATAAAACAACATTCGAACATAAATAAAAGGATATTCTATATGGGACTACAGAAATTCTTTCACATCGTGCTGTAATCGATGAATATCAAAACTCATTGCAGGCCAAAAATGTCATAGAACGAAATAGTGCTCGTTTTTATCTATTCTTCAATAGTGCATGCTCTGGTGCCACTAAAAGTGCCACTTTTGACACAATTGTGCTACATTGAACAACTCTGCTCAGACTGTCCGTGTATTTCCCCAAACGCCGACGTAGATCCGATACGCTACGATAAATTACGAATATATTTAAAAAGGCGTATACCAAAATATTTTCTTCTTATTCCTCGCATATCGTTTATTGTGCTTCTTGTCTGTTGCATGAAATTCCCTATGTCCCGCAAAGTATTGGTCAAATCTGTATGATTAAAGCAGTAAATGCCCGAAAACTTTGGAGCATATTTTTACCTAAATCATTCTTGTATGTAAAAAAAAGAAAGAAATAATTTTTCTGGGAAATTTAATTACCTTTTAAATTTCATAATAACCTCAATTGGCTTCTGAGCCATAGAAAGCGCGATATTCACAAAAAAAACCGTTTTTTATGAATTGAATAAGTCTTGATGCAATAATGATCTCGTTATAGATTTTTAGTATTTTTTTAAAACAGCAAAATAAACCGATTAAAAAAATGAAGGTTCTAATTTCTTAGATCAAAAAAGTCCATTGAACTATAATAAAAGAAAGTAACCAGAAAACGTTACTTAGACAATGGCAGAAAGAGATAAAAAGAATATATAAAAGAGTACCAAAGCAAAATAGGAAGTAAATAAAGCAAAATATTATAGTTGGGAAGAACTCGGACGAAAAATGGAGCAAATAAAGAAATTTTTAAAGCACGAAAGGAGGAAAAGAAAAATAGTTGGGGAACAAAAGATAGAAATGGAAATATAACAATAAAAGCAGAATATATCTTAAAAGAATTGGCGATAACTGACTAAATATATGCACTAGAACATGAGGAAAATCCAAAGGTAGAACTATCAGAAAAAAGTAGTATAGAGATAGAAATAAGAACTCAAAATAGAGGCAAGAAATGTTAAAATTTCTTCTATATAAGGCTAAATAGTGGTTAATGAAGATATATAGATAAAACGGAGTAAATAGGATAACAATACGAAGATTAATAACATTAGATCTTAAGAATAAGCGAAAAACTATAATTTTATGGCAGTATGTCAAATCAAAAGTAAAACAAAGTGCTAATCTAAGCTTACAGGATATTAAAAGATACAAAGCTTAAAACAGCAGAAAAGGCAATAAGAACGAGATGGGACAAAATTTGGAAACAAAAATGATAAGGACTTAGAAGAAATGAAAATATTAGCAAATAATCAGAACAGTGGAAGAAATAAACACTAATTCAGTGTACAATAGAAAGAATTAAATGACAATAAATTTGAACTCAATCTACTATGGTGAGAATATCAAGAATTAATTTTGACACAAAGGTACCGTTTCCTGTTTATTTATTACCATTAAGCTGTGATTTTAACTTGGTGTAGGATTTTTTTGTGGACTTTGATTTGAGTTTTTTCCGTTATTCCACATTCTGGCTAGATTTTTTTACCTACCAGCACGATGTTTTAAAAAACAAGCACCAACACAACTTTTATAAGGTGCCTCCCACTCAATACACGCCTCCAAATCCTTTAAAAATCCAAGTTGAAAAGTCAATATATCTTCAAGATTGATAAATATCGCATCAATATGTTCTTTAGTAAATAAATCTGTTCTTTTACGACATTCCGCTATGTATCCTTCGACAACGTCTTGGAGCACTTTCACAAAATCACGTTCTGTATGTACCAACTCACGCACTACACTCGTCCGCACTTGGTCATTTGATAAAAGAGATATACTAGTCCTACGTCGTATCTGCGATGGCATACGCTCACCGGAGGCCATTGCTGCCAAACAATCTTCAACAGTATCTTCTTGGCTTACTCGTAACCGAACGAATTGGGCTGGAAACCAGCCAGATTTGCCTTTGGTTGAACCCCACCACCAGTCCCTGTAAAGAATTAAGTAATAAAAAGATATATTGTTAATTAATGAAGCAATCAATATAAATATTTATATTAGCTTTAAAGTAGTATAATGTGCAATTTTTGATATACCATCTATACAATTATAGTAATGAAAGTAGGTACATGTAACAAAGGTAGCAAAATAAGACTGATACATTTTCTAATACATTTAAATAAAAAAAATGAAATATTACAAATAACTTTGATTTGATATCTGGGAATTTTTAATGATATCAATCTATTAAAGCTAATTTGTATCTATAAATAAAGTTGAACTAATAGGCACAAAATTATTAGGGGAATCTAAATTGGAATAATTTAAATGAAACCTAATATTTATAAATATACTAAAGGTACAAATCTGTTATACATAAATTTTTTTTCTAAGCATACCTATTTGCAGTTTCTAATACTTCTATAACATCTCCAGCTCTAAATGCTAATTCTTCAGACTCAATGGCTACATGGTCAAAGACGGCTTCAGCCAGTATCGTCATTTCATCGTCAACGTGCATATCTAAAGATTTTTTCCTTTCTACTAATGAACCTAACGAGGATTCTGAATCAGACATCATTTCGTCATCAGAAATACCCTGTCGGTTATCTTGCTCATCATCGCTGACAATATGAAATTTTAATCCTAAAAATAAATATACTTATTAAATATTAATATTATATCGATTAAATTAACTTACCTCCGTTTTTTGCTCTCATTAATGGCGACAATTTATCAATATCTAACGGTTGACTCAACGATCTCCTGAGGGTACCTCTTCGCACTAATCCACCTCTTCCTCTTAAAACTACTCCATCTGGTGGTGTATCAGGTGGTTTTTTTCTCGGACTCTGTGAGCGACTATCTGAACTCGGAGAAGATATCATCCTGCCAAAAGAGCGATCCCAATGTAAGATACGACGTCCTCCTAAATCCGAACGGGTCCTTCGAACTTGTTGATGCTTGTTGTGGGCACGCTGTTTTAAATCAGCCTGAAAATAAAAAAATATATTAAATTAAGCTAATTAAATATACAAAAATGTACCATTAATGTACCAAAGGTACCAGCTAAATAGTAAAAATAGCGCCAACTATATATGTTTAGACATTATCCATTTTTCAACTTTGCATAAATTACAAATAAAACTAAATGAATGTTTGAATGAAAATGCCGTAAGGCACGCAAATATGCAACTGTTCCAATGTATACTGTATTCTAGCGAAGAGTTAATTCAGAGATAAATTCGGATTTGGCGTGTTTCTGCACAGCCATCGATCGATTCGTTCAGACAGAATCCTCTGCAACAATATATTTGAAATTGAATTTTTGTCAGTGCTTAATGAACTCGATAAAATGTTTTATTTGCCCTTTAAAACGCCGATTTTAGTTGAATGATATGGTTCATCATGCAATTAATTGGATATCGTAACAATCGAGTTATTAATTGTAAATGATATCGGAAGTTATTGTTAAGTACAGCTGTAACAATTTAATTTGTATAAAGTGGGTTAAAGTTAACTTAAAATATTATTGGTACTTAGTATTAGTGAGTAGCATTGATAGAAATAAAATATATCCAAGAATCTTTGATTGTATTCCAGAAATAAATTCATTGTAGTTAAATAAGTTTTATTGGTATAAAATATTCTAAGGTGCTAATTTTTATTGTAATATAAATTATTTATTATTTTCACGGAGTTTAAATATCCTTGATATGAAGACAATCTGAAGACTGTGTCAAACTTATAAACTCACAGTCGGACAAGTTGGAGAAGAGCTGTGAAGTGCGCAGACGAAGAAGAGAGAGCAACGAGAAAAATGAGAGGGCTACTTCGTTAAATTGTTGCGTTGTGGGTAGCGTTGCCAACCGTACTATAATTATAGTATTTGTACGATAATTACAACTTCATGTACTATAAAATTACAAAGTAAATATAGTACGTACTTTGTACTCTAATTTTCTATTTTCTATTTTAAGGATTTTAAAGGATTTTTAAGGATTTTTGGGATTTTTATGAATTTTCAAGGACTTTAAGGATTTTTAAGAAACTTAAAACTTTTTATGGATTTTAATGTTTTTAAGGATTATTTTAAGATCTTTACGAATTGCTTAACATTTTTAAATCATTTTAAGTATTTTTAGGAATTTTAAAGGATTTTTTCTGGATATTTTAAGGATTTTAAAGTATTTTTATGAATTTCTATGGTTTTCTTAAGATTTTGAACGATTTTTAAATTTAAAGGGATTTTTAAAGATTTTTAAGAATTAAGATTTTAAGGATTTTTAATGGTTTTTAAGCATTTTTGGTATTTTTAAGAATTTTCAAGGACTTCTAAGGATTTTTAGGGATTTTTAAGAATTTTAAGGGGTTTTTAAACATTTTTAACGATTTTAAAGGATTTTAAAGGATTTTTAATGATTTTTAAGCATTTTATGGGATTTTTAAGGATCTTCAAGGACATGTAAGGATTTTTAAGAATCAACTATTTTTACTGATTTTAACGGTTTCTTAAGGATTGTTTTGAGAAGTTTTTAAGATTTTTAAGTAATTTTTTTTACTGGTTTAGGTTTTTTTAATATTTTTTTCAGGATTTTTTAAGGATATTTTAAGGATTTTAAAGTATTATTAAGAATTTCTATGATTTTCATAAGATTTTTAACGATTTTTAATTTTTTTTTCAGAATTTTAAGGGGTTTTTAAACATTTTTAATGATTTTTAAGGATTAGGATTTTTAAGGATTTTCAAGTATCTTTAAGGATTTTTAGGCATTTTTAAGAATTTTAAACTATTTTTAGTGATTTTAATGTTTTTTAAGGATTGTCTTAGGATCATTAAGAATTTCTTAAGATTTATAAGTTTTTTTACGGGTTTTTAGGGATTTTTAAGGATTTTGTCGTAATTTTTTAAGCACATTTTAAGGACTTTAAAGTATTTTTTCAGAATTTTAACGATTTTAAAGGATTTTTAATGATTTTTAAGCATTTTATGGGATTTTTAAGAATTTTCAAGAACATTTAAAGATTTTTAGGGATTTTTAAGAATCAACTATTTTTAGAGATTTTTAATGTTTTTTTAAGGATTGTTTTAGGATCTTCGAGAAGTTTTTAAGATTTTTAAATAATTTTAAATATTTTTACGGGGTTTTAGGTTTGTTTAAGGATTTTATAAGGATATTTTATTTTATTAAGATTTTTAACGATTTTTAAATTTTTTTCATAATTTTAAGGGGTTTTTATAGATTTTAAAGGAGTTTGATGACTTAAAAATCGATTAAAATCCTTAAAACTCGTTAAAAATCCCTCAAAATTCTTAAAAAACATTTTAAAAACTTCTTAATAATCTTAAGAAAATCTAAAAACAGTTTAAAATCTTTAAAAATTCTCTAAAAATCTTTAAAAACACTTAAAAAAAATTTAAAGACTTAAAATTACTTAAAATTCTTAAGTAAATCTTAAATATCTTAAAATAATCCTAAAAAAACATTAAAATCACTAAAAATACTTAAAATATCCTTAAAAACCTTTAAAAACCCTTAAAAATAGTAAAATACTTAAAATTACTTAAATATCTTAGGCAATTGTTAAAGATCCTAAAATAATCCTTTTAAAACAAAATCCCTAAAAATAGATTAAAATTCTTAAAAGTCACTAAAATACTGAAAAAATCCTTAAAAATTCCTTAAAAATCTTTAAAAACGCTTAACAATACTTAAAGAGTTGAAATTACTTAAAAATCTTAAGCAATTCTTAAAGATCCTAAAATAATCCTTAGAAAGCATTAAAAACCCTAAAAATAGTTTAAAATTCTTAAAAATCCCTAAAAATACTTAACAGTCCTTAAAAATCCTTTAGAATCCTAAAAATCCTTCAGAATCCTAAAAATCCTTAAAAATCATTAAAAATCCTTTAAAATCCTTAAAATGCTGAAACATCCATTAAATCCTTAAAACTCTTTAAAAATCCTTTAAAATTCTTCAAAAAATTTAAAAATCCTTAAAAATCTTAAGAAAATCTTAAAAATACTTTTAAATCCATAAAAATCCCTTAAAAATCCCTAAAAATCCTTAAAAATACTTATAAATAAAATGTCTTAAAAATCTTAAGCAATTCTTAAAGATCCTAAAATAATCCTTAAAAAAACATTAAAATTCCTAAAAATAGTTAAAAATCCCTAAAAGTCCTTGAAAATCCTTAAAAAAAATCCTTTAAAAGGAATTTTATTCATGAAAATCCTTAAAAATCGTAGACGGAATTATAGTTGGGTAGATGACTGAAGAGTGTCCTAACAGATGCCCTTGGTAGGTATATTGTTATGATTTGTGAAAATATAAAATTATAGTATAAAGTTTACTTTGAAATTTTATAGTATATAAAGTTGTAATTATCGTACAAATACTATAATTATAGTACGGTTAACAACGCTGATGCCAGGTCAGTATTTGACTTACCGATGCTTTCCACTTGACAGCGTTGCCACTACTGACAATTTTTTCTTATATCAACGTATATGGCTTAGTTACAAATCTTTTAAAAATGTGGTGCCGATACCGATAATATATCGGTACCGGCCAATTACCAATTAATTGTTACTAACTCATTATTTTGAATTTTTCTTTCTATAAATTTTAACGAATACTGATAGCTCTACAACTAGTTTTATATCAGTTCAAGATTTTTTAAATAAATACACATTTTACTCTCAACACCTACAATGTTAAGATTTATTTATCTTACAATTTTCGTAAACATAAAATATTATTTCACGTGTTCGGTTATGAAAATGTTTTGGTATTTAAACAAATCAAAATAATCAGAAATCTCACTACTACTAATACAAATTATTATACAATAATAGAAAATCTATAATTAATGGCTCACCTAAATTTATGATAACAAACTTACAAATAGCAACTACATGTTAAATACAAATGAATGATTTTTTTTATCTACTCTCTATGTAATTGATGTTTGTTTATATTTATGTGTAAAGTTATATCCTTAGTGAATCACTTTTTTATCTCAGAATTTCAATTTAAAATGTAAGATAAGATTACATAAAGTATAAAAGCAGTTTATACTTATTATAAAATGTTGATTTGTGTTACATTATTTTCAGAAAAGATAAAAGTCTTGTAACGCAACCTGCAAATTATGATATTTTCATGCATTCTTATAAAATAAAATACTCAATTACACTAACAACGATAATATGTCTACCTCTAAACAAGTGATAGAACAAGAGGAGTCTAATGATATAAGCTTTTGAGATGAAAATATGAGTTTGAGAAGTGAGCTATTATTTACCGAGCACTTTTGTATCCCGAAAGTACAAAAAATCGCTCCGAAAATTAAAAAAATCGATTTGTGCAAAAGTTGTATTTTCGCTAATCATAAAACATAAAAATATATTTGTTTTTAATAATAACAATTTAAGATAACCGTACAGCATGTGACTTGAACAATTGCCGGTTTGAGAATTATCTAAATAATGTTTTTGTGTTCCAATAAATTGGGAGGAAAAATTGTTTTTTCAGTATTTTCATCAACTTCGAGTATTCCTAACTGTAGTATATGTCCAGCTAAAAAGTGAATTCTTTGAGTCGGAAAAAACCTCGAAAAGTGTAAAGATTCCAGAATCTAATGAGACTAATTCTCCCCCCCCCATTTTAGAGGATGCTGAAATAGATGGCGGTAGTTTAAACTATCTCCGAGTTAACCGCACCCCCATAAAGGCAAAAAACCACCCCTGAACGGATACGCCGTGTCATGCCGAAAAAACCTGCGTCACCCCCCGTTTTCAAACATGCTGAACACGTGGTTTAAACTCTTTTTTAGAGTTGACCCTACCCCATAAGCGACCAAAAACACCCCAGAAATAGGTGAAACGCGGATGAGCCATCTCATATCGACACAACCTGCTTCACCCCCAATTTTCGGATGCTGAATACGATGGTGATGCTGGATCTTCTCCCCGAAGCAAACTACCCCCTCAAACGGTCAAAAACTCTTCTCATCCGGTGCACTTCATAAAACCGGGTATCAAAGGGGTAGTTCTTGACGGTTTGAGGAGTTATTTTGCTTCGAGATGAAGATCCATGATCACCGTCGTGTTTAGCATCCACGAAAACGGGGGGTGACGCAGGTTTTGTCGGTATCAAATCGGGGACAGTTTTTTGCCTTTTTGGGGGTGCGGTAATAACTCGGAATTCAGAATCCTCGAAAACTGAGTGGGGGATAATTAGTCTCATTAGGCTCTGAAATATTTACCAGAATCCACTATAGTTTATTTGAAAATGCATGATAGCACAGTTTTTATGGCTAAGGTCTATATAGATAAGATTGTTTAAAGCAGAAAAAACTAAATATTAATACATTCTTATCTAAATTTTACCTAGATTTTAGTATGACCACCCCGAAAAACTTTGAATACCTACAAGTACCCATGTTTATTTTTATAAAAATAGTATACTATATATTAGGTTGGGACATTTGCTTTGGTATTTTTAAAAATTTTAGGAAGAAAACCAAATATTTTTTTTTACAAATAATGCTAAACATTTTATGATAGAAATGGGCTACTTTTGTGATTTTTTAAAAAATTATTTTTAAATATACCTATATATACCTCTACTGACTTCTTTTTTCAAATTTCGCGGGTTATGACGTACTACTTGTAACTCCTCCCCTTTTGCAGATTTAGTTTGAAAGTGTCTACTCGACCACATATTATATTTGGTGGTATAACTAAAATAATCGGTATATCGATTTTGAGTGGCTTTCGTTAATAGTTAATATGAAATAATATCCAAAAGCAGAAGAATTTTTTTTAATGTGATAGTGAGTTAGCAACACACTTCTCACATACTCAAACCGCAGACTTACCTAAATTTAAATTTCATGGATTTCTATAATAGTGTATCACAAAATAATCCACATTAGGTAGATTATTTGATGTAGCTTTTATATATTCATTCTCCATTTTTCATAACACTCCCACAATCACAAATAAAATCTCAATCGTTATAATAGAGATACAGACGTAAACAAATTTTGGTTTCATAGATAGCCCCGTTTTGAAAGTGACGTTATTTAAATATATATCCAATTAAATCAAATCTCACAGGTAGTACGTCATTATTTATTTTAATCTGCTATTTCGTAAAGAAAAAGTAAATTTGTGCAAAGTTATGTAGGGTATCATATTAGTTATTTAATAAGTAATATCTACATATTATCATATATATTATATTTCGTTATACAAAAGTAGCCCATTCTCCGCCACTGTTTTACGATGTTATATTGGGTTTACCTACTGGGTCATAAAAATTGTGCTATCAATCATTTTCAAATAAACTATAAAAATATTGCACATTTTATACGTGCGAAAAGCCCTTCGTTCAATTAATTCACAGTCCACATGGACTAGTGACCAAGAAAAGCGATAACAGCGGTTTTTCTAGTAGAAGTTAATTTTTTTTTTGTATATTGACAAGGGCGGTTTCTTTGGTGACGTCTTGTTTGATTCTGACTTCTCTTTGTTCGTTTCGTCTATACTTATTTAATCCGAGCAGAACAAAGTATTGTGCCACGAAACATAATTATTCGTTAGTTATTTGTTTTCTCTAAAGGGTCCGATCAAACTTGAATAAAATCGTTTTTAATGGTTTACTGTTTTTAGCAATTGTATATAGTACAGTAATTTAACAAACTCTTCTATATCTTGTTTGAAAATGAGGAATAGTGATAAATCAAAATTTATAATATCCAACACTAACAGATCGGCCCAAAAAAATTAAAAGATTTCACGCAATTTGTACATGCCAATACTATTCGTTTGAAATTTATGCGGAGCTCACCGGGTACATTATCAACTTAACAAAGAGTTTCCAGCTGTGAACTCACAAATTAGGCACTCTGAACCTTTGACTAGCCTGATTCATAGGCGTACCTCAATATGTAATGGTAAACAGTTCTATTTTAATTGTTCATATTTAAATGCTTATTTAGAAATTTTGTAATAAAAATAATAATATTTATTCACACAGAATACAAATAATAAAAATCTACACTAGAGGATATATAAAGTTATAACTATAATAACATGTGAATAAATAAATAAGCAGCCTACGAAATACATATTAAGTGAGCGAAGAAAGTGTATAAATGCGATACAATATACATAATAGTAATAATAATAATATGAAGAAAAAATTTTTGCATGAATAAATAAAAAATGTATTATACAAGTCCGAAAAATCCGTATCAGTATCATCAAGATCATTGGGAGTAATATTAATTGGCTCTATCTCAGCAAAATCCTCAATTATGTTGTCGAGTTGCCACATTTTTTCTTCTTCCTTTTTCACGTGCTCAATATATTTTCGCCATGAGTCTGCGGTGACTTGCGTTATAGCTTCTTCTAAATAAACTTTGACATCTGACAACTTAAACCTAGTGTTCTTCCTTACCACGAAACCCTTTACTTAGTTCCGTATCATTTCAATCGGATTAAGCTTACAATGGTAGGGAGGCAATCTAAGTATATAGAGATTCCTCTTTTTTCTGCAATTTCCTCAACTGCATTTCGGCACACAGTAATCATAATTTTTATGTATTAAAAAAAATAACTTGCCTGTCTTCCTGTGCCGAAATGTGACTTAAAATGAAGGAGCCTTTTTCATATTTGAAGAAGTAACTGAAGGTTAAGGGTTGGTGCGTTCATATTTGTTCCAATTTGGGTTATTTTTAATTCGGTTACCTGTTCGATGTGCCGATTTGGGATTATTATGTTAATAAATTGGTAATTTCTGCGTGTTAATTTGTTGCTCATATTTTTTTCTGTTGACACACTTATTTTTTATTTTTTTATTTTTACAGGTTGCTCATAAAGATACTTATAGTTTATAATTTATATTTACAGTGTGGATATGCTGATATATAAATATAAAAAAATGTTAATATCATTACTAAATATTTGATGATTTAAATTAGTAAAGGACATTTGACTTTTTGTGTAACGATCTTTGTGTAAGTTTGCTTATGCAGTTTTCTCTCTCTTATTTCCAAATAATCCCCTATTTTAATATCCTTATTATCCGATTTAATTTTCAAAATATCTAATACTTGGAATTTTTATATACAAACGCAATGCAGATTTTTTTTGATTTAATGTTGTTTAAAAATAATTTAATGCCTATGGAAGGAGATTATTTTCGGCATTTGAAATGTTTTATTACTATTCCTTATTTCCAAACAAGGTTTAGATCATAATTTTCAAATTTCATAATTAATGTTATTGTCATTATTCAATTAAACTTAAAACAAAAGATTATACAATATGTCTCAGTAAGTTGGAACCATATGGGAAACTTTTTTATTATTAATTTTAGGAAAAAAATGTATTCTTCATACAAAACTTTTTTATTATTAATTTTAGGAAAAAAATGTATTCTTCATAAAAAGTTCTGCATGTTCTAAAATCTAAAATACAATCAACAGATATCAAATTTTTTCAGTCGTGTACGAGGTATGTCGAAAATATGAATTTTACTCACGAGTAAAGTACCTTTAAATTTGACAATATCGAAAAATGTTATTAAAAAAAAGTTTATCAGTACCAAAAACTATGTTCAAATATGCAATTACATTCATTTATTTTTAAAAAATAGGTTTTGTGCTTGTTTACTATTGTTTCTATTTTGAATAAACATTTATCTCTTGTGATTGTAAAAGTCATGATAACCTCGTTTCTTAATGTTTTCTAACTATTTTGCAATTTAAACACGTATTGAATGCATATGCATTTGTAATCAACTTTTTATAATAACAATTGTCAATATTCAGAAAAATAAAGGTACTTTACTCTTGAGTAAAATTCATATTTTTTGACATACCTCGTACACGACTGAAAAAAATTGATATCTGTTGATTGTATTTTAGATTTTAGGACATGCAGAACTTTTTATGAAGAATACATTTTTTTCCTGAAATTAATAATAAAAAAGTTTCCCATATGGTTCCAACTTACTGAGACATATTGTATATAAACTGAGCATTTTTTTGTTATTCTATGTTATTATTTGAAAAACGTTGAAATACCAAAAATAATTCGATAAATACACAATCCATTAGAAATCCAGAAAATTTTACCCTTTAAAATTAATGCATATTTGGGCATCATTCCTCATCATTCTTTGGTATTTTGGAATTATTTAGTATTAGTTATTATTTGCATACTGATTTCAACCGAAATATGTATAAAATCATTAATTTTAAGGTAGGTCAAGCTTATGATTTTTTTTATTACAAAAATAAATAAGGATATTAGAATCAAACATAATTTTTCGACAGTGAACGTAACAAATAGGAAAAAAATAGGTAGCTACAGAGCCTCCAAGTTAAAAGTTACTGAAATATTTTTTGTATTTAAACACCCTGTATCTAAAAAATGATATTAATTTCCTCCTATTCTCCATCCCAAAGCATAAATATACATATTTTCGTAAATTGTATATTTTTGTAAATTGCATGTTTATAACAAACTTTAGAAATTAAATTATTTTTTCATCGCAACAAGTGATTGATCACTTAACGTATTTTTGGTCTTAAATTTGGTTAGATTATTCATCATTATCAGTTATTGTTATATATAGGGTGTACAAAAAAAAATGTAACTTGTTAATATTTCGTTTTTTGATATATTAAAAAAAAGTTTCAAATAAAAGTTTTAGGAAATAAATATCAGCATAAGAATCAATTTTAAATATCCATTTCTCAGCAATAGAACACTGTTAATGTTATTTTAAATGGCACACCCTATATCTTTTTTTGGTACTCTGCTAAATTAATAATACAATGTCAAAATTATATGTTCCTATCTTTGTTGAGAAGAAGAAAATATTGAGTATATTAAGTAAAATAATATTTTAAAAACTTTTTGTACTTTTTTCTGTCATTGGTTAAAAGAACAAATAATTTCAGTGCTCCTGTTGAAGTTATTTCATCATTAATATATTGTTACTCTTTCCTGTAATGAAATTTTAAAAATAACTTCAAAATAAGTACTAAAATTATTTAAAATTTTGACTCATAACAGTAAAAAGAACAAAACGTTTTTGAAATAAGAATAAATATTTACTTACAATTTTAAATATTTAATTTAATTGATTACCAAAAACTGGAAAAATATATAGAGTGTGTCATTTAAAAAACATTAACAATGTTTTCTTCTAGAGAAAATGTACACCCTATATAGTTAAAATTGATTTGTACTAATAGCTTGAATTTCCTAAAACTTTTATTTAAATTTTTTTAGTTACGTTACTTTTTGTACACATTGTATAGTAAAGAGTATTGTTAATCAAATATACTTTGGAGTTTTTAAAATTTATAATTCCGAGAAAAAAAAAATCTTGTACCTACTACACAAAGGCAACTATTTCTTAAATATTTTTTATATCAGCTAAAGAAAAATATCTAATTCCTTACCCAAATCATAGAAATGAACATCTTAACATCGTCTTTCGTAATTTTCATTTAAAAATATATACAAAAATCACTGCTGAGAATAATTAAATGGTAAAAAATTCAATAAAGACATGCAGACAGATGGCTTTAGAGGCAAAGATGTACGCACGGGCACTACCACTACGCTACGGCGAGATTTTGTGGCGGAACTAATCTTACACACTAATCTCTTTCAGACTCCTTGATGTTGTTGATGCCGCTAGAAGGTAGGCAGATTTAGGGACTAATACAGAACCGGCCCTAGAAAAAATATTACTCGAATCCCAAAAATATACTTAAATTCGCACCATATGAGAAACTTTTTTATTATTAATTTTACCAAAAAATAATATTCTTCATAAAAAGTTCTGCATTGTCCAAAACTGAAAATACAACCATCAAATAATAAAATTTATGACCTCTATACGAGGTGCGTCAAAAAATATAAATTTTACTCAAGAGTAAAGTACGCTTATTTTAAAAAATATAGAAAAATGTTACTGCTAAATAAATTTAAAAAATAAAAAGTTGAAATTGTTTATCCGGGCTGTTATGCCATGCCTGGTCTTCTGTGGCTTTACTTCCAAACGTTTCGACTGGAACTGCGGCAACCATCTTCAGCTGAGACTGAAACGTCCTTCGTTGTTGATAAGTCGTCGCGAATAGTAATTCGTCCACGCCACTGAAGATGGATGTCGCAGTTATAGTCGAAACGTTTGGAAGTGATATCCAAAGAAGATCACGGCATAACAGCGCGGAAATAAACAAAGCCTATACATGCTTACAAAATAAAAAGTTGTTTGCATAAAGGACTATACATACAACTTTTTATTTTGTAAGAATGTAGGCTTTGTTTATTTCCGGGCTGTTATGCCGTGGTCTTCTTTAGATATCACTTCCAAACGTTTCGACTATAACTGCGACATCCATCTTCAGTGGCGTGGCCGAAGTACTATTCGCGACTTATCAACAGCGAAGGAGGTTTCAGTCTCAGCTGAAGATGGTTGCCGCAGCTCCAGTCGAAACGTTTGGAAGTAAAGCCACAGAAGAATACGCATGGCATAACAGCCCGGATAAACAATTTCAACTTTTTATTTTTTAAATTTATTTAGCAGTAACATTTTTCTATATTTTTTAAAATAAGCGTACTTTACTCTTGAGCAAAATTTATATTTTTTGACGCACCTCGTATATATAATCGAATAACATTTTTTGGTAAAATTAATAATAAAAAAGTTTCTCATACTTAAGTAGACACTGTAAATACCGAAAAACAAAATTTATATCAACAAATATTATTCACATATTGTCAAGTTTCATCTCATTCAGTGCCCACTAACGCTTATTAAAATAGTTACTGAAAACCCCTACATACATATAAATAAAAATCTATTCTGACGATTTATTTTTCAGGTAATATTAAACAATAGAAACTGTAACAAAGTTATTACTAAAAGTCCAAAAATGTATTTACAAAAACTATTCAAAGTGGGCTCTATTATTATGTACTGATTACCGACAGTACTTAAAAAATGTACTTAAATACTTTACTGTAAGTATTCCAGAAAATCCGTGTATTGGTACTTAAACTTTTAAGTATTCAGCCTAATACTTGTCCTTAGTACTTAAATTTGTTTTAAGTATATTTTTAATTGCAATTTAAAAAATGAAAAATGCTTTAAACCTTTAAAAAGTACTTAAGTATTTTGTTGATTGGATCTGTTGCAAAATCGGGCCGCAGCACAGTGATTCCGCCATAGGCCGTAAATCAAAAAAAATCATGAGCTTATCCCGGTCTGAATGTGTCACTAAAGGATTGACTAGTTGGCAAGCTTCTAATAACTATATATAGCAATATAATTAGTTCAAATAATCAAACCAACACCCACTGTATCCCTGAAAAGGAGAAAAACTTCTCCTACAGCAGGGTACAAGGAATCAACCAAGCCGGATAAATTACCGAGGAGGGTTTAGCAGGTATGCCCCTGACTCTGCTTGCAGAGCGATCAGGGGAGAGTCCTGCACTACTTTACGCATTGAACCAGCGTGAAGTGTCTTTAAAAAATTCCCGCCTCCACAACTCAGGATAATAGTTGTAATACAAAAAAGAAAAGTTCAAATAATCATTCACTTTTATGCAACGAAATTAGGCGAATCTCGAGCCTAATTACATCCGTATGAGCAAATGCCACTTTATTACTTTGTTTTTGTATGTCATCATTTAAAATCGATTATTAACACGCGGTGATAATACGGAGGTGCAAGAACAAGGTATGTTCTTCTATTCTTTATACATTTTATACAAAAATATCTAATTTAATATTTTATATAACTTATTTATTCATGGTAGATTTTTCCTAGATTTCTTCACATAAAATTATTTCATTTTGAGCTAAAACTTTTTGCTGCTTTCTGCTACGCTTAAGATGCTGGTTTTTTGAGTAGGGAGAATGTTAAGATTAAAGACTTGTAGGTTTCATCTGCCTCTTTTTAGGTTTAAGGGGTGTCAAAGTATTCATGTCCATATTATAGACACAAGAGAGATATTTTTTAATCCCAGTTTTTATATTGTTTAAGATATATTTTTCAAATGTTCTATTTTGATGATGACGATTTTCGATATTTGGCACTCTAAGGAAAAACTGTAACATATCCTTAACACTTTGACCGACACATCATGTCTTTCAGATAACATCTACAATATTAATTTAGATACCTTAAGTGATAAAATTAAGAAGTTATGTAAATGAATTGCATATTACTGGGTAGAGTTAAATTTAGACGAGATCATACACGAAAAATGAGTCGCGTTTTAACCAATACATATTTAATTAATATGCGTCTCTTTTATTTAGATCCTCTAATTACAGGTTTAGGAAAGTTACTTATTAAAATAAAACATGTATTGTCAAAATATGTGTTAAAGTTATGCATTTAAAGTTAATTGTTCTGCTTAGATGAAATTTGCTATAGTTTATTAAAAAAAATCATTTTGTTTGTGTTTATTATTAACTATTTAATTTTTTTTTAATTTAAGATTGATTTTAATACAAACAACTATTCTTTATTTCAATTTTTCGGTAAAAGTCACACTATAAAATATTTTAAATTAATTGTCTAAAACAAACAACTGCGAGATATTTTTATACATAAATACAGCCATAAAAATTTTTCTTAACAGAAAAATCTAACAAACTGTATAATTTATATTTATATTATTCTATTTTGACGTTTAAAATAAAAAAAAATAGTTAATTCAGAGTTACGCATTTATGGCCGCTTTAGTATGGAAGCGGAATCACTGTGCGCAGCTTCGCCGCCAAATAGTATAAAACATGTGAATTTTTGCTGCATTTTAAGTGCATATCGCTAGATCGCTATACTATTTTTTTAATATCTCCCGTTCTATTGGTCTAATAAAAAAATGCAAAATGCTGGTGGAGATATAGAGGTATCGAACTGTTCAGTTAAGAATAGTTTTAAGACGAATCCTCACCTCAAAAACCAAAATGTTAAATTTTTTTTTTTTAATAAAAATTCATAGCTATCGAGAAAATTATACACTTTTCATTTCCTAAGAATTGGAGGAAACATGAACTTTGATGAAGTCAACTCGTGGTTAAAATTACAAAAAAAAGTTCGATTTTTAAACGGCCCCTATAGATATTTTTGATTGGCCGCCATTAAATGCCAAATCATCGTATTCAAATGTTTTTTTTTAATTGTTCGTTTTTTATGTACTTTCTTGCAAGCATACCTAAGATCTTCATTGATTTAAACATTTTCGTATTCATCATTTTCAGAAGCAGTATTTTCTTGATATTCGCTCATTACTTCATTTGCCCCATTCGGCGTGCAATTCGTAAATATTCATTTTTTTATCAAATATTTCTTTAAATTTTATCAAAAACTAGGTACTTGGAAGCTTGAAAGTAATATTTTTTAGAAAATTTGATCATTTGATAAAAAAAGTGAAAAATGATACTTAAGTACACAAATAGGTTACTTAATACTTAGTACTTAAATTTACTGTTTTCAAGTAATACTTTAAACGAAATACTTAAGTACTTATATATTCTTGGTACTGGTACTTGTATTTAGATCCACTTTGAACAAGTACTGGTACTTAAGACTTAAGTACTTTTTGTCGGTACTTACAGTAGCTCTGTGTAAGCAATAATATAGCCAATTTTCAAATTCTTGTACTATCTGTAACGTTTTTTTGGTAATTCGTCTACACTCTTCAGTTATCCTACGTCTTAGTACTTAAATAAATTTTCAAATTCTTCTTGTACTATCTGCAACGTTTTTCTTGTAATTCGTCTACATTCTTCAGTTAGGTACCCTACGTCTTAGTTCTTAAATATCTGGGAAGAGTTTTATAAACCATCGTTTTTAATAGCCCCACAGAAAAAAATTAAGTGGCATTAGATCTGGAGATCTTGCCGGCTATTCTATAAAACATGTATCAATACTCAGAAATCGTTAATTTATCTTACATTATGTGGTATATAAAATATTCTATTCGTCTAGCATCATATTTCCCGGTTCATTAAACTTGTCTTTCCAATGACTGAGTAATAAGTGGAACAATTTTTTCCAATAATTGGAGGTACAATTCTCCCGTCAGATTTTCTTCCATAAAAAGTGGTATAATTATCTTATTTCCAAGAATACCATCCCATACGTTGAACTTCGAGTGTTATAGAAACAGGTGAAGATTTTCCCAGTATTAATTCAAACTGCCAGCTAAATCTAGTCCATATTGGAGAACTTTACGCCATATACACATCACTCAAACATATAAGAAGATAGAACTCCTCATTCTGACCGACCTCGGTATATCCTGCCAAGGATATGATGATGACATAGTCATAATGGCTAGAGGCAATTTTGCTAAGACCATCAAATTAGATGGACACCACACTATTGACTGGAAATTAGAGGCAAAATAGGTGACAAAAAACTGGTCTGGAATAAGTACGAAAAATAAGTAACGACTAAGGCCACGAAAGCCTTAATGGTATACAGGAACTTATCACAATATGTCGCTTATATTAAATCTTGAGTAGCTATGGAATTTAAATCTTTTATCTTCACTTTTACTTGATAAAAATTCATTTCAATAAGTTATACGATGTTTCATGATTTTTTTTAAATCAAAAATGTTTATATTTTTTAATTAAACGGCCAAGTTTGCATTAAAGCCGGCTCTGCGAATAAAAGAAGGGAGCGAACAACTGCCCTTTTTATCCAATAAGCGTGCCATCCGGTTCAGTCTGTTGCACCTAGGAACTCTGTCTGCAGAGGCGTAGGTCAAAAACCTTTTGATGGTGAAATTAAACTACGATTTTATTGCTATTAGTTACAATAAACCACAAAATTTATAACGACTTGCATTTAATTACGTTTTCATAATAAATACAATGGATGTTTTAGCACTTTTTGGCTATCAGAAGATTTTAATTGAATCTCAACCTACGCAATATAAATTTACCACTATTTTAATTTTAATTTAACGCTTCCAATTTTAAATTTTGATCATATTAAATACCCATTTTTAAACTAACATCTGGTAAGTAAATATCAATTGTTTTCGTCATTTACTATTAAAACTAATTTAAAATGATCGCATTTGGAAAAGTAAGAATGAATTTTTTCAATCGAATTTGGGAAAAAACAAAAATGCAATTTTGAATTTGGAAGGCAACAATGCATTTTTCTTAACACAGAAATTTGAAACAGTGCATTTTTTCTCTCGGATTTGGAAAAAGTAACAATGTATTTTTTCACACGAATTTGGAAAAAAATAAAAATGCATTTTCACTCGAATTTGGAAAAAGACAACAATGCACTTTTTCTGCCCAATTGGGAAAGGCAACAATGAATTTTTGTTCACACCGAAATTTGGAAAAAAGCGACAGTGCATTTTTCCCTCGGATTTGGAAAAAGTGACAGTGCATTTTTTCACACGAATTTGGAAAAAAACAAAAATGAATTTTCAGTCGAATTTGGAAAAAGACAACAATGCGGTTTTTCTGTCCAATTGGGAAAGGCAACAATGAATTTTTGTTCACACCGAAATTTGGAAAAAAGCGACAGTGCATTTTTTTCCTGGATTTAAAAACGGTAACAATGCATTTTTTCACACGAATTTGGAAAAAAACAAAATGGATTTTCACTCGAATTTGGAAAAAGACAACAATGCACTTTTTCTGCCCAATTGGGAAAGGCAACAATGAATTTTTGTTCACACCGAAATTTGGAAAAAAGCGACAGTGCATTTTCCCTCGGATTTGGAAAAAGTGACAGTGCATTTTTTCACACGAATTTGGAAAAAAACAAAAATGAATTTTCAGTCGAATTTGGAAAAAGACAACAATGCGGTTTTTCTGTCCAATTGGGAAAGGAAACAATGAATTTTTGTTCACACCGAAATTTGGAAAAAAGCGACAGTGCATTTTTTTCCTGGATTTAAAAACGGTAACAATGCATTTTTTCACACGAATTTGGAAAAAAACAAAATGGATTTTCACTCGAATTTGGAAAAAGACAACAATGCACTTTTTCTGCCCAATTGGGAAAGGCAACAATGAATTTTTGTTCACACCGAAATTTGGAAAAAAGCGACAGTGCATTTTCCCTCGGATTTGGAAAAAGTGACAGTGCATTTTTTCACACGAATTTGGAAAAAAACAAAAATGAATTTTCAGTCGAATTTGGAAAAAGACAACAATGCGGTTTTTCTGTCCAATTGGGAAAGGAAACAATGAATTTTTGTTCACACCGAAATTTGGAAAAAAGCGACAGTGCATTTTTTTCCTGGATTTAAAAACGGTAACAATGCATTTTTTCACACGAATTTGGAAAAAAACAAAATGGATTTTCACTCGAATTTGGAAAAAGACAACAATGCACTTTTTCTGCCCAATTGGGAAAGGCAACAATGAATTTTTGTTCACACCGAAATTTGGAAAAAAGCGACAGTGCATTTTCCCTCGGATTTGGAAAAAGTGACAGTGCATTTTTTCACACGAATTTGGAAAAAAACAAAAATGAATTTTCAGTCGAATTTGGAAAAAGACAACAATGCGGTTTTTCTGTCCAATTGGGAAAGACAACAATGAATTTTTGTTCACACCGAAATTTGGAAAAAAGCGACAGTGCATTTTTTCCTGGATTTAAAAACGGTAACAATGCATTTTTTCACACGAATTTGGAAAAAAACAAAATGGATTTTCACTCGAATTTGGAAAAAGACAACAATGCTTTTTTCTATAAAATTGGGAAAGGCAACAATGCATTTTTTTCACACCGAAATTTGGAAAAAGCAACAGTGCATTTTTCTCTCGGATTTGGGACAAGTAACAATGCATTTTTTTACACAAATTTGGAAAAAAACAAAATGGATTTTCACTCGAATTTGGAAAAAGACAACAATGCATTTTTCTGTCGAATTTGGGAAAGGCAACAATGCATTTTTTTCACACCGAAATTTGGAAAAAGCAACAGTGCATTTTTCTCTCGGATTTGGGACAAGTAACAATGCATTTTCACTCGAATTTGGAAAAAGACAACAATGCATTTTTTTGTCGAATCTGGGAAGGCAACAATGAATTTTTGTCCACACCGAAATTTGGAAAAAAGCGATAGTTCATTTTCTTCTCGGATTTGGAAAAAGTGACAATGCATTTTCAATCGAATTTAAAAAAAAAAGAAAAATGCATTTTCGCTCGAATTTGGAAAAAGACAACAATGCATTTTTTCTGTCGAATTGCATTTCTGTTCATACCGAAATTTAGAAAAAGTAACAGTACATTTTTCCCTCGGATTTGGAAAAAGTGACAATGCATTTTCACTCGAATTTAAAAAAGAGAAAAATTCATTTTCACTCGAATTTGGAAAAAGACAACAATGCATTTTTTCTGTCGAATTTGGAAAAAAGTGTATTTTCTCTCTCTAATTTGGAAAAAGTGACAATGCATTTTTCACTCGAATTTGGGAAAATGAAAAATTGCAATTTCACTCGAATTTTGAAAAAAACAAAACGGATTTTCACTCGAATTTGGAAAAAGACAACAATGCATTTTTTCTGTCGAATTTGGAAAAGCAACAAAACATTTTTGTTGGTATCGAAATTTTACTCGAATTTTGAAAAAAAAATTCATTTTCACTAGAATTTGGAAAAGGCAACAATGCATTTTTTATGTCAAATTTGGAAAGGTAACGATGCATTTTTCTTCATATCGAAATTTGGAAAAAGCAACAGTGCATTTTTTCTATCAGATTTGGAACAAGTAACAATGCATTTTTTCACTCTTTGGGAAATGGCAAAAATAGAATTTCACTCGAATTTGGAAAATGTAATACATTTTTTCAATCGAATTTTGAAAACAGCAACAATACATTTTTTCTATCGAATTTAAAAAAAAAACAACAAGAATGCATTTTTCTTCAATCGATTTTGGAAAAAAGCAACATTTTTTCTCTCGGATTAAATTAAAAATAATCAAAATATGCAAAACGCGTAGCTCAGTCAGTAATCAAACAGTGATACCGATTTGTTAGGAATTTTCTATTTTTGGGTATTTTGTAATCAGCAGTGATGCCGATTTGTGGAAAATTTCCCATTTTTGGGTATTTCTAAAGATCATTGGGCAATTATTTTAGGATAAGTTTATTATACAGCTGTATACTGCTCCTTATACTTTCTCGCTACATATAAAGAAGAAAAAAAAATTAGTAGCTCAGTCACTTCATAATAAATAGTGATGCCAATTTGTGGAGAATTTCCCATTTTTGGGTATTTTTGCACATCATTGGGTAAATATTGGAGGATAAGTTTATTATACAGCTATGTACCGTATTTTTTAAACAATAATTTTTCATTGTATAATTACCAATAAGCATTTTTCAGTCAATTTTATTGGCCATAATGCATATTTCATGATATAATGAGCAAAAATGCATTTTTCGTGTGATTTTATTTTCCAAAAATGTAATTTTTATACGATTTTGGCAAAATTCATTTTTTAGCAGTTTTAGTTTGGCAAAAATGCATTTTCCTGATTTCATCAAATTTTATTAAGTCAATTTTATTTGGTCAAAACGCATTTTTCATAATATAATTAGCAAAAATACATTTTTCTTACTTCTTTGTTTCCAAAAATGTTCAGCAGTTTTAGTTTGGCAAAAATGCATTTTTCCTGTTTTTTTTTATGTATTTTTAAGCGATTTTGGCAGAAATTCATTTTGCAGCAGATTCTGTTTGGCAAAAATGCATTTTTCATTATATAATTAGCAACAATGCATTTTTTGTTGTGATTTTAGCAAAAATGTATTTTTCAGCAGATTTTAATTGGTAAATATGGATTTTTCATGATTTAATTAGCAACAATGAATTTTTCAGCTGATTTTATTTTGCAAAAATGCATTTTTCAAGATAACAGGATATTGAAAAATAAAGCGAAAATGTATTTTTCCCCACAGGAAATTGAAAATAGAACAAAAATATTTTTTCATATAAAAATTTGAAATTCAAAGCAAAAGTGCATTTTTCCACAAAAAAAATTGAAAAACAATGCATTTATTTATATAAAAATTTGAAAGAAGAAGAATCCATTTTTTACACAAGAAAGTGAAATACAAATCAAGAATGCATTTTTCCATACAAGATATTTAAAAATAAGCAACAATGCATTTTTTCATACAGGAAATTGAAAAACAAAGCAACGATGCATTTTTCCACATTAAAATTAGAAAATAAAAGAGCAAGAATGCAGTTTTCTACACCCGAATTTGAAAAAAAAACAGGAATGCATTTTTCCACAGTTAAATTTTAAAATAGAAACAAGAATACATTTTCCACTGTTAATTTGAAAAAACGGAACAAAAAAGCATTTTTCCACACTTGAATTTGAAAAAAAGAAGCAAAAATATATTTTTCACAGTTAAATTTCACAAATTAAAATTTAGAATTACTAATTTTTCGGTAAATTGTTGAATTGGAGAAAAAACAAGAATATTTTAACCTACAAAATATTGAAAAAACAGCAAAAAAGCATTTTTCACATACAAATTTGAAAAAAAATGGAAGCAACAATGCATTTTTTCCACAGAAATTTATAAAACAAAGCAAACATGTATTTTTCTCCACAGGAAACTGAAAAACAAAACAAAAAACATTTTTTACATAAAAATTTGAAATTCAAAGCAAAAATGCATTTTTCCACAAAGAAATTTGAAAAACAATGCAACATATTTGTCTAAAAGTTTGATTACTCCCCCCCAGAAAAAATGAACCCCTCCCAGGAAAAAAGTCATCTACGCTATTGTATTTGTAACCGTTGACATTTATGAAACGATTAAAATCCTTGATATTTTTTAATATTTTTATTTACTTTCTCGCTACATATAAAGAAGAACGAAAAAAATTATTATTGCGTATCTTGTACTTAATGCCCGCGCGAGCATTACGGCTGTCTAGTATATTATTTCTGATCTAGAAAAAATGTTCTTTCTTTAATTCTTCTTATTCAATATCTTCTTATTTTTGGTTTCCCTATTTGATACATTTTCTTGACGAGTTTTTCTTACATTCCGTTAATATATCCTAACCAACTTGTATTGTTATTATTTATTCTCAATTTCTTCTTATGATCACATGTCGTTTTCATAAAAATTTTCATTTCCAGCATCTTAGTATTCATAAATGTTGAAAGAACACTAGACTTATATTTTCTTAAAGACATCGAAGGACCAAACTCTGTAGGTAGGAGTTAAACCAAAATAAAAACAGTATTTGAAATAGGAATGTACTTTTTATTCCATTTATTCCAAGTACTAACATGAACAGAAAAATAATAAACGGCACATTAATTTAAATTATGAAACCGAAATCAAATATAACTCATCACTTCACTCACTGTAAAAAACTATTTACATTTTTTCTTATTACGAAAACTCAGAAACTTTTTGGGTGTGGTTAAATACGCACCATTTTAATTATTTGAAGAAACTTTTTTACTCTATTGAATGCGAGTGCATCCGTTTACAGTCGGTAAGCGAGAGAGAGATTATGATGCTCTGAATTTTAGCGGAGAGTAGGGTTGCAGGTTTTTTATTGGTAGGAGACATGATACGTGGTATCCAAATAGCCTTGAATTCAGAATCTTAGCGGGAAGAAATCTATATATATTTTTTGTCTCTTATAATGATGGGATAATATGAGAGAACGATAATATTGCTTGCATAGCAACGGTCGCTTATGTATTTTGTTTTTGTTAACGGTATTTTGAAAGCAGACAGAAAAAACGTCCGAGAGAAAAACGGAATAACTCTTGTGTTGAGTTTAAAACTATTTTTAGATTTTAAAATATACAATAATAGACATTAGTATAAACTGAAAGATTAATATTATTAATTTTAAAAGAAATATGAATTATTTTGTATTTTCTGGATAATATTCCAGTGAAATTTATTCATAGTCCTAGTCACCTTTTGATAGTCGCAACTTTTTCAATTAAAAAATGTTTTAGAAATATATTTTTGCAGCTGAAATGATATTGATTCATAGAATTTAAAAATATAAAAACATACTGGGTGTTCCATTTGAAAATTCAATTTTTATCAATTTAAAAGAAACCAAAAGTTAGAAATTAGATCTAGTATGATCACCTCAAATTTCATTTATTCTGAAGATATAGAGAAAGTAAAAATTGTACATTTTTCTTCTTTGGGTTTTAAATATGTGACATTTAATTTTTTTAATATACAATATAGTACACAATTATTCTGATTTTATTTCATTGATTTTATCGAAAACAAATAATTTTAAAATTACAGCAAATACCATATTTTTTTATGAGTTACATTTTCCGAGCGTTGGTGGTTTCAATATAGGAAAATGATTAAAATTAAAAGGTTTTTAATCCGTGAACCAACATTTTCATTAAACATTTTATGTGTCGATAATTTTTATTTTCCACGTCAGTGCGTTACTAGTACATACAGTATGTTGTGAGATTAATGGGTTTAATAATTACACGCGTTAACTTTAGATACTATAAATTGAATTTTTTTAATTATTTACGGTACAAGTTCATAAAGTCAGATGGGTTTAGAATTAGGTTTATTACATCTATTTTAAGATTTTATATTGACTAGGCATTTAAATGATTATAGCATTGGTGGATTTAGCAACATCAAGATTTTTCTGATATTGAAGAAATGTTCAAAATGCTCTATGAAATTATGAATTTTGCTATTGAAATAAATTAAAAAAATTCCGAGAATTTTAGAAATTTCAAACATTTTTAGAACTACAAGAATTTTAAGAACTTCAAAAAATCAAACATTTCAAAATATAGCGAAACAACTTAAAAAAAATCAAGAATTTCAAAAAAACATAAAATTATTAGAAATTTTCAAAAATAGCAAAAATATCAAAAAACCCGAAAATTTTCATAATTTGGAGAATTAAAAAAAATTAAATAATTAAAATGTCTAGAAATTCAAAAATTTCGACAAAATATCGAAAATTTCAAAATACAATTATTTCAAATTTCAAAAATTCCGAGGATTTTAGAAATTTTATAAATTCAGAATTTTAGAAATTTCCAAAATTCCGAATTTTAGAAATTTCAAAAATTTTTAGAACTACAAGAATTTTAAAATTTTTAAGAGCTTCAAACAATTCAAAATATATCGAAACAACAAAAAATATATTAAAAATTTCAAAAAACATTAAAAAATTATCAGAAATTTTCAAAAATAGCAAAAATATCAAAAAATCCGAAAATTTTCAAAATTTGGAAAATTAAAAAAAAAATGAAAAAACAAAAATGCCTAGAAATTAAAAAAATTCGATAATACCTACCGAGAATTTTAGAAATTTTAAAAATTCCGAATTTTAGAAATTTCAGAAATTTTTAAAACTACAAGAATTTTAAAAATTTTAAGAACTTCAAAAAATCAAACATTTCAAAATTCAAAAATTTAATAAAAAAATTTGAAAATGTATAAAAAAATTCAAAAGTTCGAAAAAAATGTTAAAAACATCAAAAATATATCGAAACAACTTTTAAAAAAATCAAAAATTTTAAAAAATCCGAAAATTTTCAAAATTTCGAAAATTCAAAAATTTCAATAATATATCGAAAATTTTAAAATACAATAATTTTTAATTTAAAAAATTCCGAGAATTTTAGAAATTATAATTCGGAATTTTAGAAATTTCAAAAATTTTTAGAACTGCAAGAATTTTAAGAACTTCAAAAAATCAAACAATTCAAAATATATCGAAACAACTTAAAAAAATTAAGAATTTCAAAAAAAACATTAAAAAATTATCAGAAATTTTCAAAAACAGCAAAAATATTAAAAAACCGGAAATTTTCAAAATTTGGAGAATTTAAAAAAAATAAAATAATAAAAATGTCTAGAAATTCATAAATTTTGATAATATATCGAAAATTTCAAAATAAAATAATTTCAAATTTCAAAGAGGATTTTAGAAATTTTAAAAATTCCGAATTTTAGAAATTTCCAAAGTTCTGAATTTTAGAAATTTTTAGAACCACAAGAATTTAAAAAATTTTAAGAACTTCAAAAAATCAAACAATTCAAAATATATGGAAACAACTTAAAAAAATATATAAAAATTCCGAGAATTTTAGAAATTTTAAAAATTCCGAATTTTAGAAATTTCAAAAATTTTTAGAACTTCAAGAATTTTAAAAATTTAAAGAACTTCTAAAAATTAAACATTTCAAAAAAAATTCAAAAACTTAATAAAAACTGAATTTTAAGAAATTAAAAAATTTCGAAAATATATTAAAAAAATTAAAAAATTCCGAAAAACAAAATGTTAAAAATGTTAAAAACATCAAAAATATATCGGAACAAAAATTTGAAAAAACATTCAAAAATTATCAGAAATTTTCAAAAATTGTAAAAAGATCAAAAATCCAAAAATTTTCAAAATATCGAAAATAAAAATAAAATAAAAATGTCTAGAAATTCAAAAATTTCGATAATTTATGGAAAATTTTAACATACATTAATTTCAACTGTAAAAAAAATCCGAGAATTTTAGAAATTTTAAAAATTATGAATTTAAAAAAATTTAAGAATTTCAAAAAATCCAACATTTCAAAAAAAAATTTAAAAATTTAATAAAACACTGAATTTTAAGAAATTAAAAAATTTCGAAACTATATAAAATAATTCAAAAAGTCGAAAAAAAATAAATGTTAAAAAAGTTAAAAACATCAAAAATATATCGAAACAAGTTTAAAAAAAAATGAAAAACTTCAAAAACCATTAAAAAATTATCACAAATTATCAAAAATTGGCAAAAAGCCAAGAAATCCGAAAATTTTCAAAATTTCGAAAATTTTAAAATACATTAATTTCAACTTTAAAAAATTCCGAGAATTTTAGAAATTTTAAAAATTCCGAATTTTACAAATTTCAAAAATTTTATGAACTTAAACAAAAATATTCAAAAATTAATCGAAAAAAAAATGTTAAAAAAGTTAAAAACTATATCGAAACTAGCTTTCAGAAAAAAATCAAAAATTTGAAAGAAGATAAAAATAAATGAAAATGTCTAGAAATTCAAACATATCGAAAATTTCAAAATACAATAATTTCAAATTTCAAAAATTCCGAGCATTGAAAATTAAAAAAAATTAAGATCTTTAAAAATTTCGAAAAAAAAAATTAAAAAATTTAATAAAAAACTGAATTTTAAGAAATTGAAAATATATATCAAAAATTTCGAAAAATATTTAAAAAATTCGAATAAAAATTAAAAACATCAAAACTATATCGAAACTAACTTTCTTAACTTTAAAAAAAAAATCAAAAATTTCATAAAACATTAAAAAATTATAAGAAATTTTTCAAAAAATGTAAAAATTGCAAAAAATAAATTTCAAAAAAATGCAAAAATTGTAAATTTTCTAATAATTTGTAAAAAATGTAAAATATGTAAAAATTTGTAAAGAAATAATAAATTATAAAAATATGTTTATTTACGATGTCTACATCACAGATGAATTTTTACCAATCATTTATATAGGATAGCTGCAGTTAAAGGGTTAATAAATCTGCGTCAAAGTTAGTTAATTCCTGACAATATTCTAACAATAAGGAGCCAATAAGTACGTGTGATTCCATATCATCCCCAAATTAAATTGTAGCACTTATAAAATAAATGATCGACCAATTAATTAAAGTTACACTAGTCCAATTTTTCAATATCCATTAAATCAAACAAAACAAAACTTTTTACATCTACTGCAACAAAATTACAAAAAGTTTTCATTTCCCATATGGCCTTCTGGCTTGCAAGAGCACCACTCCATTTATCTTAAAAGAAACCATCTGTCAGTGCCAGGTGTCCGTAACAATAAGATACCTGCACACGCACCAGATCACAGAAAAACAGAGCATCTGCACGTGGAAGGTAAAATTTTATTTTTATTTTACAACAGCTGTTATAACTTTACAAAATCACGAGTTTGTATATATGTAAGTTATGTCAAATATATTTCAAATAAAAGTAATTTGTGTTTAGGCATTTCCAATGTATTTTATTTTAAAAATATAAAAAAAAACATTGCAAATTTTATTTTATTTGAGCCATTATGAAGGCGACCAGGGTCGTCACGTGAGCGGGGCGACCAGAGCGATCGCCCTTGGCGCCACGGCCAAGGGGCGCCGCAACTTGAAAAATTACTTAATTTCAAATAGTAAGAATTAGAAGGTAATTTTTTACACGTACTTTTTTTTACTGTACATCTAATCTGTTTTTCTAAAATACCTTCAATATCAGGGGGGGGGGTTCAACGTATTGACTGCGGACTTCAATGAAAACCATTAGCCTACAATATCAGGGGTGATATTTTCAAACACACATGCGAATGAGTTTCGCATACGAATATGTCAGATTTTCGAGTGAAACTGTAAATCTGTATTTTAAAATAGATGAATACTTTTCGTATGCGAAAGAAATGTTCGGCATACGAAATCATGAGAAAAAGTTGAAACAAGTAAAAAATAACGGCTGAAAAAAACTTAATATATTTTGGGCTTTACAATGCCGTATAAACAGATGAGCTTAAGAGACATAGTCAAGCATTGATGGATCTTGAGATTGTTAACATATAAAGTCGTTTTCCACCAAACGGACTAGTGTGTTTTGTTTTTGTTTTCAAGGACTCCGAAAACAAAAACAAAACTGAAACAAACGCTAAACTCTTCCACCAAAAAGACTACAATTTGTTCGAGTCTTGTTAGTAGTTAGAACTATGTATGAACTGAAGCGGAAGTGAGCTGTCAAAGTGTTTCAAATGGCGGGAAATTCAAATAGGGCTGCGCGACAAGGTGCTCCGGATTGGAGGGGCTGCGCAGGGTTCGTCTAAAGTACCCCACCCATGATTAAGGCCCCATCTGTCAATATTTGACATAAGCCCCGGCAAAAAAATTCTCTCCACATGGTGTAATTCGTGGAAAACTTCAGAGCACCAGCTATGATTAAGGCCCCCTCCTCATCTGTCAATCTTTGACATAACCTAAAAAATTCTTCTCTCCACGTGGTGTAAGTCATGGCCAACTTCAGAGTTCATTGAAAGCAACCAAATGACGTAATTCCCCACCTCCCAATTTTGCACGTGTTGCAAGTCAACATGGTATGAACATTTTGTTTTTAAAATATTATAATTTGATAGCTGTGAAATTAAACAACTGAAATGAGCGTGAGAATGAAAAATATGTTTGCGATAATGTGCGGACACCACAAGAAGTTGGCCACGATTTACACCACGTGGAGAGAAGAATTTTTTAGGTTATGTCAAAGATTGACAGATGGGGAGGGGGCCTTAATCAACGAGCCGGTCGATCCAGGACGGCACACGACAAAAAAAGTGACAAAACTATTAAACAATAATTTATATTTATTATATTAGAAGTTTTGACTGTCCAAAGCTAGCCTGTGTATTCCAAAAATAATAGATAGTCACGCCATCTATCGTATGGTTGATGGGTACCAACCGCGCAAGCCGTTTATCAGAATACAATTCTGTAAATCTATCCAAGTACAACTTGGTAGCCAGCAGATGGCATCATAATGCCTAGGGGGCAAGCGGGCACCTCGCAATAATATCAAAAACAAAGACAGTAAGTTTTTGAAACTATGCACTCCGACCATTACCATACATGTTTCATCCTTTCGGAATCTTCAGTGGTACTTTGTATGGTAATGGTCGGAGTGCATAGTTTCAAAAACTTACTGTCTTTGTTTTTGATATTATTGCGAGGTGCCCGCTTGCCCCCTAGGCATTATGATGGATGATGGGTAACGCCATCTGCTGGCTACCAAGTTGTACTTGGATAGACCCGTTTACAGAATTGTATTCTGATAAACGGCTTGCCCGGTTGGTACCCATCAACCATACGATAGATGGCGTGACTATCTATTATTTTTGGAATACATAGAAATACTTGGGGTATTCAGACAGAGTGAGTTTTTGAAATTATGCATTCTGACAAAGTGCCACTGAAGATTCCGAAAGGATGAAACATGTATGGTAATGGTCGGAGTGCATAGTTTCAAAAACTTACTGTCTTTGTTTTTGACTAGCTTGTGTAATTAAAAAAACTATTTATTTTATTAAAAGATCTAAATCCAAACTGTGTTAAAAAAATAGAAGGAGATGCGGGACTTGAACCCCGGACCCACTGCACCACTAGCAGGCACTATACCACGCAGCTACCATGGATCTTGTTTAAATTTATTCAAACTTATTATTTAAGCGTATCACGTTTCATAATAAAATAAATATAAATTGGTGTTTCGCGAGCCATCTGGAATTGACCGCCTCGTATTTTAATTATTAATATTACAGAGCTAAAGTAAACACATTCACTAATGCCCGGTTGCACCGTTTTTATCTTTAAGTCTGATTTAGTTAAGTCGACTTAAATATTTTAAGTCCGGGTTACTTTGTAACTGTTACACCGTCTAAAAATAAGCAAGACTTAGCAAAGTCCTAGTTTGATGTGGCAACATCTAATTTTTTAGTAATTTTAGTATTGTCAGGTTCTCAGTTTATGGTTTTTGTTTATTAAACTATGTTGGTTACCTCACAATGACAATTTGACTTTGACATAATTCGACTTCGGACTTCGGCGACTGGTGTGGATATTGTGGTGGATGCTTACAATTGAGGCGGGTAGAAAGCGCTCCGTTAATTTTACCAGAGAAGAAAAAGACGTGATTTTCACTATATTAGGAAAACATAAAATAGTAGTAGAAAATAAAGAAACTGATGGAGTTACTTTGGAGGAAAAAAATAAAGCCTGGCCACTTATAACACAATAGTTTAATTCTCATTGTCCAAGTCTGTGTCAAAGGAGTGAGGAGAGTCTGAGAAAATTTTATAAGAATCAAAAAAAAGACTTGCGTAAAAAAGCTGCAAAAGAAAAAAATATATATATGACTGAAGGAGGACCGGAGCCAAAAGTCAATTCGTCCAAATCTTCAAAGTAATTACTTCTTCTGTATATTCTTCGAGCCCAACCGAATTCAACAATATCTAGTACTTCCAGGTCATTTAACAGAATATCGTTGTCAAACAGTCCTAATAATTCCATAATAATATATGTAAAACACACTCAGAAATCTCAAAAAGATCATGAACGGTTAGAAAAAGGAACTACTCTAAATAAATGTCACACAGATACGTTGAGGTTGACTTGAACATGAACATAAACAGTCTTTCTTTTTTTTAGACACATCAAGTAACCCCAGCGCATGCGTCAAACCAAGATTAAAATTAAAGTCAACGATAAGTTCCCAAAAATGAGGGTTTAAAGTTAAGTCGGATTTAGCCGACAAAGCCAGGCTTAAATTAACGGAGCAAACACATACGTCAAAATAAGTCGGACTTAAGCAATAAGTCCGACTTAATACATACGGTGCAACCGGGTATAAATCTCATAAAGAAAATTATTTAAGTCACATCTGTCAAAATTATTGTTTAATATCTTTGTCACTTGAAGCGCTACAGTCGTGTGCCGTCCTAGATTGACCGCTTCGTCTTAATCATAGGTGGTGCTCTCAAGTTGGTCACGAGTGACAGATGGGGGCGGGGCTTATATCAAAGATTGACAGATGGGGGCCTTAATCGTAGGTGGGGCGCTTTAAACGAACCCTGCGCAGCCCGTCCAATCGAAGCACCTTGTCGCGCTGCCCTATTTAAATTTCCCGCCATTTTAAACACTTTGACAGCTCACTTCCGCTCCTGTACATACATAGTTCTAACTACTCTTGTTTTTGTTTTCGAAGCTTTTCAATGTGAACTTAAGAGTAACGTTAGCAAACATAGGAAAGTCTGTTCTACATTTTAGTACATGATATGTCATGAATCGGTACAAAGCTGATGGAGAAAACTAAGATCGGGAATTCAGTTTTTAACATGTATCTCTGTTTTCTAAAGAGGGTCCTTAAGTTTAAGAAATAAAAAAACAAGTATATAGTTCACACATTAAGAGCAATCACAAGACTTCAAAATAAAACTGAAACACAAATACACATACAATTTCCTTTCCTCTAAGCCGATTTGAATTTGTAAATACGTCGAAACCTTTTGATGTTACCGCTTTCGATCGGGACACCGAAAACAAAATAGAAACAGTCGCAGAAAACTGAAATATTGAGAAAGTTCCTGAAACGTTGCAGTTTTGTTTTTTCGACACAAGTTTCCGTTTTGTTTGTGTTGTATCCGTTTGGTGGAAAACCGTCATAACACTTAACGAACAGTTCCGATACGCTTATTAATTTTTCATTTTCCAAATTATCATTTTTCGTTCTCCAAATATTCATTTTTCCTTGTCCAAATAAACACTTTTTAAAACCACAGTGAAACCCACAGAAACTAGCATACGAAAAGATTCGTTCGATATTGAAAATAGCACCACTTTAATTGTGAGCGTGAGAGTCAATCAATTTACTTTTTAATGGAGGTTAGTCAGTACACCACGGTCGTCGGCCAAGAATAACATTATCAAAAACGTACTTGAAGTCGACATTCCAACTGCAGACAAAATAATTAAACGCTCCTGAAATAAGACATGACTGAATTGCGGGTACTAAAAGGCAAAAAATGTCGATGTTTGAAATTCTTGAGTAGATTTTGCATGGTCGCTGTCAGTTGTTCTAAAACACGCTTATCGAAAACATTTTTTTTTCGAAGACACTTTAATCGAAAATCTAAATTTCGAATGATATTTTTATCGAAAACCTAAATTTCATCGAAAACAATTTTGTCGAATTATCTTTTGAAAGTGACCTAAATGAAATGAGGGTTCCGGTCCGGTTCAGGTTCTGTAAAAATTATTTCTGTCCGGTTCGGTTCAGTTTTTTCGGTCAAAGAATTTTACGACAAATCAAGTTTTTTTGAAAAATTTCACATAGTTACTAATTAGTATTATACATTTGCAGTCCCAGTACATGACAGGTACATAAGTAACATGTGGAGTTTAATGACGTCGCAAATTCGTCGTTCATAATGATTTTGAACGAAAATAAGGGTTCGGTTACGGTTCGGGTCCAGAAAAAAATTTTGGTTCCGGTCCGGTTTTCGGTTCTTAAATGTCCGGTCCGGGTCCCTGCTTTCAGTCAAAATTTGTGAAATTTCTATCGTACTATAGAGTAAGAACACTGAATAAGACTAAATAACGGTTTTCTAATATTTTTACCTTTTAATAATCTCAAAAGAATTGTTAAATATTGGTTAAAAATTCGTGGGGTTTAAAAATTATATTTATTACCTTTTTTTTTTAAATTAATGGACATTCTAACCCCAGGAAAAGTGTATAAAAATTCAATAAAAATATTGATTAATTTTTTTTTCAGGAAATTTCTATTTTTGGAACACTAATCTCGATTTTGTTGACACGTTTGCACGGCATCGGACGGAATAACGTTAAAAATAATTTGGGATAAAAATTATAAACGTTATTATACCAGCTAAAACCATAAAAAAAAGCAACAGCAATTCCTACATTTAACCATGTGTGAAATAGCAGTTGGTATTAAGTTAAATTACATAGTACGGCCATTATTTCTGACATTTATTGTCATTTAGTCTAATCTCGCGTAATATGCCCCTGTTTTCGAGGGTAAAACAAAATCGAAAATAAATTAGGATTTATCATCGAGACACTATACGAAACGTTTGGTTTTAACAAATATGTTAACAGTGTAAATAAATTCACGTACAAAATAGAGTCCACTATTATTTTATCTGTGCATTTATTCCATCACATTTAAAAAACAGAACACGTTCAGAACAAATTTTGTAGTTAGTTTTTTCCTCCGAATTTAAAAATTTAGATAGTGACAGATTAATGTTATTTGGAACGACTAGTACAGTTGACATAGTCCGGAATCTTTTTAGCAAGGGGACATACCCAAATAAAAACAACCTCCTTCCACAAAGGAATCATAAATCTTTCAGAAAATTCCGACAAGCATCTGCTTCTCATGTTACTGTTAATTTTTCTAATTTTTCATCGCACAAGGAAAACGCAAAAAAAACCATTTTCATTAATATATAATGTATGTACCTAAGATGAAAAGAAGTATCAATATAAAAGATTGAGGTTATGATTTAAAAATAAGAATATGCACAAAAAATTACATTAAGGCTCTGCATGACGCATTGAGAAGTATAAACGAACATTCCACGCGGTCCGTGTGAGGCAGCACTGAACGGACATGAATAAATACGAAATTTAGGTTTGTATACCTTCCGCTCGTGCACGATTACTCGGTTATCTTTTAAAATAATACAATTTTGTTTTTTTTCGATTAAAGATAAAGGTTAACTTTAGGATTGTACGCATGTAAAATGTTATTATAATTTTTCAGAACCCGTAAAAATTACCATTAAATTGTAGTATTTTTATAGTTTTTAAATTATCGTAGTTTTTTCGTTTTTATTTTTTTTTTAATTTGACTTGCATACAATCCTAGCTTTATGTTTTGTAATGCCAAGAAAATTTAGAAATAAAGTAGAAAATTAAATATGTTGCTATAATCCAGTACGAGATGGACCCCTAAATCAGTCCAACTAAAATCAGCGGACGGTAGAGCCTTAAGAGGTGAAAATATCATACTGAAATGTTTTTAAGACGCGCGCTCTCGTAATATTACAAACAGGATGCTGCGGTTTTCACCAATCGATTCTGTATTTAATTCTTGAGAGCGCGTTTGTGGCACTTTTTCAAAAATTATTTTTAGTAAAAGTAATACGACAATCAACTTTTTTCCCTGGATAAATTTGAAAAAAGTAGCACAGACCCGCTCTTTTAATAACTATTTTAAATAGGCGATATCTCGTCCAAAATACCAATTTATTAGAATACAAGCACATTTTCCTTGGGTAATTCTCTAAATGGCAATCACGCAAGTCAGTGGTGTGCTGGCATCTTAATTACTATTACACACAAATAAAGGCTGAGGACTAGCCTATGGCAGCCTAAATACAAAATACTCATAAGTAAACACGACATAAATTATAAATTAACAGAATAACAAGTTTGTCTTTGTACACATTTAAAGTTATTTTTACTTTCCCGACCCACCTCCTAGAAGGGAAAGTATTGTGAACAGGCTAAAAAAAAATTTCGCGATAAAAACGGAAATATGCATTTTCGGGTCCACTGAGATGATTAACACCATTTCCAGATGGAAGTCTGTCTGTCTGCCTGTCTGTCTGTCTGTGTGTGTATTCTTCCACGATAGAGGAAACACGTTTAATCCGATTAAGCTGAAATTTGGTATAGGGGTTTGGATTACCTGTCGAAAGAACTCATTAGTTTTTGTATGACATGTGTCAAACGGAAGTGTCACTATCAAAAAATGACAGATGCAATATGTCACGGAATTCAACTTGCAATATGTCATTTGAAAGCCCTTGAAAAACTCTATTCAGAACAGTCAAAATTATTTCTCCAACTGTCACCTGTCAAAAATAAAGAAATGTCAAAAGATGAAACTTTAGCATTAGATATATGAAAAAGTATTAATCCGATTCAGCTGAAATTTGGCATAGTGGTTTGGGTTACTCGTCGCAAGAATCCATTAGTTTTTGTACGACATCTGTCAAACGGAAGTGTCACTATTAAAAAATGACAGATGTAATATGTCACGGAATTAGACAAGCAATATGTCATTAGAAAGCCCTTGAAAAACTCTATTCAGAACAATCAAAATTATTTCTCCAACTGTCACCTGTCAAAAAGAAAAAATGTCAAAAGTTAAAACTTTAGCATTAAATGTATGAAAAAGTATTAATTCGATTGAGCTGAAATTTGGTACAGGTGTTTGGGTTATCCGTCGAAAGAATTTTGTACGACAAACGGAAGTGAAAATGACAGATGCAATATGTCACGGAATTCAACTTGCAATATGTCATTTGAAAGCTCTTGAAAAACTCTATTCAGAAAAGTCAAAATTATCTCTCGAACTGTCACCTGTCAAAAATAAAAAATGTCAAAATTTGAAACTTTAGCATTAAATATATGAAAAAGTGTTAATCCGATTGAGCTGAAATTGGTATAGGGGTTTGGGTTACTCGTCGAAAGAACCCATTAGTTTTTTCACGACATCTGTCAAACGGAAGTGTCACTATCAAAAAATGACAGATGTAATATCTCACGGAATTGGACATGCAATATGTCATTTGAAAGCCCTTGACAAACTCTATTCAGAACAGTCAAAATTATTTCTCTAACTGTCACCTGTCAAAAATAAAGAAATGTCAAAAGTTGAAACTTTAGCATTAAATATATGAAAAAGTATTAATCCTATTGAGCTGAAATTTGGTACAGGTTTTTGGGTTATTCGTCGGAAGAACCAATTAGTTTTTGTACGACATCTGTCAAACGGAAGTGTCACTATTAAAAAATGACAGATGCAATATGCCACGGAATTGGACATGCAATATATCATTTGAAAGCCCTTGAAAAACTCTATTCAGAATAGTCAAAATTATTTCTCCACCTGTCACCTGTCAAAAAAAAAAAATTTAAATTTGAAACTTTAACATAAAATATCTGAAAAAGTATTCGTGGATACTCGTCGGGAAAGTTTTGGGGCGTCACAACCGATTTTTTTTAATTTTAATTCGTATTTTGGAAGACGGGAATCTGTATTTAGAAAAAACATCTCCCTGAAGTGTCCGTAATTAAATTTGATCATTCGGAAGGTGAGAATTAAATCTACGTGTAGGCGGTGGTCTGCAAAGCCATTTGTAGTCTCTTAGGAAAGACCGGATGCGTAATACCAACGGACAGTCTTGTAGCTCAACATTGAACATTGTCTAATAAGTTTTGATCACGAATAAGAACTGTACTCTATACAACATGTAGATAAAGTGATACATACAAGTCTAAGCATGAAAAAAATACAATCTTGGGCAGAATTTTTGCTTGTAGTTTAAGAATTATAGTATAAATATTGTTATAGAATAAAATATTTCACCCTGTATATGGGAATTTTTTAAATTATAAAAATTTTGTTTTGAGTTGAAATAGTTTTTAGTTGATGTTTATAATGAAGTTAATATACAAGTTGATATTGAATAAAGAAAAGGAAACGAAGGTATTATATCTAGTTAAATTGGCAATAAATTTAAAAGTGAAAGAATCTGAAATTTTATTAAAATAATGAAAAATAGTAGAATTGAAATTTTGGAGATGTCATATATGAAATTTAAGTAGTCAAAGTCAGATAGTAAACAGGGAATATAGGGTAATAAACTAAACGAAAGCTGGGATATATTAAAAAAAAATCTAGTGGTAACAAAAATTTGGGAAAAAAAAGAATAATAAACAAGTCAATTTTGGTATAATTTTTTGGAGTGTCAAAAAATTAATATAAGAGAAAAGTTGTATTGAAAGAGTATTATATATGGAAATAAAAATATAAAATTATATACAAATAACAAAAACAATATATTTAGTTTCAATAAAATAAAAAAAAATACTTTATCAATTGAAATAAGTTATCGGAGAGTAGTAAATAAACTAAAGATATGACGAAGGATTTTGCAAAATTTCTGGAAAGCAGTACATACAATAAGAAATAATGAATCAAAGAAGGTAAAAGGCATTTAGAAGAAGAATTGAAGTCATAAAGAAGCAGTGAACTAAAGAAGATAGCAACATTTAGTGGAAGAGCCATAGCAGATAGGAGAAATGAAGTAGCAGGGCATATACAAATATTGTTTATATATTTTGTAATGTTTATTATTTTTTACTTTTTTTTTGACTAGAACCCAACCCAAAAGTGAGATCAGTTGTTAATACCATAACAATATATTTTTTATTATTAAATAAGTAAACGTGCTATTAGATTGAATTAATTCTTGAAATTTATTTAGCTGATAATAAAAGGCAATGCATCATTGAATATGGGGCGGTCTCATTAAGCGCATTTTCCCGAAAAGTACCAAAATACTGCTTGATAAATTGTATCTAGTGCCTAATGATCTTTTTTTATTTTATACCGCTCAAAATTGTTAAAGTATCCTCTAAAGACTTTTTTACTCTTGAACAATTTGGACTGGATTGTTCAAAAAATACCAGAAAATTACCTTTTTTGCTGTACAAAAATCGGCTGTGTAGCCCAGAACTTTCCCGGCTCGATTGTGGATGTTATGAATGACTTTGACAATTGATTTCCAAAGTTATTCGATAATAAAGATGGGAAAGATGATTATTGAATCAATTCATAAATTATTCTCCAATTTCTTTGTTTTTACTTATTATTTTACCCAAAATTCCTGAATTGGTTTTATAGCATAAAAAAATTCGGGTCCACATCTTTAATATTTAAAAAGTTATGCGTAAAAAAGAAGAATCAATGTTCATACCAAATTCCAGTTTGATTGGTCAAGCGGTCTGCAGCTATCGTGGAAGATTACACACAGACAGACCTTATACTCTGAAAAATGGTCTATTTTATGCATCAAATTTTCCTAAAATGAGCCAAAGCCGGACCTTTACAAAAAATAATGAAAGAAGACGTAAAGGCGGAACTAAGAATAAACCAAGAGAATCTAGAGAACGATATTAATGAGATTTGAAAAAGATCCAGGAATCGAAATATGACATCAACCAATGGAGAACTTCGAGAAAAATAATCCCAGAAAACAAAGTAAAATAAGTCAACAAAACAATATTTTATTTACAAAAAATAAGTTCGATATTAACGAAGTTATTATTTCTTCTCGAAGTTTGTAGTTAAAATCTGATATCTCATAATTCTACAGCGTAAATTTAGAATTCATTAAATTTTATTCGACTCAATTTATACTTCTAATAATAAGTTGGGAATACGGCGCTTTGGCATAATAATGTCATTTTTATGAGGGATCAATTTAATTAATGTGAACATTAAAAATAACTTTTAAATTGCCCATTGGCATTTAATTTGTTTAAAGTTAACGAAGTATTTAATACCAAATTATTGAGTAGATTTAAAATTAGCATTTGCAATATTTCTTTTGTATATATAATTAATGAAATATTTTATTATCGCCTTTAAATAAATTATTTTTTACAGTATTAATTTATATTAAAAGTTTGAAGAGAAACATTATTTTTATCTTTAGAAGCAAACAATCGTTCATGTCTAAGTTTCCTGTAGTGCTATTTACCAAACAAAATAACGCCTAAAACAGATAACAAAACGGAATCAAGATATTATTCAAATGGTTATATTATTTATATACATATAGGATGTCCCACAACACTTTTATCGTATGAGTTATTCGCACTTATGTCACCAAAATAAAATCCATAACACTATTGCAATAAATGTAGTTAAGAGTAAATCAGCAAATTAAATAATAAATTCTAAACAAAAAAATTAAAAAAAATCTGGCTGTCATTTAAAATAAATATATTTTAAAATCATAACAATAATTTAAATTTAAATCATATTTTCAATAACTACAATAAAAAAGAATGTGAATTAAACCATCCCAATATGTCTTGACTTCTATATTACTACCATTATTAAATTTATAGAAAGATCGTGCCAAGGATTAAGCAATATTTTCTATCCCAATGTTAAGACTTTTTCGCTTTCCCTCTTGTAATCTGCAATAAATATTATATCGAAAATTGTTCATATTACGAAGCGTAACCCACATAAGGCCTCTAAAAAAATATCACATCACTTTTTGTCAGATAATCAAATTAAGTTACATATCTCCAGACAAGTAAAATTTCGATAAGAGAAAAAATCCACACAACGAAATATTGCCGGTAGCAACATTATTAATAATATTAGTAGTTAATGAATAAACAATATGTACATTTTCTAAGTATTGAAAAAAGATAAATTGTACAAAAGATATTCCTTTTAATATTGTTGTGTTGAAATTTATAATTAACGTTCTGCAATGATCTAAATTAAACACGTCTAGTGCACGATACTAAGTGAAATCGGTATCGTTGTTTGGTCACGTGATCAACATATGTAATTGTAATAATGGATGTTTTTAACATGAATACATGAGCATGTAAAGCTATTCAGAATTAAAATAGTAGTATATTCATTTAAACATAATAGTCTCAATTCTACAAATAACTGAGTGGTCCTTCGCTGCAAGAATCAAGCCACTTTGAGATTAATAGACTATAATTCTTGGCCGTTAATCCAACAAGAATTACAGGGGTGATCCCACCCCTATTTCCAAACACTTCTGGTAAAGTAATTATTCTTTTGTAAAAATCTATTTTTGCACTAAAGCTTTTGAATTAAATTATTAATTTAAAAATTAATAATTAATGTTTCTACTTTATAGTGAATCTGGCAACGATGGTTGAGGGATTTCAGACTTAATCTTACAAAAAGAAAATATATACTTATCTATATGTAAAATGTTATGGCTTTGTTGTTCGTTAAAGAAAAAAATTGAATAATACTGGATAATAGTAAACTTGATTTAAAAAAATTCTCTAAGAAAATGTCAAAAAATTTGGTAATAAAATTTCATAACATTTTTTAAGAAAATGTCATAATATTTTATAAGAAAATGTCATAAAATTTCTTAAGAAAATGTCATAAAACTTTTGTAATTTGGTAAGAAAATATCATAAAAATTCATGAGAAAATGTCATAAAAGTTGGTAATAAAATTTCAAAACATTTTGTCAAAAAATGTCATAAACATTAATGAAAAAATGTCATAAAAATTTGTAAAAAGTGTCAGAAAATTTGATAAGAACATCTCATAAACTTTGGTAAGAATATCTCATAAAATGTCACAAAATTTTGTAAGAAAATATCATAAAAATTAATGAGAAAATGTCATAAAAGTTGGTAAAAAGTGTCAGAAAATTTGGTAATAAAATTTCAAAACATTTTGTAAGAAAATGTCATAAAATTGGATAAGGAAATATAAAAATTAATAGGAAAATGTCATATAATTTGGTTATAAAATTTCACAACATTTTGTAAAATGCCATAAAATTTGGTAAGAAAATATAAAAATTAATGAGAAAATGTCATAAAAATTTTTAAAAAGTGTCAGAAAATTTGATAAGAACATCTCGTATTATTTGGTAAGAAAATATCATAAAATTTGATAAGTAAATGTCATAAAATTTGGTAGTGTCAGAAAATTTGGTAATAAAATTTCAAAATATTTTGTAAGAAAATGTCATAAAATTTGATAAGGAAATATAAAAATTAATAAGAAAATGTCATAAAATTTGGTTATAAAATTTCACAACATTTTGTAAAATGTCATAAAATTTGATAAGAAAATATAAAAATTAATGAGAAAATGTCATAATATTTGGTAACGAAACGTCATCAAATGTAGTAGGAAAATGTCATAAAATTTGGTAATACAATTCCTTAGGAAAATGTCCTAAAACTTTGTCAGAAAATGTTATAAAATTTGTTAAGAAAATGTGATAAAATTAGGTAAGAAAATATCATAAAAATTAATGAGGAAATGTCATAAAAATTTTATAAGAACATCTCGTAACCTTTGGTAAGAAAATGTCATAAAATTTGATAAGTAAATGTCATAAAATTTGGTAAGAAAATATAAAAATTAATGAGAAAATGTCATAAAAGTTAGTAAAAAGTGTCACAAAATTTGGTAATAAAATTTCATAACATTTTGTAAGAAAATGTCGTAAAATTCGGTAAGGAAATATAAAAATTAATGAAAAAATGTCATAAAATTTGGTACTAAAATATCATAACATTTTGTAAGACAATGTCATAAAATTTGGTAAGAAAATGTCATAAAATTTGGTAAGAAAACGTCATAAAATTTAGTAGGAAAATGTCATAAAATTTGGCAGTACAATTCTTTAGGAAAATGTCCTAAAACTTTGTCAAAAAATGTTATAAAATTTGTTAAAATGTGAGAAAATTAGGTAAGAAAATATCATAAAAAATAATGAGGAAATGTCATAAAAATTTGATAAGAACATCTCGTAACATTTGGTAAGAAAATGTCATAAAATTTGATAAGTAAATGTCATAAAATTTGGTAAGAAAATATAAAAATTATGAGAAAATGTCATAAAAGTTAGTAAAAAGTGTCAGAAAATTTGGTAATAAAATTTCATAACATTTTGTAAGAAAATGTCATAAAATTTTTTAAGGAAATATAAAAATTAATGAAAAAATGTCATAAAATTTGGTACTAAAATATCATAACATTTTGTAAGACAATGTCATAAAATTTGGTAAGAAAATGTCATAAAATTTAGTAGGAAAATGTCATAAAATTTGGCAGTACAATTCTTTAGGAAAATATCCTAAAACTTTGTCAAAAAATGTTATAAAATTTGTTAAAATGTGAGAAAATTAGGTAAGAAAATATCATAAAAAATAATGAGGAAATGTCATAAAAATTTGATAAGAACATCTCGTAACATTTGGTAAGAAAATGTCATAAAATTTGATAAGTAAATGTCATAAAATTTGGTAAGAAAATATAAAAATTAATGAGAAAATGTCATAAAAGTTAGTAAAAAGTGTCAGAAAATTTGGTAATAAAATTTCATAACATTTTGTAAGAAAATGTCATAAAATTTGGTAAGGAAAAATAAAAATTAATGAGAAAATGTCACAAAATTTGATACTAAAATTTCGTAACATTTTGTAAGACAATGTCATTAAATTTGGTAAGAAAATTTCATAAATTTGGTAAGAAAATGTCTTAAAATTTGGTAAGAAAATGTCATAAAATTTGGTAAGAAATTGTCATATAATTGTGTCAATTAGAGCAGAGGTAGAATGTATTTTTCGTGAAAAAAAAAACAATATTTGAGAATAACATTTTCTGATAAATTGATAAGTCGTGGCACATACAATAAATTAAAAGTGGAAAAAAAAACGTTAGGTTTTATTTTATTTTAATATACTTTTTTTTTGTAAAATTATTTTTACTTAATGCTATACACTTTTTTTAAATTCCACAGTAAAACTTTTACAGGTAAAATTCTCTATACTCTACACAGACATTAATTTACAGCAAGTTTACTCAAACTTTTTAGACTGTCTCTTTTAGGTATTATTAATAATTATACTTTTCCGTTCTATTAAATAAATTAATCTTCATTAGGTACCTATTAATTAAATTGTTTTACTTAATTACATTCAAAAAAGTAAATTCATTAATATCTAGTTTACTTTAACAAACTTAATCAATACGCAAATAAATAATGAATAAAACAACTCGAAGTCATACCACAATAAATTCATTAATAAATGATATAAAGTCAAATGGGCGATATGTTTCGGTATACATGACCATCATCAGGCCTATAAGCAAAAAGTACATTGTGAAGGACATCAATAATAAAAGAATTTATAAAATATCTTACTGATTATAAATTGGTAAGTTATTTTATAAATTCTTTTATTATTGATGTCCTTCACAATGTCCTTTTTACTTATAGGCCTGATGGTGATCATGTAGACCGAAACATGTCGCCCATTTTGACTTTACATCATTTATTAATGACTAGAAAAATATTGGGTAAAGTGCAAAGAGAAATATAAACCAAATTAACAAGTCAAATAGTTTAAATTTTTTTATCTGAAATAAGAGTAAATTACTCGATTAGTGCAGTTTAAACATTATTAAAAAAAATCAATCTAACTCACCCAACAATTTGAAAATTATCTGGAACATTGTCTGTTTACAACAAACAGCGATTAATATCCGAATTCACAAAGCATAGCAAATCATCATTACCGCAATCAATAATCTACTCATTAGAACAGGAACAGAGTAAAATTTATACCATCATTTCTCATTTAACAAAACCATTAAAATATCGCGATCATTGATATCAACAATCGCTTTTGATAAGGAAATTATTTCGATATTGCGATATATACGAATAGGTAAGGTAGCAGATGTGGATTTCGAAAGCAAACCGAGTCTCTGTTTCCTTAAACACGAGCGTATTCCAGAGAACTAATTTCAGTTTTACACCTGCTTTCTAGAGTAAAAGAGGTCGGCTTAGCACACACATATTCAAATCAATTTAAGAGAAACTAGCTGGACAATATTTATATTTGTTAACGATTTTTACACTAACTTGAGGTTAGGAAACACGAAAATGTATAAAAAATTTAAAATCTCAAAACCGTTCCTACATAATTCTAATTTTTATTGCATTTCTGAAAAAAAAAACGTAACATTGAGTGATTTTAAATAATTAAATTGTCTATATTCCGTATTAAACTTTTTTTTTAAATTACACAAGGTTAAGCCACTAGAAAGAGGGAAAGGAATACATGTAGGACCTTTTTTCTATATTTCAGTACAAATAATGCATTTCAGAAGAAAGTTGTAGAGCTGGACAACGATTTTTACACTAACTTGAGGTTAGGAAACACGAAAATGTATAAAAATTTAAAATCTCAAAACCGTTCCTATATAATTCTAATTTTTATTGCATTTCTGAAAAAAAAACGTAACATTGAGTGATTTTAAATAATTAAATTGTCTATATTCCGTATTAAACTTTTTTTTTGAATTACACAAAGTTAAGCCACTAGAAAGAGGGAAAGAAATACATGTAGGACCTTTTTTCTATATTTCAGTACAAATAATGCATTTTAGAAGAAAATATTATGGGTTAAAGTTGTAGAGCAAAAACTTGGCTAGAACTTTCGTCTTCTACTTTTTTTCGAATTCTCCATAGTTTCACCGCTAGAGGGCACAAAAATACATGTCTAATGCAAAATTGTAACGATTATTCACTAGTGAAAAATGAATATTATTATTATTTAGTAAACTCATGTATAATAATAGATTAGTCGTGGATAATAGTATATTATATACCAAGGGACTAAAGTGCATCTTTAAATCCCGAGGGTGAAGATTGTTTTCCGAGTGTAGCGAGGGAAACAATCACCTGAGGGATTAAAAGATGTACTTTAGTCCTGTGGTATATACGCTATTTTTTACACCGCAGTGCCCAAGCCCCTTTTAAAATTCAAATAATTATTTAAATACAATTTTTTTTAATATAATTTTTTTTTAATATAACTTTGTTCTAAAACTTCTTTTAAAGAATTTTAGTCGGTTAAAATATGTTTTTGAACAATTTAAAAAACTTGATATATAAAGTATACTCTTGAGGGGAACACAAAATTGGAGAGAAACTAGGGGAAATTTTGAAGAAAGAGAGGAAATTTGTGACAAAAATAAGTAAAAAGAGGTAATCTAAAAAAAGGGGTAATTTCAGAAAAAAGTGATAAAATTTGAGACAAAAGAAGGGTTTGACAAAAATAAAAAAGAAAGGTTTTATTTAAAAAAGGGGTATTTTTAATGAGAGAAAAGAGGTAATTTTAGGGAAAAAGGAAATTTCAGATTAAATATTGAAAAAGTTGAGAGAAACAAGAGTAAATTTTGGAAGAGCGAAAATTTAAGGCAAAAATGTGAACAAAATGAGAAAAAATGGTAATTTTCGAAAACAGAGATAATTTACTCAAAAAAGTAACAAAATTTGATAGAAAAGAAGGGAAATTCGACAAAAATGAAAAAACAGGGGTATACTTTTAATGAGAGAAAAAAATTAATTTTTGGGAAAAAGGAAAGGAAATTTGAGGCAAAAAAGTAACAAAAGTTGAGAGAAACAAAGGGAAATTTTATAGGAAGAGGGAAAATTTAAGGCCAAATGTGACAGGTATTTTTTAAAAAACGTGTATTTCTGCAAAAAAGAATTTTTAAGAGAAAAGAAGGGAAATTCGACAAAAATAAGAAAAAAGAGGTAATTTTATAAAAAAAAGTGGTAATGATCGAGAGAGAAAATTTCAGGACAAAAGTGACAAAATTTGAGACAAAAAAGGGAAAAAACTAGGAAAAACGAGAGGAAATTTTAGAGGGAAATATTAAATCCAAAAAGTTACAAAAATGAGAGAGAATGAAGTAATTTCATTAAAAAAGTGACAAAATTTGAGAGAAAAGATAGGAAATTTGAGACCAAAAAGTGACAAAACTTTAGAGAAACGAGGGGAAGTTTTTGAGGAAAAGAGAAAATTTAAATCGAAAAAATTAGTAAAAATGAGAAAAAAGGGTAATTTTAGAAAATTTTTACAAAAATATGAAAAAAAGGATAATTTAAAAAAAAATATTTACCTGTTAATTTTGTAAATATTTAAACATAACAATTAATTCTATTATTTTTAAGTTTCCTATTTCTGATTAGGTAATCATGTTTGATATTAAATTATGTATTTTTTTATAAAATACCGGCCTTAAAAAAGTTATGGGGCTCGAACTTTAGACCAATTTCGATCAGCATTCAAATCAATTAATTAGAATAAACAAGATGGCTGGTTTCAATTGTTTTTTGTTTGCGGGACTAAAAAATGTTAGTCCCAACGGAGTAAAAGTGTCACTTTACCCGCAAATGCGAGACTAAAGTACTAGTTTCACACCCCGCGGTGTAAAAAATATTTTTACCGCCTCTGTATAATATTTTTTTATTCAAATATTATTTTTCTACAAACAAGAAAATATTTAGTTTTAAAATTTTTTACATATATTTCTGGTTAAGAAACGAACCTCATATTAAAAAATTATAGTGTTTCGGATATAATTAAATAGTAAACACCATCAGTGTTTTTTGGGTCACTGAACATGAATTTTAAGTTTGCAAGTAAAAATTTTACCCGAAAATTTGTTTTTTTTTGCACTTATTGATCAAATTTTGGCACTTTTTTCAGTTTTGGTCTATATCTCAAAAAAGAAGCATTTTTTCGACAAGCCAATCCCAAACAAAATTAAAGTAGATAAAATTTTCTACATTTCTTATACCTAACGTTTTTTTGGAAGACTAACCGTTTCGAAAAAATGGGCCATATTTCCATATCAGTATATCATTATATAATACAATATGTAACTTGATCTTGACACAAGAAATTCTGTTCTAATTATTATCACAATGGCAATTGCATGGACATCCTCTGGTTGGTGCAGTAGCCACGACCGATGTGCCAACTGCCTTTTTAATCTGTCTATGCACTTGCAAGTAACATCTCAACGAGCAAGGTACTTGATTTTCTCATGCCATTGTTGCTCATTTCTTCTCATTGTATCTTTACAAAATGAACCTTAATCTTCCATCAATGTGCAAGTAATGTTGCATAAAGAATTTATAGCAAATTATTAATATATGTGTTACGTTGGATCAGTTAAAACATTTTATTTTACCACGAAGTATGGATTCGTTTGCCAGGTATTATAATAGCCCCTTTAAGGTATGAGCCAGTGCCAATTGTAGCAGCCGTAAGAAAAGATGTATGTATTTCATAAAATAAACCGTCTGTGGTTCATTAATTATAAGAAGGCCTCATCAAAAATAGCTGCACTACCACCATTAGCAGCTGAAGCTACACAACACAGTTTTAATGCTGAGTCTGGTATCATGTAGATGCGTCAAGACCTGCGCAAAAGCTTGTAGCTGTAAAAAACAGGCCTTGAATGCACAAATCTGTGCATCAACTGTGAGGGATCATGCAATAACGTGACAATCGAGGTAGATCTCATAAATAGATCGATCCCTTCGACGTCTATGTTTAGGACGAACTAGGCTTCATCTTCTCGTCGGTTATTGAGACCATCGATGAAATTGTGGACAAAGAGGACGAAGATATGTATTATTTTTTCCCAAAGATGACACTCACACACTTGCGACTTACCGACCCCAAACCACCTAAAAATATAAGGAGAATAGATGAACAGGCTGAAGAGGATGTGACAGTTCTTTGAAAAACGAACAGTATTATCTGAAATAGTAAACATGTGCAGATTACTACTCACCTCGTCTATCAATATATCCATAAAATAGCATCTGTTTTTTTCAGATGATTAAGCTAGTCCACTTTATGACGACAGTGACATTCATCATTATTTCCAACAAGTTATCCATAATCTGGAATGTGGTTGAATGATGAGTAATAAAATCCAAAATCAAATACCACAAATTTAATAAAAATAAACGTTGTTAAACGTACATAAATGGGGAAACGGCAACTAGTTTCAGCAGAACTGTCACCATCAGGCCAAATAAAAAGGAAATTAAGAACGAGTGCTTAGAATTGGTTGGCGCCAAAAATTACAAATTATTTAAAATGCGTGTGAGCGCATAGGTACAAAAAGGAATAAAGGGTGAATAAAAGTAACATAACTGAACGTGGTTATTGAAAATAAAAACTATAGTACGTAAAGGTTGGGGGTAATTAAATTAGTTAGGTATTTAAAAAATCATAACTCTTACTAGGAAACTGTGATCCAAACGAAGTAAGGATAACACCAGATGAAAAGTTGTGATCTGATAAGATCCAACCGAAAAGGGATATATAAATGTATGAAAGGGAGGTGAGCACGGTCAAAACCTACAAGATAATGGAGAAGGTTGTACAATGCTCCTCTAGAGAACAGAAGACTAAAGAGAACCTGCCCAGAGGATCTCGCTGTAGAGTAAAGCTTAGAGTCCCGTCCAAGGACGGTGTCCATCTCATGTTATTTTTACAAAATTTACTTATTACCTACTCACTAATTGAGTAGATTGTAAATTTGCAAATAAAATAAAAAATAATGTAGATTATTTCCTCTTATAAACATTTTAAATTCTGTCCATCTAAATTTTCAAAACTTATCACTGTGCTGTAGACGGTCGTAGTTCGGTTGCTATGCAATGAGCAATAATGCAGCAACACGAACGTGCCAATCTTGGGAATTGGGGAAAATTCACTGCAAAATTTTACAATAATCTGAAGGAGTTATAACATAAATATTCACTAGTAACACTGAGTACGTTTCAGGTCAAACTTTGCTTATTTCTAAAAAACCGTACCTAAAAATTAATTTTAACTCTCCCAAAACGTAATATTAATTAATTAACAAAATATCGACAAACTATTAGGTGTGTGTAATTAACAAGAAAAATGTTTTAATGGTATTGAAATATTCCTGGTTCCCTATTGTTATTATATCTCTATATAACGAAGAAGATATCCAATCTTGCTTTGATCTAGTTTCGTATCTAATTGCTTTCGTTTCCTTTTGGATCTGTTTCGTGTTTCTATAAGATCCTATAATTAGATACAAGATTGATCGGTCACCGTTACCAACTGATACCAATCCAGACAAAGGATTAAAGATATTTTGTCATTAATTGAAATATATAAAACCACTTTATACTAGCAGGACAATTTTTTATTTTATTTTAGATTATTTTAGATCCTACAATTTTTTCTTGACGTTTTTATGCTGAATGTAAATCTGAAATCAGAATTTTAAAATTCCATGGGATACAGATAGGTAAAGTCAGACTTAGAATTCAGTAAATTTCGTTTAGAGAAAAAAGAGAAGAAAATATACTCAAATAATAATTTTACAATATCATTTATACGGAGGGTAAACGTTTTTCAGGAGAGGAATTTTGAATTTTTGATGTACTCGCAATTGATTGTCTCTAAAAACATATTCATGGCTCCCAAGTTAGCACCAAAAACTCGAATTCTTCTGAGTAAGCAATATAAAGTTTGTACTTCGCCTTAAAATTACTAAATTTTATACCAACAACGAAGTGTTTAGCATAACAGCGTTGTTTTTAAATTTTTAAATGTGTTCTATATTTTGAATATAATTTTAGAAATAATAAATTAATTTAATTTAAATAATATTATACATAAATTATTGGTTATTTAAAAAATACTATTGTACTAGTCATAGAGCATAATCAAATTTGTTCGTTAAAGGATTTTATAACAACCAAAATATAACTAGTGAAGTGTTACAATAATAATTGTTATATTTTTGTGAAAATCATTAAATGCTGTTTTTTTACCATAAATCATTAAAATGTATTTTCATCAAGTTAAAGCCAACACAGTTAATGAGGTTTAGTATATTTATATTAGAAAAAAAATTATCCTAGTTTCTGATGAAATAACAATTAGATCAGGACTATAAAATACTATTCGTAATATTTTAAAACAATGTTATAAGTAGTAATACCACAAGTGATTGATAACTATTATTTGGTGTACATACAAAAATTACGGGTCCCCTATGGTATAGAAAAAAATTGCCCATAACGGTGTAAAAAGATTTATAGTGGAACTCTTTAAATAATTTTTTTTTTGAAATCCTTTTTTTGTTATAGATTAACAAGATTATTAAAATATACAAAACACGTTTGTGTCAGCTAAAAACACAATCTACTATAAACAATTTTGATGTTTTGTTATTTCTCTTCAAATTTTTACTTATTTTACAAATTTTTACAAATTTTACATTTTTTGAAATTTTTGAAATTTTCGAATAATGTTTTTTAAGGCATTTTTGAAATAAATTCTGGAAATTTTGGAAATATATTTTTACTTTTTGATGAATTTTTCGATATATTTTAGAAACTTTTGAATATTTTGACATATTTTTTGTTATATTTTAGAAACTTTCAAATAATTTTTTAACGTTTTTTAAACTACTGACATTTTTGAAATATTTAATATTCTGGAAATTTTTGAAATATTTTTAATTAATTAATCGAATAATTTTTACGTTTTTTGAAATTTTTAAAAGTTTTTCAAACTTCTGACATTTTTGAAATATGTAAAATTCTGGAAATTTTTGAAATAATTTTAATTAATCGAATAATTTTACGTTTCTTGAAGTTTTTCGATATATTTTAGAAATTTTTAAATATTTTGACAGTTTTACTTTTTGAAACTTGAATTTTTCGAAAAAAAAAAATGCAAAATTTCAAATTTTTAGAAGTTTTTTGAAATATTTAAAATTCTGGAAATTTTTAAAATATGATATATTTTAGAAATTTTTAAAAATTTTGACTTATTTACTTTTTGAATTTTTCGAAAAAAAAAATGCAAAATTTTTGTTTTATTTTAGAAATTTTCAAATAATTTTTTAATGTTTCTTTAAACTTCTGACATTTTTGAAATATTTAAAATTCTGGAAATTTTTGAAATATTTTTAAATAAATCGAATAATTTTTACGGTTTTTGAATTTTTCGATATATTTAAGAAATTTTTGGATAATTTGACATTTTTACTTTTTGAATTTTTCGAAAAAAAAAATACAAAATTTCAAATTTTTAAAAATTTTTAAAAGTTTCTGACATTTTTGAAATATTTTTAATTAATCGAATAATTTTTACGTTTTTTGAATGTTTCATTATATTTTAGAAATTTTTGGATATTGTGTCATTTTTTCTTTTTGAAATTTTTGAATTTTTCGAAAAAAAATGCAAAATTTTAAATTTTTAAAAGTTTTTCAAAGTTCTGACATTTTTGAAATATTTAAAATTCTGGAAATTTTTGAAATATTTTTAATTAATCGAATAATTTTACGTTTCTTGGAATTTTTTCGATATATTTTAGAAATTTTTAAATTAGTTTTACTTTTTGAAACTTTTTTGAATTTTTCGAAAAAAAAATGCAAAATTTCAAATTTTTTTAAGTTTTTTGAAACTTCTGACATTTGTGAAATATTTAAAATTCTGGAAATTTTTGAAATATTTTTAATTAATTGAATAATTTTACGTTTCTTGAATTTTTTCGATATATTTTAGAAATTTTTGAATATTTCGACATTTTTACTTTTTGAAATTTTTGAATTTTTCGAAAAAAAAAAATGCAAAATTCTAAATTTTTAAAGTTTCTTGAAACTTTGACATTTTTAAAATATTTGAAATTCTGGAAATTTTTAAAATATGACATATTTTAGAAATTTTTAAATATTTTGACATTTTTCCTTTTTAAAATTTTTGAAATTTTCGATGTTTTTGAAATTTTTGAATATTTTAAATTTTAAATATTTTGACATTTTCCTTTTTGAATTTCTTTGTACCTACTCATTTTTGTTTTTAAATTTTTGAAACTTATTACAATCAAATTTATTGGTGTTTTATTTAAATTGACTCAAAATTCAACTAACGTAAAAATGTTTTAATGTTTTTTTCAATATATTTGTAATTTTGCCCTCAGTTAAAGGGTTAAATATAAGACAAAAAAGTCCCTCTTACTGTATATGTAGCCACAATACATACTTAATTATCAACATCAAAATATTTTTACTTACAGGGTGATTCATGTCTTCACAGTTCTGTCTTTGTCAAAGTATGTATTTTTACCATACAAAAATACAGCATAAAATATCAAAACAAATCACGGTTTCTCAATATTTGATATAGTATATGTCTTTTCTTAAAATTATTTTTGGTAAAATCAGATCCTATAATTATTTTTCGAAATAATAAATGTTTAATTTGTAAAATATTTATTTCTATATTTTCACAAACTCCTGCAAGTTTGTGTTAGAATCTTTAATTCTGTGTGTATCAAGATATTTTTAAATCTGACTTCAGATTATTTATAAATGTTTTCTGACTTGTGATTTTATATTATACGTCAAATTTGTCATTTGAATTCACTTTTATGTTATTTTTGTTTGTAAAATAAAATTTAATAATAATCGGGACAAACATTGCGGCTATAAATATATAACATATAATTTAATTTAACAATAAAAATTTATACATACTTTCTGAACACTGAAAAAAATCACTACCGTTGGACTTTCATCAATTTATCAGGTCAGGTAAAATTATTTTTTTAATCACAACAAAAAAACCAACAAAAGTCACAACAAACACTCATGTAGTTACAATTTCACTATTAACTGAAATAACAACCTAATTAAAAATATTTATGCTTAAACGCCTCCACTGCGAGAACATACGAAAACTATAAAAAAAATAAATGCATCCTTTAGCGCAGATTCTCAAATCAGTTTCCTGTTGATGTGATATGATGTGGTTTTTATATATACCGGATGTCTACAAAATTTAAATTTATTCCTAATGAAATATTGGTTACAAAAAATCCACTTGGAAAGTTTCAATTCAAAACTAGACAATAGTTTATCAGGAGTGATTAAAATACAGGGTGTTCGATACTGACAAATTTGATAATAAGAAATGTAAGAAATTACGTTTTGAATATGACTAGAAATTCTACAGGTTAGCCGAATTAAATGAAATAAAAATAAATCGCAGTAAAAAAATATTAGAAATAAAAAAAAAACCTATATAACTAAGATTTATTACAGTATATTGTGTTATAACGTATGTCTTCCAGGGTTGCCAATTTGTGAGTAATTTCTCATATTTGTGAGTAATTTCACTAGTCTGTGAGTAATTTTGATAATAATAAAGGGCAATTGTGAGTAAAATGGGAGTAATCGAAAAGTCAGCGTATATTTTTGGTAATTGTAGTTAGAAAAAAATGTGGTCTATTTTTATAAATTATTAAAATATCGAAAATCTTACTTTTGACATAATTTTACACGCTATTAGAATTTTCAGTTTTCAGATTTGCAGCGCCCTTTATTAGTTTTCCAAAATAATAGTATAGGAAAGTCGTTAAATGAGATAGATATCTTATATGATTCGTTTGTTTGATGTAATTCATAACACTTAAATTTATTATATTTTTGCTTGTTAACAAAAAAAATAATCATTTTTATCTGTTTTTTTGCTACACTTGTTGGAAAGATCTCTACATTTTTATATACAATATTTTGTAACTTGTAATACCTGTTTTAATTGTAAGATGGCGAAGGCGCAGAGAAAACGTTTTGATTTTTAACGTTTTGGGCTTAGATAATTTCTCTTTTTTTTATAGCAACACGGTAATACTTAAACATGCCAAATAGCACCAACCTTTGATGCTTGGCAACATTGGACAGTCACAGTTTTAAATTAAATAAATACAACAAAGAAATTATGGTATTAATAAAAATAATAAATACATAATTTAATATAGGAAAATTAAGTACCAAAAATAATCGAAAATTACAAAAAACAAGAAAAATTTGGAAAAGTCATAAAATCAAGAAAATTACAAAAAATTGTCAATAAAATAAGAAATTGGCAAAAAATTATCATAAAAACGAAAAAAATTACCAAAAATTGTTAATAAAATAAGAAAATTGCCAAAAATTAACCTAACAGAAAGGTGTCAAAAAAAGGAAAAATTAAAAAAAAAATGTCAAAAACACAGGAATAGGTGTTTGGAATTGTCATGAAAACAGAAAAAAATAGGTACCAAAAATAATCAAAAATTACAAAAAATTGTGAAAAAAAACAAGACAATTTGGAAATGTCACAAAATCAAGAACATTACGAAAAATTGTCAATAAAATAAGAAAATTTTAAAATTGGTAAAAATTATCATAAAAACAAAAAAATTACTAAAAATTGTCAAAAATCTGGAAAATTAAAAAAAAATTGTCAAAAAAAAAGAAATTTTTTGAAAAATTGACAAAAACAGGAAAATTTATAAAAATATATAAAACCAAGAAAAAAGACAGGAATATTTGGATTTGTCATAAAACCAGGAAAATCTAGTACCAAAAATAATCGAAAATTACAAAAAGCAGTGAAAAAAAAAAACAAAAAAATGTGAAAATGTCACAAAATCAAGAAAATTACAAAAAATTCTTAATAAAATAAGAAAATTGGCAAAAATTATGATAACAACCAAAAAATTTACCAAAAACTGTCAAAAATCAAGAAAATTTAAAAAAATTGTTAAAAAAAATTTTTTTTTGAAAAATTGACAAAAACAGGAAATTTTTTAAAAATAAATAAAACCAAGGTAATTACAAAAATAATCGAAGATTACAAAAAATTGTGAAAAAAAAACAAGAAAATTTGGAAATGCCACAAAATCAAGAAAATTACAAAAAATTCTCAATAAAATAAGAAAATTGGCAAAAATTATCATAACAACCAAAAAATTTACCAAAAACTGTCAAAAATCAGGAAAATTTAAAAAAATTGTTAAAAAAATTTTTTTTTTGAAAAATTGACAAAAACAGGAAAATTTTTAAAAATATATAAAACCAAGAAAATTACCAAAAATAATCGAAGATTACAAAAAATTGGCAAAAAGGTGTCAAAAAACAGGAAAATTAAAGAAAAAATGTCGAAAAGACATGAATATGTGGAATTGTCGTAAAACCAGGAAAATTTAGTACCAAAAATAATCGAAAATTACAAAAATTGTGAAAAAAAAACCAAAAAAAATTGGAAATGTCACAAAATCAAAAAAATACAAAAATTTGTCAATAAAATATGAAAATTCTCAAAAATTATCATCAAACCAAATAAATTACCAAAAAATGTCAAAAATCAGGAAAATTTAAAAAAAATTGTCAAAAAAAAACAGAAATTTTTTGAAAAGTTGATAAAGACAGAAAAATTTTTAAAAAAATATAAAACCAAAAAAATTACCTAAAATAATCTGAGATTACAAAAAATTGGTAAAAAAACAGGAAGGTGTCAAAAAACATAAAATTTAAAAAAAAAATGTCAAAACGACAGGAATATTTGGAATTGTCATAAAACCAGGAAAATTAAGGAACAAAAATAATAGAAAATTACAAAAAATTGTGAAAAGAAAGGAAAATTTGGAAATCACAAAATCAAGAAAGAATAAAATAAGAAAATTGGCAAAAATTATCATAAAACTAAAAAATTTACCAAAAACTGTCAAAAATCAGGAAAATCAAAAAAAAATGTCAAAAAAAACCGAAATTTTTTGAAAAATTGATAAAGACAGAATTTTTTTTAAAAACATATAAAACCAAGGGGTAAAGGGGGTAATTACCCTTAACCAGGATACCAAAAAAATATGACGAAAAGAAGAATAAAATATTTGAAATGTAAAAACGGACGCAATAGCTAGCGGGGAAGTATTGTTTTGGCTACAACCCATTTTTCTATTTTGTTGTATATTATTAGGTTAGTATTTATGACATTTAAAAATTAGTACAAACAAAAAAAGTACCTTGATATCGATATTTTAAAGTTGCGAGTAATTTGTGAGTAATCCGGAAAAGTTTTTTCAAATTTGAAAAATGTCAAATAGTTTTTGAGATATTTCCCATTTTTATTTTTCAGTTAATTATTTATAACTTTTGCAATTTTTGCAAGCGGCTCTTAAATTTTTTCAAAAATTATCTACACTCTATTCCAAATACCTGAATAGGGAATTATGTTTTGAATGTTTAATAAAACATTAAAAAAACTTTCGTTCTATAATCAACACTATCCTCACTAACGTCACAACTCGCTGAAATTTCTCCGTTTCAGGTAGTTTTTCCCTTCAGGAAAAAAAACCACTAATGATACGACTCTGTCCGTCTGTCCAAATCTATTTCTCAAGAATATCTAGAATGTGTGCATAGGCGAGTTTCCGGTTTCTACGATTACCGGTTTTATAATCCTGTACCTGAAGAGATACTTCCGGTTTTAAAAATAGCCATATCGACGTTAAATTGAACGCTGACTTCAGTCAACTTGTTTAATGTTAAAAGCAAATTTCATAATGTTTTTTATTTCAATTTTTTGTTTGCAGATTTCAGCAATTTTTTTATCGATTATATTTCAACTAACAGATACGCTCTTTTCTGCTTACAACATAAAAATACATTTTTAAAACAAAAAAATACGTTACAAGTAAATTACGCTAACTCAGGATTCATATTCAGTGTTAAAAAAAATACGAAAAGTTTCATTTGATAATTTAAAAGAGTTAAAATGTTACCTTGATTTTTTTTGGATTTATTTATTGAATGTTTTAAGATTTCCATAACTTATTAGAAAATTGTTCAAAATTTTTGTTTTTTTTAGAAATAATTGTTTTATAACCTAAAAAAAATTATCCGACTATTTGGTATATATCTTATGCAAAATGTAATATTTATTGGTTTATTTTTATATTAATATAACATAAAATTATCGAAAAACCTAATTTAGTTTATTTCCATTCTACATTAACTACTTAAACAAACAGAAACGAGTAAAATACACACTAAAGATATATAATGTGAGATTTTTATCACGGTTTTATTTTTATAGAAAACAAACTGGAATAGCACGTGTGTAAAGGTGCTAATAAAAATTACAGAAGGAATTTCAAAATTTCTATGTTAAGTTTCTTAAACAAACATTTATTATAAATTTATATAAGTAATGAAGTTTTTATAGGTATTATTTTTAGACTGAATATATATTATTATAAAAATAAAATTAAGTAAATTGTTATATTATAATCAACAACGTTATATACATAGTAAAAAAAAATTTCTTACAAAATATTATTACTATTATTAAAATTAAATGGTACTCTAAAATCACAGAACTTATCTTAAATTTTCTAATAAAACTAATTACCCACTATCTCTCATGAATTTAACATTCATATAATAAAGAAAATTGATGTAACTAAACTGTAAAGTACAATGAATAGAAATTAGGTTCTCTGCACCTTAATTAAACGTTTTCTTATTACCATATTTTTGCCATCACCGAGTTGGAATCTCCGTTAAATTATCTTCAGTGATAAAAAGTCACCCATTACCTTGACTAGCTTTCTTAGTTCTTTTCAACACTTTTATAATTCATTTTCTTAAGTCTGCGTTTTTAATTTTGATATTAAATTTCTTATTTTTTTATTTTACCGCCAGATGTCTATACATGGAGAATCATGGATAATGTAGATAAAAAGACAAAATTTCATATTTGGGAAAATTTCTCATTTCTCCATAAAGTCTTAAATTCTTTATCTGAGAATGTACACGGCTGATAAAAACATTCATTAATCAATTTTAAAGCAAAACAAACTTTATTTGGGAAAAAATTTATTTCTCGCTCAATCAATAAAAACAATATCTCTAAGTATTTTATTTTTTTACATTTTAGTGCAGGTAACTGAAATTTCTTCATCCTCCATATTCAAGTTTAAAAATAGTTACCCTTTTGTATGTTAGATGACAGATTTTTTTATTTGGAACTCTCTGTATTTTATTTCACTTTTATAAGGGCCTAAAGTCTATAAACAAGCAAATTATTTATCAAGTAATTTGAGAGCGTGCGAACGAGTTTTTTTACGATTGTCAAAAAAATAAGATGTTTAACGTAATTGAAAAAAAAAATGATTGATGAATGACGTTATAACATGTAGAACATATTTGTATAATTATACTGAATTATTCTCTTAAATGTATCAAATTTATACTAATTTAAAAGATATTTTCTATCAATTACTTCATTAATTTACCCAAAATTAATTCTTTATTTTATTAAGAGTTGCGCGATTTCAAATATTCAAATTTCTGTCCCTAATCACATGACGTTGTGACGTATTTCCGCTTGCCATAGCGAACAAGAGATTGAGCTCGAAGAAGCATTCTTTTCGCTTCAGTCGTCAGATTCAGTGGTCTCAGTCGAGACCGTTCTGTGCAAATCAGTGAACTTTGCAGACTCAAGTTTTTTACCTGTTTGGCTCAAGTTTAAGTTAACTGCCAGCTCAAGTTTTGTTACCGGTTTGGCTCAAGTTTAAGTTAACTGCTGGCTCAAGCTTCTGTTAAATGTTTGGCTCAAGTATAAGTTAACTTCTGGCTCAAGTTTTGTTACCTGTTTGGCTCAAGTTTTGTTACCAGTTTGACTCAAGTTTTGTTACCTGTTTGGTTAAAGTTTCTGATAACCGCTGGCTCAAGTTTTGTTACTTGTTTGGATTAAGTTCTATTACCTGTTTGGCTCACGTTTCTGTTAACTCATGGCTCAAGTTTTATTACCGGTTTGGCTCAAGTTTAAGTTACCTGCTGTCTCAAGTTTTGTTATCTGTTTGGCTCAAGTTTAAGTCAACTGCTGGCTCAAATTTTGTTACCTGTTTGGCTCAAGTTTCTGTTAACTGCTGGCTCAATTTTTGTTACCCGTTTGGCTCAAGTTTAAGTTAACTGCTGTCTCAAGTTTTGTTACCTGTTTGGTTCAATTTTTGTTACCCGTTTGGCTCAAGTTTTGTTACTTGTTTGGCTCAAGCTTTGTTACCAGTTTGACTCAAGTTTTGTTACCCATTTGACTCAAATTTTGTTACTTATTTGGCTCAAGTTTTGTTACCAGTTTGGCTTAAGTTTTGTTACTTGTTTGGCTCAAGTTTTGTTACCTATTGAGCTCAAGTTTCTGTCAAATCATGGCTCAAGTTTTATTACCTGTTTGGCTCAAGTTTAAGTTAACTGCTGTCTCAAGTTTTGTTACCTGTTTGGTTCAAGTTTTGTTACTTATTTGACTCAAGTTTTGTTACCTGTTTGGCTCAAGTTTAAGTTAACTGCTGGCTCAATTTTTGTTACCCGTTTGGCTCAAGTTTTGTTACCCGTTTGGCTTATGTTTTGTTACTTGTTTGGCTCAAGTTTTGTTACCCGTTTGACTCAAGTTTTGTTACCCATTTGACTCAAATTTTGTTACTTATTTGGCTCAAGTTTTGTTACCAGTTTGGCTTAAGTTTTGTTACTTGTTTGGCTCAAGTTTCTGTTAAATCATAGCTCAAGTTTTATTACCTGTTTGTCTCAAGTTTAAGTTAACTGCTGTCTCAAGTTTTGTTACCTGTTTGGCTCAATTTTTGTTACTTGTTTGACTCAAGTTTTATTACCTGTTTGGCTCAAGTTTCTGTTAACTCATACCTTAAGTTTTGTTACCTGTTTGGCTCAAGTATAAGTTAACTGCTGGCTCAAGTTTTGTTACCTGTTTAGCTCAAATTTAACTGCTGGCTCAAGTTTTGTTACCTGTTTGACTCAAGTTTCTGTTAACTGCTGGCTCAAGTTTTGTTACCTGTTTGGCTCAAGATTAAGTCAACTGCTGGCTCATGTTTCCGTTAACTGTTTGGCTCAAGTTTAATTTAATTGCTGATACAAGTTTAAGTTCACCTGAAAGCTTACGTTTTTGCAAGTTGTAAGTTTACGTTTCTGCTTGCCTCAAGATCAAGTTTTCGTTTGGTTCAAGTTTTCGTTTGGCTCAAGTTTATGCTTGCTGTGATCAGCTCTACGGTAAGTCAGATTGCCAACACCTACTGGTAACACATAACAATTTTTAAATAAATCCATATATTTGAAAATTCAATAAATAAATTAATAATAAATTCATTAACATTAAAAGTACCTTCATTTTATTTTTATTAACTCACCAGTTTCTTTTTATTTTTTTTTAGCCACTTTTAAAATATTCAAAAATAAACTTGCGTCCATAAAAATAACCCTTATTTGAAACATATCCTACACAAACCCTAAATAAACATAAAATGTATTAAAGAATGAACGCCACTCCTTAAGAATCTCAATATAAGAATAGATATTTATTACTATTATTATTATCTAATTTCACAACAAAAAGGGTAGTTTATCCGTTGCAACGTTTGAAAATTTGAATTTATTTTGAGTTTCATCGTGATTTACGGGGGCGGCAATAAAAAAGAAATGTCACAATTATTAAAAATATGCCCTTTGATGATTACGAAAGATGTGGAAAAGGAAATTAATATTTTACTTTGACCTTTGAAGCGCGAAAATAACAAAATTAAAATGTCAACACATCCCAGAGCGAGAACAAGAATAATTAAAATTTGATTTAATATCTGATGTTTATCAGTTCCGTGTTTATTAAACAAGTAATTTGTTCGTTTAGATTTTGTACGGGTAATATTAAAGAGTTAGCCAGTATCAAGGCATCTAACGAAATAATGATGACACAGACGGATATATGATGAATAGACAAAACGCCGAAACTAGTCTTTGGACAAATCGTGGAATGAGGACAAATTGCCGAAAAGAGTCTTTGGACAAATCGTCTAACATGGACAAATTGCCAGAAGCGTCTAGATCCCAATTGCAACTCGAGTGCCCACCGCTGTTGCCATCGTTTTGTACGTTAACTTGAAAGTTTGATTATATATTATTGTGATACGAAGTGGTCCAGTTCTAGAGTGTATGCTTTACACATAAAACTTCCTGGTTCGAATCCCGAGGAATTTTTTTTTTATTTATTTTTTTTTAATACACAGGTAGATTTAGATAGTCAAGACTTTTTTTAATAAAATAAATATTTTTCTTTTCGTCAATGAAACACTTAAACCTTACAACAGCGGTGGGCACTCGAGTTGCAATTGGGATCTAGACGCTAGTCAAATTGCCGAATCGTGTAAAACGACGCTTTATTAATCGGGTTTGTGGAGTCGAAGTCAAAATTTTTCCCAAAATAACCGACTGGATACTCTGATCAAAACATTCAACTTGGTCAAAACGCCGAAACTACTATTTAGACAAATCGCCGAACGTGGGCAAATGGCCGGAACCAGCCTTTGGACAAATCGCCGAAAGTGGTCAAATCACCGAATTGACAAATCTCCGAAAATAAGAGTCTTTTGTAGAAATACTTTTACATAGTATTTTATGAAATGTAGCTGACTTAAATAAGAAATTTGATAAATGAAGATAAGCTTTAGTATCAAGGAATGGAGAGTTAGCAGTTATGTCTATAGATTGTATATTATATTAAAAATATCTTTATCCACTTCAGTTACTAATTATTGTCAGTTAAAAAGGTCACTTTCTAAATTATCTTGTATAAAAAAGTAAATCGGTTATATCAAAAATAAGGGTGCAAATTTGACGCCAGTATATTCTTGCTATTGCTTAAAGTTCCGGAGAATAAACAAGAAACAGATGTTTACTTTCAAAAATATAATTTAAACTTAAAAAAAATATATTTGCAAATAATTATCTTTATCCAAAATTCAGAATTAAATACTAATTTTTTTGTATTAGGGGAAAGCCGAGGAATGTCGACCTGCGGCTAATATCGACCGCAGTATTTTTATGATAATGGAAACATAAGCAGAACTTCTGATATATGCTACAAGGTCAAAACAAGTAGTGGAACTGTTCATAAACGTAGTCTTTAGTAGAGCTGCGTGGTTAGATTGTGTTTTCGTTTTGTATTTTATATTTTTTATCAGTCTTTTTGTTACTTTTCTATTTGGTTAAATTTCTTAATGTGATATAAATATAAATGTATATTGAACAATTCATACCTATCAACATACCCGTTTAATGTAAAGTTAGGCGAAGTCCCTGGATAAATTTCACTGGAATATTATCCAGAATTCACAAAATAAACTTATATTTCCTTTAAATTCAATAAGATTCATTTTAATTTATACTTTTGGCCAGTGCTATATATTTTACAATTCCATAATCTAAAAATAGATTGTTATTCGGTATTGTTTGTACAAAATAATTCACCCTATCGCCATCTCCCTCTAAGCGATATAATATTTCTAAGAGCGACAAGCGCAGAAATACCTGTGATCGCGGGACAGATCGGTTTTCTTATTGGACAGAAGAAAACCGTTACAAATCCCCTCTTACAAATCTTCTAAAACTATAAATAGGGAAACAGTCCAATAGTTCGGATAATAGTTCTAATAATAATAATGTCATAAAAAATGTAATATTAATAATGTTGGGTTTCTAATAAATAGCCCTTACAGTTCACTTAAATAATTTGATTTATTTTGTGGTAACATACTAATTCCTTATACTCTGTATTAAGGTGGTCCTTCGAAAATTTAGGCAGCGTTAACACGCTGTCTGCCGTAGTAAATTATTCCAAACTTATATCGATTCTGAATCATATTTGTTCAGCGGTTAATATCGATTATATAGTACATCTAAAATTTGTTTATTTGCTTATGTTTATGTACCAGTTTTCAGTTTTTTTATATTTTATTATCTTTATTAATTTGATCGAAAAAAATATACACATCGTTCTTTCTAAATCCGTTTCACTTAATTTTTTTGCTTAGGTTTTCCCTAGCTCGAAAAATACTCAGAATTAAAGTCAACACTGTGCTATCTGAAGGTGAAAGAACGATATTTTTTTATCTTCCAGATAATATCTATTCTTCAGTATAAATGAATTTATCTGGAGTGAAAGTACCGGGCCTAAACAAAGTTTGGAGTATTTATTACTACATCTACAAATCTGAATATTACAGTCTGTGGCTAACTGACCATTGTGGCGCGGTATATAAAGTATTCTGAGAGCTCTATTGTCCTCTTATTAAAGAATGATATTGATATTTTTACCGCTAAATTGAGGACGTGGAGCCACTAATTATAGCTGTAAATAAATCTCATTAACAATAAATAACAAGAATTTCGAATGGATTTTTTTTACATTTGATTTATTCAGTTGCCAAATTCAATACCGACCGATACTTATACTAATTAAAAAAAAGTAATTTCGAGTATAATAAATGTTTAGCATTATTTTATCCCTCATATATATGACCTTGAGTTGATAAATGAAATTATATTTTAATCACTCATCGTCTATTAAAGTTTCAAAAAGACATAGACCCCTGCGTTGTCATTAATCTTATTCAAGTAGAAAATTCTACGGTAACGAGGAACAACCGTCTACCGACAAAGGAAGGAATCTGAGTTGAGTCGCCTCTATTTGGATACAATTCACAAAATCTACTATCGGTGGTTCGTACATTTGATAAATGGGATTAGGACTCCTTTAATCAAGATACAAAGTGTCGTAATGGAATAAAAGGAAAAATTAAAATAGAAAATTTGCGTATATTTCTAATAGGAAGAAACAAAAACCAATAATTAGGAAAAATATTAAACGCAAAATTAAATAGAAACTAGAAACATTTAGTATAGTCTAAAATATTTATGGTTGAATGGAAATATAATCAAAACAGGCATGGTCGGTCACATTGATCAAAGATTGTGTTCGCTCAAAATTCAATAATGAGATCCCTATCATCGATTGACTCAAAGTGGGATCGAAACGGTAGGAATCTAACTTATCAATACAAATTTAACGTGGCAGAAAATTATGCCTTGTATATTTGACTTTAGACCTTTTACAAATAGGTGGCGTGTCACGTTATGATAATTAATGTAACGAGGCTGGCCCTGTAGACACACAGCGCACACCGAGAAACTTCGAGCGTTCGTGACGTCACCCTTCCCGATATCTCTGGAAATAACACAATGAGTCACGTTCGGTCATGATAAGTATATATACTTGGAACAGCCAGACGGAACGGACAGAATACGATCGCGCGCTAATATAAATTAATATTGTTAGTTGTGTTTAATATAAATATAAGAGTTGTGCTTTACTGTAAATAAATTAGTTATAGTTATACCGAGTGTTTAAGTTCACCAAACCCAAATACAATAAACTGAAGAGCAAAAAATTTAGGTAACTTTAAATAACTTAAGAAATTTTCAAATAATTTAAAAAATAAAATTAATGAAGGAGTCATAGGTCTAATAGGCGCTAAAAGTTATATGATTGGTTGGATGCTATCTACAATAGTTGGCGTCTGTCACATTCTGTTACCGCATTCGCAACCTTTGTTAAACAACAAAAATTAGTCCTAGTTAAATATTCACTATTTTTCAGTTAAGTGTTAATTTTTTCCTCTAAAATCTATTCGTTATATGGTTTACTGTAGATAGTGACGGTTTACTATTCTTAGTGTTTATTTACTAGGCCATAATACGTCTAGATGCTATATTGTTGTGGCACGAATTGTAGCGTTGATACAAGATGGTAAAGGACAATATAAAACCGCCAGAATTGTTGGTAAGAGCCTCTGTGCTGTACAAAATGTCTACTAGCGCTAATCAAGAGAATGGTCTAACTAGACGACCATGATTTGAGCGAAAAGAGTCAAAGAGATGATCAGTTTTTGTTGATGTCAAGCTTGCGGAATTGAACAGATTCTGCGGTTTTGTTGTGAAATAAGTTTGAAGGGGTTAAAGAGATGTTAATGTTACCAAATATATAGCTAGAAGATGGCTTTGTGCTAATGGATTGTCTTGCAGACGGATGGGTACAGAGCCAAAAAGTGGACCGCCAGCATCGAATTGCAAGATTGGATTTTGCACTTGGCACTGAACAATGATGACTGGAGCAAGGCAATCCTTATAGATGAGTCGTATTTTTGCCACAATAGACTGGAAGGAAGTCGATGCAAGACTGTTAAAATAACAAAAAATCTTAAAAATAAAAAATCCCAAAAATTCAAAAAGGAACTCAAAATAACATTAAGCAAAATCTATACAATCGCGAAAGATCAGAAAAAAAATGAAAAATCAAAAAAATTGGAAGAAATCGAAAAATCTCAAAATATCCACAAATAATTCCAAAAAAAACAGTAAATCAAGGATAATCACAAAACATCCCAAAAAGTGTTAAAAAACCATAAAAAAATCCCAAAAAATTCCAAAAATCTAGAGAAAAATCCAAATAAATCCAAAATAAATCTCAAATAACCAATATTCCCGAAAAATCAAGAAAAATCCATTAAAATAGCAAAAATACAAAAAATCGTAAAAATTCCAGAAAATTAACGAGGATCCCAAAAAAACCCTAAAATCCAAAATAATCACATAAAATAACAAAAAAATCAAAACAATTTCCAAAAAACAAGACAAAACCCAAAAATTACCAAAAAAATCCATAAAATCAGAAAAGTTGGAAGAAATAGAAAAATCTCAAAATATCCACAAAATATTCCAAAAAAAATCCCTAAATGTTTCGAAAAATCAAGGATAACAACAAAAAATCAGAAAAAGTGTCAAAAAAACCACAAAAAAATCCCAAAAAATTCAAAAAATCTAGAGAAAAATCCAAATAAATCCAAAAAAAATTAATCAAAAACCAATATTCTCGAAAAATCAAGAAAAATCCATAAAAATAGTAAAAATACAAAGAATCTTAAAAATTAACAAAAGTCCCAAAAAAACCCAAAATTCCAAAAACATCCCATAAAATAGCAAAAAAAAAACAATTACCAAAAATTCCCAACAAATTACAAAAAAAAAAATCCAAAACAAAAATATCATAAAAAATTCTAAACATTCACAAAAAAATCCGAAAAATGTCGAAAGCATTAGAAAAATTAAAAATATTTAGAAATACTCGAAAAAATTGGACACGTAACAAACAATAAAAAAAAAAACAGTATTTTTTTTTTGAAAAAATAAGACAAATTGGAAAAATTGATAGAAATAAACAAAAAAAAACAAAAATTCCTGACAAATCAAGAAAAATCCCGAAAAAAATACCAAAAAATTACATACAAATTCGATAAAAGGTAGTAAAATAGAAATATTTGGATAAATTTTAAAAAATCGGAAAAATTGGATTTCGCAAAAAAATACTAAAACTGAAAACAAGGCAAAACCCAAAAATTTTTTGGTATTTTTTTTGGGGTTTTTCTTTTGTCAGGAATTTTTTTTTTGATATTTTTTTCCATTTCTGTCAATTTTTCCAATTTTTCTTATTTTTTCAAACAAAAATTCTGTTTTTTTGATTTTTTGGTACGTGTCCAGTTTTTTCGAATTTTTCTAAATATTTTTAATTTTTCTTATACTGTCGACATTTTTCGGATTTTTTTGCGACCGAAAGAATCATTTCCCGAATATTTTAAATCCGAGAGAGCATATTCTTTATATTTATATTCTTATACTCATATAGAAATTTTTATGGGGGTTTATATACATTTATAAATAGACTGAATACAAAATTAATTATTGAATTAAATTTATTATTTATAAAAATAAAAATTTTTACTTAATGAATTTCAGTAGTTTAAAAAAATTGAATAAAATAAAATTCTAAAATAAAATGTAAAATTCCACTATATTAAGAACAATACTTATTCCACAAAGTAAGGGTAGAAAAAATCACTATGATTAAAAAATATTGATTTGAATAACTACCTACTATTGATTAAGATTAAGAATAAAAAGTATTTAAGAATATATTTTCGGTCAACTGTCTTTTCGGGCAATTGTTATTCGGGCAATTGTCCATTATTGAAATGATTATTTCGGTCAATTGTCTTTCGGGAAATTGTTTTCGGGCAATTGTCCTAGATCCACCCTGTATCTTTATCACAGCAACAATTTACTAAAATGTATTTGGTTTAATCACGTTTTGTGTTGGAGAAAATATAAATACGTCTTATTTTATTTTTCTCTTCTTTATGCACAGAAAAGCTTTACAAGTGCGCTACAGTCTCACTATTGACAATCTAAATACCAGAGAACTACTACGTCTTAATTAAATTTCATACAATAGCACTGTCAAGAATAATTTACGATCAGAAATAAGGGTTATACTAAACAAACCAGATTGTTGGAATATAAGATAAAAATAAACTAGGATTTTGAATAGAATAGCGATTCTTTTTACTTTATAACAACATAGACTAAAATTTTAATTATTAACTATATAAGATACATTTTTCAAGAGAGCAAACAAACAACATTTTTGACCTTAAGTTTAGTTTATACCAAATATGAGCATCTCATGTTTATAATACATGGATCCCCATTCTGTGATCCAGGTCGAATATGTTTATAATAGTTGTCAAAAAAAAACAAAAAATGTCTACAATATACGATTTGGGGTTGATTCTAGCCTTTTTTATATATTTTATACGCACAAAATTTTCCTCACTTCTCTTTAACTTAGAGCATAGTGAATAAAAGCATTTGATACGTTTTCACATATTTATCTTGGTAAAACACCAAATATATAGCATTGCAGCATATGGAAAACTTTTTATATTATCAATTTTATGGCAAAAATATATTCTTCAGAAAAATTTCTGCACGGTCTAAAACTCTGAATAAAACTATTAGCTATCAAATATTTTCTGTCGTATACAAGGTGTGTCGAAAATATCACACCTAACATTTTCGACAAATTAAAAGCCTGTATTTTGTATCGTTACCATAGCAACTAAAAAAATTTCAGGAAATGTTTCTCCTCCTTAGATTAAAGGAGCATAAAATTACACTGGAAATTTTTTGACGTTTAAAGTAACATGACATTTACATTTATCATCAAAAACCGTCAGTGTCCTAGTATTTTTTCTAATATTTCGGTGCGAAATTTTCTTACCGAATCCTCCACGTGTTTGAATTAATTGCGGCAAATTTGTCTCGTACATGAATTTTTAAAGAAAATCCATGTAGTCAAAACATTTCCGGCAATAATTCATGCTCTTGGGTTAATTTTTTTTTCCGAGTAAAATACGTTTATTTTTGACACTATCAAAAACTATAATTTAGAATTAAAAACTCGGTATAAAAAATTTAACCACATCTATCTAAGTACCAGGTGATCATTAAATCTCGCTCTAAAATAAAACTATTTTAGAATAATTAAATGGGTGAAATTAAAATTAAAGACAAAGTACTCCAAACCCTTATCCAATAAATTCTGGGAAGTAAATAAAATATTTGAATCAAAATAATTACGTCTATGTAGCTGGAATACCCCCTACGGCAGAATTTAATGGGACATGCGCAGGATGTATGTGCTATTTATGTGCTAATTTCGGACGCCAATTAAAAATTTTGTGCTCTTTTCTTTCAAAAATTACAAGTGGTTCTGCTGGCTTCAGACCAAGCTGGAATACCCCAGGTCAAATATATTGGAAAAAAAAATTTAAAAACATTTTTGTTACCTCCTATTTATGTGCTAATTTCGGACGCCAATAAAAAATTTTGTGCTCTTCTTTTTTAAAAAATACAAGTGGTTCTGCTGGCTTCAGACCAAGCTGGAATACCCCAGGTCAAATATATTGGAAAAAAAAATTAAAAACATTTTTGTTACCTCCTATTTATGTGCTAATTTCGGACGCCAATAAAAAATTTTGTGCTCTTTTTTTTTAAAAAATACAAGTGGTTCTGCTGGCTTCAGACCAAGCTGGAATACCCCAGGTCAAATATATTGGAAAAAAAAAATTAAAAACATTTTTGTTACCTCCTATTTATGTGCTAATTTCGGATGCCAATAAAAAATTTTGTGCTCTTTTCTTTCAAAAATGCCTGGGGTATTCCAGCTTGGTCTGAAGCCAGCAGAACCACTTGTAATTTTTAAAAGAAAAGAGCACAAAATTTTTTATTGGCGTCCGAAATTAGCACATAAATAGGAGGTAACAAAAATGTTTTTAAATTTTTGTTTTCCAATATATTGGACCTGGGGTATTCCAGCTTGGTCTGAAGCCAGCAGAACCCCTTGTATTTTTTAAAAAAGAAGAGCACAAAATTTTTTACTGGCGTCCGAAATTAGCACATAAATAGCACATAAATCCTGCGCATGTCCCATTAAATTCTGCCGTAGGGGGTATTCCAGCTACATAGACGTAAAATACGTCTACAAAAAAATAAAAATAGTATTTTTATAAAATTATTTAGTTTTCCTTATATATAGATCAAAAATTAGCAACTAGATATTTTGAGAAAAACATTTGCAAAAATTGGTTATAAAACATTTCTTAGAAATATAAAGACATTATACCTACATTTAAAATTTTACTAGCTCATATTTTTTAAGAAATGTGTATCTTTGGATGCATTTAACCTACTCCAGTACCGCCAGTGAATTAAAAATATATGAAATAACCATTTCAGTTCTTCATCTTTCTTTGAAATATCCGTTGAAATATGTCACTTTTTATTTTAATAAAAATACTTTCTTCGACGATGTATTCCTTATAGATCAGAATTTGAAATGAGACTTTTATCGTCTGAAATGTCTTACAATTTATATTTACTTTTTAAACTTTTCCATTAAACACGAACTGGCTCATCCCAACGTCTTATCCTCTATAAATTATTCAATTTTAGGATGATCCTTTGTTTTACTCCCGTATTGTTTTACAACTCCATTAAAACTTATGTTTTTGGTAAAAAATTGATTATTAATGTCAATTATTTCATTTTGTTATATATTTTTTAGATCAAGGAAAGAATTAGAGCTGTTACATTTTTAATTGTATAAATAAAAAGTACTGTAATATTATTTTTCGGATAATTGTAAAAAATAATACACATTTTTTTTTTCTAATATTATATATATGATTCCGTTCCATAGCGCCGCCTATGTACGTTTAAATTTTGGTTTGTAGGTGCCAAACACTTCAAAGGTGAGTTTGGCAATCACCTTAATTTCACTTAAGCTGGCTTTCCAATAACATTTTTATACTTACACAAACAATTTTCTACGATTTACATAATTTAGTAATTTGTACTAATAACTACGTCAGGAGTATACATTAATCAAGTAAAAGTGGACAAAAGAGTATATCAATGTATAGAATTATGTAACGAAGTTACTTCAATTTTAGTAATAATTAAAATATTTAAATTAAATCCCGTACAGCACTGGATTAGAATTTACTCAAAATTATGGGAAAAGCTATGAGCTTCGAATATAAGATACCAGTAGAATCTCCGCCCGGCAGATGGAGACACTCGCGTCTGTTCTTCTTAGAAACCGAACAGTAGGACGATTCAATCCGTTGTCGCTAGTTGCAGCGGCAGTCCCAGTTGGACTTCCAATGGTAGTCCGAGTTTGAACCGACAACGAGTCCAGAACCAATCAGCGACATTAAGAGATAGGTTAAGCTGCAGCCAAGTTCAATTATAACCGGAACCCTAAACCGTCCATTCGACCGCACCACCAGTCTGCAAGCCGTGTCTGTACCGTCCGATACGTCACCGTTGCACACTTTGCCGGATTTGGTAATAATAAAAGCAATTATTTTGTTATAATGAATTTTATTTAGCAACTAACGCCTTGTCGATGTCATAACAATCCCTGGATTATCTTTTTCTTCACTGAAGCTGCCAGTGCAAGTGGACTTCATACTATAAACGGAAGGTGGCGGTCGAGGCAATTCGAAATCTGGACTAAGGCTCCAAAATACCGCTTGAGGACGCAATGGTTCTTAATATATATTACTTAAGCGAAGTTTACGATTTAAAATCAAACTAGGTCCTTCAACTTAGATTTATGACCGAGATCCTGCACAGTTTTATTATTTTATTTCTGAACTATAATAAAAATACAGTTCCTTAAAATAACAAAATAAGATATTTTTTTTTATAAAATATAAAACATCTATATATAAATATTATTTATTGATACTATTTTTAAGAGATTTGTTGACGGATTATTTAATCGCTATTAACGTTTATAATTAAGGCAGAGGTGGCAAGAAAAAAAACACTACTTTTAGAATTGCTGATGACAAGCAACTTTTTCATGAACCAGTGCAGTACGTAACTGCAGACAATGGGGACGTATTATGTAAAATTTTTAAATTGGCACTTAAAAGTCTGTTATCAAATTTGCCTAGAAAAAATATTTATAAATTTTTTAAACCTATATTTTATTAAAAAAAAATAAATTAAAAATATCTACATTATTTGATAATACTGTTCAGAGATGGCAGTATATACGAACTGAATTCCTTATTAAATAGAGGCCAGATGTAAACATGAGAAAAGAAGAAAATTGTATTTTTTTATTTTCGCCGTGACTAGAAGTACATCGGATGTACTCGTTTATATCGTAGATCGGAAAATAAAATAAACCATCTAATTTTTACATCTCGAACTTTGAAGAAAAAAGACACTTTACTGTATAAATGAAAATGATTACCAATCAATATTTTTATGTAATTTTAAAGAAGTTAAAAAAGCGAAATCTAATAAACATTAATTTTGGAGAAAAAAATAGAAAAGAGGAAAAATTTTAAAGAAAAATCAGAAAATTTGGAAAAAAACGAAAAATTCAATCACTTAAAATCGCAAAAACAAAAAAGACGCAAAAAAACGTAAGAAATCGAAAAATATAGCAAAAGAAAACACAAAAAATTTAAACAAAATTAAAAATTTGAAAGAATTGAAATAAATTTAAAAAAAATCTCAACAAAATTTCAAAAAAATGTGAAAAAAAACGCAAATAATCGCAAAAAATAAAAGAATAAGAAAATGAGAAAAAAAATAGAAAATAAGATTAGAAAAAAACAACAATGATGAAAAAATGTGAAAAATGAGAAAAATCGACAAAAAAAAACGAAAAATCAGAAAAATAAGAAAAAGACGAGAAAAAATTTTAACAAAAAAAAAGAACAACCAAAACACTAGAATAATTATAACGATAAAAAAATGGAAAAAATCGAATGAATTAAAAAGAATCGCAACAAAATTCAAGAAAACGCCAAAAAAATCGCAAATAAACAGAGGAATAAGAAAAAATGAGAAAACAAAAATGAGGGAAAATTAGAAACACTCGAAAAAAAAAACCGAAAAAAAAGCAAAAATCATAAAAGGAGAAAAAACGAAAAACTATAAAAAAACTTTTTCTCTCTTCCAAAAATAAGAGAAGAAAATCGCAAATTATCGCAAAAAATAAAGGAATAAGAAAAAATTAGAAAAAAAAACAACAATGATGAAAAAATCAGGAACGATGAGAAAAAATCGAAAAAAAAATCGGAATAATGTGAAAAAGACGAGAAAAAATTTTAACAACCCAAAAAATCACAAAAAAATCAGAGTAATAAGAAAAACAGAAATCAAATTTATCAAAAAGATTAAAAAAAAAATGAAAAATAAAATTGCAAAATACGGAAAAAAACGGAAAGAAAAAGCGCTCTATAAATCGCAAAAAAAACGATGTAAAACAACGAAAAAAAAAACACAGAGAACAACGAAAAAAACAGAAAAATAAACTTAAACAATCGAATGAAGTAAAAAAAATCGAAACAAAATTCGAAGAAAATGGCAGAAAAATCGCAAATAATCACAAAAAGTCAGAGGAATAAGAAAAAATAATAATACAAAAGAAAAAAACCAGAACAATAGGAAAAAATGAGGAAAAATTAGAAAAATAAACCAAAAAAAAAATAAAAAAAAAAACAAAAATCAGAAAAATGTTAAAAAACGAGAAAATATAAAAAAACTTTCTCTCCCTATAAAATAACTATAAATAATATAAAAGAAATTAAATGTGACAAAAATTACATTGTGTAAAGAGAGGGAGTCGCTTGGATGGGGCATAACGCTTTTTTCTTATGTGACGCTTTGTGCCGGTTAAATTCTACCACAAGTCGCTCCCAAAAAAATATCCATTCTGAAAAATGTACCGGACTGAAAAAAGGTACCGAAACGCAGTTCCGGCATATTCCGGTCCTAATACACCCACCACTGGAAATACTGAACTATTACATTTATTACCTTAATACAAATAGCAAAACACACCTTTTACTACTGATCAGTTTATTATTTTAATTAAATTATTATTGTACAAATCAAACCGGTTACCAATGACTGTGTTTATGTTGTTTTTAGGAAGCTAAAAAAATTATCAAAACATAAAAAAGTTGGCCGTACTGGGAATCAAACTCCGGGCCCTTATACACCAAAACCATATAATATACGCATTACGAAAAAAACAAAGTGACAGAAATATTATCAAACTTATCAAGCAAATGCGCAAACATACTTCCATACTTTGTAAACCTTAAAACGCAGTGAACGACCGATATATAAAATAAACGTACATCTGATGTACTGCTAGTCACACCGTTTTACTTGTCACTTTTCAGTATAACATAACCTATTATTTTAATGTTTATGTGTCGCCTATGTGTTTTGCTTTTTTCTTCTTTTTTTTTAATAGTCAAAGTCGCTAATGCTATTTGGTTTAGTAATATTCGACAGATAACTGTAAATTATGCCTTGTCGTGCCATCTACATTACTTTAAACAAATTAATGTAGCTGACGTCACTTGGAAATTTTGAAAATTTATTTCTTAGTAATCGTAGTGTTTCAAAGTTAGCCAAGCCTATTTTTGTGAATAATTTTAGGTATATTTTCATATACTACAAATGAATTTGCTGTAGCTACTGCATCACACGTCCTCATTGTCAAAAGGCAATTTAAACATGTCCAAAAAGTGAAAGGCAAAATGTGGAAAACGGACAGACTGATGGAAGATATAGTCGAATCTCTAATTATCAATTTAAACGATGATTCCGATAGCAGTGATATAACATTATATATTTTGTATCAATAAAGATTTAAAAAGATTAAAATTTCAATTTTGTAATTGATTTTTGTGTAACGGCACTGGTTTCGGACAATATTTTTTTATTCGGTTTATAACTATTAGAGCAATTGGACATCGTGTGTACTCTTTAACAACAGATGGTGTTCACGTGATCACTTTGTTTCTTAGATGTACAAGCTATAGTGTATTCTACTTGAAAATAAGAATCGTGGTTTTTTATTGATTTTATTTTTTGATATCAGAAAAAAATATGAAATCCTTAACCATTACATTCCCCAAGACCTACTTCATTATTATTTACGACCGATTGACGGAAATCACGAAAAGTAATTTTCATTGATTTAATCTACAGACTCAACACGAAATAGCTTCTTTTTCACCAAATAAATTTCTTATTTATACTCATAAAAAATTAATTTCACTTACCTTAAACTTATCGATAAGTATCTGATTAAGAAGTTCCGAGTGTGGTCTGGGAGTTTTTGAAACAGAAAAACGTCTTCGTCGAGTGATTGGGGGACTATCGAGGTCTCCAGGGGGGTCGGTGTCATGCGATTCGGAACTGTCACCGGCGCCCCCGCAATTTTGAACTATCTGTAAAAAGTATATAAAATAATTAAATATTTCCATTGAACAATGCTAAATTTAACTAACTTTGTAACATCATTTTGTAGAAGAGTTTTTTTTAAACAAAAACTGATGTTGACTATTTATCTGACTTAAAAAAATAGTTGAATATTTGAATTTTCTTCCAACTTTGTAAATACTTAGGTCATGTTTGTTGTGTAAATTTTTGGTTGAATGTATCCTTAAATATCCGTTGATTTTTGAAATATATTTTAAATCTTTTTTAGTAATCAAATTTGCAATGTGTTACAAAGTTATATAAATATATGTAAGCAAAAAGGAAATAGGAAGTAATGTGCACTAAAAATAAAAAGATATAAAAGTACTTTCAAAATAAAAGCATAGGTGGTAAAAATTTAAAAAAATGTGTTATAATGAATAAGTGACTAGTCAAAAATTTTTTCAAAATTCAGGAGAATTGTTTATTGAAAAAATCTCATAACATATATTTACCTCTGTTTTTGGATAACTCGATATCAATTAAACTTTCTAAATATATAAATAAATTATTGAAGTTTTTCTTAAAATAATAAATATATATGATAAACAACAAAATAATACATAAATCTAAAAGCAAACTAAATCTAGTTTAACTTTACTCTATAAATAGAAGTTTCAGTACTCAATACAAAACAACGATAAAACGTTATGAGCCTTTCAAAATTAAACAAGCTATTATTATCTGAAATAATGGATGAAATGAAATGAGAAAACGATGATATAACAAGACTGTGTTATACAAACATCTTACCAAGCTAATCTAGCGGCCGTCTATTCGAAAATTTTGAAAAAGAAAATTAGTGTGCTGTTTAAACTTAAATTCAGAAATGGTGTGCTTAATTAGATAAAGAAGACAAGCAACATTACCTAATTTTAAACCAATAGAGAATAAAATATTTTATATTAATTATTATACCTCTAATTCGCTATTGGTTCAATATGGTGCTCGAAGTGTTTCTTCCATTCTGTATATAATAATTAGGGTTGCTTTTACAGGTGATATAATAAAAAAACATAATGATAAAGTTATTGGTGTCAGAAGCAGAAATTTTCAATAATCTGCAAATTACCTCAAACTTTCGCAACAATTCTAGCTTTCTTGGTTTCAGAAACTTCGACCAAAGCACAACTTTAAACATCTGGCAATGACTCGTCAATAGGGTTATCGTTTTCAGTAGATTTCCTACTAAATAAGTAGATTTTTAAGAAAAATGAGGGGTGTTTAGTAGAATTGATAATTTTAGTAGATTTCAGTAGATTCTTTAGTTTTGAATTTAAAACTATTGCGCATTATTCGTTTCGCCCTAATCGACTTTTATTGTACGTTAATTTGAAAGTTTGATTATTCATCACTGTGAACGATGTGGTCTACTGGTAGAGTGTAGACGGTACATATGAAAGTTCAAGGTTCGAATCCTGATCTGATATCTATTTTTTTTACGAAATAAATGTTCCCTGTTTTCAAAAATAACAAATAGAATAAGTTTTTGAAACTATACATTCCGACCATTACCATACATGTTTCATCCTTATAAGAATCTTCAGTGGCACTTTGTCGGAATGCATAGTTTCAAAAATCTATTCTATATACTCCAACTATTTTTATGTGACACCAAAATGATAGATAGTCACGCCATCTATCTTATTATTTGATGGGTACCACCCGGGCTGCGGTTTAGCAGAATACAATTCTGTAAACGCGTCTCCAAGTACAACTTGGATTGCCTGCAGATGGGGGAACCCATTAATCATCATAATGCCTAGAGACGCGTTTACAGACTTGTATTCTGCTAAACCGCTAGCCCGGGTGGTACCCATCAAACAATACGATAGATGGCGTGACTATCTATCATTTTGTTGTCACATAAAAATAGTTGGGGTATATAGAATAGATTTTTGAAACTATGCATTCCGACAAAGTGCCACTGAAGATTCCTATAAGGATGAAACTAGTATGGTAATGGTCGGAATGTATAGTTTCAAAAACTTATTCTATTTGTTGTTTTTGATTTTATTGCGAGGTGCCCGCTCCCCTCTCTAGGCATTATGATGGTTGATGGGTTCCCCCATCTGCAGGTAATCCAAGTTGTACTTGGAGACGCGTTTACAGAATTGTATTCTGCTAAACCGCTAGCCCGGGTGGTACCTATCAAACAATACGATAGATGGCGTGACTATCTATCATTTTGGTTCCCTGTTTTCTCTTAAAAACTGTTAATTTTTTGTCTGAAATTTTTAATCTTCACTTTTATCTGAAAATTCCCCCTATTTTTTCTAAAATTACGCCCTTTTTCTCAAAGTTACCTCTTATTTTTTATTTTTGTTATATTTTTCCTCTTCCTTCAAAATTTTTTTCTTCTCTGTCAAATACTGTCACTTTTTGTCTTAAATTTCCCCTTTTCTCTCAAATACTGTTAATTTTTGTCCTAAATTTCCCCTTTTTCTCAATTTTTGTCACTTTTCCTGAAAATAACCCATTTTTTTCTTAAAATTACTCCTTATTTTTTCATTTTTGTTATTTGTCAAATTTCAACTCTTTTCATTCAAATTTTCTTACTTTTTTGTCTTAAATTTCCCCTTTTCTTTCAAATTGTCACTTTTTTTTTCTTGAAATTACCCCGTTTTCCCTTTTTTTTTTTTTTTTTTTTTTTTTTTTTTTAAAATACCCATTTTGTCTCATCATTGTCAGTTTTGTCAAATTTCCATTTTTTTTACAAAAAAATCACTTTTTGAGTAATTATTTTTCACCCTCCCTGCCCCCCTAACCATTCCATTGGTAAAGATAGAATGGGAGAGAGAGAAAATTGGAAATAAAAAGTTGGGACAAAGATTTACATAAAAAAATTGGGGAAAAAGTTTGAAACTAAAAAAGTAAGGGAAAAATTGGAAAAAGTTTGACACAAAGAAATAAGAAATTAGTAAAAAATATAGGAGAAAAAGTGGAAAAAAGTAGGGGACATGGTGGAATAAAAAAGTAGGAAAAGTGGAAGAAAGTAGAAGAAAAGTGAAAAAAAATATAGGGAAAGGTGAAAAAAAAAGTTTTAAGGAGAAAAAGTGGAACAAAAAAAATTTTTACACAAAAAAATTAGTAAAAAATTTATGAGAAAGGGTGGAAAAAAGTAGGGAAGGGAGAGAATAAAAAAGTAGGGGAAAGGATAGGGGAAAGTGAAACAAATAAGGAAAGAAATGGAAAAAAATTTTAAGGGAAAAAAGTGGAACAAAAAATGTTTGACACAAAGAAATTAGTAAAAAATGTGTGAGAAAAAGTGGAAAAAAGTAGAGGAAAGGGTGGAATTAAAAAACACGGAAAAAAGTAGGGGAAAAGTGAAAAAAAAAATTTGAAATATAAAAAAATTGGTTAACAAGTACAGGAAAAAAGGATGGTGGAAAAATTGCGGAAAAAAGTTGAAATTAAAAAAAATAGGAGAAAAATGAGTCCGGGAAAAGGCGGAAAAAAGTTTGAAATATAAAAAAATTAGTGAAAAAAAAAATGGGGAGAGAAGTGAAAAAAAAGTTTTAAGGGGAAAAAGTGGAAAAAAAGTAGTGAAAAAAAAGTAGTGGAAAAAAAGTAGTGGAAAAAGTGGAAAAAAGTAGTGGGAGTGGAATAAAAAAATAGGGGAAAAACTGGAAAAAATAGGAAAAAGTGAAAAACAATGGGGACCAAAGTGGAAAAAAAGTTTTAAGCTAAAAGGGAAAATTATATTTTCTTTTTTTTTTAACTACACAGGTTAGATTTAGATAGTCAAGATTTCTTTTAATAAAATAAATATAAATAGTGTTATATTTTCTTCTTTTTTTAAAAACACAGGTTAGATTTAGGTAGTCAAAGACTTCTTTTAATGAAATAAATTAAAATACATAGGTTAGATTTAGATAGTAGATTTTGGTAGTTTATTATCGAAATGTTGGTAGAATACGGTTAATTGAAAACGGTAACACTGCTCGTAAAACGCTTTGCGGAAAGAAATTTCGCCATGAGCCGACAGCTGAGATAATAAATATGCAAAAAAATCGAATTTTTGAAATTCTGAAGGCGCAATACCCCCTTAAAATAAAACACAGCCAAAAAAAAAAAAAATTACAGGGTGTTGAAAATTTCAATGTACAGTATTGGTATTTGGTTAACAAAAAAGTTACATATTATCAATACAAATTTACCGGATTTTAAAAAATTTTAACATCAGGTCCGGTTTCAGAGATATTTGCTTCAAACCAAAATTGACGATTTTCGTTTTATTTAATAATCACATTTATTTTTAAAGATAGAAGACAACTTTTTTAATCTTTTTTGTTGAAGACCAAATGCCAGTTTTTCGTTACGACGTTTCGTCTTTAAAGAGCATTCCTCAATTTAATTTTTTTAAATACGGACCTGTACTCTCTATCCAACCATGTATCATACCTATTTTTTTTTAAATTAAGTTTAAGTAAAAGTACTGTCGTGTTTATTTTATTCCAGAATATTTTTAAACAATCTTGAATAACTTAGTTTTTGAACATGTTTTCGAATTTTTTTTTTTACAAAAGTTGGGAAAAAGCCCAATTTAATCACAAAAATGAACACACAAATCTACAATTACAACAAATAAATATGAGGTCGTTTAAATTATACAAAAGTCTTTATTTTACATAAATTTTTTGTTTTATTATGTTCCTGCTATAATTCAATAGCTAATTATAAATTATATTTTTATTCTCCGATTACTGTTATGGAAAAAAATGTAATTCAAATATTTAATAGTGCCCAATAACTTTATGTTTAATTAATTTTATTCAAAAATATTTATAAACATTTAAAAAGAAAATAATCAAGACCGTACTTACAAAATTTCCCAAAGTACAGTTCATTGTCGAAATTTAACAAAAAAAAAAATTAAGTATGATACATGGTTGGATAGAGAACAAAATGGAGATTTCAACAATAAAATAAAAAGTGCAGGTCCGTATTTAAAAAAAATAAATTGAGGAATGCACTTCAAAAATAAAGGTGATAATTAAATAAAACGAAAATCGTCAATTTTGGTTTTAAGCAAATATCTCTGAAACCGGACCTAATATTGAAAATTTTCAAAATCCGGTAAATTTGTCTTGATAATATGAAACTTTTTTCCCATTTAATCAACTTTGTATCTATAACGGTTAGCGAAATCCCAATAGTGTATACATTGAAATTTTCAACACCCTGTATAAAATGGTGCCAAAGTTATGAACAAGTTCATTTTCTAGTTTAACATGTGAAAATAAATACAAGTTTTTATTTACTACGTCCTGTAAAAGCAACCCTTAATAATAAGATAAAACTAAAACAAATAAATAGCGTATTTATAGTTTCAAACTATACAATTTATTTGTTATTGAATAATTTTAAAAACTAAATACAATTTTATTTTGTGATATTATTTTATACCATTAATTACAGAGACACTATAAACCTATAATTGATGATGTTTTTAGTACTTCGGCCAGAAAAATTCACTTTGACAATAAACACAAAAACTATACGTAACACGAAATTTATGGACATAACGCTATGAAGATATTTTAGTCTTATACGTAATCAGAATGATATTTTTCATTAGCTACTGAAGAAGTATTGTGAAGTATAATAATAGTGACCTGCAAAAAAATAAAAAAAGAAATATCATATCATATATTCATGTATGAATTTTTCAAGTAACGTAAGTAACCGTAATGATTTAAACAGTCCAATAGCAAGAAAAAATTGATCTTACCATTTTTTCCTTCTTTTTTTGTTTTTACAGTTTTTTTCCGTTTTTTTTATGATTTTTTCGATTTTATTTTATTTTTTCGATTTTTTCTAATTTATTCGCGTTTTTCGATCTTTCTCAATGTTATCTCTTTAATCCATTTGTTCTAGATTTTTCCAGTTTTCTTCGGTTTTTTTACCAGTTTTTTTACGATTTGTTACCAGTTTTTACGTTTTTTTTACGATTTTTTATCATTTTTTACGGTTTTTTTACGTTTTTACGATTTTTCACAATATTTTAAAATTTTTCCATTTTTTTCAATCTTCCTCAATTTTTTAAATTCCTTACGAAATTTTTCGACTTTTTGCCTGGTTTTTACGATTTTTTTACGTTGTTTTTAGAATTTTTTACGTTTTTTCACTGATTTTTTACGATTTTTTTTATCTTTATCAATTTTTAAATTATTTACGAAAATTTACGACTATTTGCCTGTTTTTACGGCTTTTTACGTTTTTGTTACAATTTTTTACGAGGTTTTACAATTTTTAATGATTTTTCACGATTTTTTCAATTCGTTCCGGATTTTTCCAGTTTTGTTCAGTTTTTTACGGTTTATTACGATTTTTTACGATTTTTCACAATTTTTTTCCGATTTTTTATTACGATTATTTAGAATTATTTATGAAATTTTACGACATTTTAAGTACAAGTTTTTTAAGATTTTTTTTACGATTTTTTACAATTTTTTACCATTTTTTACGAATTTTTACGGTTTTTTTACGATTTTTATAATTTTTTACGGTTGTTTACCATTTTTAATTTTTCACGATTTTTTAAAATTGTTCCAAGTTTTTTTCGATCCTTCTCAATTTTTTTTAAATTTCGTACGAAATTTTACGACTTTTTGCCTGGTTTTTACGATTTTTTACGTAGTTTTTTACAATTTTTTACGATTTTTCACTGATTTTTTTCCATTTTTATCAATTTTTTAAATTATTTACGAATTTTTATGACTATTTGAATGTTTTTTACGTTTTTTACAATTTTTACGATATTTTACGATTTTTCAGGTTTTTTCACGATTTTTCACGATTTTTTTAATTTGCTCCAGATTATTCTAGTTTTTAAGGTTTATTACGATTTTTCACAATTTTACGAAATTTTACGACTTTTTACTAGTTTGTTACGATTTGTTACAATTTTTTACCGTTTTTTACGAATTTTTACGTTTTTTTACGATTTTTATCGTTTTTTAAGGTTTTTAACGTTTTTTCACGATTTTTTAAAATTATTCCATTTTTTTTTCGATCTTTCTCAATTTTTTTAAATTACCTACAAAATTTTACGTCATTTTTAATGTTTTTATATGATTTTTTTAAAGTTTTTTCACGATTTTTTACGAATTTTCACGATTTTTTCCACTTTTTCTCTTGCTTAATTTCTTATATTATTTACAAAATTTTACGACTTTTTGTCTGGTTTTTCCGATTTTTTTAAGTTGTTTTTTACGATTTTTTACGATTTTTCACGGATTTTTTTCCATTTTTTTTATCTTTATCAATTTTTTAAATTATTTACGAAATTTTATGACTATTTGCCCGTTTTTTACGTTTATTTACAATTTTTACGATTTTTTACGATTTTTCAGGATTTTTCACGATTTTTTTAATTTGCTCCAGATTATTCCAGTTTTTAAGGGTTTATTACGATTTTTCACGATTTTTAATTACGATTATTTACCATTTTTTACGAAATTTTACGACTTTTTACTAGTTTTTTACGATTTGTTACAATTTTTTATCATTTTTTACGAATTTTTACGTTTTTTGAGAATTTTTATCATTTTTTAAGGTTTTTTACGTTTTTTCACGATTTTTTAAAATTGTTCCATTTTTTTTTCGATCTTTCTCAATTTTTTAAGTTATCTACGAAATTTTACGTCTTTTTTAATGTTTTTATATGATTTTTTCACCATTTTTAAAAGTTTTTTACGATTTTTCACGATTTTTTCCACTTTTTTCTCTTGCTTAATTTCTTAAATTATTTACGAAATTTCACGACTTTTTGCCTGGTTTTTACGATTTTTTTACGTTTTTTTTTTACAATTGTTTACGATTTTTTACGAATTTTCACCGATTTTTTACACTTTTTTTTTATCTTTATCAATTTTTAAAATTATTTACGAAATTTTACGACTTGTTGCCATGCCTGTTTTTACAATTTTTTTAGATTTTTCACGAATATTTACGTTTTTTTTTCCAATTTCTTTTAAATCGTAAAAAAACGTAAACATTTGCGAATTAATTTTATAAAAATTAGAACATGAAAAAAAATCTAATGACCTGTTTCGATATTTTTAAAAATGACGGAGATATAATTTTTTTTGATATTTCACCACCAGTTTCACCTCCGTAGGTCGGATAAAAAAAACTATATAAATTAATTTTATATTAATAATTAGGATATGAAAATGTTAGAATATTTTCAAAAATTGCAGATAAATTTTTTGAAATTTCAACCCCCTCCAGTTTCCACCCCCTTTACAGTTAGAATGCCTAAAAACAATAGGGTTCCTCTCGTAGATACGAGAAAACGATTGGCGAAGGAATTTTTAAAAAAGGACCACATACATCCAGACAGACCGACGGACATGAAAATTTTTTTCACCTAATCTTGTGGGTGGCTTAAAACGTCGAGAAAATTCATTTTAAGCTAAAAAAATTTTTTTTTTATGATTTTAAGGGTAAAAATCTAACTGTAGTTTTTATTAAATTGTAACATTTGGCGAAAGCGTTAAAGTTGTTCATCCACCAAAAAATAGAATAAAATTCTATAATTGAATATTTGGTGCATTAATATTTTATAAAATAATCAATAAACGAAAACGAACAAAAAGTATGCAATTAGAAATCTCAGAATGTCAGAAAATAAAATAAGATCGATTTATAACTCAATTTTGAGCTTTCACAACGAGTTAATTTACAGCTGTATCAAGTTCAACTTTTAATTGGATATTTTGCTATAAGGTTTAATTTTTCACCGCATCAGTTTGTCTTATGTATCAGTAATCTCATGTGCTTGACACAAATAAAAATATAAATCAGCACAAATAATTCCTGTATTTAGAAAACAATTAAAATATACATAATTACAGAAATTCTGTACACTTGTTGCTTTTTTATTGGTAAATAAGTGTTTTAATGAATAAATGGCATGTTAAAGATTTAATACTTCAATAAAAATGCGTTTTTTTTGTCACAAAAGAAAAAATATGGCTCAGATTTAATGAGATGCACCTTAATTTTATTCATTCACCAGCTGAACCCTTGCAATCATATCAACGCCAAACTCCAAGCATATTTATAAAATTGTATTTATTTTCCGCTGGTAAAAACCGCTTTTCCTCACTTCTCCGGTTTAACGGAAAATTCGGTTAAACTGAAGGCATGTCAAAAACTCTCAAAATAAATGGCTTTTTCGTATTAGCTTAATGTATAATTTAAAATGTAATCGTCTCGTAGTACGAAACAAAAAACAAAACATTTTTTTTAATTTACCGAATAAATAATTAGTTCTAAAATAATTATATTTGTTGAAACTTTTTAAACTTGAATTATAATTTATTCATTAGCAATTCAGTAGGTAAGCACAAGAAATTTGGCGTTCATCTTTCGTAGTCAATTCATTGATCCAATTGTTTGTGTATACAACTTGGCATTCAATTTATGCATTGTGAATAATCATACCAAAGTGCAGTTTCATGTTAAAATTACTCAAAGTCTGAATATAGATTCAGTCGTATTGTCTAGAAACGGCATTCTAGTTATGTTCAAGAGAAATATTAATTAACGAATATATAGTTCAATAAAATAATTAATTTATATCGATTTTTACTTTAATACGAAAATATATAGTATTTTTTCTACTATAGGCAATTTAAATAAAATTTTATTTTAGATTTTTATTGATGATGGTTGGGAGATTCTCATTAAATTATTTTAATAATACGATTATTCTCATTCTGTCTAAAACTACAATTTTGTCTTTTTACTTTCCCGACCCACCTCCTAGAAGGGAAAGTATTGTGAACGAGCTAAAAAAACAATTCGAGATAAAAACGGAAATATCCATTTTCGGGTCCCCTGAGACGTGTGTATGTGTGTGTATTCTTCCACGATAGAGGCCACACGTTTAATCCGATTGAGCTGAAATTTAGTATAGGGGATTGGGTTACCCGTCTAAAGAACCCATTAGTTTTTGTACGACCTTTGTCAAACGGAAGTACCACTATCAAAAAATGCAATATGTCACGGAATTGGACATACAATATGTCATTTGAAAGCCCTAGAAAAATTTTATTCAAAAAAGTCAAAATTATTTCTCCAACTGTCACCTGTCAAAAATAAAAAAATGAGGGGTAATCCCACCCAACTTTCCGAACACTCCTAATAAAGTAATTGTTTAATCGATTATTTTACTTTTTCTTCGTCAAAATACATTAATAAAATTAGTTTACAAAAATTAAAAAAAATTTACTTTTTCTAAAAAATTTTTTTTTTTTTTTATAATTTTGTATAATTTCTACAAGTATTATTTTAAAATTATGAAATATTTCACACATAATGTACTTTGTACTTAATGAAAAAATGTCAAAAATTCATGGGTGCCATTGAATTATTTTAACTTTTACATTTTTTTTCTATAACTTGATTGAACAATAGGGAAAAAATAGAAAAAACAGAGAAAATTTGGAAAAAATATTGAAAATTTGGGAAAAATAGGTGAAAACAGAGAAACAGTAAGGAAAAATGAGTAAAATAGGACAAAAAAAAAATAACTACAAATAAGGACAAGTAAGGAAAAATATGCAAAAATAAAGAAAATAGACTAATGGAAAACAAAAAAAAATGGAAAGATATAGAGAAAATAGTAAAAAATATAGGAAAAACCAGAAGAGCAGTAAAAAATTAGGAAAAACGGAAAAAAAGAAGAAATAGGGTAAAATTGTGAAAAATAGAGAAATTTGCAAAAAATTATGAAAATTAGGGAAAAAATAAGCGTCCCCCTATAGCTGTATGGGAGCCCCCCTTTAAAATATTAAAAAATATTTTTTATAATGTATATGGCTTTGGGTCAACAAGACGCATATACTGTGAAAATTTTAAGACACTAGCTTAAACGGTTTAGCTGCTAGACCGGTGTGACAGACGGACGGACGGACGGACACGCGAGTGAGAGCAATAGGGTTCCGTTTCGACCCTTTGGAGTACGGAACCCTAAACAGGACTATACTGAGAAGTGAAAATTAGTCACTATTTTTTTTAAGTCTTTGCAGAATTGTAAATATTGGGAAATATGCAAAAAAAAAATTTTACTTAATTTTCTCTCATTTGATTTTTTAGCAAAAAAATGGGGAAAATGGGAATATAAAGATAATAAAAAACTAATGAAAAACCAGAAAAATAGAAAAAATAGAAAGATATAGGAAAGATAAAAAAAATAGGGAAATTTGGGAAAAATATATATTGACAAATAAAGAAAAAACAGTAAAAAACAGGATAAATAGGGAAAGGGAAAATAAGAAAAAAACAGTAAAAAACTAGGAAAATTGGAAAATTTTGGAAAAATAGCAAAAAATTAGGGAAAAATTGGGTAAATAAGAAAAAATAGGAAAAAATATGGAAAATAGAAAAATTAAAGAATAAATAAGGAAAAATGGGAAAAATGCTTTAAATTAGGTAGGGAAAATAGAGAAACATGAGAAAAAAAATGAGGAAATTAGGACAAAATGGGAAAAATAAAAACAAAGCATAAATACTGAAAAACAGGGAAAAATAAAGAAAATAGGAAAACAAATGGAAAACAGGAAAAAAATTGAAAGATTTTGAAAAAATAGGAAAAATAAGAAAAAAAAGGAAAAAATAGAAAAAATAAACAAAATAGTAAAAAATAGGAAAAAAGAAAAAATGGTGAAAGAGCAATAGGGACAATTAAGAACAAATAACAAAAAATAAATAAAATAGAAAAACTAATGGAAAACCAGAAAAAATAGACAGATATAGGTAAAATAGGAACAATAGTGAAAATAGTGAAAAATAGGGGAAAATATGGAAAATTAGGAATTGGAAAAAATATGAGAAAAAATTTAAAAATAGAGAAAAATGTGGAAAATATGGAAAACAGTTACAAATAGGATAAAATAATGGAAAACATGAAAAAATAGAAAGAAATGGGAAAATGAGGAAAAAATGATAAAAAAAGAGAAAATAGGGGAAAATAGGAAACATTAATAATAGGAAAAAATAGTGAAAAAGAATAAAAACCATTGAAAAATAGGGAAAAATTTGGAAAATTAAAAAAAAATTGGAAAAGATAGATAAAATAGTTATAAATTAGAGATAAATCTGGAAAAATCAGGCAACTATATCGGAAATAGTCAAAAATTTGGGAAAATAAGTTAAAATAGGACAAAGGTAGATAATAATAAGGACAAATAGGGAAAAAATAGTAAAAAATAATGAAAAACAGGAAGATATGGGAAAAAACAAGCAAAGCTCGGTAGTCCAGGTACTAAAGAAACTACGTAGAAAATCTTGAAAATCTAAGTACTAGTAAAAGAAGCTTGTTACGATTTTTATGCTACCCTGTATTTTCAATATTCCTCTAATCAATATATTTTAATTTCATACTCGCTTGATATCCCCTTCTTATTTCCTCGCGTCATGTCCCTCTCTTCTCTTGGTATTCCCACGTTAATAATATTCTTCTCTTTGCCTACTCAGTGAAAATAATTGAATTTATATCGTTGGTGTCGTTTACTGAAGATTTTTTTTCTCCCCCTCATCTTATAGGGTAAGTTTGTATTATATTATATGTTCATTAAAATTCTTTGATATCATTATTAATTATTTCGACGCTTTAACTTTTTACTGTTATTTTTAATTGTTTTTTTATGCCGGTATATTTTTACTTACTTAAAAGTTCATATCTTATCATTTATAATATTATAAATTATCTGATATCTGTGTCTCGCATACAAAAAGGGAATCTATGTATTTTGTTTTTAAAATTTAATTCGTTTTAATTATTTTTTCATATTTTGATCTAAAATTCATGTATTTCATTTTAATATTATTTAATATCTTTTATATTCTTTTTCAAAAACGGAGACCACGAAATCTGGTAATTTATAATATTTTTGTCGTATATTTACTTTATGTGAACTTTTAGGGTTTTTTCCTGAGAATTACTTTTTTTTCCATTGGACTTCAGTTAGTCCTTTGGACTTAAGTTTTCCTTTGGACTTCGTTTTTTCTCTGGACTTCAGTTTTTCCTTTGTACCAAGTTTCTTGGACTACAGTTTCTTTAGTTTTTCCTTTGGATAAATTTTCGTGGACTACAGTTTTTTTTGGAGAAGATTAAAAGAACCCCAAGAAAAGCTAAGTTTTTTTTTAAAAAAGAAAAGGAAAAAATCTCTGGAACTTAACCCTAAAAAAAGACAGGACGGATTTTGAAATATATCATGGTTTTTTTTGTCAATTGTTTCTAATTACATCAAATAATCAATTTGACTGGCGACCAATTTTTTTTTATTTAATATTTTACTTCTTATATATTTCAAATTCTATTCGTGGAACGAACCCAAAATAAAAAGATTTGAGCTTAATCACATTAATTATTTATTATCGTTTCAAGCTACAAGAATTCTAGCCCAAAAACCCTCATTTTTATACATAAATCTCCATAAAAGAATTTAAGCCAAAAATTAGCGAAAACTTACTAAAAATCAATTTGGGCTAGTTCGGCCTTGTAGCGATATGAAGCAAAGCCACCTAAATCGGAGGAGCGGTTAGATAACAAATTAAAGTAGTCGGTTATTGGAAATGTATTTAAATTCATTTTAAAATTAAAAATCATATATACAAGGTGTTTCAATAAAAAGGTTTAATTTATAATCATAAAACTTTAATAGCTCAATGAGAAACATTTAATACCTCATAAAAAATATTTTATTACAGTATGTTAATTTATAAAATTTTATGTACCAATGGATATTTTATGAACATTTTAATCTGTATCGAATTTATTGTTTTTTTTTCTCCTCAATCAACATATTAAATTAATCAGATAACTACAAATTAGAGTTAGAATAACCGAGCCACAACTATTAATGGGATATTTATATCTAGGCATATTGTAGCGAGAAAGTAAAAATAATGGTAATTAAAATAACTGTAATTATGGCTATGGCTTTACTAAATCACTGTACTAGTATTTAATCAAAATATTTATTATTGGAACACCCTGTATATATGATTTTTAAATGAATTTAAATACATTTCCAATAACCGATTACTTTTATTTAAAATTTATTTTATATTTAAAACCGTAATTAAGTTATCTAACCGCAACTCCAAGTTATCTGACCGCAATTCCAAGTTATCTAACCGCAACTCCATGTTATCTAACCGCAACTCCATGTTATATAACCGCAACTCCAAGTTATATAACCGCAACTCCAAGTTGTCTAACCGTAACTCCAAGTTCTCTAACAGCAACTCCAAGTTATCTAACCTCAACTCCAAGTTATATGATCGCAATTCCAAGTTATCTAACCGCAACTCCAAGTTATCTAACCGCAACTCCAAGTTATCTAACCGCAACTAAACGTTATCTAACCGCAACTCCAAGTTATCTAACCGCAACTCCACGTTATCTAATCGCTCTTTCGATTAAGCTGGCTTTGCTTCATATCGGTCTAGGGCCGGACCAGCCCAAATTGATTTTTGTTAAGTTTTCGCTAATTTCGGGCTTAAATTCTCTTATGGAGATGGATATGTAAAAATAAGTGTTTAGGGCTAGAGCTTTTGCAGCTCCTTAACTATAGTACCAGTCATATTATGGGAATAATTGTAGTAAATAAAAAGGATTTTGGGGGGGGATTGTCGTTGGGAAGAATTGTCATTGGGAAGGATTGTCTAGGGAAGAATTTTCCGGGAATGTTTGTATTGGAAGAATTTTCCGGGAACGATTGCTTGAGGAAGAATTTTCCAGGAAGATTAGTCGTAACATATTCGTGAAATAACTAACAAGCACTTATTTTACGATAAAAAATAAATTGTTTAAATAAAAAAAATATGATTTATAAAAATAAAGTATTTATTAATCAAAAAATTTATAAAATGTCTCTGTAATTTAATGTAACGGATTATAATGTCAATTTACTGGTTCATTAAAAATTAAAACCGTTATCGCTCATTTGAGTGTTTTATTAGATTTCAACATAATTTCCTTTTTGAGGGTTGGTAATTTTTGACTTTGGGACAAATGTCTTTTAGTGGTTAGTAAAAATATGTAAAATATTATATATTTTTTCAACTATTAATGATATAATAAAAATACTACTACCATGCTACAATAAATCGAAATTCAACAATTTTTTATCTATTGGCATTATTGTTTTGTATAGTTAAATAAAAAATATTGGCTAAAACAATTTTTCTCTTGACATAATAACTCGTAATTTATGATTTAAGCAAAAATAGAAATTTTAACCTACGGTATTTATTTAATAAAAATTTATAATAAATAAGAGTGTTATAAAATTTTACCTCTATTTGGATACCGCTATCGCTACTGTTACATTTCGCAGATCTGGCCGCTTTCGTTAATTTTTTCTTTTCTTTACTGTTTCGCCAAACAAGGGATCCAAATCTAAAACAAAAAGAAAAATTAGAGTGCGCCCGAACTCGACGCCGACTAGACTAATTTAGAATTGAATTAAAACGTATTCAAAACTTTTAGTCCTTATTGACAACGATGGGATACAGCTTTTATTTATATGCAAATTATTTATTCTAATCTCTATACTTTATACGTTGTACTACAGTAACGCTTCTTAGTAATATTAAATTACAGACGAATTTTAATGTTTAATTTTGCTGAAGTTCAGTTGTTCAGCAGCAATTTCACCAAAAGTTTATTTAACACTCTTCAAGAAATTGCCCAACTACGGCAATTTAATTCAAAACTTTCGTAACTTTAAAACTGCGTTAGCTATAAAATACAGATCAAGTTTGGAATTGAAATTTCTTCATATGATGATTCACTTTATACTTTACACGAGTGTTTCGATTTATATAAAAAATCAAATTTACATTCGAGAGCCAATATTTTAAAGAACTCTCAAATTTAGATTTTTCCAAAAAAATAAAGCGCAGAAATATTTATAGTAATTATTAAACTTGTAAAATAATAGTCAATCTGGTACATTTAACTTCAGAACTTTCGAGAATGAAAATAATACGTTTTATAAACATTTGTGAGTGAAAAAAAAAATCCAAAATATGAGAAAGTGGCGTTTTTTAAATATTTTAAAACCACTGTAAAAAACGTTCAAAAGACATTTTGTTTAGGGACGCAAACATTTTTTCTCATAAAAAGTACTGAAATGGACGTTTTTAAAAGTCTTCGGACTGTTCAAGAATTTTTCAAGGGTTTTTTAAGGATTATTCAGGAATTTTTCAAAGATTGTCAGATTGTTTAAGGATTTTTCAAGGATTTTTCAAGGGTTATTTAAGGATAGTTCAGAAATTTTTCAAAGATTGTCAGATTGTCAAAAAATTGTTAAAAAAGGATTATTCAAGAATTGTTCAAGCATTGTTGAAGAATTATTCAAGGATTGCTCAGATATTTTAAGGATTTTTTTACCATTTTTCAAGGGTTCTTTAAAGATTGTTTAAGGCCTTTTCAAGGATTTTTCAGATTGTTTAAGGAAAATTTTCAAGGATTGTTCAAGACTTTTTCGAGGATTGTTTAAGGATTGTTCAGAAATTTTTCAAAGATTGTCAGATTGTCAAAAAATTGTTTAAGGATTTTTCAAGGATTGTTGAAGAATTATTCAGGGATTGTTCAGATATTCAGCGATTGTTCAGATATTTTAAGGATTTTTTAGCATTTTTCAAGGGTTCTTTAAAGATTGTTTAGGGCTTTTTTTAAGGATTTTTAAGGAAAAAGGAAAATTCAAGGATTGTTCAAGAATTTTTCAAGGATTTTTCAAGGGTTGTTTAAGGATTGTTCAGGAATTTTTCAAAGATTGTCAAATTGTCAAAAAATTGTTAAAGGATTTTTCAAGAATTGTTCAAGCATTGTTGAAGAATTATTCAGGGATTGTTCAGATATTTTAAGGATTTTTTTACCATTTTTCAAGGTTCTTTAAAGATTGTTTAGGGTTTTTTCAAGGATTTTTCAGATTGTTCAAGGAAAATTCAAGGATTGTTCAAGAATTTTTCAAGGAATTTTCAAGGTTTGTCTAAGGATTGTTCAGGAATTTTTCAAAGGCTGTCAAAAAATTGTTTAAAGATTTTTCAAGGATTGTTGAAGAATTATTCAGCGATTGTTCAGAAATTTTAAGGATTTGTTTAGCATTTTTCAAGGGTTGTTTAAAATTGTTTATTGCTTTTAAGGATTTTTAAGATTGTTTAAGGAAAATTCAAGGATTGTTTAAAAATTTTTCAAGGATTTTTCAAGGTTGTTTAAGTTTTGTTCAGGAATTTATCAAGGGTTTTTCAAAGGCTGTTTAAGGATTGTTCAGGAATTTTTCAAAGATTGTCGTCAGATTGTCAAAAAATTGTTTAAGGATTTTCAAGGATTTTTCAAGTATTGTTGTAGAATTATTCAGGGATTGTTCAGATATTTTAACGATTTTTTAGCATTTTTCAAGGGCTCTTTAAAGATTGTTTAGGGCTTTTTCAAGGATTTTTCAGAATGTTTTAGGAAAATTTAAGGATTGTTCAAGACTTTTTCAAAGATTTTTCAAGGGTTGTTTAAGGATTGTTCAAGAATTTTTCAAAGATTGTTCAGATTGTTAAAAAATTGTTTAAGGATTTTTGAAGGATTGTTCAAGGATTGTTGAAGAATTATTCAAAGATTGTTCAGATATTTTAAGATTTTTTTTAGCATTTTTCAAGGGTTCTTTAAAGATTGTTTAGGGTTTTTTTCAAGGATTTTTAAGATTGTATAAGGAAAATTCAATTATAGTTTAAAAATTTTTTAAGGATTTTTTAAGGTCTGTTTAATGATTGTTCAGGAATTTTTCAAAGATTGTAAGATTGTCAAAAAATTGTTTAAGGATTTTTCAAGGATTGTTGAAGAATTATTCAGGGATTGTTCACATATTTTAAGAATTTTTTTAGCATTTTTCAAGGGTTCTTTAAAGATTGTTTAGGGCCTTTTCAAGGATTTTTCAAGGGTTGTTTAAGAATTGTTCAGGAACTTTTCAAAGATTGTTCAGATTGTTAAAAAATTGTTTAAGGATTTTTCAAGGTTTCTTTAACTAAAGATTGTTCAAGGATTTTGCAAGGATTTCTCAAGGATTTTTAAGGATTATTCAAAGATTTTTCAAGAATTCCGAAGTTAATTTAATATCTTCCCTTACATGTTCTGTGGCACTATCATACATAAAAAAATATATTAAAATAAATTTATGTCCTTAGTAATGCTAAAAATGAACAAATCAATAATTGTTAATAAAAAACAGGAGTTTTTTTTTATAATTCTATCAAAAATGTAACCTAACTAAGCAACTTAGCAACATTAAATAATACAAAAAAGTTTTCTATAAGAAAAAAATTAATTCAAAGAATTGTTTAGATTTTTTAAGGATATTTCAAGAATTGTTAAAGATTGTTCAAGGATTTTGCAAGGATTATTCAAGTATCTTTCAAGTATTATTTAAGGATTTTTCAAGAATTCTGACATATTCTGTAGATTGTTCAAGGATTTTTCAATGGTTGTTTAAGGATTTTTTCGAAATTTTTCAAAGATTGTTCAGATTTTTAAAAAATTGTTTAAGGATTTTTCAAGGATTGTTGAAGAATTATTCAAGAAATGTTCAGATATTTTAAGGATTTTTTTTAGCATTTTTCAAGGATTGTTAAGATGGTTTAAGGTATATTCAAGGATTATTCAACGATTTGTTAAGGATTTTTTAAGGATTTTCAAGGATTGTTCAAGGCTTTTTCAAGGATTGTTCAAGGCTTTTTCAAGTATTGTTCAAGGCTTTTTCAAGGATTGTTCAGATTTTTTAAGGATTTGACAAGAATTGTTTAAGATTGTTCAAGGATCTTGCAAGGATCTTTCAAGGATTTTTCAATAAGTTTTTCAAGGATTTTTCAAGGACTATTCAAAAATCTAACCTAACTAAGCATAAAAACTTCGGAACATTGATAATAGAAAAAAGTTTTCTCTAAGAAAAAATTCGTGCAAAATTGATTAAATAAAAAAACAAAAGCATAAAAGATCTTGAAATCGTTACCTTTTTCTTTACTTTTGTAGACTTGATTAAAATGAAATAAAAATTTTGTAGCTTATCGGTATAGGATTCAAATTCCAACTGAAATGTTAGTATCGATACCTTTTATTTATTTGGATAGAAAATACACGCTAGAATTAATTCTACAGATGACAGATCACAAATCAATATGAATAACAGAGATGAAGTAGAATAAATTGAAATAGAAAAAAATACAGGATGAAATAAAGAAAATTTAAACACAAAATTATTTCATCGCGTTTTTTTATATATTTTTTAATAATGAACAGAAATTTATAAATTCAATTCAATTCAATAAAATATTTTGTTGCTATTATTAATTAAAATTATAAAAAACTTTGTAACGCTTTTTGAGTCGTCACGTGGCTTTAGTCCAGAATTCGGATTGCTTCAGGCGCCACCTTCCGTTTATAGTGTGAAAGCCACTTGCCCCGGGCAGCCTCAGTGGAGAAAAAATACTATTAAAAATTTAAAACTTGTGCGTTAGGAAATAAGTTTCTTACGTTATTTTTTTCACTTTTTAAAACTTTAAAATAAAAAAAAAATTGAAAACTTTCAAAAGAAATCGAAAAAAATATAAAAGAAATGGAAAAAAATCAAAAGAAATAAAAAAAAAAAACGAAAAAGATCGAAAAAATTGAACGAGATTGAAAAAAATAGACAAAAATCGAAAAATCAGAAAGTAAGAAAAAAACTGAAGAAACTTGAAAAAAAAATAAAAAAACAATAGAAAAAATTCAAAAACCACAGAAAAATTAAAAAAAAAAATACGAAAAAACCGAAAAATCAAAAATATATCGCAGGATAGAAAAAAATTTGTGCCATAATAATTCATTACAAATAGAAAAAAATTTTAATTATTTGTTAAAACTAAAAAAAAAAAAATTAACAAAAACTATTAAAAATTTAAAAATTTTGGGTTAAGAAATAAGTTTCTTACGTTATTTTTTCACGTTTTAAAATTTTAAGATAAGAAAACAAAAATCTGAAAACTTTCAAAAGAAATCGAAAAAAACGAAAAAAATCGACAAAAATCGAAAAAAAAACGAAAGAAATCGAACGAGACGGAAAAAAATCGACAAAAATCGAAAAACCAGAAGTAAGAAAAAAACTGAAGGAATTTGAAAAAAATACAAAAACCACAGAAATTCATCAGACAAATGAGAAAAAAAAAATAAGAAAAACCGAAAAATCAAAAAATATCGGAGGATAGAAAAAAATTAGAAAAGAAAAGAAAGAAATATAAAAAATAAAACAATGAGAAAAAAATGAAAAAACTTGGAACCTATTGAAAAAATCAGTGAAAAACCAGAAAAAATTATAGGAATCGAAAAAATCACAAAAATCCGAAATAATCGAAAACGTCACAAAAATTATTGGAAAACAATTGGAAACAAATGAAGAACAAAATTGTAAAATACGGAATAAATAAAAAGAAATCAAAAAAATTGTAAAAAAGAAAACAAAAAAATGAAAATGAAATCGAAAAAAATATAAAAGAAATGGAAAAAATCAAAATAAATAAAAAAAATTAAAAAATCGACACAAATCGAAAAAAAAACGACAAAAATCGAAAAAGTTCAACAAAAGTCGACAAATCGAAAAAAATCGAACGAGATTGAAAAATCGACAAAAAACGAAAAATCAGAAAGTAAGAAAAAGATAGAAAAAAAACTGAAGGAATTTGAAAAAATAAAAAAACAATAGAAAAAATTCAAACACCATCGAAAAATGAGAAACAAAATAAGGAAAAACCGAAAAATCAAAAAAATATCGGAGGATAGAAAAAAATTAGAAAAGAAATAGAAAAAATAAGATAATGAGAAAAAAAAATTAAAAACCCACAAACTATTGAAAAAATCAGCGAAAAACGAGAAAAAATTATAAAAATCGAAAAAATCGGAAATAATTGAAAACGACACAAAAATTATTGGAAAAATATTGAAAACAAATGAAAACCGAAAAACCAGAAAGTAAGAAAAAGATAGAAAAAAACTGAAGGAACTTGAAAAAAATAAAAAAACAATAGAAAAAATTCAAAAACGACAGAAAAAAAGAAAAAAAATACGAAAAAACTGAAAAATCAAAAAATATCAGAGGATAGAAAAAAATTAGAAAAGAAACGAAAGAAATAGAAAAAAATAAAACAATGAGAAAAAAATTAAAATACTTTGAAACTATTGAACAAATCAGTGAAAAACGAGAAAAATAATCGAAAAAGACACAAAAATTATTGGAAAAATATTGGAAACAAATGAAGAACAAAATTGTAAAATATGGAAAAAATAAAAAGAAATCAAAAAAATTGTAAAAAAGAAAACAAAAACCTGAAAACTTTCACAAGAAATCGAAAAAAATTAAAAGAAATGGAATAAATTAAAAGAAATGCAAAAAATCAAACGAAATAAAAAAATCGACAAAAATCGAAAAAAAAAAACGACCAAAATCGAAAAATATTAACAAAAGTCGAAAGAGATCGAACGAGATCGAAAAAAGTTGACAAAAATCGAAAAACCTGAAAGTAAGAAAAAAACTCAACGAATCTGAAAAAAATAAAAAAAACAACAGAAAAAATTCAAAAACCACAGCAAAACATCAGAAAAAATATAAGAAAAAACCGAAAAATAAAAAAATTTGGAAAAGAAAAGAAAGAAATAGAAAAAAATAAAGCAATTAAAAAACTTTGAAACTATTGAAAAAATCAGTGAAAAACGACAAAAAATTATAAAAATCGAAAAAAATCAGAAATAATCGAAAAAGACACAAAAATTATTGGAAAAATATTGGAAACAAATGAAGAACAAAATTGTAAAAAACGGAAAAAAATAAAAAATAATCAAAAAAATTGTAAAAAAATCGAAAAAACGCAAAAATGCAAGAAATCCAAATATATCGCAAAAATAATGGAGAAAGTTTGAAAAAAACGTAAAGAACAACCAAAAAAACCGGAACAATTTTAAACACAAGAAATAAAAAAAATTAAAAAAATAGAGAATAAATCGCAACAAAATCCCAAAAAGATGGCAAAAAAAAGAAATAGAGTAAAAAATAACGAAACAATGACAGAAAAGAGGAAAAATTTAAAAACATCAAAAAAAATCAGAAAAAAATAAAATAAAAAAAAAACAAAAGATCAGAATTGCTCGTACGATTCTGCTCAAATTCAATAGAGTTCTTCCTTGGACAAAACTAAGTGGGTAAAGTCAAAATCGGAACTGGATCGGAGCTTTCGTTCAAAAGTTATAATGTTTACATCCAGACAGACATCCAGACGTCCGGACAGGATTTCTTTTTTTACATTTTCGGACTGGGAAACGTCGAGAAAATTGATAAAAAGTGGGGTTAAGAAATTTTTTCGTCATCATTAAACTAATACTGAGGCTTTTTTGCCTCAGTAATAAATTATTTTTATTTGTATGGTACATATTATAACACATTTATGAAGAGGCAAAGTAAATTAATAGACTTTAAAATCAATTTTTTTAATTTGGATCACTAAAACTCTCATAAATCCGTTTTGGCCTTTAAAGGCCTCAAAAAGTATCCGAGGCGAAATTATGTGATAAAATTCTTTCTCAATTTCTTTTCACCTGTTTCCGTCTCATCTAATGTGGTATTATTTTATATTGCTGTTTTCGTCACATCGAGCTTCACTAACGTATTTACGGTTTACGATCTCATTCGACGCCTTAGGCCTTTTGAAGTATATGGATCTTATGCCTGGCTCTTAATTGAATAAAGTTTTCAACAATAGAGATAATGCTTTAGAAACACGATAGTCCGTAAAGGAATTTCACCGCAAAAGGAATTAAATTGTTATCCTAAATTATTATACGGGTTCTTACTTAATCCTCTAGGGAGTTATTATTGAATTAATAATAACCTACAGATAAACATTATTAGCCACTTCTAATCTTATTCATAGCTTTGTGAATTATCAATATTTTAATTCACTTATTATCTCTAAATAATGATTTGATATTATTATTCAAAAATCTGTTTACTTAAACGCATAAAAAATAATCATGTTTTGCTAAAGAAAAAGTATTTCGACTATTTTTAATGTTTATAAATAACTAACTGAATACATGTATCTTTAAGATTAGTACAGGGACGAACGATTTTTGCTCGTTTTTTTCCTATTTTTCCCTATTTTTTCCTATTTTTCAATATTTTTACAATTTCTCCTCATTTTTAACTATTTTTCTCAACTTTTCATTATTTATCCCATTTTCTTTATATGTTACTCTATTTTTCTCTATTTTTTCCTTTTTTTCCTGTTTTCTATATTTTTTCCTGTTTTTCACCATTATTTTATATTTTTGCCTATTTTTCCTAATTTTCCTTTTTTTCTATTTTTTTATTTATTCCAATTTTTCTGGTTTATCATTATTTTTTCTTGTTTAACATTATTTTTTCCTGCTTTTTCCCTATTTGTTCGATTTTTGCTTATTTTTTGCTATTTCCCTATTAAATGCCTTCTTGCTTCATTTTTCCAAATTCGATAGTGGAAAAATGAATCGATGCTTGTTTTTTTTTATTGAGTGTGGCAAAATTGCTTCCTTTTTTTAGAACTGGATGTTGAAAAATACATCGTTTCTTTGTGTTCATAAACTGAGTCGAAAAATGCATTTTTTTTCTTTAATCAAGTGGCCTAATTTCCTTTTTTTTTCGAAGTCAAGTATAAAAAAGTTTGAGAAAAAACGAATTAATTTTAAATTCGAGAATAGAAAAACGCATCCCAATTTTTTCTAGTTTTCCCTACTTTTCTCTAAAATTTTCTTATTTCTTTTTATTTTTTTATCGCTATTATTATCTATTTTACTTTCCCGACCCGCCTCCTAGAAGGGAAAGTATTGTGAACGAGCTAAAAAAAAAATTCGAGATAAAAACAGAAATATCCATTTTTGGGTCCCCTGAGACGATTAAGACCATTTTCAGATGGAAGTCTGTCTGTCTGTCTGTGTGTATGTGTGTGTATTCTTCCATGATAGAGGCCACACGTTTAATCCGATTGAGCTGAAACTTGGTATAGGGGTTTGGGTTATCCGTCGGAAGAGCCCATTAGTTTTTATACGAGATCTGTCAAACGGAAGTATCACTATCAAAAAATGACAGATACAATATGTCACGGAATTGGACATGCAATATGTCATTTGAAGCCCTTGAAAAACTCTACTCAGAAAAGTCAAAATTATTTCTCCGACTATCACCTATCAAAAATAAAAAATGTCAAAATTTGAAACTTCAGCATTAAATATCTGAAAACGTAATAATCCGATTGAGCTGAAACTTGGTATATGGGTTTGGGTTACCCGACGGAAGAACTTATTTGTTTTTGTATGACATTTGTGAAACGTGAGTGTCACTATCAAAAAATGACAGATGCAATATGTCACGGAATTGGACATGTAATATTTCATTTGAACGCCCTTGAAAAACTCTATTCAGAACATTCAAAATCATTTCTCCAACTGTCATCTGTCAAAAAAAAATGTCAAAATTTGAAACTTTAACATTAGATATCTGAAAAAGTATTCGTGGATACTCGTCGGGAAAGTTTTGGGGCGACACAACCGATTTTTTTCCTATTTCCCTATTAGATGCATTCTTTGCTTCATTTGTCCAAATTCGATAGTGGAAAAATGGATTGCTACTTCTTTTTTTATTATTGAGTGTGGCAAAAATGCATTCTTGCTTCTTTTTTTTAGAATCAGATATTGAAAAATACATTCTTGATTTTTGTATTCAAATATTCCACTGTTACTTTGTTTTTTAAAATCACGTGAATTGTGTTCCTAAACCGAAAATTCATTATTGATTTTTTTCTTTACTCAAGTTGCCAAAATTTCTATTTTATTTTAAAGTCAAGTATAAAAAAGTTTGTAATTCGGTATTTTAAATACGAATTAATATTAAATTCGAGAGTGGAAAAAGGCATCGTTGATTTTGATAACAATTTAATTGAAGTTGTTGCTATTATCCAAATGGGAAAGTAGAAAAGTGCATTAATGCCTTATTTTCTAAATTCGTGGGTAAAAAAATGCATTGTTTGTTTGTTTTTAAATTTGCATTGTTGCTTTAATTTTCAATTTCCTGTGTGGAAAAATGCTTTATTGCATTATTTTCCTAATTCGAGTGGAGGAAAATACATTGATGGTTTGTTTTTAAATTTGTGTGTTTTCCCTATTTTTCTTTATTTTTCTGTATTTTTCACCATTTCTCTTCATTTTTGACTATTTTACCCAATTTTCACTATTTCCATGTTTTTTTTATGTTTTTCCCTATTTTTATATTATTCTATATTTTTCCTGGCTTTTCCAACTTTTCTCTAATTTCCCTATTTTTGCTATTTCTTCTTATTTTTCTTGTTTATTATTATTTTTTCCTGCTTTTCCCTATTTGTCCCTACTATTATCTATTTTTACCTATTTCCATATTTACCCCTAATATCTCCTATTTTTCACTAATTTTGCCGATGTTTTTCTATTTTTCTCTAATTTTCTTGTTTTCTATATCTTTTCAAATTTTTTCCTATTTTTCGCAAATTTCCAAATTTTTCTCGCACCTTTCTTATGCGATGTGGTTCTCGGTAAAATTTCCTAAATTGATATGTAATACTTTTGACCCTCCTGATCAAAAGTGTCCATGAGGACAAGCTTCAATAATGGATAGTTTTTTTTCTACAGGGTGTTGAACTTTAAAATAACATATTTTTACTACTTTTTATTAATCTATTCAAATCTTTCATTATTTCTGCCACAAACATGTTCACTTATACTTCAGTTATATTACACAAATATTACCAAAATGGACTCATCCAGTGATTTTTTTTTATATTTTTATTTTATAATTTTGGCCTACCATAACACATTACATCGGGTTCAACCCTTCTGAGACCGATCCTGCGGCTGTAATTAATTCTTAAAATTTGAATATCGGGTCTATAGTGGCTTGTGACGTGGCCCAATTGAAACAGATTATATTTGGCTATGTTTTCATATCGATAAAACTGGCAACTCTCGTTCTCATTTGTTATGATTAAAAGAAGGACAGAAGTATGTCAAATATTTCTACAAACGAACAAAGCTAGAATCTTGGCAATGCTGTAAAAAGTAAAACGTTAATTATTGGTCAAGAAGCAGCGCCACTTTCAAAATATATTAATTTTTTTTTATTGATTTTTATTAATTAATGTATATTATAAGAACAATGAAAATCAACATAAGCAACTAGATTCTTTAAACTATTCATTCATTAATATAAAACCAATAAATTCGTTCCTACTGGATAAGTCCATTGAAAGAACCTAGAGGGTGAGTTAAAGGTAAATCCGGTGCTATTTTCACGGTACCTGTTTTTTACACTTCTAACAGCAATTAGTAATATTTTTGTAAAAACAACTATCATTTAACCACAATCTATAACAACGTTTACTTTGTATAGTGGGGTTTACTTTGTATACAGGGTGAGTCAAGAGTAACGAAATGTGTATGACCATTATTTAGTGAGACAATCTGTATATTTTATTAGATGCCAGATATGTTTGTATACTCCCTAGCTAAAAAATACTTAACATATCTACCGCATGTTTTAAAAAGTAAAACATGGAAAAAATTATGCAAAATTGCATTATTTTAAAAACACCCTGTACTTCATTATTGCGTATTTTTTTTCTAGGCGGTAAATGTGAGCTCTTAAGAAAAACATAGAGATACCCATTGTTCAAGTGTCCAATGTGAACGTTTTTTTAAGCAGATGCATATTAATATTTTTAATTGGAAAATCTAAAATATTATATAGGGTGAGTGAGTTATCCAATTTTTAGTACTATTTTGCGTATACATAGAAGTGTAAGAATTTTATTTTAATGGACTCATCCAGTTATATTTTTTATATTTTTATTTTATAATTTTGGCCTATTATAACACATTGCACCGGGTCCAGCCCTGCGGCTGTAATTAATTCTTAAAATTTGAATATCGGGGCTATAGTGGCTTGTGACGTGGTCTAATTGAAACAGTTTATATTTGGCTATGTTATCATATCGATAAAACTGGCAACTCTCGTTCTCATTTGTTATGATTAAAAGAAGGACAGAAGTATGTCAAATTTTTCTACAAACGAACAAAGCTAGAATCTTGGCAATGCTGTAGAAAGTAAAACGGTAATTATTGGTCAAGAAGCAGCGCCCATTAATATAAAACCAATAAATTCGTTCCTACTGGATAAGTCCATTAATTATTTATTTAAGGGTGTCAAAGTTAAAATGATGTCAATATATCAAGTAGTAGTTGGAATGTAGCTTCAGACCTCTATCGGCCAACTCAGAAAGTCAATTTTTATCAGTAATGGACTCTATAATTCATTTGGAAAATATCTGTAATGTCACTTTATTTCCCGCTTAAATCCAACGTGTTTTCAAATAGATTAAAAAAATTTTTAAGTAATTTTTTTTTACTTACGGTTAAAATTTTCAATCACACAAACACACAAAACGTAGACACAAACAAACATTCAACAATTGTCATCATTATCCGCGCCCTCATTTCCAAAGAAATCGCTTACTTGTACTTTTGTTCGGCGCCGGTGACGGTAGAAGGGGTGGATACGGCGGTTTGTTGCTCCTGTTGCGCTGCACCGGTGCCGTCTTCTATTACTAGAGGCGGCGGGGAAACGGAAGAGGCATCGATCTGACACGTGGTCGACGCCGTGGCCGTCGGCACGTGAGAGGCCAATGACTCCTCTTCGGAAGGATCAAAAGGTAGATCCAATGACGGCACCTCATCTTTGATATCGCCTTTGGATTTCCGTGGATGATGGAAGTGAAGCGAAAAGGTTTTACGAAATTTTTGGATTACACTCTCTGTCTCTCGACCAGCTGTAACAATAAATAAAAAATTAAATAAAAAACTCTAAGTTAGTCGATCAAAAAAAAATTAAATGTAACAGGTTATCTATATCCCAAGTGTTCAATAAAAATAATGAAACTCAAAGTCATGTACCACAGTAATTTAATATAAACGGCAACTAGTTTCGGCTAATTAGCCATCATCAGGCCTAAAAATGTTACAATTCGACAGTAACATTTCTATTATCTAATTTACAAAACAAACTAACTTACCATGTAAGTCACAAGAAGTAATTGAATTAAAAATTGCAAAATTTCATAAAGATGATGCGCATCAGAAAAGGTCGTGTTTGTAGGGATAAAATTTGGAAAGGAAAATTTTTTTGGGATACGTGAAATAAAATGATAGGTTCAAAAAAGGAGAATTATGAAAAAGGTTGAAATTTGATGTTTGGAACAACTTTAACTGAGTCTAAAACTCAACATAATGATGGTGGGGCCTGAGCCGGGATGTGTTGACGCACTGCCCACTCGACAAACTCGGACGGTCTCCGGAATGTAAAATTTTAAGTAAAAATGTTGGTCCCCCTGGGACAAAATCGAAAATAGGTCATAAAAGACCGGCCAAACGTTAAATTAACTTAAAAGTTATCGGCGAACATGTGACACCGTCAAAACCAATTGACGGCTGAAGTATCACAAAATGTTAGTACTTTGACGTTGATGAATGACAGGTGAGGAGTAGGAAAAAGGGGAAGGGTATTAGCATTGGAAATTGAACAATGTAAAAGTGAGGTTAATACAAAATTGATTACATGACCCGACCAACTATTATCTAAATTAGTAAGGAGCAAAATAAAAGTTACATAGAAATTGTTAAATGTTACTTTGGACACTCCCTGTATAATAAAAAAATTGCACTTTGATCCTGTTTAACTTTTATTTTATAATTTTATAATAAACCAAAGTAATATTTTTCTACTGAATAGCTTTTTGATAATCATAATATATTAGAACGTAAATGGTGACACTTTTAACATCATTTTGCACTCTCCTTTGCAATGTTTAGTATATTAAAATTTTATATAGTATGCGGGAAATTTAAAAGTACATCTTTTCGAAGTCCTCTACAAAAAGTTTTCCTTTGTATACATTGATTTTGATATCGAGGAACATAAAAGGAAAAGTAAAGCCGTCTAGTAAAGTTTTGAATTTATGCTTGTTTGGTATTCCATGAGTTTGTACTGTAAAATCTCTTTTAACATGAATTTACCTGATATGCAAATTCAAAAACATGTTTATCCAAGTTATAAACTATTTGGAGATTGTCCTGTAATATATTATGTAGGTATTAATTTCATCTTCTATGAATAGAGTAAACTAGCGTTGCTTAGTTGTATAATTTATGATATAACTTGGGCATGAATTATGATTTAATATTGTGTCAATAAATTTAGAATAAAACAAAAATTCACTGAAAAGTTAAAATTAACAAAATTCTACAAAATAATCGATAGATTTTTGTAAAAAAAAAATATACAAATAACACTATGGAGAAAATTTTATTTTAAAGACAAAATTTAAAAACATTTCATTATTATAATTATAAATTCAAAGAAACTAAAATACATCTTAAATTTAAAGTTTTATATTCTCTTTTAAATGGAAATTTCATTTCAATACCTTCATTATTTTAAAAGTTATTCAATTTATTTTAAAATCATAATAAAATTTATTGGACAATTTTTGTAATAAAATTATGAAAAAAAAAACAATTATATTTTTTTATTACAAATTTAATGGTATTTTTTAATTTTCAGTATTGAAATTTAACTAAAAACAAAATTGATTTAATAAGATAAAAAATTATTTAAAAATTAAAATAAAAACTATCAACGAAAATATGTGGAATTCGAAAAAAAGTAAAGACAAAATTTGTAAGAGATTTTATGTTCTACAATTTTGATTTCCTGCAATTTTTTTAAAAATCCATAATTTTGGCCCTAAATCTAAAACAAAGGCCCAAAAGTCTACATATATTTCTTTTACGCCCTCCAGCGGCAAAACTGCTCGAAAAAACAGTAACGGCAAATTGTATAGTTTGTTTAACCATCCTCTGCCCTAACCTAACCTAGCATGAAATGATTGAGACGGAATTATGATGTCACTAACGTATTTCTTAATTAATGTCGACGTAAATGTTATTTATGATTTTTCATTGTCAAAATGCCTCCCCGGTATAATAAGAAAGAGCAAAGTTTAATTCTGAAGTTGATTAATTACTTTTCAAGAGAAAGAGATGCTGGAATACCGGTTTTACCGTTAAAAGCAGTCTACAACGTTTGGGTTCACCCCAAAAATATATTCGTATAATACATTTTTTCACTATTTAATCACGATTAGATCATCCATATTTTTTTAATTTAGTAAAAAATCATGCTTTAGGGACTAAAAAAACGGAGGTTTCAAGTAAAAAAAAATACTAAATTATGTAAAAACGTACGCAACGCATAAAGCAAAATACAATTTTTGGCATTACCAATTTATTCATACACACACACCTTAATATGCATTCTTGAAAACAATCCTTACCATATTGATTATATTTTATTTTTGAGGTTATGTGTAAAATAACATTCAAATAATATATGACAAACGTAAAACAGCAGAATACGTCATCGATTATGACGTATCGGCAGAGGATGGTTAAACAAAAAACTCTAGAAAATTTGATGTTGTACAATTTTGGTAATCTATGTATAATTTTTCATAAAAATTCATAATTTAACTTTTTGATTGTATTTTCTTTCTATACAAAGTTGCTGGGTTCGGAAAGTAAAAAAAAAGAAGAACGAGATCAGCCTGAAAAAAGCAGTACAAAGGAAACTATTTTCTTTACCTGATAATTGTCTGCGAGTTCCAGACGTTTTAACCTCCTTCTTCTCATTTGGGTAACAATTCGATTGGTCAACGTTTTCAGCCCATTTCCTGTAAAAAAAAAACAATCTCATTAAATTAATTTATTAAGGAAGCAGCATGAAAAATCAAGTTACTTTTATTCATACATTAACATAGCTTAATATTGTAATATGTTACAATTTACATATTGTAATGTGAAGGTTATTGTTATACAGGGTGCCGCAAATAAACCGTCAGTTAGAAAAATCTCGAAAAACTGAAAATTGGAATGTAGGGATTTAGAAGGACGTTTTTTTTATGGGATACCCTGAATATTTTGCAACTGTAGTAATAATTACCTTATTCTAAACAACTTTTGTTAATACTTCCCTACACCTATCTTTAACTGTTTTTTTTTTAATTTTTTTATTTAAACTTCACTTGTTCAACATTAAGAAAAAATTTATATCTTCCAAAGGTACCTGGATAAAAGCTTAAATTTCTTACAAAGATTAAACGACATAACATTCTGTCGTTTGTCTTATGAAATTTTTATTTTCTTATATAGGGTGTTGTTAAAGTTAGAATAAAATCCTAACGCAAAAAATTCGCAAATTCAATTCAAGATTAATTTTTTTAGAATAATTTGTACTTTATCTATCTGTACTAGGGTTTCCTATAATGGGGTGCTTGCATAATTTTGATTTTTTTTACTTTAATATGTTTATTACACCTGTTGACGAGCATAGAACAGAATTTGGGAATTTTTTTGACGTTCAGTGCCCTTAATTTTGAATATTAAATAAATGTGTGACGTCTTAAGGAAGCAGTATCCTGTAATTACTTTTAAATCCATAAATTCTCTATTTCTGTGAAGATGGCGCTATAATCGACGTTATTTATTCACTATATTCTTACTTTTTAGTGCAAAATTCCTTATAATTATTGTGTTACAATGTTTATCAATAGTATTTTTAATAGATTTTGTAAAACTGGAATAAATACGTAAGTCACAGATTTTAATTTTTTTGAATTATAGGGCGAATACAGGTTTTTTAAAAAATAAAAAAAATACGGGTTAAAAATTTATTGGTCAGGTTTCTAATGGCCCATTTACCTAAAACCATGCAAGCACCCCATTATCTTGGATTTCCAGATATTTAATTTTATACATTTTTTTAACAACAAATTAATTTTCGTACAAAATTTTTTAAAAATACTATAACAAAAATGACCATTTGTCGTTTTTTAAACAAAATTTTTTTAATTTAATTCTAAAAATTCTCATTCCTGGTAACTTATTTGTTATCAGTTATGACCAGTTAATTTAATTTAATTTTATTTTAATAAAAAATCCCCAATGAATACTATGGCCTGATGATGGCGAAATTTCGCCGAAACTAGTCGCCCTTTTCAACTTTCAACTTAAATAAATAATTTGAGATACATTGACTTAAAGTTTTTATTAGATGGACTTAATAAATACAATGATGATTATAATAAGTACGATTAGAAAAAATGGGTCAAAGAAGTACAAATTATTTTGTCAGTTAAGCCACACGATTATTATTTAAATTTTATCGATAAAAGTAAATATACACATAATTATATTTCAGCGATTCTCTAATTTCAATTAACATTAAAATATCATAACGAAATAAATTTATCAGCAAATGTATATTATACATAAATAAATTATAAATAGAATTTCTAAATTACAATAATTGACAGTTGATATTTAATAAAAATAAATATCTGAAAAGTAATAACAGATTTATGAAAAATAATTGAATCTCTTTTTTAATTGATTTAGGGGTCACGTGAAATTCTATTTAATCCTATAAAAAAGGAAAAAGTTTTTCTTATAAAATGCTTTTACAAAATTGGTTTTTCTATAAGCTAATCCGGAACTAATCACGCAATTTTTAAACTAAATAATAGAACATTCATATGTGATCAAGAAGCGGCTCTGTAAATTAATTAAAGAAAAAAACAAATTAACGAGATTAAATATTTTTTTACCTTAAATTTTGACTTACAAATGGTTCGGTATTAATTCATTAAGATATAAAAGGTTTAAACTTAGAAAATGGACCTAAAGAGAAAAATCAATAAAGCCATCTGCTGTATAAACAAGTATTTAATTGGAGTATAGGAAAAAAAGGTCTGTGAAATTGTAGTGTTTTTAACATACAACGTGTTGGAAATTTTACGAATAAAATTTATTCTTTATAAAAAGTTTTGCATGTAAGTAAAATTCGACCATCAGATAGGAAAATTTGTTAGAAAATGTAAATTCGTCTTGTATTCAAATTTTATCTAATTTTAGTTAGTTTAATATTAGTTCAACTTTGTTTCTCACTTATATTATAAAAACCATGTAAAAATATCAGAATAATAAAAGATTCGATTACAGAAATTATAAATTACAAAAATATTTATATAGAGTCTAAAAACAAATTATAAAAACATAATTAAACAAATGAAAAACGACAATATATTTGCTGAAATTTTTCGAGTTTTCAAAAATTTAAAGCTCCGAAACTTTCTTATATGCTATAGTAGGTATGTATGGTATATATAGCGGGAAAGTAAAAATAGGACAAAGATTAATATGAAGCTAAAGGCCGGAGAAAACCGTTCTGTAAGATTTTTTTTTCAAAACTAAAAATGAATAAATTTAAATATTTCCTCTCCGTTATGTTCAAAACTGTTCATTCTAGCTTTTCTTTGTCTCACGTTGTAGTTATTTTTCTATTTTACTAAGAATATTGTAGGTCTCTCTTTCTTTCTCTCTCTTAATTCTTCCCTTCCTTGTCTTGCTATAACTTTCGCTTTTATCTCGCATTACTATTATATTGTATTATTTTATTTTTGTCTTTTGTCTATTCTAATCTTATTTTATTACTATTTTTCTTGTAACACTCAAAATTCTAATAAATACTTATATACAAAATTTCCATCTGAAAATTTCAAATTTTGTGTTTTTTTTTAAACATGACCAAGCCCGATATGAGATTTCTTGAGCACACCTCTATACACAGGGAATTTCATATCAATAAATTGATAAGAAAAGGTTTTTTAAGGGAGACAGGCACATATCTGATGGAAAAAGTTTCTAAAAAAATGAAATCGGAAAAGAGCACTTTATTGGGTGGAAAAGAAAACTACAAAGATCGCTAACGATTTTGCTTAAAATTTTGTATGTAATCAGGCAACTCTTTAACTGTATCCTGTTTCAGTTTCAGAAATGAAACATTTTTCAGAGCGGGGTAATTGGGGTTTTGCTGGACGATGTTTTATATATATTTTATACGAGAAGTATATTGCATCTGTCAAGTTTCAGCTCAATCTGATTATTTTAGAGAAAGTTAAAAAAACTAGTACGTGTGGACCCAATGGGGTTAATGTGATCCAAAAACGAAAAATTTCGACCTAATCCGACCATTTCAGAGAAATTTGAAAAACTCAGTGGCACACGTGGCCAAGGTCTATATGGCCTTCTCCCTATATGTCTGCCAAGTTTCAGTTCAATCCGAATATGTCAGTAAAAAATCAAAAACAATAATAATACATCAAAATTTAATAATCTCAATCTAAAAACCCAAACCAAATCAATCGAAAATGAAAAATTGAACGTACACTTCACACTGCGAAGAGTTACTAAAAGTGACATAGAGATAGGTGAAAATGGTCGGACGGTGGACTGAAACACAAAAAAAATTTTCGGTCCAAATTTCGACACCTTCGAGAGGATGTGGTTCTCTGGGTTATAAATAAAAACTAAAAAATATATGCCAAGGCAGAAAACTAAAAATGACTTAGAAAATCGCTACCCTATGCGAAAGTGGTCGGACGGACGACTGAAACCTAAAAAACCAGTTCAAAATCCGATCAAACAGGCTGGGGGGTGGTTTTCTGAGGCATTTTTATTAAATAAAAATAACTAAATAAACTAACAAAACAATAATAAAAGCAAAAATCATAACCCTGTTTTTTCCCCAATTTTTCAGGATGGAAGTATAAATTGTAAAAATGCAAACCTTAAAACTTAATTATTGTAAAACCACAAAAGCAAACAAAATTACCCAATAATGCTTTTCTCAAAGTATGGAGTTCGACAAGGGCATCAGTATGATAAAGTGAGAAGTGTCGGTGTGCGGGAAATAAAGTGAGTGCATTTGTAAAAAGACACTTATATAAATATTTCTGATATGTACATAAATGTTTCAAAAACTGATTATTATAACAAAAAATTAATAAAGTTTTCTAGAAAAAAAGAAAAAAAAATCGAAGAGCACAAATCTTTCACTAAACCGGATATCGTCTTTATACGAAATTCATGACTTTGCAAGGCCGAATATAATCATAAGATCGAGTTGGGTCAATAGAGACTTTTAGTACATAGTCTACGTTTTTTCTAACACAACTATAGGGAATTCAATATATTAGAGAGAGCGAGAGAGGATGGAAAGGTTTCTTTCATTTTTATATGTAAATCTTTATAATAAATTCTAAGTTTCATTCTGAAAATTTTTTGGTCATTCAAGGTCATGTGTTATTGCTCCCATCAACTTAGAGATAACGCCGGGTCGCAGTTTTAGCAGACGTTCCTAAGAAAGCTAAAGATCAGACCAGACGCAACTGACAGAGCTAAATACTAGACCAGACGTAGCTGAAGTACCTGAAGACCTGACCAGATGGTGCTGAAGCACAGAACACCTTAACTACAGAAGCGAAAGTCTGCCTTTCTGTCTAAATTTTATGTTCTGTGGCTTAGTGATGTCTAAAAATCATGGTGTTTCCACTTATACCTGTAAAAGATTGGGTCAAAACTGGGAGATTTCTACCTACTTGATTTTGACTGGTTTTTGACAGATTACTAAAGTTTCAGATTAAAAATTTTAGATGGTGCATACATCGCTCATAGTAAACTTAATCACAGATCACACAGAGTGTATTTATAATCTGGTACTGAATACAGACGAATGCTCGAATCTGCAGCTTTACACTGTCCACACAAAATACAGTACGGCCCCATTTGACGAAAAGTATTCGTACTTATACACTATTTAAAACTATTCCTTATGAACTAATACTAATACCACATACATAAAAAAATCCGCATTGACATTGACAGAAAATAATTTATTTGACATCTCATCTGCTTTAAGTGATCTGTGACAAACTAAGCTAGGATACGAACAACTCTAAACAGCGCCATCTTACAAAATTCTGGTAAGTTATATTGAACGCAACAGGTGGTACTCCCAAAAAGTTCGAAACAAAATCTAATCAGTGGATACAACAGGGTTTTTAGACATCTTAGAATTAAAATTGTCAACGTGAAATTCAAACTGGTTTTATTCGTTTTTTTATTTTAGAAGCGTCTATTTTTATTTCGCTCTTCGCAACTGATTGTTAAATAAATCGAATGACTCCTTAGATCATTTACTATAGTCAATGGTCTAAGAATGACTTGGTATGCTTTACTTTTTTGAACTTTTTGTTACTCTTATGTTACATCTATATTGATTTACTTTGAGTTGTTTTGTAAAATCAATTATTAGCTATTTTGTTGAATTTTGCCTTCAGAGGATATTCTTCTATTCTTATATTGAGAATTTATCTTTTTCCAGATTTCCAATAAATTTAACTCCCGAAGCATATTACATACAAGTTATCGATTGTGTGAACACTTGTTCGATATTTCTATGTTTATTAAGAAAAGTGATTGAGGATTCAGCAAACTGTCCCCACTATTTTTCCACAAAAGGAAACTTGAAGAGTATCAGTAAATTTATAAAAGTAAAAAGTCAACTGCAAAGAAAACCAGAATATATTTTTTAATCGAATCGATACACTAAAAAATATGTTGAAAGTAAGTGCGCCCTTATCTAACATAATTTGATATAATTCAAATTTTCCGCTCAAAAATGACATATGTAATACATAGTACAGAATGAAGGTCACGGAAATTGGCCCCTTGAAGATCAAAGTGCCGCCTTGTACTTTCGCTTCTTTATAATTAAGGTGTTTTGTGGCTGAAATACCTAAAGACAAGGGCCGACGTTATCTCTAAGCTGATACGAGATATGACGCGTGACGTTGAATGAGCCAATAATTGAACCTTAAATTTTCTTATCTAGTTTTATATGTAAAAATGAGAGAAACCTCTATCTTCTCTATCTAACAATGGGGTGCTTGCATGATTTCAGGTTATATCCGACAGTTCTCTGTGATGTGTCGGTAATAAACCATTAACTACATCTCAATACTATAAATCATCGCAAGTGGGAGTTAGCGTCGGACTTACGTTTTTAGTCTAATTTTACAAAATCTATTAAAAATACTATTGTTAAACATTGTGACACAATAATTATAAGGAATTTTGTACTAAAAAGTAAGAATATAGTGAATAAATAACGTCGATTGTAGCCCCATCTTCAGAGAAATAGAAAATTCATGGACTTAAAAGTAATTACAGGATACTGTTTTCTCTGCTTCCTTAAGACGTCACACATATATTTAATATTCAAAATTAAGGGCACTGAACGTCAAAAAAATTCCCAAAATCTGTTCTGTGCTCGTCAACAGGGGTAACAAACATATTAATGTAAAAAAAAATCAGAAAAAAAATTATGCAAGCACCCCATTTGAATTCCCTATAGTGGTGCTAGAACAAACGTAGACTATCTACTGACGACTCCAGCTACAACATCAAAAATTCAACCATTTTCACTGAAAAACTTTTTTTCATCAGATATCTGTCTGATCCTTAAAAAAATAATCAAGTAGGAATGAAAAGTTTTGTCAATTTTGAAGTGGTAATTTAAATTTTCACATTGTCATAGATGAAATAAAGATTTTATGTAATTTTGGAATATTCAATTTTGTTAAGAAATCTATTTATGTGATTATTAATAGAAATAATGTTATAAGTGCAGTTTATAGTGAATCACTTTTAAAATTTTCACTTGTATGCTGTACAAGAACGATGATAACAACGAACAACCATCATGGGATGACGTAGGCGTTTTTATTTTTCGACGTAGGTGACGTGGATGTTTTCTATTGGCCGCATTTTAATGAGACAGACGTCTGCACAAATTCCAGGAGGAGCTATTGGGCGGAAAGTGCTCGCAATTTGGAGACAACTATTCCATAAAATTAATTTTTTTTGGAAAAATAAATGCAATTTTTTATTAATGACTAACTACGGCTAGATTCCGATAGTAGTTTTTTTATTTTTATTTTTGAGACTATCGGGATTTTTTCATTTTTTGTTTGGAACCTTTGTTTACTTACGAAAAACATTTTTTTTATGACGATTCACTATAAACTGCATTTTTTCCTCGAAAATTTAAAGTTAGGAAAATAAACTTCTATTTATTACAGTATATATGGTATAAGTAGCGAGAAAGTAAAAATAGGTAAAAGATTAATATCATTGTTGAATTTTTTAACGATGCTGAATCAATTGCCGTTATTCGTTTGTCTCTATCTCTCAACGTTCTCGAATTGAATCAGACTAACAGACGGACACACAAACCCGTTTTATCAGAGTTTCTTATTTAAAAACTCTAAAAATCAATAGAATAAAAATGTATAACGAAAGAAGAAACTGACAAATAATAAATAGCTTTAGACTAGATTAGACCTATCATGTAGAATACTTAATTTATTTTTAGTAGGTTATGACTGATATTAAGAATTTTTCTAAGTAATTTTTCTTAGAACACCAAGGGGAGTCTTTGGTCCAAATTTTAATAAAATCCCTTAAACCATTCCTGACAGCGCGTAGACAAAAAAAGAACAAAACTGTATTAATAGGAATAGATAAGAAAATAAAAAAAAATTATTCCATTATTAATTATTGAATAATAACAGATAATTAAAAAATACAATGTATTAAACTAAATAGTTATTGTGAATTAATTTTATTATGTATGAATTACTCAAATTGTCCTCCCCCTTATTCAAGACATTCTATAATTCTTGTACTCCAACTTTTTAAGATTAAAAATGAACAGGTCCGTACTTAAAAAAATTCTAAAGTATTCTACATGGTTAGATAGACAAAAAATGGACAAAAAAAGGGGATTTCAAAAAGTACAGATTCGTGTTAAAACCAAATAGTCGGAGGTGGCCTTTCAAAGACGAAACGTTGATATAAATAATTGGATACGCTATGATAAGCGATATTTTGCCTTCATTTAAAATGTTTTTTTTTTACCTTTAAAATTTAAAGTGTTAATTAAATAAAACTATAATCGTTAATTTCGGTTTTTCCCGAATATCTCGGAAACCGAAAATGATATTTTAATTTTGAAAAATACATCCTTTTTCCCATTTAACCAACTTTGTATTTATATTTGTGCCACCCTGTATATATTTGAGAAGATCTAGAGCGATTTTTCAGTGTAATTATTTATTCAAATTTGAAAGAAAACTATTGCGAACATTCCTGAATAATTAATGTTAATTTACAGTTAATGAAAATTTTGAAGCCAATTAAAACAAATTATATTAATTATAAAAACGAAAAACAACAAAGTATGAAATTCGCATTTCGTACAAAGGACTTTATATTGTAAAATCTAGGAGAAAAATTTATCAAAACGAATGTAGCTGCCATGCACAATACTATCATAGTCCGGAAAAATGTTCTGAAGTGTATTTCATTTTAGAGATGAAACATAACGTTAATTTCGCGAGGATAATATTTCAAACAATAATGAATACGTGACAGCAAGGCTTAATATTTTAAAATATATTGTTTTCAACTGTCCAGTACGTTCTAAAAGTTAATGAAGGGATCTTTGATAAGGAAATGAAAATGCAAAAAATTTATGGATATTTGAAAATATACGTACCTAAATATTTAACAATATTTGGAATCGTAAAAATGGCATTTTTGATATTTCATTCTCTCACAATTAAATTTAATAAACGTCAAAACTGTAAACGTAAAAGTAGTAAGTCAATTGTCAAGTGTCAAAAATATACGTCAACCACTGTTCTTCATATAATTTTCAACCAATCAGAACGTCCAATTTAGAAAAGGCACCTCGTATTGTTTTGATAATTCTTAATAATACTTAGAATAACTTCATCAATCCATCTTTTTACATTATTTTCATTTAGATAGTAACCGATGTAATAAGGCTTATTTCTTCGAGTAACCGTGTTACAAACAAGGTCACGTTATATCGACGTAATTCTAAGGTCATTATCAGTAAATAACGTCAATGAATTTAGATCGACGTCTAGCAAGACGTCAGATTTTCTACAAAATAAAGACGTCGTTTCGATGACGTCAAATAACGTGACATATGTGACCTACAATTTGGATTTTTACTTTCCACGTAATATTGACGTCTAACATTAACAAGTATTCGCATTATTCAAATAAATGTAGAATTTTTTTAGTTTTTGTTAGTGTGAAATTAGGGGCACTTCTAATGATCATTTTCAACAATACCCTATGTGAAATATTTTAATAAACGTATTCTTAAACTACTTAGTTTTATTTATTTTCTCAAGTTCCAAGTAAAGTAAAAGAAATATTATGTATAACTTTGTGTTACCATGTACAATAGTTGGTTGAATTTCAATTGAGCAATCTCTTTCAAATAACTAGCTAAGTATTATCCTTTAGTAATGTTAGAAAATATACGTCCCTTGACGCTTTAAAATACAATTGGGATAAATATAGCAATTTACGACTAATATTTGAAGGTCATGGCTCAATAAAAATTTGACAATCTATACCTGGTTTTCAAAAAGTCATACATAACATATGTTCTCAAACCAATTTAAAGACGTGCGTTAATGCGAATTAAAATGAGCCATTAGTCATATTTTAATTCGCATCAACCTGATTTTTGTCGTTTTCAAGACTTGAATATAACGTCATTTTGAAGACATCCACCAACGTCCTTTAGAAGACGTGTATAAACGTCATTTGTATGACGTCGATGGACTGTGGCATAATCACGTTATATTTGGGTTGATTTCAAGTAATCCGTTTAGGCAAAATTGCAAAAAATACGTCAATATTACGTGACCATGTTATTTGGGGTATCGTTTTTCTTTAACCGTCGTGATTTTTGCGAGACCAGTAACAGAGGGGAAGGTGTTATGACGTAGTAAAATTAACGTCATAGTTTATATCGTTTTCAAAAATATGTAACCTAATTCCCAAACTGTAGATCACTGTTGCCAAGTGAGTAATGCAGATCAGTACTCAGTACATTTACGTTGTTTGTCTTCGGAACTATCAAATTTATTACAATAGGAATATAGGAATGGCCAACGGTATTGAAACTAGCACTGCAATAAATGTGCGATAAAGATGCGATATTTTAATATTAATGTATTCAAAATTAAGGAATATTAAGGATATATTTGGCGCCATAAATATAGTGTTTTTAATTTAACTATTTAATTTCTAAATTTCAACATAAAACGTATCGTAGTCACTACTATCATCAGTATTTACTTAAATTGTGGTAACTCTACAGCAGCTTAAAAAATATCGGCATCTCACATTTATTTTTCAACTCCGTCTTTGATGTAAATTTTTCTATGATTTTCTGTGATTTTTAAAAAGCCTCACATATTAATCTGCTTTGAAATCAGTATTATTCATTAAAACAAATATTTTTACGTTGTGCATCTCTACTATTTTTTCAATGTTATAAGTGTAATAGTAATAAATGTTCAAGGTATTTCCAATAATTCCAGTATTATGTAACTATCTCCAAAATAAATATCTTTCTCCTATAGTTATTCCTGAATTTATGTTTTATCCAAGAACGTGTAGAAAACTTGCCTTAACAGGAATGGTAAGAGGCATTATTCATTACAACATTTAAATGCCCAATTTTTTAAAAACTCGTATTTTTTTTAAACCAAAATACATGATCACCTCCACTTTTAAATCCTTCCATATAACTATAAGTATAAAATGATAATACTGAGAAGGAAAAAGTTTAGAAGGGCATAAAACAGCTGAATTAATGCAAATTAATGTTTTAAAATAAAAAACGAAATCAAACATTTAATTTAAAAAAATCGGCTGTGTCACCCCATGACTTTCCCGGCTCGAACGTAGAGAATATGTTATTTATTATTATTATTTTAATTACAAAATACTAAGCATTACATTGATTTATAGAACACATTAAAAATAGCGAGCTGATGGTGAATTAATATTTCAATGTTGGTAATGACACAAGCTGCGCATGCGCACGTTATATATCATACTGCTACAATTAGGAGATCCTAAAATCATGTGTGCAAACTATTGGGAATTCGGGAAAAATTTTCATACAATAGTTGTAGGGAATTTTAAATGTGTATTTTTCTCGCCATCTAGCGGCGAAACTATGAGGAATTCGATAAAAGTTAAACATAAAAGTTAAAGAAAATTTAATGCTTTACAACTTTGCACAAGAAAATTTTGCACTAAATACATTGTTTGTCCTCAAAATCAAGAAAAACTAGAGAAAACATACATGCACATTTTTTACGCGCCCTATAGTGGCGCAACTATTGGAGATTTTAGAAAAAGTTTAAGACAAAAGTTATAGAGAATTTTATGCTCTAAAACTTTGTACTACAAAATTTTGCACTAAAGCATATTGTTTGTCCTCCAAATCAAGAAAAACTAGAGAAAACACACATGCACATTTTTTACGCGCCCTCTAGTGGCGAAACTATTGGAAATTCTGGAAAAAGTTTGAAACAAAAGTTATAGAGAATTTTATTATCTAAAACTTTGTACTACAACATTTTGCACTAAAATGTATCGTTTGTCCTCAAAATCAAGAAAAACTATAGAAAACATACATGCACATTTTTTACGCGCCCTCTAGTGACGCAACTATTGGAAATTTTGGAAAAGGCTTAAAACAAAAATTGTAGGTAATTTTATTCTCTAAAACTTTGTACTACAACATTTTGCACTAAAATGTATTGTTTGCCCTTAAAATTTAAATAAAGCAAAAAATTGTTACATGTATATTTAACCAATGTCGGTCTTGAGGACCCTCCACTGTACCAATTTAAACCAAAAACTAATGGTCGCATTCCAGGCATACACAGACCCTCCATACCAAATTTCAGCTTGATTGGTCAAACGGTTCGGCAGTTATCGTGGAAGATTACACACAGACACACAGACAGACCATACGCTGAAAATGGTTTTAATCTTCTTGGGGGACCTTAAAATGGATATTTCCATCGATATCTCGATTTTTTTTTTGATCGTTCACCTTACTTTCCCTTTGATGGGTCCGGGAAAGTAAAACGCTATTTCACTGCGCGAGTCTGAGTTTGGAGCGCTATAAACAAAAACCTATGCATTATACAGAAAAAAGTTTTAAATAAAAGATGGTAGTTTTTATCTACAAAAATTATTTTTATAATTTTTCTCGTACGATGCAGGGTTCACGAGATATTTCACAAAACAAAACGTCTATTCCAAGATGGTGACTGACGCTCGCGCTCTTATATCGCACCAACTTGAATTTACTTTTAATAGACACCCTTGAACATGTTTTAACAATAAACTTGTATTTGTAGAAGATTGCGTTATGAATCTATTTTTTTTGCTCTGACTCTTAAATTAATATAGACTTACTTGTTTTCTGAGCTGGATCCTTCTAAAAGTTGAGGGGTGGAGGAGGCTTTCGGACGTCGGCTCGTAGTACTGCCCACCGGAGACCTGCGACGGTTGTTCTCGTGGAGCGGCTGAAAAAAAATTAATGAATGTAATGTTAATTTTTCCCGGTTATTTATATTCGTTATCTTCCACCTCTATGACTACCCATTCCAAGACCATTAAAGTTTCGCTAGATGTAGTAGTTTGTAGATTTTGTTGGGGTGTCACTGAATCAGTAGCGTACCGTTTTAAAAAGGTTTTAATTTTTATGTTTAAAATTTTCAACGAACTTGCTTTTCTTCATTTAATAATGTACCCTTACCTTTCTTTTAGCTATTTCTGTCTACTTATTCACTATATTTGTTATTTAGCAAAAAACAGTTCGTATATCCTGTCAGCCATTTATAAGACACGCCTATGTAGAGTTACATGTGGAAAGAGATCTGTCAATTCTGACAAATGCTATTCGCTCAATAAGAGATCGTCGGGCACCTTATTCCCCCTTTATTACCAAAGAAACTAATCTAGATGTTATATCTAGTTTTATATGATTTGTATTTATAACTGTTGAAAAAATACTAGGCTGCGAACGTGTTAAAATAATTCCAGGATTTCGAAGGACCAAACTTCTTGGGAAAAATGTAATTTTTTATTCCATTTTTTCTAAGTATGAAACATAAACAGCAAAATCATAAAGCGGTACAATAAGTTAAATTATGAAACTGATAAATGAATATTTAAATTGTACTCAATCACTTCACTCACTGTAAAAACTCTTGACATTTTTTATTATGAAAAATCAGAAAATTTTTTGGGGGCGGTTAATTACCCGCCATTTTACTTATATGAAAAAACTTTTTTGCTATAGTAAATGCATGACTGATTTGATTCACTTTCTGGATGCGAGAGAGAGTGTGTACTCTGATTTTTAACGGAGAGGAGGGTTGGTGGTTTTTTATTGGTAGGAGACATGTGACGTGATATTTAAATAGCCTTGAATTAAGCATCTTAGCGTTAAGAAAACATATCTATATTTTTTGTCTCTTATAATGATGGGATAATAAGAGAAAGATAATCTTGCATAGCAACAGTCGCAAGACGGAATTATATTGTGTTGATTTTAAATCTCTTTTTAGGTTATAAAATATTAAAATATACAATAATATGAACTGAAAGATTAATAATATTATTTTTAAAAGAAATATGAATTAGTTTGTTTTTTTCTGGATAATATTCCAGTGAAATTTATCCATGATTTAAGATTCCAGATTTTGATATTTATTAACTAAAAATATTTATAACTGCGATAACAAATAAAATAAAATGTTGTACCAAGTTTTTTTGAAACTTTCAAAACAGGTTTACTTAATGAATTGGTTCAAATATATTTGAGGTAGTAAAACTCTAAATCCAGTACCACATTTAAATGGAATCTTTGTTAAAAAAGGAGAGAAGCTTCTAGTTACATTGAAACTAGTTTCGGCATTATGACATCATCAGGCCATACTAAATACAATAGAGTCGTAGAAAAATTATAATAAAAATTAAATTTGAGTAAAGAGTGCGCACAAGTAAAAAAACAAAAGGGGGGACATAAGGATTGGGTAGTACTAGGAAAAGACAAACGGGAATTTATAATGGTAAGTAAATGGACAACCTTTATAAATTCCCGTTTGTCTTTTCCTAGTACCCCTTTTTGTTTTTTTACTTGTGCGCACTCTTAACTCAAATAAAATTTTTGTTATAATTTTTCTACGACTCTTATGTATTTAGTTTGGCCTGATGTTGGCCTCATTTTCGTTTTTCGGTCGACCATGTTGCTCTTTGTTAATCATTATGATACTTATTTTAATTTTAGAAGCACATTGGTTGTTTTTAAATTAAAAAAATGACCGTTCCTTTGGTCGTTTTCTCCTTAAAAATTTAAAGTGACCGGTTGTAATTGGAGTCATATAATCCGTTTTGGCAGTTTCCCTAGCATGGAAAGCCAAGTCATAAAATTTTCTCTGAAAATTTCCTGCATCGAAAATTCTAAGTATACGAATCGTTCTAACTTTTCCGGAAATCGTAAAATGCATAACCACTAAAGCTCTAGATAAAAATGCCGTTTTAATAAATAAAGTTGTCGCTAAAACTAACAACTAAGGCCGTGCTTAAGAACGTAAATATTCCTGAAAAGTGGATAAGTCAATGAAATTTTTAACGCGATTTTTAGGATGATCGATCGATATTTAGTTCAAAAAATGTCCCATTTACTATCTAAGCAGTAAAATTAGAAAATTATAGAGGTTAAACACTCAGGTCTCTAAATTTCCATATGAGTGTAAAATTAGTAACCGCTTTCAAAAAACTTTAAAGTTTGTTTACGTTTCCGATATGCTCAATTTTTTTTATATGGACTGGAAAAAAATGGAAAACAGAAAAGACAAAATAAGTATTATGATTATTTTCAAAGGACAAACAAAGTCAAAAAGAGTAAAAATAGAATTTTTTAAAATTTTTTGGCTTATTTTGAAGATTTTCGTTCTGAAAACGATTTTTTTTGTCCCGTATTTATTTATAAAGATAAAAAAATCGGAAAAAGTCGGAAATAAATCATGCAACAAGTTGATGTCAAATATTTATTTAATCAGATTTTTTTTTAACTATTTTCAATTATAATTTTTACTCAATTAACAGATGGAAATTTAAAAATCTAGCATAATCAACCTTTAGTCATTTTCATTCAGAATTTGTTTCTGCAAATAGTTTTTTAATAAAATCAAATTTAAAGGTTAACTTTTAATAACAAGAATTTACGTTGCGGTAGAACTGCCTTAAGAAGATATTAAATTGGGTATATTTCTCCACAATGCTACTAAACTGAAATTCTTACGATCCTTTCAGCATCAGTCTTTAATAAAAGAGCGTAATTTCTTGATAACGAATTTAATGGGGTAGTTTAATGCAATTTTGGAGTCAGGTAATAAATTATGTAGTAAAAGTCACATATATAAGAGGAGCGTATTATATATACCAGATGTAATAGAATACAATGTAAATAAATTGCTTTGAGTTCTCCATAATTATTAATAAAAAATAAGAGTGCAATCATTTTATAATAATAATAATATAAAAAAAATAGTATTTAAATAATAAATATATTGTGTCGTGGGCTATCAGAATATTAGTTCAAATAGTCCCAATACAAAATTTTATCCGTTTCCTTAAGTCCATACAAATTTTAACAAAAAAAAAGCGAACCGTAGGTATGTGCTTTGTCGTTACTTGGATTGAAAACTTTGTCCACAAAATTAAACTCCTTCCAGTGATTCAATAACCATGAAAATTTTACTGAGGTTAGCTAACCACATAAACCGGGTTATGACGCAGCCAAAATTTTAAAATTTAACTAAGTTTAACCGCTAAAAATTAAAATTATTATCAATATAAGTAAGTTATATTAAATTAAAGACTACGTTTTGTGTTAGTTCGATGTTTATGCGGCTTAAAACACGGATTTGAAAGTAGAGGGTTGTCGGTGTTAATTTTTTTTTTCAACAAGTAACTTTTTTATTTTTTTACTAGAATTTTGGATAATTTTTATTCGCAAAATTAAACTAGAATCACTTGAAGCAGTTCATGTTGGGGGACAAAGTTTTTAATCCGAGTCACACGCAAATAAAGTTTTTACCTACGTTTCGCTTTGATTTCCACCTTTTTTTACAACTGTTGTTTTATTCCCCAATTTTTTTACAACTCTTTTATTTTTTGCTTCTCGTTTTTTATATCTCTTTTCCCCCATTTTTTTACGACTGGTATTTTTGGGATTAATTTTCTTTAATTTGTTTTTTTTGTCCCATTTCCACCTTTTTTTACAACTATTGTTTTATTCCCCAATTTTTTTACAACTCTTTTATTTTTTGCTTCTCGTTTTTTATATCTTTTTTCCCCCATTTTTTTACAACTGTTATTTTTGGGATTAATTTTCTTTAATTTGTTTTTTTGCCCTATTTCCACCTTTTTTTACAACTATTGTTTTATTCCCCAATTTTTTTACAACTCTTTTATTATTTGCTTCTCGTTTTTTATATCTTTTTTCCCCCATTTTTTTACAACTGTTATTTTTGAGATTAATTTTCTTTAATTTGTTTTTTTGCCCTATTTCCACCTTTTTTTACAACTATTGTTTTATTCCTCAATTTTTTTACAACTCTTTTATTTTTTGCTTCTCGTTTTTTATACCTTTTTTCCCCCATTTTTTTACAACTGTTATTTTTGAGATTAATTTTCTTTAATTTGTTTTTTTGCCCTATTTCCACCTTTTTTTACAACTATTGTTTTATTCCTCAATTTTTTTACAACTCTTTTATTATTTGCTTCTCGTTTTTTATACCTTTTTTCCCCCATTTTTTTACAACTGTTATTTTTGAGATTAATTTTCTTTAATTTGTTTTTTTGTCCTATTTCCACCTTTTTTTACAACTATTGTTTTATTCCCCAAATTTTTTACAACTCTTTTAATATTTGCTTCTCGTTTTTTATACCTTTTTTCCCCCATTTTTTTACAACTGTTATTTTTGGGATTAATTTTCTTTAATTTGTTTTTTGTCTTATTTCCACCTCTTTTTACAACTGTTGTTTTATTCCCCAATTTTTTTACAACTCTTTTATTATTTGCTTCTCGTTTTTTATACCTTTTTTCCCCCATTTTTTTACAACTGTTATTTTTGAGATTAATTTTCTTTAATTTGTTTTTTTGTCCTATTTCCACCTTTTTTTACAACTATTGTTTTATTCCCCAAATTTTTTACAACTCTTTTAATATTTGCTTCTCGTTTTTTATACCTTTTTTCCCCCATTTTTTTACAACTGTTATTTTTGAGATTAATTTTCTTTAATTTGTTTTTTTTGCCCTATTTCCACCTTTTTTTACAACTATTGTTTTATTCCCCAATTTTTTTACAACTCTTTTATTTTTTGCTTCTCGTTTTTTTTACCTATTTTCCCCCATTTTTTTTACAACTGTTATTTTTGGGATTAATTTTCTTTAATTTGTTTTTTTGCCCTATTTCCACCTTTTTTTACAACTGTTGTTTTATTCCCCAATTTTTTTTACAACTCTTTTATTTTTTGCTTCTCGTTTTTTATACCTTTTTTCCCCCATTTTTTTACAACTGTTATTTTTGAGATTAATTTTCTTTAATTTGTTTTTTTGCCCTATTTCCACCTTTTTTTACAACTGTTGTTTTATTCCCCAATTTTTTTTACAACTCTTTTATTTTTTGCTTCTCGTTTTTTATACCTATTTTCCCCCATTTTTTTACAACTGTTATTTTTGGGATTAATTTTCTTTAATTTGTTTTTTTGTCCTATTTCCACCTTTTTTTACAACTATTGTTTTATTCCTCAATTTTTTTACAACTCTTTTAATATTTGCTTCTCGTTTTTTATACCTTTTTTTTACAACTGTTATTTTTGTAATTAATTTTCTTTAATTTGTTTTTTTGCCTATTTCCACCTTTTTTTACAACTATTGTTTTATTCCACAATTTTTTTACAACTCTTTTATTTTTTGCTTCTCGTTTTTTATACCTTTTTTCCCCCATTTTTTATAACTGTTATTTTTGAGATTAATTTTCTTTAATTTGTTTTTTTGCCCTATTTCCACCTTTTTTTACAACTATTGTTTTATTCCTCAATTTTTTTACAACTCTTTTATTTTTTGCTTCTGGTTTTTTCAAACTTGTGTTTTTTGGAACTTTTTTTGTTCTCCAATTATTTACAACCATTATTTTTATGTCCCATATTATTGTTCCCCCTTATTTAAAACTATTTTTTTTGTCCCATTTTTTCTTTATTCCCCCAAACACCCGTTTTTAGCCCTTTATTTTTTTACTAATTTTTATCCTTTTTCCCATTTTTACCCACTTTTTACTATCTTTTTCATTTATCGCATCCTTTTTTTGTACTTTTTCCCTTTTCTCTATATATCTCTATTTTCCCTATTTTTATTTTTCTTGTTTTTCAATATTTATTCTTATTTTCTTTATTTTTCCCTGTTTGTTCCCATGTTTTCGTGTCACATTTTACTTTCCCGGACCCATCAAAGGGAAAGTATAGTGAACGAGCAAAAAAAAAATTGAGATATCGATGGAAATATCCATTTTGAGGTCCCCCGAGAAGATTGAAACCATTTCCAGAGTATGGTCTGTCTGTGTGTCTGTGTATCTGTGTGTCTGTGTGTAATCTTCCACGATAACTACCGAACCGTTTGACCAATCAAGCTGAAATTTGATATGAAGGGTCGGTGTATGCCTGGAATGCGACCATTCGTTTTTGGTTTAAATTGGTACAGTAGAAGGTCCTTTAGACCGACATTGATTGAAGACACATGAAAGATTTTAAGGACAAACAATACACTTTAGTACAAAATGTTCTAGTGCAAAGTTTTAGAGCATAAAATTTCCTACAATTTTTGTATCAAACTTTTTCCAGAATTTCCAATAATTGCGTCACTAGAGGAATCGCAAAAAATAGCATGTAGGATTTCCGCAGTTTTTCCAAATTTTGAGGACAAACAATGCACTTTAGTAGTCCAGGGCAGATAGAGCAAAATCGGCCGGATTAAATGAATTTGGAGGTGAAGCAGATATCGAGATGCGGTTTTCTGCATTGTGTTCAGGAAGGTCACATAAAACGAGGCTACATGGTCTGGTTAATCCGTTTTTGGAAAAATGCCTTCTGGGCCGGAAAATGCATTTTCCAATTGCACCACTACTTGCACCATTATAGGAACGACTGGAAACTCGGAAAAATCGATCGGAAATTATTACTCGAGGGTTTTCAGGCCCGCCGAACTCGATTCTGGCATTAGAATTACCCAGGGGCGCACGGGGGCGGCTCTGCAAGGGGTGCGGGGATGGTTAATTGGGGGGAGAAATTGCAGCGTGCATGGAAATCGCTCCAAGCTCGTTACTCAGGGGTTTTCTGGGATGACGAATTCAATTCTGGCATTGGAATTACCCGGGGGCATCTCTGCGGGGGGTGCGGGGTGGTTAATTGGGGGAGAAGTTGCAGCGTGCATGGAAACGCTCCAAACTCGTTACTCGGGGGTTTTAGTTGAAAATTGAAGTTTATAATGAATAATTCCAGATTAATAAAAACTACTATCTGTTATTTGAATAAAGTATTATTTTCATAATTTGTGATTTTTCACCTTCTCCTTTCCCATTGGTGGACGCTGCCACCACCTCCCCCCAATCACCCCCAGACGACCTCACAGAGGGGCCCCCGAGAAATCTAATGCCAGAATTGAATTCAGCATCCCTGAAAACCCCCCGAGTAACGGGTCTGGAGCGCTTCCCATGGACTATGTAATTTCCCCCCCAGAAAGTGATGCAATTGGAAAATGCATTTTCCGGCCCAGAAGGCATTTTTCCAAAAACGGATTAATGTAGCATCGTTTTCTGTGACCTTCCTGAACACAATGCAGAAAACCGCATCTCGATATCTGCTTCACCTCCAAATTCATTTAATTTTCTCTATCTGCCCTGGACTATAGTGGAAAATTTTCTAATGCAAAGTTGTAGAGCACCAAATTTCGTTTAACTTTTTTCTGATTTCCCATAGTTTCGCCGCTAGAGGGCGAAAAATATAGATATTTAGGCTTTTTCCATTTTTTTTATTTTGAAGGCAAATAATGGGCTTTAGTGCAAAATATTCTAGTGCAAACTTGTAGAGCATAAAATTCCCTACAACTTTTGTATCGAACTTTTTCCCGAATTATGTCATTATCAACATAGAAATATCAATTAAGTAGACGTATTCACCGTCGCCTTGCTATTTAAAATTTGTTCCATAAATTAATGGAATGCTTAGTCTTTTGTAATTAAAATAATCCTATTCTCTTTAGCCGAGCCGGGAAAGTTCTGGGGCGACACAGCCGATTTTTTCATATTTTTAGATTATTATTTAATAGTGTAATTTTTTTACTTGACACTATTCTTCTTGAGTTATTTACAAAAAGTTAGACCACTTCTTTTAAATTTTTATTTGTTTGCAACTGTTTAATTTTTTACACAATTTTTTAGGGGTTATTCCTAAATATTTTATTTTATAGTCTCTGGTTAAAATACATGACTGAACTGTATTTTCCTGAGCGAACTATAATTTTTACAATAATAATCATAACTAGTTATTCTAAAATTAATCTGTCATAAAACTAGCTCATATTTTTAGTTATAAAATAAATTACAATAAGCTCAAATATCAATTTGATTGGCAAAGTTTAAAACTTTTCCATTATTTCACCGAATTAAAGTGAATTTTCAAACAGACAAAATTATGAAATTTTAGAAGCTTACCCTAATCTCGTAACAGACCATTTTAATAGAATAAGTTTGGTCTATTATACTTTATTTTAGGTATTACCGTTAATGCCAAAACAATATTGAAGGACCTAATCCAATATATAGTCTCAATTAGAGTGGAAACAGATTATCCATCCTAGATTTTATCAGAGAAAATTTTCCTGGGTATAGATTTTACTATTTGAATAATATGTAGTAAACATGATCGTAGAGGAAACGCCATCTACGAATGAAATACGATATCACTTATTACTTTGGAAAAGATTCCACCTGTGTAAGAAAAGCAAGTACTAACTGGAACCGAAAAAAAGCCCATCTCAAAGAGGTATGAAACCCCCAAAATACTTGTAGGTTGTGAGAATTTGCCTCTCAGAATTTGCCAATTTGTTTCGATTTTTTCAAATTCTCCGATTTTTTCATTTTTCCGATTTTTCCTTTTCTTTTTAATTACTCCGATTTGCTTTCCGTTTTTTCATTTTTATTAGTATTTTATCGATTTTTTCGTTTTTTTTTTAGATTTCAGTTTATTTGGAATATGTCAATTTGTTTTAATATGTTCCGATTCTTTTTTCAGTTTTATACAGTTTTTTTCATTTTTTCCGAATTTTCGATTTTTCGATTTTTTATATTTTTTCGACACACTTGTTTTTGGGGTTTCATACCTCGTTGAGATGGGCTTTCATTCGGTTCCAGTCAGTACTTACTCTTCTTGCACATGTCGAATATTTTCCCCGGTAGATGGCGTTTACTCTACCATCATGTTTACTAAATATTATTCAAATAATAAAAATTAAAATGGTCCATTACGAGATTAGGGTAAGCTTCTAAAATTTCATAATTTCGTGTGTTGAAAATTCACTTTAATTAGGCCAAATAATGGAAAAGTTTTAAACTTTGCCAATCAGAATGTTTAATTAGTATTTGAACTCATTGTAATTCATATTATAAATAAAGATAGGCGCTAGTTTTATGACAAATTAATTTTAGACTAACTAATTATGATTATTATTGCAAGAAATATAGTTCGCTCAGGAAAATAGAGTGCATTTAACTTCAGACTACAAAATAAAATATTTAGGAATGACCCCAAAAAAATTGTGTACAAAAATTAAACAGTTGCAAAAAAATAAAAATTTAAAAAAAGGGGGTCATTCCCAGAACTTTATTAAATATTAACATTTTTAATTTATTGCTGGAAAGTAAAAAAAAAATACACTATTAAATAATAATTTAAAAATATAAAAAAATTATGGTTGCATTTAGACATTTACCGGAAAAAAATCCACCGGAATAAAATTTTTGACTAATTGTTTATAATGGTTAAGTAATTAATTATCTTACGAGTTTTCGTTTTTTGTAATTTTTTCATTTTTTGGAATCTCATTTAATAATTTTAGATTTATTCAAATACATGTCATGGAATGTAAATCAAAATTCTTAAAAAAACACGTAATTAATATTTTCTTTTTTGAACGATATTTTTTTAAATTTTTAAAATAGTATTAAACACTGCGGGGATCGCTATAGTATTTTTGGAGCGTCCCAGTTGCATCCCGGTTGAAGCTGGTAAATTTTTTACCACCCGAGTTGCATCCCATGACCAATTTAATTTTAGCAGCTAAACTAATATGTTTTGAGATAATAAACGATAGAGTTGTCAAGTTTATTTAATACTAAATATTGGAATATCGACCATATTTTTTCCTGTTTTTTTTCTCTTCCTTTTTTTTATTGTTTTTTTTTTAATTTCCCATTTTCCTATTTTTTTCATAATTCCCCATTTTCCTATTTTTCTACTTTTTCCTCTTTGCATGTTTTTTGTCTATTTCTTCCCATTTTGCCTATATTTCCCTATTTTTTGTTTTTTCTAATTTTTCCTTATTTTTCTCATTGTTCTGTTTTTTTTTTTCAATTTTTCTATGTTTCCTGATTTTTCGAACTTATTTATTTTGTATATGGTTACAATTGTTTTCGGTTTTGTGATTGTTTTTTGCAATTTTTTTTTTCAATTTTTTGACATTTTTTCCGTTTTTTACGTTTATTTGCATTTGAATGTTTTTGTGATGATTTTTTTTTGGGTTTTTTTTGCGCTTTTTTAAGATTTTGTCTGAAGTTTTTTGCGATTTTTTGCGTTTTTCTTAAATTTTTTAAATTCTTGCGTTTTTAGCTATTTTTTTTACTTTTTCCTCTTTTCATGTTTTTTTTTCTATTTTTTCCCATATTTGCCTATATTTCCCTAATTTCGTTTTTTTTTTTGATTATTTTTCTAATTTTTCCTTATTATTCTCATTGTTCTATTTTTTTTCTATATCTTTTGTTTTCTGATTTTTTTCTTATTCTCATTTTTTCGAACCTTTTTATTTTTTTATATGGTTAACTGTTTTTGATTGTTTTTTGCGTTTTTTTTTTTAAATTTTTTGTCATTTTTTTGCGAGTGTTTACGATTATGCATTTGCAAGTTTTTGTGATTATTTGCAACTTTTTTTGTGATTTTTGCGCCATTTTAAGATTTTGTTTGATGTTTTTTGCGATTTATTCTGATATTTTTCGATTTCCTAGGTTTTTAGCTATTTTTTTCTACTTTTATGTTTTTTTTCTCTGTTTTTTCCCATTTTTGCCAATATTTCCCTATTCTTTTTTTTCTGATTTTTTTTTCTAATTTTTCCCTATTTTTGTCATTTTTCTGTTTTTTCTATTTCTTTTGTTTTCTGATTGTTTACTCATTTTTTTTATTATTCTGCTCATTTTTTCGAACCTTTTTATTTTTTTATATGGTTACAATTGTTTTCGGCTTTTCGTTTGTTTTTTTGCGGTTTTTTTTCAATTTTTTGTCATTTTTTGCGTTTTTACGATTATTTGCATTTACAAGTTTTTGTGATAATTTACGATTTTTTTTTTGATTTTGTTTCAATTTTTTTGTGATTTTTTATGATATTTTTCGATATTTTGGGTTTTTAGCTATTTTTTCTCATTTTTTTTCTTATTCTTCTCATTTTTTCGAAATTTCTTATTTTTTTATACGGTTACAATTGTTTGCTTGCGTTTTTAGCTGTTTTTTTCTATTTTTTCTCTTTTAGTGTTTTTTTTCTCTATATTTCCCTTTTTTTTATTTTTTTTTTTCTGATTTTTTTTCTAATTTTTCCTTATTATTCTCATTGTTCTATTTTTTCTATATCTTTTGCTTTCTGATTTTTTTCTTATTCTTTTCATTTTTTTCGAACTTTTTTATTTTTTTATGTTTAACAATTTTTCGGTTTTTTTTACGATTATTTGCAATTTCTTTTTGAAATTTTGTTTCAATTTTTTTTGTGATTTTTTGCACTTTTTTAAAATTTTGTTTGAAGTTTTTTACGCTTTTTTGCGATTTCTTGCGTTTTTAGCTGTTTTTTTCTACTTTTTCCTCTTTTTATGTTTTTTTCTCTATTTTTTCCCATTTTTGCCCAAATTTCTCTATTTTTTGTTTTTTTTTTTCTGATTTTTTTTTCTAATTTTTCCTTATTTTTCTCATGTTCTATTTTTTCTATATCTTTTGTTTTCTGATTTTTTTCTTATTGTTCTCATTTTTTTTCGAACTTATTAATTTTTTTATATTTTTATTTTTGAATGTTTTTTGCGATTTTTTTTGATTTTTTGCATTTTTGACGATTATTTGCATTTGCAAATATTTGCGATTATTTGCGATTTTTTTGGGATTTTGTTTCAATTTTTTTGCGACTTTATGCGACTTTTTCTAATATTTTTCGGTTTCTTGCGGTTTTAGGTGTTTTTTCAACTTTTTCCTCTTTTCATGTTTGTTCTCTATTTTTTCCCATTTTGCCTATATTTCTCTATTTTTTGTTTTTTTCTGATTTTTTCTAAGTTTTCCTATTTTCTCATTGTTGTTTTTTCTATTTCTTTTGCTTTCGGTTTTTTGTTCGTTTTTGCGATTTTTATTTCAATTTTTTGTCATTTATTGCCATTTTTTACGTTTGTTTGCATTTGTAAGTTATTGTGATTTTTTGTGATTTTTTTTGCGCTTTTTAAGATTGCGATTTTGCGATTTTTTCTGATATTTTTCGATTTCTTGCGTTTTTAGCTACTTTTTTTTTGCAATTTTTAGCATTTTTGTACTTTTTACGAGTCAACGTTTTTTCTAGAAGTTGTGGTCCATACAAACGACAACACCAAAAAAAGTTTCAGTTCAACAAAAACATTCAAAGAGAAATGAACTCAAAATAAATCAATGCATGCTGAATGTACCAATTATAGGTAAATTTTCTACGCTTTAAATAAAAAAAAAATACCCAAACGATATTTACTTTCATAATGTTATAATTTAAAATGTGCAGTAACTTCATTTAAATGTAATAATAAATGTTTTAATAACAATAAATAAGCATGGAAAAGCTCTTCAAAATACAAACTAGTAGTCCATTCTTTTAATCATATAGTTTCGCAAATCACTGAGTGGTTCTTCGACGCAAAGTACATTTTAAGATAAATAAACTATAATTCTTTGCTGTTAATCCACGACCAATTACTATATCTACTGTGCTAATTTTGAAGTATAATTAGTAAGTAATTATTTTTTTCGTCCACTATGACTAATCTAGCATTATTTGAGTTGCAGTATAATAAATAATTGACAAATGTGAATATTTATTTAATACGTATTTATATTCACAATACTCCGAAATGTCCAGATGGCAACATAATAATAATAAATGGGACTGAATAAAAGCCAAAAAGAAAAATTTGAAATTGGGACAGGATGATTGATTAAAATTCATGTGCGGTGCAACCAGTGATGAAATCCAAAGCATATATCAAAAGAAATAGGTGTAATAAAATGGTACAAAACGCTACATGAAATATAGTAAAACGAGAGAGCATGATATATAAAGTGTATTTACAAAGAAGGTGTCTTGTCTTTTATATGTACCGCACGTCTTCGACAGTCCTATATATAGCGGAAGTGAAATGAAAAGAACTAGAAATATATAGTTTATGCTATTTAGTATTTCAGGTTGATATATTTATACGTTAACATAAAAGTAATATATTTGACACGATTTATCAAATAACGAATAAATAGAGATATACACGTAAAGTTCGAGCAGTCAAACATTTATGACATACAAGAACAAAATAAAAAATGGAAACGCGTTTTATTAGTAGGATGAAAAAAAAAACAGGACTAAGATGTCTTCAATATTTAAACTGTCAATATCAAAATGATGGTTTAAATAAGTCATCGCAGCCTGCAAACTTTTATTGAAAAAAGTGTAAGGAATTATTATGACGAGTCAAGGGCTGTTGGACCGGACCACTTTAATGGTATCATAAATCAATAGATAAGTTGAATGTTTATAAATAAAGGGCACTATTGAAGAGGTAAGAGGGAAGCAGGTAGAGACTAGAGACATTCAGATAGAATCAGCCTGACCGTATTTTTTTATATCACGTCGTTTTAGAGAATGTGCGAAAATTTTATATTCGCACATACCTAAATAAACGTTATAAACAAAATTACAAAAAGACAGTCCAGTTTTTTGCAAATATCTCAAAAATTTAAAGCGTTAGAAAAAATTAAAATAAACTTTTTAAGAGGAATAAATTTTCAAAAAAAAGTCCTAACTTCCAGAATTTTGTCTCAATTATTAATACTTTAAAGGAGCGTATCGTTTTAAACGGGTGTTTTGGATTTCTCATGACAAATATTTATGTTTCAAAAACTTGAAAATCTAAGAGAGGAAAACAAAAATTTGTTTTTATATTAAAACTATAAGCTTAAAATGAATTTCCATTGAGTGAAGTTCTAAATTACCTAATATTTTGGGAGTATACGAACGGTTAAAATTATTAATAAATAAAACATATTTAATGCAAGAAATCTCTTTGAAATGAGAAAAAAGTAAAATAAATCACAAATATTTTTAAAACTATTATACATCCGTCTGAAAAGGTCCAAATATTTAACAATTTTTAACTGAAAAATCTAAGAACTGGAAAAGTTTGACATTTATTAATAAAATCTAAGTTGTTAAACCAATTTTTAAATATGGCAACAACGCATGTCTTAACACAGAACCACAGTATATATATACACTGTGACATTGTATATAGTCCATGCCTTCAGGGGAAAAACTCTGCTCCTGGTCCCGACAAAATCAAAAGACAGGCCCTAAAAAACCTCCCCGCAACCATCTTCCCAATTCTCACCACCCTAATGAATTCCTGCCTTCAGCGATCCCACTTCCCTTCCAGCTGGAAATCAGCCCACACCATCCTAATCCCCAAGCCCCACAAAGACCCAACATCCCCAAATTCCTACAGACCTATATCCCTGACGAATGTCCTAGGTAAGCTCTTTGAAACTTTACTCAAGGAGCGTATCTGAGACTTTCTGGATGAAAGGGGACTGATCCCCCAATTCCAACACGGATTCAGGACTGACCACTCCACCCAAGATGCACTAGTGAGACTCCACACCTTTATAACCAAATCTCTAAACCCTGGTCACTGTGCATCGACAGTCCTGTTTGATGTTCAGAAGGCTTTCGATCAAGTCTGGCATGCCGGACTTGTTCGCAAGCTTTCCAACATCAATCTCCCCATCCCCCTCATAAAACTCATTCACTCCTAACTTGAAAACAGAACCATCCGGGTTAAAGTGGGAAACTCCCTATCTGATCCTTTCACCCCTTTTGCCGGAGTCCCTCAGGGCTCCGTCCTCGCCCCTGTCCTCTACGTCATCTTCACCCACGACATCCCTGCTTCTTTTTCCCCCAGCCAAGATGTCCAACTTTACGCTGACGCCACTCAAGTCTCAGCCTCCGCTCCTTCTACCAGAGCTCTTAATGCAAAAACTCAACAACTCCTAAATCGACTAGCCCACTGGTGTAGTAATTGGAGTGTCACCCTGAATCCACAAAAAACCCAATTAATCCTATTCAAACATCCCTCCCTCACTCGAAAATCCAGCCAAGATCCCAGAAATATCAACCTTAGGCTTTGGGGAGAGAGGCTCGTCCCTACGGATGACGTTACCTACTTGGGAGTATGCTTCACGCGTACTCTCAACTGGAAGACCGAAGTCCAAAGGACTCTTGACAGAGTCAGGAGACGAACCGCTCTCCTTGGGGCCCTGGGTGGACGACTGGGCAGGTGCAACCCAAGGACACTGCTACACACCTACAAAACCTACATCCGTCCCATATTGGATTACAGAGCTCTAAATTTCTCCACACTCCCTCCTCGTCTCCTGCACGCCATTACGGCAACTGAGAGGAGGATCCTCAGAAAAACGTCCTACCTTCCCTTTCACTTCCCATCAAACCAAATATATCAACATACTAATATCCCAACAATTCCAGGCTCAAGAAAATACGAAACGAATATGTCAGGAGAAGACTGGACGACTCCAACACCCATGCCAAAGAAATCCTTATCAAATGGACAGTTGACAGGAACAGAAGAGCAATCCCCAGAAAACCGAAGAGAAAACTCACACAACCCAATCTCAGGATCCTTAGTAAAGCAACAGAAGACACAGACCTCCCGGACGAGCTCCTAGGTCTTTTAGAGGAAGCCCCTCTAAGCATCCGATGAGCACGACCACCACTGACACCTCTCGCCACACCGCTCTGAGCCTCCCATCCCGGGAGGCTCGTAAGTATCACATATCTACTCAAATATCTAAGTTAATTACATTTTCAGTTTCAGATCAACAGAACCCACTGTATCCCTGAAAAGGAGATTCAATCTCCTACAGCAGGGTACAAGGAAACACCACACAAAGGACAAATTACCGAGGAGGGTTTAGTTGGTATGCCCCTGATTCTGCTTGCAGAGCGATCAGGGGAGAGTCCAACACTACCTCACGTATTGAACCAGCGTGGGGTGTCTTTAAAAGATTCCCGCCTCCACAACTCAGGACAATAGTTGTAATACAAAAAAAAAAAAATTGTATATAGTCTATATACAGTGACTGTGACATAACACGAGGCGGTCAATCCAGGACGACACGCGACTGTAGCGCTCCAAGTGACAAAGATATTACACAATATTTTGACAGCTATGACTTAAATCATTTTCTTTATAAGTTTTAGTGAATGTGTATACTTTGGCTCTGTATATTAATAATTAAAATACGAGGTGTCAATTCAGGACGGCAAGCGAAACACTAATTTATATTAATTTTATTATGAAACGTGATTCGCTTAAATAATAAGTTTGAACATATTCAAACATGAGCTCTAGTAGCAGCGTGACATAGTGCCCGCTAATGGTGCAGTGGGCCCAGGGTTCGAATTCCACATAGCCTTTTAATTTTTTTTAACACAGGCTAGATTTAGATAGTTAAGACTTTTTTTAAAAAAATAAATATATTTTTTTATTCGCTGACTAGTTTTAGATACTCAAGACTTATTGCTTAATATCTTTGTCACTTGGAGCGCTACAGTCGTGTGCCGTCCTGGATTGACCGCCTCGTGATATAACTAAAACTTTTATGTTTTAAGATGTTTTCTGGCTTGCCCTTAATTCATGTAGAATATATGACAAAGTTTGCATAAATTCAGAATATTCTTAGAGCCCAATTTAAAAGTTATGCCAAATGACAGCCGGCCGCCATGTTGCCAAATCCTCCTTGTTCGTCCTTGTAATTTTATCGAAAAGGATATTTCAAAATTAAAAAAAGTTTGTTTTGGGACGTTTTAAAGAAAAAAATTTTGGAAAATACATTTTTTTTAATATCTTTTAGTGAGAAAAATTTCGCACGTGGTCGCAAACAAACCAAAAAACGATACCCTACTTTAATGCTGAAAATATGGTTCTGCATGGCTAGAGCTGAGTATATTTTTTTTCTTCCCTTTTATTGTCGTTTTTCGATTTTATAATTTGATATTTTCTCTTTCAATATTTTTTAATCGGATATTCTGTCATTCGATATTTTATCATTACATATTTTATCATTCGATATTTTTCATTCCAAGTTTTGTAATTCAATATTTTACAATTCGATATTTTGTTTTTTAATATCTTGTAACTCAATATTTTCGAATTCAATATTTTGTAAGTCGACATTTTGTTTTTCGAACTTTTATAAATTGATATTTTGTTTTTCGATATTTTGTCGTTCTACATTTTGTCATTCAATATTTTCTATTCGATATTATGTTTTTCGATATTTTGTTTTTTGATATTTTGCTTTTTTGACTTTTTTTCTCAATATTTTGTAAATCTATATTTTATTTTTCGATATTTTGTAATTCAATATTTTGTTTTTCGATATTTTTTAAATCAATGTTTTCGAATTCAATATTTTGTTTTTCGATATTTTGTAATCCAATATTTTCGCATTCGATAATTTGTTTTTCGAATATTTTGTACTTTTGATATTTTCTAATTCGATGATATGTTTTAAGATATTTTGTAATCCAATATTTAGTTTTTCGAATATTTTGTAGTTTGAAATTTTCATTTTTGATTAGTTGTAATCCGATATTTTGTAATTCAATATCTTCGATTTCAATATTTTGTTTTGCGATATTTTTTAAATCAATGTTTTTGAATTCGATATTTTCTAATTCGATATTTGCTAATTCGATATTTTGTAATTCAGCATTTTCGAATTCGATAATTTGTTTTTCGATATTTTGTACTTTTAATATTCTCTAATTCGATGTTTTGGTTTTAGATATTTTGTAATTCAAGATTCTGTTTTTCGAGTATTTTATAGTTTGATATTTTCTTTGTTGATATGTTGTAATCCGATATTTTGTTTTTTGATATTTTGTAATTCTATATCTTCGATTTCGTAATTTTGTTTTGCGATATTTTTTAAATCAATGTTTTTGAATTCGATATTTTCTAATTCGATATTTTCTAATTCGATATTTGCTAATTCGATATTTTGTAATTCAGCATTTTCGAATTCGATAATTTGTTTTTCGAATATTTTGTACTTTTGATATTTTCTAATTCGATGTTTTGTTTTTCGATATTTTGTTTTTAGATATTTTGTTTTTAGATATTTGTTAAATCAATGTTTTCGAATTCGATAATTTGTTTTTCGATATTTTGTACTTTTAATATTGTCTAATTCGATTTTTTGGTTTTAGATATTTTGTAATTCAAGATTCTGTTTTTCGAATATTTTATAGTTTGATATTTTCTTTTTTAATATGTTGTAATCCGATATTTTGTTTTTTGATATTTTGTAATTCAATATCTTTAAATTCGATATTTTGTTTTTCGATATTTTCTAGATCAATGTTTTTGAATTCGATATTGTCTAATTCGATATTTTGTTTTTTGATATGTTATAATTCAATATTTTCGAATTCGACAATTTGTTTTTTGATACGTTATAATTCAATATTTTCGAATTCGATAATTTGTTTTTCGAATATTTTGTATTTTTGATATTTTCTAATTCCATGTTTTGTTTTTAGATATTTTGTAATTCAATATTTTCGAATTCGATAATTTTTTTTTTCGAATATTTTGTACTTTTAATATTTTCTAATTCAATGTTTTGTTTAGATATTTTGTAATTCAATATTCTGTTTTTCGAATATTTTATAGTTTGAAATTTTCTTTATTGATATGTTGTAATCCGATATTTTGTTTTTTGATATTTTGTAATTCAATATCTTTGAATTCGATATTTAGTTTTTCGATATTTTTTAAATCATTGTTTTTGAATTCGATATTTTCTAATTCAAAATTTTGTTTTTTGATACGAATTCAATATTTTCGAATTCGATAATTTGTTTTTCGAATATTTTATACTTTTGATATTTTCTAATTCGATGTTTTGTTTTTCGATATTACATAATTCAATATTTTGTTTTTCGAATATTTTGTAGTTTGATATTTTCTTTTTTGCAATGTTGCAATTCTATATTTTATAATTCAATATTTTCGAATTCGATATTTTGTTTTTCAATATTTTAGGCCTTCATAAGTCGATTCTAACAAACGTTCCTTAGCCAAATCTGACTTTTGAAAGTTGTATTGAAAGTCAATAGAACAATAATCGGCATATTAGTAGGCCGATACTATGTTCACTATAATACATCTGTTTTTAGACTTAATTTACGAGCTAACATTTTTGTCATAACATTAAATCTACAAATTGAGTTATGGAGGATAAAAGAGCAGGTAACTAAGATTATTTTTATAACATTTTATTTGGATTTATGTTGAAAATAAGTAGAAAAAAAAAGTTTTGGAAAAGTTGAAAAAACTAGCGAAAAATGTATATTCATTAAAAGTGAAAAAGTTGTAGTTACCCCAAAGTTCTGGCTGTATTTCTGTACACAGAATGGGATAAAAAAACTATTTTATTTGGTTCGAAAATCCCTTCAACAAGAAAATATATTCAATTATACAGAGTGGTTCATAATCGAGTGGGTAAAAATTTTGTGATTTTTTTTAATGAGACACCATATATATTTTTATAAGATATTCAAATTTTTATTAAATTTTATAAAAAATCGCTACATATCAAAATTATTCAAAAATTAATATATTTTACGAATTTGAAAAAGAAACTTTGGTTATAGCCATTTTTCAGAAAATTTAATAAAAATCTGAATATCACTCTGTATAAATGAAACTGTTTTCTAGTTGTAGGGATTTTTGAACCAAATAAAACAGTTTTTTTTTCATCTTGATATATTTAGTTTCGACGCTACAAACCGCGGGAATATAATTGGTTCTTTTTGTGTTAAAATAAAATCCATATCTGCCAATCCATGAACCTCATACTTTTTTGAGGAATAAAATATTCCGGTTAAGCTAATTTAAAGATGAACGCATTATAACTTATATATTCAAATTAACTTATCTTTTAATTTAATATGTTTATGAATTACACATAACTAAGTTTCAAAACAATTTTAATTTCATAGGGGATTAGATATTAAGCTAACTTAGTTTGAAGGGTTAATAGGTTGTAGGACAAACGTATTTGATTATTCATCCATACAATTTAAATTCTCTTAGTAATATCTAAATTATAGTGTACTTACCGTCACAGGGGCGGTGAGGGATGGTTCTGGGGTAGGTAGTTTGCGAGGGAGACCAGGGGATGAACCGAGACTTTCAGTTCCATGCCTTTGCCAGGATAGGGTGCCACTATAACAAAAAAGAGGACAATCACTAACCTAATAATTATAATATACAAGTACAAGGGTTTTTAACTTTCGATGTTGAGTTTGAATCCAGAAAAAACCAAAGTAAAGGTTTTTTATGCATGGTCAAAATCGTGTTATTTATTGCTGTATTGAAAATAATCAAAAACAGGTTCATGCTCCGGGTTTTCTGTATTTATTATTTTATTTTATAATTAGCAGTTGGCTAAAAAAAAAATTATAATTATGCATGTTTTTCTACTTTACCAATTTTCATCATTGCTGTAGTTTGCTGTCAAAATAATAAGGCGTCTTGCAGATATTTAATATTCCACCAAAGTTTAGTTCTAGTCGTATTGATTATTTAAAACAAATTATTGTATTTTTAGTTAATATAGACACCACCGAAATACGTTTATACTGAATTGATTTTCTTTTTTTCCAATTTGACTTGATGATATAATTTTGATTTTTATTATTTAAATTTAATTTTTTTTTTACTCTTTCTCTCATTATGAAATTTGGTTCTTTTGATTTTATTTTTTTTATGTTCGTTTAATTAGTGCAATAAACACAATATCCTTTTTTATTATTTACCTTTTATGTATGCAACTCTTTATACATTTTTCTGTACTTTGACTTAAACAAACCTTACATTACAGCCTTTTTGCAGCAACTTTTTTGCATGCAATATAAATTGCACGAAAAAGTAAAAACCAGTCTTCTTAAGCTCGCATGACATGGAGCAATGCAACCTGCAAGAAATTGCAGCAAGTTCTTGCAAGGTCAAAGTATTGCCGCTGTTGTATCTTGCATTTTGTTTGACATTATGCAAGTCTCTTGCCATTGCAACATGGCTGCCAACCCCCCCACCCCCAAAAGCGGTTCCTATTGAACCGCTGCCGCCGCTGGCTTCATAAATTATTTTAAAGGACCGATACGGCGGTTCAATAGAATTTTCTAACCTCAAAAAATATTTTTTATTTGTCTTGAATATTTTGTCGATCTGTTAAAAAATGAAAATATCAAAACTAAGCAAAATAAATAAGAAGAAAGTAATCAGTGCATCACTGTCCATAATTATAGCTACTACTGCCTTACTTCTAGAGCCTGAGGGATATTTGGTAAACCAAAAGTAACTAGATTTCTCCCTAGAATTGCAACTCTCAAGCAACAGAAATCGCACCAAACCGATAAAGTTGCAATTGCAAGCTCTTGCAAAAGTCCATCAGCTGGGCTTTAACTGGGCATGCCTTTGATCAAGACAAATTACGTCTTGCATGGCGTTGCAGGTTGCATTGCTCCATGTCATGCCAGCTTTACATTTGAGCCTATTTGTTGCAAAAAATTAAATCGGAAAAGCGCACTATATTGGGTGGCGAAGAAAAAGACCTCTAAAGATTTTGCTTAAAATTTTTCATGTAATTGGGGTTTGGCTGTTAGATGTTTTATATGTATTTTGTACCAGAAATATATTGCATCTGTCAAGTTTCAGCTCAATCTGATTATTTAAGGGAAAGTTAAAAAACCCAGTGGGTGTAGACCCAATGGGGTCACTGTGGTCCAAAAATTCGCTCCGGTACACGGTGGTCGAGGTCTATGTGGCCTATTTCCCATGTATCTGTAAAGTTTCAACTCAATCCGACCATTTCAGAGAAAGTTGAAAAACGCAGTGAGTGTAGTTGAAAAGTCCAGTGGGTGTCGACCCAATAGGGTCACTATGACCCAAAAACTCGCCCCGTCCCACGTCGTCAAGTTCTGCGTAATCTTCTCCCTCTACATTAGCCATATTTCTTTTAGCTCAATCTGATTATTTCAGAGAAAGAAATAAAAACCCAGTGGGTGGACCCAACGGCAAACATGGCTAAGGTCTATGTGGCCTTCTCCCTACACGCCTGTCAAGTTTCAGCTCAATCAGAATGTCAGAAAAAATCGAAGAGCCCAAATCTTTCACTAAACCGGATAACGTCCTCGAAGACTTTTTTGACTATTGACATTACTACATTAATTTTAAGGTTGGAATTTTAAAACAAATAATTTTTTTAATTTACAGTCAGCCATTGTACAGAACCACCAACACAATAATTATGTTGTCAAAATCCTAAAATCACTAAAAATATGCAAAGTTGCGCATGAATAACCTTGAAAATTAGAAATATTTCTATATTTTTCCAGCCTGAAAGTTACAGTGAAAATAGGCCGAATTATTAATAATTTAATAGTAATACGAGATGTTTCCTTTAATCGTATTTTTTAAAAAATGGTGAATGCGCAATTGATGTGCAGTGCCACATAAAATTGCACATATCTCTTAAACCGTTAATTTTATCGAGTTGTCACAAGAAGACGTTTTTATTTTAAAGATGTTTGTGGAATTTAGCTGTCATATTTAGAAGTGATAGATAAAAAAAATGTGCCTCATTAACCATTGAATTTAGTCCGTACCTGACTTCACAAGGGTAGTACAGATTTGTTTATAACGCTATTAAGTGCGCATTTATGGTGTTTATAAATGGTTAATTTTTGATTTATTTCAAATAAGTAGTTTAATAATTATAAATAAAAAAACATTTTTAATTTTTAACTTTGGAGCCCTATAATTCGTTAACGAACGGCGTAAGGGACAAATTTTATATGAAGTACCATCATTAATTTTAGCCTCTCTATCATCTCCCAAGTTTTGGGTACGAACTTCTGGGACACTATGTATAGTTTAGTAGGTGTCAAAATTCAAATATCAATCATTTGTTATATTTTGTCATAGTCAAATTCTTTAATTCATTTTTTTTGTTAGATTATTCAATTTTTTAATTTATTCTACCCAAAGGGGAACAGAAAAGGAGAATGTAAGGGATCAGAGAAGAATCAATAATATTTTTCAATAAATAGGTGATATTCACGTTATAAAAGAAAACCTTCCTCATCTCCTAATCCTGTCTGTAATGTGAAGACTCTCAACACCGCGAGAGCACGAACTGCCCTTTCTTCTGAAAAGTGGCCGTTACGTCTCTAGAGAATTCAGCAAGGGAATACGTCCATTTTTCCAGAGCCTTGGCTAACGCTCAAGGCAGTAACCTTTACAGGCTTGTTATAGGTAAAATCAGAAAATTTACTTAACAAATAATTTTACAACCTGTAAGGTTATTATTAAAGTTTCACAACGAAAATAATTAAATTTTCACGACAAATTTTATCTTCTACAAAAGTTAATATGTTTCTTCCTTATTACATTTAACTTTTTTATACATAGTACCCTATATTTTATGTATTTACTTAATTTTAAGGCTCCTTCTTACAATTTTCAAAATGGAGTCCTGTTTATTTATTTTCTCACTAGCATTTTCTCTTTTTTTTTAAGAAAAGAAACGCAGTTTTGTACTCTTTAAGTGTGTAATGGAATTATGGGAAAATATTAATGTCAAGCGCTTTCGGCTGGTTAACCAGCCATCTTCAGGACAACTAAAATAAACATGGAGAAGTAAAATTAACAAAGTAATTAACAATATAGTAACAAATACTTGCAAGTCAAAATTTTTTTATATATAGAAGAGTAAAAAAGGGAAAACAAATCAAACTAAACATAGTGCTTAAAAGCCGCAAAAATGCAAACAACAATTAAGTAATACCCTATGGATAAAGTGAGGTTAAATTAATGATAGATGTAAAATAGAAAGATGAAGAAGAATGGTGTATTACAAGATAAGGAAGAGGAGAGGGAAAAAGAAGAAAATGACATTTGGATGTGACAGACAGTAGTAATAGATTATAGGAAAGAAGAATTAAGGATGGCAAGTAGAAGACAAAATAAAAATATAGTACTTAAAAATTAAAGTAACAAAATATCACAAGCTCCCGAGCGCTTCATTACCAAGTGTGTACACCCCACTTTTGGTTACCTTCATTATTTTTTTTTTAGATGAAAATGTTTTAAATCGACTTGCCATGATCTATCAACTTCATGGAATTTAACATTTGGACAAGAAAATTCTCCCAATGAGAAGATTTTATAATTAAAATTAAAATTTTATACATTATATCCTTTTTTTTTTAATTTCTAACCAGGTAATCTAAATTGTAGAATATTAACTATGACTTGATTTAAATTGATTTTTCTTAATTTCTTTATTGCATTATTTTGTGATAAAAATTAAAATTAAAAATTTTCTTAAATGATAAAATCAAAATAACGCTATGATAAATAAAAATCATTTTAATACATATACATTTCTAATGAGTAAATATGTTCTAGCAATTTTCAAAGCGATTTATTTTATATGAATAAAGGGTGCACATATCTAAAGGTACATACATCATGTTTAATTTTCTGTTCATACCTAGGAAAATGGAGTGCAAATATATGTATTCTAAGTGCAGTTCAAATATAGGAATGTACATATATATCATGAAAGCTCTATGACGGCATCACTCTTTCAGTGTAATGGTAACATTAGGGAATGGGAAATTAAATTAGGTGAATTTTGAGGTAAGTTCGTAATTCTCGTATCTAAACGCCAGCCAACCATTGCACTGGTAGTTTTGGAAATTCTATATAAAAAAATAATATACAGAGTGGGGTATCCCCTATGGCACGGAATTTAGTGCCTAAACTATAACAATTTAAAAAAATATTTTTATTTGCATAGTGTAATGTTTTACAAAATGTTTAGGAATGGGTTCTACTATAAAAAAATGGACTTTACAATTTTAAATAAAAATAAAATAAAAAAAAATTAGTTCTCCACTCTCTTCTGTTACTCCTACGGTTACTTGAAATTTATCTTCTCATTTGATAACTTCCTCATTTTTCTATTTTAGTTTTATTACTTTTGTTCCCTTTAATTCAATGAATTTTAAACTTATAATATGCTGGTGTTAATGCAGCAACAATTGAAAGAAGTTAAAAAATTAGAGACATGCGCATTACGTTCGATCATATGTCATATATATCCATTCTAATTTTTGAAATTGAGTGAAGAAAAACGGGAAATATATAAATATTATATAAAAGAGTAAAAAATATAAAACAAAACGTAACCCTTATCTTATAAAAAGAAATCAGCGGTGCATCTTTTGATTCTTTTGGGCGGCAGATATTTGACAATTTGACGCATGCGCTGTTTCGAATTATCAAAGAAATTAATTTCTTAATTGAATGTTGGCCATCTTTCTTAGTTTTAATTTTAATTGCTTAGTTTCCTGCATGAACACCCCCATTACATCACATGGTTTTATAATCATAATTTTAGTTTAAAATAATTAATAAGTTTTAATTTTTGCATGCTTGAATCCACCTTTAATCTCTTTTTAGTTATTTTTCTTCGAATTTTTAAAAAAAATTAATAATAAATCCTTTTTTTTTTTGGTTATACATTTTTATTTTTTACTTAAATTCCATTTTTTAATATGATAAAATATTTAATACACCTATTTTTTTTTATCTATTCTGACAATCAAAAATTGTTAACAGATTTTTCTCTCTTGTCTATTTTTTCTTTGTTCCCCCAAATAAACTTCTTATTTGATTAATTTCAAATATATTTTTTTTTTAATAATAATTTGTGTCTAACATTTATCATTTATTTATTCTAAACTAAATTTTTGTTTAAATTTCCAGTATTATATTATAATAATAATAACAATACGATGAGTTTTCTTTATGTACCACAATTGTTGATTTGGCATCCTTTCATATTTTATATACCAATAACGTACCAAACTTTTTTAACAATAAACTATGCATAAAATTCAAAAAAACAAACATAAAAATTATTTATAATATCAAACCTTTTTTAACAATTAAATAACAATTAACTTAATAAAAAAAACTCATACAGAGTATTTCATTATAATATATAGGTCAATGCTACATTTTATAAATGTACATAAATATACAGGGTGGTTCAAAAAAATTGACATATCAAAGTTATATATTTTTAAATGGAACACCCTGTATATCATCACATTTTAGAATTTTAAGTAAAAAATAATGTCTACAAAATGCTCGTGTATTATAGCATTAAATTATCGCATATATGCAATAAGTTTCATTTAAAAAAAAATTGACCAAAGCAAAATATTTGTAAATGGAACACCCTGTATATCATCACTTGGTTGACGAAATTTTGTTGAGTCAGAAAAACCACAAGAAAATGCGTTTTTTGCCCAAAATGGAAAACACGTTTTTTTATCATATTTGTAAAAAAAATATATGCGTGGAGCATTCCAAACAGACTTGCCCGGATTGTGTTCAGAATTAACTTTTTATTTTTTTGTGAAACTTATTGTATTTTTAGGTATGTCTTTTACAACACCCTGTATGTAAAAACCTGATTTTTTTTGTGTTATTTGATATGAAAAATAAAACACATTATGTCCTAATTATACCGGGTGGCCAATGTACGCCCCCAATATTTTGGGTGCTTTTGATTTTGAACCGGAAGTGACATTTTAAGGATAAAATTGTGGACTTGAGAGTAGGGAGGGACTACAAAGTTGATTTTTTTGATTTTTTTATTACAGCCTCTGCCTTGGCACAAGTTTACAATTCTTTTTAATTTTTGAAAAAATTCAGTTTTTTATCCCTTTTTCAGTAAGGTTCGAATTATTTTATTATCTCTTATATTTTTCTGGTTATGCCATATAAAAATTTTTTATAAACTATTTTTGAAAATATTTTTAACAAATCTTATTTTTTGACCTTTTTAGGTCAAAACTGCCCGAAAAAACCGACCGACAGACTCAGCGAACTATAAATTTCTACGTTTTATATCTTTAAACCTCAAAAACTAAAAAACTATCGACGTTACCAAAATGGGCTTGACGTAGTGTAAAAGACAATATTAAATACTACCTGTTTGCTTTTTTTCAATATTTTACGCAAAAAACTATGGACTTGAGAGGAGGGAGAGACTATAAAGTTGATTTTTCTGAATTTTTTCTATTATAGTCGCTCCCTTGGCACAAGTTTGCATATTTTTTTCATATTTTTGAAAAAATTCACACATATAATTTTCAACAGTTTTTTCAGATTTTAAAATTCCGAAAAATAAGTGGGATACAAACAATTTTTTAATTTATTCAAAATGGAGACATCAGATAATGCGCTTGCGCTGTAAGAAAATTACCAAGTAGGTTATGGAAACTATTAGTAAAATTGTAAACTTGTTTGTAGAAAATAAAGTAGTTATTTGAATTACTGATAGGTACCAGTATTTTTAGGTTTTTTTCCAAAAAACGGAATTTCATTTTCATTTTCGTAGGGGTCCTATCGATTTTTTTTAATGGAACTGTGCTATTTTTTTTTTGTTACATAGTTTATAAATTATTATTTCTGATTAATAAAAAAAATAGAACAGTTCCATTCAAAAAAATCTGATGTAGCCATTTTTGGATAAAAAATTACACCGTCACACAAAAAAGTATGAAAAAATTGACTTTTTTGTAAATCTGGCAACAATGGCAAAATTTTAAAAAATTTTAATAATGCGAAAATAAACTATAGTGTATACAAAATATATGTGTAAAACTTTATTGTCATTTTGTTTAGTAATAGCGTCATCACTCATAGCAACTGCCACTTAAGGGATGTCCGATTGACTCCAAAATCAGATCTAATCTAAGGTATCAGAATCTTGTATGCAAAATTTCATTTTTTTTATTTCAGTAGTTTTTGAGTTATTGTTACTACAACATCCATCCTAACACACACTAACACACACACAGACATCATCAGGAAAATATCAAAATCGTATTCTAGGGACCCTAAAACGTGTTTATCCATTGAAAACTCACCACCCAACTTTTAGCATGATTACTATACCTCTCTTATCTGAATGGCGAGAGGTAAAAATCAATATAAAATTATTCGTATCTCACTAATTTTTAGTATTTTTTAAAACTGATAAAACGTTTTTTTAACTTAACAAAACATTTCTTTCATTCAATCAAACATTTGTTTCACCAAATAAAACAGTTTTTTCATTTTAAAACTTATTTTTCATTTCAATGTATTTTTTTCAATGAAGAAAAAAACTTTTTTTTCATTCAACATAACCTCTTTTTCGTTCAACAAAACGTTTTTATTCAATAAAGCATTTTTTCATTCAACAAAACATTTCTTTCATTCTACAAAGTATTTCTTTGATTCAACAAAATATTTTTTTAAATCAAGGAAATATAGTAAATACAGTAATTCTTAGATTTCAATAGCGCTAATATTCAACGAATGTACTCTAACTAAATCAAGTCTCAAGTTTCTTATTTCCTTTTAGCGACTTTTAAATTAATACTCTATCCAAACGGTCCGTAATTGCAACTACTTAAAATTCTTATCCATTATCTTATCAATTTATTTCGCTTGGTTTTCCCTATTTATTGTGTACCATTTTGCATTCCTGCTAAGCAGTTGGTGACATTGGGCCATATTTATTATCGCCGCTTTGCATATTAATCCTCCGTTGTCCTTTTGACGTAGACGAGAGCTGTCCCTGATATAATTTATACATATTCCCCATTTTATTTTTTTTGTTTTTCGAAAAAGATTTATTTCATCAAGTTACACTATTTTAGCTACATAAATGCCAGTAAATAAAAACCTATGACATTATTACGAAATCCTGCTTTGTCTAAAAATAATACTCTTCCTGATTATTATTATTTTTACTGTTACAACTGATTAAAAACGATTAATATTAATGAAAAATTAACCAGAATTTACAATCACATTAATATAATAAATATTTAATACCATATTCAAACTCTTTATTATTTTATAACAACGTTTTTTAAACGGCTAATACGCTAAAAAAGCATGATCTAAACATAGATTTATATTTCCTGGTGTTTGAGGCACATTGTGTTTGTTTCTCTTATAATATTTTCTATCCTCGTCTCGCTTCCCAAGAAGCGAAAACAAATTGGTTATGTACAATCTCTTAAATAATATACGCGTGTCAAGTTTTATTGCTATGTGTCTTGTCTCTGTTCAACCAGCTTTCTTAAAGTAAGAGTAAATAGATCAGCTATATTGCATCTCGTTCACCCTTGACCAAGTTCAAATGTCAAAAGGACAGTTGGAACTTTCTCGTGCTCGGTATAACATCCTTTTTCGCGTTAAGACTTGTTCATGTTTTCAGATCTCGTAGAGATCAGTCGATTATAACATGTAAAAGTTATTGGTTAAAAATGCCGGTTAAGACCGCGCATTTTTTATTAAATCATCCAGCAAAGATTTTCCAAGATTTCACAAAATATTATAATTAGTTATACAGTGAATAGTGAGTGACAACAGTTAATTTGATCAGTGTTAAAGTGTTTTAAAAATAATATAACAGTTTGAATCGACAGTTGTTTGGTCCTTCGATCTTTAGTCGATTTTAACACGTCGACTGTGATAGTAACTTCTTCAAACATTTATCGATTCTTAATCATATTTTTCCAATAAGTAACCAAACTAATTGATACTTAATAAAGAATAATAAAAATAGATGTCATACCACAAAAATTTAATTAAGTGACAAATAGTCAAGGAAGCAACATGTTTCGATCTAAAAGACCATCATCAGGCCTATAAACAAATATTGTTGTTGAGATAACATCTAGTGAAAATTCAATAAAATTATTACTTACAAGTTATATTTTCATCCAATTGTTACTTATTGATACTTTTTGCAACTATGAGACTTATGCATATACAGAGTGAAATACTAACTAAATATTTTTTTAAATCCACTTTGTTGAAATAATAATTATTTTATTGGATTAAATAATCTAAAAAATAAATTTGTAAATTCAACAGAAACAATTAAAAATTTAATGGCTTATAAATGAGACCTCATTTTTATACAACCCCAGAATAAAAACGTGCTATGAATTTTTATCCTATTGATTTTATAAAGACTTCTTTGTTAATTTTCCACTTTATTAATTATTAGAGAAGAGTATTTAGAAATCTTCTTTTAATTAATTCCCCTTTTTTAATTAACGGCAGTGTCGTAGATATTAAAACCGAGCAAAAAACATTAGAAACCATAAAATTCCTAATAGTATTTGGAAGATAAACATTAGGGATAAAATTAAGGTAATATCAGCAATTATGGACTAATGTAAACAATTTAGAAAGGTTTTACTTTCCGGAAAATGTAATTCGTTTATTTGTTATTTTTTTTTTTCGTCAAAGAATTTTTTTTTTTTAGATTCATTATTGTCTGTAATAAATATTAAAAGATATTCGAGATTTTTAATAACCGGCCCAGAATTGCTCTGAAGTTTTATATAATTCATGAACTATTACAGTGAAGTATAATTTACCTTCCAAAAATAATGAATTTTGTTCACGATCCCATTTAAATATAAATATAAAAGTGTAGTCAAAGTCATTTTAAATTTTCTGACAGCAGTTATTAGTAAATATTTATACAGGGTGTATCACGACTATCTTTAAATTGAAAACTGCTTATACAATATTTGTGGCACATCTAAATAAAATATTTTTAACTTTCAACCTAACAACTTTGTTATTTTAAATGGAACATCCTGTATTTATTTACATTTTTAGATTCGTCCTGAGAATCTGATTTCAAAAATCTATTATACTTATATTATAAAATCGTATAAAACGGCTTACTTGTCCCTATCTTAACTTTTTAAGTTCTCCTTGGTGACATAAGAATAAAATGTATACAGGGTGATCAATGTTTACGTACTTTTTATTAGTACTTCAAAAATTAAGATAGGGACCTGGTAGCCGTTTTATCCGATTTTATGTCGTTTGGCCGAAGCAAATCAAATTTTCAATTATCTATAACTATTTAGTTTACAATATAGTTGTAAAAGGTTTTTCAAATCAGCTTCTCAAAGCAAATTTAAAAATGTAAAGAAGTACGGGAAATTTCATTTAAAATAACAAAGTTGGTCGTTACGTTTGGAACACCCTGTATAGACCGAAAGTTGAAAATATTTTATTTAGATATGGCATAACAACAAACCCTTGTATACAAATTTTCATAAATATCGTGTAAGCAGTTTTCAATATATAAATAGTTTTAACTTGTAGTGACACACCCTGTATTTTTCAGGTTTTAAACTGACAAAACTGTTGTCATTAAATGACACATTTTATATAGGACTTAATTTATCGAATAAAAAAAACGCGTTCTGTTGAATGAAAAAAAAAACAAATGTTGAATGAAAAAAATCATTTCGTTGAAGGAAAAAATCATTTGTTGGATGAAAAAAATGATTTGTTCAATGAAAAAAAAATATTTGTAGAATAAAAATGTTTACTTGATTTAAAAAAAGTGGTTTTTTGAATAAAATAAATGCTTTATTTAATAAAAACAGTGTTTCGTTGCAGGAAAAAAATGTTTAGTTGAAAGAAAAAAAAAAGTTTTAAAATAAAAAAAATGTTTAATTTGATGAAATAAATGTTTGGTTTTCTGATTTTAAATAATGTGGTTGTTTGAATGAAAGAAATGCTTTATTGGATAAAAACATTGTTTTGTTAAAGGAAAAAATAGGTTTTATTGAATAAAAAATTAGATTTTAGATGAAAAAAAAATCTTAATCATTTTTACTGTAGTTTACGACAAAAAAATATTTTTAGCCATCTAAGATTTTTAATTCATATGATATTAGGCTATAACGCAAACACAAATAAAAATAAAAATTTTATTAATAAAATAAACAAATGTCAGGAATTAAAAAACCTATCAACTTAATATAAATAATTACGAGTAACAATGCCTAAACAAAATAAAAAAAAATTAAAAAACTCAGTGTTTGAAAAAAAAAAAAAAAATCAGATTTAAAAATGAAAAAAAAATCTTATATATTTAGGAGTTGCATATCAAAATATTTATTACATAACCTTAAACTATTTCAAACAAAAATTTATCTGATAAAGACTTACTTACCTCTACGTTATTTGATTAGGTTGAAAATTCACTTGAAATGATAGGAATTCAAAAGAAAGTGCTTATTTACGTTTAAATAATACGACCAATCAATAATAAAAAAATTTCTACTTGTAGGAGATAAATTTATCTTCCCTACTCGAATACAGCATAAATAATGACATTCCCCCCCGCTAAAAATTTTTAATTATATTTTACAACTTATATAATTTTATTGCAATAACCATTTTATAATGATCTTTATATTATATACATAATATACGATTTCAACTTATAATAAAATCAAACGACGTAGGCGAATGTCAGACAGTTTTTTTTTGCTTTATTTTAAAGAAAATTTATAACACAAACGTGAATATATGACAACATTAGCATAAGAGAAACAGTCGCTTGAATCGAATAAGGGTTGAAATACATGTCAAGCCCGACGTGTGTATAACAATTCACAACTCTAAACGATATGCGCAGAGCCGTTCACTGTGAAATGGGATATATTTACGACACAGATAAATGCTGCTACTGTTTATGACCATTGGCACAAATCATGTTAACCATTTCGTTCAGACATGTGGTTGGGAAAGGAAGAGCTGCTGACGGATTCGATGTGTTAATAATCAATATTATCCCGAATTTAAACTGTTTTTTTTACATAAAACATGATGTAAATGAGATAATAACCGGTTTATCTTAAATTTTATTTGCGTGTCTCACCTGTTGGATTTCGATAGGTAAATTTTTTATTTTAACCTAATGATCAAAAGAGCTTAGTAGAAAAAAGCAAATCAAATTGAAGGTAGTGGTTGATCTTAAAAGACCTGGAAAATAGATTTGACAGACACAATAATGCTGTAAAAAACAGGAATCTGGAATAAAAAATCTGATGTGGCCACCACATGACCTCTCGCCATGTTTGAATCAAAAATTTACACGGTGGCACAAAAAAGTATGAAAAAAATTTACTTTTTTGTAAATCTGGCAGCAATGGCAAAAGTTTCTAAAATTTTAATGGGATGAAAATAAACTATATGGTATACAAAATATATGTGTAAAACTTTATTGCCGTTTTGTATAATAATGGCGTCATCACCCATAGCAAGTGCCTCTTCCGGTTGTCCGATTGACACCAAAATCTAATCAGATCTAATCTAGGGTATAAGAATCGTGTATGCAAAATTTCAAATTTTTTCATTCAGTAGTTTTTGAGTTATCGTTACTACAACATCCATCCAAACACACACACACACACACTAACACACTAACACACTAACACACACACACACTAACACACACACACACAGACATCATCGCGAAAATATTCAAATCGTATTCTAGGGACCCTAAAACGTGTTTATCCATTGAAAACTCACTACCCAATTTTTAGCATGATTCCTATACCTCTCTTATCTGAAGGGCGAGAGGTAAAAATGTAAAGAAAATAAGAGACGTTTAGGAGGGATAATAGTATTAAAAACATGATAGGCTAGAATCTGAACAAAGAAGTAACTGTTTTAAGTTAAGGACTGGTTCGTAGTTTGTAATTTTGTATTTTTCTTATCTTCACTGTTTTTAGATACAAAAGCCAAGTTCGAAGGACCAGCTACCGAAGCAACAAAATATCAATGTAATAAATAGTTAACATTAAATAAAACTTGACAATTTCGTTATACAGAAAAAGAAATAATGTTTATTAATAACCTATCCTGCTTCAACCCGAACAAAGGATTTCAAAACAGATATAGATAATTGCATAAATTATAAATTTATTGTGTAAATGTTCAGGCATTAGTGAGATATAGCATTTTTTATGTTAGATAGAGCTATTCTTGAGCATTCGCAATTTTTAAGGTCACTCGCGATTCATTATATTTTGAACGAAATACAAAAGTTGGTATTCTTGACCACTCGCGTTAAAATCGACTGCTCGTGAAAAACAACGAATGACATTTGGCATAATAAATTTGTTCAATCGTTCGAGAAAAAATCTACGCAACAACGTTCGTTATAGTTTGTTTTGGATTATTTGGATTTCGCTTCAATTAACCTTACTGTTTATTCTACATTTGTAAAAAAAAACTATAATGGATGATTTACAACATATAGTAAACAATGAAAATCTTGAAGATGCTGAAGAACCACCACAGCCTCATAATAGGTTTAATAATATTAACCTATTTGATGCATTGAGTGAACATCATTTTATTCAGGTGTTCCGATTATCAAAGGACTTAGTAAGATATCTCATTAATTTGTTGACGCCTTACATGAGGCCTCAAAACAGAATTACGGATTTATCCATCTCAACTAGAGTGAGTTTAAATATGATATTTTTTCAATGTTAATAATAAATAGAATCCTTTTAGGTTTTTGCTTAAGGAGGGTTCCAAAGGGATATCGCTAGAAATTTATTTATGTCAGTTTTCCAACCATCAGCATCAAGGTGTATACAAGAGGTAACATTTGCATTAAACGAAGATGTCATTTTTAATCAGTGGGTGAGATTTCCAAGAAATTTCGAAGAACTCAATGCAGTAAGGCAAAAGTAAATTTATACTAGATATTTTATAACTAGAGTAGCGTTTATAGGTGTAATAAAAATTTATAGGTTTTACGAAGACCATAATTTTCCTGGTGTAATAGGCTGTATTGATTGCACTCATATTGCAATACATATATATAAATCGAAAACGATATCATTCTATAAATGTTCAACTGATTTGTGATAGCAGACTGAAAATCATAAATGTGCTTGCATGTTACCCAGGAAGCACACACGATGCATACATTTGGAGAAATTCAAATGTCTTACAACTTGTGAGAAACTTACATACCTAAGGACATGTTGGGTATTACTTGTTGGGTGATAGTGGTTATCCTCTAAGAACTTGGCTGCTCATACCATTGGATAATGAACTCCAGTAACACATTTTTCTGTTCTTCTGTTACATATGACTTTTTTTTCAAGTCTTCATTGAGGGCCATTATGAGATTTAAAAAAAACTATTTAATAAACAATTTACAACTGAAACGTGTGGTGTAGGTGTACAAAGTTTAAAAAATCTAAAAAAAAAAGTTAAAAACTCAGATAACTCTTCTTTCTTTATATTAAATTCATGCAGCCACCAACATATTATAGAAGGGTGTGCAGCTACACTACAGTTTTAAGAATTGCACTGTTGCCAAACCAAAGCTTGCCTTTGATCGCGAAGGGTAGTTAAGAACGGTCAATAATACCAACTTCATCAAGTAGTCGCAAATAGACCATTCGTGAAAATGGGTATTGACTTGATCAAGCAATCCGATTTATCCGGCAATTGTTTACAAAAGAGATCGATTGTTACTAGGCGTGAGTCGTTCATGAACGATTCGTTCTTTTTGAACGAATCATTGCAAAGAATTAAAAGAATCAATTCACTATCTAGGCTGAATTGATTCAATGATTCACTGGAACTAGAATACTTAAAACTCGAAGTCTCACTACTGGAATCGGATTCGACAGTGGAGTCGAAGTCGAAAGTCAAGTCGAACTAGTCGGAGCCGTATGTAAGTCACAAACCACCTTGGCTCTAGTCAAGTCAGAAATTAAACGAGCCTCTGAGTGATTGTGAGTATGACGTCTGGTACCGGGCCAGGACAGATAATTTTTATTGTATTATGTAAACAATTTTCTACGTGTTGTGCATGATTTAAATCGAAGAACGATGAATCCTACCATGTTCGTTTGTGTCAATCTCTTTTGTGCATGTGCAAGTGAATCATTTAGGAAGAATCAAAAAGAACGAATCATTTTGAGGAACGGAATAAAAAGATTCGCTTCACTAAAAAGAATCGAACCTCCCATGTCTAATTGTTACATCATTACATGTTTTATTTAAGATGTTTCGCAATGGTTCGGGACAAGCCGGATACGCCTATTAAGATTTATCGGATAAAACGACTTATTATTAAGTAGTAATGTGATAATTTGAATGAAAAATAATCGATAATCCGATTATTGAAATACTCGATATCATCCGAGAAATACTCGTATCATCCGAATATCGAATATTGTTCTGAAGAATCCGAATTAAAAATAACCGATTTGTAAAATCTATGAGCTACTGATTTCATTAGGTTTAATCCTGATTGGCACTTTAACCGAAGAGATTGGATGTGAGGCTCCCACGAGAGTTTTTGGTCTAAAACCATACCAAGGAATCTGATGTTGTCTTCGTATCGTATTGGTTGGCCATAGAGCATAAACGGAGTAAATTGGTTTATATATTTTTTTGAAAATATAATTGCCTTGGTTTTTGTTGTCGAAAATCGTAAGCCACTTTGTTGAGACCATGTTTCGATGTTATTTAGAGCTTCTTGGAGAAGGTAATGTATTCTATTGATGTTTTTCCCACTAATAAAAAAGACAAGATCATCAGCGTATAGTCTTGCTTTCACTGGGTTTTTACAGTATTGAATGATTTTATTGATGGCTAGAAAAAGAATTACAATTAAATTAGAGCCTTGTGGAATACCATTTACTTGTTATCTCAGAGTTGATAATGTTCCATCAAATCGGACTTGGAATACACGCCGATTAAGGACATTCTGGATGAGTTTGGCAATGTTACCATTAATCGACCATTGTTGCAAAGTTTTTAGAACGTCATACCGCCAAACCGTATCATATGCTTTACTTATGTCGAAGAATATAGCTATGCATGTTTATTGAGATGCGAATGCTTCATTTATCTCTGACTCTATTGCTATTAGGTTGTCTAGGGTTGATCTTTGTTTACGGAAGCCGCTTTGTTAAGGTATAAATAATTTTTGTTGTTCCAGGAACCACATTAATCTATTGCTTATCATTTTTTCAAGAATTTTACACATTGCACAGGTAAGGGAAATGGGTCTGTAGGAATCAGAAATGGATTTTGGTTTACTTTGTTTATGGATAGGGATAATAATGTACACGCACGCGACTAAGATTTATAGAATAACCGAACGAAAACGAACACAGAAGTGATGAGTATGAGTGACTCGAATAGAAATCGGCTTTCAGCCGAGTCGGACCGAATCGGATGGAGGGGAAGCGAGTTGTCTGTGGAGTATTCAAGTGATATTTAATTCGGATGATCATTCGATTATTGAAATCACTTGATTGTCATTAATCCGATTATTGAAATAATCCGATTATGAACATCACTATGATTAAGTAGCGATACTTATTGACTTTACAATGTCCGTCCGTCCGTCTGTCAAAGCGATAACTCGAGAATTGTTTCGAATTTTGGAATTCGTTTTCAGCAATCGATAGCTGATCACAATAGCTCAGCCATCTACTATTTTCAGTGACCTAAGTCAACTGCAACCGTCTGTCTGTCCGTTTGTACGTCTTTCCGTGTATCTTAGGGATAACTCTAGAACGGTTTAGAATTTTGCATTTCTGTTTTCAGAAATCGATTGCTGGTTAGCTGATTTATTTACTTTACAATGTGTGTCTGTCTGTCTATCTGTCACAGCGATAACTCGAGAACGGTTTCGAATTTCTACAGAATCTTAAGGAGAGGAAATGCGTGCTTATGTTGCTCCTTACACCAAGCTGTTAACGCCGTATAAATTTTTATTTTGTGGTGAATAACATCAATTAAGAAAAGTTTTTTCATAATCCAAATTAATTTATTTAAATTCCTACTCACTTTCTTATTTTTATCTTTAGTCATATGATAGAAATTAAGGTGCGAATATGTGTTGATCTACGCCTTTCTTCTATGTTATTATCATATGATAAAACCTATGCGAAATTTATAAATAGTCGATAGAAAATTCAGTATTAGCACGTGTTTGAACTTGATCAAAAATTATTCCTGGCTTTATTCCATTCCGTTAGTTTCAGTGAAACGCCCACCACTGGTCTAATGAATAACGAAAGAAAAATCAATAATCCTGTTGTAAACGAAGCGGACACTTTGTAAAGTTTTGAAATCAACGCGTTATCAAACTTGCATAATGTTGTTAATTTATTATAACTAAAGTCAGCTATAGCGGTAACTGAAATATAAATGGAATTTCAATTATTGTTTTTTTAGTTTTTCATCATTAAAAATGAAACACAAATATCATATGTAAAAAAAACTGATTTTGTAATCTTATTACAATTAGATTAACGAATTTAATAAGATCTGTAAAATGTAATCTGATTTTGCATATTCTGAAATTGCATCTGATGCATTTCCTTAACTCTAGGGAAATTGGTGATGGTGATGTAAAATGTGAAATTTTCTCAATTACATTTTGCTCCTGAATTTGAAATTAGTTTTTCTAATATATATATTAAATATGTAAATCTGATGTTTACAGTTTCAAGATTTTTAAAAAACGAAAATAAATTTCATATACATGTAAATAATTAACAGAAACGAAAAAAAAAAAAAACAAAAAAGAGAAAGGAATCAACGGAAATAAGAAATTAAAATTAAAAAAGAAAAATGCTAAATGTAATATTCAGCATTATTTTTACGGAGGAAACAGACGAGATAATGTAGATAATGACAAAAAAGTAAAAAATGATCAAAAATGCATTAATAAAATTTATTTAAAAAACGAAAAAAAAATCAAATTTTTTATCAAAACAAATCAGAAAAAACAAACCAAAAATAGAAAAATGAGAAAAAAACGAGAAAAAAATAGAAGAATCGAAAAAATCTGAGAAAATAAGAAAAAAAAATACGAAATATTTTAAAAATCAGAGAATGTTGAAAAAAAATGAAAAATAATTGTAAAGTACGGACAAAACGGAAAAATCAAAAATTTTTAAGAAACCAACAAAAAAATCGGAAAAAATGGCAAAAAACGCTAAAAATCACAAAAAACGAAAAAATCACACAAAACTAAAAATCCGAAAGAATTGAAATAAATCGAAAAAAATCAGAGGAATAAGAAAAAAAATCTGAAAACAAAAGAAAGAAAAAGATTAAAAAAAAACAAGAAAAAAAAAACGGGAAAAAACGAGAAAAAAACTAGAAAAAAAACAAAAAACAGAAAAATGAGAAAAAAAACGAGAACAAATTAGAATAATCGAAAAATTGGGAAAATCAGAAAATATTGGAAAAAAAGAAAAATAAACTTCTAAAATACGGAAAAAACGGAAAAATCAAAAAATTTAATAAAAAAACAACAAAAAATACGGAAAAAATTGCAAAAAATGAAAAAAAAATTTGAAAAAATTGAAAAACGGCAAAAATTTGGAAATAAAAACAAGAAACAACCAATAAAATCGTAAAAACATTACAAAATTCGAAAGAATTGAAATAATTCGAAAAAAATCAGAGGAATAAGAAAAAAAATAAGAAAAAATCTGAAAACAAAAGAAAAAAAACACAAGGAGAAAGAATCGGAAAAAAACAAGAAAAAAAACGGAAAGAAAAATTAGAAAAAAACAAAAAAATTAGAAAAAATTACAGAAATTACAAAAAAATCGAAGAAACCTGAGAAACAAGAAAACAATGAGAAAAAAACAGAAAAGAAAGAAATAGAAAAAAAAACAAAAAATGAAAAAAAACGAGAAATAAGGAAAAACCAAAAAAAAATCGCTATAATTTTTACAAATACTTTGTTAACACATATAATAATTTTGGATCCTTTTCGGCTATGCTATTTACTTTTTTCATTTATTTTATAGTTATTGATAAAACGAAATTACAAAAAAATTTAAAAATATGCTTTATTTTGGCTATAATAATTACAATTTTAAATTTTAAGAAACTAAAATACATTTTAAATTTAGAATTTGATATTATTTTTTGAATGGTGAAAATCCCATTTCAATAACTTTAATATTTTAGAAGTTATTCAATTTAGTTTAAAATCGTAATATAAGTTTAAAAAATTCCACAATTTTTGTAATAAAATTTTGAAAAAAATTATAATTATAAAATAAGTTATTACAAATTTGACGATATTTTTTTCAAATTTTTAATATTAAAATTTAACTAAAAAATAATAATTTAATAAAGTTAAAAATTGTTTAAAAATTAAAATAAAAGCTAGCGGCGAAACTATGCGGAGCTCAAAAAAAAAGTAAAGACAAAATTTGTAAAAAATTTTATGTTCTACAATTTTGATTTTATATAATTTTTCATAAAAATCAATAATTTTGTCTCAAAATCTAAAAGAGTCGCAAATGTCTATATTAATTTCTTTTCACGCACTCTAGCGGCGAAACTATGAGGAATTTAAAAAAACGGTAATGACAAAATGTGTAGAAAATTTTATGTTCTACAACTATCATATCCTGTAATTTTTCATAAAAATGCATTATTTTGGTTATTTAAGAAAAATATGAAATAAAATTACTTTTGGATAAATCTGGCAACAATGGCAAACGTTTTTGAAAATTTTAATTATTCGAAATTAAACTATAACGTATAAAAAATATATGGGTAAAACTTTATTGCCATCTTGTTTAGTAATGACGTCATCACTTATAGCAACTGTCACTTCCGGTTGTCCGATTAACTCCAAAATCTATACAGGTCGTCTCCTTGCTACCCTAAATATGTATATAAAATTTCATTTAAATCGGTTCAGCCGTTTAGACGCTATCGTGTTCACACACACAGACACACACACCCACACACACACACAGACAGACATCATGCTAAAAATGGTATAAATGGATTCAGGTGACCTCAAAACGTAAAGATCCGTTAAAATGTGGGTATGGTCAAAATATCATTATCGCAATACTTTCCTTCTATACAACTCTGTTGTCCGGAAGGTAAAAAAGGAAGTCAGTCAAGAAAAAGTCTTTAGACTTTACTTTTAGCTGTCGGCACTCTGCCGACAGTTTGAATAACAGACCCTAGTGACATGTCTTCGTTATTTTAGTGTTTAGTCTGGTAAGAATATTTATTTGTATATATTAGTTAGATATTTATTTGAACATTTGGTTTGCTATATTATTGTTGTTATCTGTTTTATTATTAATTATATATTTATTGCTCCCCATGCTTATTGTGACAATAGTAAAAAAAAAACCTTCTCGAGCGCGTCAGATTAAGGTAGGGTGAGTTAATTACATCCTAAACAGTGTACATTTCAATAATCTAACGATTTCAGTGTGACGTAATGAAGTGGGGGTGATACAAATTTGTAAAAAAAAATTCACCTTGAAATACTCGAGCTCGGTTAATTTTTTTTTCATTTCGAAGGAAATAATTTAATGATCACGAAAAAAATATAATCTGCCGATTTCCTCAAGCCGGAGTACTTAACATTATCAATAAAGTGTGGTGTGTGCAGCTGCTGAGAATTATGTATTTCCCACTCCGCGCCGCTTTTTTTTCTCACTCTTTTCTATTTCTCACTCTTTGGCATCGTCCCTACACTACTTTCTGTCGCCATGATGGGATAGTTGATCACAAGAACGCGTTCGTGTTCGTATCTTAGAGTAAATATGTATAGAGAGGGTATTCTATCCTTTTAGACTTCTTAGCCCTAAAGTGCAGAGAAATCTTATAATACGGCTCTGTGAAATTTTTTTTAATTTAAGTTTTTAGTTTCGCTTGTTCTGAAATCTAAAATTTAATCATCAGATATCAATTTTTTTTTAGTAGGATACGAGGTTTGTCAATAGATATGAATTTTATTCAAGGGTGAAGTACTTTTAAATTTGAACGAAAAATGTTATTTAAAAAAGTTTATTAACTAAGTTTATTTGCATTGAAAAAATGTGTTTATTTTTGAAATGTATTTCTTGGTACAATAACAATGCAAATTCTACTGTAACGTGTTTAAAGTGCAAAATTGTTAGAAAATATTAAGAAACGAGAAGGTTATTATGACTTTTTTATCACAATAGAAACGATATTATATGTATAAGTACCAAACCTATTTTTGCAATGTAAATGGATGTATTTGCATATTTCAACTTAGTTTTTAGTTTTGATCAACTTTTTTAAATAACATTTTTCGATGTTATCAAATTTAAAGGTACTTTACTCTTGAGTGAAATTCATATTTTTTGACAAACCTCGCATACTACTGGAAAAAATTGATATCTGATGATTGTATTTTAGATTTCAGAAAAAGCAAAACTTTTTTTCAAGAATGACATTTTTCGCTAAAACTAAAATTAATTTTTTTTTTAAATTATCAGGTATTAATGGTCAGCACGTCTAGGACATTAATCGAGTATTTCAAAAGGACGATTTTTTTCTACATTTTTTAAAAATCACCGATATTTTGCGTTACGTCCAAATCGTCAAAATATTAAATGGAGACTTTCCTTGGGTATACTTGCCACCCCCTTAAAATATCTGAGATGCTCGTTTAGTTTTTTTTGCTCTATTTTCAACCCTTCCCTATACAGCCACCCTCATCGTGTAAACCGTCAGATTAAACAACCTCCATTATTAAAGATACGTTGGGCATACATAATTTGATGTCTGACGCGCTCGGATATTTCCATGTAACGTTTTTTTTTTACATTTTTGAAATTATTTAGACGCTACCCCCACCGATGAACTGGCATACATTATATAATATTTTTTTCTTTTTATCATCTAAGCTTCGAAATCTAATAGGTCTTCACGACGCTTGAGTAAATCCCCATTTAGCATCGTGGCCTCCCCTACTATAATTATAAAAATAAATCACTAAAAAAGAAAATTAATAATACACAAAAGCATTACTTACTATGTGGTGTAAAGGAATTCAATAAAAAAAAAACATAATTAAAAAGGAAAAATAAAGGAAAGAAAGAAATGCACTAATCGCACTTTTGCCAAAGAAAGAGATCCAATAATTTAATTTTTTAAATGGAATAAAATAAATAAAACAGCAACAGAAAGAAAGATTAATTATAAAAAAATACAGACTTACCAATTTTAATCAGGAAAATTATAATTAAAAAAAATAAAGACAACGAATAAAAAGTAAAAAAATCAAACATAAACAAGTTTGATGACTTAATTTATGCGAAAAAACGTGTTCGTAAGACTTTAAAATAAACTAAAACATACCTAATACTGAAAAACTCACACACTAATTATAAAAAATAAAAGTTCGTGATTTTTAAACTGCCAACCCTTACAGGTTGTTGAACAACTCTTTTTTTCCCGCACCATTGGCTGATAAACGATTTTCCAATAATTTTTTGTACAGAGTATATCAATCTGACAATTTGCAAACGCGGGCAAAATCTTTTGTTTGTAGCTCGTTAAAATGAAGAACACTTATCGAGAAAAACCACTATTGTTTTCAGCTCTAAAAAGAAATCACAAAGGACATCTCAAAGTAGTGTTATTGAAAATTGTGTACACAAAAAAATCACTAGTAAATGCACGATTTATTCATTTTTTCTCTCTTAGAAAAATCTGTTTATATTTAAGGACTCGGTTAAGACTTAATAAAAAAACAGCTGCTCTCTACTACCTAGAAAATTATGTTAACTTGGGTTAATTTAAAGGTCAACAAGTGCCTAATAATGGGACGAAATATGCTATAATAAAATTTTTTTTTTCTTCTTGTTTCCTAATAAGACATTTAAAAATAATTGTGCTTCTTTTATTTTTTTGACCGTTTAATAAAGTAACAACAAATTGTATTTTTAAAAAAGAAATAATATTATGATTAAACATTATATACAGGATGTCTAAAATTGGAAGGGAAAACAGATATCAGAAATTGTAAAAGATACAGAGGCGGAAAAAATGTTTGGAGGCCGATAAAAATTTACAGGGATTTTCGCCCTTTGCGAGTTTACAGGAAAAACTGAAAATTCTATTTTTGGATTTTTTGCTTATAATTTTTATATAAAAACGTATCAAAAAATAGAACAGGAACTTTTTAAACGAAAAATAGCATTCGGTCAAATTTGCTAATTTACCCTAATTAAAAGCTACCATGACATCAAAAATCCCTTTGACTTAAATGTTAAGTGTATTACGAAGAAAAACACGTTTCGGTTGACATTATAAACTAAACGTCCTGTAGAAAAAAAAATTTCCGCCATTTTTCAAATAATAAGGAATTTTCAAGGATTATATAATTAATTAATGATTTTTTTAAGGAATTTTTAAGGGTTCTTTAAGAATTTTTATTTTTGAGGTTATCAAAGAAGTTTTGTGAATTTTGTCAATATTTTTTCAGGATTTATTCATTTTTTTCCTGGATTTTTCAAGTAACAAATAATTTTCAAGGATTTTATAATTAATTAATGATTGTTTTAAGGAATTTCAAGGATTTTTTGAGATTTTTTATTTCTGAGGTATTTAAAGAAGTTTTGTGAATTTTTGTCAAGAATTTTTCAGGATTGATTAATTTTTTACCAATATTTTTCAAGTAAAAGGGAATTTTCATGAATTTTATAATTAACGATTTTTTTAGCAATTCTCAAGGATTCTTTAAGAATTTTTATTTTTGAGGTTATCAATGAAGTTTTGTGAATTTTGTCAACAATTTTCAGGATTTATTCATTTTTTCCTGGATTTTTGAAGTAACAAATAATTTTGAAGGATTTTATAATTAATTAATGTCTGTTTTAAGGAATTTTCAAGGATTATTTAATATTTTTTTAATTTTGGAGTTAATAAAGAAGTTTTGTTAATTTTGTCAATAATTTTTCAGGATTGATTAATTTTTTGCCAGTATTTTTCAAGTAAAAGGGAATTTTCAAGAATTTTATAATTAAGTAACTATTTTTTAAGCAATTTTCAAGGATTTTTTTCATTTTAGAAGCTATAAAAGAATTTTTGTGAATTTTGTCAATAATTTTTCAGGATTGTTTCGTATTTTTCAGGTTTTTTTTAAGTAAAAAAGAATTTTCAAGGATTTTATAATTAATTAATGATTTCTTTAAGGAATTTTCAAGAATTTTTTAATATTTTTTTCTTTTTGAGGTTATAAAAGAAGTTTTGTTAATTTTGTCAATAATTCTTTATGATTGATTAATTTTTTTCCAGGATTTTTCAAGTAACAAGGAATTTTCAAGGATTACATAATTAATTAATGATTTTTTTAAAAGAATTTTGATGGATTTTTTTAGAATTTTTATTTTTGAGGTTATCAAAGAAGTTTTGTGAATTTTGTCAATAATTTTACAGGATTTATTCTTTTTTTCCTGCATTTTTCAAGTAACAAGGAATTTAGACCATTTTTTCAGATGGATTTCAGAATATAATTTCTTTTTAATAGTAAAAAAGAGACAATTTGTTATACCGAGTATTTTTTAAAAATAGCCACTTTTTGCTAAATTCGACCTCTTATATCTTCCTGTATATGCTGTAGAGGATACATTTTTGGAACTGGTGTATGGTAGTTGTTCTTCAAGTATCACAAATTACGAGGTATCTTTAAAATGTACGACAACCATTAATCCAACTACTTGACTTAACCTGTATAAACCCATTTTTTGTATTTTTTTATACTTCTTATCTAATACATTGTAATTGTAAAGTTTAGTTTTTTATCGATTATTATTAATAAAAATATACAATATTTTACATAGTTCAAATTGTCTCTTTTATTTTAAACACAACTCACCCTGTATAGTTTCAATTTAAAATTATTATTATTATTGTATTTTCAAACCCTTATGATCTTATTTTAATTAAAATATGTTATTAATTGATCATTAATTCAAACATATTCGAGTAATTGCATTTTTTTTAATATTAAAATTATATGAAAAATCGAATATTTAACACCCTGTATCTCAGAAACTTATCATTATTTTTTGTTGATACTGTGGAAGCTTTTAATTAGGATATCAAGATCTTCAACATATGCAAAATTAAGCAAATTGTGCTCCGAAACTGTACTAATAAATCTGACATGACATTTCGAGTCTTAACGGCCTCTATCAAGTTATTTTTTTTAAATACGGACCTATCTTTTTTATTATAAAAATTGATAGACCGTTAAAATTCAAATTCAGTGATATATCACACTTGTTACTTTAACAACGTTTTATCTAAATTAACTAACATCATAATTTTTAATTACCGTCCTGTCGTAGTTATTTTGTACAATAAAACTACGACAGGACCGTAATTAAAAAATATAGTCACTGATGATGTAAGTTATTTTAGATAAAACTTCTTTAAAATGACAAGTGTGATATATCACTAAATTTGAATTTTAACGGTTTATCAATTTTTGTAATAAAAAAGACAGGGTCGTATTAAAACGTTCCTTTTCTATCTTTTGTAATGCTCTCCAAAATATTTTAGTTTTGTTTCCATTTAACCGCCTCTGTATCTCTTACGGTTTCTGATGTAGCAATGTTATCTCTTCCAATTTTAGACACCCTGTATATAAAAACAGGGTTTAATCAAAGTTACTACATTTATTTTAGAGAATGGTATGGACAATAGAAAAGAGTTGAAATATTTTTCTACAATAGAATATACAAAAATATTATTTTGAAAAAAAAATTAAAAATGATATCAACAATTATCATAATTAATTAATTAATTAAGGACAACCGAGTAGATAGTTAACACCATTAATACCGCAACTATTAGGAATTCAACATGTTAGAGAGAGAGGTATAGGAAATTCAGAGTGTCAGAAAGAGAGCGCTAAATTTTTTAAAGTTCAGTATTTTGAAGCGTTAAAAAACGTTCGAAATGTCACATTTTACGACGTTTCTTAACGTTTACTTTTCGTTGCGAAAAAACTTTCATTTTTTTGCATCAAATACATAAGGAAATATGTAAAAATAACATGTCAAAACCGATGAAATATCGCATTGTGACGTATTTTTTGAATCAAAATTCTAAGCGTTAAAAAACGTTGAAAACGTCGTAAAATGTGACGTTTCGAACGATTTTTCACGTTCTGTTTTTTGATTCGAAAAAAAAGCATTAAAAGCGTTGGAAAATGTGACGTTTCCAATATTTTTTAACGCTAAATTTCCTATACCTCTTTCTCTCTCTAACACGTTGAATTCCCACATTGAGGTTTGGTCACCGTCAAATTACAACAATCAAGCAAGCATCATATGGGATTGTATTAGTGCTCTGAGTGCAGAGAATGTGCACAAAGTGCATCAGTGGCTCGAATAGAACATATAAAGCTAATTGCCAAAAGTGAGCTGTACGAACTCCAGTCCAATTAACTCATTAGACCAATTACCACATATACGGAAAGGGAAATTTTCTTTTCCTACAGACAGTTTACTTTAATAAACGTCTGTAATAGTATATTATTCAACAAGCGTATAATGACGGCTATTACCCACGAAGATGAATGTTTCAAGACGAGCAGCAGGCGAGTGTTGTAATAATCTGAGTGGGTAATAGCCATTATGCGAGAGTCGAATATTATACTTTATCTACAACTATTTAGTTAATAACAAGCGCTTTGTATGTTGACAACATTAGTTATTCTTAATAGACTTATTGTAAATCTAATATAAAATCTGCTTGTATTAAAGAACTTTTTAATAAATTATATAAATGATTTTTAAATCGAGCTATTGCAAACAAATCTCTTAAATTGATAAGTGCCTTAATTTTGACATTCAATTGACTTTTATCAAGAAGAGCAATTTTGAGTTAGAGATAGGACAATCTACTTTAAACCGTTACAATGTGATACATTATTGCAACGAAATTGACAAGCAGAATGCGATAGTTGACAAAATTATACAGGGTACCAATGAAAAGTAGAAAGTTGGTACCACTTCCGGAAAAACCGGAAGTGATATTTTCAATCTAAGATGGTAGAAATGTCGATAATTAGATCTAATATAATTATCAAAAATTTCATTAACCTTTAAAATTAACGAAGTCACCTGGTATTTATAACTCTGATTTGTAGAAATCTTTAAAAAAATTCATGAAATTAATCAATGTAATTAATTTTTTGTCCAAAATAACCATTTTTTAAATTAGTAAGTAACGGAGCAATCTCAATACTGGAGCTTTTTTATTATTTGGTGTTCCAGTAACATCTATTGTGTTACAGATTCCAAAACAGAATTTTTAAGCTTAAAACTGGTTGATGGATTACTAGTTGGTCTGATATTTTTATTTGCTAAATTTACTCCGATGTATGTAAAATTGATAAAGTGGAAAAAAATATTGACTACGCTCATGTCCAAACATCACATAAAAGATTTCTTCAAATGATGATATGCGTCCCTTAACAAATTATACAATTTGTCAGTCACTCTTTGTATCTTTTATAGAATTAAAACGGTTATGATCGATGTTTAAAAATTGTTTTTCGGATTTCTGCACATTCAATAACCTAAATTCAAATTTCACACATGTCTGTAACGGCGACAGGTGAGTGAAGTGCTCTACACCATTTCTCATGTGCCAAGAAAAATGGCCAATGAAAAAGGCAAAAAAACAAAAAATAATAAAAAACAAATACTCGTACTGAATCCATCCGAGAGCGGTTGACTGGATCGATTGCTCGAATCTACCATTTGTTGCTTTTAAAATTAATGACACAACTGGAGAAGGACGAACACCATTTATAAAGGTTTTTGTGAATAATTGCTATTTTCCACGGACTTCGAGCGATAACAGACTATGATAATAAAGGCTAATAAAAGCTTTTTCATCAAGCATAAGAAACGGAAAACACTCGATTAATTAATCAAATATAAAAATTAGATATCGCAGGACTTTATATCAATAATTCATCAGCGTAAAGATGAGCTTAAAATAATAAAATTCCATGATCCATGCTTATAAGGTCTATTCTATAACTATTGAGCGACCGGAAACATTTACGTATCTTTAACACTACACTATTGGTAATTTTGTATCCTCCTTGTATCGCAGGTATGGATTAATTGCACATAGCTGTAGTGATCTTAAAGAAAAAATCTACTTTAAAAATCGTATTCTATACTTTTATAAGATCAAAGTTGGAATATGCTTGAGTTGTGTGGAGTACGGTTTATCAGTATCATATAGATCGAATAGAAGCAATTCAAAGGCCAGAATTTCTTTCAGACACCAGAGTATATTTTTTCTAAATACATCTCGCACAAATATTCACTTATAATCTCCCTAGGGCATGAATTATTGCCGGAAATTTTATGAGTACATCGCGAATAAGCGACGAGGGATAATTTTCTTTAAAAATTCATGTGAGACAAATTTCCCGCAATTTATTCAAGCACGTGGGGGATTCGGTAAGAAAATTTCACACCGAAATTTTAAAAAAATACTAGGACAATGACGGATTTTGATGGTAAATGTAAATGTCATTTTACTATATACGTCAAAAAATTTCCAGTCTAATTTCATGCTCCTTTACTCCAAGAAGGAGAAAAATTTCCGGAAAATTTTTAGTCGCTATGGTAACGATACAAAATACAGGCTTTTAATTGGTCGAAAATGTTAGGTGTGAAATTTTGTAGAATATTCCACTCACGTATAAAAAATCCCATAAGGACAGTGGTATTTTCGAAAACTTACACCGGATATACAAAATCGATAAGACGAAATCGAAAAGACGAAAACGAAAAGACCACGTCGTCATGGCAACCCAGTAAAGCAAATAAAATATCTGTCAGTGTCACTTTGTTGACAAATTTATTCACATCAAAATGAATCGTTTTGGAGTTATTAGTTTTGTTCGCGGGTTGGATTCTGAATCGATTCCGAACTAATTCATAACTAACGTAGCCTAGTTATGAATCGATTCTGAATTTTATTTTACCGCGAACGATTTTGGAACTAACGAAAACTTCGAATTGTCGAATATCAGACGACAGACTGACAGACGTTATTTTCTTATTTTTATTTTTAACCTAAATATGTATAACTTGCTATAATTTATTAGATTATTAAAACAGAGTACTGTTTGCTACACTCTACAGTCTTCACTGATCTGACAACAACAAAAAACAAAAACAGTTTTATTGTACATCGTATTATATTTTATAATTATATCTCTATGAACAAAAATTGATAAACAAAAACTGAGAACTAAAAGTAAGATTTAAGATCGATATTGCGCATGAGCAGTCGAACCGAACTTTCAGTACTAACAAAAATTCAAAGACCGCTAGAATCGATTCCGAATCAATAATGAACCAGTTCGATGTGACCCGCGAACGAAGAACTTCAGAATTTTTTATCCGCGAACGCTGCTTGTTGGAATGCGCATGCGAATAGTCCTTGAACTGGTTCGGAATTGCATCCGCGAACAAAGCTATTTATTATTTATTCACATCAAAATAAATGATTTTCCTGTTATAATATTTTTCAAGTTAGTAAAATTACCTAAAAAATATTGGGAATAGTTTTATTAGTTAATAAAAATGCATGATTTAATTTTTAGTTATTAAAGATCGTGAAATATTCTTTTAAATACCATGCATGCTTTAAAATTAACCGGATAATTTTAAAGCACTAGTGGTATTACTATTGATAATTCTTCGCTCCATATCATGTGTAAAATAGCAAATTCTGTTAGTAATGATTTGGGTATATTTTGCTATAAGCTGTCCTATTATGAAATTGGGTTTATTATTGTATTTCAAATAAACAAACTATTTCATTAAATTTTAAATCCCTTTAAAATTTAAAACAGCCGCTAATATTATTTCGATATTCGCTGAATATCTTTCCGATTAAAACTATAAGGATTCCTTTAAAAAAGTCCATTAAAACGGTAGCTTTTAAAGGGAAGGTAAAAGTAAGTATTAAAAAATAAAGGTATTTAAAATGGGGTATATTACTGGTGAGGTTTTTATTAAAGAATTAATAAAGACTAAAGTCTTCCAGAAGTGTATAATAATAAAATATATGAAAAAATAATAACAGATAAATGTACAGAAAAATAAATACTATAATAATAAAGTAGGAAAAGAAAAAGAACTAGAAAAATTGGTAATAAAAGCAGCATTGGAGATAATTTAGAATAATATGACTGGAAACAAGAGGAAAAATACTTCCAGATGTGTTTAATGATAAAAGATATGAAGAAATAATAACAGATAAATGTCCAGAAAATTGATTATATAATAATCTAGTAGAGAGAAACAGAACTAGCAAAATTGGTAACAAAAGCAGCATTGGAGATAATTTAGAACAATAAAACTGGAAACAAGAGGAAAAATACTTCCAGAAGTGTTTAATGATAAAATATATGAAGAAATAATAACAGATAAATGTCCAGAAAAATAGATACTATAATAATCTAGCAGAGAGAAAGAGAACTAGAAAAATTGGTAACAAAAGCAGAATTGGAGATAATTTAGAATAATAAAACTGGAAACAAGAGGAAAAATACTTCCAGAAGTGTTTAATGATAAAAGATATTAAGAAATAATAACAGATAAATATATAGAAAAATAGATACTATAATAATCCAGTAGAAATAGAAAAGAACTATAAAAATTGGTAACAAAAGAAGCATTGGAGATAATTTAGAACAATAAAACTCGAAACAGAAAGAAAAATACTTTCAGAAGTGTTTAGTGATAAAAGATATGAAGAAATAATAACAGACAAATGTACAGAAAAATAGATACTATAATAATCCAGTAGAAAGAGGAAAAGAACTAGAAAAATTGGTAACAAACGTAGCATTGGAGATAATATAGAACAATAAAAATAGAAACAGAAGGAAAAAGACTTTCAGAAGTGTTTAATGATAAAAGATATTAAGAAATAATAACAGATAAAGGTACAGAAAAATAAATACTATAATAATAAAGTAGGAAGAGAGAAAGAACTATAAAAATTGGTATCAAAAGCAGCATTGGAGATACTTTAGAACAATAAAACTGGAAACAGAAGGACAAATACGTTCAGAAGTGTATAATGATAAAATATATGAAAAAATAATAACAGATAAATGGATAGAAAAATAAATACTATAATAATCTAGTAGAAAGAGAAAAATAAGTAGAAAAATAGGTAACAAAAGCAGGATTGGAGATAATTTATAACAATGAAACTACAAACACGAGGAAAAATAATTTCACGTGTTAAATGATAAAAGATATGAAGAAATAATAACAGATAAATGTACAGAAACATAAATACTATAATAATACAGTAGGAAGAGAAAAATAACTAGAAAAATTGTTAACAAAAGCAGCATTGGAGATAATTTAGAACAATAAAACATGAGACAGGAGGAGAAATACTTTCAGGATAAAAATTTTTATTTTAGAGCTGAATTAAGAGTGGAAGAGCCGCGAAGATCACTGCTAATGGTTTTTTCTAAATTTTCCAATTTCCATTCTTAAATTGATTTGAGTTGTCATTAATTGATATGTTATTTGTCAAATCTTTTTTTTCCTATTAAAAAAAATATTAAAATTAGACCTAAATGTAAGCGTACTTCAATTCTTTTTTCATAAAACAAGAAAAAGTACAGGTCCGTATTTAAAAAAAATAGTTGTTTAAACAAACGTCCAAGGTAAAAATAATTGTGAATAAAAAAAATTTTGTACATTTTTTTATATTAATCTAAATTGATTAAAAAAACGAAAATGAGCCAATATTTTACCTAAATTTGTTAAAAACCATTCCTGATGTATTTGTTTTTGAGTAGTCAATTAATTGTAGAAATACCCAACTTTTACTTTTTTAACCTTTTTTCTATCTCTTACAATTTACGGAAACCACTCTGTATATTATATTACTTTAATAAATTTTATTCATTGATATTTTTTCGGTCCATTAATATATCTTTTTATGTCTTTATTTACCCTATTTTTATATAAAAAAAAAACACTATTGATTGATAAAAATTTATTATAAATGTATGATTGGTTTTCAAAACTAATAAGCGAATTGTTTTAAAATTTCAATTTTTCTTTTCCGTACAATTCCAGGTAAGTAATAAATCTTGGTGGTACAGCTGTTTCAGAATTTATATAAGATTGATATCCATACTTTTTAATCTTCGAACAATACGGAAGATTTACTATTTCGATATTAAACACAAGTTCGAATTTTATGGTTTCGATATCAAATTAAATTAACTTTGGTCGTCAAATTTTCTATTTTAGTATTTTATTAGGAATGTTCAGAATGCATTATATTAAGAGTGTAATATGGTTCGAAATAATTTAAAACATTACAGCTAGTATTTAATTTTACAAATAGTTTCAACAAAACATGGCTGATCTCAAAACATTCCATTTTTGTGTTACAGAGCGTTAAAGTTCAAATTAAAATCATTACATTATAAATAAGAATAACTGAGAAATTTTTACTGTTTTCTTGATGATAAAATTGGAAAAAAAAATGAGAAGCTTAAAATTTGCCGCAATGTGATATTTTAGTACACAAAAACGTTTCATGACGTCAAAAATTATAAAAAACATTTTTAATTAATTTTGAACAAAAAAGAATAACTGAGAAATTTTTTTACTGATTTCTTGATGATAAAATTGGACAAAAAATCAGAGAAACTTAAAATTTGCCGAAATGGGATATTTCAGTATACAAAAACGTTTCGTGAAGTCAAAAATTATAAAAAATAATTTTTTAATTAATTTTGAACAAAATAAGAATAACTGAGAAATTTTTACTGATTTCTTGATGATAAAATTGGAAAAAAAATCTGAGAAACTTAAAATTTGCCGCAATGTGATATTTTAGTATACAAAAATGTTTTGTAGAGTCAAAAATTATAAAAAAATGTTTTTAATTAATTTTGAACAGAAATAAGAATAACTGAGAAATTTTTACTGATTTCTTGATGATAAAATTGAAAAAAAAATCTGAGAAACTTAAAATTTGTCGCAATGTGATATTTTAGTATACAAAAACATTTCGTGAAGCCAAAAATTATAAAAAAATATTTTTAATGAATTTTGAACAAAAATAAGAATAACTGAGAAATTTTTACTGATTTCTTGATGATAAAATTGGAAAAAAAATCTGAGAAACTTAAAATTTGTCGCAATGTGATATTTTAGTATACAAAAATATTTCGTGAAGCCAAAAATTATAAAAAAATATTTTTAATTAATTTTGAACAAAAAAGAATAACTGAGAATTTTTTTTACTGATTTCTTGATGATAAAATTGGAAAAAAAATCTGAGAAACTTAAAATTTGCCGCAATGTGATATTTTAGTAAACAAAAACGTTTTGTAAAATCAAAAATTATAAAAAAATGTTTTTAATTAATTTTGAACAGAAATAAGAATAACTGAGAAATTTTTACTGATTTCTTGATGATAAAATTAGAAAAAAAATCTGAGCAACATAAAATTTTCCGAAATGGGATATTTCAGTACACAAAAACGTTTCGTGAAGTCAAAAATTATAAAAAATGATTTTTAAATTAATTTTGAACAAAATAAGAATAACTGAGAAATTTTTTTACTGATTTCTTGATGATAAAATTGGAAAAAAAATCTGACAATCTTAAAATTTGCTGCGAGGTTATATTTTAGTATACATAAATGTTTCGTGAAGTCAAAAATTATGAAAAAAAAAAGTTTTTAATTAATTTTGAACAAAAATAAGAATAACTGAGAAGCTTTTACTGATTTCTTGATGATAAAATTAGAAAAAAAATCTGAGCAACATAAAATTTACCGAAATGGGATATTTCAGTATACAAAAACGTTTCGTAAAGTCAAAAATTATAAAAAAATGTTTTTAATTAATTTTGAACAAAAATAAGAATAACTGAGAAATTTTTACTGATTTCTTGATGATAAAATTGAAAAAAAAATCTGAGAAACTTAAAATTTGTCGCAATGTGATATTTTAGTATACAAAAACATTTCGTGAAGCCAAAAATTATAAAAAAATATTTTTAATGAATTTTGAACAGAAATAAGAATAACTGAGAAATTTTTACTGATTTCTTGATGATAAAATTGGAAAAAAAATCTGAGAAACTTAAAATTTGTCGCAATGTGATATTTTAGTATACAAAAACATTTTGTGAAGCCAAAAATTATAAAAAAATATTTTTAATTAATTTTGAACAAAAAAGAATAACTGAGAATTTTTTTTACTGATTTCTTGATGATAAAATTGAAAAAAAAATCTGAGAAACTTAAAATTTGCCGCAATGTGATATTTTAGTATACAAAAACGTTTCGTGAAGTCCAAAATTATAAAAATATGTTTTTAATTAATTTTGAACAAAAATAAGAATAACTGAGAAATTTTTACTGATTTCTTGATGATAAAATTGGAAAAAAATCTGAGAAACTTAAAATTTGCCGCAATGGGATATTTTAGTGTTCAAAAATGATTCGTGAAGTCAAAAATTATAAAAAAATGTTTTTAATTAATATTGAACAAAAATAAGCATAACTGAGAAATTTTTCCTGATTTTTTGATGATAAAATTGGAAAAAAAAAATGTGAGAAAATTAAAATTTGTCACAATCGGACATTTTAGTATATAAAAACGTTTCGTGAAGTCAAAATTATAAAAAAAATGTTTTTAATTAATTTTGAACAAAAATAGGAATAACTGAGAAATTTTTACTGATTTCTTGATGATAAAATTGAAAAAAAAAATCTGAGAAACTTAAAATTTGCCGCATAGGGATAGTTTAGTATATAAAAACAGATCGTGAAGTCAAAAATTATGAAACGATATTTTTAATTAATTTTTATCGAAAATAAGAAAAAATGAGATATTTATATTGATTTATTGGTGAGAAAATTCCAAAAAAAAATCTAAGAAATTTAAAATTTCCCGCATAGGGATAGTTTAGTATATAAAATAGTTTCGTGAAGTCAAAAATTATAAAACACTGTTTTTAAATAAATTTTGAATGAAAATAATAAGAAATTCATATTGATGATAAAATTCCAAAAAAAATCTGAGAGACTTAAAATTTGTATGTTATAAATGTTTTACTAATATATTTTTTTTATAAAAAAAAATAACACAAACTGTAAAAGAACCTTCATATTTCGCTAAACATTTTTAAAAATATGTTGTGTGAAAAAACTCGGAAAGTTGAAGCAAAAGTTCTAAAATCTAACACCAATTTTCTATTTTACAAGCAGGTGGTTAAATTTTGCTCGGCATTTTTAATTTCATATTTAGTATTTTATGCACAGGTAGCAAGCTTTTTACTTCAGTTCTACCTATTCAATACTTTAGTGATAAATTCACTAAGTAAGTGATTTTTAGTGAATAGTGTTTTTCAATGACAAAGAGATTAGACCGTGTTTACATAAAAAAGTGATTTATCTTCAGAATAAATTTGTTCAACTTATCTACGTTAATCTTGTCTTTCATTTAGAAAAATACAGAAAAAAGCATACAGAATAATTATCAACCGCTTGAAAAATATTAAGTTAGATTAACTGAAATTTGTTGAAATTGGTAACTTGCTGAACATAAATAATAGTTTTTGATACGTTTTGATTTCTAAACAGAACCAATAATTTTTATGCTTTTCGAACTTTGGATTATGTTGTAGTATCTGAATCAACCATCCTGAATGTTTTACGTGACCAGTATGTTAAAAAGTGTCTGCTCTTGTTCTTCTTACTTTTTAGTAAAAAGATACAAAAAAAAATCCGAAACAAAAACGCGAAGAGTAACAGAGAAACGGATAAATAACATAATACCTAACACTATATCAATTAAATCAAAAAGGAGAAAAATATATATTAATTTTTTATAAATTGCAAATATATTTTTATAAAACTGTATCTCATGTAAGTTTGTTAAAAAATGATCATTTTTGCACACAAAGCATAAATAAATTACATCTAACCCTTAAAAAACACTTACTCTTTATAACGAGCCAACCAATTAAGATTTTCACAATTTTAAGCTGCATTTAGTAGGGCAAAGTACGTAAATTACTGGGATACAAAAATGATGTTAAGTTTTCCCAGTCTTGCACGGAATGAGAAGTACAAATTAAATACCTTACAAGCGAGGCCTTTTTTTTGCCAATTTTTATTCATTAAACAAAGGGGAAGTTTCGTTAAACAGATATAAATTATATTTTAAGGTTTGGTTAACTTTCAAGAGGGCTATAAGTTGTTTAGAAGTTTTTTATACGAAAAGTTTTTACGTTAAAATACAGCGTACACTGACCCATTATATTTTGATCAATTTTAAATACTTGGAGATATAAATATGTGGTTTTTAATGGTTTGTTATGATTTATATTTATATTAGTAATATTATATTCCAACGACAAGGGTTTCCGATATTTGTTAAAAAGATCGATTCGAATCGTTGAGTCTAAGAGCATGAGGGCGGTAGACTGGCTCCTGCCGGTTCTTTTCATCTTATTTATATCCATTATTATTTTCTCGCAGTCTCTCGAATACCCGAGTTTCGTCTTCATGCTTCTCGAGCAATGAGTCATCAGATTCGGTTAACATTCCATCAGAAATTTGTTTCGCATTGAAACACATCGAACAGGATGATCAGCGTTGCCAACCGTACTAGAATTATAGTATTTGTACCATAATTACAACTTCATATACTATAAAATTTAAAAGTAAATATAGTACGCACTTAGTACTATAATTTTATATTTTCATAAATCATAACAATATGCCAAAGGTTTTTGCAAAATCACTCATTGACGATTTCAACAACAGATTTGAAAAATCTGGAATAGCACTTCCAGCGCCATCTAAGAGCAGTGGGCAAAAAAAAGGCCTATACTAGAGCTTCCTAAACTCCAAAGACTAGCCTGAATTTGTATTACAGGTGCCATAAGGAGCACTCCAACCGCGGCTATGGAAACCATACTAAACCTCCCGCCACTTGATATTCATATCAAAGCGAAGGCAAGAATGAGAGCATTCAGATTGGAGTGCAACGGAAACTGGATTCCAACTGAACATACCAGTATAACAAAAGTCATCACAAGCTCATTATTAGAAATGAGAAGTGATGAAATGATACCAAAAAATAACGAAGCCATTCAACATTCAGTTAACTTGGAAAGGTGAAGATACCTCAAAAAGTCGAGTGGGAACACTGGTATGGTATATTGAAGGATCCAAAACTGACAGTGGAACAGGTGCTGAAATATATGGCGATAAACCCAGATGCAAAAACTATGCGTCACAGGGGAATTACGCATCAGTATTCCAAGCGGAGGTACATGCCATAGAGCTATGTCTAAGGGAGAACATTGAAAGGGGTTACAGAGGGAAAACAATCCTCATTCACTCCGATAGTCAGGCAGCCCTACAAGCTCTAGCATGCAAACAATCAGATCGAAACTGGTCTGGAACTGTCTACAAACCCTACTGGTTCTGGCTAACCAAAACAAGGTAACACTTAAATGGGTTCCCGGACACAAGGGGATAACAGGCAACGAGGAAGCTGACGCTCTGGCACGAAAAGCCTCTGCGACCAAATTTACGGGCCCCTAGCCCGTGTTTGGCATTCCGAAATCCTCAATACGACTCTGGCTGACTAGATGGGCTGCTAAAGAACATCAGACAAGCTGGAATCTCGTGCCAGGTCAGAAAAATAGTAAATTGATGGTCCCCAGAGAAAATCTTGTGAAGAGGCTGCTAAGCCTGATAAAGGTAACAAACCTTTTCACTTGATAACAACTATGCAATCGGCATAGCACAATAAGTCTTAAGGCTGCAGTGTTGAAGCCTAAATCCTTAGCCAAAACATCAATCAATAGTTAATAATGAAATTGATATGTAAATCATATAATATATTAGTAAGGGCCAAGGGGGAATCTCTGATTTATTATTTACCAAGAGCAGAGGAAATTTAATTCTAATCCAGTTACAGTTGAGAGTTGATTGAACTCAGATCGCTCCCTTTAGTTTGACCTGCCTTTAAAGGTCGAGGGACAACTACTGGATCCCGGACTACCACGGCTATTCCACTTGGGACTGCTACAGCAACTACGTAGATCAGTGTTGCCAATACACAAACTTGAAATTATACAGTGGCTTCGTAGATTTAGCTTTGCAGATACAGTTGTTCAGTCAGACAGACTGTCAAAAGTTCCAAAATGCATTTCAACAATACGAACAATATCGGTTCGGTAAATTCCCGGCTTCTGGCCTGTTTTCATTGGTCAATGACATGGAGTGTGGCCTTCTCTAAAATAAGCAGTCAGCTATGAGTCAGCCACTGTCTGCGCGCGGTTCAATAAAAGTAGAGCAGAAGACTCACTGAAACAACCAAGTCCAAATAAACTCTGGAGTATAAACTCATTTCAAAAATAAATATAAATCCAAAAACAACTCCATCCCAGAATGTATGGAAATTATACGGAATTTCAAAGAGTTAGAATTCGCTGGGAAGTCAAAATATACGAAAATCGTATAATTATACGCAAATCGGCAACACTGAACTAGATCGCCTCCGGCTGACGGTTGGGCATACGAATCAAGTACCCGAGTGACTCCATCTTTCGGCGGGGGTCAACGACTAACCATAAATTCGAAGGAACGTTGCTTTTCTCATAATTTTAAGTTAATTTTACTAATATTAATATTTTAATTATTACGGAAAAAAAGTAACTTCGTTACATTACCTAATTGAGCTAATTAGTATTCGTTATTTTTAGTGCAGTTATAGACTATGATTAATGTAGTTACATATTTCTTATTAACTGTACTATATTTTTCTCCAATGTACTATAATAATTTAAGCTACCGTACTATAACAGATTCCAATAGAATTGGCAACATTGAGGATGATAAAAGCAGGAAGAGGCTAGTACGAATCGAGATCGTTACAGATAGTTAGACAGACAAGTTTAGGCATAAAAAAGGTACAATCTGAGACACATAAATATATTTTTTAATATAAAATGTATCCAAGTTATTTCACAAGTATTATTATTAATAATAATCACATAATATTGTGCAATTCAGCGTCGAAATATTTTTTGTTATATAATATTTCCGACTAGATTTTTTAGCTGTTATTCATCAGAAATTATGTTCGTGTGAACATTATGAAAACCAATACTGACATTGGATATGGCATATGATATGTAGTAATCTACAAAGTTAATTAACTCTAATTTAAAATTTCCTTAAAAAAATTTTAACTTAATGTATAACTTTTCTGAGTTATCCTTGTACAAATTAACCCAAATTGAATAAACCTGTATAACATTGGGCATACTCAACAAAAGATCCCATTAGAAAGAGAGAGATATATCAATTTTGCCAGTGTAGGTAATTCAATCTGGCTACACATATGTCGTTTTTATTTTCATTTCGTACGATAATAAAAAAAAAACGAAAACGAAATTCCATTCAATTTTGATACACAGGAAAACATGAAAATAAGAGATAATAATTTTGCGTAAATGTAAGTCACAGGTCCAAAGTTTAGAATTTTTATGTTTTTTTTTTTATAAATCTGTTTATTTTCTAAATATCAAAATAGATGTAAATTTATATTCTATATCTAAAGCCAGAGATGTTAAAAAAAAAACATTTTTTTCTTCCCAATTAAAAAAAAATGTTCAATTTAATTAAGTAATAAATCAAACGTTTACAAAATAAATTATTATTATTATTAATCCAATTCAATGTAGAAGAATAGAAGTTACACGAGAACTGTGACACACTAAAATATTCATGAGCATCTACCCTCGAGAGCGATTTGGAACACAACTTTCGGTTCCCAACTTGGCATAGACGTAAAGAGAAATGGCATTTATTCGGTTAATCGAATTAAATTTTAGCCGTTTCAATTATTCAAACGGGTTGAACGAGTTTATCGATTCGAAAATAATTTTGTAGAAATTCGAAAATGAGACTCTTGTTTATTAATTTTAATTTTTCAATTTCAATTTATTGTAAAAATATTCAACATTATTTGTTTATAATTTAAGAAAAATTATACAAAGAAAATATTAAATAATTATAAAATATACAATATTGTAACCTCCTACCCCCTTGGCCTGTGTATCTGATAAAAGATACGAAATAAAGTTATAAACCGATGTATATTTCAGTAAGAAACTTGCATACTTAAATTTATTATATAATACACCTGATTAACTAGACATTGAATGATTTCAAGAAAATAACTACAAAAAACCATGAAACATTATTTCATTTAACCCCTGTTTGTGTCTGAGATCCCTTCATAGAGATCCGCCACTGCGCGAACGAAAGAGAAGACATTTGTCATATTTTACCAATCTGTATTTTGTGATTGTGTATTTATTTTCAGATTTTTTCAACCTTCTTATTTGGGTGATTTTAAATCACATGTATTTAATACGGTTAGGTCCTAATCGTTCAGATAGGAAGATGAAATCTCCGTGGGTAAAGCCATCTGCAACATCCCTTATTAGTAAAATTTCATGGGGGATTTCTTTCTTTTTTTTGTTTAAAAATAGACCGTACTGTAAAAGATATCTTGACCAACTGATAAAAACACAAGATTTAGTTTATCTAATGTATTATATATTGTAGTAAATGGGACTCCTGACTTAACGCTTCCGATTGCAAATCGAATATGAATTTCCTTCCCGGATTTTGAGTTTCAGAGATATTTCACTCATGAAAGTGCTAAGGTCAATGGGAAATAGATATTTTTATTTGGCAGTTAATTTTTTCTACGCCCAAATGGATATTGTCGATTCTACCCACACTTTACAGAATGTATGTGTCGGCAATATCAGTCTACTGAACGGATATAATTTCATTAGCGTGAGTTATGAAATCCACCATTCAGAGTTCACATTTAGTTAACCACAGCATATTTGTTTTTAAATAAATTGTCAAAACAACTGTCAGCGTGACAGCGCAGTACTAACGATCTTACTTTTGGATATGAAGGTCCTCGGTTCAAACCCTCTGCGACTGAAATTTTTTGTTTTTTTTTTTCATAACACTTCTCCTTCCTATGCGATCCACACTCGTTGCACAAACTACTAAGTATTTTTTCTATATAGGCCTACAAAAATAATACAGAGATTGTAGTTTGGTGCGGTAGTCATAGGCCAACAAAATAATTGAAGTTTACATCGATGAATAATTTTATTTATCTGGAACTGTTTTTTTCTCCTTCTGGCTGGTTTAAATTTATTATTTCTCAAAGCGGCGGGTATTGTAGATAACTTGGGCGTTGGTAAAAATTTTAAGACTGATTTTATATCTTATTTTACGGCCTTTTTATACACAGAATTTATCTTATTTTATGATGTAAGCAATGCAATTACGTCGTAGATTCTATCCACTCGAGAACCGTTATCGCCGATTTGTTAATGTTAACGTAGATGAGCCGCGTTCCAGTATTAACTATTTGGGGCCTTTTTTACGAATTTTAAGTGAAAAATTAGTAGTGTGAAGAAAAAATTCTACAAGAATAGAAAAATATAGGAATAAAAAAAATGGGAACTAATAAGAAATTTAGTGACCCACTATGTCAAAAAATATGTATTTAAGAATGTTATAAACTTGTGAATAATTCTTATTTATTTAAAATTTTATGTTTATAAAACCTAATGAACTTACAAATAAAAAGTAATATAATGAACCATTGTTTGTTTTAAACTATTCCATTAGTATGGGACAATATTTTATCAAGTTCAGGTATTAAACTGTTTAGTGTAGATGTTAATGTATTAAAATCCGTCAAGAAATTCAATTTTGAGGAAAAAACTGTCCTTAATTTCATTACAAGAGAGTGAAAATTTAATTTTACAACAATCTAATCTAATACAATCAGTTGAGTTTGTAATTTATTCTTGGATTCCTTAAGGGTCTAACCAGAGTCGGTTATTGTTTAATATATTTATTAATAATAAATAAAATGAAATTCGAAATCATGTAATACCACAAAATTTTTAATAAATGGCAACTAGTTTCGGCTACTTCAGACCTAAAAGTTTTACAGTGTTCAAATATTTATATGGGTACTAAAACAAACTGAATTATCAAAAAGTTATGTACCTAAAAATTGATTACAAATGATATTTAAATTATAAAATTAATTTTTTTTTAAATAAATAGTACATGGGTGCTGGCCATAGAACGTTACTGAAAAAAAAGATGAAAAAACAGTGACAGATTAATAAAAGAAGATAAAAAGAAGACGAAAAGAGTTAGAGGTTAAGTTGAACTTAAAAAACAAAACAAAGGAGTCTTAAGGTAAAATAGGAGAAGTTTGTGGGTAAGGGACGATCGTAAAAGAAAGAAAAGAGTAATCAAAGAAACAGATATAAGTGGCACTGTTCGTTAAGTAGAAGTTACATTCTTAAAACAGGAATGTGCATGTATCTCCAACATTTCAAGCAGATTCAGTCTATTGCCTTTCTGGCAGTCATGTAAGAGAACAACATATATGACATAGAAAAAGAGTAGTTGTGTGTTGCGAAGGAAGACGGGGTATTAGTGACGTCCATATTTTTAAATTTGTCAATACCGGTTTTATGAAGTTGAGATATTGTATTATAACGAAGTTAATGAAATTCCTATATTATTTATTATCTCGTTACTGTTCCTTTAATTTTTATTTCATTAACTAGCCTGTTATAAATAATTCGTGGAATCCGTTTACTTTATTTTTATTATTATTTAAATAAATATTCAACTAATACCGTACAACGTGCCGTTTACCTGAGAACGAATCGCCTAGCCGGCGCGCGCTTACATTCCCTCCTCTAGAACCTCGAAGAGATGGTAGGTCTACTCTGGTTTCGAAAAATATTTGTCCGAGAAAGTCAGGCGCATGTGCAGTATAAGATTAATTCTCAGATTTGTCTACTGCACATGTGTATGACCTACTGCGCATGTGCCTGACATTCTCGGGCAGATATTTTACGAATCCAGAACAAATCTGGTATCGATAAGGTCCAGACAGCATTGATTCGAGAAATGAAATTCAGTTCACATCGATCCACGAGCAGTAGCAGTCTACCTACAGAAAGCTCCGACAACACCAGCCGAACTATAAGATATTAATAAGTATAATTTTGGTAGGATTTAAATTAAACTATACCGTAAGACCAGTCCGCGCACGCCTGACTTCCTCCAGATCCAATTGAGAGTAAGAGAAGGGAAATATTGGTTAGTTCTATCTCATTTTTAATATTTTGATAGTCACTTGAAACTGAAGAGTTAACAACAGCAGCATGCAAAGAAAACCATCCCGAAGGAATATTGGTGAGACATTATAATTTTAAAGTTTTGATTTGATTAGTAGTATTATCAAAGTTCTATTTCATAGCTAGGAATTTTTGCACCGAAGGAAAATAAACCGACAGAACGTACCTGCGCTGAGTCTTCATAGGGCACTCTCTCTGTTGCCGCGGTATTATAATATTTTCCATTTACAGACAGTAATTTTTTTCTTGTTTTGTTTCAGAATTGAAGAAAATCGCCAAAACATACCTGCACTGAGTTTTCATAACGTATTCTCTGCCGACGCATTAATAGGGAAAAAGACAGCAATGTCATTATCGAAATAGAACTTAGACCGCTGTCGTAGAAATTTTATGTCCGCTTTGCTTATGAATTGCACGCGTTGTCTCACTGCTTGTTCACTGCCGCTGACCAATTCCATTTTGTTTTGATCCGCACACACCACGCTTAGTTTGCTTAGTTTATCCGTCTTGCATTCCCCTATAGATATTGCTTACTATTAAAACTCGTTGCACGCTCTTCCTCTTCCCCTTCCCAGGGTTCCTGTATGTTTTTTTAGATCAATAAAGATAATTATTTTGTTATTTGATGTTTCATTTATTTTATTCTTATTTTTCATATAAAATCTGTCCTACTGATCATTAAACAGGTTTGTCGACACCATAGCAACCCCTGGATTATTTATGTCTCCACTGACGCTTCCCGGAACAAGTGGCTTTCACACAATAAACGGAAGATGGCGCCCGAGGCAATCCGAAACCTGGACTAAGGCGCCAAAAGACCGCTTGACAACGCAAAGAGCGTTACAGTAGCTTTAGTGTTGACCAAAAAGGAATGGGGATTATGCTTGGTCTTGAAGGCAACTGTGATATTGTGTTTAAGAAAAAACTTTGATAATTTATAGGAGATCTTGCCTCTAAACACCTTTCTCTTCTCGCTGTCAATTGTCACTTTTTATTTCAACATGAGCTGAGTTCGACTTTTTGTCACTTCCCGAACGGATAGATCAAGAGCGGGGGTAAAACGAGTGAAAAGAGTAACAAAGCCGAACTCAGCTATGATAGCACCATTTTGTGAACGACGGCTAGTTCCAATATGCTTTGTACCGATGAGTGTTCGGAAAAGTATTTTAATTTTGATTTGCGTGGACTTTTAGACTGGCTTGCAGGATGGTGCTCTTCTCAGGCATTTTTCCTTAACGGACCCCTTGCCAATGTTGGATTCCTAACTTTTTATTACATCCATCTTATCTTCAACGCGGTTGAAGCTTTTATGCCATCACTTTTGACTTTCTCAATAAAAAGAAAATTCTTACAACTAATTTCATGTGCCCTTATTTTCCTTCCACCTAATTTCAGTTTTTTAAGGACATAATTTTTTTAATTTAATAAGTTATCCATTGACCTTCCCTTGTATTAACTATATCCCGTTCTGTCATATGTCAAATGTTCTTCACTTTCTTCTGCACCTCATTTTGACGTAGACTTCTTCTTTTTATTCTAATCACAATATGGCCATTTCCGATCTCTTACCACTATTTGAGTAATTTAATATAGGTATTATGTTTATTCTTAAGATTTATTATCCCTTTGCGTAACAATTAATTTTTATGGGGCCGTTCATAAAATACGTTCCCAAATAAGGGGGAGGGAGGGGTATTGCTTTGCGTTACGAGATATGACAAAGGGTAGGGGGTTTAAAGAACTGTGACATTCGCAGTTCATCAATTTTATTTAAATTTTTTTCTTAATTTGGCATTTCTTAAAATTCTTAAGTACTTAAAATGTATATTTTATATTATTCATCTGTATGCTATTTTTAATCACAAAAAATCGTTTATAGGAAGGGTTGTTAGATTTTGTGATGTAATATTTATTAAGGGGGTCGCTGAAAGTGTGACTTGGCGTGACGATTGGGTAGGGAGGGTTCCGAGAAGGTAAAATTCTGAGTGACGAATTTTATGAACGGCCCCTACATTGTCGCCCTTCAGGTTTTTTATAAAATATTTTTAAAATTTATATAATTATAAAATTTATTTTCGATCAACTATGTACTGTCAAATTTATTCACCATTTTGTGATACAAAGTTAGTCATAATTTAGCACTCAACGTGTTGGGTGATGGTGCTCATATTGATATTGATGTTGCTTACTGAAAAGTTGTGTGGTTGACCACCTATAGGTGATAATTCTTTACCTGGTTTGTTCTGCCAGTCACTTCTTTTAAAACCGACGTTAGTTTTACTATCTATCCTAACATTTTTGAAATTTTGATGCTGCTACCGGCATATCCTTTTGACATACCGTCAACGCCCCCAGACACAATCTGGGTCTAAAATTTAGTTATTTTATGCCTACACAGCATTAGTACCCTAATTAATTTTATTACCCCTACCTTTTCCCTTTTTTCTGTACCACAACCTTCCTCCCTTTATAAGTTTCCCCTTTATCTACCGGTGCGCGCACTTTTATTAAATAACCATGTTCCTTTCTTAATAAATATATTAATCTACAATTACAATTTTTAATAACCATATTCAATACATTATAATTTAACCTTTGGTAATTTTAAATTTGTTTATCTCCCCCATTTCTTAAAAATGTTGTATTCCAGGCCTGATGATGGCAGTTTGTCGAAACTAGTTGCCAACCTCCCTTTATAAATTTTGTGGTACTCGACTTTTATTACTATATAATTTTTTAGTTAGTAAATATTAATAGGTAATTCTGTAACTTTAAAATTTTATTATTAATTAGTGTAGTCATATTATTACAGCCTGAATTAATTTTATATTACAGATAAAATATTACTTCTGTTACATGAATTTTTCCGGGCCGATATTTAATCAGATCAGTTCCAACCGAAAATTTTACTTTATTTTATTTCGTTACATTTCACCCCTACCTTAAACTAATTTCCGTCATTGCGTGCTGTATATATATTTTTTCATACTTTTTGAATTCACTCGAATTCTCGATTCAATTTTGTTCTGAAATAAAAATAATTAAATATCTGATATTTCTTATCTGCGTTTCGTTTGTGGTTTTCTGTTCCATTTTATAAAAATTATTTTTTCAAATTTTTTTTTAGATTTTTAATTACTTAGTTTTTGTTATTTAATTACTCATTCCATAATGGAATTCACATTTTTCTGACATTTTCTTTCTCCTTGTACTTAAATAGTGATAAGTTAGACTTAATGTTACTTTTTAAATTTTTTCTATGTTCTTAAATGTATGTAGGTACTTCGGGCCTGATGATGATTTTTTTAAACGAAACTAGCCGGCTTCCCAATTCAATATAACTTGGGGTACATGACTTTTTATAGATTATGAATCATTTTCTTGTAAATTAAATCCCAATCAAATTTTAAGTATTTTGACCATTTTTTATCTCTAAAACCAAACAACCTATTAAAGATTTTGGATAAATTTCACTGGAATATTATCCAGAAAATACAAAATAATTCATATTTCTTTTAAAATTAATAATATTAATCTTTCAGTTCATACTAATGTCTATTATTGTATATTTTAAAATCTAAAAATAGATTTAAACTCAACCCAAGAGTTATTCCGTCTTTCTCTCAGACGTTTTTTCTGTCTACTTTCTAAATACCGTTAACAAAAACAAAATACATAAGCGACCGTTGCTATGCAAGCAATATTATCGTTCTCTCATATTATCCCATCATTATAAGAGACAAAAAATATAAATTTATTTCTTCCCGCTAAGATTTTGAATTCAAGGCTATTTGAATACCACGTATCATGTCTCCTACCAATAAAAAACCTGCAACCCTAATCTCCGCTAAAATTCAGAGCATAATCTCTCTCTCGCTTACCGACTGTAAACGGATGAAGTCGCATTCAATAGAGTAAAAAAGTTTCTTCAAATAATTAAAATGGTGCGTAATTAACCACACCCAAAAAGTTTCTGAGTTTTCCTAATAAGAAAAAATGTAAATAGTTTTTTACAGTGAGTGAAGTGATGAGTTATATTTGATTTCGGTTTCATAATTTAAATTAATGTGCCGTTTATTATTTTTCTGTTCATGTTAGTACTTGGAATAAATGGAATAAAAAGTACATTCCTATTTGAAATACTGTTTTTATTTTGGTTTAACTAATACCTAAAGAGTTTGGTCCTTCGATGTCTTTAAGAAAATATAAGTCTAGTGTTCTTTCAACATTTATGAATACTAATATTAGTAAATCGTTCAGATTTAATTGGTCTTGATTAATTTTTTTATCCTCTTTTATTTTCATTTGAAACACCCTGTATTGAAGGGAATTTGGTATTGGATATTTTTCCCGATATTTATGTTTCCACTCAACTAGACTAGACGGTTCGATCAGAAATATTATTCAATCTGCTGATTTTTTGCCTCTATTTTTTGTTAGCTTTATTTTATGAATGTACGGTGTTGTTTTGGGTTTTGCACGTTGTTTATTTCTATTAAATAACTTTAGACATTCACAGAATAATATAAAAAAACCGTAGTCTGCATAAATGGGACAAACTTCGGCCTTAGAATTTTTACTTAATTTTAAGACCAAAAGTCTCATTCTCTAAATTGAGGATTAACGAAGTTACAGGGCGTTAAATTTTCAGAAAGAAATAACATTTTTTTGTATAACTCCAAAACAGCTTTATATTTTTTTATGAATTTTTTTTTGTGGATCTATTTTAATTAGTCTAATTTTACAGTAATAATTACCTGTCTGTGTCATGAACCATAGACGTACGGTAGATAAGGGGTCCAACATGTGTGACACCTAATTTTTACGCCACTGGAAAAATTTTGGTTTTGACATATTTTTCTAAATTTTATACCTTTCTTGTACACAAAGTGCATCAGGTTTGTTATGTAAAGTCTCAATAGTTTTTGAGATATTTAACATTAAATAGGTCAAAGTTCAGTAATTATAATAAAAGTTAGTGTTTCTTTTTTTATAAACATTAACATTTTTCTTGGGCATGTAATTTTCATTACTAAAAAATAGTAACAAACTTATAATTACTGAACTTTTACCTATTTAATGTTAGATATCTCAAAAATTGTAGAGAATTTACATACCAAACCTTATGTACTTGGTGAACTAGAAAGATATAGAATTTAGAAAAATATGTCAAAACAAAAATTTTTCCAGTGGCGTAAAAATTAGGGATATACATGTTGGACCCCTATCTACATTACGTCTATGGTTCAGGTAATTATTACTGTAATAGTAGACTAAGGGCCGGTTGTATAAAACGATTTTTAAACTAAGTTCAGTTGAACTCGTCTCGACCCTGAACTTTCACTCAAAATAGTTACTGGTTGTATAACAATTTTGTTAAGTCGGTTTAAGTAAACTTGGATCTAGTACGAAAAACGTAAATTTAAATGGAAAAGAAGAAAAATTATTTATTTGTAGGTTAATTTTTTGATTGTATTTTCCCAGTAAAAGTGCACCGGTTGAATTTTTATGTCAAAAACAAATGGAGAATTCAAATAAAAAAAGATCTCCTAATTTTACAGTTGAAGAGGAGTTCCTCTTGGTATCATTAGTTAAAGAACAGCGACACATCATAGAAAACAAACAAACTGATACAAATATTACTCATTTGAAAAATGATACCTGGATAAATATCCAAAAAGAATTCAATTCCCAGAGTGGCGCAACTTTTAGAAGTGCTACTGTGTTAAGAAAAAAATATGAAAATATTAAAAAGCGCACTAAACAAAAAGCGGCAGATGAGAAATGCTACAAGTTTGGAACCGGTGGTGGCCCAAGCATGATAACAAATTATACTCCGGTGGACTCTGTTATAATGGACGTTCTTGGAGAGTCTCGAGTAGAAGGTCTAGCGACCCAATTTGGAGGTGATTCAGGTAAATGGATTCAAAACTATTTTCAACCTTTAAAAATGTTATTTTGAAAATGTTTATAACATGAAATAGTTACAGCATTAGAAAAGTTGCTTATTAAAACCTATTAATTTCTAGATATGAAAAAAATTGAATTTATTATTGAAGATCAACAGGAGACTATGGAGATAAATGAAATTAGTTTAAATGAGTTAACAAGTAACGGTTAGTATTCTAACTTCTTTTATTTTACTTTGAGCAGTTATCTTATATTTTCATTATTTTTAGATGGCACAGAGGCAAAAGAAGAGAATAATAATGGAAACTGGTCCAAGTACACACCAAATATGTTAAAAAAAGGCAAAGCAAATAAATTAAAAACAAAAATAATTAAAGAAAAGGAAGTGACCAATAAAGTTTCTCAGTGGGCCGAATTAAAAGCTCAAACAGAGAAAGAGAAAAAAGAGATGCTTAATGAAGAGCAGCAAGTAAAGTTAACTCTCCTTAGAGAAAAACAAGATGCAGAAGTGAAAATACTCAAAGAAGAGTCAAGAGTAAAAATTGAAATACTCAAACAGGAGAGTGAGATTAAAATAAATCATATGAAAGAAGAACAAAAATTAAAAGTGGAAATTTTACAATTACAAAAAGTACAAATATTAAACAATTTGAATGTTGGCAATACATAACTATATATTTAAATTTAAAATTATTTTTTAGTTTTTTTAGGTATAAAAATAAAAAACAGTTTTAATAAAATCCAGTTTTTTTTTTAATTTAATTCTTGTTCATGGGTAAAACAATAAAAATAATTGTGGTTTTAATGTGCAGGAAGGAAAAAAAGTGGTTAATAACTAATATATTTAATTTAGTGTTCTAAAATAGTTAATCAACTGCCGCCGCACACTTTCATTAGTAATTTGGTTACTTCTATTATTTTGCGTTGGAACTGAATTGACAAAGTTAATTGCAGCTTCTTGTTCTTCAGTAATAGGTGGCTCTGTTTCATTTAAAATGATACACAAATTGTGTAAAACTGCTGTTGCAATAACAATACCTTCTACTTTTTCTTTGTTTAATCGAATGCCAGTAGCCAGTATGGGAAACCTTCTTTTCCAAATCCCAAATGTCCTTTCTATTGGATTTCTTGTCCTTATTTGCGATTCATTAAATAAATTTTCTTCAGGTAACATAGGATTGTCCAATGGTGGTATTAAATATTTTTTAATAGCATATCCACTATCGGCTACTAAAAGGTATTGCTGAAAATTGCCTCTTTCAAATTTTGCTCTTATTGCTGAATTCCCAAAAATTTGTGAATCATGAGTTGCTCCTGACCAACGACACACGACATCTTGAAAAAGGCAATTAGAGTCGCATACAGCTTGTGTGTTGAATGAAAAGAAGCCTTTACGGTTTCGATAAATTTCGGCGTCATTTCCTCCAGGAGACATTATTTTAATGTGGGTACAATCAAGTGCACCAACACATTTTGGAAATCTGGCTTTATTGTAAAATCCTTGAGAACATGATTTCATTTCTTCAACAGTCTCAGGCATTTTAATGTATTGTCTATATAATCCCGCAATAATTTTAGTGACTCTCCATATATGTCGACTTGCTGTACCTTTGTCTATTCCTATGAAATCACCTACGACTTGTAAAAAAGACCCAGTCGCATAGAAACGCAATGTTAATAAAACCATCTCTTCTGGAGTAAGAGCATGATTCCTGTAGAAATAAGTTAAAATTAACTAAGTTAAATTTTCTTACAATCCATTTTTAAACTTACTTTTCTGCCTGATTAGGTATTTCAATGCGATTTAGTAAGTATCTAACCCCGTATTTCGATAATCGAAATCTTTTTAAAAAATCTCTATCATCCCATTTTACAAAATGATTTTCTCTTTGTTGAAATGTTCTTGGTCGTCTTTCAGGTTGCTGCATTAAATCAAGCAACTCTAAAAAATCCTCATCATCTGTAATATTTTCATTTTCCATCATTACATTATCCATATTTATATAAAAATATTAATGTCAAATCCCAAAACACAAAACGCTTACACTGAACTCGATTTAAGTCTCGCAATATCTCCACTTAAGTTGAGCTTGGAGTTGAACTCTGTTTTACTACTAAACCAAACATGTACAACAGGATGAACCAGTTCAAAGCCGGTTTAAAATGAACTTGAGTTCAACTTAATTTATACAACCGGCCCTAATTCATATAGACCAACACAAAAAAATTCATAAAAACATATAAAGCCATTTTGGAGTTATACAAAAAAATGTTATTTTTTTCTGAAAATTTAACAACCTGTAACTTCGTTAATACTCCATTTAGAGAATGGATTCATAATTTGGTCTTAAAATTAAGTAAATATTCTACAGCTGAAGTTTGTCCCCTTCATTCTGGGACAAACTGTATAGAGTGAGTTCTGAATTATGTAACCGGAAATTACTTATTTGAACAGTGATAACTACCTCAAGGGCGTTATAATTGAAATCATAAATAGTGATTCACATAATTAACGGTTAGTTTCTATGTATCTATGTAGTATTTACATTTCATCTACGTGGATGTTTACTGACATTATTACAAGATTATGGCAATTATTTATTCACTCTTGTAGAAAAATAAATGTATATGAACTAACTTGGACATTATGCGGTAAATTTAGAAACAAATGTGGCACTACAAACCAAAAACAAATAAAATCCCTTTGTCACTCTATAAAATGAACTTACAATGCGACTGAAATAATCAATAAAGGGTAACAAACGATCCTGTCGGGAATTTACGAATGTTCCCCAAAGTTCGACGATTTAAACCAGTTTCGAACAGTTTGATTGCGTTAGGTGGTCATTTCGAACCTGGGGCCAACTTCAGTGTAAACATTAAACGTCTATTAATTTCCCCACTTGATGTTATACTTCTTTTGACCTGTATCTCTCAAGGGGATTGGTAACCGCCAACGCTAAAATTTGAAACTGTTGTTTATCATATCAGAAATGTGGAATATATGGGCCGTGGAAAATAAAGTCTCAATACGAATTCTGGAAGCGTATATATCAAAAATAGATTTAGATTTCAAAACGATTTGGAAACAAGGAAAGCCCTATTCTTATTCAACGTGTTAATCCAGAGATATCTAGATGTGTATACGTGTTACTTAGATATAACAAAGAATTCGATAACATCAACTAATAAAAATTAACTAAAACATCTAAATAATAGAAATCTCGACATCATATTAAATTTGTAGTTAATACTCTCCATAAATTGATTTTGGCATATAAAATTTTTTGTTACAATTAACTAACCAAGAAACGGTTTTGGTGCTACAATAAAGAGGATATTTTTGGTGTTAACAAAATAGGCACCCAACGTGTTAAATTTGGCAAAAATGTTTTGATTTTTGCTTCGGAAAATAAAAAATACTCGACATTTTCCAAATAAATAAATTTTATACAAATAAATGTTTCAATAATATTTGTTTCCTCATAATCAAGCTAAAATAGTTTAAAAAATACTTCGAATATGTAAAAAATAATCGTTTGGTAGATTAAATTTTTCTGCAGTTACTAAATACATTAAAAATTTGTGGCAGTTATAACAGTAAAATGAAAACCTTTGAAATCTCCCAATCAGCCATTGCATTGGAATGTAGTGAAAACTTTTGCCACATTGCGCTGTGCATAGTATAGCTGTTAATAGTCGAGGCGGTTAACAAAAATACTGTTTTCTATTGTCTGGTTCAATTATTCCAAAATATGTGGGAAAAAACCAGGAATGTGACATTTATTTAGATTAGAGAAAAAAGAATTTTTAATAGTGATTCAAAAACAATTTGTAGCGAACCAGTTTTTTTGATTAGGGCTTTATACGAAACGAGATAAGGCGAGAATTTAAAAAATCTCGTCTCGGTCTCGTTGAGAAAAAAATAAGTCTCGTTTCAATCTCGGTTTCGTCTCGTCAAATCTCGTTATTTAGACGTTACTAAATCATAACCTATACAAATTATAATTATAAACATATTGTTATATAATAAAATACAACTTTTTTTCACTCATACACGTTACAATATTTTCGCAAACATACATTTTACATTTCATTAATGATAAATGTTAATTAGTTTAAAAATATAATTTTATTATAAATAATTTTTTAAATGGGAGATAATTGAACGTCTAACCAGATTTCGTTACCCATATTTTCAATAGAATTGACAATTTTATTTAATATATTTTATTCTGCACACATACTTCCAACCTTTAACAACAAATGTAGTTTCTAGATATCCAATGTGGGGCAAGGTCGGGTTGTCCCAAGCTAATGGTATTAATTTTCTCAAATTACACCGTTGTTGCCAAATCAAAATTATTATTTTTAAAAGTACGTTGAACTATTGATACCTTTTTCTTATTGTAAAATGTATCTCAGGATATAATTACGTTGAAATAGAAAAGTAAGAAAATAAACCTTAGATTTATTTATTTCTAACGATAACCTGCATTTAGACATAAAATATTCATAATAAATAAGTAAAAAAAATCCTTAGATGATTTTAATGATAATCTGCATTTAGTTTTAATCCTAAACGTTAAAAGTAATTTATATAGAATCTTTGTTATAAGTTATTAATATCAGCAAATTTACATTAAAATCATATTAATTAATTTAAAAAAAATTACAAGATGGCAACATTACCAATTTTCAATTGGTAAAAAATATTTCTTTTAAACGCAGAATTTAATTTGTATTATAAGTGTGTATAATGAAAAAAGGTTTTTCCTACTACAGTGCGTAAAGTACTTACTTTACGGACGCTAAGGAGTGCGTAAAGTATAACTTTTTTTCACAAGTGCGTAAAGTAAAATAAAATTTTCAAATTAACTTTTATCCATGTGCAACACATTTTTTGCAATATTTTTATGTTTATAATTTTGCCAAGGTTTTATGTGCCGGAAATCCACTGGTTAACTTCAAGATTTTGGAAAATGGCTTGTTAACCTCTTGCAGGCGAAATCTATTTTTGTACATAAAAATTATGGTAGTAGAAAAAATATTGTATGCAACTAGTGTGTAAAGTGTCTTTTTACACACTTGTTGCATAAATAACTATTATATCATTATTGTCTTGAAATACAATATATTCGTTATTATAAAAGATATGTAACGAACTTAATTTTTTATTGTCTTCTACTTATTTGTACAGAGTGTATTTTGTTTTATATTATATAATAAAATAATTATAATTTTCTAATTACTGTTTTTTTTTTAACAAAATTAGAAAATACCATTCCAAATATTTCGTCAAGATATAAGATCGATTTGGCAACAACGTTTAGCTTTTATATATTACAAGTACTTATGCTAATTAGGGATTAAAATGATCCTTCACCTTTTTGAGAGTCAGGTAATATTTTTATTTTGGGAGACAATTCGACTCCGCTGCCAATGGGTACCTAAGACTTCACTGGCTTATAAAATGTTATTACCCTAAAACTGTTTGGAAGTCTTAAAAAATTCTAAACACATTGAGAGTGTCATTTTATATAAAATAAAATATTTCACACATGGTTACCAGATTTTAGATTTCGTAAATTTATCGTAACCTATGCAGACCTTTATTTTATTATAAAAAAAATGAAATGTTTATACTGCTTGCTAATTTATTTTTCTCGGAAATTCAGAAACAAATTTTGAAGAAATATGAACGAGACTCGCCGTATGTGGTCACGGTATAACTTAAATAATTCGGTTTTACGAGACGTGTAAAGAACTATTTTTGATAAGACAAATACTTTTTTTATAGCCTCTTCAATAAGGGCGATTTCTTCGATTCATTTGATAACTTACTAAAATAACACTATTTTTCAACGATTACTTAACTAATTTCTTAACTTCGATACTTTTAGGTATCTGAATATTTGCGAGTTCTTTCTTCTTTATCTCTCATTTCCATAGCGATTCCCAGGCGCAAGTTATCTTGTGTTCCTTTTTTGTCTCCATTTCGCATTTTGTCCATTAAATCGTGTCGATTTTCTGTCGTCAAACTACAGCTATCTCTCTTGTTAATTTTAAACCTGTTTCTATTCTTTCTGATTTTCATTTGATGTAGTTTGTTAATAATTGTTTTTGGTGTTTACAATTTTTCACGTTCGTACAACTCTTGTAGGTTATTTAATATTTGCCGTTTCTTTTTAAGCCCCCTATCGACGGTATAACATGATGGCCAACCTTGTACCTGACCAGTGTTGCCGATTTTGAAGAGATAAATAGCGCAATGCAGCCAACATAAAAGCGCAATATTCGATTAAAAAGCGCAAAATAGGTCAAATAATTCAAACATCAATTTACACCACTGACATATGTAATTTTAGACCGTTTTACTATTATTTTAGACAGTGTTTTGACAATTTTAGATTATTTTTAACAATTCTCTAATCAATTTAGGTAATTTTAGACCGTTTTATTATTATTTTAGACAATTTTTAGACCATTTTGAATAGTTTTAAACCATTATAGATTAATTTGAACAATTCTCTGATCAACTACAGTTACTTCAATCGTTTTATTATTATTTTAGACCATTTTTGGCAATTTTAGACCATTTTAGACCATTTTGGACCACTTTAGACCAATAAAGACTGTTTAAGATTATTTTTAACAATTATTTAATCAATTTAAGTAACTTTAGACAATTTTTTAGATTTTGAACAACTTTAGACCATACTAGATTATTTCGAACAATTATCTGAACAATTTAGGTAATTTTAGACCGTTTTACTATTTTAGACAGTCTTTTGACAATTTTAGATTATTTTGAATAATTCTCGAATCAATTTAGGTAATTTTAGACCTTTTTATTATTATTTTAGATCATTTTGAGCAATTTAGACCATTGCAGATTATTTTGAACAATTATATGATCAATTTCAGTAACTTCAGATCATTTTATTATTATTTTAGACCGTTTTTTGGCAATGTTGGACAATTTTGTACAATTTCAGACCATTCTGGACAATTTTAGATCATTAGCAATTCTTTTAATTTATTTTAGACCGTCTTATTTAAAGTTAGACAATTTTTAGAAGATTTTGGACAACTTAAGACCGTATTGGATTATTTTGAACAATTTTCTGATCAATTAAGGTAATTTTAGACCGTTTTACTATTATTTTTGAGTCTTGACAATTTTAGATTATTTTGAACAATTCAATAATCAAATTAGGTAATTTTAGACCGTTTTGTTATTATTTTAGACCCTTTTTGGACAATTTTATACCATTTTCTACAATTTTAGACCATTTTAGATTGTTTTCAACACTTCTCAGATACATTTAGGCAACTGCAGAACATTTTATTACAAGTTTAGACAATTTTTAGAATATTTTTACAATTTTAGATCATTTTAGAGTATTTTGAACAATACAATTGATCAATTTGAGTTTGTATAACTTCAGACCGTTTTATTATTATTTAAGACAATATTTAGACCATTTTGGATACCTTTAGACCATTGTAGATTATTTTGAACAATTATCAGATCAATATAAGCTACATCAATCGTTTTGCTATTATTCTAGACCATTTTTGGAAAATTTTAGACCATTTTAGACCATTTTGGGCAACTTTAGACCATTAAAGACTGTTGTAGATTATTTTTAACAATTCTTTGATCAATTTAAGTAACGTTAGACCGTTTTCTTACTAAGTTAGACGATTTTTAGAACATTTTGGACAATTTTAGATGCTATTAGATTATTTTGAACAATTGTCTGATCATTTTAGGTAATTTTAGCCCTTTTTATTATTATTTTAGATCATTTTTGGACAATTTTATACCATTTTCTACAATTTTAGACCATTTTAGATTATTTTGAACAATACAATTGATCAATTTCAGTTTGTGTAAGTTTAGACCGTTTTATTATTATTTTAGATCATTTTGAACAATTTACAACAATTCAGATTATTTTAAACAATTATCTGATCAATTTCAGTAACTTCAGATCATTTTATTATTATTTTAGACCGTTTTTGGCAATGTTTTACCATTTTGTACAATTTCAGACCATTTTGGACAATTTTAGACCATTAAAGATTGTTTTAGATTATTTTTAACAATTCTTTGATCAATTTAAGTAACTTTAGACCGTTGCATTATTATGTTCGACAATTTTTAGAAGATTTTGGACAACTTTAGATCATATTGGATTATTTTGAACAATTTTCTGATCAATTTAGGTAATTTAAGACCTTTTTATTATTATTTTAGACCATTTTGGGACAATTTTATATCATTTTCTACAATTTTAGACCATTTTAGATTATTTTGAACAATTCTCAGATCAATTTAGGTAATTTTAGACCGTTTTATTATGATTTTAGACCGTTTTTGGACAATTTTATACCATTTTCTACAATTTTAGACAATTTTAGATTATTTTGAACAATACAATTGATCAATTTGAGTTTGTGTAACTTTAGACCGTTTTATTATTATTTTAGACAATTTTGGACAATTTAGACCATTGTAGATTATTTTGAACAATTCAGATCGTTTTATCATTATTTTAGACCGTTTTTGGACAATTTTAGACCATTTTGTACAATTTTAGTCCATTTTGGACAACTTTAGACCAATAAAGACTGTTTTAGATTATTTTGAACAGTTCTCAGATCAATTTAGGCAACTGTAGATCATTTTATTATTGATTTAGACAATTTTTTTAAATTTTAGATCATTTTAGATTATTTTGAACAATACAATTGATCAATTTGAGTTTATGTAACTTTAGACCGTTTTATTATTATTTTAGATCATTTTGGACAATTTAGACCATGATAGATTATTTTGAATAATTAACTGGTCAATTTAGATAATTTAAGACCGTTTTACTATTATTTGAGACAGTCTTTATTTTAGATTATATTGAACAATTTTAGACCATTAAAGACCGTTTTAGATCAATTTAAGTAACTGTAGACCGTTTCATTATTATGTTAGACAATTTTTAGAACATTTTGGATAATTTTAGATGCTATTAGATTATTTTGAACAATTGTCTGATCATTTTAGGTAATTTTAGCCCTTTTTATTATTATTTTAGATCGTTTTTGGACAATTTTATACCATTTTCTACAATTTTAGACCATTTTAGATTATTTTGAACAATTCTCAGATCAATTTGGGCAACTGTAGATCATTTTATTACTAATTTAGATAATTTTTAGAAGATTGTTTACAATTTTAGATCATTTTAGATTATTTTGAACAATACAATTGATAAATTTTAGATTATTTTGAACAATTCTCAGATCAATTTAGGTAACTGTAGATACCATTTTATTATTAATTTAGACAATTTTTAGATTACATCCTTAGTATTAACGAAGAAGGAATGGGTGTTAAAATTTGTTTTAAAAGCTATATTAGTATTGTATTTCTTGAACACTTTCTATTGTGTAAAAGATATTACCTATGAAATTGACGGATCCATAACAGGGAGAAACGTCTTGTGTATTAAGTAAAATGTGTGGGGAATTTAATCTGAATTTGAAGAAGAATATCGTATACAATTTATTGATAAGTGGGTAATGATTATTAATAGCAAGTTGTTTGATGGTGTTAATTTCTGAGATTAAATCTAACTGAGAAAGAGGAAAAGGCTATTGGAAGTGGCTTTTTCATGATATTTAAAATATTTTTTTCTTTTGGCATATACCACCTAATCTAACATGTCTGGAAACAACTGGATCGTTAACCCCGTCGGAGAAGCCATTCGGTCGAGATTTTCAGGAAAATTCTGTGAAATTTTCTGTGCGATAAGAGTCGTCGTTGTCGCTGAATCGCAGCGTCCTGGTTCGTATACCAGACTTGGACTCTGTTTATATGTACATTGTACATCGAATATATTGCCAAGTTTGAACTGAAAAAGGGATTGTCACAAATAGAGACATTTTCCTGGAAAGTTTACGATAAAATATGTTGGCAGCTCTTTTGTTAGACGCTCAGAATGCGTTGTTATATTTGTTATCTACATGTTTTACTATGTAATTATTCGACGTAGCCGAAGAATAAAACAGATTGAATATGTGCTTTATTCATTTGGTTAACTACATATAAACGTTAGAGAATCTATTTCATAGATATAAAGAAAATTCATTAAATTTATGAATAGATGATACAACTTTTATAAAATTTAGTCACGAGAAATTAAACATTTTTTTAAATTATAAACAAATATCAAGAATTGGGGATTTTTTTTAATTTGTTTTGTTTAGATATTTTGTAATTGGCAACGATCACATTTATGCTAAAATTAAAACGGAAGACTATGAAGACAACATTATATCATCAATTATTCATACACTAAACTTCTTACCGATGTTAAATAAAAATAAAATCATCACTAAACATGTTAAACAATAACAATTAATTATTATATTTATGGTAAAAATCACTGATATCTCTATTTTTGTAACTGCTAATAAATCTACGGCTCTCTGAACAAATTAATATATAAAAAGGAATGGGTAACTTTTCCTTCCCCGAACAAGCTTTGACTCCTGAAATATATGGATAGTCTTATTCTTATTATATATAACTGAGATAGTAATGTAAAAGTGATTCGTGTAGTATTCATTTCTTCAAGAAAATTATAAAAACTTTGATTTTTTATATTCTGTGAAAAAATATTCTCAGTATCTTACAAATTAACGATTTTCTATTTTAAAGTTTTCCACTGACATGATGATGTAATTAATAGACTACGCTTTGACAAAGAACACTAACAAGCCGAAATGACGATTTTAAACAACATTTTCAAATAACGAGTTTGAGTAAGTCAATTTTACCCACAAGAATAGATCCTTTTTACCGACAAAGTTGTCCCCAAACAAAGTAATCGGATTTTATTCAACTCAAAAGCCCAACTAATTCCAGTTCTGTTTTAATTAACTTCTCTGATGTTATCCAATGAAATACCTACTTGATTTAACTTCCATCTCTGAAGATCAAAGACTTCTACTACCTATACAAACAGCTCTTTTACTTGAGGTTTTGGAAAGCCACCAAATAAGACTAAAGTTTATACTCTAATATTCTAAACATTTTATACAGAGTTAGTTTAGTGATTAAATTTGACATTTTCAAATTTTGTACATTTTTTTTTAATTAATGAACTGGTGCAGGAAAATAATAAAAAAATCGACGAAGGAGTTATGTATTGGAATATATAATTCTGTATATGCGTGTGTAACATCAAGATATTTTAAATGACTTCAAATTCTCGTTGAGGACGAAAAAGTATATAAATAAAGTAATTTCAGTTTTGATATCGAACGAACCATTACAGAGAAAATGGCGGCCAAAGTTAAAAATATTAAAAGTCATTACACGATTTCATATCGTAAATTTGCACTGTTAGTAGTAAAACTATGCGGGTTCTGCGGCAATCCATCAAGTTCTTTCACCACGCCGAAGAAGTAGCACCCCTAACCCCTCAATGTAAAAGAAGCATCCCTAGACAAACAAGTGCCCTTACCTCGCTTAACCACTCCGAATCCATCCGTTATAATTGCCCTTTTGACTGACGACAATGACCAGCAGAAGCGGTAGTAAATGACGACTTCTGTATCCTTCTGCATAATGCAAAACTGATTGCTTATCGCTTGATTTCTTCTTATTTTCCAAGAAGCGGATCAAGACCTGATCAAAACGGATCCAGACCTGATCAAAAGCGCATCAAAAGCGCATCAAAAGTGAATCAAAAGCGTCTCGATTGTCGAATTAAGTATATATGGTAGATACTCGATCAATTTGTTTCCCGAACTTCGATTAAAAGACACGGCTCTACGAAAATTTCTTTACTGCGTTGGAGGAGTGAGTTAATTATTTTACGGTTATGTGAATATTTTTTGTTTTGTTAATTTATTGTCAGAATTTAAATTTTTTATGTTATTACTATTGAAAAATATAAAATTGGATGTGCTAAGCTAAGTTTATAGACTCTAGTTTTATAAAGATAATGGATGACATCTTTAGTGTTGACTAACTAGAAATGAACAAGTGTTGGCATTGCCATTGACATTGTGTTTTCTGAAAGCTTTTGCTATTTTACATGACATTTTGGATTTAAAAAATATTTCTTATAAACTTTATTATAAACCAGCCACATCGATTTCAGTATAAGTTATCGGTATTTTATTAAACTTCAATGTTATCGAGCACAAAATAATATTGCCCCAATACAACTATATAGAACTGATGCATACTTTATATTGGTTGCATATGGTTAGAAAAAGAAAGGTCTAAGGTGCAAATGGAGTATCATTGACTTCGATAATGCCCTTAAAATATTAAAGAGGGTTCAATAAGCTTAATGATTGCAAACAGACACTATAGGATCCCGCCAAGTACTTTAAGGGATCATATGAAGAATACTACTCGCAATTTATTAAAAACTCCAGTTGTGCCTAATAAGGTCTGAAGAAAAACAGAAAAATATTGCATTGAAATGTCCCAAAAATTCTTTGGATTAGAAATTATGGAATTTGGTGATATTTCTTACCAGTTTCCGAAAATAATTTGTGTACAATGCAGATTCCGCAATAAAAATAATAAAGAAGAAGCTGGATGGAATTTCTATAGAACCGTCATCCAAAGATTTCCTTGAGGTATCCAGTAGGTGAGCTGGTTTTAATAAGGAACGATTAATAGGTCTTATTTAAATTTGTACTCCTAATGATATCTATAATATTGACGAAAGTGGAATTCACACTATTTATAAACCGTCAATAATTATTTGCTCAAAAAGGTGTGAAACAAATAGGAAAAATTACAAGTGCTGAACGAGGAGACATGGTTACCACAATCTGTTATTTTAGTGCAGCTGGGAACTGCATACCGTCGTTTTTGGTATTACCTAGAAAATTACTAAATGACAGACTCATGACAAATGCACCACCTGGATCAAAAGGAGCAATTAGCTCAACTAGCTGGAGTAATACTGATATCTTTTATAATTGGCTGCAGCACTTTACACAAATCACCACGTTTGCCTAATACTAGACAACCACGAGAGTACATAAAGTTACCAATTTATGATTTATCAAATGAAAATGGAGTCGAATTTATTTCTTTACTCCCCCCCCCCGTACAAGCCACAGGATTCATCCACTTGACTTTTTTGTGCCACTTAAGAATGGATTTAATGATTATTGTGTAAACTGGATAAAAACTAATCAGGGAAAACGCATAATTTATGAAATAGCAGAACTATTTGGAAAGTCGTATCAAAGAGTATGCAATGTTGAAAAAGGTGGCTATAAAAGTGCTGGTATCTATCCATATAATTGTAATGTGTTTTCTGATGAAAATTTTATTGCCTACAAATCATTAGCACAAAAGCATCAAATTGACGACAAGAAAAGTTCAAATCATTCAAGACACTTCTCTGGTTCCTGAGTCTGATAAAGGAAACTTGTTAACTGATATATTTTCTACTCCTCATATACAAATTATCCAACAAGTAAATAAGCCTAACGTTAGAAAGAAATACTAAGAAATACTAACTTGCATTTCGATACGAAAAGAATTGGAAGATAAAGAAAAGAACAAGGTTGAAAATGAAAAAAGCAGCAAGTGCTTAAAAATTTTTGATAAAAATGAAACGAGTGTAAAGAAAATTTTAAGGGATAACGAAAAAAATGATAAATGTGTTAAGAAAAGAAAAGTGGAGAGACAAATTGACGGCGATGAGTTTGATACTGACATCTCATTTAAAGAAGACGAAACAGACAACGAAATTAGTGAAATTTCAATAAAATTTATTATGTAGGTCGTGTGATTATCGACTAGGAGAATGGAAAATACGAAATTTCTTTCTTCCGAAAAAGTACGAAATCTGAACATAATTTTTACCTGCCCCCTGTTGAGTTGCGGAGCTAGAGTCCGCGCGCGAGTACCGGAAAGTTAAAGGTAAAAAGTGGACAACGCTTACGCGAGCCGAAGTCCTCGTTTTCGGCTGAATTTTCAACACTCTGGGAAAATTATAAATATGTTTCCAACATTTCAGGGAGTTTTTCCTTCTCTTTTTGAATATTTTTTCAAATTTGAAAAATGTCAAATAGTTTTTGGGATATTTGCAAAAAAACAAACCCTATTTTTGCTTTTCAGTTAATTGTTTATAACTTTTGCAATTCTTACATCATACAATCTTGTCAGTTTTAATATTTACCTACATGTAGTTCAATTGCATCCAGTAACTGAATTATTTTTGTTTTATTATTATTTGTATGAAATACATGAATAAAAATAAAGTTTGGTAGAAATAACATGATACAGTAGATTATATTTAAGGATATTGGTATCGAGTTTAGATTAGTTTTGTTTGTATACCCAATAGCAATTAAATAAAGAAAATAAAACTTTCAGCTTACCGTCTTTTTATAAGTATTCTACAAAAGTTGCAACCATGAGCGTGTTTATCCTTTCGCATCTCAACTAGTCTAGTCGAGAAGTGAGTTTTCTGCGAAAAATAGTTAGAAGGGTAAGAAAAATATGAGCGACGGCTCATTGGACGCGGATTACAATTCTGAGAAATGTGCCATGTCGATTTTTTTATTTTTTGATGATAACTTAAAAACTATACAAGATAGCTGGAATTGCAAAAAAGATCCTTAAAGAGAAGGAAATTTCCAAAAAAAACTTCTAACTTCTGGACCTCTAGCTCTAATATTTATAATTTTAATTTCTATGAGTGTACTCAATAAGATGAGGCCAAGCCTTTTTTTTTCGTTTTTTGTTAATAACAATTACAATTTTTATTTTCAGAAAAAAATCGACATGACGCATTTCTCAGAATTGCAATCTGCGTCGAATGAGCCATCGCTCATATTTTTCTTACCCTTCTAACTATTTTTCTCCGAAAACTAACTTCTCGACTAGACTAAACGGGACTCACTTAAATGATTAATTCAACACCAGTATAATTTTAATAACCGATTCGTACTTTAGTATTATTAAAACTAACTAATAATGAATATATAAATTCTTTGACATTTTTTATAGCCACCTCAACAATTTAATTTTTTAAATACCGTGTAATATTAATTGCAACTATTTTTTAAATTGGTATTTATATCATATTTCTCGTGTTTGGTTAAAAGTTGATGACAAATAATAAATGTTTAACATAATAATGGAAATGTTTGCATATTGTACCTGACTCGAGAAATTCGCATTTTTTCGTTTAAAATATCAGGTATTTACTTATTAATTTAGTTGAAATTAGCTCCCCTTAATTTTTATATTTAATATTAGCAAAAACAGTAAAAAAAGTGAATTTATTCGTCCCAAAAAAAAATGTATACTACTCTATACAAACCGACACTAAAAAGTATTAAAAAATTAAGCAATTTCACGAAATTCCATAATTGTTAATCCAAAGAATTTTTGGGACATCTCAATGCAAAATTTTTCCAATAACTCTTCCTGTTATTCCCTTACTTTATAAAAAGTAACGCGTTATTAAAATGGTAACGCGTTACTTTAAAACTAAGATTTTCCTTTTTTGTAGCTGCTGTTAGTGTCGTTTTTATTATTTTTTGTACCCCGTCGATTTCGCGCACCACTGTGTTTTGGATAGCTTTTAAAAAAAATCAATCTCAACCATACAACTTTTATTTGAAGAAATAATTAAAGAACGAGAATGTAACGCGTTACTTTTTCAGTAACGCGTTACTTTTGAAGTAACCAAGTCACGATAACGCGTTACTTTTGGAAAGTCACGAATAAATGGTTACTTTTTTTAAAAAGTAACGCGTTACTTCTTTTTTAGTAACGCCCCAGCTCTGGGTGGAAGCATCGCGTTCGATCTGTGCTCGGTTTGAAAAAGATGCAGACTTTTTAAACCGTGATGTTACTATGGATGAAATGTACACTTCTATGACCCAGAAACAAAGAAGCAACCGTTGAAGTGGAAACACCCTAGTTTTCCAGGGCTCTAAGAAGTTTCATGTTCAATGATCTGCTGGAAAAATTATTGATTCAGTTTTAACTTTCCAGACCCACCTCCTAGAAGGCAAACTATTGTGAACGAGATAAAAAAAAATTTCGAGATAAAGATGGACATATCCTTTTTAGGTCACCTGAGATGATTAAGACCGGCCACACGTTTAATCCGATTGAGCTGAAATTTGGTATATGGCTTTTGGTTGCCAGTCGGAAGAACCCATTAGTTTTTGTACGACATCTGTCAAACGGAAGTGTCACTATCAAAAAATGACAGATGGAATATGTTACGGAATTTGGCTTGCAATATGTCATTTGAAAGCCCTTGAAAATCTCTATTCATAACAGTCAAAATTATTTTTCCAACTATCACCTGTCAAAAACAAAAAAATAGCAAAAATTTTTTGAGATTTCTTGAGATCATCTGAGGTTTTTCGAGGTTTTTTAAGATTTTTTGAGATTTTTAGAGGTTTCTTGAGATTTTTAGAGGTTTTTGAGATTTTTGAGATTCTTTGGGACTTTTTAGATTTTTTAAGAATATATAGATTTTTTGAGAATTTTTTGAAGTGTTTTAAGATTTTTTGAGGTTTCTTGAAGTTTCTTGAGATTGTTTAAGGTTTTTGAAATTTTTATAGGTTTTTTGAGATTGAGAGGTTTTTTGTGATTTTTTGAGGGTTTTTTGAAATTTTTTGAGATTTTTTGAAATTTTTTGAGATTTTTTGAAATTTTTAATGGGGTTTTGAGGTTTATTTTGAAATCGATTAAGATTCTTTGGGACTTTTACTTTCTTGATCCACCTCCTAGAAGGGAAAGTATTGTAAACGAGTTAAAAAAAAAATTTCGAGATAAAGATGGAAATATCCATTTTGAGGTCACCTGAGATGATTAAGACCATTTCCAGATGAAAGTCTGTCTGTCTCTGTCTGTGTGTGTATTCTTCCACGATAGAGGCCACACGTTTAATCCGATTGAACTGAAATTTGGTATATGGCTTTGGGTTACCCGTCGGAAGAATCCATTAGTTTTTGTACGACATCTGTCAAACGGAAGTGTCACTATCAAAAAATGACAGATGCAATATGTCACGGAATTTGGCTTGCAATATGTCATTTGAAAGCCCTTGAAAATCTCTATTCATAACAGTCAAAATTATTTCTTCAACAATCACCTGTCAAAAACAAAAAAATAACAAATTTTTTTTGAGATTTCTTGAGGTTTCTTTAGATTTTTTGAGGTTTTTCGAGGTTTTTCGAGGTTTTTTAAGATTTTTTGAGATTTTTAGAGGTTTCTTGAGATTTTTAGAGGTTTTTGAGATTTTTGAGATTTTTTGAGATTCTTTGGGACTTTTTAGATTTTCTAAGAATTTATAGATTTTTTGAGAATTTTTTGAAGTGCTTTAAAATTTTTTGAGATTTCTTGAGGTTTCTTCAGATTATTTAAGGTTTTTGAGATTTTTTGAGGTTTTTTGAGATTGAGATTTTTTGTGATTTTTTGAGGTTTTTTGAAATTTTTTGAGATTTTTTGAGAATTTTAATGGTTTTTTGAGGTTTCTTTTGAAATCGTTTAAGATTCTTTGGGACATTTACTTTCCCGACCCACCTCCTAGAAGGGAAAGTACTGTGAACGAGCTAAAAAAAAAATTAGAGATAAAGATGGAAATATCCATTTTGAGGTTTTTTTAAGATTTTTTGAGATTTTTAGATGTTTCTTGAGGTTTTTAGAGGTTTTTGAGGTTTTTGAGATTTGTTCAGATTCTTTGGGACTTTTTAGATTTTTTAAGAATTTATAATTTTTTGAGAATTTTTTGTTTTAAGATTTTTTGAGATTTCTTGAGGTTTATTGAAATTCTTTAAGGTTTTTGAAGTTTTTGAGATTCTTTGAGATTTTTTGAGATTTTTAATGGTATTTTGAGGTTTCTTTTGAAATCGATTAAGATTCTTTGGGACTTATACTTTCCACCTTTCCACACATTAAATGCTCTTTTGATTTATATACTAGAGTGCGCATTTTTTGATGAGATTTCACTAAGAAAATATAACATTAAGAGGCCCGTACACCACGTGACTTGCGCTGTTGCCATTTAGAGAATTATCCAAAAATGTACTTGTATTCTAATAAATTAGGTGTAAAAATAATTTTTTTAGTATTTTCCAGTTAATGATATGTAATCCTGCTCTCTAGTCTGAGCAGAACATAATTAATTGTTTTTTGACGCCAAATATAGCAACTAGAAATATATTCATGATATTTATTAAAAGAGCGCGTCTGTGCTACTTTTTTCAAATTTATCTAAATAAATAAATACAGAATCGACTGGTGAAAACCGCAGCTTCCTAAGTTTAATATCAAAGGAGCGCCCGTCCAAAAACCATTTCAAGCAAGATAACACATGATATTGGCGTCTCTTAACGGTCTATTTATTCACTCTGTAGTGTAAGAGATTTATAACATGTGATATGGGGTAAAAGAGAATATACAGGGTTATCACATTAAAAAAATATATACTTCATTGGTGAAAAAAAATTGCACGTCATTGAGTTCTACATAGGAAGACTCTTTGAAGGTTTTTAATATTTTTCTTACTAATAAAAGTTGTAGAGAACCTTGCAAAATCAAAAATCGCCCTGTAGTTTAAAAACAAAGCAACCTACTGAAAATTTGATTGGGATATTGTTAGTTTAATAACAATAAAGTTATAACATCTTGACTACTTCTCTTATTTTCAAAATACCGTTCAAAATATAACACTTTGTACGTTACTAGAATCTTCAGTAGTATTTTTTTATATGTATAAAATTACATGGTACGCCTATGACTTAAACATGATAAATTCTACTTACATTTTAGATCCGATATATTTCCATTCACTATCTGGTTTATTCATCAGCTGATTGACACCTGGCTTACTCGAACTGGAGACAAATATCTTCGAAGGTAGACATTCCATCGAAGAAAACCGCCTCTGTTTTTTCCACATTTTAGGAATTGCATTTGTCACAAAATTGCACTGAACAATAAATTATTCTTACCGTTTTAATTAACGCTTTATTCCAAGAATAAGAAATTTTACTAAGTTTAACGTTCTACCTAAATATACCGGTTTATATCACCTATCAAAACAACACGGTAGTCGGCATGCCACAAAAAGCGGATTCCCCACAGTTCAATTATTAGCGATGTTGCCAGTCCCGAAATTTTTTCCCAATACTAATGATTTTTTTTTTTATCCAACTAGGTGGATTTGGATTGGTATTTCGAATTAATTATAGTTGCAATGTTCTGACACAAAAAAACATTTTGACTCGGATCTCGAAAACTACGCCGTTTCTCAAAATTCTAAAACCTAGTGACCTTTGGTATAAAAAAATTTAGTTTTTATTTTTAGAACGCATTAAAATTACAAAAATGGAGTTGACAATGACGAAATTTTGAAAAATTCCGAATTTTTTTAGTAAAAGTCGCAATTTTCAAAAATCTACGCTGTCTCTTAAACAGACAAAATTACCATTGGATTCTACAAATTCTAAGGAGTCAGAAAATGCCCTTACTTGCAAAAATCGGTGTGTTTTACCTGCCAAAAAAAAATTATGAAAAGTTTAATTTTTGGCATTTTCATCCTCGGTTAGAACTTTGCCTTATTTTTTTTATCGGTAATTTGAGCTGGCTACGCCACTGGTTTACATTATCAGTCTCATCAAAAGCGTGGGTTCGATTCCTAAGCTGTCAACTATTTTTTAATTTATTTTAATAACATATGTACACTTTTGTAAAACGGTATAAAATATTTTTCCCGTAAAAATGCGAAAATAGGGAAAATAGAAAAAAAGGGAAAATGATAGGGAAAATATGGTAAAAGAGATAAAATAGGAAAAAATAAGAAAAATATTTTCCATGGAAAAATGCGAAAATATGAAAAAATAAGGTAAAATAGGGGAAATGTTTTTCATGGCGATAATAATGAAAAATAAAGAAAATGGAAAAAATCGGTAAAAATGGCAAAAAGGGGAAAAAATTGGAAAAACAGGAAAATACTAGGAGAAATAAATATAAATAAAGAAAAATATGGAAAAATGCGGTAAAAGAAAAGAGAATAAGAAATAATAGAGAAAATGGGGTGAAAGAGGGGATAATAGGAATAAATAAAGGAAAAAATAGAAGAAACGGGAAAAACAATGGAAATAGGGAAAAATAGAGAAAAATAGAAAAAAAAACAGAAAAATCGGGAAAATAAACGAAAAATAGGAAAAAATAAAGTATTGAAGTATGAGCATTCGTGACTTAAAAAATAAGACGCCAAGCAAAGTTCGGTCACCGAGACACTAACTGTTTAAATGGTATTAATCTTTGACACCAGAAACATTTGAACTCTTCTTTTTTTGTGTTAAAACAAGTCAAATTTTATAATTTAATTCGTAGTTTCAATAATAAAAATAAAAACAAAAAGTGACATTTGTCTTTTCACTTGTCATTTGTCATGTCATTGACTTTCAATTGTCTCTTATTTTTTATCTTCTTCTTTTCTTCAATACCTATACCTTCACCTGATTTCTAACACCTCTTAATTTTTTAGTTCATAATACCAATTCACAACTTGTAAACATTTTTGATCATTATTTAACGGCTTTTGTACTATTTCACTTTACTTTAGTTGATCATTGTATTTCGTGTATGGTTAACCCTCTCCTCTCTCCTAACCCTTAAGTCATTTCCCTATGTGTCAAATGTCATTCCTCCATTTAGCGACGATGTTTCAGCCTTACACTTGTGGCTCATTAATTTTCGGGTTTTGGCACATGGTTGTCCCAATCTTACTTATCCCAAGGTGGACCTTATTTAGTTGCTGAATTTTTCCAGATGTTTCCAAGATGCCGGAATTTGCTGATCCTGAACGCAATGTAGCCATTTCAGTTCTCCTGAGGACACTGCTCTCTCTACGATCCTCTATAATTCCTTGTTGGAATCATCCTAATCCATTGCGGGGGCTCTCCAATATTGGAAAATTCAAATTTACCTTTAAAATCACTTTTAACCTTTTATTTCCCATATGCAACTCCTTCCTTATTACTTAAAAACCAACTCCGTATTACTTATTACTTAAAAACCAACTCCGTATAAATTTAACCTAATTATAACATTATGTGATTTGTTTAAAATTTTCAACATGTTTTTAATCAATTTATGGTAAGCGCATTGTTTTTTCTATGATTGTTAACACACGTCATCGTAATGTTAATCTTTTAGGCCTGAAGATGGCTTGTAAACTGAAACTAGTTGCCGTTCCCTAATTTTGTTAATAGTAGTTTATGTGGTACACGACTTATTTCATTTATTGATCACATTATGGATAACCTTATCGATTTAAAATAAAAAAGGAAAATAAGATCTACACCTTCACGTGGTAGTATTTTCTGGAAAAAACTATATTATGATGCACTTGTACCTATCAATGAAATCAAAGATTTCAAGAACCGAACAGAAATTTACTACTACATGAGACTATCAAGATGAAGAATAGAGGATTTGGACTATTAAGCCCAAGAGCAGATTCGGGAAACCACAAGACTAATGGAATCCAAGATCACTAAGACGAACTGCAGAAGCAACTAAGAGCGAAGAAGAAGCAGCCAGGAAATGTCTCAGCTAGTCCGAGGCCCCAATCTTCGATAAAATACACAATTCTCGATCGTCGAGATATCGCTGGGTGGAAACAAACCCAGATCTACCAAATCTACCCCCTCTTTGCTACGGGAATATGTTGGTGCGAAGTATAAAGAAATGTAGGAGTATAAAGCTCAGTATCCCTATGGATGGGGTTTAAAGGATTTTTATGGAATAGGGTTCAATGTAAAGATAAAATCTATATACAACAATACACGTTCAGGGCGACTCAGCATTAAGGAGGCGGATTTGGACTCGGATTCTTACTAGATCTGGGTTTGTTCCGACCCAGCGATATAGTAGTAAATATCTATTAGTTCCAACACTTGTATACTTTTACTTTCCCGACCCACCTCCGAGAAGGGAAAGTATTGTGAACGAGCTAAAAAAAATTTCGAGATAAAGATGGAAATATCCATTTTGAGGTCACCTGAGATGATTAAGACCATTTCCAGATGGAAGTCTGTCTGTCTGTATGTATTCTTCCACGATAGAGGCCACACTTTTAATCCGATTGAGCTGAAATTTGGTATATGGGTTTGGGTTACCCGTCGGAAGAAACCATTAGTTTTTGTACATCTGTCAAACGGAAGTGTTACTATCAGAAAATTACAGATATATATACAATATGTCATTTGAAAGCCCTTGAAAAACTCTATACAGAACAGTCAAAATTATTTCTTCAGCTATCACCTGTCAAAAATAAAAAAATATCAAAATTTGAAACTTTATAACATTAAATATTTGAAAAATTATACGTGGATACTCGTCGGGAAAGTTTTGGGGTGACACAACCGATTGTTTTATTTTTATTTTGACCCTTTTTTCCTTTTTTTTTAACTTTTTTTGCCCCTTTTTTAAAACTCTTTTTATACTCTTTTTAACCTTTTTTTTCCTTCAACGAATAATTAGTTATGGATAATCTACTGTTTTTTTTGCCTTTTTTGTTGCTTTCTTACACCTTTTGTGACATTTTTTTTTGCTTTTTTTAAAACTTTTTTGCCTTTTTTTTACCATTTTTGCTTTTTTTTGCCTCTCTTCGTTTTGGCTTTATTTTGTCTTTTTTTGGTCTTTTTTACTTTTTTGGCCTTTTTACGCCTTTTCGCCCAGTTTAAAATTTTTTTTTTTACTCTTTTGATCCTTTTGCCTTTTTTGTTGCTTTTTTAAACTTTTTTTGGTGGTTTTTTACCCCTTTTTTGCCTTCTTTTGAATTTTTTTGCCATTTTTGCTTTTATTTTCACATTATTTTATTTTTTATTTTTACCATTTTGGCTTTTCTTGCCCTTTTACCAATATTTTGACTTTTTTGGCCATTTTTGGTTTTGTTTTTACCCTTTTTTCCTTTTGTTGACCTTTTTGCACTTTATAAAACTTTTTTTGATTAACTTTTTAAACTTTTTGCCTTTTTGTTGCTTTTTACCCCTTTTTTGCCTTTTTTTTCCTTTTTTGTCTTTTTTTGCCTTTTTTGTCTTTATTTACCTTTTTGCCTTTATTTTCATACTATTTTGCTTCTTTTTTTTCTTCTTTGGCGTATTTTGGTTTTTCCCCTTATTTGGCATATTTTTTTAATTTTATAAAAAATATAATAAACTATAACCAATTAGTACAAGAACCAGGTACTTTTCTTCTGCAATCTTCTACAGATCAAATTTTATTGTTGGAACATGTTCAGGGGTGTCGCCTGAAAGTAAATTCAAGTTGGCGGGACGATGGGGCACGAGCGTCAACCAACAACCATCTTGAAAAATACGTTTTGTGAAATATCTTGCGAACCGTATATCCTACGACAAAAATAGTACATATCATTTTTGTAAATAAAAACATTCTCTACAATTTTTGTTTAAAACTTTTTTGTGTATAATGCATAGGTTTTTATTTATAGCGCTCCAAACTCTGACTTACTCACAGACATAACGTATCATGTTTTTTAAAAAAATTTCCCGTAAAATTTATAGTTTGCAAAACTTGCAGTTCGTAAATTATTAGTGAAAAGGTGGCTCGTAGTGCACAGAAAGCATTTCATAACGCTTAAAATGCATAATAATTATAATAATAATAATAATGGTAATAATGAGAAGGAAATTAAGAGCTATTGCCCCGGTGAGTCAAGTAAAAATACCGAAAAAGATGCGCTGCGATATTTTTTAATATAAAATTCACAATTTTTAAAATGGGTCTTTGATTTTTCTTTATACTAAAAGCATGTTTTAAGTATTACCTGACAACATTAAAATATGAACAAATAACCTCAACATGGTCCAGAAAAAAAATTATTTGATTCTTATTTTAAGCGCCAGGGACTTATTGTTCAATGAATTTAAAATTTTCTTTTTTTATTTTATAAATAATACATAGTTCTACAATTTGTATTACAAACATTTAGCAAAAATTAAAGTAAATTTGTTTAAAATTAGGGTTCTCCCATTTTCTATTTTTTTTTAATTCTTGATATATATTGGACATTAATTAAAAAAATTAAAATTTTTTTCAATACAAATTCATGTGATACCAATTAACTACAAACTGCTTGATCTTTTTTTTTATTAGACTAATAATAAACTCACAATGCTTAAAATGCCGGTCCATGGTCACATGCAAATTAATTTTTTTTCTGGATCATATTTAGTTTTTTTGTTAATATTTTAATGTTGTCAGGTAAAACACACTTTTGGTATAAAAAAATTCAAAAACCTATTTTGAAAATTGTTAATATTATATTAAAAATACCTTTTACGGTATTTCTAGTAGACTCACTGGGGAAATAGCTCTTAATGCAAATTAATTTGTAAAATAAAAAACTAAATTAAACATTTATTAATTTAAAAAACGTAGCACGTTATTTCACTGCGCAAGTCTGAGTTTGGAACGATATACATAGAAACATATGCAATATACAGAAAAAAGTTTTAAACAAAAGATGTAGATAATGTTTTTATCTACAAAAATTATTGTTATAATTTTTTTCGTACGATGCAGAGTTCATGAGATATTTCACAAAACGTTTTTTTCAAGACGGAGGCACCAACTTGAATTTACTTTTAGGGGATACTCCTGAACATGTTCCAATAATAAAATTTGATCTGTATGAAACTAATTTTTTTGCTCTGGCTCTCGGACTATAATAAGAATATGAGAAAGAAGTATTGAATATTTTATTAAATAAATATGTTTATCTTTGTTAGAACTTTGATTTATAATGTATGTAGGTGGTAAAACTAATATTAATTATAAAATGTAAAAGATAACAAAGATAAACAGGATTATAATTTTTCTTACGCCAAAGTTTTTTAACCAGTTTGTAAATTTAGTTTAATAATAATCGGTATTCAGTTTACATGTGTTTGAATATAATTAAAATTTTAAAAATAGATGTTTATCAACAAAGAGTCATAAATACAGAAACGTCAATTAATTCATAGCTTTATTAAAATTTAGTTGTTTTTAGGGAAAGTTTTACATAAAATTGATGAAATACGCATACTACACATTTTGATATTTATTCAAAATTTACCTTTTGGAGAAAACTTCTATCAAAAACTAATGCCCGGTTTCTCAAACAAATCTTAAAGAGTCCAGCTGTAGCTTAAGCTCAACTTTGCTTAAAATTTCATTGCACCATCACGCATTTGACGTATTCATAACTGTTGGAAGAATACTAGGCGGCGAATGTGTCAACATAAATCCAGAATTTCGAAGGACCAAACTTCTTAGGTAGAAGTTAAACCAATATGAATGTTGAAATAAGAATTTGAAATTGTAAAGCTACGGTTTCCTCCAAAAGTCGCAGTCGCTGACGACTGGGTAGCCGCGACCGAAAGATATCGAAAAAAAAAACGGAAGAAATTGACAAAAAATCAACAAAAATCGAAAAAAAAATGGAAAAAAATCTAAAGAAATCAAAAAAAAAACGAAAAAAAATCGAAAAAAATCTAAAGAAATAGACAAAAATCGAAAAGGATCGACAAAATGCGAAAGAGATCGACAGAAATCGACAAAAATTGAAAAAAATCGAAAAAATCAGAAGAATAAGAAAAAGTTAGAAAAAACACGAAGGAATTTGAAAAAAAAATAAAATACAATAGGAGAAAATTCAAAAACATCAGAAAAATACGAAAAACAAACGAAAAAACCGAACAATTAAAAAAAAATCGGAAGATAAGAATAAATTAGATAACAATAGAAAGAAATAGAAAAAACAAAACAAAGAGAAACTAAATCAGAAAAATTAGTAAATATTGAAAAAATTGGAATAAAACATGAAAAAAACCAGAAAAAATAGTGAAAAACGAGAAAAAATTACAAAAGTCGAAAAGAATCAGAAAAAATCGGTAATAATCGAAAAAGAAACAAAAATTATTGGAAAATATTATAAAAATAATCAGAAAATATTGAAAACAATACAATATTAAAAAATAAAAAAAAAAATCAGAAAAAATTTTAAAAAAATTGAAAAAACGCAAAACAACAAGAAATCGAAATATATCGCAAAATGTTGAAAAAAAATCATAAAAAATAAAGAACAACCAAAAACTCTAAACAACTGTAAACAAAAGAAAGAAAAAAAAATTCTAAAGAATTGAAATAAATTGCAAAATCCCCAAAAAAATGGAAAATGGGAAAAAAATCGTAAAGAAAACCGCAAAAATCAAAGAAATTAAGAAAAATGAGAAATAATTAGAAAACAAAAAACAAATAGAAAAAACAACAAAACAATGAGAAAAAAAGAGGAAAAATTAGAAAACACCAAAAAAAAATCAGAAAAATGAAAAAAAACAAGAAAAAATTAGAAAACAAAAGAAAGAAATAAAACAACAGAACAATGAGAAAAAATGAAGAGAGAAAAAATCAAAAAAAAACCAGAAAAAAAAACAGAAAAACCAGAAAAAAAAAACAGAAAAAACCAAAAAAAAAAACGACAAACAGATTAATAAGAAAACAGGAAAAAATTGTTTTTGGGCTGTTATAAGTGTCACTGAATTATTTAAACAGCTAATTAGAAATAACTAAACAACTGTAAACAAATGAAAAAAATAAAAAAATTCTAAAGAATTGAAATAAATTGCAAAATGTCGAAAAAATTGAAAAATGGAAAAAAAATCGTAAAGAAAACCGCAAAAAATCAAAGAAATTAAGAAAAATAAGAAAAAAATTAGAAAACAAAAAACAAATAGAATAAACAACAAAATAATGAGAAAAAAAGAGGAAAAATTAGAAAACATCAAGAAAACAGAAAAAAAATCAGAAAAATGAAAAAAATACAAGAAAAACTTGAAAATAAAAGAAAGAAATAAAAAAAAAAAACAGAACAATCAGAAAAATGAAGAAAGAAAAAATGAAGAAAGAAAAATCGAAAAAACAAAACAGAAAAAACCAGAAAAACAAAACGACAAACAGATTAATGAGAAAACAGGAAAAAATTGTTTTTGGGCTGTTATAAGTGTCACTGAATTCTTTAAACAGCTAATTAGAAATATACAGTGTGTCCAATTAATTCGGCATCATATGGGAAACTTTTTTAGTCTCAGTCTTATGAAAAAAAGTTATTCTTTATAAAAAGTTGTGCATGGTTTAAAACCCAAAATACAGTCATCAAATATCAAATTTTTTCAGTGTTATACGAGGTCTGTCAAAAAATATGAGTTTTACTCAAGAGTAAAGTACCTCTTAAATTTGACAATATCGAAAAATTTTACTAAAAAAGTTGATCAGAATTAAAAATTACGTTTAAATATGCAAATTTATTAGAAAACATTAAAAAACTAAAAGGTTATAATGTGTTTCGTAATTACAAGAGATAAATGTTCATTCAAAATAGAAATATTAGTAAAAAATAAAATAATCTGAAGTTTTAATTTAAATGGATGTACTTGCATATTTAAACGTAATTTTTAATTCTGATCAACTTTTTTTAGTAAAATTTTCGATATTGTCAAATTTAAAGGTACTTTATTCGTGAGTCAATCTCATATTTTTTGACACACCTCGTATACGGCTTAAAAAAATTGATATCTGATGGTTGTATTTTTGGTTTTAGACCATGCACAACTTTTTATAAAGAATAACTTTTTTTCATAAAACTAAGAATAAAAAAGTTTCCCATATGATGCCGACTTAATTGGACACACACTGTATATATTTAAAGTTATGGCAGGTATATAAGAGTAGTTGTAGTTATCAATTTCAATGATAATTTTGGCCAAGGTTTGTATACTATTGTATTCACAATCATTTTATTTTAATCCACAATTTAAGAAAAAAATGTATTAAATGTATATTAAAATACTGTCATTAATTTTTCTTTGAAATCAAAATACTTTGACATTTAGATGACACGACATGTTATTTTATGATTGTTAATAAAAAATCATCTGTTTCCAATTCAAATAACATATCAACATATCATTAATATTTACCCTCTTTTCTTCATGATGTAATGATAATAATAGTAGGAGATTCACTTCTTCAGCTTGATAATTTAGCAACATTAGAAGAAACGACTTATTAGAAATATTCATACTGATTAAATGACAAAAAGTAGCAAACAAAAAACAGCTGTTTATAAAATGGCCAGGTTAAAAAGAACTGCGACTGGCGACTGCCGAGGCCGAGGAAAACAAGTAGAGTCGCAGCTACCCAGTCGCAGTCGTAGGCGACTGCGACTGGGTAGCTGCGCAGTCGCAGTCGTAGGCGACTGAGACTTTTGGAGGAAACCGTAACTTAAGGTAACTTTATTCCATACGAAAGTACGAAACATGAACTGCAAAATCATAAAGCGCCACATTATGTTAAATTATGAAGCCGAAACTTGAATATTTAAATTGTACTCAATCAATTCATTCACTGTAAAAAAACTATTTACATTTTTTAATATGAAAAACTCGGAAAACATTTTTGGGTACGGTTAACCCGCCATTTTCTTTATATGAAGAAATTTTTTGCTCTAGTAAAGGCATGACTGACTTCATTCAGTGTCTGGATGCGAGAGAGCGTGTGTGATCTGATTTTTAACGGAGAGGACTGTTGGTAGTTTTTTATTGGTAGGAGATATGTGACGTGGTGCGTAAATAGCCTTGAATGAAGCATTGTAGAGGGAAGAAACATATATATATATATATATATATATACGTGCCCAACTATTATTACGAAGCCCATAAGGTGCTACAGATAATCCGAAGCCCAGCCTAATATTGTAAAATGCTCTGTATATTTTGGGCATATTAGAAGGTAATAAAAATAAGAAGGAAAATTCTCTTCGAGGGGTAACTTATTTCAATATACATAATTTAGGATATTTTACAAATTCAAGGAGTCCCGAGAGAATACTACGTATTGTACTAGACCCAACTGTATAAAATGTATATATTTTTTCAATTACATGAAGCCCAGCGATGTTGCCAAATTTTCTGTTTAATAAATAATGTATGATGCATTATTATTAGGAATAAAGACTGTCTCTTGCGAAAGATTAAATTAATTATTCAGCTAAAATATTTAAATAATATTGGCTTTTACATAAGGTAAGTAATATGACAAAACATAACTTTTTATTGGTTTAATATAATATACTAATTCGGTACATTCTATAAGGAAAACTAAAATTTTCTAACACTAAAAAACATAATAAAAAATACTTCTTAAAAATAGTGTACACTGGGCACAAGAATTCTTTAATTTTTTAATCGAAAAGTAAATTGTCAATCTATGCATTGATAAAATATAAAATATAATTTAGTTCAGTGATCGATTAAATTTGCAAAAAAACCTGATATACAGGGTGTTTTTTTAAAAAGTTTCCACCCCAATTAAGGCTTACCCAATAATTTTTGATTTGAGGGGGACAAAATTTTTGATAACAAACATCACTCTAACGTCAACCCCCTTCACCTTATGTAATGTTTTTTACAAAGGGTACGATTTGAATTCTGCATTGAATTACCTTTCCTCTGATGTGCCACACTTGGTGTATCGCCATTCAAATTTTCATGTTACGGGGTGGGGGTGAAGGGGGTTAAGGGTAGAGCGACAAATTTTGTCAAAAATTTCGTTTCCTTTAAATCAAAAGTCGACGTGTCTCACTATTTTTCTCAAAAATTATTGTGCGAGAGTAAAGTGAGGGTAGGAAAAAACACCCTGTATTTCTGTTTAGGGAGGTAGTAAAAAAAATAAACTTAGTGATTTGAATTCTGCATTGAATTACCTTTTCCCTGATATGCCACAAATGGTATGTTCCCTATTTAAATTTTAAAGTTCAGGGGCGATGGGTGAAGGGGGTTGACGTTAGAGTGATGTTTGTTATCAAAAATTTTGTCCTCCTCAAATCAAAAATTATTGGGTAAGCCTCAATTGGGGGTGGAAACTTTTTAAAAAACACCCTGTAGAGGTTATTTTTTTTTTTAATTTTTGAACAATATTGTTCAATTTTTGTAATTATATCGGTCGAAATATTTTTATAGCAATTTTTTTAAGTAATGTATGACGCGTTATACCTTTTTTGAAAGAGCTTTTGCTCGTTCCAAGGATGCATGTTAATGGTCTATTGGGTGGTGAAAAATAATAAATTAATAATTAAATCCAATTCATTTAAATAGAAATTAAGTTGCTGTAGCCTCTCCTCAAAATTAAAAAAATTATATTTTTGACATTTCTTACTTGTAAACACACAGTTGGGATTTCTTAAATACAACTAATAAAATTACTTTAACAGAGAAACAAGAAAGAAAATAAGAATTTGAATTTTTTGTTTGAATAAGAAATTTTCTAGTTTCCAAGCAAGACTTGTCAAAAAGAACAAGATGCTTTACCCATTTAATTTTCTTTTTAAATCAACTGAATTTATTCACTTTTTAACATTTCTTATCACCCTGTAAATATTTGAATATATTATTGGAAATTAAGATAAAAGTTTTTTTAATCGATTTAAAAAAAATTAGAGGTGACTTTACTACTTTGACAAAGGTGATTTTAAAATCTTGACAGTTATGTCAACAATCAGTTTCAGGATTTTTAAAAAAGTCATTTTAGGGTCAGTTGTATATGTTACGTTTATAGTATAGTTTAAAACGATAAAAAAAGGTAAATTGATTCAGCTCAAAATATATTATGGGTTCGTTCCACGAATAGAATTTGAAATATATCAGAAGTAAAATATTAAATAAAAAAAAATTTGAACGCCAGTCAGTTGATTTCTTGGTGTAATTAGAAACAATTGACAAAGAAAGTATGATATATTTCAAAATCCGTCCTTTCTTTTTTTTTGGGTTAAGGAAATTAAACTCAAATGAAACGTTAGATTTGTTTATTTGACGAGAATAATTCAAGAGATTTTTCTTTTTTTTCAATAAAAACTTGGCTCCATTTATGTAGAGAGTCTTGGTATTGTAGGCGCAAGCTGTCCTATTCCTAGCTGTCCCGTCTCAGTTGTCCAGAAAAACTTATTGGACCCGGCAGACTTGACTGTCAGACGTGGGAACCAGCGGAAAATTGACAATCACCAAGAAAAACCAAAAACCCCTATAAATAAAAGGGAGGCAAGAGAGAAATCTTCAGTAGAAAACACTGGCAATATAAAGATATACAAAGTCTATTTTTGATATTAAATAGATAAATGGCAGGTTCTTAGCATGGGAAGACAATTTATATAAATGCCGAGAGAAGAAGGGGGAACATGACGCGGAGGAAGAGGAAAGGGAAAATCAAGCGAACATGAAACTATAAAATATACAGAGTAGAGGAAGAATGAAAATACAGGGCGGCACAAGAAAACGTAATATAAGGTTTAAACTGTAATTTAAACATCAAGTTTAAACCGATGAAAATTAAAAATATTTCTTGAATATGTTCCAGTTAAAGAATGGGTGCCTAGCTTCAGATTACATTGGTTCGAAAAATTTGTTGAATTAATATCTCAACGAAGGCTCTTGAAATCCTGAACCTATTATTCATAAATTCTTGATGAAAGAAAAATTCGAGGTCTTCTTGGGTTTTACACAATATTTATAACATCTATATCTTCTTCATTATCAAATAATATATCTTCAATTATTTCCAAAATATACATTTTGAAAATTTAATTATGTTTGAAAAATCGTGTCAAGAGAATAACAAATATTTGATAGGTTATAATACTGACATGTTATACGAAGTATACTAATTTTCAATCTGCGCATGTGTTAACCGAAGCTTGAAGTTTAACTGGCCCTCCATCCATCAGTTGACAGTTAAACTCGGACTGTCAGTCACAGATACCTATACAACGAACTTTATTCATTAATCCAAAGTTTAACTGACATTTGAACTTTAAACTGAACCCATACAAATTTATTAAAATTCGAAATATCCGAAGAATTCGAAAAACATATTAAAGAATATTTTAAAAATTTTCAATAAAAGAAATGGTATAATATTGTTTAACGGATTATTTGCTTGGATTAAAGAATATTCACCTGGTTTACTCACTTAAGAGAACATTAATAATTCACGTTAATTTTCTCTAATCATATTATGTCCAGAATGGGCTACTTTTGTATAACGAAATCTAATATACATGATGATATGTAGTTATTACTTATTAAATGACTAATATGATACCTTAAATAACTTTGCACAAATTTACTTTTTCTTTAAGAAATAGCAGATTAAAATAAATAATGACGTACTACCTGAGATTTGATTGAATTGGCTCATTATAAATATTTATATAACGTCAGTTTGAAAACCAAAATTTGTTTACGTCTTTATCTTTATGCTATATCGATTGTGATTTTTTATTTGTGATTGTGGGAGTGTTCTGAAAAATGGAGAATGAATATATAAAAGCTACATCAAATAATCTGCCTGATGTGGATTATTTTATGATACACGATTATAAAAGTCGATGAAATTTAAATTTAGGTAAGCCTGCAGTTTAAGTATGTGAGATGTGTGTTGCTAAGGCACAATCACAATAAACCAAATTTTTCTGCCTTTGGATGTTATTTCTCATTAACTATTAACGAAAGCCACTCAAAATCGATATACCGATTATTTTACCTGTACCACCAAATACAATATGTGGTCGAGTAGACATTTTCAAACTAAATCTGCAAAATGGGAGGAGTTACAGGTAGTACGTCATAACCGGCGAAATTTGAAAATAGAAGTCAGTAGGGCCCAAAACCGTTAAGATTTAAAATTATTAATCAGTGTAGATAATACATTTTGACCTTATACATTCAAAAATAATTTAAAAAAAATTACAAAAGTTGCACATTTAGAGGGAAGCCTATGCATGATTAAAATTGTACTTTTATATATCGGTAAGCTAAAATTTTAATTTTCTATTCGTCATTTGTAATAATTCGTGATTAAGTATCCCCAACACTCTATATCCTAAACTTTCACATATTAATTTTGCCCACTTTGCCCTAATTAGCCGTGTAAAAGAATGAATATCAACTTTTGGCGGGAAAAGTTGTATACATCAGGGATTTTAATTAATTTGTTAGTTATATAAAAGAAAGTTCCTGTATTTTAAAAATAACTGAAGCACATTAACTTATTAAAACTAAAGTTAGTGACAGCTACCATTTTGCGCCGTAGCCATTTGCACTTAACGTTTGCTTCTTTGCATTATAATAATTCACTTGCGCTGCACAAATATTAAATAACCGCTCTTACTTTAAAAATGATTAAAACAGACCAAAGACACAACATAAGATGTTGCCAAATCAAAAGGGCCTAGAATTACAATACAGATAATAATAGGGCTCGAAAAATCGGTAAAATATATTTAAAGTGTGCAAATTATATACGAAACGGCTACCCTGCCTCCTAGCGTTGGATGTTGTGTACTATGACGTGGCTATTTGGATAGGAACAGTCAGCTTAGGAAGCCCAATCGAAAATTCTATAAATAACTTTAGATATATAGGTCCAACCTCAGGATTCATTTATACACGCTTATCTATAGGAAGCCCGAAGTCGGGCTTCGTATGTCGGTGTTGGGCTTCGTATTAGCTGAGGTTCATAGAGTTTTTGGCTTCGTATTGATGGTTAGTACGTCTATATATATATGATAACAAAAAATGGTAAACTGTGAATTACATACTTAATGTTTTCATTGTGTGCTAATGTTAAATGTTACTTACAAAATATGCTCAGCTAATTATTTTTTTTTAAAAACTATAGTAATGGCTTATATAGTTAAACACATTTTTAACTATATTTAAAGTGTATGAAAAAACATATTATTGATTTGCTTCGGTTATATAAATGAAGCCCAAGGACTACAAAACAGTTAACGCCCTAGAGCCATAAAACATCGTTTATATCCGTTTTAGAGAGCGTAAAACGGTGTTTCGAGCCCGTGTATAAAGTACTCCAATTTAAATATTTTAAATAAGAAAACGCAATAAAACATGCTCCCAATTTATTATAAAAACGAGATTTTATCATAAATTTACGCTGAGAGATATGAATCTTATTACCTATAATATTCTTTACTAGTTATTTTTAATTCGGTATTTATTTTTTATCCGTCGTTTAAAAATAAACATAAAAAATACGAGACTAAAATTAATTTTAAAGCACAATGCAGTTTGCAGCGGCGAAATTTTCTTTTTGTTCGAGGACTTTCCGGCGTTTCTTTCCAACCCTCTTCGCTTGAGTGGCACTCGAGAATCAATTGCGAAAAATTCTCGGTAATTGGGAAAAACGATAAAGAGGATGACATCGATATGGCTAACAGCTAAAATTAATAAGTCCGTAAAGTTTGTTTTTAAGGAAAACTAAATAAATATAAAAATAAAACAGGAAGTTAAATTTAATTCCATACCTAAAATAGAAGTCATAATAAAATTAATGATATTAAATTAATATTTTAGTCGGATGGACAAAGAAGGGATACAACTTGTCAATATTAAACAGGTGTTGTAAAATAATTCGAATTGAAATTGCGATTTCGAAACAAAAAGTTCGATAATTTGGTGTACATTTTAGGCACCAGCATTAAATTAAAGATCTAATAATAAAGAACTACCAGTTTAGTAAGGTATAAAGCGGGAAATTCTACATAAGAGAAAATCATTATCACAGTTTATTTATTCACCCGCTTTTCGTATACTGTTCCTTTTGTTACAATCTGGAACGATTTCCAAAACTTGTTTTTCAATCTTCTAATAGGCAAAAATACTTTTTGGGACATTCACTTACATATATATTTTTTATTTAAATACCTGAGTGCTGGATTTTCCGCCTAAACTCTCGCAAAAAATCGTCGAGCAGCAGGATGCATACAGCTCTGGTAAAACAGAACTTAGAGTGCAAAATAACAGTTGATGTGCATTGGAAATCAAAAATGTATTTATGTTGGCATGAAACTAACACGTGGCGTACAAAATAGCGGTTGATGTGCCGTGAAAACCCCAAAATTTTGAGGGGAAAATTAACGGTCAACAACAAATAGGTAGATAATTATTAAGGTAATAAAATAGGAAGAGTTTTATTTCGAGAGAGGTGGAATATATTAGGTGGAAATGATATTTGCAAGAAGAAAAATGAATAGTACAGCCCAAAGAAAAAGAAATATAAAAATATCCTTTCTTCATTGTTTCTATGTACATATACTTTTCTATGTCTTCTAAGCAATAAAAGTATAATTTGTCAGAAACAAAAACATCCTGACACATAGCTAACTTTCTGCCAAATTTCTCTAGTTACAGGATCAAGGGTTATTTTAACGATTTTTTAGAACTAGAAAATTGGTTCACAATCGATTTTTTTTATATTTTTAACTCTACTTTAACTAATTAGGAAACTTATATTAAAAATAAAATAAGGTTTTTTATATATACAGCCCTTTATGATAATTTTCGCAACTAAATGACAATCGAAGTGTTATGCATATTCTTTGCAATATTTTAATTTGAATATTTATTTTTTTATTTATTTAAATTTTAGATATGCACATTTTGAATTTAGAACTTCGGAAAAACGAAAAACTGCACACTTAAAATAATTTCGGTACAGGATCAAAAGGCACACTTATAAATAGTTTTTCTGGGATATTTCTGGAAGTAGTACTAAGGAACCACAAAATATTTATTGGAAGCTTTTTCTCACTCATTTGAACCCAGCAAGAAGTTAAAAAATATATAATTTAACGTTAAAACGCCCGTTTTTGTATAGAAAATCAATAATAAGCGGTTTACGCTCATGAAATCTCGAGGGGTACCCGACAAGTATATGCAAAGTGACGTCACGCGAAGCTCCGTCCCATTTTCGAGTGGTCCAAAAACAGAAGATTATCCATACTCAAATGTGGTAAAAATTATTCAAAGAATAATAAAAAAACTCGTATTCATACCACAATCATATAATTAAGAATCTTAAACGAGAGGCAACATGTTTCGGATATTCAATGGCCATCATCAGGCCTATAATATAAAAAGTTACATTAAAGAAACGCAAAAAAACTAGTTACTTACAGAAATTGTTTAAACAAGTATAACATAGTGTTAGAAGAAAACTTTAACCAATTGTGGCGACACACATTATTTGAAAATAAAAGTAGTTTTTTTTTTGCGTTTTTTACGTCGTTTTTTTGTGGTTTTTTACATCGTTTTTTTTTTGCGTTTTTTTACATCGGTTTTTTGCCATTTTTAGCACTTGGTCTTTCCATTTCACAAATTTCTTTTTCATTTTTGCCAAAATTTTTGTTTAAATTTGTTTTCTGTTTTTCTTATTACTCCAATATTTTCTGATTTTTTTTGGGTTGTTTAAGTTTTTTCTCGTCTTTTTCTTATTTTTCTGATTTTTCGTTTTTTTGTCGATTTTTCTCATTTTTCACTTTCATCATTGTTGTTTTATATTTCTAATCTTATTTTCTATTTTTTTCTCATTTTTCTTATACTTTTAATTTTTTGCGATTTTTTTGCAATTTATTTCAATTTTTTCGAGTTTTTTTACTGTTACAATTGTTTCCTTTTTTCGCTTTTTTTTTAAGTTTTTGCGTTCTTTTGCTATATTTTTCGATTTCTTACGTTTTTCTACGTCGTTTTGTTGTTGTCATTTTAAGCGTTTGATTTTTGGTTTTTTTCCAAATTTTCTAATTTTTCTTTAAATTTTTTCCGATGTTTTTAATTTTTTTTCTCCAAAATTAATGTTTATTAGATTTCGCTTTTTTAACTTTAAAAATACATAAAAATACTGACTGGTAATCAGTTTCATTTATACAGTAAAGTGTTTTTTTCCTACATTTTTTTTCAAAGTTCGAGATGTAAAAATTAGATGGTTTATTTAATTTTCCGATGTACGATATAAACAAGTAGATCCGATGTACTGCTAGTCACGGCGAAAATAAAAATAATACAATATTCTTCTTTTCTCATGCTTACATCTGGCCTCTATTTAATAAGGAATTCAGTTCGTATATACTGCCATCTCTGAACAGTATTATCAATTAATGTAGATATTTTTAATTTATTTTTTTTTAACAAAGGTTTAAAAAATTTATAAATATTTTTTGTAGGCGTATTTCATAACAGACTTAAGTGCTAATTTAAAAATTTTAAATAATACGTCCCCGTTGCCCTATCTGTTGGTATTTTAGTTCATTCAGTGGCTTTAGTTTTCTCGAACGTTATTTGTAATTAGGGAATCCCATTGCCGTGGTGGAAGGAATTTCCAGATAATTAAATCACTACACAGGTAAAGCCTTGCAATTGATACAAACCAAATTTTAATTTTAGATTCCGTAATAGTTCAGGTTCATTCAAACTAAATATTTCTGTGGCTGAACGTACACATTCAACGTTCAACAAACCACATGTAACTGATTGACTGACTGACTGACAGCGTGACCATAATTTTTGGAACAAATCTACCACGAGACTGAGTAGAAATCTACCAACTCAACTCTGAGTAGAAATCTACCAAAAACTACCAACTCAACTTTAGATATCTACCACAAATCTACTTAAGCGTAAATTTCATAGTTACAGATTTCTATGTAATAACTCAGTTAAAAAACGTAAGAGGGCGACACTCGATAACTAAATAATTAGTATAAACATAATTCGAAGGAATTCAAAAGAATTTTACAAACTGTGCTAGTTCCTGAGAATCCAGGCATGTTTGGTATTAGCCATGTGTTCCTTTAAAGGAAGTATTTTGCAATTACATGCTTTGCACTGAGCGTTTTCTTCATCTTTATCTTTGGATTTAGTAACCCAAGATGAAAATTCAGGATCTTCTTCCCATGCTGCTCTGTATTTTCGATTTATTTTTTTAATAAACGATACAACTGCACGACTATAAGAATTCCTAACCTAAATAATTAATCCCAGATGTCCCCCAGAATCCCACAGACATCCACTGCCGGCAGTCCGGCACTGCCCCCTAGCGCCCCTAGCCCTAAGTGTGCCATGCGTGATTGAGAGGAAGGAAACTGCATGCGTTTTACATTGGTTGTACCATTAGCCGTTAGAAGGAAAGACTATTATAGAAATCGCCGAAAGATGTCAGAATCTACCAAAATCTACCACAGATTTCTTTCCTACCAAAACTTTCTCTAAAATGCCGAAAATCTACCACGAAAGTAGATTTCTACCACGTATGGTCACACTGCTGACTGACTACACTGCGCATAACGGGATTCTCGGTAAACGAATTTGCTCAGATAAGATAAGACACTGTATTGTATATGAAGATAAAAGTGTGATTTCTGATTTTCTATATGCATTTGCAGCATTTGTTGGTTTTAGTTTATTGATAATTGTGTTCATACAGGCGAATCGTGTAATATAAATAAATGTAAGTAGCAACATACTCTATTTTTATAATGCGAGGTGATAAAAGTTACGAATACATTCATTTGTAGTGTTAATATGAATAATGGTTTGATTCTTGTTTTTAATTTCACTTAAAAATTTTTTTCGTATTTCAAATAAACCTAAACAATGTTGTTTTTTAATATTAAGGCTGCGATTAACACCGTCGTTCTTCTATAGATTCATAGATAACGCTAGCATACTAATTTAGTGGTTCAAAACAGCTGTCCAACTAAAAAAGTTGACACCACCTCGTACATTTCAGAACAAAAATATTCTGACCCACTATATAATGATTTGGCAAACGTGCATCTCTGCAGATTTTTAGTAAATTTTAATATTTTTGTGTACTGAATTTCGTCTTCCAGGCAACATTGCCAAACTTAATAAATGTAAAAATATTGGCACTAATTACAAATAAATTATGAATCCATAAAAAATGTATAACATATTTTATAACATAAATGAAATACAAAAATATTTTAAACCGAGAATTCTATTTTTTTAAAACAAAAATACAGGATAAGAAAAAAACAAAAAATATTTAATTTGGTGTAGGTACGAGAATTCTTTTTCTCGGCAGAACCGGCATCGTCGCTTCTATGATCAAGGATTAGGATATACCTCAAAGGATTATGAACAGATGACATTGTCCTTTTATATTGCCATGCCATACAACAAATTAAATAAAGGTATCTTTTACCTCGACAAACTTTATATTTAAAAATTTAATTTTTTTTATTATTAATTATATATTATAAAAATATTAAACCTTAATTTTTTTTTAAAATGGGAAAAATATGAAAAAATCGGAAAAATATAAAAAAAGAACAGTAAAAACAGAGAATAATAGACAAAAATAGGAAAAAATATGGAAAACAGTAAAATATAGATAAAAATAGTAAAATAGAAGTAAAAATAAGAAATACAGGAAAACTAGAAAAAGTGGAAAAAGGGAAAATAGGAAAAAATACAAAAAATAGAGAGAAACGGGAAAAAGCCGCAAAAAAATTTCAAAAAAAATCGTAAAAAATCGCAAAACAATCGAAACAAAATCCCAAAAAATCGAAGCTATATCCCAAAAAAAAATCGCAAAAAATCTCAAAAAAAAACCGCAAGAAATTGCAGAAAATAGCAAAAAAAATCGCAAAAATGGCAAAAAATTGGAAAAAAACGCAAGAAGCAAATAACAACCGAAAAACCGAAGCAATTGTCACCATCTAGAAAAATGAAAAAAATCGAAAAAATTGAAATAAATCGAAAGAAAATCGGAGGAATGAGAAAAAAAATGAGAAAAAAATCAGAAAACATACGAAATAGAAAAAAAAATAGAACAGTGAGAAAAAAATGAGGAAAAATTAGAAAAAAAATACAAGAATACAGAAAAACGAAATTAAAAATAAGAAAAAAAAAACGAGAGATTTTTTTTATTATTAATTATATATTATAAAAATATTAAACCTTAATTTTTTTTTAAACATTATAACTTTTATCATGAACATTTTCAAGATATAAAGTTAAAGTAAAATTAATAAAAATATAAATCCAGTCGTCATATACTTGCAAATTACATACATAAAAAAATTGCAAATAATATATAAGAATTAAGGATAATCTTTTGTTTTTTAATATAAGAATTGCAGTAAAAGTTGGCCACTGGCTTTAATAATCCTTTTTTGATAACAATATTTAAAAGCAAAATTGTTAAATATATCAGTTACTCGATGAAGGAGTTTAGCTACAGAATTATGAAACGAATTTAAATGTCATTGAATAAATCATTCGCCATAAAAAAAAAACAATTGACCATTTATTTAGCACTGTACTATAATGAAAATTCTTTAGAGTCAATCTCAAACTTTGCTTTATTTAAAGTTATAAAATCTTTTTACTTTTTTAAATTACTGTCTTGGCAGTGGCTGATATTTTTACATGTGCCGCCATTTTTGTAGTAATCGCAGATCGCAGCCTAAATCGAATCTGCATTAGAATTGACAACCCTGCATTCTATAATGGCTAAAATGCGTTGCAAGAAAAGTCTCAATTTCGGTATAAAAGAAGAAAGCGCTAACTTCCGATCACATAAAGTTACTAAAATTCAGTGTCAACTCTGGTGGTCAAACCAGTGAACTATTATCTAGTGACAAAATGGCGATTTTGTTATTATTTCGAGAATTTCCAGTAAAAGAAAGTAATTGCTTTAATAATCATTTTATGACAACAATATTTAAAATCAAGATTGTCAAATATATGAGCTATTCGATGAAACAGTTTAGTTACAGAATTATGAAACGAATTTAAATGCCATCGAACAAACCATTAACGATAATGGGTCGATTCTGAGATTTCTCCTGTAAGCTTCAGAATCTGTACGTTATAGAAACTGTAACTCTCTTCCTTATGAAATTACAAAAATCGCTATTCTGAGACTATCACTATAAGATCCCGTCTTACAGATTCTTCTTTGTAAATTGCTAACTTCATGTTTATATAAATGTCAGATTACTCATAACTATTTTGAGGTTATTTAACAGCCGCATGTTAATTATTTTTGTTTAGTGCTATTGATATTTTCTACTTACTACTTGCTTATTTTCTAATAAGCTCTTAATAAACTATGAAGTAAGTGTCTTTTTTATTTGTAAATAAAAATAATGTGCATACAAATTTATAAAATATAATTTTAGTACCCCAGCGAAAAAAAGGAAAAGAACAAAACATACGTCAAACGATCAGCTTGAAATTTATTTAAAATTTATGGAAGATGATTATATATTCAGGAGCGGTACTCTAAACCCCACTGTAAGCCCTGCATATATTAGTAACAAATGGGAAGAAATTTCCAATAAGTTAAATTCTGTCGGCGATGGGCCACAACTTTCCTCAGAAGAATGGAAAAAGGTATACAAGAATTAAAAAAACCATTCGTTATCGGATTAATAATCAATTTTGTATATTTTTTAGCGATTTTTAGATTGGAAATATGCGACGAAAGCTAAGTACAGAAAAATGCAGCCGCATTGCAGGCAGACGGGATCTGGACCTTCCAGTAATTTATCTTTAAGTTCATTGGAAGAAAGGGGTTTATCTGTTTGGGGTAAAGTAACAGTTGCAGGTGCTCCAGGTGTTACCCTATATGAAGGGATTGAGACTGATGTTGTAGAGTCAAATCTGAGCACGGCTGAGGAAAACTTTGAGTTTAATCAAAATGGTCAACATAATGAAGTGAATGAAAGGGTAGAAATAATTTATTTAGAACCCACAGAAGTAACTGCAGAAACACCAATTAAATTACAAAAAAAACCAAAGAGAGTAAAACCGAAGCCACTATCGACTTTGGCAGAAAATTTAATCAAGAATAGTAAAAATTGGGAGGGTTACTGCAAAGATATTAATGTCAATATAGACAAATTTGTAAATACATATGAAGCCATCGAGAGAGAAAAATTAGACTTGGAAAAGAAAAAATTAAATTTTGAAATTTGTAAATTCAAATATTTACATCCAGATTTTGATTTTGAAGGTAAATAACTTTGAAATATTCGTTTTTGTACTTATAATAGTGTATTATTTTTCAATAAAAGTTCTATTTTATATTATTATCTTTTTATTTCACAAATACATGTTTAAATGAAAATATTTTCCCTAATATAATTATGTCTTAAATTTCTACCAATATGGAGAAGATCGTTGTTTTGTTGGTCATGTCCTAGATTATCTGAGTAAGAAATATATTTGATTATTATTTTTATTCTTTTGACTTTTTGTACTTACTATTAATATTTTCCTCTCGATTGTGCTCTACTTCTGCTCCTGGAAGAATTAAATTTGCCTGTAATGCAATATTGTGCAAGACACAACAACTATATATAATGTTAGCAGCACGATCTGGGGAATAAATTAGTGCTCTGTGCCTCGAAAGGCACCTGAAACGTCCCTTTAACACACCGTTCGTTCGTTCGATGACATTTCGTGCAGATGTCAATAAAACATTAAATTGTTCCTCAGCTTGATTTGCCGTCTGCAGAAATGGAGTGAATAGCCAAGGTTCTAAGGGGTACCCACTATCTCCAATGAGTCTTGAAGATCCATCTCCTTGAAAATAATTTCGTGACAAATGGGCTCTAATGCCACTCATTTGCCAAATAGCCGAATCGTGGGTAGATCCAGGAAACCTAGCCGAGCAGGCAAGGATTCTACATGATGAGTCTGATATTAACATCACGTTAATGGAATGTTTCCCCTTTCTATTTATGTAAACAAATGGCGGAAAATTTTCATCTGTTTCTGGAGGTGCCAATATGTCAACGTGGGTACCTTCGATGGCACCCACTATTCCTCTTAAATTATACTTCTCATAAAAACCGTCTTTTTTAACATTTTTTTCCTCAGGTGTTGTGGGAAATTTTACCCATTGTCGCAATAAATGAGTTACAATCAGTTCGCATACATAATTAATGCTTCTACTTATAGAAGTTTGCGACAGAGAGATCCATGAATTGCAGCCCACAGAATTTTGGTAAGATCCTGTCGAAATAAAATTTAGCGTTGCGAAAACTTTTGTCGGGAAAGGAATCCCAGAAAAAATGTGTCTTTCAGCGGCGTGAGGTACCAAACTGTTTATTAATTGATAAACCGAGTTTTTATCAAGACGAAACATTTGCCGAAACGCATTTTCTGTTAAATCAAATGGATTTAGCTCGTCCCTTAATCTTCTCCGTTGGATTCTCATAAAATTTCTAATAAATAAACAAATAAATATAGAAAAGCACAACAAAGTATTAATTGTTATAATTAACCTACCTGTTTTCATCTTCTTCTAAAAGAATACCAACGAATATGTTCACTTGTGGAACATTCATTTTTATTTGTGTCAAAAACAAATACTCGAATACCGAATTTTTAGGTTAAATACTTTCTGTGATTGCATACGGTTATGTTTAATACGCCTTTAAATATTTACAAATCTATAACGAAATCTGTAACTAATAGGTAGCGCAGAATTGCAATCCCTGTAACTTTTATAGATTTTCGCTTACAGATCTTATAGATTGTCTCAGAATCGACCCATAAATCGAATCTGCATTAGAATTGACAACCCTGCATTCTATAATGGCTAAAATGCGTTGCAAGAAAAGTCTCAATTTGTAACGGTTCAATTTCCGCACTAAGACTCCTGCGCTTACCTTGAGTTTAGTGTAGACATTTTTGATATTTTCACTAGGGTTTTATTCAAAATGTTTGTGTCTGGTAGTCCTGCCTTTTAGTTCCATATTGTATTCGTTCTTGTCAGCCCAAGGACCGACCTTGCCATTATCTGCCGGTGAAATAATGCAGGCTGTAACCTTCTGTCGAACATCTAGACATCGTTTTGTCAGCCCAGGATTTTTTTTTTTTTGTGACAATCCTGCCATTGCCCTCTGGCGAAGCATTGCTGGCTGTAACCACCTTTTTGGTCGAATATCGAGACGTTATAGTTTTTTTTTGTTGTTGTCACCGAATTCTAAAATCATATAAGGTTATTTTTAGAGTCAAGGGGGGGGTATTCGTTTCTTTTTCTAGGTTTAGCTTACACTAGGATCACTAGCTATGGCAGCAGTGGTTCATCAATTTTCAGTCTCTTGAAGCTAGATCTATGTTTTTTTTTCTTTTAGTATATTTTTCCGTTTTAGCTTGGCTGATGCTAGAATCAGCTAGGGTACATTTTTCGTATGTCTCCTTGGAGCAGAATCCTAAAACATTTTAGTGTGGTGAGTACTATAACTCACTGGGATATAGTTGTGGGGAATAAATAACCCCTAAAGGTTGTGAATTATGAAGTTATTTTGGGTTTAATGTAGGTTTTTAGTGCTTTTCAGGGTCAGTAAATGTCTCATGAGGTTTCTTACTTGTTTTCATTGGTTTTCCTTTTCATCTTGGGCATAATCATTCTCTTATTTCCATTCATCACCATATTTTTGATTAATTAACGATTTGTATACATATTTGTCAGTAACGGGATCTTATTCTTCTTCTTTTATTTTTGTCTCTGACACTATCGGTCGTGCCAGGCAAATCGACGCGGAGAGTGTTCGTTTAGCTCGTTCATGGGTCTGTTGCCATGTTCGGAGTCGGCTGTGAGAACTTTGCGATCGGAGCGCGCTATGCCGTAGGTTGTGTTTTCGCGACATCAACTTTGGTGGTTCCTGATGACGTCAGCTCTAGACCCGTATTTGGGTCCGAAGACAAGGGTTTGTCGCTTCTAAAATTTTAGGAATGTTGAGCGGAAAGGACGTCTAAATTGACTTGCGGGTCGTGGTATAACCGTCTGAGGTTGAGTTGTGGATTCTGACATCCTGTGTTGTAGAGGGCGCCGTAAGCGCGTTTGTCGCGTGCTGCTCTATTAGGGTACTAATCTCTTGTGTCTTTTTGTCTGTGTTTGACATTTCTCTGGGTAGGATATCCGGTTTTTCGGCTGTCATCTGCCATCTTGCGGAGAAGTACTTTGCTTGTCTGATGGAAGAAGGTGAATTTTAAGTTTTGGAACGAATCTGTAAGATTTAATGGCCTGTTGAGTCATCCAATTGTGGGATTATCTAAATTCGTGTCCATGTATGTCGAAGTGACAGGTTTTGGTGATATTTACTGCCAATTGTGATTTGGTGCGGTATTTGTGGAGTTACCTGTATTCGACGCCGTCTGTATCGGGATTATAACTTAATTAGCTTCTTTCTGTCGGTAAGTTCTTTTTTTCCATCTTTATGGCTATTCAGAGAGTAATTTCCCATTTTTGAATTTAGTTGTTCGATGAAGTCCTACTAGGAGTCCAAGGGGGAAAACAAACCAAAGTTGAAGGGAGATTCTCTGTGTTGCATTTTACACCCTCGAAGGAGGTATGTCTTTTTATGTATTAAGTGTATAAACCTTATTCATCTATTGGGTGGCCTCTTATAATATTTTAAATGGGGGGATACAGTGAATTCTTTTTAATATAAGTAATATCACTTTTTTTTCTTGTCATACGGTTGTTTAACATCTGTTTTAATTAGTAAGATTTGATCGGGGGGTTAACTTGCATATTATTGATGGTAAATGCCTTGTTCGATAAATATTTTTCTAGTTATTTGGTTCAGGGTTGCGAAAAATTTAACGAAGGGGCCACAGGGATTTAAATTAATTAGAGTTACATTAAATTGGGGTTCTTTTACTTATTTTAAGGGTTCTCTGGTGGGAGGCCCAGGAGTTTTTCTCTGGTGAGGAAACTAAGGACTTATGTTCATGCGAGGGTCTCGAAGGCCTATATTGGAGTGATTGGCCTACGGAGGATGATGGAAAAACCTACATTTCAGAGAAGTTCTTCTAGTTTTGGTGAAGTTAAATCTGTTATTTCTTTTGAATATGACCATTTTTAAGTTTTAAGAAAAGCTGTGATGACAGTAATTTTGCGGAGTTATATATCTCTACTCTCTTACTTAGTTTAAGATATTTTCAAAATTTAGTACTTTTTTATTTAATATTTACAAATGTTTTTTTTGGGGTTAATGTGTACGGGTTTGAAAACATGATTTTATTCGGGATATTATGAATTTACTTATTATCTGAAAGTTGTCGTGTAGGTTGGTACCAAACTATAAGCGGCTTGAACGTATAACATTTAGTTCAAATAACGGTTTGATTTTTTTTTTTTACTGTTTTCTTACCCAATTATTTTCTTAATCTATATAGGTAATTGTAATCACTTGGGAGGGGAGAATTTAAATATTTTTTTTTTGGATTTGAAATAAATTTAGTATAATGTGAGACTTTGGTTACGTCTAGTTAAGATCTAGCTTAGATATACCTACGTGAGTTCTGGTTAAGGACATTGTGATCCTGTATAAATAATTGGTTTTTTTTGTTACGGTCAGTTTTTTTTCGAACTAAGGAATAAATGTGAATATTTTGAGGTCTGTCTTTTATTCTATGCTTTCTATCCATGCTAGGTTGGGGTAGAAACTACGGAGAAGGCCTGAGGGGTATATTAACTTAGCTGGCGCCCATAATTATAATAACAGTATCCTGGATTTATTTTTTTTCTTAAGTTTGATCCACACCCGTCTCCACTCGAGTCGTAGCCGAGGGCCGGAAAGGTTGAGACCGGGACAACCGAAGACACTTTTCCTCTTTCGCTGGAAGAGCGGTTATATTTTTGGCGCCCAACGTGGGGCGGTTTACATTTTTGGCCTAGTTCTGAAATTCTGACAGTCCTTGACGCTAACCAAAGACTCACATCTATTTCATAGCTTTTCAGTAATTTTCTTGTATTGTGTAATAATAGATATTTTGCAATTTAGCTGTGGGGTAGAGTTAAAATATTTCTTTTGGTGTTTCGTTCCATGCTTATTTGGGACTACCCCTATTGCGCTTTAGTGGGATTGTGCACAGTGCAGTGAAATGTTTTTGGTGTAATTTTTGTGGAAAATGTATTTTTGGTGAATTAAGAAAGTGCGATTTTTCCTTGGATTTTGGACTTGGCGTATTTCAGAAGAGGTTATCGACTTGGACTCTGAAGATTTTTCGAAGATATTGGGACTTAGAAATATTTCAGGCTTTTGGGAACTTGGAAGAATTGTTTAGCATTGGGCTTTGAAATATTTCTACCCTCTGGACCTGCGTATTTTACAGAGGATCGACGCTTCGAGTATTTTTTTTATTTTCGTTTTTTTTTTTGGCGTTGAATTGGAACTTGGCGCAAACATTACTGAATATACTTTGAACTTTGTAGACTTATTGTGAATTTATTGGTTATTGTACATGCCATTGGAATAAAGAAAACTACTTATTACTATTTGGTCTATGCTTATCCTCTAATAAAATATACTTACCTGTGTTTTAATATTATAATTAGTGAGTTTAATTAATTTTTCTTTTGCATATATTGATATCGTTAGGTAATATTATTTCATAATGACTGGAAAAATTGTACCCAAGTACTTAAGAAAGGAAGAGCTTGAATATGAGCTTTCGATTCGTGGGGTGGCTACTGGTACCGTTGATCGTATGAGGTCTACCCTTTGTGTTATATATCAACGAGAGGCTGCTAATGAAAGTTTTACTTATCCTGCACATCCGTACACGTACGAGGAGGACAAGGCTGCGGTTGAGGCTAAACTTGCAGAGCTGTCCACAGCTGTTGGAAATTTTGCTGGTACTCCTACTTGCAGTGAGGCTTTGAGGTTGCAAACTCAAACTAATCAGTTGTTGGGTAGGATTGATCGGATGGTGTTGCCAACAGGAGATGGTGTCGTGGCAGCCCGGGTAGTCAAATCGGATTTCCTTGCTACGATCCTGGTCTTAGCAAGTGACCTACAGGATAAAGTGCGTCCAACACGAGCTGTCCCAGTACCTGCTGCACTCAATGTTCTTTCGGTGTTGAATCAGTCTTTTCATTCGGGGATTGGCCAAGCTCATGCTTCTTCCCCTGGAGCGGTACCAACATCAGTGGCTGCTAATGCTGGCACTTCTGGAATACAGGGAGCTCTCCCTATTTCTTCCTCTGGGATGATACTTCCCCACAAATGGGGTATTGAAAAATTTTCTGGTTCTCCTAGAGGTATGTCAGTTTCTGCTTTTTTCGAGACGGTACAGGAACTTAGTTTAGCTCGTCATGTTCCGGATCATATTTTATTTGAGTCAGGCATAGATTTGTTTTCAGACAAAGCTTACCAATTTTATAAGGATGTACGTCTGCGGGTGAGGGATTGGGCCGAATTGGTCGAAGAGTTTCGTAGAGAATACTTATCAGCGCACCATGGAGAGGCACTTTTTGAGGAGCTCCGTAGAAGGACACAGCATTCGTCTGAGACGATAGGGGTATATTTAGCTGTAATGAGTAGTTACTTTAGTCGTTTACGTTGTTTTGTATCGGAGGACGTCAAGTTATCGATAATCATGAGGAATTTGCACCCATTTTATCAGGATAGGTTACGTGATCCTTTACCATCTACACTGGAGGAGCTTAGAGTTTTATGTCGTAGTATGGAGGAGAGACGGGATTGTATCAACAGTTATGTGGAACCTAGTGTTAGGAGGGGTAATGTATTGGAGAGAGACCTGGCCTATGTGGATGTCGACAGTGGGGGTGTAGATAGAGTAGAAGTAGCTACTGCTTCAACGAATTTTGGTAGTGCCAGGAGACCTCCTAGTAACGTAGTGTGTTTTCGCTGCAATCAGCCGGGGCACAAAGCTGTGGGTTGTTCCGTTCCAAGGAAGTTACATTGTTTTAAATGTAACAAAGAGGGTTTTACAGTGAGGAATTGTCCCAACTGCAGGTCGGGAAACGGAGGCCAGCATCATGGAGTGGTCGAGTGAGTGATGCTGGGAATAAGGCGACCAATGTACTACCTGTTCTCGATTTTATTTTAGATCACGCCATCAACGATGAGCGACCATATTTGAGGGTTAATATTTTAGGTACTGAAGTCTTAGGTTTATTGGATTCAGGGGCCTCGAGGACGATAGTTGGAAGTAGTGGATGGAAATTACTTCAATGTTTAGGGTTAGATTTAGATTTGGCAAAGAAGTCTACTTGTCGAGTTGCTAATGGTCAGACTTGTGAAGTTTTGGGTGAATGTTTAGTACCGTTCTGTTTGAGGGGTAGAGTGAATGTTTTGTCGGTTTTAGTGGTCTTAGGTGTTCCTCATACCCTTATTTTGGGATCTGATTTCTGGAGAGCTGTGGGGATTGTTCCGGATCTAAGACACAATGAGTGGCATTTTTCAGACTCTCCGGTCACTGTTGGAGTCGTGGATCATCTCCGCGGACAGACCGTGCTGACTGATCTGCAGAAGGCTCGACTAGATGCTCTAGTATCGAGGAATCGTGAACTCATGGGATCTAGTCTAGGGTGTACAAATGTCGCTGAACACACTATTGTTTGTAATACAGCTCCCATAAAGCAGAGGTATTATCCGGTGTCACCTGTCATTCAGACACACATAGATAAGGAACTCGAAGAGATGCTTTCCCAAGGAGTCGTAGAGAAATCTAATAGTCCTTGGTCATCGCCCATTCTGATGGTCAAGAAGAAAGATGGATCGTTCCGATTTTGCGTCGACTACCGCAAGCTTAATGCCGTGACGGAGAGGGACAGTTATCCTCTTCCGTACATTTCGTCGATCCTGGACAAATTGAGGAATGCTCACTATCTCTCAACGATCGATATTAAGTCTGCCTATTGGCAAGTTCCTGTAGCAAAGGCTTCTCGCCCTTATACTGCTTTCACTATCCCTGGCCGAGGATTGTTTCAGTTTTGTCGGATGCCATTCGGCCTTCATAACGCGCCTGCTACTTGGCAGAGGTTGATTGATAGGGTATTAGGTCCTGACCTCGAGCCACACGTTTTCACCTATCTTGACGACATTGTTATTATTGCGGATACGTTCGAGGAACATCTTAGGGTTTTAGAGGAAGTACTTTGTAGGTTGCGTGAGGCTGGTTTAACTGTTAGTTGGGGTAAGAGTTTCTTTTGTAGGCCGGAGCTGAAATACTTAGGGCATGTTGTAGATAGAAACGGATTGCACGTGGACCCGGATAAGGTCAAGGCCATGCTGACTGTTCCCGCCCCTACATCAGTGAAGGAGGTTAGGAGTATAATTGGAACCTTTTCTTGGTACCGTCGTTTCATTGCTGATTTTGCTACTTTATTGTCCCCAATCACTGCTTTGTTAAAAAAAGGGCGTAAGTTTACGTGGACTTCTGAATGTGATGAGTCTTTCCAAAAGATCAAGGAGTGCCTTGTTTCTGCTCCTGTTTTAAATTGTCCGAATTATAGTCAGCCTTTTGTGGTACAGTGTGACAGTTCTGGTTATGGCATTGGGGCCGTACTTATTCAGAGTACACCCGAAGGAGACCGTGTAATCAGCTATCTGAGTAGATCGCTAAGTCGTCAGGAGCGTAATTACTCGACAACCGAGCGTGAGTGTCTTGCTGTTTTGTGGTCAATTGAAAAGCTACGTCCATATTTGGAGGGAGTACCCTTCACCGTGATCACGGATCATGCTTCCTTGGTCTGGCTGCAGAATTTAAAGGACCCCACGGGTAGGTTAGCGCGTTGGGCAGTTAGGCTGCAGCAATTCGATTTTAAAATCGTACACCGTCGGGGCAAAGACCATGTTGTCCCTGATCTTCTTAGTCGCTCAGTTCCGGTAGTTGATGTCATTGAAACTCATTTACACACTGGAGACCGTTGGTATGATAAAGTTTTTAGGGGTGTAGTTGACAAACCGCTGAAATATCCTCAGTGGAGGATTGTGGCAAACCGACTCTTCAAGTATGTTCGTCCGTCATCCGAATTTTTGACATTAGAAGTGGAGAATTGGAAAGAAGTAGTTCCTAGAGGAGAACGTAATGCTATTTTGTACAAGTTCCATGATGAACCTCTTGCAGGTCATATGGGCGTTTTGAAGACTTATAGGAGAATTTGTGAAAAGTATTTTTGGCCTAAACTTAAGAGTGACGTCGCACGCTACGTACGTAATTGTGTTAAGTGCGCTGAGCATAGGATAGAAAATCAGGCACCTAGGGGCTTTATGACACCCCAACCACGAGCGACACGGCCGTGGGAGATTATTGCCACTGACCTTATAGGACCTTTACCTAGGACGAAGCAGGGGCATAAATTTGTTTTGGTGGTTATGGATAATTTTAGTAAATTTTCTCTTGTGTTTCCTCTTAGGTCATCGAAGGCACATTTTGTCTTGAAGAAACTTGAGGATGAGGTATTTTTGTTATTTGGGGTTCCCCGTTTGCTCATATGCGATAACGGTGTTCAGTATACATCTAAGGTCTTTAAAGAGTTAATGACGACGTATGGTGTGGAGTGCAGATATAACGCCTTTTATCATCCTCAGGCAAATCCGGCTGAACGATATAATCGCACCCTGAAGACGATGATCGCCACCTATGTCTCGGATAATCACAGAACGTGGGATGTAAATTTAACAAAATTGGCTTGTGCTACCCGTACCGCTTATCACGAATCGACGGGACAGGATCCTTATTTTATAACGTTTGGGAGGAAAATGGTTTTGGATGGACGTGATTTCAGTAGGAGGGAGAAGATCGCTGAAGTAAATGGTGAAGACCTTAGCGGAGAGGTCCCCGAGGGTAGATCGCGAGTGTTGAAGGGTATATTTGCCGACGTCAGGAAACGCCTGGATAAAGCTTCTGAGAAGAATCAGAGAACTTATAATTTGCGTCATCGGCCTGAAGAGTTCTTACCTCACCAAGCCGTCTGGAGAAGAAATTTCGCTCTGTCAGATGCTGCCGCCTTTTTCACCAAGAAACTTGCCCCTAGATGGGTTGGACCTTTTTATATAAGGAAGAAAGTTTCCACCTGGACGTATCTGCTAGAAGATGAGAACGGCAATGATAAGGGTACATGGAGCATCAAAGATTTGAAAGCAGCTAGCGCTGGTGAAAATTCGCCAGTGAATTTTCTTCAAGTTGGGGGGTGATGTAACGGTTCAATTTCCGCACTAAGACTCCTGCGCTTACCTTGAGTTTAGTGTAGACATTTTTGATATTTTCACTAGGGTTTTATTCAAAATGTTTGTGTCTGGTAGTCCTGCCTTTTAGTTCCATATTGTATTCGTTCTTGTCAGCCCAAGGACCGACCTTGCCATTATCTGCCGGTGAAATAATGCAGGCTGTAACCTTCTGTCGAACATCTAGACATCGTTTTGTCAGCCCAGGATTTTTTTTTTTTTGTGACAATCCTGCCATTGCCCTCTGGCGAAGCATTGCTGGCTGTAACCACCTTTTTGGTCGAATATCGAGACGTTATAGTTTTTTTTTGTTGTTGTCACCGAATTCTAAAATCATATAAGGTTATTTTTAGAGTCAAGGGGGGGGTATTCGTTTCTTTTTCTAGGTTTAGCTTACACTAGGATCACTAGCTATGGCAGCAGTGGTTCATCAATTTTCAGTCTCTTGAAGCTAGATCTATGTTTTTTTTTCTTTTAGTATATTTTTCCGTTTTAGCTTGGCTGATGCTAGAATCAGCTAGGGTACATTTTTCGTATGTCTCCTTGGAGCAGAATCCTAAAACATTTTAGTGTGGTGAGTACTATAACTCACTGGGATATAGTTGTGGGGAATAAATAACCCCTAAAGGTTGTGAATTATGAAGTTATTTTGGGTTTAATGTAGGTTTTTAGTGCTTTTCAGGGTCAGTAAATGTCTCATGAGGTTTCTTACTTGTTTTCATTGGTTTTCCTTTTCATCTTGGGCATAATCATTCTCTTATTTCCATTCATCACCATATTTTTGATTAATTAACGATTTGTATACATATTTGTCAGTAACGGGATCTTATTCTTCTTCTTTTATTTTTGTCTCTGACACTATCGGTCGTGCCAGGCAAATCGACGCGGAGAGTGTTCGTTTAGCTCGTTCATGGGTCTGTTGCCATGTTCGGAGTCGGCTGTGAGAACTTTGCGATCGGAGCGCGCTATGCCGTAGGTTGTGTTTTCGCGACATCAACTTTGGTGGTTCCTGATGACGTCAGCTCTAGACCCGTATTTGGGTCCGAAGACAAGGGTTTGTCGCTTCTAAAATTTTAGGAATGTTGAGCGGAAAGGACGTCTAAATTGACTTGCGGGTCGTGGTATAACCGTCTGAGGTTGAGTTGTGGATTCTGACATCCTGTGTTGTAGAGGGCGCCGTAAGCGCGTTTGTCGCGTGCTGCTCTATTAGGGTACTAATCTCTTGTGTCTTTTTGTCTGTGTTTGACATTTCTCTGGGTAGGATATCCGGTTTTTCGGCTGTCATCTGCCATCTTGCGGAGAAGTACTTTGCTTGTCTGATGGAAGAAGGTGAATTTTAAGTTTTGGAACGAATCTGTAAGATTTAATGGCCTGTTGAGTCATCCAATTGTGGGATTATCTAAATTCGTGTCCATGTATGTCGAAGTGACAGGTTTTGGTGATATTTACTGCCAATTGTGATTTGGTGCGGTATTTGTGGAGTTACCTGTATTCGACGCCGTCTGTATCGGGATTATAACTTAATTAGCTTCTTTCTGTCGGTAAGTTCTTTTTTTCCATCTTTATGGCTATTCAGAGAGTAATTTCCCATTTTTGAATTTAGTTGTTCGATGAAGTCCTACTAGGAGTCCAAGGGGGAAAACAAACCAAAGTTGAAGGGAGATTCTCTGTGTTGCATTTTACACCCTCGAAGGAGGTATGTCTTTTTATGTATTAAGTGTATAAACCTTATTCATCTATTGGGTGGCCTCTTATAATATTTTAAATGGGGGGATACAGTGAATTCTTTTTAATATAAGTAATATCACTTTTTTTTCTTGTCATACGGTTGTTTAACATCTGTTTTAATTAGTAAGATTTGATCGGGGGGTTAACTTGCATATTATTGATGGTAAATGCCTTGTTCGATAAATATTTTTCTAGTTATTTGGTTCAGGGTTGCGAAAAATTTAACGAAGGGGCCACAGGGATTTAAATTAATTAGAGTTACATTAAATTGGGGTTCTTTTACTTATTTTAAGGGTTCTCTGGTGGGAGGCCCAGGAGTTTTTCTCTGGTGAGGAAACTAAGGACTTATGTTCATGCGAGGGTCTCGAAGGCCTATATTGGAGTGATTGGCCTACGGAGGATGATGGAAAAACCTACATTTCAGAGAAGTTCTTCTAGTTTTGGTGAAGTTAAATCTGTTATTTCTTTTGAATATGACCATTTTTAAGTTTTAAGAAAAGCTGTGATGACAGTAATTTTGCGGAGTTATATATCTCTACTCTCTTACTTAGTTTAAGATATTTTCAAAATTTAGTACTTTTTTATTTAATATTTACAAATGTTTTTTTTGGGGTTAATGTGTACGGGTTTGAAAACATGATTTTATTCGGGATATTATGAATTTACTTATTATCTGAAAGTTGTCGTGTAGGTTGGTACCAAACTATAAGCGGCTTGAACGTATAACATTTAGTTCAAATAACGGTTTGATTTTTTTTTTTTACTGTTTTCTTACCCAATTATTTTCTTAATCTATATAGGTAATTGTAATCACTTGGGAGGGGAGAATTTAAATATTTTTTTTTTGGATTTGAAATAAATTTAGTATAATGTGAGACTTTGGTTACGTCTAGTTAAGATCTAGCTTAGATATACCTACGTGAGTTCTGGTTAAGGACATTGTGATCCTGTATAAATAATTGGTTTTTTTTGTTACGGTCAGTTTTTTTTCGAACTAAGGAATAAATGTGAATATTTTGAGGTCTGTCTTTTATTCTATGCTTTCTATCCATGCTAGGTTGGGGTAGAAACTACGGAGAAGGCCTGAGGGGTATATTAACTTAGCTGGCGCCCATAATTATAATAACAGTATCCTGGATTTATTTTTTTTCTTAAGTTTGATCCACACCCGTCTCCACTCGAGTCGTAGCCGAGGGCCGGAAAGGTTGAGACCGGGACAACCGAAGACACTTTTCCTCTTTCGCTGGAAGAGCGGTTATAAATTTCGGTATAAAAGAAGTGTTTTTAAAAAAATAATTAACCACTTATTTAGCATTGTATTCTATTGAAAATTGTTCATAGTAAAGCTCAAACTTTGCTTTATTTACAACAACTTAAAAAAGTCATGCAATCTTTTTACTTTTCTAAATTACTGTCTTCCCAATGACTCATATTTTTGCATGTATTATTTTACCGCCATTTTTGTTGTAATCGCAGCCTTAAGTTTAAAGGCAATTTCTATTGAAATTTTTGTGGAATAAGTTAGTTTTCCATTTCGGAAAATTACAGTCCAATGATCAATTATCAAAACTTAGGATCGAAGAATATGAGAAGTGTTTAAAAAAGCAATGCCAATATCAGCTTTTAAGGCCTTTCCTATATACTATATAGTGTGTGCGTAAAGTATGTAAACATGAAGAAACAATAACAAAATTTTGATTATGTATATTAGATGAAACAGCGATTTTAAATTTTCGACGTTGCCAAATGTACAGATTCTGAAATATACGAACAATATGTTTATTTTTAAATGGGATAACCCGTATATTTCACTTTTTTGTTACATTTTTCTAATGCCGATACAGCATAGAAACTGTTAATGGCCAATAAACCGACCATTTAAGAGATTAGGAAAAACATTATATTTCCAAATCGTTGGATTGGAAGAAGAGAAACTGTAGAATGGCCAGCAAGATCTCCGGATTTAACACCTCTAGATTCTTTTTTGTGACGTTATTTAAAAATCAAAGTGAATAGGCGACATCAGACTATCCAAGGACTGAAAGACATAATTACTACAGAGGAGAGTACTAATTTCTCCGGAGACGATTAGAAAAGTCTTGGATGAATTTTCATTCAGAATAGATTTTTGTTTCCAAAGATCCAAATAAATCTTAGTTTCGGTCACAGACCATCATCAGGCCATAGATACAAAAACGTTCAAAATTAATGTTTAAAAAACAAAGAGTAAAGCTCAGCTTACCATTATTAGTCCTTTCTGCAAAATAGCATTCGCTGCTAGCCACATAGTAATTTTACAATATTTTTATACGTAGCTTTAAGTTAAATACATACAATATATATACCAATTTGAACTGGCCCTTATCCACCCTTTCGGAATTTCTCGCGCGCTAGTCGTGAGTCACCACGGTTCTACGTACATTCCATCAGACATAGGGCCGGGTTCGTTACATAAATTTAACTATTTTAAAACTTTTTGTTTTTAGTACTAAAGATGAATCAGAGTACCGAGATACTATATGGGACTTTAACAGAACCAAAGATAATACCAGCATCGAATCCTTCAAATGGAGAAAATCAATTACCACAGTCAGAAACTTCAATCAATCAAGGAAATTATATACAACAACCAGCGGGTAAGCCTTAAAAAAATCTTTAGTAACTTCTTTTGTTTTGATATAATAATAATAAGAAAGAATAGAAAAATTCTATCTTTTTCTGAATTTCTTTCGCTCTCATAGCTGTTTTAAAATATTATATCTAAAATTATTCATCTAACTAATTTTACCCAAATATGGGTTAAATAAAGATCAAAATTTGTAACTGTTTAAATAACAAAAGTATTGATATGCAAACAACTGAGTGGTTCTTCGACAAAAAATTATCTTCCAATGAAAATCTAGCGTTTTATACACAACGCCTGATTTTATATTTATTTAATATTTCTCAGGAATATGAGCCCTATTTTAAAAGGATTAATTAACTAATATAAAAATAATTATATAAAAAAAATATTAAGAATATTAAATAAAATCTTGTTTATTTTTTTTAGACTTATTTAATTTTTTTGTCTTAAATTGAAAATCTTTAAAAATTCCAGTGCAGTCCCAACTTTGCCTACTATACTATGATTTGACCCTAAGGACGCTTCCTTACCGGATATTAGCATTAATTTTATCGATTTCGGTAATTATTAATAACTTTTAACTAAAAAATCCGTAATACCTATAATTGATCACTTATCACTGTAAGTTATCAATATTTTTGATAATCTAGGAGGTTTCCTAAAATTTTAATATACAATGCCAAGAATATTAAATTATTTAATAATTGTAAATATTGTTTATAGATTAATCAATTTATTTGTCAATCGTTATCAGTTTTACTAAAACGGATAAAAGTTTCCAAGAAAAAATAAAGGACTCTTATCGCCGCACCTTTCAAAAATTCTTTGAAATATGCAGGATATTTTTAAGTCGTTTTTTACTTATCAAAGCTAAACCGATTGAATTGAAATTTCGTAAACATATTTTTTTTGTGCAGAAAGCTAAAATTAATATATTATAATATGTGTATTTTTTTTTGGAAACAAGTTTTTACTTGTCTTTGAAGGCGCGTTGAACGATTTTTGGATATGTAAAAAATAGGGAAATATTGAAAAAAAATTAGGACAAATAGGAAAAATGGGAAAAATATGAAAAAATCGGAAAAATATAAAAAAAGAACAGTAAAAACAGAGAATAATAGACAAAAATAGGAAAAAATATGGAAAACAGTAAAATATAGATAAAAATAGTAAAATAGAAGTAAAAATAAGAAATACAGAAAAACTAGAAAAGTGGAAAAAAAATCGTAAAAAATCGCAAAACAATCGAAACAAAATCCCAAAAAATCGAAGTTATATCCCAAAAAAAAATCGCAAAAAATCTCAAAAAAAAACCGCAAGAAATTGCAGAAAATAGCAAAAAAAATCGCAAAAATGGCAAAAAATAGGAAAAAAAAGCAAAAAGCAAATAACAACCGAAAAACCGAAGCAATTGTAACCATCTAGAAAAATGAAAAAAATCGAAAAAATTGAAATAAATCGAAAGAAAATCGGAGGAATGAGAAAAAAAATGAGAAAAAAAATCAGAAAACAATCGAAATAGAACAAAAATAGAACAGTGAGAAAAAATGAGGAAAAATTAGAAAAAATATTACAAGAATACAGAAAAACGAAATTAAAAATAAGAAAAAAAAACGAGAGAAAAATCGAAAGAAATCGAAAAAAAAAACATGTGAAATTTGGTAAAAATCAGAAAATATTGAAAATAAAAAATGTAAAAACAATATTGTAAAATTCGAAAAAAACTAGAAAATGAAAAACAATTGAAAAAATAAAAAAAAAGCGCAAAAACATCCCAAAAAAAAAAAAAAAAAAAAAAAAAAAAGCCTCTAAAAAAACGAAAGAAATCGAAAAAAAAAACCCGAAAAAAAAATGCAAATAAGTACAAAAAAATCTCAAACAAAACGATAAAAAAGCTTAAAAAATTGCAAAAAATCGAAAAAAAATCTCAATAAAACCGCAGAAAAAAAGGAAAAAATTTTCAAAAAAATGGGGAAAAAATAAATAAAATTGAAAATATAAATAAAACGGAAAAAATGCCAAAAAAAATCGCAAAAATGGCAAAAAATTGTAAAAATCTCAAAAAAGCAAAAAACATCCAAAAAACCGAAAACAATCGTAGAAAAATTAAAATGAAAATGAAAAAAGTCGAAAAAATTTAATTAAATCGAAAAAAATCAGAGCAATAAGAAAAAAAACAGAAAACAAGAAAAAGAAAAAAAACAGAAAAATGATGAAAAATTAGAAAAATTGAAAAAATCAGAAGAAAAATCAGAACAGAACAGAAAAAACATTGAATATACGAAAAAAACGAGAAATCAAAAAAATTGTAAAAAACAAAAAAAACGCAAAAAAGTAAAAACGCAAAAAATGCTAAAAATAAAAAGAAAAGCGAAAGAAAGTCTCAAAAAAAACGCAAGAAATCGAAAAAAAAAAAAAAAAAAAAAGAAATTAAAAAATTTGGAAGATTTCAAATAAAATATTTACAAAAAAATCTCGAACAAAATGATAAAAAATGCAAAAAAATGGCAGAAATTTTCAAAAAATCGCAAAAAAATCGGAAAAAATGTAAAATAATACTGGCAAAAATAAACCCAAAAAATGGAAAAAAAACAACCAAAAAACTGAAAATAGTTTTAACCATCTAAACAAATAAAAAAATTGAAAAAATTGGAAATAATTGAAATAAATCGAAAAAATAAGAATAAGGAAAAAAATCAAACGAACGAAATGTGGAAAAAAACCCAGAATGAGAAAAAATGAGGAAAGATTAGAAGCAATCGAAAAAATATGAAAATTGGGAAAAAACGGTAAAAAATAAAAAAGAAACAGAAAAAAAGAGGAAAAATGGAAAAATAAACAGAAAAATAGGAAAAAATGGGCAAAAATAGGGACATATAGGCAAAAATAGGAAAAATAGGAAAAAATAGTAAAAGACATGAAAAAACAGTAAAAAAACATGAAAAAATAGTAAAAACCAGGAAAAAGGGAAAAAAGTAGAGAAAAATAGGAAAATGGTTGATAGAGGTTGTTGAAAAAGGGGGGAAATTTGAACCTATACAAAAAGGAAGGGGAAGGTTGTTCAAAGGAATGTTTAATATCCAAGACCCAAAAAGGTGTAGGGTTATAAACTAGGAAAATACATAAGCAATAATGAAAATTAAGCATTAAATACTGAGCAGAAATGAAAGAGATTGGGTAAAAGCCTGAGAGGCTCTTAAAACGGAAGAAGAGAAAATAAATTACAATATTATAATTCGATTTTGAAGTAAAAAATATATTAGGATAGAATAGTTTGTTCTTTATTCAAAATAAATATCTTTTTATTATATACGTTAAAAAAATTCGTGTGTAAAAACCGGAAATCAATCTTGTTGTCATATCAAAATAAGAACCTCTAATTTATCAAATAATTTAATAACATTTTTTTTTTAGATACTTACAACGTAGAACAAGGCCAAGAACTAAAACAAGATGTATTCTATTTCAATGACGCTAGTATCAGAAGAGCTTTTATAAAAAAAGTATTTTCCATAGTCAGCATGCAACTTTTAATCACCATGGCCCTAACCTGTTGGTTTCTCTTTGAAGAACATACAAAAAAATTTGTACAAACAAACTTAATTTTACTAATAGTCGCATTCGTCATAAACGTAATCGTCTTATTGGCGCTTATGTGCTTTGGACAATTGAGAAGGAAAGCACCTACAAATTATATTCTTCTTTTTATTTTCACAGTATCCCAAGCATTTTTAGTAGCTACATTAGCTTCATTTTTTGACGTAATAGCTGTAGTACTTGCAGTTGGTTTTACGACATTAGTTTGTGTAGGATTATGCTTGTTCGCTTTCCAAACCAAGTGGGATTTTACCACTCTTGGCGGTGTATTATTTGTCTCTTTACTGGTATTATTTTTTATGGGTATTTCAAGTATTTTTTTGTTGAGTCAAATCGGTCAAGTATTATATGCCGGCGCCGGAGCGATAATATTTTCGATTTATTTCGTATACGATATACAATTAATGATAGGAGGACGACACCGCTATAAAATTTCTCCAGAAGAATATATTTTTGCAGCTATTAATCTGTTTCTTGATATCATCAATATATTTATCTTTATTTTAAGACTTGTTGGTGCTGGTCGGTAAAAAAATATATCAAATAAACTCAAGACCTAAGAAGACTACTTTTTTGTTGCTGTGAATTAGCCTCTCTTAAGTTTTTTTTGGCAATCGTATTAACTTCGTCATATCTTATATAGAAAAAAGTTGCTTTTTTCCAGACTAGTCCCGAAAGAACTTATTTCCCGAACTAATCTGGTAAAAACTTACCTATAGAAGTAGTAGGTGATTGTTAATGGAATTATTATTTTTTATTTTTTTACTTTTCCTGTTGTGGTATAAGTGCCGGCAATACCGCATAATTCGATGTAAGAGTTTTAATATTTAGATCAGGCTAAAATGTATACAAATAATGGACATTATTTTTTACATTTCTTAGATTTTTCTCTACTATAGCTAAAAAAGGATACAATATAATGTTTATCCATAATCAAAATTCTTATCAAAAATAATTTATTTGTAATACAAAATTAATTTTTTAATTTTGTGATTTATCAAATTTTAAATACTTTAGAAAAAATTATCGCTAACAATCAGATTCTTATCAACGGAAATTACTTAAAAGTTTGATGAAACCAACAATATACATGTATATATGAGTAATTCAATAAATTTACTGGATTTTTGCTACTTATTTATTTATTTATTTTTTTATTGTTAGAATAAATTTTATGTCATACTAGTTCAATATTATGTTTTTATTGCTTAGGTACCAACTACATAAAGGTGTACTTTATGCCCGTGCGGGCCATAAAATGACTATGGCCCGCAAAGTGCACTTTATGGCCAGCGCTTTTTATGGATCAAATTAATCACTTTAAAAATTATGTTAACCTTCCTGTAAAATTAAATTTTATTATTTAATCAAATACGGATTTTTAATTTTTAATTTTTTTTTGTTTGACATAGAAATTAATTTTAATATTATTTTACGTACATGGTCACCTTTAGCTTTAATACTTAATAAGAAAAATTAGGGTTATATTTTAAAGCTTCTAGATCCATAATTTTGTAAAAAAAAATCATTCTTTTAGATTTAACTTTCGTTTTGGAAATTTGTACGTTATTTTAGCTAAAGCCGACCAAGGACTTTTTTTCAACCAAAATTAAAAAATAAATTTTTCGAAACTAAAATTGTTTAGAGGATTAAATTCGTTTTTTTTTTTAAATTTCATACCTACAAGAATGTAACCTCAAAATTCCATTTTAATATTTAATCAAATATAAATAATTTTTTTTTAATTTAGTTTACCAAACATTTTTTTATAGTTTAATTTTAGTAATATTTTACGTACACGGTCACCTTTAGTACTAGTACCCAATGAGCAATTTTGATGTAATTTTTCATAATTTTTATCTTTACAATTTCGTATAAAAAACTGTTTTATATTTCCAAAGCAGGATTTTAATTTTTTAAATTTTACCAACATCCGTCTTGCTAAAGCTGACCATGTACTACTTTAATTTACCAAAATCAAAATACAAAGAAAATGATAAAGTTTGCGATCTGGGATTTTTTTAAATGTTACAAAATGTTGTAAACGTACCTCAAATTATCAGAAACGCAAACAAACGAAAATAAATGAAAGCAAATGAAAATAAACGAAAACAAATGAAAGCAAACGGAAATAAACGAAAACAAATAAAAACAAACGAAAATAAATCAAAACAAATGAAAACAAATGAAAATAAACGAACACAAATGAAAATATACGAAAACAAATGAAAACAAACGAAAACAAATATAAACAAACTAAAACAAATGAACACAAACGAAAACAAACGAAAGCAAATGAAAATAAACGAAAACAAATGAAAACAAACGAATATAAACGGAAACAAATGAAAAAAAATGAAAGCAAATGGAAACAAATGAAAACAAACGAAAACAACTGAAAAAAAAAAACGAAAACAAAATATGTTCATTATTGTCAAGTTTAAATGAATACAAACTTACCAACATATTCGGTATTAAGTACTAAATATAATTTTAAACTACAAAAACAAAAGAGACTATATAAAAGCTAAAGTTTTATTAAGTTAATAATAGAATACATTTACCTTTAACTAAACTGAAGTAAAATAATTACATTAGTGTCTCAAAGCAGCTTCTCAGTTAAGTATGGCCTAGTTTCGACTCTCATGATACTTCCTCAAGAGAGAATATGTCATTTCGGGAGTGAGTTTATAATAATTAATTTCCAATTGAGGATGTAGGTATATACTTCACATACAGACAGAGGACTGACGTTGACTGCATAATGCCGTGTATAATGCAAATTTGAATATAGATTAACTACATTTATAAATAAATCAGTTGTAAAGGAATTTACAATGAATATTTTCTTTACAATTATAATTTATTTAATTTAACTTTAAAACTAAAGTTTTTTTACTGAGATTCATTTACTTAATTTATAACAATAGTGAACTATTTGTTTAAATTAAGTACAATTGAAGTGATAATTAAGAATGCCGAGCAAAAGTTTGCCACCTGCATATAAAATAGAAAAAAAAAACTTTTAAGGTTCTTTTAGTGTGTGAATATTTTTGTTTTTTGCCCATATTAAAAGAGAGATAAAATATATATACTAGCTAAATATTTTCTTAATCAACCAATCAAAATAGAGTATTAATTAACCTTTTACTCGATTATTTTTCTACATATTTCAATATTTCCCTATTCAAAATTAATCAGCAATGACTGCTCTTAAATAGTAAAAATATTTTAGCAATCATTTATCAAGGTTGCTTTTGTATAATAACTAACATTCCACTTAAACGATTTACATAGTGTGTTTGATACATGGCAATTAACACACCTACTACCATGACCATAAACTAGAAGTGAATATATTCTGTTCATGACATTCACCTGAAACTGAATATGCTTTGCTAATAAAGATCCGTTATGAATATTAGCGTTTGCGTTGTTGTTTCAAATAATTTTATAAAATATAAATGTATAATAAAAATTTTATAACCAAATTTGTAAAATTGAATCATTGATTTATGGTCAGAATTTAATCATTAATACGTTACACCCAGTGTTGCTAGAGTGATACTATAGTACCACATGTGGTACTCTTGATCTATAAAAAGTACAGTGGTACTCCTTTGGTAAATGTGGTACCCAAATTAGTTTTTGGGTACAATGAAAAATATCAACTAAATTCTCTATGGTAACCACTATGAAGTGTCCATGAAGTAAATCACAGACTACAATAAAAGGAACAGTCGACATTGATGTGATTGGTCGTTATTGTGGGCAAACAATGAGCAGGCGCGTAACATCGTTTGGTATTTTTCTTTGATGTATTTTGTGTTTTGTTTTGGTAACTTAAATTCCTTGAAAAACCTAAAAAATTCTTGAAATATAATTAAAAAATTCCTATAAAATCTTTAAAAACGATTGAAAAGTTGTTGAATAATTGTCATTCAAAAATCCTAAAAAATATTTGAAACAACCTTAAAAAATCTTTATAGAAATCCTAACTTATCTGTAAAAATTCTTAAAAATCATTACAAATCCTTCAAAAGTCCTTGAAAGTTTCTCGAAATCCTTGAAACTTCGTTAAAAAGTCCTTTAATTTTTTTTTTTAAATCATTGAAAAAATTCCTGAAAAAATATTTAAAATCCATCAAAAGTTCTTGAGAAAATTCTTAGTAATAAAAATCCTTGAAACGATTATGAAAATTCATCCAAAAATCCTTGAAAAGTCCTTAAGAATTCCTTCATTATACCTTACAAAACTTTTAAAAAATTTTCGTAAAGTACTTGAAAAATTCTTGAAAATTCCCAAAAATCCTTAAAACTTAGTTGAAAAATCCATGAAAATTCATCCAAAAATCCTTAAAAATTCATCATGAAACCTTAAAAAAATGTTGGTAAAGTACTTGACAAATTCTTGAAAATTTCGAAAAATGCTTAAAACTTGAAAAATCCATGAAAACCTCTCCAAAAATCCTTGAAAAATACTCAAACAATTCTTGAAAAATTCTTGCAAAATTTTTTAAAAATTCGTGTAAAATTCTTGAAAATTCGTGAAAAATTCTAACAAGCCTTTGAAACTTTGTAAACGTCCATGAAAATTCATCCAAAAATCCTTGAAAAGTAATTAAAAATTCTTCATGAAACCTTGAAAAATGTTGGTACTTGAAAAATTCTTGACAATTTATAAAATCCTTAAAACTTGAAAAATCCATGAGAATTTCTCCAAAAATCCTTGAAAAATCCTCAAACAGTTTTTGCTTACGAAAAGTTTATTCTCTATTTTCCTGAGTTTTAGAAGACTCAAGAAAATTGGAAACATCGCAAATAGGAAGAATACATGTTTTAATTCATCCAAAAATCCTTGAAAAGTCCTTAAATATTCATCATAAAACATTAAAAAAATGTTGGTAGAGTACTTGACAAATTCTTGAAAATTTCGAAAAATGCTTAAAACTTGAAAAATCCATGAAAACCTCTCCAAAAATCCTTGAAAAATACTCAAACAATTCAAAAATGGTTGCAAAATTTTTTAAAAATTCGTGTAAAATTCTTGAAAAATTCTAACAAGCCTTGAAACTTTGTAAACGTTCATGAAAATTCATCCAAAAATCCTTGAAAAGTAATTAAAAATTCTTCATGTAACCTGAAAAAAATGTTGGTACTTGAAAAATTCTTGAAAATTCCTAAAAATCCTTAAAACTTGAAAAATCCATGAGAATTTCTCCAAAAATCCTTGAAAAATCCTCAAACAGTTTTTGCTTACGAAAAGTTTATTCTCTATTCTCCTGAGTTTTAGAAGACTCAAGAAAATTGGAAACATCGCAAATAGGAAGAATACATGTTTTAATTCATCCAAAAATCCTTGAAAAGTCCTTAAATATTCATCATAAAACCTTAAAAAAATGTTGGTAAAGTACTTGACAAATTCTTGAAAATTTCGAAAAATGCTTAAAACTTGAAAAATCCATGAAAACCTCTCCAAAAATCCTTGAAAAATACACAAACAATTCTTGAAAAATTCTTGCAAAATTTTTTAAAAATTCGTGTAAAATTCTTGAAAAATTCTTGAAAATTCGTGAAAAATCCTAACAAGCCTTGAAACTTTGTAAACGTCCATGAAAATTCATCCAAAAATCCTTGAAAAGTAATTAAACATTCTTCATGAAACCTTAAAAAAATGTTGGTACTTGAAAAATTCTTGAAAATTCCTAAAAATCCTTAAAACTTGAAAAATCCATGAGAATTTCTCCAAAAATCCTTGAAAAATCCTCAAACAGTTTTTGCTTACGAAAAGTTTATTCTCTATTCTCCTGAGTTTTAGAAGACTCAAGAAAATTGGAAACATCGCAAATAGGAAGAACAATTCTTGTTAACTAAAAATAAATAACGCTGCGTCTTTCAGTCAAGAGTGAAATGACCACAAAGCCCTTCGCAGTATTTATCAGCCCCCTTGTGAAGTCACAACAGAATATTAAAAAGTGGTACACTGAGACAAAATTTAGTACATTTTCATCTATTTTTCCTATCTGGCAACACTGGTTACACCTCTCAGAAAATGCTGTAAAATAAGGAATTAACACGCCAAAAAGCACTATTGAAGATACAACAGAATGTTAAAGTTAAAAATTAAAATATCTGCTTTTTCGTTATTTCTAAAAATATATTTTTTTCAGTGGTTTTCTACTATTTTACTCTATTTTTCTGCGCTCATCAGAATTATTCACAGCTGTTCAAAAAGGGGATCGGAAAGGCGATGAGGTGATGACGTTACGCGTACCTTAAAAGGAACAAAAAAATTCTGGTTATCTTCTCGGATTTAAAATGAGGAATAAGACCGATTAGTCGTAACCTGTTGGTTGATACTTTTTATTTAAGGCTATGACAAAATTAAAATAAAAAACAAGAAGTCACAAGATCAAAAATAAACAAATAAAATGGGACAATAAAAAATTAATGGATGATCAGGTAAAATGAAAATAAGCAGAGCAACTTGAAAATAGAAGATGGAGAGGCAAGAACGTAATGATGTGAAAGAAGAATAGGGCAATATAAAAAACGGCATACAAGAAGCAGCGGAAAAAGTAGTAAAAAAAAAGAAGAAACAATACCAAATATCAAAAAATAGATAAAATAAAAGCGGAAGCTGGGTTAAAATGGATACGAACAAACAAGGCAGAAGATAGAGAAAAATATGAGAAACTATAGAAAGAGAGCAAGAAAATAATAAAAATGAATTAAGAATAAATAAGAAAGAAATATGGAGGAGGAAAAACAATACAAAGAAATATGGACAACATATTTTAAGGAATTACTAAATGAATCAGTGATAGAAGACGAAAAAGCAGAAGAAGAAATTATTACACAAGATCCAACATTAGCGGAAGTAAGAGATATTATCAAGAGAGGTATATAGAAGGAGAACAGTAGATAGTGTCATCCTTCAGATCAATCTCCCTAGAAAAGTTACTAGATTTTCCCCCAGAATGACCTTGAGACCCACCCAAGCGAACTTGCCCAGCATGATCTGTAGTGATCTGTAGATCTGTGTAAACGCTTGTAACCGTTACTTTACGACGTCTACAGAGGTTTACAAATCACTACAGATCTAGTAACTTTTCTAGTAACTTGGTAACTTTTCTAGGGAGATTAATCTGAAGGGAGACACTATCTACTGAGAACGAATCAATAAATAGTAAAAGAACTAAATGGAGAAGATGTAATAAAGGAAATTAAAGAACAAATAATTAAGTGGCTGGGACATATCTAGAGACAAGGACCAGAAGTAGTAACAAAGGCTATACTACAATGGCAGCTAGGAGGAATAAGAAGACATGGAAGACCCAGATCGAAATGGTTCTCAGAGGTAAAAGAGGACTTAAGCAAGGCATGAGTTACAAGATGAAAGGAGAAAACAAGAGACCGGACAAGCCTTGGGCTCTAGGGTTCACGCGTAAAATAGTTAAATATAGGGAGAGTATTATTAATATTAATATTCTTATTAAATATTGTAATGAAATAAAAAAGTTCGATTTTAAAGAATTTATTGATAGTAATTGGTATATAATTTATTCTAAATCAACAATTGTGGAATATGAAGAATCTTATTTTTATTTTTTGGAACATCATTATTATTATTATTAGTATGAAAATACAAAAAAAAATCGGAATTGATACTAAACGAAAATTTAAGTAATTAGGTAAAGGGCAGGATTTAAAATTTTTATTTTGAAAAACATATAAAAAAAAATAGTAAACAGAGACGTCGGATATAATTTTTTTGGAATGTCACAATAAGTTTAATAGAAAAAAAGTTGTATTGACTATTAAAACAACATATGGTTGTTTTTTTAAATAAAAAAAAATTCAAAATTCAAGGAAGACGTTTTAAAATACAGGCGATCACAAAAAACAATAAATTATAAAAAAGCTATTAAGAAGAAGCCTCTAGAGAAGGAAATATGAAGTTAATCAGAAAATTGAATTTAAAGAAATTTAAAGAAGAGGGAAAAATGACAAGTTTGAAAATTTTATTTCAAGAAAGAAGAAGGAAAATATAAAATTAGAAAATTCAAATTATATGGTGATAATCAGAAGAGAATGAAGAGTAATCAGTATACATAAATTTTTATTTTTTTTTAAATTTGTAATGTTTATTATTTTCTGTATTCCACCCAAATTTGAGATAATTTTTTTGTATGAATAAATCATTACAGTATACGTCGAACATAGTGTATATATAAATGAGTTGACTAAGTTTTTTTTTTGAACATTCAGTAAAGTATAATAACCATATGGCGCTATGTCATGCTGCATAATCGAAGCAAACTTTCAATACCATAACAGGTATAAATACCTTACACAGTCGCATTCCGTTTTCACTTTTCGTTTTCATCATTACTTAACTATTTTAATTTAAAATTTTAGAAATCAACTAGTTTAACTATGTGAGGGTTTCCACTAGTCGTATCGTGATTTTAAATTATATATTAACAGGATACAGTAGATAGAATAAAGAATTTCCAATAATTACCAAAATGTGAAAATTCTCTAGTTTTGACAATTTCAGTCATAAAAAAAGAAGATTATCCATACTCAAATGTGGTAAAATTATTTAACGAATAATAAAACTCTAAGTTATACCACATAATTTTATTAAGAAATGTAGAAAAATTTTTTTTAACAAGGGGCGGCAACATGTTTCGGCCAAACGATGGCCATCATCAAGCCTATAGTAACTCTAGTTAGATAGAAAAAATTAATACTTAAATATGATTACTTACAATTAAGATATTTCTCAGACACAATAAACTCGATACTTATAAAATGGTATAAAATTAGAAAATTGTTAAATTTTGTTAAATATAACAGAAAAAATTTTTTTTTTGAAAAAACCAATAAACAAATGTTATAAAATTATTAAAATAAAAATGAATGGAGTATCTCAACCGTAGTATTACAACTCCATACTGGAGATAATCTTAAATATATTGAACAATTAATCAAAAAATTTTTCAAAAAATTTAATTTCAAATAACTGCATAGTACACCATGCGACAAATGGCTGAAGAGAAAAGAATGACAATTTTATGTTGACAAGTGACATATTGTACGTCAAATTCCTTTAATTTAATTATAAGTTTATATTTTTAAGTAAAAAATGTCCACAGTGTAACATACCATAATAATTTGTAACTTTTTTCAACGTTTTGGATCCAATTTGTAAGTTATAAATATTACATTTTAAATTTTGTTAATGTCTCTTCACATTGTCATTTTTTTTATAGGGCTGATGATGGTCGTGTAGACCGAAACATGTCGCTTTTTGCCTTTTAGACGTTTCGTCATTGTTAAATATTTTTGTGGTATGACTTCGAGTTTTTTCAATTTCTTCGATATTTTCAATTTCTTGCATTTTTTTGAGCCTTCTTTTTCATTTTTTGGCGTTTTTTTTCGGTTTTTTGATTTATTCGTTTTTTCCGTATTTTACAATTTTATTTTTCATTTATTCCCAATATTTTCTCAATTTTTTTCTTTCTTTAAATTTTTCTTTTTTTATTGCTTTTTCCGATTTTTTTGATTTTTTTCAGATTTTTTCTATTCTTCCAATTTTCTCTTTTTTTTTCATTTTTATGATTTTCTTTTTCGTTTTTTTTTTGTTTTTTCAATTTTTTCTAATCTTTCCCCATTTTTTCTCATAGTTCTGTTTTTCTATTCTATTTTTTTGTTTATTTTTTCTTATTCCATTGATTTTTGTGATAATTTGCGATTTTTTGTCATTTTTTAAGATATTTAAGATTTCTCGCATTTTTTGAGCCTTCTTTTCTGTCTCAATTTTTTCCAAAGTTTTTTTTCCCGATTTTTTTCTGTTTCTTTTTTATTTTTTTGATCCTTCTAGTTTTTTCTCTTTTTTTTTCTCATTTTTATGATTTTTTGTTTTTTTTCTGTTTTTTTTTTCTTATTTTTACATTTTTTTCTAATCTTTCCTCATTTTTGTCGTCAATTGTTCTGTTTTTCTATTCTTTCTTTTATTTTATAATTTTTCTCATTTTTCCTATTCCTCTGATTTTTGTGATTTTTTTGCGATTGTTTTGCGGTGGTTTTGCGATTTTTTTCGTTTTCTTGCGTTTTTTGAGGCTTTTCTTCGTATTTTTTTGCTATTTTTAGCGTTTTTTTTTTGGCTTTTTTACAATTTTTTTTCATTTCTCGTTTTTTCCGTATTTTACATTATTTTCTAATAATTTCCAACTTCTCTCCCAATTTTTTTCAAAGTTTTTTTGTTTTTTTTTTATTATTTTTATAATTTTTTCTAAAATTTCCTTATTTTTTCTCATTGTTCTGTTTTTTCTATTCTTTTTTTTTTGATTTCTAATTTTTTCTCATTTTTTTGATTTTTTCTGTTTTTTGTGTTATATTTCTCTTTTTTGATTTCTTTGTTTTTCTACTTTTTTCAATTTTTTTTTAGTTTTTTCTTATTTTTTCTCATTTTTCTTAATATTGCGTTTTTTTATTTTCGTCGATTTCTTAACTTAACTTAAAGTTGAAAAAATCCTATTTTCAATGATCAATAACTTAAAAAATATGTAGTTTACATTAAATTGGTAATAGGCTTTTGAAATTATTTTCTCAGAAATAACATGCGTTTTTTATTGTTGTAAAATTGCCAGACAGGTCTCTGATGTGTTTTTGGTGATGTTCTATTGTTCAAATTATAAATTTTTGAACATATAAGACTTGTTAATGAAAGCAAAAAATGAAATATCTATTATGTACCGTCCCTAACGGGAATATAATCTAGTTCCCGAAATAGTTTTTATAACGATTTTTTTTGCCTTTTTTTAAGGTTAAATTTTCACAATTTCATTGTTTTTTCCATTTTCATAAATTTTTTTCACTTTTTAATATATTCAGGAACTAATTTAATACCATTAGAATGTTATAAAAGCAAATCTATATATAATTATTGCCTGGATAATCCGTCCCTATGCTTATCCATTTGCTAACGCCGCCTTAAATCTTATTTTTCATAAAAAAATTGATAACCCTTTTGAATTTTTGAGATAATTTTTTTAATCTCTAATTTTGATGAAATTATTTAATAATAATAATTAAAATATATTTTGTACACGGCACTGACTAGAATTAAATTAAAATTATGGTAAAATTAACCTTCCTTCCAATATAAGGTCAGTCGTAACAATTGTAAGCCCGCCGAAAGATAGAGTCACTCGCGTACGGGTTTTTTCACATTCAACCAACCTTATGGTATACCGCTACCGGAGTCGATCTAGTTTATTGCAGTGCTAGTTCGACTTGGAATAGGAGCAAAATCCGGAACATTACACAACTTTCTTCTTCGCCGGATCTGAGTACAAATAAAAGTTAGTTATTGTTTTTATATCCAGGTACTTAACACAGTAGGGCAAGTAAAGTCTGCTCTATCGACCGACATAAGATTGGTCTAGATCATAACGACTCCTGGAATATTTTTTCTCCACTGACGCTGCCCGATGCAAGTGGACTTCACACTATAAACGGAAACCAAGGCAATTCGAAACCTATAGATTAAGGCGCCAAAAGACAGCGTGAACAGGCAAAGTGCGTTACAGTGCCTTTAACACCATAATCACTGAATATAATTTTTGAATTTAGAATTACAGATAAATTTTTGATTGGATCCAAACTAACGATAAATATTTACCTACAGAATAGAAAAAATGCACTTACCTAGATGGCTGGTAACTAGCGGACAAAAACGACTTAGGCAATGACATGGATCTTTGCTGCATCTCTAAACTGTTATCGTTTCTCTCCTCAGAAGGTGCACTACCGGGTCGCGTAATAATCGTTTCGCGCACTTTAACACACTCATCAGACGCTGCTTCGCGACCCAACGAAGTTCCTGAACTTTTCACACTATTTTTCAGCGAAGCCGTCAACCAGACGTCGCTGCCTGATGATGAGCCACTTACGGTACCGAAAGTCGGTGTACGGCTTTTTGGATTATTAGGTGAGGTTTTACGGCTGTCTGATTGGTCACGTTTTGTGGATTTGTTCGGGCTTGTGCGTCTTTCCATTAATGTATTTGATCTGAAACATAAAATTAAATATTTGATTTTCGTTCAAAGAAAATATTGTATATTTATTGTTTTATCTATAGCTGTAGTAGCTTAGTGTCGTAAGTATAACTTTACCCCACTACAATTACGAAGTTAAATTAATAAATAGAAAGGTTGTGTACGAATAAAATGAACAATGGTGAGGATTTACCAATTTTTTTAAGAACAATATATGGTATATGATTATTATTATTAAATTATTACTATTATTATATTTTAACTTTGTTTCATTTTTTATCGTTTTTCAAGGCCTTTGTCTCCAAAATTTTCAATATGTACTTCTTGTTGATAAAATCTGTATCCTTATTTTTCCTAATCACTTGAAAACTTCCATGCTAAGTGCAGTCAGCCAAAATGAAGAGCCTTCTTCAAATTCAACAACATAAAATGGCATTCTAATATTTGCATCCACAAACTACGCCACCCAGCACAAAATGGATACAATGCACACAAAAGACAAACAACACAAATCGGCCAATGGCAATTGATAAACGGTTGTTTGAGGTGTCTACAATGATTTCCATTGGTCAAACACAATTAGGGCTTTACACAAGAACGATACTTTTCTCGTCTCGTCTCATAAAACCGAGACCAGTGCGAGACGAGACATTTTTGAAAATTATTTAGGCGATACCGAGACCACATACGGCGAGACCCGAGAGTCACGTTTCTGGTCTCGTTCATATTTCTTCAGAATTTTTTTCTGAATTTCCCAGAAAAATAAACTAACAAGCAGTATAAACATTTAATTTTTTTATAATAAAAAAAAAGGTCTGCATAGGTTACGATACATTTACAAAATCTAAAATCTGGTAACCATCTGTGAAATATTTTATTTATATAAAATGACAATCTCAATGTGTTTCCAATTTTTTAGGACTTCCAAATAGTTTGAGGGTAATAAAATTTTATGAATCAGTTAAGAAATATATCAAAAGATGGAATAAAGAAGCAAAATTGAACTATAATATTATAAAATAGAGAAGCAACATTGGGATGTAGAAATTAAAATTTGAAGTTGTCTGGAAGTTAAAATCAGAAATTTAAACACAAATACGGGCATCAAAGACTAACTACAGGAGTAAGATGGCAGTATGGTACCCAAAAGTCAGAAACTACATTTGTTTTTGAAGGTTGAAGGTTTACTTATTATCTAGAATAATTACTCATCAGAAAAATTACTATAATTTATGAAATTGAAATTTATTAATTGATTGAATAATAATAAAAAATAAATAAATAATCACACATTTATAAATTACAATAGAATCGATAATTACTTCGTTTTGTAATACCTTAGAAATAAGTTCTAGTAATAACGAGATTTTACGAGACGAGACGAGACCGAGACTAAAACGAGATTTACTTTTTTCTCAACTTACGAGACCGAAACGAGATTTTTGAAATTCTCGCCTTATCTTGTCTCTTGTGAAGCCCTAAACTTAATACTAGTTAGAAATAAATTTATCCGGAAAATGCATATTATGAATATCTATTTAATATAATTTATACAGTGTTGATAAATAAACAAAACAGATTAATGATAACTAAATACAATATCAACATTCGCTTCAATAATATCATATCCTATTTAGACTTTTACTCAATAATTCGTGACTGTGAACCTACATTTTTGTATTCTTACATATACCTACTTATCCAAAAATACACAGAAAATTTGGTCATGAAATGGCTAACAAAAGAAGTTAATCTGACGTAAAAATGTGACGTCGTGGAAACATCTGTTACATTTTTTTGTGCCACCCTGTATTTTTATTATTCCTCTGCTCGGTATATTTATATTTCAGCTCGCTTGATATCCCTTCTCAAGATCTCCCTCTCTTCTAGGGCAATGTTAACAATTCTCTCTCTTTGCCTTTTCAGTCAAAACAATTGACTTATATATGATCTGTGTTGCAAATTGAAAATTTCCTTTCTTCCCCTCGTTATCTAAGTTTTTATTATATTATATTATATTTTCACCAAGATCCCCTGCTATCATTATTAATTATTTCGACGCTTTAACTTTAATTTACTGTTATTTTTAATTCTTTTTAATGCTGTTATTTTTTTATATATTTACTTAAAAGTTCATATCTTATCTTTTATAACAATATAAATTATCTGATGTTTGTGGTGCTCTTTCAGTCTTTTGTTTTATATTCTTTTTCAAAAACAGAGACCACGAAATCTGGTAATTCATAAGATTTTTGTCTTATTTTTATTTTATGTAAACTTTTTAGGCTATTTGGACCAAACTTTTTTTTGTAGCAAGTTTTTCTTTGGGACTACGAGCGTTTTGGAACAACATTTTTACTGAACAAGTTTTTGGAACGAGCAAGTTTTTTTTCTCCTTTGGGACCAACGTTTCTACTGGTCCTAGAAACTTTTTTTGTCAATTGTTTCTAATTACATCAAAAAATCAATTAGACTGCGGTGTCCAATTTTTTTTTTTTATTTAATATTTAACTTTTTGAAATATTTCAAATTCTAGTCATGGAACGACTCCATAATAAAAAGAATTGAGCTTAATAACAGCACAAAAATGATGGCTTTTCTACGTCATATTTTGACAGATGCCCAATATGACGACTAACTACCCAAATATTTTTGACGTCATCATTCGACATCATTTTATATCGATTCTTCCTTTGGCTCCTTCGTCGCCTTATCGATTCTGATAAATATGTATTTTCCCAAGACATGAATTAATAAATAGAGACAAACTAATTTACTTCTGAAAACATTAATGTTAGCATATTCAATTTCGTTTTGAAAATATGTAGGTTCAAAATGCTCGTTAGAGATAAAATGTAAATTAAGTCACTTTAACATTATCTTCTGACAAAGCATTCGAGTGAACAAACAATAAACAGAGATAATAAAGTTAGTTCAGTTAAGATTTGAGGTAAAAGGTAATCCTTTATTATTTAAAATTTGTCAGCCATGATACGGTGCTACTCATGATTTATTTAATAGAAGCGCCAGGTTTATTTATATTTTCCATTAATTTTTTAAAATACGCTAGAGTTTTATTCATTTCGTTCGCACGCTATATCAGACCTAACCACTATAACTTAATCTTGCTTACTTTCAGGTTCTATTTCTGTAATTGATGGTTTAAAAATAAATTTAGTGCTCTTCCGTGATAGGAATTTTATAAATATAATAGAAATTTCAAAATTATTGCCAGTTGTGGATTTTGTTTGTAGATTTATACAGTGTGTATAATGGCATCTTTGTTATTATGAATGAAATTGGTAAAAATGTATTTTTAGTTAAATCAATAACTTCTCTCAGTTACTTTTTAGCATTTTTTTTTGGATCACACTTGTTTGAATGTATTATTTTCACACTTTGAATAAATAAAACTTTAAAGAAACTGTCTTTTTTTTTGTATTTTTTAAATATTTAAAAATTAACCCTAATAATTACAATTAAAGCCCTTTTTATTGTGATAACTAAACATTTGTTCAGTCCTAATAACACGTATTAAAGTTTTTATTTACTATAATTAATTTCTTAATAATGCTGAATAAAGTTTTTCCTCAATGTATCCATTCTTATTATTCAATTTTATATCATACTGGAATAGTTTCCTATCAGGAAAATCTGTAGTGATAAAATAACTAATTTACCGATGAGTTATGGAAATTGTAGTAGTAAAAGTCAAAGTTGAAAGGCAACTACCGAAGACTCGTAGTCCACACACGTAAGAAAAATGGGGCACCAAATTGTGTTCATCTTTCAATGAGTCAGTAACCCTTTAAAGGTCAATTATATAGGAAAAATAAAAAAATGAGGGGGTATAATCCCACCCAATTTTCCGAACACTCCTAATAAAGTAATTGTTTAATCGATTATTTCAGTTTTTCTGCATCAAAATACATTAATAAAATTAGTTTCCAAAAATTAAAAAAGAACTTAATTTTTTGTGAAGATTACTTTTTATAATTTTATATAATTTCTACAAGTATTATTTTAAAATTATGAAATATTTCACACATAATGTACTTTTTGATCCTTTTGGGATATATTATTTATATTAATAAAGTTAGTTTAAAAAAAATAGAAAAAACAGAAAAATTGGGAAAAAATAAGAGAAAATGAGCAAAACAGGAAAAATTGGGGAAAATATTGAAAATTTGGGAAAAATAGGTGAAATTAGGGAAACAGTAAGGAAAAATGAGGAAAATAGGACAAAATGGGAAAAAATAACTACAAAGTAAGGAAAAATAAAGAAAATAGACTAATGGAAAACAAAAAAAAATAGAAAGATATAGAGAAAATGGTAAAAAATATAGGAAAAAAGAGAAAAGTAGTAAAAAATTGGATAAAACGGAAAAAAGGAAGAAATAGGGTAAAATTGTGAAAAATAGAGAAATTTGCAAAAAAATAATGAAAATTAGAGAAAAATTGGACAAAATTTGACAAAACTGAGCAAAACAGGGAAATTTGGGAAAAATAATGAAAAGTGGGGAAAAATTAAAAATAATAAAAAATAGGAAAAAATATCGATAAATTGGAGAATAAATATGGGAAAAAAGTAAAATTTGCGAAAAAGAGGGAAGAATAGGAAAAAACATTGAAAAACAGAAAAAAATAGGAAAAAATTAAAAAAAGAAAGGTAAAATAGGGAAATTAGAGATAAATACAAAAAAATAGGGAAATATATCTAAAAATAGTGAAACATAAAGGAAAAATAGGAAAAAGTAGATAATACTAGGGACATATATACGGATAAGTAGGAAAAAATGGAAAAAATAGGGAAATTAGAAAAAAATAGGGAAATATATTAAAAATAGAGAAAAAATAGGATAAAACATGAAAAGCAGGAAAAAATTAGGTAACAAAATTGACAAGAATAGAAAAAAATAAGAAGAAATGATGAAAAATATGGAAAATTAAAGAAAATCGGGAAAATAGGAAAAGTAGAAGAAACAGATAAAAATATTTAATAATAGAAAATACTATGAATAAATGGGGAAAAAAGGTCCAAATAGAGATATATAGAAAAAAAATAAGGAAAAATAAAAGAAATGGAATAAAATAATAGAAAAAAAAAACAGAATAAATAGTAAGAAATAGAAAAAATGGGAAAATAATATGGTAAAATAGGGAAACATGGGAAAAACTACTGAAAAATTTGGAAAATAGAACAAAATAGATAAAAACAGGAAGTTTTTTCGTTATTTTCCATATTTTACAATTTTTTTCTTTCACTATTTTCCTGTTTTCTCATTATTCTGATATTTTGTTTTTCTTAGGTTTTTTCTAATCTTTTCTCATTTTTTCTAATTTTTTCGATGCTTTCTAATTTTTCCTCGTTTTTGTCGTTGTTTCGTTTTTTTTTCTATTATTTTTTCTTTCCAATTACTTTTTTTTCTAATTTTTTTCTCATTTTTCCATATTCCATTAGTTTTTTCCGATTTTTTTACAATTTTTTTGCCATTTTTTTTGGGATTTCGTTGCGATTTATTTCAATTCATTCGATTTTTTTCATTAGTTTTTTTATTTCTTTCTTTTGTTTACAATTGTTCCGGTTTTTGGTTGTTCTTTACGGGTTTTTCCAACTTATTCCGTTTTTTTTGCGATATAATTCGATTTCTTGCATTTTCGAGTATTTTATAATTTTTTTTTGAGGACAAAAATTTTATTATTATTATTTTGTTTATAATAATTACAATGTTAAATTCGAAAAGACTGTTTTCTAAATTTAGAGTTTTATATTACCTGTCGAATGGTATAAATGCCATTTTAATATCTTTAATATTTTTAAAGTTATTCAATTTTTTTTAAACTTATATTAAATTCCAAAAAAAATTATGAATTCTACCATTTTTTGAATAAAATTTTGAAAAAAAAACAGTTGTAGATTTTTTTACTACGAATTATAGGGTATTTTGTTTTAAATTTTTAATATAAATATTAACCTTAACAAAAAATGAAACCCATTTTTGAATAATTTTAAAATCAATAAATAATTAATATCTCATTCAATTATATTCAAAATGGGAAACAGACCTATTTTTAGGTTTTCTGGATCAAAATGCATTAATTAAATTATTTTAAAAAACTGAAAAAAAAATAAAGTTTTTTGTCAAAAATTCATGGGTAAAACCATTGAATTGTTTTAACTTTTTTCATTTTTTACTACAACTTTGCTATTATTTACACACATAGTACTTTTGGATATATTATTTACTTTTTTCATTTATTTTATACTTATTGATAAAACGAAATTACAAAAAATGTTGGCTATAATAATTACAATTCTAAATTCTAAGAAACTAAAATACATTTTAAATATAGAGTTTTATATTATCTTTCGAATGGTGCAAATCACATTTCAATAACTTTAATATTTTAGAAGTTTAGTTTAAAATCGTAACATAATTTTAAATGTTTCTTAGACAATTTTTAAAAAAAAATTTTGTAACAAAATTTTGAAAAATTGATTATTACAAATTTAAAGATATTTTTTTAAAATTGTTAATATTAAAATGTAACTAAAAAATAATTTAATAAGGATAAAAATTGCTTAAAAATTAAAATAAAAACTAGCGGCGAAACTTTTATGTTCTACAATTTTGATTTTTTGTAAATTTTCATAAAAATCCATAATTTTGTCTCAAAATCTAAAAAAAGCCGCATTATTTTCACGCCTCCTAGCGGCGAAACAATGAGGAATTCAAAAAACGGTAATGAAAAAATGTGTAGAAAATTTTATGTTCTACAACTTTCATATCTTGTAATTTTTCATAAAAATGCATTATTTTGATAATTTAAAAAAAATATGAAAAAAAATTACTTTTTGATAAATCTGGCAACAATAGCAAAAGTTTTTGAAAATTTTAATCATTAGGAATTAAACTATAACGTATAAAAAATATATGTGTAAAACTTTATTGCCAACTTATTTAGTAATGACGTCATCACTTATAGCAATTGTCACTTCCGGTTGTGCGATTAACTCCAAAATCTATACAGATCGTCTCCTTACTAATCCAAATATGTATATAAAATTTCATCTAAATCGGTTAACCCGTTTAGACGCTATCGTGTTCACACACACACACAGACACACACACAGACACACACACACACAGACAGACATCATGCTAAAAATGGTATAAATGGATTCAGGTGACCTCAAAACGTAAAGATTCGTTAAAATCTGGGTATGGCCAAAATATCATGATCGCAATACTTTCCTTCTATACAACTCTGTTGTTCGGAAAGTAAAAATTAAGTATTTATTCCGTATTATTTTTCCGGTATTGTCATTTATAACATATTTTCAATTTAAACCTTAAATAATAAAAGTACGTTAAAAGTTTCTTGTTACTAATAACCCTTCGCAAATACAGTATAAATTCAGTAGAATTTAACACGTCCCACTGATCCGAGAATGCTTCAAAATTGAACGGATATTTAACAAAGTGAGCCAATAAAGGCGAAAGAGAAGCGTTTGAAATATTTGGCAAAGAAACAAAAATTAACTTCCTACCTTTCATGGATTTCGTTTGTAGATATGCATGCCTGTTGTTTTCGCCTTTCCATCTCCATTGCTAACCGCCTTTTGTGCTGATCTTGCGTTTTCCTTTCCAGCGGCGTTGTTCGGCTGGAGTCCAGGGAACGTTGGTGAGTCGGATAACTGTGAGATGGACGAATTGCGTTATTGGTTTCTCTAGGGAATAAGATTCGATCATGCTAATAAAAAATATAAACGTACTGAAGAGATTTTTTAAAACGAAATACGTGTCACTCTTTGTTTTATATATGGATTTTTATACGTTGTAATGTATACGAGTGAGTATTGTATAACCTATATATCAAATAATAAAATTTAGTATATCGCATTATATTTGCGTCCTAAAAAAAATATTTAAGTTATAAAAAATATTTTATTTATACTAAATCGAAGTGGATTACTCAAAAAGGATCAAACCTTTTGAGCTGGTATAGTTGTTTAAAAGAAGAACAGAATGCGTGTTGTATAGAAAAACGGATAAGGCCAGCTTGCGCCCGACCAGCTTGCGCCCTCTCATTAATTCAGCCGGTTTGCGCCCAAAATTCTAAAGGTACCTGACGGTCGACCGATTTGCGTCCGTAATAAATAATCAATCCGTATCGCATGATTTTTTGTTTTTTTTTCGGTTTTTTTAAATTTTTTCAATTTCTTCTCATTGTTCTGTTTTTTCCATTTTTTTTTGTTTTCTAATTTTTTCACATTTTTTTTTCTCATTTTTCTATTTTCTCATTTTTTTTCATTCTTGTGATTTGAATGGCGAATCATAAGAATGAGAAAAAATGAGAAAATAGAAAAATGAGAAAAAAAAATGTGAAAAAATTAGAAAACAAAAAAAATGGAAAAAACAGAACAATGAGAAGAAATTGAAAAAATAAAAAAAAAACCGAAAAAAAACAAAAAATCATAAAGAATGATAAGAATCGATAAAATCAGAAAAAATGAGAAAAAATAATAAAAAAAGAAAAAAAAATTGGGATAGAAACTAGAAATTATTGGAAAAAAATGAAAAATACATTTGTAAACTACGGCAAAAACGCGAAATAATAAAAATTGTAAAAAAGACGAATAAAAAAACGCGAAAAATCATTAAAAAAAAAACGAAAATAAAGCCTCAAAAACGAAGGAAAACGAAAAATATCACAAATAATCGCAGAGCACTAGTAAAAAAATCGCAAATAATCACAAAAAATCAGAGGAATAAGAAAAAATGAGAAAAATTAGAAAACAAAAGAAAGAATAGAAAAAACAGAAACGTCTAAAAAATAAGAAAAAAAACAAATAATCATAAAAATGAGAAAAAAAACGAGAAAAAATTAGAAGAATCGAAAAAATTACAAAAAATATCACAAAAAATCAGAAATTTTCACAAAAAATCAATGGAATAAAAAAAATGAGAAAACAAAATAGAATGGAAAACCAGAACAATGAGAAAAAAATGGGGAAAGATTAGAAAAAATTAAAAAAACAAAAAAAAAACAAAAAAAAAAACTAAAAATCATAAAAATAAATAAAAAATCGTGAAAAAATTAGAAGAACCGAAAAAATCGAAAATAGTAACTTTGAAAAAAGAAAAAAATTAAAAGAGAAATTAGAAAAAATTGGGAAAAAAATGAAAAATTAAATTGTAAAATACAAAAAAAACGAAGAAATCAAAAAACGGAAAAAAACGCTAAAAACCGAAAAAGAGGGCTCAAAAAAACGCAAGAAATCTAAAAATACCACAAAAAATGGCAAAAAACCGCAACAAAATCACAAAAAATTAGAAAAAAAATCGCAAATAATCACAAAAAATCAGAGGAATAAGAAAAAATGAGAAAAATTAGAAAACAAAAGAAAGAATAGAAAAAACAGAAACGTCTAAAAAATAAGAAAAAAAACAAATAATCATAAAAATGAGAAAAAAACGAAAAAAAAATAGAAGAATCGAAAAAATTACAAAAATATCACAAAAAAACACAAAAAAATCATAAATTTTCACAAAAAATCAATGGAATAAAAAAAAATGAGACAACAAAATAGAATGGAAAACCGAGAAAAAAATGGGGAAAGATTAGAAAAAATTGAAAAAACAAAAAAAAAACAGAAAAAAAAAACAAAAAATCATAAAAATAAATAAAAAAACGTGAAAAAATTAGAAGAATCGGAAAAATCGAAAATAGTAACTTTGAAAAAAGAAAAAAATTAAAAGAGAAATTAGAAAACATGTGGAAAAAAAATGAAAAATAAAATTGTAAAATACAAAAAAAAAGAAATCAAAAAACCGAAAAAAAACGCTAAAAAACGAAAAAGAGGGCTCAAAAAAACGCAAGAAATCGAAAAATACCAGAAAAAATCGCAAAAAACCGCCACAAAAACACAAAAAATCGCAAATTATCACAAAAAATCAAATGAATAAAAAAATTAGAAAACGAAAAAATAAAGAAAAACAGAACAATGAGGAAAAAAGAGGAAAAATTAGAAAAAACAGAAGAAAAAAACAAATTTTATTTTTTGGATCTGCATATTTTAAAACTTTTACTTACTATTTATTTTGCCCTATTTGCCACTATTTGTCCCTATTTTTCAACAGGTTTTCTACGTTTTTTGATATTTTTCCCGATTTTTCAATTTTTTCCTAATTTTTACCTATAATTTCTTTTTTAACATTTTTTTTATTTTTCCTATTTCTTTCTATTTTCTCCTTTTTTCATTATTTTTTCCTGTTTATCATGACTTTTTCTTTTCAATCATACATATCCATATAAGCTATTTTTTAACATTTCTCCTTATTTTCCATATTTTTCCCAGTTTTTTTATTTTTTCCAAATTTTTCCCTATTTTTCACTACTTTTCCATATTTCTCATTGTGTTTTTCATATTTATCAATAATGTCCCTTTTTTTAAATTTTTCCCTATTTTTTTCTGTTTTTTCCATTTTTTAATATCTTCCCCTGTTTTTCTAAATTTTTACCAAATTTTTCCTGTTTATCATAATTTGTCCTTATTTTGTCTCTATTTATACGCCATTTTTTCTTATTTCCATTTTTTCCCTATTTGTCCCTATTTTTCCCTATTATCTACTATTATTCCATGTTTCCCTATTTTTCTCTAATTTACCTATTCTGAACTATTTTTTTCCTATTTTCCGGTTTTTTCCTAATTTTTTCGTATTTTTATCGGAAAAATGAGAAAAAAGCGAGAGAAATCGAAAATCATCTAAAAAAAAAAACCATAGACAAGCAAAAAATTGGAAGCAACTGTAACCATAAAAAAATAAAAAATTGAGAAATAAATTGCAAAAAATCGCAAATAATTGCGTAAAATCAGAAGAATAAGAAAAAATAAGACAAAATTAAGAAACCAAAGAAAAAAAATAGGAAAATAAAACCAGAACAATGATGAAAAATTATAAGAAAAAACAAAAAAGTAGAAAAAATCTAAAAACCTACAAAAAATAAAAAAAATTATAAAAATGAGAAAAAACTAGAAAAATAAAAAAACACCTCTATAAAATGATATATACAAAAAATCTAAATAAGATAAAATTCATACTGTAAAATAGACAGAGTGTAAGAGAAAGAGAGGTATGAAAAAATACAGTGTCCCATTTAAAATAATATAACTATGGTGCAGATTTTTTTTATTGAGGCAACCTTACCGTTTTCCATATAAAGACCAACGCTACCCTTTTATGGTGCTCCGCCCTGTATATTTCATTATATTGTTTTAAATAGAGATTAACAATATATAATTATTTTTTATACGTTTTTCTAATTTTGGTTGGTGTATTTATATCGATATTGAAGCTCAAAAGTAATCTGTTCTTTCAACATAAATGAGATTAAACTGTTTTTATTAGTTGCACTTATTTTCTAAATTGGGTTTATTCAGTTTTTTGCAAAAAAAAAATATTAAAAATAGCGTCCCGAATTTCGAAAATCTGGTCTCCTAATTAAAATAAAAAAAATTGAAAAATTACGAAAGTAAGTGATTAATTTTAAAACAAAATCTTAATTTTATTTTTTGGATATTTACATTTTAACACTTTTTGGGGTAAGATAGCAACTGTCTCACTTAAATTTTATCATTATTCGAAAAATTATGGCAGTAAATGTATTGGGGTAGCAAATGTACAAGGAATCATCTATCCCGCATTCAATAGTATATAATTATTTAATCCTCTTAGATGATTCACAACATAATTTTTTAATTGGTTTTGGGCATATTAATTAATAAATTTCACTTGATTATTTTTGATTGTAGATAGCAGATTATATTTTTTTATTATAATAAGTCGAGCTCTGATGAGTTCGAAATGCAATATTTAAACAGATTAACTCGTTAATCAGGTAGACAACTTAATTAGTATACCAGAATGCAAATACAGATAAACAATGTCACTGGTGGTTATAGCAAATAGCTCAACTAATTGAGCTGTTTAGGAGAAACCTTAAATTCCACTTCTCCCATTTAGAACTAATTACATTTATAGTAGCAAACTATTGAACACTAAAACAAACAAATTATCTTAATATTGACATATTGAATAATCGTTAATAAAATTAGAATTACAAATAAAAAACCCTAAAGCACTAAATGCAAACGTTTGTTTAATTCGATCAGCGAGGTTCAATTCTTCATCAAACAGGATACATAGCTTGTTGGTATTTAACAAAATGTTCAAATATGAAATGTAAAATGGAGAGAAGCTTCATTAAAATCGTCAGAATAGTAGATTCTGTAACAAGGTTAGAATGAAAAATTCGACAAGAGTGGAAAATTCCGAACGCGAGCGAAAGCGAGTGTGAGGAACCACGAGTGTCGAATTCTTTCATTCTGACCGAGTAACAGACTATATTTTCTCCACGATCAAAATGTATAAATCAAAATCATTGTATTAATATTTATAGTGCTGTGGTACACTTACCGATATTAAAATCTGGTGCATTGGTGTTTTTTTATAATTTGCAATTTCAGATATTATTAAATTCTATATCTACTTCACTTGATTTTTCACTCATTATTTTGTATAAATTAAAACTTGTTTGAAAATAATTATTACCTTCGCCATTTTATATCTGACAGTGACACTTTTGAAATCCAGGGCAATCCATATTGTTTATTTCGATTACAGAAAATCCATTCTTTACCTCGATAAAGAATGAAAATACATGCAAAATGCATAAGAGGCAAGTATTATAGAATAAATATTCAGACTCTAGAGTGTGAATGTTTACATTCTATTATTAAAAATGATTTCAGAATTCATACATTCAGTAGTGGTCGTGGAGAAAATGATATTATTGGTGAATACACATTTAGTCGAATTTTAATAAATATTGTCTCCAGTTTTTGGGAATTAACAAATAGGATTAAAAATGATCTCAGATTAAAAACTAATCGGAAATAAAAGTAAAAACTAATAGACCAAGAGCTAGGGGTAAAAACAAATGCCTCATAAGTTACCAAAGGTTTGATGTAGCAGGTCGCTAATATTACTATTTATACAGTGTGTCCATTTAGTGCAGCATTCCTCGAAACAGGTGTATCAATTAGCATTAGATTTTTTTCAAAATAATATTGTAAATATGTCTAATACATACATCTTTGGAGATTTTAATATAAGGGAAATAAAGGGTACTACATATCATAATAATGGTACAAACCATATTCTTAGCACTTTTCATGACTTTATTGATTTTAATGAGTGTAAATTGTATAATAATATTACAAATTTCAAGGGAGAGCATTGGACTTAGTTATCAGTTCAGAAAATAATTACAATAATTGTAAAGTAAATAGATATACTTCGCCATTTGTAAGTGAAGATTTGTATCACCCTGCTCTGAACATTACTATTAAAATTCCTGGATCTAAAAAATTGGACATGAAAGATCAAATAATCACAAGATATAACTATAAAAAAACAGATTTTCTTAGATTAATCGAATGTGTCAAAACTGCAAATTGGAACAAGGTTACGGAAGAAAAAATCGATGTAAATCTAGCCTTAGATATATTTTATACAATTTGGAACGAAATCGTAGATAAATGTGTACCTAAGTCTACCTATTACAAAAACTTTTAAGGTATGGTTTACAAATGAAATTAAAATAGCGTTAAAAGAAAAAGAGAAATATAGAAAGTTAAAAAATGTATCAATTTATTATCTTGATAAATATAGAGAACTAAGGATAAAAGTAAAAAGATTAATTAAATCGGAAGAATATAAGTATACAAAGAAAATTGAACAGAATATTAACTCAGATATAAATCAATTTTGGAACTATGTTAAAAGCAAAAAATCTAACACCGCGAATATTGGTAGTTTTATTTATAATGGACAGCAAATTACAGAAGCGTTTGGTATTTTTTTTTCCTCGGTGTATGCATTACAAAAACCTTCTTATAATTTAAAATTCGATCAAAAAACGAACAATGATATATTTACATTAAATGAAATTACGGACTTGGATTTTAATACCGCTGTAAAAAGATTAAAACCTAAAAAGAGTGCAGGAGTGGATGAAATTCCCCCGTATGTATTGAAAGCTTGTTATGAATGGTTGAAAAAACCGCTTCTACACATTTACAATCTAATTATAAGGTCTAATGTATTTGATCAAGTAGATCATGATGTCTTACTTATGAAACTAGGTAGGTATGGTTTATTTATTTATTTTGATAATTATAAACATGCCGAGGTATAGCGAAAAAGAGCAAGCGTTAGTATTAAAACTGCTTGGTTATTTCCAATTAGAAAAACAAGCCGGTAAAACTCTATTGCCCGTAAATGCTGTACATGAGGTAAGTTTCACATCTTAAACTTTAGAAAAAATTCATTGATGATCAGACCAGAAAAATGGAAGAGGTATGTAGACCATACAAGAAAAATTATTGATGAATATTGGGAGAATGAAAAAATCATTGATGCAAGTAGAGCTCGATTATTTTGAGATGAGTACATTTAGTTTTGGCCACGCCCCAGTTGGCGCAGCACGTCATAAACTTTGTGGACCTTATTTTATGGCGCTAAGTTCAAATCTGCTGCGGTAGGGGTATCTTATATTTTAGCAGTGGCGTGTGTACATTAATAAAATATTTTAAAGCATTTAAAATTTTAACTATTTGTTAGTTAAATTGCTGTTAAACTTTAAAGTAATAAAACAACTAAAAGTTTAAATAAGTAATTTATATTTTATTAAAATGTTTATAATTTTAACTGTTTTCATCACTATCTTCAAAGTCCGAAAAGTCGGAATCTCACTCATCGGATGACCCCGTATTGACGCAAAACATGAGGGAATCTGTATATTCATCCATCAGATGTTCTTTTTGAATATATGCATCCTCATATTTTGCGGAATGTTCCACCACGTTTGCCCATTTTTCCGTTATGCTTTCAAATTTTTTTCTTGCTAACTTTTCAACATCATCCAACTTAAGTGTTGTATTATGTTGTAATACCGTAATACTTTGTGACCATTTTCTTGAAGAAGATCATCTAAAAAAAATTCGGCGGGGGTCTGTGAGCTTTAATTAATGTATACAGTTCTGGTTTGGTCATTTGAGCCTCATACGTAATATGGTTCTTAACGAACCATCTTTAGCCTCGTTTTTCATAAAGTTGAACAGGCTTGAAATTATTTCCTTCGCTTGGCTTTGAAGAGCGTGGCCCTTTCTGCCTAATATTTTTTTTGTTCCATTTCGAATAAGGATACAGGATACAAATTAAAGGCTTAGAAGGGATTTAAAATATTCACAAATCGAAGCACAAAAACTGAAGAAAACTCAAAATAGCTAAATAAATGCAACAAGTACAAATAAGTAACACTACGCTACTGAATCCAAATTTCATGAGCGACAGGCGACTCGGACCACAGTTAAAGCTCTCTGACCACGCCTACAAACTTAAATTGGTTTCCGCACATTATGACGAAATGTACTCATCTCAAAATAATCGAGCTCTAATATCTCTCCTGTAATTATTGATTTAAACGAATCGAATAACGAATCAGATTGGGACTTGTGGGAAGACAAGTCCGCATAATAAACGTGTATTATATTGTATTCAAAAATGGCTGCGTTGTTCTACAAGTTTAACGTTACCAGTTTTGTTAAATTTCAATGATTTCCTATTAGTTTATCGAATAAAACTTATGCGATTTTTTAAACAGATCTAATTTCTTATTGTAGGTTTCATCCTGCTTATAATAACTAATTTTAGGAATTTATTTACTAATGTTTTATTATTTATGATAATAAATATATTGATTACAAAGCCTTTTCCTATTTAGCTGAATACGATTCTGACAACTGTCAAAATATGATATGACGTCATATTTGGTGACGTGCAACTGAAAGGCCATGCAATGAACTTTAGGTACTTTTATATTTCTGTACGAGGTTAAAATGACTTTATTTTTGATTTTAATTTTTTGATTGATGTCAAATAATATGTATGATTCCATTATTGTGGGACAGGTAGTAGATGGTAGCAGGATTAAGAAATACAGATAATATATTAGAAAAAATTTTATTAAGAGAAACTGAACTTTCTGCGTTAAGGCGGCCTTGTATACCAGCTTCTACAAGTTGACTTCTTATTAATTAGAAGCTAATTTTTGTTTCAGCCCCAACTGTACAATAACAATGCTATATCATTGTCCACTATAAAATTGTAAATACATCCGTTTACTTCGAATTTTACGCTTGTCTTTTTTGTACTTATATAGCTTTTTATTTTTAAAATACTACAGTAAATACAGCCTAGGAGCCTAGCCACAAACAAAGAAGTTTGGTTATGAAATGAGCATAGATAAAGAGAGGTATGACAATAAAAGGAGATAAAATGTGAAAAAGCCGTTAAAAAGATAAACGTCACCCAACATTTAGCGGCATGACCTTGAAAAAAAGCGGAAAGAAATTGAGCAATGTGATTGGTTATAATTTAGAAGCTGGTATGCAAGGCCACCTTTAGAACATTATGCTGAACTAACAACTTATAGGCATCGGGAACACGCCTACAAAAATTTTTGTGATAACCTAACTGTTAATTCTTCGTCTGTATGTTCTTAATACTTACGACTATTGTTAGCAGTATCTGTACAATTTGATAATTTTTCAAAGCCAACTTGATATTACAGATACAATTTTATAATCCAATATAATTTTATGAAAAAACACAAAAAGTTTAAATTTATTTTTCTCGAAAACGGTTCATGATGTCGATTTAAAAGAAGAGAATATTTTTTATGAAAATTGTCTTGAATTTTTTAAATTCGGTGTCGGATACATAAGAAACTTAAAAATATTTTTTTTTTAATAAAAATACCTGTTGGTCTTCCCCCCCCCGACTGATACGCTTGTGATGGATCTAAAAAAAATTATTTACTAGCGACCGACAGGTTTGTAACTGATTATTGATTATACCAATTGGTTGTTGTTTTTTGTAATAATTTTTAATAAGTTTTATCAATTTTTTTAAGACTTTCCGTTATTTTTTAAATGTTGTTGAAATATTCCAATAATTTTTAGTATTAACAATTTCTAGAGGAATTTTTGTTACCTTTCATTTTTCATTGCTTTTTGACAGATTTTTGTTTGGTTTTTGCAATTTTTGATAATTTATACTAAATTTTGGCAATTTTTAAAGACTACCATATTTTTAATTTTTTTTTGAAATTTTCCAATAATTTTTGGTGATAATTGACAATTTTTAGAGCAACTTTTGTTGCCGTTCATTTTTCATTAATTTTTAACAAATTTAAAAAAAATGTATCTCATTTTTGATTGGTTTTTGCTTTTTGGGATCATTTTTAATAAATTTTATCAATTTTTTTAAGACTCTCTTATTTTTTATATGTTTTCGAAAGTTTCCAACAATTTTTAGTAAAAATTAACAATTTATAGAGGAATTTTTGTTATATTTCATTTGTTATTACTTTTTGACAGACTTTTGTTTAGTTTTCCAATTTGTGATAATTTGTACTAAATTTTAGAAATTTTTAACGACTTGGCCTTATTTTTTAGATTTTTTTGAAAGTTTTCAATAATTTTTGATGATAATTGACAATTTTTAGAGCAACTTTTGTTGCCGTTCATTTTTCATTAATTTTTAACAAATTTAAAAAAAAATGTATCTCATTTTTGATTGGTTTTTGCTTTTTGGGATCATTTTTAATAAATTTTATCAATTTTTTTAAGACTCTCTTATTTTTTATATGTTTTCGAAAGTTTCCAACAATTTTTAGTAAAAATTAACAATTTATAGAGGAATTTTTGTTAGATTTCATTTGTTATTACTTTTTGACAGACTTTTGTTTAGTTTTCCAATTTGTGATAATTTGTACTAAATTTTAGAAATTTTTAACGACTTGGCCTTATTTTTTAGATTTTTTTGAAAGTTTTCAATAATTTTTGATGATAATTGACAATTTTTAGAGCAACTTTTGTTGCCGTTCATTTTTCATTAATTTTTAACAAATTTAAAAAAAAATGTATCTCATTTTTGATTGGTTTTTTCTTTTTGGGATCATTTTTAATAAATTTTATCAATTTTTTTAAGACTTTCTTATTTTTTATATGTTTTCGAAAGTTTCCAACAATTTTTAGTAAAAATTAACAATTTATAGAGGAATTTTTGTTAAATTTCATTTGTTATTACTTTTTGACAGACTTTTGTTTAGTTTTCCAATTTGTGATAATTTGTACTAAATTTTAGAAATATTTAACGACTTGGCCTTATTTTTTAGATTTTTTTGAAAGTTTTCAATAATTTTTGATGATAATTGACAATTTGTAGAGCAACTTTTGTTGCCGTTCATTTTTCATTAATTTTTAACAAATTTAAAAAAAAGTGTATCTCATTTTTGTTTGGTTTTTGCTTTTTGTGATGATTTTTAACAAGTTTTATCAATTTTTAAAGACTTTGCCTTATTTTTTAGATTTTTTTGAGTTTCCAATAATTTTTAATAATAATTAAGAAGTTCTAGAGGAATTATTGTTACCTTTCATTTTTCATTATTTTTTGACAGGTTTTTGTTTGGTTTTTACAATTTGTGATAATTTGTACTAAATTTTAGCAATTTTTAAAGATTTTGCATTACTTTTTAGATTTTTTTCAAAGTTTTTAAATTCGGTGTCGGATACATAAAAAACTTAAAAATACATTTTTTTAATAAAAATACCTGTTGCCCCCCCCCCCCCCCCCCCGACTGACACTCTTGTGATGGATCTAAAAAAAATTATTTAATAGCGACCGACGGGTTTGTAACTATTTATTGATTATACGAAGTTTGAATTTTTTAAGTAACGGCATTTTTGAATAATTTGAAGAAAACTCATATAAGGACGTCTTCTTCAAAGGGCTGTAGTTCCCTTAGAAAGCATTTTCAGATTAAGGTAATTTGAGCAAAATCGACTTAAAATCACCTCTAGTAACTGCAGTTTCCGTTTGGCAGAAGAGTTCCTGGACACTCTTTATTTTATTAAAAAGTCGTCCTAAGGAACCTTTTAAATTTAATAATAAGAATGTCCTCTAGGATGAAATTTTATATTCAATAAATCAACAAACAAAAATAATTAAAAAATGTGGTGTATATAATTATTATTACCTGTGCGAACAATGCGGCCAAAAATTACAAGTATCCACCGAACACATCTCCTTAACATCCTGCCGTCCCTCAAAACTATGCATCCCGGAGGATAAAATAGGACTAGTTGCGCCTCTAACCAATACTTTCTGGACTTCCTTCTTGGGATTTCCCACGTAATAAACAGTCACTCCATTATTGATGGGTTTACTAGTTCCTTTATTCTTGTCTTCTTTGCTAACGCTACCGCTGTTGTATCTCTGGTTTAATAAGGCCTGTGCGGCCGCACGGGAACGGTTACCTAGAAAAAAAGAAGTAATAGCTTTATTTAACGGATCCAATTTATGAGGATTTAGGATGTCACACTGTCTGATGGATTCGGTAGATATTAAATTAAATTTAGCTTTAATACGATTATTTTCAAATGAAAATTACCTAGTATTTAATCCAAAATTAAATTTGTTTCGAAACTTGGTAAAATAATACATTTTTATTTTATATATTTATTTTCTACTAAAACAGCAATGTTATTACACTCCATGGGAATGGAATTTTATATAAATTAAAATATCAGCTGTGTAACCCCATAGTACTTTCCCGGTTCGGCTGTGTGGAATGGGATTATTTTAATTACATATAAAATTCCTGAGTGGGTTTTAGGGCGGAAGGGGCATCTGCATATCAAAATTCAGATCCACTTCTTTAGTATTTAAAAAGTTATGCATTAAAAAGAAGAATCAATGTCGAACTTCTACTGCACCAATTTAAACCAAAAACTATAATGGTCCAAATTTTACCTTGATTGATTACACACAGACAGACACATAGATACACAGACAGACCTTACTCTGGAAGTGGATCTTCTCGGGGGACATCGAAATGGATATTTTTAGCGAATTTTGAAATTTTTTTGCTCGTACACTATACTTTCCCTTCGATGGGAACGGGAAAATAAAATTGGAAACCTATTTGGATTTCAGTCAGTAATAAAACTTGATTAAATAAAAGCACTTACCGTTGATCCTTTTCGTTATGGGGTTGTGATTTTGGTGGGTTGATGAATTTATTCTCATTAGTGTATATATATTTTGTTTTTTCACTTATTACTTTCTCGATACATATACCTTAAAAAAAATAGATCTCGAGTTTTTGACATTTCTTTACGTTTCCAGGTCACCTGAGTCCAAAAAACTATATTCCAAGTGATTTCGAAGTGATTTCTTCGGATTGTTCTAAGTCGATGTTATATAGTGTGTCTACTTAAGTTGGACTCATATGGGAAACTTTTTTATTATTGGTTTAAAAAAAAGTTATTCCTCATAAAAAGTTGTGCATGGTCCAAAACTTAAAATGCAATCATCAGATAATACATTTTTTACCCGTATACGAAGGGTGTCAAAAAATATAAATTTTGCTCCCTTATTTTATTTTACCCTTATTTTAAAAAATATAGAAAAATATTATTTGGAAAACTCCTATCTCAAAACAATATTTTTTACAATTTTTTTCTTGAAATAAAATTCAAAGTGAACTGTTACATAAAAAATTATTTTTCACAATTTTTTTAAGCCCAGTTAACGCCTTTGGCTTAAAATAATGTGTAGAAACTAATTTTATACGTAACAGTTCACTTCAAAATTTGCTCCAAGAAAAAAATTGGAAAAAATATTTTTTTTTAGATAGGAGGCTGTGATTTCATATTGGTGCGTACATATTATTTCTAAACAAGTTTTCAATTAACATTTTTCTATATTTTTTGACGCCCCTCATATACAGGTAAACAAAAATGTATTATCCGATAGTTACATTTTAGGTTGTAGACCATGAATAACTTTTTATGAAGAAAAGATTTTTTCCTAAAATCAATAATAAAAAAGTTTCCCATATGAGTCCAACTTAAGTATGATGGTGGTTTTACAAATTAGGCAAATTCTAGTGATTGGCTCAAAGAATTTTCTCCTCACTTGGATTTGCCCTACTAATTGTTTTGAAGTTATTCAAATCTTAAAAAATTGATAAAATTTATTAAAAATTATCACAAAAAGTAAAAACCAAACCAAAATGAAATTTTTTTTAAATTTGTTAAAAATTAATGAAAAATGAAAGGCCACAAAAATTGCTCTATAAATTGTCAATTATCACCAAAAATTATTAGAAACTTTCAAAAAAATCTAAAAAATAAGACAAAATCTTTAAAAATTGTTAGTACAAATTATCACAAATTGCAAAAATCAAACAAAAATCTGTCAAAAAATAATGAAAAATGAAAGGTAACAAAAATTCCTCTAGAAATTGTTAATTTATACTAAAAATTATAGAAAACTTTTTAAACATAAAAAATAAGGGAAAGTTTTAAAAAATTGATAAAACTTATTAAAAATTATCACAAAAAGAAAAAACCAAACAAAAATGAGTTAACTTTTTTTTTTAAATTTGTTAAAAATTAATGAAAAATGAAAGACAACAAAAATTGTTCTAGAAATTGTCAATTATCATCAAAAATTATTGAAAACTTTCAAAAAAATCTAAAAAATAAGGCAAAGTCGTTAAAAATTTCTAAAATTTAGTACAAATTATCACAAATTGGAAAACTAAACAAAAGTCTGTCAAAAAGTAATAACAAATGAAATCTAACTTCCTCTATAAATTGTTAATTTTTACTAAAAATTGTTGGAAACTTTCGAAAACAAATAAAAAATAAGAGAGTCTTAAAAAAATTGATAAAATTTATTAAAAATGATCCCAAAAAGCAAAAACCAATCAAAAATGAGATACATTTTTTTTTTAAATCTGTTAAAAATTAATGAAAAATGAACGGCAACAAAAATTGCTCTACAAATTGTCAATTATCACCAAAAATTATTGGAAACTTTCAAAAAAAATTTAAAAATATGGTAGTCTTTAAAAATTGCTATAATTTAGTATAAATTATCAAAAATTGCAAAAACCAAACAAAAATATGTCAAAAAGCAATGAAAAATGAAAGGTAACAAAAATTCCTCTAGAAATTGTTAATACTAAAAATTATTGGAATATTTCAAAAACATTTAAAAATACCGGAAAATAACGGAAAGTCTTAAAAAAATTGATAAAACTTATATTAAAAATTATCACAAAAAGCAACAACCAATCAAAAATGATATAAATTTGTTTTTTAAATTTGTTAAAAATTAATGAAAAAAATGCTCTAGAAATTGTCAATTATCACAAATTGTAAAACCAAACAAAAATCTGTCAAAAAGTAATCAAAATGAAAAGTAACAAAAATTCCTCTAGAAATTGTTAATTATAAATAAAAATTATAGGAAACTTTTAAAAACATATAAAAAATAAGGGAAAGTTTTAAAGAAATGCTAAAATTTATTAAAAACCAAACAAAAATTAAACAAAAACTTTTAAAATCTGTCAAAAATTAGTGAAAAATAAAAGGTAACAAAAAAATATAAAAAATAAGGGTAAGTCTTAAAAAATTGCTAAAATTTATTAAAAATTATCACACATGAAAAATACATGCAAAAATGAGACAAAAACTTTTAAAATCTGTCACAAACTGTAAAAAATAAAAGGCAACAAAAATTGCTCTAAAAATTGTCAATTATCACCAAAAATTATTTTAAACCTTCAAAAAAATCTAAAAAATAAGCCAGTCTTTAAAAATTGCTTAGTAAAAATTATCTCAATTTGCGAAACCAAACAAAAATCTGTCAAAAAGTAATAAAAAATGAAAGGTAACAAAAATTTCTCTAGATATTGTTAATTATTACTAAAAATTATTGGAAACATTCCAAAAAATCTAAAAAATAAGAAAAGTCTTGCTAAAATTTATTAAAAATTGTGACAAAATTCAAAAACCAAACAAAAATTAAACAAAAACTTTAAAAATCTGTCAAAAATTAATGAAAAATAAAAGGTAACAAGAATTGCTCTACAAATTGTCAATTATTACTAAAAATTATTGGAAACTTTCAAAAAAATATAATAAATAAGGGAAAGTCTTAAAAAATTACTAAAATTTATTAAAAATTATCACACATGGAAAATACGAGCAAAAATGAGACAAAAAATAATAAAATCTGTCGAAAATTAATTAAAAATGAAAGGCAATTTTTAAATTTTAATAAAAATACCTAGCTTCAAAAATTGCTTTAGAAATTGTCAAAAAATGCTAAAATTTATTAAAAATTATCACAAAATTCAACAACCAAACAAAAATTAAACAAAAACTTTTAAAATCTGTCAAAGATTAGTGAAAAATAAAAGGCAACAAAAATTGCTTTACAAATTTTCAATTATTACTAAAAATAATTGTAAACTTTCAAAAAAATATAAAAAATAAGGAAATCTCCTAAAAAATTGCTAAAAATTATCACACATGGAAAGTACAAGAAAAAATGAGAAAAAAACTTTTAAAATCTGTCAAAAATTAATTAAAAATGAAAGGCAGTTTTTTAAATTTTAACAAAAATTGCTTTAGAAATTGTCAATTATTGGAAACTTAAAATAAATCTAAAAAAATAAAGAAAAGTCTACAAAAATTTCCTTTTTTCAATAATTTCAATACTTATGTGGAACTAAAATTCTATATTTTTCTATCAAGGTCAATATTTTAGGTAAAGTTAACGATAGAGTTAAAAAAATCTTTAAAAGAATATTTAATTTCTGAATCCTGGTTATATACGTTATATACAAAACACTCTGTATATTATTATACATTTTGCACTAATTTCTGATTTAATTGAACACTTAAATCATTTTATTTTTCTATAGAAAGTATCAAACATCGAAGCCACTTTTTTTTGGAATCATCGAAAAAATTGTTTGTTCGTTAAATTTCTTAAATCTGGTTTTATACAAAACACTCTGTATATTATTTTGCACTAATTTCTGATTTAATTAATCACTTAAATCATTTTATTTTTCTATAGAAATTATCAAACATCCAAGCTACTTTTTTTTAGAATCATCGAAAAAATTGTTTGTTCGTTAAATTTCTTAAACCTGGTTTTATACAAAACACTCTGTATATTATTTTGCACTAATTTCTGATTTAATTAATCACTTAAATCATTTTATTTTTCTATAGAAACTATCAAACATCGAAGCCACTTTTTTTTGGAATCATCGAAAAAATTGTTTGTTCGTTAAATTTCTTAAAACTGGTTTTATACAAAACACTCTGTATATTATTTTGCACTAATTTCTGATTAAATTAATCACTTAAATCATTTTATTTTTCTATAGAAACTATCAAACATCGAAGCTACTTTTTTTTAGAATCATCGAAAAAATTGTTTGTTCGTTAAATTTCTTAAACCTGGTTTTATACAAAACACTCTGTATATTATTATACATTTTGCACTAATTTCAGGTTGAATTGATTCGTTTATTGTGTATAAACGATGGATAAAAATTGTTCAATAGTAGCTAAATTTAAAATACACTTGTCAATCCATCTGTCAGAATGTTTGGCTCAAGTATTACCAACTTCTTAAAAATAAAATCCCTACAACAATTTCATTACTAATGTTGGTTGACAAAATTTATGAATGAAGACGCCATTTTGGAATTATTTATTGGAATGTAACGTACGTTACAGTAAATTATGTAATATCGTAAAACAGGTTCGGATTGTTTACAATTTAATGTTATAAGTAATTGGAAAAAAATCAGAAAAAAATCTCAAAAAAACCGAAAAAGCAAAAAAAAATTGGAGATATAGAAAAAAAATTGCAAATTATAAACAAAATCCAGACAAATCGAAAAAAATCGAGAAAAATTGACAAAACATGAAAAAGAAACTAGCGAAAAATTGGAAAAATCGAAAAAACTGAAATTACCAGAAAAAATTGAAAAAACCGAAAAAAGATGAAAAAATCAATTTTTTACTTGACGTTTTCATCTAGTGCACACTTTTAACTTGCACATTTGATTCATTCAGTTAGTGCACACTTGATTTTTTTACAGAAATTTTATCAAAAAATTATGCATTTTTACCCTTCGAGCTAACAAAGTCCGAGTCTAAATTAGATATTTTAACGAGAAAATGCATTTTTACCAAAATAAACGAAATAAAGTGTAATTCGATATTTTATAGGAAAAATGCATTGTTATCTCGTGAGCTAAAATAAACTCGAGTGCATCTTATCAGCAAAATGCATTTTTAACCCTTTCGATTTTTTTTACTAGTAGATTTCCAAGAATTTTATTTATATTACGATAATCTTAATAAAATTTGTTATTAGATAGATACACTGAAATCTGATATATCAATTGGATTTTATTTCTTGTGAAATAAAGTAGCAATATATTTTTTAGCTGCGTCATCGCGATGGAAATAAATATCTTTTATTGAATCTCTATCGCCATTAGATCAGGCTATAAACATTTCCAATTCTCTCCCCATTTATGTATACACTTTCTCAATATCTGTTGACTTTTCCTTGCTCTGTTGATTTTAGTACTCTAGTAATGATTTATCCCACATAGGAAATAACACGTTAGTAAGTTCTTTGTCAAAAACAGCAAAATAATATTTTTTACAATATTTCATGAAGTATTTTGAGAATGAATTGTATTTATAATAAATAGGGTATATTGAAAGATGAAGAGAGAAGATCTGATAAATTTTATATGGGAAATCATGGGAAAATCATTAAAAATACAAAGGAATAATTAATAAAAATAAAAAACCTCCATATCAATAATACGTCAAATCCGGCAGTTCTGAATTTTTTACTGACTTTTTTATGATGTTGGCCCAATGAATAATCCAAGGTTGTGACCTTGAGCGCCGAACGCAACTTTGTTATAAATCTGAAAAACAGCGAAATTTTTGACTTACGTTTTTAAATTAGACTCAATTTTCTACGGTATGAGACTAGAAACGTCTCTGTAGACATAATAATTTCCGAGAAGCATTTCAAAATTTATCATTTCTTTAAAAATTATTTTGTCGATCGGAATGAATTTTGACCCTAAATCTTCGTAACCCCCCGATATATTATCGACGCCCTGTACGTTTTATGATGGGATGATAAACAAAAAGAGAAGTGTGAAAGATCATATTTAATGACAAGCTACGAATAATGAAATAAAAAAGGTAAGTACAACAAAAGTTTATAGTTAAAGATTAAATTCCATTCCTTTGTCCCGGTTCCTCCATATTTGATCCCCTTTTTTATTACTTAATTTCCTCCCCTTCACCGGTTTGCTATTAATGTTCAATTTCAGGTTTTAGTAATTCAATCCCAATAATTTTCCTTAGTAAATAACTTTGTTTATTTCGTCCCTAACCTATCTTTCTACATTGTCATTTTTCCTCTTCACACTCAATTGTCATACTTCTTCTTTTCTGACCTCTTGTATTACTATTGAATTTCATCGGTCTTTGCCTACTCCTGTACTAAGCTACTTTGTCTCTAATTTATAATTTAAACAATTTTATTGTCACTTAGCTTAAGATCAATATTTTATTGTAACTGTTACTATTAATATCACCTATAACGCTTGTTTGTACTAAATTGCCCTTCAGGTTTTATTATGCTTTATTTTTTAAATATTTCTTAAAAAAAAATTGTTTAGATCTATTGACATGTGTCATTTGTCTATCTGATTTATGACATATGACTTATATTATCATTCTCTTGAGATGATAACTCGTTTCATATTTTATTTGATGTGCATCAATATTAATTCATATTATTTGTGGCCGCCCTCAGGGTCGCCAAAATCCTTAATATCCTCTCTGGACCTTTATTCTTGAAACGAGAGAAAATTTTAGTCCCCGGAGGGCTTTCTGACTTTTCTGCTCCTTCAAAATTTCTCTTGTTATTAAAAAGTCGATTCTTGAAACTGGAGAGTAGAAAGGAGTGAGAGAAAACACGAACACTGATGCCAAATGTCAGTAGACAATTAACCAAGGTCATTAATTGTTGTATTTTTGTGCTCTAACTCCATTTCTTAAAGCTTTTGTTTTGTGAAAAATATTGCGTCCACAATTGCGTCATTATTTGACATCTTTGGGGCCAAATATACATTTTTAGAGTTTATATTTATTAATAATTATAAAAAAAGCAAGAATGACACATTTAAGACAAAACAAAAAGAAGTACTATTGCAGTTCATGAAGGCCATTTTATACCGGAAAATTTTCACCAGATTTTATAAAAAAACAATCTAGAGAGTTATGGCAAGAACTTGCAAAAATTCTATATGCTCAAAAGAGTGCAGTCCTTAGCGTAATGTTAACATATCCTTAGACAGCCTAAACATTTGCGCTCTGTTGGTTGGAGGACATCCCGACCTATTGGGAGATCCTTAATTGCCTCCACAACATCATCATTCATGATATGATTCCAGTATGGGACATTGTTTAGATAAATTTTATACAAAAAATAATCACCCACAAACAATACGGTTTCGACTTTATTTTAGGTTATACTTTATTATTTCCATTGTCATTTTTATTTTCTCTTACTTGGGACCAGTAGAATTCGCAGCTCCCTTGGGGAGAAATTGTTCTCTCAATATTTGAGAGAAATATTTTGAAGAATACAATATTTTCAGTTTCAAGGAGCCACGCCTACTTTTATGTCACTTTCTCTCATCATTTCTACTCCCCGATATTCAAGAATAGGGGGATATGTATTTTCCATCCTTTTTTCTATTTATTTTCTCGGGAATTAACGCCCAGCATCTCCTAACCACCCACATGGTTGGCACCAACTCTCCATGCCACAACATGGCTTCTGGGTTCACTGGATCTAATTTATCCAGTTCCCTATTTTTATCCAAGTTCTATGTCCTTTTAAAACATTTCCAGTACCACCTTTTAAATACACTCCCAAATATATTTTTTCCTAGTTTTAAGTGCGCATTTGTAGTTATGTTTTAACACTAAGTATAATTAAAATTCTTATGTAACTTAGTTGGTAAGTCTCATTGTAATCCCTAAATTTTACTCTGTTTAACTTCAACGTTTGTATTATAGGCCTGAAGATGGTAGATTTCTGCCGAAATTAGTTACCAGTTTTCTAAATCTATTATTAAATATTCTGTGGTACTAGACTTTGGTTTTATTTTTTCAAAAGTTAATAGGTACATCAATGATTTTGTAATTAATTATTCAATTGAGTTATTCAAGGTAATCAATAAATTAAATTAATTTAGCCCTCTTAGAAGGGCGCGATTGAGATTCGTCCGTATCTGGAGTGTTGTAGATGGCATATCCCCATCAGGGGATGTCGATGTATCGTCGGAATTTTGTCCCAACAAGACATCTTCCATGTCGACATCGAATAGATCATCGGCTACTGCAACATAAAAACATAAACCTTGCAAGAAATCATTAGCAAGAGGTGTTGTGGCTGCATCTCTTGCCATAATTTTGGAGCTATAAGGCCTTCTAACGTGGATATCCACCTACCAGGAGAGGGGGTTCATACTGGGTCAGAGGTAATTGGAGGTTTATCTTATGTAGTTTCAGGAACCTCTGATATAGCTCCCTAGTGTTGCTCGTGTGACGTCTAAAATATTGCTAAAATTGAAGTTCGAAGAAACCGATATACTGTAAAAGTCTTTATATCTTTATATTGGGTCTACAGAGACAATTCTAGTCTCATATTGTAGGAAATTAAGTCTACTTTAAAAACGTCCTGCATAAATATTATCGAAAACTAGTCCCTTGGGGTTAAAATCGCCAAAATCTGAAAAAAGTATAAAGTTTCGCAGTTTTTTCCATTTATGGATTATTTATTTCATTATTCATTGGGCCAACATAATAAACGATTCAGCAAAAAATCAGAACCACCGGATTTGGTGCAAGGTATCTTCCCTTTTAGGCAACAAGGTTACTGGATTAAAAAGCTAATTAAATCATGCTGATTCGCTGATAGCCTGAATTAAATACAGGAAATTGGTTCAAAGATAAGAAACAAACTTATTGGTAAATAATTAAAGGACCCCGCACTTTTTAAGTACAAATCCGGTCCCGGTCAAAATGAATGATTTTTTGGTATCTTATAAATCTTGAGATAGCGAACAAAAGTTCTCATGGGCAAAACTAATAAATACCCCAAATAAGGTCAATTTTGACCTATTAACGTATAAAGGATATTTTTGCCATTAAAATTAACGTGTCTCAATCACAATGATTATTCACACGAAATACAATAACTTCCACAAGATACGTAATTAATCAATAGGAAAAATAACAGAAGATATTCATATATAAATTAAAATGTAAAAGATATGAAACAATTATATCGCGCGGTAAAGTCCAATTTCTTTCAGATAGTTGATGGTAGGTGTGAGTTGAGCTGGAGAGTCTAGGACTTCTTTGAGACTTTCTTGCAATCCGTATTTCTGCCGATAGTTGTGTAATATGGACATTCAATGAGGATATGTCTGACGGTGATTTGAAATCTACAATATTGGCATTCAAATCTGTTCTCGGTGGACATCAATGCGTTAGGCGAGAATGTTCGATCCGTAATCGTCTGATGATCAGTATGTGTTTTCTGGGCATGGATGGGATTAAACTTGTGCCGATGGAAAGTTGAATATCTTTCAATATGAAACGGGCTCTTCTCCAATTATTGTGCCACATCTTCTTTGTGTTATGCTTGAAGACAGTCTTTAAGTTCTTGTAGAATTGGATTCTTTCGGGGTTGATGTTAATATTTCAAACCGTTTTTTTGCGACACAGACGGCCGCTTCGTTTATTGGAATCGCCACGTGTGAATAAACCCATATAATATTGTTAGTGATACCCCAGATGTGGCAAGTTGGTTAATAGAATCATCTATAACCTGGACTAAAAGGTGATTGATATAAACGTTTTTGATAGAACTGACAGAAGCCAGTGAATCTGTACAAATATTCTGGTGATAAGGAATTTGTTGCTTGAAGAATACCTAATCATTTGAAAAAATGGTGGAATAATGCTGATTTTAAGTACTTCGTTAAATGTTGAAGTGACTGCACAGCTGACACTTGATACATCAGTATAGAGAACTTTGTCGTATTGGGTTTCCCTAATAGTTTCGGAAAAGCGTTGAGATCTACATTTGACAGAAGTGGTGAAAGCATCTGTAGTAATGTTTTCGCTACCATAGTACGATTACTTAGAGAGCGAAAATCTTATTGGATTTTGGGAATTGGCGGATATTCTGGTAACATAATTTAAGAGGAGAAGTTGTTGTCGTCTGAATCAAAGAGGTGGTTCGTTCACAATAGAGAGTTTCCGTTGGACTGGATCTGAAAGCTTTCAGGCATATCCTTAATCCAGTGTTGCGTAAAGCTAGCAGCAGACATCTATAAAAAGCTCTCATAGTCTAGTTTCGAACGGATTAATGATCTGTCGATTTTAAGCAACACTTCTTCTCCTGCATCCTATTGTTAATGTGCTAGATTATTTAAGAGATCAAGTCTAATTGAACAGTTACTTTTAGGTTTATATGTTTTTTTGAGTTGGAGTGAAAAGTTATTTAAGTCTTTCAACAATAGGTCGCTCCGTTTAGGGTAATTTCAGGATTTACTGTACTGGAAGTTCTTCTGATGAATTTCATTAATTTGGATTTTGTTACAGAAAATCAATATCAATGGATCAAGCATACAGTTTATTGACGCCATCTTAAACTAATTTGGATATGTTTGAGAGGCTTTTACCATGGCCAAAAAACCAGTTCATCCGCATATGAAGCGAATTAAGCTGGGGAGCAAATCGTTTCAAAAATGTCGTTTATGGCTAGAATAAACAGAGTAGGGCTCAAGACCGAACCTTGGGGAACGTTTTTATCCTGGAAGTAGGAAGAAGCCGATGTTTTACCGTTTACTAGTACTTTGTCTAAGTACTTGTCGGGTTTTTCCTTTAAATTTTTTCAATTGGATATGATTAGATTTACATTTTTGAACAGCTACGTTACAATTTTCGTTCCACCAGGAGTGGCCGATATAGAATTTTTTCCAACGTTGGTTTCAGCAAGATATATGTAGTTATTAATAGTAGCTAAGGTTTCATTTATATCTTTTGATATTTGAACTCGATTAATCTCTTCCTTGATAAAATTGGTGGCCTGAGATATTTTCGATTTGCTAGGCGTCATACTTTCTTTGTTAGTAATTAATATAGGGTAGTGATTGTTATCAATTGTGGTCCATTAGTGGTGGTTTTAGGATCTCATAAATTAAACTCGACAAGGTTCCTGTTAAAATATTAAAATGGGTAAATGATCCTATAAAGTAGCTGATTAAATGCTTTTAGAGTACGTACTTCGATTGGAATAATAGTTCAGGGTACCATTGACTGATTTTTTTATGAAATATTGACGTTATTATGATTTTTCAATTTTCAATTTGTTCTGGATTACATTACATTATATAAAGTAAACCTAAAGATACATAAAAAATATGTATATATAAATATTTATTTTTGGATCACATTGTATAATAAAAATAATATTAGAAACATTATCATCTTATTTAAAACTTTTATATTCGAATATTTCATGTAAAAACTTTATCTACTTTATCTTCCTCTTTGACAATATCCTTTATGTAGGTTAAAATTGATCTTATTTGGGGTTTTCGGTAGTTCTACCTATGAGAACATTTGATAAGCATATCAAAATATACAACATACCAAAATTTCATTTATTTTGACCGGGACCGGATTTGCACTTAAAAAGTGCTGGGTCCTTTACTGCTGCACAGATTAAAGAGAGAGAGGGAATCAATATATGAAACTAGAATTCCGGTAAGAAGAATTATTTTAACTAAAACTTACCATAAAGAAAACCAGTTACAACTTCCGCTTCTCGTATCATTTCTTCACTCACCTCATCTCCTTCTAAAGATTGAGGTAAAGAATGTGCTGATTGTATATTTTGGTTTTGGTTGTGCTTTTTTATTCTCTCTCCAGAACTAACTATTTTGACTATGGTGCGATGTTCCGGGTGTTGTGGGGAAACTCTAGTTTGTATTGGTTGCGAATCTCTGCCGAATGTTTGAGGTTTTTTCTCCGGAAGTTGTAAACTTCTCGATCTGAAAATATAAAATTGTTTTGTAAACACTTTAACTGCCTTTATATATATTTATTTTCATTCATAGGAATACCACGATAATATTAAAATTGAAGACACGAGTGGATGAAGGTGTTAAGTTACATATCCGGACAACTGAGAAAATTGAGGTCAAAGTTTAACTGATGGAACTTTTTCAGTTTGAGTCCTGATATAATTATTTATAAATCAATGGGCACCTAATAGTCGTTGAATTCAACTGATTGGGGATAAATTCTTCAGAAATAATTTTTTTTTGGATATCATAAAAAATGTGTACATAACACCTTCATCCAATGGAAAAATTAAGAAAAGTGAAATACACAAGATTTGAAAAAATATACTTAATTCCAAATTGCTAAAAAATTGACAGCCAAAAACATCATTACACACTCAGAATGTTCTCATAATAATATCGATATTCTTCTTTAACAAACGGTAATTACTGCTCCAAATTCTCTTTCTTTTTCAGAAATAGTGCCGTATTTCTCTGTGTATCTTTCTACCTGAATATTTTTGGGAGGTTCTCTAATTGTCTTGTCTTTGAGAATATTAACTTTTCAAAACGGCATCATTTCATCATAAGATATATGGAAATGCAAATGCCACAAAAAAAGAAATTAAAGACGACATTATGAAATGGTTGAGAGCCTCAAAACGAAAATGAAGTTGGGTACTGTGTTATGTTTAAACGATGTTATTATTATTTATGTTTCCAAAATTTTATTTTTTGTTTTGTTTTCAGTTAGTAAACTGTTGTTCATTTAATATTTTTTGTAGTAGGTATTCACTATCAATGTACAATGTACTGACCTCAATTTTAGTATTTTATGGAATGTTTATATATGCATTTGTCATCTCATTTGTAGGTATAATTAAAAAATGTTGATTTTAATAATTTTCAGATTCTTTTCCTAACCTTCCAGGCTTATTTTGGTAACAATAGATGAACAGGAAAGTAATTTTATGTTTTGACCTCTATAAGTAATGATATATTATGTTCAATGATGAAAAATCTTATTCATATACAGAATAAGTCACATTATTAACAAGAACAACTGAATTTTTTCATTTCTTTAGGTGTATAGAACATAAACAAATTTTTCGTTTGAAAGCAGAGCCATTGTGCTTCCAAATATGCACATTCATTGTGCGTCCAAAGTTGGACGTTCATTGTGCGTCCAAAGATGTACATTCATTGTGCGTCCAAAGTTGGACATTCATTGTGCGCCCAAAGATGGACAATCATTTTACGTTCGAAGATGGAAATCCATTGTATGTCCAAATATGGTTGTTCATTGAATGTCCAAAGTGGTGTCCTCAGGACATTCAGTAGTGTAATCAGAAAATCCAGTTGACGTCCATTGGACGTTAATGTCCAATTGTGTACTTCCAATGGACGTCCGAAACATCATAAGTGGATGTCCATTGAATGTACAATGAATGTACTTTGTCGGCCTTTTGAAGTTCAATTGCTGCATGATAATTCTCTTGATGTTCTTGATTTGAGTTGCCAGCATCACAAACGCTGCAAGTATCACTTTTAGGGTAGCCGAATGATAAATTGAACTCGGTTGCAAAAAGTTTAGAATATGAACTCTTCTTTATTCTGAACTTTTCTGCTAAGTTGTCTTCATTATATTTTCGAATATATAGCTCATACATTCCACTTTGATTTAATATGATCTATGATCCGTTGTCTGACTTCTTCATCCATCTTATGAGGCCTATTGGAGTGCTGTACTCTACGATCTAAAGGAGGAACTGACACACCACTTTGTATTCGATTTTTCAGAATATCAATTTTCTTTCTTAGAGCTTCTTTGCGTACTTGCTCAGTGATGAAGTTTTTTATTACATTGTAGATGTTCGACGCACTTCTAGGTTTTTTAATAATACTCTTGCATTCACGTCCAGTTTGTAGAATTGATCAAGTAGTGCTGCTCTGTCTTCTTCATCAAAACTTGAACCACATTGTAGTCTACATCTTTCCCGATACAAAATTCTATCTCTGGGTTCTTTTTTAGGAAAAACTGTGTTTTTATAGGATAAGTACTCTTCACCTCTCTCTCTAGACCGAGTTGAATTTCGTTTTTTCCACATCTGTGGTATACATTTTGTTTTTTATAATGTCTTCTCATGAACAGAAAAGTGTTTCCTTTTTTTTCAATTTTCACTTGAGATTTACTCTCACCAGCACAATGTTCTATGTTTTGAAGTGTAAAATCATTTGCAATTCCTGTTTGTGACAATGTACCAATCTGATTATTGTTGTCATTTTGGGATGCAGGGTTACTTGTTTCACCCTCATCTGGAGAATAGTCCAAATCACTGTCACTTCCTAGAAAATCCCGTTCCGATGCAGAAGAATCATCGTTTTCCATACAGTGTATGTGATTGACAGTATCATGTCTATTTCTTGTTCTTTTGTTCTGATTTTTTAGTATTATTCCACCATTCGAACATCCACTGGTTGAAGGAATATCTTGTAACACATGCCATTCTCTTTGTTTGGAGTTATCTGTAATGAATTAATATAATGGATACACTAAAAACATGTAATTAAAAAATCATGAAATTGATGCATGTAGATTGAATTCATACAAAATAATGTATCAAGTAGTTATTGCATTGTGATATATTGAATTTCATTCAGTAAAAATAGATTCAACTTACCAGAGTCTGGGACATTCACATTCACATTTGAGGTTAGTATTTTCGGTAGAAACACATATTTCGTCTACACGGCCTGATTCTGTATAGTTCAATTCTTTTTTTACCAAGCTCAATATGCTCTTTCCTCTAGAAACCATTTTCAATGGCTATTTCGCTTATTTCGGTCGAGAGAGAATGCAAACTGAACGTGATTTGTCGTCACTGATCTCACTTGCACTACTGAATTTAAATAATGTTTAAGTAGATTGAAGGTGTTATGTGCGGTACATAACACCTTCTTCCATATTAATAGTAAAAAAATTTCCCGAATTGCAATAGATGAAGGCACTAACAGCACATGACTCCTTCCTCCATGTTCAAGTAGAAAAATCTTGTAACATAACCCCTTCCTCCTCAACGAAACGTCTTATTCTATACAATATTGCAGTATTATGAAGGTGATATGTTACAGATCGGGACTTAACACCTTCATCCATGACGAAAACAGATATTTTCAAAAATTGTAATATAACACCTTCATCCACTCGTGTCTTCAATTATCAAAATGTTTGCCTAATTCGAAATACTATTTTTAATATATGTATATTATTTGAGACAACGCATCTAGGTCTTAACATGTTATGAAAAAATAATCTGTAAGTTATACAGTTTTAAATGTCCACAAACTGTTTGAGTTTTTTCCCGGTATTTCGAAAGTTATTTTTATTTATTATTTTCCATCTCTAGTTCTAGTCATTCCAAGTATTTCATAATCTTTTGCTAAAGTTTTAATTCAAGAAAAATAAATACTTGTTGTTTATATTGTTTTTGTTTCATCCCAAAATTTGTTTTTTTTTATTATCCTGTTTAATTGTTTTATTTTTATAGTTTTAGTTAACTATGTTTATAATTTCGTTATTTACTTCGTTCTTTTGATCGATCATGTGGCACTGTATTATAATTAATTTTTGTCATTTCTATCTTACAACTCAAATAGCGCCATCAATTATCAGTAAGGGCGTGTTTTTAAATTCACCAAACTCATGTGGTCTAAGAGTGGTGCGTCCACCAAGTTGTTTTTATATTATTGTGGTGGGAGTGGTGGACAAACCATTTTCGTTTTTTAATTCAACAGGTTGGTCCACCTTTTATTGAATTTTCCACCGGTTGGAAGTGTTGGTGAGTTTAGTTGATGGATTGTTAGTTAGGTTATGTTTATGATGACAGAGCCATAAAACAAACAATATATGTTTTGTGCGTAGACTGCAGAGCCTTATTTAGCCTTGATTGTATTTATTATCGTATTATTATTTTTATGTGACATAACAAAATTGTAAAATTATGGCGCAATCTGAAATAAATTAGTTATTTCAAGTTAACTTAGAGGTTGAAGGCGAAATTGTTTCTGCCGAGTTAACTGCAGAGGAGATAGAAATGGTTTCCAATGGTAATTTAACCTTTATAAAACCTTCAACATCAACAAATTTATGATTTTACAGATGTAGATGAATACCTGAAAAATTCGAACAAGCGAAAAAAAAGGAAAGTTCAAAGGAAACTGAGCAGCCGGAAAAATCCGGAGAAACTAAAACAAAATGGGTCCCAAATGGTACACAACTTCTTATCTCACTAAGGCTCTAAAAAGAGAAGGATTTCTGTAATCCTAAGTGTAAGAAAATTGAACTTTGGAATGATATTTCGAAGAGTATGAGAAAAGAAAATTATCAATATTCTGGGAATGAATGCCATGCGAAATATAGGAATCTAATTCAAACCTATAAAAATAATAAAGATAAAAGATTGAGAAGCACAGGAGAATCCAAAATAACTTAACTGTTTCTACAGAAATTCTTCTGTCAACTAGTAAGTAAGCCAAATAAGAGTCAGGAGAAAAAACTTTCGGTTAGTCAATACCTATACAAAAAAAAATCAAGAGCTACACGTGATGAAAAAGATGATATGAGATGGGAAGAAAAGAAAGCTTTGAAAGAAAAAGAAATTGACGCCACCAATAACCTTGCTGATGCTATCAGGGGGGACAAGAAAAAGGATCCATTCTGATTCTGAATGATATTTTATAGCCAATTGTATTTTGTTTTTTACGATTTTTTGTTTTGTATATGTAAAAACAATATTTATTTTATGTTTCCGATTTTTTGTTTTATTATTTAGAGGAAAAAACTTAATTTATGTTATTATTTCGTTTAATGTAATGTACGCATTATATTATATATGTATGTTATTCCAAAAGAAATACTTATTTTACTTTTATGACCTCTTGTTTTTGATAGATTAGATTAATTGTGAGTGATATTTTGCTTTGTTTATGAAGATTTTTTCTGTTTTATTATTTAGAGAAAAAAACTTTTATGATATGATTTCGTTTTTTTTCTAATGAAAGAAAAATATATTTAATAAACATTTAATGTAATGTACTCATTATATGGTTTCTTTTCTCATCAGCAGTCGCAGGTATATTTTCTACCAAATGTTGCTGCTCTTCATCATCTTCCTCCTCGGTATCACTTGGTTCATAATCAACATTTTTTTTAATACCAATTTTGTGCAATATACATGCACATTTCATAATATATTTTAAGTTTCTTAAATTTATAATAATCTGCCAAAGGTCTCTTCTATAAATACCCTCGTGCTACTTAAAGTTATATTACATTAATTCTCTTATCGAGATAAGTATCCATTGTCTTTGAATGGAACTATAATAAAATTATCCAAAGGATAAGCACTATCTCCCAAAAGATGAAAGTCTCTAGGTAAAAAAATATTTATCAATTTTTCATAAATAGGAGAAGTTCTCCATACACGTGCATCATGCACAGATCCTGGCCAGCCACAATATATATCAATGAACTCCATTTTTGAGTTACAAATACCCTAAAAAACACCAATTATTTAAAAATTAACAAAACCAGCGAAAAATTACCTGGAGGTGAATGGAATGAAACCCTTTCCTATTATAGAAGGAATTGTCTCCTTTTGGTTCTGGGTTGGGTATTCCATCAACAGAACCAACAACATTTGGAAAGGATTTATTTTTTCTTAAGTTATTGAAATCCATTACACTTCTTCTCAATTCATCACCTTGTGGCCAATATATATATATTTATTTTTAAATGTGCAAATTTTTTTCAGTTTGCATAAAAATTGTATGTGCATGTCCTCTACTGAATCCGAATCTATCAGCCACAGCATTGAAAGATTCATGATTTCCGAGTACCCATAACGTCATCAGAAATGCTTCAGCAGGCTGAACTGGAGGTCTTCCAGCAAGGGATGTTATTTGATCAAATTTAAATTCTATCAGAATTTCTTCAACGCTAGATCTTGAAAATCGAAAATGAAATTTGAAATCCATTTCACTGTATCTCGGAATTATTGATTTGAAATAATTGGTCATTTTCACGTGTTTTTCTGGGCTATCATAAAATCCCAGAATTAGTTCATCCTCGGATGAACTTGATTCGAAGGAGGAGGATGATTTAGTACATTATTTAACTAGTAATAAGGAAGAATACATTATTATGATAATACACACGCTATATATTTTTATTTAAATATCTGAGTTCTCGTTTTCGTGCCTAAACCCCCCGAAACTGTCAATGACAGTTGCAACGTGATACCACCACAATACCACCAAGTCGTTTTTATATTACTAGTTGAAATGTTGCAAATTTCATGAGAAATGACGTTTTTTTGGTCCACCAATAATCTACCATATTCAAGCTCAACCACACCAGTTTGGTGAATTAAAAAACACGCCTCATGTTGCCCTGGAGTGTCACAGCAAATAATATCTTGCGTATAAAAATTTTAGTAGAAAAGCGTATTTTGCATAGTGCTTGTAGAAAATAGATTTTTTACTACCAGATCTTGATTTCAATTAATTAAAAAAAATGTTCCACATAAAACGAACCGAAAGTCGTAAAAACTGTAATAATTATCCTACATTTTAAACTTTCAATTCGCAATAAAACTAAACCCTAAATCTGTATGATTTACAGTGCTATAATTACGAATAGAATTAATTGGCACGTTTCTATTATCATGGGAAAACTTGAAATTTCAGAGGTTTATTATAACCCTTCCGGAACTGGATTAATTAGGGTTTCTAAACGAGATTTTGGAGATTTTGGCATATTCTATGGATTCAAATGCATTGTTAGTAGCTAATATTAATAGTTTAGTCTAATTATCCATAAATAAAATATACCATCTTGTTATTAAAAACATTGTGCAACCGATTATAAATTAAAGTTTAAAAACTTTTACGTTGTTGCCAGATAGCTTTAATAATTTTAAAGTTCCAAAGAATAATTCATTATGTAAATTTATTAATAAAAGTTGGGTTAGATGCGCTAAAGTCTATTCTGAATTGCTTGAGAGAAATATATCAACATAAACACTCATTGCCTCTGCAAATCTAATAAAAAAATTTTCCCCGAGATATATTTAATGTTAAAAGTTTTAAAATTTGACATTTTTGGAACTCCATAACGCTGGTTGCGGTAGAAGTTAACTGGCAGAAAATGTCACATAAGGAAAAAGCGTTATGCCTCCTCGAGGCGAACTCCCCTCCCCTTCTCTTTCTCTCTTGTCTCTTTCTATAATATGATTTATTTTTTTGATTGTTTCTTATTTGTTTTTCATTTTTTCCGTTTTTTTTTTTGTAGTTTTTTGCTGTTTCTTGTGATTTTTTTTTTGGGTTTTTGCATTTTGCGATTTTTACCGTTTTTCCGTATTTTATGAGGGTTTTTTTTCGTTCTCTTTTTTTCTGTTTTGATTTTTTTCTCATTTTTATGGTTTTTCAATTGTCTTGAATTTTTTAATTATTTGTTTTTTTATGATTACAACTGTTTTCGGTCTTTTTCTTGGTTGTTTTTTTATTTTTTTTGTAATTTTTGCTCCGGTTTTTTTCGGTTTTTTGCTATTTTTATCTTTTTCGCGTATTTTTTTTTTGCCTTATTTTTTTTTCGTTTTTTTTGTTTTTTACAATTTTTTTTTATTATTTTCGTTTTTTCCGTATTTCACAATTTTATTTTTCATTTTTTTTCCCAATATTTTCTGATTTTTCAATGTTTTCTGTTTTTGGATTCTTCTAATTTTTTTTTCTCATATTTCTGATTATTTTCGATTTTTTCGATTTTTATAGTTTTTCCTCATTTTTTCTCATCGTTCAGTTTTTTTTCTATTTCTTTTCTTTTTTGATTTTTTTGTCATTTTTATCTTATTGGTCTAATTTTTTTGATGTATTTCAATTGTTTCGAATTTCTTAATTTTTAATTATTTTTTTGTTTCCGTTTATTTTTGTGTTGTTTTTTGGCATTTTTTTTCGATTTTTGTCATTTTTTTTTGCGATTTTGTTGCAATTTTTTTGTGATTTTTTTTTGCGTTTTTTTCGGTTTTTTTTTAAATTTCTTAAATTTTTTCCTTTTTCCGGTATTTCGCAATTTTATTTTTCTTTTTCTTTTTTTTCTATTATTTTCAAATTTTTCCATTCTTGCCGTATTTTTTATTTTTTTCGCTTTTTGCTGATTTTTTGGATGCTTCTAATTCTTTCCCTTTTTTTTCGGATTATTTTCGATTTTTTCGATTTTTATAGTTTTTCCTCAATTTTTCTCATCGTTCCGTTTTTTTTTCTTTTTTTTTCTGATTTTTTGTCATTTTTTTCGATTTATTTCGATTTTTTTAATTTTTAAACATTTTTTTTATGGCTACAATTGTCTCCGTTTATTTTTTGTTGTTTTTTTGGCGTTTCTTTTTTCGATTTTTGCCATTTTTTGCTATTTTTCATTTTTTTTGCAATTTTTTGTGATTTTTTTTTCTTTTGCGACTTTTTTCGTATTCTTTTCATAAATTTTGTACGGTTCTTCTGCGTTTTTTTTTGCTCGGATTTATACAATGTTTTTGATATTGTCGTTTTTTCCATATTTCCCAATTTTGTTTTTCATTTTTTTCCAGTTTTTTCTTATTTTTTCTGGTTTTTTCTTATTTTTACCGCTTTTTACTGATTTTTTCGATTCTTTTAATTTTGTCTCGTTTCTTTTTTCTCATTTTTCTGATTTATTTTTTCAATTTTTTCCAATTTTTCTTCATTTTATTCTCATATTGTTCTGTTTTTTTTCTATTTCTTTCTATTTGTTTTCTTTTCTCGTTTTTTCTTATTTCTATCATTTTTTCGTTCTTTGCGGTTTTTTTCAAAGTTTTATAATTTTTTCCATTGTTTTTTGATTTTTTCAAAATCTTTCAAGTTTTTCCCATTTTTTCTTTATCTTTTGATTTTTGTCCATTTCTTTCCTGCGACTTCTTTCGATCTCCTTCGATTTCTTTTGATTTCTTTTAATTTCTTTCGATTTCTTTCGATTACTGTCGGTTTCTTTCGATTTTTGTCGATTTCTTTATATTTATTTCGATTTATTTCGATTTATTTTCATTTCTTTCGAATTTTCGTTTTTTCCGATTTTTTCGGTTTTTCCGATTTTAAATTTTTAAAAACTGAAAAATAACGCAAGGAACTTTATTCCTGATGGGTTCTCCTGACAGCACAATTTTTTATGTTGGAGAAATAATCTTGACTGTTCTGAATAGTTTTTCAAGGGCTTACAAGTTACATGTCATTTTTTGACAGTGACACTCTAGTACAATATCTACGTCACACTCAGCCGTATAACTATATAAAAAAAAATTTTGAAAAAAAAAACAAGTAGAAATTGTACCTGAAAACAAATTTTTAGCAAAAGAAAACTAACGTGGTCGTACCAGACCCATTTGAGGTATCCAAATCGCGATACGAAGTTATTTGGAGTATAGAGATGGAAGACAACATTATAAAATAATGGTTAGAACTGTTTCGAAAAATATATCAAAACAAGTAATGTCCAAAATGGACTGTAATGTTGGTTTTATGAATCATTTTTTCTTACAAATATGGAACATTACTCAAGGTACTTTATTACTTTCTTTCACTTCTTCCATTATCAATTTTTAGTTACTATTAACTGATTCTCAGTCTAACTTCATTCATTTTTTGGATTATTTTTACTTATATATTTTTGATCCTTTTGTTTTATTCTATTCCTCTATTGTTTCATATTTTAATCTGTCTATTTATTTGTTTTCTTCAATCTTCTTATCCAGAATCCGGACACATATATGTTCATTATTATCGTGTTAAAATTTACTGTTCGCATTTGTTTGTTTTTTTTTTGTGAGATAATTAAAATTCATTAAACGAACTTCGTTATCACAGAGAGAAAATTATTCAAGAGGCGTGAATGTATTAAATAATGCTTTGGGATTATGCAGAGAGAAGGTGTTTATAGATGGTTGATTTTTTACGCTTAGTTTAATTTGAAATTGCCTGGATCTCTTTTAAGTATTACAGGATTAATTTTATAAGTTTGAAAATTAGGTTAAGTCTGATATTATAAAATAGGTGTATATTGCAATTTTTCTTAGTAAATTTTGGAATTATTAAATACGGAACAATTAACGCATCAGTATTCCAGGCAGCTACCGCGACAGCGGCAATGGAAAGATTTCTGGGTCTTACTCCTCTCCATATATTACTGGAGCAGAACTCACATACAGAAGTCCTTCAACGTCCTTCTTCCGAGAAGAGACGAATTGGAAAGGGGGGAGATCCTCTTTCCAGGGACGGCTTATGTACTGTACACAGATGGTTCAAAGACCCCAAGTGGTGTTGAAGCCGGAGTGTACAGCAGAAAACCGAGAGTTGACATCACAGTAAACCTTGGCAAGTATGCTACCATCTTTCAGGCGAAGGTTTTCGCTATAGAATTGTGTGCAAGAGAGTTGGTAAACCATCATCTTGTCAACAAAAGTATTTATATTTTATCAGACAGCCAGGCAGCTCTAAAAGCACTGAGCTCCAGCCGGCTGGACTCGAAGCTGGTATGGAACTGCATCGAATCCCTGGATCGCATTGCTACCAGTAACAGAGTAACCCTACTCTGGGTACCTGGGCATGAAGGGGTGGAGGGCAATGAGAAAGCCGACACCCTTGCGAAAAGAGGTGCAGAATCCGAGTTCATTGGATCGGAACCATTTTTTGGCATAGCCAAAAGCAGTGCCAAAGGCACTATCTGGAAATGGGCCGAGAGGAATACTCTCCAGCACTGGAAAGATATTCCTGGGTTAGCTCACTCTAAGGCGTTTATAGTCAAACCCTCAGGTAGCACCCTATCGTAGATCCTAGAACGGAGTAGAAGTGATCTACGCATCCTAATTGGACTGCTGACAGGGCAATGTCGTCTGCAGTACCATCTGAAGAAGCTAGGTCTGAGTCAAACGGCGGAGCATATTTTATGCTCCTGCCCTGCCCTGGAAATGAATAGGCTTCGTACGTTTGGTTTTGTACAGCTGGAGCCTACCGACTTCAAGGAAGCTTCACCTAAATCAACCATAGACTTCGTAAGAAGGTGTGGATTGTATGGTGAATTATAGCCCATAGGGGTGAGCCCCAATATGCCTCTGTTGGCCGCAGTGGAGGGGCGAGCAAACGCTCCACTCACATTGAACCTAACCTAACCTAACCTATTCCAGGCAGAGGTACATCTGAGGGAGAACATTGAAAGGGGCTTTGGAGGGAAAATAATCCTAATTTACTACAATAGTCAGGCAGACCTACAAGCTCTAGCATACAAAAAAATCAGATCAAAACAAGTCTGGAACTGTCATCAGAGACCAAATGTTTGGGCACTGAGCCGGTGTTTAGCATTCCGAAATCCTCAGAACAATTCTGACTGACTAAGTAACATCAGTCATGCTGGAATATCGTGTCGGGTCCGAAACACAGTAAATTCATGGTAAAAAAACCATCAAAAGCACTGACTAATGAAAGAAATCAAATTAGGCATGTCACGGGACTAATAACTGGATATTGTCACCTTAATGGGGACGTGTGATGCGGTAGCTACATGAAATTCATTTGTAGTAGATGAAAATCTACTTAAAATTATTCATAAAAATATGCTTGGTTAACTTTAAAACACTACGGTTACAAAGAAACAAATTTTCATCCAAGTGACGTCAGCTACATTAATTTGTTTAAAGTAATGTAGATGTCATGACAAGGTATAATTTACAGTTATCTGTCGAATATTACTAAACCAAATAGCCTTAGCGACTTTGACTATTTAAAAAAAAAAGAAGAAAAAAGTAAAACACATAGGCGACACATATTTATTAAAATAATAGGTTATGTTATACATAAAACGCTGTGACTAGCAGTACATCGGAAGTACCCATTTATTTTGTACATGGGCCGTTCGCTACGTTTTGTTTACAAGGTATAAAAATATGTTGACGCATCTGCTTGATAAGTTTGATCATATTTCTGTCACTTTGTTTTTTTCGTAATGCGTATAGTACCGGGTGATTCATTTATCCTGGAATTTTGTAATATCTCGAAAAAATGCATCGTGCAGAAAAATGTTCCAAATCGAGACTTTAATATCTCAGAGAGGGACTAAATTACACATCCTATAAGGGCGGGGTGGGCGGCAAATTATACATCTTAAATATCAAACCCAATTTTTATCGCAGATTCGGATTCTCCGTCGAAAGCTACTTACGATTTGTCTGAACAAATTATTTCGATTCACGAATAAAAAATTAAAGGAGCAGCGAGGCTTCTGTCCCATTCCCCATGTTAAATCGCCAAGGTCTAGTCTGGCAAAATTTGTCCATGTCAAGGTCATTCGAAATCGCTGAGAGATAACGCCGTTTTACAACGTTTTTCGTCATTTTACGACATTTTTCAACGTTTTTCGTCGTTTTTTACTTTACTCCTCGCAGACCTGAATCGAAAAAACGACGAAAATAGACGAAAAACACAAAACCTAAATCGCTAGCCAGCGTTACCTCTCAGCGATATCAAATGACCTTGAAATGGACAAATTTTGTCAGACTGGACCATGGCGATTTCTTATGGGATTTAACATGGGGAATGGGGCAGAAGCCTTGCTGCTCCTTTACTTAAAAAACAGTTTATTAACCAACCACTCCACCCATATGAGGTGGATGGGGGGGGGGCAATCGTGACATCATTGAATAGGTCGGCTAAAAATAGCGCCATCTGTTGCAAATCGAAACAATTTTTTCAAACAAGTAGTACGTAGCTTTCGACGTAGATTCCGAATCTGGGATAAAAACGGAGAGTTCCTATTTAAGATTTCTAATTTGTAGCCCTCCCCGTCCATATAAGATGTGGCGGTGGGAGTAATTTAGTACTACCACATGCTCCCCTCCTGAGATATTAAAGTTTCGATTGGACACATTTTTTTGTACGATGCGTAATTTAGAAATACTATATACAAAATTCCAGGTTAAATGAATCACCCAGTATATGGTTTCGGTGTAAAACGGCCAGAGTTTAATTCCCAGCATGGCCAACTTTTATGTTTTGATAATTTACAATTACAATTTACAATTTTCTTCTTTTCTCATGTCTATTAATAAGAAATTCAGTAAGTACGTATATACTGCCATCTCTTAACAGCCTTATCAATTAATGTAGATATTTTTAATTTATTTTTTTTGCAGTATATGTTTTTTTATATTTTATTACTGAGGGGATCGTGATATCGCAATAGGTTGGGTTCTTATTATAATTATCAGTTTTCGCGTTGTAAGTTTTTTTTGTAAATTCAGTCAGTCAGTTTTATTTGTTAATTTTCTTTTCTAATTTTTTTATATAGATATTTTTTTCATAGTCTTGTTTTCTTTTTAAAAAACACAGTAAAATTTCATTAGTTTATTTTAATTTTTCTTTCCCAAGGAGGTTGTAAGGGAAAATATAAAGAAAGAGTAACGACTTAAAATAAATCAAAGAATCAAATATTTAGTAACAGAAAGAATACTCTCCTTATCCCCCCAAAGTCCTCTCTGTAAGGTGAAGACTCTCTAACACCGCGAGATCACGAACTACCCTTTCGACTGAAGACTGGCCATTCACGTCCAGAGAATTCGGCTAGGAAGCGCGTCCATCTTTTCAGAGCCTTGACTAACGCTCCAAGCCCTTTATTCTCTCCCAAGAGAGTGGTGACAGTATGCTGCCGGATATAGGTTATTACACTGGTAACCATAGGTAACCTTTCAGTTTTTCTAAGGGTTATTAGACTGGTGTTTTTTTTTAGTAGGGGTTATTACAATAAAGGTAATAAAGGTAACAAACCATCTCACCTTATAACAACGATGTAATAAGCATAACACAATAAGTTTTAAGGCTCCATTGTTGAAGCCTGAACCTCACCAGTAACATCAAATCAATCAAATCAATCAAAATTAATTACTGGCCAAGATACAAGATGATATCTGAAATATTTAACAACTACTTACAGAGTTTGTTGAAATGATTCTCCTGGTCATATTAAACAAATAAAATAGATAAAACTTATAAGTAAAAATACAATTAAAACGTGGAATTACCTTCGAACTCTCACAGTAGAATCTTCCTGTAAAGGTGCCCTAGAAGGTTGATAACCGGTCCTACTAGAACCACTTCTCCTAGCGGTAGTCGTAACCGGAGGACCTGGTGGAGATCGCGAAAGAAATTCATCACTACTCGACGACGAACTATTCACAGTTTTATTACTATCCGAGCCCGCTGGAGATCTCCTCAACTGAGATCTATGATGTAATCGATTAGACCGACCCGAAGGAGAAATTCTATCTCTTTCTCTCGACTGCGCCACGTTCGATTTATCTCGATCGCGATTTTGTTGCGGAGGAGTTTTCGATAGCTTTTCCCGGTCTCTGATCGGAGTCCTAGTTATTGGAAGCATGCTGATGTTTATGGAGGAGCTATTGTTGTCTTCATCATCGGCGTCTTGGTAGTGGTCGATGGAAGAATCGGTGTTTTCTGAGAGACGGGGCATTATATTTCCAGGTCGATTGAAACTACTGTCTAAGCTTCTAAAACCCATTGAAGAAGACGATGACGAAGAAGAGCCTCTGTGAAATCGTTAAAATGTGAGACTGTACTTAATTAATATTTAGATAACTTACTTATAGTGTTGTAAAAATTGATTTCTTCTAACTAAGGTCGTATCTTCTAATGATTTTGTTTGAGGCATCTTAGTAAAACTTTTTGATGGTTTATCAGTTGAAGAAAGGGTGGGTATCTTAGGACGAGTCTGAGGTTGAGGACTAACTTTCCACTGTGTAGATGGTGGAGATTTTCCACTGATATTCCAAAGTGGAGAAGGTGGAGGAGATTTCCTATTTTGATTCCATAAAGGTGAAGGTGGTGATTTTTCCCTAGATCTTTGCCAAAGCGGGGAAGGAGGAGATTTTCGCGAATTCCAAAGTGGAGAAGGAGGGCCATTATCGACAGATTTCCATTTAGGTGATGAAGGAGGCTTTTCTCGTGAATTCCATAAAGAGTTTGGAGTTGATTTAGTAGTTTTCCACTGTGGAGAAGGTATAGGTTTACCGCTCGGGTTCCACAATGGAGAAGGAGGACTTTTTCCCATCGATTTCCATGGAGGTGTAGAAGGGGGACTAGCATCACTATCTTCGATAGCATTTGATCGTGGTAAAAAGGGTGTTTTTCCAAAAAAAGTCCTACTTCTCCTGATTAAACCTTTTTCGACTTTATCTTGAAAAGCCGGAGGTGGCGATATAATTGGAGTTATAGAAATAGAAGGGGACTCTAAAAGTGGTGAAGGTGAGGCACTTTTTCGATTATAGTCAATTGACTGGAAACTTAGTACAGAGGGGCGTTCGCTTGCTGGTTCGCTGTTAAAATGGTAATCGGAAAGTTTCCCAGGAGGTCTTTTCGGTGGTAACTTTGATATATCTACAGAATTAAAACGTTTGCTTTCATCTAGTGATCGTTGCTCGACTTGTACCCACCCCGACTTGTTAAGGTATACTCCATCTACTTCTCTATCACACCATCGTACCTGTAAATAAAAAATATGAAGACGTTTTTCATTAATTTAGCTAAATGGGACTATCAATCATCAGTAAATCGCTGCAAATTATTTATAAGAGCCGAAATTTCTCTTAAATTTGGTAAAAAGGTGTAAGAAAGTAATTTGTATTATTTTAAATAAAATTGATTTTAGAATTAGCTAAAATCAATATGAAAAACATGAAAAAAAGAGAAGAAATTAGTAAAAGAATGGGTAAAAAAATTTGAAACAAAATTAGTAAAAAAGTAGGGAAAACAGTCGGGGAAAAAGTCGGAAAAAAGAAGTTTGAATAATAAATAAGGTAGTAATAAAGTATGGGAAAAAAAGTAGAAGTAACAGTGAAAAACAAGTATAAAACAAAAAAAATAGCAAAAGAGTACACGAATTAAAGTTGGGTGAAAAAGTGGGGAACAAAGTTTGAAACATAATCAAATTAGTAAAAAAGTCGGGGAAAAACTGGGAAAAAAGAAGTTTGAATGATAAAAAAATTATTAAAAAAGTAGGAGTAACAGTGGAAAAATAAAGGAATTATTAAAATTGTAGCCGAAAAAAGGGGAAAAAAGTTTGAAACAAAAAAAATAGTAAAAGAGTACTAGACAAACAGTGAGGTGGAAAAGTGGGGAAAAAGTTTGAAACATAATAAAATTAGTAAAAAAGTAGGGGAAAACAGTTGGGGAAAAAAGTGGGAAAAAAAGAATTTGAAACATAATGAAATCAGTAAAAAAGTAGAGAAAACAGTTGGGGAAAAAGGTGGGAAAAAAAGAGTTTAAAACAGAAACATTGTAAAAAAGTAGGAGATAAAAGTGGAGGTAAAAAGTAGGAAAAAAGTTTGAAACATTAGTAAAAAGGTATGGGAAAACACTCCTAGAAAAAGTGGAAAAAATGTTTGAACATAAAAAGAATAATAAAAAAGTAGGAGAAAAAAGTGGGGGTAAAAAGTGGGAAAAACGTTTGAAACGTAATGAAATTAGTAAAAAAGTAGGGAAAACAGTCGGGGAAAAAGGTGGGAAAAAAGAGGTTGAAACATAAAGAAGGATGATAAATCACTGAATTTGGAATTTACCGGTTTATAAATATTTGTAATAAAAAAGACAGGTTCACATATAAAAAAAAGACTTGATGGGGGCTGTTAAGACACGAAACGTCGTATCAAAGATTTATTAATGCACTTTTGTAGAAAATTTTAGATACAATAAAACTTTCCTTTTCTATTTTTTGATATTTTTTTAAATAAAAATTTTATGCTCAGAAAACCAAATATCGCGCATTTTTAGTTTTCCCTGTATAACTCGAGAAGGACGAGATTCCCTGTAGATTTTTTTCGAGCAGTGTAATGTTCTTCAAAATAGTTAACTTTTTGCTTATTTAATCATCTTTCTATCTCTTATAGTTTAGAAGATGTTGGCACATGATAAAAGAAACGGCCTGTAAATATATATACCGTAAATGTCCAAATAATGGGCGAAACTCAAAAGCCATGTTATACTTACCTAAGCCATATAAAACTATATAAAATAACCTTTAATTTAAGCCCAAGCAGAGTACTCTACGAGTCGTTGGTTATAATGGGGGTCCACTTCAAAATTAGGGGATGAATCGGCCAAATTTATATTTTAACCAAAAATATTACATATTTTGACTTCATCTTTGGACCACCTATTGCGGTCATCATGATTCACTTTTTCACTAAATTTTATCCGATTCGGCAGAGATTTGACTAAAACAGCCATATTTCAATTTTTAACCCAAAAAACGTATATTTTTATCATTTCCAGGGGGTGAAATGACCGCAGCCACTCCAAATTCGGACTGAAGGTTCCTCAATAATTTACAATAAAATGGTTCAAATCCAAATCTTAGCTAGAAGTCTAAAAGGTTCAAAAAAAATAAAACTCGTAAATCGACCCAAAAAATATCTCAAAAACCTGTTTTTCGGTTTTTAGGGGTGGTTCCCCCAAACCAATCCTGGCAACACCTTATTTTTGGTATAATTACGAAACTTTTTATCTTTGTGGTTTAGTTATATCAAATTTTTACGAACCTCGCTTTAATTTTCCGTAGTATTTTATGATCAATTTTTCCAACTTTTAAGAACCTGATACTAATTATTATTATTATTATTATTATTTTATGATACCATTCAAACGATCGTAATGTTTAATACTTAACCTTAAATGCTAATTATTTTAGTTTTTTTTACAATAACGGTATTACTTACTCCTTTTATCAGGATTTATATTGTCGTCGCGTCGAATGGAATGGAATGGAATAAATTTATTGGGATTTTTACGGTATTATACAAGTTATGAATGTAAATCGTTATTGTAAAGGGTGACTTGAATATTTATATATATAAGAGATAAGTCATTTTAAATTTATGTGGAAACTAGTTTAAATGGATATAAAGCGAATTTATGAAACAATGCATTTTATTGCTAATTTGAATAGATTTAAGATAAAATTAAGGACGTAAATCTTACCGGAGATAGTTCCCTCTTTACATTTCCAATAAACATATCAGATGTATTTATTTCAGCTGTATTGTGGAAACTTGGCGAATTCTGCCATTTATATGCTCCGCTTGGTCCGCTCAAAGACTGATGTTTCGTCAGTGGTGGTAAACTAGAAGCCGTTCCTCTGGAGAAGTAATTCTTCACGGAATATCCAGTGGAAGATGTGTAAGTAGGAGTCGTAGCGGTTTCCCATGGCGCAGAAGTGCTGCGCAGGTGAAGAACAGAAACATTGGAACCTCTGAAATATAAAAAAATGGTTAATGTTTTGGAAAATTTCGATTAGTGGCAATATAAGAGTATCCTGCTATAAGAATAAATCAGTAAAACATTTTTACTTTCCGAACCCAACAAAGTTGTATAGAAGGAAAGTATTGCGATTATGAGTTTTTGGCCATACCCAGATTTTAATGGATCTGTCTGTGTGTGTGTTTGTGTATGTGTGAACACGATAGCGTCTGAACGGCCGAACCGATTTAGATGAAATTTTACATACATATTTAAAGTATCATGAAGACAATCTGTATAGATTTTGGTGTTAATTGGACAACCGGAAGTGACAGTTGCTATAAGTGATGACGTCATTACTGAACAAGATGGCAATAGAGTTTTACACATATATTTTTAATACGTTATAATTAAAAAATTAATCGACTTACCTGAAGGATGATTAATTGTAATTATATGAACAATCTCCTCCGAAATGATTACATAATGACACACATGTAGTTCCACTACCTTGATGTATTCGGGTTCACAATGTTTAAAGATACACCTAAATTTTTGTTAAATACCCACAACCCCGCCTATGGCTCGCCTAATACCTTATCTCTGCGCCAACCTGTCCGATGACAAATCCTCACTTCATTTTTTGGGGTATCCACCTCTAAATAGCTCATATACCTAATGGGGTCGACCTTCTGGGGAAGGGTGGGATGTAATCATTTCGGAGGAGATTGTTCATATAATTACAATTAATCATCCTTCAGGTAAGTCGATTAATTTTTTAATTATATTTCACAATCTCCTCCTCATAATTACATAATGACACACATGTAGATGTTGAAAGAATTTGAGCTATTTAGCAATATATATCTTTTACGAGTGCCAAATTAAATACAAATTAATTCCTTTACACTCACACTCCTATGGTATTTTATGTATATTCTAAAATATATAACGCATAAATTTACAATTAGAAAGACAATGGCCATTTCTCAAACATCAGTTTCCGAAAAGTTATTCTTAGAGATGATGGGCTTATAAAACTTGTTAAGAGGCCCACACGCCATGTGCCTTTCGTGGTTGCTTGGAAAATGTGCTTGTATTCTAATAAATTGGGTGTATGCCATTGGATGGCAGTTGAAGTAGTTTCTGAAATATATATCTAAATTTTTTTTTTCCCGCTACTAGTAAGTAATCCTACCCTCTGCGCAGAAAGAGATTAAGCGCGACAAAACATAATTATGTGTTTTCGGGCGAGACCTCGGCTAGTATAGCGACTAAAATATGCGTTGTGTTATAAAAAAATGCCATTGACACGCACTTTAGAATTAAATACAGAATCGATTGGTGAAAACCACAGCTTCGTATCTTTAATATTAACGGAGCATTCGTCCAAACCCATTGCAGAGGCAAGATAACATATGATATTGGCGCCTCTTAAGAGCCAATAACTTTTCAAACCAACCTGTAGTTTTACGGATAGATTCTCTATCCAAACCCTTTATAAATGCATCAGCCGTAGATACATGGCGAAAACGATACTACCTGAAATTATTTCTTAACCAACGACATAACGTTTGAGTTAGTTTGATATGGTTTTTAATTTATTTTACCACTAAAATACATAACTTTACCCGAACACACAAAGAAATGAAGTGAGGATTTGTCATCGGACAGGTTGACGCAGAGATAAGGTATTAGCTAAGACATAGGCGGGGTTGTGGGTATTTAACAAAAATTTATGTGTATCTTTAAACATTGTGAACCCGAATATATCAAGGTAATGGAACTACATGTGTGTCATTATGTCATCATTTCGGAGGAGATTGTGAAATATAATTTAATTTCAGATGATTAAAATTTTCAAGAACTTGCCAGATTTATCAAAAAGTTAATTTTTTTTTTAAATTTCCCAAATTATGTTTTTATGAAAAATTATAGGATAACAAAGTTGTAAAACATAAAATTTTCAACACATTTTATTGGTACTTTTTTTTTATAATTCCGCATAGTTGCGCCTTCTTTTTAGATTTTGAGCCAACATTATGGATTTTTAAGAAAAATTACAGGAAATCAAAATTGTAGAGCATAAAATTTTCTACAAATTTTGTCTTTACTTTTTTCGAATTCCGCATAGTTTCGCCCTCAATTTGTATAAATTTTGAGTCAGAATGCTGTCAAAATTTTGGATATTGCGGCAAAAGTACTTATTATGTCTATTATTATCGAGAAATTTTTTTTTTAAATATCCAGAATGGCGCTTTCGATATTTTTAATAATATGAAGCGATTTTTAATAACTCTTTAATTACAGGGGATTAGGAAACCAATCTGAACAAAATTATACATCCGATCTACAATTTTTGTTACTAACAATCAAAATAATAAATCAAAATCAGAGATAAAAAAAATTGTCTCAAAAAATTGCGTTGGAATTTTTACGAAAATTATGATCTCTTCAATTTGAACGAAAATCGTCACAAAAATAGTAAAAATGACTTGGTTTTTTGAAAAATACGGCAATTCCTGTCTCACCCTCTCACCCTTTGAAAAAAATGACTTGGAAGTACCTAATCCATTTAAAAAAAATCCCGACAGCGCTTTATATAAGTGGCGTTATAAAATTTTAATTGTCAAATTATTAATTCCATTCTAATTAGAGACAAAAAAAATTATATATAAATTGATTACTATAATATTACTGAAACAAAATGTTTAGCGCCAATTTTATAAAATTACAAAATTGTTTTTATTTGGATATATAATTTGTTTTTATTTTCGAATAATATTCGTTAATTTTATATTATTAAAAATATTTTTAGTTACTTACGTTATGTACCTGAATTGTAATAATTTGTGGCAGTTAACGTGTTAAACTTTTATATATCTTTACCTTAATAAAAATAAAAACTAATTATAATAAAAATTAGAATTCTATTTTTTATTAATAATTTATTTTTGCATTTTAAATAAAATGTTTTTTATACCCTATAACAAAAGAACTAAACTATATATTAAACTGAGCTTAATACTGTTAAAAATATAATAAAAAATACTATAATTTTTAATTTTTTCAATATTTTTGAGCAAGAATTGTGAACTTGAGAAATTGTGGTATCTCCCTATTCTTACAACCACAATTTTTTATCTAAATTTTTTAAAAAAATCACATATATAGTACATTTTTTTCTCTTTTCAACAATATTTAGCATCGATAATTTTTTTGTTACAGGAGTTAAACAATATGAAAACTCGAAATTTAAATATTGTATTTAATGCCACAAAAAATATAAAAAAAATTTGAAACAAAACTTGTTGAAAATTTAATTTTCTAAAAAAAATGTCTCTTATGACTTTTTGAAAAAACCAATATTTTTTTAAGTTTTCTATTGTTTACTCCGAAATCCGGACTGGAAACTTCATGGCTATTGACAGTCACGTGACCTTTCCAGAGCCAATAGTAACGCGGCAAGCGAGAATGCAGACAACTGTCGATAAACGCACCCTCTCTCACACTACATCTTTCCTATAGCGCTACTCACTCGCACCTATACATAATTTGTGAGATCGCCTGGAAGGTAGAAAGTCCCACCAATGTCTTTTTAAGGATATTATTTTTTAATAATAAATAATAAAATTTCAAGTTGCCTCAAATACATTTTTTATATTTTTTTGCAAAATAATTTTGCACGCGCCTGGCAAAGCTAAAACCCAGACTAAATCGTCTGGCTATTTTTTTTTAAATTCTTTAAACGTAAAACTACAACATATAAAAATTTCATGTTGCCTCAAATATATTTTTGAACAAAAAAAAATAATATTTTTAAAAATTTAGGGTTGATTTAGCCCCGCTACTCGCCAGCCCGGTCTGCATTTCTGTGTTGGGGTATAATAGGGGATGTATGGAACAAAATTGGTGCCAGCTCTTGGACTAAATATTAAAGGTATTAAAATGGGATTTGCACAATTCAAAAGATAACATAAAACTCTAAATTGAAAATGAATTTTGTGAAAATTTATATAGAATTTTGCAAAAAAATGTTATAAAACCCTCTAAAACACTTTGTATTTTAGCGTTGAAAATTATTTTTCTACCCAGAACTCTGGAGTGCTGTTAAGAAAACCACTCCGAAGTATTTAAGTAGTAAAAAAACAGTCAAAATTCAACTAATACAATGAAATATGAATTGTTGCAAAAAATGTTACAGTACTCCCTAGATCTGTTCGTATTTAAAACTGTAACTGTAATATTTAAAAAAGCTACAAATGGAATCGAATGAGTCAAAATATGAAATTTCGGACAGAATCCTTTAGAACTTTAGTATTCAGAACAGATTTCAGTGACTGAAACTACCCAATAAATAAACAATTGAATATTGTATCAAAAAATTAGTTAAAACTAATGGATCTTCATAGCACCCCTTGAAAATATCTATTTTTTATAAGTTTTAGTATTTTTTTGTGTCAGAACTCAGTTGTGCTGTATTTAAAACCAACCCTAAGTGAATCAAACTACCTGGTAAATCAAAAATTGAATATTCTGACCAAAAATCAGGGAAAAGAAAAAGAACTTCGTAGCACCCCTTGACAATATCCATTTTTCATAATTTTCAGTATTTCAGTGCAAAAAATTAGCACCATTTAAACACAAGTGATTTTTATAATTTACATTATTTTATATTATTTTAATGACTAAGAAGTCAATGCCGAAGAATTGCAGATCTTTTTGCAAAATTTTTTTAAAACTTTAAACCTCTTTTTCTTGAACCAAGTATATGAAACACGACTAACAAAATATATTTTTTAAATAATACATACAAAATTCAACTGGCTCTAGTCAGTCCTTTCGTTAAAAATTAACAAAAATGACCCTTGAAGTCCATAAATAATCATAAAATACTGTTAAAAATAACTAGAATTAACAAGAAAGATCAAAAAAAAATTGTTGAGCCATAAAAAAATTAGAATTAACAAAAAATGATCCAGAAGATCCAAAAATGATCAGAATAATTCTTGAGTGTTAAAAATTAACTAAAATTGATCCTTGAAGTCCAAAAACGATCATTAAACAATTCCTGACTGTTAAAAATAATCAAAATTAACAAAAAAAGATCAGAAACAATTTTTGACTCTTAAAAATAATTAGAATTAACAAGAAATGATCCAGAAGATCCAAAAATGATCAGAATAATTCTTGAGTGTTAAAAATTAACTAAAATTGATCCTTGAAGTCCAAAAACGATCATTAAACAATTCCTGACTGTTAAAAATAATCAAAATTAACAAAAAAAGATCAGAAACAATTTTTGACTCTTAAAAATAATTAGAATTAACAAGAAATGATCCAGAAGATCCAAAAATGATCAGAATAATTCTTGAGTGTTAAAAATTAACTAAAATTGATCCTTGAAGTCCAAAAACGATCATTAAACAATTCCTGACTGTTAAAAATAATCAAAATTAACAAAAAAAGATCAGAAACAATTTTTGACTCTTAAAAAAAATTAGAATTAACAAGAAATGATCCAGAAGATCCAAAAATGATCAGAATAATTCTTGAGTGTTAAAAATTAACTAAAATTGATCCTTGAAGCCCAAGATCATAAAATAATTCTTGACTGTTAAAAATAATCAGAATTAACAAATAATGACCCCGAAAGTTCAAAAAATGATCATAAAATCATTGTTGACTCTTAAAAAAAATCGGCTGTGTCACCCCAGAACTTTCCTGGCTCGGCTGTAGAAAAAGAGTAAAAATAGGCAAAAATCAAAAATGGGAAAGAATCTTAATACAATTTATAAAAATGATCAAAGAGAGGCAACCCGTAACCCGTAACTCCTCTCTTACAGGAAAGAAATTAGCACAAAACATTTTTTTTTCTAATTTGCAAAAATTCTCAGAACTCTTCGCAAAAATCAATCTAGAACTATTTTTCCTCACAAAAAGGGTGCGGCATGAAGTTAGCACCCAAAAATTTTTTTTTTGTAATTTTCGAAAACTCCCAGAACACTTTGCAAAACCTACCGAGAACTCTTTATTGCTAAGATATCTATTCATCTAGAACTCTTTTTTCTCACAAAAGGGTTCCGGCATGAAGTTAGCACCCCAAAAATTTGTTTTTTAAAAATTTCGCAAAAAAATTTGCTGAACTCTATCTACACCTCATCAAGAAGTCTAGAACTCTTCGAGACGAGTCTAGAACTCCGAAAAAATTAAAGGGTTCCGGTAATTGGGGTACCAATTTCCGGACGGTAACAAAAAGAGATGAGGTGCTTTATTACTGTTGGTCCAATATTTTGGTTAGGTTAGGTTAGGTTACCACCATTCAAGGCATTAAAATTTATACAATTAGAACAATTAAATTCTTGAGATTTTCAATCTTTAAGTTTACGTTTCTTAGCGGATAACAAGTAGCTTTAAAACATGTACATTATACCCAATAAATACATTATCTACCTTAATAATTTATAATAGATGGAGAACTTTTAATCCCAACTGTATTTTAAAATTTCAGGCTTACGAATTTCCCAAAATATATTCTAAATAATCATGGTCAGTGCTCCTAGGAGATATGTTTTTACATTTTTTTCACAAAGATACGATAAACATTTATAGGGATATTATATGAAATTCATACGGCTAAAAATGTATTCAAATATATCCTGTCATTCACCTTAAAAAAAATGAACTAACTGAATAATGTAGGTGTGGGTTGACGTTACCATAATCTTGATATTCTCCGACCTACGCTGCATAAAATTGTTTTTCTTGGATTCAAAGTTAAATATCATTTATCATTTTTAAAAATCAGTTTATTTGTTTGAATATTTTTGAATCGTAGATTTACCAATAGTGCAAATTTATATAAAAAATTTTCAAAAAGCAATTTTTCTGATAATCTTATAATAACTTTTACTAATTTTTATAATTTATATGTGGTCTACTATATCGTTTCCTATTTGTATTATAAATTCATCTTGTTTTCTTTCTTGAATTCCATGTTCCTATATTTATTATTTCTGTCTTATTCTTGCTTTTATAGACTTCTAAACCCTAAAGGAGAAGTCTTATAATACGGCTCTGTCTGTCCGTCTGTCCGTCTATCCGCATTTATACCTCAGAAACTAAAAGAGATAGAGACAAACGGTCAACGGTAATAAACTCAGCATACCTTAAATAGCTCTCAGATTTTTGTGACTTCCGGTTTCAAAACTGGTTTTACCTACCATAACCGGAAGTGATACTACCGGTTTCAAAAATAGCATTCCGACGTGAAATTTAACGCTGAATCGATATTTGAAAATAGATTTGAGATATCTTTTATCGTTCATGAGTTAATCGGATTTTTGTTACGTGCTCTGCTAACGCGCAGGCGCATCTCTGTTTGACTTGTTTAAATCTGTTTTCGTTTCCATTTTTATTGCCTGTTCTGATTTTCTATCTTTTCTGTACCTGTTCGGAGTTTAAGGTTTTTTGGCACTATTTTTTGTTATTTTTTCTAGCTTTTCTTCCTTCATATTCCATTTCCATTCTTTTGTCACAATCCTTATCTTCTTAAATACAATTTTAACAATTTTACCACTATCTTTTCTTCTTTTGCTCTTTTTCTATATCTATATTATCCAAAGAAATTATAGTAAAAAAAATTTAAAGCAATATCAAAATAAATGTGCAACTTGAAAATTAATATAAGCAAAGAAAACGGGATCATCCGGAATATACATGCACCAAGTGAGAACGAAGAAGAAGAAATTAAAAAAACATTATGAAGAACTGGAAAGAGGACTTGTATAGGCCAATAATCGGGCAACATAGCAAACATGAAGAAATAAATAATAATAATAATGGAGAGCGGTTGAGCAATTTTGCAATGGAGATGGGACTTGTTCTAGCTAGCACAAAATTTAAACTTAAAGAAATCCGTTAATACCAATCGGAAAGTACACAAATTAAATAGACAATCTCCTTATTCAGCACTAATTAATGAAAATGGTAAAAAATGTGAGAAGCTATAGAGGAACAGATCCGGTTAGTAATAGCAAAAATAAAGCAAAATATCATACAACGAAGGAAGAAACAAAAAAGTGAACCAAAAAAGATACAAGTGAGAAAGCTAATAGGGAATAGAACAATCAATAGAAAATATATGCCTAGTAGAAGAATAGAACCAGAATGTAAATTAGAAATGGAAGCAAATAGAGGAAACTGTAAAGAAAACGGCAAAAACAATAATTTCACACAAAACATAAAAGAGAAAATAAGAAAGAGGAAACAAGCCAAACAGAAAATATTACAGGCTGGTACAGACGAAAACAAAAGACAGTACGAAGAGCAAAGAAGAATAACAATGAAAATATGCATGGCGAAAAAGACAGTATATGGAAGAAAGAATAAAAGGAATCGAAGAAAGAATTTATATGGAGAACAAGAAATAAGCAAAATAATAAGAGTATGGCAGATACCAGAATGACAAGATAAAAGATGGATATAGATCATACAGGAACAAAGAAAAAATGAAGATCAAAAAAAAGTTGATGCACTGAAGCTACAGAAGGTCTAAAAGAAGAAGGAGTCCAGAATTGGAAGGCAAAGGCAAGAAATAAAACCATCACCAAGATATGGGTCTAATAGATTTGCGTGTGGTCTTAATAAATAAAATTGACTATATTACCAAAATTTATAAATTAATAAATCATAACATGGATGATCATTATTCAAAATTCAACAAAGATTCCACGAATTTAATTGAAATAAAATAAAAAACGGCTCTAACATTTAGATGATATAAACTGTAATATCAGGCTCTTTATAATAAAATGTACACTCCTTTTGGGCTTCTTACCATGTACGAGCGAGGACCATCAAGTTTTTCTTCAACAAGACCCTCCTGTCTAAGGTCGGATATCCAAACTTTGTCACCTATTGATATCTCTGGTAAATCTTTAGCCCTGTGGTAAATGTCGAAGTTTATTTTCTGCTTTTTCCTATTGACTTCTTCCGTTTCTAAAAGTGCTTTTCTATTGACCAATTATGGTTTTAACTGTCTTTGAGTAATGGGTACGTTACCCCTAAGTTTTCGCCCCATTAATAATTCCGCAGGGCTGTATCCATTGGAAAGAGGTGTAGTTCTCAATGCTAGTAACATCTTATATGGATCCTTCCTTTTCTTAAAATGTGTTTTGAAATTTTTAAGCTGGTTTTCTATAAATCCATTACTTTGTTGAAAGTGGGGACTTGATGTCACTATTTTGAAACCATAATCCCGGGAAAATTCTTTATATTCAGATCTCACCGTCCTTGAAAACTGACTTCCATTATCACTGCGTACTATCTCTGGTACTCCATGTCTGGCAAATATTGACTTCATGTGTGTAACTACAGACTTTAATGAGAGGTTACTCAATTTTGCTACCTCAATGTATCTGGAAAAATAATCGGATAGGATAATATACCAATCGTTATCTATTTTTAGTAAATCAGTTGCTACAACTTGCCATGTTAGTTCTGGTAAACTAGTTGAAATTAATGTTTCAGTTTTATCTGGTTGGTTTTTTATGAATATCACACAATTTTTTATGACTGCTTCCATTTGTGTAGCTAGTCCTGGCCACCAAACAGATTGTTTTGCCATATCTCAGAATTTTGTAATACCCTGATGACCTTCATGTAGCTTTTGTAGGACATATTGCCTTAAATTATAGGGAATGATTATTCTTGCATCTTTCATCAATATACCTTCTTGTATAGTTATTACATGTCGATTACAAAAAGTAATAACTTCTTGTAAAACTCTTTGTCTTGATGGCCAACGTTCTATGATATACTTTTTTAATTCAGTACAGACTGCATCCTTACCCTGTTCTTCAAACGCTTGTATGATGAAGGAAAATTTTGGATTACTTGTTGTATGTATGCTGTGATCTCTTCAGATAACTCTTGATCTTCTTTTTTAATTGGATCCCTTGACAACATATCGGCCACATAAAGCTTAGGCCCTGGGGTATATTTAATTTTGTAACTATACCTTAGAAGTCTTAAATGTATTCTTTGCAGTCTGGGCGTCAGGCTATCTAAGTCTTTTGTACTAAAAATCGACACAATTGGCTTATGGTCTGTTTCAATACATACAGTTTTTCCAATAATATAATTTGAAAACTTTTCACAGCCATAAGCTATAGCTACTGCTTCCTTCTCGATTTGTGCGTATGAATTTTCACTTATGGACAAAGTTCTTGAAGCAAAGGCCACTGGATTAAAATTTTGAGTATCTTCATCTAGTTGCAGTAGTACACAGACTAGGCCATAGGAACTCGCATCTGCAGATAGTAATGTTTCTTTAGAGCTGTCAGATAAAGATAAAACCGGTGGTTTTGCTATTGTATCTTTTAATTTATTAAATGCTTCAACCTGCGATTGGTTCCAGCACCACTCATTATTTGTTCGGAGAAGTTCATACAATGGACTAGCTATACTTGCTAGGTCTGGAATGAATTTGCCAACAAAATTTTATCATTCCAAGAAATCTTTTCAATTCGGTGACATTTTTCGGTGCAGATAGATAGCTAATTGCTTCAATTCTCTCTGGGTCTGGTATGGTACCTTCTTTTGAAATTATATGCCCCAGCATCTTCTGCTTGTTTGCCCATCGTTAATCTCATTTTCCATTGTTCCCATTCGTTAGCATGGAAAGAAAAATTCTCTGGAGCGGGTAACTGGTACAGTAATGAGTTAGTTTCAATATTAATGATTGGTTGAGCTTCATCTCCGTGGTTCGACATATTTCTCCTTTTTGATTCTCAGGAAAACACTATCTAATTTTTCTCAGCCAAGCATTATTATTATCCCGAGATGCGAAGATAATACATATGATAAAGAATTACTTACCTCTATTTTATTTGATTAGGTCGATAATTCACTTAAAATGATAGGAATTCAAAAGAAAGTGCTTATTTGCGTCGAATTTCTTATAATAACTTTTAAAAAATCCGTTTTAACAAACGCAATGACAGTTGAAAGATTTCCTAAAATCGCCTACCTCTGACATCACGATTAGTCTTCAATTGTTTTTATATAAAAATATTTTATATAAAAGGAGAACGAGATAATTTAAATTAGATTAGACGGAAAGGTAGAAATAAAGGGAAAGCGGTAAAAATAATATTCTTATGCAGATAGAGAAAAAATTAAACTAGGAAGTGATACAGGGAGAGGCAAATAGGAAACAGATACACTAGTAAAATAGAAAAACCGAAAGAAGTAGAAGAAGCGTTATTAACATTAAAAATTAAACAAATTGTATTTTTTTTTTATATTTTTTCTAAGTTCATTATAGATTGAAACCAGAATCTCCATTTTTTTTAATCGTTTTTAAATCCAAAAAAATCCACACTTTAAAATATTTCAGTATCTTTAAGTAGTGCGGTAAATATTTAACGGATTATTTTTGGCTTTTTTTTTCAGTAAAGTTAATATTGGATCAAGTGTATTTTTTCCAGCGTTGGCGAAAATCCCGTTTGTAAATTAAAAAGTTGGCGTGGCGGGACAGATCGTAAAATGAAATTTAAATTCCATGTAAAGTAGCTTAAATTTGATCACACAACCTACATACGAATCGCAGATTAAAATTTCTGACGAGAATATGATTTTTTTAATAAAAACAGGTCTGAAAATATTTTAATAGAGAAAAACTACTTTTTATGATTTCTTTAGAAGAATTCCACTTATTTAATTAAAAACTTTCTACAAATATCAAAACTGAGAGTGACAATAATCACATAATCTTAAACAATGCTTTGAATTTGTGAATGCCAATCTCGACTACATACAAATTTATATTGACTTGAAAGCTAGTTTCTTTATTTGGCATAATGACCTCTCACAAGTGCCGTGTAGTTGTTGAACCTTGATTTGATGTTGATTTCGTTTATAAGTTTCATTTACAAGAATTAATAAAATATGCGTAGGAATATTATTTAACTTAAAAAAAAAATTAAGAGGAAGCAATCCTACCCTTTAACTTTTTAGTGAACGATGGTAGTTTTTTTTAAGATTTTTATCCGCACAAAATAAAATATATAATTTTCTTTAAAATTTTATAGATTTTTTGTTTGATAAGAGCAAAAGAAATATTTTTAATCAAAAATAATTACATTGAAAACGGTTTTTTTCAATGAAACATTATTAGTAATCAAAGTTAGATCGAGATGGTGAAAAGTATCAAACAGTGATTTAAAATTCATAAATATTTAAAAATTTCAAATTGGGGTACGTAATAAAATTGTAATAACACTAAATTCTACCAATAATAATTTAGAACAAAATAACTTCTTTCATTTTTTCATAATTTGAAAAATTACCACAAAAAAACTATGAAAAAATTGACTTTTCGGTTAAGGATGAGTACAGCACCGAGGTGTAAATTTAACGTCGGAAGCACCTATTTCGAAAAGAGATGAACTGCGGCCTTTGTAATGTTAACGTAGATTAAAAACTATCAAGGGTAATAAGACGCCTATTACAAGTGCATTATAGGCAGCACTTAACCAGGCGTTTTAATCATTAATTTTGCCAATTTTAAAAAATCATTAATAAGACATTAAGAGCTCAAATTTGAAATTTAAAGCTCCTTGATTTTTTTTTTCGGAAATTGAAAGGAATTACCTTATTTATTTTGTCAAAATTTTAATTTTTTAACTATAATGCTTTTAGAGATATCGTTGTCTGAAAATTACAAAGGGTGCTGTAATTACTTTAACCGGGCAACAGTAGCAAAATTATTGAAAATTTTATTGATACAAAAATAAACTTTCTGAAGACAACAATGATTTCTCGATTTTATTTATTTCTTTCTAAAGTTGACAATTATATTTCCAATATTTTCAAAAAATTCTCATTTATGGTATTTTTTATTGTCGTTTAAATGGCGTTGCGCTTAAGTTTATATTTTATGTAGTTTTATTTTTTAAACCAATTAAAAGAAATTTTAAACTTTAATTTGGCATTATTGCTGAAATTTTAAAAATTAACCAAATTTCAATAAATTGTTCTTAGAGCAAAATAAATCATTTTTTAAAAATATTTTTTGGATTAAAATATATCTAATATCCCTAAAAACCAATTTTTAAATAAAAACTTCAAAATTTAGGCTTTCCAATATTTCTCGATTTTCTTTATTTCTATCTAAAGTCCACAATTATATTTGCAATGTTTGTTTATAGTCTTCTTTATTGAATTTAAATGGCGTTTGGTTCGATTTAATATCTTATATAGTTTTTTTGTTAAAACTGTTAAAAGAAATTTTAAACTTTGCTGAAATTCGAAAAATTACTGAAATTTCAAAAATTGCTCTTAGAGCAAAACAGATCTTTTTTTAAAAATCTTTTTGGATTAAAATTCCTCTATTTCTAAAACCCGAATTTAAACAAAAATTTCAAAATTTAAAAAATTGAAAGGCATTGGCTTTTTGATATTTATAGTTTTTCAATATTTTTATATAAAGTCCACAATTATATTTCCAATATTTTGAAATAATTCTCATTTACAGTATTTTTTATGGTCGTTTAAATGGCGTTAGGTTCAATTTAATATCTTATACAATTTTTTTGTTAAAACAGTTAAAAGAAATTTTAAACTTTAATTTAGCATTAATTGCTGAAATTTTGAAAATTACTGAAATTTCAAAAATTGTTCTTTCCAATATTTCTCGATTTTCTTTATTTCTATCTAAAGTCCACAATTATATTTCCAAAATTTTGGAAAAAATTTTGTTAATAGTATTTTTTATTGTCGTTTAAATAGCGTTTGGTTCAATTTAATATCTTATATAGTTTTTTTGTTAAATCAGTTAAAAGAAATTTAAACTTTAATTCAGCATTAATTGCTGAAATTTGAAAAATTACTGAAAATTCAAAAATTGTTCTTAGAACAAAACAGAGCATATTTTTTAAATCTTTTTGGGTTATTATACCCCTAAAAATGGATTTTTAAATAAAAATTTAAAAAAATCGATAGACTGGCTTTTCGATATTTATCGATTTTCTTTATTTCTATCTAAAGTCCACAATTATATTTCCAATATTTTGACAAAATTCTCATTTACAGTATTTTTTATGGTCGTTTAAATGGCGATTGGTTCAATTTAATATCTTATACAATTTTTTTGTTAAAACAGTTAAAAGAAATTTAAACTTTAATTTAACATTAATTGCTGAAATTTGAAAAATTACTGAAATTTCAAAAATTGTTCTTAGAACAAAATAGAGCATTTTTTTTAAATCTTTTTGGGTTATTATAACCCTAAAAATGGATTTTTAAATAAAAATTTAAAAATTTAAAAAAATCGATAGACTGGCTTTTCGATATTTATCGATTTTCTTTATTTCTGTCAAAAGTCCACAATTATATTTCCAATATTTTGAAAAAAATCTCATTTACAGTATTTTTTATGGTCGTTTAAATGGCGTTTAGTTTAATTTAATATCTTATACAATTTTTTTGTTAAAACAGTTAAAAGAAATTTAAACTTTAATTTAGCATTAATTGCTGAAATTTGAAAAATTACTGAAAATTCAAAAATTGCTCTTAGAACAAAATTGAGCATTTTTTAAAATATTTTTGGGTTATTATACCTCTAAAAACCTTGAATTAATAGTTACAATTATATCCAATTAAAATCTTTCGACAATTGGTGCTGGGCTTTATCAATAGTAACGTCATTTTACTCAAGGGAAATCTTCTTGGCAATGAAAAATATTTGAAAATCCACAAAAAGTGATAGAATTCAAAATTTATTTTCCATAAACAAAATTTAAATAAATAATTCCTTAACATACCAGAAGTATAAAAAAACCTTTCACAACTCTCTTAATAATATCTTAGATGACATTGACATTCCTTATTTATGCAGTTAGATTAAATTTGCAAATCGATATACATACCAAGTAATCTATCTAATTACTCAAGAATTAAATTATACCATATAATGTAACATACATGTATTGTATAGTGTCTAACAAACTTTTATCATCGATCATCTGAAAACACCTACCACGTTTCAGAAGTAAATCGGATTAGTGATGGAGTGGGCGTACTTTGGTATTGTTGGTTGCTCGTAAAGTAGATCAAGATGAAAGTAAAAATCAAATAATCACTTATAGCCCTGAAGGGAATTCAAAACAAAAATGAGTTTGTTTACTGTAATTTTTATTATACTAGTTCGAGTGACCAGAGCTAAAATGAGCTAGATAAGTAACTTATTAAGCGGGCAAAATTTTGTAGCTCTGGAGACAAGAATATTGGAAAATACATAAATAAACTTGATTATTATAATTTTGACAAAACTGAGTTTTAAGAACTTCAAAAATTTCGATATATTATGTAAAAAGTCCAAAATTTCAAAAAATAAAAAAATAAAAATTTCGATAATTTCGAAAGTATATGGAAAATTTCAAAAATATATCAAACATTTTGAAAAATTTGAAATTATGAAATTATTTTTGGAAATGTCAAAAAGTAAAAATTTCAAAAATTTTTAAAATATATCAAAAATTTTAAAAAACAAACTTATTCGTCTAATATTTAAAGAATGTTAAACATTTTAAAAATGTCAAAAGTCTTTAGTACATTTAGTGTCTTTTAGTGTTTTTGGTACATTAAAAAAGTATTCGAAATTTTCAAAAAATTTGGAAAATTTGAAATTTTGCAATTTTTTTCGAACAATTAAAAAATTTCCCATGGTGAAAATGTCAAAACATTCAAAAATCTCTAAAATTTCAAAAAACATAAAATTATTCATCTAATAAAAAATATTTCCAAAAATTTCAAGAATTTTAATCATTTCAAAAGTGTCAATAGTTTCAAAAACAAAAAATTATTCGAAAATTTCAAATATAGAAAAAAATTTCAAATTTTGCAATTTTTTCTGAAAATTACAAAAATTTCAAAAAGTAAAAATGTCAAAATTTTCAAAAAGATTTAAAATATATGTAAGATATCAAAAAAAAAAATTATTCGAAAATTTTAAAAAGTGAAAATTTCAAAATATATAAAAAATTTCTAAAATATATCGAAATTTCAAAAAACAAAATTATTTATTTAACTTAAATTATTTAAAAATTTTTAAACATTTCATAAGTGACAAACGTTTCAAAAAACAAAAAATTAATAAAAAATTTCAAAATTATATCAAAAATTTCGAAAAATTTTAAATTTTCCAATTTGTTTAGAAAATTTTAAAAAGTAAAAATATCAAAAATTTCTAAAATATATCAAAAATTTCAAAAAACATAAAATTATTCATCTAATTAAAAATATTTCAAGAATTTTAACTATTTCAAAAGTTTCAAAAACCAAAAAATTATTCGAAAATTTAAAAAATAGATCAAAAATTTGAAATTTTGCAATTTTTTCCGAAAATTTCAAGAATTTCAAATCTTTGATGTTTTTGAAATTTTCGAATAATTTTGTTTTTTTGAAATCTTCAATATATTTTAGTATTTGAATATTTTGACATTTTCACTTTTTGAAATTTTTGAATGTTTTAGAAATCTTTGTACATTTTGACATTTTCATTTTTTTAAATTTTTGAATTTTTCGGAAAAACTTGCGAAATTTCAAATTTTTCGACATTTTTGTTATATTTTTAGAATTTTCGAATAAGGCTGTTTTTTGATATCTTTCATAAATTTTAAAACTTTTTGAATCTTTTGATATTTTTAATCCTTGAAATTTTTAGAATTTTCGGAAAAATTGCAAAATTTGAAATTATTGATCTATTTTTGAAATTTTCGATATATTTTAGAAATTTTTATATATTTTGATATTTTCACTTTTTAAAATTTTTGAATTTTATCGGAAAAAATTGCAAAATTTTAAATTTTTCGTAATTTTTGTTATATTTTTGGAATTTTCGAATAATTTTGATATCTTTCATAAATTTTAAAACTTCTTGAATCTTTTGATATTTTTACTTCTTGAAAATTTTTGGAATTTTTGGAATTTTCGGAAAAAATTGCAAAATCGTTCGAAATTTTTGTTATATTTTTAAAATTTTCGAATAATTTTGTATTTTAATATTTTTCATAACTTTTAAAACTTTTTTAATCTTGATATTTTTACTTCTTGAAATTTTTGGAATTTTCGAATAAAATTGCAAAATTTAAAATTGTTCGAAATTTTTGTTATATTTTTAAAATTTTCCAATAATTTTGTTTTTTGATTTCTTTCATATATTTTAAAACTTTTTGAATATTTTGATATTTTTACTTCTTGAAATTTTTGGAATTTTCATAAAAAATTGCAAAATTTGAATTTTTTTTCTATTTTTGAAATTTTCGAATATTTTTTTGTTTTTTGAAACTTTTGACACTTTTGAAGTATTTAAAATTCTTGAAATTTTTGAAAAATTTTTAATTAGATGAATAATTTTGTTTTATGAAATTTTAGAAATTTTTGAATGTTTTGACATTTTGACTGTTGGAATTTTTTTAATATTCTAAAAATTCGATTTTTTAAACTGAGTTATTCAAAAGTATTCTTCTTTATATTTTATTCTATTTTTCTTTATTTTTCCTGTTGCTCTAATTTGTTTTCTATTTTTTCTATTTTTCGTATTTTCTCTATTTTTGCTCAATTTGTATATTTTTGCTTATATGTCTCTGTTTTCCTGTTTTTTCTTATTTTTTTCTGATTTTTAGTATTTATTCATGGTTTTGTCTATTTCCCCCATTTTTGGTTTTTTTCCAATTTTTTTCTAATTTTTTCCTGTTTTTTACTATTTTTACTGTTTTCTATTTTTCTCTACCCTTTACTCTTTTTTCTACTTTTTCAAGTTTTTTCCTATTTTTCCTTTTTCCTATTTTTGTTATTTTTTCCTGTTTTTTTCCTATTTTTCTCTACTCTTTCCTGTGTTGTTTTTAATTTTTTCCAATTTTTTTCTATTTTTCTCTACTCTTTCCTGTTCAATTCTTTTCTATTTTTTAATTTTTTTCCTGTTTTTCCCACTTTTTGCTATTTTTTGTTATTTTTTCCTATTTTTCCATTTTTTTTATATTTGTTCCCATTTTTTTGTATTCGCTCCTACTTTTTCCCATTTTTTTCCTATTTTTTCCTTTTTTTATCAAAATTTTCGCTTTTTTTAAACAATGATGATTTTTTAATATTCTTATTTTTGCATAAAAATTAGTTTTCCGAAAATATCGATATTGGCTAAAAATGTCTATTTTTATTTATTTTGATATTAATACCATTATTTTATTTTCAAACCAATAACATTTTTAAATTTTATTTTTCCTAAAATATCTTGTCCTGAATGTCAATACAAAAAAAATGTTACCTAAATTTATATAATATATTTTTTTTTTTGGAAAATTTAGACGTAATCAAAGTTTCTTTTAAATAAAACAATAGAAACAATTACAATTTTTTGTATAATGTGAATTTTTATTTAAAATTTAAAATATTTAAATTTAATTTAACACTAATTTAATTTCAGTATCAAAAATTTGATTTTCTGCTGAAATGTATAACCCAACTTTCGATTTGCCAAGTAGGAATAATTTAAATTCAACAGAAATTGCATAATGAAATAATGAACGAATTTTAAATTTTTTATCAATAACAATAAAGAAATATTTTTCAAAAATTATCTTAATTCATAAAAAAATTAAAAAAGTTAAATAACATATTTTAAAAAAATCGGTTATTGGTTTTAATATTTTTAATAAAAAATTATGAATTCATAAATATTTAAAAATCACACACAACTGCTGCACCTACACAAAAAAAAAAACAAAACACAACCTTGACGTTTTCAATCTCGCTCTTATAACACACGATGAAAGAGAATACGAAATTAAAATAAAAATAAAACAATAACGTTTCTCACTCTCACCTGTTCGCGGCGGTCATGTCTGCGTCCGCGGCAGGACTAATTCTTGTGTTGATCGAATTCTGCCTAGAAGTTGGGTGGGATGCAGAAGCAGTCACTGCGGCAAGAACCTTGTGGCCCTCCATTTGACTTGGTTCTTCAACGCTAGACACCCACCGGCGAGCGGTTTCTGACGTCACAGCTCTTGAATTACGAAGCGGAGATGAATCCAAAACGCTATCAATACTTCTCTAAAACAAAAATGTTACTTTATAAATTTTAAAAATAAATCATTGGGTATTGTATGAAGTATTTAAGAAAAATGAAAAGTTAGACAAACAAATAAGGTGTTCCCGTTTTAATTCCAAGACAGTAAAGGTAAATAACAAAAAGGAAATTAGTTTTCGTTTATTTGTTCTACATCTTAACACAATTAAGTCTAGAAGCGCTTACAGCTAGATTAGCTTTATCTTCCCTCCGCGAATTTGCCGCTAATTGAAAACAAACATTTAAATTCTCGCGATGAATATTTATCCGATAAATGTTACAGTGTCCTGTATAATTTACAATTCTGGTAAACAAATAATTCTGCACGTGCATAACCACAATCGGATCTGAAGGAAAATCGATTTCTAATACTGACACGAAGTTTGTAATGGAAATAGCTTTGTGATAATATAGAACTGGAGTTCTGAATACATTGTTGATGCATTGACGACAATAGAATATGAACAAGAGCCTGAAGCCCTTATCTCACATCCGTCTCTTTAAGGACGTATTGGATAGGAAAGGAAAATGAAAAAATAACATCACTGTCTTTTATTTTATTTAACATAAAATATTTTACGAGTAAAATAATATCCTGTTTACAGCCATGTGTAATTTTCAACAAAAGCCTCTGGTAGCAACCAAATCTTATTTTAAAATTATCATTAGTCTGATGAAGTTACTATGTAACGAAACTAGTCACTATTAAATTAATAACTTTTGTTATTATTTTTGTGGAAATCTTAAAACTTTGTTTTATTTATTTAAATTTAAAATTATCCCACTATATAATTTAAGATTTTTTTCGAAATAATAAAAATTTTTGTTAAAAATTATCTGGGGCCTGTTTCATAAAATTCTTGTAATACAGGGCCTGTATTACAGGGCTCATAAAATAAAATTTACAATCCCTGTAAAATCTGTTTCATAACCTTATTTTTACAATCCTAAAATCACCTGTAAAATGTCACCTGTATTACAATGTACAAGGTGTTTTGTTTATTGTTTATTTACTGCGAGTTTTGAGGTTAGGTTTTGTTTTATTGTTCATTTTACTTTTTGTGATATTGTATGAAACATTTTACATATCTTTAAAATGTCTAAAAGGCAAGAGAAAACCATAAGAGTCCAAAATTTTTTAAGAATAATAAAAAGTAAGAAGGAACAGCTTTTTCAACAATATAGTCCTACAATTACAAAGGATTCAAGAAGGAAATCATGGACTGAAGTTAGGGACTATGCTGTTTCTATAGGATTAGTCACTAGCAATAGAGACACGACCTATGTTCGTGATGTAACATGGCAAAATCTTCGAGGACGAACTATGGTAAGTATAATCAAATTATAAAATACATTTATAACAACCCTACTATTACATAGACAACATGAGCTTATAGAAAATAACATCCCGCTATAAATTAAAATTGAGTAACTACATAATTCCTATTATAGGAAAAACTAGTGTACCTTATACTATACTTCACTACTTTACAAATTTAGTAAGTAAAGTAACTTATTTTTCATTACAGTTAAAACTCGATAAACAGACTGGTGGAGTAGGGGGCCCAGACAAAAAGTTGGATGAAACTGATTTGCTTATAATCGATATTCTTGGAAAAGATTCGCCTGTTATTAAAGGCTTAGGCATATCTGATTCGATGGGGATGCAGAGAGAGAAAAATAATTATGATCCAAGTGATAATTCTGCTAATGAAGATTTTGTTGAAACAAGCACCAGTGAGAAAAAAGAATACCTAACTGACACCAATAACAGCACTACATTACCACATTCTCCAGTATCAACACCACATATTCCTCAAGTGTCACTACCAACTACTCAGAAAAAAGGTAAGTATTCGTCAAAAACAAGCAAAAGGACTAGATATATATTATATATTTTTTTTTAGATATTTATTCTTCAAATTCACGACACATGTACAACCTTAATGTGTCATTGTTAGTACTAAAATAATCTATCCATGTGATGTAACTTAGAAGAATTACCCAAAAATTAAATTGCTTGCTTTATATATTTTGCAGGTCTTGGAAAACGAGTGATTGTTCAAATGTCTGACATAACGAAACAGCAAGAAATTTTAAAAAAGAGAAAGCTTGAACTAGAAGTGAGAAAATTAGAGATAGATATCTGGGAGAGAGAAAAAAATCTGGGCATCAAACATGGTTATCTTACTAAACACATAGAATCCGCAACGGATCAATCCAAGTGCTGGGTCAACAAGTTGTACTTATAGAAAACCAAAGTTATGGGATCAATGATGAAGGAGAACTAATCATGTTACAAAACCAAAATGAAAATGATTCTGGTGCCAAGTAACTTTCAATTTAAAAAAAAATCATTAAACAAACTATTTGATTTTGTTGTATTTTTATTTAAACACAAGTGTTACAAACAATGATTAAAAATTTCCTGCAACGGTAACTTTTCAGTTTATTTTGATTACAGTACTGTAATATAAATTAATTTTAATTTGCTGAATAAATGTTAATATATGACTTAGTTGTTTGTTTAATCACCTTAAATAATATATCTTATTCAACTCAAACCAAAAGTTAAGAAGTACCGAAGAAGAAGTCAGCTTAGACATATTCCATGCTAATGGAATAATTTCATTGATCAATTATTTTGGAAGTGGTTGTACAAGAAATTGAGCTTGTCTTGTCCTAAAGGGTCATTAACAACATGTACAACATCATTAACATGTCCTGCCATGTCCTCCTCATTATCGTTAAGATCAATCACTATATCATCATCTCTTGATATGTTGCAAAGTGCAGTACAACACTTAATAACTTTGCAAACAAAAACTGGCTCAAGTCTTAGGTAATTAAGACAAGGGAACTTCTCTTTCATTACACCAATAGCACATTCTGTAGTGCGCCGTGTTTGCTTGTAAGCCCTTGCGAACCGCCGTTGTTCTTGTCTATTTACATCATTAACAATGGGTGGGATTAACCATGATTTTAAGGGATATATGGAATCGCCTAAAAAGATACCTCCTGGATATGGTCTCCAACCGGTCTCCATTCTCTGACACAAGCCACTGTTACGCAGCACACGTGAATCACTTGCACTCCCAGGCCAATCTGCATACACATAATAGAACTGGTTTCCGTGTCGGTCTACAAAGGCAGGCTCAAAATCAGGAGGGGCATCCATTTTAATAAGTGTTCCATCAAGTGCTCCACATACTAAGGGCATGCCTGCTAGATTACTAAATTCATTGACAACTTCTCCCACATCATCAGGCCAAGTAACTACCTCATTTACAAGCGTTTCCACAACTGCGTCGACTACCTTGTGGACTACTCTGCTAACTGTTGCTTTAGAAACACCATGCATGTCACTGATACTATGAAACTGTGCCCCAGTCCCTAACCAATGCAGTGCTATTTGTAACTGTTGATGAGGCAATAGGGCTTGATTACGTCAGGTTGGGTGTTCCAATCTAGCACCTATGTGCTCTAACAAGTAAGTAAATTGTTGAAAAGATAACCTAAAACGTTCATTGAACTCGTATGTTTCCTGCATCTCATTGTAAGAAATCCTATGTTTAAAAGATCTTGGTCTACGAAAAACAAAGTTGTCTTCATCACTGGAACTGCTTTCTTCATCCATTCGAAAGTTTTCTAGTCATAAGTTTATGCAATTTAAACTATTTAAAGAAAACCTTATTCCTGTAAAAATTTTATGATGGTTTAAACAATGATAGAATTTTAACTAATTTACAGGGCCTTTATTACAGGCTACCATGCTTTATGAAACAAAATATTGCATAAGTCTTGTAATATGTACCAGTAATACAGGAAAAATACCTGTAAAGAGTTTTACAACTGTAAAACTTTATGAAACACATTCCTGTAAATTGAACCAATATTACAGAAAAAATACCTGTAATACAGGGCCTGTAAGTTTTATGAAACAGGCCCCTCTGGTATTTATACTACTATTGCCAAGGGTCCTCTTATAGCTGGCGGTTAATTCGAATTCTAGAATACTACGGGCTGTCACGATTTCAGTTGGCAATACTGAAATTGGCGAGAAAAATTGACGATTTTGTAGAATACAAATCTCGAGAACGAAAGTTTTGTTTGTAGAAATATTTATACCTATAATAGCTTATACATTGGAATAGGACATATCCTTTTTTGTACTAAATCTAAGCAGTAATAATAGTACGGAGAGCTGACGACCAAAATTTTTGTGTCATCGTAATATGGCCAAAACCTTATACAATCACTAGATATGATTATCCTGAACACGAAAAGGCCAAAATCAGAAATTTTCCGTGTAGCGTTTGACCTGTGCAAATTTTCGAAAACGTCAAACCGACGTGTATCATATCAATACGTCTGATTCTTAGAATGTAGTTGTATGATAGCTAAAACATGTCAATAACATGGTTTTCAGAAGTCAGTGGCGTAGCGTGTGCCTGGGAGAGGATTTAAAAAAATTGAAAATGATAGAAAAAAAAAACATCATAGCAATACGTCTGAAAATCGGTTAAACGGGTAAGTTAGGGTTAGTTGATGCGAAACATTCACTTTTCAGAAGAAACAATATGTCTGAAAATAGGTGGATATCATCAAATAAGTTGTCCAGATGTAGGAAAAATTGATATCAGACAAATTTAGTGTAGCACCTCGCTAATCAGACAACTTTTCGATACTCATCATTTTCGATACCCACCGATTTTTTTCAGGAATTTTTTTTTATGGAAAAAAAGGTAACTGTCAAATCTTTTTTGCGTTTTTTTGATCGTTTAACAAACTACAAGAAAAAAAAATATTTTTTATGCGTAAAAATGGTGCCCTATCTGCCGCTGCAGCTTGCTGCAGAAATGGATTAATTTTTATGCGATTGACTTCAAATGGTTTCAAATGGGCACCGTCTTTGCCCATAAAAAATGAATAAAAAATGCTTTTTTGCACTTGAATAAACAATTTTCAAAACGCAAAAAATATTTTCGACCGATTTTTTTTTTCGCCATAAAAAAAATCATGAAATATGGCAAAAAATTCAAGTTGAAGGGCTTCAATGAATTACACAAAAGAAAGTGTGATATAAAAAATATATTGTTTATGAAGAAATGCCGCCAGCGTATCGCCGCAAATTGAAAAAAAAATCGACAGGTTTCCGTGTATCAAGATACGCTGCAGCGTATCATATATGAAGTTACAAAATGTACACTTTTATTCAGTATCAGATGCATCATCGTCAATGTTGTCGTCTTCGAAATCACTCTCCAGATCATTGTCGTGATCGTCATCATTATGTTCGTCTAGAAAATTGTATAAAAATATCCAAGAAAAGCTCCAGTATAAAAGTTGTATTAACTATACCTTTTGTGGATGTTGTCACTCAATTCCGGTAGTTGGTTACCGGAGAACCACAAAAAGTCCAGCCGTCCCTCGTTTTCGAACCATCCAAAATCCGTCGGGTGAGTTCGGTTGGATTTTTTGTACGAGCGTTGCTCCAAATTTGGCATAGGTATTGGTTTTGCATGGCGGTAGGTTGCAGCCATTCTAATTCGACAAGTCCAGATCGAGTCTCGCAAAAGAATGATCATTTTTCATTTGGTACGTTTTTATAAAGATGGCCAATCGAGCCAAATCAACGTCGTTAATTTTCTTCTCGTTGTATGTAAATTCTTCCATGACGTTGAAAATTTCGTCGGTATCAACAGAATATTTGCCTAAGTCAGCGAAAGCCTGTTGGTAGCGGATCGAATTTTGTAGCATTTTAAGCGGTCTTTTTTTTCCCTTTCGATAAAACGCTGGATTTAAATCGCAGCCGGTCAGCACGTGGAAAGCGGTCAACGATTTCGTCACGGATGATCCCAACGCATTATACAAGCGCGAAATATCGACGGAACGGCGGGAATTTCCAACGCCAATATCCATCGAAATCTTGACGGAACTTTTAACGTATTCCATGTTTCCGAGCATAATGATAAAAATATCGGTATCCGAACATCGGATGGAGACTTGACCGTTTTCTATTCGGCAAACATGATAAATTATTTTCGTATCTGCCTCCTCATGTCCCAGGAAAGTTAGTTCTTCATCAATGCTTTGGATAACAGAACCATCAACAACCGAATACCTATAGCTCATATCGTGATTGATATAGATTGTTTTATTGCCAATGATATACGCCATGTCCTGTTGTGACCAATGATTGATGAAAAATGTGACCAAAGCTTCTTTGAAATTGATGTTTTTCAGTTCCTTCAAAAAAATTCGACCATATTGCGATGATATATGTCGGGTAAAATTTTTGACATTTTTGAAAATGCCAGCAAGCCATATGCTACGAGAAAAATTTCTGAAAACAAGCATTTTCGTCATAAAATTACAAAATCTATATACATTTTTAATATCAGACATATTACGATAATGCCGTCTGCCTTTTTTTGACACAGCAGAAATGACCTCCCACGGAGCGACGACACTTCTGGCCGTTGCCATGTACCTAGCCGGGTTCAGGATTACGATGATACATGGTTTTGGTCGCTGGCTCTTGGACTATAAAGAAGATATCAATCATTTAGGTGCGTTTTTGACAGTTTTGACAATTTGTGATCACCAATTTTAACGTGAAGAGGAGATGTCCTAAATGAGGTATCCAGAATTAATTTCTCGAAATATTAAATCTCAAAAATTTATATTTCACGAGATTTGTATTCTAGAAAAAATAAACTTATGCAACTTGCGGTACACAAGTTCAGGCATTTTCCGCGTGAAAAGTGGCGCTTTTTGGTTAGCATTTTTAATAATTTATACAACCAAGTATCGAATGAAATTTATCAGAAAATGAGCTGTCATTAGTCACCTGACTGATTTGTTAGGTTATAGAATCATGTCGTTTATTTTGTAACATATTTTAAACAAAACAAATTAGAATTAACTAAAACCAGTTCTTCAGTTTCAAGTTTTTTTATTAAGTTCAATTATGCAGATTAAAACAAACATGGTCAAAATACGTAAACCCCAGAAAAAGTGTCTGGCTTTTTGTAATTGTTTTTTACTATATGTAATTAAGATGCTGTTAAAATTTCAGCGTGAATAAATCACGTCATTTCGTGGTTTTAAAAAAATAACTTTGGGGTGTTTTTGTTCAATGTTAACCCCCTCAAAAGTGTCTGCCTTATTTATTTCTATGGTCTTTAAATTACATTAACTTTCAATTAGTGTTTGTTGGCTTCAAACACTTTTTTTTGGTCATATTTTTTCTTATGCGCAGTACCTGGTGTCAACAGGTAGGTCATATGTCCACCTGCTCATCTATCTAGTAGATAATATTATAGAAAATTTCAAGGTGCATCAAACACTTCATGAAACGTGCGTTACTAGCTGTCCGGTTATAATTTTTACAATCTTTATAATTTGTGTATTATCACAATTGTTAAATTTATAATTTGATTTTTATATAATACCCAAAACAAAAAAAGCAAGTACACAAAAAAGTCATAAGACCTTTTATCGTATATAATAGAGAGACACATACATTTAAAAAAAATAACATTAATCAAAATCAAGGTATGTAATTTCTAAGAAAAATACAAGGGATCATAAGAAGGAATGAGATAAGAAATACGATAATGGTCCAGTAACTGAACATAATACCGGTAGAAGAAAAAACAGATGGTCAAGGTCAGATTACTTTCATAAAATGACTAGGAAAGAATCACAAAATAAATGTGTAAAGTTAAAATAAACAAGTGAAAAAGGGCAATATTTTTGACGTAATTTCGAGTTTTCGCAAATTTAAAGTTACGAAAATAAATGTCTATATACCTTATTTGATATAAGTAGCGGGAAAGTAAAAACAGGTCAACGATTAATATTATTTTTACGGTTTTTAACGATGTTGAATCGATTACCATTGTCCGTTAGTCTTTATATCTCACTGTTCTCGAGTTGCATCAGACTAATAGACGGACGTACAGACAAAACCTTTTATAAATGTTTTTTTTTCAAAAACTCTTAAAGTAAATATTAGCTCAAAAAAAATATATAATTTGAGATCTAAATTAATACAAGTTAAAAATTATTAACAATAAAAAAACAAAGACAAATACTATAATTAACATAAATAGCGGTAAAGTAGTTTATTGATCACAACCCAATTTTTTTAATGTCCTAAATAATTTTATGTGAGTGCAAATTTTAAGAGTAGCTAAAAAACATTAGCCATTATAGGGCACAATTGCTAGATTTGTTCAGTTCTCTTTCTCACGTTCTCCGTAATTACTTTTTGTCTCTAGTGACAAAAGAATTAATCGGCACTCTGGCTAATCGTTTTTGCATCATTTATTTATATATTTATTGTCGTCTAACATTTTAAAAGAGATTTAAAGATGTAATACGGAGTGTTATTAGAATATTAAAATAGATCAATAAATTTATTGTCCTAGAATGCAGAAAAATATAGAATCAAAGGAGATGTAAATTTTTGAAAATTAATAGTAAAACAGACGCACACCACTGCCAAGTTGAGACAGGTTAGTAAATATATTATTGTAATACTTTTTGCATTGTCAAGAGGTCTTTTGGCGCCTTAGTCCCGGTTTCGGATTGCCTCGGTTATAGCGTGAAAACCACTTGCACCGGGCAGCGCCGGTGATGGAGAAAAAATACTCCAGGGGTCGTTATGGCATCGTCAAAATTACTAGCGGCCGAAAAAAAAATTCGGAAACAAGGTATGTAACTAACTTTCAGTATTTCTTATTTATCGTCAGTGTCGGCGGTCGATCCCCTCTCTTGGCTGTACACGGTTTTACGGTGTTTCTGGTGAGGCCTCTCTGCCCAGTACACTGACTTGCGGTTACCTAAGCTCCAACTCGAACTGGAACTGCCACTAGAACAAACTAGATCGGCTTTGTCCGCGATATACCATAAGGTTAGCTGCGTATGCCAACACGTGCACGAGTGACTCCATCTTTCGGCGGGACTTACAACTGTTATGACTGACCAGATATTCGAAGGAAGGTTAATTTTACCATAATTTTAAGTTATTTGTAATCCAGTGCGCGATATAATTATTATATTTTATTTATCACGGTAATTAAGTAACTTCGTTATATAATATTCAATATACTTAGGTAAATGTACAGAATTTAGTGTAATAAGTACATATGATGAAGTTTTGGATTGTTAATTGACCTATTGCCAGTAAAAAACATTTACTTTTTTAAGCCGTGGTTTTAACATTGTCGCAATTTACAAATACAGCATTTTCGATATTTAAAGTATTGTTAGTTATTTTTATGTATATTATTTTTGTAATTTGTTAAAAAAATCGGTATTTAATTTAAATCACTATTTAGATTTTATCTATCTACTATTTTGTCCGGCAACAACGTTACTCAACTTATTTAAGGTACATTGACACATGCGCATTGTCTAGAACTAGTAAACTGGCTTGTATCAACACATGAAGACACTGTTGCCAGAATGGTACTATGGTACCACATGTAGTGTTATTGGTCATCAAAAAATACGATGATGCTCTTTTGATAAATGTGATACAAAAATTAGTTTTTCGGTACAATCGAAATCAAAATATCCATAAGGCTATGAAAAGAGAGAGAAATATGCTTTCAAAAATTTGTACTGGAAGTGTCACTCTCATTTTAGTTTCTTTATGATCTAGACGAAATAAATCACGCATCACATAGGCCTCTTGACCTTAATACTGAATGATGAGAAACTTCTCTGTTCCTCTCAATTTATTTGACTTTTGCTTCAATTCCGCGTATTCAGCTAACGAATTGAAAGTTGCTTAAGAGTAGTACGTTGAGGCAAAATTTAATACATTTTTTGATACTGGAAATTTTTCCCACCTGGCAACACTGTGTGAAGAGAGTCAGTTGACTGGAGCGAGTATACTCCGATGGTCTCCTACATGTTGCCGTGCGAGTAGTTATTCAAGATTGCACCAACTAAGAAAAGTTTAATTGTTTTCTGTATGTATCTGAATCTTCATCTGTGTTAGGACTTTTCCCCTACATATTGTCTGTCACTTTAGAGATTGATTAAATTATGATTTCAAGTCATTTGTTCACGATGTTCATAAATGTTTGGTTATTCGCGGTTGTTGGCATTTATTTTTCGTTAAACCATTATTTTTGTTTTCTCCTTGGAGATATTACTAGCTAAGAAATCAAGAAGCAATGGAATTATTTAACAATCCATCAATCAAGTTTGACGTTATATTTTTTATCTCGAGTTTTTATTTATATCTTGTTTCATTTTTAAAAATAAATATTTAATATTTGAAGCGTATTAATTAGAAAATATCCTCTATAATCTGAAACCTCCTTCAAAAAAATTGCCAAGGTATCTAGACAGTTTTTTTTGCTATCCACTCTCTTACCCATTTACGACGTTGTTTTTTTCTTGTTATTTTCCTTATTGAAATTACTAATCAATAGATTCGCTACACTATTAAGTACTTCTTTTGTTAAATGGACATAATTGTGAAACAATTATTGATATCAATTTTTTAAAGGACTATGATAACAAAATTGCATTAGGGAAGACAGTTGACTATCTTTTAATATATCACACATTTATCGCGCAAATTCTTTGACATTTTTTTGTATACAATGAAGGGGAAACATCGAACTCTGCCACGGATTAAGAAGGGGATTATTTATGGGTGAATTCTGCCACACATTACAGGTAGGTAAAAAATAATTATATCAAAAACAGGTATCTAATAATTGATCCTGAATAAGTCAATAACTTAAGTATTGTAATATTTTTGTATTTGGGTTCGTTCGAATTTAAACAAACCGTACACGACTAACAAACTAGATTATTTTAAATATCACACAAAAAATTCAGCTAGCTCTAGTCCGTCCTTTCGGATTATTTATATTCATTTTGCTTGATCCGCCAACTCTTGTGTTGATTGTTAAAAATTAACAAAAATGACCCTTGAAGTCCGTCCTAAAACAATCATAAAATATATCCCAACTGTTAAACATAATCAGAATTAACAAGAAAGATCAGAAAAAAATTGTTGAGTCATAAAAATAATTAGAATCAACAAAAAATGATCCTGAAGATTAAAAAATGATCAAAAAAAATTGTTGATTCTTAAAAATAATTAGAATTAACAAAAAATGATCCTGAAGATTCAAAAATGATTAGAATAATTCTTGAGTTGTAAAAATTAACAAAAAATAATTCTTGAAGTCCAAAAACGATAAGAAAATAATTATTGACTGTCAAAAATAATCAGAATTAACAAAAAATGATCCCGAAAATCCAGAATTGATCAGAAAATAATTGTTGACTCTTAAAAATAATTATAATTAGCAAAAAATGATCCTGAAGATTCAAAAAGTATCAGAATAATTCTGGACTGTTATAAATTAACAAAAAATGATCCTTGAAGTCCAAAAACGATCATTAAATAATTCCTGACTGTTAAAAATAATTAAAATTAACAAAAAATGATCAGAAAACAGTGTTCACTCTTAAAAATAATTAGAATTAACAAAAAATAATCCAGAAGATCCAAAAATGATCAGAGTAATTCTTGAGTGTTAAAAATTAACAGATATTGAACCTTGAAGTCCAAAAACGATCATAAAATTATTCTTGACTATTAAAAATAATCAGAATTAACAAAAACTGATCCCGAAGGGTCCAAAAATGATCATTAAACAATTGTTGACTCTTAAAAATAATTACATTGAACAAAAAATGATCCTTGAAGTCCAAAAAATCAGAATTAACAAAAAATCATCCTGAAGATTCCAAAATGATTAGAATTTTTCTTGAGTTGTAAAAATTAACAAAAAATGATCCTTTAGTACCAAAAATGGTCAGAAAATAATTATCGACTATTAAAATTAATCAAAATTAATAAAAAATGATCCCGAAAATCCTGAATTCATTAGAAAATAATTGTTGACTTTTAAAAATAATTAGAATAAACAAAAAATGATCCGGAAGATTCAAAAATGATCAGAATAATTCTTGAGTGTTAAAAATTAACAAAAATTGATACTTAAGTCCAAAAACGATCATAAAATAATTCTTGACTGTTAAAATAATCAGAATTAACAAAAAATGATCCCGAAGGTTCAAAAAATAATTAGAATTAACAAAAAATGATACTGAAAAAATAATCAGAATTATTTTTGATTGTTAAAAATTTACAAAAATTGATCCTTGAAGTCCAAAAACGATCATAAAAGAAATCCTAACTGTTAAAAATAATCATAATTAATAAAAAATGATCAGAAAAAAATTGTTGACTCTTATAAATAATTATGATTTATTTTACCAACACCATCCAGGTATTTTTAATTTCACAAATATTTTATTAGATTTTCAAAAAGAAATGTGTAAAATTGAACACCGCAAATAAATTTACCTACAAAGAAGGCAATGTTTAATTGAAAATAATATTAATATATATCATAATAAAGAAATATGTAGATGGGCATTGGTTAAGAACTTAGAATTTACGAATAATATATAAATAAAAAATTTACTGTTTAAAAATAATTTTTTCTTTGTTTTTCTTATTTTTTCCTACTTCAATATTTGGAATTTTATTATATATAAAAGGTACTACCGTAATTAGGATTATTAAGACAGGTAGTACTAATCCCCAACCCTTGTATAAATCCCATTATTCCTCGATTTTGAGGCAGAGTTATACTCCCCAATGAAGTGTAGAGTAATAGTCGGGCAAATGGGAATATATCAAATATTTATTGATAAAAAAATTAAAAAAAAAATAGTCACAGATGTCAGATCGAAGATGATCAATCCTATAAGAAGTATGACTTGGCAATTTGATATAATTAAATTAATCTAGTGATATAAAAAAAAATGAAGATTTTTGTCAATTTTAAAATTTGATGATATAATTTTTTGAATTGTCACGGGTAGAATTTTTATAAGAAATGTTGGAATATTTATTGATAAAAAAGATATATTTATGAATTGTTGATAAAAAAAAGAGCAAAAAAAATAATTTACACAACAAAGGTGAGCCAATATTATTTAAAGGTAGAGAAATATATACCAAGAGGTGAAAGAGGTAGAGAACAAATACCAATACAGAGTCAGATACAGAGGAGATAGAGGGTAAATTAGGAATTAATTACAGGAGGAGGCAGAAACAGAAAACACCCGAAGAAAGCGAAAAGGAATCCAGAATAATCTTTGAAAGTTGCATATTCTCGGATTCTATTGGTCTCCTCAGCTGCCTGGACTATTCAGCCTAACGCCATTTGTTTGATGACATTTGACTTATTACGTTTTGTCTTTCCCAGGGATTCTATAAGTAAAGGTGTTGCCAAGTCTATTAAAAAAACTAAAAAATGCATTTTTAAGTAAAATATTTATAGAATAGAAAGTTAGGTAACAATCAATTATATTATGAAGTGCAATAACCCCAACTCACACATTTAGTGAGCGATGTTTATAATATTTCCGTCTAGACCAAGCTGACTTTGCAAGATAAGCGTTTCGATAATCGCCGCAAAGAAATAAATTAATTAAATCAGAATGATTTTAGGTTTATACTTGTTAACAACTATTATTAAGTTATTTTCCCAAGTGAAAAACTTAAAGGACCTATAATATACAGGGTGCGAAAAATAGCTTGTCATACATTGTAAATAATTTGTAAAATGTTATTTTAAATGGAACACAGTGTATATTATCGTTCTATAATGAGCATCAACAAAGGCTAAAAGTTCACCAGTTTTTCTTAAAAAAAAGCTTTATATAACCCTATTTACAATGAACGCTTTTTTACCGCGAAATCCATTGGATCAAAATGAATTTTTGCAATTACCGCTATTTATACATAAGATTAAGATATGCATGAAAAAAATTCAAGCCTTGTAAAAAGATCTAGTTCTAAATCTCTTCTCAATGATATATTATTTTTATCTAAGGAAAAATATTCCACCAAAAAAAAAGGAAGTCAATTAAAATTTATTTGAGGTAGTAAAACTCTAAATCTAGTACCCAATATACAAGGTGTCCATCTATAAATTGACACATTTTAACAACTTATAACTCGAGAACGGAAAAAGATATCGACATGCGGTTTTCACTAAACTTCCTAAATTTACTTCTAGTTTCTGTTGACATTGTTGCCGCATGTAGTTTTTTTCTGGAAATTGACGAAAAAAAAAATTAAGGTTTTTGAACCAAAATTGGGATCTTAGATTAAATAGGACACCCTGTAATTCTTAAAACCTTTGAAAAGACCATTTCTTCTTCTATCCAAAAATGTATACATTGTTGGCATTCACCCACGTTTTTAGGGAATAATTTACTTTTTCATGAAACCACTTCCAAATATAAAGGACTAAAACTATAGAATGAGACAAGGTATTGAAAACAGGTTTTACTGAAATTCTTAAAAATGTTTTAATTTGTATCTAACGTGGTTGCCAAGTCTCAAACGTCTGAAAGTTTCTTTAAAAATTTAATTTTTCAAATTCATATTGAGGGCTTCTTGCGAACAAAACTCCTATTTCTAATAATTATTTGCAAACCTTCATCCATAAATTATCATTTAAAGGATTATCGTAAGTATTTTCAGTACACATTTTCTATTTAATGTTCTCATTTTTGTAAATTGACTTACCCAGCTGAGCATAGAATATGAATGGCTTAATAAATGATATTAATTTATCAAGGGTGCTGTGTAACGCAAATCGAGTTGACAGAAGTGTCAGATTTTCAATAATTTTAGTGCAAGAGAAAGCTGGTACTAAAAAAAATGTTTACCAAAACCGAAAAAGCCCGGTGCGTTTTAGTGTTTAATGAAAGTAAATCAATTACGCATACACAAAGAAAATTTAGAAACATTTTTGAAAAAAATCCGCCTACTAGAAATTCTATTATAAGCTGGGTAAGTCAGTTTACAGAAACAGGAACATTGGAGAGAAAAGAAAGACACATTCAAAACGCTCAAGATATTCTTTTAAATGATGTTTTACAGTTAAGAGAGATTTTAGAAAGAAACAATAATAAAATATGTATTAGAAAAATCGCTCAACCCTTACATATGTCAAAGAGTAAGGTGCATAAGCTTTTAAAGATAATCAAGTTTAAAGCATATAAGATTCAGACTTTCCAAAAAATTGAGAATCATGCAATCGAAAAGAGATTGTTTATGTGTGAGACGTTATTAGATTTGTTTAGAAATCAACCAAACGTAAATTTAATAATGTCCGATGAAGCAACATTTCACTTAAATGGCCGCGTAAACAAACATAACTGTAGGATTTGGGGTGATGAAAATCTTAGAGCATTCAACGAGTTTGAAAGAGATTCCCCCAAGGTAAATGTGTGGTGTGGTGTCTCCAAAACAAAAATTTATGAACCATTTTTTTTCCAAGAACAAACAGTAAATGGGAACAATTATACGGATATGCTAGAACTCTTTTTCTATCCTCAACTACAACAAGAAGATATACTAAACGATGTATATTTCCAGTAAGATGGTGCTCCACCGCATTACTCTTTAATAGCGAGGAATTCTTTGAATATAACCTTTGGAGACAAGTGGATAGGTCGAGCTGGTCCTATTGAATGGGCTCCCTATTCTCCAGACTTGACTGTACCGGATTTTTTTGTATGGGGGTACATTAAGGACAGATGCTACGATCCAACACCTTCAAATTTAGCAGAACTGAGGAATGACATAATCAATGTGTTTAATGTAATTACTCCAGAAATGCTCCAAAATGGAGGTCATATTCAACAAATACTTTATTAATGTATGTTTTGTTTTTTATTTTTAAGTAAAACCTGTTTTCAATACCTTGTCTCATTCTATAGTTTTAAGTTGTTAGAATGTGGTCCTTTAGATTTGGAAGTGGTTTCATGAAAAAGTAAATTATTCCCTAAAAACGTGGGTGAATGCCAACAATGTATACATTTTTGGATAGAAGAAGAAATGGTCTTTTCAAAGGTTTTAAGAATTACAGGGTGTCCTAAGATCACAATTTTGGTTCAAAAACCTTAATTTTTTTTTCGTCAATTTCCAGAAAAAAATTACATGCGGCAATAATGTCAACAGAAACTAGAAGTAAATTTAGGAAGTTTAGTGAAAACCGCATATCGATATCTTTTTCCGTTCTCGAGTTATAAGTTGTTAAAATGTGTCAATTTATAGATGGACACCTTGTATTATAAAATAATTGTTAAATATCCGTTGTTACATTAAAAGGGGGAGAACGGCGACTAGTTTCGGCAAAATCAAATTGTATTTTTTTTATAATTTTTAAAGTTTTCTGTATAGTGAACCCAGCCACCGGATTGAGAATCTTTGATAAGGCATCTGGAATCCCTGGAGGTCCATTATATTTAAGAAGTCCACAGTAAAATCAGTAAAATTATTATAATGTATTAAACTCTAAGAATAATGCAGTCAAAAAAATATAAAAATATCTCAAAATTCAAAAAATTTCATGGCGCACTATTAAAAAAATCTTATGCGAAACGTGGTTTATGTTAAAAACAAGTGACAAATGTTTTGCAACTTACACTTACTACTGAACTCCTTTTGGAATCCTTATCGGTGGATTTCTGTTGCAAATGCCGACTCAAAGCGAACATTTCAGCCAAGCGCGATCTCGTTTTAGATGGCGGCGGATTAATTGGTGCAACTTGCTGAGGGTTTCGTTTCCTCATAGGAAATACAAGGTGTTCAATATCGGGAGTGTATCTGAAACAAAAAAGAATACAAATACTAAATCATCGATAAAGTTTAGAAACAAAACCACCACATTTGCTCAGCTGTTTTTGTTTTTATACAACGTTAAATGTTAGGTCCGTGAAGTTAGGCCCCCAAGTGTCAATTTTTTTTTTGAAAATTTCCCGTTTGTTAGTACTTCGTTAGTGCTTTAATTATTTTCGTTAGCGCTTTTTACATTTTCTTTATATTAAGGATTTTTTTTTCAAGCTCAGCCCTGACAATCTTCCAAAATGGACGAAATTTGGTACTTTCATTTAGTGCTTCATTAGTGCTTCTTAGTGCTTTAAACAGTTTCGAAAGTGCTTATCTATTTTTTTAGTTATTCCAGATTTTAACTTCAATGTCAACCCCAAAACATTTTTCTATTGACTCAATTTTGGTATCATTTTTTAGTGCATCGTTAGTGCTTCTTGGTGCTTCAAATAGTTTCGAAAGTGCTTGTCTTGGTATTTTAAATTTTAACTTCAATGTCAACCCCAAAACATTTTTTTTTCTATTGACTCAATTTTGCTGTCAGTTTTTAGTGCTTTGTTAGTGCTTCTTAGTACTTTAAAAAGTTGCAATCACGATTCTTTAACTTTTACTTTTCAAGGTCAACCCTCAAATCATATGTGATTGACTTATATCTAGAGTCGTTTTTTGAGGCATCGTTAGTGCTTTAGATAGTTTTCTTAATATTTTTTCCGGTTTTTTTCCGGAGAGCAAACTAACAATAAAATATACGTTATGTTAATTTATAGTTGGCCATTTGTGTTAGCATTGTGATTATATATAATAGTTATAAAAGTGCATTGTTTTTCCAAGGTAAGTTTCATACACTTGAGAAATAATCTACTTTGCGAATGAAAATTGATGTGAAAAAGCATACTTTGAATAGTGATAGTAGAAAAAATATTTTATTTTTTAGTAGATGTCCCGTAAAGTCAATTATGACCATAAAGTACTTACTTCGACGTTATTGCAATTTAAACATGAAGTATTAAAAATTTTTAATAAAACGAGTGCACGACCTTGAAATTAAATTTCGTAGCTTGTCAGGGCTGACCTTGAAATTAAAAAATCTTTCAATATGCAGAAAACGGAAAAATCACTAACGAAAATAGTTAAAACACTAAGAAGCACTAACGAAGCACTAAAAACTGATACCAAAATTAAGTCAATGGAAAAATGTTTTGGGGTTGACGTTGAAGTTAAAATCTTAAATATCTAAAAAGCACTTTCGAAATTATTTGAAGCACTAAGAAGCACTAACGAAGCACTAAAAACTGATACCAAAATTAAGTCAATGGGAAAATGTTTTGGGGTTGACGTTGAAGTTAAAATCTTAAATATCTAAAAAGCACTTTCGAAATTATTTGAAGCACTAAGAAGCACTAACGAAGCACTAAAAACTGATACCAAAATTAAGTCAATGGGAAAATGTTTTGGGGTTGACGTTGAAGTTATAATCTAAAATATCTAAAAAAAGAGACAAGCGCTTTCGAAAATATTTAAAGCACCAAGAAGCACTCACGAAGCACTAAATGAAAGTACCAAATTTCGTCCATTTTGGTAGATTGTTAGGGTTGACCTTGAAATTCAAAAATCCTTTATATAAAGAAAACGGAAAAAGCACTAACGAAAATAGTTAAAGCACTAAGAAGCACTAACGAAGCACTAACAAACCTGAAATTTCCAGAAAAAAAATTGACACTTTGAGGGCTAACTTCACGGACCTTTAAATGTTCTGTATATTTATTAACTATACTTTGTCGAATATTTCTTTTTTCTTAAAATAACAGACTTCAGGTCGACTTGTAATTTTGTGTTAAAATATTTAGTGTGGCTAATCTGTTTGGATGTGTCTACTCGGCCATTACCAAGTTTAAAAAGTAGTGAATTATTTGAACATAATATGCATAACAAATATAAATTACAGGGAATATAATTTAGCATATTCTAATCTTATACTAAAAATTTCTTATTCTGGAAAAGGCATAAAAACTGTTGAAATTTTATAATATCTATATCCTTTATTCCGACTTAAAATAGTATCAATAGACACTACCATTTTTGGCGGATTATTGAAAAAATTTGTTTAGATTTACTGATTTTTTTACCAACTTCGGCCAGGGACTGTCAAAAAGTTAAAAGAAATATTGGATGGACTATAGACATTGTGCGTCATTTTTAGTTCATTTTGTAAACATACAGGGTGATTATTAGTTCGATAAAGTTCAGTATCTCCTATATCCTATGAAAATCTTAATGTGTTCAACGCCCTGTATAGTTGAAACGAATTAAAAGCAAGGAAAAAGTTGAGCACTTACGAAATACGCCCATTTACCTTAATGGGAATAATAAAAATGCTAATTGTCTAATAATTTTATGTAAATCAAATAAATTGTTGTATTTCGCCCTTATTGATCTTTCATTTAATAATTGACCCCTTGCCATTAATTTCCCATTGATCCTCGCTTTTAATCGATTTGTTTTTCCTTGTTAGTTACCTTAGATTAGAAACTTACCTTTAATTAGAAACTCACTTTTCGTTGGTAAACAACACCTTGAGGCCCTAAATTAGTTTTTCTAATGTCATTTTTATTCGTCTTTTTTTAGTTTATACTTCTTCGCTTTTCTTATTTCCCGGTCGTTCTCAATTTTATTATTCTATTCTTAGTTTCCTAACATAGCAATTTTGATATATTAACATTTTTGTATACATTTAAACAGTACCTTAACATTGGGTAAGTTGTCCATAAGGAAGATGATTTAAATATTTGGCGTTGGATTTCAAAATATGCTAGTAACACATTTTCTGAGATGTAATTATATTTTTTCTCATATAGATGTCGAGATTTGTCTGGAATTGAATTAGTTATACTATTTTCCGCAATTTTTCGAATTTGCATTAGAGTACACGACATTTCATCACTCATTTTTGAAAAGTTTTTACAAACTTTAAACTACAATAAATGAAATAATGAAAACTCAAACTTGAAATGACTGTCAAGTATAAATGTCAAATCTATGATGTCTAAAAACATCTTAGTCAAATCATTGTTACCAACTATTACAAAATTAAGGAACTAAGTTACTATTAAAGTTACGAAATTATGTCAAATTTATAATAAATATAGGCAAAAATTTCGAAAAATAGCATGAAGAACTCGTTTCTTAAGCGGTTTATTGTATTCGTTCATTATAATTTCGAACTCATACAATAAACATCGTCTTATGAAACTCGTTCATTAATATACTATTATTGCATTCTCCCATAAAGGAAGGATAAGGTTAGAGAGAGCATGAAAGAGACAGACTTATGAGTATTTAATATAAAGCCGATGTTCACAACGTCTCGACTCAAAAAACACCTTTTGTTTTGATTAGGACTCATAAGAATGCATAAGCGTCGTTGGTTCAGTAAGTATAAATGTCAAATCATTGTTACCAACTATTACAAAATTAAGGAACCAAGTTACTATTAAAGTTACGAAATACTGTTAAATATATAATAAAAACGGGCAAGAATTTTGAAAAATAGTGTGAAGAACTCGGTTCATAAACCATTTATTGTATTCGTTCGTTATAATTTCGAACTCATAGAATAAACATCGTCTTATGAAACTCGTTCATTAATATACTATTATTGCATTCTCCCATAAATAAAGGATAAGGTTAGAGAGAACATGAAAGAGACAAACTTATGAGTATTAAATGTAAAGCCGATGTTCACAACATCTCGACTCGAAAAACACCTTTTGTTGATTCAGGGGCGTTGTAATAGTTCGAAATTGAAATGTAAAAACCATATTTTAATTTTTGTTCATCATTTTTTTTAATTCGTTATTAAACTTTCAGTGACAATGAATTTTTATAACAGTTCGTTGATATTTTCTTAAAAAAATGGTAAAAAGCGAATATATTATATAGATTAAATTTGTCAACAGCGCTTTCAGAGGTTCATTATGAGTCCTAATGTAAATATTTCGGGTTTATGTTGGATATCTCTACATTCTCCCAATATCCAGAAAAATAATTAGTGTCAGTTTTGACCAATATTTCATAGCCTACTCACAAATGTTTAAAATTTAGATTTCTAATTGGTATTTTTATTATAAAAAATTGAATATCTCAAAAACTATTAAATTTTATTATAAAATACAGTGAAACTATACTTTATTTTGTTGATAATAAATAATTAATGTGATGAAGCTCAAATTATATTATGGGTTCGTTCCACGAATAGAATTTGAAATATATCAGAAGTAGAATATACAATAAAAAAAATTTTGGACGCCAGACAAATTGATTTTTTTATGTAATTAGAAACAATTGACACAAAAACTGATATATTTTAAAATCCGTCCTTCCTTTTTTTTCGGGTTAAGGAAATTAAACTAACTGCCCAGAGAAAAAAACTTCTTGGCCCAGGTAAAACTAACTGTCCAGAGGAAAAACTTTCCAGAGGGAAAAACTGTCCAGAGGAAAAGACGAGGGGGACAAAAAAAGGAAATCTTCGGTAAGCGACACGAACGATATAAAATAAATTATTCTGACTGAGTAGGCAAAGAGAAGACCATTAATAACATGAGAAAGACATTTTATAGGAATACCAAGAGAAGAGAGGGACATGACGCGAAGAAATAAGAAGGGGATATCAAGCAAGTATGAAACTAAAATATATTTAGTAGAGGAATAATAAAAATACAAGGTGGCACAAAAAACGTAACAACAGGGTGATCTATTAAAAAAAATAAATAATGTATTTACGTTTTACCCCACCCTGTAAACTATTTAATGGATAATGACAAAATCGATCATTTTTATTTTAAAATTGATCAAAAACCTGTAATTACTATAAAAGATTTTGAACTATACAATACATCGAACATATAACGATTTTCATATTCAAATGGTCCTAACTTTTTAAATACCCTGTATAACCCAATATAACTCGGTATAGTTGCAATGGAAAAACAAAAAGGAATTCGAATTTGAAATAAGAAAAAACTTAACTTTGATCTAGCACTGCGTTATGAAACACCCTGTACATTTGCTATTAATTTTAAAATATGAAGCTTAAAAACTAGCTACAAGTTCCCTAATTTTGATATTGATATCTCAGGGGACTTTATCGCATAAATGAATCACCCTGTGTACAATATTTATTCAAAGTTGAAATATTTTTTTAAATCGGATCAATATAAATTTTCATGATACTCACTAATCTATAAATTCTCTTTTATTATATTCAGCTAATGCCACTCCTGTATAAAATCATATACACAATATTATTTTTCAAAATTTTGATTTTCAATAGGTTAATCCGTTGTTCAAAATTAATATTTATTTTATAATTTATATATTACATATTTATTTATAATAAAATACGAACCGTTAGAATCAATATACAGAAGTGAAAAAATATTGTATTTTACCCCCGTATCAATTGAGATTTTCTTTGTGCGATGTCCAACAATTTAATAAAGTTTTTGGAGAAACATAATAAAATCACAAAAAGTTATAAGGATTTATTGATTTTCGTCCAATAAAAGTTTTTGTATATTTTTTTATCCTATATCCAAAGAAAAAGTATTTATTTTATATTATAACGTCAAAGTCAAGCTTCAGAAAAAGTATACGCAATCCACTTCCAATCGAATAAACTCTTCAACTCAACCTTAACACAAATAATGATATACTGTTAGTAGAGTTATGTACCTATAAAAATATAGAAAATGGCAATTTGTAGATATGAAAATGACAAGTTTTTTTATTTTAATAGATCACAACAAATTTATTCACTTGTACATGTTTACTACAATATAATAAATCGATAATGAATCAAGAATCGAGAATGAATAACGAATCAAGAATGACCCCTTTAAAAGAGAGAACAACCTATATATGCAAATCCAACCATAAACATTTCCTGGCCTGAGCAACGGCCGGCATTCAACCTTTTAAACAATTTAATGAATATTTAACTTACCCAGGATCCATCCTGACGAAGTCCTGGACACTGAGCTTGGGTCCCGATCTGGAAGGCTGTTTCGTCAGAGTTGGTTTCCTCTTAACGTTGAAAGGTTTGTGCGGATTTGAAGATTCAGCAAACATGAGCAACCTATCTCTTAACTGCATTTCGTCGCGATTCATTTTCCAATGAACCTTTTTTCTTAGAGTTTAACAGACCCGTTTGGTCCTGCTTCTCTTAACATCTGTAAAGAAATACCTAGGTAAAAATAACAGTTATATAAAGGTTTAAGATATTATAATCAGATCGAAATCATTAGAGAATCAATCAATTTGTAAGTTTGCAGGGTAATGAGCTAAATGATAAAAGTAATAATTATAACTTAAAATTATGGGAAAAGCAACGTTTCTTCGAATTATGCTCAGTCGTAAACCCCCCCCCCCCCCCCCCGAGAGATGGAGTCACTCATGTACTTGTTTCGCATACGCAGACGACCTTATGGTATATCACAGCCGGAGTCGATCTAGGCAATTACAGTGGCAGTCCAGAGACTGAGTTACAGTGGGAGTCCTTCGACTTTTAGACATACGTCAAGGCAATTTCAATTGTACCGGAGTCCAAAACCGTCAATCCGACCGTCAACTCCAGCCTATAAGACGTACCTTTACCGTCCGCCTCCGACCCACAGAAAGAACCGTATTACACATTTTTCTCCGGATTCCGTAATTTCGTTTGTTGAATAAATAATCATTTTTACTTTTTTTTTCGATTTTATTTAATTTGGAGTTTGACTCAGGAGCAAAAATACTCAAGTGGGGCAAGTAAAGCCCACCTCTCTGATTGCTAAGTGTCTTCTCGATGCCATGAGATTCCTGGAGTATTTTTTCTCCAGTTAAGTTGCCCGTGCAAGTGGTCGTCACGTTATAAACGAAAGGTGGCGCCTGAGGAAATCCGACACCTGGACTAAGGCGCTTGATACTGAATAATACCAATAAGAATATTGATTAAAAAATTGAAAAACAACACCAACCGCGCCACTTATATCATGAATATAAAGATATAAAAGAAATGCAATAGCATCAGGATTAAAAAGATATTGGGAGATAAATTGAAGATATATTTACAAATATCTAAAAACAAGTTCTGGAAGATACATGGAAATAATATTATTGGATAGTAACGAAAATAGGTTAAAAAGTATTAAATCACTCAAAAAAAAGAAGAAATATCATAGAAAAGGAGCCGGGAAGCTGTATTAACAATTTAAGAGGAAAAGGATAATATACAGAGCAGGACAAAAAAGCAGTGCGGTTGTGTTGTTAAGGATAAGAAATAATTTTAGATGAATGTATATACAGCAAATGGGTCAGCAAACGAAGCGTTTCTGGATATAACTCCAGAGTTATGTAAAGATGAGAAAAATAGGAAAATAAGTGTAAAATATTGAAAAATTAGAGAAAAAATGGGAAAAAATAAGAAAAAACTAAGAAAAAAAGTTAAGATACAGGAAAAAATAGAAAAAAATGGGAAAATATAGGAAAAAACAGAAAAAAAAATCGACTGATGTATTAAGGATAGAGAAATTCCAAGTCCGGCTCTAGTAAAAATTTATAAATTCGGTCGGCTAGAAAACAACTCCCTGTATGTTTGAATTTTTAAAATGTTTTGCTATAGTTAAAAAGAGCTTAAAAAATCAAATCCAACGATGTACTTTTAATTGTTGCTCAGACGAGTTTACTTGTCTTAAATTGCTGTCTTTTCGAATTTTTGTGGTTTTGATTAATTATATTTCCGTTTGAATAAGGTTATTTATCTTAACTAAATAATGAGTTTAAAAGTTACTACGTTTTTTATTTGACCCTTGGCATGTATTTAGACCACAGAAAATAATGTTGTCCTTTTTTTTTACCAATGGGCAATTTTGTAGGCGAAAAATACCGAAACTAAATTAAGACCTTCATAAACGGCATTATAGGCTGGTTGTGAGGGAATTTTTAAATGAAAACTTTTCGAATAAGTGGATAGGCAGAGGTAGTCCTACCGCCCTGTAGATTACTACGTTTGGGGATATCTCAAGGGACAGCAATGAAAAATAACCGGGCAATGAAAAATAACCGGGCTAGAATATGTATACAACAAAATGGAGGTCATTTCGAACAATTGTTATAATTTTTTTGCGATAATCATTTTTTTTACTTTGTCCCTTAATATTTTTTGCTGATTTAAACTATTATGTGGTAATTAGTTCGTATTTTTTTCTAATTTTTATTGTTTGAACGATTTACGAATTTTAGTATTCATAAATGTTGAAAGAACACTAGATTTATATATTTTCTTAGCGACATCGAAGGACCAAACTCTTTAGGTAGGAGTTAAACCAAAACAAAAACAGTATTTGAAAAAGGAATGTACTTTTTATTCCATTTATTCCAAGTACTAACATGAACAGAAAAATAATATACGGCACATTAATTTAAATTATGAAACCGAAATCAAATATAATTAATCATTTTACTCACTGTAAAAAACTATTTACATTTTTTCTTATTACGACAACTCAGAAACTTTTTGGGTGTGGTTAATTACGCACCATTTTAATTGTTTGCAGAAACTTTTTTACTCTATATTGAATGCGACTGCATCCGATTACAGTCGGTAAGCGAGTGCGGGATTATGATGCTCTGAATTTTAGCGGAGAGTAGGGTTGCAGGTTTTTTATTGGTAGGAGACATGATACGTGGTATCCAAATAGCCTTGAATTCAGAATCTTAGCGGGAAGAAATATATTTATATTTTTTGTCTCTTATAATGATGGGATAATATGAGAGAACGATAATATTGCTTGCATAGCAACGGTCGCTTATGTATTTTGTTTTTGTTAACGGTATATTTATTTTTACTTGTTTTTACTGGCTATTGATAAAAAAATATGAAAAAAACACAACTTACAGAGTGTTATAATGTTATAAAGATAAATCGAATGTGGTATTTTGTCTGAGTATGGACATATTTTTTGGTGATCTAAATAAGGGGCAATTATAAAACTTTTCTTCTTTATCGTTAATACATCAGTCGATTTATCAGGATAGAGTGAGTATATGTCCCAAATGTAAAAAATATATACAGGGTGGTTTAAAAGTTATGAAGCAGAATAAAAGGCCCTGTATCTCGGTTATAAAGAGCGACAAATCCGACATATGGGGGTTTTTAGAATCACCTTGGTGTCCCCTATGCACAGTTAAAATTTTTACGTTTCCCAATGAAACACCCTGTATAGAAAGAAGAAAGAGATATTTTTTTTATTTGTTCATTAAATTAGACATGTCGTTAATAGTTAGTTTATTAAAAACTGATCCTAGTATATTAATACAAATTTTCACTCCGATTGGATAAATATAGAGTTTTGGTTGTTCTATTATTCTTATCTGATAGAAATGGACACAAATCGTTTTTTCTTTGAAAAACATAAAGCCTCTTTCTTTTGTTAGATCATCCACTGTTTATATTTCATCATTCACTTCAAAGTTGATACATTATTCGAATTCTTTCTATTCCATGGAAGTATAAAAAGATTTCAATTCATAAGATAATAAGGAAAAAATATATCGGAATTCCAAATATTCCAAATATCTGACTGAGGCTTTTATAACAAATGAATTTAATTATAAAAAACGACCATCGTGAACATATAAATTTTTGTAACAAAAATGTTACATTAACAATAATTCATATACAGTTGCCTGCAGTGTAACATGATTACAAATATTATTTTATGAAATATACATATTCGTTTTGTTCATAATTAAATACGATTGTTTTAAATGGATTTAATAAGGGAATGTAAATGATTAAACAAGTTTTATAAAATCATATCGGTTACCTTTATTAAATATAATTATTAGTACTGAATTTTAAATATTAATACTGCTATTTAAAACGGTATCCAAAAATAATAAAATGGGACATAAACGCATTTTTAGGTCTATTTTAATTAAATCATTTTCTCTTAAAATTTGTTCTTGCAATTATTATTTCTGTATTTACTTATTTAATTAATAAATGGTTTCCTCAAAAAATTAAAACAGAAAAAGTTATTCCTATTTGGAAAAATAAAGCCCGTAAAGTGATTAGTAATTATCGACCTGTTACACAAAGTTCTAGGAATAATGCTGCTAGCTTGTTAGCGTAAATATAAAAATTTAATAAGCAGATTATATAGTATCTAAAGAGTTTTTTTTATCTGCTCTACTACAACAGAAACCAAACTCAAAGTTCTAGAGGAGCCCAATCATTGACTGTACCAAACTTGGAAACTTGGAACAATATTGGCCGCCTACAGATGGATAGGAAGCTGATAGAGAACATCTTCTTATGGTCTTCACCGATTTGTGAAAAATTTACAACAAAGTACTTACTTTACTAATACCGAACAATCATAGCAAGTTCAAAGGTTTTGAAAATAAATTTTTGTAAACACACATTAAATAATTTTACACAAAACGGTAGAAAGTGCGTAACTGGATTAAAATAAATTTCAAGTCTGTAAAATTAATACACAATTGCTAATATTTAAAAAAAAATCGGCTGTGTCACCCCAGAACTTTCCCGGCCGAAAATTTTCATACAATAGTTGTAGGGAATTTTATGTTAACAACTTTGCACTGAAACATTTTGCACTAAAGAGCATAATTTTTCTCCAATTAAAAAAATTGAAAATCCTAAATATGTATTTTTCTCGCCATCTAGCGGCGAAACTATGAGGAATTCGATAAAAAGTTGAACGTAAAAGTTAAAGAAAATTTGATGCTTTACAACTTTTTACAAGCAAATTTTACACTAAAATGCATTGTTTGTCCTCAAAATCAAGAAAAACTAGAGAAAACCTACATGCAGATTTTTTACGCGCCCTCTAGTGGCGCAACTATTGGAAATTCTAGAATGAGTTTAAGACAAGAGTTGTAGGGAATTTTATGCTCTAAAACTTTGTACTACAACATTTTGCACTAAAGTGTATTGTTTGTCCTTAAAATTTAAAAAAAGTAAAAAATATTACATGTGTACCAATGTCGGTCTTGAGGACCCTCTACTGTACCAATTTAAACCAAAATCTAATGGTCGCATTTTAGGCACACACCGACCCTCCATACTAAATTTCAGCTTGATTGGTCAAACGGTTCGGCAGTTACCGTGGAAGACTACACACAGACACACAGACAGACCATCCGCTGGAAATGGTTTCAATCTTCTTGGGGGATCTCAAAATGGATATTTCCATCGATATCTCAATTTTTTTTGCTCGTTCACCTTACTTTCCCTTTGATGGGTCCGGGAAAGTAAAAAGAGTGAAAATAGGCAAAAATCAAAAATAGCATAAAAATTTTAATACAATTTGTAAAAATTTGTAAAGGGGCAAAAAATGCAAAAAAAAAGCAAAAAAGGTAATTAAAGGAAAAAAGGAAAAATAAAGAAGGAAAAAAGACTTAATAAAAGAAAAAATGGGCAAAAAAAGTAAGAAAGAGTAAAAAAATCAACAAAAAGTTCAAAAAAAAAAGACAAGTAAAGGGAAAAAAGCAAAAAACGCCAAAAAATTATAAAAAAAGTTAAAAAAGACAAAATAAAGGCAAAACAAAGGCAAGAAAAGGCAAAAAAAGTTTAAAAAGGGCAAAAAATGTAAAAAAAAATTAAAAAATTAAAAAAAAAAGACAAAACAGAGGTAAAAAATGGCAAAAAAGTTCAAGAAAGATTAAAGGAGTATAAAATAATTTTAAAAGTTTTCAAAAAAGTCACAATAAAGGCAAAAATGTTCAAACAAGACTAAAAATGTCAAAAAAATTTTAAAGCAAAAAAGGGCAAAAAAGTGGTAAAAAGGCCAAAAGGGGTATAAAAAGCAAAAATAAAAACAAAATCGAGGCAAATAAATGCAAAAAGGCCAAAAAAGGCATAAAAAAAGTATAAAAAGGCTAAAAGAAGAAAAAGGTAAAAAAAGCAAAAAAAAACAAAAAAAAGGGTAAAATAAAGGCAAAAACATGGCAAAAAAAACAAAATGGTAAAAGAAGGCACAACAAAGACAAAAATAAATAGCCTTATTAAAGCCAAAAATATGGACAATAAAGCAAAAAGAATAAATAAACAAAAAAAGACCGAAAAAAAGCAAAAAAGAGACAAAATAAATAATGCCAAAAAAGTAAAAAAAAAAAACGGATTTGTCGCTCCAAAACTTTCCTGACGGGAGTATCTACGAATACTTTTTCCGATATATAATTTCAAAGTATCACATTTTGACATTTTTTTATTTTTGACAGGTGACAGTTGGAGAAATAATTTTGACTGTTCTGAATAGAGTTTTTCAAGGTCTTTCAAATGAGATATCGCAAGTCAAATTCCGTGAGATATTGGATCTGTCATTTTTTGATAGTAACACTTCCGTTTGATAGATGTCGTTCTTCCGACGGGTAACCCAAACCTCTATACCAAATTTCAGCTCAATCGGATTAAATGTGTGGCCTCTATCGTGGAAGAATACACACATACATACACACAGACAGACAGACAGACTTCGATCTGGAAATGGTCTTAATCGTCTCAGGGGACCCGAAAATGGATATTTCCGTTTTTCTCGAAATTTTTTTTAACTCGTTCACAATACTTTCCCTTCTAGGAGGTGGGTCGGGAAAGTAAAATAGAGAAAAATAGACTATTGATTTTCAGGACGAATACGAATAAAATTAAACCTGATAATAAATACATTTACTTAAAATTTACTGAAATTTTCGCTACAAACTCGAAAAAACTGAAAAAAATGTCTGAATATGGAAATAGAATATATCTTTGTAAGTATACCAAGACGTTTATAATGATAACAATCTCAATTGGACTTTCCCTTAAACTTTTATTCTTAACATAATACCCTTAGGGACCCTACGAGCAATTTAATTAATGAGTTACCTGAAGTTTTGACTTTTAAAATAAATAATCACCGTAGAGATTCATTATAAGTGTGGCTCTAAAAAAAAATAATCACTTTTCTGAAAAAAATATTCGTAAAATTCATATTTTGTTAAATATTTATTGGAGAAATATTTACCATTATAATCTCAAAGATAATAACGAAATTATTCTAAAAAATGAGTTAAAATAAACCTGACCTTTTTTAGTAAACCCGAAGATTCATATTTTCAAAGCCCTTTTTCAGTTTCCGGTCGGCTTTGACCAGAATATTAAATGAAAAAGAAAAAGGTTCAAGTGCCCTTTACCTTTTACACAAGAAGAACCAATATCCTTTCACTTCTATATCTAGATCTCTTTTTATTGACAATATTCAACAGATGATATAGGACATTTATAAATATCAAATCAAAGGCGTTTACCCTATTATAACGATTATTATAACACAATATAGGGTGTTCCAATAAAAATTTAATTTCAAATATAAATATTTTAATTTATGAAGAGGGCTTTAATTTGAAATTTAATAGTTTTTGAATGTAACAATCTGCTTAATTCCATAATATCCTCATATCCGATATACGTTTCGAAATTTAAATTGATTTAGAAATTTGATGTCGAGCATTCAATAAAACGTGAAAGAGCTTAATTGCGAACTAGTGATGAAAGCAAACTTTACACTATTCTTTATCGCTTATAAAATTAACTTATTGATTATTAGTATAGTGACGTCAAGACTGATCCATTCTGATTGATAAATTACACACCATAATATTATATTATACAGTGTTCAAATTTTGTAATCGTAATAAAGATTCATAAAAATTGAATATTTGTTAGACACCGCTAGAGAGCAAAACTTATTATGTCAAAGTTTACTTTAAAATAAAATATTCCTGACGCGTAGTTTGAGCTCAAGCAAAATATGGATTGATGTTTTAATGCAATTCTAATTTTAAAATAACTTCTCTAGAGTAAATTTATATAAATACATTAAGTAATTAAATAAAAATAGATTAAATTTTCGGTTCATTCTTCATATAGATCCCTCAATTAGTATTATAACCATAAACAATAAATGATCCAGCACAAAAATTTGGCATGCTGGATTTAACATCTGTGGCAAGAATCAGAATCTTGAATAAAAACAAAATTCAAGTACGGATTTTTTGTTTTTCTTTCTATTTTTTCTAATTTCTCCTCATTTTTTCTCATTGTTCTGGTTTTCTTTTATTTTCTAATTTTTTCTTATTCCTTTGATTTCTTGCCATGTTATTCCGATTTTTTTGTGTTTGTTTGTGATTTATTCGAATTTTTTCATTTTTTTTTAATTTATGATTATAATTATTTCCTGTTCTTTGTTTTTTTTTTGCGATTTTTTGCAGTTTTTTTTATGTTTTGCAGTTTTTTGCGATATTTTTTAGATTTATTACGTTTTCTGCTACATATTTTACGTTTTTTTGTGATTGCTTGCGTTTTTTGCGTTTTTTTTACAATTTTTTTGATTTGTTCGTTTTTTACGTAAAATTTTAATTTTAATTTTTTCTTTTAATTGTTTCCAATGTTTTTTGTTTTTTTTTTATTTTTCTGATTTTTCTCATTTTTTCCATTATTCTAATTTTTTCTCGGTTTTTTTTCTCATTTTTCTGATTTTTTGTTTTTTTTTCTGATTTTTTTGGATTCTTCTAATCTTTCTTCATTTTTGTCTCATTGTTCTGTTTTTTTTCTAACTATTTCTTATGTTTTCTAATTTTTTATCATTTTTTCTTATTCCTCTGATGTTTTTCGATGTTTCAGTTTTATCGTTTATTTTCTCATTTTTCTGATTTTATGTTTTTTTTTTGTTTTTTTCTAATATTTCCTCGTTTTTTTTTCTCATTTTTTACTTTTTTTTTCTTCCATTTTTTCTAATTTCTCCTTATTTTTTGTCTTTTCTTTTTGGAATTTTGCTGCGGTTTTTTTGCGATTTATTTCAAGTCTTTAATTTTTTAATTTCTAATTTATTTTATGATTACAATTGTTTTTTACATTTTTTGTTTTTTTTTTCTGATTTCTCCTCATTGTTTCCCATTATTTTGATTTTCTTTTGTTTTTCTCTTTTTTTTTTATTTCATTTGATTTTTTTTTTTAATTTTGCGGCAATTTTTTAGCGATTCTTTGCGATTTATTTCGCAATTTCTCGAAATTTTTCAATTTTTTGATATATTTTTTTGAATTTTTACGTTTTTTTGCTACTTCTTTTAAGTTTTTTTATTGTTGACGTTTTTTGCGTTTTTTTACCATTTTTTTTTGATTTTCTCGTTTTTTTTTCCGAATTTTAAAATTTTATTTTTCATTTTTTCCAATATTTTCTGATTTTTCTTTTATTTGTTTCCAATGTTTTTCGTTTTTCTGATTTTTCTGATTTTTTCGAATATTCTAATTTTTTCTCGTCTTTTTCTGATTTTTCGATTTTTTCTGTTTTTTTTTTTCTGGTTTTTTTGGATTTTTCAATCTGTCCTCATTTTTTTTCTCATTTTTTAAATTTTTTATTTTTCTTTATATTTTTTCTAACTTTTCCTCATTTTTTCCCATTGTTCTGATTTTCTTTTGTTTTTCTCATTTTTTCTTATTACTTTGATTTTTTTGCCATTTTTTTGTAATTTTGCAACGATTTTTTTGCGATTCTTTGCGATTTATTTCGTATTTTCTCGAATTTTTTCATTTTTTTTTATTTTATGGTTAGGTACAATTGTTTCCGGTCTTTTGGTTGTTTTTGGTTTTTTTTTGCAATATTTTTTCGATTTCTTACGTTTTTTTGCTACTTATTTTTCGATACCTTTGTGATTGTTGGCGTTTTTTGCGTTTTTTTACATTTTTTTTGATTTCTTCGTTTTTTACGAATTTTAAAATTTTATTTTTTATTTTTTCTAATATTTTCTGATTTTTCTTTTAATTGTTTCCAATGTTTTTCCCTTTTTTCTTATTTTCTGATTTTTCTGATTTTTACGATTATTCTAGTTTTTTCTTGCTTTTTTCTGATTTTTGGTTTCTAAAATAGGAACTATAACACGTGAAAGTTAAATATGGTACGATAAAACAAACTCATAAATGGAAGTCGAACTAAAACTCGCTCTCAGGCTTTTTTCTGATAAAATACATCGTTCTCAGGCTTTTTTCTCCGATAAAATGCATCCTTTTGGCGATTTTTTTACCGATAAATTTCGAGGCTCTCGGGATTTTTTCTGTCTATGACAGGGAATTAGAATAATAATTTTGATTGTGGTAAAATTCACTATTAATTAAAACAATCATTTAAATTACAATCCACTAACTTAAAACATAAAAACACCACAAAACACACCTACTAGCACTGGAAAGTGGAGTAGAGATAAATAAACCTTCTTTGTTATTTCTTATTGTTTCTAGTCCTGGAGTCAGAATATATTGTAAGAGGGGGTTAAAAGTGGGATAATACTAGGAACACGTGCTTAAAATCAAAAAGGTCCATTATACATTTAAGTTAATTCTTAATTGAAGTACGTTAAAAAATGCTAAATTCTTCATTCTTAATTCAAGAACGTTTATTGCTTAAATCATTGACCGTGACCAACGTGTTTAAAGTTTATATTTACCGTACTTAATTTAACATGTTAATATTTTTAAGTTAAGCACCCTTCATGTTTAATTTAAGAATGCGTGATACAAAAATTCTTATTTTTCAAATTATGAATTTTTGTGCTTATTTATAGATTTTTATCCAAATATTGAGCCTTACAATGTTAATTTAAGAATGCCAGGATTCAAATAAAGAATATTTTTTTATCAATTAAGAATTATAGTCGTGCTTCATTTTAAATGCACATTCTTGATTACATTCTCGGACAAATTTCACTGTGTACGAGGTTGCCAAATTTAGGGTTTGGAGGCGCTCGTTCATCGTACTTACTAAATACAACGAGATGGGCTTGTTCGTGGAGCCCTCGCATCGGCAAAACTATGAACTAAATCTATATACTAAATCATGTCGTTTTTTCACGGTCAACTAAAAATTCACCTTCCAACGTTAAATAAATATTTTTATAACTTTTAATTAAAATTTTTTTAAAATGGTGGTTAGTTATACATTTTTTCTATATTAAAATTTTTATAACTTTTAAATGAATTTAATTAAAAATAGTGGCAGCTATATTTTTACATTTATAATGATTATACAAATTTTAAAACTTTTGATAATTTTTTATCAGGATGGCTCTATATACCTCAAAAAATGTTATATATAGAATTTTTGAATGAACTTTTGTTAAAATTGGAGCTAAATCTATTTCCAATCGTAATTTCAGAAATTGCAAGTAAAAAGTTTTTATTTATATATTCAACATTTTCCCTATATCAAATTACGCGTTTACTTATTCCATAAAATAATTATGGTCATATAGATAAATTCCTTTAATTATTTGTAATACTTATAAATAAATACCCTATTTTAATCTGTCTTACTTAATACAAAAATATTTTTAAATAAAGTCACTCTGACTTAATTTGTCTTATCAATGCAATATAATCTTGTCAATTATATAATTAAAATAAGTTTCTAACTCTTATTTCTTAATCAGTCTTGATATCGAGTTCAGTTTCATCATTATCTGAAATGTCGAACTCAGATGATTTGTTAGGGAGTAATACGACTCCTCTTTAGAGATCGTTATAAGCTTCATGCTCGCTTAGAAACATTTTAAGACCACAAGAAACTTTCTTATCCATTGATTTCGAAGTGCACAGTGCCACATTTAATTAAATTTAGGGTAGACTTTCTTCGTGTAGTTTAGTTTGAAAGAGATGGAAATTTTGTAAATTTAAATTAGATTAACGAAACACATTCCGTCTACAGAGTTTGATAAACTCTTAATTTTTTCTACTACTGACTTATACGTTTATTAATACGAATCTATTTTTATCCAGTGAAATTAATCTTTATTAATGTCTAGTTAGTTTTTGTGATGGTGTATTGGTTTGATTACGAACTTGTATTGTATTTAAAAATATAAAAGTTTCACATATATAAAAGTTTCACATAAAGGTCTAGAGGATCTGGTGGATTTAATGAAATTCTTAGATATGATTGAATATTTTTTAAGAAACCCGAAAACGATGCATTTTATCAAAAAAAAAGCTTGAGAGCAAGGAAATTTGACACTAAAAAATCTCCAAAGCCGTGCTATTTTCTCGGAGGAAAAAGTCCGAGAACGATGCAATTTATCGGATAAAAAACCTTGAGACCGAAGCAATTTATCAGTAAAAAAATCTCCAAATCAATGCAATTTAACCGGGGAAAAAGCCCGAGAACGATGAATTTTATTGGAAAAGAGAACTTGAGTGCGAGGCAATTTATTAGTAAAAAAAACTCTAAAGCGATGCATTTTCTAGCAGAAAAAGGCCCTAGAACGATTCACGTTATCCGAGGAAAAAGGCACGAGAGCGATGCATTTTATCGAAAGAGATGCATTTTATCGAAAGAGACGCAATTTATCAGTAAAAAAATATCCAAAGCGATGCATGTTGTCGATGAAAGAACCCCAAGAACAATGTATTTTATCAGAAATGCAAGCTTGAAAACGAGGAAATTTATCAGTAAAAAATGTCCAAAGCGATGCTTTTTATCAGAGAAAATCTCGATAACGATGCATTTTATCAGACAAAAATTCTGACACCGTAGCAATTTATCAGTAAAAAAATCTCCAAATCGATGCATTTTATCGTAGAAAAGAGACCTAGAATAATGCGTTTTATTGAAAAAGGAAGCTGGAAAATGAGGACATATATCAGTAAAAGAATCTCCAAAGCGACGCATTTTTTCGGAGAAAAACCGGAGAACAATGAATTTTATCAAAGAAAAGTCTGAGACCGAGGCAATTTATCTGTAAAACGATTTTTAAAATGATACATTTTATTGTAGAACAAAGCCCGAGAACGACGCATTTTATCAGAGAAAAAATTGGAGACCGAGGCAATTTATCTGTAAAACGATCTTTAAAATGATACATTTTATAGTAGAAAATAGAACTATGCATTTTATCAGAGATAAAGCTCGATAGCGAGGTTATTTATCAGTAAAAAATACCAAAGCGATGCATTTTATCTGAAAAGAAAGACCGAGAACAATATATTTTAATGAAGAAAATAAGCATGACACCGAGGAAATTTATCTGTAACAAAAACTCTACAACGATACATATTATAGACGAAAAAGCCCGAGAATGCTGCAAAGCCCGAGAGCGAGGAAATTTATTGGTAAAAAATAAAAAAGTGATTCATTTTATGCGAGAAGAAAGACCGAGAACAATGTATTTTATTGGAGAAAAAAGCCTGAGGCGGAGTAAATTATTATGTAAAAAAATCTCTATAAGGATGCATTTTATCGCAGAAAAATCCCGAGAACGATGCATTTTTACAGAGAAAAATCTGAGAGCAAGGCAATTTTTCGGTAAAAAGCCCGAAAACAATGTATTTTATTCGATAAAAAATAATTGAGAAAGAGGAAATTCATCTGTAAAAAAAATCTAAAACGATGAATTTTATCGGAGTAGAAAGCCCGAGAAAGATGTATTTTATCAAAGAAAAAGCCCGAGAACCAGTCAATTTATTGGTAAAGCGATGATTTTAATCAGAGAAAAAAACCCGAGGAGAACGATGTATTTTATTGGAGATAAAAAGCCTGAGACGAAGGCATTTTATCTGTAAAAAATCTTTAACACGATGCATTTTATCGGAGAAAAAAGCCCGACAATAATGTATTTTATCAGAAAAAAAGCCCGACAGCATGGAAATTTATCAGAGAACAGTGCCCGAGAACGGTGTATTTTATTGGAGAAATAAAGCCTGACACCAAGGCATTTTATCTGTAAAAATCTCTAAAACCATGCATTTTATCAGGGAAAAAAGATCGAGAACGGTGTATTTTATCAGAGAGACAGCCGGAGAATTAGGCAATTTATCGGTAAAAAAATCGTTAAAGCAATACTTTATCATAGAAAAAGTTCGAGAACGATGTTTTTTATTGGAGATAAAAAGCCTGAGACCAAGGCATTATATCTGTAAAAAATCTCTAAAACGATACATTTTATCGTGAAAAAAGCCCAACAATGATGTATTTTATCGAGAAAAAGTCCGAGAGCCCGGAGATTTATCGGTAAAAAAACTCCAAAGCGAGAACGATGCATTTTATTGGAAACATGAAGCCTGAAAACCAGGCATTTTATCGGTAAAAAATGTTTAAAACGATGCATTTTATCTGAGATAAAAGTCCGAGAACGATGTATTTTATCAGAAAAAAAGTCCGAGAACGATGTATTTTATCAGAAAAAAAGCCCGAGAGTCTGGCAATTTATCGGTAAAAAAGTCTTCAAAACGATGCATTATCAGGGAAAGAGCCCGAGAATGATGTATTTTATTGGAGATAAGAAGTCTGAGACCAAGGCATTTTATCTGTAAAAAATCTCTAAAAACGATGCATTTTATCGGAGAAAAAAGCCCGACAATGATGTATTTTATCAGAGAAAAATCCCGAGAGCCTGGCAATTTATCGAAAAAAAAATCGCCAAAGCGATGCTTTATCAGAGAAATGGGCCCGAGAACGGTGTATTTTATTGGAGATAAAAAGCCCGAGACCAAGGCATTTTATCTGTAAAAAATCTCTAAAGCCATGCATTTTATCGGGGAAAATAGACCGAGAACGACGTATTTTATCAGAGACTCAGCCCGAGAATTAGGCAATTTATCGGTAAAAAACTCGCCAAAGCGATACTTTATCAGAGAAAAAATCATAATCCGATTGAGCTGAAATTTGGTATATGGGTTTGGGCTATCTGTCGAAAGAATCAATTAGTTTTTATACGAGATCTGTCAAACGGAAGTATCACTATCAAAAAATGACAGATGCAATATGTCACGGAATTTGATATGCAATATGTCGTTTGAAAGCATTTGAAATACTCTATTCGGAATAGTCAAAATTATTTCTCCAACTGTCACCTGTCAAACATTAAAAAAATGTCAAAAGTTGAAACTTTAATATTAAATATCTGATAAAGTATTTGTGGATACTCCTCGGAAAAGTTTTGGGGCGACACAACCGATTTTTTTTATTAGTCCTACCCTGCAATGTTTTGCTGAATTTATTTTTTACTTCACTACGGAAACAAACTTTTTAATTCAAAAATATTCTTTTAATTCCAGACAACACAAAAATTTACATATTTTAATAAATTCTGGAAGGGACAATAATGAATATTATTACAATAATAAATATTCCCATAATCCCATTCTGTAAAAACAAAATATTAAAATATGAAAATTAGTATGTTGTCTGGAATTAACACAATATGTTCAAAATTAAAAAATTTTAATATTTTCGTAGCGAATTATTAAATATTATGAATACTTAAAACAAGCATAAACGTGCTTTATTTCAGCACCATAAATTAAAGCATGCTTCATGCTTAAATACAGAATCCATATACTTGAATTAAGAATGAATTAATTCTTATAATAATACTTAAATACTTAAATACAGAATAGACATGCTTGGTTCAAGTATGATTGTGCTTATAGCCATCGTTCAAACTTAAATCAATCACTTATTATTCTTATTAATGATGCAATATAAGCATTAATAAACTCAAATTAAGCATTAAATTCTTGTATTAAAATCGTGCAAAAATCTTGAGATAAAAATTTGAATAATTAAATCAAACTTGCAAGATTTTTATTTTAAGCATTAAATAAGAATGTACTTACTTAAGTTAACACTTTTTGTGTTTAAATTTTATTACTCATTACGAGACGATTTTTTATCATGCATGCTTAAACATTTCTTAAAAAACAAGCCCGAAAATGCTTATTTTTTGCTTAATTTGAGCACGTATTTCTCTCTGTGCGTGTGGCGTATAAATAAAGAAAATGTACATGAGGGAACTGATAGAGATGTGTACTTTTAACCGTTGATGGGATTACAGCCAAATGTTAAGGATTTGCATTTTTGAGTGTTATCTAATATAAAACCACCCATTAAAGCGCTTATAAGTAGATATACTAAATCGTAGTAGTCGTAATGAAAAAGGGTATTATAAGATAATTTAATCTTAAAACGCAAAATATATTACTTAATAAATGAAGTTTTAAAACAGTTCAAATTGTAAGAGATTTTTTTTTAATGTGTGCTCCCACCCCCATGTTGTGTAAAGTTTTAATCAAGAAATTATTTACCTTTGTTATTTATTTAACAATGAATTTTATAGTTTTTTATCTGTGGACTTTTTACTCCAATAGCTGTGATCGTCTTTTGTTTAGTTAGTAATCGTAGTAATAACCTCAGAAATTCCTTTAAAGTTTGGTGACAAGTGAACATAAATTAAAACACAAAAATCTCAAGAAAATATTTATTCATTATGAAATATTATTGTTGTGCTCCGGGGTGTCCTACTGAAGAATGATAGTGCTATTTGGTAAGAAAAAAAATTTAAAATTCATTCAAAAACAGAAGATTATCCATAGCTCAAATGTGGTGAATTATTAAAAGAATAATAAAAACTCTAGTCATACTACATAAAATTACTTTGGTAAAACAAGATTAACTTAGCAACATGTTTCGGCCACAACGATGGCCATCATCAGACCTATAATACAAATGATAAAAATTAGATTATAATAAGATACTCAAAAAGGATACTTACAGAAAAGACGGAAAACTTGTGACGGAAAACTTGTACAATAATTTCTTAATCTTGTTTAACCAAATTAATAAATTTATGTTGTATGACTTGGATTTTTTATTATTCTTTATAAAATTCATTGGTAAATACATTATAAGGGTAAATAATTTTTTTGCAAATAGTAAAACTTTACACAGCATGAAGGTGGGAGGTCACAAACATGATTGTGATAACTAAAAACCAACTTTTTGACTTATGTAAAAAAATATATATTGTTAAGTAATTCTCTAATGTAGTAGGTAAACAGTAAATATTTTTATTATTTTTTATTAAAATAGGAGAAAAAATATAAAATAGAATGATCATAGAAAGCAAAAAAAGCAAATCTAGAGAAATAAGTAGAGTGAAATAATAAAAAACAAGTTATAAAAATATTGAAAGAATTATATTTGGTTTGACTATAATTTATAAATAAACCCAGCAAGCTAACAGTATCCAACTAGCTTCAACTACTTTGTTCAGTACACACAGACAGACAAACAGACGGACAGACATTGTAAAGTCAATAAGTACCTTTGTTTTGTTTCACTACTTAATAATAATACTTTTAACTATCAATTTTTATCTCGCGCCTGATTTATCGACCATTCGGGATTGGAATTTAAGGTCTATTTATTTTCGACTAACTTCGCATATGTTTTATTAAAGACTTGGAATTGGAATTTAGCGTATATTTACTTTTGACCATCTGGCAACACCGTTGGGTATGGAAACTTTGGTCGAATATTCTTACTCATTATATAAGAGAGCTAAAGGACGGGGAAATGATGCGGATATAGAAAATGTTTTTTAGTTTGGAACTTTTTTTGTATATATAAAATATTTTCCCCTCTGTTAATGCTGTATAAGTTCAAGTTTGTATACACAACCAAGTTGGCTGGATCAAGTGGGTCTAAGTTAGCCTGAAGAACGTAGATTTCATAAAATATAAAGACCGGAATTTTGAACTTTCACCATTTTAAAAAAGTTAAAAAAATCATTTAAGTTAAAAATTCAATTTGAAATATATGTACAACTAAACTTCCACCATTTTTTTAAAAGTTAGAAATGGAATTCCCAATATTTTTTTAAAAACTCATTTAAGTTATAAAAAGTTGAATTAAAAGATATGTGAGCTTCCACCATTTTTGTAAAAATCACTCAAAAGCTATAAAAAGTAGCCACCATTTAAAGAACAAAATTTTCAAAAAGTTTAAAAAAAATTTGCCGAGCTTTCACTGTTTACCATTTTTGTAAAACTCATTTAAGTTATAAAAATTTTAATTTGCAAAATATTATGTTGACGAGACCATTTACCGCCACCATTTTTTTAAATTATAATAAAATTTATTTGTAGGATATGTAAAGTCAGAGTTGCCACCATTTAAATAAAAAAATATTTAAAAAGTATAAAATAACTTTGCGGAGCTTCTACCATTTTTTTAAAATTCATTTACATTATAAAAATTTTAATTTGCAATATACGTGGGCGAGAGCATCAACCTTCCATCATTTTTTAAATCACTCAAAGCTTTAATAAAATTTCTTTATAAGATATGTAAAGTCAGAGTTGCCACCTTTTAAAAATAAAAATTTTTAAAAAGTATAAAAAACTTTGCGGAGCTTCCACCATTATTTTAAAAACTCATTAGTTATAAAAAAATTAACTAAAAAGATATGTGAGCTTCCACCATTTTTAAAAAAAATCAAAAGCTAAAAAAAAAAATATTTGGAAGATATGTAGTCATTTTTTAAAACTCTTTTAAGTTAGAAAAAATTGCAATTTAAAAAATATTACGTGGACGGGAGCATATCACTTCCACCATTTTTTTTAAATCACTCAAAAGTTAAAAAAAATTATTTGGAAGATATGTTTAGTCAGAGCTGATGCCATTTAAATCAAAAAATATTTAAAAAGTTAAAAAAACTTTGCGGAGCTTCCACCATTTTTTTTAAAATTCATTTAAATTCAAAAAATTTTAACTTGCAAGATACGTGGACGAGAGCGTTAACCTTAAACCATTTTTTTAAATCACTCATAGCTTTAATAAAATTTATTTGTAAGAAATGTCAAGTCAGAGTTGCCATCATTTAAAAGTAAAAAAGTATAAAAACTTTGCGGAGCTTCCACCATTATTTTAAAACTCATTAGTGTAATGTTAGCTCCAACCATTTAAAAAAAAAAAAACAACAAAAATTATAAAAAAATTTATTTGGAAGATATGTAGAGTCAGCGCAGCAACCATTTACCAAGATCAAAATATTCAATTAGTATAAAAAAAATTTGCGGAGCTTCCACTATATACCATTTTTTAAAACTCATTTCAAAATTTTATGTGGACCGGAGCATTTAACTTCCACCATTTATCAGTTAAAAATCATAAACATTTTTTTTTGTAAGATATGTAAATTTAGAGCGCCACCATTTAAAGAACAAAATATTTAAAAAGCATAAAATAACTTTGCGGAGCTTCCACCATTTTTTAAAAATTTATTTAGGTTATAAAAATTTTAATTTGCAAGATATGCAGCCGGGTCATTTACCTGCCACCATTGTTTTTTAATCACTCAAAACCCATAAAAAATTTATTTGTAAGATATGTAGAGTCAGAGTTGCCACCATTTAAAGAACAAAATTTTTAAAAAGGACAAAAAAAATTCTGAGCTTCCACCATTTTTTTAAAAACTCATTTAGTTATAAATATTTTAATTAAAAACATAACGAGCTTCCACCATTTTTTTAAAAAATCACTCGAAACCCATAAAAAAATTTATTTGAAAGATATGCAGAGTTAGAGCCTGCCACCATTTAAAGAACAAAATATTTAAAAAGTATAAAAAAATCGGATCTTCCACCATTTTTTAAAGACTCATAAAAAATTTAATTAAAAAGATATATTTTTTAATAAAATCAAAAGCTATAAAAAAATTTATTTGTAAGATATGTAGATTCAACGCTGCCAAGGTCAAAATATTCAATTGGTATAAAAAAATTTGCGGAGCTTCCACTATATACCATTTTTTAAAACTCATATAAGTTATCAAAATTTTAATTTGTAAAATATTATGTGGACGGGAGCATTTACCTTCCACCATTTTTTTAAATCACTCAAACCTATAATAAAATTTATTTGTAAGATATGTAAAGTCAGAATTGCCACCATTAAAAATAGAAAATTTTAAAAAGTATAAAAAACTTTGCGGAGCTTTCACCATAATTTTAGTTATAAAAAATTTAATCAAAAAGATATGTTAGCTTCCACCATTTTTTAAAAAAATCAAAAGCTATAAAAAAATTTAATTGTAAGATTTGTAGATCAAAAGATTCAAGTAGAAAAAAAAAATTTGCGGAGCTTCTACCATATACCATTTTTTTTTAAATTCTATTATATACCATTTTTTAAAAATTCATATAAATTATAAAAATTTTAATTTGCAAAATATTATGTGGACGGGAGCTTTTACCTTCAATCATTTTTTTTAAATCACACAAAACCTATAAAGAAATGTATTTGAAAGATATGTTAAGTCAGAGCTGCCACCATTTAAAGAACAAAATATTTAAAAAGCATAAAATAACTTTGCTGAGCTTCCACCATTTTTTAAAACTCATTATGTTATAAAAATTGTAATTTGCATAAGTGAACGGGAGTTTTAACCTTCCACCATTTTTTTAAATCACTCAAAAGTTATAAAAAAATTTTTTTGTAAGATATGTAAAGTCAGAACTGACACCATTTAAATTAAAAAATATTTAACAAGTATAAAACTTTGCGGAGCTTCCACCATTTTTTTAAATCTCATATTAAGTTATAAAAATTTTAATTTGCAAGATATGTGGAAGGGAGCTTTGACCTTCCACCATTTTTTTTAAATCACTCAAAAGCTGTAAAAAAAATGTATTTGAATGATATGTTAAGTCAGAGTTGCCACCATTTAAATACAAAAATATTTAAAAATTATAAAATAACTTTGCGGAGCTTCCACCATTTTAATTCCCAAGATATGTGGACCGGAAAAAAATCACTCAAAAGCCAAAAAAAAATCTATTTGAAATGAGAGTCAGAGCTCCCACCATTTAAAGAACAAAATATTCAAAAATTATTTAAAAATTTGCGGATCTACGGAGCTTCCACCATTTTTTTAAAACTGAATTTAAGTTATCAAAAATTATTTATTTGATGTATCACTATTAAACCTGAAAAACCGTTAAAAAATGTTAATTTAAGCTTTTTAAATCAATATATTTCCAAATTTATATAAAATATATAAATTACTTGACTGATGGTATACTAATGAAAAAACATATTTTAAACGAATGCCTAATTATATTTGCTGTTAAAATTATGTCTTAAAACATCCTCACAATATTATTGTTACGATTTATTATTCACAAGTATAAAAATTAAGTTTACTATTATTGATAAAAAAAAACTTTAAAATAAGTCCATTATTAAAAATAGCACTTTGTCTAAGACGAACATTTTTAAAAAACAAGTAACAACTTCGCAGTTTATCTTTATATGAAAACAAACTAAAAGTTGTTTCTAACCTCATTTCCCCAATTCTCCACACTCGGGAGTATAATATGGCGCACATTTGCTGATTTATGTGCTCATTAAATGGCTCCATTAAGAGAAGGAGTTTGTGTTGGTTACTCCGCAGACGTTGTTGATGACCCTAATTGAATCGTTTACTTTGAAAGAAGTTACACTAAGTTCTTATCAGTGTAAGTTTACTTTGATACTTCGCGAACATTCTTTCTTCAGTAACGAAAGTTAAAAAGGATTTTTCTAACAAGCATTTTCACTTAGTACACAAAAAATATTTAAGTTCTCAAAATTTAGTTCATTTTAAATTTACCATTTTAGTTTCATAAATAGTTTAAAAAAATCTGATGTGGCCAGCACATGACCTCTCGCCATTTTTGAATCAAAAATTTACAGGTTGACACAAAAAAGTATGAAAAAAAATTATTTTTTTGTAAATCTGGCAACAATGGCAAAAGTTTCGAAAATTTTAATGAGATGAAAATAAACTATAGGGTATACAAAATATATGTGTAAAACTTTATCGCCGTTTTGTATAATAATGGCGTCATCACCCATAGCAACTACCACTTCCGGTTGTGCGATTGGCACCAAAATCTAATCAGATCTAATCTAGGGTATCAGAATCCTGTATGCAAAATTTCAAATTTTTTTATTCAGTAGTTTTTGAGTTATCGTTACTACAACATCCATCCAAACACACACACACACACACTAACACACACACACACTAACACACACACACACTAACACACACACACACAGACATCATCGCGAAAATATTAAAATCGTATTCTAGGGACCCCAAAACGTGTTTATCAATTGAAAACTCACTACCCAATTTTTAGCATGATTCCTATACCTCTCTTATCTGAAGGGCGAGAGGTAAAAATACTTCATTTTATTGTTAACACAATTGTTTTGTGCATAATTAAAACTTTATAATGGAAAAATTTCTATCGATATAAATTTTTCAACGTTCTATAAATTCCATTCCATGTTTCTCTTTCTATCATTTTATATTAAGTATGAATAATAAATTAAAATACATTTTCATGCGGTATAGATAATATACCTATAGGCATATCGCAGGAAATGAAATTTCACAAAGGATATTAAAGGTAGGAGAATTTGTATAGAATTATGGCGGCACTCTGCGCCCCCATTTTCAGAGTTTACTGTAGACCCAAAACGAACCTGACAAGGATATTCTGTAAAGCGATAACCCAGTTTCCTTAATAATGTCTTTTATTTCATATTTTGTTTCAAAATATTAATATAATAATAAATTTATAAAATATATTAATGTTGTACGAATTTATATGTCACAAATAAAATTATTTGAGATTAATGTTTAACGATTTCCATTATATTAAAAAAATTACCAAATTTATCGATATTGAGTGTAAATATTGTGAGGTCCTTTCCCTTTTGATTTATTTTGAATTTTTCAAAAAATGTGTTACTAGAGATATTTTGATCCAGAAAGATCCAAAAAATGTTTTATTTTACTAGAAAAGCTAAAATTTCAGAAATATTATTGAGTTATAAGTTTTAAATTTTTTTACCTCTTATTATAAGAAAACTATATAAGATATTAAACGAAATTTAAAGAGAAATAATTAAAATTGAGATATATTATAATGTCCTCCAATTTCAAATTTTGTTCTTCAAATTTTGAAAAAAAGTTGTATCTAAAAATCACTTTTCTAAGGATACTAGATGCACTTGGACTTAGAAAGATCAAAAAAATGATCTACAAAGCAGGGCAAAAAAGGCGCCAATTTTATCTAAATTTCTCGAGTTAACTTAGCCCTTAACGGATACCACCGATAACCGATATCTCAAGCAGCAAGTTGTCGATAACTTATTGGAAAAAGGGGCAAGTAAAGTCTGCCCTACCGGTCGCCACTGATTTTTGGTCGAGACGATAACGACCCCTGGAGTATTTCTTTCCCCACTGAAACTGACTGAGCAAGTGGCCTTCACACTATAAACGGAAGGTGGCGCCAGAGGCAATCCGATAACTGAACCAACGCGCCAAAGTGACCCGTAACGACCAAAGAGCCGTTACAACTTAGTAACTTGTTCTGGTTTCGAAAAATATCTGTCCGAGAAAGTCAGGCGCATGTGCAGTATAAGATTCATACTTAGATTTGTCAACTGCGCATGTGTCCGACATTATTTGGCAGATAGTTTTGGAAACCAGAACAAACCTAATGTACCTATTGTTTAGGTACCAGGGCATAGTGGGGCAGAGGGAAAAGAAAAAGCTGACAAACTATAGCATGGAGGAAACAGAAGACACCTTTATGGGACCTGAACCCGTATATGAAATTTCAAAAAATAAATCAATGGATGTTCAATCAGGATACTAACCACTGGAAATCATTATATGGTAATTGGCACATGAAAAGAGTTTTCTCGTAATCTAGCAGCTCAATCATCCACAACCGAAAGAAGTTGTTAAAAGGCAGAATTAACTCAAGGTTTGACTATGACGAACTGGTGCAAAAGAAGAAGGGGCATTTTAGATATAACCAAGGCGCAGGACCAAACCTCAAGTTTACCCAAGCTTTAGGATTCAGTATAATGAACTTGGAGACCCTGTAAGAGGGAGCATAATGGGTTAATGATCAAGTTGCACAGGGATAAAACTTCCCCTCTATTTTCCTAAAATAAAAAATATGTCTTTAAGGTACAGTCAGTCACCTTTAAACAAAAATAAATTTAAGGGTATTTATTGCTCCTACAAAAGATTAATCAAGTAGGAAAGATTATTTTTATAAATTAAAATGTATTGCAATTTTATTTAAAACAAACTTTAAGAAAATATATAAATATCATAAATTAATTATTTGCGTCGATTCTGTTGAAGCGTTTAATAAACCTGAAGTAGTTTATTTACTGAATGGATTCTACGACATATATTTTTTTTTCTTGTATTTCTCATTAGTTCTCTTTTATTCAGAAATATTGCCTAAAGCAAAGTTGGGAACGTCTGAAGTATTTTTTCTTGTATAAATAATTCAAATTATTTTTTCTGAGAACGGAGCATTATCGCTTTTACTTTGTACCATTTCGTTACGATTTTTTTTTTAGAATGTTTATTTTTCATTTTTACTTCGTTTGAAAAAATAAAATTGTTTCATTTGCAGTTATTTATTTCTTTCGTTGATATCTTATATTATTATTAGCGAAGACCCAATAGGGAGTTGCTTATTACGACCCATATGAAATAGCGTAAAATCTTCGTAACTAAGCGAATACTGACTATAATATCTTCTGGAGAAATTATTCCCGGTGAATTATGAGCAATTAATTTTTTCTGTGGTCTGTATGTCTATCTGTATGTCTGATTGTCGTCAAAGCTTAAAAATGCCATAACTTTTGAATGCTTCAATGTATCGAAGTGACATTTTCACAATTTTTTAAGACCCTCGAGTATTATATTTTGGTAGAAAATGAGCTGAATCGGAAAATTAATAAAGGGGGTTTTCCGGGTTTTTCTCACTTTTTTCTAGTTTTCACAGGAAACACGTTGCAGGTCGTAATTTTTGAGCAAACCACTTCATATTTGGGAAAAAGATACCTTGAAGTACTGTTACGAAATTGAAATAATCGGAAAATTTCTTGTAGGTTTTCCCTGGTTGAGTTTCCGAAAATACCGTCATTTTAAAAAATTGATATCTCTGAAACCTTAAAAGATATTCGAAAAATAAAAATACGCAAATGTAGGACTGAAATAGCTCAATAAGTATTATTTGAAGTATTTTTCAAAAATTTGTTGAGAAAGTTGGGAAAAGAAATAAAATAAAAAAGAAGAAATTTTACTAAATTAAATTCCGAAAATTTCGGAAACGAGGGGGAATATCGAAAAATGTAAATAGTTTTTTTTTGCTGTACTTGAAAATATCTAATGAAATGAAAAAAATTATGAAAAATAAGAAAAATAGTGAAAGAATAATGAAAAATAGGGAAAAATATAATAAAAAATAGGGAAAAATATAATAAAAACTAGGGAAAAAACTAATGAAAAATAGGGAAAAAATTAATGAAATAAATAAGAAAAAAAACAACGAAAAATAAGGGTAAAAATAAGGAAAAAATGAAAAATAATGAAAAATAGTGAAAAATATATTGTAAAATAGTCAAAAATATAATAAAAAATTTAAAAATAAGAAAAAAATATAAAGAAAAATAGGAAAAAAATAATGTAAAATGGTGAAAAAAATAATGAAAAATAGTAAAAAAAAAATAATAAAAAATAGGGAAAAAAATGTTAGAAAATAGGGGAAAATATAATGAAAAAATGGGAAAAAGAGAGAGAGGACAGAGAAAGACAGATTAAGCGACGCGAACGATATACAGTCAGTTATTTTGATTGAGTAGGCGAAGAGAAGAACATTATTAGCATGGGACAGACATTTTATAGGATTGCCAAGAGAAGAGAGGAACATGACGCGAAGAAATAAGAAGGGGATATCAAGCGACTATGAAATTAAAATATATTGAGAAGAGGAATAATGAACACAAAAAAACGTAACATTTAGCTTAGAGATTCAATTTCGTTATACCCGGGATGCAATTTATATATCACACTCTCTACCTGCTTATTCTTTGATGCAATTTTACCTGAATGATAATTTAACTGCAATTTAACCTCTCGCCCAGCAGAGAAGAGAGGTATAGTAATCATGCTGAAAATTGGGTAGAAGTAGTATTCGCATTATCGGACTTTTTAATCCTTTAGTAGCTTTCTAGAATGATTGGTCGGTATACTTTTTAATAGTTAATGAATATGAATATGTAAAGGTTTAAATAAGATTACTGTAATTAGTGAAATAAGTAGTGTTTTTACAAAGACATTTAAAGTGATAACTGTAGTGCATTTTAAAGTGAACACGTCTAGTGCCAGTATTAATATCTTAACAATGTCCCAGTTTCTAATTTTGTTTCTAATAAGAGAAAAATTTTCTTGTGCTTAATACAAATAAACGAGCTAGGGAAAAGCTCTTTAGAAATATTACAAAGTATTTTTAAATATAAAATCTAGCTTTATCGTTACGTGGTCCTTCGAAAATATCTCTCATCTACATAATTTTTGAACGGCTGGTTAACAGAATATAAAGTAAATCATAATACCATTTCAATATTGACAGTGTTCTATTTATGGGTTCAATTCCTGCACAACAATAAATCTAGTACTGATTACGGTTAAAACATGGGTTCATCTTGCTACTAAATTTGAAATGCCAGATTTAGTAAAGTGATAATTTTAAGATGATTAATTCTATGAACCGCTATAATTCTAGAAGATTATCCTGTGACGATTCAGTTGGGAAATTTGATTTATAAAGAGCAACTTAGAAATTATATATTTGATTATAACAATGCTCATATTGATTTTATTTAAATTATCACAATTGAAAATGTAAACAATGACTATTATAACGATTATTATAATAATTTGTTTTAAATATTATTTTAACCAAGCATAAATAAACTTGAATTGTTACAAATATTTTGTTCGATAAATTTCAATTTAAATTAATTAAACTTTCAGGTTTTTGTTAAATTAACAAAAATAAATGTTCCATTAAATTAAACAAAATGTATATAAATTATACGGTTGAGAAAATTATTTTCTTTTGAAAATTTGAATTTAGGAATAATTAAATTGGATATTTTTATGCAAATCCGATCCAACTCACAAAACTCAAAAAAATGAAATTACTATTCCGAACTATTAAGCAGGAACGATATTTCATTGTGCAAAAAAAAATCCAGCCTATTTTCTCAGCTGATTTTTAAAAATTACGGTCATTACCCAACTCACGTTATACCATTTCGATCTCCGTTTAATGGATAATTCTATATTGTAAAAATAATTTAAACTAAATTTTTTTATCAAATTATGTCATAATTTTAGTACAACTATATGGGGTGAATGTATTTAATAATTTTAACAAGTCAGCCAGTGGTCGAAATTCGACCATATTTAATTAAATTTTAAAGTTTATGTATAAATCTATTTTTTTATATTTTTCTTTCATTACTACCATTTTTTCCTGTTTTTTTTTCCTATTTTTTATTATTATTTAATTATTTTGATATTTTGCCAATATTTCATTATTTTTCTATTTCTCACTACATCTTCCTCTTTTTTCTATTTTTTTACTATTTTTCCGTTTTTTCTAATTTTTTCCTATTTTTTCATGTTTTTTTTTTATTTTTATCCATTTTCCTATTTTGGTCCCCATTTTCGTATTTTTGTCCATATGTTTCTTATTTCTTCATGTTTTTTTCTATTTTTTCCCATTTTTTCTATTTTTGCCTATATTTCAATATTTTTTTCGATTGTTCCCAATCTTTCCCCATTTTTTCTCATTCCGTTTTTTGCGATTTATTTCTTTTGTTTTTTGCTTTTTATCTTATTCCTCTATTTTTTTATTTATTTCGGTTTTATGGTTGTTTTTTGCGATTTTTTACCAGTTTTTTCCGATTTTTTTTGCGATTTCTTTGGGATTTTGGTTTGATTTTTTACCCTTTTTTTACCACTTTTGTTTGAGATTTTTTTGAAATTATTTGCTATTTATTTCAAATCTTTCAAATTTTTTGATAATTTTTTTGGTTTCTTCCGATTTTTTGCGATTTTCTGTCATTTTTTGCGATTTTTCCATTTATTTGCCATTTTTTGAGTTTTTTTTTTGGGTTTTTTTTTGCGGGTTTTGAGATTTTTTGTGAGTTTTTGCGAATTTTTGACATTTTGTGCGATTTTTTAATTTTAAATATTTCCGATAATGTCCCTAATGTTATTTTTTTGTTTCTGAATAAATTTTTTGTAAAATTTTTATTGAATGTCCCTTTTTCCATAAGGAAAAATACAGTATTTCTTGAAATTTCGAATATCTTTATTGACAGGTAAGCAAAAGATATCAAACAATACATTTTTAAAAGATGATGAATCTTAAATTTCATCAAAATATACAGAGTGTTACATATAAAATAACACATATTTTTCCCATTTATTTTGACCAAAATTAGTAGTATTGATGGGATAAAATGTAAACAAACTTCATAAAAAACTTTTGAGTAAAAGAAAACAATTAGTAACAACCCCATATATTTAGAGCTATTAATACGTTGTGCATTTACATTTAAAATCGATCACTCTTATTTGGTACACCCTGTATATATTTTCTTCTTCCTTATTTAAACAACTTTAAGCAATTTACTTAACAGTTTAGTTTTTGGCATCTAAAGCAAAAAAAATATAAAAATATTCATTCCTAAATCAACAGTATTTTTCATAGATTACTTGAAACGAAAGTAATTATAATGGATAAAATTAATCAACATTGTATTTTATGTTTGTACAAAATGCCAATTAAAAAAATCCTTTTTACAGTATGTTGACAGACGAGATTATATTTTTTCATGAAATTAATGAAAATTCCTGATATCAATAGGATTAATGTATGAAGTTGAGTAGGGTTCCAGGAGAGTCCATTAAGAGATACACTTTTAAATTTAATTATTAATATTAAAAAAAATATTGAACAATAATTAAAAATATTGTTGGTTTGTAACTTCTGTAAAAAAACAAGCTTAAATTAGATTTTGCTTCTTAAATTGGTTTATAAACTTATTAAAGTCTATACGAAGTCAATTTGAACAGCTAAAAAAAAGACTCATGTTCCGGGTCTGATAACTTTATAACTTATTATTATTATTGCTTTTGCCCGCGACTTCCTCCGCGTTGATGTTGGAATAAATAAAAGTTTCGTTTTTATATCTGTTTCCTTCCCCTAGCTTTTAAACTATATAATGAATATTGTAGTGAATATTGAATATCTCTAAAACTATAACTGGACTCTAGAAAATTGGTACGTAAATTCTCCTAAAGAAATATATTTTTAAAAATGAAGGGGAGATAGGTCCAAGAAAACCACACAAAAAATATGCGCTTAAAAATTGGTATGTATATTTCCTTTGATAAATATACAAACATGTACTTCAGTTTTTGATTAAATCGATTTGAGATAAATAATTTATACGTTCTCTCCTATTTCTAATTAAATTACTTGGAGCCAATTAATAAAAAAATCGGTTGCGTCGCCTCAAAACATTCCCAACTGGTATACACGAATACTTTTTCAGATTTTTAATGTTAAAGTTTAAAATTTTGACATTTTTTTATTTTTTACAAGTGGCAGTTGGAGAAATAATTTTGACTGTTATGAATAGTTTTTCAAGGGCTTTCAAATGACATATTGCAAGTTAAATTTTGTTACATATAGCGTCTGTAATTTTTTGATAGTGACACTTCCATTTGATAGATATCGTACAAAAACTAATGGGTTCTTCCGACGGGTAACCCAAACCCTTATACCAAATTTCAGCTCAATCAGATTTAACGTGTGGCCTCTATCACGGAAGAATACACACAGACGGACAGACAGACAGACAGACAGACAGACAGACAGACAGAGAGACAGACAGACAGACAGACAGACAGACAGACAGACAGACAGACAGACAGACAGACAGACAGACAGACAGACAGACAGACAGACAGACAGACAGACAGACAGACAGACAGACAGACAGACAGACAGACAGACAGACAGACAGATAGACAGACAGACAGACAGACAGACAGACTTCCATTTGGAAATGGTCTTAATCATCTCAGGTGACCTCAAAATGGATATTTCCCTCTTTATCTCGAAATTTTTTTTAGCTTGTTCACAATACTTTCCCTTCTCGGAAGTGGGTCGGGAAAGTAAAAAAAGTTAAAAATGCTGAAAAAAAAGTAAAATAATGCTAAAAACGCTGAATATGCAAAAAAATCCCAAAAAATGAAAAAAAAACGAACAAAAAAAAGTGGAAAATGCAAAAACTATAAACATATACAATGAAATGCACAATAATATATGAAAAGCAAAAAATAAGCTAAAAAATGATAAAAATTCTAAAAAAAGCTAAAAAAGTTGACAATGTGTTAAAAGAAATTGTAAAAAATGTTTAAAAAAATGCCAAAAAAATATAAAAAAAAAATTAAAAAAATGCTGTAAAAAGTAAAATAATGCTAAAAACGCTTAAATACAAAAAAACGAACAAAAAAAACGGAAAAAACACAAAAAAATACAAACATACAAAGAAATGCACAATAATACATGAAAAGCAAAAAATGAGCTAAAAAATGTTAAAAGTTCTAAAAAAACTGAAAAGTTAAAAAAAAAAGTGATAAAGGAAATTGTAAAGAATGTTAAAAAATGCAAAAAAAAATCTAAAAAAAAGTTTAAAAAATGCTGAAAAAAAATTAAATAATGCTAAATACGCAAAAAATCCCAAATAGTGAAAAAAAAATGCAAAAAACGAACAAAAAAAAGTGGAAAAATGCAAAAAAAATACAAACATATACAATGAAATGCACAATAATACATGAAAAGCAAAAAAATAAGCTAAAAAATGATAAAAATTCTAAAAAAAAAGCAAAAAAAGTTTAAAAAGTGTTAAATGAAATTGTAAAAAATGTTTAAAAAAATGCCAAAAAAATCTAAAAAAGAAGTAAAAAAAATGCCGAAAAAAGTAAAATAATGCTAAAAACGCTTACCTAAATGCAAAAAAAACGAACAAAAAAACGAAAAAACGCAAAAAAAATACAAACATACAAAGAAATGCACAATAATACATGAAAAGCAAAAAATGAGCTAAAAAATGTTAAAAGTTCTAAAAAAACTGAAAAGTTAAAAAAAAAGTGATAAAGGAAATTGTAAAGAATGTTAAAAAATGCAAAAAAAAATCTAAAAAAAGTTTAAAAAATGCTGAAAAAAAATTAAATAATGCTAAATACGCAAAAAATCAAAAAAAGTGAAAAAAAATGCAAAAAACGAACAAAAAAAGTGGAAAAATGCAAAAAAATACAAACATGCAAAGAAATGCACAATAATACATGAAAAGCAAAAAATGTTTTAAAAAAACTGAAAAGTTAAAAAAAAATTGATAAATGAAATTGTAAAGAATGTTAGAAAATGTCAAAAAAAATCTAAAAAAAGTTTAAAAAATGCAAAAAAATTAAAATTACTGAAAAAAAGTAAAATAATGCTAAAAAATGAAAAAAAAAGTGCCAAAAAATCTAAAAAAAGTCAAAAAAAGTAAAATAATGTTAAAAAATGCCAAAAGTGCAAAAATTGCCAAAAAATTTAAAAAAGATACCGAAAAACCTAAAAAAAGTCAAAAAATGCTGAAAAAATTAAAATATTGCTAAAAAACTCGATATTTCCATCTTTATTTCGAAAAATTTTTTTAGCTCGTTCACAGTACTTTCCCTTCTCGTAGGTGGGTCGGGAAAGTAAAATATTTGACTCCCCAAAACTATTTGAGTAATAAGTGATCAAAACCCGGAAAATTTAAAATAATGCTAAAAAATGAAAAAAAAAATGACAAAAAATCTAAAAAAAGTCAAAAAAAGTAAAATAATGTTAAAAAATGCCAAAAGTGCAAAAATTTTCAAAAAATTTAAAAAAGATGCCGAAAAACCTAAAAAAAGTCAAAAAATGCTGAAAAAATTAAAATATTGCTAAAAAACGTTTAGAATGCAAAAAAATCCCAAAAAATAAAAAAAAACAAAAAAAACGCAAAAAAAATACAAACGTATGCAAAGAAATGCACAAAAATACAAGAAAAGCAAAAAAATGATAAAAATTCTAAAAAAAGCAAAAAAACTTTAAAAAGTGTTAAAAGAAATTGTCAAAAATGTTAAAAATATATGAAAAAGTATTCGTGGATACTCGTCGGGAAAGTTTTGGTGCGACACAACCGATTTTATTTGTTTTTGACAGATGACAGCTGGAGAAATAATTTTGACTGTGCTGAATAGATTTTTTCAAGGGCTTTCAAATGACATACTGCATGTCAAATTCCATGAGATATTGCATCTGTCATTTTTTGATAGTGACAGATGTCGTACAAAACTAATGGGTTCTTCAGACTGGTAACCCAAACCCATATATCAAATTTCAGCTCAATCGGATTAAACGTGTGGCCTCTATCGTGGAAAAATACACACAGACAGACAGTCAGACATACTTCCATCTGGAAATGGTCTTAATCATCTCAGATGACCTCAGAATGGATATTTCCATCTTTATTTTGGAAATTTTTTTTTTGCTCGTTCACAATACTTTCCCTTCTCGTAGGTGGGCCGGGAAAGTAAAATATTTGCAGTCTCTCAGGGGCAAGAGCCACTCCCCTCTAAAAGAATTATTTGTTTAAACCTAATTTTGAACCCCTTTTAGTGCGAATTTTCAAAATTCCGTTCTCTGTGCTCCCCTACACTGGCAAAGGAAACTACCCTAAAAATTTCAAGTCTCTATCAAATCTGGTTTAGGCTATGCGTTGATTGTCAATCAGTCAGTCACACGACAATTAAGTATATATAGATATCATATAAAACCTCCCATATAAAATTGATGATTAGACCTCTCATCAGCATCTAGTCGAACAAATAATATCGCGTGGACACACATGCAAAATATGAAGGTCAAAAAAATATCGGGTCCACTGTGAACACCTGAGTTTGCATTTTCTTGTGAAATTTCTTAAAATATTTTTCATACTTTCATAATTAGTAATTTTGCACTATCCCTAAAAATCACAGTGGTAATTTCCGACCAAACTGGAAGCACGATATTGAGAAATAAACATTTAAAAATTTCAATAAAATGGGCGAAACCCGATTTTTTTTCCCAAAACTATTTGAGTAATAAGCGATCAAAACCCGGAAAATTTAATTGGGACACCCGGTATTATAAACTTTGGTGTATGGGTGAACCAAAATAAAATATTTTTCCCACTGGCTCCTTGGCTAATTATAATATTATATGAATAATAATTTATTGACACAGTGTACGTTTAAATAAAATTAATTTTAATCTCGTTACTCAAAAAAAAAGTAACGCGTTACTTTACCGTTACTTTTGCCAAAAAGTAACGCCTTAGATAAACGTTACCGTTACTTTATTTAAAAAGTAATGATTTATACAAACAAAATTTTCAAATAAAAGTTGTATGATTAAGCTTGATTTTTTAAAAAGCTATCCAAAACACAGTGGCCCGCGAAATAACAAAAATATTAGCAGAAACAAAAGAGAAACACCTTAGTTTTAAAGTAAGGCATTACTTTTTAGTAACGCGTTACTTTTGCAGTAACATGTTACTGTAACGAAGTAACAATGTCGCGTTACTTTTACAAAGTAACGCAATTACCGTTACTTTTCGCCGTCTTTAAAAAGTAACGAAATTACTAGTAACGCGTTACTGAAAAGTAACGTTTTATAGGTTCGTTACTCCCAGCTCTGATCTCGAATACGTTTTAGCAACCCAAAATAAATTACTTGCATTTATATTTTCATTCAAATAAAAAAATAAAAACATTTTATAAAGAAAATCGTAAGAAAAACGGCACAAAATAAAATTTTTATTAAAAAATAATATTTCAGTTGTATATTTAAGTAAAACAAATCAAAGAATTTATTTATCGATTCAACAAAAACTGTCTCAATTTTATTTATTTAAAAACTACTTCAAGTTTAATGAAGCAACGTTATTTCTGGTAGATGCAAAAATACATATTCATAAAGAACCTTCTTTTGCATAATAATTTTAACATAATCTACGGTCCCTATACCAAGTTGTAATAACGGTCTGAAATTAATTCCAAATGAACATTTATCGAAAATTTACGGTTTATTTAGTATTTGCGCTTTTATGGAAGTATTCTCAAATTCCATTACGTGTATTTTAAAATGCAACAATTTATTATTTGAACGGTAATAAATTTCAATTTATAAAGATACTCAAACCTCATAATTGATCTATTTTCTTGTATGTACGAGCAATTTTTATTAGAAAATTTTTGTTTGTATTGCATTTTTATCTATAAAAGCAGCATTTTTTCTTGGGATCATAATTTGGTCGATTTACTATCATAATAAAAAGAAACACTTAATCCGATAATTTTTAACTTAGTTTCTTTTATATGGCCGGTTTTCTCCTGGGACAACAAGATAATGACTTTTCCTTTATATAGTGCCACTAGACGCTGTTGCAATCAAAACCACACAAGAGGTTACTTCTCCGGCCAGTCTAATCTTTCGCGTCACTTGCCAAAATAATCTATAAAGCTTTTCAGAAGAGACTTAAAAAAAATGTAACAAAAAAAGTTGCTTACAAAAACCAACAGCCTTTATCTTGTCACTTTTTATAAGGCGTACATAAAAACATATATTGTGTTCCATTAGTGGGATAAAGTTTGATTAATTTGTATAAAGTAGGAGTTAGCGTCAATTTCAGAAAGAAATACAATATATAAAAAAACAGGATCAGTTATTATTAGAATATAAGAAGGTAGGTTGTAAGATTTTTTATTATTTTTATATAAAAAAATCTTAATCTATAATATAAGCAGCAAAGTCTTGACTGACATAGTATCAACGCACAGCAAAATCTACTGAACAGTAAGAAAAGATTTTTGATTTTAAGGGGTAGAAAAAAATAGCGAAACACAGAAAAAAATATGAACAAATATAGAAACTGGAAAAAAATGGAGGAAAAAATGGAAAAAATACAAAAATTATAAAAAATAGGAAATAATATAACAAAATAAAGAAAAACATGGACAAATAGGGACAAATATAAAAAATTTTGACTGTTCTGAATAGAGTTTTTCAATGGCTTTCAAATGACATATTGCATGTCCAATTCCGTGACATATTACATCTGTCATTTTTTAATAGTGACACTTACGTTTGACAAATGTCATACAAAAACTAATGAGTTCTTTCGACCGGAAACCCAAACCCATAACCAAATTTCAGCTCAATCGGATTCATACTTTTTCAGATATTTAATGTTAGTTTCAAATTTTGACATTTTGTTATTTTTGACAGGTGACAGTTAGAGAAATAATTTTGACTGTTCTGATAGAGTTTTTCAAGGGCTTTCAAATGACATATTGCATGTTCAATTCCGTGACATATTGCATCTGTCATTTTTTAATAGTGACACTTACGTTTGACAAATGTCATACAAAAAATAATGAGTTCTTTCGACCGGAAACCCAAACCCATAACCAAATTTCAGCTCAATCGGATTCATACTTTTTCAGATATTTAATGCTAAAGTTTCAAATTTTGACATTTTTTATATTTGACAGGTGACAGTTAGAGAAATAATTTTGACTGTTCTGAATAGAGTTTTTTCAAGGGCTTGTAAATGACATATTGCAAGTCGAATTCGATGAGATATTGCATCTGTCATTTTTTGATAGCGACACTTACGTTTGACAGATGTCATACAAAAACTAATGAGTTCTTTCGATCGGTAACCCAAACCCATAACCAAATTTCAGCTCAATCGGATTCACACTTTTTCAAATATTTAATGCTAAAGTGTCAAATTTTGACATTTTTTATTATTGACAGGTGACAGTTCGAGAAATAATGTTGACTGTTCTAAATTTAGTTTTTCAAGGGCTTTCAAACGACATATTGCAAGTCAAATTCCGTGAGATATTGGATCTGTCATTTTTTGATAGTGACACTTTCGTTTGACAGATGTCGTACAAAAACTAATGGGTTCTTCCGACGGGTAGCCCAAACCCCTATACCAAATTTCAGCTTAATCGGGTTAAACATGTGGCCTCCATCGTGGAGGAATACACACAGACAGACAGACAGGCAGACAGTCTTCCATCTGGAAATGGTCTTAATCGTCTCAGGGGACCCGAAAATGGAAATTTCCGTTTTTATCTCGAAATTTTTTTTTAGCTCGTTCACAATACTTTCCCTTCTAGGAGGTGGGTCAGGAAAGTAAAAATGGGGAAAACAGCAAAAAATAGGGAAAAATAGGGAAAATGACAAAAAATAAGGAAAATTGTGAAAAATTGCGGAAAATATTGAAAAAAGGGGAAAATCGTGAAAAATTGGAGAAAACGGAAAAATTTGATCAATCATGGCAAAATAGTGAAAAATAGGGAAAAAATAGGGAACAATTGGGAAAAATTGGGAATAATTAATAAAAATTAAGCAAAATAAGGCAATTTAAGAAAAAATATGGAAAAAGCGAAATTAGAGAAAAAATATGGAAACATATGCTAAAATGGTGAAAATTATCGAAATATTGGGGGAAAAATACAGAAAACAAGAAAATTTTCGAAAAATAGGAAAAAATAGTAAAAAAAAAACGTAAAAAATAGAGACAAATTGGTAATAATATTGGAAAACATTATAACTAGATAGATAAAATTGGAAAATTCGAGATCAATATAGAAAAGTACGGAAATATATGGGAAAATAGTAAAAAATACATAATAATAGGGATAAATAGGGAAAAACAGGAAAAGTAATAAAAAACATAAGAAATTGGAAGAAATAGGAAAAATAGGGCAATTAGAGAAATGAAAAATGAAAAACAGGAAAAATATGAATAAACAGAAAAAATAGGGAAAAATGGGGAAAAATAGGGAAAAATAAGTACAAATAGAAACAACTATAGAAAAAATAAGGAAAATAGGATACAAAATTGAAAACAAGAAAAAATATAAAGTAATAGGAAAAATGAAAAAAATGGCGAAAAATTAAAAAATCGGTTGTGTCGCCCCAAAACTTTCCCGACGAGTATCCACGAATACTTTTTCAGATATTTAATGTTAAAGTTTCAACTTTTGACATTTTTTTATTTTTGACAGGTGACAGTTGGAGAAATAACTTTGACGTTCTGAATATAGTTTTTGAAGGGCTTTCAAACCACATACTGAATGTCCAATTCCGTGACATATTGCATCTGTCATTTTTTGATAGTGACACTTCAATTTGACAGATGTCGTACAAAAACTAATGGATTCTTCTGACGGGTAACCCAAACTCCTATACCAAATTTCAGCTCAATCGGATTAATACTTCTTCCGATATTTAATGTTGCAGTTTCAAATTTTGACATATTTTTATTTTTGACAGGTGACAGTTGGAAAAATACTTATGACTGTTTTGAATAGAGTTTTTCTAGGGCTTTCAAATGACATATTGCATGTCCAATTCCGTGACATATTGCATCTGTCATTTTTTGATAGTGGTACTTTCGTTTGACAGATGTCGTACAAAAACTAATGGGTTCTTCCGGTGGTTAACCCAAACCCATATACCAAATTTCAACTCAATCGGATTAAACGTGTGGCCTCTATCGTGGAAGAAAACACACACACACACACACACATACACACACACAAACAGACAGACAGACTTCCATCTGGAAATTGGGAAAAATAGAAAAAAATAGGGCAAAATAGGAGAAATTGGGAAAAATAGCGATATTTGGGAAAATTGGGGAAAAAACGGGGAAATTTGGGAAAAATAAGAAAAAATATGAAAAATAAGGAAATTAGAGAATAAATAGTCAAACATATGGGAAATATATGGGAAAAAGTTAAAATAGAACAAAACAGATAATACTAGGGACAAATAGGGAAAACCAAAAAAAATTCATGAAAAACAGGTAAAATAGGAGGAAATACGAAAAATAAGCAAATCTCTAAAGAGACAATTTTTCGACGGTTAATTAATTTAATTTTTTGGTGTGTCCTTGGACCACCTTGTTTTATGTATTCCTTGGGTAAACTCTTTTCTTTTCGTGAAAGCGTCCTTGGAGCAGTACGAATTTTAAATTTAAGTAGTTTCTACACTTGCCAGTAGGAGAGGCTCCTCTCAGGTCCCCGATAAATCCTGTATTCTGGAATTCTCAATTTTTTACATTTACCTTATTACATAACCCCGATCTCCCCTACTAGCAATATTAAGTACCATGTAGCCACTCACAACTATAGCTCAAATTTGATCTCACGTTTGACAAATTAAATTATAACAGCTGTACTTACTTTGTTTGAAATCTTACTTAATACGAATTAAATTAGTGCACCTTTAACCATTTTGTTTAAAAAAAAATAAAAAAACTAACAAAAAAAATCAAAATCACTCGTAAGAGCGTGAAATTTATTAAAACATATTTCGCGTATAATCTAATAATCCGAAAATCTATTAACCACGAAGCGTACCAATCGTTGTGCAGATCTAAGACAATTTTGTGACGGGGCTCATTAATCTTAGAGGAAATTGACGTGAAATACATTTCCCAGACATATCGACATTTAGAATTAGCTTTAACAAGCTCAATATATCTTTAACCAAAATTTATTAATGGTAAAGTTCTTTTGAGTAGTTTAAAGTATATACGAGGGTTTATTTAAGAAAATTTTATGATGCAGGCTACTAATATTTTAAATAAAGAAATTAAACTTCAAATTATATACCACAGTTTTGTTACGTTTTTTTTGCCCCACTCTGTATTTTCATTATTCCTCTACTGAATATATTTTAATTTCATACTCGCTTGATATCCCCTTCTTATGTCCCTCTCTTCTTAGGAAACTTAAAAAAATCGGTTGTGTCGCCCCAAAACTTTCCCGACGAGTATCCACGAATACTTTTTCAGATATTTAATGTTAAAGTTTCAACTTTTGACAGATGACAGTTGGAGAAATAATGTTAACTGTTCTGAATAGAATTTTTCAAGGGCTTTCAAATGACATATTGCAAGTCAAATTCGGTGACATATTGCATCTGTCGTTTTTTGTTAGTGATACTTCCGTTTAACAGATGTCGTACAAAAACTAATGGGTTCTTCCGACGGGTAAGCCAAACCTCTATACCAAATTTCAGCTCAATCGGTTTAAACGTGTGGCCTCTATCGTGGAAGAATACACACACACATGCACACAGACAGACAGACAGACTTCCATCTGGAAATGGTCTTAATCGTCTCAGGGAACCCGAAAATGGATATTTCCGTTTTTATCTCGAAATTTTTTTATTTTAGCTCGTTCACAATACTTTCTCTTCTAGGAGGTGGGTCGGGAAAGTAAATGGAAATGAAGTGATAAAATATGGAGACAAAATAAAACAGATGGTACAAAATAATTATATAAATATAGAGAACAGATTAATTATTATGTATATTTTTTTCCAATTTAGGTTATACAGGATGTCTAAAATTGCTGTATCAGAAACATGCTTTTTTTAATTTTTACGCATATAGTTTTGTGTCTCAAATTTTCTACAAATTTAAACTAATGAATCCTTGATACGTTTCGTATCTTAACGCCCACCATGAAATTATTTTTATTTTTAAACGGACCTGTCTTTTTTATAACAAAAAAAATGAGGGGTAATCCCACCCAACTTTCCGAACACTCCTAGTAAAGCAATTGTTTAATCGATTATTTTAGTTTACAATTTTTTTTTTTTTACTTTTAATATATTTGTATAATTTCTACAAGTATTATTTTAAAATTATGAAATATTTCGCACATAATGTACTTTTTGATCCCTTTGGGATGTACTATTTACTTTTTTCATTTGTTTAACCATTTTCGATAAAACAAAAGGACAAAAAAAATTAATTTTTGTTTTATTTTAGTTATAATAATTACAATTTTAAATTCGAAAAGACTAAATTATTTTCTAAATTTAGAGTTTTATATTACCTATCGAATGGTATAAATCCCATTTTAATATTTTTAATATTTTTAAAGTTATTCAATTTGTTTTTTAAAGTTATATTAAATTTCAACAAAAAAATTTATGAATTCTATAACTTTTTGAATAAAATTTTGAAAAAAATCACAATTAGAGAGTTTTTTACTATAAATTTCATGGTATTTTTTGTAAATTTTTAATATTAATATTAACCTTAAAAAGAAATAAAACCTTTTTTGAATAATTTTAAAATCAATAAATAATTAATATCTCATTTAATTTTATTCAAAATGGGAAACAGACCTTTTTTTGGGTTTTTGGATCAAAATGCATTAATAAAATTAGTTTAAAAACTAAAAAAAAATCAATTTTCTTGTCAAAAATTCATTAAAACTTTTTTCATTTTGTGATATAACTTTTACAAATACTATGTTAAAATTATGAAATAATTTACAAACATAGTACTTTTTCATTTATTTTATACTTATTGTTAGAACGAAATTACAAAGAGTTAAAAAAAATTCTTTATGTTGGCTATAATAATTACAATTGTAAATTCTAAGAAACTAAAATACATTTTAAATTTAGAGTTTTATATTATCTTTAGAATGGTGCAAATCCGAGTTAAATGACTTTAATATTTTAGAAGTTATTCAATTTAATTTAAAATCATAATATAATTTTAAATGGTTAAAAAAATTTTTGTAATAAAATTTTGAAAAAAATTTTAATTATAAAATTAATTATTACAAATTTAAAATTTTTTTTTTTAAATATTTAATATTAAAATTTAACTAAAAAATATTAATTTAATAAGAATAAAAATTGCTTAAAAATAAAAATAAAAACTAACGGCGAAACTATGCAGAACTCGAAAAGAAAAGTAAAGAAAAAATTTGTAGAAAATTTTATGTTCTACAATTTTGATTTTTTGTAAATTTTCATAAAAATCCATAATTTTGTCTCAAAGTCTAAAAAAAAAAGTCGCAAATGTCTTTATACATTATTTTCACGCCCTCTAGCGACGAAACAATGAGGAATTCAAAAAACGGTAATGACTCAATGTGTAGAAAATCTTATGTTCTACAACTTTTATATCTTGTAATTTTTCATAAAAATGCATTATTTTGGTAATTTAAAAAAAAATATGAAAAAAAATTACTTTTTGATAAATCTGGCAACAATGGCAAAAGTTTTTGAAAATTTTAGTCATTTAAAATTAAACTATAACGTATAGAAAATATATGTGTAAAACTTTATTGCCATCTTGTTTAGTAATGACGTCATCACTTATAGCAACTGTCACTTCCGATTGTCCGATTAACTCCAAAATCTATACAGGTCGTCTCCTTGCTACCCTAAATATGTATATAAAATTTCATCTAAATCGGTTCAGCCGTTTAGACGCTATCGTGTTCACATACACAGACACACACACAGACAGACATCATGCTAAAAATGGTATAAATGGATTCAGGTGACCTCAAAACGTAAAGATTCGTTAAAATCTGGGTATGGCCAAAATATCATAACTCTGTTGTTCGGAAAGTAATTAATAAAACGTTAATATTCAAATTTAGTGATATATCACGGTTTATCTAAAATATCTAACATCATCAATGACAATATTTTTTAATTACGGCCCTGTTGTAGTTCTTTTGTAAATTTGTTTGCATTTTCTCAAAATGAATATAACAATACCTAACAATTTCGATAAATAAAAAAAATATAAAAATAGTAGAAATTAAACAAGCAAAAAATAATCGACCCGCGTCGTGATTAAAAAATATCGATAGGGAATTTAAGGAAAAAGTCAGTTGAAAAACTAATTTAATTATAATTAATTTTTAATAGATATGTACCTCGTAATACGCTAAATTTGTTGAATATTTGTGGTTATTTCCTAAATTAAATTATTCGTTAATCTAATTTTTTACACCGTTATTGCATAATATAAGATCCAGGTCCGTATTAATAAATTATCGATAATGATGACTATTTATCATACAAAACGTCGTAGAAAATGTAATGTACGATATATCACTAAATTTGTATTTAAATCAATATTTTTAAACACGACACAGATCGATTATTTTTCTAATTGTTTAATTTCTATTTTGATATTTTGTTTTTGTTTCACTAATAATGCAACTTTTTTATTTAATGGCAAGTATATCTGTTTTAACGAAATTTAAACGAATTTATAAAAGAACTACGACAGGACCGTAATTAAAAATTGTTGTCACTGAGGTTAGTCATTTCAGATAAAACGTCGGTTTAAATATTTATTAGTACAGTTTCGTAGCAAAGAGACGCAATAAAAGTTTAATGTTCTATTTCTTGATAGTTTTTTTAATTATAAGTGTAAAAAACAAAGATAGCATTTTTAGTTTTCCCTGTATAACTCGCGAAGGGCAAAAGAACCTGTAGATTTTTTCCTATCAAAATAATGGTCCCAAAACTAGTTAACTTTTTTCTTATTTAACCGTGTCTGTTTATCTTACGGTTTCTGATATAGCAATGCGTTATCCCTTCCAATTTTAGATATCCTGTAGAGTTATTATTTAAACAAATATTTCAAGTTTTAAACATTTTCCACATTTTATTAAGACATATTTAATTGAATCCTATCCAAAAAATCTGCCTTTTCTCTGTGTTATATTCTATTGTGAATCACACTGTATATACATTTTTTAAATATTTTTCAATTTTCTATTGTTAAAGTATGATTTAAAAGTACTAAAATAATTTTGGACTTTAATTTGTTTAAATATTTATTTTAACATTTAAAATTTTTCGTTTAATAATTTTTTTATCTTAATAAAAACAATAAAATTAACTTTAAAAGTAAATGTTTTAAATATTTATCTAGAGTTGATTTTAAAGTTATGTGTGAAAATTATTTAGTTTTTTTTACAAAAATTTAATTTAATAAAAAAATATATTTACCATTAATAAAATATTTTTGACTCCAAATTTTGTAAAAAAATCACTGTCATTTCTATGCGACCACTAATTAAAAAAATATCACAAAATATTGCCCACACTAATCACTAACTATAAACGAGAAAAAATTTTCTCGCCCACTACCGATTTACCTAAATAAAAAAAAGAAGACACGTGAGACGGCAGTTTCGCAAAAAGACGCCACTCGGTCTGCCGCTGCTTTGCCACTACCGTCCCTCCACTATTGGAGTACTCCAGTTGGTTTTGGGAGGAAAAACCGCCCGAACAAGGGGGGCACGCGCATCTGCAACACTTGCATCTCCACGCTTCGCCGTCTGTCGTTTTGCCTTTAAGGTCTTTGTTGTCTAGTCTGCAAGCCCATAGAATAGAGGGAAAAAAATTAAACATTCCTTGAGGGGTAAACTCTGAATCCGCTAGACGATATGAGTCTCAAAACAACTTTAAAAGACACATACTTGAATGGTTTTCTAAACAGAAGAAAAATAAATAACCATTATCCTTTGTCTAGAAAAATGAAAGCATATAGTCCTTTATCTATAATTATATTATTGGGTATTTGAACTCAAGTAATTTTAAAAAGTAAAATTGGCTCTTGGTATGTTTTTTATGCACTAAGCCATCCAAAATCAAATCTTATTGATTGATGTTCTCGAGAGTTCTGGTATACCACAGGGTTCAATATTAACTCTCGTTTTAAATAAAATTGAATTTGTCAACAAAAGCTTCTATCCTGATTTAATATTAAATACTAAAATAATGAAAAAAAAATCGGCTGTGTCACCCCAGAACTTTCCCGGCTCGACCGTAGAAAATATGTTATTTTTTCTACAAGCTTCCGGAAAGTTACAACTTTCCGCAAGCATTTACGTGCGGAAAGTTGTACTTTTCCGCACTGATTTTATAAATGCTAAAATGATTAAAAAATAATTCTTGCTTGGTTACTATGATTACTTTCAGCCTAATGTTTTATTTATTAAGAAGCACTAAGAAAATTTTTGTTTAATGACAAAAAAATATTTTTGCTAATTTTTTTTTTTAATTCTAAGCGCTTGTAGAAAAAATATTGTTCCTAACTCTTGCGTAAAGTATCTTTTCCCCACTTAATTGCATGCCCGAACGACGCAATTGCGTGCGGAAAAGTATAACTTTCCGCACTTGTTAGGAAAATAACTATATTATTATTATTTTAATTACAAAATACTAAGCATTACATTAATTTATGGAACACACTAAAAATTACGAGCCGATGGTGATTACGTCTACCGAATTGATATTTCAATGTTGATAATGACATAAACTGCGCATGCGCACGTTGTATATCACACTGCTACAATTAAGATCTCCTAAAATCATGTGTGAAAAATATGGGGAATTGGGGAAAAATTTTCATACAATAGAGCTTAATTTAGCTCCAATTTTAAAAAAATGGATAATCCTAAATGTGTATTGTTCTCGCCATCTAGTGGCGGAATTATTAGGAATTCGATAAAAAGTTACACATAAAAGTTAAAGAAAATTTGATGCTTTACAACTTTGTATAAGAAAATTTTGCACTAAAATGCATTTTTTGTCCTCAAAATCAAGAAAAACTAGAGAAAACCTACATGCACATTTTTTACGCGCCCTCTAGTGGCGCAACTATTCAAAATTCTAGAAAAAGCTTGAGACAAGAGTTGTAGGGAATTTTATGCTCTAAAACTTTGTACTACAATATTTTGAACTAAAGTATATTATTTGTCCTCAAAATCAAGACAAACTAGAGAAAACCTACATGAACATTTTTTACGCGCCCTCTAGTGGCACAACTATTTAAAATTCTAGAAAAAGCTAGAGAAAACATATATACACATTTTTACGAGACCTCTAGCGGCGAAACTATTGGAAATTAGAAAAAATGTTAAAAATGGAAATTAAAGGAAATTTGGTTCTCTACAACTTTATATCAGAAAACTTAGCACTAAAGAGCATTGTTTGTCCTCAAAATTTGAAAAACTGCGGAAAACTTACATAAACATTTTTTGCGCGCCCTCTAGTGGCGCAACTATTGGAAATTCCGGAAAGAGTGTAATATAAAAATTGTAGGAAATTTTATCCTCTAAATCTTTGTACCACAACATTTTGCACTAAAGTGTATTTTTTGTCCTCAAAATCAAGAAAAACTATAGAAAACCTACATGCACATTTTTTGCGCGCCCTCTAGTGGCGCAACTATTGGAAATTCTGGAAAAAGTTTAAAATAAAAGTTATAGGGAATTTTATGCTCTAAAACTCTGTACTACAACATTTTGCACTAAAATGTATTGTTTGTTCTTAAAAGTAAAAAATTGTTACATGTGTATTTAATCAATGTCGGTCTTGAGGACCTTCTACTGTACTTTGATGGGTCCGGGAAAGTAAAAATTAATGGCGAAACGAAATAGAAAATTAAAATATAAAAGTAAAGCTGTGACAGAATAATGTATTAACAGTGAGAAAGAATGGGACGGAAATATAATTTCTGATGACGAAAGTTACGAAGAGGATTTAATTGGAATTTACTTAGTCTGTGGAGAATTTGGAAAAACAGAAACTTTATATATATGCAAAAAATAAAGAAACAAAAGATGAATAGAATACTCAATAATAACCTTTGACTCAGTTCTAGTTATAATTATTAATATTATTACATAGTATTATTATTATTATTAGAAATTTCGAATCAAAATTTTCCTCGATGTGCTTCTAACTTTTAAAACCCTCTTTTGAAACTGATCAGATAGCCAAAGGTCCGAAAGGGTATAAAAGGGGTTTTTTTACTCTCCAACAAATTGTATAATTTAAATATTATTAACTGTAAGCTAAGGATTAATACTAAAACTGAATTTTCTGATTCAAGACCGGAGATTTTGTATCAAATAAAAATGGATTTTTCTATATTTAACTCTTTCTATTTTCTCTATCTTATTCTACTTTTTTAGTATTTTTCCCACTTTTTCACTATTTTTTTCGTAAATTTTCCTATTTTTTCGTATTTTGCACTTTTTTTCCTGTTCCAAATATTTTACTATATTTTCATATTTTTCCCAAATTTTTTCTTATTTTTCCTAATATTTCCTGTTTTTTGCTCTTATTTCTTTTTTTCTATTTCTTTCTATTTTTTCAACGTTTTTTCCTGTTTTCTTTATTTTTCCATTTTTGTCCCTATTTTTACTTGTTTCCTAATTTGCCCTATTTTCGTAATTTGCCCTATAAACTGAACTTTCCGATTCAGGACCGGAGATTTTTTATCAAATAAAAATTGATTTTTCTGTATTTAACTCTAATTTTTCTATTTTCTCTAACTTATTCTAATTTTTTTCCTATTTTTTCGTATTTTGCACTTTTTACTTTCCGAACAACAGAGTTGTATAGAAGGAAAGTATTGCGATCATGATATTTTGACCATACCCAGATTTTAACGAATCTTTACGTTTTGAGGTCACCTTAATCCATTTATACCATTTTTAGCATGATGTCTGTCTGTGTGTGTGTGTGTCTGTGTGTCTGTGTGTGTGTGTGTGTGTGTGTCTGTGTGTCTGTGTGTGTGTGTGTGAACACGTTAGCGTCTAAACGGCTGAACCGATTTAGATGAAATTTTATATACGTATTTAGGGTAACAAGGAGACGACCTGTATAGATTTTGGAGTTAATCGGACAACCGGAAGTGACAGTTTCTATAAGTGATGACGTCATTACCTAACAAGATGACAATAAAGTTTTACACATATATTTTTTATACGTTATAGTTTAATTTCGAATGTTTAAAATTTTCAAAAACTTTTGCCATTGTTGCCAGATTTATGAAAAAGTAATTTTTTTTCATATTTTTCTTAAATAACCAAAATAATGCATTTTTATGAAAAATTACAGGATATAAAAGATGTGCAACATAAAATTTTCTACACATTTTGTCATTACCGTTTTTTTTAATTCCTCACAGTTTCGTCGCTAGAGGGCGTGAAAAATAATGTATATAGACATTTGCGACTTTTTTTAGATTTTGAGACAAAATTATGGATTTTTATGAAAATTTACAAAAAATGGAAATTGTAGAACATAAAATTTTCTACAAATTTTGTCTTTAATTTTTTTTCGAGTTCCGCATAGTTTCGCCGCTAGTTTTTATTTTAATTTTTATCTTTATTAAATTATTATTTTTTAGTTCAATTTTAATATTAAAAATTTAAAAAAAAATATCTTTAAATTTGTAATAATTAATTTTATGATTATCATTTTTTTCAAAATTTTATTACAAAAATTGTGCAATTTTTTAAAAAATGGCTAAGGAACATTTAAAATTTTAATACAATTTTAAATTAAATTGAATAACTTCTAAAATATTAAAGTTATTAAAATGTGATTTTCACCATTCGAAAGATATATTATCTTTCGAAAGATAATATAAAACTATAAATTTAAAATGTATTTTAGTTTCTTAAAATTTAGAATTGTAATTATTATGGAAAAAATTAAGAATTTTTTTTTAATTTTTTGTAATTTTGTTTTATCAATAAGTATAAAATAAATGAAAAAAGTAAAAAGCATATCCGAAAATAATCCAAAAGTACTATGTGAGTAAATTATTTCATAATTTTAACGTAGTATTTGTAAAAGTTACAGCAAAAAATGAAAAAAGTTAAAACAATTCAATGGATTTACCCATGAATTTTTGACAAAAAATTTGATTTTTTTTTAGTTTTCTAAACTAACTTTATTAATGGATTTTGATCCAGAAAACCTTAAAAAAAGGTCTGTTTCCCATTTTGAAAATAATTGAATGAGATATTAATTATTTATTGACTTTAAAATTATTCAAAAATAGGTTTTATTTTTTTTAAGGTTAATAATAATATTAAAAATTAAAAAAAAATACCATTAAATTTGTAGTAAAAAACTCTATAATTATGATTTTTTTCAGAATTTTATTCAAAAAATTGCAGAATTCATAATTTTTTTTTTGAAATATAATATAATAAAAAAAAATTGAATAACTTTAAAAATATTAAAGTTATTAAAATGGGATTTATACCATTCGATAGGTAATATAAAACTCTAAATTTAGAAAATATTTCAGTCTCTTCGAATTTAACATTGTAATTCTTTTAAACAAAATAAAAAAAAATTAATTTTTTTCTTTTGTTTTATCGAGAATAGTAAAACAAATGAAAAAAGTAAATAGTACATACGGAAGGGATCAAAAAGTAAATTATGTGTGAAATATTTCATAATTTTAAAATAATACCTATAGAAATTATACAAAATTATAAAAAGTTAAAAAAATTTTTTAGAAAAAATCAGTTTTTTTTAATTTTTGTAAACTAATTTTATTAATGTATTTTGATGCAGAAAAACTAAAATAATCGATTAAACAATTACTTTACTAGGAGTGTTCGGAAAGTTGGGTGGGATAACCCCCTCATTTTTTTTCCTGTTGTTCCCAATATATCACTATATTTCCATATTTTTCCCGAATTTTTCCATTTCTCCATTTTGCCCGATTTTTTTCTTATTTTTCCTATTATTTCTATTTTTCCTATTTTTTCTATTTCTTTCTAGTTTTTACTGTTTTTCAATGTTTTTTTCTATTTTGTTTATTTTTTCATATTTGTCCCTATTTTAATTTATTTTCCTAATTTTCCCCATTTTCCACGTTTTTCCAAATTTTCCATATTTTTAGCTATTTTACTCATTTTTCTCAATTTTTTCCATTTCTTTTCATTATTTTTTTTCCCATTTGTCCCTATTATTATATATTTTTTTTATTTTCCCTATTTCCACTGTTTTTCCATATGTTTCCCCATTTTTCCTTATAACTCAGGCCCAAGAGCCTCAGTATTAGTTTCGTGATGGCGAAAAAAATTTCTTACCCCCACTTTTCTCGACGTTTCCGAGTTCACCGAATCCGAAAATGCAAAAAAATTCCTGTCCGGACGTAAATACTGTAACTTTTGAACGAAAATTCCGACCGAGTTCCGGTTTTCACTTTACCGAAGAATCCTATTGAATTTGAGCAGGATCGGACCGACCCTTTCGGTAGTATCGCACAAGCCATTCCGGTACCCGCCCCACAGTGATCTATAAAAAACTTCTCAAAGGATATACTTTTTTACACTGCAAATTAAAAAAAAATTATGTCAGATCATGTATAATAGTGTTACATGTATTTAGCATAAAAAGTGATCGCTCGATGGGCCGAAGTCCCGAAACGGTGCACCACCACTGTTTGAACGTCTCTAGAATTTTTCTCTAGCTTCCGTATTTTCCCTATTTTGCCATATTTTTTTCAACTTTTCTCCATTTTTCACTATTATTTGTTCCTATTTTCTCCATTATTCTCTATTTTCCCTATTTTTCCATATTTCCCCCTATTTAACCCCTCCTGGAAATATTTCTTACTACACCTCTGACTTCGAGATAGACAAAGACAAAACTTGTCATTATCTATTAATGTAAATAAAGTTCGGAAAATGTATAAATAAACGGGGTAAGTTTTATTTGATCACAGACAAAAATGCGGCCCTAAACAATACAGTTGTTTTTTGTTTATAGTGCCAGTTTTTTTTTTCTGAAATAAATAAGTCTTTATATAGTCGTAAAAATACTAAATACACTTAAAAAAAATTTTTCGTATTTCAAAAAATTCTTGAGATATGTTTAATGTATTTATTGAAACCATCAGTATCTATAGTACATAATTACCTACTCGCATACTGTTATTTTTAGTAAAGCTGCTACTCATGCAAATTTATGTAGATCTGTTGTTCCGAACAGGAAATACACAAATGCGTACAAGAAAATTTAATTTGGAAAGCCATTCTCGTTTATTAAATAGAGCGTTGCGCACTACAAACTTTTATCAGCAACTTCGTTTTCACAAATTAAAAAATCGACTCACAATATATGCAATCAGTTAAAACATTTGTAGATTTTGTACTTTCACCATTAGTGTCGTTTGTTAGATAAAAACACTAATTACTTTCCCGCTATACCTTATAATTAACAACTAGCTTTTGTTGACCACAAAAAGTTATTAATTTCTTTTTTTTACAATATTATATTGTACCATTAAAATACTTTAAAGTGGAAATGGACTCACCCCAATTCAATATAATCCAAAAAATAGACAATGTACACTTACTTATAATCAAACGAATTCGGTTAATACCAAAACACTAATATTTAAATATTTTAACAATTATTAACCAGAATTTATAAAATTTGTACAGCTGTGAATCAGTTTCAGAAAAGTTTAATTACTCACATTTACATACCAATATCTAAAACATTATTTTAAATATTTTAGATTAAGTGAAAAGTATTTTTGTTTATGAGCAAGAATTATTAAAAATTATTTAAAGTGTTGAAAAAAAAACTATAATTTAATGTATTACTAGAGTGAAGCTTAACCAATACATCAGCTTCAAATTAAAGCTTTAAAAACATTTTTATCTGTGACTAATCTATTATTTGTTCATTATACATGAGTTTACTAGATAATAATAATATATCCATTATTTACTAGTGAATAATGATTTCAATATTTACTGGTTTTACTTATTTCCAGATTTTAAGTATTTACTGGTTTAAATAAAGGTTATTTTAACTAAAATTATTTAATAGTCGTAGATATACTTGCATATAAAGGCTATTATTCACACAGGTGGTTTGCGTCACCCTCGTGAATAAAACCCATCATTATATGGTCCTTGAATAATATACTATTAATAAGCCCTTCATAATCATATAAATCATTATCGAAATTAAAATATTTCTTTAATTAATTAATTTTGAAAAGTGCAATATGTACTGGTGTGAAGTTGGCGCCCAAATTCAGCTCCCAACCCCCCCACTACCAAACCAAACTCACACGATACAAAAATATAAGATTATAAGTTAAAAACTAAAATGTAGAAGTGAGTGTAATCAAGGAGAAAACAACCCCAATAAACTGAATAAAAATTTCTTATCTTTAGATAAAAAGTTTTTAAGTAAGTCTTGTTGTTCCTAGATAGTTTAAACAAGACAGAAAAAAAATACTATCACCCCAAAGATATAATAATTGTTTTCACGAAAACGAGCTTTTGAGACAGTATGCCATTTGGTGCAAAATGCTGAGGAAGAAATATTGTATACACCTTCAAATTTTCAACTCACTAAAATATCGGCGTCATAAAAAAGTACCCCCACTCCATGATTTAGATTTTATTTTTCTCAGAAACCACCTTTTGAGACAGTATATGCCATGTGGCGTAAAATGCCAAGGAAGGAATATTGTATACACCTTCAAATTTGAAGGTGTATACAATATTCCTTCCTTAGCATTTTCCACCACATGTCATCCATACAGCACACGACGTCCAATCGATGTCCATTTAAGATCCGAATGAAGTCCAAACGTCCATGGACCTTGAATGGACGTCCAATGAATGTACAGGACTGGATCTCATTTATATATTCAGAAATTGTACGTTTGTGTATGTCCGCTGGATGTAAAATATTGGTCCAATATGGATTATCCATTTTTGTACATGTCTGTATATCCATAGGAAGTAACCAATTGTGTATTATTTGTACATTTAGAAATTGTACGTTTATGTATGTCCACTGGATGTAAAATATTGGATCAATGTGGATTATCCATTTTTGTACATTACTGTATGTCCATAGGATGTAGAGATGAACTGGATCTTATTTGTACAGTGAGAAATTGTACATTTGTGTATGTCCACTGGATGTAAAATATTGGATCAATGTGGAGCATCCATTTTTGTACATTACTGTGTGTGGATATAAATAACTGGATCTGATTTGTACATTCAGATATTGTACGTTTGTGTATGTCCACTGGATGTAAAATGTTGGATCAATGTGGATTATTCATTTTTGTACATTACTATATGTCCATAGGATATAGAGAACTGGATCTTATTTGTACAGTCAGAAATTGTGCATTTGTGTATTTTCAATTACAAATATTTGCACATTTTTTTAGCGCATTCGGAAGTTTATTGTACAATTTTGGTCCCATAAAAGTTGGTGCATTATGCAGCTTTGCGTAAGGTACGTGAAGCTCATCAACTTATTGCCTCGTTTGATAACTATGAACATCTCTGTTAGTCATAAAATAGCTTTTGTTTTTAAATATATACATGCAAATTTTGAATATATACAAAGATGGAAGTGGAAGTATTCCATATTTTTTAAAATAATGTAAAATATTGGATCAACGTGGATTATCCCATTTTTGTACATTGCTGTATGTCCTTGGGATATAAAAATAACTGGATCTTATTTATACATTCAGATATTGTACGTTTGTGTATGTCCACTATGGATGTAAAATATTGGATCAATGTGAATAATCCATTTATGTACATTGCTGTATGGCCATAGGATGTAGAGAACTTGATCTTATTTGTACAGTCAGAAATTGTACATTTGTGTATGTCCACTGGATGTAAAATATTGGATCCATTACATCCATTGGATATCCATCTTGTGGATGTACAATGGGCATCGAAATTTGTACATAAATTATTCTAAAATGAGGGCGATCGAGTACGTGACGTGACGTCAGTGAATATTCTTTTGTTTTCAAAGCAGATATAAGGGAACGGCGAATGCCATTATAATTTTGATGTTCATCCAGCTTAGCATCATGGTAAACATTAATAGTGTGTAATTGATTATCTGAGACTTGAAATGCTATTATTTCGCCAAATTTGGGTAAATACCTATTCCCTATCATTTTTTTTTAATTATAACGTATACAATCTACGTGTTTTAATTTGTATTATTGATCATTGTAAACGAAAATTCAATTACAAGCGGTTTATTAAAAATGGTAAGATAAAATAGTCAAGAAGAAGCTTCTCTGACTATTTCAGAATTTTTACATACGTATGTTAGGAATTTTTAGAATTATGGGTTTGAAATAAAATAATTAATAAACTTATGATTTTTTAGAAGCAGCAGACAACAAGAATATATACGAATACGGATAGAAAAACAGTGATGGACGGTATCAAAAATATGTAACGGGATATCCATTGGACGTCTCAAATGGACATCCATTGGATGTGTTGAATAAGTTCACTCCATTGTACGTCTCGAACGAACATCCATCCATTGGACGTTTCAAATGAACATCCATTGTAGGTAGTAATCTGAACCTTTGGGTACATTTGAATGTCCATTGTTCGTCTTTCATGTACATCTAATGAACGTCCATTGTACATCCTGTATGTACGTCCATAAGATGTTAAATCCAGTAGTGAGGTATGGACATATTATTGTATAAAACTGGACGTTCAGTGGACGTCCATAATATCCATTGTGTACATCCAATGGACGTACATGTGCTATATGGCTGTCTCAAAAGGTGGTTTTTGAGAAAAAAATGAATCTAAATTATGGAGTAGGGGTACTTTTTTTCCATGACTGATATTTTAGGGTTTGAAAATTTGAAGGTGTATACAATATTCCTTCCTTAGCATTTTACACCACATGGCATACTGTCTCAAAAGGTGATTTCTGAGAAAAAAAATCCAAATTATGGAGTGGGGGTACTTTTTATCTATGACGTCGAAATTTTAGGGAGTTGAAAATTTGAAGGTGTATACAATACTCCTTCCTCAGCATTTTCCACCACATACTGTCTCAAAAGCTCGTTTTTGTGAAAAAATTTATTAAGTCTTTGTGGTGAGAGTATTTTTTTTCTATGTCTTGTTTAAACTATCTAGGAACAGCAAGACTTACTTAAAAACTTTTTATCTAGAGATAGGAAATTTTTATTCAATTTATTGGGGTTGTTTTCTCCTTGATTACACTCACTTATACATTTTAGTTTTTATCTTTAGATATTTATGTATATAAGTTTATTTTTCAATATCAGATGGTGTTTAAACACTTAGTTTTAAACGAAAAATAATCTTATATTTTTGTACCGTGTGAGTTTGGTTTCGTAGTGGGGGGTGGGAGATGAATGTGGGCGCTAGCGTCAGGCGCTAACTTCACACAAATCAAGTAACTCGATTAAAAATAGATAGAAATATAATATTCAATATCCAAATTGTAGAAATCTCGACATGTCTTACACAAAAAAAAAATCAAACAAATTATGGTTTGAAATTATCAATTTACGACAATTTCCTAGTAATTCAAATACAGTTGTTTTCAATATGCAAATAGACCTCCTTATAAACTAGTTAAAAATTTTTATTATCTAAATCGAATAAAATAACATTTTAATCGGAAATAGGTGCAATTTTCTTAACATTCCATTTTTTATTTAATAAACCCTTATTAACTTTATTTTTCTTTTTAAGATTAAATGTAGAACCTTGAAAACCTTTCTTTTGGAAATTATCAGCATTCTTCCACTTAGGTTGATCTTCGTTTGTATTGCTTTCATTCTTAATTCCATTTTTCTGTTGTTTATTCCTCCACCTTTGTTTACTATGAGTTTGTTGGTTATTTTTCTTGTTTTTCTTTGCTGAAGATACGCTAGATAATGATATTCTTAATTCTCTATTTCCCAGTTTAACATTTTCCATTTCCAAAGCAAGTTGAACTGAATCGGATTCTTTAAAATTCACATAAGCAAAACCCTTTCCCATTCCTGTATATGTATCTCTTATAATTCTAACATGCGAAATAGGACCACAAGGTTCAAATAGCTTCCAAAGGTCATCCTCTTTTGCTTTAAAAATTAAATTCCCAATAAATATGGCTTTAGATTCGTCTGGTTTTTCAGCAACATCACATGTTTGTACACGTAAATGATGTTCCTCAAAAATAGCTCCATCTTCTTGTAAGGCTTTTTGAGCATCTTCCTTATTAATAAACCGTATGTAACAATTAACACTATCTCTGTCAGGATGGAATTCTTTTGTTATAGCAGCAACTTTTTTCGGTACCTTAGGATTAGCTACAGGTATTCCTCTAAACCTCAAACATTCAATTGCTCCATGTTTCTTAAAATATCGTTTTATCTTTTTCTTTTCCGTTTTCAGTGGAACATTACCTACAAATATGGTTCTAGCCATTTCTTCAGGATCTTGTACTTTTTTTACTTTCTTTACTCTCTTCCGTTTGCTTATATTTTCTTCAGTAGGTACAACTGTAGGTTCATTAATAGATTCTTCTTCATCACTATCTGCTAGTGTGCTTGATGTTTCTTTCTCAGTTTTAAGCTTTTTAATTTTTTTGGCTGGTACGTTTGATGATTTACGCTTTTTGGACTTAATAATTTGCTCACCATTATTTAGCTTTTCCTTTTGTAGGCCATTTTCGGATTTTACTGAATCTTCAGTTTTAATACGCTTTTTGGACTTAATAATTTGCTCACCATTATTTAGCTTTTCCTTTTGTAGGCCATTTTCGGATTTTACTGAATCTTCAGTTTTAATCTTTTTAGTTTTTATAGCAATTTTGGTAACTTTAGGTTTGTTCGGTGTATTTTGACCCGATATAAGGTCTGCCAGACTTCCTACCGTATAATCCATATTACTTTTAATATTCGTAATGAACTAAAATAATATTATTTCAACAAACTTTTTAACAAACCCACGTTGTTTAAAAGGGGTTATGTTATGTTCAGTTGTCAGTTGTCACTCAGTTCACCGTTGTTGCCAACTTATAAATTCTGAAATATGTTGAATAACCGTAAAAAATCGATAGATATTAAAATAATAAATGCAAAAATTACTACAGAAAAATTTTATTAATTATAATACTATGAAAAATATATTTGTTTATATAAGTATAAAAAAACGAAATATAATTCGAAATAAGTCATAATTATTTGAATTTTTACTTCATAAATCAAACAAATTTTGCTTTTATATGTACTTAGGGCTACTATTCAATTTGAAAAATCGGTATGGTTTCCCAAATCTGAATAGGTATATACTTAAAATATATACTTGCTAGTAGGAAGGAGCATTTCGCTTTCTCTCAGTGGACGCGATGGCCCTTGCAAATGGCGGATGCTTCCCAATAAAGATATATTTCTAACTATGAGTCATACGTGGGTCTTAGTAATTTGATGGTAAATGCTCCTTCCTACTAACTATATATTAGTGATGGGAGTATTCGGATTCAAAATCGGAATCTTTCCGATTTTTAAAATAATCGGATGATTACGATGATTACATTCCAATTATTTATTCGGATGAGTGCTAGATATCTCGAATTTCATCTGGCTTCGAAGTTTGGTCGTTTGGTCATCTCGTTGACGAATGGGATGATTTTTCAAAAAAAATATCGGAAACTGGACTATTATTCCGATTATTAAAATCATTCGGACACTAATTATTCCGATTATTCCCATCACTAATTCTATAAATCAGCTCGGTTGGCAACACCGGTTGACTGGTGCTTCTTCTGGTTTGAATAAAATAGCCTCCGACCTACAAAATCAATAGTATATAGACAGGAACAGCTAAAATAATTCTGATGCCATACTGACTGAACTGTTATGTGTTTGTTTTTAATATAAAAAATATAAGAATCAAGATTTAATACTAAAACTGATACTATACTTGAGTAATATTGCAAAGCAACACTGCGGATCAACGTTGCATGTGAAGCTGTCTCTGGTTCTGGGCGTTTTAAGCCGTAATAATATGGTGAGTATGTTATATTTTTTAACACATACATATTACACGAATAATTCTTTAAGATAATTATTCGCATTGTATATTTTGTTCAAAATACAAAATTACGGTACAATAATAAATAATAGTGGTCTTAGTCTAACTATGTCGGAGTACACAGGTAGAGAAGTGGAATTTTGACATAGATGTCACTGTCAATTTTTATTAATTGGGAATTTTTTAGGCTGTTTAGTAGGTGCCGGAGTCGAAACTATTTGAATTTATAATAATTCTCCATACTTTTTTGTAAGTTATGTATTATTATCGATTTTGAATTGCCTTTATCAATTAAGTGAAATTTAATTCTGTAAAAAATACTGAGTATCAATCATTTTAAGTATTATGTAATGGAAGGTTATATGACCCACACTACTTTTAATCTGCAGTGTCTTATGTGATTCTAGTTTTAGGTATTACTGTGTAATTTTATTTTTTAGAAAAATGGCTGCAGTACGTTCTATGTCACGTCTTCTATTCTCCAGATCTCTACAAACTACTGTAGGAAGGGGTTATGCTGATATGAGTTTTACTTTTGCTGCTGGAAACCAGGTAAAATTATATTTTCACTAGACAAAAAAGGTCGCAGAAAACTTAATCTATAATTTACAGGTATATTACGATTCCAAAGTAGTAAAACAAGTAGATGTTCCATCATTCTCTGGAAGTTTTGGTATATTACCAGCCCATGTACCTACCCTTGCTGTACTTAAACCTGGAGTAGTTACCGTTTATGAAGATGATGGCAAAGTTAATAAGATTTTTGTTTCCAGTGGAACAGTCACTATTAATGATGACTCTTCTGTACAGGTTAGTGTCTGCCGTTGTTTTAAAAAAATATAATAATTCATTCATAATATTATGTATGGTTTTTCTCCTAAGTACTTGTATATTGTATTTAATCTAAATAACTTAAATATTGAGTGTTTTATTTGGCTATAAAAAATAAAACCTGGTTTTTTATTAGATTTGCCCTGATTTCCACTTTCTATAAACCATATATTTTCAATTTTTATTTAGAGCTTAAATAGTGTCAACTTTATGAATATCAATTATAAATGTGTTAAATAAAGTAAGTAAAAGTGGAGAAGGCCTTCTATCGTCTCTAATCTCAGTAATTTTGTAATCTCCAGTAACTTTGAAATTCTTTAATCTATAAAATTTCCATTGATTTTTTAACAAATATTTTGGGACTACTTATCTTATCGATTTTGGAAATCAAACTGTTTTAGTATAGTGGGTCATCTTTAATTCTGCAAATTTTGTCCTTTATCCTTATCAAAATTTTTAAACTTTGATGAATTTTAGTATCAACATTCTTTCACATACAGGGTGGTTCACTACTTAAGGGTGCTCACATTTAGTCTTTCTAAAGTTGAATTAACACTGTCTCAATTTCAGCTAGAGAAATACTTCGAACTGTGTCAAAAATCTTATCTTTCATATCCTTACGTGTAGTTGGACACGTTTTAAAAACTAAATCTTAGGGGAATAAATTTTTGTTCAAAGCATTTTGAGAATTTGAAATTATTAGGTACTAGTTGATTTTTTTTTAATTTTTGTAAATTTCTGTTACGAGTAACTTAGTTTTATTATGTTTGATTATGTATGTTAATAAATATTTTCGTGATGCGTTTTTACTTGTTGTTTTGTTATCAAAACAATTTTAGCAACGTAATTTCTCTTACAACTTACAAGGTGAGCCAACACACATCAGAAATCAATAATTAAAAAAAAATGCCAAAATATTTCGAATGACAAGAGATATCAGTTTGCTGTTTTGACAGGTCAAAAAGTTATCTTATTTGTCTTTTTGTACGAATTGCATTTGAAATTTCTCATAAAAAATTATAAATAGAGCTAGATGTCACATAAAGCCTTGTAGTTGCCGATTAAAAGATTAAATGTGATGTTGTTTTTTGTTTCTAAAATCTCACTTTAATGCTGTTTACATGGAGTCTACGTTTTTGAAAATCAGTTCAGGTATATGGAAGTTACAGTCTTTCTGATGTCAACGAAAGTACACTTCCCCCACCATTTAAGAATAGCTGATAGAGAAAAATGACTTGGATAAAAGTTGTAGAATAAAGACAGCAGTTTCTAAAGCTAATACTTTATACCTGGGGAATATTTTGTAAAAACCAAATTAAAATTTGTAAATGATAGAATGCGCTACCTAGCGGAAAATTACGACCTTAAAAATATTTGTAAGCAATTTGTTAGGGCTGAAGAATTTTTATCTCCAAATTCTAGGACAAACGATTTCCGAGATATGGCTGGTCGCCCTGTATAAAATAGATGCAGTAATGTTGTTACTATTTTATTTTATTTTTTAGATACTAGCGGAAGAAGCCCATCCTGTAGGAAATTTAGATCTTAACGCAGCCAGAGATATTGTCACCAAAGCACAAAGCCAATTATCATCAGCAAGTACAGATCAGGTAAAGTAATTTGCGAATATGCTCATTATTTTTATAAATATATTTTAAAAGTACCCAAAATATTAACACAAATGTTACTACAGAGTTCTGATATGAAGTAATAAGAAAAATTGATTATTTCAACACTAATTAGACTTAAATATTCTTTTTTTTACATAATTGAACTTATTTGATTATTTGTTTCCAGGCTAGAGCCGAAGCTGCCATTGCCATTGAAGTAGGAGAAGCATTGGTAAAGGCTGCTGAATAAAAATTCTAACTTATGTTTTGTTATTTTTGTTTTGTAAAATTAAATAAAGCTAGTGTCGTTGTAAATTTGAATAATTAATTTTGAACATCAAAGAATGTGTATAAATTACAACATTGATTATATTTCTTGTTTTACAAGCTACATTTAAAGTTTTATTTTGTCTTGGTATTCCTAATATTATTTTTGTTTCTATATTTTCTTCATAAAATAGAATCTATTTGTATTATAATGCAGTATAAAAAATATTTACGATATTAATTGGAACATTCCATGTTCTTTTTAAGATGTTTCCAGAACATTATGAAATTTTTTGTAAAAATAGTTAATTTGAAGTTTTCTTTTCTTTAAAATTCGTTTTCTGGTTCCTATTTTCTACTATTCATTTTATTTTCCAATTCTTCCAAGCAGGGAGCAGAATAATCACCATAGTTTATTATTTTGCCATTGAATTTGGTGGTAAGCGACTATATATAGTGAAAACAAAATTGGTCTAAGTAACATTCCTTGTGGATCTCCACATTTTATTTGTTATTTTATATGTTGTATGTTATTTTAAACGTTTTATATGTTATTTTAAACGTTTATCTTCAGTTTTTGACGGTCTCAATTTTTCACAGTTTTTTTTGACATTTTTTAGTCAATTTTGAACTTTTTCGTTAGTTTTTGACACTTTCTTACGATTTTTAAAGATTTTCTAAATTTTTAGCAGTTTTTGATTGTTTCTAACAATTTTTAGCTAGCAAAAACGTTTTTTTTTTAGTTCTGAACAATCTTTTCAACGGCTTTTTTTTTAACAGTTTCAGACAATTTTTAGCAAATTTTGAACTTTTTTTGACACTTTCTTAAAATTTTTAGAGATTTTATAAATTCTTAGCAGTTTTTGACTGTTTCTGACAATTTTTAGCAAATTTTAAACGTTTTATCTTCAGTTTTTGACAGTCGCTAACAATTTTTAACGATTTTTTGTCAGTTTCTGACAATTTTGAACTGTTTTCGTTACGATTTGACGCTTTCTTATAATTTTTAGTAGTTTTTGACTGTTTTTAGCAAATTTTTTAACGTTTTATCCTCAGTTTTTGATAGTCTGACAATTTTTAACGGTTTTTTGACAATTTTTAGCCAATTTTCATTAGTTTATTTTGACACTTTCTTACAATTTTTAACAGTGTTTGATTGTTTCTAACTATTTTTAGCAAATAGGTTTTTCTTCAGTTTTCTTTAACTTTTTTCGTTAGTATTTGAAACTTTTAAAGATTTTATGAATTTTAGCAGTTTTTGACTATTTCTAAAAATTTTTAACAAATTTTAAACGTTTTATCTTTTGATAGTCTTTAATGGTTTTTTTGACCGTTTTTAGCCAATTTTGAACTTTTTCATTAGTTTTTGACCTTACAATTTTTAACGATTTTCTAAATTTTTTGCAGTTTTTGATTGTTTTCTAACAATTTTTAGCAAAAACGTTTTTCTTCATGTTTTTGACAGCCTCTAATAACGGCTTTTTTTAAAAGTCACAGACAATTTTTACCAAATTCTGAACTTTCTTCGGAGTATTTGACACTTAGAGTTTTTAAAGATTTTATAAATTTTTAGAAGTTTTTGACTTTCTAACAATTTTTAGCATGTTATCTTCAGTTTTTGACAGTCTTTAACGGTTTTTTGACAATTTCAGACAATTTTTAGACAATTTTGAACTTTTTTCGTTAGTATTTGACACTTTCTTACAATTTTAAAAGATTTTATATATTTTTAGCAGTTTTTGTTTGTTTATAACAATTTTTAGGAAAAACGTTTCTATTCAGTTTTTGACAGCCTCTAACAATTTTTAACAGTTTCAGACAATTTTTAGCCAATTTTGAACTTTTTTCGTTATTATTTGACACTTATCCTTATAATGTTTAAAGTTTTATAAATTTTTAGCAGTTTTTGACTGTTTCTAACAATTTTCACCATATTTTAAACTTCTTCCCTTCAGTTTTTGACAGTCTTTTACAATTTTTAACAGTTTGAGACAATTTTTAGCCAATTTTGAACTTTTCCAATAGTTCCTCTCCATATTCCTTTACCGGTTTTCCTATACTCTTTGCCAATATTTTGTATGCTGTGTCCAGTACTGCGATACCTGTATGATTCGTACATTCATCCTTTTGGCATTGTCTCTTGTTTCCTATTAGTTGGTAGATTTTTGTTGTTAATGCGTATCGGTCATATTTGATCGGTTCTCCTTTTCGTCTTCTCCAGTGGACCGTTTTTTTTGTTGCTGTATTATGTCATATCTCTTCCCTCGTTGATGGATGTTTAAATAGATAAAACAGTTAAATTATGTCGTATATAAAGTAATATTAAGTGTTTTGAATCATTGTAATATGTTCTTGATATCAGAATATTTGTATTTTTGTCATATAGTTTTAAAACAAATTTATAACGTTGTTTTTTGTGGGTGTTCAAAATTGTTGACATTTTCTTTGCTCCGTTGCTCATCAAAAATTTTTCAGTCTATAAATATTTATCTAGCACTATCCCAAAAAGAGCCAACGCCGGCTCTGAGTTAAGATTTTTTTTAACTTCAGGATTTTATTGTTATATAGTGCCGTAGCCAACTTGTCTGGTTAATTTAGTTTGCTTGTTTGCTTTTTATTTTAAAATCTCTTTTCTTAATTTGGTTTTATTCATTTCAATTTAAAAAAACAACATTGCCAAGGTCCTGGAATTGCTTATTAGACCCTGAATATATGTACATGTTAACCGTATAAGAATATTCGGCAATATTAACATTTTGTTGACCTTAGTAATTCAAGGAAATATTGTACACTTTTGGATTTTAAAACATAGTTTTTAGGAATTTTTTTTATTTTAATAAAATTTCATTTTAGCTAGAAAAAAATAATTGATTCTAATTTAATTGATTGTAGACTAAATATTGTAAAAAAATAAAGTTAAAAGTTTTTGGACTTGTAATAATAGCTATAATTTTTTATCTGTTTCTTCTTTTTTGCATGATATAACGTGCAATAAAGTGAAACAAATTTAAATAACGTATTTTTTATTAGGAGTCAAAAAAGCAGATTTTTCCTGTGTTTTATAATGCTTTTTTTTTAAACTGCAAGGGAAAATTCACACCTGAAAACATTAGCAAAAATTCTTTATCTTCAACATAATAAAATTTTTGTTACAAATTTAATTAAGGGTTTTAACCAAAATGTATTAGATTAAAGTCACGAAATATCAATGAAACCGAAACCACACTATAGTAGGTGTATCGTAGTAAGTGTTAAGGTCGAAGAAAGTGGTTGTTGAACTTACTCTATACACTTCGAATAGTCACATGGAATAAATAATTTATTTGGCTTTAGGGCAAACGAGATGTTTCAGTGGTAAAAACGAATGTGGTTATTTTGAAACGTTGATTAGTTGTTTTGATCTTGAAGGCAAAATTTGAGATAACTTCTCAGCATCTTTGACTTATATTATTATCAAGATTCATTTTTATTACAGTTTATAAACATTTATTGTGAACATTCATGTTCCTGAAGTGATGCTGAAAAACAATAAAAAAAAACGATAGTAAATGACCGTAAAACTTGATGCCAGGGTTGTCTGTCTTATATTTAAACATGTCTTACGTTTTTGAGAAAGATTTTACTTAAAAACACGTTACTACTTTACTAATTTAATAAGGCTTAATAATTATTGTTTTAAATTAAGATGGAATCTTATAGAAATAAGACATATAGGCCAGTAGATATAGACATAATATGACAAAAATTTAACAATAATTACAAAAGTTTTAAAATTTTAATAAATTGAAAAGTACATTCGAATGATACTAAGTCTGATTTTGTAACCTTTTTTCTGAACGGAAGATATTGAAAATCGTGATTTAATGAATTTTTGCATTATTAGCGCAGAGAAATTTGCAAAAGTTCTGCAAACTTTCAAAGTTTTGAAAAATAGTAATTTACATCTTCTGATAAATTTGCAATCATTTAAACAAAACGGAAATGTTCGTTTTATCAAAAATAATATGTTTTTCATCATAATTTTTCGATGAAAATTCCAAAAGTTCTGCAAACTCGAAAAAATAGGTAAAATAATTTTCTTAAAAAGAGTTTTAATTTGCAACCTCATGCGTCAAACGGAAAATATATTTTTTCATAAAATTGTTTTTTTTTATTAAAATAAGTTATATATTAACTTTTAATATAAAAAAAGCATAAATGCACAAAAATCGCGAATAGCCCATAAAAATAGCACATAAAACTTTAAAAATTATAGGGCTAATTTTAAAAAAATCGCATGATAATTAACAAAAATTATACTAGCTTTATGTGAAAGATAACAAAACTATTTGACAAAATTAAATTTTGATTCCACCCATAATTTGCACATGAAACGCACAAAATTATGGAGGTAATTAAAAAAAAAACGTTGTGTTAGCTTTCAATTAAGCTGGCACAACTGTTAGTATAACAAAAAATATAAATGAACAAAAATCGCGAATAGCGCACAAAATTTACACATAAAACGCACAAAATTATAAAAAAGGTCTAAGTAGATTGTGTAACTTAGTGTCACTTTTAAAGATCACGAATACTTTATTTCTAATTTTTTTTATTGGTACACTTTGAAATCATACGCAGGTATATGATACGCAGGCTAGGACTTGCAGAAATTCATATATTTGTTATAGCTAATAATACCATCATTTGAATAAAAATTGAATTTATCAATAAGATGTATGGAAAATTGTGGGAAAATTAAGTTAAATTTATCCAACAATTTCCACCACATATTAAACAATTGTCATCTATGGCTAAATAAATTTTTAAAACACACAAATTTAAATAAAACTCAGACACTTCAGTACTCGACTAGAATAGAAAACGAAGTAGGTACCTTTTTGTCACGTGTATTTTATTTATATAAACCTATAAAATATTAGGAAAGTGTGTTTCCGGATTACAGAAAATATTGCAAATTAATGACTACCTTAATATAGATTAATATTCGAATATCTTAAACTTAATTGCATTTTTTTTTACAATTTGTGGCCAAATTATCAAAAAAAAACAAAACAAAAATATTTAATAAAAAAATGTTCCGTTAAAAAATGACAATTGCAAATTTCTTGTGTAACGTAAAATATTAGTTGTAATTATAAGTACAATTTGCAGAACTTTTCAGCAGTTGTAAAAATGCAAAAAATTCATTATTAGTGAATAAATTAAGTTTCCGTTTATCGTACAAAGTTGAAAAGTTACAAATTCATTGGGACCGCTATTATCTTTATTTGCAACCAAGATAAAAAACTTTTGTAATTATTTCGATGCTTGTGTGTATTAAAAATGGCAGCATCGAACTAAAAAGTTTGATAAATAAATGATCCGTTTATAAGAAATGGTTGCAAATCTACGTGAAGATGTTAAACCGTTTTTCCATGCACCGTACCAATTTGCAGAACTTTTGTAATTTTTTAAAACAAATTACAATGGAAAACTTAAGAAAAAGAGAAAAAAAACAAGCTTCCGTAACTTTTACAAGGTTGCATGTTGTAAAATATTAGTACTAGCAGTATTCCAAGTTTGCAAAACTTTTGCAATTTTCAGTGCAAAAATAAAGCATTAAAATGATTTTTGCGATTTAAACAATGTTCCGTTCATTTAAGACTTCTGCAAAATTTTATAGTTTGTTTTCATTAATGCACTAACACACCATGAAAATTTGAAAACTTTTTGAATTAATGTGAATTGATTGTCTCCATCGACTGGCCTAATATTTAAATTTAATAAAAATAATTACATAGTTCATAAAAATAAAGTGACATCAATTTACAATAATAGTGTAAAATCAAATTTAAAAATTTTTTTATAACCTACCTATGTTAAATTCAATAAAATAAAAGCACCCTGTATATTAATAAAAATAATATATTTTAGCTATAAATCATAAGTACATTTATATGTACTTATTAAAAAGCCGAGTAATACCATAAAAAGTGTATTTCCTTGATTCATTTTAAAATTACTATTTATAAAATCAGTAATTTCAGATTTTTATAAATGACAAACAGTAGATTTCTGATTGAGGTAAAATTCCGTTTTGTTCATTTTTATTCCATAGAGACCGAAAAATGAAAAAAAAAGATGAGCATCGCGCGGATTTTCTCAACTTAGGGATTTTTTGAGAAATTTGAAAAATAATTTAAAAATTTTATCGTAAGACAAATTTGGATTTTGAATAGTAAAAATAAAAAATCTATGAGTTAATTATGATACAGTGATTTGAGTGATAAAATAATAAAAAAGTATAAATTTACATTTTTAACATAAATAAAAAACAACATAAAACTTCACTCAAATACAGCAAAATAAATAGGCATAAATCTAGATATTAAAATGAAATGGAAAGAACATATAAAGAAAAAACGTGAAAAAGGCATGAAAATAAAAATATCAATAGAAAATAAATTATTAACTTTAACTTACAAACAAATACTAAACATATGGGGGTATGCCAATTGAGCGCAACCATATACTAGACCTCATAAAGTGCAGAAATTTTACCTACAACTTTACAAGCCGATTGAGCGCAATGGAAGGATTAAGATGATACCATTTCTTAAATAGATTTCTAAAAACTTGCCAATGGATTTTAGTAATCTAGATAATTAAAATTTATTTAAAGTAAATTCTTTACAAGGTAGGTGGTATGAGAAGGGGTTGTTGATTATAGTAGGGGTTATTGTTATAAAGTAATGATAAAATTACGTGACAAAGCACTTAAAACATTTAGAAAAAACAAAAAACCTCAGCATTGGGAATATTACAAAAATTTGAGAAACTTTACTAATAATGCAGTTGAACGAGAAAAGAGCTTATCTCAATTACCTCACTAATAAAAATAATAAAAATATATGGAAAAAATTAAATGATCTCAACATTTATTCTAAGTCTAAAGAAATTATTCTTCATGAAAGTTTAAATAATCCTACTGAAATTAATAAACAGTTTCTTTTGCCTTCTACAGATGTCCAAGTGCCAGATGATGAATTACTTAACTTTTATAGTAAAAACAAAAAATAAGGGGGTAATCCCACCCAACTTTCCGAACACTCATAGTAAAGTAATTGTTCAATCGCATATTTTAGTTTTTCTACATCAAAATACATTAATACAAGTTTTCTTGGTCAAAATTTGTTTAAAAAGCGAAAAAAACACAATTTTTTTATTAAAACAAATCAGAAAAAAAAAACTAAAAACAAAAAAATAAACAGGAAAATGAGAAAAATACGAGACAAAATTAGAAGAATCGAAAAAATCTGAGAAAATAAGAAGAAAAAAAACACGAAATATTGGAAAAATCAGAGAATATTGACAAAAAAATGAAAAATAATTGTAAAGTACGGAAAAAACAGAAAAATCGAAATTTTTAAAAAAAACCAACAAAAAATACGAAAAAATGGCAAAAGAACGCAAAAAATCACAAAAAAGAAAAAATCACAAAGAATTAAAAAAACGGCAAAAATTAAAAAATAGAAACAAAAAAAAACCAAAAAAATCGTACAAAACATTAAAAAATCCGAAAGAATTTATATAAATCGAAAAAAATCAGAGGAATAAGAAAAAAATGAGAAAAATCTGAAAACAAAAGAGAAAAAAAAAACAAGAAAAAAACGGGAAAAAACGAGAAAAAAGTAGAAAAAAACAAAAAACAGAAAAATGAGAAAAAACCGAGAACAAATTAGAATAATCGAAAAATTGGAAATATCAGAAAATTTTGGGAAAAAAAGAAAAATAAACTTCTTAAATACTAAAAAAACGGAAAAATCAAAAAATTTAATAAAAAAACAACTAAAAATACGGAAAAAATGCAAAAAACGCTAATAATAGCAAAAAACCAAAAAAACCTGAAAAAATCACAAAAAATTGAAATAACGACAAAAATTTCAAAAAAAAAAACAAAAAGCAACCAAAAAAATCGTAAAAACATTACAATATTCGAAAGAAATGAAATAAATCGAAAAAAATCAGAGGAATATGAAAAAATCTGAAAACAAAAGAAAAAAACACAACAAGGAGAAAGAATAGGAAAAAACAAGAAAAAAATTTAAAAAAAACAAAAAAATTAGAAAAAATTACAGAAATTACAAAAAATTTTAAAAAATCTGAGAAATAAGAAAACAATGAGAAAAATCAGGAAAGAAAGAAATAGAAAAAAAAAACAAAAAAATGAGAAAAAACGAGAAAACAAGGAAAAACCAAAAAAAAATCGCTATAACTTTTACAAATACCATGTTAAAATTATGAAATAATTTACACACATAGTACTTTTGGATCCTTTTCGGATATGCTATTTACTTTTTTCATTTATTTTATACTTGTTGATAAAACGAAATTACAAAAAATTTAATAAAAAATTCTTTATTTTGGCTATAATAATTACAATTGTAAATTCTAAGAAACTAAAATACATTTTAAATTTAGAGTTTTATATTATTTTTAGAATGGTGAAAATACCAGTTCAATATAACTTCAATATTTTAGAAGTTATTCAATTTAGTTTATATAAATGTTTCTTTGCCAATTTTTAAAAAAATCCACAATTTATTAATATAATTAATTATTATAAATTTGAAGATATTTTAAAAAAAAAAATAATATTAAAATTTAAATAAAAAATAATAATTTAATAAAAGATAAAAATTGCTTAAAAATTATAATAAAAACTATCGGCAAAACTATGCGGAACTTGAAAAAAAAGTAGACATAATTTTGTGTGTACAACTTTATTGCTATCTTGTTTAGTAATGACGTAAATATGTATATAAAATTACATTTAAATCGGTTTAGCCGTTTAGACGCTATCGTATTCACACTTTACACACTTGTTGCATAAATAACTATTTTAAATACACAGCTTAGATTTAGATAGTCAAGACTTCTTTTAATAAAAAAATGTCCTAAATTGAGCAGGGGATAAAAACGCAACCATGCATCTACGCTGCAATTTAAAACATAATACTAAATAAAATTTAAGAAGTTAAACAAATTTTTCAAGCATAAATCTTGACTATCTAAATCTAACCTGTGTATTAAAAAAATAAATAAAAAAAAAATCCTCGGGATTCGAACCAGGAAGTTTTATGTGTAAAGCATACACTCTAGCACTGGACCACTTCATATCACAATAATATATAATCAAACTTTCAAGTTAACGTACAAACCGATGGCAACAGCAATTGGGATCTAGACGCTTCTCGATTTTTCGGTCATTTAATTTTTGATCAAATTAAGTTGAACAAATGATTTCGATCAAGTAGTTTTCGATCAGATTTCCGAAAACTAAAATAAATAATGTGAATTATCAGGTCAGAAATTTGTTAACCTACCAATTATAAATAAAATATGAAAAAGAACGGAATTCTGTGAAGGTTTGAATTCGTTCCAAATACTGGAAAATAGAAAAATCTGCGTTAATAAAAATTTCGTGAAAAACTTAAATAGAGATTTGTTTTTGTTAATCTTCACATTCCTTGTATAAAACTGATTTTTTTTATGGATACATACAAATCCTATAACTTACTTTTTATCAGAATGTATTTGTTATTATGTCACTTTAATGATTATTTGTATTTTATTTTTTAAATAAAAGCAGTATTATAGCAAAAATACCAAAATTTAACACTGATACCTCCTAGGAACTTTTATCGTGGAATATTGAGTTTATAAGAATGAAAATTCCATTTCAATCAAAAAATATTAATTTCCAACAATATATTAATTAATTTCACATTATTATTCCTTGTATGAATTCGCTACTAACCTGTAAAATATTATTAAACACGAAGAAAGAGAGAAAGTGGCACGCTAAAATATTTATTTACGATTTGTATTTTCATTTTGGTTAATGACACTATGTTTATTATCTTTAAACAATAAACCCAACCCTCCTATTCATATGTTCATATCCTGAATTTTTTCCTTTAAATTTTGCAACGTTCATTAATTAAGTTCTAAGTATTACAACAAGCGAATTCACCAATCCTTGCAAATATAACAATAAATTAAATAAAAAAAAGAAAAAGTTATGATTCATTCATAAGTTATTAAATTTTTATTTTTCGAGTGCATAAATTAATAATTGAGTTTTAAAATTACAAAAGTATCTACAAAATTAGTACATAGACTTTTATTACAGACATCAATCAAAACAGATGCTTGTGGTGCTCTTTTAGTCTAGATCACAAAAAGAGAATCTATTTTTTTTTGTCCGGGACCGGATTCACTGCAGCCTCGTAGGCTTATTGCGTTATCTCCCGTCTCTTTGTCCATCAACCTTGTTCCCTGTACTACTTTGTACATGTTCTTTAATGGCTGTTTGTAGTAGTCTTCTGGATCCATTTTGGTTTTCCATATATTCTTTGCCTTCTGTGATCCAGCGCCTCACAGTTGCATAGTATTATTGCATTGTCTGCATTTAAGGTCGCCGTTATATAGCCCCATTTTGTTTAGATGCTCTCTGGTGGGAAGGTGTCCCGTGAGGAGCCCTGTGGTAATTCGTAGCTGATTCCTACTCATTGAAAGCAGTTCTTCAGTTACGTTTTTTGGCGGTTCTTTTAAAAACTTTTTCCCGTGTCTTGATCCAGTCTTTTATATGGTTCCTAAACGTACGTTTTGGTACTCCCATCGCTGGTTCTGGACCATTTAATAAGGTGGACAACACGCTTCTTGCGAGCTCGTCAGCCTTTTCGTTTCCAGCGATACCTTTGTGATCTGGTACCCACGATAAACTTACTTTATTGTGGGTCGCCAGTTCCTTAAGTTCTTCGCCACATTCACATACCAGTCTAGATGTCACCTTTGGGCTTCTTATGGCCTTAAGGGCTGCTTGACTGTCTGAGTAGATTATGATTCTTTTTCCCTCGTGGGCTCTCATATTACTAGTTCTCGCACATTCGAGTATTGCATAGACCTCTGCCTTGAATACAGAGGTATATTTTCCTAGAGAGAAACTCTCTTGGTACTTATTCTGTTCGCACTATATACCAGCTCCAGTTCCCCCTTCGGTTTTTGACCCGTCTGTGTACCAGGTAATTCCGTAAGGGTTTGTCCTGAAATCTGTGCTTGTATTCAATTCATTCCGATTCTTAATTATTATTCTCAGATCTTTGTTGAAGCTGTATTTAGCAGTCATGTGGTCTGATGACCTCATGCCAAACATTTTGTCTCCCACATGATCTAGGTTAGTGTGCCCCAGTCTATGATTTCTTTCATAGAATGGTAAGTCCTCTAGCCGTCTTAGAGCCATTCTAGCCTCCCCCATTATAACGTATTGTAATGGTGGGAGGTCAAGGAGAGTTTCCAAAGCAGCTGTGGGTGTTGTTTTTATGTTCCCCGCTATTCCCAAGCAGACAAGTCTTTGTATCTTGCTCAATTTGAAGACAGCGGTCCGTTGTTTTATCTTTGGCCACCAGACCAGAGATGCATATGTTACCATGAGTAGCACTACCATATTGTACAACCAATGTACCATTTTTGGATTTAGCCCCCATGTTTTTCCATACGTGCGTCTAGCTATCATTAAAGTAGCAACCGCTTTCGTATGTATTTTTTGAATCTGAAGGTTCCAGGTAAGTTTCGGGTCTAGCATTACCCAAGATATTTTATTTACCTCTCCCTTCAGATTTACCTCTTCACCATAAAGCCATAGTGGGCTAAGGCCCTCTAAATTCCTTCTGTTGGTGAATGCTATTATATTGGACTTAGAGGGGCTGATTTTCAAACCCTCATGCTCTGTCCAGAGTGTAACTGCGTTTAGAGCAATCTTAAGTCGTTCCCTAACCGTAGTATTGAATTTTCCCTGGGTTAATATGACAAGGTCATCTGCGTATCCCAGTGTTTTGTGTCCTTCTTGTTGAAGGATTATCAGCAGTCCATCCATTAACAGATCCCATAGCAGAGGAGAAAGTTCTCCCCCCTGCGGACAACCTCTGGTCACATGGGCTGCCTTTTTCTCCCCCATCATAGATGTACGTAATTGCCTATATCTACCTGCAGCACGTTGCGTTAATACCCGTGTTTCTTGACGCTCTGGCTATTGAGTCTAATGACGTGTTGTGGAAAGCTCCCTCTATGTCCAGAAAGGCCGCTAGTAGTAGCTCTATTGTTTCCATGGCATTTTCAGCTCTGCTTACGAGCTGATGTTATGCAGTTTCTGTAGACACGCCTGCTCTATAGGCATATTGGTCTTGGTGTAGAGGTACGCCATCCCTAATATGTCTGTCTAGCAGTTTTTTTAGTGTCTTTAGTACAAAAGACATTAGACTCATTGGTCTTAGAGCTTTTGCCGTATCCTGTCCAGTTTTTCCAGGTTTGGGTATGAATGTAACTATAATGAGTCGCCAGGTCTTGGGTATATATCCTAGAGCCAAACTTGCTCTTAGAATACTGCACAGACCACTATTTCCATAAATGCCAACGTAGTTCCGATGTGTTGCATAAAATACCCTATGTTCCGTAAAACATTGGCTAAACCTGTATAATTCAAGATTTTCTTATGACCATACTTTTTTTTGTTAATAAGCAGATATATTTTATATTTGTAAAACTCAAGAACATAAATTTTTTTCGTCTTTTGATAATGAAAAATGTTATTCAATCAATAATTAACCTTTGACTTAATGTTGCAGAGAATTTGAAAAATAAGCACAAAGTACACGTTATATAGTATTTAATTAGTATATGCTAAAGCATCCTTAATAAAAGTATATACGAATAATAAAAATTAAATTTTACATTCTTTGCAAAATTATCTCGGTTCTTCTTTTCCATGTTTGAATTTTTTCTTTTGTTCAAAGTCGCTATTCTATTAAACACAAAGAGTTTTTTTACCAGAAGTAAATAAATAACGATTAACTAAATTAATTATCTTGGTGGCTTAAGTGTTAAAAAAATAAACTGTTATTCTCTATTTTTTTCACATTAAATTTTGCGTTTTTCTTTCTGTTACAATTTTTAACAGATACGAATAAGATTTTAGAAGGGCTGTTGTCAAATTAATAAATTTCGCCATTTTTTCAATAAATAGAACTTAATGAGACACACGGTATACTTTCACTATTGTCAAAGCAGTGCCGACGGACTTGGGATCCTCGTTGGTACCATGAGGCTTGGGAGGTCAAGGTAAGGAAGACCATAGGTATATACTCTGTATAATTATTATTTGTCTTCTTTGATCTTACCCCACCTTTCTATATATACGGAAGATGATCCGCTTTTAACGTTAGTTTGTAATCGAAAGTTGTTTTATTGAGCGGTTCGGAATTTAGTGAATTAATTTTTTAAATAAACAAAGGTAAATTATTAAATCATATATAATTAAATATTAGTTTTTATTTATTTATTCATTAAATTATTACATAAGAAGGTTAGGTAAATTTTGTATTTGTGGACTAATATTTTTTTATGGAGTAATTTAAGATTTTTATTATTTTCAAAAATAAAATTATTTATAACAATATCAAAAAATTATTTTAACTTAAATTTTCAATTCTTTCCAAAAAAATATTTCCTTAAATATTCTTACAAATTTTGGTTTTATATATTCATAAATTAATTTAAGAAATATTAATACAGAAGTGGTGCAGTTTGGTGAGTATTATTTTATTATAATTTTTTTGTAATTAAAAACGGTCTTATAACAATTTTTTTAAAGTATAAAGATGTTTGTAAATAGGAAAACAAAAATTATTTTTCAATAAAATCAAAGCAGTTCAAGAGATATTTTATAAAAGAATTGAAAAAAACAACCTTTAATAGTACATGAGTGAGTGAAACAGCTTATAAAATTTAATAAATAACTTATCTACAAACATCTTTTTAGCTCCAAATAAATTTGCTCACTACCTTCCTTAAAAAAATCTTTTAAACCGTATACAATTTAAACTAACACTTTGATCAAAATGAGCTCAACGAGATTTAAAAGAAAATAAAAAACACTAAAAGTGTAAATTTTTTCATAATTTTATATAAAAAATTGTGGGCGCACCAGTAGGGAGAGACATGAAGGATGAAGATTTTTCGTTTTTCGCCTACTTGGTCTCTCCTTAACGTCAAATTAACAATTACTTTTTTTAAATTTTGAAAAAAATTAGACTTATTGTATTTTTAATTATCTTTTATGTAACGGTTCAATCATTTTTATAAGTTTTATAGATTGTTTCTTATGGACCATGGAAAATTATTTAATTCATTTTCTCACTAATTTCTCTAAAAAAATTCAGGATTATTTTTAGAAATTAAAGCCGGACTTTACTTTTAAACTGGATAAAAATACTTATATCAAACATTGAAAATATTTTTTTACCAGTTTATTTCGTTCTGAGCTTTATTTGATCAAATTAAGATTTTAAAATTATTCTAAACCGTGTAACAAATAAATTATCAATTTTATCAAAACCAACTCAACGTCATTTAAAATACAATAAAAAATTCTAACGGTGTTAATTTTCTCATTATTTAAAAAAAAAATTCTGGGTGTGAGATTAGGGAGAGACATGAAGGATGAAGATTTTTCGTTTTTTACCTGCTATGTCTCTCCCTCACGTCAAATTAACAGTTATTTTTTTTAAATTTTGAAATAAATCACACTAATAGTATTTTTAATTATCTTTTAAGTGACGTTTGATTCATTTTAATAAAATTTATAGTTTGCTTCTTATGGACAATAAAAGATTATTTAATTCTCTAGCTCACTAACTTACCTAAAAAAAATATAATTCTGGACTATTTTTAAAGATTAAACCGGGCTCTGTTTTTGAGCTGGATAAAGATAATTTTTTTAAACATTATTAAAATTATTTTTTACCGGTTTATTTCGTTCTATGAGCTGTATTTGATTGAATTAAGTTTTTAAAATTATTCTAAACCGTATAACAAATAAGTTATCAATTTTATCAAAACCAACTCAGTGTGATTTAAAAGACAATAAAAAATACTAAAGGTGTAAATTTTTTCATAATTTTATATAAAAAATTGTGGGCGTCGGAGTAGGGAGAGACATGAAGGATGAGGATTTTGAATTTTTTGCCTACTATGTCTCTCCCTCACGTCAAATTAACGGTTATTTTTTTTTAATTTTGAAATAAATCACACTTATAGTATTTTTAATTACCTTTTAAGTGACGTTTGAATCATTTTTATAAGTTTTATAGTTTGCTTCTTATGGACTACAAAAGATTATCTTATTCACTAGCTCCACTAACCGTATAACAAGGAAACTATCAATTTTAACAAAACCAACTCAACTTCATTTAAAAGACAATAAAACATACTGAAAGTGTAAATTTTTTCATAATTTTACATAAAAAATTGTGGGCGTAAGAGTAGGGAGAGACATGAAGGATGAAGATTTTTCATTTTCTGCCTACTATGTCTCTCCCCAACGTCAAATTAACAGTTATTTTTTTTAAATTTTGAAATAAATCACACTAATAGTATTTTTAATTATCTTTTAAGTGACGTTTGATTCATTTTGATAAAATTTATAGTTTGCTTCTTATGGACCACAAAAGATTATTTTATTCACCAGCTCACTAACTTCAATTAAAAAGAAAAAAAATTAGGATTTTAAAATTATTCTAAACCGTATAACAAGTAAATTATCAATTTTATAAAAACGAACTCAACGTGATTTAAACGACAATAAAAAATACTAAAGGTGTAAATTTTTTCATAATTTTATATAAAAAATTGTGGGCGTAAGAGTAGGGAGAGACATGAAGGATGAAGATTTTTCGTTTTTCGCCTATTTTGTCTCTCCCTAACGTCAAATTCACAATTATTTTTTTTAAATTTTTAAAAAAATCACACTTATAGTTCTCTTATTTAGCTCTTAAGTAATGTCTGATTCATTTTTATAACTTTATTAATTTGCTCACTGACTTCCTTAAAAAAAATGTAATTCAGAACTATTTTCAGATATTAAACCTGGGATTTTGTTTTTAACCTGGATAATAATAATATTTTAAATTATTTAGTTTTTTTTGTGACAATCTTTTCCTGAACTGTGATAGCCCTGTATAGTAAAAAAAATATTCTTACGGAATATTAAATTATTTCCTGAAATTGAAAAATATATCTTTATAGTATTAAAACAGCACTTAAGGATTAATAATACCATTAATGGTATCTGGTCCGTTGTTTTTTCAGTACTTTCTCCTTATAAGAAACAAGAAAATAGGTACCGTGATGTTTAAAGAACCGTCACTATAATACTTGAAATAAGTATGTTTTGATAAATTATATGTATATAAGAACCAACGAATTGTTAATTTGATTTGACCTTATAAATCCATCAATTTCTCTTATTGACAAGTTGTTCATCATCAAATAATTTTAATCATGTTTTAATATTTTTAAAAACAAAATTTTTCTTACAGGTTGGTACTAAATGAATCTATAAAAAATAGTCTTAACTCGTAAAATATAAATAATCAAAATATACACGGTGTTGTATTAAAAATAGAAAATTAGGATCATTTACAGAGAATCTGTAAGTCGGTCATCTAATCAAAAAATCCGAATTTACGTCTAATATACCCAGACTAAATTTTATTAAAATCCATTTATAATAAAAGAAGATATACTTAGCCATACCCAACGATAGAGAATCTATATAGATTCTCATAACTATTTTTTTATTTATACTTTTAATTTATAAATTATGGTAGCAAATGAAAATCCGTAATTTAATTTACAGCTCATACATCATTTATATAATAATATGGAGCTCAGTACTTTTAAAGCTGCCTGGCTGTCCGACAGAATGTAAATACTTTTGTTGCCAAAATATTATAATAATCACATTATAATGGATTTTTTCATTCTACTTATAGTTAAGTAGAACTAAGTAGAAATGTCAATTTTTAATTTTTATTAGTATTAGGGCTTACAAAACTTGAACAAAAAATTTGCAATATTAAAATTCTTAAATTGTTTCAGAATCAGAATGATTGGATTTTGGATTTTCTTTATTGGATTTGTCGGGATTTCAATTGCACAAAATAATAATAGAATTTTAGAAGCACCAGTACCCGCCCTTTGCTCCCAAAGAGTCATCCACGAAAGGACACCTGATGGTAAGATGTTATTTATTTTTGTTTACAGTATAAAAGTAAAAAAAATTAAACCACAGATCTAATTATCTAAACTCAACAATCATTTGTCTATAATAAAAATAAATTTAAATTGCACTAATTAAATTGCGATATTCTTATAAATACTATAAATTATAGTATGATTGGCAACACTGTGGATATTTATGTCTAATTTAGTTCAACATGACTTCTGTCAATTTCAGTAGCGTACTCCTGATTTAGCATAAATTTTAAAAATGTAATTATTCCTTTTGACGTGTTAACATCGAAGGACCAACCAAAAAAATGGATTTTATATTATTCTTAATAAGAATCTGCGTGTTACACCGTCACATTAACATAAATAAAAACAAGTATATTGATGTGAAATCTAAGGGTTATTTACTAACCTATTTATTTAGAATAAATATAAATAATTAAATGTACATTGTCACTCACTTTCACAGTACAAACTAATTACAAGAAGTAGTTAAATCTCAGAAAATACTGTTTATACTTTGGTAATTTTTAATGAACGGCCATACTGCCATTTTAAATGAAGAGCTTTCACCGTGATCAACTGATCAGCTGCCGATGCAAAAATAAAAACTATCTTAATGTCGAACTCAAATTATCCGAAATTATCCAACCGAGAGTCACATTCATGAATACATAGAAAAGGAAAGTATAATCATTACTAATGACAATAATGACATGACAGAATTGACAAATGACAAGAAGACAAAAAAACATATGAAATATGAATGGTTAAACAATATTTAAATAAAAAAAATTATTCAATAAAATACAAAAAAAAGTTTTATATTAAATTTAAACAACTAAAATGCATTGTTTGTTATCAAAATCTGGAAAGTCTGGAAAACCTCCATGCACATTTTTTCGTGCCCTCTAGCGGGAAAACTTTTAATAATTCTGGAACAAGTTTAAGACAAAAGTTGTAGGAAATTGTATTTTCTATTCCTCTCTATTTTATATTATTAATTATAACAAAGAATATATGTGAAATATGATCAATAATAAAAGTATAACAAATTAGCATTATTATACAAAATTAAAAATATATTTATTGGGACACACTGTATATATGTTTAATTTATGACACAATTTTTGACATGCAGCTATTTGTTTGAATTAATTCAATGACTAAATTTGAAAAACATACTCGTAGAAAAAAAGAAGAAATATCTACATACAAATATATAATATAAACGGCAAAGAAAAATAAAGAAAATAGAAAAACTAATGGTAAACATGATAAAATTGAAAGATATACGAAAATAGGAAAAAAGAGTAGAAATAAAGATAGTAGTGAAAAATAGGGGAAAATATGGAAAAAAATTGAGAAAAATATTGAAAGATTGGGAAAAATATGGAAAAATATGGAAAATAGGAACAAATAGGGCAAAGTAGTAAAAAGTAGAGAAATTTTGATAAAATAGTGAAAATACCAAACAAAAAGAGAAAAATATGGAAATTATTAAAATTTCTGAAAAATAGAAAAAAAATTGGGAAATTTTGAAAAAATGGTGCAAAACAACGAAAAATTGAAAAAATAGGGTAAAACAAGAAAAATAGTGAAATTTGGAAAAAAAATTAAAAAAAAACAGGGAAAATTTTGGAAAAAATATGAAAAAATTGGGAAAAACAAGAAAAAATTGGAAAAAAAGAATGGAAAAATAGGAAAATTAGAGAATAAATAAGAAAAAATGAGGAAAATAGGACAAAATACAGAAAAATAAGGACAAATTAAATGGAGAAAAATAGGGAAAACTAGGAACAAATAATGCAAATTTTGGAAAAATAGTGAAAGAATAGAGCAAAATAGGGAAAAATATTGCAAAATAGGGAAATTTGGAAAAAATAGGGAAAAAATGAAAAATAGGGAAGAATTGGAAAAAATAAGAAAAGATGGTAAAAAAACATGGAAAAATAGGGAAAGAATAAATAGGTATACAAATGAGAAATCATTAAAAAATAGAAATATAAAGGGGAAAATAAGGTAAATTGATGAAAATTGGAAAAAATGGGGAAAATATGAAAAAAGAAGTACAAATAGGATAAAATAATGGAAAACAGGAAAAAATAGAAAGAAACTGGAAAAGTGGGAAAAAAATCGAAAAATAGGGAAAATAGAAAAATTGAAAAAATAAGGAAAAATTGTAAAAATAGGAGAAAGATAGATAATAATAGGGACAAATTGGGAAAAAATAGGAAAAAATAATAAAAAACAGGAAAAATAGGAAGAATTAGGAAAAACCAAGCAAAGATCGGTACTAATAAAAAACTTAGCTAGTTACTTTTGTTACTTTATATACACTTTTTCTAATTGGCATTTACTTTTTAAAATTCGCTAGAAATTTTGAAAATTATCAATATATTTCATATAAATCGTTTACCGCTATTCTTGTAGATTTTTGTTTATTTTTAATGTCTAACTTACACTCGAATTTAGAGGATAATTGCACTACCATTTGATGTTTTTTTCACAAGCATTCGCGTACGCGCCTTTTACGACGAATTTTCCATCGCGTTTTGCTTTTTCAAGCAACATAATTCGTGTTTTCTAAGTCTAATTATACCGGTATAAGTAATAATTCATAATGGTTTAAGCGTCTAGATTATTTTTAAAAATAACAATCAAATTTGACGTTTGACATTTCTAGAATGTGAAGCAGTGTTTCGTGACCGACTTGGTTCAGTCTGGTTATCTAAAGGAAGCGTATAACAATAGTGCGCATCCGCCATATGCAAAACCCACTGCGTTCCACCAAGCGAATGCGAAATTCTTCCTACTAACTATATATTCTGATTAAGATAACATAAAAAAATATCATACAGTGCCGGAGATTATTTTAATAAGTATAAAAATCATAAATATTTAATTTTTGATAAAAATTTAAAATCGAAATGGAAACTCTATCCAAATTTGGTATGTGAAGGTCTTTGAGATTGGTGGTTAGGAATTTTTTGTCAAAATTAATAAATTCTAAATGGCGGCTCCAACAACAATATGCGATTATGTTTAAAAAAATTAAAAAATGTAGTTAAATGGCGTTGATATAGCTGACTGGCAAAATTTAGCAGATTTGTTAAAAGAAATTCTTGGTGGAGCTAGAATGGAGAAGAGTAATTAAAAAAATTTTAAATGAGTAGGTACTAAAAAAGAAAGAAAATCATAACCATTCCATAGAATACTGATTTATCCAAAATTATCCGAAAAATTGTTCAATCCGAAGTTATCCGATGCTAGACGAAATTATCCGAAAATCGGATAATTATCCAGACATTGGCAGCACTGGTTTTAAGAGAGCGACCAATAGGGAAGAGTTATAAATGAAGATAGCATATCACTATTAACCGTTGGATATTTCTAGCAATTGTAGTGACGTAGATATGCAAGCTGTGACTTGAATAAAAATATTTGCAGTTTATAAATAATAACGATGTTGGATATGATTTTAAATATTTATTATTAAATGTGGTTTTATGAATACATATAATTCTAGATAATTTTTCAGTAAAATTTATCCATCTTTAATTATAGGTATTTTTTCACAATAATATTTTTGCACATTCTATTTCAATTTTATATTCTTAAAAAAATTGTATGCTTTGTTGGTTCTTTTAGGAAAAGGATATTTTTTCAGCTGGAAAGATGTCAATACTAAAGGGATAGAGCAAGATTGGTTAACAACTAGAAATTTTTGCCGAAAACGATGCATGGATCTTGTATCATTAGAAACTAGTGTTGAAAATGAATGGATAAAAAGACATATAGTGGAAGATAAGGTAAGAAATAATAAAATATATTAATTTTAAAAAGTTATCCATATTCTCGAATGTGGTCAAAAGTTGAGGTAGTAAAACTACAAATCTTGTACCACAATTTTAATTGAATTAAATTTTCTTGGTTACATATGTTTGAGTGAGAAAGTGAATCGTTTTTTTCTCACCCCTATTATATTTTATTTTGCCTGATGATGGCGTATAGCCGAAACTAGTCGCCGCCTCTAAATCAATCATATGTAACCAAGAAAATTTAATTCCATTAAAATTGTGGTACATGATTTCGAGTTTTACTACCTCAATAAAATATATATTTAAACTCTACCAACAAGGATTTTTTTTTGTTATAACTTCTATTTATAGATTTTTTTATTTAAATTATATGTATAATATTTAAATTATATGCATCTGGTAATACCGATCAGGATTTAGATTATATAATACTAATTTTAATTTATTGGGTAATTGCTCATCGCAGTATTAAAAATGCAGATATAGGATGTTGGTATAATCATTTTTATTTAATCGTTTAACACGTGTAATTAAAATTCTACTGTGATACTGAATAATGATTTTTAATTATAAAAAATTAATATTTCATTTTATCGTATTACAATAAATAATGTTCGTTTGGTGTTCAATAAAAAAATTTAAATTATATTGATATATTCACATTCCGATATGTATTTATTATTCTTCACTATATAAAGATATGGAAAATGCTATTTTTAAAAGTTGGATTAATATTATATTGTGCTACAAGGGCAGAAAATGAGCTTTAGATGCACGAGCGAGCGTAGCGAAACGAGAGCAGATAATAGCTAACGACTGCTAAAGCGTTTTCTGAATGTTGCAGTCGAAACGTTTGGAAATAATTTATAATAAATGAAATTATATCAAATGATCATCCGATTTAAATTCTATAGAATCATGCGCACAGTTAAGACGAAATTGGGAAAAATAACATAATTATGAAATTGTCTTCGAAATTTTTTTAATTAATTAGAGAACAAATAAGCCAAATTACTTCCACATGTTGGAAAAACTTTATAGAACATTTAATTGATGTTGAAAATAACTATTGTCGATATTTACCAGTATTAAAGAAATTCGTAAAAGTTTTAGACGAAAATAATCTAAGCGAAATTCTATTAACCGATTCAAAAAATAATTACAAATAAGGGCAATTAGGGTAAAATAAGCAAAAATAAAGAAAATAGGAAAAACTAATGGTAACCAGGAAAAACAAGAAAGATATAGAAAACATAGTAAAAAAATCGGTTGTGTCGCCAAAAAACTTTCCCGACGAGTATCAACAAATACTTTTTCATATATTTAATGTCAAAGTTTCAAATTTTGACAGTTTTTATTTTTGACAGGTGAAAGTTGGAGAAATAATTTTGTCTGTTCTGAATAGAGATTTTCAAGGGCTTTCAAATGACATATTGCATGTCAAATTCCGTGACAAATTGCAGCTGATAGTGACACTCACGTTTGACAGATGTCATACAAAAATTAATGAGTTCTTCCGACGGGTAACCCAAACTTCTATACTAAATTTCAGCTCAAACGGATTAAACGTGTGGCCTATATCGTGGAAGAATACACACACACACAGACAGACAGACAGACTTCCATCTGGAAATGGTCTTAATAGTCTCAGGGGACCCGAAAATGGAAATTTCCGTTTTTATTTCGAAATTTTTTTTTAGCTCGTTCACAATACTTTCCCTTCTAGGAGGTGGGTCGGGAAAGTAAAATAGAGGAAAATATGGGAAAAAAGAGTTAACAGCGCAAAATAGTTAAAAATTGGGGAAAACAATGAAAAATAGGAACAAACGGGGCAAAATTGTGAAAAATTGAGCAAAATAAGGAAATTAACGGAAAAATAGTTAAGAATAGGGAAAAATATAGAAAAATAGGACAAAACATATTGAAAAATAGGATAATTTGAGAATAAATATGGGAAAAATGGGGAAAAATAAGTACAAATGGGATAAAATAATGGAAAACAGGAAAAAATAGAAAGAAATAAAAGAAATGGAAAAAATGTGGAAATTAGCAAAAACTAGAGAAAGTAGGGGAAAAATAGTAAAATTTGTTAAAAATAGGGACAAATTGGGAAAAAAAAAAAATTAGGAAAAAATAGATAAAATAAGGAAATTAGAGATAAATACAGAAAAATCGTTAAAAATAAGGAAATATATCAGAAAATAGTGAAAATAAGGAAAAATAATAAAAATAGTGAAAAATAGATAATAATAATAATAATAATACTCGCCCTACATTTCACCCCCTTACGAGTGAACCCCAGAAGCCAATGGCTTGTGCGGGGAAGGGATGGCTTTTATTATTATTTATTATAGGCGTAGGAAAACCCGGAAAACCTACACCACCATCATAATAATAGGGACAAAGAGTAAAAACTAATGAAAAACAGATGAATTGGGGGAAATGGAAAAACAGTGAAGTTAAAGAAAAATATAAAAAGTAGGGGAAAACAGGATAAAATATGAAGAAGCAGGGGAAAGAAAAATTTAATTACCAATTTAATGATATACACTATGTACCACTTCCTATTTGTTCATGATCGTTTATTAAAAGAAAAATCTGAGAATTTTTTGAAAAGTAAAAAAATTGGCAACAATTTCGTATGAACTTTGAGAAAAACATCAAGTATACAGGGTGTTCAATTTGAAAAATCGATGTTAATAACATTTCTGGCGAAACCGGAAGTCGGCCTTTTTGATTGAATACATCTGTCTATTCAAAATTGTGAAGTACCAAATTTTCTTCAAATCGGTTCAAAAACAATATATATGGTATAAGTAGCGAAAAAAAAAATCGATTAATAGCGACAAATTGGGATAAATAGGAAAAAATAAGATGGAATGGTAAAAAATAGAAAAAAAGAAAGAATATACCGAAAAATAGGAAAAAATGGGAAAAACATTAAAAAATAGGAAAACAATATAAAAAAATGGGAAAAATAGGAAAAAACAGGAAAAAATAGGAAAAACAGGAAAAAATAGGATATAATCAAAAATAATAGAAATAAATGGGGAAAAAATAATGAAAAACAGGAAAAACATGAATAAATAGAAAACATAGAAAAAATTTGGGAAAAATAGGAAAAATAGGGAAAAATAGGTCCAAATAGGAACACATAGAAAAAATAAGGAAAAAAATGAAACTAGGATAAAATAATAAAAAACAACAAATAGAATCAAATAGAAAAAATGAAGAAAAATGGAAAAAGTAGCGAAAAATACAGAAAATTGGGGAAAATAGTGAAAAATAAAATATTGGAATCATAGTGAAAAATTGGGAGGAATAGGAAAAAATATGGTAAAATAATGAAATTTGGAAAAAATAGTGAAAATAGGGAAATATAGGAAAACAATTAGGACAAATTAAACAGAATACATAAAAATAGGGACAAATAGGGAAAACCAAGAAAAATAATGAAAAACAGGTACTAATGAGACTCCGTAGGAAAGCACGGATATTCATCTAGTATTTTATATATTTTTCAATTTTTTATATTTTTTATATAATTATTTTGCTATAATATTTATACCATTTTTAGCATGATGTCTATCTGTGTGTGAGTCTGTGTGTGTGAACAGTATAGCGTCTAAACGGCTGAACCGATTTAGATGAAATTTTATATACATATTTAGGGTAGCTAGAAGACGACCTGTATAGATTCTGGAGTTCATCGGACAACCGGAAGTGACAATTGCTATAAGTGATGACGTCATTACTAAACAAGATGACAATAAAGGTTTACACATATATTTTTTATATGTAGTAGTTTAATTTCGAATAATTAAAATTTTCAAAAACGTTTGCCATTGTTGTCAGATTTATCAAAAAGTAATTTTTTTTCATATTTTTCTTAAATAACCAAAATAATGCAGTTTTATGAAAAATTACAAAATATGAAAGTTGTAGAAAATAAAATTTTCTACACATTTTGCCATTACCGTTTTTTTGAATTTCCTCACAGTTTCGCCGTTAGAGGGCGTGAAAAAATTTTATATAGACATTTGCAACTCTTTTAGATTTTGAGACAAAATTATTGATTTTTATGAAAAATTACATAAGATCAAAATTGTAGAACATGAAATTTTCTACAAAGTTTGTCTTTACTTTTTTTTCGAGGTCCGCATAGTTTCGCCGCTAGTTTTTATTTTAATTTTTAAACAATTTTTATCTCTATTAAATTATTATTTTTTAGTTAAAGTTTAAAAATATCGTTAAATTTGTAATAATTAATTTTATAATTATAATTTTTTTTCAAAATTTTATTACAAAAATTGTGGAATTTTTCAGAAATTGGCGAAACATTTAAAATTATATTACGATTTTAAACTAAATTGAATAACTTATAAAATATTAAAGTTATTGAAATGGGATTTTCAACATTCGAAAGATAATATAAAACTCTAGATTTAAAATGTATTTTAGTTTCTTAAAATTTAGAATTGTAATTATTATAGCCAAAATAAAGAATTTTTTTAAAATTTTTTGTAATTAAATAGTATATCCGAAAAGGATCCAAAAGTACAATGTGTGTAAATTATTTCATAATTTTAACAAAATATTTGTAAAAGTTATAGCAAAAAATGAAAAAAGTTAAAACAATTCAATCCATGAATTTTTGACAAAAAAAATTAATGCATTTTGATCCATAAAAGCTAAAAAAAGTCTCTTTCCCATTTTCCCAATATAATTGAATGAGATTTTAATTATTTATTGATTTTAAAATTATTCAAAAATAGGTTTCATTTTTTAAGGTTATTAATATTAAAAATTAAAAAAAAAATACTCTTAAATTTCTAATAAAAAACTCTATAATTGTGATTTTTTTCAAAATTTTATTCAAAAAATTGTCGAATTCATAATTTTTGTTTTGAAATTTAATATGTTTAAAAAAAAATTTGAATAACTTTAAGAATATTAAATATATTAAAATGGGATTTATTACCATTCGATAGGTAATATAAAACTCTAAATTTAGAAAATATGTTAGTCTCTTCGAATTTAACATTCTAATTGTAATAACCAAAATAAAAAAAAATTAATTTTTTTGTCCTTTTGTTTTATCGAAAACGGTAAAACAAATGAAAAAAGGAAATAGTAAATCCGAAAGGGATCAAAAAGTCCATTATGTGTGAAATATTTCATAATTTTAAAATAACAATTGTAGAAATTATACAAAATTATAAAAAGTAAAAAAAAACATTGGAAAATATTAATTTTTTTTTAATTTTTGTAAACTAAAATTTTATTAATGTATTTTGATGCAGAAAAACTAAAATAATCGATTAAACAATTACTTTACTAGGAGTGTTCGGAAAGTTAGGTGGGATTACCTCCTCATTTTTTCCATTTTCTTAATTTTATTCCACTTTTCAATATATTCAGGAACTAGTTTAATACCATTAGTATATTATAAAAGCAAATCCGCATATATTTATTGTCTTATATGTTGAAAAATTTCCCCATGATTATCCTTAAATGATTAGGAAGGTCAGTTTAACTGCAATGATAAAAATTTCAACTTAGTACTTTTAAAGCAAACAGAGGGCGTTTATAATTTGGCAAACAATGTGGTTTTTTTTCTAATTCCAATTTAGGTCATCTCCATCATCATAATCATATACAAACATACAAAACAATCAATTAGTAGTCGTATTGCATAAAAACCTTCACCTTCATATTGTTATAATAATATCGTAAGTTAGGAACTATTTATAGCAAAGGAATTTCTTTGAGTAAATATTCAAAGCATGAAATACACAATAGAAAATCATTGACCCATTATCGATTACTCGGAGGTAATAAAACGATCTTGTGAAATAATTTATTACCTTGCGCTTTCATAAAAAAACTCAACGATGACAATACAGGATATTTTTTAATAAATATAATTAATTGATAAAATTGGCATAGATAAACGAGTTTTAGAGGGACACAATTTTGATTAGCTATAAAAAACATTGATAGTACTTAAATTAGATTTCATGGAATAAGAATTTAAACTAACATATACCATTAAATGGAAGATAAACAAAATTTAAAAACAAAATAAAAACAGTATGAATATTTATTCAGGAAATAGAAAATATTGTTAAAATTTACATTTTCATATTCAAATTTAATTAACAGAAATATTACAGGGGAAAATACATTGATAATATAACAATGACAGTTCTGAAATCTAGAAATATTTTAGTAGAATATTTTTTTTAATTGGAGATCAATTAGGTAATTAAAAATATGGTAAAATGGATCATTAAAAAATCTGTCAATACTTCTGAAAATTTAAATAAACCAACTCTGCAACTTATAATGTTCTTTTTGCAAATTATGATATCCGTTTTTTTTATAATAGACTAGCTTTTGCCGCGACTTCGTCCGCGTTGATGTTGGAATAAATAAAAGTTTCCTTCTTATTTCTCGGAGGTGGGTCGGGAAAGTAAAAAAAGTTAAAAATGCTAAAAAAAAGTAAAACAATGCTAAAAACGGTATATATGCAAAAAAATCAAAAAATTTAAAAAAAACCGCAAAAAAATCGAACAAAAAAAAAGTGGAAAAATTCAAAAAAAATACAAACATATACACAATAATATATGAAAAGCAAAAAATGAGTTAAAAAATGATAAACATTCTAAAAAAAGGCAAAAAAAATTTTAAAAGAAATTGGAAAAATAAATAAATTAATTTTTTTAATGTCTCTTCACATTGTCAATTTTTTTATAGGCCTGATGATGGTCGTGTATACCGAAACATGTCGTTATTTGACTTTTAGACGTTTCGTCACTATTAAATTATTTGTGGTATGACTTCGAGTTGTTTTATTCTTTATTGAATTGGAAAAATGTTAAAAAAATGCCAAAAAAATCTAAAAAAAATGTTGAAAAAAATAAAATAATGCTAAAACCGCTAAAATTGCTAAAAAATTCCAAAAAAATAAAAAAAAATACAAAAAAACGAAAAAAAAAGGAAAACATGCAAAAAAAAATATAAACGCATACAAAGAAATGAGCAATAATTAATACATGAAAAGCTAAAAAATGTTAAAAGTACTAAAAAAACTGAAAAGTTAAAAAAAGTGATAAAGGAAATTGTAAAGAATGTTAAAAAAAAATGCCAAAAAAAATGTAAAAAAAAGTTTAAAAAATAATGAAAAAAAGTAAAATCATGCTAAGAAATCCTAAAAATGAAAAATAATGCAAAAAAAAACCCCAAAAAATCTGAAAAAAGTAAAATAATGTTAAAAAGTGCCAAAAAATTTAAAAAAAAAATGTAAAAAGATGCCAAAAAATTAAAAAAAAAAGTCAAAAATGCTGAAAAAATTAAAATAATGCCAAAAATAGTTAAAAATGCAAAAAAACCCAAAAAGTAAAAAAAATACAAAAAATGAAAAAAATTAAAAAAAATTGATGAAGGAAATTGTAAATGTAAAAAAAATGTAAAAAGATGCCAAAAAAAATCTAAAAAAAAGTTTAAAAAACGGTGAAAAACACTAAAAGCATGCTAAAAATGAAAAAAAATGCCATTAGGTCAAAAAATTTAAATAATGTTAAAAAATGGTAAAAGTGCAAAAAATGCGAAAAAATTAAAAAAAATGCGAAAAGATGCAAAAAAATCTAAAAAAAAGTCAAAAAATGCTGAAAAAATAAAAATAATGCTAAAGAACGTTAAAAATGGAAATAAATCCCAAAAAGTAAAAAAAACACAAAAAAAAATACAAACATATGCAAAGAAATCCACAAAAATACATGAAAAGCAAATGAGCTAAAAAATGATACATATTCAAAAAAAACGCAAAAACAGTTTAAAAAGTGTTAAAAAAAATTGTAAAAAATGTTAAAAATAGCTGAAAAAGTATTCGTGGATACTCATCGGGAAAGTTTTGGGGCGACACAACCGATTTTTTTATTTTTGATAGGTGACAGTTGGAGAAATAATTTTGACTGTTCTGAACAGAGTTTTTCAAGTGCTTTCAAATGACATATTGCATGTCAAATTCCATGAGATATTGCATCTGTCATTTTTTGATAGTAACATTTCCGTTCGACTGATGTCGTACAAAAACTAATAGGTTCTTCCGACCGGTATCCCAAACGTATAAACCAAATTTCAGCTCAATCGGATTAAACGTGTAGCCTCTATCGTGGAAGAATACACACACACACAGACAGACAGGCAGACAGATTCCCATCTGGAAATGATCTTAATCGTCTCAGGTGACTTCAAAATGGATATTTCCATCTTTATCTCGAAATTTTTTTTAAGCTCGTTCACAATACTTTCCTTTCTCGGAGGTAGGTCGGGAAAGTAAAATATTTGCACTCTCTAAAAGAATCACCTTGTATGTTTTTGGTTGACGCACTTACTCGAGCAGGTTTTTGGTTGACGCACTTACTCGAGCGGGTCAATATTTGTTTAACCCCAATTTTGAACCCCTTAAAGTGCGAATTTTCAAAATTCTTAGTGCTCCCCTACACTATCAAAGGAAACTACTCTGAAAATTTCACGTCTCTATCACCTCTCGTTTAGGCTGTGCATTGATTGTCAGTCAGTCAGTTAGATCTAATAGTTTGATGGGCACCACGGACACAGTTACCTATTGACCGACTAAGTACAACTTAGCGCCGTTAGATGGTCCCACGATAGCCCTACAACAGGTGGTGTTACTATCTATGATTTTCGATTTACATAAAAATACTTTGGGGTATACAGAGTTGGTTTTTGAAATTATGCATTCTGAAAAAATTCCAATGATGTTTCATTTCAGGATGAAACATGTATTTTGTGTGGTGATGGTTAATATCAACGACATTAAAAATTGATTTATAATTTCTTTCAATTCTTCACCATTTTTATTAATATTTTGATAAAATGAACCAAATTTAGATCCTTGTATTAGTAATTTTGTGAATTATTTATTTTTCTAACTAGGCGGCAAAAAAATATTCACATCCACCTAAACTATCCAATAAATTTATCATCTGAAGATGAATTTATCTGAATCCAGTGTATTTTTTATTCGTCTTTTTCATAGTTAATTTCTCTTACTGATGATTCCTGCATTTCCAAAGCAGTTAATTTGTCTATAAGTGCATTGGGAATTTTTTTAACTACAACTTTGTTTACAGTATATGGTTCCGGAATAGGATAAAAAATATCATTTTATCGTACATCACTTTTGAACACCTGTGAGTATTATAATACTTATGATTACTCCAAATCAGGTTTAGTTTGAGTAATGGTCCAACAACAGTTCAAATCAGGTTCAGTTTGAGTAAAGGTCCAACAACAGTTCAAATCAGGTTTAGTTTGAGTAATGTTCCAACAACAGATCAAGCTCATTATCAGAAAAATCTAGTACGTCTGCTATCGGACCAGATGGAGCTAAAGTACCTAAAGACCAAAGCAGACGTTATCTCCAATCTGATAAGAGCGGTGACGCGTGACCTTAAAGTAGTCAATTTTTGCAAAATCCTACTTGGATTTTCTTATGGAGATACTCTCAGAGTATAAATCCAACAAACCCTTAACAGCGTCATCCCGATCATTAATTTTCCTTAATAACCATAACAGGAGAGCCCAATCTATTAATTTCAAAAGGTTCTATAGTTGAGAGCGCTGGGGAATTTACTGAACTATAATTGGAGTAAGTCTGATGTAAAAGTGGAGGTATCGTGGCTAATTGAGCTTCAATTGTTTTTATACTATTTTCCTTGTTATTCTAAACTGATTCATCTCTCATCATATTATAATTTAGTATTATAGTACTAGTACTAATACAACTGCCTTACCATTTATATTTCTGAAAGTTTTTAGTACGGTGTGGAGTATACTGGTGTCCACCTCTATATGATTAATTATATTGTCATACGATTATGGTACTTCAGGGCTATTGTACGGTTCTATGCTTTTACTGAAAGTTTGTGGTACTATACTCTTCCTTAGCGTTTTATTACTGTATACTTCAAAAATTGATGATTTTGTACTAGTGCTATGGTCGGTTTCTATTACTTATGGTGTCGATATAGTAGTAGAGCTAGAGCTGGGAGTAATTCTGATGCTCTTGGAAGTACTATTTGGTAGAATTTTAGGTTTAGAAATATAATAATATATTTCACATTTTATCTAGAAGCTCAACCAATAACACATTAAAACTGATAATCTAAGTCTCATTCTTACATCAAATATTTTGTTACAATTCCATTAGTAAATTATATCAATAAAAGTAAATAAAATTTAACTGGTGCTAGGGAGGAGAGATAAAATTCACTTCATATTTTTGTTTTGTCAAATAATTTATTAATGATGATTAAAGTAAAGAAAATTTGAAGAGTTACCTACCAAAAAAAAATGTTTATAATGAAGTGAGCAGTGTGAAAAAATGAAGATTATAACTGACCTGAACTTTTATTTAAAACAAATGCATACTTGGTGTTATTTTCAAATGCAAATTTTTATTCCTATTGCATAATATACCATTGAAACCTAAAATGTTAGAATGTTTAAACAAACCTTGATAAAGTTACGAGAGACTTAATACTCTGTGATAATTTTTACACAGTATCCGCAATAACGATAATTAATTACCAGAAGCACATTTGCATAAAATATTTCAAATTGTTTGTAAATATTTTTATTTCCTAGATAATTTAATATTTCAATTTTTATTAACAAATAAATATTTTACAAGGATTATACCGAAAAAAGAATACAAAAGTGTGTAACCAAATCTTAATTAAAATAAAACACGTCATAAATCAAAATTTACATAATATTTATTTTGGCGAAGTGCATTTTTATTTAGTCTTCCGTCATGTACATATTTATGTATCCATTAGTAGAATAAATATCTTCTTATGAACTTGATCCTTGATCCAAGTACACATTTTACGACTTCCAGTTCGCCTTCTCCGAAAATTATGTTTGAGGTATAATTTTATTTGATATCTCATTGAAAAATTATAAACAATTTAATAAAAAAAATGATTTCATTTTTCGCAAATGTCTCTAAAGATATCACAAATTTAAAAATGTTATCAATTTATTTATTATTTATTGAAGTCTAAAAATGTTTTTGATGCCAATCACCAGGAAAGAGATATAAGCGGAAAAAAGTGTTATTGTCTACATTTTTTAATATTTCTTCAACGATAGGTAAAAACTTCATATGGCCTTATTTGTATTTGCCACAGGTAATAAATCCGGAGAACATTGTCTTTTATCCTATTTTATAAAACTTTTAATACTGCTAGCGTTCCCTTTTAGGTACTAGTGAAAGTAATTACCATTCTGTAAATCGTTATAACCTAAATGGTAGCCTGCCAAAATTTGTGAAAGTATTATTGTGTTTTTCGTATTTATTTTTTGTTTAAGTAATTCATATTTTTGTGGCTGTTATTGAAGGTAAATATTTACCCTACAACTTAAAACTATACCGTAAAACAGTTTTTTTTCTATAAAAATCGTGTTTATTCACATGTACCTCTGTATGTACAAATGGTATGTAACATGTGGTCAAATTTAATTGACATTGACGTACGTTTCAGGGCCATCCAAATATGAACAGAACCAATAAGAAAAATAATTTAGAAAATTCGAAGCATATCCAAGAACTTATAGATCTTATAGAGGATGGTAACATGTCAGATATTGGGGATATTGCAGAACCAAGAAGTGATAGTGAAGAGGAAGATTTAGATTTTTATGATTCTGAAATTGCTAAGCGTCAGGGAGGAGTCTGTGTGAAGCCGAGCAGATAAAAAGTAAGGAAATGAAGACTCTGAAAGTGAAAACGAATAATTCATACCAGAAGGAGATGAAAATGGTTCAGGGATTGAAGAAAAGAGTACATACTAAGAGAAGGCGAAGATAGTTCACAATCTGAGGAAAATCAAGGCAACGAAAGGGGAGTTGAAGATAGTTCAGATGAAGAGCCTTTGACTTTACCAGCTAAAAGAGGAAGAATAGATAAAGCTGTAATAAAAAAAACAAAAAAAGAAAAAGAAAATCCAAAATGGGGAAAACGGCCAATGAACATCACATCATTTACTTGGCAGCCAACTTTACCAAATACCAATCTCACGGAACCACTATACCCTATACAATATTTTGTGAGAGAAGCCTTGGTCTACGAATATTTCTTGAAAATATATCTCGTGACAGATTTTTCAGTTACGATCATATCTTCACTTGGTAAATAATTTATAAATACCAAATGGTTGTAATGATAAGTTATATCAAGTCCGTCCTTTGATACAAGCTGTAAGAAAGAGATGTTTACAACTTGAAGTCGAACAATCAGTATGTGTTGACGAACAAATAATTTCCTACAAAGGAAAGTTAACTATCATACAATATATCAAGGGAAAACCTTGTCCTTGGGGTTTAAAAGTCTTTGTATTATGTGGAAAGAGTGGTCTAGCATATGACTTTATTTCCTATCAAGGGAAAACTACAGAGCTAAATCAAGATAACTTGAAAATATATGGGCAAGGGCAATTAGCTGAACTTCGATAACTATTTTTCTTCATACAAACTACTAAAAATTTTAGCCACTAAAAAAGTATATGCTGCAGGTACAATTAGATTAAATAGGTTTTACAAGGCTCCCTTATTGCCAAATAAAGATATGAAAAAGTTGGGTAGTTGTTCCGTAGACGAAATTGTCAACGAAGATAAAGATATCATATTGGTTAAATAGTATGACAATAAATCCGTGAATTTAGCTTAGAACTATGTTGGTAAGGGCACAGTAGAAAACTTGAAAAGATTGGATAAAAAAGAAAAAAGATATATACAAATCAATCGTCCTGAAATCGTCAAAGATTATAATCACGGAACGGGAGGCCGATGGACCAGATGATTAGTTATTATAGGATATTTATAAAATCAAGAAAGTGGCCTCTTCGTGTCATAATGCCCATGGTGGACTTCTCACTGACAAAAAGTTGGTTAGACTATAAACAAGACTGCCATTAGTGTAACGTACCTCAAAAATTGCAAATGAAATTTCTTGATTTCAGGATTAGAGTTGTAGAGTCTCTTATACATATGGGCAACACAGTAAATGAATCAAAACGGGGAATGCCGTCTAATTGAACATCCCCAACAGACCATATTTCGAAGACAGGGGGAAATTAGACCCATTCTTGAAATTCAGACGGACATGTTAACCATTTTCCTAAATTTCTTGTAAACAAGGAATCCACCAGGTGCAAGAATAAAGGCTGTAAGGGCAGGAGTCAAATTTTTTGCAGAAAATGTAATGTACACTTGTGTCTGATCAAGGCTAGAAAATGTTTTTGCAAATTGATGTTACTGTCGGTACCACATGTACATATCTATGTACAAAAATTTTTTTACAAAAATCAGGTCTCAAAGGGTGAAAAAAGCAATGGAGAGCTGAGTTATTGCAAGAGAAACAAAATTTATTGCTTTTTTAAGATGGCGGTGTTTCCTCATATAATCTTTCGATAATTTCCGATAATTTTTTTAAATCCCTATTACAACACATTAAAATGATATTATGTTACACTCATTTTCAGATCTCGGGATCATTTTTTAATAGAATGACTGGAGTACTTGTAATTTCAAATAATACACAAACCAGACATTAACGTGTACGTTTGTTGGAAAATATTATACAAAAACTAAAGATTCTGTTTTTTTTATATATATGGAACAAGTCTTCAGTACCTTTAATACCATTCTGTTTTTTTTTAGATCAAATACATTTGGACTTCTGGCCGTATTTGCGACTTTAAAGGATGCGATCGACAAGATTTACTTCCTAATAACGTTAACGGATGGTTTTGGACAGCCGTCTTGCAAAAATTAGCTCCAACTACCCAAAGAGATCAAAACGATTGGTCCGAAGCCGGTGGTATAGGCAAACCTCAACCAGATAACAGGGAATTCTTACAAGGAGGAGCGCCAGAAAATTGTTTAGCAGTTTTGAATCAATTTTACAATGATGGTGTTAATTGGCATGATGTAGCTTGTCATCATGTTAAACCGTGGGTGTGCGAAGAAAATGAAGATCTTTTGAAATATGTTAGATACACGAATCCAAATTTACTAATTTAGAATAATAAGATTTATGTTGTGACTGATGTACCTTGTATAAAAAATATTACAGGCATATCATTTTGTTTGTTAAAAAGTATGCTAGATAAACAATATATTTAACTAAAAGCAATAGGATTTAAAATATTATCTAATGATTTTTTTTAGTGTATATAATAAAAAATTGTTTAGAAATTTTTATAATTTTAATATTTAATTAACAATTTTTATAAAAAGCACTTGTTCTTTTTAAATTCACTTATTTATTGACTTGATTTAATTGTACTATTATTAATTATTAGACATAGAAAGGTAAAATGTTTATTTATTTATATTCATATTTATTTATTTTAATTATGTTATTTGTATAAATCCAAAAATCCATAATTATTACCTTTAAATTGTTTTATTTTATTAATTTAAGTAATTACATATGTAGTGGTAAATAAATATATTATTATTAATATTTTTGTTTGTTGACTTCTATTTATTTTTGTATTCCTTTTAATATAATTTTAAGTAAAGAACTCCACAAAGAAATTGGCCCTCTGTATCTCGGGTCCCTTTTGACCCACGGAGCTAAGATTTAATCCCAAGGGAGAAACTGAGCAAATCTCTAATAAAAGCTACAATTTTGAATTATGATATTTACAGTTTGAAATAAAAATTAATTATGTATTCGACTGTTTAGGTTTATATTTAATTTATTTTTAAATATATTATCACATTTTACTTATAAATTAAAAATAAATTATTCATTTTTCCACTGTTTGATGCGTTCTTTTATCATAATTTTCTTCAGCTATAGTTTGCAAATTAGCTTCCATCACACTACCAGTTTGTTTAACTAATCCATAAAACACTCCTTTTTTCTCTAAAAGTATATGTGGATGATCGAATTCTACAGCCTGTCCTGCATCCATAACCAAAACCTTATCAGAATCCATAATGGTATGCAGCCTATGAGCTATTGTTAATACAGTACACTTAGCAAATTTTTCCCTAATTGTATTTTGGATAATAGCATCAGTCATTGGATCTACATTAGCTGTAGCCTCATCAAGAACTAGGATTTTGTTTTTCCGTACTATAGCTCGAGCTAAACAGACCAATTGCCTTTGACCTACACTGAAATTCGAACCACCCTCAGCCATTTTGCTGTCCAAGCCTGCTGGTAACTCGTCAACGGCATGCTTCAATTCTACTTCTTCTAATGCGTCCCACAGAATCTACAACACATAGAATTTTAGATATATATTTAATTATAATTATTGACTACTAAAGCTATACAATACCTAATAGAATAAATAAACTCTAATTCTATTTATACCATTAAAACGATAGGATATTAAAAATAAGCATTTATTGCTCCATTCATTGACCTTCATTACGTTATTATTTAAGGGCTTTAAATTTAGAACTGTTTTTATTGCCAATTACTGAAAATAGCGCAATTAGATATATTCTCTAGCCCACTGAAAACCCTTGTCCCAACAAGAACCATTTAGAGATATTTTCAGACTTTATTCCTTTGTTTGTTGTTCACTGGACACCATTGACTCAATAAGAAACATTTAAAGATATTTTCGAATGTTATTCCTTTATTTGTTGTTCATGGAGACCATTGACCTAAGAAGAACCATTTATAGATATTTTTGGACTTTATTCCTTTGTTTGTTGTTCACTGGAGACCTTTGATCTAACAAGAACCATTTAGAGGTATTTTCGGACTTTATTCCATTGTTTCTTATTCACTGGAAACCATTGACTTAGCAAGAACCATTTAGAGATATTTTCGGACTTTATTCCTTTGTTTGTTGTTCACTGGACACCCTTGACTCAATAAGAATCATTTAGTGATATCTTCGGACTTTATTCCTTTGTTTGTTGTTCACTGGAGACCATTGACTTAACAATAACCATTAAGAGATATTTTCGGATTTTAATCCTTTGTTTGTTGTTCACTAGAGGCCATTGACTTAAAAAGAACCATTTATAGATATTTTCGGACTTTATTCCTTTGTTTCTTGTTCACTGGAAACCATTGATTTAACAAGAACCATTTAGAGTTATTTTCGGACTTTATTCCTTTGCTTGTTGTTCACTGGAGACCCTTGACTTAACAAGAACCATTTAAAGACATTTTCCGACTTTATGGCTTTGTTTGTTGTTCACTGGAGACCCTTGAGCTAAGAACCCTTTAGATATATTTTTGGACTTAATCGCTTTGTTTTAAGTGGCACTTCTAGATACTTGATCTCCTACAAAACTCATATGTTTACACCATTGACTATGGGCTAATAAATTTTTATCTAGATTCTCTTTTTTGTGCACGAAAGAAGTTTTTCGGGGGTTCACAACTATTTTCCTCACACCATATTTTACTCTAGAACCGGCTTAAAGAATATTAGAAAATTGAAAGTTTATTCAATAGAGTATCTACCAAGAGAAACAGAATTACTTGATTCGGACAACTTTTGGCAGGTCTAGATTTAAAACGATAAATATAATATTAGATATTGGTTTGTACTACTTTATAATAATATCAACGCAATTTCTTGATGGTTTAAAGCAAATTAGTTCAATAATAAACCCAGTAAGCTAACAGTATCCAAGTAATTCAGCTACGGACAGACGGACAAACAGACGGTTTTAATTGACTTAGTTAGCTGAAAACAGAGTTCCAAAATTCAAAACCGTTCTCGAATTATCGCTGTGACAGACAGACAGACAGACGGACGGGCATTGTAAAATCAGTAAATTTCTTCGCTTGGCTTTACTACGTTTATCTAATATTACTTATAGTGTAAAAACAAGTGAATTAAAATTTAATACTTACGTCATCTTTATATTCATCAAACGGATCCAAATTTTTTCTCAATGTACCAGAAAACAACACAGGCTCCTGAGGTATAATAGCTATCCTGGATCTAAGTACTCTCAGCTGTACATCTTTAGTATCAATGCCATCTATAAGTATGCTACCATCAATTTTAGCTAATCTAAAAATAGCTTGAATCAAAGAAGATTTTCCAGCTCCAGTTCTACCTACTATTCCTATTTTTTCCTTAGGTTTAACTTCGAAATTGAGATTTTTAAGAACGTAATCACTGTCTTCAGAGTATTTAAGACACATATTATCAAATTTTATAATTCCTAAACTTGGCCAATCTTTAGGTGGATCGTTTTTATGAGTATCAGGTTCTATAGGTAAATCTGCGTATTCATGAACTCTTTCTACTGAAGTCATTTGGTTTTCTAATTCACTCCATTGACGCATACCCCACTGGAACATTCCAGAAAGTGTTACTGCTTGGGTAAGAGAAAGACCTACATTACCACCAAATGATTCTAAAAATGGAAAATTAATAAATAAAGAAGAAGAAAAATACAAATTTTTAAATGACAGACTGACCTCCTTGTATAAATAAAATACTAATGATAACACAAGCTATAAAAATAACGCAATGAAGATCTAACCAAAATCCAAATCCTCTATTTGCTGTTAAAAACATGAAGTAGGCAGAAGTATATTGATCTTGAAAATTATCGAACTCAGTACTAAGTATTTCTTCAGCATTAAAGGCCCTGATGGTAGTAAGACCTTGTAAAGATGCTGATAAGTGAGTATATATAGGACTTCGAGCTAAAAAATAATAATTTTTACTACATATCAAAATTTTCAAATAAAGTTTTAAATATTACTTACTTACAGCTTCCACACGCTTAATGCTTCTACTAGATATAAGAAATAATTTTCTAATATAGTAAAAAATTATCAACATGACCACAGTTGGTAGTAAAATCCATGGATTAACTATACCAATAGTTATTGTAATTCCTGAAACTATCATACCAATCTAAAATATAAAAAATATTATGAAGATGTTAAGTTTGATCAAAAATAAAATATTTAACTTACTCCTAATGTATCTACAATACAAAGCGGTAAAGTTTCATCTAAAGCTCCAATATCTTTAGAAAATCTATTTAGTATCCTTCCTGATGGATTAGTATTAAAAAATAGCATAGGAGAATATACAATTTTTCCAAACATAGCATTATGTAATTTAGTAGAAGCTGCTAAACAATATCTAAAGAAAGATATTGATCTTGTAACTGCAAAAATCACAGTTAATAATACCAAACAACTATATATTATTAGAGTGTTGTTTTCATTTAAAATATCGTTCCAAAAGTTTTCTTTAGTCGTTGAGTTTAAATGTGTTTCATTAGAATTATTTTTCTGAAGGGTTACCGTTTCTGCTCTTAATTGTTCTACATTTACCCTAAAAAACATTACTTAAAATTAGAAATAAATATTGTATCAATAAAACTTACCACATAGTAAGAAAAATATCAGTAGCACTTCCAAAAATCTGCGTACAAACAAATACTAAACACAGAGCTAAAGTTTTTAACCAATGGCCACCAGCTTTCAAATAATTTAAATAAACTTGTTTAGACACTTTTCCAGAAGCTCTTTCTTCTCTTTTTTGTTCAATTACTTCTTCTTCTTCTGCTTCATATGAATCTGATTGAACTGAGTCCGTTCTAGACATTTTTCTAGATAATTCTTTTTTTTCATCATCTTTAGAAGATTCTAGAAGTTTAGTGAAAGCATTTGCTGAGTTTTTTAAGTTTTGGTAAGTTCCTGATGCCTTAACTCTTCCATCTTCAAGTAAGTAAATACATGTAGCGGTACGTAAATATTGGAGTTGGTGAGTTACTAATATAACACATTTGTTCTTTAAGTATCCAGCTATACAATTCCTATAAAGTTGTTTTCCTACATGAGCATCAACAGCAGATAAAGGATCATCTAAGAGGTAGATATCTGAGTCTTTATAAACTGCTCTAGCTAGATTTATCCTAGCTCTTTGACCACCACTTAAAGTCGTTCCTCTTTCGCCGACTAATGTTCGATCACCATGAGGAAATAAAGTAAAATCTCTTTCTAAACTACAAACATGTACAACCTCATTATATTTTTTTTCATTGTATTCTTGACCAAATAGAATGTTTTGTCTAATACTGCCTCCAAATACCCAAGGTTCTTGAGAAGCGTATGAAACTGTTCCATGTACTTCTACGGAACCTTCTACGGGTTCCAGTTCTTTCAAAAATACGTGAAGAAGAGTAGATTTACCACCCCCTACAGGACCTACCACAGCTACAAGTTGATTGGATGCTGCTTCAAAGTTTACTCCTTCTAGATTATTATCATTTAACGATTTTATCCACTTTACTGCTACATTTTTTAATCTAATACCAATTTCTCTTTTTTCTCCACTATTTATTTTATATCCTTCACCACTTCCATTATTGATACCATTCTTTACCTCTTTCTTATTACGTTTATCTAATTCCTCATACATCATAAATTTCTGTATCCTCGATACTGACACTCTTGTTTCTGCAAATTGAGTTATAGCTTGAGGAAACATCATTGTAACTGTATGTCTTAAGAAACCATAGAATGAGGTAACAGTGAAAGCATAAGATGCGGTTAATGTGTTACCGGTAAGAACGTAGGTGATTACACATAAGAAAATTGCCGTTTTGCTCAAGGTCATCGTGCAAGACATCATTATGGCGCGGATTGTTGATATATGTCCTATTTGATTTATTTCTCGTCTTAAAAATAAAAGGCATAAGATAGAAAAATTCTTGAGCTATTTTGAAATCAGTTACTTACTTTCTTACTATTTCTACCAGTTTTGCAAAAGGTTTTTCCCAAGTATACATTTTAATTACTTGAACACCAGATATAATTTCATTCATTAACCTGACTCTTTCATCAGTACGGATTGCAGTTTTTAACCTAAATTTCGATGTTAATCTAGCCATATATGCTAAAAAAAAATAGCTCGTATTATCAAATTTTAAACAAATTGGAAATTACTTACTTTGGAATGGAATAAATGCTAAAAGAAAAGCACATCCTACAAGTCCTGTAGGACCAACGTAAAAATATAACATAATCATAACAATAACCGTTTCTAGTGGTGCCAACCACAAGTTATGAATCAACTGACAAGAAAATTCAAATCTTCCTACATCATTGGATAGTAAATTCACCATTTGTCCTATAGTGGTTTCTGCTAACGCAGTTTTGCTCAATTTTAAAGCTTTCCTGTATATCAGAGCGCATGCTGCTACTCTTATTTTCATACCCATAGTCATTACCAACATTTGATAATGGTGTATCATAAGGACTTGTGCGAGGGACGCTACTATTAATAAAAATGCGCATGTATATATTTCGTTTTGTTTATCTTTTGTTTTAAATTGGAAGTAGTATACTAATTGGGAAATTAGTATAGGTTGTACTATCCTAAAAATAATAACATCTTAGATACAAATAGAAAAAATATAGTTAATTCATTGCTAATAATATAAAAGTAGATTATCTAATCAAATCTTGATACAGGTATAGGGATTTAATGTATTAGAGAGAGAACGTATCTATCTTCGTTACTTTTGGTCTGAATTAAAATCTGAAAACGGCGTCGGCTCTGGTCTTCAGGTACTTCAGCTCTATCTGGTATAGTCTTCAGCCTTGATCATAAGGACGGGTCCAGGTTCTGGCACCTCCCATCCACTAGTAGATGGACAAGTCCTCCTCACTCCCGAGCATAAGGCCACTGCATTCAAAATCCATCTTCAAGAAACAATGACGAACCCAGTCAATCCTAACTTCAATCCAAATTTCCAGGAAGGCACCGACCTCCTACTCCATGACATCCTCACTACTCCCAACCCACCTGCTCACAATATCCCCGATCCATTGCTTACCCCATTCACCCTAGAAGGCATGTCAGAAGGGGAGACATTCAGCCCCAGACCCTGACCAAATCAAACGTCAGGCCCTGAAAAACCTACCTGCTACCATCCTTCCCAACCTCACTCTCCTCTTCAATGCCTGCCTTCAGCACTCCTTATTTCCATCAAACTGGAAAACGGCCCACACCATTCTTATTCCCAAGCCCCACAAGGCACCCACCTTTCCCAATTCCTACAGGTCTATATCCCTGATGAATGTTCTGGGTAAGGTGTTCGAGAATCTTCTCAAAGATCGTATCTGGGATTTTCTGGATGAAAGGTGAACGATCCCCCAATTCCAACATGGATTTAGGTCTGAACACTTCACCCAAGACGCACTAGTGAGACTCCACTCCCTTACCACCAAATTTCTAAAAATTGGTCACTGTGCGTGGTTAGTCTTCTTCGATGTCCTGAAGGCTTTCGATCAGGTCGTTTAGTCCTCAAGCTGGAGTTCTCCAAGGTTCAGTGTTAGCCCCAGTGCTGTATGTCATTTACACACACGACATCCCCCTCCCGCCAAATCCAAGCCAAGACATCCAACTGTATGCGGATGACACTTCCTCCAGCTACAGCCCCAACCACCAGAGCTCTACATAACAAAACCCAACATATGCTAAACCGTTTTTCGAAATGGTGCAGCAACTGGAGGATTACCGTAAACCCGCAAAAAACCCAACTCATCATCTTCAAACATCAATCCTTTTCCAACAGTCGGGGCCAATCTCTTAATGACGTTGACCTCAGGCTTTGGGGAGACAGACTAATACCCAAGGACGAGATTACTCGACTGGTCAACCGAAGTCCAAAGAAGTCTGAACAGACTTAGGGAACGAGCCTCTCTCATTGGAGCCTTGATGGGACGATTTGGGAGATGCAACCCCGAAACCCTCCTACACACTTACAGAATCTACATCAGACCCATCCTGGATTATAGAGCTCTGAACCTTCCCACTCTCCCTCCTCACCTCTTGCACGCCATCATGGCAACGGAGAGGGGATTCCTAAGGAAATGCGCCTATCTCCCCTGGCCTTCTCCTTCCAACGTTATACACGAACAAACTAATACAATGATTCACAGATTCAAAGACCTTCAAGGAAGATACGTCAGGAGAACCCTGGCCAGCTCCAACAGCCAAGCCCAGAAAACACTAAGGATGAGATGGACAGATGGAAGGAACGGAAGACCTCTACCCAAGAAGCCAAGAAGAAAATTCCCGCAACCGAACATAAAAGAAGACAAAAATCTTCCGGACGAGCTCCTAGATCTCTTAGAGAAGGCTCCTTTAAAAGATTCCCGCCTCCACAACTCAGGACAATAGTTGTTGTAAAAAAAATATTCTTCAGCTTTTTCAGTTACGAACCAGATTGATCTGAGGTACCTGAAGACCAGAGCTGATGGAGCTGAAGTAAATGAACACCAGAGCCGACGCCGTTTTAAGATTTCAATTTGGACCAATAGTAACATAGATAGATACGCTCTCTTTCTAACACTTTGAATTCCCTATACTTGGGTCAGGAGTTGTATAGGCTATAGGTAGAAGCTAGAGGATATTGAAATTTAAAAAAAATTATAATTTTTTTCTTATTTATAAATATTATTCCATGCATCTTGTGTCATAACATTCAGAAAATATTCACATATTCCTTAATGATACACTTTTAGATGAAAATTGAAGACTTTTAAAATGTGAATATTAAGATACAAAAAAATTGGATTAAAAATGCGATAAAGATTTTTTTTAGATGAGGATCAAAGCTTTTTCAGTCCTTTATAGAAAGATTTAGTTACTGATACTTATGAAAATTAAACATTTTCACATATTTTGGGATCACCATAAAAGTAAACATTTTTTACATCCAATCCTCATTAAAAAATTAGCTGGAAACATATAAAAAATAATATATATCATTACTTGACGAAATCAGAAAATGCATTGAACACAGCGTATGCCAGCAACTCAAATCTGAAAACCAGAAATAATGCCCACATTAACGATGGTTTTGCTTTTATTAATTCATTCTTCCATGCTTTTTCCAATCTGTTTCCTAAATTAACAGATTTTTGTGAATTGTTCGTAAGGTACATGTCATCTTCATCTATTTCTTTTTTCAAGCCCTTGAACAAATATGAAGGTAACCAACTAAAAACAATTAAAAAATAATCTATAGTATGATATTACCGTTTAGTTTTGTACTTACCAGAAGAATAGTCTTGAAAAACAGTTAATTCTTTTTAATGGATGAGACTTTCTTAATTTTTGATTGACTTTTATTTCCTCCATGTCGGTTTTAATTTAATGTTTACCCTAAAATACATCATTGTATTATTGTAACCAATTATTTTGTAATGATACAAATAAGAAAAATCAGACAGGTACAAAATTATTGAGAGATAAACGTCTGTTTTTATACTGGATGACATTTATTTGTAGCTCATTCTTATATCTTCTTTATTTTTATAGATTGAATTTGATGATCAACGAAACAAAAAATTGCTAATAAAAACGTATGTCTAACTGTACTTAATAGATAATTATAGAAAATGTCATTATTTTTCTAGAATTGAACTTTGAACATTGAATAATAAAATTTGTCAAAATAGAACAAATGTAAATGTTTCGTTATTTAATAAAATTGTGGTATAGGCAAAGTATGTGTTATTGTGTTATTTATTATGATAGGAAAGAGATAAAGGGGACCAATGTCTAACCAACGAAGGTCTGTAGGTTTAATTCTTGAGAAAAAATCAAGTATAGAATTTAAGTTTTTACCCTAATCATATGTCAAAATGCTCGCGACAACAGGTTGAGTAAGAATGTGTAAAAAAAACTCGCTCTCAACTCTATAAAAAGCTATGACGCAAAATGTGATATCTCATAAACATTTATACATTAGGTGGTCTCAAGATGTTTGTGGCAAATAGACAACCTAATGCCATCCCCTTCTACCACCACCACCACCAGTGGTATCAAACAATAGCCGACAGAGACCACAGACAAACTTAACCGAGCGATACGTTTCTTTTAAGATGACTAGCCATCTTTATGATTCATTACTGATCGTGTCTACGATCAAGATGTACGTGTATCACTCCACTGGCAAGCTTAAAGGCCCTAGGAGCAGTCGTTTTTATCATTCCACGACTAAGATTATCCAATACAAGCTCAAAATAGTCAAGCAATAGCGAGATTCTTTAATTTAATTGCACTGAAATAATAAAACTACATCAATTTTTGTTGATTTAAGAGAGACAAGATTCCTTCCAACAACAAAGATTAAGTTCGTTCGACAATTTGTCTTAAGACAGCATCTATAACTACTCTCTACATTTGTCTAAAGACAGCAATATATATTTTCACTCCTTCTTTACCTGTTTTTTCATGTTTATTTTTGATCTATTTTATATTAGTAACTAGCTTAATTAACTAGTCTCGTCATTTTGTGGTTCTTGCATTCTTTTTACTTTCCCGGGCCCATCAAAGGGAAAGTATAGTGAACGAGCAAAAAAAAATAATTTGAGATATCGATGGAAATATCCATTTTGAGGTCCTCCGAGAAGTTTGAAACCATTTCCAGAGTATGGTATATCTGTGTATCTGTGTGTTTGTGTGTCTGTATGTCTGTGTGTCTATGTGTCTGTGTGTCTGTGTGTCTGTGTGTAATTTTCCACGATACGTTTGACCAATCAAGCTAAATGCGACCGTTAGTTTTTGATTTAAATTGGTAGAGCAGAAGGTCCTCAAGACCGACATTGATTGAATACAGATGTAAGATTTTTTGCCTTTTTTAACTTTTATGGACAAACAATACACTTTAAAGCAAAATGTTGTAGTGCAAAGTTTTAGAGGATAAAATTTCCTACAATTTTTATATTACACTTATTCCGGTATTTTCAATAATTGCGCCACTAGAGGGCGCGCAAAAAATGTTTATGTATGTTTTCCGTAGTGTTTCAAATTTTGAGGATAAACAATGCTATTTAGGGCAAAATTTTCTTATGAAAAGTTGTAGAGAACCAAATTTCCTTCAATTTTTATTTGTAACATTTTTTCGAATTTCCCATAGTTTCGCCGCTAGATGGCGAAAAACATACACATTTAGGCGTTTTGCCTTTTTTTATTTTGAAGACAAACAATAGGCTTTAGTGCAAAATATTCTAGAGCAAAGTTGTAGAGCATAAAATTCCCTACTACATTTGTATTAAACTTTTTCCAGAATTCCCAATAGTTTTCACCCATGATTTTAGGAGATCCTAATTGTAGCAGTGTGCTATATATATTGTGCGCATGCGCCTGCTTATGTCATATGAACATTGAAATATCAATTCGGTAGACGTATTCATCAATGGCCTATTTAAAATTTGTTCCAAATTTTGTAATTAGAATAATCCTATTCTCTACAGCTGACCCGGGAAAGTTCTGGGGTGACACAGCAGATTTTTATGAAAAAATCCAAAAATTTTGAAAATTAAGTAAATTATAAAAATTCAGAAAACCAATAATTTTAAAAATTTAGAAAACATTAAATATTACAAAAAACAATTTTTTTCATAAAAAACAATTTTTCAAAAATTCTGAAAATTTAAAAAAAAATACAAAAAATGTCTAAAAAACAAATAAATTGTAAAAAAAAGAACTGGGAAAAAAGTTGAAATTGTTTAACACAAAGAGATTATTAAAGAAATAGGGGGAAAAAGAAAGGAAAAAAGCTCAACAAAATATTCCTAAAAAAAATTAATAAATCAAAATAATTAAAAAAAATCCTGTCGGTAAGGTCGCCAGGGAAAGGTAGATTTCTGTTGTCTAAAATTGAGACTTTTTCATCCTTCCCCACCCAACGATATGGTCAGATCGAACAAAGTATAGAAAATTTTTAAAAAAACCAAGAATTTTAGGAAAATTCTAAAAAAAATATTTTTAAAATTAAGGAAAAAAAAACCAGAGATAAAAAAAATGACAAAAATAAGCAAACATTTCAAAAATGTTTCATAAAACCAAGAATTCAAAATATAAAAAAACACTTTATTTCGAAAAAACCAAGAATTTAAAAAATTTCCATTTGGTAAATTTCAAAAACATCAAGAATTTAAAATATTACAAACATTTCAAAAAATCAAGTACACTAAAACTAAAATTTATTTTTGATAATTTGACTCGTACGAACGCAAAAAAATAATACTAACAAAATTACATTTCTAAATTTCTGCAAAAATATATATTTATTTTCGATTAAGACTTAAGATTATCTAAAAACAATGTTATCTATGATAAGATGACTTCTATGTGTAAATAAAAACAGTGTTTAGTAAAAATATGAAAAATAGATACTTTGGTAATTATAATAATGTCTTATCAATGTATATTCAAGACAATTACAAATAATACAAGATGTGAATTTATGATCATATTTAACAAGAATTTTCAGTTCTAAATTGTTTATTTTATTAATTTACACTTTGTTAACATTAACATATAAAATCAGCCAGAAATTAGAATCAAGGTCTTAATAGTGAATCATCCACTAATTACAATTAAACAAGTGATGGAGTTATTAATGACCTTTATAAAGTTAGAGAACCAGAAGAAAAATGTGGAAAGTATACAACCTAGATAAAGACAATTTTTGAGTTTCAATGAAATTAATATTTCTTAACACGTCATTTGAACTAAAGTCACTACAAATATTATATTATTTAATATCGGATCTATAATCACTTTATTTAATCTTAACAAATATATTTAAATCAACTTACATTTTTCATAAGATTTGCTTGTGTAACTACGAATTGTTATCAGCACGTGCATTTTTAAATCACAGAAGTAAATTTGTTAATATAAAAATAATCATAATGTGTACTTCAAATAGTATCTGCTGTGTTATTTTTTTGAACGAGGCATAAATAATATTGATAATTAACGGATTCATTCTATTCAAGGCTAGATTACTTAATAATTCATATTTATTGAATATTTTTTCTGGAATCGCTTCCTATATGCGCGTTCTCAGTCTTTATCAAGTATTTTCATTAAATAACATGAACAACAAAAGTTTAGGATTAACAAGAAAACAAGCGCAATATAACAGGTTCGTTAAAAATGATTCACTGATTTTTAAAGCTAAAAGGAAAACAGAAAATATGAACCCTAAAAATTTTTAAAATTGATTTAAAACACAACGAATTCCAAAATTAAAGGAACCTGGGACAAAGACATTGTTCTTAGGTTACCTCCTTATTGGTGGTATTTTGATCCAATCGAATGGTTTGGTGTTACGAAAAGTTTATAATACGAAAATCATTTACTTGCAAGAGGCTCATCCAGTGATTTTTATTTTATATTTTTGGCCTAGCATAACACATTGCACCGGGTCCAGCCCTTCTGATACCGATCCTGCGGCTGTAATTAATTCTTAAAATTTGAATATCGGGGCTATAGTGGCTTGTGACGTGGCCCAATTGAAACAGATTATATTTGGCTATGTTTTCATATCGATAAAACTGGCAACTCTCGTTCTCATTTGTTATGATTAAAAGAAGGAAATAAGTATGTCAATTTTTTCTACAAACGAATAAAGGTAGAATCTTAGCAATGTAGAAATTAAAACGTTAATTATTGGTCAAGAAGCAGCGCCACTTTCAAAATATATTAATTACTTTTTATTGATTTTTATTAATTAATGATATTATAGAACAATGAAAATCAACATAAGCAAAAAAGATCTTTCATTCATTAATATAAAGCCAATAAATTAGTTCCTACTGGAGAAGTCCATTATCAGATATGTAGAGGTCTTTTTTTGTAACCTTTAGATAATTGGTTGGAAAACTATGAAAAGTCGTATTTAGATGAAATATGAAGAACGAATCATCATTTCAGATTCAATGAGTAGACCTGTTATCAGTTGGTGACAAAACTCTGCCCGATAACTGGTACTCCACCGAAAGGATAGGAGGTGCACACGAAGAAAAACGTCATATTGTGGAGGCACCTGGAAAAATAATTTTGGAGGGCATCCTCCAGTGTTCAATACAGTTGAGTATCCTCCAATTGAAAACTTCTTGGGCTGCTTCTTCTACTCCACCTCTTAATTTTAACTCGTTGGACTCTTGGAAAAAGAAATGCTCTGGCTCTTGCAATTGTGTTGCTGTTTCCGTGTTTGGCTCTAAATACCTCCTGCCTATTCTATCTTTCATGGGCTTTTCATCATTTTACGAAGAAGCTAACAGGCTGGAAGGGTCGTAAGTGCTGCAAGCTGAAAGTGCCATAATTGCCGATCTATATAGTCAGCTCATATTTGACAATGCGGACTTCAATGTTAATACGTTGTATGGACTTATGGGAAAAAAGTTATTGAGAAAATGTTAATTAACCATCCCTGAACAACATCCCAAAGTTTCATTAACTTCCGACCTTTCTTTATCTGAAACTATCTGTCGATTGGACTATGAGTAATCCAATCGGCTCTGTATAAGGGACCTATAGAGGCTCAAAAGGATTTCCCTATCTGTACCCCCATCTTATATTCGCCATACATCGGATAATGTTCAAGGCTCTCTGGCATTTTGCTACCAATTGATTGATGTGTTGTGTCCAGTAGAGTTTTTTGTCAAAGAAGATGCCCAGAAATTTGATACATTCGTTGACGCTTATTTGATGACCGTATATATAAAGCTCAGGTTCTGGGTGTTCTAATCTCAATCTACAGAAGTGGATACAATTGGTTTTTATCGCATCCATAGATTTGTGGTTTTCTCTCCTTTCAAGTAGAAAATTTATGGTGATTGCAAACAAGGATACGCTAATATTTTGTATGAGTTTTTAAATAAGTCAATTGTTGATATGTAAGTAGAGAAAATGAAAGGAAGGTATTATAGATAAATTGTCAATAAATTTAAAAAAGTGAAACAAATATAAAATTTGTTAAGATAATGAAAGATGATACAATAAATTTGAAATTTTGGAATCATAATACATTAAATTTAAGTAATCTAAGTCAGATAGTTAAACAGGAAATATAGTGTTAAAAAAACTAAACAAAGGTTGCGATATCAATAAAATCTAGTGGGAAAAGGTTAAAAGTTTAATTAAAAAAAAAATTGAAGGTAGAAAATTAAAAACAATTTTGAAAAAAAAATCAAAATAATGGAATGGATTTAAAATTTTGTAATTTTGTACGATAGTTAAGAAACGGAAAGAAAAGGATTAAGTATGAGGCATTATATGAATAAATGTATAAATAAAAATGATGGTACAGAATTTTACTAATTAAAAAAAAGGGTTATAACAATTTCAAATTAAACGGAGTCTTAAAACAGCAGAACAATAGGAAGGTAAACAAATTAATGATAAAAGAAAGAAAAGTCCAATTGTAGCAGTAGAAGATGAATAATCAGGAAATTCCAAGGAAGATTAAGAAGCAGGATTTAGGACATTTCAAGGCCGCCGATTAAGTGCCGCCGATTCAGTGCCGCTATTTCAGTGCCGAGACGTTTCAGTGCTGGACGTTTCAGTGCCGAGACGTTTCAGTGCCACGAAGATTGTTTTTATCAAATAAATATAATTTTTACTAAATGACATTTTTTTAATTATACATTACAAAGTTAGATGTACAAAATTATTATTGTTTTGGTTTAACTAACAACTAACAATAAAAAGAATATTTAAAAAAATAGTGTTTACAAAAATAAAACAAATGTGAATAAGAATGACTTAAAATATTAAGAAAAATAAAATATAAAACCTGAAAAAATTTATTAATAAATAATAAATGGCAATATCCAGGTACTGAAACGTACCGGCGCTGAAACGTTTCGGCGCTGAAACGTCCCGGCTCTGAAACGTCCCGGCGCTGAAACGTCCCACGTTGAAACGTCCCGGCGCTGAAATGTTCCGGCACTGAAACGGCGACACTGAAGCGTCACTAAGAAGCCTGCATTAAGAAATTATGGAAGACAAAGAAGAAAGAAAACACAAATTAGTGAAGAACAAAATTTTTTAAATAAAATTTGTTAAGTAATTTAGTTTTTATCTTTCTATCTATGTACCTTGATTTCGTTACTATGATTAATTTTCAAGTGACAGTCGGTTGATTTTTAATTTATTATTTATGTCAAACTTATTTCGTGAGTTCACAAATTTGAAAATATGGATACAGATTTTGAAATATCCGACATAGAAAATGAAATTCCAGAAGAAATTTTTGACGCAGCGAAGAAATCGACGATATATAATAAAATAAATAAATAAGTTTACGTCGGTCTTAAAAAAAATATTGTACGTTTCGCGACCGAAAATTAGTGTCTTGCAGGTCTCTCCAACTTCCAGGACTCACCTACGGCTCGTCCTGAAATCTACTTGCCTCGATCTGCAACACTATTTTCCGGTTTTGTAACGTAAATAACTATTTATTTCCTGGTGCAAGGTATGCTCAGAATTGTTTTTAAATTTTTCGGCATATTTTTTTCTAGCGAATTAGTTTTTAATTATTAATATTTCTTTAAATACAAACTACTTATAATTAGGTTTACCTATAATATTTGAAAAAATAAAATATTACCGGACATGAAATAAAACTTTCACTACTAAGGTTCATTAGTCACTACCTTTTTATAAATCACTTACTCAATATAAATCCTCGTATTGGAAAGTCACTAGTACAACTTTTTCGTCTCCTCACACATTTCACAATCACCAGTACTAAATTGTTGAATTTGTATAATTATTTCTATTCATATGATTTATAAAAGAAGATAAATAGCGCGATTGAAACAATGTATGTTCAGTATAACAATCTATTTTTGTCTTACACACAAACGATTATTTTCGTGGTTACATAAGAATTATCTTAACTAGAAAAAATTATTGCGAAGGATATTTTGAAGTACCTACTTTGATTTTAAAGATTGTTTGTAATAGATATACAATATTATTTCAACAATCTGTCAGTTATGTATAAGAAACTGATTAATGATAAAGGATTGATGAAAAACTAATTATTAAAATTAATCAGATTTATAATGAAGGATCCACTACATAAATTTTGTCGCATGACTGTTGCGAAAAGATATAAATTGTTTAAGTAAAAAAAAACATTAAAATTGACCTTGATTAAAGTCGTGGTTTTCAAAAACTAATTAAAAGCGATATAAAATAAAAAACAAATTAATACTACGAAAGAGCTAATTAAATAATTAGTAAAATATAACACAGAGAACTTACTAAATTATGTAGAAATTGACAATCTAAAGAAAATAAGCAGCTTAAAAAAGTTTATTTAAATTAAATATAATAATTATCTAAAACCTATAAACTTTTTGTTACAAAGTCATTTGTACTTAATTTTAATTAAAAATACTTTTGTCACTCTTGGAGTCCGGAATGTTTAATCATGTTGTAAAATACACCATCTTTGTTTGCTTTAAGTGTAGCTGGAGTATCATATTCAAGGATTTCACCGTGATCGACAACCATTACCTAAAAATATATGATAAATGATATAGTCCATTTAAAGGACCTTATGTTTTTGGGGTCGCTGATTACGAAAAGGAGTGTTTTTCGATTGTACCTGTTGTTTTGCTCAACTAAGCCATCTTATATGTTTTTTGGGGCGCTGATTACGAAAATGAGGGTTAAAGCTACCTGCAAGGGTTGGAACACCCTTAAAATTGCAAAAAACACCCCTAGATAGGGGTGTTTTTTGGCTGAACTCGTTGTTTCGCGAAACTAAGCCATCTTATAATTTTTTGTTGTTGTACCTATTACCTTGCAATTTTAAGGGTGTTCCGCCCCTTGCTGGTAGTTTTAACCTTCATTTTCGTAATCAGCGACCCCAAAAACATAATGGATAGGAGGTCTCTTCATGCGGAGTATTTCTACCCCTTTTACCGTTCCTTTAAATGGACTAATATATATCTAACGCCATCTATGTGAAAATTGATTAGACTTGGATATATTTAATTAAAGCAAAAGAATCAGTATATCTTTTTATATTTTGTTTAAAATATTAAAGAATAAAATTTTGGTTTTCCACGGATCATTCATATAAAAATAAGCAATATGGCACTGGCCAGAATAAATAGTTTTTTTTTGTTAACAAATATTTGACTCAGAAAAATTTAACTAGAATTTACCAATTCTTTCATGTTTATAACACCAATGAGAAGAGTAGAAAATTTATTGCGAAAAATGTATTTTTTCACTTAAAAATAATACAAAATGGCAATCTGCCAAAAAGGTAAAAAATTGACGAAAAATTGTAACTATAATTTTCCACTCGTCTACTTAAGTATTGATATCTTTATAATAAAAATAGATAAAAAAATGCAGTTTTTACCAATGAAAAGAGGAGACAATTTAGTACAGAAAAAATATTTTTCACATAAAAATAATAGAAAATGGAAATCTGCCAATAGGTCAAAAATTGTCGAAAAATTTTAACTAAAATTTATCAATTATCCACTTAATGTAATTTTTACTAATAGAAAACGGAGAAAATTTACTACAAAAAAAAATATTTTTCACCTAAAAATAATATAACATGAGAATCTGCCAATAGGTCAAAAATTACCGAAAAATTTTACCTGCGATTTATCATTCTTCCACTTAAATATTTATAACAAATATATAAGAATAGATGAAAAAATGATGTTTGTATCAATGAAAAGAGGAGAAAATTTACTACAGAAAAAGTATTTTTCACATAAAAATTATATAAAATGGAAATCTGCCAATAGGTCAAAAATTGTCGAAAAATTTTAACTAAAATTCACGATTCATCCACTTAAATATTTATAACTTAAAAATAAAAGTTGATCAAAAAATTTAGTTTTACCAATAAAAATCGAAGAAAATTTACTACAGAAAAAGTATTTTTCACATAAAAATAATATAAAATGAAAATCTGCCAAGAGTTCAAAAATTGTCGAAAAATTTTAACTTAAATTTACGACTCATCCACTTAAATATTTATAACTTAAAAATGAAAGTAGATAGAAAAATGTAGTTTTTACCAATAAAAAGCGGAGAAAATTTACGACAAAAAGAAGTATTCCTTACATAAAAATAATACAAAATGAAAATCTGCCAAGAGGTCAAAAATTACAGAATAATGTTATCTGCGATTTACCATTCCTCCACTTATATGTTTATAACCAAAATATAATAGATGAAAAAATGCTATTTTTTTCAATGAAAAGAAGAGAAAATTTACCACAGAAAAAGTATTTTTCACATAAAATTAATATAAAATGGAAATCTGCCAAAATGTCAAAAATTGTCGAAAAATTTTAACTAAAATTTATCATTCTTCCACTCAAATGTTAGAACTGAAAAATAAAAGTAGATGAAAAATGCAGTTTTTACCAGTGAAAAGAGGAAAAAATTTACTATTAAAAAATTATTTTTTATCTAAAAAGAACACATAATGGAAATAGCCAAGAGGTCAAAAATTATCGAAAAAATATTTATAACTTAAAAATAAAAGTAGATAAAAAAATGCAGATTTTACCAAGAAAAAGAGGAGAAAATCTACTACAAAAAAAAATATTTTTTATCTAAAAAAATTTTAACTATAATTTACCACTCGTCCACCTAAACATTTATAACTTAAAAATAAAAGTAGATAGAAAATGCAGTTTTCACTAATGAAAAGAAGAGAAAATTTGCTACAAAAAAAGTATTTTTTTGCCTAAAAGAATGAATAAATATTATTTAATGTGAAATAATATCTATCCAATGTAAAACATTCCTTACACTTGTTTCTAATATTAATATGTGAGAATGCATTCATTTTTACAATTAAAATAAAATACAATTTTTATTCTAGATTTTTGTAGATTTTAAATTAATACGAGGAAATTCAATAAAAAGAAAATAATTTGTTAGTGAAATAAAATTTCTTACCCTATCGCAATCCAGTACTGTATTAAGTTTATGGGCAATTGTCAGTACAGTACAGTCAGAAAAATGTTGTTTAATTGTCATTTGTAGCAATAGACAAGTCTCCGGGTCCATATTTGAGGTTGCTTCATCCAAAACGATCACTTTGTTTTTGCTCGCCAATGCCCTAGCTAAACAAATTAGTTGGCGCTGCCCAGAGCTAAAAATATTTTTTATTAAAAAATTGAAGTGTTTGTGCAAAAAATAAATAATTAACTACAAATTCAAAAGTTGTACCAAAAAAGTGATAAAAATCGCTCAAGTAATTTTCGAAAAAATCAAGAAAAATTTTAGATATATTATTAAACATTATAAAAGTTTTTTTTTGAATTATTTTTAAGATATTTTAAAAGCATTTTTAGTCAATTTATTTAATTTTGGTGAATTTTGTTTGTTTACAAATATTTCTAACTATTATATAAGAATATGGTAAACATTTTCAATAATTTTAACTAGTTTTTAGCTATTTTATTTAACCATTTTTAAGAAGTTTTAAAAGCATTTTTAGTCTATTTAACTCATTTTTTGCGTTTTTTTTTATCTATTTAACAAATTTTTTGTGAATTTTGTTTATTTCTAACTTTCTCTAACTATTAATAAAAATATAGGAGAAATTTTCACTATTTTTAACCATTTTTAATATATTTTTTAAAACTATTTTTAAGAAGTTTTAGATGCATTTTTACTTTATTCAACTAATTTTTAGATATTTTAAAACTATTTTTAAAAGGATTTTTGAACAATTTAACAATTTTTTTTACAGTTTGTTTATTTATAACTATTTCTAACTGAAAATAAGAATGTGGACTATTTTTAATCAGTCTTTAAATGTATTTTTAACTATTTTTTTGTCTATTTAACAAATTATTTGCGAATTTTGTTTATTTCTAACTTTTCTAACTATTAATAAGAATATGGTAGAAATTTTCAATAATTTTAACCAATTTTAAGCTATTTTTTCAAAACTATTTTTAATAAGTTTTAGGTGCATTTTTAGTTAATTCAACTAATTTTTAGATATTTTATTAACTATTTTTAAAAGGATTTTTGAACAATTTAACAATTTTTTTAAGTTTGTTTATTTATAACTATTTCTAATTAATAATAAAAATGCGGACTATTTTTAATCAGTTTTTAAATGTATTTTTAACTATTTTTGCGAATTTTTTGTCTATTTAACAAATTTTTTGTGAACTTTGTTTATTTCTAACTTTTTCTAACTATTATAATGGTAGAAAATTTCACTATTTTTAACAAATTTTAAGCTATTTTTTAAAACTATTTTTAAGAAGTTTTAGTTAATTCAACTATAATTTTTAGATATATTATTAACTATTTTTAAAAGGATTTTTGAACAATTTAACAATTTTTTGAAGTTTTGTTTATTTCTAACAATAAGAATGTGGACTATTTTTAATCGGTTTTTAAATGTATTTTTAACTATTTTTGCGAATTTTTTGTCCATTTAACAATTTTTTTGTGAATTTTGTTTATTTCTAACTTTTTCTAACTATTAATAAGAATATGGTAGAAATTTTCACTATCTTTAACCAATTTTAAGATATTTTTTAAAACTATTTTTAAGAAGTTTTAGATGCATTTTTACTTAATTCGACTAATTTTCACATATTTTATTAACTATTTTTAAAAGGATTTTTGAACAATTTAACAAATTTTTTTACAGTTTATTTATTTATAACTATTTCTAATTAAAAATAAGAATGTGGACTATTTTTAATCAGTTTTTAAATGTATTTTTAATTATTTTTGCGAATTTTTTTGTATATTTAACAAATTATTAGGCATTTTTTTAAAACTATTAATAAGAATCTGATAGCAATTTTCAGCATTTTTGGTCAGTTTCTAGCAATTTTTTTAGCTATTTTAAAAAGTTTCAAAATAATTTTAATTTAATATAACTTAATATTTTATATTAATATAATTTCTGCCAATCGTTTTGGAGGTTGCCGGTTCGATGCTATTTCTTATTATATATTATGTAGCATATTTTACTAATATTATAACTACCTGTAATTCAATCCATTTTCAGTTATTTTTTCATCCAAATTCAAAAAAAGAGTTTTCAAATTAACTTTTGTTATTGCTTGCCACAATTCGTCATCTGAGTATTTACCAGTTGGATCCAAATTCGACCTTATAGTACCTAAAATAGTTAAATTTGATACAAGAGAATTTTTTAGATCAATTGTAAGTAACGCGGCAATCACGTGACTAAAAACAGATATTTTACAGATGAATTATGTCACAACTGGTAATCATAAAGTGAATCAGAGCCATCGTTCCATCTGCGTCTACGCAAACCCCACCACATATCGATGCCACAGTATCGATAACCTTTTCTACCGTCAAGAAAAGAAAAGTCGGAAAATTATTGACAGAGACAGATTGTCTTGCGTGTTCCCATTTTTTAATGACTTCCTGATATCTGCTAGTTGGGTGTTCTGGCAAACCAATCGCCCTACTTCCCTTCCTAATACATTGCAAATCGTAATGTGTGTAGGCCAATTGTATTGATTTGATAAATTTTAAGAAGAAGAAAAGAGGTTCCAAATCCGTTGTTAACGTTAAATGGCAAAATTGACTACGTTTTAGTCATCATTGTTTTGTCCAGTGTTTTCTGTTCTTTTTGTTTTACTCACAATCTAATGTCGATAATGATGATAAACCTATACCGATTTTTTGGCGGTTTGACGGAACCTTGACAATATACGCACGCAGAAAAGACCTAATCTGATAAAAGCGATAAATTATGACGTGTGAAGACTATACCCGATTTCACTACCGCAGGGTTCCTACAGATTGGGCCCTGAAAAGTATTACGTGAGTGGGTCTCTTTAGGAGACGAGTTTCCGTCATTGGAGCTCTATGTAGACGATTTAAGAGATATAATCCTCAGCTTCACATATACAAAACCTATACTCGCCCAACCGGAAGCCTCGTAAGTATCAACACAATATATCAACAAGCTTTACTAATATTTTAAATTTCAGTTTAACAATCTCCAACAACAACCCTGAAAAGGGGTTCTAGGAAAATAAACAATCCCAGGATAATATTACCGAGGAAGGTTTAGCAGGTATGCCCCTAGCTGATTTGGGCTTGTGGGAAAACAATTCCGACAGCATTCAATTCCTACGACATATAAATATGGGTATTAGTAGCCTGTTTGAGTCGAAAAAAGGCCGAAAAATGGAAATATTTTGCGGCGTTAGAATTTCTGTTTGGGGTTACGCAACAGCTCAAAACGGGCCAAAAACCATCCCCTAGAATGCTTAAACGCGCTTCAGTAGGTTTCCCTGCAGATAAATACAATTTAGCCCCTGTTTTCGAAGTTGCTGAGCACGGTGATGATGTTGAATATCGATTTCGACTCTTTAATATCCCTGCACCGACCAATATACGGCCCCGAAAGTGGTGAATTTTTATATATTTTTAAATATCAGCGGGAAACATATTCCTACCAGTTTTCAAGGATGCTTAGCACCTTGGTGGTATTGGATATCGGGTCCAATCCCTGCCAACCCCTCTACCGACTAATACTCGCCCCCTGAGAGGATGACTTTTTTTATATATCCGCGGCAAATGTATATCCCCCTCCCCGTTTTCGAGGATGATGATCATGGTGAGGATGGATAAACATTTTTAAACCCGTCCAATCGCTGTAATTCCCAACAATCAGTTCATCTTCTTTTTTACAGACCCTGCGCGTCGAGAGTGAGCTACTATTAATCTGTGGGCTCCGAGAAGTGAAGTACCGGTAATCGCGCCTCTACTGTCACTGTAGCTTCTCCACGTGCATCAGTAGTAGGAGTCTTCATAATCCATACTGACCTGCATTCCTTCACTACCTCAAGTAGGCTGCAGACTTAGAAAGGCTTCTACAGGAGCTTATAACGTAGCTTTTATCATTTAAATAAATTCATCATTGCGGGCTAATAAGTGGGTGCTTGACTTCACCAAACTTCAGTATAACACCAATATCTTCTGAATTTTCATAAATTAATATTAAACTAAATTCCATTCAAATCAACATGTATTTCTTAGCATTATATCTGTTTATACTGTATGTTTATTTTCTATTTTTTTTTCCATGAACAGTGCTGTATTTAAACCATGGAAGAAAAGGACGTTGATAAAACGTGTTTCATATGTCCGAAGCCCGGCAAACCGAATCATGGCCTCTCTACTATAGAGGAGCGGTGAAAACAAAAAAGTTAACCTCTCGGGCGCGAGTATTGGTCGGTGGAGGGGTTGGCAGGGATCGGATGCGATATCCAACATCACCACCGTGCTCAGCATCCTTGAAAACGGGGAGGAATATGTTTAACGTTGATTTTTAAAAAGATATAAAAATTCACCACTTTCGGGGGTGAATATTGGCCTCTGGGAGGGTTGGAAGAGGTCGGAACTGATATTCAACCCCACCACTGTGCTCAGTATCCTCAAAAACGGGGGGGCGTGGTACTCTTGTTTGGCTGAAAATAATTCCATGTTTGTCCGACTCACACACGCTACTATATGTCTTGGATGATATCAGCTACTATTTAAAACAAAATGTAAAAAAAAATGTTTTTAAGATATGGAGTAGGAAATAATTAAAAATTTAAGAGGAAAATGTTTAAAATAATAATATCATCAGATTTGGTAGAAAGAAATGATGAAAGTCTGTAAAATAATATTATAAACCAAATTTTGTAACTAATCATTTTAGTGTAATAATAATAATAATGCCATAAAGTTTGTGTTTTTTAATCAACATACTTTTATATCATTAGGAATCTCAAATTGATCATCATTTCACTTTGTCCAAAATTCACTAGAAGGATTCTGAGTCAGTTGTTCAGCTTCTTCTACATTTTCCAACAGCATTTTACGTTTTTTTCTGCCACCCTGTATTTTCATTATTCCTCTACTCAATATATTTTAATTTCATACTTGCTTGATATCCCCTTCTTATTTCCTCGCGTCATGTCCCTCTCTTCTCTTGGTATTCCTATAAAATATCTTTCCCATGCTAATAATGTTCTTCTCTTTGCCTACTTAGTCAAAATAACTTTATATCGTTCGTGTCACTTACTGAAGATTTTTTTTTCTTATAGGAGTTTTTCCTGGGCCAAGAAGTTTTTTCCTGGGAATTATTTTTTTTCCTCTGGACTTCGTTTTTCCTTTGGACCAAGTTTTTTCTTCGGACTACAGTTTCTTCAGTTTTTCCTTTGTACCAAGTTTTTTGGACCACAGTTTATCTCCAATCCTGCCAGGTGGAAGTTTTGAGTTTATCTCTCTTTTATTGTTAGGTGTGTTGAATCTATCATACCCATAAGGACATGTTGAGTCATTAATATTTTAGAAAAATTTTATGTCGAGCCACTGGCGCGGATTTCCCAGAGTGACCTTAAACGGCGTTCACTGAACTCGCGCACGTGGTCTGTCCATCGAAGACCCCGATTAAAGGTATAATAGGATAAAATAATCTTCATCTATAGTTGAAATTAATATTTCCTATATTTTAAATAAAAAAATACTTACCTGAGAATAATATTGGATCCTGAGGAATAATAGCAATACGTGATCGCAAAAATTCCAAGGAAATAGTCTTTGTATCCAATTCATCTAATAATATATTTCCTTCAATATTATATAATCTGAATAAAGTAGAAATAATAGATGATTTACCAGCTCCTGTTCTTCCTACAATTCCTACTTTCTCTTTGGGATTAATAACGAAATTAATATTCTTTAAGACTTTATGATTGGTGGTCTTGTAGATTAAAGAAACGTTTTTGTATTCTATTTTACCGCTATATGGCCAGCTATGAGGGGTATCACCTTTAAAAAAAATCAATCATAAAATGAGAATTAATCATATTTGCGATTATTAAAAATAATATTTCACAGTTTTACCTTTAGTTGGAGTTTCTTTAGAAATGTCAGTATATTCTAATACTCTTTCTATTCCTGTCATGTTATTTTCTAAATCTGTATACTGTCTAATTACCCATTGCAATAAACCAGTAAGGCTCATAGCTTGTGAAATAGCCAGACCTACTTCACCTGCCGAAGATTCTAAACAAAAGACATTTTTTATTTTTAACATAATAAGTTAATTAAAAAGAAATCTTATACCTTTATAAACAACAAATTTTAGAATAATAGCAGCTGAAAATACAGTAGCGATCATATCTAAATTAAATGCATAAAATCTTGAAGTGCATAACACCATATATGAAGTTGATGTGAAATGATCTTGATGTTTATCAAATTCTGATATCAAAAGATCTTGTTTTTCGTAAGCTCTTACGGCTGAAAGTCCTTCTAATGTAGCGTTAAGATAACCTATCATTGGACTTCTAGCTAAAAAATATGAAAGCTTAAAATGATCAATTATCAGTTATATTGATTATTCAACACTATAATATCAATAATCAACCAATGACAATCCTCTTCTTTTTTTTTAAATACATGAAAACAAACTGTATTAAGTGTCGCAGACCATTTCCAGAGAAAGGTCTGTCTGTGTGTAATCTTTCACGTTAGCTGCTGAAACTTTTGACTGATCAAGCTAAAATTTGGTATGAAGGATTGATATGTGTCTCAAATGCGACCATTATTTTTTGGTTTAAATTGGTGCAGTAGAAGGTCCTCAAGTACGACATTGATTGAATACACATGTAAGATTTTTTGTCGTTTACTTTCCAGACCCGCCTCCTAGAAGGGAAAGTATTGTGAACGAACTAAAAAAAGTTTTGGAGATATAGATAGAAATATCCATTTTGAGGCCACCTGAGATGATTAAGACCATTTCCAGATGAAAGTCTGTCTGTCTGTCTGTGTGTATTCTTCCACGATAGAGGCCACACGTTTAATCCGATTGAGCTGAAATTTGGTATATGGGTTTGGGTTACCGGTCGGAAGAACCCATTAGTTTATGACCGACATCTGTCATACGGAAATGTCACCATAAAAAAATGACAGATGCAATATCTCACGGAATTTGACATGGAATATGTCATTTGAAAGCCCTTGAAAATCTCTATTCAGAACAGTTGAAATTATTTCTCCAACTATCACCTGTCAAAAATAAAAAAATCGGTTGTGTCACCCAAAACATTCCCGACGAGTATCCACGAATAGTTTTTCGGATATTTTTAACATTTTTTACAATTTTACACTTTTTAAACTTTTTTTTAGAATTTTTTAGCTCATTTTGCTTTTGATGTATTTTGTGCATTTCTTTGCATATGTTGGTGCTTTTTTTTGTTTTTTTCATTTTTTTGCATTTTTTTGTATTACTCTATTTTTTTTACTCTTTGCGGTTTTTTTGCATTTTTAACGTTTTTTAGCATTATTTTAATTTTTTCAGCATTTTTTGACTTTTTTTTTACATTTTTTGGCATATTTTTACATTTTTTTAAAATTTTTTGGCACTTTTTAACATTATTTTACTTTTTTTGTTTTTTTATACCTTTTTTCAGCATTTTTAAACTTATTTTTAGATTTTTTTGGAATTTTTTAACATTCCTTACAATTTCCTTTATCACTTTTTTTTAACTTTTCAGTTTTTTTAGAACTTTTAACATTTTTTAGTTCATTTTTTGCTTTTCATGAACTATTGCGCATTTCTTTGTATGTTTGTATTTTTTGGGATTTTTTTTTGAATTTTAGCGTTTTTAGCATTATTTTACTTTTTCTGCATTTTTTTACTTTTTTTTTTTCAGATTTTTTGGCATTTTTTTAAACATTTTTTACAATTTCTTTTAACACTTTTTAAACTTTTTTTGCTTTTTTTTAGAATTTTTATCATTTTTTAGCTCATTTTGCTTTTCATGTATTTTCTTTGCATATGTTTGTTTTTTTTTCATTTTGTCGGTTTTTTTGGATTTTTTTACTATTTGGGTTTTCCCTGCATTATTTTAATTTTTTAGCATTTTTGACTTTTTTTGGCACTTTTTAACATTATTTTACTTTTTTTGACTATTTTTAGATTTTTTGGCATTTTTTTTTGGATTTTTTGTTTCATTTTTAGCATTTTTTAGCTGATTTTACTTTTCATAGATTTGTGTGCATTTCTTTGCCTATGTTTGTATTTTTTTCGTTTTTTTTTATTTTTTTTTTTGCTTTTTTTGTTATTTTTTTTACTTTATGGAATTCTTTTGCATTTTTTTTGCGTTCTTTGGTATTATTTTTACTTTTTTAGATTTCTTTTGCATTTTTCACGATTGTTAGCATTATTTTAATTTTTCAGCATTTTTTTACTTTTTTTTTAGATTTTTTTGGCATTTTTTTAAACATTTTTTTACAACACTTTCTACACTTTTTTTGCTTTTGTTTAGTTTTTTTCATCATTTTTTAGCTCATTTGGCTTTTTATGTATTTTTGTGCATTTTTTTGCATTTTTAACGATTTTTGGCATTATTTTAATTTTTCAGCGTTTTTTACTTTTTTTTAGATTTTTTGCATTTTTTTTTTACTTTTTTGCCCTTTTAGCATTTTTAACATTATTTTACTCTTTCGACTTTTTTTTTAGATTTTTTGGCATTTTTGGTGTATTTTTTTTTTCATTTTTAGCATTACTTTACTTTTTTCAGCATTTTTTACTAATTTTTAGATTTTTTTGGCATTTTTAACATTATTTACAATTTCCTTTATCACTTTTTTTTAACTTTTCAGTTTTATTAGAACTTTTAACATTTTTTAGTTCATTTCTTGCTTTGCATGTATTATTGTGCATTTCTTTGTATGTTTGTATTTTTTTTGCATTTTTTTATTTATTCCAACATCAACAATCTTAAAAACCCTTGAAAAAGTCCCAAACAATCTTTAAGAACCCTTGAAAAATGCTAAAAAAATCATTAAAATATCTGAACAATCCCTGAATAATTCTTCAAAAATCGTTGAACAATCCTTGAAAAATCCTTAAACAATTTTTTGACAATCTGACAATCTTTGAAAAATTCCTGAACAATCCTTAAACAACCCTTGAAAAATCCTTGAAAATTTTTTGAATAATCCTTGAATTTTCCTTAAATAATCTTAAAAATCCTTGAAAAAGCCCTAAACAATCTTTAAAGGACTCTTGAAAAATTCTAAAAATTCCCTAAAATATCTGAACAATCCCTGAATAATTCACCAATAATCCTTGTACAATCCTTGAAAAATACTTAAACAATTTTTTGACAATCTGACGATCTTTGAAAAATTCCTGAAAAATCCTGAAACAACCTTGAAGAATCCTTGAAAATTGCTAAAAAAAGCCTTAAAATATCTGAACAAATTCCTGAATAATTCTTCAACAATCCTTGAAAAATCCTTAAACAATTTTTTTACAATCTGACAATCTTTGAAAAATTTATGAAAAATCCTTAAACAGCCCTTGAAAAATCCATGAAAAATCCATGAAAAATTTTTGAACAATCCTTGAATTTATTTTCCTTAAACAATCATAAAAATCTTTGAAAAGCCCTAAACATTCTTTAAAGAATCCTTGAAAAATGAAAAAAAATCCTTTAAATATCTGAAAAATCCCTGAATAATTTTTCAACAATCATTGAAAAATCCTTAAACAATTTTTTGACAGTGTGACAATCTTTGAAAAATTCCTGAACAATCCTTAAGCAACCCTTGAAAAATCCTAGAAAAATTTTTGAACAATCCTTGAATTTTCCTTAAACAATCATAAAAATCCTTGAAAAGCCCTAAACATTCTTTAAAGAATCCTTGAAAAATGAAAAAAAAAAAATCTTAAAATATCTGAACAATCCCTGAATAAGTCTTCATTCTTAAAATATTTTGCCCGGAACCGCATTTACCTATACAGTATCAGGTACAAACTAAATTTGGGACCGAATTTAACCATTATTTTTGACCCCATTTTCTTTGGGAGGGAATTAGTACAAGCAATGTAATAAAAAAATCTGATTAACTTACTTGAAGCTTCTAACCTTTTGATGGCCCTACCAGTTGGTATATAAAACATATGTACTAATAAAAGCTTGATTATTAGGAATATAGCTGGGATTATAAATATTTTGTTTACTGACAAAACTAAATACATTATTCCTAGGAATGCTAAGGTATTCTGTAAAAAGATAATTTAATTAAATTGAACGAATCTAACAATTATTAAACCACTTTACAAACTTACTTACTCTAAATGTTTCATAAGTCACCAACGGTATAACTTCATCCATGGTCATTAAATCTTTGCTAAATCTGTTAACTATATTTCCCACTAAATTTTTATCGAAAAAGCTCAAAAAAGCATTAACGACGGAATTTATAAGTTTCTTGTGTAAATTTTTCGATGCTTTAAGTGCAAAAAAGAAGTTCATATAAACTCTCATGAAAGTGAGAATTAGGGTTGCTACGATTAATATTGAATAGGTGCCTAATAATTGTTGTCGTTTATGTATAACTTCATCGTATTCTGTTGTATTAGTTTTGTTTGCCAAAATTAAAATTGTTATTTTAGGTTCCACATTTACCCTAAAAATACATAGAATAAATGTAGATTGTAATATAGTATAGTGATTATTCTCACGTACCACCAACTAACTACTTTCTCAGAAAACGATAATGCTGCTTGTGTAGCAATAAATATCACAGCCAAAACAAATAACATAGCGACCCCTCCAGCGTACTTATAATATCTCAAATACACTCCAATCTTAACTTTACCAGCTTTTTTATCTTCATGATATATTTTTTCCATAGTTTGTTCATTCTCTATCAGTAATTGAGTATTTTCATCAATATCATTAGATATGTCGTTTTCATTCACATCTGCATCTTCATCGAAATAATTCATATCAACATCATCGATATAATAAGTTATTCTTTTATCTAAAGCTTCTTTTTGTTTATCGAGAGATGGAGTTTTACCTCCATCAACAAAAATAAAATTTTTTCCATATATCTGCTTAATATGGTTGATATTATTTGATACCATTATTACAATTTTACCTAAAAAATATTTCTATAAATAATAGAATATCAAAAAATAAATACATTTATTATTTTCTTTACCTTCTAAGAATTCCATGATACACTTTTTGAAAACATATCCATTTACTCTACTATCCAAAAACGATAAACAGTCATCTATTAAATAAATATCACTATTTCTGTATACAGCTCTAGCTAAATTAATTCTAGCTTGTTGTCCTTTGCTAAAATTAACTCCACCATCACCAACAATAGTTTGATCCCCTTTTTCTAGTCGATTAAGGTCTACAGTTAAAGCACACGCGTTAAGAACTTCATTGTATCTTTTTTCATCATAATCTTGACCGAAAAGTATATTCTGTTTTATGGTACTAGGAAATAACCAAGGTTCTTCTGAAGCATAAGAAATTGTTCCATCAATCGACATTTGTCCACCAGTAAGAGGATATTCTCCTAGTAATGTTTTTAGTATAGAACTTTTACCGCTACCTAAACTACCTGATATTAGTAGTACTCCGTGATCTGTATTGAACGATATGTCTCTTAGTACTTCTGTTTCTTTAATTTTGCTTGAAGCGTGTTTCATAAATACTCTTGGACGACTTGTATCGTTTTTTCTATGTACCAATTCATCAGCCATTAAAAATTCTGTCAGTCTTTTTATTGAGGCAGATAAATCAGAGCATTGAGCTATTCCGAATGGTATAGAAACCTGGATGTAGGATCTTAAGCTCTGGTAGCAATTTTGAATAAAATAAACTGTTTCTGCATCGGTAAAATGACCCGTCCAAATATAGGTCATTATTAATAAAAAGAAAGATAAACTTGTTGCTGTAGATGCTACTATAAGGACCACTGCTTTGAGATAATATACTGGAGAGAGGTAGCTTATTTCTGACCTAAAAAAAATTATAATATACATTGAAAAGGGGTGGTACAAAATTGATCGAAAAAACAACTAATCGAAAAACGATTGATCGAAAACAAAAGTGATCGAAAGGAATAATGCTCGAAAATAGATTTGACTAAAAAATCAAGATGGAAAATCCAAATTATCGAATATAAATCATATAATAAAATATTAATAAAAATGTACTATTAGAAAAATATAATATAAAAAAAATTTTCTTTCAAATCTCGGTATGGGTAAATACAATATATATATATATATATATATATATATATATATATATATATATATATATATATTTTATATTATATTTCACAATCTCCTCCTCATGATTACATAATGACACACATGTAGTTACATCACCTTGATGTATTCGGGTTCACAAAGAAATGAATCTAACCTAACCTAAACAATGTGAACCCGAATACATCAAGGTGATGTAACTACATGTGTGTCATTATGTAATCATTTCGGAGGAGATTGTTCATATAATTACAATTAATCATCCTTCAGGTAAGTCGATTAATTTTTTAATTATATTATTAATTGGTAATAATTGTTAAAAATACTTTATTTTTTTTATTTTTTATCTAGCAAAAGTCAAGTACATTAGGTAAGAAAAAAAATATTAATTATAAATTTTTACATATTTTTCCATATATGGAATCTACCTATTGTAATCGATTCAATGACGGGACCCAGAACCGGGAATAGGGGCGCTACGCCGTTTATGACCTGGAGAATAAGAATCAGTAAAAAAATTCCTGTCGCTAGGGTCGACAGGGGGAGGTAGATTTCTGTTGTCTAAATTTGAGACTTTCTTCCTTCTCGATCCCAAGATATGGTAGGATCAAAAAAAATTTTAAACGAATAAATTTTATAATAATTAGGACATGAAAAAAGTCTAATAACCTGTTTCAATATTTTTACGCTAGAGGTCACAATTTTTGTCCAATCGACACCAAATTTGGTTCAAACATTTTTTGGGGTAGTAATTCGTTGCGTATTGGAAATGGGCATTCTACCTGTAAGGGGGTGATAATTAGAGGGTGTTGAAATCTCAAAAAATTCTCCATTTTGAAAATATTAAAAAAGGTCATTAGACTTTCTTTATGCTGTTATTATTATAAAATTAATTTATCTGAAATTTTTTTCATCCGAACTGGGGTGGAACTGAAGGGGGTTGAAATTAAAAAAAATTATATCTATGCCATTTTCAAAAATATTGAAACAGGTCATAAGACTTTTTTATGTTTTAATTATTATAAAACTAATTTGTCTGAAACTTTTTTTAATCCAACCCACGGGGGTGAAACTGCAGGGGGTTGAAATTTTAAAAAATTTATATCTCCGCTATTTTCTTATATATTGAAACAGGCCATGAAACTTTTTTTATGTTCCAATTATTACAAAATTAATTTGTCTGAAACTTTTTTTAATCGGGCTTAAGGGAGTGGAACTGGAGGGGGTTAAAATTTCAAAGTCTCAAATTTTAGTCAACAGAAATCTATCTTCCCGTGCCTACCCTATAAGAGGATTTTTTTTAATTATTATGATTTATTAAATTTTTTTACTAATATTTTGTTTTTTTCTTTCTTTTTGTTTACTGATTTTTTGTTTCAAACAATTTCAACCTTTTCAGAATTTTCAGAATTTTTGAAATATTGTTTTTTATGAAAAAAATTGTTTTTTTTGTAATATTTAATGTTTTCTAAATTTTTAGAATTAGTGGTTGTCTGAATTTTTATAATTTACTTAATTTTCAACATTTTTAAAATTTTTCATAATTCCAAAGTTTTTTTTAAGCATGTGTGTGTTTTTTGCGAAATTTTTGAAATTTTTATATAGAATTTTTTTTGGTTTTTAAAATCTTTGGAATTTTTGAAATATTTTTGAAATGTTGTGTGTGTGTATTTTTGCCGAAATTTTTAAAATTTTTATTTTTTAGACTTTTTTTTTAATTTTCGGAGTTATGATATAATTTTCTTTGCAATATTTGTAATTCTTGTTTTATTTTTTAGATATTAGAAATTTTTGAATTTTTTGGATTCTTGCTGTCTCGAATTTTTAAAACATTTAAGATTACTAACTTTTTTAAAATTTCCGGATTTTTCGATAGTTCAAAAATTTTTTGAAATATTTTTGAAATTTCGATCGGCCTTATTTCTGTTTTTTTTTGTCAATTTTGTTTTTTCTGATTCATTTGTTTTTCCGGATTTTTGAAGGGGTTGTTGAAATTTCAAAAAATTCATATCTCCGCTATTTTTAAAAATATTGAAACAGTTCATTAGACTTTTTTCATGTCCTAATTATTATAAAATTTATTCATTTAAATTTTTTTCGATCTAACCATATCGTGGGGTGGGGAAGGATGAATGTCTCAAATTAAGAAAACAGAAACTACCCCCCCCCCTTGTCGACCCTATTGACAGGAATTTTTTTATAAATATTCACGTAAGTTTTATTAAATATTTAGTCAAATTTTATTAAAATTTTCGTATGTTTTATAATTATTGAGATACATTTTACAAATATTCACTAAAGCATTGTAATATTTTCTATAACATTGTAATTTTTTACAAAAGTTTTGTAAATGTTTATTTATAGTGTTTACATATTTACATACATTTTCTAAATATTCAGCTTTAAAGAAATCATTTATTCTAAATGTTCATAATTAGTTGCTGAAAATTTGTAAATATTAAAAATAGATCAATTTTTCGTAGATTTTGTTAAAAAATTGCTGACATCATATAAATTATGTCCAATATTAATTACAACTTCCCAGAATTGACTTTAGTTGAATAAATACAGTTTTTCAAATTATTACACAGAAAGAAATGGGTTATTTAAATAAACAATATCATATTAGTTGTCTGTAATTTTGTATTTACGAAATATTATTTGTATGAAATAAATTGTGTTGTTTGTATGAACCAATAAGATTATTTGGACTGAAGATAGTTAAATTAAATAAATTGTTATTTGAATGACCAAAATGTAAATTTCTCAATGTTTTTCTCACTTGAGTGTAAACCTTGCTCACAATTGGTCAAATCAAATAGCATGAAATATCAATTTATTTCATTCAAGAAAACATTTTTCTCATTTAACTAAATATTTTTTTCAACCATGAAAACATTTTTTTCAACCGAGAAAACATTTTTTTCACTAAACAAAAAGGTTTTTTAATCAAGAAAACAGTTCTTTCATTCAATAAAATCATTTATTTGGATATTTAAATAAACAGTTTTGTTAAAATAAATAACAAATTTATTTGGTTCAAATAAAATTTGGCTAATTCAAATAATCTTTTTTCTCTGTGTATGTATTATTTGGATTTTCAATTAGTTTCGATCAGTAAAATTTTATTCGATAAAATATATTTTCGATAAAATTTCAATCAATTTTGTGCCACCCATTGTAAAGAATCAAGTTAGTTTGTTTTAACGCCTTTCAAAATTTTAAAAAATGTTGATATAATTTATTTACTTATACATGTTTAAAAATTCTAAAAGCATTTATGGATTCAAAATAAATATAATAAGAGGGAAGTAAGTGTGTAAATTTTTTAATCATCTTTATTTTCCTCCATAAAAATTGATCTAACTTTAATATTTTTAATTTTAAATTTGGTAGATTACAAATTAAATTGTTTCCAATTTCGATATTTATACACCTCAATGTTATCTTATCCTGGACAATTTTTTTATTTAATTGGTTACTAATTTCTATAATTTCATCTATTCAATTTGGAAAAGTGTAACTATACTGATATCAATTGGATAAAAATTCATTTAAAGTGATAATCATTTTTTGCCTTATCAATATTTCAATTTGTACTCTTCTAAATTGTTTTCAACAATTTAAAAAAAAATTGTATATGAATAGAGAGAGACCATAACTATATTTTTTCTCATTTTGGTCTCTCCCTTTTCTCAAGGTCACACTTTTTGTTTAAAAATTTTGAAAAAATTCCTATTTATAGATTTTTTTATTCTATTTTTAACGGTATTAAATAGATTTTAATATATTTGTTAATTAAACAAAATAACTTAGCTAATTGTAGATTTTAATAAATAATTTTTTGTTAAACCCCTGTAACAAAAAAACTATCGATACTATTAAAACGTGTTAAGTGTTGATAGAAAGAGAAAAATGTATTCTATTTAAGAGAATTTTATCAAAATTTTAGATAAAATATTGTGGTTGTGAAAATAGGGAGAGACCATAACTATATTTTTTCTCATTTTGGTCTCTCCCTTTTCTCAAGGTCACAATTTTTGCTTAAAAATTTTGAAAAAATTCTCATTTATAGAATTTTTTATTCTCTTTTTAATGGTATTAATTAGATTTTAATATACTTGTTAATTAAACGAAATATCTTAGATAATTGTAAATTTTAATAAATAATTTTTTGTTTAACCCCTGTAACAAAAAAACTATCGATACTATTAAAACGTGTTAAATGTTGATAGAAAGAGAAAAAAATATTCTATATAGGTGAATTTTGTCAAAATTTTAGATAAAATATTGTGGTTGTGAAAATAGGGAGAGACCGTAACTATATGTTTGCTCATTTTGGTCTCTCCCTTTTCTCAAGGTCACAATTTTTGCTTAAATATTTTGAAAAAATTCTCATTTATAGAATTTTTTATTCTCTTTTTAATGGTATTAAATAGATTTTAATATATTTGTTAATTAAACAAAATATCTTAAATAATTGTGGATTTTAATAAATAATTTTTTGTTTAACCCCTGTAACAAAAAAACTATACATGCTATTAAAACGTACTAAGTGTATATAGAGAGAGAAAAATATATTCTATATGCGTGAATTTTTTAAAAAATTTAGATAAAAAATTATGGTTGTGAGAAAAGGGAGAGACCACACTATAATGATTTTTTTAATTTTCCTCATTTTTGGTCTCTCCCCTTTATCAAGGTCACAATTCTAACTCAAAAATTTTGGAAAAACTCCCACTTATAGAATTTTTTATTCTCTTTTCACTGGTATTAAAATGAGTTTAATATATTTTTTAATTAAAGAAAATAACACAGGTTTAATTGTAAATTTTATTAAATAAGTTTTTTTCTATCTTTAAAAATTAAGGTGTGTATTAAATAAAACCAAAATCATCGATTTTGAAATGGTGTTTGGAAAAACCAAAATTTTAGGTGAACAATCTTGGACTAACGATGAACAAACAAATGCACGAAAAAAATTTCAAAATTCAAAAAAGGGTGTGCCAACTTCACAATATCACAATTTTTTGTAATTAATTATAATTAACCGGTGGGTGGACAAACAAAACTAATTGGTGGACAAACGTGGACAAACAAAGAACAAACGACCTGTGCGGTGATTTTTTTTTGCAATTAATAAGAAAATAATTAGTGGACAATAATAGACGATCGATGGACAAACGAATGCCCTTTGTACTTACTTTCTGAGTTCATTCAGTTTGTTTTTAAAATAATCCTCCCATGTATACATTTTGATCGTTTTAATATTCCGGATTGTCTCTTTGGTCAATTGAATTCTTTGATCAGTTTTTTTAGCAGCTTTAACCCTTTTAGCACTAACAATTCTACCAATATACACTAAAATGTTATCAATACTGGTAAATATTAAGCTGTAATATTTTTGAAGAAAATACTTACATTGTAATGGTATAATAAGTAGATAAAATCCTATTCCACCAAGAACAGACCAGCCTATTCTTAGATAAATAATTACAGTAATCGTAATAATATGTATAACACCAATCCACATATCGTTAACGAATGTCAAAGCGTTTTCAAAAGCAAAAACGTCTTTAGTAATGAGTGTTACGATTTTTCCCATAGAAACATTCGATAAAGCATTCGGTCCTAATTTTAATGCTTTTCTGAAAATCAAAGCTGCTACTGCGGTCCTCACCTATAAGAAAATTTACACTGCAATGTTTCATTCTTATAGTATTTTAAGGATTTTCATAGTACTTACTCGGATAGATACTTCTACTTGAAATTGTTGAAAATTATGATTATAGATGGTGCTAAATATAATAAGACCAATTAGTATAGCAGCGTACATGTAGAGATCAGTATCGGTTATAACTGTTTGATTGGGTGCAAAATAAGCAACTACTTTACTTAAAGCTTTAGGTTGGATAAATCTAAAACAGAATGTTATTAATATGTAAAAATTATTATTGAACTTTATGAAAGTATTCTTTTTCTTCTATACAGAATTGCGTAAATTTCTTACACTTGTAAACCTTTAGAAATTAATTGCTATTTTAGAAAAACTAAATACTAAACATCGGTACTATAACTGTATGTTTCTGGTTTCGGTTTCTTGTAAGTTACCAAAATATACAGAGCGCAAAATTGCAAAAATTTTAATCCTCAGAACTTGAGTAGATACTCGAAATGCAAAAATTAATATATTAAAATTAAATTAATACCACTGAAAAGGAAATAAAAATCACTATAAATGAAAATTTTTTCAAAATTTTTCAGAAAAAATTGTAACCTTGAGAAAAGGGAGAAACCAAAAGAGGGGAAATTACAAAATCTTTATAGTTGTGGTCTCTCCCTTTTCTCACAACCACAATTTTTTATCTAAAATTTTGAAGAAAATCCTAAATATAGAATAGGATTTTCTCTTTCTATCAACGGTTGGCAAATTTTAATAACGTTGATAGTTTTTATGTCACAGAGGTTAAACGATTTAAATACTAAAAATTTAAAGAAAAAAATGCATTTTATATCTCATAACAAAAATAGATAAATAATATATTAAAATAAAATTTATACCGTTGAAAGGGGAATTAAAAATAATATAAGCAAGAGTTTTTTTCTAATTTTTTAGAAAGAATTGTGACCTTGAGAAAAGGGAGAGACCAAAAGAGGAAAAATTAAAAAATCCTTGGATTTATGGTCTCTCCCTATTTTCACGGCCACAATTTTTTATATAAAATTTTGAAAAAATTTGTAAGTATATAATATTGTTTTCTTTTTCTATTAACAGTCGGCAAGTTTTAATAACGTTGATATTTTTTATGTTACAGAGGTTAAACGATATGAAAACTAAAAATTCAAAGACAAAAATACATTTTATATCTCATATAAAAATAAATAAATAATATATTAAAATGAAATGTATACCATTGAAAAGGGAATAAAAATCACTACAAATGAAAATTTTTTCAAAATCTTTCAGCAAAAATTATAACCTTGAGAAAAGGGAGAAACGAAAAGAGGTCAAAATAAAAAATCTTTATTGTTGTGGTCGCTCCCTTTTCTCACAACCACATTTTTTTATCTAAAATTTTGAAAAAAATCCTAAATATGGAATCTGGTTTTCTCTTTCTATCAATGGTTGGCAAGTTTTAATAACGTTGATAGTTTTTATGTCACAGAGGTTAAAAGATTTAAATACTGAAAATTTAAAGAAAAAAATTCATATTATAATATATTAAAATCTATTAAAATAAAATGTATACCATTGAAAGGGGAATAAAAAATAATATAAACAAGAACTTTTTTTTAATTTTTTATCAAGAATTAGGACCTTGAGAAAAGGGAGAGACCAAAAGAAGGAAAATTAAAAAATCCTTTGGAGTTATGGTCTCTCCCTATTTTCACGACCACAATTTTTTATCTAAAATTTTGAAAAAATTCGTAAATATAGAATATAGCTTTCTGTTTCTATCAACAGTAAGCACATTTTAATACCGACGATAGTTTATTATGTTACAAGGGTTAATCGATATAAAAACTAAAAATTTAAAGACAAAAATGCATTTTATATCCCATAACAAAAATAAATAAATAATATATTAAAATGAAATTAACGCCAATACAAAGGGAATAAAAAACACTATAAATGAGACGTTTTTCAAAATTTTTCAGCAAAAATTGTAACCTTGAGAAAAGGGAGAAACCCAAAGAGTGGAAATTAAAAAATCTTTATAGTTGTGGTCCCTCCCTTTTCTCACAACCACAATTTTTTATCTAAAATTTATAAAAAACTCATAAATATAGAATATGGTTTTCTCTTTCTATCAATAGTCGGCAAGTTTTAATAACGTTGAAAGTTTTTATGTTACAGTGTTTAAACGATATGAAAACTAAAAATTTAAAGACAAAAATGAATTTTAAATCCCATAACAAAAATAAACAAATAATATATTCTTAGAAAATATCGATATAACGATTTCGTGCAGTTCGAGTATAGGATTAAAATTTACCTTTAATTACTTTTTGCAGTTCGAGTTCGGCATTAGATTGCAATTCGTGTCCACCGAATATACATTCCCCAGTAATTATGTATCACCAAATAAGACTTACATTATTGTCGTTTTCACTACTAGTTGTACTACTCCTATAAATATATAACGTTTTCCAAAAACCGTAATAAGCGCTATAATTAAAGAGGGATTATCATTTTTCTTTTTTTGTCCTGTCCATGCATCTTCCAATTCATTTCCCAATTTTTCCGATGACAACCAATAGGGGACTTCATAAATATCTTCATCTTCCAGAGCTTTTCTCCTTCCTTTTTTAAATAGTCGAAAAGTATAACTGAAAATAAAAGAGTCATTTAGTTAATCAATAATAATGTTATGGTAATATGCTAAAATCTATAGCAAACTGCAATTTTTATGTTCGTATTGACAACAAAACATCCAATAAAAAACATCAAGAAAACGGTTCTGTAATCAGCACAACGCTTTTCCTAATAGCTATAAATGACATACTGGACCAATGTTATAAGGAAGACTATATGCTGATGACCTTGTATTATATGCGAAATGTAAGAACCCATTATCCACACAAAATCATTTGCTAAAATCAATCACCAGTAGGACTGCAATTCTCACCAACACAAACTACGAGCACCACAGTTAAAATTATATAACGATGTACTAAATTAAATCGCGCACTGCACTGGAGTAGAATCAACTTAAAATTATGACAGAAGCTTCGAATAAAAGGCCAGTCATACCAGTTGAACCTTCGCCCGAAAGATGGAGACACTCTCGTTTGTGCTTCTTAGACGCGAGTAGGGCAATTCAAACCGTTGTCGGAAGCTGCAGTGGCAGTCCCAATTGAAATAGCATATGCCGTGCGACCTTTAGGGACAGGTCAAGCTGAAGCCAAGTTGGATTATAACCGGAGTCCAGAACCGTCACGCCAGCCCGGAATACATGTCTCTACTATCCGAGAAAAGAACCGTTGCACACCTTTTTCTTTGCCGGAATTTTGGTAACAATAAAAGTTTTATTTATTGAATTTTATTTGTTTTTGAGTTTTAATATCCCAGCAGCTAATACCCAGGTACTCAAACCCAGTGGGACAAGTAAAGACCGTCCTTCTGGCCCCCAGTAATTTTGGTCGATACCATACCGACCCCTGGAGTATTTTCTTTCTCCACTGAAGCTGCCCCTGCAGTGGCCTTCACACTAGGTCATCATGCAGAATATATTAATATTATTTATATCTACTATTCATTTTTATATATTAGATTTTATCTGGGACCAGACAAGTTTTGAGAAAAAAATTTTAAATGGTGCTGAACTTATGCGCAACTCTGTATATTTTAAAATTCCATTGCTTTATTTATTTTATTATAACGCATTATAGTATTAGATTATAAAAAATGTTTAAATGGTGTAACCATTAAAATAAATAAAACTTTCATTGTAGTTTGTCCCGCTGATTTTTAACATTTTAAATTTCCCGGTATTTTAGACAAATGTGGAAACAGAGCACCAAATGGAGCCAACTTTATTACCTATGTCTAATAAAATTTGAAATTTTATCATTGCAGCCAACCTAAATTTAATTTTTCGTACTGACAGAGCCATCTGGGACTGTGGTACCAAAATACAAAAGCAAGTTTATCTTAAGCCATTTATGGAATGTCTATAGTAGATATTCTTTGGAAACTTCTGGAGTCAGTTCTATCTGATCCACTTTCTGTCGTTATTTTCATGTTTAGATCTAAATTGAGCAGGATCAACAAACAATTTACGGTAATTCGGAATGAGTTCTTAACTAAATCGTCCTCGGCCTAAATATAAAATGAAAATTAATCTTCGAGTTCGAAGGAAAACTCTTATCAGTATAAAAGGATCCAAATATTTTTCTTTTCTTTTTTTGCTTAGAGAAGATTTTGTAATTGTTAGGTGTTAGATAGCGTTTGGATGTACAGTTCCGAATAACTACTGTGTGAATCAGAGTGAATGGATTGGGTAGATTTGTTGGTTCAAAAAAATCACACATAAGCTATCGCGTGGTCGAATAAATATTTCGAAGGACCACCCTATAATTATTACACGTTTAGGGGACGTGGGACAATAAAACACATCGTCCAACTTTCTGATAAAAATTTAAACAGCAAGCTTTTAGATTCAATATTAAAGACATAAATTTAATGGTTCATTTAACTACCAATAAGAACATCAATTAAACAGGTTACATCTGTTACAGCTTATTTAAATAAAATGATTGCACGACATAAAGTTACAAGAATATAACACAATACAATAAACAACAATTCAATAGCACATATGAAAAAGATAAGTATAAGTAGCCTGGACCATGTCCTAAGGAATTCTACATTTTGTAATAGTTTTGGCAACACCGCTCTCATGAACGATGATCCATGATGGGTTAAACAGTAGACAACGCGGTCGTAAAAAATTCATTATAAAAATGGAAAAGATCTGTTACCTTAAATTCCAATAAATCACGTTACATTATTTTATTTAAGTAATTTACTTGAGGTTGAAAAGAGTATGCTGCTATCATGAAGCACTAAAAAAATGACATGTTATGATGTTATATGCACAACGGTTTAAAGTGGAAGAGAGGGTTGTCACGGTGCTCACCTTGGGAGAAAAAAGGGAACTAAACAGTGGCGTAGCAGAGTTTCAAATGTTAGTGATTTTAACAACTACAAAGAGAGTAGTCCTAGAAGAAAAATTTATAGAACATAGGAAATTCACAGCAAATTGAAACAAAATTACAATCTAATTTATGTAAATATTATCAGAACACAATACAAGGAAATGTACAAAAAGAAAAGGCATAACCTTGACAAGGCAGTAATAAAGCTACTAGATGTTCCAGACAAAACAAATCAACTTTCTAATTTATCAAGTAGATTGTGACATCTAGAAACACAATAGTGCAATATTGAGTAAGAAGGATGTAAAAAGATGGCTAACGCCATCTATCAGTGGGACACGGTGTCACTTATTAATTGGGGAAAAGATTCCACCTGTGTAATAAGCAGCAGTACTAACTGGAACCGACAGAAAGCCCATCTACAAAGGTTCTGAAACCTCAAACAAGTATTAAATACTTGTAAGTTGTGAGAATTTGATTTTTATGCATCCAGGCCGTATACCGGACAACTGTTTTGTTCCTTAAGGACCCATCAGGCCAATTGAGTAAAATGTATGTAAAACTATAATATATATTTTTTATAACCTATCCTAATTTAATGGATATTCCAGAATGAGTCATATTAATAATAATATTGTAAAGAACAAAAAAATATAAACTGAAAATTTTTTGTAACTGAAAAACAATAATAACAATTCATTTAATATTAAATACAAATCAAAACTATTGTGAAATTTGTTATTGAAATAATTATGACTTGTAACAAGTGTGACATTTTTATCTTGCACCTGCATATTTTTACAGATATCTACTTGACACAATAATGGAAGAAATTTAAAATATTTCCAATAATTATATATTTCATAAACTAGTTTTTCACTAAACACTATAAGTTAAGTGGTTAAAAAAATTAAAATGAGAGTTTTAGTTTTTTTTTTTTTAATAAAATAATCATAAAAGTGCAACGTTATTAAATTTCTTAGTGATACAAAAAATGTAATTAATTAAAATTAACAAAAGCTACTTACAAGAAGGTTATGAGTGATAATATCGATGCTTTTTCTCTGGGATTCCTTTCTTTCTCGACACTTTTATTGGGATCCATCTTGTACACTCGGATGCAACCATAGTAAGTCAAAAATCTATAAACTTCAATAATCTATCATCTTTATCTATCTTATCTAAAGTAGATTATATAAGTATTAGAATATCATGCAAAATGGGTAATTTCAAGTTAAGTAAGCTAAAATAGACTAATAAGAATATATTTTCTTATCAATCTTACTTATATAGGATGATTCCAAGGATTTAAAAAATTATGTTGTAAGTTCAGGTAAAATCATAAAAATGTATGTACCTAAATTAAACGAAATTAATTTTTTTATAGTATATTTTATTCATTACGCCGTATATTTTTGTGTTTAAACAACTATTAATAATGATTAATCTTCTTCTTTATCCATTGATATACTAACCTTAACTCAAACGATTAAAACACTATATATACAAGCTCTATACAAGATCAAATGGTTTGGTCAAGGATATCTTTATTGCAAAGATACCATGACCTACTTACCATACTATTCTATCCATTCTATCCAAGATAACCGCCCACTTAAGGACAAGAGAGAACATAGAGGTGCACCGTGGTGGAGCAGAATCTTGGACAAAAAGAGAAAAGAAATTCGACGTCTCTTGAATAGAGCTAAAGAAACAGGGTACTGGGACACTTATAGATCAGCTCTAACAGGATACACTAAAGATATCCGGAAAGCTAAGAGAGAGTGTTGGAGGAGATTCTGCCAGGGTATAACAGATTTACCTGCTGAAACAAGACTCCACAAGATCCTCTCTAGAGATCCGAATCAAGAGGTAGGGTCGATAAAACGACCGGACGGCTCTTTTACGGACTCCAAAAGGCAGACGTTAGATATCCTCATGCGGAATCACTTCCCGGGTAGCCTGCTTCTAGAGGATCACCCGAAACCCTTTCCACTTCCACTTGGCCCGTCTATACGACCAATTAAGGAAGACTGGAGGTTTGCATTTGAGGTGATCACTCCACACTCAATCTTATGGGCGGTAAAGTCTTTCTCCCCATACAAATTACCAGCAGAAGACGGTATTTTTCCTGTCCTGTTGTAAAACGTGGCAGAGGAGCTGTTGCCTCTTCTCGTGGAGCTATTTCATGCGAGCCTGGTGTGTAGCTACATACCACAGGGCTGGTCGATTGCTAGGGTCGTATACATATGAAAAGCGGGGAAGGTTTACAATTCCCTGCCTAAATCCTTTAGACCGATCAGCCTTACCTCGTTCGTACTAAAGAGACTAGAGAGAATTCTAGATTGTCATATTAGGGACGGGAAATGCAGGGAAATTCTCCTCAACCCCAGACAATATGCCAGATTGGCAAATCCACAGATTTGGCTTTAAATAACCTTGTAAGAAAGATAGGCCACTCGTTCCCTTTACACTGCTCTGCTACTGAGGGGAATAAGAAGACTAATCTGCAACTGGATCAAATGCATACTGGAAAATCGTTTTGTGACATCATCACTGCAGGAGGAGACTGTTAGATTTAGGGCGGCTAAGGGGTGTCCTCAAGGTGGGGTGCTGTCTCCACTTCTTTGGTCGCTCCTGGTCGACCCTCTTCTGAACAGGCTCTCCCAGCTGGTGGTGGATTTTCAATGCTATGCTGCTGACCTTTTAATAATGGTTAGAGGTTTATTTGAATAGATTATTTCTAATATCCTTCAGGAAGCCCTTAACATCGTATACAGGTGGTGTGAGGAGGAACAGATGTCTGTGAACCCCCACAAAACAGTAGTACTTCGTTTTACAAGAAGGAGGAAGCTTGATACGCTACGTCATCCAATTTTTGGAAGTCGTAACCATTCCGTTTGCAGAGGAGGTAAAGTATCTGGGGATTTTCCTAGATACAAAACTTACTGGGAACACCTATCTGGAAAGAACAATCAATAAAGCCAGGGCATCCTTCTGGAATATTAGAAGGGTATGCGGCAAGTCGTGGGGAATGAACCCTAGCAGATTTACTGGATTTATCAAACGGTGATAAAACATATGGCGCAGTAGCCTTGTGGACGAAGTCTATTTGCTGCGGCTAAATTATCTGGTCTCCAGAGATAAGCTTGTGTGGCTATTACAGGCACGAAGGGCTGGATGGCAATGAGAAAGCCAACACTCTTGTAGGAAATGGGCCGAGAGGAAAACCCTCCAGCACTGGAAACATATTCCTGGGTTAGCTCACTCTAAGGCGTTCATAGTCAAACCCTCAGGTAGCAGCCTATCGCAGATCCTAGAATGGAGTAGAAATGATCTACGCATCCTAATTGGACTGCTTACAGGTCACTGTCGTCTGTGTTACCATCTGAAGAAGCTAGGTCTGAGTCAAAAATCGGACTGTGCAGTGTGGAAGACGAAACGGCGGAGCATATTTTATGCTCATGCCCTGCCCTGGAGATGAATAGGCTTCATACGTTGGGTTTCGTACAGCTGGAGCCTACCGACTTCAAGGAAGCTTCACCTAAATCAACCATGGTGAATTATAGCCCATAGTGGTGAGCCACAATAGGCCTCTGCTGGCCGCAGTGGAGGGGCGAGCAACCGCTCCACTCACATTGAACCTAGTCTAACCCATACATTCTAGCTGATTCGCGAGTGGGATATCCCACCTACCTGCACGGAGGCTCTAGGCCTATTTCAGCTCTTTCCCTGTTCAGGCAATAGCATACTATATGAAGAGGAATTTCGTCCTCTTGGTCACATTTCCTACGTAGAGAATCTATGAAGTTCAAGTGTCTTCTGGGCGTGCAGTGTTCAGTCAGAACGTAGTACAGTTTTAAGCTCCTATCTATTTAGACAACAGATTATCTCTGCTCTTGGGTATCTTTTAAGATATATTTTATCTGAAGGATGTCTAGATTGCTACTACATTTACCTTGCTTGAATTTAACCGGATACTTAATACCATTGGAGATTTTTTTGGTGATCCTAAAAGCTATTCGCTAATCCTGCTTCAGTTTCTAATTAATCAATTGTTTTGGGATTTATACCCTTTTGTAATCAGTACTTTTCTTTATGATTTTTAAGTGATCAGAATATAAATCTTCCAGGTAAAACTTTATGAGAGATAAAAAAATCTAGAAATCTGAACATTCCGTAATTTTATTTCTAATAAACTATTCTTTGTGAGTATTAGAAAAATATTCTTTAAATTATTATTATAATGTTTAGTAGATTTCAATATAAACTCTAGTAATAAAAATTCATATATGTAATCACACTGTATAGTATCTACTTAGCTTGTGACTTTAGTTACATAAAGAATTTATTGATCTTTCATTTACACATGCATCCAATAACTAATATTTACTCATGTTTGTATTTCCCGTATCTTAATTTGCAACTCCTAAAATTATAATTTATTAGCGGCTGTTTGCTGACTTTTTATTGTTCTATGATTTATTTGAAAAATATTCAAATAAAATATAATTTTTAGAAAAACCAATACGAAAAATGTAATAATAAAAATGTTTATACATCATCAAGAATATTTAGATAAATTAAAGTTTTTATTGAATATTAAATGAACAAATAATTTTTCTGAAGCCAAAGAAAAACCACTGTAGAAGATTACTAAAAGTAATTTACTTAAAATTAAATCATTAGCATAATTGTATGATATTAATTAAAACAAGTAGAACCACAGTAATAAATTACATGTTTTTCTTATTTTAATTCTGAACCGGAAGTCATATTACCACCGGAAGTATGTCATGTGATAAGCTTTCTAAAAATATAACTTTTTTTGTTGTAGAACAAATATTTGTTAAAATAGCAAGGTCACGTGAGTCCCTGTAGGTAAAAGTAAATTTTTTTTATACTGAATCTAAAATCGTTGTCCGCTTAGCTCTAGCTCTTATCATTCGTTAGCGTTTCAGGTAAAACCCAGTATAGCTTTGTGTAGTAAATAATAGCGGTTTGTATAAAAGATCGGAACTAAAGGACCCCGCACTTTTTATAGGGAAAAACGGTTTCAGTCCCAAGGTCTAACTTTTTGGTAGAAATTGTAGATCTCAACATCCTGAACAAAAAAGGTCCTGGGGCCCAAAAAAATCTACCGTCAGGTTTCGCGTCACTTCTATCAAAAAAGAACTTGTTCAGTGGCCGATACATGCCTGGAGGTGTGTTAGAGTGAAAAAGCACTATAAATATATAGAAAAAAAAATAAGCTAAAAAAATGTCCATTCCGGTCTTCCACACCACCTACTGACTCGTTACTAAACTCAGATGGATTGTGGAGACTCGCAACGGTCTCATGAAGCTCCTATTCAAATTCTTACATCATGTGATTCCGACTTCACACCTCCCGAACCTTAAAGATTTTCTCCTGATATTCGGTGCAATAATTAATAAATATCACCCGCGTATCGTTATGCAATGTGCAACAAGGCAGGAAGCTGATAGAATGGTCGCTCGGGCACAAGAACCAAATGTTGTTATGGCACTGGCAGAAATGGGTAGACTTGGAAATCGAAGAGGGAATTGGCGACCATTACTCGAGGCTGAGGGTCTTGTATTTCCTCGACTGGGTTTGGCGGAGCTCCAGGACTTCACCGTTGGTGTATTTCAAATTCGCTTGGCGCGATCTTATATTCAAGATAATCATGTTGATAGAAGACAAGTAGATTTGGATGGTCAAGATGGGTTGCTTCGAGTAAGAAATTTTCACGATACAGGGGCGGTGTAAGACATCAATTGTGGTTCGCATTTACTAACGAGCCCGTTGAAGGTTGATGAAAATGCTGGGTAGATGCTGTTCCTGGGGTATGCGAGACTCCAGGAAAACGTCAAGTATCCGCCTACAGTACTATTAGATCGCGTCCGCAATGCCAGAGAAAATGCCAATAATCACGTTGAAATCGAAGTAGTTGAGATGGAATAGTTTGTGGAACATCAGTGTAGTATAGAGCTATTGGCGAAGAACCACTATAAAAAAACTAAGCGCCTCATTCTGAACCTCAGTAGATGGTGTGGAAGACCGGAATGGACATTTTTTAATCTCGTTTTTTTTGGCTCATTTTTTTTGGCTTATTTTTTTCTATATATATATAGTGCTTTTTCACTCTAACACACCTTCCAGGCATGCATGTCTTCATAATCGGCCACCGAACACACTCTTTTTTGATAGAAATGACTCGAAACCTGATAACGCCGGTGCGGATCTTCTATGGCTCGTAGCACAAAATCCTGATGGTAGATTTTTTTGGGCCCATGACCTTTTTTGTTCAGGATGTTGAGATCTAGAATTTTCACTAAAAATTAGAAACCATTTTTCCCTATAAAAAGTGCGGGGTCCGTTCTGAAAAGTGTGTGGACAGTAGTTCATCTGAGTCAAACCAGTTTTGATTTGAACGATTTTAAACGGAACAGTTCGCCGAATTCTGTGGATTTTTGCATATTTTATATTTTATAAAATTACTATATTTACATAACTTTTTCTTGGGAGAAATAGGAGTCGGATATTTATTTGTAAGCTGCAAACTGATTTCAACCTGGTATATTCGCTTTTTTCTGTTTATATCCTTCAGGAAGACAGTTATTTTGTGAAACAGGTCATAAGACTTGATTTATGTTTTAATTATTATAAAATTAATTTGTCTGAAACTTTTTTAATCGGGCCTAAGAGGGTGGAAGTAGAGGGGGCTGAAATTTCAAAAAATTCATAACTTCCGCTATTTTTGAAAATATTTAAACAGTTCATTAGATATTTTTCATATCCTAATTATTATAAAATTTATTCGGGAAGGATGAAAGTCTCAAATTTAGAAAACAGAAAACTACCTTCCCCTGTCGACCCTACCGACAGGTTTTTTTTAATTGTTATGATTTATTAATTTTTTTTTAGGAATATTTTCTTGAGCTTAACTAAACTTTTTCCCCCTATTTGTTTGCTAATTTCTTTGTTTCAAACAATTTCAAACTTTTTTCCCACTTCCCCCCGTTTTGTTCTTATTTTTACAATTTCTTTGTTTTTTAGACATTTTTTGTATTTTTTTTAAATTTTCGGAATTTTTGAAATATTTTTTTTTATGAAAAAAATTGTTTTTTGTAATATTTAGTGTTTTATAAATTTTTAGAATTATTGGTTTTCTGAATTTTTATAATTTACTTAATTTTCGAAATTTTTGGATTTGTTCATAATGCCAAAGTTTTTTTGAAATATTTGTGTGTGTTTTTGGCGAAATTTTTGAAATCTTTATTTATATTTTTTTTTGTTTTTTAAAATATTTGGACTTTTTGAAATATTTTTGAAATATGTGCGTGTGTGTGTTTTTGGCAAAATTTTTGAAATTTTTATTTTTTTGATTTTTTTTTAATTTTCGAAGTTATTGATAGAATTTTCTATGCAATATTTGGAATTCATGTTTTTTTTTTAAATTTTAGAAATTTTTGATTTTTTTTTTAATCTTGCTGTCTCGAATTTTTAAATCATTTGGATTACTAACATTTTTAAAATTTCCGGATTTTTCGATATTTCAAAGTTTTTTTTGAAATCTCTATATACCTTATTTCTGTTTTTTAACATTTTTGTTTTTTCTGATTCATTTGTTTTTCCGGATTTTTGAAGGGGGGCTTGAAATTTCAAAAAATTCATATTTCCACTATTTTTGAAAATATTGTAACAGTTTATTAAATTTTTTTCATGTCCTAATTATTATAAAATTTATTCGTTTGAAACTTTTTTCGATCTGACCATATCGTGGGGTGGGGAAGGATGAAAGTCTCAAATTTAGACAACAGAAATCTGCCTCCCCCTGTGGCCCCTGTCGACCCTACCGACAGGAATTTTTTTAATTTGCATACATGAAATGTGATGTCATAAAAAAGGAGAATAAATATTGTATTGTATCTTCCATTGACCCCATTTTTATAACCCCAAATTCAGATTCAAGCTCTGAAAATTCAGATAATGGATCTTAACGTTCTATTAAATTATCATGACAGGACAAACTGATGGTTTTTTCACATTACTCTATATTACTAATAAAAAAAAATGAAAAATAAAATTAATTTACATAATAAATTATATCACGCCGCCCATGCTTTACAAAAAATTCACCGATGGTCGGTAGATATTTAGTTTTTATGCTGTTCCAACTGACTTCGTATAGACTATATCTTAAATGAACTTATTTTTATTTCTAACAAATATATGTAAATTTGTGTCTTATCTTTATGTTACACCATGTATATTGAGTGAGAAAAATCTTACCTCCATTAATATATTTTTTCCAAGAGTTTCTGTAATTATCTAGACTTTTTTATTTTCACTATTAGAATCCTGTTCTTTGGGAAAAATTGAACACAGCGAACACCAAAGCACATAAAAAATTACCTATTTACAAAATTATTAATATTGTTTAACAAGACCAAACCTTATTTATTGGAGACGACATATATTTATCTTCTATCGAGTTATTATATAATATTTACCAATTTCTTGACCACAAATAATTTTACTACTTGTTTATCACTTCTCTAATTGCAATAAAGTATTTTGTGCATACTTAAAACATGACAATCTGTGAATATTATTTATTTCATATTTCGAATTTTGTGTAATCGCTAATTTTACTCTTTTTAAACGCTAAATATAAGATAATTTAATTATTTAATAAAAAAAAGAAAATAATTGATAAACTACATATCTGCGTTTATTTATTACAAAACTTTTATCCAACATTAATTTTTTAATATAGGGAGTTTCATGAACAAATGTTTATTATTAATTATCATCGTTTTATATGAGACTAAATAAAAATGTACTGCGCTTTATTTTAGATCATAATTTTTGATATTATCCTTGTCAGTATTTATTTAATAACAAAATATAAAATATTTATTTATCTAGGATATGAAAATAGCCATAAATTATATTTACATTAATTTTAAATATTTTTTTTTATAATAGGCTTGTTCCCGAAGCGAGTTCCTAACTTGTTATGAACATACTGAGTTGCGCAGTTATAAAATAATGGATCAGGAGTCTGCGTAGTACAAAATAATTGAAGAGTTATTTTATACTGCGCAATTCAGTATGTTCATAACAAGTTAGGAACTCGCTTTGGGAATAAACCTGTTTAATTATCTACATTACGCAAAAATTATGATTATGATTTATTGTTATACCCCCTAATAAAAAAACACCAGTGTAATAACCCCTAGAAAATACATATTCACCAGCGTAATAACCGGCGAAATAAACTGGAAGGTTACCTATGGTTACCAGTGTAATAACCTATATCCTTCAGCATACTATCACCACTCTCCTAGGAGAGAACAAAAGGGCCTGGAGCGTTAGTCAAAGCTCTGAAAAGATAGATGCGCCTCCCTGCCGAATTCTCTGGACGGGAAAGGCCACTCTTCAGTCGAAAGGGTAGTTCGTGCTCTCGCGGTGTTAGAGAGTCTTCACCTTGCAGAGAGGACTTTGAGGGGACGGGGAGAGTTTTCTTTCTGTTACTAAATATTTGATTCTTTGATTTATTTTAAGTCGTTACTCTTTCTTTATATTTTTCCTTACAACCCCCTTGGGAAAGAAAAATTAAAATACGCTAATGATATTTTACTGTGTTTATTAAAATAAAAATAAGACTACGAAAAGTTTAACAACAAAAAAAAATAATAAAGTTTCAAATTTTGACATTTTTTATTTTTGACAGGTGACAGTTTGACAAATAATTCTGACTGTTCTGAATAGTTTTTCAAGGGCTTTCAAATGACATATTGCATGTCAAATTCCATGAGGTATTGCATCTGTTATTTTTTGATAGTGACACTTCCGTTTGATAGATGTCGTACAAAAACTAATGTGTTCTTTCGACGGCTAACCCAAACCTCTGTACCAAATTTCAGCTCAAACGGATTAAACGTGTGGCCTCTATCGTGGAAGAATACACACACATATATACACACACAGATAGACAGACAGACTTCCATCTGGAAATGGTCTTAATCATTTCAGGGGGCCCGAAAATGGATATTTCCGTTTTTATCTCGAAATTTTTTTTTAGCTCGTTCACAATACTTTCCCTTCTAGGAGGTGGGCCGGGAAAGTAATATCTATATAAAAAAATTAGAAAAAAAAACAAATAAAACTGATTGACTGAATTTACAAAAAAAACTTACAACGCTAAAACTGATAATTATAATAAGAACCCAACTTATCGCGAATATCACGATCCCCTCAGTAATAAAAAAAAACATATACTGCAGATAGCACCAAAATATTTGGGACTTAGTGCCCGCGGATTCTGGCCTTACTGACTTAATAATAAAAAAAATTAAGTAATTACAAACAAAGTATATACGACACTTAGATGTCAAAAATTCTCGAAGATAAATCTGTATGAATCAGAGTGAATGGATTTGGTAGATTTGTGGACTTGTTGGTTCAAAAAAATCACACATAAGCTATCGCGTGGTCGAATAAATATTTCGAAGGACCACCCTATAATTATTAGACGTTTAGGGTACGTGGGACAATAAAACACATCGTCCAACTTTCTGATAAAATTTAAACAGCAAGCTTTTAGATTCAAGATTAAACACATAAATTTAATGGTTCATTTAACTACCAATAAGAACATCAATTAAACAGGTTACATCTGTTACAGCTTATTTAAATATGACATAAAGTTACATAGAGTTACAAGAATATAACACAATACAATAAACAACAATTCAACAGCACATATGTCCTAAGGAATTCTACATTTTGTAATAGTTTTGGCAACACCGCTCTCATGAACGATGATCCATGATGGGTTAAACAGTAGACAACGCGGTCTTAAAAAATTCATTATAAAAATGGAAAAGATCTGTTACCTTAAATTCCAATAAATCACGTTACACATTATTTTATTTAAGTAATTTACTTGAGGTTGAAAAGAGTTTGCTGGTATCATGAAGCACTATAAAAATGACATGTTATGATTTTATATGCACAACGGTTTAAAGTGGAAGAGAGGGTTGTCACGGTGCTCACCTTGGGAGAAAAAAGGGAACTAAACAGTGGCAAAGCAGAGTTTCAAATGTTAGTGATTTTAACAAAATCTGACAAGAGATACAGTAGTCCACTAACGGTAACTGAACTTAAGAAGATTTTTATCTATGAATAAAGATTTAAAAAAAAATCTGACTAAACAAATTATAGCAAATAATTCTAACAAATTTGACAGCTCCCCACGAGGGGCTCAAATAATAATAAAAAATAATTAGTGGCTTATTCCCACCCAGAGAGCCTTTCCTCATTTTTGTAGCATAAAAAAACCAAAATGTTTCAATGTTTGACAGTGTTAGTAAAGAATAAAAGTTCGCTTACCACGATCTGAGTTCTCTCGATTAATCCTTGACGCGCTATACTTGTCGCACTCAAAACAAAATTTTCTTTTTATTGCTCACTAGCCGTCCGCGAGTTAACACACACAAAAAATGATTGCGCCGATGAAATTTTACGCCGCGACGGTACCTATTTCGACCGCTGCTAAGTGGTACTCGTTTCTCACTGCCCAAAAAATTTTTTTGTGACCACGTTGCACATTCGTCTCTGTCTTTTTTGACTTGCACATTAGCTGATTGGCTGGCTATCTCCATTTCCCGCGACTTTTTGACCAGTTGTGGGATTCGGAGCAACCATGGCCGCGCGCTCCCGTTTTCCCATTGGCCATGGAACTGACGCATTAAAACGCGTTGAGGGCGTCAATTGTAATACATTTCACAACTGTCGTTTCGCTGTTTCAGCGCTTTTTCAGTCTACTGGCAGTTCGTGCCTTAGCACCAAATTCAACTCGATAAGTTTTGCAAATTTAGAATATTATATATTTTTTTTTCTTTAATTTTCTCTGTGATTCTTTAGTCTTTATTACATTATCATGGTTGTTTTAAGGCATTCTAAGATAATATGTTTTGAGTTTTATGGTTTTACCTGTATAGTCTTTTATTATATTGTATCGCAAGAACAAAAATATTTTAAATAGTCACAAGTATCAGAGCTGTCCCTAAGCATCGTATTTTGGTGCTTTCGTGCATAGTGCTTACGAGCAATTTTAAAAAATAGTGCTTTGTGCTTTAAACACTTTACGAAACTGTTAGTACTCGCGAAAAATGCTCGCGGGCGCTCAAAAAGGCTCACCCCAAAAGGGTAAAAATTTTTAAATAATTAGATAAACACAGTGCTTTCAGAAATGATTTTCTCTCACGTGACCTTTATTTAAATAAAGAGTTTTTTCAAAACTAACCGATTAATGTTTAGGTACATCTGAGCAAGACGCTTTTGAAATATTTTATGTATGGAATTCGTGAAATAGATTTGTATGGACCAATTTATAGACGAGAAAAAAATAGAAAAAATAGGGAAAGATACAAAAAAAAAGAGAAAAACAGGGAAAATCGGAAAAAATAGGAAAAAACAGGAAAAACTATAAAAAATAGGAAATTAGGAAAATCGGAAAAAATAGTAAAAACTGAATAGTAAGGAAAATATTAAACAAAAAAAAATATGGTAAAAAATAGGGAAAAATAGAAATTTCTAAAAATTTGAATTGAAAAAAAGTTTTTCCATGCAAACTACTTTAATTTGTATGGCGGATACCGGAAGGGCCGGTCCGGTCCTGCTAAAATTCATTCGCGTTCTTCCTTGGACAAAATAATCTAGGTAAAGTGAAAACCGAAACTCGATTGGAGCTTTCGTTCAAAAGTTACAGTGTTTACAGACAGATAGACGGACATACAGACGTCCGGGTAGGACTTTTTTTTTCATTTTAGGGGGTAAGACATTTTTTCGCCATCAGGAAACTAATACTGAGGTTTTTGGGCCTCAGTAATGGGAAAAATAGGAAAAACAGAAAAAAATATAGAAAAATAGAAAAAATGGGAAAAAATAGGCAAAAGTAGAAAAAAAAAACAGGAAATAATAGGAAAAAAATAGGAAAAATAACAAAATATAATAAAAATATTAAAACGTAAAAACATTATGAAGAAATAGGAAAAATGGGACAAACTTAAAAAAACGGTAAAAAATAGGAAAAAAGAGGAAAAAAATAGGAAAAAAAATAAAGAAAAACAGAGAAAAATATGAAAAAATAGGTATAGACATAAACATTAAATTTTAATAAATTTCGACTACTAGTTTAATTTATTTGTTACACATATTATTTTGGCATTCTAAATTCCTCCTGTATATAAACTTTTACTGTGCAAAATCTCACACTCCTCCGTTTGTGCAATACGCTTGAAAAGGGGTCTGAAGTTTTCTCTTTGCCTATTAATATATCGAGAGTATTTCTAATTTTAAAAATAACTTTGACTCCGCACTTTTTACATTTGTGGATCTTTGATTTTTTTATTTGTTGATTTAATATTATTTAACTTTAAAAATTGATTTATAAAGATTTAAAATGGTTTTTTCAACTTATATAATAAGAAATTATGGGTTCATGCCTTTTTTTAATGGCATCTATAACTTCTATTTTAAACTACAATACATTTTTTTGGGTTCTGCGTATAAAATAAGCAATAAAAAATATCAATCTTAATACTCACATAAAGTTTTTTTTACTTTTTTATACCTGACGGATGACAAACACTTATAAAATTCCATATAAAAAAGTTATTAAACATGTTCTCATTACTTCTGACTATGTATTGTGAAATATGTAAAAAACCGATTTCACTGAGATAAAACCACATTGTTACGTTTAATTGTTCTGTTTTATACATTTCCATTTTTTATTTTATTTTTTCAGTGCAGTGCAAATTTATGATTAATTATCTGAATTAGGTGACGACAATTTGATTTCAATTGAAAATATTTCGCAGGCACTGTATCCATTAGACCGAGATAGGGTTATAGATCATAAAGTAAGTGTCATTAATATTACTTTCCCGGTCCCATTGAAAGGAAAGTATAGTGATGGAAATCGATGCTAATATCCATTTTGAGGTCTCCGAGCAGATGGTCTCATTTCCAGAGTGAGGTCTGTCTGTGTATAATCTTCCACTAAAGCTGAAAAAACCGTTTGACCAATTTTTTCAATAATTCCCTTTTTAAATTATGCACATTTTAGGTAATTTTTCCCCTCTTCTCTCTTCAAAATTTCCCTCATTTTTCTTCATAAAATGACACTTTTTTCGATAATATTCTTTTCAAAATTTTTCGCACTTTTTGGTTACTTTTTTCCCTTGTTATTACCAGAAAATTTTCCCTCCTTTTTCTTTATACAATGACATTTTTTTCGATAATACTATTTTCATATTTTTTTCGCTTTTGGGGTACTACTTTCCCCTCTCTTTTTTCTTCATAAAATGACACCTTTTTCGATAATTCTCTTTACAAATTTTTTTCACTTTTGGGTACTTTTTTCCCCCTTTTTACTAGAAAATTTCCCCTCTTTATTCTTTATAAAATGACACTTTCGATAGTTCTCTATTCAAATTTTTCACTTTTTAGGTACTTTCCTCTTTTCATTTGAAAATTTCCCCACTTTTCCCTTAACTTTGTGTTCTTTTTTTTTCTAAAGTTTTGCATTATTTTGACTTTTCTCTCAAAAGAATGGCACTTTTTTCTATAACCCTCTTTTTAAATTTTTTGCACATTTGGGTACTTTTTTCCCCTCTGATTACTACAAAATGTCCCCTCCTTCTTCTTTATAAAATGACATTTTTACATATTTTTTTCACTTTTTGGGTACTTTTTTCCCATCTTTTATCTTCTTAAAATGACACCTTTTTCGATAATTCTCTTTACAAATTTTTTACACTTTTTAGGTACTTTTTTCCCCATTTTTTAATAGAAAACTTCCCCTCTTTATTTTTTACTTTTTAGGTACTTTTTTCACTGTTTTCTCTTGAACATTTCCCCACTTTTCTCTTGAAAAAATGGCACTTTTGTCTTTTTTTTCAGAAATTTGTATTTTTGGACCGAAGTTTCTCCTCTGTTCACTATAAATTTACACCCTTTTCTTTCGAAAAAATGGCACTTTTTGTCTCTTTTCTAAAATTTGCATTATTTTGACCTAAATTTCCCCTCTATTCACTCAAACGTATTTTTTCTCAAAAAAATGGCACTCTTGTTTTTTTTTCTAAAATTTTGTATTATTTTGACGTTTCTCTCTAAAAAATGGCAATTTTTTCGATAATCCTCTTTTCAAATTATTTGCATTTATTACTAGAAAATTACCCCTCCTTTTTCTTTATAAAATGACAATTTTTTTTGTAATACTATTTTCATATGTTTTTCACTTTTTGGGTATTTTTTTCCCCTCTTCAAAATTTCTCCTCTTTTTTTTCATGAAATGACCCCTTTTTCGATAATTCACTTTACAAATTTTTTGCACTTTTGGGTACTTTTTTCCCCTTTTTTACTGGAAAATTTCCCCTCTTTATTCTTCATAAAATGACACTTTCAATAAGTTTTTTTTCAAATTTTGCACTTTTTAGGAACTTTTTTCCCTCTTTTCTATTGAACTTTCCCCACTTTTCTCTTGAAGAAATGGCACTTTTGTCTTTTTGTTCAGAAATTTGAATTTTTGGACCTAATCTAAATTTTCCCTCTTTTCACTCAAAAATTTCCCCTCTTTTCTTTCGAAAAAATGATACTTATTATCTTTTAAAAATCTGCATTATTTTGACCTAAATTTCCCCTCTATTCACTTAAAAGTATTTTCTTTCATTAAAATGGCACTCTTGTTTTCTCTCTGTTTTTTCTAAAATTTGCATTATTTTGACGTTTCTCTTAAAAAATGGCACTTTTTTATTTTTTCTTTTTTTGGAAAGTTTCATTATTTTTACTCAAAAATTTCCCCTCTTTCCTCTTGAAAAAAATGGAACTTTTTGTTTTTTTTTTCTAAAATTTGCATTTTTGGACCAAATCTAAATTTTCCCTCTTTTCACTAAAAAATTTCCCCTCTTTTCTTTCGAAAAAATGACACTTATTGTCTTTTTTCTAAAATCTGCATTATTTTGACCTAAATTTCCCCTCTATTCACTCAAAAGTATTTTCTTCCTAAAAAATAGCACTCTTGTTTTCTCTTTTCTTTTTGTAAAATTTGCATTATTTTGACGTTTCTTTTAAAAAAATGGCAGTTTTTTTATTTTTTCTTTTTTGAAAAGTTTGCATTTTTTACCTAAAATTTCCCTATTTTCACTCAAAAGTTTCCCCTCTTTCCTCTCGAAGAAATTGGTACTTTTTGTTTTTTCTTTCTAAAATTTGAATTTTTGGACCTAATCTAAATTTTCCCTCTTTTCACTCTAAAAATTCCCCTCTTTTCTTTCGACAAAATGATACTTATTGTCTTTTTTTTTTAAATCTGCATTATTTTGACCTAAATTTCCCCTCTATTCACTCAAAACTATTTTCTATCAAAAAAAATGGCACACTTGTTATCTTTTTTTTTTTCTAAAATTTGCATCATTTTGACGTTTCTCTCAAAAAAATGGCACTTTTTTTATTTTTTCTTTTTTGAAAAGTTTGCAATTTTTACCTAAAGTTTCCCTCTTTTCACTCAAAAATTTCTCCTCTTTCCTCTCGAAAAAAATGGCACTTTCTGTTTTTTCTGTTTCTAAAAACATTTTTGGACCTAATGGGACCTAAATTTTCCCTCTTTTCACTCAAAAATTTCCCCTCGTTTCTATCGAAAAAATGACACTTTTTGTCTAAATTTGCTGTTTAGACCTAAATTTCCTCTCTTCTCTCTCAAAAATATCCCTTCTTTTCTCTCAAAAAATGACACTTTTTGTCTTTTTTCTTTTCTGAAAAATTTGCATTTTTTGACCTAAATCTTCCATTTTTTCATTCAAAAAATTTCTCCTGCGGGATCCTTTTCAGTAGATTAAAAATAAAAATCTGTTGTAGCCAGCACATGACCTCCCACCATTTTTGAAATAAAAATTAGCACGTTAACACAAAAAAGAATGCAAGTTAGGTTTGTTTTTTTTTTAACATTTTTAAATATTTGGAATCACTATCCCTGCCCATTTAATAAAATATTTGGGCCCTTTACCATTTTGATCCTGATCCCATATATATTAGACTCGATTTTTTTTGCTTGTTCACTTTACTTTCCCTTTGATAGGACCGGGAAAGTAAAATTGAATTTAAGTCAAATAACTCATTTTCTGAATTAAATGTTTAAAAATAAAAAAAAATAAGTAATTTTGAAAATTGAATATTTTTAGGCAATTTTATATAAGTAATAAATATACCGAGTTGGACTAAGTTTTTTTTTAATCTCAATTTCCAATTTTTCTATAATTGAAACCGGATGTCTGCCATATTGGATTTTTATTTAAAAAAATCCAAAAATATGTCCATTATAATCAATTGAAATAAATCTATTAACATATTTAAAAGTTATTTACTTATTTTTACCCGGTACATAGAATAATTTATTTTAAACCTGATTATGAAATTTTCAAAAATATTCTAAAACAGTTTGAATTTTAATTTTAAATTTCATAGTATAAATTTTTTGGTGCATTAATAAGCGAGAAAATTATTTCATAAGATATTATCCATCTTTCAATTGTGACATTTTATCTAAAACACCCTGTATATACCTAAAATACTATATTAGTTTTACTGTTTTTTTTTCTCAACTATATCAATGTAAATGAGTAAAAGATCCATCTTTTGTTTTATTTAAAACGACCTTACACGTAGGTACCCAAGTTTTTCAGTACCATACAAAAAAGGTCCTTAGGATTTCGGTAGATATTTTACAATGAAAACAATTGTATCTATTTATATGTTTAGTTAACTTGATAGCTGTAGTGATGTATAGTGAAACTCATGATCGTGTAGAAGATTTGCCTTTTAGTTTTCCTGTGAAAAAAGAAAATACCAATAATAATGATAGTGATGAAAGAAATGATGGAAAAGAGGAGTCTGAAGGGCAAACACAGGTAAATATATGTTATTAAATTTATCAGTTTCTTTATTAGTTATCACTGATAATTTTAAGCAAAAGTATAATAGCAAAATTAAAAGTTTTATTTTATACATTTTATTTTGATTACTGTTTTTTTTCTCTTTTATTCCAATCCTACTTTTTTTCATCGAAGTTAAAGTCGTATATATTTTATATCCCTCTCTTTGAAAAATCAATTATTAATAAATTAAATGAAACTCGAAATGACAAAAATTCTTTAATAAACCAGTTTCGACTAAAGAGCCATCTTCAGGCTAACAGGGTGTTCGAATGATTTTTTGATGAGTACAAAAACAAACTAACTTCGAACACTGTTAACCTTTTAGTCCTGAAGATGGATCTTTAGCCGAAACTAGTTGCCGTTTATTAATGAATTTTTGTGGTACATGATTTTGAGTTTCATTTAATATATTAATAGTTTCTATGATTATTTTCTTGTTTTTTTATATTATTTTTTAGCAATGTTATCTTTATGCAGCTAGTAAATAAACTAATTTATAAGTTCAAAAACGTGTTAAGGATTTAAATTTGGTCCAAATGCAATTTGAAATGATTAATAAAGTCTAGAAATATTAATAAATAAATGTTCCAAAAAAAAGGGATGTGGTTTTTTGCAAATATCTAAAAAACTAAAAACGCTAGAAGAAATTTAAAAAAAAGATTATAAAAAAGAAGGAAATTTCTAAATAAAATCTTGACTCTAGGAAATCGTTGAAAAGAGATTTCGTAAGAAATAAAAACAGTTTTTAATACTATTAATTAAAAAAATGGCAACATCTAAATAACTAAAAGAAAAAGTTCTACAAAAGAAAAAAAATTATTGCTAATTTTTCATTTCAATTTCAAGTTGACTAATTGTTAAAAAATAAGTCACTAAAATTTTCATTGTTGGTCTCTTCCTACACTCAAAGCTACAGTTTTTTCTCTAAAATTTTGAAAAAATTGGAGCTTGTAGCATATTTTATTATCTTTCAAATAGCGTTAAGTTTTAGTTGATATCTTTTATCGTTTTGTTGTTACGAGGGTGAAAATATGTAGGTGAAAATTTAAATTACAAGAGCTGAGAAATAATGTATAATTTAGAAAATTATAAATTATATTAAAACAATACTAATGCCACATTAAAGAGAATAAATAGTACTACCAATGAAATTTTTTTTAAAAATTTTAAGTAAAAATTGTTAACTTGAGAGGAGGGAGAGACTACCACAAAAACTTCGTTGTTTAAGTTTCTTTAATGAGTTTATGTTATACTCTAAAATTTTCAAATCTTGTTCTTTTACATTTTTTTCTCTTTTATTATTCCTTTTTATTCTCCGAGTCCATCACGTTGTATTCTTTTAGTTTTTTTATTGAGAGTGTCTAGAGGTCCGTCTGGTCGGATCCGGTGAAAACCCAATAGATCCGTCCGACTGCCGAATAGTTGTACGTTAACTTGAAAGTTTGAGTATTCATCACTATTATACGGTATGGTCTAATGAAAGCGTGTGTGCGTTACATATAGAAGTTCCTGGTTCGATTCCTGAAGATACCGGTTTTTTTATATTTATTTTTACGAAATAAATAGAAGTAATTTCTTTTTTTTTTAATACACAGGCTAGATTTAGAGACTTCTTTTAATAAAATAAATTAAAATACACAGGTGAGATTTAGATAGTAAAGACTGATTTTAATAAAATTAATTAAAATACACATTTTAATTACGCTGGCTCTCTAGACTCTTGTTTTATCTTTTTCTTATATTTATTTCAAACTAAATCCTAACAGCTGATTGGCGGACCTTTTTTAATTAGATATCCGTCAAGACGGACCTATTGGGTTTTCACCGGATCCGACTAGACGGACCACTAGACACTCTTTTTTATTTAATGTTTTCACTTTTTTTGGAATTGATTCCGTATTTTTACCAGTTCTAGTGATTTTTTTTCTGGGGATTTGTCGTTTATCTTTCGTACTCTAGGCCGAATAGTACCTTTTCAGTATTTATTCATTCTCTGAAAATATTAATTCAAAGGGAAGCTTTTTCTCTAATATATTAAGATGAAAAAAATATATCAAAACTGGTGGAACGTTAATAAAACGAACTAAAGTACCTTCACTGTTAATTTATGTGGTTAAAAAAATGGTATGTGAAGAGAAAATTTCAGCTCAGTTTTGGATTTACGGTTCCAAAAATTTTATTTAATTTTTTTTATAGGTATAGATTTTATGTTAATTAATTTATTTATTTTTAGCGATTGAGTTGCGAAATCTGTAAAATAAAAGTTACCAGCATCAAAATTTTCCAACGACATCTAGACGGAAGGAAACACAAATTAAGAGTCAACCGACAAGGAAAAGAATTTAAATGCGAGTTATGTGATATTATAGCTAATAGCGAAATTCAACTGGAAATCCATCTAAGAAGTAAGTTTAATTTTTGTAAATTTTCTATTTAGTCTAATAATTGCATACCTTGTCAGTGTTGTTAAAAATACTTTTTTTATAAAGCTCGCATGACATGGAGCAATGCAACCTGCAAGATATTGCAGCAAGTTCTTGCAAGGTCAAAGTATTGCCGATGTTGAATCTTGCATGTTGTTTGACATTATGCAAGTCTCTTGCCATTGCAACATTGCTGCCAACCCTACCCCCCCCCCCAAACGGTGAAAAATAGAAAAACCCTGGACAAATAGGGAAATATTTGGAAAAATTTGAAAGAGATAAACAAAATATGGAAATTAGAGATAAATATAGAAAAATCAAGAAAATAGGCAACTATATGCGAAAATAGTGAAAAATAGGGTAAAATAAGAAAAAGATAATAATAAAAATAAATACGAACAAATAGAAAAAAACAAGAAAAAATAATGTAAAACAGGAAAAATAGGAAAAAACAAGTAAACTCAGAAGTCCAAGTACTAAAGAGACTCCGTAGCAAAGTACGCGGGTATTCAGCAAGTTAAATATATATTAGAAGGGACATTTACATATACTTGAACTTCTCTTCTCTTGTATAGTATAAATGAAAAAAAATCTCGGTGATTACTCTCAGTAAAAAAATAAAAAAATATTACAAGTTCAAGAGGGTGTACTTATAGCTATTTGTTTCTTGAGATAGATTTTAATATTATATAAATGACGAGATAAATCGGATTATATACAAATAACCATGCATAAAAAGAAAAAAAAAATTCACATGTTAAATCAATCAAAATTAAGTACTGTCCAGAGATGGACGTACCCAGTACGTCGAATTCGTACGTATTGAGTACGTTAAAAAAATGTTTCCAGTACGTCCTGAAATGGTCCAGGAAGTTCAGACCTAAATTGGACGTCCCCAGAATGTCTCGTGCTATATGGGAAGTCTATATATGCGAATTTCCCACAAAACACACCAGAGGCACTGTCTGCAATGATCACAAAGTTAGATTTCATGTAAGCTCACAGAGACCTGGACATGAACAGTGAATGTGAATTTACCAAAGTACTCGTCACAAAATTTCGTAGAGAACTCGCCACAAGAACTCCCACTATCCATCCTATGATCTCGGTGATTATTCTGGCAGCGGAAATTTGGAGATAGAGCTCTCGTTAACCTCTCAGAGACGATACAAAACTTGTCACAATTTCCGTAAAAGAGCTCGCCAAGGTATAACAGATACAGGACACGTAATATTGGACACCAAAATCAAAACACCAAAATCAACTCATAAGTGATCTCAATAAACAGCCAATGAGAGAAAGAAGATTGCAGCAAAAGTGGCCAGAAGATATGTAAGATAGCTGGTAGAGAACAGTCAAGCCTACTCTTGAATTGTATTATTGAATAGATTAAAAGATTAAAAAAAAACCGTCAAGCCTCATTACTTTTGAATTGAAGAAAAAAAACCCGTCATACTGGTGAATTGATCTAAAAGACACATAACTATAGAAATTAATTCTTTGTCGCTTATAGTTTATTTTTTTTTAGGTGCGAGGCACAAAGCGAAGTTACAAGAAAAGGATAATCCTCGTTGGGTAACTTTTAAGTTTGTCAAATCGAAAACATCTTTACTTATGTTTGTCACTTTTATTTGTATACTTTTAAATTTATTTTTGTTACTTAAAACGTATTTGTAAACATTTTACATACTAATTTATTATTGTAATAATTGATTAAAATTTTGTAGTTTCAAAAAAAAAACATTTTATATTAATATACATATTTATCAATTAATATAAAGAAAAATTCTATCCTATGGTTTTAAAATTATAAAAAATAAGAATCAAATAATACTTTTTTAATAATTATATCTTAACAATGTATTAAATATAATATCTGGATCTTACTTACTCCTAACATAACTTTACTTTACATCATCTAATTAAAATATTAAGATTTAATTAAATGATATAATTGTCAAGTACTAGAATCGTTTACCAATAAATTTGTTCAATTTAAAAATAATCGGAAATAAAAAGTACAACTGAAACTTAACTATTTTATTTAAAACAATTTTCAACAAAACTTAACAAGATTGCGAAAACCAAAAATTAGAATAAATTAATTTTATAAATAAACTTCCTGTCAAAAAAAGTCAATGGAGGAAGTACAACCATTGTCCTGAGTATTCTTTATATACAAAAAGTGTGCTAATTTTTAATAAAAACAATACTTCTAAAATTGGAACATTAGGAAATGGAAGACTTTCTAATAAGATAATAATTATTTTAATTTTATCTGTAACTTTTTATAAATCATTATTATTTTTATCGAAAAATTAACACAATAACATATTAAATGGTTAAAGATAATATCTAATAATTTACAATCCTCCTCCACTGCGCTCTACTGATACTTTCTTTTTTAATAATTCTTTTTCTTGTTTGATTTCTTCTAGTTCGGCCATTCGCGCAAATCTTGAATAAGCCACATGACCAGATTTGATAGCAGACATCATCTGGAAAAATTTTAAATCATAATATATACCAAAAAAATTGTTTATAAAAAGTTGTCTATAAATTTAAAAGGTGATCTTAAATAACACTAAGAAAATATTAATAAACGTATAGAAAAATTGTAGAAACACAGAATTTCTGAGGTCACAATACTTTATCAATAAAATTGTAAAGCAGTTTTTAATAAGTAAAATTACCTCCTAAATTAAAAGACAACTTCATTAAAAAAAAAATCAAAAAAGCAAGCAAATTAAAATTGTATAAAAATAGTTAATTGAACTAATACAGCACACACTGCATTATCAGTTTCAATCTTTTTATAAAAATGCTAAGTACATTACCAAAACACCTGTTAAGTTGCTTTATGTAAGTGTTAGAGGATCTTTAATTAATAAACCGAATGTTTTAAAAATGGATAAAGTAATATTTTGAATTATTTTTAAGAAGTGCAACATCGAACGGAACCCATTGATCAATTAACACAAATATGTGAGTATATAAAAATTATATTTATTATTTTTATTTATCATTTATGTTCATACTATCATGTCCCTTCTTTTTATTGTGTATATTATTTTATTTATACAGTGCAACATTTTCGAGGATATCGAATATAAACTAAATTCTAACTTCAGTTTCTAGAAGTGCCCACCCAAACTAGCAAAACCTTATGAAATTTTTCAAAAAAAAATTGTTTTGTCGATAAGTCTTGGATGGGACCGAACCGGACCGAAATAATTTTTACAAAACATAAACCGGACTGGAACTGAAATTTTTCAAATTATGTAGAACTCGAACCGGACCGAAACCCTTATTTGTAAAAATAAATAAATATAAAGTTCAGTGTAAATAAAAAGTATATATAATATGTGCCTGTATAAAATTTAAAATTGCAGTGCAAATGTAACTCCATTTTGTAAAAATAATCCTTAATAAATATAAATTTCAGTATAAATAAAAAGTATATAATATATGTACCGGTGTAAAATTTATGATTACAGTGCAAATGTAACTCAATTTTGTAAAAATAATCCTGTTTCTAAGATTAAACAACACGAATTAAGCTTGTATTAATAAATATAAAGTTCAGTGTAAGTAAAAAGCATAAAAATGAATTATAATATGTGCTGGTGTAAAATTTAAGATTGCAGTGCAAATGTAACTCCATTTTGTAAAAATAATCCTTTTTCTAAGAATAAACAAAATGAATTAATCTTGTACTAATGAATAATAAAGTTCAGTGTAAATAAAAACCATAAAAATTAACTAATATGTGCCGGTGTAAAATTTAAGTTTGCAGTGCAAATGTAACTCCATTTTGTAAAAATAATCCTTTTTGTAAAATTAAACAAAAATAATTAATCTTGTACTAATAAATATAAAGTTCAGTGTAAATAAAAAAATTAAAAATGAACTATAATATGTGCCGGTGTAAAATTTATGATTGCAGTGCAAATGTAACTCCATTCTGTAAAAATAATCCTTTTTCCAAGATTAAACAAAATGAATTAATCTTATTAATCTTGTACTAATAAATAATAAAGTTCAGTGTAAATAAAAAGCATAAAACTGAACTATAATATGTGCCGGTGTAAAATTTATGATTGCAGTGCAAATGTAACTCCATTTTGTAAAAATAATCCTTTTTTTAAGATTAATCAAAATTAATTAATCTTGTACTAATAAATAATAAATTTTAGTGTAAATAAAAAGCATAAAAATGAATTAATCTTGTACTAACAAATATTAAAAGTTCAGTGTAAGTAAACAGCATAAAAATGAACTATATTATGTGCCGGTGTAAAACTTATGATTGCAGTGCAAATGTAACTCCATTTTGTAAAAATAATTCTTTTTTTAAGATTAATCAAAATGAATTAATCTTGTACTAATAAATAATAAAGTTCAGTGTAAATAAAAAGCATAAAAATGAACTATAAGATGTGCCGGTGTAAAATTTATGATTGCAGTGCAAAAGTAACTCCATTTTGTAAAAATAATCCTTTTTTTAAGATTAATCAAAATGAATTAATCTTGTACTAATAAAAAATGAATTTTAGTGTAAATAAAAAGCATAAAAATGAATTAATCTTGTACTAACAAATATTAAAAGTTCAGTGTAAGTAAACAGCATAAAAATGAACTATATTATGTGCCGGTGTAAAACTTATGATTGCAGTGCAAATGTAACTCCATTTTGTAAAAATAATTCTTTTTTTAAGATTAATCAAAATGAATTAATCTTGTACTAATAAATAATAAAGTTCAGTGTAAATAAAAAGCATAAAAATGAACTATAATATGTGCCGGTGTAAAATTTTTGATTGCAGTGTAAATGTAACTCCATTTTGAAAAAAATAATTCTTTTTCTAAGATTAAACAAAATGAATTAATCTTGTACTAATAAATATAAAGTTCAGTGTAAATAAAAAGCATAAAAATGAACTATATTATGTGCTGGTATAAAATTTATGATTGCAGTGCAAATGTAACTTCATTTTGTAAAAATAATCCTTTTTCTAAGATTAATCAAAATGAATTAATCTTGTACTAATAAATAATAAAGTTCAGTGTAAATAAAAACATAAAGATGAACTATAATATGTGCCGGTGTAAAATTTTTGATTGCAGTGTAAATGTAACTCCATTTTGTAAAAATAATTCTTTTTCTAAGATTAAACAAAATAAATTAATCTTTGTACTAATAAATGAAAAGCATAAAAATGAAGTATAATATGTGCCGCTGTAAAATTGAGGATTGCAGTACAAATGTAACTCCATTTTGTAAAAATAATCCTTTTTCTAAGATTAAACAAAATGAATTAATCTTGTGCTAATAAATATAAAGTTCAGTATAAATAAAAAGCATAAAAATGAACTATATTATGTGCTGGTATAAAATTTATGATTGCAGTGCAAATGTAACTTCATTTTGTAAAAATAATCCTTTTTCTAAGATTAAACAAAATGAATTAATCTTGTGCTAATAAATATAAAGTTCGGTGTAAATAAAAAGCATAAAAATGAACTATATTATGTGCTGGTATAAAATTTATGATTGCAGTGCAAATGTAACTTCATTTTGTAAAAATAATCCTTTTTCTAAGATTAATCAAAATGAATTAATCTTGTACTAATAAATAATAAAGTTCAGTGTAAATAAAAACATAAAGATGAACTATAATATGTGCCGGCGTAAAATTTTTGATTGCAGTGTAAATGTAACTCCATTTTGTAAAAATAATTCTTTTTCTAAGATTAAACAAAATAAATTAATCTTTGTACTAATAAATGAAAAGCATAAAAATGAAGTATAATGTGTGCCGCTGTAAAATTGAGGATTGCAGTGCAAATGTAACTCCATTTTGTAAAAATAATCCTTTTTCTAAGATTAAACAAAATGAATTAATCTTGTGCTAATAAATATAAAGTTCAGTATAAATAAAAAGCATAAAAATGAACTATAACAATATGTGCCGGTATAAAATTTAAGATTGCAGTGATGGTCACATTTACACAATATATTTTACTGGGTGTTTTTGCACTCTGTTACAATCTCTATTAATAATTAAAAAGTTCAGTGTAAATAAAAAAGCATAAAAATGAACTATAATATGTGCCGGTGTAAAATTTATGATTGCAGTGCAAATGTAACTCCATTTTGTAAAAATAATACTTTTTCCAAGAATAAACAAAATTAATTAATATTGTACTAATAAATATAAAGTTCAGCGTAAATAAAAAGCAGTCTTAGCTGGAATACCGAATATACATATTATTATTATTATAAAAAGTGTACCAGTAGTTTGTAATGTAAAAATTAAAAGTTTGCTATAAAATAAAGTGTAAAAAACCGTTTTCAGGACATAAAAGTATCTCTAAACAATAATCGGGATAATCGTTAATTTTGATGACCTAAATTCATTCTTAAAGAAACATCCTGTATATCATTAATTATTAAGACAGTGAATGTTCTTCTATACTACTTTTTAATAAAACACAGTAATTATAACAAATAAAACTATTTTATTTAATTAACACTTATAAATTTTTAAAAATATATTGTGGAAATATTTCTGAAGTCAATAAATGGCTCACCACCTAAATATTAACAAACGATATAGAGGATTTGACTTTCTGACTAAAGTTTGATTTTTTTTTGAATTTTAGAGAATCGACATTTTATTAGATAAAAAAAAGCACTATCGCTTATAGACTTTCGTATTTAGAAAAAAATTTTAAAGTAACAACCGAATTTTGATCTCCAGAGCTTAAAACAGGTCAATAATAGGTAAAAACAGTGACTATTATTTTTGACATTATATACAGGGTGGCGAAAATTTAATTGAACATTATGGGGTTTCGTAGAAAATAAAAAGTTGGTAAGATAGAAAAAAATGTGCGTATTTTTAAGACAAATTAATTAATTTTTTTTAAATAAAATATTAGCTCTGATTTCAGGGATATTTAGGGAAATCAAAAAATTGGCGATTTTTTCTTATTTTTTTAAGATGAAAAGATTTTTTTATTAAAGACCAAATACCGCTTAATATAGCGTATTCAATTTTTAAAAACAATTGTTTCGACTTATAATTTTTTTTAATACGGACCTGCACTTTTTATATCATATATTAAATCCCCATTTTTTTCTCTATCGAATCATGTCCAATACTTATTTAATTTTGATAATGAATTTTTCTTTAGTGATTTTTCCAATGACGGACCTGTTCCATTTTCACTGTAAATATTTTTGAATAAAAATTATTAAAATTTTAGTTTACTTAGAGGTTAACGGCCTAAGTATACTTAATTATAATTTATTAAATTTTTTATTCATTGAAGCTAAGGATAATCTTTTGTTTTTGAAATATTTAATTAAACGAACTGTCAGAGTTGTCACGCTAGCCTATTAGCCTACTTGATAATTTACTGAGTTTTTTTTCTTAGGACGGACCTGGATTTTAACTTAAGTTTGTCAAATATGAAATAATATACAGTGCGGTTCCGAAAAAACGAGGGATGGAAGAAATGTACAATATTGACAAAACACTCTGTAACTCATTTATGAAGCGGGTAAAATATGGATGTTTTTGGGTGTTTTGAATCACCCTGTATATTATAATTTAAAAAATGTAAACAAATTTTGTTTAGTTATTTTTTGATTATAATAAGAAAATTTAATTCAGATTGTTAATCAAAAAATAACTAAACAAAATTTGTTTACATTTTTTAAATTATATTATACAGGGTGATTCAAAACACCCAAAAACATCCATATTTTACACGCTTCATAACTGAGTTACAGAGTGTTTTGTCAATATTGTACATTTCTTCCAATCCTCGTTTTTTCGGAACCGCACTGTATATTATTTCATATTTGACAAACTTAAGTTAAAATCCAGGTCCGTCCTAAGAAAAAAAACTCAGTAAATTATCAAGTAGGCTGATAGTCTAGCATGACAACTCTGACAGTTAGTTTAATTAAATATTTCAAAAAGAAAAGATTATCCTTAGCTTCAATGAATAATAAAAAAAAAACTCTAAGTCATACCACATAAATTTAATGTTCAATTAAACCAGATTAAATTGACGACGACATGTTTCGGCCACAACGATGTCCATCATCAGGCCTACAATACAAATATATAATTTGTTATATTGTAATCCAATTTTATATTTGTATTGTAGGCCTGATGATGGACATCGTTGTGGCCGAAACATATCGCCGTCAATTTAATCTGGTTTAATTGAACATTAAATTTATGTGGTATGACTTAAAGGTTTTTTTATTATTTATTAATTAAATATTTATTAATAAAATCAAGTTCCCAATCAAGTGCACGAATTTTGATAATTTTATTGAAGCCGGACCTGAATTTTAATATTGGTTACTATGTCCTAATAAAATATAACCAGCTTGCTAAATATGAAATAAATATACAGTATGATTCCGAAAAAAACTAGAGTTGGGAGAAATGAGAAATATTGACAAAACACCCTTATACGGCGGGTTAGACCCATCAAATATGGGTGTTTTTGGAATCACCTAAATGCCCTCTATTTTCGGATAATTTAATTCTGTAAGAATTATATAATATATCCTCCCTCTTATTCAAGACATTTTTTAATTCTTATACTCATATTTCTAGAATAAAATGAACAGGACCGAACTTAAAAAAAATCGTAAAGTACAGTTAATTACCAAAACCTAATAAAAAATTTAAGTGTATTACATGTTTAAATAGAGAAAAACATGGGGATTTTAAAAATTAAATTAAAAAGTACAGGTCCGTATTAAAAAAATAGGTGAAGATGGTTTTTCAAAAACTAAACATTATTTTGAAAAATTCGATACGTTATATTAGATAATATTTGGCTTTTAATATCCTTTTTGACATTTTAATGACCTTTTGTAAGATTTGGAAGTCAAATATAGATTAATTAACAATTGTTTGATTAATATTATTTTTGGAATTTCAGTAGTGTTTACTAATTTATTGACCTTTTTAGAGTCTATAAATTACCAATGCTTCTCTTTAATCGAACAAGCAAGTATAATGATTTTATTACCATAGAAAATCAAATCCCCCTTGTAAAAAATTTATACAGAATCTATTTGTTCTCTTCAATTATAAATCTAAAATATTAAGTTCAGGATCTTCCTTGGCAGGGGTTTAAGGTACATATTTTAAAAATATTTAGAGTGTTTATGAGACTTTTCTTAACTGAAAACGTCTTATTTAACAATTAGATTAATCCCACTTTTCTTGATTTCTACAATGTACAATTTTTGTATAAATAATTTACCCCTAATTTCATCACTTACTGGAGGGGAGTAACCCTTTCGATTTGTCCCCGCGCCGACTTGGAAGTGCCGACTTGTCAGGCACCGATTGGTCCATGGCCCGTTTTACAAACAAAAATTTGAAAATGAAAAAATATCTCAAAAAACAATCGTTTTCCCGGACTAACAGAACGAAATTATTTACATAAAAAGAACAAAATTTTTAAAAAATCGAAATGAAGATTCGACCATTGTCGTACACTTTTGAAGGAAAGATGCTACAATGCCCCTTGCAAAAATTTGTTAAAATGTTTTTTTTTTTCACTAAAATGTGGCTTTTTCATTAAAATGTGTCTTACGTACAATTTATTATAGGATACCCTGTATATTTATTCTCTTATAATTCAAAACTCGAACCATTGATTTTTCTATTTTCTTGCAGTTAGTTAAAGTCGATAATTATAAATATTTTGTGTAATTTATGATTATTTCTTATTATTTTGTACACAAGAAGAGTTTGATAGTTATAAAATTAGATTTATTGGCTGCATTGCCCATTTTTTCATCCTCAAGCGTAATTTCATCCCCAATGAGCCGCCCTTGATTGTCCCTTATTTTATGAACTTTTCATAAATATGTTAACAGAATGCATTAATTTTTTAGCTTGTATATATAGTTTTAGGATAAAAAACGAAATAATCATTATTCTGATACAAAATATATCTATATACAGAATGTCCAATATAAATGGAAGAAAAACAACACAAGAAAATGAAAAGTTTGAGTTTTGAATTACCCCACATAGAAAAAAACATAGTTTAAAAAAGATAATGGTACATCACATTAAAAAATTTATGCAAATAAAATATCTAGATATTATACAAAAATTGGAAAAATGGTTGTATTCTAAATTTTAAGTAATTCTCCTTAAAAAAACGTGACGGGCTTATCAAACATCCTATAAAACTCTAAATACATATAAAATATATACCTTAAACCCACCTACCATTTTTCTTAAAAAAACTTTCTTTAATATCTCTTACAACAAAGAAGATAGTGAACTTTTCCATACGGAGAAAGTCTGGCAGAAAATATTTTACGAAAAATTTCGTCAATATCATATTTCTCACTTCAATTTTAAATAAACGGTTCTCCAGTATCGACATCCGGAGGAGCCGCACCCTCCATTTCCAATCGAATTTGTTCCTGTAATCGAAGATGATCCCGTAAGGCACTATCGAAATTACCTTCTTCTTCAGCTGCCGGTTCTTCTTCTAAAACATCTTTATTATAAGCTTCGTACATTTCAGCACGTTGCTCCAAAATTTCTCTAACTATATCGCACAGGATATCTCTACTGCTAATCATTTCTTGTAACTCTGATGTTACTTCTTTCACTAACCAAGGCATGAATGAATCTTCGAGATCTTGATTGATGCTATCCATGAGGAAACCATCTGATTCTAGACCTTCTAAAACTGATGGAAGTAAATCAGCCATATATCCTTGCATTAATACAGAAGCAGCTATCTTTTCTTCCATTTCTTTCTGACATTTTAGACCTTCTTCTAATTCTCCTATTCTTCTTTCTTTCTCAAGAACTAATCGTTTTTCGCGTTCTTCTAATCGTAGAGCTTCTGCTATCTCAACAGCTCTTACTTCTAGGAATTTCCTTTGTTGTTCTCTAAGCGCTGCTAGTTCTTCTTCTTCCAGTACTTCCAACAAACTTTGTTCAATCGTTTTACCCACTAATATTTCAAGGATAGGTTGCACTTCCATGTCGAAATCGAATAGATCGCCAGGATAGATCTGAGTCTCAGCATCGGCTCCTGTTTTAGCAGAAACGTAAAATGGAGAAACTGGTCTTTCTAGGAAAAGATCAGTTTGAGTGCATATATCAGCGACAGGAGGGCTAACAAATATTTCTTCTAAATAATCTTCCGTCTGTATCCTTTCATGTCTTCTACCTTGCACAGCTGGTGGTGATCCAAGCCGTAAACTAGACGATTTGATATTTTTCGCAGCTCTAGCTCTCACCTTAGAACGACGTTGAGCTTCAGCAGCTCTCGCTGCAGCTGACTCGCCTTCTCCTCCTTGTGCTTTAGCACCAAAATTCGATCCTCTATAAATTCGTCTTTCAAACATAACGTTGGTGTAGGGCGCATCAGTTCCTGTATGCATTTTTCTGTTGTTATAGAGAGCTCTTGGACTGCTGGAAAAAGTGTATTCATTTTTGACGAGTTTCGTGGCACTTCCAGAAAAAGTTTTGTGTACATCTAATGTAATATTTTCTTTAGAAGCTTGTTTCGGTTGGATATTTTTACGTTGAGTCGGTTTATCTTCAAGAGTCATGTTAATATTTTATTTTTAACAACACAAAAATATATTTCAGGTACATAAATATGTCACATATTGACAGTAAAATTAGGTATATGTTGTATAAGTGCTCTTTCTTTATAAATTCATGTAACCATAAAACAAACCTTCTTGATAGATTTTCGTCTTTTTTTCTTCATTTATCCAGTCTAGTTTTTTCTTATTAAGTAATTTCCAGCACTTTATAACTTTCCATTTATAACTTTAAAGATAAAAATATACTACATATGTTTACTTTGCTTTCTTTGTAATCTAACGTGCGTATACTAAAAGTTTGATCGATAATTAGTTCATTCATATAAAAGTCCTTAACAGGTGTAACTTTTAATAGCGATACCAACACAACTAGACGAACATACTTTACAACTGTTTTTAACGAGAGAAATGAAACGGTTGAAAAAAAAGGGTTATTAACTGTTGCCTAAATAAATTTTTTACGTAATAATTTGGCCTAATTTTGGAGAGTTTGATCAATAAGTTTTATTTATACATGGCAACTGGCATCTCTTATTCTCTTAATGGGACTTATATTTTAATTGTCACCAAAAATATTGATTACTTTTATTTAGATTTAATATTGTATCAGTTTAAGTTTTGGAAAGAAATCAATAAAATTAATTAACAATTTGTTATGTTCGTCATTTTTCTGTATAAGAGTTACTTTAAATTTTTTACGTTTTCCAGGTATTTCCCATCTTAATATGTTTTGAATATAATAAAAATAATTCACTGTTGCAAGGAAATTATTAAAATTAAGTTTTTTTTAATGGATTATTAAAATTTTTATTAAATAATGACTAAAAACATATTTTATAAGACAGACAGAGCTTGTTCAATTTGGACCAATAATACCGGAGATAAAAACGTTCTCTCTCTAACACATTGAATTCCCTATACCTAGATTAGTAACCATCTAGACCATTTTTTCTTTAAATCAACTTTGCAATAGTCAAAATGGCGATATAAATCACTTCACTTATATAATATTCCAGTATAAAATATATAAGAAAATAAATTTTTAAATAAAATAATTTTAAAAAATGTACTTTGATTTATTGACCAGCATTACAAATGTCTTGATTTTATCGTAATTTCCCGTTCTAACCGTGATTTCAAGTTAGTTCCCACCTCTACCTTAAAATAACTCATAACAAATAGTATAAATGGGGGAGTTCAACTTGAAATATTAGACCATCTTTTTTGCATTATTTGAGAAAAAAATGAATTTCTTTTTATGAAAAAATCGTTTTTTCTGTTTTTTTCTTTAATTTAACATGAAAAAATTGATATTTAAAAATTACTTCATCTATGCAACTTGTACTGCGCCTACGTCACTTATGTGCAATAGCTGCAGCATAATATTAACGTGGGCCAGTTTCTCTAAATAAAATTGACGTTTTCAAATATAGATAACGTTTGCTTATAAAGTGTCGTTTGGTCAATGTGTTTACTTTTACCGTTGTTTACGTATCTTTTGGATTGCTATGGTAAAAAGCGTTGAAAATAAACGATATAAAAATTGTTTTGTCCCATATTGTTAAAAAATAAAAACACAACTTATTTCTGTTGCGAAGATCAGTGTAAGTATTTAAATGTATTTACATAAAATAATGTATGCTTTCTTTCATAGTTTAATATTGTGTTGATTCATAAACATTGTATTAGTTTCAGAATAATATGGAGAATTATATGAAATTCAAAATGATGGGAGGCAAAATTATTATTAAAAAAAAATGTTGAACCCCATATTTTCGATTATCCAGAACTTTAGTGTGGAAACACAATGTTTGTCTGATGCCAATGATAATTATCAGCAAACTGAAATGTCTGTGAAAGATGCGAGTGTATCTTGCAATATACAATTTACATAAAAAACTATTAAACTTGATACCTCAAGTTTAACTATTAAAAAAGACATTGCGACATCCCCAATTCAGAAGAAAAATGTTTTATATATTAAAGAGACAAGTACAGAGGAAACTACTGAGTGTATACAAGCTGGTAGTGATTTTATTCCAATACCTGCAATATTATATAAAACATTAATAATCGTAGTTGATATAAATAAGCCTTAGAACTTTTTATTTCTGTCAGATTGAATCCATTATTCTTTTTAAACTCGTACACCATGAAAATGTCTATATGAGGCAAATTATTACAGTTTGCTTTTACAAACTAGGGCATCATCAATAATATTAAGAAATCATAAATCACACAAAACAAATACAAATAAACACGGAAACTTACCAACAGCAACCAGCTCTACAGAGTACAAACTACAACAGTGACAGTGAACTATGCAGTAAGCAGACGCGAACGCGACGCTTTTACTTAATCAGGAACGCTTATGCCCAGCACTTATGTACCAAACAGCAAATTATTACCTGATCTCGTTTAAATAGTCGTTTTCTCTATCTAACAGCGGAATCTAATATCTATTTTATCTCTCTTTTTTTAAATGCGAATTCACAGTGGATAGGTCCAAGTTTTCATCTCTATCCAATTATCATATAATGGTTTTCTCCATCTTTGTCTATATAAGTGAGATTTAACAGCTGTTTTTCATTCGTATTCTCTTCTTTACACGTTTGCAGTTAATTGCTTGACGGTAACTTGCACAATCGTAGTGGTGACATATTCAAATAATTATAAATTTGAATTTTTAAATTAATTTATTCAAAATTATAGCTCAAATTACGGTAGATACTTAAACTCAATGGGTTTTATTTGATTAATTCTAACTGTTAATAAAGAAAAAACGTGAGATTATATTTTTGTTGAACTCCCCATTCAAAAAAATTAAAAAATTGTTTTCTTGTCTATTCTTTTTTTGTCTTTTCCCAAACAAACTTCTTACTTGATTAATTTCAATATATTTTTTTTTAATTTTCCAAAAATTGTATTATAATAATAATAACAATGAGGTAAGATTTCTTAATATTTCACAATTGTTGATTTTTAAATTAAAATCAATAAACTCAAATTTATATAGAAAAATGTGCAATATCCAAAGTGATTTTTAAGCTTTCAAGAACGCTAATAAAAAAAATAGTTTTCTAAACAAGAAAAAAATTAATAGAAGCTAAGCAAAAAACTACAAGACATTATAAAGAATTGTATAACGTTTTGGATAATATTTCTTTCTAATATATTAGGGAAAGGAATTCAAAAATATCAATTTTAGAGACATTTAAAATTTTTTTCCTAAAAATAATCAATCAACAGAGTATCTCAGTTAAAATATTAAATCAACGCTACTATTTTATTGGTACAAAAAAATATGCTTACTTATACTAATAAGAACAGATTAGACTAAAAGACACCCATGCAAATAGTTGAAACGTAAATTTTAGGTATATATACATCATAATTCAAACTATAAAAAAAATTTCTCAGAAGGTATAAAATTGTTATTCCCTTAAAAACTCTATGGTGCAAAATGTACAATTCTTGCAAAAAAAGTCCCTTACTTTTATGTTCATTTTAGCATATTAGCGCCATACACGATACCAAGAACAAAGGCAGATTCAAGGGGGGAGGGGTCATGACCCCACTTATCCTGTGGTGTTTTTTTTATAAACACCTATAAATAACAATAAATACTATAGCTCAAAATATTCCGGAGAAAGGCCCACAGAAGTGCTTACCGAGTTATGACCCCCCCAAAGTGAGACTTTGGATCCGCCCTTCACCACGAATCAAAAATAAACTAGAAGATGTAAAGTCTGGGAGAAAACTTTCGATAGCAGCAGTTGAAGTAGTGTGAGAGTGACTCTTAAAAGACGAAACGTTTTTTAAAAAAATTCATACGCTATGTTAAGCAGCATTTGACTTTCAATAAAAAAATCTTGTAGTATTTAAAAATTGAATTGTTAAATAAAATGAAAATCGTCAATTTCGGTCAAACCCAACCTGATATTTTAATTAAAAAAAAAACTATTCATTAATTTACGAAATTAAATTGGCGCCACCCTGTATCTCTAGGTCTGAAAATCAATCTCATACATTGTCTTGACCTGATGCGTCTGTGTACCAAATATGAAGTTAATCTAATGTTTAGAAGGGAAGATATCGTGTTGACAGATACATACACAGACAGACGGGATTACGATATTATTATTTTCTGCTTTGCTATCGAAATTTAATAAACGAATACACAAAGATATTTTTTTTTGAAAATCTAAAAATCCAAAAAAATATTGCTCTATCTTAGCAACAAACTGAAAATATCTAAACTTTAAAAGCTTATTAGGGAACAATTTTAAAATTAATATGTGTCTCCAACGTTCTGAGAAAATTCTTTATAAATCTTTGTTCATTAGATTTTTGTTAATTATCTGTGCACAGCAAATAAAAAACAGCAAAACACAAGTTCAAACCTGCAAATACTCGTCAAGTTCGACTTGTCCGTTCATGTTTGTATCGATTTCTTTCAGAATATCATGTAGTTCCTCTCCGCTAACTTCCTTTTCGCCAGTTTGCTGTGAACAACGAAACGATTAGATAAGTAGAATTATAAAAACTTACTTGTAAATAATCGGCCAACTCGAGTGTGCCATTAAATGCCAGATTGATGTCGGATAGAACAGAGTGGATTTCATCGTCTAACAAATGAATTCCTAAAGACTGAAAAAAAATTAAAAATTACACCCATCCACACAAAAAAAACTTTCTATACATATAGCGGTGTCTTAGGACAAACATGTATCAGCGCAGAGGATAAAATAAGAGCAAAGAACATGTTTGAGATATTATTTAACGTTTAAGTTAACCTAATTTTTTTTTTTACACAATAGGACTGGCTCTAAATTTTATATGATTTTATATGATTTTATATGATTTGAAATTGTTTTTGTCTGCGTTACTGCCTAATAATGTTGTTTTTGTTATTTACATCTTGTCGAAAACTGACTTGAAATGATAGCCAAATGAAAGTGCTTTTGTTGTACAATTTATTATAATAATTATTAAAAGAAACTTTTATGATAAATATAATGAACTTTGCTTCTATTTAAAAATATTTCCTAAGCTCCGTCCACTTATGACGTAACGCTTAGGTAGTCTTTTAGATCTGGACATCGGGAAAATAATAAATAAATAAATGCTGCTAGCGCCACCTGGTATACATGAGATTAATGAAGTTTTAAAATATTGAAATTTATTTGTTGTACATGGAACTGTTCGATGATATACTACATCTCTTTTATTATTGATGAAAGACAGTGATAGACTGACGACGACTGAGATTTCGCACACGGTGCTTGGATTTTTTATGTTGCCTGTTTGGTGTACCTGTAAATTGCCCCGTCTTAATTTTATAATTTATAATTTTACAATTGACGTCACACCAGGCGGATGTTCACACAAATGACAAGTAGAAGGGGGGCTCCAAAAATCATGAAATTCGTGTGACGTATGAATGGTCGCTTTATGAAAGCAAAATTTTTATAACCTCTTCTAAAATTATACTGGGGAAATAATAAAATAGTAATTGTAGTAAAAAAATTTTCTTTATGAAAAATCCACCGTTAATTAAATCAGTGTCAGAGATACGGATACAGTAAACAAAAGCAAAACAATTAATTTTACGGATTTATTTTAAATAACCAAGAATGATTTTTGTTTTTTTTCCTGAATAAGGTACCCTTAAACTAATTTTCAAAAAAATAACCACATTAGCATCCAATTTTTGATTTTTCAGATCTTTTAAATTATGTTTAATACTATTTAAAATATCTTAATAAAACAGATACATCAGGATTAGAAAGGATCATTTAGGATATTCTTTTAAATTGCAGTTAATACATATTAATTAATAGTAAAATTGGTTGGGTAGTTTTTTTATAAAAAGGTTCCCTAAGAAAAAAAAAACACAATGTTACAGGAGGCGTTCGCATGATCCGAAGGAGTTTTGTATCTTTAATAATTCTTTTTAAACATAATTTATTATAATATACCGTTTTATTCAGAAAATACAGTAGTTTCTTTTAATAAAAAACCTAAAATTGATTTTTTATACTGCTCACGCCATCTTAAATATTCCAATGAGGTACTATCAAATTTTGAGAAGTCAAATTGTTACTAACTGCCTGGAAGTAAATATTGGACCAACAGCCAAGTTTTGTTAAATTAGAGCTGCTAGTTATTAATAACCATATTAATTGTAAGAGAGTTAAATAGAAAACAACTGTTATTGTTTTATTACTAACCTTAAGACTGCTTCTAATATCATTAATAGAGACATATCCTTTTCTATCTTTGTCAATATATTGGAATCTCTTGATGTACAATTGTATTTCTTCTTTACTCAAATTAATTGGTATCTTATCTCTGCTGGCTCTATTGACGTTTTGACCCATTTCATTCTGTAGAAACTCTGTTGCTGCTTTAATTTGTTTTTTTTTTTCGTCTAACAATAAACAGAATGTAAGTTTAAAATTTAATTACACGAAATAATTATTACCTTCTGACCATCCTAATTCTTCTGCCATGATATTAACAATTTCGGGTAACGCCTCTTGGGCAGCTTGGACGTTAAGAAAAGCAAGCCTAACTCTTCGAGCTATCATATCAATAGCTGTCATGGCGTATTCTCGAACGCCATACCTAATTTCTGCGTCGATATATGGAAATTCTTGGTGAATTTTTTTTCCAATGATAGGCCATCGTTTTCCTTAAAATTATAACATGAATATATAAAATTATTCAAAATGTATATTTTACCAGTTAATGAAGCCATCTTGGCTACAGTAAAAGCTCGATCTCCATACGATTTAGCCAAATGCTGTGCAACCTCGCATTCTAGACCAAAATCTTGCACCAAACGAATGTACATAGTTGGGGTCCAATCATGGGCACCTATTAATTTCATCATATCAGTTTGACAATCGCAGTGTACGGGTTTTAAATTTGCACCTAAAATAACAAAATTCTAGTTAAATCTAAATATAAATTTTTATCAATAATTTTAATTACTTACTTTTAATTGCAGCATCTATAGTTTCAGATGCCATTGACCGATAGGTCGTCCATTTTCCACCAGCTATTGTTACTAATCCTGAAGGACTGACATGGACAATGTGATTTCTAGCTAAAGATTGTGTATCAGGTTTGTTGGGATCAGAGACCAACGGTCTTATACCGCTCCACGCTGATAGTACATCTCCTCTTCTCACTTGAAAATAGGATTTTAGTTAATTACCATTCTACCATTAAATAATAAGAATAAGTACTAAAGACTATTTATTTTAAAATTATAGTCTGGAGAAGAACAAAACAAACATATTGGGACAATTATTGGACCAATAGTATGAATGTGATGAATAAAAAAACTGATGTAATAAAGCATGAAATTTTCTGAAACATTGGTAAAAATTAAAATATACTGTGTCGCAGAAGCCACGTAGCTTATCTACTAATTATTTAAATTGAAATTAATGTATGTTTAATGTGAATTAGGATAGTTTATTGGATATAGAAACTTTTTTGTACAATGAAATTTTCTAAAAAAAATAATAAGGATTGTAGAAATTAAAATATATTTGTCGCAGAAGCCACGTAGCTTATCTACTAATTATTTAAATCAAAATTAATTAATGTGAATTAGGTTAGTTTATTGGATATAGAAACTTTTATGAACAATAAAATTTTCTGAAAAAATTGATAATAAGGATTATAGAAATTAAAATATATTTGTCGCAGAAGCCGCCACCTAGCTTAACTACTAATTATTTAAATCCAAATTATTATACATTTAATGTGACTTAGGATAGTTTATTAGATATAGAAACTTTTATGAACAATGAAATTTTCTGAAAAAATTGATAATAAGTTCTATAGAAATTAAATATATATTTGTCGCAGAAGCCACGTAGCTTATCTACTAATTATTTAAATCGAAATTCATGAATGTTTAATGTGAATTAGGTTAGTTTATTGGATATAGAAACTTTTATGCGGAATGAAATTTTCTGAAAAAATTGATAATAAGGATTATAGAGAAAGTTGGAAATATATGTATGAACTTTCATCCTACCTTCAACATCAGGGTTAAGATAATTTTTGACTTCTTCCAAAATGAACATAATTTCATCTTCAGTTGGTTTTGGATTAGCCGTTACTTTACAAGGTAAATCAGTTGTGCCGGCAATGGTATGTCGTTGCCATGGTAAGAAGAAAATTACTCTGCCATCGCTTGTATCTGGATCAAGAAGACCCATCTGTTCTGGACTATAATATCCTACCAAAAAAAATTATATTAAATAAGATAACTAAATCAGAGTAATATACTAACCAGGTAATGTTATATGTACACCGCTACTTGGAGAGCAAATTTCTTTTACATTAGGATCATCCATTTTTCTAATACTATCAGTAAAAGGTCCCGTGGCATTGATGACGCATTTTGCGGGAATACTCCACGATTTTCCGCTTAATTCGTCTTTGACATTAACACCACAAATTACGTCTTTACCATCTTTTTTTTCTTTGATTAAATTAGTCACGGTTACGTGGTTAGCTATGGTGGCACCCTTTAAAGTGGCAGTTAAAGCTATAGCTAAGTTCATTCTTGCATCATCCTGTTGTCCTAAATAGTTAAATTATTTTTGTATTTTGAATTTCAATTAAGAATAAAATACGTACCGTCATAATAAACTAAACCTCCTACTAATTTATCTCCTCTTAACATAGGGAAAAGTTCTAAAGCGTTACTTTTTGATAGGAAATATGAACCTTTAACTGTTTGTCTACCGGCTATAAGATCGTATGCTTTTATACCAGCCCAAAAATATGGAACTTGCCACCATCTACAAAAATTTCAAATTTACTGCTAATTGATTATTAATATTGATTTATAATTGACGTATTATTTGTTTATATTTTTACCTGTAGACTGGTAACATAATAGGCAGAGGATGCGCTAAATGTGGAGCTTGATGTAACATTACAGCTCGTTCGTGCAAAGCTTCTTGTACCATCCGATATTGTTCATAATCTAGTTGCATGATAGCTTTTTGTAAATAACGAACACCACCATGGATTAATTTTGTACTTCTACTAGATGTACCGCAAGCAAAATCATCGGATTCAATCAAGGCAGTGGATAAACCTACAAAAATAAAATACTAAATGTTAGTGATTAAATTATTTTCATTATTGTTACCTCTTGTTTGAGCATCTAATGCACATCCTGCTCCAGTAGCGCCTCCACCGATAATAACGATATCGAATTTTTCGGTTTGAAGAGATCTAATTTGTTCGGCTCTAGTGGGAAGATTTCGTTTTAATTTTACAGAAGGTTCTTTTGCGTTTACACCTGCTGGCCACTAAAAAAGAATATCTTAATATACTATTGTAATGTTATTTAGTACTTACTGTTTGTTTTCCTTCATCTTTAAGAAGGAAATATGTAGCTATTCCTGCTCCTACAGTTCCAGCAAAGCCTCCTATTGCTAATTTTTTAAATTTCGATGCCATTTTTCACTATTTTGTACCTTAAATTAAGACAATTAAAAATAAGGTGATGTATATATTTTGAATCAATATTGACAGTTATGGTTTCGACACAGAACATAAATGACCAAAAATGACATCTTGGATCGTATGTTCTGTGGTTTCGACGTAATATAGATACTAACAGCCGGTTCCATAAATATCACCAAAAGGTTCCTTTATGAAAAGAGAGCTTTATCTTAAAGTCGCTTTAAAATGGTTCTTAATCGGTTGTTCAAAGTTTGGTTCTAAATATTTTTAATTATCTATGGTTCTAAACGCTAATGATTTTTCCTCGAGGGTAACCACTCAAACCAGGTTACGTAAAAGCTAACCATTCAAATTTCCTCGAAGCGTATTCCAAACTATGACGTCACAATTAACCAACTTTTCAAACCATCCCGCTGAGGTAGTTTTCAGAGTAGTTATGTTGTCAGTTGTCATTATTGCTGTGTTTTACAGGTTTTATAAAATATTAAAGAATGGATACATACGTTTATGTAAATGAAACGTTATTTAGGATTATTGATGGTGAAGAAACAGTACATTTATTAAGAGAAGGTAAGAAGATAATTCATAAAAAAAAGCCTTAGATTCAAACAATATTGTTAATTATAGATTATGAATTCCTTATTGGGTATATCGTTAACAGGATAAAAAGAGGCACTGGTCCACCGGTTAGTCCTTATGATATAGAAGGTTTCTTAAATAGAAGGAGACCACAACAAAATATGACACAGCTGGATGAGAATGATATAATTAATAGGGAGTGCACTGAAGATGAAGGACCAGAAGAAACCACGTAGGATGTGTCACAGTTCAGTGAGATAGAAGAGTTCGAAGTAAGTCCAATGCAGCAAAAGTTTGATGCCTGGTATCAAAAGGGGAACTAATGTAGAAGATTTACAAGCAAGTTGAACTGCGGAGTTTAGAAGAACTTATAAAAAAGTTTAATGATAAAAAGTCTGTTGTTGTATATAAACTACCTCAAACACTAATTGGCTTTAATTCACAAAAACGTTTACATAAAATTTGACAGATAATTCGAAATGACAAAACATATAACAACTAATAGTAAAGGGGAAATACTTAATATAGTAGGGGAGAATAGACAAATTATATGACATCTGTTAAACGTACACTTTGGAGGGAAATAGCAGAGAAAATATGTGAAAAAGGGTACCTGGTAGAGAGTCATAACTGTCCGCAAAAATTTGCAAATTTAAGCAAAAAATACATAGAGTTTGTTCCACATTGTAATAAAACGGGAAACAATATAATTAGCAGTCCAGTAAATTATGATATTTTATATAAAATTTTGGGTGGCAAGGATAAGGTGCAATAAATGATCTTAAGCACGAATATAAACAACTAACGTAAGGTATATGTCAGATGTCAGTCAAATCGTAAAATGCCATGTCATGCGCGCTAACTTGTCAAAATTCGAAAAGTTAACCACTCTTTTAACCATGACGTCATTATTTTGCTAAACCTGATTTGAGTAGTTAATCTCGAGCAAGACGCCCGAAGACTAAAATAAAACGTTTGTCCAAAGAAACGTCCAAAGTATGTCGACAATACGTCCGATTTCGGAACTAGGGTACTCAGACATTTTTAAACAAAAAAAGTCTAGTTTAATTCTATATAGAAGACCAATATTGAATTATAATCGTTAAAATCGATGCATTTTATAAACATCTTTTAGACCGAGAGCCCACCATAAAAAAACCCGTAAGCAAAAAGATTCAGCAACCCAGATAGAACGGTAAAGGGGAACATATAATAGAGTCCTATACCGAAATGGAAAGAAAGTCCGGGAAAATGTAATTTGAATTTAGTTCGGTCCTTTCATGGAAAGAAGCAATGCACCAAGCCCCAAATGGGATGTCTTAAAGACAGTGTACAGGATGTTTCCAATAAGTGCAAAAGCTTTTATTAGTGGATGATTTTTTGTCGAAAAAGAAAGGAGATCTTTCCTTTAAACAAAAACTCTTAGGCACGCTTTCAAAAATGAGAAAGCAAATTAGTTTTTTTGCGTGACCACGTGTATCCAAATCGTTGGATAGAATAAGGAGGACCTCACACTTGGCCTCCCAGATCTTTAGACTTAAACCCCTTGGACTTTTGTATCTGGGGCCACCTTAAGTCCTTGGTTTATATGATCCCCATTGAATATAATAAATTATACAATCTCCTCATTGCAGGCTGAGAGATAATCCAAAGCACACCGGGAATATTTCAACGTTTGCGCCAATCTATGAGACGAAGATTTGATTCCTGTCTAATGATTGAGCAGTTATTAAATAGCGAAGCAAAGCGAAGGTACTTATTGACTGTCTGTCTGTTGGTTTAAAATTTTGGAACTCTGTTTTCAGCAATCAATAGCTGATCACAATAGCTCACCCAACTACTATTTTCAATGACCTAAGTCAACTGCAACCATCTGTCTGTCCGTTTGTCAGTCTGTCTCAGCAATAAATCGAGAACGGTTTCGAATTTTGGATTTCTGTTTTCAGCAATCGTTAGAACGGTTTAGAATTTTATTATTTTCAGTTACTTAAGTCTACTACAACCGTCTATCTGTCCGTCTGTATGTAGCTGAGCTACTTGGATACTACAGCTTGCTGAGTTTATTATAACTTTTTTCGGTTTGATCGTGTTGTCTTTTTCTGTATTGTAATACACATAATGTTTTGTTTGTATTTTTAATTTGATATTCTATTAAAACTAAACATGCCTATATTAGAGCGGAATAATTTTAAAACTACTATGATTGAAGTCATAATTATTGCAAAAAAAATATGACAGCCACCTACTAGATTCCATTTGCAGAAGATCCGATCATGCATGATATTGTGTTTTATTTTTTTTATTAAGAAATTACTTTTACGGAAACAAAACAAGAGTTAAAAAAGTTTTGTAACAAATCGTTCTTTACAACAGATATTTTTAAATCAAGAAAAAGTATTATGGTATAAATAAATAGGTTACATTTACCGTAGCAAAGAGAGTAATTAACAGTGATATCGATTTGTGGAGATTTTCTGATTTTTGGGTATTTTTACACATCATTTCGTAATTATTGGGTCATTCGTAGGCATTTTCAATAGCCTTAAAATTTTATATGCATATGTACAAATCGAATGTCTATAAACTGGTTTTTGTGTATGGTGCAATTCGATATTTTATAGCAGAATTTAATAATTTAATTGATTTAGTATAAACTAAACTGGTTGTAGTAAATTTTTGACCTTAATTAATCTTATTATTATCATTAAATTTAAATATTAAAGTAAGTTAAAACTAAAAGCATATTGCGTATTAAGAAAAATTATTTTTAAGGTCACTAATTTATCACTTATTTTAGACCAAAATAGGAAAATAAATAAATAATTTATATTTAATAAAATTGATTAATACCAATTACATAATTATCAACATTTTTCTTACGAAAACTATATTTATACTTTTCATTGTGCAATTTATATTTCAACTTTTTTTCACACAAATTAAAATTTAAAATCATGCCAAGTGCATTGTGAATTGTTGCTCAAAAATGTGAAAAAAATTACGCAGTGTTGCTTCAATTTATAGTCCAAGAGATATTAAACATTTTGTTCAGAAATAGGCTTGTACTTAGAATTATTAGAAATTAAATTTTTTCATTAACAGAAAATGGTCCACCACTCAGCATCCATCCAAAAAATAAATCATAATCATTTTTAAAGCTTGTATTAAATTTTTGCAATCAAGTGTCCAGGGTACTTCAAAATATATTGACCAGTACTTATTTTCGTTAAAATTGCAGACAAAAAAAATTAAAAACTGGGAAGTGTTTTTTTTTCGGGGTATCGTCTGAAAGTAAATTTAAGTTGGTGGGACGCGAGCGTCAATCGCCATCTTGAAAAACACGTTATGTGAAATATCTCGTGAACCATGCATCGTGCGAGAAAAACAGTAGGGATTATTTTTGTAGATGAAAACATTCTCTACAATGCATTGTTTTTTATTTATAGCGCTCCACACTTACGGTGTGAAAGTGCCACGTTTTTTAAATTAATAAATGTTTGATTTCGTTAACTTAAATTTACTTCTTTAAGGGGGGGGACACCCCTGAATATATTGCAACAATAAAATTTGATCTGTAGAAGATTGGATTAATTATGAACCTACTTTTTTACTCTGACTATACACTCAAATTCCATGTTATGCTGGCTGACCCATTTTTTTTTTTTTTTTTTTTTTTTTTTTTTTTTTTTTTTTTTTTTTTTTAATTAAATCTTGAAGGTTTTCCCCATTCTACATTTGTGCTTAAAAACGATTGATCTTATTTTTTTCACAATGTTATCTATAATAATAATAATTGTTATTGATCCTTTTTGACATTACCAGAATGTATGGGATACGTCAAACAATAGAGAGGATAAAGATAAAAAATTTAAATAAAAAAGTAAAATAGTACAACGCAAAAATGAAATAAATTACATTACATTAAAAATAATACATTGAAAATATATAAAAATCTTCATTGTCAATAAATGGATATCAGGTGTCCCATATTTTAAAATTCTAAACTGGTTTTTATTGCACATAATATTTTTAAAGAATTCACTAGCTCTCTACGAGTATGACGAAACGTTAAAATCATCGCCTGTACAAGGAAATAATAATTAAGATAAAATAAAAAAATACGAACGCGTATCTGCGACACTTTAAACAGATAAAATTAAACAATAAAACATCAGACCAGACATGTGTGATGTAATATTTAAAGTGTTGTTTAAATGACGTACTGATAATAACAAACCGACAATTATTATCTGTAGCTTGATATTAGCAGTAATATTTAAAATTTTATTAAATTTGACCTTAACCTAAAACCGTAAAAAATAAATAAATAATAACCAAACAAAACTTGAAAGTTCACCAGAATGAGTACAAGTTATCTTTACTGGTGGGAAATGTGAGGTAATAAATACCTGCAACTTACATTTTTTAATAAATTTTATTAAATATGATTAAGAATCTATAAATGTTTGTTATTATGGCAGTCGACGTGTTAAGATCTACTCATTATCGAAGGACCAAACAAGTTTCAAGCTGTTAACTTAATAGAAAAATTCATATTAAAGGGCTATTTTTTCAATTTTTTACAGTTTCTAAAAATGTTAAGCAAATTTTGTACATTTTCTATTTTTTTTTGGCAAACTTTGCATATTACTCTTTTTTTTTAGCAATTTTTGACATTTTTTAGCAGTTTGTTGCCATTTTTATGAATTCTAAATTTTTCCGCAATTTTTAACAGTTTCCAAAAATGTTTAGCAAAATTTTGACCATTTTCTATTTTTTTTTTAGCAAACTTTGCACATTATTTATTTATTTATTTTTTTAGCAATTTTGACATTTTTTACCAGTTTATAGCCATTTATATCAACTCTAATTTTTTCCGCAATTTTTAACAGTTTCCAAATATGTTTAGCAATTTTTAATCATTTTCTATTTTTTAGCAAACTTTGCACATTATTTATTTATTTATTTATTTATTTATTTATTTTTTTTAGAAATTTTTGACATTTTTAACAGTTTATAGCCATTTTTATCAACTTTAATTTTTTCCGCAATTTTTAACAGTTTCCAAACATGTTTAGCAATTTTTAATCATTTTCTATTTTTTTTAGCAAACTTTGCACATTATTTATTTATTTATTTTTTTTTTTTTAGAAATTTTTGACATTTTTAGCAGTTTATGGCCATTTTTATCAACTCTTAATTTTTTCCGCAATTTTTAACACTTTCCAAACATGTTTAGCAAATTTTGATCATTTTCTATTTTTTTTTTCGCAAACTTTGCACATTATTTATATATTTTTTTAGCACTTTATGACATTTTTTAACAGTTTATAGCCATTTTTATGAATTCTAATTTTTTCTGCAGTTTTAACAGATTCCAAAAATGTTTAGCAAATTTTGATCATTTTCTAATTTTTTTTAGCAAACTTACATTATTTATTTATTTTTTTTATTTATTTTTCTCAGCAATTTTTGACATTTTTTAGCAGTTTATAGCCATTTTTATAAATTTTAATTTTTTCCGCAATTTTTAACAGTTTCCAAACATGTTTAGCAATTTTTAATCATTTTCTATTTTTTTTAGCAAACTTTGCACATTATTTATTTATTTATTTTTTTTTTAGAAATTTTTGACATTTTTAGCAGTTTATGGCCATTTTTATCAACTCTTAATTTTTTCCGCAATTTTTAAGTTTCCAAACATGTTTAGCAAATTTTGATCATTTTCTATTTTTTTTTCGCAAACTTTGCACATTATTTATTTATTTTTTTAGCACTTTATGACATTTTTTAACAGTTTATAGCCATTTTTATGAATTCTAATTTTTTCTGCAATTTTTAACAGATTCCAAAAATGTTTAGCAAATTTTGATCATTTTCTATTTTTTTTTAGCAAATTTTGTACATTATTTATTTATTTTTTTAGAAATTTTTGACATGTTTTAACAGTTTATGAATTATATTGTGCCTCGATTTTTAACAGTTTCCAAAAATGTTTAGCAAATTATGATTATTTTCTATTTTTTTTAGCAAACTTTGTACATTATTTATTTTTTAGAAATTTTTTAACATTTTATAGACATTTTAATGAATTTTAATTTTTTCCGCAATTTTTAACAGTTTCCAAAAATGTTTAGCAATTTTCTATTTTTTTTTTAGCAAGCGTTGCAAATTATTTATTCATTTTTTTTTTTACAATTTTTGACATTTTTTAACAGTTTATAGCCATTTTTATGAATTCTAATTTTTTCCTCAATTTTTAACAGTTTCTTAAAATGTTTAGCAAATTTTGATCATTTCTATTTTTTTTAGCAAACTTTGTACATAATTCATTTTTTTAGAAATTTTTGACAGTTTTTACCAGTTTATTACCACAATTTTTAACAGTTTCCAAAAATGTTTAGCAAATTTTGAACATTTTCTATTTCTTTTTAGCAAGCTTTGCAAGTTATTTTTTTTTGCAATTTTTTACATTTTTTAACAGTTCATAGCCATTTTTATGAATTCTAATTTTTTCCTCAATTTTTAACATTTTCTTAAAATGTTTAGCGAATTTTGATCATTTCTATTTTTTTTAGCAAATTTTGTACATAATTCATTTTTTTAGAAATTTTTGACAGTTTTTACCAGTTTATTACCACAATTTTTAACAGTTTCCAAAAATGTTTAGCAAATTTTGAACATTTTCTATTTCTTTTTAGCAAGCTTTGCAAGTTATTTTTTTTTGCAATTTTTTACATTTTTTAACAGTTCATAGCCATTTTTATGAATTCTAATTTTTTCCTCAATTTTTAACATTTTCTTAAAATGTTTAGCAAATTTTGATCATTTCTATTTTTTTTTGCAAACTTTGTACATAATTCATTTTTTTAGAAATTTTTGACAGTGTTTACCAGTTTATTACCACAATTTTTAACAGTTTCCAAAAATGTTTAGCAAATTTTGAACATTTTCTATTTCTTTTTAGCAAACTTTGCACATTATTTATTTATTTATTTATTTTTTTAGCAATTTTGACATTTTTTAACAGTTTATAGCCATTTATATCAACTCTAATTTTTTCCGCAATTTTTAACAGTTTCCAAAAATGTTTAGCAAATTTTGAACATTTTCTATTTCTTTTTAGCAAGCTTTGCAAGTTATTTTTTTTTGCATTTTTTTACATTTTTTAACAGTTCATAGCCATTTTTATGAATTCTAATTTTTTCACCAAATTTATAACAGTTTCCAAAAATGTTTTACTAATTTTGATCATTTTCTAATTTTTTTAGCAAACTTTGTACATTATTTGTTTTTTTTTTTAGAAATTTTTTACATTTTTTAACAGTTTATAGCCATTTTTATGAATTCTAATTTTTTCCGCAATTTTTAACAGTTTAAAAAAATTTTTAGCAAATTTTGACCATTTTCTATTTTTTTTTAGCAAACTTTGCACATTATTTATTTATTTATTTATTTATTTTTTTAGCAATTTTGACATTTTTTAACAGTTTATAGCCATTTATATCAACTCTAATTTTTTCCGCAATTTTTAACAGTTTCCAAAAATGTTTAGCAAATTTTGAACATTTTCTATTTCTTTTTAGCAAGCTTTGCAAGTTATTTTTTTTTGCATTTTTTTACATTTTTTAACAGTTCATAGCCATTTTTATGAATTCTAATTTTTTCACCAAATTTATAACAGTTTCCAAAAATGTTTTACTAATTTTGATCATTTTCTAATTTTTTTAGCAAACTTTGTACATTATTTGTTTTTTTTTTTAGAAATTTTTTACATTTTTTAACAGTTTATAGCCATTTTTATGAATTCTAATTTTTTCCGCAATTTTTAACAGTTTAAAAAAATTTTTAGCAAATTTTGACCATTTTCTATTTTTTTTTAGCAAACTTTGCACATTATTTATTTATTTATTTATTTATTTTTTTAGCAATTTTGACATTTTTTAACAGTTTATAGCCATTTATATCAACTCTAATTTTTTCCGCAATTTTTAACAGTTTCCAAAAATGTTTAGCAAATTTTGAACATTTTCTATTTCTTTTTAGCAAGCTTTGCAAGTTATTTTTTTTTGCAATTTTTTACATTTTTTAACAGTTCATAGCCATTTTTATGAATTCTAATTTTTTCACCAAATTTATAACAGTTTCCAAAAATGTTTTACTAATTTTGATCATTTTCTAATTTTTTTAGCAAACTTTGTACATTATTTGTTTTTTTTTTAGAAATTTTTTACATTTTTTAACAGTTTATAGCCATTTTTATGAATTCTAATTTTTTCCGCAATTTTTAACAGTTTAAAAAAATTTTTAGCAAATTTTGACCATTTTCTATTTTTTTTAGCAAACTTTGCACATTATTTATTTATTTATTTATTTTTTTAGCAATTTTGACATTTTTTAACAGTTTATAGCCATTTATATCAACTCTAATTTTTTCCGCAATTTTTAACAGTTTCCAAATATGTTTAGCAAATTTTGATCATTTTCTATTTTTTTTTAGCAAACTTTGCACATTCTTTATTTTTTTTCTTTTTAGCAATTTTTGACATTTTTTAATATTTTATAATTAGCAATTTTTAACAGTTTATAGCTATTTTTATCAATTCTCATATTTTCCGCAATTTTTAATTGTTTCTAAAAATTTTTAGAAAATTTTGAACATTTTCAATTTTTTTTTAGCAAACTTTATATATTATTTTATTTAATAAAATTTTAAATTTGAACAAAAATTAGTCCTTTTTGCCTTTTGTAGAAATAAATAACGAAAATTTTTAATTTCCAGAATACAACTTATTTCCAAAATTACAAAAAATATTCAAGCAAGCACTAGGCATAAACAAATTAGTTGAAATTTTTTTGCAAGAGAAAACAAATCAAAATAACAAAAACAAACTTAAAAATTTGTTAAAAATTTTTTTTTAATTCACATTCTAATTTTGAAAATTACAAAAGATTAGTTAGATTACTTATCAGCAGTTTAGTTATATTCGTTACTAGGATACTCGTTTTAATAATTAAACATATATTACGTACTTATATTTTTCTCAATAAATAGATTTCAAGGTTCAATTTTATTATTTTATTAACAACCGAAATGTGGTTTTTACTTTATATATAAAATATTCTAAGAATTGAATTATAAAAAAATCGATATATAATGAATATTTAGTAGTTACCCAGTGACGTATGCTCCGGGGGGGGCCACCCCTACTACTTTTTTTAGTGTTTCAAAGTTTAAAACGATATTGCTAATATTTTTCAGTTCAAATATAAAATTACATGTTTTATACCTTTTTATTACTTGGAAAAAATTTTAGAAAATATTAAATATTTGGCATGGGCGCCCCCCACTTTTTATGTATGTAGTCAAGATACGCCACTGGAGTTACTTATACTTTTTGAATAGACTAGTATGATTATCAAAACTTTTAGTTTGTTAGTCCATAAAACGTTGTTACATAAAAGTTTTTTGTGCCGATACGACCCTGAAAGCCACTAAATTAAAATTACCACGAACTTGGCTAACGTATCTCCATTGTCGCTTCTCAAATCAAAAAATCGAAATAGAAATTACCTTTTAGATAACACAATTCTATTTTCGAAACTATTTTGTAACAAAATCAAACACACAAATAACTCGCACAAATATATTATAGCACAAAAACATGGAAATTTTATCGGTATCTAAACTTACTTTTTTTAATTCATTTCCTTCAATCTAATTTTGTATAAATTAATTCAATCCCCGCACTAGTTTTCACGTGCACTTACAGTAATTCCGAATGCGCCGTTATCGCTGGCATTTTCAAGAGGTATATGAGAAGAGTAGGAAATCATTATGCGTGGATGCCGAGTTGTGCCAAATTTCGTTGATATAGAGAAAAGCTTAGTTTTTATCATAGTAAATCACAAAAACTTGTGATACAAATGTACAAATCTACAAACTTTAAAAAAAATTATTTACCTGCATCAAAAATACCAAATGAAAAAAAATACCAAATGAAAAAAAATAAATGAGAAATATAAGAAACTTAGGTCTAGTTTTTTAGATATAACTCATAAAATTGTAAAAAGTGGCGCAAATAATAATTGATAAAGGCAATTAAGAAATTGAAATTATAAACATTTTATTTTATCAACTTAATAACTGTGAATACATATACTTTTTTCTTTATTTATTTATTTTTGTCTTTTTGTTAATATGAGGTCCGAGATGATATACCTGAAAATAAATAAAAGACACATCGTAATCAAATATAATTTAAACGTTCGTATATACCATTTTCTCCATTTAATTTTACTTTAACATCAATAAGAACATCATAAGTATTAATTATTTAAATACCAATTCAATTAAACAATATTAATCAATATACACTGAGAGGCAGAATCACGCAACAGTGTTTTACATTATTTCAATTCATCAATAATCATATTCATTCAGATCGTAATCAAATAATTTAAACGTGCTTAGATATAGTTTTCTCCTTTTAATTTTACTTTAATAAATCCATAAGAACATAATTATTAATTATTTAAATACCAATTCAATTAAACAATACTAATCAATATACACTGAGGGGCAGAATCACGCAACAGTGTTATGCATTATTTTAATTCAACACAATATTAATAAATATACACTGAGGGGCAGAATCACGCAACAGTGTCTCTAATCATTTAAATACCAAGAATATTAGGGTCAGAATCACACAAAGTGCTTCACAAATGGAACATCTACTGAGTACTAAGTGCAGAATCACGCAGTGTACTCCGTTCCAACAATATTTAAATAATAAATATTAATCTAACTACACTGAGGGGCAGAATCACGCAACAGTGCTTCAGTAAACAATTAAATATTAAATAATTCACATAACTGTATCAATAGCATAAGTGCGAGAATATCAACATCATTTTTATCAATATTTGTTGAAGTTAAGATCTCTCATTTCCTTAAAATCAGTAATAATAAAATCACCATAAATCAATAGTAATAAAATTGCCATAAATACATAATAATAATATTGCCCAGTGAAAACTCACGAAAATTCAATTCATGGACACACACAAAACGATACAAAACGGGCTATAGTATCTTTCGGAGAAATAATCCCCATCGAATTATGAACAACTAATTTTTTTCTGTGGTCTGTATGTCTGTTTGTCTGTCTGTCTGTATGTATGTAAAGCTTAAAAATGTCATAACTTTTTAATGTTTTAATGTATCGACTTGAAATTTTTGCCACTTTTTAAGACCCACGAGTACTACATTTTGATAGAAAATGAGTAAAATCGGAAAATGAATAAACGTCGCTTTTCGGGTTTTTCCCACTTTTTTTCTAGTTTCACAGGAAACACGCTGCAGGTCGTAATTTTTGGCCTATTGAAAATCGGAATAATCGGAAAATTTCTTCTGGGTTTTCCCGGATCGTTTTTCCAAAAATGTCATCTTTTTAAAACAACGGTTTATCTGAAACCGTAAAAGATATTCAAAAAAGAAAAATACGAAAATGTTGGACTTAAATAGCTCAAGTATTATTTGAAGTATTTTTCCGAAATTTGTTGGGAAAGTTAGGAAAAAAATAAAATAAAAAAAAAATTTCGGAAATGAGGGGGAATAGCCAAAAATGTCAAGAGTACTTTTTTGCTATACTTAAAAAGATCCTATGAAATAAAAAAAAATATGAAAAATGGGGAAAAAAATATTGGAAAATAGGAAAAAAAATAATGAAAAATAGGAAAACAAATTTTGGAAAATGGAAAAAAAAACAAATAATAAAAAATGGGAAATAAAATAATGAAAAAAGGTAAAAAAAAATAATAAAAAAATAAAGAAAAATAGTGAAAAAATATTGGAAAATAGGGGAAAAATAATGGAAAATAGGAAAAAAAATAATGAAAAATAGGGAAAAAATATTGGAAAATAGAAAGTAATAGTAAAAAATAGGGAAACAAATAATGAAAAATTCTAAAAAAATAATGAAAAATAGGGAATAGGGAAACGAATAATGTAAAATAGGGAAAAAAATGAAAGATAGGGAAAGAAATATTGAAAAATGGAAAAAAAAATTATGAAAAATGGGAAAAAAATAATGAAACATTGTAAAAAAAATAATGAAAAATAGGGGAAAAAATATTGCAGAATGGGAAAAATTTAATAAAAAATAGGGAATAAAATGAAAAATATTGAAAAAATAATGGAGAATATTGAAAAATTAATGAAAAATTGGGGAAAAAAATGATGGAAAAAAGGGAAATATGGAAACGAATAATGAAAAATAGGGAGAAAATTATGGAAAATGGGAAAAAAAAAATTGAAAAATAGGAAAACAAATAATGTAAAACAGAAAATAATGAAAAATCGGGAAAAAATATTGGAAAATAGGAAAAAAATAGGGAAAATACATAATTAAATTAAATTCCGAAAATCTCGGAAACGAGGGAAGAGGATTTTTTTTGCTGTACATGAAAAGATCCTATGAAAAGCATTTATCCATACTTTTCCAAAATTACCAGTTCAATTGTTGAATTATGCCAGGAAACCTTTTTAGTCTTTTTTAAATAGTTCGACAAGAAAAATATAAGCATAATCGACCGACGACATTTCAACATGTATGCAAAAAATATCAATGGGGAAAAAGGGTTAGAGAGGGTTTTTATCTATTCTTAAAATTTGAAGCGGTATTTTTTTAAATATTTAATCTTATCAATAACTGATTAGAATTACAGCCAAAAAAACCGTACTTGTCTGCTAAAAACGTGGCAACGTCGCGTTACGTTAAATATACGTTTTGGCTCATGCTAGAGCACGGGATTCCTCGTATTGATTTTTTCAAAGTCATGTGTATTTATATTATAAATTATAATTTTTAATTAAAAAAATTTAAAAAAATTAAAATTTGATTTTTGGAGTAGAAATACAAATTAATTTTAAGAATAATTAATTAATTAAAATATAAGATCATATCGAATATAATTTTTAAGATAACAGAGATAGGTAATATAGCAACAAAAAAACGGCAAATCCCTGGAGAAAATGAAATGTAGTCAGAACTAATCAAATATGGCGGAGACGCATTAACAACACAAAATCTACCATTCAGCTATAATAACTATTATATGGGAACAAGAGACAATGCCAGAGCCGTGGGAAAAAAATTTTAAGAAACGGCGACTAGTTTCGGCTTACGGCCATACAGCCATATCTTCTGGTCATAATACGATTAATTAAATTTAGAGATAGTGATGTAATGCTAAGTGGGGTTTTTGTACTAGGGGAAGTGGAGTAGTATCATATGGAAATTATAAAGGAGGTTGTGCAACTTGAAATTTAAAAATAAAAATAAATTTATGGGATTTTTAATAAAACCCAACAGGAAACAATGTATACTCTCAAATTTGTGGCCCTACTTAACCCCTCCCCACCCCCACTTTGCATTACATCACTACCTACATCTACAATGTATAATTGTTAAATTTAATTAACCGTATTATGGACTGAAGATGGCTTGTAAGCCGAAACTAGTCGCCGTTTCCTAATTTTTTTAAAATTATATTTATGGGATACATGACTTCGAGTTTTATTTCATTTATTGAAGACTGGACCACATTCTTTTTGAATCACAAATAAGCGCATTTAAATTTGACACTCTTACTAAAAGCGGCGAGAGTGAAAGAGACCACGTTACAGAAGAACAAAAAACAAGCGCAAAATCGGTTTTTAGTACTAAAAAACCTACAGGATGCCAAGGAAGAAAGATAAAGAGAAGATAGCAAATCAGAGGAAGAGATTGACCTAGAAGACGACACAGAAAGTCTCAAGAAAAAAGACTGCAAGCTGAGAAAGAATACAACGAAAACTACGAGATAATGAAGAAATCTGACGAGATAATAGAACACGGAAAAAGTGTAATAAACGGATACGACCCGATAATAGTTCAAAACGACCAACTAATGTAAAAAATGGTCCTGATACTTACGGAAAAGTTAAGGCAGGAAAATCAAGCCCTAAAGACAAACAATATTGAGGAAATATCTGTTAGTAGCCAAGAAGCGCCTAAAAGAAAAAGAGACAAAACCAAAATAAATATGATAGAAAAAGACAAAAAAGAAGAAACATGCATGGAAAACGAGATGGTAATTGGGGAAACAGTCAAACCGACTCCATGCACGAAGTAACTGCCAAACCGGCAGCCAAAATGCCTACCTGTACACCTCCCGAGGAATTTCAAGATAAAGGACCAAAGCCGCCACCGATAGTGTTGGAGTCACCGGATAATTGGGTCAAAATAAGACATGACAACAACGATCTTATATCGAAATTTACGACTCAGTACAGTAAAAGACAGCATCAGAAAACTAGCAAAGTCAACACCCGAAATTAAATGGTACTCCTATAGACTTCAAAAGGAGAAACCCACTAGGATAATAATCAAAGGCCTAATGGAGACATTCACGGAGGAAGAAGTAAAGAACGATCTTATGAAAATTGGCTTGGAACATCTTAAGGTAAGCCAACCCAAAAGCAGATACGGAAAACGTGAGATGTTACCACTATTTCTATTCAATCATATATCTGTTGGATATGAAGGTCACCATAGAAGATCAGCAATGCTATCGGTGTCAAGGCTTCCACCATGGCCAGTCAATATGCCATAGCACGACAAAATGCGTCATACGCAGCGGTAATCACCGAGCATATTAATACAAACGGACGAAGCAAGAAAAACCGACGTGTTCCAACTATCAAGGAGAGCATCCAGCTAACTACAGGAGATGTCCAAAGGTGTCGAGAGCACCTCAAAGGATACAACAAAGAGAACCATCAAGATTGACGACCCCTGGAATTAGCTACAGTAAGGCAACAAAAGGACCAAACGTACAAAACAACAACATCCAGACTATGATGCTGCAATTCCAGTAAATGCAGCAACAAACGCTCCAAAAATTGGAAGAGATAGCAAAAATGCAAGGAGGTAGCCAAAACTGACTTACAGACAAATATCACTGACAAGTATCAGACACGTGGACAACATACAGACACCGTTTATCAGAAATTCGAATTTTTCTGCAGAAGGAAGATAAAGGTCGTCACCGCGAGAGTTAACACTTGAATGACTCTGATTGGATCAATGGGCATGCCCCGTCCGGACCAATCTGAAAGCCGCCCCATATATAGATTGTCCAACAACTAAAACGACAAATACAAGAATCCCCATTTTTCTAATTTTCCCTTTGTTCTTTCGTTCCCCACTTCTCTAATTTTTAACCAAGCGGTCGGTTTAGTAGTTGGCCAAAGTTTACCGGAACTTGCCTTACAAACCAGTAGTGGTACAAACGCAAATTAGGGTGCTCCCGACTGAGGTCCTGGAGACAGGGGGTGGATGGAATGGTATTCCCTGTTTCGACTTTTATTGAAAAATAAAAGTAGAAGTTGGGAGTCTCGGGCCTGGCACAGCGACGACAAATTTTTGTGGTAGGTATGTACTGTGTCTTAATTTAATAAACATATATTTTATTTAAAAAATATCTAAAACGGTTAGTAAGGCATAATGGTAGATTTTAGAAATCGGACAAAATGATTTTAACAAAAATTATATCGGATATTTAAAAAAAATCAGCAACAGACAATCATAAAGGAAAAAAATGGGTGTGTTATTTTTAATTTACAAAATTTATTACAATCTAACAAAAAAATTATTCTCCGTGGATTTCTTCACGCAATTGTATTTTTGATATCATTAAAAAAAATCAGCAACAGACATACATAAAGGAAAAAAATGGGTCTGTTATTTTTAATTTACTAAATTTATTACAATCTAACAAAAAAATGATGCTCCGTGGATTCCTTCACGCAATTGTATTTTTGATGATATTAAAAAAAAATCAGCAACAGACATACATAAAGGAAAAAAATGGGTGTGTTAATTTTAACCTAACAAAAAAAAATTATTCTCCGTTGATTCCTTCACGCAATTGTATTTTTGATGACGTTTAAAAAAAAATCAGCAACAGACTTACATAAAGGAAAAAAATGGGTGTGTTAATTTTAATTTACAAAATTTATTACAATTTAACAAAAAAAAATGATTCTATGTGGATTCCTTCACGCAATTGTATTTTTGATGATATTTAAAAAAAATCAGCAACAAACATACATAAAGGAAAAAAATGGGTCTGTTATTTTTAATTTACAAAATTTATTACAATCTAACAAAAAAAATGATTCTATGTGGATTCCTTCACGCAATTGTATTTTTGATGATATTTAAAAAAAATCAGCAACAAACATACATAAAGGAAAAAAATGGGTCTGTTATTTTTAATTTACAAAATTTATTACAATCTAACAAAAAAAAATGATTCTATGTGGATTCCTTCACGCAATTGTATTTTTGATGACATTTTAAAAAAATCAGCAACAGACATACATGAAGGCAAAAAATGGTTGTGTTATTTTTAATTTACAAAATGTATTACAATCTAACAAAAAAAAATTATTCTCCGTTGATTCCTTCACGCAATTGTATTTTTGATGACGTTTTAAAAAAAAATCAGCAACAGACTTACATAAAGGAAAAAAATGGGTGTGTTAATTTTAATTTACAAAATTTATTACAATTTAACAAAAAAAATGATTCTATGTGGATTCCTTCACGCAATTGTATTTTTGATGATATTTAAAAAAAATCAGCAACAAACATACATAAAGGAAAAAAATGGGTCTGTTATTTTTAATTTACAAAATTTATTACAATCTAACAAAAAAAAAATATTCTCCGTTGATTCCTTCACGCAATTGTATTTTTGATGACATTTTAAAAAAATCAGCAACAGACATACATGAAGGCAAAAAATGGTTGTGTTATTTTTAATTTACAAAATGTATTACAATCTAACAAAAAAAAATTATTCTCCGTTGATTCCTTCACGCAATTGTATTTTTGATGACGTTTTAAAAAAAAATCAGCAACAGACTTACATAAAGGAAAAAAATGGGTGTGTTAATTTTAATTTACAAAATCTATTACAGTCTAACAAAAAAATGATGCTCCGTGGATTCCTTCACGTAATTATATTTTTGATGAAATTTTAAAAAAAATCAGCAACAGACATACATAAAGGAAAAAATTGTGTGTTAATTTTAATTTACAAAATTTATTACAATCTAACAAAAAAAATGATTCTATATGGATTCCTTCACGCAATTGTATTTTTGATGATATTTAAAAAAAATCAGCAACAAACATACATAAAGGAAAAAAATGGGTGTGTTAATTTTAATTTACAAAATTTATTACAATCTAACAAAAAAAAAATATTCTCCGTTGATTCCTTCACGCAATTGTATTTTTGATATCATTAAAAAAAAATCAGCAACAGACATACATAAAGGAAAAAAATGGGTGTGTTAATTTTAATTTAAAAAATTTATTACAATCTAACAAAAAAAATTATTCTCCGTTGATTCCTTCACGCAATTGTATTTTTGATGACGTTTAAAAAAAAATCAGCAACAGACTTACATAAAGGAAAAAAATTGGTGTGTTAATTTTAATTTACAAAATTTATTACTATCTAACAAAAAAAAATTATTCTCCGTTGATTCCTTCACGCAATTGTATTTTTGATGACGTTTAAAAAAAAATCAGCAACAGACATACATAAAAGAAAAAAAAGGGTGTGTTAATTTTAACCTAACAAAAAAAAATTATTCTCCGTTGATTCCTTCACGCAATTGTATTTTTGATGAAATTTTAAAAAAAATCAGCAACAGACATACATAAAGGAAAAAAATGGGTGTGTTAATTTTAATTTACAAAATCTATTACAGTCTAACAAAAAAATGATGCTCCGTGGATTCCTTCACGTAATTGTATTTTTGATGAAATTTTAAAAAAAATCAGCAACAGACATACATAAAGGAAAAAAATTGGTGAGCTAATTTTAATTTACAAAATTTATTACAATCTAACAAAAAAAATTATTCTCCGTTGATTCCTTCACGCAATTGTATTTTTGATATCATTAAAAAAAAATCAGCAACAGACATACATAAAGGAAAAAAATGGGTGTGTTAATTTTAATTTACAAAATCTATTACAGTCTAACAAAAAAATGATGCTCCGTGGATTCCTTCACGTAATTGTATTTTTGATGAAATTTTAAAAAAAATCAGCAACAGACATACATAAAGGAAAAAATTGTGTGTTAATTTTAATTTACAAAATTTATTACAATATAACAAAAAAAAAAATATTCTCTGTTGATTCCTTCACGCAATTGTATTTTGATGACGTTTTAAAAAAATCAGCAACAGACATACATAAAGGAAAAAAAATGGGTACTTTTTTTTAATTTACAAAATTTATTACAAAATATAAAATATTTTACTTGTGTTTATTTAAAACGTCACATTTTTTTTAATTTTGTTTTTTTTTTCCTTTTGAATATTAGTATATTAGTATATAATTTGATAATTTTATTTATATATATACAATAAAGACGATGTTAAAGATTAATTTAATTGAACTACTACTGGTCCTATCTCAGAAGTTAGCAAAGCTATTTGCGTAGAAAAAAAAATAAAAATGTGTAGTACTTTAAAATAATGAAGATAATAATTAGGAGTCCTTTTATATATAACACATTTTAAAAATGTATAATGATGCACATAAAAACCGTTAGGCATAAATAATGACCTATAACTTTTCTAATCAATCAAACAGGTGATATGTTACACTAAATAAAGCGTTTAATGATATTTTATACTACACTATAGTGTGCTCATATAAAGTACGCTAAATCATGTAGATATCTTTTCGTCCTTGATGAAATAAATTAATACGAAGGTATTATAAGCTCATTTTGTAGCTCTTCTATATAAATTTTCTCAAAAAAAACTAGACACCAGCTAGAAATAAAAATGACGGACAGTGATTAGTGACAGAATAATGGAAACCCCTACCACTTATTTTTAAATATTATTGCTACCATATACAACTTTTTTTTTGTTAATTTTACCCAGGGGCGTGTACCTGTGTGCAAAATATAATATTACGCCACTTACCCCTTAAAAATTTATTCAAGGGTAGGTACACATAAAATACGTGCTAATACCTATATTTCATTTTGGTACTGATACATCATATAAGGGGGTACACACACAAAATTGAAATAATCGCTATTATTTATCTAATTTTGAAATTAAATGTGTTACATACATGTTAATTTATATAACATATAATTTATAATCTGTATGTAAAATAATAAATGTCCAAAAGCTAAAATAAAAAAATCTTGACAAGTCTTAGACATAAGTATTAATGAAGAACGTAAAAAAAGCAAAGCAATAACACAATAAAAAATGTTACATAACAGAAAAAATCGGCTGTGTCACCCCAGAACTTTCCCCACTCGGCTGTGGTGAATATGATTATTTTAATTAGCAAATACAAAATTCCTGAATGGGAAAATGATATAAAAATGAAGTAAATTGCTGGAAAATAAAAATAGGTAAACGCAGTGTGAAAATACTCAAAAATTAATTAAAATAAGAAACGACAAAATTTACTAAAAATGGGAACAAATTAATATAAATAGCAACAAGTTAAGGAATTATTTCAAAAAAAGGCAAAAAAATTGTTAAAAATGAAAAAGAGTGAAAATAGAGAACAATCAAAAATAGCATAAAAATCTTAATACAATTTGTAAAAATTGGCATGGGGGCAAAAAATGCAAAAAAAAGCAAAAAAGGTAACAAAAGGAAAAAAGGAAAAATAAAGAAGGAAAAAAGGATTAATAAAAGAAAAAATGGACAAAAAAAGGAAAAAATGGTAAAACAATCAAAAAAAAAGACAAGTAAAGGGAAAAAAGCAAAAAACGCCAAAAAAGTATAAAAAAGACAAAATAGAGGCAAACAAAGGCAAGAAAAGGAAAAAAAAGTTAAAAACGGCAAAAAAAGTAAAAAAAAAATTGAAAGTTTAAAAAAGGCCAAAATAGAGGTAAAAAATGGCAAAAAAATTCAAAAAATACCAAAAAAGTAATAAAAAAAATTTAAAAACTTTTAAAAATGTAAAACAGACAAAATGGAGGCAAATTAAAGGCAAAAAAAGGCAAAAAAAAGGCAAAAAGGTTCAAGAAAGACTAAAAAAGTTAAAAAAAAATTTAACAGTTTTCAAAAAAGTCAAAACAAAGGCAAAAAAGTTCAAAAAAGGCTAAAAATGTTAATTCTTTTTTAAAACAAAAAATGGGTAAAAAAGTGTTAAAAAGGCCAAAAAGGGTATAAAAAGCAAAAATAAAGGCAAAATCGAGGCAAATAAATGCAAAAATGGCCAAAAAAGCCAAAAAAATAAAAAGGATAAAAATGCAAAAAAATAAAAAGGTAAAAAAAGCAAAAAAAAAAAACAAAATGGTAAAAGAAGGCACAACAAAGGCAAAAAGAAATAGCCTTATTAAAGCCAAAAAATGGGCAATAAAGGAAAAAGAATAAAAAAATAAAAAAAGACCGAAAAAAGGAAAAAAGAGACAAAATAAATAAGCCGAAATAATGCCAAAAAAGTAAAAAAAAAACGGTTGTGTCGGCCAAAAGTTTCCTGACGAGTATTCACGAATACTTTTTCAGATATTTAATTTCAAAGTTTCACATTTTGACATTTTTTTATTTTTGACAGGTGATAATTGGGGAAATAATTTTGACTGTTCTGAATAGAGTTTTTCAAGGTCTTTCAAATGACATATGATCTGTCATTTGATAGTGACACTTCTGTTTGATAGATGTCGTACAAAAACTAATTGGTTCTTCCGACGGGTAACCCAAACCCCTATACCAAATTTCAGCTCAATCGGCTTAAACGTGTGGCCTCTATCGTGGAAGAATACACACACACATACACACACAGACAGACAGACAGACTTCCATCTGGAAATAGTCTTAATCGTCTCAGATGACCTTAAAATGGATATTTCCGTTTTTACCTCGAAAATTTTTTTTAGCTCGTTTACAATACTTTCTCTTCTATGAGGTGGGTTGGGAAAGTAAAAAGAATAAAATAACTTATTGGAAGCACTCTTTTCTTGCCTTTTTTTTTTTTGGACAAGGCAAAATCTTTAATCAACTCGTCTGAAGGAATACAATCACTTTCTATGGACATAATTGCCAAATTACCGAGTCTCTTTTGTGCCATAGTTGATCGTAAAAAAGTTTTTATTAATTTAAATTTTGAAAAAGACCTTTCTACAGATGCTACGGATACTGGTAGCGTTAAAAAAAATCGATTATAGCAAAAGAGTACCGAAAGGAAATCATATATTAAACATGAATTGGAGACGCCGCGCGTTATTAGAAACAAGAGATCGTTTAGCCGAATTGCCACCCTTGGATTTTGCCGCCCGTGGCTTTTGCCCACATTCGCCACACAGTTGCCGCTCCCCTGATTTTATCATTTTGTTAAAAATGCTTAGCTTGGTCAAAAATGTTAGATTCGTCAATATTTAGTACTACACGCTTAATATTATTTTTAACTAATTTTTATCAAATGTGGATGTAAATCAAGAGGGGGTTGGTTAACTATAACAAGGCACACTTGACAAGTTTAAATTAAAAAACAACATTAAACTCCAAATTAAATTATGGTACAATTAAGGGGGGACAGTACATAGTAATTATAGGAAAATTTAAAACAAATGATTATTAAATGATGAGTAACAAAAGTTACGTGTTGGTGCGTACACACTTAGTGATGAAAGAAAAGCCAAATTGTGTATATCAAGTGTGCAAAAACTAGTTTTTGCACACTTGATATACACAATTTGGCTTTTCTTTCAAATGATTATTAACTTTATAGGGATGGAAAGTCGGGATATAAAATTATATAATAATAACTTTATACTTTCAGAAAATATTGCCTGTTACCCAATAAATTTTTAGTAGTTGCATAATAAATAATTTAGTAATATTTTGGTATATTTTATATTAAGTTAATAATAAATTCATTTCCCTTCATGTCGCTCCTCCCTGGTCTTATATTGTTTACGACTTATCGAAGCAACAAAACAAAAAAAGGTACACAAAATTTTTTGTATCTGAAAAGATCGCGCTAAGCAGAGTCGGAATCATATCTAAGGTGATTTTTACAAATTAAAATATATTTCATATTAAAATAAATAAATTTAAGTAATATTTGCTCTATTTGCCCCTATTGCGGTCTCAAGCTAATTTATAAACCAACAATTATACCTTTAAGCTCAGTTCAAGTTTTCAATTTTAAGCTACTAATATATGTATTTGTAATGACATTTTTTTAAAAATTCTTGAAAATATTACGAAGTTTAATTTATTTTAATGACGTGCCATCAAAAATACAAAATTATGTACGATGTATGTTTAAGAATCAATAATAATTATCAATAAATATTGTTTTTGGTTCGGCTAGATGGAAGAATTTAAATTAGATATGGGTCAAAATAGGAAAAATCCATATGACAATGCCAACATATTTTCAAGAATTTTTTTTTGGTAAGATAATTTTTAGATTTTTTTAATTAATCATTACCAATCAAAGTGCGTGTCATTTGTTTTCGGGAAATTAACATTATATGATTTTTTGTAATATTGAAATATCTAATATTAATACTACACTAATTGAAAACAAATTATTGATTTAATTTGAATCAATATTATAATTAGTCCAAATATTTTTAAAAAAGGCAGTAAAATTCTTAAACAATTCATTTAAAATAATAAAAAAATCATTAAGATGGAAATCTTACGAAAATAAAATTTTACTTAAATTTAGTTTTATTTAAGCAGAATAGATATTTTCGTAATTTATCAAAACCCTAAAAAATCAAATCGTATTATATCAAACATTAAAACACCAGATATTTATTTTCTCAAATAACTAAAATACCAGAACGTTAAAAATTCAAATTATTAATTTAACAAAACGTGAAATATAATAACACTAATATAACAAAAAATTAGATAGCAATAATAATAATAATAATAATAATAATAAATTAAGAACACATACACCTAATAATTTTCAAAAAAATTGTGGACTTGAAAAATTTCGGTGGTAGATTATAAATCAAAATTTATAGAAAAATTTTACATCAATTTTTTTAAAGCTTATATTTAAAAACTATTTTTTTTTTAATCATTTTCCTGAATTTTCATTTCCGAAAAATAAATTCCAAAATCTACATACGACCATTGTGTGTCTATTTCACTTAGATTTTCATCACATATTTTTTCTTCCCAAAAAATATCGCATTTGAAAGTGTACCAATGACGTCACACCCCCTTCCATAATTCACGTTCAGAAACACGCATAACTGTTATTCCCCAAAAAGTAGCTCAATGCTTGATTTACACCTTTGATATATAATTAAACTGTGTCATTTGATCAACTCATTCAAAAAAATTTACAATTTAGCTCCTGTTTTCTGAACGAGCCTTCTTTTTGATGAAGAGCAATCATTGGCAATACTGCAAATTATATAGACAGTGACAGTTACAACAAAGACGCATTTAGACCATATATGTAATACTCCTATATCGCCAACGTCCTATCTTTGCCTATAGAAACAAAGCGTTCCGACAGAAGGAGATGCAAGATCGGAATTGGGTGCCAACGCGCATGCCCATATACATAAATTGCATTAGCGTCGTGTTCCGTGGTGAAAAAAGAACGTAGAGAAAAGGAAAGTTAAGCAAACGTAGACGATTTTACAGCTGTGACGCCTATGACTATCCGAGGCTGCGTGAGAGAGAAACGATCGTCTACACTCTACTATCGGCGACACACTTCTCTCTCAAGCTTACGATATAGGAGTCTTACATATATGATTTAGACGTATCTAGTAACTGGTGCCAGTCTCATTGGCGTGCCAATTCTTGGCTAGATTCAGGTCGTTTACACGTATCCAGTATCTGGCGCCAATCTCACTGGCCAGCCAATTGTTGGCTGGCAAAACCCTGGACCCAGATCATTTACATGAGTCCAGTCAATCATGAATTTTCATTGCCGTATCACTTAAAAAATGAATTCGAGAAAAATTCTAATGGTAAAAAAGAAAATTGTTCCCTCCAAGCATCAAATCTGATCGATTTTATCGGTTTCTAAATAGTATGTACTTCTAATACTTTTAATTTTGTTTTTTATTTCTTGAATTATAAGGCCTTCAATACCCATCTCTTTCTGAATTTGTTGTAGAGCCGATGTACCTAAGCGTTTCTTCGTTTTTATATGCCTCACATCGGATATTCCATAAGCATTCCTGCTTTCTGTATAGTTCAACAAACTTAAAAGTTTCCATTTCACTGAATTTGGGCGCCATTTGAATGAAAAAACAAAAATAAACAATACCCTAATGTAGGTTATGACAGCGACTGACGCCAAGATGTTCAATCCCCAAAAACCTTAAATATTATTAAAAATCTTTAAAAACCCTTTAAATTTCTTAAAAAAAAATAAAAATCTTAAGAAAATCTTAAAAATTATAAAAATACTTTAAAATCCTTAAAAAATCCTTAAAAAATCCTTAAAAAATCCTTAAAAAATCCTTAAAAAAATCCTTAGAAATTCTTAAAAAAATAACTAAAAATCGCTAAAACCCCTTAACAATACTTAAAAAGACTTAAAATTACTTGAAAATCTTGAGCAATTCTTAAAGATCCTTAAAAAACATTGCAATCCCTAAAAACAGTTTACATTTCTTAAAAATCTCTAAAAAACCTTAAAAATCCTTGAAAGTCGTCAAAAATCCTTAAGAATTCTTAAAAATCCCAAAAATCCTCAAAAATCATTAAAAATCCTTTAAAATCCTTAAAATCTCTAAAAATCCATAAAAATCATTAAAAATCCCTTAAAATTCTTTAGAAACTATAAAAATCTTAAGGAAAACTTAAAAATTCTTAAAAATCATTAAAAATCCGTAAAAATCCATCCTTAACAATTCTTAAAAAATCCTTAATCCTAAAAATCCTTAAAAATCCCTAAAAATCGCCAAAACCCCTTAAAAATACTTAAAAAACTTAAAATTACTTCAAAATTTTTAGCAATTCTTAAAGATATTTAAAAAACATTAAAATCCCTAAATATCCTTAAAAATCCTTAAAAGTCTTCAAAAATCCTTAAAAGTCCTTAAGAATCTCAAATATCCTTAAAAATCATTAAAAATCCTTTGAAATCCTTAAAATCCCTAAAAATCCTTAAACATCTTAAAAATCCACTTAAAATTCTTTAAAAAAATTAAAAATCCGTAAAAATCTTTAGAAAATATTAAAAATTCTTATAAATACTTTAAAATACTTAAAAATCTTTGAAAATCCGTAGAAATCCATCCTTAAAAGAATTCTTAAAAAATCCTTAAAAATTTTGAAAAAAACCTTAAAAATACTTAAAGACTTAAAACTACTTCAAAAATTTAAGCAATTCTTAAAGATCCTTAAAAAACATTAAAATCCCTAAAAATAGTTTACATTTCTTAAAAATCCCTAAAAATCCTTAAATGTCCTTGAAAATACTTAAAAATCCCAAAAGTCGTTAAAAATCCTTTAAAATCCTTAAAATCCCTAAAAATCCTTGAAAATCCTTAAAAATCTTTAAAAAAAAATTAAAAACCAGTAAAAATCTTAAGAAAATCTTAATAATACTTTAAAATCCTTTAAAAATCCTTATAAAATCCTTAAACAATCCTTTAAAAAATCCTTAAATATCCCTAAAAATCCGTAAAAATCCATTCTTTAAAAATACTTGAAAATCCTTAAAAATCCTTAAAAATCCGTAAAAATCCCCAAAAACCGTTAAAAATAATTAAAAAGACTTTAAATTATTTAAAAATCAAGCAATTCTTAAAGATCATAATATAATGCTTGAAAAACATTAATATCTCTAAAAATTCTCAAAATTCCTTGGAAATCTTTAAAAAACCTTAAAAATCCCAAAAATCCTTAAAAATTCTTAAAAATCCTTTAAAATCCCTAAAAATCGTAGATCCTTAGCATGCGACGGGTTTACTGACCATTAAAATATCCATTCCAATAAAATTAGTCTGATAAATTATTGTATAACAAATTCAATAAATATTGTTATATTTTTGTTAAAACCATAAAACTTTGTTCTATTAATCTAAATAAAAAAAATTATTATAACAATGGATAAATATTAAAAAAAACTGTTTTAGCTGGCTTCTACCTCTTTTTGTCAAGGGCTACAAAAGAGCGCTGGGTGAAGATGATATTTACGAGCACAGACACAATCATGATTCTAAAAAACTTGGAGATAAACTTGAAAAAAATTGGATAAAAGAGCTAGCAAGAAATAAATATCCATCTTTAACAAAAGCTTTGGCTGCAACGTTTTTATTGGAATTAATAATAATCAATATTTTTATACTCTTACAAGAAGTTTTAAGGTACATATGAGCGTTTTAATTTTCATGAATATTTAGAAAAAGTGACGTAATCTTAAAAAGGTTTATTTTTTTTAAAGATTAAATATTTCGGAAATTTGTTACTAGGTCTCTGATTAACATTCCTTTGGTATCTTAAATATTTATTGCGTATTCTTTTTTTGGAATTTTTAAAAACGTTTAAAAGCAACCTCTGTCACAAGGTAAACGTTGAGGGAGAGGATGAGTAGAACCTAGCCAAAATTTTATGATAATCGGTGTCTTCTGTACTAGAAAAGGTTAAAATATTTTGGGGGTTTCGAAAAAGGTCTACATACTATCAGATATCCTTTTTTTTACTTCATGGAAGTCGCGCCATTTACTAATAGTCCTCCAATGATAAACTAATAATAAGATTGACTGACTATCTTTAGACAATGACACACGTTACTTTACTAACCGCTAGATGGTGCTAGAATAATTATTATTTTGTTTACTTTATAGAGTTTCCCAACCATTACTTTTAACAAAACTAGTTCTAATTTTTGACGAAGATAGAGTAGAGGAAGATCGTAATAAAATTAATTTATTCGCTGGATTAATCATTTTAGATGTTTTGTTATCAACCATTTTGAAACATAACTATTACCTGGCTATAATGCAAGTCGCGATAAAATTTAGAATAGCAGCTTGTTCTTTAATCTACAGGTAAGTATCAAACATATATGCTCAAAAAAAACTAATGTATGTTTATATCTAGGAAATCTTTAAAACTAAGTAAATCATCTTTAGCAGAAACCACCATTGGACAAATGGTTAATCTACTTACAAATGACGTAACCAGATTTGATATGGGTATCTACTACCTGCATAATTTATATATAGCTCCAGTGGAACTCTTCATTGTTATGTATTTATTGTACGCTAATTTAGGTTGGAGGGCGTTGTCTGGATCTATGCTAATGTTTATTTTTATACCTTTTCAATGTAAGTAATTTTATATATTGTATAATTTTTATTTGTGTAATTTGAATTTTAGCTTGGTTGGGTAAAAAAACATCAGAATTTAGGCTAAGTACAGCTACAAAGACAGATGAACGAGTACGTCTTATAAATGAAATAATATCAAGCATACAGGTCATCAAAATGTATACTTGGGAAACACCATTTACAAAATTAATCAATATAGAAAGAAGGTATTTTTTTCATCTTAAAATATTTTACTATTATTTACCAAAGTTATGAAAAAATAGATTGTACAATAACCAAGAAAGTAGAATAAATTAAAAAAACAAAGATGTGCCCAATTAAAATATATCTAAAATGATTTTTAGAAACATCGTATTTTTACTAATACATTAAAAATTTTCCCTGATGGGCCAGTTACTAAATTGTTACTGCGAGTAAGAGATTAAATTTCATCTTTATTTAAGAACAGTATACGAAGTTATATCAGCCCCTGAATATATCATGAATTCTGAAAGATTAAGGTTTACGGTTCTAGCTCGGCCGTCACATTATCACGATTTCGGTCCACTTGAAAAAATGAAAAGGTGAATATCTCGGTCTCTAGATGTCGCATTTTGACGTGTGAAGTGTCAATCGATTCGGAATGACATAAGGATATAGGGGAATGTCTAAAAGTTAAGCCACGCTATTGCCAATAGGGAATTAGTGAGTGTATTGACCGTTAGTTGTCGAATTTTGTAATGACATAAGGATATATGGGGAATGTTTAAAAGTTGAGTCAGGGTATTGCCAATAGTGCAGTAGTGAATACATCGGCCGTTAGATGTCGGATTTTGATGTGTGAGTTTGTCAAACGATTAGTTGAGGCGTAAGAATATAGGGGGCGGATTGAAAAGTTGAGTTACGCTATTGCCAAAAGGACATTAATGTATCTTTGTTATTACTAGTTGGATTTGAACGTGAAAAATGATTTAGTATTTGAAATGTGACGGAGAATAAATCCATGAAGAAAAATCATGCGCAGATCCAAAGGCAACAAGACCTTAGGATATTTCTCTGTTATTAATGAGCCAATTTTTATGGGATAAAAACCCGGTTGAATTTCAATTGCTGTTTATTAATTAATAGATTTGATAGAATTTGTCAGTTAGATGATGTCATCGGTAAAGTACACAAATACATTTGGTGAGAAAGTTCAAAAATTATATCAAAACATATTACTTTATGAAGATACAAATGAAATCATTAAGCAATTTAATCGTTTGTTTATAAGTTCGGCGTGGGATAAAGTATTTGAAAATCGACAATTACCTTAAGCTCAATATCCACTAAGACGAATTCAACCTACAAAATGGCCATACTGAAAATGAATTTCATAATTTTGATGGCAGTTTTAAACAATATGCTTTACACTAACGTTCCCATTGGACATATGGCTTTATGTTTTAACCATGGATTTGAGTGTCAGCGCTCAGAATGGCAGATGATGTTTTCAAATAAAGTTGTCAGTGAAAATCGGCAATTACCTCAAGCTCAATATACACTAAGACGAATTCAACCTACAAAATGGCCATATTGAAAATGAATTTTATAATTTTGACGGCAGTGTTAAACAATATGCTTTACACTAACTTTCCTATTAGAGTTGAACATATGGCTGTATGTTTTAACGATGGATTTGAGTGTCAGCGCTCAGAATGGCAGATGATGTCTTCAAATAAAGTTAATGATTTAAAGTTCTCAGTGATTTCAATTAATATACCAACTAATCGTATTGGCGAAGCAGTATTTGTTCCACTGTCATTATGGAATAATAATAAAATCATTCAAAATGAACTGTTCAAAATATTCTCAATGTTGTGTGCAATAACACTTTCTGTTCTGTTGCTAAAGATTGTAATAAAAAATGTACGAAATCGATATTTTTTATAAAATAAATGAAACTAAAACTACACGAGATGTTTCAATAAAACTCATGTGTAAATAAGCAATTTTTATTAAAAATAAAAAGACAATATATTTCAATTACTATCTAGGTAATATAGTATAAATACATCCAATTGTGTAAATTCATTAATGCCCTATAGGCAATACCGTGGCTCAACTTTTTGGCATTCCCCGTATATCCTTATGACATCTAGCGACCGAGATATTTACTTTTTCATTTTTTCGAGTGGACTCAAATCGGGATAATGTGGCGGCAGAGCTAGAACCGGCTTAGTATCACTACTTTCATTCTTTAACAGAAAATTCCCACACCCTATTAGAACAAATTTCTTAATTATCCTATTTTGGATCGCCATATTACTGTTTATTTTCTCTCCACTTTCCAAATCTTGTCGTCGCTAAGAAGTGATTTCGCCTTAAGTAAAATTAGACGCTGCTCTAATGGTACATTTTCCCGTTTCGCCTGATGATGATCTTCTGTTAATGGCTCTGACTTACTGATCAATAATTGGCCAGCACATCCGTTTCGCCTGACGTAAAAATTTGATACGCTTTCGTAGCGTTTCGTCAGACTACATGTTGGACGAGATATAAAAAAAAAAAAAAAAAAAAAAAAAAAAAAAAAAAAAAAAAAAAAAAAAAAAAAAAAAAAAAAGTATTTGATTTTAGTGGGCCGCCTACTTACGTTTTAAATTAATGCTCAGTAGCGGCGTAACAACTGCAACTAATTAATTTAGGGCATTACTCAAGCGACGAGAGTGACTTCGAGGGTTCTTCTGAGGATGAATATTAAATTTTTTGTATAAAATCGATTTTTTTTTTCTTCATTATATTTTAATTTTATTAACTTTTTCATATTTTTTTCTACTTTATTATACTAATTCGTTTAACCCCTTTAACTGTGGGCAAAATTTTGCAGCACTGAACGCTCTATAGATAAAAATATTGAAAAATACACTTTTATTGTATTTTCGCATTAGTTAAATTTTGATTTAATTTAAAGAAAACATCAATAAACTTGATTATAATTTTTCATAATTTAAAAACAAAACTGAGTTTTAAGAAATTCAAAAATTTCGAAAATATATCAAAAAATTCTAAAATTTTCATAAAAAAAAACAAATATCAATGTGTACAAATTAAAAAATTTCGGTAATTTCAAAAGTATACTTCGAAAATTTCAAAAACAATTTCGAAACATTTAAATTGTTTCATTTTTTTTTCGAAAATTTTAAAAAGTAAAAAGGTCAAAATATTCAAAAGTTTCTAAAATATATCAAAAATTTCAAAAAACATAAAATTATTCATCCAATTAAAAATATTTCAAAAATTTCAAGAATTTTGAACATTTCAAAAATGTCAAGCTTCAAAAAACACTAAAAAAAGACTCGAAAATTGTTAAATTTTTCAAAAATTTCTCAGATATGTAAAAAATTGTATAAATTTGCATTTTTTTACATTGATATTTATTTATATAATCAACACAAAAATTGAATGAAAATTGGAGAAAGTTATTTTTCAACTGAACTAATTATTTATCTAGCTATAAAATTTGATTTAGATACTTTTCAAATTGTAAAAAAAATCATTAAACGGTGTACTGTATTTTTTATTTAAAATAAAAAAAATATGTGTAAGGACGAATGACCTATTTAAAATAGTTTTAGAATTGTTGGTAATACCGAATAAAAATAAACAAATAAATGATTCAGGTTGGTCAAAAGAGAAGATTCAGTTTTGCCAACATAAAAAAATAACGCATAAGGAAAAAAAACTCACTTTTTTGGAAATCTGTTTACATTACCAAAAAAAAGTGATTTTTAATTGAATAAATTTATAACTTATAAATACCTTATTACCATCTCATTTTAATTTTTAATATCAAATTTTTCTTGTTCAATTTAATTAAAGTTTAGTTAGTAATTAAAAATATTTAAAAAATTTCAAGAATTTTGAACATTTCAAAAATGTCAAGTTACAAGAAACATTAAAAAAATAATCGAAAATTGTAAAATTTGTAAAAAATTTGTCAAATATGTAAAAATTTGTATAAAATTGTAGGGAAATAACAAAATATATTAAATTGTTTATTTTTAATCGTTTTTATGTAGTAATACTCTACGCCACTGTATTACCAGTTTGTCTGACAAATCGTTCTCTTGTAGGGAGAAGAAAGTACCCTTATAAATGCGCGAAATTATTTCATATTTTCTTAGAAATAAGAGGTATTTAAACAGAAATTGATATTCTTATTTAATTTTTCGTAACTATTCCATTTTAGTTTTAATAAAAGGAATTTAATAATATTTATAAAAATTAGTTTACTCTTAGATACACTTTTTTATAATAAGCTTCAAAAAAATTAAAAAATTAAAATAAACTCGAAGACTCCAAGTGGTTGTATTTTTGAATATAAATGAAAACAAATTTTTTACATACTATTCAATTTTTGAATTTGCATCCTAATAAATCAAATTTTGCATGTATTTTGAAAATGACCCGTGTGAAAAAAAAGGTACACACCATCCAACTTATGGTCAGGCGAAATGCTACAATAATTTAAGCCGTCAGTAGGGCCACCCGAGAACGATGAAACCGAGACGAGAGCGAGACGAGACCTTTTTGAAAATTATTTAGGTGATACCGAGACCACATACGGCGAGACCCGAGATTCCCGTTTCTGGTCTCGTTCATATTTCTTGAGAAGAATAAACTAGCAAGCAGTATAAATATTTAATTTTTATAATAAAAAAAGAGTTGCATAGGTAACGAGAAATTTACAGAATCTAAAATCTGGTAACCATCTATGAAATAATTTTTTACTTCAGTTATAGCAAAATTGAAGTGGCGTTTCGAATTTTTTAGGACAATATGTATAATTATAATTTGTATAGATAATGATTTAGTAACTTCGAAATAAAAAACAAAAATAAATAAATAATCACGCTTTACAATAGAATTAATAATTACCTCGTTTTGTACTATTTTAGAAATAAGTTCTAGCAATAACGAGATTTGACGAGACGAGACGAGACCGAGACTGAAACGAAACTTATTTTTTCTCGACTAACGAGACCGAGACGAGATTTTTGAAATTCTCGCCTTATCTCGTCTCGTGTGAAGTCCTTGCGTCAAGCGAATCGAGAAATTTTAATTGGTCCGGCGAAAGGAGATCAGGCGAATCGGGCATAAATCACCCTAATTGGCAGTCAAATATATCACTTTATTTTACTACGTCGGAAGTCACCTAATCATAAATTAAAATAATTAATTACAGCCCAATCAGCATTTGACATGTAAATCACCTAAATAATTATAAGAATGCCGAATAAACAATGGAATTTAAAATATAATTGTTTAATTATGTTTATAATAACAAAATATATTTTATTTCATAAATTACAACAGTATTTTCTATTGGTAAATTTTGTTTATATTTTATTTTATTTTAGTGAAGAGATGCAATACATCAAAAAAACCTCAGTAATCCGCTCTTTGGTATCTGCTTCTAACATAGCGCTGAATAAATGTGCTATAGCTGTTTGCATCTTAGTCTTCGTTGTTACTGGTAACACTCTTACAGCCTCTTACGCGTATGCCGTTACTTCTTACTTCAGACTGTTACATACACTCACATATTATTTTCCTTTTGCTGTAAATTATTTCTCTGAAATGGCTGTTTCTGTTAAAAGAATCGAAGCTTTTTTAATGTATGACGAAGTTAAAGTAGAGCAAAAATGTTTGAATCAAAAAGAGAGTTATATTGTAAAATGTGAGTTTAATATTGAAGATGATATTGGAATTCATATAAAAAATGCTTCCTGTAAGTGGTTAAAATCTTCTCCAACAAACACTTTACAAAATATTAATATAGATGTTACTACTAATAATATAGCAGCAATAATAGGACCGGTTGGTAGTGGAAAAACAACTCTATTTCATCTAATATTAAAGGAGTTGGAACCCCAATCTGGTTTCATAAAAGTTAAAGGAGTTATTTCTTATGCTTCTCAAGAACCTTGGGTTTTTGCAGCGAGTTTAAGAGAGAATATACTTTTTGGACAAAAATTTGATCAAAATAAATATGAGGAAGTATTAAAAATTTGTGCTCTCCATAAAGATATCGCATTGTTTTCTCATGGAGATAGAACCTTATTAGGAGAAAGAGGTATTAAGTTGAGTGGTGGACAAAAAGCTAGAGTTAATCTTGCTAGAGCTATTTACAAAGATGCAGATATATATTTATTGGATGATCCATTATCTGCAGTAGATACACATGTTGGTAAACAACTTTTCGAAGATTGCATCTGTTCGTATTTGAGAAAAAAATGTGTTGTATTAATTACACACCAGATACATTACCTTAAAGAAATTGATAATATTTTCCTTATTAATTATGGTAGAATAGAAGACTCTGGATCTTATTCTTACCTTAAAAATTCTAATAATGTTTTTACTAAAATATTTTCTGAGATTGAAGAAGAAGAGGCAAATATAACAAAGCCTAATAAACTATTACCTAGTGACGAAAAAATGGATGAAAACGCTGACATAGAAATTTTGCAACGAGAAGAAAAAAGTTCTGGGAATGTTTCTAATCGGGTTTATTTGAATTTTATTAATTCTGGAGGAAGTTTTACCAAATTTTTTGGACTTGTTCTTATATTTATTGGCAGTCAATGTTTTGAAAGTTTTACAGATTATTATCTAACATTTTGGTAAGTAGCCACTAATATACATTTTGCGTTTCTTATGTGGTTTCGGTGTATAAGGGCCGGAGTTTTATTCCCAGTACGGCCAACTCTTTTATGTTTTGAGAATTTTTTTAGCTTCCTAAAAACAATATAAACATAGTAATTGGTAACCGGTTTGATTTATACATTAATATCATTTAATTATAGTAATAAACTGATCAATAGTAGAAGGTGTGTTTGCTATTTGTATTGAGGTAAAAATATGATGATGGTGGGTGTATTAGTGCCGGAACATGCCGGAACGGCGTTTCGGTACCTTTTTTCAGTCTGGTACAGTTTTTCAGAATGGATATTTTTTTAGGACCGGCACAAAGCGTCACATAAGAAAAAAGCGTTATGCCCCCTCCAAGCGATTCCCTCTTTTTCTGTTACTCCCTGTCTCTTTCCACAATATAATTTTTGTCTCATTTAATTTTTTTTATATTATTAATAGTTATTTTATAGAGAGAGAAAGTTTTTTTATATTTTCTCGTTTTTTGTCATTTTTTTTTCGAATTTTTCCAATTTTTCCTCATTTTTTACTATTGTTCTGTTTTGTATTCTTTTGTATCCTCATTTTTTCTTATTCCTCTGACTTTTTGTGATTATTTGCGATTTTTCTGCCATTTTCTTCGTATTTTGTTGCGATTTTTTTTAATTCATTCGATTTTTTTTCGTTACATTTTTTTCTGGTTTTTTCGTTGTTCTTTGGTTTTTTTTTCGTTGTTTTACATCGTTTTTTTGCGATTTTTAGAGCTCTTGGTCTTTCCGTTTTTTCAATTTTATTTTTCATTTTTTCCAATATTTTTGTTTTCTGTTTTTCTTATTTCTCCGATTTTTTTCTGATTTTTTGGGTTGTTAAAATTTTTCCTCGTCTTTTTCACATTTTTCTTTTTTTTTCGATTTTTCTCATCTTTCCTCATTTTTCATCATTGTTGCTTTTTTTCTAATTCCTTTATTTTTTGCGATAATTTTCGATTTTCTTCTCTTTTTTTTTTGAAGGGAGAAAAAGTTTTTTATAGTTTTTCGTTTCTTTTTTCATTTTTATGATTTTTGGTTTCTTTTTTGGTTTTTTTTTTCGAATTTTTCAAATTTTTTCCCCATTTTTTGCCGCTTTTTTTTCTATTTCTTTCTGTTTTCTCATTTTTTCTTATTCCTCTGTTTATTTGCGATTTTTTTTTAATTCATTCGATTTTTACCATTTTTTTTTTCAATTTTTTATCGCTACAATTTTTCTGGTTTTTTGGTTGTTCTTTTTTTTCTTCTTTTTTTGCGTTTTTTACATCGTTTTTTTGCCATTTTAGGCTTGGTCTTTCCATTTTACAATTTTCTTTTAGATTTTTGCCAATATTTTTGTTTACATTTGTTTTCTGTTTTTCTTATTACTCCAATATTTTCTGATTTTTTTGGGTTGTTAAAATTTTTCTTCTTCTTATTTTTCTGATTTTTCGTTTTTTGTCGATTTTTCTCATTTTTCACATTTTTTCGTCATTGTTTTTTTTCTAATCTTATTTTCTACTTTTTTTCTGTTTTTTCTTATTCTTTTAATTTTTTACAATTATTTGCGATTTTTTTCTCATTTTTTGAAGATGTTTTGTTGAGATTTTTTTGCCATATATTTCAATTCTTTCGAATTTTTAAGTTTTTTTACTGTTACAATTGTTTCCGGTTTTTTTTTTTTTTTTTTTTTTTTTTTTTTTTTTTTTTTTTTTTTTTTTTTTTTTTTTTTTTTTTTTTTTTTATGCCATATTTTTCGATTTCCTACGTTTTTCTGCGTCGTTGTTGTTGTTGCGATTTTCTGATTTTTCTTTAAATTTTTTCCGATGTGTCTTTTTTCTTCATTTTTTTTCAAAATTAAAGTTTTTCAAAATTCAAGATGTAAAAACTAGATGGTTTATTTTATTTTCCGATCTACGATATAAACGAGTACATCCGATGTACTGCTAGTCACGGCGAAAATAAAAACAATACACTTTTTTTCTTTTCTCATGGCCTCTATTAATAATTAAATTCAGTTCGTATATACTGCCATCTCTGAACAGTATTATAAATTAATGAAAAAATTTTTAATTTTTTTTTAAATAAAATATAGGTTTAAAAAATATTTTTTCTAGGCATATTTGATAACAGACTTTTAAGTGCTAATTTAAAAATTTTACATAATACGTCCCCATTATTAATTGCCACAATTTTATTTTCTTCAAGTATAAGTAGGTACATAAAATTCGATTTTGGATTACTAATGCTTTGACCAATAAAATCTTTAATTAGTATTTAAATCGGTAAATGAAAATCTATGTAGCAAAAATTGATTGATAAAAAATCGATCTTATATATATCGATTCTATGTATCATTTCGATTTTGTAGAAAATTGTAGAAAACAAAATACAATTTGGTTTGTCTTTAATGTATATTGTTATTAAATTGTGAAAAAATAATTTTTATGTTAAAATTAAATTGTGATACTTGTAGACTGTTTTTTAATGTATGAAAATATTTTAGGGTGAATATAGAACACTTAAAATCTTCGAGACAAAATTGCTCTTTATCCAGGAATTTTACGATGAATGAAATTAAAAAATGTGGAAAAATAATAGAAAAGAGCTCATATGATGGATGGTGGTTAACTCCTCTATTTTCTAATGAAAACACAGTATTTTACTATAATCTTTTAATGATTATTCTAATTTGTATAATCGCCTATAGATCTATATCCTTCTATAAATTATTTTTAACTTCCTCTACAAATATGCATAATACGATGTTCATTAATATTATTTATAGTCCGATGAGATTTTTTAATTCACATCCATCTGGAAGGATTTTGAATAGATTTTCAAAAGATATTGGGACTGTCGATGAAACTTTACCAGTTACTTTACTAGATGCAGTAGAGGTGTGGTAGTAAAGGAGTAGCATCCGTTCAAGGGCAAAAAAACTCATTTGAACATGTAAATCTTCATCAGGGATTTTAAGGTCCAATCTGGCAAAATTTGTCCATATCATGGTCATTAAAGATAACGCCGGCTTGCGGTTTTGAAAACGTCGGTTCATGACGGTTTGCTCTGGACGAAAAAAAATCGGACGTGTTTTTCCGTGTTTTTATTGTATTCATACTTGGCGGTTTTTCCCGTAAACCGTTCATAGCATGTCTCTGTCTGCAGTTGTTTTTGTCAGTTGGTTTTCAACATGTATCGAAGCAATGTACCTGTTATGGATTTTTCTCTTTATTTTGTAATTCATTGAAGTCTAATTTTAATATTCAATCTAAATTTCTTCCCACACCTTTCTAGTACCATTCCTACTGTCAGTAGATAGAACGTTCTTTAACTTTAACGGTTCTATAACTAATGACAATGACGTTTAGATTGTGACAATTGTATAAGAAATCAACTTGTAAAGTTTTATTCTAAATGTCATTGCCTTTACTTATTGAGTCTTTAAAGTTAAAGGACGTTCTATCTACTGACAGTTAGTCTTATAAACTTCTAGGGACTTATCCCATAACATCGTCCAATCAGAAAAAAAAACCGTCTTTATCCAGTGTGAAAGCTTCCATTACTGTTATTAGCAGCGTTGCCAATGCTAGTAAAAATGCTCACATTGTAAAGGTTAAGGTACTAGTTGGAACGAAATGCGAGCAAAAGGCAAGCGCGAGGCACTCCATTCACTCAGTTAAACAAACAATAAAAGTAGTTTCTTCCAGTGTTGCCAATACCCAAACTTGAAATTATACGGTGGTAGAGCTCGATAATTTTGAGATGAGTACATTTAGTTTTGGCCACGCCCCAGTTGGCAGCCCATATTTTTTTGATGGGATTTAGTTCTGGGTGATACTGAGGCAACCGTAATACTTTGTGACCATTTTCTTCAAGAAGATCATCTAAAAGAAAATTCGGCGGGGGTCTGTGAGCTTTAATTAATGTGTACAGTTCTGGTTTGCTCATTGTAGCATCATACGAAATATGGTTTTTAACCTCGTTTTTAATAAAGTTTAACAGGAATGAAATTTTTTCCTTGGCTTGGCTTTGAAGAACTTGGCCCTTTCTGCCTAATAATTTTTTTGTTCCCTTTCGAACAAGCTAAAAATTTAGGTTTCATTAACAATTTTGAAAATATCATAAAAATAGGAGACAAATTATATAATGGCTCAGAAGGGATTTAAAATATTTCAGAATGTACAGTTTCGTCTTAGATTATTATTTAGTTGTATTTAAATGTACTTACCAAAATACACACAAAATCAATTAGATTAAAGTTTCTATAGACACACAAATCGAAGCACAAAAACACAAGAAAACTCAAAATAGCTAAATAAATGCAACAAGTACAAATAAGTAACACTACGCTACTGAATCCAAATTTCATGAGCGACAGGCGACTCGGACCACAGTTAAAGCTCTCTGACCACGATTACAAACTCAAATTGGTTTCTGCACATTATGACGAAATGTACTCATCTCAAAATAATCGAACTCTACAAAAGATACGCTTTTTATACCCCGTTGTAGATTTAGCTTTGCTGCAACCACATCTGTTCAGTTAGACATACTGCCAAAAGCAGTATTGCCAATTGGCGGATAATTATCCGATTCGCGGATAATTTAATACTATTGTGGATAATTTTCTCACCCAACCAAAAACCTGATAAAAAACGGATAATTTAAATCTAACATGATACCGTAAAATTAACATCAATATTTTCAGTTGAAAATGGTAAATATGGGATTTTACAAGGCAAAGTATTATTTTGAATTTGGCAACAATGTTGTAGATTCTTGAAGGCAAAAATGACAAGATTTTGACATTCATTTGTTTGGATTAGACAACATTTCGCTTTCTAGTTCTCAGCGTTAAATTTAGACCATTTCGTCGCTTATTATCGTGACACACGTCAGTATAAAAACATGCAAAATGGTTTTCTATAATACCTCGAGCGTTATTGCTGTATTGCCGATCAATCAATATTGAATAATCAAAATACCTGTAATAAGTTAATATATGTGTATGTTACCTTTTTTAATAAGAAAAAACGTTTAAACTTTGCTTTTATTCATCACCATAAAATAATTAATTGCTTTCTAAAGTCTAAAGTCCAGACCAACTCAAGGAAGTAGATAATTTTTTTTCCCTAGGGGGGGGGGGGTATCCTTTTTCCTAATGAAACTTTTAGACGAATATGTTTGTCCGTTTCTACATTTCATATATTTTATTTCTTCTTTTCGTGCTATTTTTTGGTATTGGTATCATGGGGTGGGTAATTACCCCCTTCACCTATTTCCAGATGGAATTGTTTGCGGGTGAAAAATCCATTCTTGCTTTGAATTTCAAATTTCTTTATAAATAAATGTATTGTTGTTTTGTTTTTCGATTTTCTTTGTGGAAAAATGCACTTTTGCTTTGAATTTCAAATTTTTATGTAAAAAAAATTTTTTGTTTTGTTTTTTAGGTTCCTGTGGGGAAAAATGCATTGTTGCTGTGTTTTATAACTTTCTGTGGGAAAAAATGCATTGTTGCTTTTGTTTTTTCAAATTTGTGTGTGAAAAATGCGTTTTTGCTCTTTTTCCAAGGGAAAAATGAATTCTTGTTTTTTCTTCAATTCATATTTTAAAACTGCATTTCTGCTGTTTTTCTGTGAAGTGAACTACAGCAACTCAACAATTTACCGAAAAATTAGTAATTCTAAATTTTAACCTGCTTCTTTTTTTTTCAAAATTAACAGTGGAAAATGGCATTCCTGTTTCTTGTTTTCAAATTCGAGTGTGGGAAAATGCATTCTTGCTCATTTTTTTCAAATTTCAGTGTACAAAAATGTATTCTTGCTCCTTTTTTCCAAACTAACAGTGGAAAAATGCATTCTTTTTCTTTTTTTCAAATTAAACTGTGGAAAAATGTGTTTTTTCTTTTTTTATTCAAATTGATCTGTGGAAAAATGTATTCATGTTTTTTTTCATTTCATGTGTGATTTATTCTAGGAATTTTTAGATTTTTCTTCTAACTGGTGAAAAAATTTATTTTTGTAAAACTTTGCACTTTTTATGTTTTTCCTTATTTTCGTTTTCATTGGAAGAATTTTAGGAAAAACTTTCCCCATTGGAAACTGTGTGCATTTTTGTATCATTTTTCCTTGATTTTCTGCGGAAAAATAGATTTCGACGTTTATTTCTTTCATTTTCTGGAGTTTTCCGTGAATTTTTTTCACCTCCGGATCTGTTTCAACAGTGATTCTATAATTGTATCTAAACTTTCATTTGCGAGAGTGATTATCTGATTGACTATTTTCTCCCAACCCTCGCGATGAAACGCTATTGTGAAACACGCTGTATACAAGAGCGTAGATATAACTTTTTTTCCTGGAGGAAGGGTAATTTTTTCCTGGGGGCGGGATAATCAAACTTTTAGACAAATATAGTTGTCCGTTTCTACATTTCAAATATTTTATTTCTTCTTTTCGTGCTATTTGTTTGGTATTCTGGGGGTAAGCACCCCCTTTACCCTCCCCATATATAAGCTCTTGGACCAACTAAAAATAAGATGTATAAACAAGTAATTTTATAAATTTAAAAAATCGGATAATTTCAGGCAAAATCGGATAATTTAAAGATAAAAGGAGGATCTTTTCATTTCATCCATTGGCAACACTGGCCAAAAGTTCCAAAGTGCATTTCAACAATACGAACAATATTGGTTCGGGAATCTCCGGCTCCAGGCCTGTTTTCATTGACCTACTTGTTTTGCTCGTACATACTTGCACACGCATGCGGTGAGAAGCTACGCATAGACATACGTGTGCAAATCTGGACGTGAGCCAGAGTGGTGTCGGTTTTTTGGCCCACATCAAAGAAACGTACGTATGCGTTCGCGCTCAATTTAGACGCGTAGTGGTGAAAAGAAAAATGAGCAGTTTACGTGCAAATTTTTTAAATTATCCGCTATTAGGTTCTAAAGCCAAATCTACTAATAAATTAGACCTCATTTGTCCAGTTCTTCTTTTAAATAAATACGTCATCCACCATCGCCTATCTTTCTTTTATTTTTTAAAACATATGCAATAGCGTTTTTTAACGCTAGTCAAGGATGCTTCATTTAACAGTTCTAAACATATAGTGTGCAATACAGTGTTGCCTACGAAATACTTTTTTGTCAAGCGGTCTTTTGGCGTCTTGGTCCAGGTTTAGGATTACCTCGTTCGCCACCTTCCATTTATAGTGTGTAGGCCACTGCACAGGCAGCATCAGTGGGCTTAACCGAATTTTAAATAATTTTTAAATAAATTTATATATTTTATACATTGACGTACTCTTTTACACTCATCACCAAATAAAAATCGTTTAGTTAATTACCAAATCCAAATCCGGAAGAAATGTGTGTAACACGGTATGGACGGAACATACATAGCCACGTCTTCTAGGCTGGCGTGATCTGATTGGCGCTTTCCGGATCGGAAACAATAAAATTTGGCTCCAGCTTGACCTACAGCTATTCTGTAAAGGTCGCTGAAGTAAACGGACTGAGGCTGCCACTAGAACTCCAATGGGGGAATTTCCTCAATATTGCCAACCTAGAAAAAGGTCTACCAACAGGGAAGGATTATTTTTGGTCAAAATCTACTTCATTATTTTTGCAATGATAAAATATGTGTACAAAATTCTATTGAGCTTTCCAGAATATATCGTTAGCGACATATAAGGATTTTAATAAAATCTTACTTCTAATTGGTTGAAATTTAGTCTGCTACAGCAACTCGGACTGCCACTGCAGCTACCGTCAACTGATTGAATCGCCCTACTCGATAAGATTTTTGGCATCTAAAAAGCACGAACGTGAGTGTCTCCTTCTGTAGGGAGAAGGTTCAAGTGGTAGGCTGACCTCTTCCATAATTTTAAAGTAAATTCTTAATCCAGTGCAATGCGCGATTTAATTTATATACTTTAACGTTTATGGAAATAGTAACTTACAGTTTCCTTAGTGAATATAAAATTTTAATCTCAATACAGCGAGAAGAATAACATAACCATAAATTTTTTATGGAGATATACATGTTTTTGAACTTGTATGGGTGCTGCTCCTTTACTTATGGAAATGATATATTAAAAAAATATATATTTGTGTACTTTTTTATTTTTAGACTGCTTTAGCTATATTTTCTTGTGCTATTATAATTGGATCTTTGACTTTATGGGTTTATATTCCTACTTTTATTATAGCTATATTGTGTTATATAATTAGAGTGATTTATGCCAAAACTAGCAGGGATATTAAAAGATTAGATTCTATTAGTAAGTAGTATATTTTTACATAATTAAATTAGAATCAGAAAAAAAAATATCAAATTTTTAAACTTTGTCTTGATAACCACAAACTTTTTGTTTAAATTTTGATACCGAATCTAAATCTAAAATCACAATTATAAAATCCTTTTCAGTCTACCCGTAAAAATAAAAGTGTCCGAGCATTTTATCGCATATTTTACCATACAGAAATTTTTGCTCAGATTACACTGCCTCGGCAGTAAATTTCTGAGCTCAACAAATAATATGCACCTTCTACTTCTAGTAATATAATATACTATTTTGTGCAAGAAATAAACTATTAACAAAAAATTAAGTAGTTGGCCCTTGGGCGCTAGCACTAACTCACTGATAACAGCGAACGTGTTAAATGAGCATTTTTTTACAAAAACAAAGTAATATACATTATCTGGAATAATTTTGACGGCACTGGTTTTCACGTTGTTTCAAAACATCTAGTAAAATATTCCAGATTCAAAATACCCAATAATGAAAAGTCCAATAATACAAATTTCCCTACTCCGAGCCTGATTTTTTTATTATTAATAATTAAATTCTTAACGACATTTTTCTATAGGAACAATTGATTTTTACTTTCCCGACCCACCTCCTAGAAGGGAAAGTATTGTGAACGAGATAAAAAAAAATTCGAGATATAAACGGATATATCCATTTTCGGGTCCCCTGAGACTATTAAAGACCATTTCCAGATGGAAGTCTGTCTGTCTGTCTGTGTGTGTATGTGTGTGTGTATTCTTCCACGATAAAGGCCACACGTTTAATCCGATTTAGCTAAAATTTGGTATATGGGTTTGGGTTACCCGTCGGAAGAACCCATTACTTTTTTTGTACGACATCTGTCAAACGGAAGTATCACTATCAAAAAATGACAGATGCAATATGTCACAGAATGGGACATGCAATATGTCGTTTGAAATCCCTTAAAAAACTCTATTCAGAACAGTCAAAATTATTTCTCCAACTGTCACCTGTCAAAAATGAAAAAATGTCAAAACTTGAAACTTCAGCATTAAATATCTGAAAAAGTATTAATCCGATTGAGCTGAAATTTGGTATATGGGTTTGTTTGGGTTATCCGTCGGAAGAACCTGTTAGTTTTTGTATGACATCTGTCAAACGGAAGTATCACTATCAAAAAATGACAGTTGCAATATGTCACGGAATTGGACATGCAAAATGTCATTTTAAAGCCCCTGAAAATCTATTCAGAACAGTCAAAATTATTTCTCCAACTGTCATCTGTCAAAAATAAAAAAATGTCAAAATTTGAAAATTTAACATTAAATATCTGAAAAACTATTCATCGAGGTTAAATGAAAATTTGTAAACTAACTTTTTCGATTAAAAATTAATTAGGCTTGTTTTAAATTTAAATTGGTATAAAAAAAATAATTATTTTGCTTTGAAAAAAATACAGCTTATTTAAAACACAAAAAAGAACGTTTACACCAAGTTTCATAAAAAAATATTTTTGTGGGAGATAAAAAATAAAAATGAAAAAAACCAGCTTTTAGCGTTTTTCTTGATAACTTGGAGATTAATTGGAAAAATTATTTTTAGATTTTTTAATTATCTACAACTTTTGTGTCTAACTTTTTTCGACAAAATGTATATTTCAGCCACAAATCATATTCAACCCTCAAAACGTATATTTTACCCACCCCCACCCTTTCCGGAACTTTTACTCAGTCGTCATGATTTTTCTTAATTTACTTACAATTTTCTCTAAATTTTCCGACCACGCACAAACTGGTATGAATTTTCCATGAATTCGTTCATTAAAAATTGGTTTGACTCTGGTCTCTAATGGTAGGAAACATGAAATCCTTACTGAAAATAAATAATTTTTTATACGTTATCCTTTGCTATACGCACCAGATATTTTGTATAAATTAATTATTATTTTTTAGCTCGTAGTCCAATTTATACCCACTTATCTGCCTCATTACAAGGAATAACAACAATTAGAGCTTTTGCGGCTCAAGATATGCTCCAAAAAGAATTCGACAATTTTCAAAACGTAAACAGCGCTGCCTATTTTACATGTATTGGCGCATCTAGAACGTTTGGATTTTGGTTGGATCTCCTGTGTGTAATATATGTAACGTTGGTAATTGGAGCATTATTATTTATAAAAAGTGGTAAGTAACTTAATGTATTGCTTATTTATAAAGGAAAAAGTAAATTTTTTCAGAGACATTTGGAGGCAATATGGGTCTAGCTTTAAGCCAACTTATAAATCTCAATGTAGTATTTCAATGGGGTATAAGGCAATGGACAGAGTTTGAAAACCAAATGACTTCAGTAGAAAGGATTCAAGAATACGCAGATCTGAAGCAAGAAGAAGACATAATTGTCGAAAAACCTGATGAAAATTGGCCACAAAAGGGATTGATAGTATTTAAAAACCTTTTTCTACGATATGGTTTTGAAGATCCTTATGTACTAAAAAAACTTAATTTAACGATAAGACCTAAGCAAAAGATTGGAATAGTTGGTAGAACCGGTGCTGGAAAATCTTCTATAATACAAGCACTTTTTAGGTTAGCTCCTATTGATGGTAGCATACTTATAGATGGGATTGATACAAAAACAGTTACATTAAAACAACTCAGATCCAACATTTCTATTATTCCTCAAGAACCAGTACTATTTTCCGATACCTTTAGAAAAAATTTGGATCCTTTTAATGAATACGATGATAATGTAAGCATATTTTGTATTATATAATTGATATATGGTTAAATGTTAAAAAATTTTAGATTCTTTGGAATGCTTTAAAAGAAGTTGAGCTCAAACAAGTTATAGATAATTTAGATGGTTTGGATACAAAAATATCTGAAGGTGGAGCTAACTTTAGCGCAGGACAGAGGCAGTTAGTTTGTTTAGCTCGAGCTTTGGTACGAAAAAATAAAATACTAGTTCTAGACGAAGCTACAGCCAACGTAGATCCTCAAACAGAAAGTTTAATTCAAAAAGCTATTACAGAAAAATTTACAGATTTCACAGTATTAACTATAGCTCATAGGCTACACTCTATTATAGATTCTGATAAAGTGTTAGTAATGGATGATGGGGAAGCTAAAGAATTCGACCATCCACATAAGCTCCTACAAAAGGAAAACGGGATATTTTATTCTTTGGTCGCGAATACTGGGAAAGCTACTGCTCAAACCTTAAAATCAACTGCAAAAGAAAATTATAAAAATAGATCCCGTATATTTAATTGATAATTGTATTGATAGCTAAAAAAATTAATTTATAATATATTTTTTATTTAGATTTTATTTTTAATAAATACACCCAGATTTTTCTAGTCTAATATCTGTGTTAAAAATTATTAATTAATAACAATATTTTTGAGTTAATTTTAAATACAAAATAAAGAATTTTATTTGTATAGTAGCTTTTGCCTGCGACTTCGTCCGCGTTGATTCCCCTACTTTTTAAACTCTTTGATGAATATTGTATTGAATATTGATTATCTCATATCCCATATACCAAATTTCAACCCAATCGGATTTTACGAGTGGCCTCTATCGTGGAAGAATACACACAGACGAACAGACAGAGAGACAGACAGACGGACAGACAGACTTCCATTTGGAAATGGTCTTAATCATCTCAGGTGACCGCAAAATAGATATTTCCATCTTTATCTCGAAATTTTTTTAGCTCGTTCACAATATTTTCCCTTCTCGGAGGTGGGTCAGGAAAGTAAAAAAAGTTAAAAATGCTGAAAAAAGTAAAATAATGCTAAAAACGCCAAATATTCAAAAAAATCCCAAAAAATGTAAAAAAAAACGCAAAAACAAATACAAACATATACAATGAAATGCACAATAATATAAGAAAAGCAAAAAATGAGCTAAAAAATAATAAAAATTCAAAAAAAAAGCAAAAATAGTTTAAAAAGTGTTAAAAGAAATTGTAAAAAATGTTTAAAAAATGCCAAAAAAATCTAAAAAAAAGTAAAAGAAATGCTAAAAAAGTAAAATAATGCTAAAAACGCTAAAAAAAATCAAAACAAATAAAAAAAATGCAAAAAAGAACAAAAAAAAATGGAAAAAATGAAAAAAAAAAATACAAACATATACAAAGAAATGCACAATAATAAACGAAAAGCAGAAAATGTGCTAAGAAATGTTGAAGGTTCTAAAAAAACTGAAAAGTTAAAAAAAAGTGATAAAGAAAGTGGAAATGTTAAAAATGGCAAAAAAAATTTAAATAAATGTTTAAAAAATGCTGAAAATGAAAAAAATACCAAAAAATCTAAAAAAAGTAAAATAATGTTAAAAAATGCCAAAAGTTCAAAAAATCCCAAAGAATAAAAAAGAATGCAAAAAATCGAAATAAAAGTCAAAAAATGCTGAAAAAATTAAAATAATGCTAAAAATCGTTAAAAATGCAAAAACATGCCAAAAAGTAAAAATTGAACAAAAAAAATTTAAAAAAATCCACCTTCCATATTTTTCACAGAAAATAATAAGGAAATAAAAAGTTAAGTCTAGAGTACTTTGAAGAAAATAACTATTAATATTCACAAATCTCATCAAAGTCCGACCAAATCAACATAAAATCCTAACCTTACTTTTGGACATCAAATCAAAAAATTACAAATGCGCAAGCGTATGATGATTTATTCTCATAAGAAGACCACGTTCTCCTAAAATTAAGCAGTAGAATAACACTCTCTCGTATTTTGTAGGAGGCGAACATTCCTGAAATTCGAGAATACGACTTATATTATTTCAACGCCTCCTTTTCCTATGAGAATCGTAATCTCATGACTCGAGAATAGCCCCCCTGGTGCTTACAGGGTAATAGGAATGCAAATGAGCTCTTCTACTGACTATCTGGCGAATATCTAGTACTGACGGGGTAATAGGCATACAAACGAGGACACCTGGCGGCCATCTGGTACTATCTGGGTAATAGAAATACAAAAGAGCACATCTGGCGACCATTTGGTTAACATCTGGTGTTGACAGGGTAATAGGAATGCAAATGAGCTGATCTACCGACCATCTGACGAATATCTGCTACCGACGGGGTATTAGGAATGCAAATGAGCTCATCTACTGACCATCTGGCGAATATCTAGTACTGACGGGGCAATAAGCATACAAACGAGGACACCTGGCGGCCATCTGGTGCTATCGGGGTAATAGAAATACAAAAGAGCACATCTGGCGACCATTTGGTTAAGATCTGGTGTTGACAGGGTAATAGGAATGCAAATGAGCTCATCTACTGACCATCTGGCGAATATATGCTACCGAAGGGGTATTAGGAATGCAAATGAGAACATCTGGCGCCGACGATGTAATGTCTGTATACATTTTTGACAGATTTGTATTAGTATTACCCCGCCGGTACCAGATGTTTGCTAGATTTGCTCATTTATACTCCTATTTAATATTTACTTTCGGAATCACCTTCTCTCGATAAAATTCCCCTCCCAATTTAGTTTAGTGTGTCACACTGAAAAATAATATGAATAAAATAGTTTTATTGATAACTAATTAAATACTTATTATTAAATATTGAAAACAAATGAAATATCTTTATGGCATATTAAAAACTAGAAAGTCTGAAAGTAATTTATTTAAATCCTAATATTAGAATGCAACATATTACGTTTAATGGTATTTTAATTGATATGTAATAATTTGGCTATTAATTTTTTAATGACCAGACACATATTTACTGGTTAAATAAAAATATACTCAGGGATACAATTTGTATTTAAAGACTGGAATATAGGTGGACAATTGACCTAAAGAGGAACCAACTTGTTATACTATAAAAAAATAAGTATTTTGTTTGACCATGTTCATTAATTTTAATATTTAAAATATAATAAACAAAATACTTCAGTGTAGTTAACGTGTTTAGGAAACAATTTTGTAATTTGTCTCAAGTCGTACAAATCGACCTTCTTTTTGTATCACGCGACATAACTAATAGCGGAAGTCCTTCAAGTGGACCATCCCGTAACCATATTTTTTTTTTAGAGATTATTACTAAATTATTTTATTCATTACGATTCTGTAAATTTTATAAATGACAAAATTAATTGTAACCGGTTCTGAACAAACCAGTAGAAAATATCTATTAAAACTTGAAATATGCTCAACCAGTCATCTGCATTAAGGTTTCAGTGAAAACTAGTGAATTATGTTGTTTTGTAAATTTAATACTAATCTGTATTGTAATTATTATTATTATTATTTATAATTATAATTTATTGTAATGAAGGCCAAGTTTACGGTTAAGATTTATCTCGTTTGTTGATTATTTTACCATTATATATATAAAATTTGTGAAAGTGGTATATTCCTGGAAGACGAGATGCATATTTGTATCTTAAAAGTTTGATTAAGAGGTAAGTACAAGTATATAAAAAATTTTAGTGCAATTTGTTTTATAAGTCAAAATTTTGATTTGTGCTGGTTTTTTATTCATTATCTGTTTTTGTCATTTATTAAAAAAAAGTAGCATATTTTAAATATCAAACGAAGAATCGATTCATAAGATAATTTAATATAAAGAGGTCAGATGTCATATCTAAGAAGAACAATCCTGGCTAAAGTATTATTTGGCAAATTTAAAAAAAAAATCCTGTCGGTAGGGTTGACAGCGGAGGTAGATTTCTATTGTCTAAATTTGAGACTTTCATCCTACCCCACTCCACGATATGGTCAGATCGAAAAAAAGTTTCAAACAAATAAATTTTATAATAATTAGGACATGAAAAAAGTCTAATGACCTGTTTCAATATTTTTAATAGATATGAATTTTTTGAAATTTCAACTCCCTCCAGTTCCATCCCCGATTAAAAAAAGTTACAGACAAATTAATTTTATAATAGTTAGAACATAAAAAAAGTTTTATGACCTGTATCAATATTTTTGAGAATGGCGGATATATTTTTTTTGAAATTTCAACCCCCTTCAGTTCTATCCCTGTGGGTCGAATGAACAAAAGTTTCAGACAAATTAGTTTTATAAGAATTATAACTTAAAAAAGTCTTGTGACCTATTTCAATATTTTTGAAAATGGCGGAGATATAATTTTTTTTAAATTTCAACCCCCTCCAGGTTCACCCCCGTGGGTCAGACGAAAAAACATTTCAGATAAACTAATATCAAAATAATCAGATCATAAAAAAAGTCTGATGGTCTTTTTCAATAATTACAAAAATGGCGGAGATCTGAATTTTTTGATATTTCAACCCCATCCAATTCTCACCCCCTTAGAGGTAGAATGCCCATTTGCAATATGCAACTAACTACTGCCCCAAAGTATTTTTGTACCAAATTTGGTGTCGATTGGACAAAAATTGCGACCTCTATCGTGCCGGAACGGAATGTCTACACATACATACATATATATAGGTATATACCGATAAATTTTTTTTTTTTTACTGATTCTTATTCAGAAGGTCATAAACGGCGTGGTGCCCCTATTCCCTGTTCTGGGTCCCGTCATTGAATCGATTACAATAGGTAGATTCCATATATGGAAATCTACCTAATTAGTCAAGTAAGAAAAATAAATAAATAATTGAGATTTTTTGTCAATTTTGATGTTGAATAATTTTTTTTGAGAAATCTCAAGGGTAATATAGAATGCTTTATTCGTTGTTAAAAAAAATAATTTTGTAAGAGGTTTTAAAATAATTAATGGAATAAAAATAAAAAAAAAATCCCAAATGTGGTTCAAAGTTTAAGGTAATAAAGCACAAAGTCAGTTACTACAAAATTTAATTATAAAAATGTATGGTACTAGCAGGCAATTAGTTTCGGTCACTGATCATCATCAGGTCAATATTAAGTACTTAGAAGGGGAGAAAAAATTTATTCTAGTTGCTGTCCTTCTGTATGGGTAATCATGGTTACCCCCTAGGGAGCAACATATTTTTTATTTAAAAAATCCAATATGTTATCCACAATCTCAAATGTGGTCCACCGATGAATAAATGAAAATCAAAGTCTAGTATCACAAGTATTTATTTAAAGTTTCGGCATACCAATGCCATCATCAGGCCAAAAAAAAACCATGTACCGTCCCCTCCCATAATTGTTGTACCTCATTATTAGTATTTTGGAGTTTAATGTTTATTTAATTATATAAATTTATCAAGTGCGCTCTTGTTAGGTAACCATTTTTAAAAATTTTAATTAAGTATTTTTTATCATTATGTTAAAAAAAAATTTGGCCTGATGATGGCATTAGTATGCCGAAACTAGTTACCTCTTCCAACATAAATAAATACTAGACTTTGATTTTCATTTATTTATTTATTTTTTATTTTTTAAGTTTTATTTTATTTTACTTTTATTTACTTTCGTTAATAATTTAGTTTAATTTCTTTTCGAGTACCATAATTTTTACTTCACTATGTGATAAATAAATTTTTTCTCCCTTTCCAAGTACTTAATATTTAAAAATATATTACAGAAAGAGGAACTTGCAAAGACTTATGCACCTCGACAATGATAGACAGCTGTTTCGACCTTTATTGTCTCATCAGTATCATACCGTGGAAGTGAATAAATCCTTGCAAATTTCTCGACTGTAACCCATGTAATCGTTATAGGTTCCTAAAGTCTACAGTTTTCGAGATATTGAAAAATGTTTAGAATTTTATTATATAATTTAAATTTTAAATTTACAAAAATATTAAAGTGCTTAAAATTGTTGACGTAAAAATTTAATTAAATTTCTTTTTTAAATTAGCTCATACTGTATATAATAACGAATATTGAAATATATATTTAAGTCCCAAAAACTTTTCACTACTTAATGATCCTTTTGATTTTTGATGTACTCTTCAAGATATCTTATTTTGTATTAACTTATATCATAAATAAATAAACAGAGTGGCAGTATATCTTGTTTATTATTTATTTAAAATTATTAAAATTTCTTTAATATCTAAATTATTTGTTCAATTAGTTCTTTGTACTTAATTATCATAAATACACAATATTGTTTATAATTTCAATAAAATACCAACACTATACTTTTTAGTTATGACTATGAAGTATTTTATTTTCTGTTAATAAATATTTATTACAATTTTTAATCTAATATATAAAAGTATTTTTACAAAAATATAAGAAATGTCTAGTATTTGTTACTCTCGTTGGATAAATTTCACTGGAATATTATCCAGAAAATACAAAATAATTCATATTTTCTTTAAAATTAATAATATTAATCATTCAGTTCATACTAATTTCTATTATTGTATATTTTAATATTTTAAAATCTAAAAATAGATTTAAAATCAACGCAATATTATTACGTCTTTCTCTCAGACCTTTTTCTGTCTACTTGCAATATTCAGTTAACAAAAACAAAATACATAAGCGACTGTTGCTATGCAAGCTTATCTTTCTCTCACAATATCCCATCATTATAAGAGACAAAAAATATAGATATATTTCTTAACGCTAAGATTCTGAATTCAAGGCTAGTTACATACCATGTCACATGTCTCCTACCAATAAAAAACCAGCAACCCTCCTCTCCGCTAAAATTCAGAGCACAATCGCTCTCTCGCATACCGACTGTGAAAGGATGCAGAGCAAAAAAGTTTCTTCATAACAAAACCTTTTAACCTTTAACATTCATATTGGTTTAACTTCTACCTAAAAAGTTTGGTCCTTCGAGAAAATCCAAGAATTTATTTAATCACGCTCGCAGTCTAGTGTTCTTTCAACAGTTATGAATGCTAATATTCATAATCTTCTCTAGATAATACTTGAACACTCCACTATTCAGCAGTGTCATCACATAATTTATATATTTAATGATTCTATAGATGCTAAAAAATACTGTTCAGTAGTCTTTCTGGACGTAAGCCAGACCTTTGATAAGGTCCAACAACTGACTATACAATAACAGGAACTTTTGCTGGTGACACGGCTTATCTGGCAATCCATGAAAATCCCTTAATGTCATCCTCAAACATCTATTTTAGTGGAAGAGTGGCTTACAAAATGGAAAATAAAAATTAACGAAACGAAATCCCAACACATTACATTCACAACAAGAAAATAAAAGTTTTCACCTGTAAGAGAAAGTGGGGGAATAGTGCGCACTTAAGCAAGATTCTTTATTGTCGGGAGCATCTTATAGTTAATATCAATTTTCTTACACTAGTGCAAGCAGTAACTATTGTACTAAAAGTATATGAACAAATAATGTAAAAAAATTAAAAACAAAATTACAATCTTGAATAAAGTGTTAACGTGCATTTGCGCATCATTCCCCACCACACGGGGTAATGATGCGCTTTGATTAAGAAATGATCAGGCAAAAAATTATTGAAAAAATTCTTCATTACATCATTTTTATTATACTATTGTTGCAATAAATAGTTAAAAAAACATGATTACTATAAACAAAAGTCACATTTATAGTCCTTTGGATTTTCTGCGCCCGTGCAGTCGGCGTGGTTCCATGTTGAACACAAACAGATCGATACTGTAACTCTCGACTCTTTAAAAATTCTCCACAAATTCCACACAATTCGTTAGGTCTTGTGGGTTTTTGTACAGTTGCTGATGAAAAGGTCAAGTCAGCATCATCTAATTCATCATCATCGCAGACATTTTAAACTATATCGTCATCGTCAGAATCAAGTTTAGGTTTTCGTTTCAGTTTCTGTTTCCCTTTGATTTTTTTTCTCTCTGGTGAATCGTTACTAAAACATATACGAATTGTAGACTTAACACTTTTTTCATTTTCTCTTTTCTTTAGATTTTCTTCTCTTAATTTTCGCTTTGTTTCAGCTTCTTCCAATTTCTCCAAGATTGGTGTACTTGTTATAATTGCGGAGTGCTATTTTTGTCGGGGTTTTCTTGTTGTTCTGTATTGGACCTACCTGCTCTACTAGTTTCGATTGTTGAAGGAACTTCCTCAACTGTAAACTATCTTACTTGATTTGCAGGAGCAAAGCCATTTTCATTAAATTTATCCGGATCTAGTGGAAAGATTCCGCATGTTCGAAATTCTGAAGCTGCTTTTTTCATGGTTGCAACTTTCTTGAAAGCCTTATTTAGTAACTCAGCTATATCATACTCCGTTATTTTTTGATGTCCAGTAGTTGATAAATATAAATCGTATTCTCTGTATAGAGCATTTTTCAAATGACCAAAAAGTGTTAGATCTAGGGGTTGCATATGATCGGAGGTGTGGGGTCGAAGTGAAACCATATGGATATTCATTTGCTTACAATAATTATATGCTGCAATAGAAATATGGCTGTTGTGATTGTCCATAATTAATAAGACGGGATCGGTTGTAGTTGGTAATAAGCTCCAATTGGTCCATTTTTCTGGAGAGAAGCACACATTCTCTTGCGTGGGTATATCAGCATTGGAGGTACATAATTGCATTCGGTGCAAATTTATACTTTTCTACTAGCTTCTTAAGGTTAACATAAAATATGTCAATTTTGTCTATATTAAATGATGCAATTCTATTTAAACTTGTTCCTTTAGGTTGTCTGATATAGTTATCTGAGGAAATCGTTTTAAAAAACCATAAAGCCAGTCTTTTCCGGCAAAATTCGTGTCCTTTCGTGGACTTTTGGATTTATATTTTATTCGTTTTCTTAAGGTAGATTCGGGTATATAATATTCTCGCTCTGCCTCTCTATTTTTTTTTCCCTTTTCTATAGCTCGTAATACATTTTCTATGTGTTGAGAGCAGTATGAAACAATTTCTGTTTTTCTTATATAATTTCGCGGCATCTGTTAATACAAATATAAAAATAATTATTTCGCATATATGGGGCAATCGTGCGCATTGATGCGTACCATTACCCTTTCGGGATTTAAATAATAAAGAACTTTTCAGAACAAACTGTACTTAATGGAATAACAGATAATATACACAAAATGAAACGCAAAACTATAATGTTTTAGGTGATTATCTGGTTAATACAATTAAATAAAAAATGTGGACTTACTGCCTTATTTTTCACTAGGCAAATTTTATAAATTTATGCCGGTTTTTCTGTAAACATGTATCTCTTAACATTCGCTCGATAACTAAGCAACTGTCGGTGTGAACTACAGGAATTGCATTCAAGGTATTACAGTAGATAGAGATAGGTGCATTCTCCCCGAAATATGAATAACGTTAGTGCGTACCATTATCCTTCGCGCACCATTCCCCCTTATACATCAATAATATAGAAATGTGTAAAGTAGCTTAGGATTCCTCTTGATAGCGAGCTGATTTGGAGAGAGTACACACAAAATAAACCGAAACAGATTGACATAAAAACAAGGTTACTTGGTAGAAGATCCAAAAATTTGTTAGAAATTAAAATTCTTATATACAAAGCCGTTATCGTACCCATGGTACACGACCAACCAGATGCTTCATCAAGATCTCCATATACAAACAGTTAACGATATAATAAAAAAAAGAAGCAATAAACACCACAATAGACTAGAGTCAACCACTCTTACAAGAATATCCTTAAAGAAGACTGAAGAGCCAGGTGACCTGAAGTAAGGTGCAAGAGGTTTTCTTAATGGATAAACCTCATCATGCCAAATCAAGGAATAGCTTATATATTGTTGGTGTGCCAACAAAAACGCTTAAAGAATATTATTGTATTTATGAATTTAATGTATATAATTTAAATTCCATCTTAATCTATTTTACATCATTCGATAAAATCTTTTTATAAAAATCTTTTATGATTTCCAAAATTTTTTTAATCTGACTTAATTTCGTTTATTTTTTTATTATCTAAAAACTAAATTTCTTTAAAAAACATTAAAAAATCTACTGGATGGTCAAATAATGTAACAATATCTTGGTTTTCTTCTTTTAGTTAACTATGGCATTTTTCTGATCAGTATTAAATAAATCAAACAAACATGGAGGAATTTAAGATAGATGTTGGACAGAAAAAGAAAAATCCTTTTGACAATGCCAACATATGTTCATCAACTTTCTTTTGGTAACAGATAAATAATTATATACTCTCTTATTATATTTTAATTATTATATTGTTTGATTATTTTTTCTCTAGCTAAAATTAAAGTATACATCAAATATAATATATTGATAGTTAACAAATTACATATTTTAGTTGGCTTCTACCTCTTTTTACCAAAGGCTACAAAAGAGAACTGACTGAAGATGATATTTATGAGCACAGACACAATCATGATTCTGGAAAACTCGGCGACAAACTTGAAAAAGCTTGGATAAAAGAACTTCAAAATAAAAATCCATCCTTAACAAAAGTTTTAGCTTCAACATTTTTATTAGAATTAATAGTATTAAATATTTGTATAATTTTACAAGAAGCTTTAAGGTACGGATCTATTTTAATGTATATATTAATTATTTATTTTCCTTTGATTTTTAGAGTTTCCCAACCATTACTTTTAACTAAATTAGTTCTGATTTTTGACGCTAATAGAATAGAGGAGGATCGTAAAGAGATTTATCTATTTTCCAGTCTAATCATTCTAGCTACTTTAGTATCTACCATTTTGAGTCACAACTATTACCTGGCATTAATGCAACTCGTAATGAAATTTAGAATCGCAGCTTGTTCTTTAATCTACAGGTAAGTAAGAATAGTAGGAGAGCTAATTAACCATCCGACTAACCCGTTTTCCACAAAACTAAAAAAATTTTAAATAATGTTCTATTATCAGTGAATTAAGAAAATACCAATCTGGTAGGCAATTTTGGAAAATGTAAAAAAAAATTTAAATATATTTAAGTGGAAAATAAATTGACAACCTATTTTAAGGGTTGCAATTATGTGCCAGATAATAGCAAAGTTTTTATAGTTAAAAATTACGCAATAAATATTTGTCAAGAATATTACCATGTTTTCTTATCTAATTAATAACAACACGTGCATATAAACTCATTATCATCATTTTTTATCTTATTTTAATCATTGCGGTTTCCTGCTTAACTGAGACGTTCTTTAATCTACAGGAAAGTAAGAATAGTAGTGGATTAAGAAAATACCATTCTGGTAGGCAATTTTTGAAAATGTGAAAAAAAAATTAAAAATATGTTTAAGTGGAAAATAAATTGACAACATATTTTGAGGATTGCAATTATGTGCCAGATAATAGCAAAGTTTTTATAGTTAAAAATTACGCAATAAATATTAGTCAAGAATATTACCATATATTCTTATCTTATTGATTACAACACGTGCATATAAACTCATTATCATTATATTTTATCTTATTTTAATCATTGCTGTTTCCTGCTTAACTGAGATGTTGTTTAATCTACAGGTAAGTAAGAATAGTAGGAGAGCTAACGAACCATCCGACTATCCCGTTTTTCACAAAACTAAAAAATTTTAAATAATGTTTTATTATCAGTGAATTAAAAAAATATCATTTTGGTAGGCAATTTTTAAAAATGTGTACAGATAAAAACAAAAATTATTTACCTTAATAAAATTTTGATAATTTCAGCCTAAATAAAATAATTATAGTATGTCTTAAAAACGGATTTTAAGTCATGACTCTTTTTATTTTATTTTATTTTTGTTACATTACTGAAATTGTTAAAAATAAAATAAAAAATAGATATTTTACGGTGTTGTGTAATTGTAAATGAGAAACACTGTATTTTTTCACAATTATGTCGCTTAAGCCCCAGACCCCCTATATAACTGGCGCATATTTATCATTTTAACCAAATGTATATTTGTTTTCAGAAAATCTTTAAAACTGAGCAAATCAGCTTTAGCAGAAACTACCATTGGGCAAATGGTTAATTTATTAACAAATGATGTAGCTAGATTTGATATGGGTATCTACTGCATGCATAATCTATATATAGCCCCAGTGGAACTATTTATTGTTATGTATTTATTGTATACCAATTCTGGTTGGACGGCGTTATCTGGATCTATGCTATTACTTATTTTTATTCCATTTCAATGTAAGAAACTCTAATAACAATTTATTTCATCCCTAATGTATAATATTTTATAATGAATTCGACATACTTCACGTCACGTCAAAACAATCTAGGGTTAATTTATTTTTTAATAATTATTGGATTATTTTTTAAACCTTAAACCTTCATATATTTTTTGGATTTTTTTGTAAACATTCTAGATTAAATTATTTTATCTAAACTAATTCTATATGTATCAGTTCACGCCGCAATTTGGTACAAGAAAAAAATTAGAAAAAATATTTTTTTAAGATAGTAGACTGTGATTTTAGACTTGAAGGTAAATACTGTTTCTAAACAAGTTTTCCAATTAACATTTTTGTATATTTTTTAAAATAAGCGTACTTTGCTCTTGAGCAAAATTAGCACCTCGTATATGGCTCAAAAAATGTATTATCTGATATTTGCATTTTAGGGTTTAGAACTTTTTATGAAGAATAACTCTTTTTGTAAAATTAATAATAAAAAAGTTTGCCATTTGCTGCTAACTTAAGTAGATACATTGAATATTTTTGATATAAAGCTTTTATGATTTATATTTAATATTTGGCATAAAGGACCTCGCACGGTTCTTATGGAAAAAGAGTCCCAGTCGAATTGGCTAAAAATTTAGTACAATGCCCTGATCAAATGTCACCATGGGCCCATCGAGATCTAATGGACAGTTTTTGAGATACAGGGTATTAAACATGCTGAGAAAGTATTGTTCCTTATCTTTATACTAGCCAATTTTAAGATTTTGATGTAATTCTTTGAACAAACTACATATCATTTGATTTTAATATTAGATGATTTCAAAATTGTCTTTTTAGTTTTTTTTATTTTAATTTTTTTAGGAATATATATATACGATTCACGATTCTAAGATTTATGGCGAATTTAAATGTAACACTATATTTTTTTACATTTTTAGATTCATCCTGAAAAGCTGAGTTCAAAAACCTAATACACCTATATTTTAAACTGAATTGCTTTGAAGTTATAGACAATTGAAAATCTAAATGGATACTAGGGCGAAACGACATAAAATCGGATAAAACGGCTTACATGCCCTTATCTTAACTTTTTGAATTCTACTTCGTTGTATAAGAATAAAATATATAATAGTAACCTGAAATCATCCAAAATTACAATTAAATGATATTTACTTATTCTAGTCTACGGTCTTTTGCGTTTGACTGAGTTTGTTCAAAGAATTACATAAAAATCGTAAAATTAGCTAGTAGAAAAAGAATCCCCTGTAGATTGAGTCTTAGAACTTTTCATTACAACTAATCTCCACATTATTTATTTTCTAAAGGTAAATAACAACACCCTGTATCTCAAAAACTATCCATTAGATCTCGTTGAGCTCATAGAGACATTTAATCAGGATATCATAAACTATATTATACTAAATTTTCAGTCAATTCGACTGGGACTCTTTTTCTATAAGAACCGTGCGAGGTCCTTTGGACATACATATAATAATTTTAATTTTAGTCTGGTTGGGTAAAAAGACATCAGAATTTAGACTCAGTACTGCTACAAAAACAGATGAACGAGTACGTCTCATGAATGAAATTATAGCAGGTATAGAAGTCATTAAAATGTACACTTGGGAAACACCTTTTGCAAAACTAGTCAATATAGCAAGAAGGTAAGATTTTTTTGATGCTTAAATAATATTTATATCATATTTAAATAACTAATTTCGATAGAATACTCATATTCAGGCCTAATACCAAATTAACGAAACGATTTAGAAAAAACAGAGATCAGGACTTACCATATACAAAAATTAAATCATTACTAACACTTACCTGTGATTAACTATTGTTAGCTTGATATAATAACCTGTAATTTTCTTTTAGTTCTGAAGATGTACTATTTAGCCGAAACTAGTCACCTAATTTTTAATAATCCTTACTGAGTTTCTTTGTTGCTCTATATACTTTTTCCATTTTGGTGTAACCCTCAATAATGAAAATTATTATATTTTATTTCATTTTAGTGAAGAGATGCAATACATAAGAAAAACCTCAGTAATTCGGTCCGTAGTATCTGCTTCTAAGATAATGCTAAACAAGTGTGCTATAGCTGTTTGCATTTTGGTTTTTGTACTTACTGGTAACACTCTTACAGCCACTTACGCTTATACCGTCACTTCTTATTACAAACTTTTATATACACTCACAAATTTTTTTCCTGGTGCTGTAAATTATTTCTCTGAAATGGTCATTTCCGTAAAAAGAATCCAAACTTTTTTACTGTATGATGAAGTTAAAGTAGATACAAAGTTTGTATCAGAAAAATGGACAAATATTAAAGATAATGAGTTAGTTATGAATTCTAAAAATAAGGATACAGGGATTCATATAAAAAATGCTTCCTGTAAGTGGTTAAAATCTTCTCCTACAAACACTTTACAAAATATTAATATAGATGTTACTTCTAATAATATAGCAGCAATAATAGGACCAGTTGGTAGTGGAAAAACAACTCTACTTCATCTAATAATGAAGGAGTTAGAACCACAGACTGGATTTATAAACATTAAAGGTGTTATCTCTTATGCTTCTCAAGAACCTTGGGTTTTTGCGTCTAGTATAAGACAAAATATACTGTTTGGACAAATATTTGATCAAAATAAATACGAAGAAGTATTAAGAATTTGTGCTCTCTATCAAGATCTCGCGTTATTTCCTCATGGAGACAGGACTTTAGTAGGAGAAAGAGGTGTTAAGTTAAGTGGTGGACAAAAAGCTAGAGTTAATCTTGCTAGAGCTATTTACAAAGATGCAGATATATATTTATTGGATGATCCTTTATCTGCAGTAGATACACATGTTGGTAAACAACTTTTCGAAGATTGTATCTGTTCGTACTTAAAAACTAAATGTGTTGTATTAATTACACACCAGATTCATTACCTTAAAGAAATTGATAATGTTATCTTGATGAATCATGGTAAAATAGAAGACTCTGGTTCTTATATGTACCTCAAAAACTCTAATAACATCTTCACCAAAATATTTTCTGAAATAGAAGAAGAACACGAGGAAAATGTATCAAAATTAGTATCTAGTGATAAAAAAATGGATGAAAATGCTGAAATAGAAATTTTAAAACGAGAAGAAAAAAGTTCTGGGAATGTTTCTGATCGGGTATATTTAAATTTCGTTAAATCTGGAGGAAGTGTTATCAAATTTTTTGGACTAATTTTTATTTTTATTGCCAGTCAAGGTTTTGAAAGTTTTACAGATTATTACTTAACTTTTTGGTAAGTATCAAATAATATCAAAATTATTTATTTATATAGTTGCTTCAATTTAATTTGTCTTAAATGTGGGTGTGAGTCCGTTTCGATTAAGCTTTTAATTTTTATCATTTAAAGAAAATTTATAGCTAAAATAATTAAATAAGGTCATTTGTTACGATTTTGTTTTTGTAAAGAAAAATTATTTCTGAAGAAAAAGGTAAAGGTAAACTAAAAAAAAATAAACGTCACATATCATTTGTTGAGCTTTTATTTTCTCTTATAAAAAAATAGAACAAATTTTAAAAATAGGAAAAAAAGAAATGTACAAATGAACTTTATTTTAGTTTAATAAATAAATGTTAACTTTATGGTTCTTTTAAATTTTGAGAGTGAAAGGAGATAAAAAGTAAAAAAATAGTATCCGTATCACTAGACCAAACATAATTATGGATTTTTTGTGATACTACTGTTGACAAGAAAAACTTATATTTATTGGTAGTGGGTAAAATTTTCTTATCAATAACCGGAAAAAATATTTATATCCAAAAATATTAAAAAAGTAGGGGAAAAAAGAGTTAGTGAAAAAAGGGGGAAATTGTTTGAATCATAAAGAGTGGGAAAAAAAATTGAAACAAAAATGTTTAAAACAAAGCAATTAGTAAAAAAGTAGGAGAAAAATAGAAAACAGAATATAAGAAAATAAAAACTCTAAAACAATAAGCCCAGCAAGCCAAGTAGCTCCAGCTACTTTGTTCAGTACTATGGTATATCATATCTGAAAACAGTTCCAAAATTCAGACAGACAGATGGACGGACAGACATTGTAAAGTCAAACTACTTGGCGTTTTATTTGGTCGGGACCAGGAGCTCAATTTTTCCCCTGAAGACATGGCGTGGCGATGTCCTAAGGAGTGAAGGGATTTAGGATAGGGTGTGGGATAGGGGGATTAGCAGTATGGAGGATCTCTTCGACTAGGAATTCCGTGTCTTCATGGAATTGGGGATGGAAATTTGGATTAGGGGGATTAATAAGGGTATTTTGGAGGTGGTCTTTGAAGGCCCATGCCTTCTGGGCAGTAGTGTGTAGGATTTGTCCGTCGACGAGGAGGTGGGAGTGGAATTTGGTTTTTTGGCCATTGAGTATCGCCAGCTTATGCCAGAACTTAGTACCGTCCCCATGATCAAGGCCAGAAGTGACCTCAACCCGCTTATCTTGACGATAAGTGTTAATCTGAAGCCTTATGAGGCATTCAGCCGGTTCCACTCGGAACCTGTTAAGGACGGAGATTTTTTCGTAGAAATTGAACTTTTTTTATACGATATCTGTACATAAAATCAAAAGATTCGTCACGTCGAGTGCCCGATAATATTAGTGGTCGAAATTTCGACCAGTCCCATCCGGAACGGAAAGTCCAATGGTGAAAATTTCATTTGGGGAAAAAACAGTGCATTCCTAAGTAATTGGATGCGCTGAATACGAAAAAGATAATAACATCTCTGACCTTGAAAATTGCATTTCATGGTGAAATCCGTTGTTTTATGTCCGAAATGATATCTGTAAATATTTTTACGTTGGATACAGCAAAATAGTAACATTTTTAATGTCATTTGCCATTTTTTTCATTAAATGATGGCCCCTTTTTGAAATTGGACATTATTTTTCAATTGAAAACCACGAGAAATAGGGACCGAATTTAGAAAAATTTTATTAGAAAAAGCAAAAAAAAAATTTTTTTTGCTCTTCCCTTTGGTTCCGGATGGACATCCTTTCCTCAGAGACCCGGTATCTCAGTTTTCGCTCTCAGGATCAACAGCGTGGATGTAACGAAAATTTGATCCCTTTGGGATGCTTGATTACCGTGAGTCCCCTTACCTCTCACATTGGGGTGCTTGCCTCTCACAACAAAATATTTGACTTTATGATAATGTTTCTTGTGTGTGGTATGCTTCAAAATATGGTGCTGTACATAGAGGAAGGTGCAACCCTACCTTTCCACAATACTAGGATTTCATCTATGCACAGATTTTTGCCTGTAATAATGGCTATTCAGAATTTACTTGCAGATAGTCGGTTATTGGTTTTATTTTTACTAAACGATATTGGGCGAGTTCTGAATTATCTTCGTTATCATGAAAATGTAAATAACGTAAGATTACAAGATATCTATCACGAGACATTATTTGACTGAAAACTGGAGTATCAAAGGATCAAAGGATCTCGAGACCAATAATCGTTCAAGTCCTTTCCAAACATGGACCATTAGAATTGAAAGGCCAAGAAAACGTTGAAACTCATGTTCTGTAAGAGGAGACAAAGCTATCTGGTGAGAACTCCAAACTTCATGATTTTGACTTTCATATTGATTAGTCTCATTTATAAGTTTTTCAACCAGAGAGGAATCCAAAAAGTATTCAAAATAATTTTAAGATATCCGGATTTATTTCAGAAATCTTTGATTGATGGATACAAATACGGGTCTTGGAAAATTTAAGTTTCATCATAATCATTATCTGCCAAATCAATTTCATTAATTTCTTCATTCTCCAACTCTGTATTTCAGGTTCGGACTCGCCGCTACTCCAAGCTTCAGCATCGGCCATTTTATCAAACGTGGACTGTGCTCGTGATTTATTGACAATTGTGTCAATAATAATAATAATAATAATAGTGGAATAGTAATGATACCAATAATAGTATTTATTTTACCATAAGCGATAACATATCTTTATCAAGTCAAGTTTGTAGGGAACATATAGCTGGTATATATAAGAATCGGTTTTCGCTGAGTGTATGAAAAAAAGAAACATGACACCTATTGGACAGATTAGGTACTAGATGGTTCCCGGGACACTAAGTCCGAGTTCAAGACCCACTTTTCGCACTAAAATGGTTATTTTGCTATACGCAGTACTATTGTTTTCGTATTCAGCGCATCAAAATACATCGGTATACCAGTTTACATGTCGAAATACCAAATAAAAAATTCAACCTTGAAATAACTATTTCAAGGTCAAATATTCTACCTAAAATTGTTACACTATATTCTCTATATTCAAAACATAATATTATTCCCAAAATCACTCAAAAATATTGTGATACTTGAGTGGTCGAAATATAGACCAGTACCGTCCTTAAAAGGTTAAAGACTCGATCTTGGGTTCTGATAAACTCGCGGTAAAGCTGGCCTTTTCGCCGGATGTTAGATAGAATGTGAGGAGGAAGAGGTTTTTGGGCAGTGTTTATGGATATTTGGGGAACAGCAACATCAAGGGCTTGTTTGATGGTGTTGCTGATGAAATTGGCAAGGGTATCAATGTCATCGTTGGAGTCAAGCATGGAATTTTCAGGAAGGTTTTCAGATATGGTTCTTTGGCCTGTTTGCGTTTTTATAGGACCTTATTTATAATTGGGTAGATCTAGGCGGGATGGGATCGAAGAGGGAGTTTTCGACCATCAAGGTTTGATGATCGGAGGTGATGGAGGCTCCAATGAAGCATCTATCTTCGACCTGATCTTCGCATCTGTCTGTGATCAGGATGTGGTCCCATAAAGGTTAGAGAGGTATTATGGATTCTGAAGATGAGAAGCTCAATGAGGAGGTTGAAAAGGGTGATGCCATTCACATTGAAGGCATGATCGCCAAACTATGTGTGTCTGGCGTTCAGGTCTCCAAGGAATACAGCTCGTGGAAGGGAGGAGAAGTAATCGAGTAGATTGGCTGATAGGAGTTGTCTAGGATGATTGTAATATGAAAGAAACGTGGTGGTGATGTTTTCCATTAGGACGTCTACTGCACACATATCCAAGGTATCAAATTGAAGGGGAAGGACATGAGGGAGGACGAGGATTCTGTTGCGGATGAGTATGCCATTTTACGTCGCAATACTCGGAGCAGGGAGTATGAAGGATTCCATATCCGGAGAAACTGGGAAAAGACCTAGCAAGAGTGTCAGTGATTTAGAGTACTTGAGGGTTCTGAAAGTAAGTGAAATCGGACATATGTTTATATACAATTTTTTCTGAAAATTACATCAGCTGTTATCCGTCAAAGTTTGTCGGTAAGCTAATATCACACTGTATAGAGCAACTTTAAAGAAAAACTAAAAATTAAAACCTGGAAAACATTCCACCTTTTTTTACTGTGATTAAAGCCTAACTAGCGAAGATTTTCTTGACTAAACTCATACTTTCATACAGCCAGCCGATTTGCATGAAACTTTATACTTAACTAGAACTGACAACGCCGCCCGAAGCCTGTCAAAGTCCGATATTCGAAGTCAAACGACATTTTTACCTGCTGCTGCGCTTTAATAGGGTAATTGTGTACCACCTAGTTTATTATATGAATATGAAATTAATACCAATTTTTCCACAAATTTCTCTTGTGAATAAGTACTTGACATAATTGTGCACCACCTCACTTTATACAAATTAAATTGTGACAAATATACATTCTTTATAATATGTAAAATATTTTAGGGTGAATATAGAACATTTAAAATCTTTAAGAAGTAATTGCACTATATCGAAAAATTTCACTAAGAACATAATGGAACAAAAATGTGAAAAACTAGAAGAAAAAAGCTCATACGACGATTGGTGGTTAACTCCGCTATTCTCTAATGATAACACAGTATTATACTACAATCTTTTAATTATCGTTCTTATTACTATAGTTATCTATAGATCTTTAGCCTTTTTCAAATGGTTTTTAAATTCTTCCACAACTTTACACAATACGATGTTCATTAATATTGTTTATAGTCCAATGAGATTTTTTAATTTGAATCCTTCTGGAAGAATTTTAAATAGATTTTCTCAGGATATTGGTGGTGTTGATGAAACTTTACCAGTTACTTTACTAGATGCAATACAAGTATGTTAATACATTCAAATATAATTAAAAAAAAAAACAGTAGCTGTTATTATTTTTTTTAGACTGCTTTATCTGTACTATCTTGTGCTTTTATAATTGGATTTTTGACTATATGGATTTTAATTCCTACTATTATTATAGGTATATTATTTTATGTAATTAGAGTAATTTATGCCAAAACTAGCAGGGATATCAAAAGATTAGATTCTATTAGTAAGTAGCATATTTTTACATTTATTTTATTTTAAAATTATTTAATACAAAATGTTTAATATATAAAATTAATCCCTGAATTTTAAGGATGGCTAAAATATATTATAAATATCTTTATGGCCAACATAACATTTTATCCATATAATCAACAATAATAACGCTATCAAAATTATAATTTTTTTACGTTTCAAATTTTCTATACGCGACATATCTAATCAATTTACAATAAAAAATGTGAGGTTAATATTCCTACGATTTCGGAAAAAGTTAAAAACATTTTAACTTTGTCCGACGATCGGAGAAAGTTGAAATATCGGATAAATTCTTCCCGCCAAATTATTTTTGAATTCTTACACCAATCAGAATACATTCGGACCGTCGGATCGTCGGATTTCGGACGCATGAAAACTAAGCTTAAAGTGTGTGGTCACAAATATCATTCTTGTCAAAAACTGATTGCAAACAAAGAATTTGAGGTTACGTTATCTGTTGATGCTTTGCGTATTAGTTATTAACTAAAGATCTAAATTAAAGCAGACTGTCTTTAACACAGTCTTTAATAGAGTTATAAAATTAAAGATAACATAAATATTTTATTATATATAACACGATGAACACAATCTTGTACCAAAAACCTTTCTACGAAGAGCTACATAAAAATATAAGGTATAAGATACGTGCAATATTTATAGTTAGAGACATTTTATTAATTCTCCCGAATATTGAGTGGCCAATCTGCCAACGCGCTTAGGCAGATTAAAGCAGGGGCAGGCGATCAAAAATGATAAATTTAATAAAAAAAATTACATGATAAACCTCACTGATAAAAATTATATAAATATCAAGTATTTGTTAGTACAAATGGCGGAAAATTATTGGCAGACGATTTCGTGAAAGAGAAAGGGCCGGCAAACTATAATAAAGTGGCTTTAATGAGACAAAAAAGGATAAACCTCATGATTAAAAATTATTGGAAATAATTACTAAGTTGTTAACTAAACTGTATGTTGTCTGCCACTCAGCATACATTTTAGTTAACAACTCAGTAATTATTATTTCCAATAATTTTTAATCATGAGGTTTATCCATTTTTGTCACATATATTTGTTGGAGTTTAATCAAAATAATCCAGGATGTTCATGTTGTCAAGTTTGACTTTGACCCTTTTTTAAAAATTATAATTGTCATACTTTTTTGTCGAATATATAATTTTTCTGATGCTGAAATAGTATCGAAACAAGCTGCTGGGTTAAACGTTTCTTCGTAATCGATTTCTTCTTTTTTACTATAACCTTTGGCGACCAATCTAGCTTTATATCTGTCTGTACTACCATCCATCTTTCTCTTGATACATAAAACCCATCGATTAGATACGACCTTGTGCCTTGGTGGAAAGTCAACTAGAGTCCATGTCTCATTTTCATATAGGGATTGAATCTCTTTATCCATAGCTCTCTTCCAATTTTCTGCAATCCTATTTTAAAGCCGCATCATAAGAACTTGGTACTTCATCACATTCTGCAATAAGTACATAGTCTTCCAAATATGACGGTTTTTTAATATTACGTTGACTTCTTGACCTCAAATCATTGACTTCTTGACCTCAAATCATTGTTTTTCACCGTCATTGTTGAACGATTCTTCATCATTGTTGAACGATTTTTCATCTTCATCCTGTAGTGGCTCTACATGGGAGGGCACAATTTAATAAAATTTAAAAGATCTAACAGATACTTTTTCAAAACTTTATTATATCAAATTATTAAAACATCAAACATCTATAATAGCAAAATGATATTTTATCAAAACCGTAAAAAATCAAATCGTATTAAAACAAATAATAAAGAATCAAATAGATATTTTATCAAATTAATAAAATATCAAAATACTAAAAAACCAGAACGTTAAAACTTCAAATAGTTAATACATCAAAAACGTAAAATATAAAAACACTAATTTATCAAGATACCAATAGATCAAACTCTTATAAACTCAAAATAGTATTAAAACAGAACGCTATATTATCATAATCCCAATTTATCAAAGCGCCAATCGATCAAACCCGTATAACATCAAAAAATAATGAGACAAAATGTAAAGAGTCAAAACCAGAAAGAGACAGAATAGTAAAGCATCAAAACCGTAAAAAATCAAACGGATGTTGCCAAATCTAAGTTATCGCCTTATATGTGGGGATACAATTTAACAAGATTATTTATCGTTATGCAACATACATTACACATGAACGCGGGTATTCTTCTAAGATGTCGCTACGATACCATTTAATGATTCTATTTCATCATACTGGTCTTTAACGTTCACTTCAATTTGAAATTCTGAAAAACTCCTTTTTGTTTTCAATTTCAGAATTTTTCTCAGGCTGAAAAATAACATTTATGCTGGTATTAATTTTTGATATTAAAACTGCACTTTTATACGGTAAACTTTCGGAAGAAGTATATATGAGGCAACCTGAGGGGTTTATGATGGTATTCGCATCAGAAATTTAAGATGGTGGGCTCCTTGTGGGGAGTTCAGTAGATGAAATCGATTCGTTTTTAGATGTACTTAATATTGAATTCAAAATTACAAGGTGTTCTCGATAGTTACGTGGGATTGCAAATAAAACAGGAGAAAATGGTGATATTTTCGTATACCAAACACCATATGGAAAGAAAATTTTCTAAAAATTTAAAATGCATGATTCTAACTCAGTTATTACGCCGTGTACAAATTGTGACCAACAAGAGAGTGATTTTTTAGAAGATAATGTCCCTTATAGAGAAGAAGTGGGAAGTTTGATGTTTTTAATGTTGGCGACCAGGCCTGATATCTTCTATGCTGTCAGTAATGAATCAGAACACTTAAATTCACCGACAGTTTCTAATTGGCAAGCAGTGAAAAGGATTTTAAGATATCTGAGAGGAACATCTGAACTTGGCTTGCTATATAAAAATGTTTTAGATGTTTTCAGTGATGCTGACTACGCTGGTGACGTCAGTACTAGAAGGTCAAGAACTGGTGTGGTAACTATGTATTCCGGTGCAGCTCTGAGTTAGTTTAGTCAAAAGCAAAGAAGCGTTGTATTGTCTACAACTGAAGCCGAATACATAGCTGCCAGTTAAGCCACTAAGGAATTAATCTGGATGAGTAGGGTCTTAGCTGAAATTACAAGTTTGAAGGATCTGCTAATACTCTATGTTGAGTTTCATAAAAGATCCAAACATATAGAAATTAAATTTCATTTTATTCGTGAAAAATTTGCCGAGAATATCATTTTTTTTTGTTATCGCCCGCCCCTGCTTTAATCTTCCTGAGCGCGTTGGATGATTGGCCACTCAATGTTCGGGAGAGCTAATGAAACCTCCCTAGCTATAAATATTGCATGTACCTTATACCTTGTATCTTAAACCGTTAACGGAATCAATATCTGACAAGCTGATTTAAATTTGACAGAGGGCATGACTTTCCTCATCTATTAGACAGCTCATACCATTTGGTAAAAATGGTACATAATGATGATATATTCATTACAAAATAACATCATATGAAAAATGTAAACACTTTTTATTAAAACTTAATCAATTTCATCCTTAGACACCAAAACTAAAATTGAAATAAAAAAAATATATTCCCTTATTTATTTTTCCTTCGTAAGTTCTCTTTAATACGAAAAAGTATTTTTTAATTTAGGTACCACTAAATGTAATTTCTTTTAATAACTATAGACAGAAATACATTTTCTGAAAATAATATAGGCTATAGTTCAGTTCCTCCATGATTACGACCACCCAGTATAACTCACTTTTGACATTATATTGTTATAACTGACTTTTGACATACTTTTTGTTTTTGGTTATAAATGTCTTAATTTATTTTAGCCCGTAGTCCAATTTTTACTCACTTATCTGCTTCATTACAAGGGATAACAACAATTAGAGCTTTTCAGGCTCAACACATACTCCAAGAAGAATTTGATAATTACCAAAACGTGAACAGCGCAGCATATTTCTTATATGTTGGTGCAAATAGAACTTTTGGATTTTGGTTGGACCTCCTGTGCGTAACATATGTTGGGTTAGTTATTGTAGCATTGTTGTTTATAAAAAGTGGTAAGTGAGTCATAATATTTAAGAATTTATGGATTAAAATAATTTTTTTTAGAGACTTTTGGAGGTAATATGGGTCTAGCTCTAAGCCAATCCATGTCTCTCACTGGAGTATTTCAATGGGGTATGAGGCAATGGACTGAGTTTGAAAATCAAATGACTTCAGTAGAAAGAATACAAGAATATGCAGATCTAAAGAAAGAAGAAGATAAAAATTCCAATGATATTGCTGATAGTTGGCCACAAAAAGGTTCGATAGTATTTAAAAACCTTTGTCTGCGATATGGTTCTGATGAACCATATGTAATAAAAAATCTTACTTTTATGATAAGACCTAAACAAAAAATTGGAATAGTTGGTAGAACCGGAGCTGGAAAATCTTCTTTAATTCAAGCGCTTTTTAGGTTGGCACCTATTGATGGTAGCATACTTATAGATGCTGTTGATACAAAATCTATTCCTTTAAAACAACTCAGATCCAATATTTCTATTATTCCTCAAGAACCTGTACTATTTTCTGGTACATTAAGGAAAAATTTGGATCCATTTAATGAATATGACGATAAAGTAAGTTGATATCAACATATTGATAAATTTAAAAAAATAATTTTTAGATTCTATGGAATGCTTTAAAAGAAGTTGAGCTTAAACAAGTTTTAGATGAGTTAGATGGTTTAAACACAAAAATAGCAGAAGGTGGATCTAACTTCAGCGTAGGTCAAAGGCAGTTGGTTTGTCTAGCTCGAGCTTTATTACGAAAAAACAAAATTCTAGTTCTAGATGAAGCTACAGCTAACGTAGATCCTCAAACTGATAATTTAATTCAAATGACTATTAGAGAAAAATTCACAGACTGCACAGTATTAAGTATAGCTCATAGGCTACATTCCGTTATTGATTCTGATAAAGTTTTGGTAATGGATGATGGTGAAGCTGTAGAATTTGACCATCCTCATATACTTCTACAAAATCAAAACGGGATATTTTATTCTTTAGTGGCGAATACTGGAAAAGCTACAGCTAAAATTTTAAAAACCATTGCTAAAGAAAATTATAATAATAAATTAGATATATTTAATTTTTAATAATATTGACAATTGTATAATAAATTAATTGTTATTATATTATTTAAGTAATTGTATTCAGTGTATAATATATTTTTCTATTATTCTGATATTTTTTTAAACAGGTGAGTCACTTTTTTTTACCAACAGTACAAAATCTTTAACATCAACAGAAGAGAAAAACAGATTTTTTTGTTATCTATGTTAATGGCCCTGGCAAAGCCAATTGATGCATGTAAACTGAGGACCAAAACTCAGATTTAATATTTAGTATCTGAACAAGAATATGTAAACTGAGGACATAGAATCAACTCATAGCAAAATCTACTGAACCCAGAAAACGGGAAATCATGAGAAAAAATAGGAAAAACAAGGAAGATGAAGAAAAAGAGGAAAAAATAGGGAATAATAGAGAAAATGGGAAACATAGAGCAAAATAGGAACAAATAGGGAAAAATAGTGAAAAATAAAAATTAATGAAAAACAAAAAAATTTAAAAAGAAATAAGAAAAATCCAAAAAATAATGAATAATAGATAAAAATAGGTTAAATTAGAAAAAATAAAAAAAATAGAAAAACTAGTACAAAACGGGAAAAAAGATATAGGAAAATTAGGAAAAAATAGGAGAAATATCAATAGTAGTGAAAAATAGGGATAATATGGAAAAAAATGAGTAAATAGTCAAAAATAGAGAAAAACATGAAACACATTAAAAATAGGAACAAATAGGGCGAAATTGTGAAAAATAGGTAAATTTTGTAAAAATAGTAAAAAACACGGAAATGGCAAAAAAATAAAGAAAAGTAGAAATAGTAGGAAAATTTGAGAAAAATAAAAAAAAAACAGGAAAAAATAGTGAAAATCAAAAAAATATGAAAAAAGAGTTAAAAATTAAAAAATAGGAAAATTTTGGAAAAATAGGAAAAAACTGGGTAAATAGAAAAAAGGAAAAAATATGGACAATTAGTAAATAGATAAGAGAAATGGAAAAAAGATAAAGTTAAAAATAGGGAAACAGTAGGGAAAATAGGAAAACAGGAATAGGAAAATAGGACACAATTGGGAAAAATAAGTACAAATAAGGATAAATACTGAAAAAGGAGGAAAAATAAAGAAAATAGGAAACATTAATGGAAAACAGGAAAAAAAATTGTATAGGAAAATATGAAAAATAGGTCAAATTGAGAAAAATAGGGGAAAATATGGAAAAAAATAAAGAAAAATAGGGAAAAAAAGTACAACTAAGGACAAAATAAGAAAAAAAAAGAAAACAGGAAAAACTAATGGAAACTAAGAAAAGATAGAAAGGCATATTTTGGGAAAAAAAAGAACAAAATAGGGAAAAAGAGGGAAAATAGGAAAAAATTGGTGAAAATAAGGAGAATAGAAAAAAAAAATGGAAACATTGGGAAATTACAGAATAAATAGGGGAAAATATGGGAAAAAAGTGAAAATAGAGAAAAATGGGAAAAATAGGGATAAATAGGTGCAAAAATTATTGTTTAACATCTTTGTCACTTGGAGCGCAACAGTCGCGTGCCGTCCTTAATCGTCTTGAAAATATCTAACTTGACATGCAACTAGTCAAAAGCCTTTTAAACGTCAAATATGACGGCCGATACACAGTGACCAAGGTTGAGAGCTTTAAAGGCTTGGGTGTGGAGTCTCACAAGTGCATCTTTGATGGAATATTCAGACCTAAATCCATATTTTAATTGGGAAACGTTGTTTATGTTGGGATTGTGGGAGTTTCTTAGGGAGTTCTGTAGATGGCCTTTAAATGCAGTGGCCTTCTGCTCTGGGGTGTAGAGGGTTTGTCCGTTTATCTGTAGGTGGGAATGGGACTTGGTCTTGTGACCAGTGAGTATAGAGTTTTGAAGATGGCCTTCAAATGCAGTGGCTTTCTGCTCTGGGGTGTACAGCGTTTGACCGTTGATCTGTAGGTGGGAATGGGACTAGGTATTTGACCAATGAGTATGTTGGGTTTGTTCAAGAACCTGAACCGTCCCTGTGGTCGAGGTTGGAAGTAACTCCGATCCATTTTTCTTGATTGTTGGTGTTGATCTGGAGTCTGATCAGAGAGTTTAACCAATTCCATATTTGAGAGAATATTTGGAGGGAAGGGCATTTATTCAGTGTTTATTATGACTAACAGTAACATCAAGGGCTTGGGAGATGGTGTTGCTGATGGAATTTGCCAGGTTATTCATGTCCATGTTGGAGTCGATAACGGGATCAGCTCGTAGGTTTTCAGCCAATCTGCTTTTTTCTGACTTGGTATTGGGTTGTTCTTGGAGGAATTGGGTTGAAAAGTGTGTTATCAACTATAAGGGTTTAGTGATCAGAAATCAATGAAGCATCTAGCCTCGCCATGACCTCTGTATCTATTTGTGAGCAGAATGTGGTCGGTGGTAGAGCTTCTTTGGGGCCCTACGAACGTGGGGGATGTGTTGGAGACCCGAAATATGAGGAAATTGATCAGATCTTACGTTGTCTGTCGATCGGCCATATACGAAGGAGCGTGGGGACGCTGATGTTTCCATTATGGCGATAGGCGTCTAAGGGGGTTAGAATAATATCAGAAGTATAAATAGTTAAAAAAGAAGTGAGGATGGGTAATTATTAGTAACAGTACTTAATAATTTTGTCCTGTGCAAATGTAACTTGTTGGAGTCAATCGAGTTAAGTTTGAGGTTATGTCCTGGTATATTTTTATTGATTTTATTAGTAATAAATTCCCTAACAAAATTATGTAAAAATAATTTAAGCCGCTATTATGTAGGATGAAACCATAATATATTACCCAGTTAAGAAGATTATTAAATCTTATAGATGCAATTCCTTTGTCGCGCCTGATTGGCTAATAATAGTAGTTCTCTTAATTATTGTTATTGCCAATAAGTGCAAGAATAATATTTTGTACATAATAATTACTCATAATAACCACTATTAAATAAGTAATTACAAAAGCGGTAATAAATTTTTTTATTGAATTTCTATGAAAAAGTGAGAAACGATAAAATTACAGTTAAAATGAGATGTAGGCAATTGTTCTCTCATTCCGATCCTGACTAAATGGTAATACCGTTTTTAGCAGAGAATCTAGGTAGAATTCTGTTTAAGTATCGATTTGGTATTTTGCTCTGAAACATGTGATCCCATAATATAACCTCTCAATGATGTTTTTGTTCATTATAATGTATTAATCTTATTAATCAGTGAGTTAATATAATATAGGAATAGTTAATATAAATGTGTAGATCAATTATTTAATAAAAGGTAAGATTAAAAGCAAATTTTTTTATGTAACTTGAATCTTTTAAGATATTTCCAAAGAGCCGACATTTTTAGACCATGTCAGAGTCGGAATTGGCATTTGGTGACAAATTATGAATTTCATAGCAACATTTTTATTTATTTTCTTTATTATTATTAAAATACACAGTAAGTTGTATTTTTCTTTGTTTGCAAGTGGTCTAAGAATATTTTTTAAAAAATCAATAGCTGTGTTTTAATGGATATTTACGTTTTAAGGTGCTTTAAATAGCATCCATCAAATAAAGTAAAACATAACAAAAATTTATGATTAGCACACACATACATATTTATGATTTTTGAGCCACGGCTGTAACTTATACCGGGTGTAAATGGATCATGGGCCACCTCTAAAACTTTTAAACTTGTTAATAGATTTATACCACTTTTGGTCGACTATAATAGAGCTATTTTTTTCAAATAAAAATTCAATATGGTCGGCATCCGGTTTGACCGCAAATAACATGAAAATTGTAAATTCAAATGGAACACCCGGTACATTTCTACATATTTGGATTATACGTATTCAAATACGTATAGGTCGACTGTCAAATGTCACTTGAGACGCCAGTTTTATTATATTTTTTAATTTTTTTTATCTATCCTGGATAGTCATGATTTGGTTTAAATTACTAAATAATTAAATTAGAATTACCTAAAAAGTGTCAATTTTGTCAATTATTTATTTTTTTATCTTTTATTAATTGAGCAAATACAGTTTGTTAACAAAAAGTCAATTTTTTTATATGAAACGTAGATGGGCCACCCAGTAGTAAAAAGGGAAAGCCATATCCACCACATTTTTAAGGACCCCCGAATTCAAAGAACTCCCGAATATTTTCAAAGACCCCGAATATCTTTAGCGACCCCCGAATTCAAAGGACCTCCGAATTCCAGGACTCTTGCAGGACTCCAGAATTCAAAGGACCCTCGAATTCAAAAGACCCCCAGCTTTAGGAAACCCGAATATTTTTAAGGACCCCCAATTTCAGGACACACGAATTTTTTTAAGGACCTCCAATTTCCGAATATTTTAGGGATCCCAGAATATTTTTAAAGTAGGAGAAAAGGTGTTGAAATATATCTAATTTTTATTAGATCGGCCCATGTTCAAATATTTGGGACCTCTACCCCTTTAGCGTACGTAAAAATTTGTGGTCCTAAAATTCTGGCGTCCTGAAATTGGGGGTCCTGAAATTGGGGATGAAATTGGGGATCCTGCATTCGATGGTCCCGAAATTGGGGTCCATTTAGAAAAGTGGAGGTTCTCCAAAGTGTCGGACTTCCTAATATCATGGGTGGATAAAAAAAATCAAAAAAAATAAAACTGGCGTCTTAAGTGACATTTGACAGTCGACCTGTACGTATTTTAAATTGTAGGATCCAAATACGTAAAAATGTACCAGGTGTTCTATTAGAATTTCCAATTTTCATGGAATTTCCGGTGAAACCGGATATCGGCCGTATTGGATTTTTATGTAAAAAAATCCAGAAATAGCTCAATTTTAATCGACCAAAATTTGGTATAAATCTATTAACCCGTTTAAAAGTTATAGGGGTGGCCCATAACTCATTTACGATATTTTTACTATTTCAGATATAGGAAAATAAAAAACGAAAAAAAAATGATTTAAGATAGTAGAAAAGGAATATTTTTTTAATTATCTTTAGATAATATTAAAACCATTCTATTAGAAATTGGAGGTCTAAAGACTCTTCCCCTCTTTTACCCTTCTCCAGCTTTATAAAATACACAGGTATAAGGCACCAATCTAAAAATATATTTTAATTTAGAAGAAAATATCAGAAACAATAGTAAGGTTACTTTCATACAAGCATAAGATCTTATTTAAAATACCCTCCCCCTCTTCTACCCTTTCCTCCAAAGTACAAACTTGTTAACCTTTCTATTAATTTCTAATGGTCAAAAATATATTATTATATGTAAGCCTTATACATTTGTAGTTTATAGCTTAATGGAGGGGTTAGAAGAGGGGGAGGATATTTTAGAGTAGAGATATTAGTCATCCATGGTTGTTAAATTTAAAAAATAGGTTTTTGGCACACATTAATTAGACAATAATGGGCTACTTTTAAACTAACTTCAATGAAAATATCACTTCCCGTTGAACCGGAAGTAACATCATCTTCTTTTCCTTGAAAGAAATGACTATATTTTTTGTTGGTTTATCATAAATCATAAATCATAAATTTCTAAGTGCAATAGTTTTTTCAGATTAAAATATTCCAAGAAATTAGTGAGATATAAACATTTTTTTTTATTTATTCAAAATGGCCGCGTCAGATGTATGCGATGTAAGAAAATTACCAAGTAGACTACGGAAATTATTAGTAAAATTGTAGACTTGTTTGTAGAGAAGAAAATATTTGTTTGATTTACTGGTAGTTACCAGTATTTTTAGGTGTTATTTAAAAAAAAAAAAACCATCGGGGTCCTATCATTTTTTTTATTGGAACTAACTAATTAAAAAATTGTTAGTATCTCACAATTTTTTGGAATTTTTTTAATCCGACCATTTGTTTGGACCATTCCTGCAAAACTGACAAAACACAATAAAAACAGCAAAAAAGAATCTGAACTATCACTATAGAATATTCTGACACATCATTAAGCGAGAACAGCCTACTTAGATTTTCATCAAAAAACTTTTTTTCTAAAAAAAATTTAAAAATAGGTACGGAGTGTAAATGGCAAAATTGAAGGGGATAAAATTCATTACGTAAATTACAGTTAATTTTGAAAATTGTCCATCGTCTTGGACTCGAGTAATTCCCAAAATATTTATGAGCTTCGATATAAATTAGACTTTCGTCTTTATCAATAAAAATGATATTTGTATATCATTCAAATTATATTTATTTTTCATTAATAAAATGTGTAATAGAAATAGTCTTACCTTTTGCTAACAACTGCATGATTTTTATTTCATAATTAGTATCAATCAATCAATATTAAAATTTTAAAATCAAATGGGCGAGTCAGACCCTGACCGAATCACTCCAAGTAGCCCGTGGCTGCAGGTAGAAGAGAAAGAGCGAGATATTTTCACGGGTTTCAAATTAAAATATTTTTGGAAAACGCCCATCTATAATTAATTTTTGATTTTATAGTCTAGTCACAAGTGCATTTTGGGTCAAACTTTTTCTTTGCGTCCGAAAAATATGAACGAGGTGTCATTCGATTCGGAATAGCGTGTAAATGATTTTTGAAAAAGTTCAAGAGCCGCTTGCAAAAGTTGCAAAAGTTATAAACAATTAACTGGAAAAAAAAATCAGATTTGTTATTTAACAATTATCGCACTTACAATGTTCATGTTCAAGAAGGAAAAAATTATTAATTAACTAATGCATAATTAATAGAAAAATCGCGGTAAAAATTTTTTGACCTCGGAATATTGTTCATAAATCTATCCAGTAGATGCCTGAATTTTTTCAATTTTTAATTTTCATCTTTAATAAGTTTAAATAAAATTTATTCATTAAAGGTCCAAAGTGGGCGACTCTTACGCAAGCCAGAGTCCCCGTTTTCGGTCGTATTTTCAACCCTCTGGGAAAATTATAAATATTGGTCCTACAATTCTGGGACGTGAAATTTTTTTGTGGGAAATTTCCTCCTCTTTTTGAATCTTTTTTCAAATTTGAAAAATGTCAAGTAGTTTTAGAGATATTTGCAAAAAACCAAACCCCATTTTTTTTCAGTTAATTCTTTATAACTTTTTCAATTTTTGGAAGCGGCTCTTGATTTTTTTTTACAATTATCTACACGCTATTCCGAATCGACTGAAAAAGCACTTGCTGGCCAGACTATTAACAAAAACTTGTAAATGAAAAAAAATTGAAAAAAATAGCTGCAATCTCTAGTTTTCCAAAATTTGATACCTGGAAATTGATAAAATTTTTATTTAAAAAATTAGGATGTAACAAAAAAATTTAAAAACTAGAGATTGTTAAGGTTTTCATTTTGAATATCTCAGCAAAAAATAAAATGATACCGATGATAAATAACCAAGATATAAGGAAAGATCTAAAATAGTGTAAACAGCAAAACGTAAAAAATAAAATCTGATTTGTATTAATTTAGTTGTTTATTTACCAATTAATGATTTTTCACAATATAATTTAAATTTTAATAAATACTTCCTGTATGTCGTCAAATAAAGCTAAAACCTTCGAACTTTGTTCGTTTTCTCCATTATCAGTTATTCAGGATATCAAATATTTACTGGCACGTGCATGTACATTACTGATTACTGTATGTAACATTGATTATATAATCTTCTTTGTGTGTGCAAGCATTATACGAAATTTCTGCGAAATATACCAGACAAGCATTTAATTAATATTTTTATGATAAATCTAATGTGAATAAATTCCCATAACATTTCAAGGTAATATAGTGCAGTAAAATTTGTCACTACCTTCAAAATATTAATAGAACAATGTGATAAGATTAAACAAATTTATCATTAAAAGTGAAGTTCGATATTAATTATATAAAATGTATTCCTTTCCGTAAATAAATAAATAAATAAATCCAGAATGTTATCCATAATCTCAAATGTGGTCTAATGGTGAGGTAGTAAAACTCAAAATCCTGTACCACAAAATTTTAATATCTCTTTGATAGAATTGAGGGGGGAGAGGCTTCAAATTACTAGTTTCGGCATTATGACATCATCAGGCCAAACTAAATACAATCAAAATTAATATATTAAAACATTTTACAAAATTGTGGGCACAAGCAGGACATTAACTAAAATAAAATGGGGATAACAAAGGGATAGTGGTAGTAGAGAAAGGAATTATTCCCTCCTCTTATTTTACCCCAATAATTACTTTCCCTATTACCACTATCCCTTTGTTACCCCCATTTTATTTTAGTTAATGTCCTGCTTATGCGCACAATTTCGTAAAATGTTTTAATATATTAATTTTGATTGTATTTAGTTTGGCCTGATGATGGCATAATGCCGAAACTAGTCGCCGCCCCTTTTGTAATTTGAAGCCTCTCCCCCCCCCCCTCAATTCTATCAAAGAGATATTAAAATTTTGTGGTACAGGATTTTGAGTTTTACTACCTCAAATAAATAAATAAATAAGCAACTTTTAAATCTAATATTCCAAAATAACGTCTAAGAGCTTTCCGTCTCTATAATTAATTTAATATTAATGGGATTTCATAAACTATTATAGATATAAAATTGGTGAAATAATAAAAAATATGTGTATTTTTAAGACGAGTTGTTTGGTTTATTCAAAATTAAAATATCAGGTCCGGCTTTGGAGATATTTGGGGAAAACCGAAATTAACGATTTTATTTTTAACAATTTAGATAAAAGCTTTTTTATTGATAAAGCTTTTTTATTGAAGCCCAAATACCACTTATTATGATTTATCCAATTTTTTAAAACACTTTAAGTATTTCAAATTTGTCCAAATATTTAGCTAAATTACTCAAAACAATGATTTCGTCATATAATAAAAGCGCCACGCCTACTTTTTGTTAATTTACTCCCACCTGCAATATCTCGAAAATTACTAATCTGATTGAAGTGTTTGATAGCTGATGTTAAAGGTTTGGATAAATAAAGAAAATTTTATTCTATTAAAAATTTTGAAAAATGGCCTCCTTCATATCGAAAATTGCGACAGAAAACTTGAAAAAATTATTAAAAATACATTAACTTTCAGCATTTAAATAGATTAACATTCCAAAATACGTTGAGAAAAATCCGATAACAAATATAAATCAATATTTTTTTAGTTATTACGCCCTCTATTGGCTAATTTCTAGATCATAAAAGAAACTGATCGCTAAATAGATTTTCCTAAGTACGGTCCTGTTCTATTTTAATTGTAAACATATATAAATGTTTTTGAATAAAAATATTACTTTATTTAATTTCTGTTAAATTTCTGAATTAAATTTGATTAAATATTATCAAAAAATAAACAAAATTTGTTTAAACTTCTAATTATAATATACATTTTGTGATTAAATTGTGTTTTTTTTTATTTGCCAGTTTCGTGAAAATTTATATCGAAAATATGCTCAAAATCTAAGTTCGGGGTAAAAATGAACAGGACCGTATCATGAAAAAATTGTGAATTACAGGTAATTGTCAAAGAAAAAATTAAGTATTCTATAAGGTTGGATAAAGAAAAAAATGTGGATTTTAAAAATGTAAATAAAAAGTACAAGTCTGTATTTAAAAAAAATGTTGAGGGTGGCCGTTCAAAGACGAAACGTTGTGTTGTAAAATATTGTTAGGCGTTATTTTACTGTTGATAAAAAAAAACCTTTTTTTCTATTTATAAAAATTAAGGTGTTAATTAAATAAAATAAAAGTCGTTAATTGCTTCAAATATCTCAAAAATCGGACCTTTTCTTTAAATTTTAATGATAATATTTTAATATCCCTTTTGTTATAAGCTACTTAAAAATATTCCATATAAATTTTTTTAACTTTTGACTCTAAAATCTTTTAAGGCGGCGTTAGAAAATGGATAAGCATAGGAAAATTTTTGAACATATAAGACGGACTATCCAGGTAATAAATATATGCGGATTTGCTTTTATTATGTTCTAATGGTATTAAATTAGTTCCTGAATATATTAAAAAGTGAACAAAAAATAATAAAATGGAAAAAACAAAGAAATTGTGGAAATTTAACCTCAAAAAATAGACATCAAAATTGAAAAAAAAACCAAAAAAAACAAAAAATCATAAGATTAGAATCGATAAAATCTGAAAAAATCAGAAAAAATAGGAATAAAATAACAAAAGAAAAGAAAAAAAATTTTAAAAAAAGACAAAAATTGAGAGAGCAAATAGAAATTATTGGGAAAAAATGAAAAAGACATTTTTAAAATACGGCAAAAACGAGAAATAATAAAAATTGTAAAAAAGACAAATAAAAACCGCGAAAAATCACAAAAAAAAACTAAAATAAAGCCTCGAAAAACGCAAGAAAACGAAAAATATCACAAATAGTCGCAAAGAACTCGCAAAGAAATCACAAAAAATCAGAGGAATAAGAAAAAATGTGAAAAATTAGAAAATAAAAGAAAGAATAGAAAACACAGAAAAATTGAAAAGTTAAGAAAAAACAAAAAATCATAAAAATGAGAAAAAATAGGGAAAAATTGGAAGAATCGAAAAAATTAATAAAAATACAGAAAAAACCGGAAAAAAATTAAAAAAAAAACTTTTGAAAAAATCAGGAGAAAAAAGACGGCTAAAAAAAAACGCGAGAAATCTAAAAAATCACAAAAAATCGCAAAAAAACAAGAAAATCTCAAATTATCACAAAAAATCAATGGAATAAGAAAAAATGAGAAAAAATAAGAAAACCGAAAAAACCAGAAAAAAAACAAAAAATTATAGAAACGAAAAAAAAACGTGAAAAAATTAAAAGAACCAAAAAAATCAAAAAAAAAATTAAAAGAGAAATACGAAAACATTGAGAAAAAGTGAAAAGTAAAATTGTAAAATACAAAAAAAAAACGAAGGAATCAAAAAACCGAAAAAAAACGCCAAAAACGAAAAATAAGGCTTAAAAAAAACAAAAGAAAACAGCAGCAAAATCACAAAAAAATTGCAAATTATCACAAAAAATCAAATGAATAAGAAAAAAATTGTAAAAAAACTAGAAAACGTAAAAATAGAAAAAAAAAGATCAATGCGAAAAAAAGAGGAAAAATTAGAAAAAACAGATTTTTTGGATCTCTAAATTGTAGATTACTTCTGAAATAATCATTTCCTGATAAAAGAATTTGTAACTAACAAATAATTTCCACAAAAGTCAAGAATGGTACTGAAAAAAATCTTAATATAAATCAAACTGAGGTTATTTATTTGGAGAAAAAAAAATAAAAAAAAATTGTTTACTGTACAAATCAGATTTAGATAAAAATTATAGATCAGTAGTTTTTGGCTAGGAGAGTTTAATGGTGTCTTCTATTTACCTGATATCACTAAAATTCCAAATTAGCTAAAACTAAAACCCAGAGGTCATCACATCTGGCAACTAAGCAAGTGGTATTGGACATTTAATTTTTTACACAAAAAGTACATCTAATCGCCATCTATTGAACATTTACTTAATTAATAGTTTTAGATAAAGTTTATTTATCCCATAAAATTGAAAATCCCTAATTTTTTTTAACCCTTATTGGATTTTTATTATGAATTTGTTTATTATTATTCAAAATTATAATTAAAACAGTAAACAACATACGAAACCTAAAGCCGGAGCTCAACCAAACTGGGCTAGCCAGGCGGCACTTGCGGCCGCAGAATCAAGAATGCGGCGGAATCAAGTTCGACAAAATGTAAGTGTGCATGTTGGTTTGAATTAATGGTTGTTGTTCTGCATCTAAGAATGTTTGACGACTACGAAATTTTGTTAATAGGGTATATGACCCTAAAAATTATTAACAAAAACATAAAAGGAAGTTTTAGGTACTGCTTAGTTTAAACAAAAATTTCATTTTAAAGTCACTTGAATGTCCACTGTAATTAACAAAAAAAACTAACGTACCATTCAGTAAAACATTCAAAACTAATTGAAAATTCGTATTCCTTTGATCTTTACCGACATTTGGCGCTAGCAAATTTATGCCGGCGGCGGTAAATGATTTTTTTACTTTAATTTTTACTCCGGTAAAACCGGCGGGTTATGCTTGCGGCGCTTACGACCGGGTTAGCCCAGTTTATTGGAGCCCCGCCTTAAGTATTATGACGGTATTTTACAGAACTGATAATAATATAAAATTATATCTTTTTTAATTCACTATCAATGAAAATAAATCTACACGCAATCAAAAAATAAAATGAATCAAAAACATTTTTATCTGATTCTCAGATTAAATTATTTCTTATGTTATTTTAATCTTCTTGATAAAACATGTTTAAAGTAGTGGATTAACAAACTAGGTAATTAATAAATTTTTATCTTTTTAAAATGTTACGTCACATATTTTGTATACTTTTTTGTAGTTGACCTGAAAATAACAAATTAATATCGAAACGTAGTTAACAGACATTTTTAAGTAAATATTCTAAGACATTTTTACCACAAAAACATATATACAGAGTGTTTCCAAATTTGCTCACAGGAATAATGTTATAACTAAAATACAGGGTGATTAAATTAAAAAAAAAATAATTCAAATTTACTTAAAATATGTTTTTAAAAAGTCTTTATCATTTAATTATTTTTAAGATCGAATAAGTCGATTTTTCTAAAAAAAAAATAATAAGTGATTTGACACATCAATGAAAATAAAATCGTTTATATTTAGTGACAATTTTTAGTTGTTTCCGAAATAAACCGGAAGTAAAAAATTGGATTGGCCCAAACAAAAAAAAATTGATTTGATTTATTATAACAAATATATTAAAAAAAAATAATTTGTTTGATTTAAACACTTCTAATTATTAACAATATTCCTGCACTATAACATTTAAACGAAATGCCATTCAAAGTATCTGAAAGAGAAGATTAATTAAACAATGAAACTCGTTCATTTCAAATATTAAAATTGCTATTTTGGTTTGCATTTTAAATACGTAATGAAATGCTAAAAATAATTTTTCCAAACAATATTGACCGTCATGTCGTCATTGAGCTCGCACTTTACTTTTAATTTACGGTTAAGCTGATATTTGCAAATCAGCTGTTACTTAAAACAATTAAAATACGAAAGTGTATTACAAGTTGTGACATATTAAGTGAAATGAAAACTTGAGTTAAAATTAAGTGTCAGTTTGATTTTCAAGTAGATGAAAAATGTACATAATGCAATCTTGATTGAACTGTGTGATTAAGAACAATGTAATAAATAATTGGATGTTATGGTTTTAAGTGTATTATAATAGTTATAACTATAATAACAAAATGTTAAGTTAATTATTGACATTTGTGGTTCATTTAAGTGTAAGTACCTACAACAAATATATTATTTTTTATTTGATATAGTCTCTAGTATAAAATGATTGGATTTGTAAAATTTAATTATTCATATAATTTTTTTAACAACAAAAGTATTATATAGGATACTTTTATATTATATCGATAATCGATAATTTTTTATTAATATTATATTTCATTGATTCTGTAGGAAAGTTCATATTCAGTTTTTAAAATATAAGTTTTTCACTTTTTTAATATTACCCTCGGAGTTTGCGTACAATATCAGTATCTCATATCTGTTTTAAAAAAGTACAAAATAATTATTTATTATTACCAGTATCTATTTTTCATTGTTCTTCGACAATTATGAGTGAATTTAGTGTTGGATTCTGTGCATGATTTTTGTTTACGTATTTATTGTACGTTAAATTTCAAATGTAACGCCGTTTTCCGCATTCAATTTGGACCAATAGTAACGGAGATAGACGTTAGTGCCCTTTTGTTATTGGTTCTGCTCATTATTTTTCTTTATGTAATTATTCTACGTCACATATGATATTTTTTTCATTCAAATGGGGCCATTTGTTAGCAGGAGTTTTAAATGTTCAGAGTATACTAAGATCGTATATACTTAGATCATATACGCTACGCTATATTGGGTATGTAGGTTATTTATTTGGTAAGTCCGGGGGATCTAGCGTACTAAGTCAGTGATTGGTCGTTTTCAAATTTCGACGTTGTTTGATCAATGACAAATCAGTATCCGACTCATAGTAGGTACGCTGTAGCCCAATAAGTACCCAGGGGGTATAATATTTGATAGTGGAACCCTTTGTCAGGTATAATAAGATGCTATTTGACAGCATTTACTGCTGCCTTTAGGAAGTCAACATTTATTTTTTGTCGCTTTACGCCCTCTTTACTTCGAGGTATTGCAAAAAATATTATGGTAAGTTATTACGATAATATAATCGTGTACCTTGGGCCGTCCTGGGGTACAAACCTGCAGACGGCCCATAGTACATGCCCAGGCCAACTCTTCAAAAAAACTGATTTTACAAGTAGCTAGATAAAAAAACACGTATTTGTTATCTTTAAAGAGTAGCTAATACCTTACTGATTAAAACAGTATAGAAAAAAATACAAATTTATACTACACCAAAACACATACTAAATACAAATAAGATTCTAATATGTTACAGTTACAAACTTGTGGTTTGAGGTACAAGATGACTTAAAGTACAGGACTCCCCTCTACACTCAGTATGATACATTAAATCATGAAAATTTAATCCCTACTTTTCTGTTCAAATATATGTTGAGAAGTACATAAAATACGAATGAAAATTTTTCATGTTTATTTTGTAATCATCTCGCATTTAATAATTATTCAATTTTAGGAACAAAACAAAACTGTTAAATAAAACAAAAAACCAAAAAATAGCTATAAAAGAAAATAGCTGAATTTTGGAACGCCGAATATAACGTATTTTTATGGTACTATTAGAGAGTTATTATCAGTGATATAAGGTCTAGCACTAATACTGCCAGCCTTATTTTGACAGCTACGCGTGCGCAATTGCCTCGTTTTATAGTGCTAGCTTTATTAATGTTTGTACTCGACTTTATTACGGCACGAATAAAGTCACGCGGTATTTTGGTATTTTTTGCATTATTTTGACAAGTTTGACAGTTTTTTGACATTTGACAATTAATAATTTTCTTTGAGTTTCAGTTTACGGTATATTTGGTTTTGTGTTTAAATGAATTATACAAAAAACCGACTACGATTTTCGTACGAGGATGATGTACCGGAAATTTCTCAATATAAACTAGATTCTTAACCCTCAAGGATGGGTTAAAATCTAAGAACATCTTTTTATTGTTAAAAAAAAGCTTTCAGATAAGGACCTTAAAAAACCATATAATGCACCTAATAGAAATATATCTACAAAAAATAAAGGATGAACACATTTATCTTAATGTCGGCAAGATCATAACTAAAATTTTGCCGTATTTCCTCCTCTGTAAAATCATCTTTGAATTGCATTGTACCTGCACTCTACACTTCATCCCTGTTTACTAATAAATTGTCCATTATGATATACATAGCAGCCCACAAATCTTCTTCCATATTTTTTTAATAAAAAAGCCAAAATAATAAAAATAACACCAATGGAAATAACGCTTGTAAATAACACACTGGATACTGTACTAAACACTCTTCAATTTGTTTGTAAACTTCTTGGACCAGGCGAAATAAACTTTCCAGAGAAAACAACCGTCTCTGATGCGAGAACCAAAAAACCCCTATTGAATGAGAGGGAGAAAAAAAGAAATATCGGTAAGCAATACAAGCGATATAAAATTGATTATTTGGACTCAGTAGATAAAGAAGAGAACGTTATTAACATGGGAAAGGCATTTTATAGGAATACCAAGAGAAGAGAGGGACATGACGCTAGGAAATAAGAAGGAGATAGATATCAAGCGAGTATGAAACTATAATCTATTGAATAGAAAAATAATGAAAATACAGGGTGGCACAAAAAAACGCAACAAAATATCTTTATTTGTTTTCTCGCGCGACATTTTTCTAGAAAATTTCTTCAACTGGGGCACATGTGGTCAAAATTTTGTTTATGTGTATAAAAATAAATACTATTTACTACAAAACTATGTATAATTAATACCTTAAGCGTGCTAAAGTCTTTAACAACTAGGTTGACTCAAAATTAGATACATTTATTATTATAAATTCAAATAATAAAATGATCTACTCAAAGTAGAGGATTGATTCAAAATAATACTTAATTTTCTCGCCTTTGTGATTAAATGAAACAATTTTTATAGTCGACAAGTTAAGACTTGTTAAAAGTAAAGCGATTCGCTTCTCCTTTGTTTTGAGTGTAATAGACGGTGGCTATGGGCTATTATTTTATGTTTTACTAGTAATTACAGCGTTGTTTCCTATTTTCATTTTCATACTTTTTGCCAACTATTATTTGATTTGGTCCCACTGTGCATCGTACGTTTCCTTGTTGAAGTGCATGTATGAGAAAAAATCACATATCTATTTTTTACGGACAGTAGGATAACATCGTACAATCCTTCTGAAAACCAAACCACAGACGACTTTTCTTCTCGATTCTTGTTTAGTAAGAATTATTTTTATGAAGAGTGTGGTGAGTTTATTTTCTCATAATAATTTTTTCATTAATGCCAAGCTGGAAAACCAGTTATCCCCAATTGGTACTGGATGTATAAATCTGAGTACAATATCTTCGGAATTACTAAATTTATACGGATCTTCTGATAGTGTGCCAATATAGGCTTTCAAGTTGAACGTATATGATATCTTCGCATCGAGCTTGATGACATATTTGGCCGGCTTCGATGGAATGTACTGTTTAAGTCCACAGCAGTCTCTAAAAGCCAACAACTGCTTGTCCATGGTTAAGTACCAACTGGTAATACAATTGTTTTGATAATTTGCGAAGAATATTCTCGAATGGGCGCCAACTACTGATGTAAAATACCTGGTCATTTATAAGTTTATGGGCACAATTTGGTACAAGGAATTTACCCTAACCCTGTGCATCTAACACGAAATAAAATTTATGACGTAACTGATGACGCGCAACTATTTTTGTAATAAAATAATTATATAAGCCACTAAGGGCCGTTTGCACCAAATATTCTTTAGGGGAAGAATACATAGAATATATTGCACCACCTTACATTCTGAAATACCTTACCATGGTATATCGGCAGATGTCATAATGTTACGTTTTCTTGTGCCACCCTGTATTTTCGTTCTTCCTCTCCTCTGTATATTTTATAGTTTCATGTTCGCTTGATTTTCCCTTTCCTATTTCTCCGCGTCTTGTTCCCCCTTCTTCTCTCGGTTTTATTATAAATTGTCTTAACGTGCTAAGAACTTATTTATCTATTTAATACAGAAAATAGACTTTGTATATCTTTATATTGCCAGTGTTTTTTACTGAAGATTTCTTGTCAATTTTCCGCTGGTTCCCACGTCTGACAGTCAAGTTTGCCGGGTCCAATAAGTTTTTCTGGACAACTGAGACGGGACAGCTAGGAATACCAAGGTCCTACAATACCAAGACCCTCTACATGAATGGAGCTAAGTTTTTATTGAAAAAAAAAGAAAAAATCTCTGAATAATTCTCGTCAAATAAACAAATCTAACGTTTCATTTGAGTTTAATTTCCTTAACCCAAAAAAAAGGACGGATTATGAAATATATCATAGTTTTTTTGTCAATTGTTTCTAATTACACCAAAAATCAACTGACTGGCGTCCAAATTTTTTTTTTTATTTAATATTTTACTTCTTATATTTCAAATTCTATTCGTGGAACGAACCCGTAATATAATTTGAGCTTAATCACATTTAATTATCTTTTACCTTTTTATTTCATTTCAATAAATCTGTGAAGAAGCTAACCTCAAGTTTCAATTTCAGTTTGTTATTTGTCACTATCTTTAGTGGATGCTTAGTCTTATGTTAACTTATTTTACGTTCTGAATCTTGAAAATGGGAGAAATTCCCAACAAGTCAAAGCGAAAACGGGTACCAAACTACACAACCAGTAAATTGTATACTAGATTATAAAAACATATAAGATAACAAAAAAACTCATGGGGTATCTATATCGAAAAAAAAAGCATTGGCAGAATATCTCAAAAAGTATTATGAACTCATAAAGATAGATATTAGGAAGAGAGCAGATGCCAAAAACATCTTGTTTAACATAAAACCTACTGATCATCTTGAAATTTTGATGAATGCTCAATCTCTTGCAGTATTGCTAATACTGTAGGTCTTGCCAAACGAAACCTCTTAAAAAATAACAGGTTATCCATTTCATCAAATTTATTTTTCCTTTCGTTAACTCCTCTAGGGAAACCATTATCCACGATTTCCAATAAATCTAAGTCATCAATAAAGATTTCCATTTTATAATTTTTTTAACAGCACATATCCATAATAACTAGGAAGAAGCTAGGAACCCAAATTTTTACACCTAATTTAAAGAAAACCTATGCAAGATAGGGACTGAAAATCAAGTGGTACAAGCGAAATCGACATCTAGGGCTAAATTATTTCTTCCCTATTTATTTGATCCCTAAAACAGTTGATGCAAACGGCAATAAGTATCTTAAAATTTAGAGAAATGTTTTCTTAATATTTAAGCTTGCAAAAGTGGCGGCTTATGATTTAGGAATACTTAAAACTTTATATTTATAAAAAGGGATTTAGGTGTTTTAAAATTTAAGTATCGTTGGTGCAAACAGCCCTTAATTGTTTTATATAAACCATAAATGATAAAACAAGTTTGCAACATATTTAGTTACCAAGGTTTTAAAGTGTCAAAAATTAAATTGGATTTTTTATTAAAATAGTGGTTTAATTCCCAACTAATATTTTTACATGGTATATATCATATTGTCATTGAAAAAATGAAAGGTGTCCTTATATACGTAATGAATAATTTTAAGAATTATCAATACATTTACGGATGTAGTTTGTTACTAAATTGTTCGTTTGAATTAATTTTAGATCGCGGTGAAAGATGGAAGAAGCCAAATCGAATATTCCTCCAAGAAAGAAGAATCCTCTTGACAACTCAAATATACTATCTTCTGTACTATTTTGGTAAGTTAAGATATAATAAAGAATTATACAAATTAGTTTGATAAAAGGCTTTTCTAACATTCTATCTTTATGCCATTAACAACTTCAATAAAAATAATAATTAAGAGGGGTTTAACCCTAATGTGATTGTAAGTAAAACACTGTACCGCAAAAATCAAACTACTCGGATTGTGGTTAAAAAATTCAAAATATTTTTTTACTTTTGGATTAAGAAAGGTTGGATATAGGCATCTCTCGAAGTACTTTTTTTAATTTTTGAGAAGAATTGAAGAAAAAAAATTGACAAAATGGGCCAGATTCATTATTTTTTATCTCACATAAAAAAGTTTATTTCAAAAAAGTACTCTGAGAGATGCCTCATTTATACATTTGCCTTTGTTGATAAAAAAAATTGTTAAGATCAATCGAAAATTAGACCCTCAAAAGTGATTTTTGCCGAACCCCTGCAAGGTGAATTTTGGAGCATTTTTCATCACTGATCCAAGCGCCCTCGCACAAATTTGCACTTTTATATGAATACTATGAATTGCTGAATGAATCGCAATTTCATTCTTAAACATAACAACAGCACAGGAGATAATATTAATAGAAGTGTTCAAATAAAAATACTAAAAATAGCACAGGAGATGAAATCAATAAAAGTTGCAAATGGGTTGATTGCCTTTTCGAATACCTATGACATATTATTAAGTTATATGTATATATGATGAGCATAATCATTGTCTTAAATGCGTTAATTGGAAAACAATCCAATATTTAAAAAAAAAATCTTATTTTTGACATTTTCAAACTTTCAATTTTTAAGTTGCGTATACCTGAGTTACGACTTTATTATGGATAGTGAATTTATTTGTGAAATTGAAAATGAAACACCGATATCCAATAAAAAAGATTTAGCTATTATTATTAGAAAAACCGCTGTTATCGTTTTCTAGTCAGCGTGGACTGTGAAGTGATTGAAAGGGATTTTTGCACCTAGAACAAGTGCATTATTTTGACGGCGATTCTTTGTTCGGCATTTTCTTTGACACGATATTAATAAAAAACATTTTTTGCTAATGCGGCGGTGGGCGGTCAGTACAAAAGGAAAGAAATTATGAAATAAAAGAAGAATTAAAAAAAATAAATTGAGGCTATTACAGAAACGGAATAAATATTGAAAAATTATTGTTATGTATGATTAAAATTATTACAAAATTGTGTCAGTAATCAAGAGTTACCATTTTTCATTACTATCCTACTTGTTATACCATATACCGGGTGTAAATGGGTCTTGGGCCACCCCTATAACGTTTACAAGGGTTAATAGATTTATCCTAAATTTTGGTGGATTATAATAGAGCTATTTTTGGATTTTTTTAAATAAAAATCCAATTTGGCCGACATCCGGTTTGACCGGAAATGACATGAAAATTAGAAATTAAAATGAAACACCCGGTATATTTCTAGATATTTGGATTCTACGACTTCAAACACGTACAGGTCGACTGTCAAATGTGTCGTAAGACGCCATTTTTTATTCTATTTTTGAATTTTTTTTATCCATCCTATATGGTCACGAGTTAGTCTAAATTGCTTATAATCAAACTAAAATTAACTAAAAGTCTCAATTTTTTCAATTATTTATTGTTTATTCTTAATAATTATTTATATTTGAAATATGATGTTGTAAATATCCTTTTTTGAACAGGGATGTCTTCAGAAGAATTTTGTATCGAAATTAAAAAAAAATAACATTTCTTCTTTATTTGAGAAAAAAAAGTTGTTATGTACATCATTTTAATGGTAATTGAATAAACAATTTTTAATACTGGGTGGCCCATCTGTTTCATTTAAAAAAATTGAATTTTAGTTAAAAAAACTGGATTTGCTGATTTAAATGTTTAATAAAAGTAACAAAAATAAATAATTGACAAAATTGAGAGTTTTCAACTAATTCTAGTTTAATTATAAGTAATTTACACCAAATCATGACCACCTACGATTGATAAAAAAAAATCAAAAATAAAATAAAAATGGCGTCTTAAGTGGCATTTGATATTCGACGTGTACCTATTTGAAGTCGTAGAATCCAAATATGTAGAAATGTAGCGGGTCTTCCATTTGAATTTACAATTTATAAGTGATTTCCAGTCGAACCGGATATCGGCCATATTGGATTTCTATGTAAAAAAATCTAAAAATAGCTCTAATCAACCCAAATTTGATATAAATCTGTTTACTCGTTAAAGTGTTATAGGGGTGGCCAATGACCCATTTGCACCCGGTATACTATAATAGATTATGTATGTAATTCTTTAGAGCGCGTCTTTGTACTTTTTTTTTTAATTATTTTTAATAATAGTGATTCTATTAGCAACTGTTTTTTTCTGGATAAATTTGAAAAAAGTAACACAGACATGCTCGTATAATAAAAATTACAAATATCATATTTGCAGTTACTATATTTTTAGTTACTATTAGTTGCAGTATATATTTTAGGGTAATTTTGTTAATAATATTTAATCTGATGAAGTTGTTATACAACGTAACATGTAACATAATTAAACAACTTTTGTTATATTTGTTGTGAAAATTATAAAAGGTTGTTTTATTGAACTAAATAAGATTGGAGTATATTTTGATATTTTAGGTATTTTTTAATGAACCAATTATGAATATTTCGAATATTTAAATACTATTATTATTCAAAAACTTTGTTATCAAAATATTTCCTGTTTACATATTCTTCTTTTAAGTAATAAACATTGTAACATCCAACAGGGTAAAAAAAATTGGTTGTGTCGCCCCAAAACTTTCCCAACGAGTATTCAGAGATGCACACTTTTTCAGATATTTTATGTTTCAAACTTTGGCATTTTTTTATTTTTGATACGAGATAGTTGGACTGGTTTTGACTATTCTGAACAGAGTTTCAAAGGCGTTCAAATGACGTATTACAAGGGAAATTCTGTGACATATTGCTTCTGTTATTTTATGACAGTTACAGTTGCGTTTAACAGATGTCGAATTAAAAGTGATGGGTTCTTCCCATGGATAACCGAAACCCATATACCAAATTTGAGCTTAATCGGATTAAGCGTGTTTCTTATATCGTGGAAGAATACACACCATCTGGAAATGGCCATAATCGTCTCAGAGTACCTCAAAATGGATATTTCCGTATTTATCTCGAAGATTTTCTTAATTTTTGAGAAACAATTGAAGAAAAAAAATTGACAAAATGGACCAGATTCATTATTTTTTATCTCACAAAAAAAAGTTTATTTCAAAAAAGTACTCTGAGAGATGCCTCACTTATACATTTGCCTTTATTGATAAAAAAAATTGTTAAGATCTATCTAAAATTAGACCCTCAAAAATGATTTTTGGAACCACTGCAAGCGAATTTTGGAGCATTTTTCATCACTGATTCAAGCGCTTCTATCGTGGAAGAATACACACAGACAAACACAGAAAGACAGACACAGAGACACACAGACAAACAGACACACACACAGACAGACAAAAATTTTTAGCTCGTTCACAATACTTTCCCTTCTCGGATGGTGGGTCGAGAGAGTAAAAATCTCATGTAAACTCTACCCTGATGTATATGATTAAAAATTAAAGAAAAGCTACGGAGGCAAGTAAAATGTAAAATATAAGAAACCGAACTAAAATACCATTTCTTGTCAGCCGGAGCGATAGGCGGTCACTTACAAAGGACTACTCGAAATGTGTTATGATTTTATTTCGCTCAGACGATCAGATGTTTACGATAATTTTACGCAAAGCCGCATGACAGAGACACTAAATATATATTTCTTTATCATCAGGCCCCGCCTTTATAGCTCTGTATTTTTACCTCGTCTTTCACCCCGCAAATATACTCTGATCTTTTATAAAAGGTTAACCCCCTCTTAAGACTTTTTTGATAGTGTATGGATGAGGATATTTCCCATTCTATTTTGGAAGTGGTATCACTATTTGTTGTTTTCTATTATTGAAGATGCCAGAAATAATACAATTAAATAACACAGCTACTAATTTAATTTCAAAAAGTCAAGCAAGCAATCTTTCACTAAGAGTACAGTTTTAATGAAATCTATTTTATAATAAAAACTGTTGTTTATTATAGTTGGCTGCTTCCTCTTTTTGTGAAAGGTTACAAGAAAGATCTCACCGAAGATGATATATACCAGCACAGACGAGACCATGATTCCGGAAAACTCGGCGAAAAACTTGAAACGCAATGGGAAAAACAAAAGCTTATAACCAAAACTCCGTCCTTGATCAAAGCTTTAGCTAGCTTATTTTTTCTGGAACTGGTGCTAATCAATTTTGTAATAATAATTGAAGAAGTAATAAGGTAAATAATCTAAATTCAATTTATATTTAAGAAGTTTATATAGTTTCCCGTGTATAAACCATATTAATTTCGAGAGTTAAAGAGAGCGCGGTAACTGATTACGTGAATTATTGATTTGATAAAAAAACTTGTTAAAAATCTGAATTTCAGGTATTTTGGCCTCTAGTATAGTTGAATAACAGTGCTCGATTCAATTCCTGAAGAAACTGCTTATAACGGAAGATGATCCAGAAAATGAAATTTCCAAATGGATATTTTATTTATTTATTTTTTGTAGGATTTCACAACCATTTCTGATTACCAAACTAATTCGAGTATACGAAATGAATAAAGCGAACGAAAATAAAAACGAAATTTATCTTTATGCTGGATTAATAGTTTTAACAACATTTATTTCTTCCAATATGGGTCACAATTTTAATTTAAGTCTTATGCAGCTTGGTATGAAATTAAGAATATCTTCATGCTCATTAATTTATAGAAAAGCGTTAAGGTACTTACTGTTCCTTTATTTTAAACGTAATTTAGTAAAATATGTTCTTTTAGATTAAGCAAGTCTGCTTTAGCAGAAACAACAATTGGACAAATGGTAAATTTGTTATCAAATGATGTAGCTAGATTTGACATGGCTGTATATTTTATACATAATCTTTATATTGGACCTACAGAAACAATTATAGTTATGTATTTATTATATATTAACGTTGGCTGGACTGCTTTATCTGGAGCTATTGTATTACTTATGTTTATTCCTGTCCAATGTAAGTAAATACGTATTATCAGAAGTTTTTTTTTAATGTTTTTATTTTTAGCCTGGTTGGGTAAAAAAACATCCCAATTTAGACTTGGTACTGCTTTAAGAACTGATGAGAGAGTAAGGCTTATGAATGAAATTATATCTGGTATTCAAGTGATCAAAATGTATACATGGGAATATCCCTTTTCAAAACTAGTAGAATTTGTGAGAATGTAAGTATTGTAATGTAGATACTAATAGCGCAAAGGAAAAAAGTATTTATTATTCGACAATGTGTCTAAAGACAGCATCTACAAATGTCTAAAGATAACAATCAAACACATTTATTACATCTTTTTTTTTTCAATAACAATGCATGTCTGAATACAGCATCTACAACTACTCTCTATAATTGTCTAAAGATAGCATAAGACATTTTCATTCCTTTTTTACACATTTTTCTCTTATTTTTTTATATTTTTTTCAGTAACTAGTTACATTTTTTTTTCTCAATTTTTCCATTCTATTTTGTTTTTATTTTTATAAACAATGGCGTCGTCGATGACTTTATGATTTATTATTGACCGTGTCTACGAACAGATTTACGTGTGCGACAATCTGAAAGGCCCCAGCATTCGTTTTCGATTTTATTAATTTAAATCAATTTCAACAGCGATCAATATAATTCTACTATACAAAGTGTCTAAAGACAGCACCTACAAATGTATTCTACATTTGTCTAAAAATAACAATCGAACATAATTATTACATCTTTTTTTTCAATAACAATGCGTGCCTGAAGACAACTACTCTCTATAATTGTCTAAAGATAGCAATCTAAGACATTTTCATCCCTTTTTTACTCATTTTTCTCTTATTTTTTTATATTTTTTCAGTAACTAGTTTCATTTTTTTTTCTCAATTTTTCCATTCTATTTTGGTTTTTTTTTTTTGGATAAAAAATGACGTCGTCGATGACTTTATGATTTATTACTGACCGTGTCTACAAACAGATTTATGTGTGTGATAAGCTGAAAGGCCCCAGGAACTGTAGTTTTTATCACTCGTTTTCGATTTTATTAATTTAAATCAATTCCAACAGCGATCAATATAATTCTACTATAAAGTAGTGCCTTCGACAATGTGTCTAAAGACAGCACCTACAAATGTATTCTACATTTGTCTAATGATAACACATTTATTACATCTTTTTTTTTAATGCGTGTCTGAAGACAGCATCTACAACTACTCTCTATAATTGTCTAAAGATAGCAATCTAAGACATTTTCATTCCTTTTTTACTCATTTTTTTATATTTTTTAGTAACTAGTTTAATTTTTTTTGCTCAATTTTTCCATTCTATTTTGCTCTTTTTTTGGTAACTAGCTTTAATAAACAGCTTTTTTACGTGTTTTTGTGTTTTCTTTTTTTAGTAACTAGCTTAATTAACCCCTTTTTTCTCCATTTGTTTTCAAAATTATTTCTTTTTTTCAAATTTCTTTATCAATTAAGTCATCAAAAATTACCATTTTAAAAATTACCTCTTCTTCCCCACCAACTAACACAGATCGAAGAATAATATTACCTTAATATAAATATCGCTCTTTATCCCTTAATTTTCTCACTTTTTAAGTACTTTTTTCGTATTTTCAATCAAAAATTACCCGCCTTATATTTCTTCATTTTTTTTTCGCTTTTTTATATTACCCCAACTTTTTTTCACTTTTTTGAATTAAAATTAACCCAAACTTTTTTCATCATTTTTTCACTTTTTTCAATGAAAAATTACCCCTAAAAAATTTCTTCGTTTTTACCTTTTTTTACTCAAAAATTATCTATTTTTTTTGCTATTTTCTAAAACATTACCCCTTTTATTTTTGCTCTCTTTTTCAGAAAAATCACCTACTTTTTTTGTAATTTTTTCTAAATTTTGCAAATTTTTCAATAAAAAAATTTCCCTTTTTTTAAAATGTTGTCACTTTTATTGAAAAATTACTCACTTTTTGTTCTAAATTTTGTTTTTTTGGAAAAAAAATACTTTTTTTTTAAATTTTGAATTGAAATTGACCCAAAGTTTTTTTCATCATTTTTTTACTATTTTCAATGAAAAATTACCCTTAAAAATTACCTTCATTTTTACCTTTTTTGATTCCAAAATTATTTATTTTTTTCTCAATTTTGCTTTTTCTAAAAAATTTCCCCTTTTATTTATTTTAATTTTGCTTTTTTTCAAAAAAATCACCGGCTTTTTTTGTACTTTTTTCTGATTTTGTACATTATCAATAAAAAAAATGCTCTTTGTTTTAAATTTTGTCACTTTTATTCTAAATTTTGAATTAAAATTGACCCTAACTTTTTTCATCATTTTTTTATTTTTTCAATTAAAAAATTGCCCCCAAAAATTATCTTCATTTTTTACCTTTTTTGATTCAAACATTATCTATTTTTTTTCTCAATTTTTACTTTTTTCTAAAAAATTACCCCTTTATTTATTTTAATTTCGCTCTTTTTTCAAAAAATCATCCACTTTTTTTGTACTTTTTTTCTAAATTTTACACATTTTCAATTAAAAAAACGGCCTTTGTTTTAAATTTTGTCACTTTTTTTGAAAAATTATTCACTTTTTTTTTCTAAATTTTGTTCTTTTTTCAACAAAAAATACCTTTTTTCTAAAATTTGTACTTTTTTCAAAAAATTACCCGTTTTTTCTCTAAATTTTGCACTTGTTCCAAAAAAAATAACCCCTTTTATACATTGTTTTTTTATTTTTCTGGTAATTACCGTAAGTTCAGCAATATTTCAAATCCTTTTTTTGGTTCTTTTAAATGTTAAATGAAATAAATCACAAAGTCAGGTACCACAAATTTAACAACAAAAAAGTTTTAGCAGGCAACTAGTTTCGGTCACTAACCATCATCAGGCCAATATTAAATTTTGTTCCTTTTTCGAAAAAAAAAATACATTTTTTCTACAGTTTGAATAAAAATTGACTCTTTAACTTTTTTCATCATTTTTTTACTTTTTTTTTTAAATAACTACCTCTTTTATTTTAATTTTGCTCTTTTTTTGCAAACAATCATGTTTTGTACTTTTTTCTAAATTTTGCACATTTTTCAATAAAAAAATTGCCCTTTGTTTTAAATTTTGACACTTTTATTCAAAAATTACTCACATTTTTTTCTAAATTTTGTTCTTTTTTCGAAAAAAAATAACTTTTTTCTAAATTTTGTATTAATTAACCCTAACTTTTTCTCATCATTTTTTTTTACTTTTTTCAATGAAAAATTACCCCCAAAAATGTTCTTCATTTTTACCTTTTTTGAATCCAAAATTATGTATTTTTTTCTGAATTTTGCTTTTTTCTAAAAAATAATTACCTCTTTTATTTTAATATTGCTCATTTTTTCAAAAATTTTCCTTTGTTTTAAATTTTGTCACTTTTATCGAAAAATTACTTACTTTTTTTCTAAATTTTGTTCTTTTTTTCAAAAAAAAAATACATTTTTTCTAAAATTTGTACTTTTTCAAAAAATTAGCCTTTTTTATCTAAATTTTGCACATTTTAAAAACAATTACCCATTTTTTTGTAAATTTTGCACTTTTTCAAAAAAAAATTGCCATTTTTTTCTCCGAATTTTGCACTTTTTTCAAAAAAGTTACCACTTTTTTCCAAATTTTGTACTTTTTTCAAAAAAATAACATTGTTTTTTTATTTTTCTAGTAATTACCGTAAGTTCGGCAATATCTCAAATCTCTTTTTGCTTCTTTTAAATACGAAAGAAAATAAAGCACAAAACTAGTTTCGGTCACTGACCATCATCAGACCAATATTAAGTACTAAAAGGATAAAAAGAATTGATCACAAAATGTGAAAAAACCCATTAAGGGTAGAAACTAAGTAAATTAAATTAAACATGATGATCCTTTAAGATAATTTTTTTAAATTTAAAAAATTTAATCGAAACAAGAATTTAAAAAAAAATACAGGTTGGGCAAATATTGTTCATCATAAGCAACAGAAAAAAATTTTTTTTAAAAAATAATCAAAAGTTGACACCTTTAAATTCAGAGCGATTGTTTATATTTATGAAAATATTTAAGGACAAAGTTAGAAGCAATTATAAAATCGTAGAATTTGTCGTTTGTGACCGCGCTGTGACCAATGGCTGTGACGCATTTTTTGATATTTAACAAGACCAAATCAAAAAACGCAATCTCAAAACCCTCCGTGCTATAGTCAAATTCAATTTATCACGACATCTTCTGCACATCTCATTTGTTATCTCCTTTGCTTTGAGTCAGTACTTTTTTCCAGACACTTTTTACCTTTGATAACAAAAACCGTTCGGGAATGTGAAATAGGAGCAAATTGATACTTTTTAGGAGTTAATCTTCTGTTTAAGAAAAGGTTGCCCAAAACAATTAACATTGTAATAAATCAAAATATTATAATTAGTTTGTATAAATTAGAAATACTTATTAATTTTGTGCCGAACGCGTTACCTTTATATCTGTGGTTGTTACACATTATGGAATATACGTCACTGATGGAAACTGACAAATGATTAACTCGTTAACGAAAAACTTTGGTACCCTTACAGACCCTCTGTGTACAACTAAGAAACTATATCGAAAACCTTTGTACCCATTTTTCTCATATACCATCAAGTATTGCTTAATCAGTTAGGATGAATAAAATACTACACATAAATAGCAAGAAATTATTATTTTATCCACAACTTATTTTTTTATTAATGTTTAATAATTTTTATTATTTTAGGAAAGAAATGACATACATCAGATACACTTCTGTAATAAGAGCAATTTTGATGTCTTGTATACTAATGCTGAACAGGTGCGCAATTACAGTCTGTATTCTAGTTTATGTTCTTACTGGCAATCCTCTAACCGCAACTTACGCCTATACAGTCACCTCATACTATAGACTCCTATATACTATTACAAATTTTTTTCCCACTGCAATAACTCAAACAGCTGAAATGTATGTATCAGTGAAAAGAATAGAAAAATTTTTACAATACGACGAAATAAAGAACGAACCGAAATATATTGAAAAATTATTAAATGGTAAAGAAAATGGTTTTAAATCATATCCCGTAGAAATAAAAACAAAAGAAAAAAATTCAAGTATACACATTAAAAATGCTTCTGCTAAGTGGTTAAAGTCACTTCCAGAAAACTGTTTAGAAGATATAACGATGGATGTTACTCCTGGAAACTTGGTAGCAATTGTAGGACCTGTAGGTAGTGGAAAAACGACATTACTCCATATAATAATGAAAGAGTTAGAACTAGAAAACGGTTCGGTTAATGTACAAGGAGCAGTATCTTACGCTTCGCAAGAACCTTGGTTATTTGTAGGAAGTATAAGACAAAATATTTTATTTGGACAAAAATTCGACCAAAAGAAATACGACGAAGTAGTTAGAGTCTGCTCTCTCCAAAAAGATTTTACGCTTTTACCCCATGGAGATAGAACGTTAGTAGGAGAAAGAGGTGTTACTTTGAGTGGTGGTCAAAAGGCCAGAGTTAACTTAGCAAGAGCAGTGTATAAAGAAGCAGATATATACCTTCTAGACGATCCTCTATCAGCAGTAGATACACATGTAGGTAAACAACTATTCGAAGAATGTATCTGTGGTTACCTTAATACCAAGTGCGTTGTTCTAATAACGCACCAACTGCAATACTTAAAGAAAATAAAGAATATTTACTTATTTCAAGATGGAAAAATAGAAATATCTGGTTCTTACACTAATCTGAAAAACTCAAACACTGATTATAGTAAACTTTTAGCGGACATTGAGGAAGAAGAGGAAGTAACTAAAAGAAAGTCTAGAATGAACAGTCTTAAAGAAGAACAAAATGAAGATTACGAAATACAGGTGTTAAAAAAGGAAGAAAAAGGTACCGGAAAAATAGCTGGAAGAGTTTATTTGAATTATGCCAAATCTGGCGGAAGCATTTGTAAAGGTATCGTCTTGGCTTTGACGTTTATTTTAAGCCAAGTTTTGGAAAGTACCTCCGAGTATTTCATAACTTTTTGGTAAGTTTCAAATATGTGTAGAATTTTTGATAATAATTTAAAAATTATTATTAATTTTTAGGGTAAATATTCAACAAATAAATTCTCAAAATAATAAAAAAATAGAACCGAATACTTCGTCTAACTTATCCGATATCTCGATTTACACATTTAAGGACCCATACAGAGATTGGTGGTTGGCTTCTCTTTTCACCAGCAAATTTACAACCATCTACTACGGTCTTTTAGTCATTATCTTAGTTATTATAGTTCTATATAGATCTTTAACGTTCTACAAATGGTGTCTACATGCTTCAACAACACTTCACAATAAAATGTTTGCTAATATTATTTATAGCCCGATGAGGTTTTTTAATACTAATCCATCTGGAAGAATTTTAAATAGGTTTTCTAAGGATATTGGAGCACTAGATGAAAGTTTACCTATGGCGTTTTTGGATACAGTGCAGGTAAGGGACCTTCCATAAAATTAAATGTTTTGGTCAATATCTTTAATAAACCAAAATGAACAAATTTATTTTAATGTATAAAAAAATCTTTAAAAACCCTTAAAAAGCTATAAAAATCCTTAAAAATCCTTAAAAATCTTTAGAAACTCTTAAAATTCTTAAAAAATTCTAAATATCCTTGAAAATCTTCCGCAAATCTTAAAAATCATTAAAAATCCTTAAAAATTGTTAAAAATCGTTAAAAATCCTTAAAGAACTATAAAAATCCTTGAAAATCCTTGAAAATCCTTAAAAATCTTTAAAAACTCTAAAAATCCTTAAAAATGTCTAAATATCCTTAAAAATCTTACGCAACTCATAAAAATACTTTAAAATCCTTAAAAAATCCTTAAAAAAATCTAAAAAGTCCTTAGAAATCCGTAAAAACCCTTAAAAATACTTAAAATTAATTAGTTAAAAATATTAAGCAAAATTCTTAAAGTTAATAAAATAATCCTAAAAATCCTTAAGAGTCCTCGAAAATCCTTAAAAATCCTTAAAAATCCCAAAAATTCTTTAAAATCCTTAAAAATCGGTAAAAATCCTTAAAAATCATTAAAAATCTTTAAAAAACCTTAAAAATCCTTAAAAATACGTAAAAATCCTTAAAATTTTTAAAACCACTTAAAATCCTTAAAAAATTCTAAATATCCTTAAAAATCTTACGCAAATCTTAAAAATCCTTAAAAAGAATCTTACAAAATCCTTGGAAATCCCTAAAAACCCTTAAAAATACTTTAAAATGCTTAAAATTACTTAAAAACCTTAAGCAATTCTTAAAGATCCTAAAATAATCCTTCAAAAACATTAAAATCCCTAAACATGGTTTCAAATCCTTAAAAATCCCTAAAAATCCTTAAAAATCGTTAAAAGTCTTTGAAAATCGTTTAAAATCTTTAAAATCCGTAAAAATCCATAATAATCCTTAAAAAACAGTAAAAATCCTTAAAAATCTTTAAAAAATTCTAAAAATCCCTAAAATCTTACGCAAATCTTAAAAATACTTTAAAATTCTTAAACAATCCTTTAAAATCTTAAAAAAATTCTTAAAAAATCCTTATAAATCCCCTAAAACCGTTAAAAATACTTAAAAAGACTTATATTAGTTAAAGACCTTAAACAATTCTTAAAGATCCTAAAATGATCCTTAAAAAAACATTAAAATTACTGAACATGATTTACAATTTTTAAAAATCCTTAAAAATCGTTAAAAGTCCTTGAAAATCCTTAAAAATCCGTAAAACTTTTTAAAACTCTTAAAATTTTTAAAAAACTCTAAAAATCCTTAAAATCTTACGCAAAAAATCCTTAAAAAATATTAAAAAAATTCTTAAAATATCCCTAAAAACCCTTAAAAATACTTAAAAATACTTAAAAAAACTTAAAATTACTTAAAAACCTTTAGCAATTCTTAAAGATCCTAAAATAATCCTTAAAAAACATTAAAATCCCTAAACATATTTCCAAATTCTTGAAAATCCCTAAAAATCCATAAAAGTCCTTGAAAATCCTTAAAAATCCCAAAAATCCTTAAAAATTCTTTAAAATCCTTAAAAATCGTAGATCCTTCGTCTGCGGCGGAATTACTGACTGCAGCAAATTTTAGTTGAGTGCATGACTATTAGAGGGCGCTGCAAAAGTGCTATTCCAGATTATTCAAATCGGTTTTTTGAAATTTATCAGTGATTGATCAGTATATTGTAAAACCTTTGGTTATATTGTTATGATTTGTGAAAATTTAAAATTATAGTACTTTGAAATTCTATAGCACATGAAGTTCTAATTATTGTACAAATACTATAATTATAGTACGGTTGGCAACGCTGGACAGCACAGTAAAATGATTATTTTACTGTGACGACAGGCTAGAGGTTAGCCTACGGAGGGTGTTGTCATTTCAGCTATTTAGCAATTGGACTTGTTGAAAAACGGCAACTGTGTTGAGCACCACGAGTTTAGGGCTGAATATATACACAGAGTTGATGAATCTAGCCTCGGGGCATTGTTGTCAGATTCAAAAATAATTACTTAGAACGGGGAATTAATCGTAAAATTTTAAAAATTATTAGAGAAACACTGAATAAAATGAAGAATAATCAACAAAATATTTCTGGTGCTATTTACTGGATAAATTGGTGAGGAGGCTTTGAAAGACATGGAAACTGGGTACGTTACAAAAAAAAACGTTTTCAGTACGTCCTAAAATGGTCCAGGACATTCAGAACTAAATTGGACCTAAAATGGTCGTCTCCAGGATGTATCGTGCTATATGGGGTATTTAGAGCCAAATCTTTGGTGAGAATTTCTCTGCAGTTCAAGCCTCTAATCTAGAATTCTCTCTAGCGTTTTTACGAACGAGGTAAGGCTGATCGATCTTAAGGATTTAAATTATTTACGTTCCCCGCTTTTAGTATATATACGACCCTGGCAATCGATCAGCCCTGTGGTATGTAGCTCCACACCAAACTCGCCCGAAATACTTTCACTAGAAGAAGCAGCAGCACCTCTTCCTTGTTTTGCAACATGGCAGAAAAATACCATCTTCTCCTGGTGATTTGTATGGGAAGAAAGAATTCAACGACCATAAGATTGAGGATGGAGTTACCACCTCATATGCAAACCTCCAAAAGTTCCTTAACTGGTTGTGTAAACACGCCAGGTGGAAGTGGAAAGAGTTGCGGGTGATTCTCCAGAAGCAGGCTGTCTGGAAAGTGATTCCGCATGAGTCATAAAATCTGGTTATCACTTAACTCCACATTCTAGAAAAAATTCCATTGATCCATTTTTAATAAAATATGTTTCTCTCTTAGTAACCAAAATAGTGGCCGAGCTGACTGGTTCATTTAACATTTTTTTTTCCAGATTGGCCTAATTGTATTATCAATAAGTTTAGTAATTGGAGGATTAACTCTTTGGATAATGATTCCAACAATTTTTATAGGAATATTATTTTATTTAATGAGAGTCGTTTTTGTACATACTAGTAGAGATGTAAAGCGAATAGAATCTGTCAGTAAGTACCTCTTTACCATTAGCAATGTTTTATTGGTTCTGAAAGTTTTTGGTTATTGTAATTTTATTTTTTAGCTAGAAGTCCAATATTTACTCATTTATCTGCTTCATTACAAGGTCTTACTACTATAAGAGCATTTAAAGCACAAGATATATTAAAAGAAGAGTTTGATAATTATCAAAATTTGAACAGCGCTGCATATTTTTTGTATGTAGGAGCAAACAGGACTTTTGGATTCTGGCTAGATTTCGTATGTGTTATTTATATTGCCTTTGTTCTAGCAGCTTTATTATTCATCAAAAGTGGTAAGTTTAATAATAAACACAATAAGAAAGGAACTGTTTCATCTAGTGTTGTTATAATTTTAGAAACATTTGGAGGCAACATGGGTTTAGCTCTTACCCAAGCAATGGCGCTTACAGGCATGTTCCAATGGGGTATGCGTCAATGGAGCGAGTTTGAAAATCAAATGACTTCAGTAGAAAGAGTTCAAGAATACGCAGATCTAAAACCAGAAACAGATGAGCAAACGAATGAACCCTCGGAGAATTGGCCAGAAGAAGGTGAACTAGAATTTAACAACATGTCGTTAAGGTACTCTCCAGAAGATCCGTTTGTTTTGAAAAACCTAAGTTTTGTAATAAAACCAAGAGAAAAAATTGGAATAGTTGGTAGAACTGGCGCTGGAAAGTCATCATTGATTCAAGCTCTATTTAGACTTGCTCCGATCGATGGTTACATTTTTATAGATCATATTGATACAAAATCAATTGCTTTAAATAAACTTAGGTCTAAAATTTCGATTATACCCCAGGAACCAGTTCTATTTTCTGGAACACTAAGAAAAAATCTGGATCCATTCGATGAATATAAAGATGAAGTATATTTAAACAATAATAATTTATTATGGTGTATTTAAAAATGTTCTTTTTTAGAGTATTTGGAACGCTTTAGAAGAAGTAGAATTGAAACATGTTGTAGACGAGTTACCATCTGGTTTGGATAGCAAAATGGCAGAAGGAGGATCTAATTTTAGTGTAGGACAAAGACAACTTTTATGTTTAGCTCGAGCTATTGTACGAAATAACAAAATCTTAGTATTAGATGAAGCTACAGCTAACGTAGATCCTCATACTGATGGTTTGATTCAAACTACTATTAGACAAAAATTTGCAAATTGTACAGTATTAACTATAGCACACAGACTTCATACCATTATGGATTCAGATAAAGTTTTAGTAATGGATGCTGGAAAAGCTGTAGAGTTTGATTATCCACATATACTCTTACAAAATCAAAATGGAGTATTCCATTCTTTAGTTATGCAGACTGGTAAAGCTACTGCTAAATATTTAACAGGAATAGCAGAAGAAAGTAAAAAGAATATAGATTTAAAGGAAAATTTATAACAAATTTAGTCAATATTAGAGGATTAAGACAATAAAGAATTAACTTAAAAATACATAAGAGCAGCATTAATTTCGGGGTATTTATTGATTGCCCTAAATTTTTTAAATATATGTGATTTTAGTTTTATTAAAAAAGTATTTTACATTTTTTGTTACTAGTTTTGATAAAAATGCCAAAGGTTGAAGATGGTAAAAAAAGTATTTTTTCCATCACCATAATAATTTAAAATGTTTTTTAAATTAGGTAAGGATATTTGTTTCTATTGAAAGGATAAAATGTCCTGGAAAATTCAATATCTTTTCGATATCTTGATGTTTCTTGCATTATTGATTAATTTTATTAAAAAAATACTAATAACAAAAATTTAGAAGTAATATAAAGGAAATAAAAGAATATGAGCTGGTATTCAAAGAAAGATATTATACATAATTCATAAAAACAGAATTGCCAGAGTGACCTGGATAAAATAGTTCGGGTTCAACCATTTATTATTATTTTACATAAAATAGCAGTCTTAAACTTTTTAAATACAATTGATGTAGGTACGTTTCGTCTAATATGTTAGCATCATCAGTTAATGATATAAACTCCTGTTGATTGTAACACAGTTAGGGAAACGTACATCGATAATTTTTTTTTTTAAAAGTAGTTTTAGTTAATAGTGACGATATTCTTCAACTTTCAAGAATATAAATTTCCTGCTCATAGATTTTGTTAAAATAATTTGTGTCCAGAATGATATACTTAAAATAGTACTTAGTCTTATATAAATGGTACTTTTTATGATATTTTTGTACAAAAATTTTATTAATAAAATATTTATTAAAATATTTCTAGTTAATTTCTTTAGACAAGTAGGGAGTCGACATTGTCAAAATTACTAGTTGTGTTTTTTTATTGTATTTTCCTACTAGTTTAACCCTTGCTCCATAATATTCCGGAAAGTTCTGAAACTAGCGCTAGATGCTAGTGACTGTTGAATTAGTGCAATTCTACTGCCTTTTTCTTATTAGTTATAAGTTGGTACACTTGAAAAAGTGTAACTTGTCACTTGTCGTTAGGGAGTGAATGACATGTAATAAAGTCGTTAAGGCTTTCTGTTTTACCAAATAAATAAACGTGTTTCTAAATGCTGTGTTTAAATAAACTATTGAATTGTCTGGCAAGATTCTACAGTGAGTCTATCACATAATATATGGCGACACAAATCGGTTTAAATATCCTAGAAAAGGAACAAGATTTATTCTGGAATCTGGAATGTTGTTTATTTGACCAGATTTTTAAACTTGTCTATTCACCTTCATGTCAAAATTCCATATTCTACGGTAAAATGCAACATATACAAAACAACATTTGCAATAATTGCAATGACGTTAAAAAATAAAATTTAATAATGCTATAAATAATTGTCACTATATAAACGTCATTGCCTTTGCTAAGTAATCATTAGCGTTAATGAACGCCTGAAGTTTTATATAGTATCGATATTATTTGTGAAAGCAAAAGTGGCAAGGGCAGAATAGTTACTATCAGTTTTTAATGATTGATTGTTTGTTGTTTCTTTAGGTTAGCTTTATAGTTTTTTTTTTATTTTAATTAAGTTAAGTTAAAATATCGACGTGCACTATAAATACATCTCAAGGTACAAACTCAAACCTGTTATAGTATTCTTTTCGTGAAAGATTAAGACGTAGCCAAAGAAAAATTGACATTAAACAGAAATGCATCAATAATACTTCAGGTAAATAAAAGAGATCTGGCAGTCCAAGTGATTTGTAGGTAGGTAGAACTTAATTTAAGTTAAAAAGTGTAATTTTGAAGCTTCAACTGTCACTCAAATTTTGACAATCGTTACATTATGAACCTTTGCTTCTCTATTAGTTTATCTTCTGTGGTATAACTAGAAAGCAAAAAAAATGCCCATAGCTCAGACAATGATGCTAATATTTTTCTTAGTTTATTTGTACCTGTGAGATTAGTTGTTTCAGGACACACCAAAAAAATCATATGGCAGAATCTAGTTCCTTCATCAATAAGGTTCAGTCACAAAAGATAAACTAATACGGAAGCGAAGGTTCCAGTCGGCCCTTTTGATGTAGCGATGATCAAAATATACTGAATACACTGAAAAAAGTGTTAAAAATTCGTAAGTCTAAATAGACAAATTTACAAATATTGAATATTCTTCAACTTCAACTATCACTAAAATTTTGACCATTACTACATCAGGAACCTTCGCTTCTGTATTTATTTTCTGTGGTTCAAACACAGACTAAAATAAATCACTCGATGCGTGGAGGGAAAAGTCTGCAATAATGCAACGGATACTAAACATGGAGATATGTGTTACTTACAATTCTAATGCCTACTTGAATAGCAGAAAAGGTCTGATTGACGTTTTTTATCCCGAGGGCCAAAATAAAACGCTTTACGAACGAAAGTTTTTAAAAGCAACATAAAAAAGTCCCATTCAAAATGCATGATTTATAAAAACAACTTTTTTTGCTGCAGTACTCAGACGTTTTTAAAATGTAGGACAAAAACGTCGAGGCCAATGGCAGAATTTGTCACAAAGGAACGTTTTTTTTAAACGTTTTATTTTGGTACTTTTGAAAGCATGTTTTCAGAAAGAGACGTTTTTTATAACTGTAAAAAAATGTTCAAAGGCGTATTGTTTAGGTCCGCAAAAATATGTTTTTATGACAATCAAAACAGGGACGTTTTGTTTTAGTTTTTTATAAGTATGTTTTAAGACTCATAAAGACTCATAAAGGAGACCTTGTTTTTAAAACAACCATTAAATTAAAACCGTTCCAACAAAAAAAGAAGTGTCTAAGGCCCAAAATTACACTTTGCGTTTGATTCTAACGCTTGCGCCATGAAAACCTTGTTATTGTACGTTAACTTGAAAGTTTTATACCGTGTGTGGCCCAGTAGTAAGGTGCCTACTTTACACGTAAAAGTTCCTGGTTCGAATCCCGAAGAAATATTTTTTTAAATACACAGGCTAGATTTAGATAGTCAAGACTTCTTTTAATAAAATAAATATTTGTGCTTATTTTTTTTAATACACAGGTTAGAATTAGACAGGCAAGACTTCTTTTAATAAAATGAATGCGGTCAACTAAAAATCAAAAGCAAAGTAGAATTTCAGGCGCTAGACGCTTGTACAAAAAATGTTTTTTTATGTCCTAAAAGTATGTTTTCAGAAAAAATCGTTGAAATATTTTGTTTAATTTAATAACTGCGGGACAGCGCGTGCGCAGCCCCGAGTACCAAAAATATATCCGCATTAGGGATAATCGAGAGGGTCAGCCCAACATAAAGTGCAATAGAAGGGCCTCATCCTGGGGGAACCGCCTTAATGATCATGGTTGACCCTTACTCCAGGTAAGTATGTTCTCTCATCAGTGTTGCCAACATAATAATTATAAAAAGCTCCACTGCTCCACACAAACACAAAATTCCTAATAAAATCCTCGCACATACACATAGAACTCTGTTTCAGTCTCACTAAAATGGAGTAAGTGAGAAAAAAAATACATACCGACGTTGCCGCAAATTTCAGCAACACAGCAAACGAGCATTGAGTTATACTTATGGACGTATCAAACCCGTATATCGTTGTATACTATTTTGAGAGAGATAGAGATTGACTGAATCGTCATTTCATCTCTTTCACTCGAAACAGCATAATTCTCACCGCTGGGCATCTCAATGCAAAGGAGATCTTTAGTCTTCATTGAGAATGAGCGTCGTTGCCAACTTTTCAAAAAAAATAGGAATTATAAATCTTAAATAGTTGAATTTTAGAGAAGTAGTAAAACACATTCTATTTTGCACTTTTTAAGTTATTAAATAAATCAAAATCCTCATAAAATCCCCTCACTTGTCTTTTGCTCGCATTTCGCTCCAGCTAGTACCTTAATGCTCGCAATGTGAGTATTTTTACTCGCATTGGCAACGCTGTCTCCCATACATTCACTTGGTTTCTTGATATTCTAAGTTGAATATTCGCTGGGTGCAGAGTGCATGGTGGGGACAACTAAAACGATCCCAGCGCTCGTAGTTGTCAAAATTTCGTGAAATCTGGCTCTTGTCATAAATAAACAGTCAAAATTAAATATAAAAATGGTTCATAATAGTTGTTATGTTGTAATTGCAAAAACTACAGGGAGAAATAGCAAGTGCAGATTTTACACATTTTCAAGAGCTTGTTGGAAATTAGAGAAAAGAAAGAACTGGATAAATGCAGAGAAAAAAGTAAGTAATGTATAACCTACTTCTGTAGCATGCTTACTTAGACGAATGTGTGTTTAATTCTACAATTATTCGATGTGATTAAATAACTTTTGCCACTATGTCTCAATTCTTTCACATCTCTAACGTGACCAGCCGCGACAAGTTGCTTCCCTTGGTCCATCGTTTGGGATTGAAATGATATTTGATGAGTAATTGACTCCAATCCGGTTTGATTAAATAGACTAAAATCCGGTTTGATTGAATAATTACATTCATCATCGCCTAAAAATTATTTAAAAAAAAGGTATGATAAATTATTGTGACTGAAAATCTAGCAAAGATTCATAAATTTTTATTATTCTAGCTGTCATGTATTATTTGTTTGGATGTCACTGATTAACCTAACCTAAGAATCATAGTTTTTTATATTTATTTACATGTTTTATACCTATTTTGTTTTTCACAACACGTTTTACTGAATTTTTGCTTTTAAAAATATAATCACGTTTTTTATTTATATGCTTATAAATTCCAATGAGATTTTTTTATAAAGAATGTTTTTTTTATACACAACTTACATATTTCTCACAATTGTCGAGCAAGATTTTATGCAACCATCAGATGGCGTTTTCGTCGCGCTCCCTGCCAATAACAACGTTGGAAGCGCGCGAATTTTTGGACGCCATCTACAGGAATTACTTAAAGTTAACGCTGTGAACATAAAGAAGGGAACCGATTTTAGAATATTGTCAAATATTATTTTTGAAAAAAAAATTAAAGGACTATTTTACATTTTGAAAATATATGTTAAATTAAGCATACGCCACTGATGGTGACTGACAATCAAAGCACAGCCTAAACCAGAGGTGATAGAGACGTGAAATTTACAGGTTAGTTTCCTTTGGTAGTATAGGGGAGCACTAAGAAAGGAATTTTGAAAATTCACACTTTAAGGGGTTCAAAATTGGGGTTAAACAAATATTGACCGGCTCGAGTATGTGCGTCAACTAAAAACATATAGGGTGATTTTTTTAGAGGGGAGTAGGTCTCCCCCCTGAGGGAGTGCAAATATTTTACTTTCCACACCCACCTCCGAGAAGGAAAAGTATTGTGAACGAGCTAAAAAAATTTTCGAGATAAAGATGAAAATATCTATTTTTAAGTTACCTGAGATGATTAAGACCATTTCCAGATAGAAGTCTGTCTGTCGGTCTGTCTGTCTGTGTGCATTATTTCATGATAGAAGCCACACGTTTAATCCGATTGAGCTGAAATTTGCTATATAGGTTTGGGTTACCGGTCGAAAGAACCCATTAGTTTTTGTACGACATCTGTCAAACGGAAGTGTTACTATCAAAAAATGACAGAGGCAATATCTCACGGAATTTGACATGCAATATGTCATTTGAAATCCCTTGAAAAACTCTATTCAGAATAGTCGAAATTATTTCTCCAACTGTCATCTGTCAAAAATAAAAAAATATAAAAATTTTAAATTTTAACATTAAATATCTGAAAAAGTATTAATCCGATTGAGCTCAAATTTGGTATGTAGGTTGGGATTAGCCGTCGGAAGAACCCGTTAATTTTGTGTGACATCTGTCAAACGGAAGTATTACTATCAAAAAATGACAGAAGCAATATATCACGGATTTTGACATGCAATATGTCATTTGAAAGTCCTTGAAAAACTCTATTCAGAACAGTCAAAATTATTTCTCCAACTGTCACCTATCAAAAACAAAAAAATCGGTTGTGTCGCCCCAAAATTGTTTGTATTTTTTTTGCCTTTTTTTGCATTTTTTTTTGCTTTTTTCTGTATTTTTTGGAATTTTTTTGAATTCTGAGCGTTTTTAGCATTATTTTAATTTTTTCAGCGGTTTTTGACTTTTTTTTTAGATCTATTGGCATCTTTTTGCATTTTTTTTATTTTTTGCCATTTTTTGCACTTTTGGAATTTATTATTATTATTTTACTTTTTTAGATTTTTCGGCATTTTTTTGCATTTTTTTTTCATTTTTAGCATTGTTTAGCATTATTTTACTTTTTTTCAACATTTTTTTAAACTTTTTTTTAGATTTTTTTTGGCATTCTTTAAAATTTCATTTATCACTTTTTTTTTAACTTTTCAGTTTTTTTAGAACTTTTAACATTTTTTCTTTTCATATATTATTGTGCATTTCTTTGTATGTTTCTATTTTTTTTTCGATTTTTTGCATTTTTTTTTATTTTTTGGGATTTTTTTGCAATTTTAGGGTTTTACCATTATTTTACTTTTTTTCAGAATTGTGACAAAATTCGGGATAAAGAGGGAAATATCCATTTTAAGGTCACCTGAGATGATTAAGACCATTTCCAAATGGAAGTCTGTCTGTCTGTCTATCTGTCTGTCTGTCTGTCCGTCTATGTGTATTCTTCCACGATAGAGGCCACACATTATATCAGATTGAGCTGAAATTTGGTATATATGGGTTTTTTTTTATTATTTGTCTCCAAGTAATTTAATTAGAAATAGGAGAGAAAGTAGAAATTATTTATCTCAATTCAATTTTATCAGTACATGTTTGTTTATTTATCAAAGGAAATATACATACCAATTTTTAAGCGCAATATTTTTTGTGTAGTTTTCTTGGACCTATCCCCTTCATTTTTAAAAAAGTATTGAAAGGAAACCGATATCAACGCGGACGAAGTCGCGGGCAAAAAGGTAGTTAGATATAAAATAATCGTCAAGCTTTATTTTAAGATCCACAGTGTTTCCAACTATAATTTATAGTATTTGTAAGTTAATTAAAACAAGATTATTGGAATTTAAATTTATTTTTATTAAGTAAATATTAAAGTTTTTTGTTTATAATTGTATTTTATTTTTGAAATTTTTTATTTTTGTGCTCGTACCGCAGTTTAACAACACTACGACAGATAATTACGAATACACCTTGCATAAAGAATAAGGGTAGAATACGTTAAGAAAAAAACGTTATTTTTAGGAATGTAATGAGTAAAACTTGGCCAAGTTGATCATAGTCGAACTTTCTTTCAAAAATCTATTTTTATTTATTTTTTTTAAATACAATTATTAGTAAGGAGACATTAAAGTGTACTCTACAGTCGCATGTAATGTGCTGAATTTGTTGATAATCATAAAGATAATGTCGCTATCTTATTTTTGTAATGTTCAAATTCTTAATCTTCTTTATAAATATCATAAGATTTTTTTCAATGATATTAAAAATATACTTCAAATAATTACACCAAATTCCATTATTAAAACCAATAACTAAACAAATACAATTATCTCATATTATGCAACTATATTTTAGATAAGGAATTTTACAAATAAATTTAGAATGACTACTTAGTTATTTAATTTAATAATTAAATAAGAATAAAGTTAAGGACATTATATAAAAAAATATAGATACAGTAATTAAGTACATCTCATGATAGCAGGAACTTGTGCTACAATTAATTCGGAGTAGTTATTGTCCAATTAGTTAGTTCTTAGTTAATTTTTTAAGTAAGTATTGTTTTATTAAAACGTTTAAGAGGCGCCAATATCTTGACTGAAAAGGTTTTTGGTCGGGCGCTCCTTTAATATTAAAGCTAGGATGCTGTGATTTTTACCAATCGATTCTGTATTTAATTCTTAAAAGCGCGTCTCTGACCCTTTTTTAAAATCATTTTTTAATAAATATTTTAAATATCATCAAAAAACCGTATATTTTAAGTTGCTATATTAGGCGAGATATCGTCCAAAAACCAATATTTATGTTTTACTTGGGTAATTGTCTAAACGACAAATATGCAAGTCACATGGTGAGAGAACCTATAGCTTTAACAATATTTTTGAAACGAAGTTACTTAACTCGGCTTCCGGTAGGAGTTAAATAGTAGAAAGCGTCACGTAAGGAAAAAGCGTTATACCCTTCAAGGTGACCTTTCCTCTATTTCTCTTTTTTCGGTCTCTTTCTATAATTATGATAAAAAAATATTTTTTTTTCTAATTTTGAATATATTTTTATATAATTGATTTAAATTTTCGCAACCTTTACAAATACAAGAAAGAGAGAGAGATTTTTATTTTTTATCATTTTTCTGATTTTTTGTTTTTTTGGTTTTTTCTAATTTTTTTCGATTACTCCTTATTTCTTTTTTCATTTTTTTTTTCAATTTCTCTCTTTTGTTTTAATATTTTTTCTCATTTTTTTCTTATTATTCTGTTTGTTTTTTCGATTCATTCCAAGACTTTCGAATTTTTCATTTTTTTTTTAATTTTCTTCGATGCCTACATTTGTTTTCGGTTCTTTTGGTTGTTTCTTGTTTTTTGCAATGTTTTGCAATTTTTTCTAATTTTTTTGCAATTATTTGATTTGCAATTTTTTTCTGATTCCTTTGCTATTTTTTGAAATTTTTGTTTTTGGTTTTTTTTTTGAGATTTTTGCGATTTCTTTACAATTTTTTTGGGATTTTATTTTTGTTTTTAGATTTTTTTGGGATTGCGATTTATTTCAATATTTTTAAAAAAAATTTATGATTACAATTCTTTTTGATTTTTTTTCGATTTATTTCATTTCATTCGAATTCTTCATTTTTTTTTTAAATTTTTTTCAATGCTTAAAATTGTTTTCCGTTCTATTTTTGGTAGTTTCTTGTTTTTTTTTTTGCATTTTTTTCCGATTTCTTGCGATTACTTGTATTTGCTTTTTTTTGTGAATTTTTTTCTGCGATTTTTTTAAATTTTGTTTGGGTTTTTTTGAGATTTTTGCCATTTCTTCGCATATTTTATTTTTGAAATTACTTGCAATTCATTTCAATAATTTCTGATTTTTTTCATATTCCTTTGTTTCTGTTCGGTTTATTTTAATTCTTTCGAATATTTCATTTTTTTTTTTAATTTTTTTATATGCTCACAATTGTTTTCGGTTTTTTTGGTTATTTCTTATTTTTTTGCAATTTTTTTTCCGATTTTTTGCTATTATTTGCATTTGCATTTTTTTTTCCTAATTTTTTGCGATTTTTTGAAATTTTTTAAAATTTTTTTTGCGTTTTTTTTGAGATTTTTGGGACTTCTTCGCAATTTTTTTCTGATTTTATTTTTGGTTTTAGATTTTTTGGGATTACTTGCGATTTATTTCAATTCTTTCAAATTTTTTTATGGTTACAATTCATTCTGATTTTTTCTCATTTTTTCCTAATCCTCTGATTTTTTTCGATTTATTTCAATTCTTTCGAATTTTTTAATATATTTAGATGCTCACAATTGTTTATTTTTTTTTTTTGTTTTTTGTTTTTTTTGCAATTTTTTTCAGATTTTTTGCGATTATTTGCGTTTTCATTTTTTTTGTGAATTTTTTTAGGATTTTATTTTTGTTTTTAGATTTTTTTGGGATTACTTGCGATTTATTTTATTTCTTTCAAAATTTTTTTATGGTTACAATTCTTTTAGATTTTTTCTCATTTTTTTTCCTGATTCATTGATTTTTTTCGAATTATTTCAATTCTTTCGAATTTATTAATTTTTTCTAGATGCTCACAATTATTTTCAGTTTTTTTGGCTGTTTTTCGTTTGCAATTTTTTTGCGATTTTTTGCATTTTCATTTTTTTTGTAAATTTTATTGTTTTTTTTTTTGAGATTTTTTGAAATTTTTTGCGATATTTTTACGTTTTTTTGAGATTTTTGCGATTTCTTTGGATTTTATTTTTGTTTTTAGATACTTTGGGATTAGTTGCAATTTATTTCAATTCATTAAAATTTTTTATGGTTACAATGCTTTCAGATTTTTTCTCATTTTTTTCCTAATCCTCTGATTTTTTTCGATTTATTTCAATTCTTTCGAACTTTTTAATTTTTTTAGATATTCACAATTGTTTTGATTTTTTTTTGTTTATTTTGCAATTTTTTCCGATTTTTTGCGATTACTTGCATTTTCATTTTTTTTGTCAATTTTTTTCTGATTTTTTTGCTATTTTTTGAATTTTTTTGACATTTTTTTTGCGTTTTTTTTTAAGATCTTTGCGATTTTGTCGCATTTTTTTTTTGATTTTATCTTTGTTTTTAGAATTTGTTGGAATTACTTGCGAATTATTTCAATTCTTTCAAATTTTTTTATGGTTACAATTTAATTCATTGATTTTTTCGAATTATTTCAATTCTTTCGAATTATTTAATCTTTTTGGTTGATTTTTGTCTTTTTGTGCAGTTTTTTTTCCGATTTTTAACGATTATTTGCATTTTCATTTTTTTTCTGATTTTTTTGAGATTTTTTGATTTTTTTTGAGATTTTTTTTGCGTTTTTTTAAAGATTTTTGCGATTTCTTCGCAATTTTTTTGGGATTTTATTTTTGTTTTTAGATTTTTTTGGGATTATTTATTTCAATTCTTTCAAATTTTTTCGTTATAATTCGTTCTGATTTTTTCTCATTTTTTTCGATTTATTTCAATTTTTCGAATTTTTTAATTTATTTAGATGGATCCAATTGTTTTCCTTTTTTATTGGTTGTTTTTGGTTTTTTTTTGTTTCGATTTTTTTGGGCTTTTAGGGTTTTTTTTTTAGATTTTTTTGGAATTCTTTGCGATTTATTTTCATTCTTTCAATGTTTTTCAATTTTTTGCCAGTTTTTGCGATTATTAGCGTTTTTTTTGGATTTTATTTTTGTTTTTAGAATTTTTTTGGGATTACTTGCGAATTATTTCAATTCTTTCAAAATTTTTTATGGTTACAATTTTTTCTGATTTTTTCTCATTTTTTTCCTAATTTTGGGATTACTTGCGAATTATTTCAATTCTTTCGATGTTTTTAATTTTTTTATATGCTCACAATTGTTTTCAGTTTTTTTGGTTGTTTTTTGTTTTTTTGTGCAAGTTTTTTCCGATTTTTGGCGATTATTTGCATTTTCATTTTTTTTGTAATTTTTTTTCTGTTTTTTTTTAGAGATTTTTTGAATTTTTTTGAGATTTTTGAATTTTTTTGAGATTTTTTTTGCGTTTTTTTAAAGATTTTTGCGATTTCTTCGCAATTTTTTTGGGATTTTATTTTTGTTTTTAGATTTTTTTGGGATTATTTATTTCAATTCTTTCAAATTTTTTTTATCGTTATAATTCTTTCTGATTTTTTCTCATTTTTTTCGATTTATTTCAATTTTTCGAATTTTTTAATTTATTTAGATGGATACAATTGTTTTCCTTTTTTATTGGTTGTTTTTTTTGTTTCGATTTGTTTGCGCTTCTAGGGTTTTTTTTTTAGATTTTTTTGAATTACCTGCGATTTATTTTCATTCTTTTTGCATTTTTTTTCTCGGTTTTTTATTTTTTTTTTATTTTTCGTTTTTTCTTTATTTTACAATTTCGTTTTTAATTTTTTTCCCAATATTTCCTGATTTTTGAAATAATTTTTGTTTTTTTCTTATTTTTCTAATTTTATGTAATTTTCTGTTTTTTCTTCTAATTTTTCCCATTTTGTTCTCACAGTTCTAGTTTTTTATAATTAATTATTTCTGTTGTTTTATTATTATTTTCTTATTCTTCTGATTTTTTTCGGTTTCTTCCATTTTTTTTTAATTTCAATAACATCAATAACAAGTTTTTTTATTTAAAGAGAGAGAACTCACAAAACTTGTTAGCTATTTGAAAAATTTAATTAAGTTTGAGAAAAAAACCACCAAAATTTAGTGAATTTTTGCAAACGGTAAAAATAGTAATTATGCTTTATTTTTATGTTTCTTAACCAGAAAATAATGCAAACAATTCTTTTAGTAAAAATATTGAAAATGTTCCTTTAAATTTTAAACTTTTTTTTCCTGTTTAAACTATAATAATCTTCATTATTATTATTTTACATTTTTTTAATTTTTTACATATCATTTAGCAAAAAATCTACCATGACTTTTAACTTATTTGTTTGCATATTTTTATATTAATAATCTTAATAAACAAACTTGAACCGTTGACCACTATCGCTGTCTGAATTCATTCAGTCAACATCACTATCATTTTCGACCTAATGTGGAACCAATGACCAATGGTAAAAAATGCTAAACTATTAATTTAATTTTAAACGAGATGCCGAACTGTTAACAACATCCGTACTAACTTAAATTAATAGTGTTAATTGTAGTGTTAATAAATATAAAAAAATTAAGTGATGAATAGGAGTTTTATTAATAAATGTAGTGATAAAGAAATTTTAATAAAATAAAGGTTTGTACCCAACATATAATTTATAATAATAATTATAATAAATAGCTACAACATGGGTGATAAAATATTAAAAATTTGCCATTACTACCCTGTGGAATAACATATTAGTTTATTATTATTTAAATATTACTTTAACATTTTTTTTGCAATATACAGTGTGTCTACTCAAATCGGTACTAAATGAAAAACTTTTTTGTTATTAATTTTATAAAACAAATATTCTTTATTAAAAGTTATGCACGGTCTAAAACTATAAATACAATCATCAATTATAAATTTTTTTTCTCAGTATATATTATACGAGATATGTCAAAAAATGTAATTTGTGATTGTTAACCATTAATAAAATATACTCGCAATTAAGTATATATTGTAAAAAGCTCTTGATGAAAAAATTTTGTACAAAAAATAAGGCAGATGAACAAATATGATTAAGAATCGATAAATATTTGGAAAAGTTACTATGACAGTTGACGTATTAACATCACCTAATAATCGAAGGACCAAACAGCTTTAAAGCTGTTAAATTAATATAAACAAAAACACTTATTAAAGTGAACTGTAAGGGTTGATGAACACAAGTTGCAAAAATATTAATATTTTAATCCTATTGCTTAATGATGACCGGCTAATGACGGACTCGAACTGCAAAAAGTCGTTATAATGATATTTTCTAAGAATATATTATATATTTATTTTTGTTATGGGATTTAAAATGCATTTTTGTCATAAAATTTTTACTTTTCATATCGTTTAACCCCTGTAACATAAAAACTATCAACGTTATTAAAACTTGCTGACTGTTGATATAAAGAGAAAACAATATTCTATATTTTTTAAATTTTTAGAAATTTTAGATCAAAAATTGTGGCCGGTAAAATAGGGCGAGCCTATAACTCCAAGGATTTTTTAATTTTCCCTCCTTTGGTCTCTCCCTTTTCTCAAGGTCGCAATTCTTTCTAAAAATTTTAAAAAAATTCTTATTTATATTATTTTTTATTCTCTTTTCAATGGTATGAATTTCATTTTAATATATTATTTATTTATTTATTTTGGTTATGAGATATAAAATATGTTTTTGTCTTTAAATTTTTAGTTTTCATGTCTTTTAGCACCTGTTTCATAAAAACTATCAATGTTATTAAAACTTGCCAACTGTTGATAGAAAGAGAAAACTATATTCTATATTTAGGAATTTTTTCAAAATTTTAGATAAAAAATTGTGGTTGTGAGAATAGGGAGAGACCACAACTATAATGATTTTTTAATTTCCCTCTTTTGGTCTCTCCCTTTTCTCAAGGTTACAATTTCTGCTGAAAAATTTTGAAAAATTTCTCATTTATTGTATTTTTTATTCCCTTTTGTACATTATTTTTACAATACTTTATATGAACCTTTGTCACTCACTATTAAATATATAACTAATTGAAATCTTAGAAAATGTCGGTCATAGCCATTTTAAAGAATTTCTTTTTTATTATAATCGACCAACCTCTGCGAAATCCGAAAGACTAATAAATGCGACTACTCACTCTGAGAGTTATTAAAACAGTGATAAAAAACAGCCGAGCCGAATGAGTATTGAGATAAGTTGAACTGAGTAAAATGAAAAACAATATTTCTAGTCTCGTATGAGAGAGACAGAGAGGGATGAGTTAAAATGATGACAGATATTATTTCAAAAAAATGTTGAATATTTCTAGACATTTGATTGACGTAGATATGCAAGCTATGACATGTAGAAAGGTATTAGTCGTTCAGAAAACTTTGTTACAAAATAATAGAGTTTGGATATGTTATTGATTATTTATTATATTCTGAATATATTTTCAGTGAAATTTATCCAGCAGTCTTCTTAATGAATAAGGAGGAGTAGGACCTAAGTAAATTTGGCGTTTAACTCATAATTTTTAAATAACTGGTACATATAGAGAGGTTAAGAACAAATTAAGGATCATGTATTGATAAATAACCAACTGAAACCCAAATTATTGATTCTACCTAATAGACCCCGTACCGGCACATATTTTAGATATTAACCGGCACATACTTTATGTATTGTTTCTAACAAAAAGCTCTTCACAGTCATTTTAAACAATAATACAAATTATTATTATTTTAGAAGTATAAAAACATTATTTGAAAATGCATTTCTTATTTATCGGGTAAAATAACGGACTTATAAAAATTGCCTAGCAATAAAACCATTGGTGGAGAGAGGATCTAACTTTAAATCCAATAGTTTATCTATATCTCAAATTTGAACAAGAATTATTCGTAAATGAAACTCAAAATCATGTACCATAATTAATTTAATTATCAAAGCTTGGGAGGCAACTAGTTTCGGCTAAAAAGCCATCTTCATTCTAAAATTACAAATATGTTAAGATTAAACCTTAAAAAGCATATCGCTTAAATTAAGGGTACCGCTACTAAGAAGGGTAGGAGGATGGTAAAAGAGAAAAGGGGTAAATGTCATGTTCAATTTATGTTATATCCTTATTTAACTGTTCTTTTTCTTAGTTCCTAGTAGTTCTAACAGCCCTTATTAGTGCCATATTTTATATGTGACTTACACATATTTAATTTTATTTCATTTAATTTGATTTCATTTAACCTTCATTATTTTTTCATTTATCTTTTCATGTACCTACCCCTTTTCTCTTTTATTACATTCCTACCCTTCTTAGTAGCGGTACCCTTAAATTAAGCAAGGTTTAATCTCAACATATTTGTAATTTTGGCCTGAAGATGGCTTTTTAGCCGAAACTAGTTGCCTCCAAGTTTTTGTAATTAAATTGAGTTTCATTTACGATTAAACTGACTCTGTTCATTTGAGGGAGGAGTGGTGACTTATGCTGATTGGCTGATATGAGTCCGTAGATTTTTTAAAAGATATTTTGAGGTTAGTAACTTTTTTTACAACGAATATTTCTCGAAAAAAATTATGTTGCTAACTGAGTTTGCACTAAATATATTTTAGGAATAACTATTTTTAGATACGTTAAGACATGAAGAACAGTTAGGGCCAAAAATGTTCAGCTGACTAACATTAATCGTAAAATTAAATTTTTGATGAGAATTAAATTTGAAACATACTGTATATATTTTTTTAATATTTTAAAAGTATAATTAAACACATAGTGGATGATTAATTTTAGAATAAAACTTATTTAATAAAAAACAAAAACCAAACATTTTTTTTTTCAATATTTTCTTATTTATTACTGTATTTTATTTATATACAGAGTGTTTCCAAATAAGTTCGAAAGTTTTTAGGGCATGATTTCTTGTCAAAAATTAAAGAGGGTCTTTCATGTAAATAAAAGCTCTTGAAAAATTAAACGCTTCCAAAAATGCTTTTTTTATGCTTCATTATATAATTTATTGTCTTTTCTTTTAAAGGGATGAAGCATGCAAAACCTATTCAATTTTTTAACTTTTCAAGGACAGGCCTAAAGAATATAAGAGCTTTTGTTTACATCAAAGACAAGAAATCATCCCCTAAAAACTTTCGTACTTAATTGCAAATTATTTAAGCAATAAGATAAAATGAAATAAAATAATTTTATAATTAAAATCGCAAAACGTTTTCTCCTTATAGGCCATCATCAGTGTTTATTTACAAATAAATGTATTCTGTAAAAGTTAATAATAGGCTGAAAGTGCTTTGCGATTTTAAATAAAAAATTTTATCTACTCCTATTAAGTTATATATTAATTATTCATCTGCTTTTGAGCTATTAATAGTATCCATAAATAAATAGCGTGAGTTATGAATTTTTGATAACTTACTATAGTGATTTTTTGCGCCTTTTTTTTATTTTTTTTTTCTTATTTTATTCGATTTTTTTATTTTTTTCTGATTTTACAATTTGATTTTTCAGTTTTTTCCAATATTCCAATTTTTTTCGATTTTTTTTCTCATTTTTCTGATTTTTTCCAATTTTTTTTAAATTGTCTACAATTTTTTCTCGTTTTTTCCCATTTTTTGATGTTTTGTTTTTTTTTCCAATTTTGCTCATTATTCTCTTTTTTCTATTTCCTTCTTTGTTTTCTGATTTTTTTTCTTTTTCCTCTGATTTTTTTTTCAATTTGTCGGTTTATCGAGTTTTCCTTTTTTCTTCATTTTTTTGTTGTTTTTGCTTTTTTCGAATTCTTTCACTTTTCCCCCATTTTCCTTATTTTTACCTATTTTTCTCCATGTTTCACTATTTTGTCTTCTTTTCTCCATTTTTTCTATATTTCCTTATTTTCCTATTTATTCCTATTTCCCCCTATTTTTAAATATTTTTTCTTGTTTTTTAATACTTTTTCGCGTTGTAACCTATTTTTCCAATTTTACATATTTTCCCCATTTCCCCCTATTTTTTCTGTTTTTCCCGGTTTTCCTGTTTTTCTTATTTTTCCCATGTCTCCCCATTTTTTCCCATTTTCACCCATTTTTCACTATTTCTCCTGTTTTTTTTTTACCTATTTTTCTCCATTTCTCCCTATTTTTCCTATTTTCTAACTGTTTCACTATTTTTTCCTTTTTTTTCTCTCACTTTTCAGATTTTTTGTTGTTGTTTTTTGATATTATCTCCATCCAGAAATAAGACAAATACATGGCTACAATACAGAATTTTTTACCCGAAAAATCACCAAGGTGTATACAAAAATTTTCCAGATTGGTGTAGAAGTAAGAATGTTAACTCGTTTACAGAAAATGTACTTTTGGCATATTTTAAGGAACTTAGCAATAAATATAAAGCATCGTCTCTGAAAACTTTCTACTCCATGCTAAAAAACACACTCAACGTCAATTGTTAATAAAGTTCTTTCTCTCTACTTGCAGCTTACTATTTATTGTTATAGTCATAGATAAAGTATAGTATTCAACTTGCTCTAATGGTCATAACTCACTTGATGAATTACAGCACTCGCCTGCGGCTCGTGCTGCAAACTTCATCTGCGTGAGTTATGACCTACATTACCGCTCGTTGAATAATATACTATTACACGTATTACCAATCTTTTAATACTCATATAAGCTACGTGTATACTCTCACAAACGATCTTGGTTATTTTGCAATAAGATAAAAGACTGCTTAATAACTCATCAAATATTAATTTAAATAATTTTTATTTTGCCTAAAAAAATATAGATGAGTATAAAATTATATTATTATATTATTATGCAATTCATGCACCAAATACGCTGGTATAATTTTTTTTTTAATTAAATAAAGAAATCTGATAAAAGTAGGTGTGAATTTGTAGATTTAAGGTTTTTTTTTTTAACTAACTAATTTTTATTATTAGTTTCAGATAGATAAAAATGGAGGAAGCCGCACTAAATGTATACCTTAAAAAAACTAATCCTCGAGACAGGGCGAATGTTGTGTCAAATCTATTATTTTGGTAAGTACCTACAAATTAATTAAATAAAGTATATTAATAAATAGATATAAAGTAATTTTTTCATAAAATATAAATTTAAATTTTAAATATTTTATAAATTTAGGGAATCTTCTGACCAGTCACCCTAATTAGATATGGCTTTAACTTCTAATTTTACCCTATTTGGAACTGTAAAATTTTAGTTTCAAATAAAAAATGATTAATATTATACTTTAAAAAATAAATTTCAACTTTCCCCCTACATTTCTAATGTACAGGGTCTTCCTGCGGTTTGTAGCGTCGAAACTAATGATATCAAAATGAAAAAATAACTTTTTTATTTGGTTAGAAAATTCATACAACTAGAAAATAATTTCATTTATACAGAGTGATCCATATTCAAGTGGCTGAAATGTTTTTTTTTAAACGAGACACCCTATATATTTTTACATTTTTGGATTACTACTTTAGTAATCGAGGTAATCCGATTTACACAAGAGTTGGGGTATACTACTGATAGTCTTAATAATCCTTATTAGGGTAGTACCTTTTATATAATAAAATTAGAAATATTATAGTAGGAGAAAAATAAGATAAATTTCAAAGAAAAATTTATTTTTAAACATTACATTTTTTATTTACATATATCAGCCTTGATTAATTTTATTTTGGTTTTTTTTGCTTCTTTTGTGCTTTTTTGTTTGTTTTTTACCCTTTACCCGTTTTCCCTTTTTAACCTTTTTTATTTTTCCCTTTTTGTGCCTTCTTTTACCATTTTTGAATTTTTGCATGTTTTTGCATTTATTTTGCCTTCTTTGGGTTGTTTTTGGCTTTGTTTACCTTTTTTCCTTTTTTTGCCTGTTTTAAATTTTTTTCTACTTTTTTCTGGTTTGTTTACGACTGTTTTGCCCTGTTCCAATTTTTTGGACTTTTATTTGCCTTTTTGACCATTTTTGAACTTTTCGTCTTTATTTTGCCTCTATTTTTCCTTTTCTGGATTTTTTTGGTATTTTTTTGCTTCTTTTTCCTTTATTTTGTGTCATTTGGCTTTTTTGGAATTTTAAATTTATTTTTTTATCATTTTTAGCATTATTATGACTTTTTTGGCGTCTTTGCCTTAATTAACTGTATTTTGGTTTTTTTTACTTCTTTTAGGCCTTTTTCTTGTTTTTGATTTACCCTTTTTCCTTTTTTTGGCCTTTTTTCTTATTGCCTTTTTTGTTCCTTCTTTTACCATTTGTGTATTTTTTGCCATGTTTTTGCCTTTATTTTACCTTTTTTGGGTTTTTTTGCTTTTTTTTACCTTTTTACGTTTGCCTTTTTTTAATTTCTTTCTACTTTTTTTTGGATTGTTTACCACTGTTTTGCCCTTTTTTTACTTTTTTTATAACTATTCCATTTTTTTGGACTTTTTTGGCCTTTTTGACCTTTTTGACCATTTTTGCCGTTTTGGCTTTTATTGTGCATTTTCTTGTTTTTTTTTTTTTACTTTTTTGGTGTTTTTTGCTTCTTTTTCCTTTACATTGTGTTATTTGGTATTTTTTTAAATTTTTTGTTTTGTCATTTTACCACATTTTTGTTTTTCAGCTCATATTTTTTCTTGTTTTCCGTTATTAAGCCTTTTTTTCTTTTTTTTCCTTTATTTTACCTTTTCCTTGTCTTGCCTTTTTTGCAATTTTTTTGCCACTTTGCCTCTCTTTGATCATTTTTACAAATTGTATTAAGATTCTTTCCCATTTTTGATTTTTGTCTATTTTTACTCTTTTTCTACAGAAGAGCCAGGAAAATTCTGGGATAACACAGCCGATTTTTTTAAGACTCAACAATGATTTTATGATCATTTTTTGAACATTCGGGGTCATTTTTTGTTAATTCTGATTATTTTTAACAGTCAAGAATTATTTTATGATCGTTTTTGGGCTTCAAGGATCAATTTTTGTTAATTTTTAACACTCAAGAATTATTCTGATCATTTTTGGATGATCTTCTGGATCATTTTTTGTTAATTCTAATTATTTTAAATAAATTAGGTATAATTCAACGAAGTGTTTAAATTCGAACGAACCCAAAGTACAAAAATATTACAATAAATATATTATTTCAAATAATTTTGTTTATAAATTGTAGTAATGACTTTATCAGGATGAATTATTAGGTACCTTTATTTGATACAATTATTTTTTACCTACCTCTTGTTTGTGGCAGAATTCGCCCATAAATAATCCCCTACTTAATCCGTGGCAGAGTTCGATGTTTCCCCACAAGATATTCAATTTTTTTTAAAATTTTCTGAAAAATCACTATATTTCAATATTATTTTATGAATTAGAAAGTAAGTTTAGATATTATTTTACCTCGTCCATAATTGATAATTTTTTTTTAATATGTACAAAATCATTTTAAACATATGAAAAACATTTTATTTCTCTTTGTTCCTCACCAAAAATTGAGTTTTTTTAAAAAATTTTGAGAAATGTAAAAAAACAGTAGAAAGAAGCAAACAATATTCCTTAATTCGAATTATCTTTCTCTATCTATTTCTCAAATTTCATTACAATGGGTGAAAAAAAAATCTGACCCGAAAAACAAATCTTGAAAATTTTTCACCACTCAGAATTTAATAAAAAATGATAGAAGGAGTATAGATTCCAAAAAATGATCAATTCCTCTGTAGCTCTTTTAATTTCAGAAAAAATTGAGTTAGAGCGTCAAAAAAATGTTTTAAAAAAGGAAGTAAAAAGTAACAGACAGCTTTCTTCTCAGCTATAATTTAAATTTCATTACAATTGGGAAAAATAAATTTGATTCGTACAAAAAACGACAAAACATAATTCTTCATCACTTAGATTTTAATAAAAAAATGGTAGAGAAAATAATATTGAAAAACATGGAGAAGATGGACAAATAACCGAAATAAATTCTCCGATCCGTAAAAAAAAGAGAAAGATTTAACCTTCAAAAATCTTCATTTTTTTAAATTGTGTAAGGAGCTCAACTTCAAAATAATTAGTCAAAAAAAGTTTTAAAAAAAGAAGGTAGAAAGAAACAGACAGCTTTCCTTAATTCGAATTATCTTTCTCTATTTATAACTCAAATTTCATTACAATTGGAAATAAATCTGATCATTAAAAAAAACGACAAAAAACTTCAAAATTCTTCATTATTTAGATTTTAATAAAAAATGGTAGAGAAAATAAAATTGAAAAACATGGAGAAGATGGACAAATAACCAAAATAAATTCTCTGATCTGTAAAAAAAGAGAAGGGTTACCTTCAAAATTCTTCATTGTTTAAAATGGTGACAGGAGCAAATTCTAAATAATTCGTCAAAAAAAAAGTTTAAAAAAAAAGATGGTAGAAAAACAGACAGCTTTCCATAATTCGAATTATCTTTCTCTAATTATACCTCAAATGGCATTACAATTGGAGAAAAAAAAATCTGATCTGTAATAAAAAATGGTACAGAAAATAAAATACAAAAACATGGAGAAGCAAAATAAATTCTCTAAAGTACTTTTGAAGAAATATATTTTTATGAATATATCTGTAGAAATATAAATATTTCTCAGAATAAATGAAATAAGTAACTAAAAAATTGATTATCCTTTAATTATTATAAAAATAAAAACATTAAAATAAAACCAAATAAAAAACATTTTTAGAATAGATTATCTGAAGTCCAACATGAAGATTTTTTTTAGATCTATTGATCGAATTTTTGGTAATAGTGGATTAATTATTTTTTGTTTTGTTTGTAATAATATACCTCTAAAATGACAAAGATTATTTGCTAAATTTAATAGAAAAATACTACCCTAACCTCAACCGTCTAATGCCGGACTCAAACTGAAAAAAGTAATTAAAGGTAAATTTTAATCCTATACTCGAACTGCACAATATTTTCTAATATATTATTTATTTATTTTTATTCTGGGATTTCAAAACATTTTTGTCTTTAAATTTTTAGTTTTCATATCGACCTAACCTAACCCCTGTAACATAAAAAGTATCAACGATATTAAAACTTGCTGACTGTTAATAGAAAGAGAAAACAATATTCTATATTTACGAAATTTTTCAAAATTTTAGATAAAAAATTGTGGCCGTGAAAATAGGGCGAGACCAATACTCCAAGATTTTTTTAATTTTCCCTCCTTTGGTCTCTCCCTTTTCTCAAGGTCACAATTCTTGCTAAAAAAAATTGAAAAAATTTCTATTTATATTATTTTTTATTCCCCTTTCAATGATATAAATTTCATTTTAATATATTATTTATTTATTTTTCTTATGAAATATAAAATGTATTTTTTTTCTTTAAATTTTTAGTTTTCAAATCGTTTAACCCCTGTGACATAAAACTATCAACGTTATTAAAATTTTACCGACTGTTGATAGAAAGAGAAAACCATATTCTATATTTAGGAATTTTTTCAAAATGTTAGATAAAAAATTGTGGTTGTGAGAATAGGGAGAGACCACAACTATAACGATTTTTTAGTTTCCCCTCTTTTGGTTTCTCCCATTTCTCAAGGTTACAATTTTTGCTGAAAAATTTTGAAAAAATTCTAATTTATAGTATTTTTTATTCCCTTTTCATTGGTATTAAATTAATTTTGATTTATTATTTATTTATTTTTGTTATGGGATATAAAATGCATTTTTATCTTTAAATTTTTAGTTTTCATATAGTTTAACCCTTGTAACGTAATAAACTATCGTCGTTATTAAAATATGCTGACTGTCAACAGAAAAAGAAAGCAATATTCTATATTTACGAATTTTTTCAAAATTTTAGATAAAAAATTGTGGCCGTGAAAATAGGGCGAGACCATAACTCCAAGGATTTTTTAAATTTCCCTCCTTTGGTCTCTCCCTTTTCACAAGGTCACAATTCTTGCCCAAAACTTTTGAAAAAATTCTTATTTATATTATTTTTTATTCCCCTTTCAATGATATAAATTTCATTTTAATATATTATTTATTTATTTTTGTTATGAAGTATTAAATGTATTTTTTTTCTTTAAATTTTTAGTTTTCATATAGTTTAACCTCTGTAACATAAAAACTATCAACGTTATTAAAACTTGCCGATTGTAGATAGAAAGAGAAAACCATATTCTATATTTAGGAATTTTTTCAAAATTTTAGATAAGAAATTGTGGTTGTGAGAATAAGGAGAGACCACAACTATAACGATTTTTTAGTTTCCCCTCTTTTGGTTTCTCCCTTTTCTCGAGGTCACAATTCTTGCTAAAAAATTTTGAAAAAATTCTGATTTATATTATTTTTTATTCCCCTTTCAACATTTCATTTTAATATATTATTTATTTATTTTTGTTATGAGATATAAAATTTTTAGTTTTCATATCGTTTAACCCCTGTCAAATAAAAATTATCAACGGTATTAAAACTTGCCGACTGTTGATAGAAAGAGAAAACAATATTCTATATTTAGGAATTTTTTCAAAATTTTAGATAAAAAATTGTGGTTGTGAGAATAAGGAGAAACCACAACTATAACGATTTTTTAGTTTCCCCTCTTTTGGTTTCTCCCTTTTCTCAAGGTCACAATTCTTGCTAAAAAATTTTGAAAAAATTCTTATTTATATTATTTTTTATTCCCCTTTCAATAGTATAAATTTGATTTTAATATATTATTTATTTATTTTTGTTATGAGATATAAAATTTTTAGTTTTTATATAGTTTAACCCCTGTAACATAAAAACTATCAACGTTATTAAAACTTGCAGACTGTTGATATAAAGAGAAAGCAATATTCTATATTTCCGAATTTTTTCAAAATTTTAGATAAAAAAATGTGGCCATGAAAATAGGGCGAGACCATAACTCCAAGGATTTTTTAAATTTCCCTCCTTTGGTGTCTCCCTTTTCTCAAGGTCACAATTCTTGCCCAAAACTTTTGAAAAAATTCTTATTTATATTATTTTTTATTCCCCTTTCAATGGTATAAATTTCGTTTTAATATATTAATTATTTATTTTTGTTATGAAATATAAAATGTATTTTTACCTTTAAATTTTTAGTCTTCATATAGTTTAACCCCTGTAACATAAAAACTATCAACGTTTTTAAAACTTGCTGACTGTTGATAGAAAGAGAAAACCATATTCTATATTTAAGAATCTTTTCAAAATTTTAGATAAAAAATTGTGGTTGTGAAAATAGGGAGAGACCACAACTATAACGATTTATTAATTTCCCCTCTTTTGGTTTCTCCCTTTTCTCAAGGTCACAAATTTTTGCTGAAAACTTTTTAAAAAATTCTTATTTATAGTATTTTTTATTCCCTTTTTAGTGGTACTAATTTCAATTTAATATATTATTTATTTACTTTTTGTTATGGGATAAAAAATGCATTTTTGTTTATAAATTTATAGTTATCATATCGTTTAACCCCTGTAACATAAAAACTATCGACGTTATTAAACCGGCTGACTGTTTATAGAAAGATAAAACAATATTCTATATTTAAGATTTTTTTTAAAATTTTAGATAAAAAATTGTGGCCATGGGAATAGGGAGAGTTTCTGATTATTTGGTAGAGCTCGATTATTTTGAGATGAGTACATTTAGTTTTGGCCACGCCCCAGTTGGCGCAGCACGTCATAAACTTTGTGGACCTTATTTTATGGCGCTAAGTTCAAATCTGCTGCAGTAGGGGTATCTGATATTTTAGCAGTGGCGTGTGTACATTAATAAAATATTTTAAATTGAAAATACTTTAAAATAAAAAGTAGCATTTAAAATTTTAACTATTTATTTTTTTGTTCCATTTTGAACAAGCAAAAAATTAAGGTTTCATTAGCATTTTTGAAAATGTCATAAAAATAGGATACAAATTAAAGGCTTAGAAGGGATTTAAAATATTTCAGAATGTACGGTTTCGTCTTAGATTATTATTTAGTTGCATTTAAATGTACTTACCAAAATACACACAAAATGAATTAAATTAAAGTTTATATAGATAGACACACAAATCGAAGCACAAAAACACAAGAAAACTCAAAATAGCTAAATAAATGCAACAAGTACAAACAAGTAACACTACGCTACTGAATCCAAATTTCATGAGCGACAGGCGACTCGGACCACAGTTAAAGCTCTCCGACCACGCCTACAAACTCAAATTGGTTTTTGCACATTATGACGAAATGTACTCATCTCAAAATAATCGAGCTCTACAAAAATGTATCGAAATACATTTACCTACAGCATTTTGGTGTATTTATTTACTTCTTGGAAATATTAATGAGTTGCTGCAGTTCGTGCCTGGGATTACCTGACCCTACTAATATGTTTTTGCAGTTCGTGTATTGGATTAATTCAGTATCTAAATTCATTTTTGCAATTCGATTACCTACTTAAGTTCTAGGAAATACAATTTTTGAAGTTCTAGTGCGCTCATCTCAACATTTTATTTTACCAATGAAAAATAATTTATTTCTCTCTGCTTACTTTACATCTTATCACCATTGAAAGACTTCATATATATTTAAGTATATTTTTAATTATCATTTTTTAGTTGGCTTCTTCCATATTTTGTAAAAGGCTACAAAAGAGAACTCACCGAAGATGATATGTACAGACATCGAAAAGAACATGATTCTGGCGATTTGGGTCAAAAATTAGAAACAAGATGGAAAAGACATATTGAAAATAATAAAAAACCTTCGTATTTTAAAGTCTTAATAGGAACATTTTTATTTGAAATATTGTGTCTAAATGTTTTAGCATTTTCTGCAGAAGCAATAAAGTACGATATTATTAATAAATATTTTATTAAATTATACTCAGTCTTTACGAAATTAATAGTTCGAATTCTTAACCATAAATTGGAAAATAATCAAAAAATTAAATTAATTTAATAATATATGAGACAAATATTATTAAAATAATGTTATTAAAATAATGTAATGAACTATCAATTTCATAAAGTCAGATTATAGGTGCATATTTATTTTTTTACTTGTTGGAACAGAATGGTGCAACCTTTCCTGATAGCAAAGCTTCTATTAGTTTACGAAGGTACTGAAGGTGGACCAAATGATGTATACTTATACTCTGGAATTATCGTATTAGCACAATTTCTCAATGTTATCATAGTACACAAATTCAACTTAGCTATGATGCAAGTTGGTATGAAATTAAGAGTGGCGTCATGTTCATTAATCTACAGAAAATCACTGAAATTAAGCAAGTCTGCTTTGGCAGAAACAACTATTGGACAAATGGTAAACTTATTGTCCAATGATGTTGGAAGATTTGATCAAGCTGTTCATCATCTTCATCACTTTTATATGGCACCTTTACAGACATTGATTGTTATGGTTCTACTTTACGTTAATATTGGTTTGGCGTCTTTAGCTGGTGCTGTATTTTTGTTACTTTCTATACCTTTGCAATGTAAGTATATATAAATGTCAGATTAAAAAAAATATTTGTGTTCAATTAATAATTACATTATAAAATTGCATTCACAACTTCTCAAATACTTTTACTAATAACACAACTCACTCGTGTGAAGTTAGCGCCCGGAGCTAGCGTCCAAATGCACCCCCCACTACCAAGCCAAACTCACACGATACACAAATCATAAAAGTAGAATATTAACATATTATTTTCTCATTCAAAACTAGGTGTTCTGACATGGTCTTATATGGCAGGAAAACAAATTATTTACATATCTAACTAGAATTAAAAACTCAAGGGTAAAACAACCCTAATAATTTTAAAATATTTTTTTTCCAAAACTTAGTTTTGTGACACCATCTAATAATACACATAAAATAACTTATAAATATACCTATGTATAGAAAAAAACATAAATCTCTCGCTATTTTACCTTTTTTTTGTATTAATTATTTGAAGTTTTAACGTTCTGGAGTTTTAGTTTTTTTTTGATATTTTAGTAATTTGAGAAAATATCTATCTGGTTCTTTAATATTTGTTATAATAGGTTTCGATTTTTTATGGTTTTGATAAAATATAATTTTGCTGTAATAAATGTTTGCTTTTTTAATAATTTGATATAATATACTTTTGCAAAAGTATCTGTTTGTTCTTTGCTAAATTGTGTCGTCTCCATACAGGGGCATGTTTGTTTTTGTTTAGGCTCATTATTTCTGATTTTTTTTTTTTTTTTTAAATTCTTATTTCATTTTCCTTATTCATAGAATTGAGTTAAGTAGAAAATAGTTAATCTTGTTATTTTTCCGATTTTTTCTATTTTTTTCCCATTTTTTCTGATTTATTCCGGTTTTTTGATTTTTTCAATTATTTCTAGTTTTTCTGATTTTTCACATTTTCTCTCATTTATTACGTTGTTTTTCGATTTTTTTGCTATTTTTTTTCATTCTTTCTTCGTTTTTCTTTCCGGTTTGTTCAGATTTTTTTTTCAATTTATATTTTTTTTCATTTTCCGGTTTCTTCAGATTTTTTCCAATTTATTTTATACTGGTTATTTCTGCTTTTTTCTTTCTTATTCAAAGAATTGGGTTAAATATATCGTTTTGCAGATAATAGTTAATTTTGTTATTTTTCCATATTTTTTTCCGATTTTTCTGATTTATTTCGGTTTTTCGATTTTTTCAATTGTTTCCATTTTTCTGATTTTTCACATTTTCTCTGATTTATTCCAATTTTTCCGGTTTTTACGTAGTTTTTAGATTTTTTACCATTTTTTTCGTTTTTTTTTTCGATTTTTTCCTGTTTTCTCAGATTTTTTTTTTCCAATTTATTAGTTTTTTTATTTTTTCGATTTTGTTCGATTTATTACCGAATTTTCCATTAAACTCTAGCACTACATACAGTGGCGTGTTTGTTTTTGTTTTGCCTGGTTATTTCAACTTTTTTCTTTCTTAAAATTTAATTTTCCTTATTCATAGAAATGAGTTAATTATAGTGCCGTTTTGTAGATAATAGTTAATCTTGTTATTTTTCCAATTTTTTCCGATTTTTTCTGATTTATTCCGAGTTTTCCGATTTTTCAATTGTTTCCATTTTTTCTGATTTTTCACATTTTAACTGATTTATTCCGCTTCTTCCGGATTTTACGTTGTTTTTAGAATTTTTACCATTTTTATTTTTTCGATTATTTCCCATTATTTTTTGTTTTTTTTTTTTGATTTTTCCGGATTCTTCCGATTTTTTCTGATTTTTCATATTTTCTCTGATTTATTCCGGTTCTTCCGGTATTAACGTTGTTTTTAGATTTTTTACCATTTTTTTAGTTTTTTTCTTTCGATTATTTCCCATTATTTGTTCGTTTTTTTTTTCGATTTTTCCCGGTTTCTTCCGATTTGTTATGATTTTTCACATTTTCTCTGATTTTTTCCGGTTCTTCCGGTTTCTACGTTGTTTTTAGATTTTTTACCATTTTTTTTCGTTAATTTCCCATTATTTTTTCATTTTTTTTTCGATTTTTTCTGATTTTTCACATTTTCTCTGATTTATTCCGGTTCTTTCGGTTTTTACGTTGTTTTTAGATTTTTTACCATCTTTTTTTTCGATTTTGTCCTGTTTTTCAGTTTTTTTTTCATTATTTTTTCGTTTTTTCCGGTTTTTTCATATATTTTTTCTCCAAATTATTATTTTTTTGATATTTGCGGTTTTTTCAGATTTTTTTTTCCAATTCATTTTTGCCTTTTTTCTTAAAATTCTTAATTTGATTTATTCCGGTTTTCTCAATTATTACAATTGTTTCCATTTTTTTCTGATTGTTCACATTTTCTCTGATTTATTTCATTTCTTCTGGTTTTACGTTGTTTTTCGATTTTTTTCCCATTTTTTTTTCGTTCTTTTTTCGTTTTTTTCCGGTTTCTTCATATTTTTTTTTCCAATTCATTATTTTTTTGCATTTTCCAGATTTTTTCAGATTTTTTTCCAATTAATTTTAGCCTGTTATTTCTGCTTTTTTCTTTCTTAAAATTCTTAATTTATTTTCCTTATTTATAGAATTGAGTTAAATATAGTGTCGTTTTGTAGATAGTTAATCTTATTATTTTTCCAATTTTGTCGATATTTTCTGACGTTTCCCATTTTTTCTGATTTATTTCGGTTTTTCAGATTTTTCAATTGTTTCCATTATTTATGATTTTTCGATTTTTTCCTGTTTTTTTTTCAGATTTTTTTTTACAATTTGTTATTTTTTTGATTTTTCCAATTTTGTTCGATTTATTTCCGAATTTTTCTTTAAACTCTCGCATTACATACAGGAGCGTGTTTGCTTTTATTTAGCCTGGTTATTTCAACTTTTTTCTTTCTTAAAATTCTTATTTAATTTTCCTTATTCATAGATTTATAGAATTGGGTTGAATATAGTGTCGTTTTGTAAGTAGTAGTTGATCTTGTTTTTTTTCCAATTTTTTCCGATTTTTTCTGATTTTTCCCATTTTTTCTGATTTTTCCCCATTTTTTCTGATTTATTCCGGATTTTTACGTTGTTTTTAGATTTTTTACCATTTTTATCGTATTTTTTTTTCGATTTTTTCCTGTTTTTTCAAATTTTTTTCAATTTATTATTTCTTTGATTTTTCCGATTTTGTTAGATTTATTTCCGAAATTTTCATTCTATTATATTTTTCTGATTTTTTGCGGTTTTTTCACATTTTCTCTGTTTTTTTACGTTGTTTTTTACCATTTTTTTTTTGTTATTTTTTCTTTTTCTTGTCGGTTTTTTTAAGATTTTTTTTTTAAATTTTTTTGACTTTTCCGATATTTCCAGATCCAATTTATTTTAGCCTGGTTATTTCTGCTTTTTTCTTTCTTAAAATTCTTAATTTATTTTCTTTATTCAAATAACTGAGTTAAATATAGTGAAGTTTTGAAGATAATAGTTGTTCTTGTTGTTTTTCCATTTTTTTCTGATTTATTTCGGTTTTCTCGATTTTTTCAACTGTTTCCATTTTTTCTGATTTTTCACATTTTCTCTGATTTATTCCATTTCTTCCGATTTTTAAGTTGTTATTTTCGATTTTTTTCCCATTATTTTTCATTTTTTTGCAGATAACAGATAGTTAATCTTTTTATTTTTCCAATTTTTTCCTATTTTTCCCATTTTTTCTGATTTATTCCGGTTTTTTCGGTTCTTCTCAATTGTTTCCATTTTTTCGGATTTTTCATATTTTCTCTGATTTATTCCATTTCTTCCGGTTTTTACGTTGTTTTTCGATTTTGTTCCCATTATTTTTTTTTCTGTTTTTTCCGGTTTTTTCAGATTTTTTTTTTATTTATCATCTTTTTGATTTTTCCGGTTTTTTCCGATTTTTTTTAGCCTAGTTATTTCTACTCTTTTCTTTCTTGACATTCTTAATTTATTTTCCTTATTCATAGTTAAATATAGTGTCGTTTTGCAGATAATAGATAGTTAAATCTTTTTATTTTTCCAATTTTTTCCCTTTTTTCCCATTTTTTCTGATTTATTCCGGTTTTTTCGGTTCTTCTTAATTGTTTCCATTTTTTCGGATTTTTCACATTTTCTCTGATTTATTCTATATCTTCCGGTTTTTACGTTGTTTTTCGATTTTGTTCCCATTATTTTTTTTTCGGTTTTTTCCGGTTTTTTTCAGATTTTTTTTTTAATTTATCATCTTTTTGATTTTTCCGGTTTTTTCAGATTTTTTTTAGCCTGGTTATTTATGCTTTTCTTGTTTTTTTTTTCATCTTATTTTCGCTAGACACTTCTGTAATTACTTTGAAAAAAAAATAAAATTTAAAGATCTATTAAATAAGATAAAAGGCTTCCACCCAGAATGCTCTGCTTTGATTCCCAATAGTAATTTTCTAACAGAAATTGTATTTAATATATTATTTATTTTATAGCTTGGTTGGGTAAGAAAACATCCCAATTTAGGCTAAGTACTGCTGGAAGAACCGACGAAAGGGTAAGACTAATGAACGAAATAATTTCTGGTATACAAGTTATAAAAATGTACACATGGGAGTATCCTTTCGCAAAACTCGTTGAATTTGTTAGAATGTAAGTAGTCAAATATCCATTTAAAAATAAATTTTAATCTAAGACATTTTTAGGAAAGAAATGAAATATATACGTTTAACTTCAAGAATTAGAGCCATCTTGATGTCATTTGGTTTAACGTTGAATAGATGCGCTGTTGCAATATCTATAATAGTCTACGCATTAACTGGCAATCCTGTTACTGCTTCCTACGCTTATACAGTAACATCGTTTTACAAACTTTTATACACACTTACTATGTTCTTCCCACAAGCTATTTCCCAAGGTTCAGAAATGTTTATATCTATGAAAAGAATACAAAAATTTTTAATGTTTGATGAAATCGAGTCCGAAAAGGTTTATAAAAAAAATAGTTTAATACTAGATGTAGAAAAAGTTGAAAAAAGTGGATCAATATACGCTTTAGAACCTAAACTACAAGGAGCTGATGCTAATATAAGGATAAGGAATGCTTCTGCTAAATGGTTAAAGTCACTTCCTGATAACTGTTTAGAAGATATAAACTTAGATGTTAAAGCTGGAAATCTTGTTGCAGTGGTAGGACCAGTTGGTAGTGGAAAATCAACCCTATTACATATAATAATGCGAGAATTAGAACTTCAAAGTGGTACTGTACATGTTAAAGGAGTAGTAACTTATGCATCACAAGAACCTTGGTTATTTGGTGGTAGTGTAAGACAAAATATACTTTTTGGACAAAAATACGAACAAAAAAAATATGATGAAGTTGTTAGAGTATGTGCGCTACAAAGAGATTTTACTCTATTTCCTCATGGAGATAGAACTTTAGTAGGAGAACGAGGAGTGTCTCTTAGTGGTGGTCAAAGAGCTAGAATTAATCTAGCAAGAGCAGTTTATAAAGACGCTGATATTTATCTTTTAGATGATCCCCTTTCAGCTGTAGATGCGCACGTAGGCAAACAATTATTTGAAGAATGTATATGTGGATATCTCGGTAGTAAATGCGTTGTACTAGTTACTCACCAAATACAGTATTTAAAAAATATAGAAAAAATATGTCTTATGCAGGATGGTAGAATAGAGGTATCAGGATCTTATACAGATTTGAAAAATTCCAATACTGATTACAGCAAACTTTTGGCCAACATAGAGGAAGAGGAGGAAGAAGTGAGAAGAAAATCAAGGATGATTGTTAATAAGGAAGAAATACCGGAAGAGAATAATGATATCCAAGTATTGCAAAAGGAAGATAAAGGAACTGGAAAGATTTCTGGTTATGTTTATATGAGCTATGCTAGGGCTGGAGGAAATTTAATTAAAGTATTCCTATTAATTGCTACTTTTGTTATTAGCCAAGTATTGGATAGTTCGGCGGATTATTTCCTTACATTTTGGTAAGTTGTAACGCATAACTATAAATTTAACATTGATTTAATTTTATTTTTAGGGTTAATATTCAACAATGGAATGCTCAAAATGCTGCTTTAACTACAAATTCTCCATTAAATAATACAGATAGTACTTTATCTACAAATATAAACAATACGAGCACTTTAAACCCACAAATAGAAATTGATGATCCTTTTAAAGATTGGTGGTTAACACCTGTCTTTACTAGCGACTATGTAGTATACTATTACGGCGGTCTTGTAGTTGTTGTTGTAATTGTAGTGATTACTAGATCTTTAACATTCTATCAATGGAGTTTAACGGCTTCGACAAATATGCATAACAAGATGTTTGTCAATATCGTCTATAGCCCTATGAGATTCTTCAATTTAAATCCTTCCGGAAGAATATTGAACAGATTTTCCAAAGATATTGGATCTTTGGATGAAGTTTTACCTATGACTTTGTTGGATACAGTACAGGTAAGCAAAATAAATTATTACGCTAGCTTTAAAGTAACAAAAATAAGGGAAAGCATTAATTTCACTTCCCAAGCAGCAAGCTGTCGTCATTTTGATGACATTTTTTTGAGATTCTGACTTCACTTAGGCTTTTAAAATGATGTCATTTATGACGATATGATGTTTTTTTTCCGGGATCGTTCTTTGCAACCGGATTCAGTGCATCCTTGTGGGCTTATTGCGTTATTTCTCGTCTCTTTGTCTACTGCACCCAGTCCATCAACCTTGTTCCCTGTACTAGTTTGTATAGGTTCTTTAATAGCTGTTTGTAGTAGTCTTCTGAACCCGTTTTTGGTTTTCTATAAATTCTTTGCCTTCTATGATCCAGCGCCTCACAGATGCATAGTATGTGGAGTGCATTCTCGGTCCCTTTATTGCATTGCCTGCATTTAAGGCCGCCGTTATAAACTTACTTTATTGTGGATCGCCAGTTCCCTAAGTTCTTCGCCACATTCCCATACCAGTCTAGATGTCACCTTTAGGCTCCTTATGGCCTTAAGGGCTGCTTGACTGTCTGAGTAGAATATGATTCTTTTTCCCTCGTGGGCTCTCTTGGTACTTATTCTGTTCGCAGTATATACCAGCTCCAGTTCCCCCTTCGGTTTTTGACCAGTCTGTGTACCAGGTAATTCCGTTAGGGTTTGTCCTGAAATCTGTGCTTGTATTCAACTCATTCCGATTCTTAATTATTATTCTCAGATCTTTGTTGAAGCTGTATTTAGCAGTCATGTGGTCTTACCTCATGCCAAACATGTTGCCTCCCACATGATCTAGCTTAGTGTGTCCCAATCTATGATTTCCTTCATAGAATGGTAAGTCCTCTAGCCGTCGTAGAGCCATTCTAGCCTCCCCCATTATAACGTATTGTAATAGTGGGAGGTCAAGAAGAGTTTCCAAAGCAGCTGTGGGTGTTGTTTTTATGTTCCCCGCTATTCCCAAGCAGGCAAGTCTTTGTATCTTGCCCAATTTGGAGACAGCGGTCCGTTTTTTTATCTTTGGCCACCAGACCAGAGATGCATATGTTACCATGGGCAGCACTACCATATTGTACAACCAATGTACCATTTTTGGATTGAGCCTCATGTTTTTCCATACGTGCGTCTAGGTATCATTAAAGCAGCAACCGCTTTCGTATGTATTTTTTGAATCTGAAGGTTCCAGGTAAGTTTAGGGTCTAGCATTACCCCAAGATATTTTACCCCTCCCTTCAGATTTACTTTTTCACCACGAAGCCATAGTTTTGTGTCCTTTTTGGTTGAAGGATTCTCAGCAGTCCATCCATTACCAGATTCCATAGTAGAGGAGAAAGTACTCCCCCTGCGGACAACCTCTGTGATTATGTTAAAAAGACGCCAGTGCATTACATAAAAGGGCGTCATTACATGATGCAAAAAATCACAAGAATTTATGACATACAAATACGTGATTTGTTGACGTAAAAATGTCATTAACCAAATAAAAATGAGGATACAATTAACGCCTTTTAAACTTGCCTGGTCACTGGTTAATTGGGTAATAAAAAAAGATCATAACAAATCACTGTATATTTTTTCTGGTGGCAATTTTAATAGTTGTTTTAATTAAATTTGTTGAATTACAATATATTCACGACATTATCGAGTCAAAATAAACTCATAAATCCGAAAAAACCAGCAAAAATCTGTCTTTACGTTGACTGAAAACTTACCTATATATGTTTGATAAAAAAAATATTTTTTTAATAAAGAACACATCTGAACAAACATTAAAAAATCTTCCACGTTAAAAATTTTGTAAAATGGCTAAAAACTGCAATAAAAGTATGGGTAAGTCTATTTTAAAAATCTATATATTTTTAATAGGAAAACTGATTCTCTGACAAAAAGACGAATTTTACTGAAGAGACATTGGAAAATAAATACCATGTCGAAAAAATCTTACATTAGCTAAAACTTTTAGTAAAAATATAGATAGAAAAAATCAGTAACTTCAATAGGAAAAATAAACTTGTTAAAAACGGATTTTACAGAATGCGGAACATTTAAATTTTTCTAAGTCATAAAATTTTTAATTAAAACAGTATATATTGTTATAAAAAAAATTCACTCTGTATATACAATTTTATAAATTAAAAAAATTGGGAAATTTGTTATAAAAAATAAAAATTCACCCTGTATAGGTAATTTTATAAACTAAAAAAATTTTTTTTGAGTTGAAATTTAATTTATGAAAATGGGATAGAAGAGTTGGTATGTAAGTAAAGAAAAGGAAACGAAGGTATTATACATAGATAAATTGGCAATAAATTTAAAAGAAAGTGGAAGAATCTTAAAATTTGTTAAAATAATGAAATGATATGATAAAATTAAAATTTTGGAATCATAATACATAAAATTTAAGTAATCAAAGTCAGATAGTAAACAGGGAATATATAGGGTTAATAAAACTAAACGAATGTTAAAAAAATTTGAATAGCAAGAAAAATAATAAACAGAGAGGAATATCATGAATATTTAAAAAAAAAAAATGTCACAATAATTTACAGAAATTTGTTAATAAAATAAAAACTATAGAAGGAAAATGATTTACTATATTGTTAATTTTAAAAAGAATTTCAAACGGTTAAAAGATTTTTTTTGAAAATGAAGCAATCTTGGAGAAAATTTGAAGAAAAAAAATATAAAGATTGAGTAAAAAATAAAAGAAGCTATTTTGAAAAAGGAAGAATGATAAAAGATTTGAAGGTGAATTTACCGGAGGAGTTTAAAGAAGAGCAAGTGGACAGGATCTAAAATTAATTTTTTACGTTTGTTTTTTTTGCAATGTTTATTATTTTTCTATAGAACCCAACACAAAATTGGGATAGTGTAAATATCGTTACAATATTTAATTTTTTAAAATGACTTAAAAATCTCTTAAAAATGACATGATCTCTATGACGTCTACTAGTCAACGTCATAAATCACGTCATTTATTTGTAAAATGACGTCCCGGACCAAAAATATCGCTTGCTGCTTGGGTTTATGTGTTTATGTGTTTCCATCGAAATTTTTGATTTTTTGATTTGTTTTTAGATTGGTCTGACTGTTGGTGCTATAAGTTTGGTAATTGGAAGTCTTACGGTTTGGATTCTGATTCCAACCCTTCTTATTGCAGTATTATTTTATTGCATGAGAGTTGTTTTCTTAGAAACAAGTAGGGATGTCAAGAGAGTCGAATCAGTCAGTAAGTTAAATTTTTTTTAGTAAAATTTTATCCCAGATATTGATTTATCTTTATTTTTAGCTCGTAGTCCTATTTACACCCACCTTTCGGCTTCTTTGACAGGCTTAACTACTATAAGAGCTTTTAAAGCACAAGAAATACTTAAAAATGAGTTTGACAAATTCCAAAATTTGCACAGTGCTGCATTTTTCATGTATCTTGGAGCCAATAGAACTTTTGGTTTCTGGCTTGATTTTATCTGTGTTATATACTTTGCTTTGGTTATTCTTGCATTGTTGTTTATCAAAAGTGGTAAGTAATAATACTTATATGGTATTTGTTGATATTTTTAATATTTAATAATTTTCCATGTTTTAAGAACAATTTGGCGGAAATATGGGTCTAGCTTTAACCCAAGCTATGGGACTAACTGGTATGTTCCAATGGGGTATGCGCCAATGGAGTGAGTTAGAAAATCAGATGACTTCAGTAGAGAGAGTACAAGAATATGCAGACTTAAAACAAGAAGAAGATAAAGTATCTAAAGAACCTCCAGCAAATTGGCCTGAAAAAGGACAAGTCGAATTTAATGATATGTCTTTACAATATTCACCTGATGATCCTAGTGTACTTAAAAATCTTACTTTTGTTATAAGACCGGAAGAAAAAATAGGAATAGTTGGTCGAACAGGAGCTGGTAAATCTTCTATAATTCAAGCTCTATTCAGATTAGCTAATATAACTGGAAGCATTATGATTGATGGGATTGATACTAAAGCGATATCTTTAAAAAAACTCAGATCCAAAATTGCTATTATCCCCCAAGAGCCTGTACTATTTTCTGGAACACTTAGAAAGAATTTAGATCCTTTTGATGAATATAAAGATGAGGTAAGAGAACATTATTATACTAAAAACTTATTAATAAAATTAAAATGTTTAAGGTTGTTTGGAATGCTTTAGAAGAAGTAGAACTTAAGCATGCCGTAGACGATTTACCGGCTGGTTTGGATAGCAAAATGGCGGAAGGAGGTTCTAATTTCAGTGTAGGTCAAAGACAGCTGGTATGTCTAGCTCGAGCTATAGTACGAAATAATAAAATATTAGTATTAGACGAAGCCACAGCTAACGTAGATCCACATACAGACGGTTTAATTCAATCTACTATTAGAAATAAGTTTGTTAATTGTACAGTATTAACAATAGCTCATAGATTGCACACCATTATGGATTGTGATAAGGTTTTGGTAATGGATGCTGGTAGAGCTGTGGAATTTGAACATCCTCATACTCTTTTACAAAATGAGAAAGGCGTTTTCTATTCTCTAGTTCAACAAACTGGCAAATCAACTGCTCAAAATTTGATAAGTGTAGCTGAAAAGAGTTTTAAGAAAAAAGAAGATAAAAGCCAATAATTATTGTGTGTTTTAGACTAAATGATGAAGCTATAGGTTCAATAAAATATTAATAGATTGACATGGATCTTGGCTTGAATGATAAATTTGTAAATGGAGATTTATGGGTAAATTATTTTTAATGTGTAAATAAAGAATGATAGTGTATTTTTCCTAAAAACTACAAAAATCAAACCGTCAGATTATAATGTATAGATAGATATAATTTTTTTTAATAAATCTGCAATTTATTCTATATGTAAGTATTAAAAACTACATATGGAAAAAAATGAAAAAAACCCAGTCACAAACAAAGCTTAAAGAATATATATTCATATTTATTTATTAAAACTTAAAAAAAGTTTTTTATAACTGTTGTGTTCATATTTTAAATAAATACAATTAAAACAATGTTCTTTAATTACTAATACCCCATACAAATCTAATTAAAAATATTGTTGGTGTGAGTTTTATTTTCCCGCTACATGAACCACATATATTTAAATTTTAAAATTGATTTACTGTATCCCTATAATATTTCAAAATATACATAGATGAGATGTTAATAATAATTCTTTCTAGTCGTTTAGTTATAACTCTGATAAATAGAACACGGTTAATTACCGCATTAAGTAATCAAAATTTCATATAAATAAGGAGTCTGAAGTACCGTGAGGGGCCAGTCCAATTTTACAAATCGAACTATCAAGATCGTGTAACATCTAGCAAACCTACAAATCGAAACTCCAAATTTAATGTCTACAGGGAACGGGATCATAGAATGCAGGGACACCAGGACACGGGGACACCAGGATGCGGGACAACAGGATGCGGGGACACCAGGATGCGGGACAACAGGATGCGGGGACACCAGGATGCGGGACAACAGGATGCGGGGACACCAGGATGCGGGGACACCAGGACGCGGGGACAACAGGACGTGGGGACCCCATGACTCGGGGCTATTAAGACACGGGGCCATTAGGACGCGGGGACACTAGGACGCAAAAGTATAATAAGAATTGACACAATGAAATATATATCTAGCAGTTACGTCTTTTACGTCTATATTATAAATTAAAATAAATATGAAGAAATATTTATGATTACATTAATTACTTGCTCTAATAGAAAATTACAATCAAATTTAAAAAATTGATTCAAATTTGACAATTTACATCTAAATGGAAAGAATACATTTAATTACAAAATAATTCTCTTTATTACATACTAAAAATTAAATCTGATAATATATACTTTTTTAAAATATTGTAAGTAGAAAAATAGTAGGAATATTTTAATTTCTTTTATTAATAAAAAATATAATATAAATATAAATATAAAATTATCTAAATTTATGAAAGGATGGTTTCATGTTTTACTTTCCCGATCCCATCAAAGGGAAAGTATAGAGAATATGCAAAAAAATCCATTTTGAGGTCCCCCAAGAAGATTGAAACCATTTTCAGAGTAAGGTCTGTCTGTGTTTCTGTGTGTCTGTGTGTAATCTTCCACGATAACTGCCGAACGGTTTGACCATTCAAGCCGAAATTTGATGGGTTGGTGTGTGCCTCGAATGCGACCATTAGTTTTTGGATAAAATTGGTACAGCAGACATTGATTGAATAAACATGTAAGATTTTTTGCCTTTTTTTAAATTTTAAGAACAAACAATACGCTATAGTGGAAAATATTGTTATGTAAAGCTTTAGAGCATAAAGTTTCCTACAAGTTTTGTACCAAACTTTTTCCAGTGCGCACAAAAATGTGGATGTAGTTTTTCCGTAGTTTTACCAAATTTTTAAGACAAACAATGGACTTTAGTGCAAAATTTTCTGGTGCAAAATTGTAGATCATCAAATTTATTTTAACATTTCTATTTAACTTTTTTTCGAATTTTCCATAGTTTCGCCGCTAGAGGGCGAAAAATATACGCATTTAGGCTTTTCGTCTTTTTTTTTGATTTTGAAGACAAACAATGCGCTTTAGTGCAAAATGTTCTAGTGCAAAGTTGTAGAGCATAAAATTCCCTACAACTTTTGTATCAAACCTTTTCCCGAATTCTCAATAGTTTTCACCCATGATTTTAGGATATATAATGTGTTCCTTCTTGTACCATTTTTGTTTTTTTTGCCATGTTTTTGGCTTTATTTTGCCTTTATTTAATTCTCTTACCATTTTTTCGTTTTTTTGCCTTACTCCTTTTTGCCCTTTTTCTTGCTTTTTTTTTTGATTTTTTTGGACTTTTTCGAGCTATCTGCCTTTTTTGCCTTTATTTGTCTCTATTATGCCTTTTTTGATTTTCGTTGCTTTTTTTGGCATTTTTACTACTTTTTGCCATTTTTTTGCTCTTTTAAACATTTTTTTAAATAATTTTTAATTTTTTTGGACTTTTTTGTCCTTGTCTGACCTTTTTTGCCTTTTTTGACCTTTTGTGCATTTTTTTTGCTTTTTCCCTTTACTTTATCTTATTTGGCTTTTTTTGGACCTTTTGTTGATTTTTGTTTTAACTTTTTTTTCCTTTTTTAGCCTTTAAGCCTCTTTTTCTTTTTTGCTTTACTTTCCGTTTTTGTTAGGTACTTTTTTTGTTCTTTGTCTTTTTCTGCATATTTACCTCTTTTTTTTCAATTTTTACAATATTAAGATTTTTATCGCATTTTTGATTTTTGCCCATTTTCACTCTTTTACTTTCCCGGACCCATCAAAGGGAAAGTAAGGTGAACGAGCAAAAAAAAATCAAGATATCGATGGAAATATCCATTTTAAGGTCTCCCAAGAAGATTGAAAAAATTTCCAGCGTATAGTCTGTCTGTGTGTCTGTGTGTCTGTGTGTAATCTTCCACGATAACTGCCGAACCGTTTGACCAATCAAGCTGAAATTTGGTACGGAGGGTCGGTGTGTGCCTATAATGCGATCGTTAAATTTTGGTTAAAATTGGTAAAGTAGAAGGTCCTCAAGACCGACATTGATTAAATGCAATGTAACAATTTTATACTTTTTTAAATTTTAAGGACAAACTATACACTATAAAGTTTTATAGCATAACATTCCCTACAACTTTTGTTTCAAACTTCCTCCAGAATTTCCAATAGTTGCGCCACTAGAGGGCGCGTAAAAAATGTGCATGTAGGTTTTCTCTAGTTTTTCTTGATTTTGAGGACAAACAATACACTTTAGTGCAAAATGTTGTAGTACAACGTTTTAGAGCATACAATTCCCTACAACTTTTGTTTTAAGCTTTTTCCAGAATTTCCAATAGTTGCACCACTAGAGGGCGCGTAAAAAATGTGCAGTTTTTCTTGATTTTGAGGATAAACAATGCATTTTAGTGCAAAATTTTCTTGTTCAAAGTTGTAAAGCATCAAATTTTATGTTTAACTTTTTATCGAATTCCTCATAGTTTCGCCGCTAGGTGGCGAGAAAAATACACATTTATAATTTTCCGTTTTTTTAAAATTGGAGGTAAATTATGTTCTTTAGTGCAAAATGTTTTAGTGCAAAGTTGTAAAGCATAAAATTCCCTACAACTATTGTATGAAAATTTTTCCCGAATTCCCAATAGTTTTCACACATGATTTTAGGAGATCAGAATTGTAGCAGTGTGATATACAACGTGCGCATGCGCAGCTTATGTCATTATCAACATTGAAATATTAATTCGGTAGACGTATTCACCATCGGCTCGCTATTTTAATGTGTTCCATAAATTAATGTAATGCTTAGTATTTTGTAATTAAAATAATAATAATAAATAACATATTCTCTACGGTCGAGCCGGGAAAGTTCTGGGGTGACACAGCCGATTTTTTTTATTATAGTTTTAGTTTTTGCCGAAATTTAGCAATTCTTTATCATTTTTAACAATTTTTTGGAGACAATTCGTTACCTTGTTAATTACTGGAATTACCGGAAATACTAGAGATACAACCCAAATTGCATTTATATGGCAAGAAAGGTCATTTTAATAAAGACTGTTGGTATCGGACAGGAAAACGAAGTTTTAATAGCAATCAGGGAAACCATTCAGAGTTATTTGATTTTTCTGCCTACAGAAAAAATCGAATTCTTAAAAAGCATTGTCTGATACTTGTCAATAATTAATTGTCTCATATGTTAATTATTGGCTTTCCTCTTATGCTGCATAAACCTTGCTACATCTGCTGCTGCATTTGCTGAAATTGTACGATGTCAATTTTTGGCATCGTTGTTGGTTCTTTAACGACTTTGTAATAGCTAAGTCCTAACGTTCTGGTTTTGGAGCGTCCTCTTGTTATCCTTGGAGTCTGTTGAAGTGCTCTTAGAACCATGGAAACCCTCTGTAATTTTCCGCACTCGTAAACGTGATGGTTTGCTCCATAGATGACCCAGTTTCGTGTTTTTTTTTCCACGTATTTTGATTATTTTTTCTGTCCAGGCGGGATAGATTTTTTCGTTACAATTTCTATTTTCTAGGTTTGTTTAGTCGTCGCTTTATGTTCTTTTCCTTTATCAAAGAAGTCTTCTTCTTGAAGATCCTCTTTATAAAAGTTACTGGATTTTTCTATTTCTTCTTTTCTCGCAACTTCAACTTGTTTGGCTTTCCATGAGTCATCTGATTTTTGCCATACAATTTTTTTCGCCTGTCTTTCTCTTTAATATTCCGACTCGCTCGTTTGCTAGCTGGTCATGTACCGAGAAGAGTAAGTTTGTTAAGAGAAGTTTTGGAAGGATCGGTGGAATGGGACGTGTAAAGAGGAAGAATAAAGGGATAACTGATAGGCAGTCTTAAGGTAGTTTATGGAGATTATGGAAAGAAAGGGACCTGCACAAGGAGACAACCAATGATGATAATGAAATAAACAACTTATTGACAAGTAATATTTGATCGTTAATTAAGCGGAATATCTTCAAAAAGATTGAGTACAAAATTAGATTTAAAAAACTGGTCAGAGTAGCTTTTAACAATTATGAGTCTATTGTTTATAGTTCGTTGGAATCTGATATACATTATACACGATTCATTCCTTAAGTTTATGTAAAGATTGAAACAAACAGTTCTGATAAAAATAAGTTGAATGGCTGTTTAGCCTTCAAAATGATATAATTTAAGGATAAACAATAATTTTTTGATCACCTCATTGTTTATACATAAATATAAATATAAGACCTAAAATATAGCACCAATTAATGAAATTTGGACTTGTTCTTGAATCGAAACGTCAACAGATCCAGACAGCTATGTTTATTTGATAGATGGTAATAAATATTGGGTAAAAATTAAATATTTTAATTTTTTTTTAAGTTATCCTCGTACATGTCTTCTTATATTTTAACATAAATCTTACTTGTGACATCTCGATGATAATCGTTTTTTTTAATATTTGTTGTAACAAAATAATAATTATTCAAATAACGTTATCTTTTTAAGTATAAGTCTTTTGGTTTTTTCCCATATTAAATGTATTTATTCATTACATACTCAAATAAAATAATTAACACCTATAAAATTATTTATTTCCATCCGTAATATTAATTATTTTATTGATTAGTTATTAGTTCCTCTATAAAAAAGTAAGTACTAATCTTTATTAATTTTTAATTAAATTATTTAGAATTAAATAATAAATTATGTTATGAGCTAACTTCAACTTGTTTTGGTCTTTGGATATGTCTTTTTTCAGAACATTTCACTCCCTTTTATACTGAATGTTTCAAATTAAGTTACTATAGTCATTGCAATAAAATTTCAATCCCACGTGACGAACTTATGAAAGTAGATATTGCCATTTTCTTATAAATTTCCAAAATGTAAGGTTTATATTATTGGTTAATATGGCAACAGTGTCTTCTCAATTGGACAAATAAATATTGCACATAAAATTGACATGAAATTTTATTGCAACGACTATAGTAACTTAATTTGAAAAATTCAATATAAAAGGGTGTTCTGAAAAAAGACCGATTTTCCTAATATCATCTGTTTAACTGGCACTTGGTATTCCTCTACTACATTTGATGGCACGGGGTTTCCATTCCATCAATCTTTTGATTCACTTTCCATCATTTATTTGGGTCAAGTAACATTTTAGTTTTTCCATACGTATATAATTTTTAGATATACCAAAACATTTCTTAAATTATTCTTTAAAAAAGTTCATTTTATATTTGTTTCATCAAAAATAAAAAACAATTTTTGGGCGCCATCCAGCGATTGTTCTCTAATACACCTAATTAGTTAGGTCTTCTTGCCATGACCTTTTGAGCCTTCTTTCCACTAGCGGCGGCTGGTAAAGTAGATTTCTTTGGCTTTGTTTGCATATACTGTCAGTAGATAGAACGTTCATTAACTTTAACGGTTCTGTAACTAATGACAATGACGTTTAGACTGTGACAATTATACAAGAAATCAACTTGTAAAGTTTTATTCTAAACGTCATTGCCTTTACTTACTGAATCTTTAAAGTGGACGTTCTATCTATCCTCATTTTTGCATTGGTAACGTACCATGGAGCGTCTTCGATTGGAAGGTTTGCAATATTTTGGTATTAGATGGTTTGCTGCAACCCCATAATTGGACACCATAATTCCAAATCGGATTTATAATCCAGTCATTATATACATTTGGAAATGCAAGGGAAGGTGACACGACGAAACTTGGACATGTTGTAGTATGGGCCTAAGAGAGCTTAACTTGAGATTCTTGGCTGAATAGGCAGGTTCGACATTTTTTTTTAACTGAAATCGAAAGATTTGGTTATTTAAAAACGATCAAAAAAAATTTGAGCGCAAAATATTAATATTTACGTCCGCTGTGAGCATTTTAAAATCAAGGATCGGTGAGAGGCTGGAAAATGTACCAGTGCGTGAGACTAGACCGTGTGACGTCAGTAGCCAGGAACGCTTCGCCCCTTTCCCGCTGCTGCGCTGTATTCACAATACACACATCATGAATACAGCGCAGCAGCGGGCCAGGGATGAAGCGTTCATGGCTACTGACGTCACACGATCTGTTCTTGCGCACCCAGCCTCTCGCCGATCCTTGATTTTAAAATGCTTACAGCGGACATAAATATTAATATTTTGCTCTCAAATTTTTTTGATTGTTTTTAAATAACAAAATCTCTCGATTTAAATTAAAATAAAAAAATAAGAAATATGTCGAACCTGCCTATTGTCCTCTCGAAAAATCCGCAATCTTGAAAAAGGAAAATTTTTTGTTTTTTTTTGTAATAACTCTTTACTCCTGCATTTTAAGCATGTAGTTCATTTCTTTTTGCAAGCGCTACAAATAAGGTCCTATCGTTGACCGTTTTCGAGATATCAAAAGAAATAGTAAAAAATTGACATATGTTTCCGCTTATATATCTTTTCTGATTACTCTCAAAGAGTTGCTCTGTCGGAATTCCTGGATGGAATGGCTTTATGGAGACGGTAACAAACGATATGAGAAATGAACGCTTAAACGTTATCTGCCTTCCGTTCATCAATGTGCAGCCATCAAATTATGATACAAGCGTTGCGGTCAAAAAACTGTCTTTGTCACATTTGAACAACCACTGTACTGGAAAGATCGCGATATCGTGGGCTCTGCTGACCCAACATCCAATTTAAAAAACTTCATAGTGAGGCTCGGTGGATTCCATCTGTTAATGTCTATTGGAGCAATTGGTACGATCATGTCAAGTAGTGGGATTGAAGCAAGTTGATTTGTCAAAAATTGTCTTGACTCGTTGGAACTGGCCGATAATGACCGTGATGCACTTGATTACTACGCGAATGATATTTTCAATTCAATTTTCAAAATATGCGAAAAATTTGCAAAAGATTTAAATGTCATCGAAAACAGAGGTTCGACGGAAAAAAAATATAGGTACAGTACCATCGAATGGTTTCTCTGGTGAAAAACTTGCTCGAGGCAAAAAGATCGGGCAATTGGAAGCTTTCCCTCGACACGATCCAAAAAATCCGACACCGATGGTCAGATATGCTATTTATATCTACTGATTTAAAAAGTCGGTCTAATAGAAGTTTTTCGAAGATTTGTAACATCTTTTGTAGTAGGCTTATCAGGCGGTTTCCCTAGTTTCGTAATTATGATAATTTGTGCGTATTTTCATTAAATTGGAAAATAGCAGAGTCTTAGCATGCTGTTATGTATAATGTTCAGTACTTCGCCAGTAATTAGGTCGTAACCGAGTGCTTTATGTGGGTTTACCTTGTTTATGGCGGATTTCAAAACAAATACACCTGAATATATATGTAAAATGATTCCATTAAAAAATAATAAATTAAAGTCTACTTACTTGAAGCAAAATCTTCAGTTGCAATTGCAATTTAGAATCAGGAAAGAACACAACATCGAAGCACAACTAATAAGACAAAGCGTTTGACAGGACCTGGCACGAAGGAGTAATATATAAAATGGGATACTCCAACATACTAACAAAACTCCTATACAGCTATTTGAAAAGAAGTACGTTCCAAATTAGAATTGAAGAACGTTCTAGATTAGAATTGAAGACACATTATCAGAACCAGAAGAACAGGAAGCTGGAGTACCACCAGGAGGCGTTCTCTCAGCTCAATTGTATACAACATCTACATTGCGGACGTCCCAAAGACAGACAATACTGCGCTAGCTCTATACGCTGACGAGGCGACCATAGCTGCCCATAGTACTCATCTAAGAATGATAACAAGGAGGTTGCAAGAAGCCGCCATAAACAACGAAGAATGGTGCAAAAGATGAAAAATCAAAATAAAAATGAAGACACATACCAAATGCAGGAAACATAGTGAGATGGACAAATAAAGCAAGATATCTAGAAGTAATTATGGACAGCAATCTAAATTTCACAAAAGATGTAAAAACGGCAATACATAAAGGAAAAGCAACCTTCAAATAGAGACCAAACCTATTTCTTTATTTTGTATATGATCCCCAAGTACTTATCTCCCCATTTTACGTTGTTAAGTTTTCACATAAAAGTCTTAGTTGGTAAACTTACTTATATTTAATACTGATGCTGCACGTGCAAGTGTAATTCTTCTGTTTTCATATGATTTTTTGTCTCATAGACTACTTTATCCTTATTTTGTACAAATTTTGTAGTAGACAAAATTAATATTTTCCATTTCTTTATAGTCTATTTATGTTTAAGCCTCTGCTTTTCCAATGAAACAATAGCTTGATTAATAATTTAGGTAACATTGTATCTTCTTCCAATTTGAATGAAGCAATTAATTATATCCAGATTTACTATTTTAAAGAAATTTTAAATTATTTTTGAGTATGTGTTCTTATTGCCTCTAGAACAACTTTCAGTGGCTATATTCAATGGATTTCTTAATCAAATTTTTAAGACTTTGTTTAAAAATGAGTGGTTCCAACATTTGATAAAAATTTAGTGTTCTTGTTATTATTATTATTAAATAGCTACGAAGATTTATCAGCCGCAGTTCTTTGGGTCAACCTTATCTTCTATCTTATAAATTTGTATTATTATTTTAACTATAACAAATTTGAAGATTTAAAGACTTAGCCTGGCTGATGAGGCTAACAATTATAAACAGCAGTATTATTAAGTATATTAAATAATTTGGTTATTTTTTTTTATTAATTACAAAAATTATTAGTTTTATATACCACATAAAATGGAGGAATCCACATCAGAAAAACACAAAAAAAAGACCAATCCTCTAGATAGGGCTAATTTTATCTCAAATCTATTTTTTTGGTAAGTATACTAAATATATATAAATTTATTGTACAAATATTTGTTACCTAATATATACAGTATGATTGATTTAAAAAATAATAAGAGAGTTTTATAAAATGGATTTGATTTAATTACAAAAACATTTTATTAGTAATCTAAAATAGCAAAAGTGATATTTGAGTTTAAAAAAACATTAATTATTTTGTTTGCACCATTTTTATTTTTATAGTTACAAAAAAAAAGCGGTAAATGCAGTTTAAAAAAAAATCACGACGAACAGTTGAAATTATTAACTGACTAGTCAATTTCTAATATACTTTATATAATATTGACAAAAATATTAAAAATATACTGGATGATGCCAATAAATTATGAATAAAAAATAATTCATTAGTTTACAGAAAATTTCACTCTTGCTAAAATTTTCCCAATAAAATAAATATAAAAAATATACAGGATGTATTTATTTATTCACCCTATCATTTTTTAATTTGTAAAATCAATTTATAAGTATTTAATTAATCTAGTATAATAATAATAATAATAATAATGCTCGCCCTACATTTCACCAACCTACGAATGAACCCTAGAAGCCAATGGCTTGTGCGGGGAAGGGACGGTTATTATTTTTATTTTGCCGTGGCGCTCCGGGCAACTTACTGAGGATTGATAGCACCATTTGGCTAAAGGTGTAGGAAAACCCGGAAAACCTCACCACCATCATAATAAATCGCGATACCGTGAAACACACAAACCTCGCGCATTTTTTTTTTTTTTTTAAGTGCGAGGTTTGTGTGTTTCACAGTATCGCGGTTTATACGAGTTTAATTAAATATTTATAAATGGATTTTACAAATTAAAAAATGACAGGGTGACTAAATAAAAATATAACGAAAACCGGGATGAAAAAATAAATAATGCTGGTATTTTAGTAACTTCGTTACAAAGACATGAGTGACAGGTAAAATGAGAAAAATTATATATTTAGTTTGTTTTGTACAAAAAACCTCATGTACGGTATTACCCGTCGCTACTCTAATAACATATTTATTTTTCTGTGTTTGTTTATTTAAGAATTTATTTCTTTTTTGCCGATTCGTTAAATGTTTCTATTTTTAGTTGGTTACTACCTTACTTTGTAAAAGGTTACAAAAAAGAACTTACCGAAGATGATATGTACAGCCATAGAAAAGAACACGATTCTGGCGATCTCGGTGAAAAATTAGAAAAAAGATGGATGAAGCACGTTAAAAACAATAAGAATCCCTCATATTTGAAAGTTTTGGTGGGAACATTTTTCTTTGAAATATTATTTTTAAATATTTTAGCTTTCACTGCCGAAGCAATTAAGTAAGATATGCTAATAAGAAAATTAATAATAATTATACAGGATCTCTCAAAAGTATGGAAACGGTCCTGAAATTCAAAAACTATTAATGATAAATTGGTCAAAATTCGGGATTTATTCATATTATGTGCAAAAACATTCATTTTGTTTTTGTTGTAGGCGGTCATCTTGAATTCTTCTAAATTGTACTTACAGGATTACCCATAAGGCCAACCTAGGCCACGGCCTAGGGCGCACACTTGCGGGGGGAGCAGGGTACGGAAACATTGGGAATAGTGAGCGTGAGTGTCCGGTCAATTGCAAATATTTGCTTTTCATACATTTTGGAATTTTGAGCACTGTTATTGTGTGATTGATACAAATTATTTTCTCGGAAAATAGTTAAAGATAAAAATGTGGTAATAGCTCAAATAACCCAAGAGAAGCTCTAAAACGAGGTTTATAGTTAAATATGCCAAAAAAATTCCAAACGCCCCAGACCTCCTGGAAGAGGGAATAATTAGAACTTTGACCTAGGGCGTAAATACTTGCTAATCCGGGCCTGACTATTTAAATATGAAATTAGGTTTATTAGACTACATTTTTACTTTTTTTTACAAATAAAATAATACTTAAATTGGGAAAAATTTTTAAATAAAACATATTAAATATGTTCGAAATGATGTCCCTCAACTTCCATATAAATATAAGGATTGTCCTTAAATTCCTCAGAGTATTAACGTAAACTCGGCTTTGTAAATTTCCCCATAAGAAAGTCCGGAGGGGAAAAATCTGGGGAACGTTTTTGATTTACAGGGCCGCTTCCAGAATTTTCAATATTTTCGGGATTTGAACAGATTTCATAAACTAGCTCAAAAACTAGTAACAATAATGATATCAAATGTTGAATTCGTCTTATAACTATACGTCCAGTTTGCTACAAAAATCATAATATTTGCTTTTAAAAAAATTCAAGATGGCCACTTGAGTTTTAAGCTTAAGAAAATGTTAAAAAGACATGTCATTACAAAATACATAACCTCACGTTTTTTCTTTATTAACAGTTAGAATTAATCAAATAAAATCCATTGAGTTTAATTATCTACCGTAATTTGAGCTACATTTTTTAATAAATTAATTTAAAAATTTAAATTTCTAATTATTTGAGTATGTCACCATTACGATCGTGACGTCACTTATGTGCAATGAAGTTACCATCAAGCCACTAACTACAAACGTGTAAAAAAGAGAATACGAATGAAAAACAGCTATTAAATCTCATTTATACAGACAAAGATGGATAAAACCATTATATGATAATTGGATAAAGATGAAAACTTGGACCTATCCACTGTGAATCCGTATTCAAAATCGAGAGAGATAAAAAGATATTAGATTCCGCTGTTAGATAAAGAAAATGACTATTTTAATGAGATTAGGTAATAACTTGCTGTTTGGTACATAAGTGCAGGGCACAAGCGTTTCTGATTGAGTTAAAGCGTCTGTCACTGTTGTAGTTTGTACTCTGTGGAGCTGGTTGCAATTGGTAATTTTCCGTGTTTATTTGTATTTGTTTTGTAAAAGCAAACTCAAATAATTTGCCTCATATAGACATTTTTATGGTGCACGAGTTCCTTAAAAAGGATAATTGATTCAATTTGATAGAAATAAAAGGTTCTAAGGCTTCTCAGTAAGTACTTATTTATATCCACTACGATTATTAATGTTTTATATAATGCCTTCAGTATTCTTCATTAATTGAAACCGTCAAAATATTTTTGTTATTTGTTTTAATTATTGTATTTAAACAATATGGGACAAAACAATTTTTATATCGTTTATCTATAACTTTTACAACGTTTTTTACTTTAGCAATCAAATCTATATCATCACCACGACAAAGAAGATACTTAAACAAAGGTAAAAGCAGCAGATTTATGGCGAACTTTGCAACTTCTCAGGTAGAATATCACTAGATGGCTCTGTAGCAAGTAATACGTAAAACAGAAAAAATAAACACAATTAAAAACACATTGCCCAAACGACACTTATAAGCGAACGCCATCTATATTTGAAAGCGTCAATTTTATTTAGAGAAACTTGCCTACGTTAATTTTATGCTACAACCTAAGTGACGTGGGTACACTGCAAGTTGCATAGATGCAGTAATTTTTAAATATCAATTTCTTCATGTTAAATGAATGAAAAAAAAACAGAAAAAGCGATTCTTTCATAAAAATAAATTCATTTTTTCTCAAATAATGCAAAAAAGGTGGACTAATATTTCAAGTTGAACTCCCCATTAAAAAATCGTTATAGTTGTGGTCTCTCCCTATTTTCACAACCACAATTTTTTATCTAAAATTTTGAAAAAAATTCTTAATATAGAATATGGTTTTCTCTTTCTATCAACAGCCGGCAAATTTTAATAACGTTGATAGTTTTTATGTCACAGGGGTTAAACAATTTGAAAACTAAAATTTTAAAGAAAAAAATGCATTTTATATCTCATAACAAAAATAAATAAATAATATATTAAAATGAAATTTATATCATTGAAAGAACAATAAAAAATAATATAAATGAGAATTTTTTCAAAATTTTTTAGCAAGAATTGTGACCTTGAGAAAAGGGAGAGACCAAAGGAGGGAAAATTAAAAAAATCTTGGTGTTATGGTCTCTCCCTATTTTCACAACCACAATTTTTGATCTAAAATTTTGAAAAATTTTGTAAATATAGAATATTGTTTTCTCTTTCTAACAACAGTCGGCAAGTTTTAATAACGTTGATAGTTTTTTTGTCACAGGGGTTAAACGATTTGAAAACTAAAAATTTAAAGAAAAAAATTCATTTTATATCTCATAAGAAAAATAAATAAATAATATATTAAAATGAAATTTATACCATTGAAAGAACAATAAAAAATAATATAAATGAGAATTTTTTCAAAAGTTTTTGGCAAGAATTGTGACCTTGAGAAGAGGGAGAGACCAAAGGAGGGAAAATTAAAAAATCCTTGGAGTTATGGTCTCGCCCTATTTTTACGGCCACAATATTTGATTTAAAATTTTGAAAAATTTTGTAAATATAGAATATTGTTTTCTCTTTCTATCAACAGTCAGCAAGTTTTAATAACGTTGATAGTTTTTATTTTACAGGGGTTAAACGATATGAAAACTAAAAATTTAAAGACAAAAATGCATTTTAAATCCCATAACAAAAATAAATAAATAAATAATATATTAAAATGAAATTAAAACCACTGAAACAGGTTAATTTTATGCTACAACTATTACACACTACACTACAATTTGCATAGATGCAGTAATTTTTAAATATCAATTGTTTCATGTTAAATTAAAGAAAAAACAGAAAAAACGATTTTTTCATAATAATAAATTCATGTTTTTCTCAAATAATGTAGTGGACTAATATTTCAAGTTGAACTCCCCATTTGGACAATTTATGTTTAGTAGTTTTTGAATTCCAGGACCGTTTCCAGACTTTTAAAAGACCCTATGAGAAAATTTACTACATCTAAGCGAAACCTGGATAAATCGCCATTACCATAACTATGGTAACTAATATATTTTTTACTTTTCATGTAGAATGCTTCAACCTTATTTAATTTCAAGACTGCTCTTAGTGTACGAAGGAAATTCAGGTGAAGGCATAAACGACGTATATTTCTACTCTAGCTGTATCATATTATCCCAATCCATTAATGTTATTCTCATTCACAAATTCAACATAGCCATGATGCAAATAGCAATGAAGATGAGAATAGCTTGTTGTTCCTTAATCTACAGAAAATCCCTGAAGTTAAGTAAATCTGCTTTGGCGGAAACCACTATTGGTCAAATGGTAAATTTGTTATCTAATGATGTAAGCAGATTTGATCAAGCCCTTCATCACATTCATCATTTTTATATGGGGCCTCTACAAACATTGATTGTCATGATTTTACTATATGTTAGTATTGGATGGGCGTCTCTATCTGGTGCAATATTTTTATTGTTATCCATACCTCTTCAATGTAAGTATTTCTATATACGACTGCTAAATTTCAATATAATAAATTTTATATTATAGCTTGGTTGGGTAAAAAAACGTCCCAATTTAGATTAAGCACTGCAGGAAGAACTGATGAACGAGTACGACTAATGAATGAAATTATATCTGGTGTACAAGTTATTAAAATGTATACCTGGGAATACCCTTTTGTAAAGCTAGTCGAATTAGTAAGAATGTAAGTATAAAAAAAACCAATTTATGCAAATATTTAAAGGAATTTATTTTTTATTTTAGGAGCGAAATGAAATATATCCGCTTAAATTCAAGAATCAGAGCTATCTTGATGTCACTGGCTATATTATTAAATCGATGCGCTGTTGCTACCTCTATTATTGTCTACGTTCTCACCGGCAACGTTGTTACTGCTTCTTATGCTTATACTGTGGCATCATATTACAAAATTTTATATACACTTACTTTATTCTTTCCACAAGCTGTATCTCAAGGTTCAGAGATGTTTATATCTATAAAAAGAATACAAAACTTTTTAATGTTTGATGAGATTGAGGTAGTTGAAGATAATTGTTTGGTAATAGATAAAATTGGAAATGGATTAAAACCTACTTTAGAACAAAAGCTGAAAGGAACTAATACTAAAGTACATGTAAAAAATGCTTCGGCTAAATGGTTAAAGTCACTTCCTGATAATTGTTTAGATGATATTAACATAGATATTAAAGCTGGCAATCTTCTTGGTATAGTAGGGCCAGTAGGTAGTGGAAAATCAACTTTATTGCATATTATAATGAAAGAATTAGAACTACAAAAAGGTAGTGTTCAAGTTGAAGGAGTAATATCTTATGCATCACAAGAACCTTGGTTGTTTGGTGGTAGCGTGAGACAAAATATACTTTTTGGTGAAAAATACGAACAAAAAAAATATGATGAAGTTGTAAGAGTATGTGCACTTGAAAGAGATTTTACTTTATTTCCTCATGGAGATAGAACTTTAGTAGGAGAACGAGGAGTGTCTCTTAGTGGTGGTCAAAGAGCTAGAATTAATCTAGCAAGAGCAGTTTATAAAGAAGCTGATATTTATCTTTTAGATGATCCACTTTCAGCTGTAGATACTCATGTAGGTAAACAATTATTTGATGAATGCATATGTGGGTATCTCAGTACTAAATGTGTAGTACTTGTTACTCATCAAATTCAGTATTTAAAAAATTTAGAAAAGATATGTCTCATGGAGAATGGTAAAATACGAATATCTGGATCCTATTCAGATTTGAAAAATTCCAATACTGATTACAGCAAACTTCTTGCTAACATAGAGGAAGAGGAAGAAGAAGTAAGAAGAAAATCTAGGATGATCGTTAACAAGGAAGAAACATTTGAAGATAATGAAATTCAGGTATTACAAAGAGAAGAAAAGGGAACTGGAAAAATTTCTGGTTATGTATACATGAGTTACGCTAGAGCTGGTGGAAATTTAATTAAAGCATTACTGCTAATTTTTGCTTTTGTTATAAGTCAATTTTTAGATAGCATTTCGGATTATTATGTTACTTTTTGGGTAAATATTGAACAGTGGAACTCACTGAATGCTATAATTTTGTCTTCAAATGATAGTACTACAGATCCGCAATACGATCCTTTTACAGACTGGTGGTTAACACCTGTATTTACCAGTGACTATGTAGTATATTTTTATATGGGTCTTGTTATTACTATAGTAGTTGCTGTAATCACTAGATCGTTAACATTTTATGAATGGAGTATCACAGCTTCAACAAAATTACATAACAAAATGTTTTTAAATATTATTTATAGTCCGATGAAATTCTTTAATACCAATCCATCTGGAAGAATTTTAAATAGATTTTCAAAAGATGTTGGGTCTGTAGATGAAGTTCTGCCTATGACTTTGATGGATACAATACAAGTAAGCAAAAATAAAATCATAGATAACTAGGAAATCAATCGAGATTTTTTACTATAAAAAATTATATATTTTTAGATTGGTTTATTTGTGGCTGCTATAGCTTTTGTGATTGGAAGTCTTACAATTTGGATTATAATTCCAACCGTTTTAATCGCACTTCTGTTTTATTACATGAGGGTGATATTCCTAGAAACGAGTAGGGACGTTAAAAGAGTGGAATCAGTCAGTAAGTTTTCTACATTCACATATGCATCAATAGGCAGGTTCGACATTCTTGTTTTTTTAACTGAAAAAACGATCAAAAAAAAATTTGAGTGCAAAATATTAATATTTACGTCGGGTGTAAGCATTTTAACGATCAGCGAGGGGCTGGAAAACGGTACCTGTGCGCGAGACTATACAGTGTGACGTCAGTAGCCATGAACGGTTCGCCCCTGGCCCGCTGCTGCGCTGTATTCACACATTTTACAGGGTTACCGTTTTTAGTAAATTTACTACTAAATTAGTAGATTTTTAATAAAAATGAGGGTGTTTGGTAGAATTTTAGTAGAATTAATAATAGGCAGGTTCTACATTTTTTTAAACTGAAATCGATATATGTTTTTATTTAAAAATGATCAAAAAAAATTTAGCGCATATATTAATATTTACGTCCTCTGTAAAATTCAGTAGATTTTTCAAATTTGAATTTAAAACTATATTTTATCGCTATCTATCTGTGGTATATTTAAGACGAGTGTCTCATTGCAGAAAGACTATATTTCCAAGAATTAATTCTCAAGAACCAAATAATTGATTCTGATTTTTTTTTACGGTTTTTTACGATTTTTCACGTTTTTTTTAAGATTTCTTTTAGGGATTTTACGATTTTTTACGATGTTTTCTTAATTTTTACGGTTTTTTACGATTTCTTACGATTTATTACGATATGACCTGTTTCGATATTTTCAAAATAGCCGATAATTTTTTTTTTAATATTTCAACCCCCTCCAGTTTCACCCCCGTGAAAAATGTTAATCCATAATGGTTTTATTTTGTGGTCATTAATTTTTACGTGTTTTATTTTAATTTTTGTTGTTATTAATTTTTTTAAGTTATTTATTTTTTGTAAATTTGTTATTATTTATTCGTTAATTAAAGATGAATGTTTTTTGTGGATTATTTATCGCAAATATTAAAAAACTACTTAAAATAATAAAATTTTACCACTTTGGGTTAACTAGTCTTCATTAAAAATAAATGACATTAAAAAAAAATTGTTTCAGTTTTTTGCTCTCACAATTCACACCATTTCAGAATTTCAACTCAAAATTTTACAAGAAAAAATATTTTACCGAAAATACAAAGTATATCACTAAATTCATTCTTCCTTACTCTTTGCAAATACAGAATCTATTTTAGAAAAATCTTAAAATAAAATATGCCCACCAAATATCATAAAAATATACAGTGTGGTTAGAAAGTTATGAACCATGCAAGAAATTAGCAAAATAGATAAAACACCCTGTATCTTGGTTATTAAAGTACTTAGACCCATTAAGTATGGAGTTTTTGAGATCGCCTAGGTGTCCTCTATGCAATTAACGTATATCATTTTCCCAATGAAACACCCTGTATTACTTTGATATTGGATTAAAATTTTATTATTTTTCAGCTCGAAGCCCTATTTACACTCACCTTTCAGCATCTTTAACAGGCTTAACTACTATAAGGGCATTTAAAGCCCAAAAAATACTCATAAATGAGTTTGACAAATTCCAAAATATACACAGTGCTGCGTTTTTTATGTACCTTGGATCTACCAGAACTTTTGCATTCTGGTTAGACTTTATTTGTGTTATATATATAGCAATGGTTATTATTGCATTATTATTTATAAAAAATGGTTAGTATTTCTCTATTTTTTTTTCTATGTAATTTTTAATAATTTTTATATTTTAAGAACAATTTGGAGGTAATATGGGTCTAGCTTTAACTCAAACTATGGGGCTAACTGGTTTCTTTCAATGGGGTATGCGCCAATGGAGTGAGTTAGAAAATCAGATGACTTCAGTGGAGAGAGTACAAGAATACGCTGATTTAAAACAAGAAGAAGACGAAGACTCTAAAGAAATTCGAGAAAGTTGGCCTGAAAAAGGAGGAATAGAATTTAAAGACTTATCTTTACAATATTCTCTTAATGAATCTTATGTACTTAAAAACCTTAATTTTGTCATTAAACCAAAAGAAAAAGTGGGAATAGTTGGTCGAACAGGAGCTGGAAAATCTTCACTAATCCAAGCTCTTTTTAGACTTACTCACACCAGCGGACATATTTTTATAGATGAAGTTGATACTAAAACAATTTCTTTAAAAACATTGAGGTCAAGTATTTCTATAATCCCTCAAGAACCTGTATTATTTTCTGGAACGCTAAGGAAAAATTTAGATCCTTTCGACGAATATAGTGATGAAGTAGGTATAAAAATAAAACTTAATATTAGATATTAATAAATTTATTTTTAGATTGTATGGAATGCTTTAGAAGAAGTAGAGCTTAAGCATGCTATAGATGAATTACCAGCAGGTTTAGACAGCAAAATGGCGGAAGGAGGTTCTAATTTCAGCGTAGGTCAAAGACAGTTAGTCTGTTTAGCTCGCGCTATAGTACGCAATAATAAAATCCTAGTATTAGATGAAGCTACAGCTAATGTAGATCCACATACTGATAGTTTGATTCAAACTACTATTAGATATAAATTTCCTAACTGCACTGTATTGACTATAGCTCATAGATTGCTTACAATTATGGATTCTGATAAAGTTTTAGTAATGGATGCTGGTAGAGTTATAGAATTTGATCATCCTTATATTCTTTTACAAGACCATGATAGTATTTTCTTTTCTTTGGTTCATGAAAGTGGTAAAGCTGCAGCTAAGAATTTAATAAGTATTGCTGAAAATAATTATAAAAATCATGTTACTTTATAATTTTTTTTATTAAGACCTATCCATCATTGTTTTTATCTTTGTAAATATAATTTATAACAATTCAAAGTCGTTTTTTTTTAGTTTAGTTATTTTTCGATGCTTCTTGCCATAATTTTTCATTTTTTAATTTTCTCCTATTACTTTTTCCAGTTATTTTTTATATTATTAGTTATACTCCTTTTAAGTTAATTTATTTTTGTTCTCTCTGTATTTCTTTATTTATATGTTGTTCTTCTTCCTGTTTTAGTCTTTTCTCTTCTCTATAAGCATATTTTTAAAATATTTATTCCATTTTGCCATAATTTCTTCATCTTCCAAAATTTTTCCACCTTTTACTACTTGTAATACAGGACATAAAACCACATAAACAAAATAATTAAGCGACTAGTTTTGAATGAATAGTCATCTTCAGGCCTGAAAGTAGATTAGAGAAAAATTCGAACTATATAAAGAAATACCAACTTAAAGAAAAAAAATTCTGGTTACTATTTGTTCCAACAATTCTATCAACGATTTTGTTTTGTTATCTCAACTATGTGATATGTATATTTTATGTACAAAATTATACAGGGTGTTGCTATATTCGACCAACAACGCTCTAGCCCAGAGAGCTATCGTTAATTTTATCCATAATTTTGAAAATTTATCCAGTGGCGTAGAAAATTATGTACAAAATATTCAGCCATGCCCAACTGGAACGCCATTGGTAAGTGGTTTTTAGGAAAATGTAGCGTCATATTGAGCGTCGTTAGTTTAGTAATTCAGCTGCAAAAGTTTCATTAAAAAATATTTATTTTTAAAAAAGTTACAAAGAAATGGCTGTTTTTTTATTAACTTTAACATCCGGTATCTCAGAAACTGAGATCTTTAAGGGTTTATGTTCCTATTTCAAAAGTCAACAATTAATGAGCGCTTTGTCGGTAGAATATTGCAACACCATGTAGATGGGAAAAATTGTAAAAACTTGAAGTTTTAAATAATGTTATGGTTAAGAATGTATAAGACGTTTTACTTCCCCTTTTTTCTGAACTTTCATTATAAAATTATGAACAAATTTACTCTTTTTTAGCATTTTTTCTCTCCAAAATTACCACTTTTAATTCAAAAAACGAAACTTTTTTTATTACCTTTTCTCGTCTCTTCTCTCAGTTTTGTCATTTTTTTATATAATTTTTTTTTCAAATTTGTCAATTTTTCGTCTCAAATTTTCTGTCTTTTCTCTCAAAAATTCCTCCTTTTGTCTGTCAAATTTGTCACTTTTTTAAGTGTTTTTTTCCAAATTTGCCACGTCTTAAATTTCTCATATTTTTTCTCAAAAATTTCCCATCTTGTCTTTCAATTTTTGTCACTTTTTTAAATAGTTTTCTATTTTTCCAAATTTTCTCTCAAAAATTCCTCCTTTTGCCTGTCAAATTTGTCACTTTTTTAAGTTTTTTTTTCCAAATTTGTCACGTCTTAAATTTCTCCTATTTTTTCTCAAAAATTTCTCATCTTGTCTTTCAATTTTTGTCACTTTTTTAAATAATTTTCTTTTTTTCCAAATTTGTCACTTTTTCGCCTCAAAGTTTCCGTCTTTTCTCTTAAAAATTCCTCCTTTTGCCTGTCAAATTTGTCACTTTTTTAAGTATTTTTTTCCAAATTTGCCACGTCTTAAATTTCTCCTATTTTTTCTCAAAAATTTCTCATCTTGTCTTTCAATTTTTGTCACTTTTTTAAATAATTTTCTTTTTTCCAAATTTGTCACTTTTTCGTCTCAAATTTTCCGTCTTTTCTCTTAAATATTCCCGCTTTTGCCTTGTCAAATTTGTCACTTTTTTAAGTATTTTTTTTTCAAATTTGCCACGTCTTAAATTTCTCCTATTTTTTGTCAAAAATTTCTCATCTTGTCTTTCAATTTTTGTCACTTTTTTAAATAATTTTCTTTTTTTCCAAATTTGTCACTTTTTCGCCTCAAAGTTTCCGTCTTTTCTCTTAAAAAATCTTCCTTTTGCCTGTCAAATTTGTCACTCTAAGAATTTTTTTTTCAAATTTGCCACGTCTTAAATTTCTCCTATTTTTTGTCAAAAATATCTTATTTTTTCATTCAATTTATGTCACCTTTTTAAATAATTATCTTTTTTCCAAATTTGTCACTTTTTCGTCTCAAATTTTTCGTATTTTCTCTCAAAAATTCCCCATTTTGTCTGTCAAATTTGTCAGTTTTTTAAGTATTTGTTTCCAAATTTGCTATGTCTTAAATTTCTCCTTTTTTTTTCAAAAATTTCCCATCTTTTCTTTCAATTTTTGTCACTTTTTTAAATAATTTTCTTTTTTTCTCAAATTTGTCACCTTTTACGTTCCCGTCTCAAAAATGTCTCCTTTTTCCTTTTAATTTTTCTTACTTTTTTAAGTAATTTTTTTTCTCAAATTTATCATTTTTTAGATCCAAATTTCCTGTTTATTGTCCCAAAAATTTACCCCCTTTTCTCTCAGAAATTTCCTCTCTTTTCTTTCAATTTAGTGGCTTTTTCAGTAATTTTCTTCTTTGTTTTTCCAAATTTGTCACTTTTTCGTCATAAAGTTTCCCTCTTTACTCTCAAAAATGTCTCCTCCTTTTTTTTTAATTTTTCTCACTTTTTTAAGTATTTTTTTTTAATTTGTCAATTATTCGTTTCGAATTTCCTTTCTATTGTCCAAAAATTTACCCTCTTTTCATCAGAAATTTCCTCTCTTTTCTTTCAATTTTAGTCACTTTTTCAGTAATTTTTTTCTTTTTTTTTAGTCACTTTTTTGTCTTAAAGTTTCCCTCTTTACACTCAAAAATGTCTACTTTCTTTTAATTTTTCTCACTTTTTTAAGTATTTTTTTTTTTAAATTTATCACTTTTTCTTTCCAAATTTCCTCTCTATTGTCCAAAAATTTACCCTCTTTTCTCTCCAAAATTTCCTCTCTTCTTTCAATTTTAGTCACTTTTTCAGTAATTTTCTTTTTATTTCTAAATTTGTCTTTTTTTTGCCTTAAATTTCTCTCAAAAATTTCTCGTCTTTTCTTTTTAATTATTGTCACATTTTTTAGTAATTTTTCTTTTTTCCCAAATCAAAAATTTCTCCTCTTTTCTCTCAATTTTTGTCACATTTTTTAGTAATTTTTCTTTTTTTCTCAAATTTATCTCCTTTTACGTTTTAAATTTCTCTTTTCTCTCAAAAATTTCCCCTCCTTTCCTTCAATCTTTGTCACAATCTAAATAGTTTTCTTTTTTTTGTCACCAAATTTGTCACCTTTACTACTGAAATTTCCCCTCTTTTCTCTCAATTTTCTTCACTTTTTTAAATAAATTTGTTATATTTTATTAAATTATCACAAAAAATTTTGTTTTCTTTAAATTGTTTTTACTCTCCCGACATACCATCCGAGAAGGGAAAGTATTGTGAACGAGCTAAAAAAAATAGGAAAGATGGAAATATCCATTTTGAGGTCGCCTGAGACAATTAAGACCATTTCCAGATATAAATCTATCTGTCAGTGTATCTGTGTGTCTGTGTGTCTGTGTGTCTGTGTGTCTGTGTGTCTGTGTGTCTGTGTGTCTGTGTGTCTGTGTGTCTGTGTGTCTGTGTGTCTGTGTGTCTGTGTGTCTGTGTGTCTGTGTGTCTGTGTGTCTGTGTGTCTGTGTGTCTGTGTGTCTGTGTATCTGTGTGTCTGTGTGTATGTGTGTATGTGTGTATGTGTGTATGTGTGTCTGTGCGTCTGTGTGTATGTGTGTATGTGTGTATGTGTGTCTGTGCGTCTGTGGGTCTGTATGTCTATCTGTCTGCCTGTCTGTGTTTATTCATCTACGTTAGAAGACACACGCTTAATCCCATTAAGCTGAAATTTCATTTATGGGTTTCGGTTATTCATCGGAAGAACATATTAGTTTTTGTACGACATCTGTCAAACGGAAGTGTCCCTGTCAAAAAATGACAGAAGCAATAGGTCACGGAAAGCCCTTGAAAATCTTTATTCAGAATAGTCAAACTGTCACCTGTCAAAAATAAAAAAATGTCAAAGTTTGAAACTTTAACATTAAATGTCTGGAAAAGTATTCGTCTCTGGATACTCGTCGGGAAAGTTTTGGGGCGACACAAACGATTTTTTGGTACTATTGTAATTTTTCCTAGAATATTGTACTTATGGGCGTTGCTGCCCTCTGAAACTTTTCTATTAGTTCTAATTTTTTCCTTTATTAGTTCTGATGATCCATGTTGCCGTTCTCCATAATCTTCTTTAATTTTTTTATATTGGTTTCTTCTGTCATTGTTCTTATCTATAACTGTTTTTTCATTAAAATAAAATATTTAGAAGTAAGTATTATTTATTAAAATATTTTTTTTAAATAATTTGTAAAAAAAAAATCTAGAAAATAGATAAACCAATTATCATAAATAATTTACGTAGTTTATAATAAGATTTATTGTATAAATATTTAAAAAAAAAAATCAACATGACTGTATTTTACATATTCACATCCTTAATATATTTCATTAATACAGGGTGGTACACCGGAAATAAAATATTTAATTTTATGATATATTGTTCATTTTGGGAGGATCATGCTCTATTTTTATTGACGTATTTTAAACCTTTTTAGTATTCCAATTGTGTTCTCTGTGTCATGTTCAAATTAGTAATATACCACATACGCAAAACGATACTTAGAATTATAAATTAACAGGTGTGCTTGTATTATTAAAAATATTCATGGGGAATTTTTTAGTTTTTTTTAAGCTTTTTATAAACATAATAAATAAGTAGGAGGTAATCCCAACTAACACCTCTCTTGAATACATTATTTTTTCAGTTTTCACTAAATTTTTATCTTCATGAAGTGTATGAATCTTATAAAATGATAGTTTTTTAGGTTAAATTATTATTATTAAATTATTTTAAACCATAACAAATACAAAGATGATTAAATACAAAAAATATTACAGTGGTTAAAAAAAATGTACATGGTCTATTAAGATTTTTTAGTCAAACCAAAAATACCATTTTTATTTTTTGTGCAAATAAACTTATAAAAATAATAAATAATGGGTCAAAAGTGTGTCGTATCAAAACTTTATTAACAAAGTCGATCAACCGAATTTAAAAAATAATATATATGACATTTTGTTCAAGATTTATTTATTTTTGTTCAAGATTTATTTATTTTTTCAGCGACTATGAGACTGAAAAATAAAGCAGTTTTTTTTCCACCAGAGCATTAATGAGCAGAAAATTTGGAAAAATTATCTTCACAATGGCCATTTGAAATTTTGGAAAAAGTCAATTTCAGCACCCTGTATAATCTAAACCGTTGAATTTAAAGCATTAGTGCAATGGGCACATTTGATCGCATTGTGAGTTCTACCATATAAAAAATTCGAGAAAATTCACCTAAAGCCAATTTACCATTGATGCGGTGCGTGGTCCTTGAGGTGGTCATATTTGATTTAATTTTGAATTATGTCATAGATAAATCCAATGTGGCGAACTTCTAGTTTTTCTGAGATTGGCGTAAAAGTTATATTTTCAAATAGAACACCCAGTATATTTATACATATTTAAGATTCTATGATTTTTCGGCTATGAAAAGAATCAATATTTTCAAAAATGATTTTTAATCAAGGAGGTTGTGACTTGACTACAAAAAAATTTTCCGACAAGTCCAATTTCGTGACATTTCGTGACATTGCATCTATCATTTTTTGATAGTGACACTTCCGTTTGACAGATGTCGTACAAAAATTAATGAGTTCTTCCGACGGGTAACTCAAACCCATATACCAAATTTCAGCTCAATCGGTTTAAACCTGTGGCCTCTATCGTGTAAGAATACACACAGACAGACAGACAGACTTTCATCTGGAAATGGTCTTAAACATTTGAGGGGACCTCAAAATTTATATTTCCATCTTTATTAATATTTTCAAAAAAAATCTAAAAAAAATTTTAGACGGTTCAAAAACATCTCAAAAATCTCCAAAAATTCTTTAAAAATCTAAAAATTCACAAAGAATCTCAAAACATTTAAAACGTCAAATTTCAAAAAATTTAAAATAGTAAATGTCTCAGAAACTCAAAAATTTGATCAAAAAATCTCCAAGAATTCAAAGAAGTCAAAAAATCTCAAAAGCTCAAAAAAACTCAACAAAAAAATCTGAAAAATCTTAAAAAACCTCAAAAAATATAAAAAAATTTCAACAAACCTAAAAACACAAATTCAACAAATCTCAAAAACTCTTTAAAAATCTCATAAAATCTCCAAAAAATCTCAAAAGATTCAAAGATTCTTAAAAAACTCGAATGAATTTCAAAAAGATTTCAAAAAATCTTAAAAAATATTAAAAAATCTGAAAAAACCAAAAAATCTCAAAAAATCTTAAAACACTTCAAAACATTCTCAAAAAAAGCTATAATTTTTTAAAAAATCTAAAAAGTCCCAAAGAATCTCAAACAATCTCAAAAAACCTCTAAAAAACTCAAAAATATCAAAAAACTTGAAAAAAAACTTAAACAAATTGAAAAAAAAAATTTGACGAAATTGGAAAAGATTGTAAAAAAATTGAAAAAAATCCACGAATTCTTTTTCAGATATTTAATGTTAAAGTTTCAAATTTTGACATTTTTTTATTTTTGACAGGTGACAGTTGGAGAAGTAATTTTGACTGTCCTGTATAGAGTTTTTTTATGGGCTTTCAAATGACATATTGCAAGTCGAATTCCAGGTAAAATATTATCATGAACCATTTAAGGGGCCAGGTATGAGACCTTAATTATCTTACATTTTCCAAATTAAAATTATCAAAAATTGGCGAATCTTATTATTATTTTAAGATTCAAAAAAATTGACCTTCTGTTTATTATCTCTATCTCTCTTTTAACTTTTTCAATTCTTCTCACTATATTTTTTTGATTTTCTATAATCTTTTTTCCTGATTTTTTGATAGTTTCCTCTATTACTCCATCTATTCCTGTAATAGTATCCATCCATTTATTTTCTAAATATCCCGTTCTTCTTTCTGTAATATCTTGTATTCCTACTTTTACTTTTTCTACTTCTTCTATTACCTGCTTGGAATCGTTTTCTTTTTCTTTAAATTCAGCAATTTTCTCATCTTGTAACTTTTCTACTTCTAAGACTCTCTTAATCATTTATATTTTTGTCTCAATTTTTGTTTCTTCTATTTTTTACCTGTATAATTCTTCAATTCATCTATTTTTGACTCTTATCCAATTTTTCATCTATTTTCTTATTATTTTCCTCCATTTTCTGAATAATCATTTGCATCATGATCTCTAGTTTATCTTGTTTTTGTTCTTCCCGTCTTGAATGTTCACTTCTTCCTTGAATTTCTTCTACATTTTATTTTTGCATGTCGATAATATCACCTTGTCCTATTTCCAACTCTTCCTCTTCTTCCATTTGTCCAATCTTAAGTCCATTTTATTTTAATCATCCCTACTTTCACTGATAATTATTATATTTTACCACTATAATATTAGTACACTCTGTATAATCTAGTTATGTTACTGATGTCACATTTATATAATTTTTGCTGTCATTTCTAATTTCGATTAATAATGTCAAATAAAGTCAATCTTGGTTATAAGGTTAAATATTATGAAAATAGATCAATAGAATTTAAATATTCTCTCAACTTTAGTAAAATTTAAATATCTACTTTTTAATCAAAGGTATATTAAACTATAATCAACAAATTGGGTATAGAAAGAAAATCTTACCAGATGCTTCCAAGTAGAATTTTCTCTAATATTTGTATATTCAGTAAGAAAGAAAAGCCCCACGTTGGTCAGCGACATTTATAAGATAAGTGGTGTACAAATTTCATAAAGCCCTACGTTAGGCGCCATTTATAATGAACTGCATTTTTAATCATTAATTAAAACTTTTGGTACTTAATTAAAACTTTTGGTACTTAATTAAAACTTTTGGTACTTTTGGTTAATTTATAAGTGGGTTCAGATCTAAATAAAAAAAAAATCATAAAATTTTACAAAATTTATAAATAATTAATAAATTTTATGTTTTCTCTTAATTTCCTCTTCTTCCTCTTATCTAAACTTTATTGACCATTTTTAGCAAAATTCCTACCTCTTCTAACTTCTTATTTTTTTTATGTTCTTAATTGTTGTTCCTCTTCTTCATACATTCTTTGTAACCATTATCCCCCAAAGTATATTTCTTCTTCTTTCTATATCTTATATGATAAGTGAATTTTTTATTTATTTTAATAAAATGAAACAAGTTAAATATTTTTATTTAGAATAAATAAAAAAATTATTTATCATATAAGAGATAGAAAGAAATTGGTTAAAAAGAAATATAGTTTGGAGGATCATGGTTACAAAAAATATATGAAGAAGAGGAACAACAATTAAGAACATAAAAATTAAAGAAGTTAGAAGAGGTACGAATATTGCTAAACATGGTCAATAAAGTTTAGATAAGAGGAATAAGAGGAAATTATATTATTCATTATGCTATTTTTAATCACAAAAAATCATTTATGGTGGAGAGGCTAGCTTTTGTGACGTAATATTTGTTAGGGGGTCGCTGAGAGTGTGACGCTGGGGGAAGGAGGGTCCAATAAAGTAAAATTCTGCGTGACGGATTTTATGGACGGCCCCTAATTAAAAAAAACCATTTGAAAAAAATACAGAAAAAACCTCTTGTGTTTGATAAATAAATAAGCCTGATATAACCAAACACCTATTACGAAAATTTTAATGCGGATCAATAAATCACTACATTATAAAATAATCTACTTAATTACATAAAAACGTAATGTCAACATATAAAGTAAGGAATACCCCGGTCTGCAAATCAAACAGTAGTATAGTAATAGTACCCACATAAAGAAGTGGGATTGTCTATACCTCACAGCAAAGTGCTTTTGTATATATCCATTCATAACTATTTCATAAACCATTAAAGCGTACCTAACATGTGATTTTTAACACGGTATACCTACCAATTTTATCGAAAATAAAATTAGAACTTTGATTGTTAAAATGCGGTACTTATTTTTACTGGTTTTGGCGCTGTGTGTTATTGTAACGAACAATTTAAAAAATCGAACTGAAAAATTTCAAATCTTTTCCAGTGATTTGTTGAACAAAACGAATATTAGTGTGGTGGAAAATTCGAATAAATTGACCAATGAAGAAAAAGGAAAAATTTGTTTGAAGAATTTGACGAAATGCATAGAAGCAGGTAGGATAAAAAAAGATTTCAATAATTTTTATAAATGAATCATTACTCATTTCAAAGGTAATTAAATAGTATTTAGTCAAGTTTCAGGAACAAATTAAAATTTTTCAGTGTAAGGTCTAAATTATAAAGTTTATAGTAATATGATAAAATTTAAAAATAATAATAGCGATATTACGATTTTTTGTTTTCACGGTTAATTTTTGACATTACTCAAGTTGTTATAATAATAATACCGGGTGTGCCAGAAATTTCTAACTAATTTTAACTGAAAATATCTCCGAACTCAAAAGCGATAAGCGTTTTTAAGTGAATAATTTGTTTTAACAAAAAGTATTTTATTATATAAATATTTATTTAGTAAATTCTTATTTACCTCTTTAAAAATCCGGTCCTTTTTAATTGTGAATATCATGGATTTTTTTTTAATATAAAAACATGTATTTTTTTATACCACGTGAAAGGTGAACTCTTCGTCTTTTCGAAAATGTACAAAACGCTTAAAAGAGCATTTTTGTCACTAAAACGTCATTAGAAATAAATTTAGTAATTAAAATCAGATTAAGATGGTGATAATGTAACAAAACAGAGATTTAAAAATCCAGGTCCGTATTTGAAAAAATCAAGTTGCGGGTGGATCAAAAATCTCTACCTGATGAACGACCACCCTCATTTTTTAAATGTACTGCAACAAATGGTACATTTTCCCAAAAAAAGAAGAGTTTACCTTTCACATAGTATCAATATATACAGGGTGATCTGTCTAAAAAATTACAATATGTGAAATTGAAAAAAATCTTTTTTTAAACACCATGTATAAAGATTTAATGAATAAGCATATATACCAAAAAAATTAATTGTTTAGTGTTCTATAATTTGTGAGTTCGGAGATTTTTGCTGTTAGAATGGGTCAGAAACTTCTGTAGTATTAAAAAAAATATTGATATGTTTAATTTTTTTTCTATCTCTATCTACAATATAATTTTTTTCTTATTTATTTAGATTTTTTAGCGACAGAGAGATTTTTTTTTTTTTTCTGATTTTTTTCTCATTTTTTTTCCGATTTTTTTCTCACTGTTCTGTTTTTATTTATTTAGATTTTTTTATAGACGGAGAGATTTTTTTCTTTTTTTTTCTGATTTTTTTCTCATTTTTTTCCGATTTTTTTCTCACTGTTCTGTTTTTTTGTACTATTTTCTTTTGTTTTCCGATTTTTTCTTATTTTATTATTTTTTTTTTTTTCGGCGATTTTTTCCGATACTTTGTCATTTTTTGCTATTTTATTTGCGATTTTTTTTTGCAATTTTACGAATATTTGCATTTGCCATTTATTGCCAAGTTTTTGGGGTTTTTTTTTAGAATTTTTTTCCTAGTGTTTGTGAATTTTTGTTTTTTTTTGAGATTTTTTAAGCGATTATTTGCCATTTTGTTGAGATTTTGTTTCGATTTTTTTGTGGGTTTTTGCGTTTTCATTCAATTTTTTTGAGATTTATTTCAGTTCCTTTTTGGAATGGAATGGAATTTTTCCATTTTTTTTTATGGATAAAATTGATCCCGTTTTTGCGATTTTTTCAATTCTTTAGATTTTTTAATAGTTACAACTGTTTCCTTTTTTGCAATTTTTTAAGTTTTGCGATTTTTTGTGAATTTTTTATTATTTGTTTTTCGTTTTTTTTTTGCGATTTTTTTCATTTTTTTGTAATATTTAGCGTTTTTTACAATAATAATTTATATTTTGCTTATTTCCGTATTTTACAATTTTATTTTAAATTTGTTTCCAGTACTTTCAGATTTTGCTTTTTTCACAATTTATAATAAAAAAATTAATTGTTCAGTGTTCTATCATTTGTGAGTTCGGAGATTTTTGCTGTTAAAATGGGTCAGAAACTTCTGTAGTATTAAAAAAAATATTGATATGTTTAATCTTGTTAAGTACATAAATTACATAATTTAACATATAAAACTCCAAATTTAAAGTTTTTCTTTCTACAGTATAATTTTTTTTTATTTATTTATTATTTTTCTACAATAAAATTTTTTTCTTATTTATTTAGATTTTTTTATTTTGGTTTTTTTCTCATTTTTTGTTTTTCTGAATTTTTTCTCATTGTTCTGTTTTTTTGTTCTATTTCTTTGTTTTGTTTTCCGATAATTTTTTTACGGCGATTTTTTTCGATACTATGTCTTTTTTTGCACATTTATTCGGATTTTTTGCGAATATTTGCATTTGCCATTTATTGCCAAGTATTTGCTGCTTTTTGCGATTTTTTGAAATTTTTTCCCATTTTTTGTATTTTTTTTTGAGATTTTTTGAGCGAGTATATGCCATTTTTTTTTATTTTGTTCCGATTTTTTGCGGTTTTTTGCATTTTCTTTCAATTTTTTTGACATTTATTTCAATTCCTTCGAATTTTTCCATTTTTTTTTCATTTTCTTTATGGTTACAATTGATCGCGTTTTTTGCAATTTTTTTCATTTATTTCCAGTTTTTTAATAGTTACAACTAACTGTTTCCGGTTTTTTGCGATTTTTTAAGTTTTGCGATTTTTTCGCAATTTTTTTGTGAACTTTTTGTTATTTTTTTCCGATTTTTTCGGTTTTTTTTTCAACATTTGGCGTTTTTTTTTCAAAATGTTTTATTTTTTCCTTTTTTCCGTAAGTATTTTACAATTTTATTTTTCATTTTTTTTTCAGCACTTTCAGATTTTGAGTTTTTTCGCAATTTTTTTGTGAGTATTTTGTTATTATTTCCGTTTTTTGCAGTTTTTTTCATTTTTTTTTTGCAATTTTTAGCGTTTTTTGCTATTTTACAATATTTTTTATTTTTTGCTTTTTTCTGTATTTTACAATTTTATTTTTCACTTTTTTCCAGTTTTTTCAGTTTTTTCGGTTTTTATCAATGTTTTCTGTTTTTTTTATTTTTTCCGATTTTTTCGATTCTTCCGATTTTTTGTTTTTTTGTTTGTTTTTTCTGTTTTTATCGTATTTTTTGCTATTTTTTTCTAATCTTTACTAATTTTTTTCTCATTGATCTGTTTTTTTTTCTAAATTTTTCTTTTGTTTTCTAATTTTTTTGCAATTTTTTGCTATATTTTTCGATTTCTTACGTTTTTTTTTTCAATTTTTCCGTATTCTACAATTTTATTTTTAATTTTTTTTACAACTTTTTCCAATGTTTTCTGATTATTTATTTAATTTTTCTGTTGTTTTTATTTTTTTCAGTTCTTTCAGGTTTTTTCTCGTTTTTTTCTTATTCTTCTGATTTTTTCGGGTTTTTCGATTTTTTTTTATTTGTTTCGATTTTTATGGATTTCTTACGATCTTTCGATTTCTTCAGATTTCTTTGGATTTTTTTTGGTTTTTCCAATTTTTTCGTTTTTTCGACTTCTCCGACTTTTGTTCTCATTTTAAAAATTAAAAAGTGAAAAAAAATAACATAAGGCACTTCATTCCAGACCGCCCAGATTTTTTTTATTCTACTTTAAATACCGGATTTAACTTTTAATTTAATAGTATTTATTAATGTTAAGTAATTTATACTTATTAAAATAATTATGATTAATTATTATTACGATCAATGGACTTTATATATTGTTATAGTGCAATTAAAAATTTATTGCCTGTTTTTATTGCAGAAAAAAAATATAAAAATTGATATTTTTATCATGTCAATGTCATATCTTGTCATACAATTGAAAGTAGATCAAAAATATATTTTCTTGTAGTAGAAAAAATACTATTATACCTATGTAATGTTTTTTGCATATAAGTAACAAAAAATTTTTTTTGTTGTTAAAATTGAATAAAACTTTTTTTGTTTTTAAAAAATATATAAGTAGAATTTAGAAAATAATAATAATAAAAATTCAATAATTAAAGTATAATCAACTGATTTTTTTAATAAGGAGCTATGATTTTTTTAAATAACCTGTAGGGATGAAAGTATTAATAATTTAATATTTTTTTTTATAATTTTTACAGTCATTTAATGAAAATAGATTTTTTGAATGCATTTAAAATCGAAAAAAAAAATTTTAACACATTTTGTTTTAAATCCTGAAGATGGATTCCCACTACGTGGAAAATATGCAGCCGGATTTTCTGTATCCAATCCTATTGGTCGATTTTGAAAATTAATTCGAAATCGACCAATAGAATTAGATACAGAAAATCCTCCTGCAGATTTTCCGCCTAGTGAAATTCGTCTTTATCCTGGAATAGAAAAAATACGACTATTTCGTATTTAATTCAATTTAATATTGGTGGAAATTTTAACATCTAGTAACGCCACTGGTCATGTTTTATATTTACTTATTTCCTGTACGTACATTACGTGAAATGGGCTATAAACTAGAAAGGAACAAAAAATAATTCAAAATTTAATATTAATTTATAAAAAAATTTTCAATGGCATAAAGTGTTTCCTAGACCTACTAAATTCTAAACTTAATTAGAGTGAGGTAAGGTCTTGCTTAATATTCGATTGCGAAAATTTTACTTGTAATTCTTCTTTTTTAATATTCTTACGTCTGAGATACTAGACATGTGCATCAAAATATAAAATATGACCATGAACAATGTAAAAGGAAGGCAACTAATAAAATTTATGTCGCAACTAATTTGATAGATTAACTTAATTATTACATCTATTGATTTAGCCTTTCAGAAACAGTAACTCTTCTAGAATTCGATACTATGTAGATTGTATGTCGTATATATGGAATAAACATAAGCTATTTTGCATATATTTGTAAATAATTTTATTATCAATATGGATTCGTTTAACGAGTTCTATTCTCAATGATTATTAAAATTATTTTTATTTTTATTGTGCCCAATAATATTTTTTACACGTATGTTCCACATCATAAAAAAATGCAGACTCTTTTGCTAATGTCTAAACTTTGGAAAAAAATTTGGAATTACAGGCAACAAGTTTTTATTACCTAATTTTATCTAAAACAAAAATAGTTTAATTCTTTGTATAAATTTTAAACCGGCAATGGTATGCCACTTTGAAGTAATGTTGCCGTGTAAGTGCTGGCAACCGATGCATGCCTCAAGGCGGTGATAAATGGTACTGGGACAGCACAGAAGTTTAAACATTTTTTAATAAAATTAGGGAATAAAAACTTGATTAAAAAAATGTTGTCTATAACCCAATAAACTAGTAAGTAAATCGAAAAGGTTATCCATATCTAAAATGTGGTCCAAGTATTTTTTCAAATAAATAAAACACGAAGTCAGTACCACATGTAATATATTAAAAGGATGATAACAGGCGACTAGTTTCGGCTAAATAGCCATCATCAGGCCTACAAGGTTCGAACAATGATTGGTTTATACTTATTAAATATAAATTGAAAGTATAGAACTTACCAAACAAGAAAAGTATCGGAGTTACATAGAAAAAAACATAAAAAATTAGTCACAACCGCGCGGTTGTTACGTCAACATAATATAAAATTGTTGTGGTGGTACATTAGGAAACTACTTATGACTTAAAATTATAATAAAATGAGGTTGAAAAAAATTGCCCACATTATTCAAAAAGGGAGGCAGAAAATTAAGGTAGTGTAGTGAAAGTGGTATGTCAGACCATATATTATTAAATACAAATTTTAAGACGCGAAAGCAAAAGTGAGTACCATGAGGCAACACGACCATATCAAGATGGAAGAAATCTCGAATGACATTGACAATTGACAATGACAGTGATAAAAGTCAATGACAATTGACAATGGCATTATTATGTATTAACAATTAGCAAACCTGGAGGTGAAAACATCTAGAACTTAACAAAATAGAGTAATATAGAACAATCTAAGAATAAATGTAAAATTTTGAGATATGAACACTAGTATGAGATTGAGTACAAGACACAAAAAGAATCTTAGATTCGTCAATTCCCCATCCTCTAGACTTGCTTCTTTTCTCAATAAGACTTTAAAAGATGTCACCCTATTTGAAAATCAATTTTCAGTTAAGAATTCATATGATCTTACTAACCGCCTCTCTAAAATCAAAATTCCCCCTGACTCCATTCTACTTTCGCTTGATATTTCTAACCTATTTCCCAGCATCCCCCCTTCTGAATGTATCCAATTAGTAAAAATCCTCCTCTGTAATAACAACATCAATCCTGCAATTTCCAATGATCTTATCTCTTTACTCACCCTAACATTAGACCAAAACTTTTTTCAATTCGATAACAACCGGAGCGAACTAAATTAATTCCCCTTCACGTCACATCTTCTTGGTCTAATATTGTTTACTACTGGTATATAGTACTACAGTAATTTTTTGTTTCATAAAATTGATTCATTTTATTGACTTTCATAATGCGGGCTTCATTTGGTCCTTTGCTTTTAATGTGAGACAATCAGACGAAGAAAACATAAAATGAGAGAGAAAGGTATTCTCCATTGACAAGACAAAACAGAGGGAAATAATGTCGACCGTTATGGTAAGAAAACATGTGTTATTTGTTTTGTGGAACAATCGTTCTTCTATTTAATTCCTTTAAATACTAACAATTTCGTATTTCTGGATGGTACGCCCATGTTTCGGTCAAAGATTTTTACGTGGTATTCGTTCAACAAAATAATAAATGTATTTCTTTTGTGATGACAGAAACATTGAAATGGTTGACTTGAAGTAATGTCAGTTCTTATCGGGGATATACAGTGCGACTCAAAAAGTCTACACCATATGGGAAAAATTTTTATTATTCATTTTACAGAAAATTTTATTCTTGATAAAAGTTGGTGCATTGCGTAAAACTGCTATTGCAAGCATCAAACTTTCCAATTTCTAAATGGTATACAGGGGCCGGCAAAAAACAGGAATTTTGAATAAGAGTATAAAGTATTGACAATATCAAAAAAATTTATTTGGGACAGTTGTTTGGAATTAAAAATTAGACTCACATTAAAATCACAGCCTCCTACGCAAAAAATCCACTTTTTATGTTTTATTTTAATTTTTAAAACTTCATTTTATTTAGTTAATTTTAGCTAGGTTTTATTTCACACCGTTAAATTTAAAAATATTTTTTTGACGTAAATAAGTGAATGTTATTTACATTTTGGTACTAAAAACTTTTGTATATCATTTTTCTTACCCCTTTTCTTCAATTAAATCATAATGATAGTTCTATGTAGGGTGAAATTTCAACTTTGCACCAAGAAAAAACCAAAAATCATAAAAATTTAAAAAAAGGCCGAGAATAATGTAAAAATAACAAATAAAACCAAATTTTTTTAACCAAAATGTATTATAGTAATTGAAGGAAGGCCCCTAAAGTGCATCCGAAATGATATTATTTTGAGCTAGGCCAAAAACATAAAAAATTAATTTTTTGCGTAGGAGCCTGCGATTTTAAATCTGAGTCAAATTTTTAATTCTAAACAGTTTTCCTAAATGGTTTTTTTTGATATTGTCAAAAATAAGGGTACTTTACTCAAAATTTCTATTTTTTTCACGCCCCTGTATACCATTTAGAAATTTGAAAGTTTGATGCTTGCAATAGCAGTTTTACGCAATGCACCAACTTTTATCAAGAATAAAATTTTCTGTCAAATGAATAATAAAAATTTTTCCAATACGGTGCAGACTTTTTGAGTCGCACTGTATAAGAGGATCTGTTATATTATATTTAAAACAACAAATTTAGGATTTGCTGTAGATAAAACTGATGCTTCTCGTATATAATAAATAGCACTTAAAGTCAATGAGGACAAATATGATTAAGAATTGATATAAGTTTGGAATAATTATAATAGGTGTTGAAATGTGTTCGAAGGACCAACCTTAATACAGAGTATCAAGGATTTATTATATTAACACAAATAATTCATTTAAGTGAACTGTAAGAGCTATTTTTAATATTCACCATACTAGCACTATTTTACGTGACTCTTTGGATAAAGAGACTACAGGTGCCTCCTTGATCTATTTGAAGAATCCTGGAGGTTTGTTGAAGCTTTTTAAAACTTGCACAGGCTTGCAAGCAGCAAATTTAGAAAACTCCGCTGGCATACAGACGACTATTTTTGCTGGTACACAACATGCTGACAACAGCTCGAGAATGTTTGCTGTCACACAAACGTGATGACCACAGCAGGAAAATATTTGCTGGCACACAAACGTGATGACTACAGCAGGAAATATTTGCTGGCACACAAACGTGTTGACTACAGCAGTAAAATATTTGCTGAAACACAAACGTGATGACCACAGCAAGAAAATGTATGAAAAATCTGGTTCGAAAAATCCGGCTCGAAGGACCATGAACAAATATGAATAGGAATCGATATAAGTTTGGAATAATTAGAGTCTTTGTTAGATTTATTGAAATCTAACTGTATCAGTTCGAAGGACCAGACCTAAATCCATGTTGTAATTGTGGGATCAATCCCCTTTCATCTAGAAAGTTCCAGATACGTTCTTTGAGTAGTTTCAAAGAGCTTACTTAGGGGATGTTGGGTCCTTTCGAGGTTTGGGCATAAGGATGGTGTGGGCAGTGGGAGTGATGAATACAGGCGTTCATTAGGATAGTACGGATGGGGAGTATGGTAGCAGGTAGATTTTTTAAGGCTTGACGTTTTATTCGGTCAGGACCAAGAGCGGAATTTTTCCCCTGAAGACATGCCGTGGCGCTGTCCTGAAGAATGAAGGGATTTAGGATTGGGTGTGGGATATGGAGATTAGGAGTTTAGAGGATCTCTTCAAATAGGAATTCCGTGTCTTCTTGGAATAGGGGATGGAAATTTGGGTTAGGGGTATTGATTAGGGTATTTTGGAGGTGGCTTTTGAAAGCCAAGGCATACTGGGTATTAGTGTGAAGGATTTGTCCTTAAGGAGGTGGGAGTCGGATTTGGTTTTTTGGCCAGTGGGTACCGCCAGTTTGTGCCAGAACTTAGACCCAACCCTATGATCTAAGCCAGAAGTGACCTCAACCCACTTATCTTGATGATAAGTGTTAATCTAAAGCCTTATGAGGTCATTCAGCCATTTCCACTCGTTCTTAAGGACTCGGTCTTGGGTTCTGACAAACTCGCGGTAAATCTTGCATTTTCAGCGGATGTTGGATAGAATGTGGGGAGGATACTTGAGACAGAAAGAGCTCGATATATTGGCTAAGCAGTGACGTGGTTGGGATGTCGTAGATGTAGATAATGTAGAGGAAGGTACCTGAATGGGTTTGATAGGGAATTTCAAACTCCTATTGTAATGTTCTTAGGGTATAAGTGGATTGGTTACATTAAAATATGTTTCAGCAAAGCTGGATACATTTTTACGATTAGAAAACTATTTCTGGGTTAGTTTTAAATAGAAATGAAAATAAAAAAGATATACCGGGATGCACAGCTCTCTCTTCACATATTTGGTAATGGATTATCCTTCTTTTAGGTCACATAGAAGAGCAAATCTGATTGACTTTAATTGTAGAAAATTCCTTTTCATTAAACGAGAGTTTATTCATATCATAACATAATTGATATCAAAGAGGATAAGGTTTCTAATTATTTATAGAAAGTTTCAAATTAGGGTGAGGAATTTGTGATAATAAAGTAAAATTATCCACATTTTTTTTTAATTCTGCGGAATGAGTGCCCTATTTTTTACATGGGTTTTTTTTTCTGTAAGTAATGATGACAGTTCAAAATTTAAAAAGTTAGAAGTAGGTGAAAACAACTTAAATTGGGAATTTGGAACTTTTGTTTTTTATATATTTTCATACGTTTCGCTAACTTTGTTAGCATCATCAGGACTTGATGATAAATAGCTTAGTGGTCTAAATTTGGTTATTGGTGTCGATATTAACATGGTTGAAAAATATTTTATGGATCTTAACAGGTAGGACACCAAGTTTTGAAATGGAAGAGACAAAAAAATATCTTTTTCCAGTCCCTTAAACAATTTATTGCGGTAGCCATGGTTTATTAATATAAATACTAGCTAATTTTGTCCCCATTCTCGGACTCCTCGTCCCACATTCGATTAGTACAATCTTCTTATAATGAAAATCTAATTATTATTAGAAGCATAAATTATTTACCAATTAACACATACTTTAACTATTTTATAAATTTTAACAAATTCCGTCTAATTGATCTATAAAAATGTCAAATATTAATATAGCTGAAGCGGATGGTTTTTGAATTTTGTGTAGTAGAGCAAGCATTAATAATAAATTTTTTTGGCATAACCGTAGTATTTTGTGGACATACTGTATATTTATATGATATAAAATTTATTATACAAAACGCATTTTATATTGTACGCTTTATTAAGCTAGCATGACTTTATTTGATAGATAAGATGTGTTTACCTGCAGATGTACGAAGGACATTGCTGCGTTACATTCATGATCAGAATACAGAATTAAATCTGCAGTTCAAATTAATATCAACATTCCACATCATAAAAAATAACAATTATTGTAATATGTTTATTTAATAGTATTTATGATCATTTTTTTTCTTAGTTTCAATAAATCTAATTCTCTACAATTATCTATATATTAATGGGCGAAGAGAAAACTTCGGATCCGTTTTAAAACGTAATGCGCGAATGGAGGAGTATGAGATTTTGCATAGTTAACGTTTATATACAGTAGGAGTGCATGAAACTAAAATTAATATAAAATATGTGTGTTAAAAATAAATTAAATTAAATTTAATATAACATTCATTGTTTATCTTAAACATTAGACTATTTTAATTTATCTCAAATCCTAACATTGTCAATTTTTTTTATTTTTTAAGAAACTAGTTTTTACTTTTCTTTATTGTAAATTTATTTTTGAAGTGAAAACTTCTCTAGTCACGTTGGACGATTTTTGTATAGGTAAAAAATAGGAGCGAATAAAAAAATGGAGAAAATAAAAAAAATTGTGAAAAATAGGAAAAAACAGAGAAAACGGGAAAAATGGGAAAAAATCAAAAAGACAGGAAAAATCAGAAAAAACAGAAACAGGAAAAACGGAAAAAAATAGAGTAATAGAAAAAAACAGGAAACAATAAGAAAATAGGAAAAAGTAGGAAAAAATCTTCCCAGAACTTTCCTGGCTCGACTGTGGAGAATAGGATTATTTAAATTACAAAATACAAAATACCTGAATGGAAAAGTAAAATGTTGTAAAAATGAAGTACATTTTTAAAAAAAAAATGTGTAAACAAATATATGCAAAAATTAATTAGGACTGATGAAGAATTACTAAATTTCAGCAAAAATTAAAAAAAGAGTGAAAATGGACAAAAAAAACACAAAAATTGGATAAGAAAGCCAAATACGACAAAAGAGAAAAAAAGCCAAAAACGCCAAAAAAGTAAAAAAAAGAAGAAAAAAAGACAAAATAGACGCAAAAATAGAGAAAAAAGTTTAAAAAAAGGACAGAAAAAGGAAAAAAGAGGGTAAAAAAAGCCAAAAAATAGCAAAATAAAGGACAAATAGAGTCAAACTAAAGGTAAAAACATGCTAAAAGAAGTCTAAAAAAATGTCAAAAAAATTTTAAAATAAAGAAAAATAGATAAAATAAAGAAAATAGGAAAAACTAGGTAATAAGATATTATAAATAGCAACAAGGTAACGAGTTATTTCAAAAAAGGCAAAAAAATATAAAAAATGATAAAGAATTACTAAATTTCGGTAAAAATTAAAATTTAAAAAAAAAAGTGAAAATAGACGAAAAACAAAAATTTAATAAGATTTGTAAAAAGTCGTAAAAAATCCAAAAAAAATGAAAAAGGTTACAAAAAATATAAAGCAAAACAAGGAAAAAAGGCTTAATAAATGCAAAAATGGGTCAAAAAAAGGAAAAAAGGGTAAAAAAATCAAAAAAAATACCAAATATGACAGAGTAAAGGAGACAAAAGCCAAAAAAGTCGAGAAAAAAGTAAAAAAAAAGAAAAAAGGCAAAAGGGAGGCAAAAAAGGCAAAAAAGGACAAAAAAGTCCAAAAAAGTGTACAAAAGCAAAAAATAAGTTGAAAAAAGAAAGATCCGAAAAGGTGTAAAATGGTCAAAAAAAATGGTTAAAGGCAGAAAAGGCAATATAGAAGTAAAAAATTCAAAAAATATTAACTCAGACCAAAAAATTTTTTAAACAATTAGGAAAAGTTTAAAAAAAGCAAAAAAAAAGGGCAGAAAAAGGAAAAAAAACGCCAAAAAAGAGCAAAATAAGTCGAGAAAAAAGCAAAAAAAACTAAAGAATAAATGAAAAATATAGGCAAAAAAGGCCAAAAGAATCCAAAAGAGTTAAAGAAAAATAAAAAAATTAAAAAAAGCAAAAAAAAGTTGAAAAAAGAAAAAAAGATCCAAAAAGGTGTAAAAAGGACAAAAAAAAGTAATAGACAAAAAAAGGCCATATAGAGGTAAATAAAGACAGAAAATACAAAAACTATCAAGTCAGACCAAAAAAAATTTTAAACAATTAGGAAAAGTTTAAACAAAGCAAAAAAAGGGCAGAAAATGGAAAAAAACGCTAAAAAAGAGCAAAATAAGTCGAGAAAAAGGCAAAAAAAAGTAAAAAAAAAATGCCAAAAGAGTTAAAGAAAAATAAAAAAATTAAAAAAAGCAAAAAAAGTTGAAAAAAGAAAAAAAGATCCAAAAAGGTGTAAAAAGGTCAAAAAAAAGTAAGAGGCAAAGGTAAATAAAGACAAAAAATGCAAAAACTATCAACATATACCAAAAAAATTTTATAACAATTAAGAAAAGTTTAAAAACAGCAAAAAAGGGGCATAAAAAGGAAAAAATCCTTAAAAGAGCAAAAAGGCCGAATAAAGTCAAAATAAAGGCAAAAACATATTAAAAGAAGGCCAAAAAAAGGCATAGTAAAGGCAAAAAATTGGAAAACAAAGAAAAATAGAAAAAATAGAGAAAAATAAATAAAAACCTAACCTAACCATATAAAAATTTGTATAGTCTAATCGGTTTTAAACATTTTAATTGAAATTTAAGCAGTGCATATAAACCACACAAGCTATGGCTTAGGGCCCCCCAAAAAACTTTTTCCTCATATCTAGTAATAGTACAAAATAGCAAGAGTTATGGTGTCCCATTTTCAATATTTTACCATCTCTCATTATTTGATTTCTATTTTTTCTCATTTTTTCCCCCCACTTTATTTTATCTCCTACTTATTTACTTATTTAAATTGGAAGTAATAAATGTCAAAATATTCCTATTATCCTTCCTGAAACATCTGAAACAAATAAAGTCGAAATAAAACCAGATCCGGACTATAAAATAATCAGAATAAAATAAAAATAGTGATTTAAAAATTTGAATCAGTTAAATTTATTTAATTTTTTAATACTTTATATTTTTAAGAAATATTTTTCAAGTACCATTTTCACTTCCCCTAATGGGTCTCATCTTGGGTGTGTTATATTTTCCCTTCTAATAGTAATAATAATGGTAATTTCCTATTTTTATAATTTATTAATTTTGAACGTTTCCTATATTCCTGATGATGATCTGTGATCGAAACTAGTTGGATTTCTATTTCAAAATTAAATTGTTGTGGTATCTGACCATATTCAAGATACGGATAACCTTTTGGATTTAAATTTTAATATTTAAAACTTATAAATATAAATTGTGAATGAAATACATCGTAATCAACTATGATTGTAGCAAAACACCATAACATAAACATAAAAAATTACCGACGTGACAATTTACGGTTAATGACCGAGTCAGTAAATATAAAATATCCATGTTTAATTTCACTTGCAACATTCAGATTCCCGCCAACATTTTTATACCAAAAAATAGTTATCCTTGTTATTAGATAATTTTAAAGCTAATAAAATATTTTTTTCTACTACAGTGCGTAAATTGCTAACATACTTTGTCGTGCGTAAAGTTCAACTTTACGCCCTAGTACGTAAAATGAAATACTAAATGCAATACTAAATGAAGTACTAAATGAAATACTAAATGAAATACTAAATGCCCCATTTTGTATCCACTTTTTTCAAACTTGTGTTTTTTTGGCATATTTTTCCTCCCATTTTTTCAACTATTATTTTCCACCACTTTTTCCCTAATTTTTTACAACTTTTATTGTTTGCCTCATTTTTTATCTCCATCTTGTGTTTTTGGGGTCATTTCCCCCCACCCCCCCCCCGTTTTATTATAACTTATTATTTTTACCACCATTTCCCCCCCGTTTTTTTTTACAATTTTTTGTTTGCTTAATTTTTTTTGACCCATTTGAACAGTGAAAAAAATTGGGTTTGGTCAATTTGTTTTCGAAAATTTCAAGAATTTCAAAAACATGGAAAAATAAATATATAAAAATTTCGATAATTTTAAAATTTCAAGTTTCAAAAATTTTCGTAAATTTCAAACAAGAATTCCAAAAAAATGCATGTGAAAATTTTTGAAAATTGCAGATTTCAGAAAAATGATAAAAATTTCAAGATTGAAGAATTTCAAATTTCAAAAATTTCGTAAATTTCAAACATTTGAAGTCCAAGAATTCCAAAAAAATCCAAAAAAAAAATTGGATTGGTTTATTTTCGTAATTTTCAAATACAGAGCTTCAAGAATTTTACAAATTTCAAAAAAATGTCAAAACTTTTAAAATTTTAAAAATATTAAACGCATGTGAAAATTTTTGAAAATTGCAGATTTCAGAAAAATGATAAAAATTTCAAGATTGAAGAATTTCAAATTTCAAAAATTTCGTAAGTTTTAACATTTGAAGTCCAAGAATTCCAAAAAAATCAAAAAAAAATTTGGATTGGTTTATTTTCGAAATTTTCAAATTCAGAGCTTCGAGAATTTTACAAATTTCAAAAAAATGTCAAAACTTTCCAAAATTTTAAAAATATTAAACGCATGTGAAAATTTTTGATAATTGCAGATTTCAGAAAAATGATAAAAATTTCAAGATTGAAGAATTTTAAATTTCAAAAATTTCGTAAATTTCAAACATTTGAAGTCCAAGAATTCCAAAAAAATCAAAAAAAAAATTTGGATTGGTTTATTTTCGAAATTTTCAAATACAGAGTTTCGAGAATTTTACAAATTTCAAAAAAATGTCAAAACTTTCCAAAATTTTAAAAATATTAAACGCATGTGAAAATTTTTGATAATTGCAGATTTCAGAAAAATGATAAAAATTTCAAGATTGAAGAATTTCAAATTTCAAAAATTTCGTAAATTTCAAACATTTGAAGTCCAAGAATTCCAAAAAAATCCAAAAAAAAAAATTGGATTGGTTTATTTTCGAAATTTTCAAATACAGAGCTTCGAGAATTTTACAAATTTCAAAAAAATGTCAATACTTTCCAAAATTTAAAAAAACTAAACGCATGTTAAAATTTTTGATAATTGCAGATTTCAGAAAAATGATAAAAATTTCAAGATTGAAGAATTTCGAAAATTTCGGAAGTTTCTAAAAATTGAATTTCAAGAAAATATCGATAATTTAAAAAATTTCTAAAATTTTTCAGATTTCAGAAATGGAAATGAAGTTATAAATTACAAGAATAATAGAAAGATAAACGGTTATTTATATTATTAAAAAAAACATAAACTTACTTCATTGTTTTTTCTAATATCAAATTTTCAAGGCTTTGTTGCATTTGATTTTATGAGCCGTATTTTGCAAAATAAGAATAATTACAATGGAAATTCAATGTCACATAATTGCACTTTCAATAGGTCGTTTCCTCAATAGATAGCAGCCTTGTTATTGTGTAACACCGAAGAAAAAGTAAACGTAACGGTTTTGATAAAATAAAAAAAAGACCACCACCTTTATCTGATCATTTATTATTACTGTAATAACCTACTAAATTATATAAAAATGAATGTTACCAGTGTCACCAGTGTAATAACCTTTATTTTTTGTAAAACAATATACCGGGCGATTCCAAACTATACCCAACATGTTCTAAATGTAACAGCAGCGTTACTGTCAGCACTCTCCTTGGAGAAAAAATAAGGCCTACGCTTCAGACGAAAAAGGGTAGTTCGTGCTCTCGCGGTGCTAGAGAGGCTTCAACTTACAGACAGGATTAGGAGATGAGGAAGGTTTTCTCTTTGTATGTGAATATTAGATACTTATTCAAAAATATTATTGATTTTTCAGCGCCTTTACGTTCCCCCTTTGGGTGGAAGAATTAAAAATTCGCTATTGAAGTTTTAATTTGTGGTTTATTAAAATATGTAAAAAGGAATTAACAAACAAAAAAATATAATAAAAAGGGAGTTAACAAACAAACAAAATTGTCAGTAAAATTCAATGTCACAATTCTCCCGCTTACCCCTGAATTAATAATTACCCTCAAAGTATTATTAATGTTAAATCTAATAGACTATCCATTTATCAAATGTGGTCAAATTCTTAATAGAAATAAAACTCCAAGTCATGTACCACATATATTCAAAAACAAAGATTTAGGGGGGCAAACTAGTTTCGGCTAACGAGCCATCTTCAGACCTGAAAATAAATTACCCAGTTCGATACAAACTTATATAAAATTACATTGAATAAACTTACCATATAAAATTTAATACTAATGATTAAATCAAAAAACAAATCCATAAATATAAAATATGTGGGAAAGTTGGAGTAGGGATATATGGGGATACATGAAAATTCAACTTAAAATTTAAAAATTAGGGAACGAATAAGGTAATGTTTGAAACACTGTTAAAAATTTTGAAAAAGTGAGATTATCTTTGTTAGGAAGATCCTCGTCGGGTGAATAAATTCATATTTGCATATTTGAATATTCGCTTTATCAAATGTGGAAAAACTGGAAAAGTTGAAAAGGAAATTGTAGGTGGGGACGTCCAAACAGTAATGGGGTAGTAAGCCCGAAACTTAAATGTATGAAAAATAATCATCGGAGGACGTTGTGACTTCAAGTAGCACAAACAGATACTGTAACAAGATGGTTGTGCGATATATGACAGGTGACTGAAAAGGTGAAGGATAGGAGGGAAGGCGGGAATTTCAAAGTTATTATAAATATGACCTAAAAATTACATGTGATCGAAAACTAGTAGCCATAGATAAAGATGATAATTAAATGTAAGATTTGAATTAAAATTGTATAAACCTAAAAGTTACATTATAGACCGAATTTGTAAAGCGTTTTAACTGTAATTGGGTGCAGGTACGTATTAAAAAGAAGAAGAGAAGAAAAAGCAAAGTGACAGTTACAAGTAATAAATATAGAAGAAATTTTGAGGTTATAACTTGCAAAACGAACCGAGGAAAAATTGATTAGTAGAGATTTAGAAAGGAATTAAATGAAACGTTCAAGAAAACTAGAAATGAAAGGAGATAATAAGGAAAAAAAGGGAGGGTTTACAAGAGCTGTTTAAATTTATCAGAGAGGAAAATATGGTTTTCTTTATGTCTGATTTGGTCGTTGAGGCATGTGGAATTAATATTATTCAAATGAGAATGGATTTCAAATGTTTCGAGTAAGGAGTGTTAATAATATCTGTGTTTTTGTATTTGTCAATGTATCTAAAGTGTTCTTTTATTCTAGTCTCCAGTTTTCGTCCTGATTGACCAATGTAAACAGCATAACAATCAGAACAGGAAATTTTGTATAAGCCTGTCTTATGAAGAAATGGAATTTTGTCTTTTATGTTGATCAGGACAGAGTTAATGTTATTGTTAGTTTTAAAAGCTACTCTAATATTATGTTTAAGAAATACAAATCTTTGTTTCCGAATATATGTGGTACATGACTTAGAGTTTTATTTCTATTATTATTAATGTCATGGAAATCGTAATTATAATCTTAAAATACATATTTACATAATGAACCCACAAGAGTAAAGTCTCGTATGTGTCCGACTTAAACTCGGCACTATAATTTAACCCAAAAATTTAATCCTTATTTCTACTAGTTTGAGGAAAGGCAATTTCTCTTCTTGTAAATTTGATCGAGACAAAGAAACTATAGACTTTCTCTGTTATTTTTTAAATTAAAAAAAAATCGGTTGTGTCGCCCCAAAACTTTCCCGACGAGTATCCACGTATCCTTTTTCAGATATTTAATGTTAAAGTTTCAAATTTTGACATTTTTTTGTTTTTGACAGATGACAGTTGGAGAAATAATATTGACTGTTCTGAATAGAGTTTTTTAAGGGCTTTGAAATGACATATTGCATGACCAATTCTTTGACATATTACATCTGTCGTTTTTTGATAGTGACACTCAACGTTTGACACATGTCATACAAAAACTAATGAGTTTTTCCGACGGGTAACCCAAACCCATATACCAAATTTCAGCACAATCGGATTAATACTTTTTCAGATATGTAATGTTAAATTTCCAAAATTTGACATTTTTTTATTTTTGACAGGTGATAGTTGGAAAAATAATTTTGACTGTTCTGAATAGAGTTTTTCAAGCGCTTTCAAATGACATATTGCAAGTCGAATTCCGTGACATATTGCATCTGTCGTTTTTTGATAGTGACACTTTCGTTTGACAGATGTCGTACAAAAACTAATGGGTTCTTCCGACGGATTACCCAAGCCCCTATACCAAATTTCAGCTCAATCGGATTAAACATGTGGCCTCTATCGTGGAAGAATACACACACACACACATACGCACGCACACATACACACAGACAGACTTCCATCTGTAAATGGTCTTAATCGTCTCAGAGGACCCGAAAATGGATATTTTCGTTTTTACCTCGAAATTTATTTTTAGCTCGTTCACAGTACTTTCCCTGGGTCGGGAAAATAAAAACCAAAATTCAGCTAAATCTAACCGAAACTTTTTATCATTTTTTTTTTACTAAAAAAAACTGCCACGCGCCGATACGATGGGCAGATTTTTTCAAATCTCCATTTTTGGTTCTTGACCAACGGAGCACGAATTACAGACTAAATATTTTTTTAAACTATAATTGAAAATATGTATTTATGCAACAAATGCGAATTCGACAATCACATGAGTGAAAAAAAGACACTTTACACTCTAGTTGAATACAATATTTTTTCTACGACCAAAAAATATGTAGATATTAAGTAAAAAATAAGCAATCTACTTTCCGCACTAGTGCGTAAAATACTTTATGTCATACTAGTTCAATATTTTTTATTAGTTACCAACTACATAAAAGTGTACTTTATGCCCGTGCGGGCCATAAAGTGACTTTATGGCCACCGCGAGCATAAAGACAAAAAATAGTTTTATTTAACTTATTTATAACCTTTATTAACAAAGGCCCTCGAGTTTGTAACAACGTCGCCCTCAGGGCATAAAGATCTATTTATACCCTTGGTACATAAATAACTATTACCTCCTAGAATTTCATTTTACGGACTAGTATTTAATTTTACGTACTAGTGCGTAAATTTAATAATTCACACGGTAGTAGAAAAAATATAATTTAGGAAATTTTAATTTGAATATTTTGTAATTAACCTTTACAAACCAGTGTTGTAGTAATGTTTTAAATTTACATTAATTATTATTTCCAAATACTGAGTTCTATTTTGTTCTTGATTTATATAATTATTATTAAATAGTTATTTGATTAATGTTGTTAATTATTCTACTTAGACTATTAATAAAAAGACAATATAATTTTTGAATTAATTATCATTTCAGTAATAGAAAATTTAGGTATAGAACAGGTTAAATAAACAACGGTATTATTTTATTTATGGTTTATTTGATAGTTTACGAGGAGGAAAAAAAATGGATAAGCAGACAACGAAAAGAAGAAAGTAGACCCATGACAAACAATGATGGAACTGTTAGCTAGAGTGATAAAGAAAATTCACAAGAAATAAATAAAGATGGAAAGGATGTAATAATAAATAACTAATATAAAATAAATGTCACCCCAGAACTTTTCCAGCTCGGCTGTGGAGAATAGAATTTTTCTAATTACAAATCACATGTGTGAAAACTTTTGGGAATTCTGGAAAAAGTTTAATCCAACAGTTGTAGGAAAATTTATGGTCTACAACTTTGCACTAGGATATTTTTCACTAAAGTAAATTGTTTGTCTTCAAAATAAAAAAAAAACAAAAAGCATGTGTATATATTTCGCCCTCTAGCGGCGAAACTATAAGGAATTCGAATTAAGTTCCTTACGTCATTTAAAATTTTTTTGTCTTTTTTAAGATTCTTCCTTTTCTATTTTTACAATTTTTTCCGAATTTCTTATATTTTTTTTTGTTTTTTTTTGCCATTTTTCCTGGATATATTCGATTTTTTGATTTTTTCTTCATTTTCTTCCAAGTTTTTTCATTTTTACTTTGACGGTCCCATCAAAGGCAAAGTATAGTGTATGAGCAAAAAAAATCTAGATGTAGATGGAAATATCCATTTTGAGGTCCCCCAAAAAGATTGAAACAATTTCCAGAGTCTGTCTGTGTGTCTGTGTGTCTATATGTCTGTGTGTACCTGTGTCTAAGTATCTCTGTGTCTATAATTTAATGTAATGCTTAGTATTTTGTAATTAAAATAATCTTATTATATCCAGCCGAGCCGGGAAAATTCTGAGGTGACACCTAGAATTTTTTTCCAATTTATGTTATTTTTTACCACTTTTTCTCAATTTTTCCCTATTTTCCCCTTTATTTTCCTATTTCTCTCTCTTTTCCAATTTTTCCGATTTTTTTATTTTTTCTGGTTTTTTCCAATTTTTTGTTCAATTTTTCCAGTTTTCCTAATTTTTCCGATTTGTTCTATTTTTTCCGATTTTTTCCAATTTTTTCCTATTTTTCCCAATTTCTCATAATTTTTCTATTTTTTCCAATTTTCTTTTTCGGTTTTATTTTTTATTTTTCCTGGATTTTTCGAATATTTTTAAATTTCCCTCGATTTATTTGATTTTTTTATTGAAATGTTTCTATTTTTTCAATTTTTTTTAAATTTTTTCCATTTTTTTTATTTTTTCCAGTGTTTTCCATTTTCTCAATTATTTTCCAATATTCCCTATTTTCTCCTATATTTTCCTAATTTCTATATTTTCCAATTTTCTCCAATTGTTCCAGTTTTTCCAATTTTTTCCAATTTTTATTGATTTTTTTTTTCGACTTATTCAATGTTTTCCGAATTTTTCGATTGCGCCCGAATTTCTCAATTTTTTTTTTTTCAGACTATTCCTAGATTTTTTCGATTTTCAAATGTCTCGATTTTATCAATTTTTTACAATTTCTTCCAATTTTCTACAGTTTTTTTCCTATTTTTTCTACTTTTTTTTAATTTTTTCCATTTTTTCCAATTTTTTCCTATTTTCCACAATTTCTCATAATTTCTGTATTTTTCCAATTTTCTTTTTATGTTTTTTTTTTCGATTTTTTAAAATTCCTAGTTTTTACTCGATTTCTTCGATTTTATTCGATTTTTCTAATTTTTTCCAGATTTTTTCGATTGATTCCGAATTTCTCATATTTTCGGTATTTCCTGGGTTTATTCGATTTTTTTACTGAAATGTTTCTATTTTTTCAATTTTTTTCAAATTTTCTCCATTTTTTTATAAGCTTTTTATATTTTTTCCAGTGTTTTCCATTTTCCCTCCAAATTTCTCTATTTTCCAATTTTTTCCATTTTTTTTTTCGTTGTATCCGATTTTTCCTGAATTTTTTTTTTTCTCAATTTTTTCTATTTTACTCAATTTTTTAGATTTTTTTTAATTTTTTCCGAACTCTTCAATTGCTTCCTAATTTCTCAATTTTTTTTTTGATTTTTTCCAACTATTCCTAGATTTATTGGATTTTTTCGGACTATTCCTAGATTTATTAGATTTTTTGAAATGTCTCGATTTTTCGGTTAGGTTTTCCGAATTCTTCAATTTTATTTTCCGATTTTTCCTGAATTTGTTTATTCCTCAATTGTTTCTATTTTACTCAATTTCTTAAAAAATTTTCGGTTTTTTCAATTTTTTTCAGAACTTTTCGATTGCTTCCGAATTTATCATTTTTTTTAGATTTTTTCGAAATATTCCTAGATTTTTATGGATTTTTATTAAATCTCTTGATTTTTTCGATTTTTTCAATTTTTTCCGAATTCTTTAATGCTCAATTTTTACCGAACTTTTCGATAGCTTCCGAATTTCTCAGTTTTTTTTAGATTTTTTTCCGAATATATCTAGATTTATTCAATTTTTTTGAATTGTCTCGATTTTTTCGATTTTTTTTAATCTTTTACAATTTCTTTCAATTTTCTCCAGTTTTTTTTCCAATTTTTTCTACTTTTTTTTGTTTTTAAATTCTTTCCAATTTTACCAGTTTTTTCCATTTGTTTCTGTTTTTTCCCAATTTTTTTCCTTTTTTCCCAATTTTTTCCAAAATTTTCCCTATTTCCCCTAATATTTCCCCATTTCTCACTATTTTTTTTTTAATTTCTCCATTTTTTCCCATTTTTTTCTATTTTTCCTTATTTTTGTTCCCCATTTTATTATTTTTTCCGTCTATTTTACATCATTTTCATTTTTTGTTCTATTTTCCCCCATTTTTTCCTTATTTCCTTTATTTTCTGTTTTTTTCTTTTAATCCATTTTTCCTAATTTGTCCCTATTTTTCCATATTTCTTCCAATTTCTCCGAATTTTTTCCTATTTTTCGCTATTTTTGCCCTATTTATCCCTATTTTTCTTCTCTATTCTTATCTATTTGTAAGGTACATTAATTCGTTCTACGGACTCATGATTTTATCAACAGAAATTAATTTATCGATTTAATATTAAAGAAAATTATTATGTTGGCTACAACCCATATTTGAGTTTATTGTTTACTTCAAACACCATATTAATATTATTGATTGTAATATTGATACATATTCAATCGTAGATTAAAATTGAAGATATATGTACTTTCTCTATAATTAAGTTACATAAGTAATATAGAAGGAAAACGACCCATCAAATCATTTGCACAATTTTTTTTCAATATTTAATTCCAAAAATATGGGTCACCTGTCATTAAAATTTATTTTATCCTTATAAAAAGATGTAAAATTAATTATCAAGATATTAAATATTGCAAATGATTAATAAAAATAATTTTTTTTTATTTCCTAATAAATCTAATATAATCAAGTTTCTATTTTTAAAATATGTTAAATAATTAATTAATTAATTAATAAAACTGTTTATTTATTGTATATTGCAAAAATTAATTTAGACAAAAATTTGACCATCGTAATACGTAGAAAAAGCTTCAATGCCGAAAATTTAAATTCGCCAAAAGTCCTTTTACCAGCAGAGGTTGTCTGCATTTTAATGAATCAAGTTCAATGTTTTAATAATAATATGACCTCCATTTTGTAAAATACTGATTCCGGTAAAATTCTATTGTTTCAAGTCGTTAGAATTTAAAGAAATTCATATATTTATACCACATCAAATAAATATCTTCAACTATTTTGGGTTAAACAGATAAAAACTGGAGTCCTAAATATAGTGTATCTGTTTTATATCTTTTATTATAATATTTTTAGACCAATGGAATAACAGTAGCAACTTTTTATTTTTTTGTTATGGTAATAAGATATTTTAGACTTTATGACCACCCACCTCTGGCCTGGAAAAAAGGATACCCACCCCCTGGACATTTGCCAAAGAATATGTACAAAAAGTTCTTAATAACTTTAAGTAAATACCGTAAATGTCATCAGATTATGTGCCCTGTCTCTCTCTGCATTATTGGCAATATAGTGGATATCTGAGATATCGGGTATGAGCCAATTGAGCACAAAGCTCTAGATGTAATAAATGTAGACCGGCCAACTGAGCACCAGGCAGGTACCTTTTCAAAGCGACCCTTTTGAGACAGGCCAATTCAGCACTTTGACCTGGATCCACTTTGTAATAATAATCCCTTAATAGTGCAAAATTCTTTAAAAAATCGATAAATTGAAAAATCGTTGAAAAATTGTTGAAAGTCCTTGAACAATCCTTAAAAAATCATTAAAAATTCTCGAAAAGCCCTTGAAAAGTACGTGAAAAATCCTACAAAATTTTTTGAAAAATACTACAAATTCCTTATAAAAAAACATTAAATTGAAAAATCCTTAAACAATCCTAAAAAGTCATTAAAAAATCCTGGAAAAATCCTTCAAAAGTACTTGAAAAATCCTACAAGAATCTTTGAAAAATAGTCCAAAATTCTTTAAAAAATCGATAAATTGAAAAATCCTTTGAAAAATTGTTGAAAAATCCTTGAACAATCCTTAAAAAATCATTAAAAATTCTCGAAAAGCCCTTGAAAAGTACGTGAAAAATCCTACAAGAATTTTTGAAAAATACTCCAAATTCCTTATAAAAAAACGTTAAATTGAAAAATCCTTAAACAATCCTAAAAAGTCATTGAAAAATTATTAAAAAATTCTTCAAAAGTACTTGAAAAATCTTTCAAGAATCTTTGAAAAATAGTCCAAAATTCTTTAAAAAATCGATAAATTGAAAAATCCTTGAACAATTCTTAAAAAATCATTAAAAATTCTCGAGAAGCCCTTGAAAAGTACGTGAATTTTTGAAAAATACTCCAAATTCCTTAAAAAAAACATTATATTGAAAAATCCTTAAACAATCCTTGAAAAATAATTAAAAAATTTTGAAAAAATCCTTAAAAATCCTACAAGAATGTTTGAAACATACTCCAAAATTCCTTAAAAAATTGTTTTCAATTTAACAAATTCTTAAGTGTTTTTAAGACATTTTTTAGAACTATTTTTAGAGGATTTTTCAAGTACTTCTCAAGGATTTTTCGATAATTTTTCAAGGATTTTTCAATGATTTTTCAACGTTATTTTCAATCCTTGAAAAATCCATGAAACATCCTTAAAAATCCTTCAAAAATCCATGAAAAATCATTAAAAAACGTTTTTAAAAAATCTTAAAAAAATACTTGTACCTACCTACTAAAAAAGAATTAAAAAAATCATTGAAACCCCGTTAAATAATCTTTGAAAAATTGTTGAAAAATGCATGAAAAGTTCTTGAAAAATATTACAAGAATCATTGAACAATCTTTGAAAAATACTCCAAAATTCCTCGAAAAACCAATAAAAAATCCTTGAATAATCCTTGAAAAATCCCTAAAAATCAAAAATGAGCATTATCCAAGGATTTTTCAGCATTTTTTCAATGATTTTTCAAGGATTTTTCAAAAAATTTTCAATTTAACGATTTTTTAAGGGTTTTTGAGAGTTTTTAAAAAAAATACTTCTTAAAAATTGTTTTGACCCCAGGATTTTTTTTTAATAAATAAATGCCAACTACCATATTCTGATTTTTATTTAACCGAGAAAAATAACTGTTTGCATTAATTCAGTAGGTACCTGATAATTCGTTAATGAACAAACTAGTAATAAAGTGCGCAATTGGCTAGTCATAAAGTGCTCAATTGGTCGGTCTCTGTTTGGTCCTTGGTGCTCAATTGGCGTGTCCGGCTACGGTATCAATTTTACCTGAGGGTAATAAAGTGCTCAATTGGCGTCCGTCCGAGATATCATCTTTTATTATTAATATTTGGATATCAGTGATATCATCTTTTGTATGGACAATCCTACTAGATTGTGACCGGATAAATACCAGCGGTGCAACCCTTATATTCAGACTGAATACTCGTTGGATCATAATTTAGAAAAATACACAGTACGCCTCTGCGTAACACTGACAATATATTTTAGAAAAATATATGATAAAAGTTCTTATTTAGGATGCTACAATTAAAATATGAAAATACTTATTCTGATTTATTTTTACGAAGGTAAAAATTAAAAAAATACAAAAGGAATGCAAAAGGAACTTTTCGAACTTTTAAAAGGACACCCTATATAATCAATTATCATTCTAAATTCCTTACGTTATTTTTTCCTCTTTCGATACTGTTTTTGGAATGAGGTTCCCTAACGAGACTTGCGGTAGAAGTTGGTTGGCAGAAAGCGTTACGTTAGAAAAAAGCGTTATGCCCCTTCCAGGCGACCTTCCCTCTTTTTCTCTTACTCTCTGTCTCTTTCTACAATATAAATTTTTTCTAATTTTTTTTTATATCATTTATAATTATTTTATAGAAAGAGATTGAGAGAGAGAGGGACTTTTTCTTATTTTTCTGATTTTTTATTTTTGTTTTGTTTCTTTTTCTGATTTTTTCAATTTTTGGGATTTTGTTGCTATTTTTTGTGATTTTGTTGCGTTTTTCTTGTGATGTTTTGCGTTTTTTTTGCATGTTTGTTGCGATTTATTTCAATTTACATTTTTTTTTTCATTTAAAAATTTTTTATGGTTACAATTGTTTCCCGTTTTTGGTTGCTCTTCTTTAGCGATTATTTGCAAATTTTTATGATTTTTTTACGATTTTTTTTTGTGATTTTTTCTATTTCTTGCGACTTCTTTTTCGTTTTTGTTGCGTTTTTTTCGATTTATTTTTCGTTTTTTTTTATTTTTGTTTTTCCGTATTTTACAATTTCATTTTTCATTTTTTATTCAATATTTTCTGATTTTTCTTTCAATTTTTAAGTTATTTTTTTTTAATTTTTTTAGATTTTTCTGATTTTCGATTCTACTAATTTTTCTTCATTGTTCTATTTTTTCTCTATTTGTTTCTTTTGTTTTCTAATTTTTTCCTATTCCTCTGATTTTTTGCGATTATTTGCGATGTTTTGGAGTTTTTTTGAAATTTTGTAGCGATTGTTTTATGATTTTTTACGATTTTTGTTTACGAATTTTTTGCCATTTTTTCCGATTTCTAGCGACTTCTTATTCGTTTTTGTTTCCGTATTTTATAATTTCATTTTTTTTCAATATTTTCTGATTTTGTTTCATATTTTAAGTTATTTTTTTTTTTAATTTTTTTAGATTTTTCTGATTTTCGATTCTACTAATTTTTCTTCGTGGACTTCTTTTTCGTTTTTTTTCTTACATTTTTATTTTAAATTTTTTCAATATTTTCTGATTTTTCTTTCAAATGTTTTCTGTTTTTTTTTGTTTTTTTCTGATTTTTCGATTCTGCTAATTTTTCCTAATTGTTCTATTTTTTTATTCATTTCTTTCTTTTGTTTTCTAATTTTTTTCTATTCTTCTGATTTTTGCGATTATTTGCGATTTTTTGGAGATTTGGCGTCGATTTTTTTTTTGCGATTTTTTGGGTTTTTTGCAATTTATTTAAATTTCGAATTTTTTCATTTTAAAATATTTTTTTATGGTTACAATTGTTTCTGGTTTTTGGTTGCTCTTCGTTCTTTAGCGATTTTATGATTTTTTCGTTTTTACTGTTTTTTTTTTTTTTATTTAGTTCTTCGTTTTTTAGATTTTACTTACAACGCTTTGTCTCGTCACAACTATTTTTTTTAAACAAATGTGATAAATTATTCAATGAATAATAAAAAAAACTCGAAGTCATACCACAATAATTATAATTGGTGAAGATAACGAATGACGTAACATGTTTCGGTCATTCAATGGCCATCATCAGGCAAATTTATGTTAAGCAAATACAACATAACCAATTGTACCATGAAAAAGGAAATTTGTAAATACAAAATTGAAAATTTTTTATTTAAATTAGTGAAAATTAAATCTTAAATTTAAATCCACTACATATCAACCCACGCTTTTTTATTTTCCATGAAAAAGGAAATTTGTAAATACAAAATTGAAAATTTTTTATTTAAATTAGTGAAAATTAAATCTTAAATTTAAATCCACTACATATCAACCCACGCTTTTTTATTTTCCATCTGTTTTTTGAGTAAAAAATTAAAGTTGAAAATGGCAAAAAAACTCAAAATTAAATAAATATTTCGCAAAATTAAAAATTAATAATTCTTTCAATTATAAAATGTACCGGTAGTCTAGTTGTTTCTGTTGTTGACTGACCGTCATGCTAAAATATACAGGGTATCCCTATTAAAAAACATTTTTTATAGATGCGCTAGAACCTTAAAATAATAATTTCCAGCAATTTTTCCTGGCCACTTTTTTTCCTACAATTCTATGTTGAAGGGTTTCCGACTGCCTTTATTAGTTGTACAGGGTTATTGCATTTAATTTAACCATCCCATTATTTCTATTATGCATACATATACAAAAAAAAGAATGTAGGAGTATAACTTAATTTTAATCAAATATACTTGGCACACCAGTACCTATTTTTATTACAATGTTTCTGTGTAGAGACCGAGAAACGTGGTCAAAATGGATAAGCTCCTCCCACAAACATAAAATTTGTTTCCTCCAACCGCACGGTTGCCCCTCAGGTTTATCTGTTCATCAAGTAAATCATAATATTCGGCTTTTTATAATCTTAAATCAACAACCAAAAATATTTAACGATTTTGTAAAAATTTACAAAAATAAAACATTCTGCATATGGTAAAGTAAGTATAAAAAATATCTGAGTGGCTGTTATGGTGTCTGAATTCAATTTAGTTTAGGACACTCCGTATATTTACAATTTTTCGTGATACTTACTGTATAATATATTTCGACATGCCAATCAGTAAAGTCTATAATAATATTATTTTTAATTGATTGCAATTAATTAATAATAATAATTGAATCCAGTTTGTTGACGTCCGAAGTAAAATTCAATGCTAATCGAGCGTTTTAGGTACAGTTAACTTTCACTTTTATTCCTAAAATGATAAAAAATCTGATATGTTCAACTACCAATTATGTAATACAGTGTGACCATAACATTGAGATCTATAGAAAATTATTTTTAAGCAAATGTGCAAATAACCTTGAATTTTTAATGTTAATGGTTTGTTGGATTGTAGCTGCAGGTAATAAATGAAATAATTCAATAATATATAGAAATTAAGATATTTATCAAAAAATTAATTTTGCGTGTATAATTTTTAAACGAAATTAAAATTAAGAAATTTCTATAATTATTGTAACTTAATTTTTATGGATTCGGATTCTACGTCGAACAGAAATTAACAGAATCAAAAAACAGAGAAAAACGTATTTAGTATTTTTTTTTCAATAGATAAAAAATACTTTATAAAACTTTTATTGATGGGTAAATATGGCTTCACAATATCCAATTTTGTAAAACACCGTTTCGTCTTTGAAGGGCCATCCTCAACTATTTTTTTATTTGTACTTTTTATTTCACTTTTGAAACCCTCATTTTTTTCTCTATTCAACCATGTAGAACACTAAGGTTTTAACAATAAACTAAACTTAAAGAATTTTTCTATGTACGGTCCTGTTCATTATATGGCCCGCAAAATGCACTTTATGGCCCGCGCGCGCATAAAGACAAAAACAGGTTTTTTTTTTTAATATTTATATTTTGAATGCAATAACTAGTATGACATAAAAGTTTGTATGCACCACGAGTATAAACATGTTTATACCTATGTTACATAAATAACTGTTATTTTTTGATTGTAGTTATTTAAGAAAATTTACATTCAAATATTTAATAGAAATTAAGCCCAAAGTAGACTCAATTTTTAATTAATTTTATTTAAAATAATTTATAAATATTTTCAGTGAAAATGGAATGAAAATAGGGAGAGACCATAACTATATTTTTTCTCATTTTGGTCTCTCCCTTTTCTCAAGGTTACAAATTTTGCTTAAAAATTTTGAAAAAATTCCTATTTATAGAATTTTTTATTCTCTTTCTAATGGTGTTAAATAGATTTTAATTTATTTTTTAATTAAACAAAATAACTTAGATAATTGTAGATTTTAATAAATAATTTTTTGTTTAACCCCTGTAACAAAAAAACTATCGATACTATTAAAACGTGTTAAATGTTGATAGAAAGAGAAAAAAATATTCTATATAAGTGAATTTTATCAAAATTTTAGATACAAGATTGTGGTTGTGAAAATAGGGAGAGACCATAACAATATTTTTTCTCATTTTGGTCTCTCCCTTTTCTCAAGGTCACAATTTTTGCTTAAAAATTTTGAAAAAATTCCTATTTATAGAATTTTTTATTCTCTTTCTAATGGTATTAAATCGATTTTAATTTATTTTTTAATTAAACAAAATAACTTAGATAATTGTAGATTTTAATAAATAATTTTTTGTTTAACCCCTGTAACAAAAAAACTATCGATACTATTAAAACGTGTTAAATGTTGATAGAAAGAGAAAAAAATATTCTATATAAGTGAATTTTATCAAAATTTTAGATAAAATATTGTGGTTGTAAAAATAGACCATAACTATATTTTTTCTCATTTTGGTCTCTCCCTTTTCTCAAGGTCACAATTTTTGCTGAAAAATTTTGAAAAAATTCCTATTTATAGAATTTTTTATTCTCTTTCTAATGGTATTAAATAGATTTTAATTTATTTTTTAATTAAACAAAATAACTTAGATAATTGTAGATTTTAATAAATAATTTTTTGTTTAACCCCTGTAACAAAAAAACTATCGATACTATTAAAACGTGTTAAATATTGATAGAAAGAGAAAAAAATATTCTATATAAGTGAATTTTATCAAAATTTTAGATACAATATTGTGGTTGTGAAAATAGGGAGAGACCATAACAATATTTTTTCTCATTTTGGTCTCTCCCTTTTCTCAAGGTCACAATTTTTGCTTAAAAAGTTTGAAAAAATTTCTGTTTATAGAATTTTTTATTCTCTTTCTAATGGTATTGAATAGATTTTAATATATTTTTTAATTAAACAAAATAACTTAGATAATTGTAGATTTTAATAAATAATTTTTTGTTTAACCCCTCTAACAACAAAACTATAGATGCTATTAAAACGTACTAAGTGCAGATAGAGAGAGAAAAAAATATTCTATATGTGTGAATTTTTTTAAAAATTTAGATAAAAAATTGTGGTTGTGAGAAAAGGGAGAGACCACACTATAAGGATTTTTTTAATTTTCCTCATTTTTGGTCTCTCCCCTTTGTCAAGGTCACAATTCTAGCTCAAAAATTTTGGAAAAACTCCCATTTATAGAATTTTTTATTCTCTTTTCACTGGTATTAAAATGATTTTAATATATGTTTTAATTAAAGAAAATAACATAGATTTTATTAAATAATTTATTCTTTAACCCCTGTAATAGAAAAACTATTAATGTTATTAAAACGTACCAAAAGTGTAGATAGAAAGAGAAGAAAGAAAAATTAAATATTCTACATGGTTGGATAATTAAAAAAATAGGATTTCAACATTGAAATAAAATGTACAGGTCCGTATTAAAAAAATAGTTGATGATGGCCCTTCAAAAACGAAACGTTGTTTTAAAAAATTGGGTAGGCTATATTAAGCTCTATTTGATCTTCAATAAAAAATTCTTATAAAGATTTTTTTATCTTTAAAAATCAAGGTGTTTATTAAATAAAACCAAAATCGTCGATTTTGAAATGGCTGTTTGGACAAACAAAAATTTTAGGTGGACAGTCTTGGACTAACGATGAACAAACGAATGCACGAAAAAAAATTTTAAAATCCAAAAAAGGGTGGGCCAACTTTACAATATCACGATTTTTTAAAAGTTATATAATTAATCATAATTAACCGGCGGGTGGACAAACAAAACTAATTGGTGGACAAACGTGGACAAACAAAGAAGAAATGACCTATGCGGTTGAATTTTTTTTTGCAATTTGTGGGTGCCGAGAGCAAAATTTGCAAAAAAAGTTTTTGGGCCACCATTTTCAAACGAAAATAATTAGTGGATAATAATGGACAATCGATGGACAAACGATTGCACACAAAATCTTTGGGAAATTCGCAAAAGTGGGTGCCAACTTCAATGACCTATTGAATAGCCCGTCCGAAAATACTAAATACGTATTTTCTGTTTTTTGATTATTTTGATTTGCAAAAAAACACTAATATAGATTTTTTTTTGTATCTTTTGATACTTTTTTTATCTCATTTATCTCATTTCAAAAATCTTAAAAATTTTAATGGGCAACCTTCACAGGTCCGAATTTTATATAAAAATCAATAAATGACGAACACATTAAAAAACAATTATACCTATTATTGACAATAACAAGAATAATTAAATTTTATTTTAAAATATTATTTGTAATTAGCAGATTAATAATGTTGTTTTAATCACTTATTTAATTTCAGAGATTGAAAAACAATTTAATCTCTAATGATTAAAAAATAATCCTTCTACTACTATTTAAATGTGAAAAAAGTCAAAAACAATTAATAGTATAGAAATTCTCACAACTTAGAAGTATTTAACACTTGTTTGAGGTTTCATACCCTTTGGAGATGTGCCTTCTGTCGATTCCAGTTAGTACTGGCGCTTATTTTACAGATGGAATGTTTTTCCCAAGTAATAAGTGACACTGTACCCCATTGGTAGATGGCGTTAGCTATCTACCATCGTTTTACATCCTTTTTACTCAATATTGCACTATTGTGTTTCGAAGTGAGATTTAAATTCTATGCATCTGGGCACATTGCAGCTGATTAGTCCTTAAAGGACGAAACAGTTGCCCGGTATACGGCCTGGATGCATAGAAATCACATTCAACTTATAGTATTTAACACTTGTTTTTGGTTTCATACTCTTTGAAGATGGGCCTTCTTTCGTTTCCAGTTAGTACTGGCGTTTAATACACAGATGGAATGTTTTTCCCAAGTAATAAGTGACACCGTGTCTCATTGGTGTTCGGCATCGGTTTACACAATTTTACTTAATAGTATATTACGTACCAAGGGACTAAAATGCCACTTTTAAGTCCCAGAGTGAATAAACAATCACTCGCACTTTAATCTCGCTTTATTTTCTTCATAATAACTAAAACTTCTACTAAAAATTCGCACGATAATCATGTGATCGTTATTACTTAATCGTTATAAAAAGTTACTGAAAAAATTAAAAAACCGACCTGTCAAAATATGTCTTGGGTCCTCTTATTTGTATTATCTGTCGATGCGCTAAATTGACATATAGAGATTATTAAATATTTTAGTCCCAAGTGAGTAAAAGTGGCACTTTAGTCCCCATATACAGATAATTAAATAATTTAGTTGAAGGGATAAAAGTAGCACTTTAGTTCCTAAAACAAGATTTGTTCAAGGAAAATTAAATTAGTTTTAAAGACTAATAACAAACTTTTTAAAATCGATTTTAACTTTTTTTACACCGTTTAACAGGTAATTTCAAATTCTTTAAATTGAGGTTTCACTCGTCAGTCCTTGGCAAAAAAAATAAGTTGAAATTATAATAATAAATCAAAAACTAACGTGTTTATCTCTTTATTTTTCTAACACAACAGCTCAACCGATTTAAATGAAATTTTGAACACATATTAAGAGTTACTCGAAGACGACCTGAATGAATTTTAGTAATAATCGGACAACAGGAAGTGACAGTCAATATTTTTTTATAGTATATTTTGGTATTTCTTCACAACGTTGAAATTTTATCCAAAATCAATAAAGAGGAATTTTAGGAAGATTGAAATTTTTCGAGGTAATTTTTCCAATAACTTTTATAGATTTAACAAAAAATCGACTAAGATCTTTGTTAAATTTTTAATGATACTTTGGTTCCTTATTACTTTGTAATGAATTTGTTATTTAACCTACTAGTAGAAATAGAAGATTAAAAGATAGGATAATTGAATAATAAATATTCTAAAAAGCACTACTGCAACGTCACCAAGAGAAAGTAAAAAATATGAGAAAATACCTAATCTGTTACCCAAAAACAGTACTTAAAGTTGAGTAAGCATTATGAACTTTAATTACATCAAATGCATATTTTATATAACAACTTCAATTTAAAACTGATGAAAAGTCGTTATTAAACGGAAGTGAATTCTTTTTGACAAATATTTTGTAACCCCAGATTCTAATGTCTTTTGGTAAGAAAAAATCGTAAACTATGACATATCAAGGTTCTTGACTTCGTAATGCGATGAACTGAATTGAATAAAAAAATAGTACAACGAACCATAATCATTATTTAATTAAATTTTATACCGGGGTTATAAAATAAAAGTAAATTGTATATTTATAGAAAGGAATTTTATTTTTCCATAGACTTTAGAAAATCTACAAATATATTACCATTGATAACAAATCAAATAAAGCAACAATATAACTAAATCTATACCATTATACTTAAGAAATATATATTTATCGAGACATAAACAATAAGAAGAAGTGTAAGGGTCGCTGATTCTATCTGAATGTCCATATTAAAACTATCAATACCCATTGATTTACGACGCCATTCATGTGGTCTGGTCCAAAGCGTTTGACTCGTCATAATAATTCCTTACATAAGGTAAAGTCGCACTCGCCTTTGGCTTTTACAACAAAATTCACATTGGTGAAAAAAGTATCACTTTAGATACTTTTTACGCATAAATAACTATTTAATTATTAAAGTTTTCTTTGTATTTTGCCTTATAAATTGAGTTTTTTTCTTTGAACAAATGTAAAAATCGATTAAAAATCGAAATGAACAAATAAAAATTCAGAAAATATGAAAAAAAAAACGAAAAAAACCGGAAAAAATCGTACAGCTGTGTACCGTTCGTTCTTGTTTGGTAAGACTTTCCAAAAAGTGGAAAAAACCAATTAAAAATCGAAATAAACGAAAAAAATCAAAAAAGAAAATCAGAAAAAATGAAAAAAATCGAAAAATAAAAAAAATGGTACAGCTGTGTGCTATTCGTTCTTTTTTTGGCAACTACAGTTGTACTTTTCAATGGAAAAACCGATTAAAAACCGAAATAAGCAAAAAAAAAATGAAAAAAATTCAGAAAAAATGGAAAAACAACCGAAAAAACCGGAAAAAATAAATCGAAATAAACGGTAGTAGAAAAAATCGTACAGCTGTGTACCGTTCGATCTTTTTTTGGTAAGACTTTCCAAAAAGTGGAAAAAATAATTAAAAATCGAATTAAACGAAAAAAATCAAAAAAAAACAGAAAAAATGAAAAAAATCGAAAAATAAAAAAAATGGTGCAGCTGTGTGCTGTTCGTTCTTTTTTTTGGTAAGACTTTCCAAAAAGTATAAAAAAACAATTAAAAATCGAAATAAACGAAAAAAATCAAAAAAGAAATCAGAAAAAATGAAAAAAATCGAAAAATAAAATAATGGTACAGCTGTGTGCTGTTCGTTCTTTTTTTTGGTAACTACAGTTGTACTTTTCAAAAAAATGGAAAATCCGATTAAAAATCGAAATTAACAAAAAAAAATTAAAAAATTCAGAAAATATGGAAAAAAAAACGAAAAAAACCGGAAAAAATCGTATAGCTGTGTGCTGTTCGTTCTTTTTTTGGTAAGACTTTCCAAAAAGTATAAAAACAATTAAAAATCGAAATAAACGAAAAAAATCAAAAAATAAATCAGAAAAAATGAAAAAAATCGAAAAATAAAAAAAATGGTACAGCTGTGTGCTGTTCGTTCTTTTTTTTTGGTAAGACTTTCCAAAAAGTATAAAAAAAAACAATTAAAAATCGAAATAAACGAAAAAAATCAAAAAAGAAATCAGAAAAAATGAAAAAAATCGAAAAATAAAAAAAATGGTACAGCTGTGTGCTATTCGTTCTTTTTTTTTTGGTAACTACAGTTGTACTTTTCAAAAAAATGGAAAAACCGATTAAAAATCGAAATAAACAAAAAAAAATTAAAAAATTCAGAAAATATGGAAAAAAACGAAAAAACCGGAAAAAATCGTATAGCTGTGTACCGTTCGTTCTTTTTTTGGTAAGACTTTCCAAAAAGTGTAAAAAAAACAATTACAAATCGAAATAAACGAAAAAAATCAAAAAAGAAATCAGAAAAAATGAAAAAAATCGAAAAATAAAAAAAATGGTACAGCTGTGTGCTGTTCGTTCTTTTTTTTCGTAACTACAGTTGTATTTTTCAAAAAAATGGAAAAACCGATTAAAAATCGAAATAAACAAAAAAAATGAAAAAATTCAGAAAAAATTCAGAAAAAATTCAGAAAAAATGGAAAAAAAAACCGGAAAAAATCGTACAGCTGTGTACTGTTCGTTCTTTTTTTTTGGTAAGACTTTCCAAAAAGTGTAAAAAAAATAATTAAAAATCGAAATAAACGAAAAAAATCAAAGAAGAAAAAATCAGAAAAAATGAAAAAAATCGAAAAATAAAAAAAATGGTACAGCTGTGTGCTGTTCGTTCTTTTTTTTTGGTAACTACAGTTGTACTTTTCAAAAAAATGGAAAAACCGATTAAAAATCGAAATAAACAAAAAAAAATTAAAAAATTCAGAAAATATGGAAAAAAAAATGAAAAAAAAAACCGGAAAAAATCGTATAGCTGTGTACCGTTCGTTCTTTTTTTGGTAAGACTTTCCAAAAAGTATAAAAAAAAACAATTAAAAATCGAAATAAACGAAAAAAATCAAAAAAGAAAATTAGAAAAAATGAAAAAAATCGAAAAATAAAAAAAATGGTACAGCTGTGTGCTGTTCGTTCTTTTTTTTTGGTAACTACAGTTGTACTTTTCAAAAAAATGGAAAAACCGATTAAAAATCGAAATAAACAAAAAAAATGAAAAAATTCAGAAAAAATTCAGAAAAAATTCAGAAAAAATTCAGAAAAAATTCAGAAAAAATTCAGAAAAAATGGAAAAAAAACCGGAAAAAATGGTACAGCTGTGTACTGTTCGTTCTTTTTTTGGTAAGACTTTCCAAAAAATGTAAAAAAACAATTGGAAATCGAAATAAACGAATAAAATCAAAAAAGAAATCAGAAAAAATGAAAAAAATCGAAAAATAAAAAAAATGGTACAGCTTTGTGCTGTTCGTTCTTTTTTTTTTCGTAACTACAGTTGTACTTTTCAAAAAAATGGAAAAACCGATTAAAAATAGAAATAAACAAAAAAAAATGAAAAAATTCAGAAAAAATTCAGAAAAAATTCAGAAAAAATTCAGAAAAAATTCAGAAAAAAATCAGAAAAAATTCAGAAAAAATGGAAAAAAAACTCAAAAAAATCGTACAGCTGTGTACTGTTCGTTCTTTTTTTGGTAAGACTTTCCAAAAAATGTAAAAAAAAACAATTAGAAATCGAATTAAACGAAAAAAATCAAAAAGAAAATCAGAAAAAATGAAAAAAATCGAAAAATAAAAAAAATGGTACAGCTGTGTGCTGTTCGTTCTTTTTTTTGGCAACTACAGTTGCACTTTTCAAAAAAATGGAAAAACCGATTAAAAACCGAAATAAACAAAAAAAAATTCGGAAAATATGGAAAAATTACGAAAAAAAACCGGAAAAAATCGTATAGCTGTGTACCGTTCGTTCTTTTTTTGGTAAGACTTTCCAAAAAGTGTAAAAAAAACAATTACAGTTGTACTTTTAAAAAAATGGGAAAACCGATTCAAAATCGAAATGAACAAAAAAAATGAAAAAATTCAAAAAAAATGGAAAAAAAACCGAAAAAACAGGAAAAAATCGTACAACTGAATTTTGAAGGAAACAAAAAATGCCAAAATTTTGGAAAATTTTAAAAACATTAAACAAATGTCAAAAATTTCGAAAATTGCGAAGATTTTAGATAAATGACAAAAAATTCCCTTGTCTCGTCATAGCAATATTACAGACATGAACAGTACAATTCTTTATATTCAAAAAATAGGAATACGGTTTGAAAATGGCGTTCCAGTAGAACATAACTCATAAAAAAGAGCAGAAAACATCAAGAAAATTTTAAGTAGCACGTAGACGCACTATGTTTATTTTTTCATTTTTGGATTCTAGGGACGATTATGAGTAAGTATCGCATAAATTTGAGATAAACATTATTATATTTGATTTTTCAGGCCAATTTTTATTTTTGTATCTACACTTCAACCAATCTGATGTTTATAAATGATGAAGAAAATTATTATAGACAATTTTTTGTATTTTGATTACCCATTTTCTTGCTAAATATTAATAGTAAAAGTCTCCAATAATATATATTCGATGTCAATGTCTATACCCTTTTATACAGTTGAAAATATAACCTTGTTGTATACCTTCTGGAATTGCATTAATTAAATTAATAATGTTGAAATACCTAAAATGAAATAACTACCTAAAAAATGTTCATATTCTAATTATCTAATAAAGTGATAAATTTTCCGGTGGCTTCATACGCATAATATAATATAAACAATTTAGAAATGTTGCTATATTTAATTTATTCAAAGATTTACATTGATCAACTATTTTTGTATAACATTTTGTGTAACTACCAAGTTTATGATTTTAGGTGATATAATATGTAATAAAAATAAAAATTCTGTCAAGGTCAATGTAAAAAAATTTAAATTCCAAATTTTCTTATATTTTTGACCTTTTTTTTTAAACTTTTTTGCAATTGGCTTCTTTAAACCATCACTCATAAGGTCTTATAAAAAATATATAAAGATTTTTTCAAACGCACTACTCCATCTCAGAGTCAAACATCGAGTTGTGAATGGCCAAAATTTAATTTATTGCAATCACAAAATGTATCAGGAAACTACAGGGCGATGTACCTACTTGGGCCACAAATTTACCACATATTTTTCGAATAATTAACACCTCTATTATTTATGGCCCGTTGAGAATGCGCAAGCTAACATTGAGAAGGTGAACTTTTAATTCACAAATTTTAAATCTTCAAACGCATACAAGTTTTTGGGCACAAACTTTTGGTAATAGAATTTTTTGTTAACGTTTTATGCTGAATCCAAATCTGAAATCTTAATTTTGAATTTTACACAAATAAAAAAAAGTCACAAATTTAAAAACTTCAGACCCCATAAGTTTTTTTATCTTAATTGGCACAAATTTTTCGTAATATAATTTTTTCATAAAAAAGCTGGATCAGTAGTACACATTAAATGAATAAACTTGGAGAGGAGCGTACTACTATGTGTAAAAGTAAAGACAATTTTAAATAAAATTGCTTTTCTTAGCGCTTTCGGTCAATGACCATCATAAGAGTCTTCGTCATCTGGAAGTAATATGTAATATGGACCATAATCTAATGCCGTTAGGCACTACACGAATCATCAAGATGGTCCTTCATGGTTCATAGGATTTTTTAAACAAAAACTTTTTGGCGTCGAATGTCGCTATGGACCGAGGGCCTACAGACATAAAGACTACACGACACATCTGACTTATTCTTTTTAAGTCAAAAAATTAATAAAATTAACGGTAATTACCAAATTTTAATTATTCAAACGATAACGGTTCCATAATATTTAAATCTGTTTTGATTGTAAGTAATTTATAATTCTTGAAATGTCTACAAATATTTAAACAAGTAGATGCAACAAGCTTATGAAAATTATAATTTTTTTTAATTCTCCTCATTAAACACACAATAAAATTTTGAAAGTTCCTTGTAGGAATCAAGTACGCCACTGTATTAGATTCAATCCGAATACACCGAATTTCTTATTACAGAATGTGAATTTTTACGTTCGAGTATTTTTTGTACAATCGGTTATAAATGTACGTCGATAAATTGACATTCAAACGGTGTTGTGAGATTGTTAATTGAAAAGTATTTTTGAAGTGCGATTTTATTGTCTGGTAAAATATTTTCTAACATTGAATTAACTAATTTGATTCTGGGAATGGTTCTACAGGTGAAAACTCTAATCAAGCAAGAAATTTATATCGGAAATGATTTCCCAATCGAAATTTTACTGGCCAGTCTTTAATGAGTATCAACTATTATACCCACCGATAATTTATGTGGTATTTCCTATCAATATGTAACGGGTGTGCTGCTAAAATAGTTAAGGGGCAAACACCGGGAATACGGGATAGCACTTCTGGGACTAAGACAATCCAAAGCAGTTACAGAAGGTACAGAAGGATAATCTGCTGTTATGCCTAAAAAGACGGGAGCTCAAAACTGCACTAGGTGTCCTGATGGGATCAGAAGACACCGGAACCTCATAGGAGTATCGGAAGATTCCCTATGTAGGAGATGTGAGGAAGAGAACAAAACTCCTCTTCTATTGCCGTGACCCGAACAGGGAAATATAGACTTTAGGGTACAGTATCCTGATCCCAAAGAGATAGTTAAAGCTAACTTTAGTTTAAGTTCAAAATTTAAGTAGTTAAATTGTCTGCGAAAAAATTTAAAGCGCACTTTTTAATTTAGTTTTTTGCGCTCTTTTCAAATATGCAAATAGATTCTGAAAATTTCAATATACAGGGTGTTGTTTCAAGGTCACAATTGCTTTCTGGTTTTTTTGTTAATCCGGACCTGGATTTTTCTTGTGATTAGTAACTGGCTCATTTGGTCTCTGAATAAGAAACATGTGTACCAAATATCAGAGAAATGTACGGGGTGATTCGACAGTTATGGCCCCAGGAAGAAATTAGCAAAATCGATAAACACCCTGTATCTCGGTTACAAAGGCCGCCAGAGCCAATAAATGTGGTATATGTATCTAGAACCGCCTCGGTGACTTCTATTCGCGTTTTAAGTTTTTCCGTTTCCCAATGAAACACCCTGTATATACACAGCGCATATTTTTTTAGAGAAAATTAAAAATACCATTTTAAAAAAGAAATAAAAGGCTGTATTAAAAAATTTCAGAAGAATAATTTATTAAACAATTATTTTACTAGGAGTGGTCGGAAAGTTTTGTTTCTTCTTTATTTCCTGTTCCATATTTTTCCAAGTTTTCCTATTTTTCGCTATTTTACAATATTTTTCCCTATTTTTATTTATTATTTCCTATTTTTTTCTTCTTTTTTCTATTTTTATCCTTTTTCTTAATTTTCTGTTTGTTCTATTTTTTCCTATTTTTTTCGAAATTTTAACATTTTTTCCTAATTCTTATTATTTCCCATTTTTTCCTGTTTTTTTCCTTATTTTCTTACTTTTCTGTTTTTATCATTTTTTTTTTTCCTATATTTCGCATTTTTTCCTATTTTTACTTTCCGAACAACAGAGTTGTATAGAAGGAAAGTATGGCGATCATGATATTTTGATCATACCCAGATTCTAACGAATCTTTACGTTTTGAGGTCACCTGAATCCATTTATACCATTTTTAGCATGATGTCTGTCTGTGTGTGTCTGTGTGTATGTCTGTGTGTGAACACGATAGCGTCTAAATGGCTGAACCGATTTAAATGAAATTTTATATACATATTTAGGGTAGCAAGGAGACGACCTGTATATATTTTGGAGTTAATCGGACAATCGCAAGTGACAGTTAATATAAGTGGTGACGTCACTACTAAACAAGATGGCAATAAAGTTTTACACATATATTTTTTATACATTATAGTTTAATTTCGAATAATTAAAATTTTCAAAAACTTTTGCCATTGTTGCTAGATTTATCAAAAAGTAATTTTTTTTCATATTTTTCTTAAATAACCAAAATAATGTATTTTTATGAAAAATTACACGATATAAAAGTTGTAGAACATAAAATTTTCTACACATTTTGTCATTACCGTTTTTTTGAATTCCTCAGAGTTTCGTCGCTAGAGGGAGTGAAAAATAATGTATATAGACATTTGCGACTTTTTTAAGATTTTGGACAAAATTATGGATTTTTATGAAAATTTACAAAAAATCAAAATTGTAGAACATAAAATTTTCTACAAATTTTGTCTTTAATTTTTTTTTCGAGTTCCGCATAGTTTCGCAGCTAGTTTTTATTTTAATTTTTAATCAATTTTTATCGTTATTAAGTTATTTTTTACTTAAATTTTAATAATAAAAAAAAATAACTTTAAATTTGTAATAATTAATTTTATAATAATTTTTTTCAAAATTTTATTACAAAAATTGTGAATTTTTTTAAAAATTGGCTAATATTTAAAATTATATTATAATTTTAAACTAAATTGAATAACTTCTATAATATTAAAGTTATTGAACTGGGATTTGCACCATTCTAAAGATAAAATAAAACTCTAAATTTAAAATGTATTTTAGTTTCTTAGAATTTAGAATTGTAAATTATTTCATAATTTTAACATAGTATTTGTAAAAGTTATAGCAAAAAATGAAAAAAGTTAAAACAATTCAATGGTTACCCATGATTTTTCGACAAACAAAATTTTTTTTTTAGTTTTTTAAACTAACTTTATTAATGCATTTTGATCCAGAAAACCTAAAAAAAAAGGTCTATTTCCCATTTTGAATAAAATTGAATGAGATATTAATTATTTATTGATTTTAAAATTATTCAAAAAAGGTTTTATTTCTTTTTAAGGTTAATATTAATATTAAAAATTTAAAAAAATACCATTAATTTTGTAGTAAAAAATTCTATAGTTGTGATTCTTTTCAAAATTTTATTCAAAAAATTGTAGAATTCATAAGTTTTTTTGAAATTTAATATAAGTTTAAAAAAAATAAAATAACTATAAAAATATTAAAGATATTAAAATGGGTTTATACCATTCGATAGGTAATATAAAACTCTAAAATTAGAAAATAATTTAGTCTCTTCAAATTTAACATTCTAATTATTATAACCAAAATAAAACAAAAATTAAATTTTTTTGTCCTTTTGTTTTATCAAAAATGGTAAAACAAATGAAAAAAGTAAATAGAAAATCTGGAAGGGATCAAAAAGTACATTATGTGTGAAATATTTCATAATTTTAAAAGAATATTTGTAGAAATTATACAAAATTATAAAAAGTAAAAAAAAAATTACAAAAAAATAAGTTTTTTTTTAATTTTTGTAAACTAATTTTATAAATGTATTTTGATGCAGAAAAACTAAAATAATCGATTAAACAATTACTAGGAGTGTTCGGAAAGTTGGAGGGGATTTTAAATTTAATTGTATATAAACTTTAACTACGCAAAATCTCACACTCGTCCGTTCACACGTTACGCTTAAAATGGGGTCCGAAGTTTTCTCTTACCTATTAATATATAGATATTATTTTCGGCAACACAGACCGTAGATATATCCTTTAATTTTGCTAGTACAAAAATGAGTTTGCATTATTGTACTAGTACAACAATAATGAGAAACGATAACAACACTTTGTTATGGGCGTTGTAATCGAAAAGGTTATTATTTATATAATTTGACATTTTTCAGTTTTTGAACTATAAATAACTGTATAATAATAGCATTACTGCATTTTTAATACTACAATTAATAAATAAGAAAATTAGTAGTACTTATGTAAGCCATAACTGATATACTTCATTATTTTGTGTTTCGCTCAGATTACATTGCCTCGGCTATAGCGCCTCGGTAGTAAAATTCTGAGCTCAATACATAATAAGCGCCTTCTATTCTTATTAATATAATATACTATTTTATTTTATTTTCTTTACTAATAATTACCAGTTATTTCAGTCTACTCCTTGTATTTATTTTATAACATGTATAAACATGTACAATTAAACAAAATAATGTGTAAACAGGACAATTAAAAATTAAAGTTAATATATCAAGAAAATGGAGTTTAGCTGTTTGTTTGTTGTGTGTCAAGGACCTGGTTCCTTCCGGTCAATAACATCGCGATTTATTAAACCAGGTTCAACTGATTACCAATTTGATGCCAAGGTCGGTACCTATTAACAGGTGAAATATAAAAAATAGCTTATATTCAAAGGTGATTGTTACGAAATTATTAAATTTGAATATTGGTTTGTTAATTATTCTTTTTCTAAATTAAAAAAAATTGTTTGTCTATATATTGGTCAAGATCGTGGCACAGGATCATTTTTTAAAAAGTTACTTTCAATTATTTTGCCTTATAAATTATACATGCAGATCAATTAAGATATGACCTATTTTTACCATTTAATATATAGTATAATAATTATTTATGTATCAAGGGCAACGGACTTTCAAACCCGAGGGTTGTTAATTTTTTAAAAAACTTTTAAAATTTATAATTAAGACAATTAATTAAGGCGGCGTTAGCAAATGTATAAGCATAGAGACATTTTTGAACATATAAGACAGGCAATAAATATATGCGGATTTGCTTTTATAATGTTCTAATGGTATTAAATTAGTTCCTGAATATATTGAAAAGTGAAAAAAATTAAGAAAATGGAAAAAACAATGAAATTGTGAAAATTTAACCTCAAAAAAATGGCATCAAAAATCGCTGCAAAAACTATTTCAGGAACTAGATTATATTCCCATTAGAGACGGTACATAAGAGAAATTTTATTTTTTGCTTTCATTTACAAGTCTTATATGTTCAAAAATTTATAATTTGAACCAAAAATACATCAGAAACCTGTTATTCTGTCAATTTTCCAGTTCACTTACTTTTTTATAGATGGCGCCACGTGCATAATAATTATTTTGGGGTATATAATTCATGTCTTCTTAACACAATGTTGCCGTCATATTTTTAAGTAACAGAAAAAAGGAAATTCTATAATTTAATACAAAATGTATGTCTTTGATCAAACATTTTTAAAAATGCTAAAATTACTATTTAGTATAATACCTAATGAAAGCTAAGTTTCTTTTAGAATTAAAATTATGGTTACTAGATTTCAAAGTACGAAATTGGGAACGCTATTTTTAATATTTTTTTTACAAAAATTAGAAAAATCGAAAAAATTTGAAAAAAAAAGAAAAAATTGGAAAAAAAACAAAAACTTTCAAAAAGATTGAGAGAGAAATTAGAAAATATTAGGAAAAATGAAAAATAAAATTGGAAAAAACGAAAAAAAAAGCCTAAAAAACGCAAGAAATCGAAACATTTCATAAAAATCGTAAAAAAAACGAAAAAAAAAAGGCACAAAAAATAGAAAAATATCGCAAAAAAATCAATGAAATAAAAATAAGAAAAACAAAACAAAAAAAAATAGAAAAACAGGCAAATGAGAAAAAATGAGGAGAGATTAGAAAGAATTGAAAAAAATAAAAAATAAACATAAAAAAAACAAAAAATCATAAAAATGAATAAAAGAAATTATTAAAACAATTGAAAAAATTAAAAAAAAAATAGAGGGAGAAATTAGAAAATATTGAGAAAAAATGAAAAATAAAATTGTAAAATATGGAATGAATAAGAAATCAAAAAATATCACAAAATATAGCAAAACGTCACAAAAAACCACAACAAAATCACAAAAAAATCGCAAATTATCATAAAAAATCAAAGAAATAAGAAAAATCAGAAAAAATTAGAAAACGAAAAAAACGGAACTATGAGGAAAATACGAGGACAAAAATTAGAAAAAATCGAAAAAGAACTGAAAAATAGATCAGAAAAATGAGAAAAAGCGAGAAAAATCGAAAAACCACAAAAAATGAAAAAATTCAAAAAAACTGATATAAATTGCAAAAAACAGAAAACATCGGAAAAAAAATTAAAAAAAAAACAAAAACTTTGGAAAAAATTGAAAGATAAATTAAAAAATATTGGGAAAAAAATGAAAAATAAAATTGTAAAATACGAAAAAAATGAAGAAATCAAAAAAACCAAAAAAACAAACCGCTAAAAATACTCTAAAAATCGCAAAAAAAGAAAAAAAAGGGTGAAAAAACGTAAGAAATCATTTCACAAAAAATCGTAAAAGAATAGCAAAAAAGCCGCAAAAAAATCACAAAAAAATAACAAAAATATCTCAAAAAAAAAATGAGAAAAAATGAGGAGAGATTTGAAAAAAAAAATAAAAAATCATAAAAATGAAAAAAAACGAGAAGTAATTAAAACAATCGAAAAAATCTGAAAAAAAAACAGAAAAAATCGGAAAAAAATTAAAAAAAAACAAAAAACTTTGAAAAAAAGAAAAAAATTAAGAGAGAAATTGGAAAATATTGGGAAAAAATGAAAAATAAAATTGTAAAATATAATGTAAATATTATCATAAAAAATCAAAGGAATAAGAAAAATGAGAAAAAATTAGAAAACGAAAAAAATAGAAAAAAAAACAGACCAATGAGGAAAAATTACAAAAAATCGAAAAAAAAAACTAAAAAAAAATCAGAAAAATAAGTGAAAAGCAAGAAAAATCGAAAAACATCGCAAAAACCCAAAAAAAACAACTTTAGTAAAATATTCTTTTTGCAAAAAAAATATTAAAAATATCGTCCCGAATTTCAAACTTTAAAATCTGGTCACCTAATTAAAATCAGAAAAAAATGAAAAATTGAGAAAGTAAATAATAAATTTTAAAACAATATTTTAATTTTATTTTTGGGATCTTTACAATTTAACCCTTTTTGGAGATTAGTTCTGAAATAATCATTAACTGATAAAATTTTTGTAACTAACAAATAATTTTCACAAAAGTAAAGACTTGGTACGTAAATAAGAAAAAACGGAAAAATAGTGAAAATAGGGAAAACTAGGGAAAATGTGGAAAAATAAGGAAACGTAGTTGGATTTTTTTACTGCGCTGCAGTCGTATAAACGATGTGGTTTGTTCCTGTTAAAGTGGATTTCTTATTTTTTTTTAAGTTTCCCACCAGAAATCTTCCACTTTACTTTTCCTGTTTTTTCTGAAGGCTTGAAATTTAATTTATTTGTATTTCTGAGCTGAAACAACAAAAAAATAATCCCAATCTAGAAAATAACTGTAACTAATAAAAACGCTTTACACAGGATGTCTCATTTATATGGCAAGAAAATATTACTTTTGAGCTTCAAATATCGATATAAATGCACAGACCCGTACAATTAAAAAAATGTTTAAAAAATAATCAATGGCGTGATGTCAATATGGACGAGACAGGACTCTAATAAATTAACAGTAAGAATGTTTCTTAGAAATGGTCCAAAGCTGTATCCACTGTTACATTGCAACGAAATCAGAAAAAAATGCCAAAAAAATCGCAAATAATCGCAAAAATTTAAAGGAATAAGAAAAAATTAGAAAACAAAGGAAAAAATAGAAAAAAAAACGAAATTTAGGATATAAAAAATGATTGTCAGATATTTGAATAACCTTCGTATATTATTATAATCTTTAAATATATACCGATTGAAATTGACCTTTTACAAGTGATCATTAATTTATAATTATTATGAATTTTTATAAAGCTTGCATATTTATGTTGTATAGAAATTATAGAAAATTTACTTATTCATAAAAAAATTATGCAATTATCTATTCTATAGTGATCATTATTTGTAAACTTGTAAACATTGTCTAATTTTAGTATTAGTTAATTGAAGGTTAGTAAAATATGTGTTTTGTTTAAATAAATATCAAAATATTTAAAATTGAATAATCCTAAAAATGATGTCATAATTTCCTTTTTCCTTCAATTGTTTATTTAAAAATATGGGCATTTCTATTTATAAAAGTATGAGAAGAATTAAGTATTTTACATACTTTTTTAGAATAATAATTAACACACTAAAAGCATCATAAAACAGTAAATACTGGCTGTGATTTTTATCAGTACTTTCCTAATTTAGTTAGTCATAAAAACTGAAATCATAAAGATAATAATATTAATAAATTTAAATTCTGAATGTCTGTATTTCCTTTTGCTCTCGAAGGCGTTACCGAGATTTAAAACTATCAATAATAATTCATTTACGACGCCATTCAAGCGGTCTGGTCCAAAGCCCTTGACTCTTCATAAAAACTAAAATCGTGAAAGTAAATCTATGAAATCCGCTCCTATTTTGTATGCTGAAACCTTCGTAAAATGGGTTCCTAAAAACTGAAATCGCAAAAGTAAAGTGTCAATTTGTTGGGTCAGTCACAAAGTCCGCTGCTGTTTCGTATTCTCAATTAAAATGGCAAAAAGTGAACTATGAATTTCGCTGCTATTTCGTATAATGAAATCTTCGTAAAATGGCTAAAAACAGCCATAACTCATTCATAAAAAATGAAATCGTAAAGGTAAATTCACTCGCTGAAATTTGTTTGTCTTTACTGCCTAATTTGTTTGGTCAACCTCAAAGGTTGTTACTGTTTCATATTTTCAGTTAATATGGCGAAAAGTGGTCAAACTCTTTATAAAAACTAAAATCGTGAAAATAATTCCACTCGCTGCAATTTTTGTCAGTACTTTCCTAATTTGGTTAACCGTGAATTCCGCTGCTATTTTATATGCTCAAATTTTCGTAAAATGGCTGGAAATGGCCATAACTCTTCATAAAATCGCGAAAATAAAACCACTAGCTGCAATTTTTGTCAATACTCTTCATAAAATCGTGAAAATAAATCCACTCGCTACAATTTTTGTCAGTACTTTCCTAATTTGGTTAACCGCGAATTCCGCTGCTTTTTTATATGTTACAAAGTCCGCTACTGTATCGTAAACTCAATTAAAATGGAGACAAGTGGTCGTAACTCTTTATAAAAACTAAAATCCTAAAAATAAATTCACTCGCTGGAATTTTTTTGTCAGTACTTCCCTAATTTGGTTAGCTATGAATTCCGCTGGTATTTCGTATGCTGAAATTTTCGTAAAATGCTCATAACTCTTTCATAAATACTAAAATCGTAAAAATAAATTTATGTACTGCAATTTTTGTCAATAGGGCCTAAAATGGGATATAGAGGTAAAATGGTACATAGAGGTGGATAAATTTCACTGAATTTACAAACTAGTTTCTATTTTTTATTTTGGTTCATACTTTTGATCATCACTTTACAATTTATCATTCTAAAATCTAAAAATAGATTCCAAATCAACACATTTTATCAAAAATTTGTCCACGTCCATTACATCGCGTGATGTAAAACGATACAGCTATACCAAAAGAATTATTTCTAGAAAAAACCGTTGAAAATAACACTCATCTCTTTCTATATATCATTCTCATAGAGACCGACGAGTCCATTACAAATTAAAATCCGTTATTATAACTCTTCTTAAAAAGATTCATATATCGCGCCAAATTATTATCGACAGATTCATTAGCTTAATGATCGTTGAGGAGGATAGTTGTCTCCCGGCGAGAGCTTTTCACAATAAATTAATCTCTTGATCGTTCAGGAGAATAGTTGTCTCCCGGCGAGAGCTTTTCACTTTAAATTATTATGATTAGCTACTAGATTGTGGATGAGAATAGTTATCTCACGGCAACTTTAAAATATGCGAGTCTAAACCTCAACGTAATATTGAGAACATTCTGAGATTTCAAATTAGTGTTAATAATGTTTATTTAAGTTTAATGAAGTTAGAGCTATGCTCTACACGTTGTGTTGTTAAAAAAGTGTAAATTCAATTTATATTCTTTCAGTAAATGGGTGAGTAAATAACCCATAAAAATAAATAAAATGTTAAATAATGTGTCTGATGTGCTAATCAGACTGGTCCTTCGAACTAGTAAAAGAAATTCCAAATGGATGTGAATTCTTAATTCATATTTATTCAAGAGGTTTCTCCCACTAATAAAGCTGACAACTCTCCGCATTTGTAGGTCAAGTGTATATGTAAACGTGAGCCCTAACTAAGGGGATATTGTATCTAATCAGCTCTTGATCCCCAAGTTATTTGCCACCTCCCACAGGGGTTTTCCCACGAAATGCGCGCCACTGTGGACATATCGAGGATTTGTTTTTCTAACCGAATTCCCCTGTGCCTCACGAGCCTCGCTTTGATGGTTTCCCAGCTAATCTTCATTTTGTTTTTACGGGACGACCGGAGCCTCTATCGCAGTTATCTGTCTGTTTGGTACTGTCGTCTTGTGGATGGGTTTATCAGTCTGTTAGTCCTGCCGTCGCTGAGTAATATTTTCTTGTACTTAAAACAAGACACTTTATTATCTTTATGTACGTGCCTCAGTTGTAGTTTCAAAGGTTAGTTGGCTGCGAACAATTTTCCAAGACCATCACACAAGGATTTTCAAGTTGCCATGTATTTGCAAGTCGTACGGTACGTAAATCTTAATAGACATCACTCATGATAGGATAGAACTTCATTCATTGATGATAAGGTATACCTATATGATTAATTATGTCAATAATTATCATTTTATTACAACCCACTCGCTTAGGTTTGCTCGGCCTAATAAAGAAACATTTTGTAACAATAATATTATTTGTTACATCGATAACTTGTTGCAGTGTTACAAAGAGTGTCGGTGTTTAAATAATGCGGTCCTAAGGCATTATTTTCTAAAGTCGAATCTCTTCAAAAATTTTCTTGATTTCTGCACGCTATAAAATCTTGTGAGGTTAGCAAGTGATGTCAGCGAAATTTAAAGGACATCGGTAAGTTTAAAAATTTCAACACAAGTGTGAGTAAAACGGACAATTTTGTATCTCATTTATTTCCAGATTATTAAAAAATCTGGATTATGCAAATTGGACAGAACGAAGACATGTTTGCTGCAGATTTACCAACTAATTATGACCCGCCTCAGAACAATTAATTATATAATTCGAAGGACCATCGTCTAGAGACGTGGCAGGCAATTTAATCACCGCCGAAACAATTGCCCCATATCCAGATGCTGAGAAAGTAGAGTTATCAAAACAGAAAGTGAAGAGGAACAAAACTGCAATACTAGAGAAATCCTTGGCACAAGGAAAAATTAACACAGACAAAATGGAAGCAAATATAAGACAACAAATTAAATAAAAAAACGCTGATAATAACAGTTCATTCAAAGATAAATAACAGGTACCAAAGAAATTGCTTTCTTTGCGCAATTTTTTTTCTAAGGACCACCGTAGAGAAGGATAGATAATGTGCTATTACCGTAAATGGGCTCATGATTTTAGTACTTTTCTTTATCAAATCCATATCCTAGACACTTGATAATTCCAATATGCAACCAGTTGATTTTCGTTTACTATTGTTTTTTTGTTGAATATTGGGTAAATTAATAAACCTATTAAAATATAATCATTTTTGCACAATTTTACAATACTTAACTTATCCTATAGATAATAACAGTCGTTAAGTATCCAATTTTAAACCCACTTCCCCTGTTCAAATTAAAGTTTCTACCCCGCCACTGGCACTTGTTGGTGCTCAGCGTTAAATTTTATATTTTAAGTTTTATACTTTTCAATGTTCTATTTCTATTCACTTCATTATTGTAAGTCATACAGTCCACATCACGTTGTTTAAATATTGTAATAATAAATTCTTCTTAAAACAAAAGTTGAGTTATTACCGTCGGTAGTGTTTAGGCAACTCGCAACATTGTGGTCCTTCGAGTCGGATATTAACCAGCGACATATGGATATACAGTCCACATCACGTTGTTTAAATATTGTAATAATAAATTCTTCTTAAAACAAAAGTTGAGTTATTACCGTCGGTAGTGTTTAGGTAACTCGCAACATTGTGGTCCTTCGAGCCGGATATTAACCAGCGACATATGGATATACAGTCCACATCACGTTGTTTAAATATTGTAATAATAAATTCTTCTTAAAACAAAAGTTGAGTTATTACCGTCGGTAGTGTTTAGGCAACTCGCAACATTGTGGTCCTTCGAGCCGGATATTAACCAGCGACATATGGATATACAGTCCACATCACGTTGTTTAAATATTGTAATAATAAATTCTTCTTAAAACAAAAGTTGAGTTATTACCGTCGGTAGTGTTTAGGTAACTCGCAACATTGTGGTCCTTCGAGCCGGATATTAACCAGCGACATATGGATATACAGTCCACATCACGTTGTTTAAATATTGTATTAATAAATTCTTAAAATAAAAGTTGAGTTATTACCGTAGGGAGTGTTTACGCAACTCGCAACATTGTGGTCCTTCGAGCCGGATATTAACCAGCGACATATGGATATACAGTCCACATCACGTTGTTTAAATATTGTATTAATAAATTCTTAAAATAAAAGTTGAGTTATTACCGTAGGGAGTGTTTACGCAACTCGCAACATTGTGGTCCTTCGAGCCGGATATTAACCAGCGACATATGGATATACAGTCCACATCACGTTGTTTAAATATTGTATTAATAAATTCTTAAAATAAAAGTTGAGTTATTACCGTCGGTAGTGTTTACGCAACTCGCAACATTGTGGTCCTTCGAGCCGGATATTAACCAGCGACATATGGATATACAGTCCACATCACGTTGTTTAAATATTGTATTAATAAATTCTTAAAATAAAAGTTGAGTTATTACCGTAGGGAGTGTTTACGCAACTCGCAACATTGTGGTCTTTCGAGCCGGATATGAACCAGCGACATATGGATATACAGTCCACATCACGTTGTTTAAATATTGTATTAATAAATTCTTAAAATAAAAGTTGAGTTATTACCGTCGGTAGTGTTTACGCAACTCGCAACATTGTGGTCCTTCGAGCCGGATATTAACCAGCGACATATGGATATACAGTCCACATCACGTTGTTTAAATATTGTATTAATAAATTCTTAAAATAAAAGTTGAGTTATTACCGTCGGTAGTGTTTAGGCAACTCGCAACATTGTGGTCCTTCGAGCCGGATATTAACCAGCGACATATGGATATACAGTCCGCATCACGTTGTTTAAATATTGTATTAATAAATTCTTAAAATAAAAGTTGAGTTATTACCGTCGGTAGTGTTTACGCAACTCGCAACATTGTGGTCCTTCGAGCCGGATATGAACCAGCGACATATGGATATACAGTCCACATCACGTTGTTTAAATATTGTATTAATAAATTCTTAAAATAAAAGTTGAGTTATTACCGTAGGGAGTGTTTACGCAACTCGCAACATTGTGGTCCTTCGAGCCGGATATTAACCAGCGACATATGGATATACAGTCCACATCACGTTGTTTAAATATTGTAATAATAAATTCTTCTTAAAACAAAAGTTGAGCTATTACCGTCGGGAGTGTTAACGCGACACGCAACATTGTGGTCATTCGAGCCGGATATGAACCAGCGACATATGGATATACAGTCCACATCACGTTGTTTAAATATTGTATTAATAAATTCTTAAAATAAAAGTTGAGTTATTACCGTAGGGAGTGTTTACGCAACTCGCAACATTGTGGTCCTTCGAGCCGGATATTAACCAGCGACATATGGATATACAGTCCACATCACGTTGTTTAAATATTGTAATAATAAATTCTTCTTAAAACAAAAGTTGAGTTATTACCGTCGGTAGTGTTTACGCAACTCGCAACATTGTGGTCCTTCGAGCCGGATATGAACCAGCGACATATGGATATACAGTCCACATCACGTTGTTTAAATATTGTATTAATAAATTCTTAAAATAAAAGTTGAGTTATTACCGTAGGGAGTGTTTACGCAACTCGCAACATTGTGGTCCTTCGAGCCGGATATTAACCAGCGACATATGGATATACAGTCCACATCACGTTGTTTAAATATTGTAATAATAAATTCTTCTTAAAACAAAAGTTGAGCTATTACCGTCGGGAGTGTTAACGCGACACGCAACATTGTGGTCATTCGAGCCGGATATGAACCAGCGACATATGGATATACAGTCCACATCACGTTGTTTAAATATTGTATTAATAAATTCTTAAAATAAAAGTTGAGTTATTACCGTAGGGAGTGTTTACGCAACTCGCAACATTGTGGTCCTTCGAGCCGGATATTAACCAGCGACATATGGATATACAGTCCACATCACGTTGTTTAAATATTGTAATAATAAATTCTTCTTAAAACAAAAGTTGAGTTATTACCGTCGGTAGTGTTTACGCAACTCGCAACATTGTGGTCTTTCGAGCCGGATATGAACCAGCGACATATGGATATACAGTCCACATCACGTTGTTTAAATATTGTATTAATAAATTCTTAAAATAAAAGTTGAGTTATTACCGTCGGTAGTGTTTACGCAACTCGCAACATTGTGGTCCTTCGAGCCGGATATTAACCAGCGACATATGGATATACAGTCCACATCACGTTGTTTAAATATTGTATTAATAAATTCTTAAAATAAAAGTTGAGTTATTACCGTAGGGAGTACTTACGCAACTCGCAACATTGTGGTCCTTCGAGCCGGATATTAACCAGCGACATATGGATATACAGTCCACATCACGTTGTTTAAATATTGTATTAATAAATTCTTAAAATAAAAGTTGAGTTATTACCGTAGGGAGTGTTTACGCAACTCGCAACATTGTGGTCCTTCGAGCCGGATATTAACCAGCGACATATGGATATACAGTCCACATCACGTTGTTTAAATATTGTATTAATAAATTCTTAAAATAAAAGTTGAGTTATTACCGTCGGTAGTGTTTACGCAACTCGCAATATTGTGGTCCTTCGAGCCGGATATGAACCAGCGACATATGGATATACAGTCCGCATCACGTTGTTTAAATATTGTATTAATAAATTCTTAAAATAAAAGTTGAGTTATTACCGTCGGTAGTGTTTACGCAACTCGCAACATTGTGGTCCTTCGAGCCGGATATTAACCAGCGACATATGGATATACAGTCCACATCACGTTGTTTAAATATTGTATTAATAAATTCTTAAAATAAAAGTTGAGTTATTACCGTCGGTAGTGTTTACGCAACTCGCAACATTGTGGTCCTTCGAGCCGGATATTAACCAGCGACATATGGATATACAGTCCACATCACGTTGTTTAAATATTGTATTAATAAATTCTTAAAATAAAAGTTGAGTTATTACCGTAGGGAGTGTTAACGCAACTCGCAACTTCCCCAATTTGTTTGGTCTATTTCATATACTCAATCACTCGCAAAATAGTGAAAAGTGACCAAAACTCTTTCATAAAAACTGAAAGCTGATCTAAGAGATCAAGATGCAGTACGTAGAAGTAAATTTACTTCTATTTACTACTCTATAGGAGGTTTTATATATGTTTACAAAAATTCTACCATAAAACTTTGACATGAATCTTATATCTGTAATAAATATTTTCAACAGGATATTAGTGAGCGTTAAAAAAAATCTTTCTTTACTTGTTTTAATAAAAATAAGATAATAAAAATAAACCTTTCATTATTTTGTTTTTTCGTGCTATGTATTCGTTTAATGTCCAGACGAAATCATAATTAGCACTTTGTATTCTACTTCATCAATAAGTCTCATTTAAAACACCCAATTTTAAATAACACTTGATGCATATATAATTTGCCTTAATAATAAATAAATTGTATTTAGGAACTAATGATGGTAATTTGTAAGGTTAGACAATTTTACGGAAAAGATATGTTGATGAGGAATCATCTGGCTTTAATAATACAGGAAATTATATAAATGGATACAATCTTGACCTTTATCAAGATTTTTAATAAGACCTTAGTTTCATAAATAATAAAAACTTTTATAATCATTAGCATCACCAAACTGACACGCAATGGCTCTTATAATTGTCACCTTCAAAATAAAAATTATTTATAAATGCCAATTTTTTTAACAACAACAAACCTCTGAAGCGGAAAATAGATTTCAAGTTAAAAAGACAACAACAATATAAATATGCTTTGATGACCATGACTAACATGCATCAAAATTAATTCCGCATGTACAGATTGTTATAATGGACACGATGTTAACGATGAAGAATTAAATGATACATAACAAACGTTTTCACACAAGAGTAAATTAAAATGGAAGTATCAATATGTATATGTATAGTTTTAGATTTAATGGGCCCGTTCAACATTTTTTTTTTATTTTGGAAATCAAAAATACAACAGTTTTTAAAGCAATTTCCATGTTTTTAGATTTTTATTTCAACGGCTTAAGCCCTAAAATATTTTATACGGGCGCGTGACGTCACTTTGCATATGCTAGTCGATATTTCATAAGGCTGAAGCGCTTGTTGTTGTTTTTCTGTGACAAAAATGGTCTAATAAATATTGTGTGGTTCCTGAGTGCCGTAACACTGCCTTAAATAAGTACTTTAGAAAAACTGTTTATAAGTGTGCGTTTTGATCCAGCAACTAGAAAAGTTTGGCAGATAGCCCTATTCATTTATTCAGTATTCAGAATTTACAAATTTCAAGATCGGTGTTAAAAAATGTTGTTTGTTTCATGCCGAAAAAAATGTTTTTTTATCTAATCTAGAAATTTACAGAAAAAAAATGCGCTGTCGATGATCCCCATTAGGAACGAAGTTCTTTACCATTATTTTTTCACTTTTTAAAATTTTAAAATGAGAAAAAATCGCAACAAGCGAAAAAATCGAAAAATACAAAAAATCGGGTAAAACAAAAAATCCAAAGAAATCGGAAAAATTCGAAAGAATCAGAAGAATATGAAATGGGAAAAGTTAGAAAAAAATTGATTGAATTTGAAAAATCAAAGAACAGAAAAAAATAAAAAAGCAACAGAAAAAATAAAAAAAACAACAGAAAAATCAAAAAAAAAAACCAGAAAAATGAAGAAAAAAATCTGAAAACCCGAAAAATCGAATAAAATCAAAAAGACCAAAAAAATGAGAGAAAGAATAAAATGAGAAAAAAATTGAAAAAACAGAACAATGAGAAAAACATGACGAAATATTATAAAAAAAGCAGAAAAACAGGAAAAACGACAGTCCAGAAAAAACAGAAAAAAAAACTAAAAACCAGAAAAATGAGAAAAAAATGAGAAATAATTAGAAGAAAAATCAGAAAACGTCGGAAAAGATAAGAAAAGACAGAAAACGTTGGAAAAAAGGAAAAATCATAAAATATTGGAAAAAAATTAAAAACTAAATTATAAAATACGGAAAAAACAAAAAAATTCTAAAAACCCAAAAAAACACCAAAAATCGCAAATAACAAACGCAACAAAATCGGAAAATATTCACACAAAAATCGCAAAAAATGACAAAAATCGGAAAAAAATTGCAAAATAATCCGGAAACAATTGTAACCATAAAAAACTAAATAATTCGAAAGAATTAAAATAAATCGAAATAAGAAAAAATTAGAAAACAAAAGAAGTAAATTGATAAAAAAAAACAACGATGAGAATGAAATATGGAAAAATTAGAAAAAATCAAAATAAAAAACGAAAAATTGGAAAAAAACGAAAAGGAATTTATAATGAACAAAAAAAAACAACGAAAAAAAAAATGAGAAAAAAACCGAGACACATGAATACGAAAAACAAAAGAATAAGAAAAAAAGGAATATTTGTAATTTTAACTCCACCACTGTTAAGTCTACATTTACAGGGTGGTTTATCCGAAAAAATATTTGGGAAATAATAAATGTTAAATGTTGTAATTTCAGGATTAAAAAGTTTTATTAATAACTCCACCTCTGTATTATCTACAGGGTTTCAAAGTTAATTTTTTTAATTTAAGAAGAAAAATTTGTAATTTTATCTCCACCACTGTTAAGTCTACATTTACAGGGTGGTTTATCCGAAAAAATATTTGGGAAATAATAAATATTAAATGTAGTAATTTCAGGAACAAAAATTTTTATTAATAACTCCACCTCTGTATTGTCTACAGGGTTCAAAGTTGAATTTTTTAATTTAAGAAGAAAAATTTATAATTTTAACTCCACCACTGTTAAGTCTACATTTACAGGGTGGTTTATCCGAAAAAATATTTGCGAAATAATAAATATTAAATGTAGTAATTTCAGGAACAAAAATTTTTATTAATAACTCCACCTCTGTATTGTCTACAGGATTCAAAGTTAAATTATTTAATTTAAGAAGAAAAATTTGTAATTTCAACTCCACCACTGTTAAGTCTACATTTACAGGGTGATTTATCCGAAAAAATATTTGCGAAATAATAAATATTAAATGTAGTAATTTCAGGAACAATAAGTTTTATTAATAACCCCACCTCTGTATTGTCTACAGGGTTCAAAGTTAAATTTTTTAATTTAAGAAGAAAAATTTGTAATTTCAACTCCACCACTGTTAAGTCTACATTTACAGGGTGATTTATCCGAAAAAATATTTGCGAAATAATAAATATTAAATGTAGTAATTTCAGGAACAATAAGTTTTATTAATAACCCCACCTCTGTATTGTCTACAGGGTTCAAAGTTAAATTTTTTAATTTAAGAAGAAAAATTTGTAATTTTAACTCCACCACTGTTATGTCTACATTTACAGGGTAATTCTTGCTGAGCAACAATTAATTTTGTCACTGAAGTAGTCGGTTCGGCTGCTGCGCAAAGTTTAAACTAATTGGCTGAAAAGAGTATATTTTTACAAAAACGTCCAGTCTCCTCTCTTAAAAAGTTCACGAGCCGCCACTGATTATAACATTTTATGCAATTAATCATTTTGCAGTTACCAAAAATTTGAAAACAAAAGCCTTTTTTTACCCTTTAAACCCTTTTATAATTTTTTACATGTAATTTATTGTTAAAGAATTAATAATTTTTATTATTACCAAAGAATATGAAGCCAAATATTTTGTATTAGTTGTATTGTTGACTTATAATAAATATTTGATATATATTTTTATAATATTTATTTATCTTTTTACCTATTCAATACATTATATCTGTTTAGTTAAAAATATATATTCGCCCTCCTATTAAAATAGAGCTGGGTCATTACTGACCCAATTTTGAGATCTGGAAAGGACCATACCAATTAGAGGTTAATATTAGGCATGTAAAAATATTCTTATAGATTAATTCTATTTTGTACTTGAATTATTTATTAAAAATGGCTATAAAAAATAGGTGAGATTGTCTCCTACCTATTGCAATTATTTAATTAAAAATTAATTTATTTTTAATATTTTTGTTACAGATACCGAATATCGAACAACAACTGACCGACTTGCTAATTTTTTATTCACGTCTATACCTCCTTTTGATCTCAGTAACATAAAAGGAGTATCAAAAGAATGTCGAAGACAGAGCAAACTGTACATAGAAGAATTAAAAAATTTCCAAATGTGGGCTCTCAAAAGTAAATATTTTTATATAAACATTTAAACATTTAAAACATTATCTCTTCATTTTTATAGTGTATGATTCTACAGCAAAACTTCCTTCAGGAATTTTAAATGGGAATATAAATCAATTAGGTGACTTTGATATGTGTCTAACAGCGACCTCAGAAGTACATAATATACATGGGCAATACTGTTTAGCAGCACTTGAATTACAAAATCCACAAAGTTCTTATTTATCAGGACTATACCAATTAGTGCAATCTCATAACCATTTTAAAAGTAAACTGGAAGACGTAAGTAAAAAACTCAAATATTAAATGGATACTTAATTTTGTTTTATAGCCCGGTCACCGTGTTCCTCGTTTTTCTTCTATTAACTGGGCCTTGTGCGTTCCTAATACATGTACATCACAAGATGTCGAACTGGGATTAAAAGAAACCGTTGAGCGAATTTTAGTTGACACCAAAATTGAAATTCGATATGAAGTTGAGTCTAATATGTGCCAAAAAAAAGTTGTGGAAGATTATCCATTGTCGATGTACATAACTCTGTAAGTTAAAATTTTGTAACAGATTCTAAAGAACACGAAATTATTATTAAAATTAGGTTTAGTAAGATTGTAGAATTTGTGGGAAAAAGCTGTGTCCTCTAGAATTTCTGTGATGCTGTCGGTTTTGCAGATATCAAATTTTTGGGAAAAATTTTAAAATTTCTTTGCACTCAAATTTTATCTCTTTTTGTCTCAAAATTCCCCTCTTTTCTGTCAAATTCAGTCACTTTTTTCTCTTAAATTACCCCTTTTTTATTTCACATAAGTTACATTTTTAGTATTTTTTTTTTCAACTGTTTTCTCTTAATGTTTGTCACTTTTTTGTCTTAACCCTTTAACTGCGTATATACATGATTCGTAAAATTTTTTTTTATAAATTTTACAATTTTTGAAAGTAATGTTTTTTTGTAACATTTTTGAAATGATTAAAATTCGTGAAATTTTTGAAAAATTCTAACTTTTTGAAATTTTCAAAAAAAAATGCAAAATTTTAAATTTTTTCTAAATTTTTGAAACTTTTCAAATGATTTAAATATATTTATCTAGACGAATAATTTTACGATTCTTGAAATTTTCGATATATTTGAGAAATTTTTGAATATTTTGACATTAATCCTTTTTTTTTAAATTGCATTTCAAATTTTTCGAAATTTTTGATATATTTTTGAAATTTTCGTATAATTTTTTAATTATTTTTGAATCTTTTGACAGTTTTGAAATGCGTAAAATTCTTGAAAAATTTTTACTTTTTGAAATATTTGAAATTTCGAAAAAAAATGCAAAATTTTACTTTTGAAATTTTCTAATAATTTTTTAATGTTTTTTGAACATTTTTGAAACGTTGAAAATTCATAAAATTATTGAAATATTTTTTACTGGATGAATAATTTTGTTTCTTGAAATTTTCGATATATTTTAAAAATGGTTGAATGAATATTTTAACATTTTTTCTTTTTGAAATTTAGGAAAAAAAATGCAATTAAAATTTTTCGAAATTTTTTTTTATTTTTGAAATTTTGATATTTTCAAAATATTTGAATATCTTGACATTTTTTTGAAATTTTCGGAAAAAATGCTATCAAATTTTTCGAACTTTTTGATACATTTTTGAATATTTTTTTAATATTTTTTGAAACGTTTGACAATTTTACTTTTTGAAATTTTTGAATTTTCCAAAACAATTGCAAAATTTCAAATTTTTCTAAATTTTTAATATATTTTTGAAATTTTCCATATATTTTTGAAATTATCGAAATTTTTGAATTTCTAGACATTTTTATTTATTTATTTTGTGGAATTTTTAAATTTTTTGATAAATTTCCAAATTTTTTGATTTTCTTAAAACTCGGGTTTGTTTTTAAATTTGCTCTAAATTCAACCAATACCAATATATTTTAATTTATTTTTCAATATTTTTGTCCCTATTGCTGCAAAATTTTACCCGCAGTTAAAGTATTAAATTTCCCCTCTTTCCTCTCAATATTTTTCATTTTTTTCCAAAATTACCCATTTTTTTGTCACTTTCTTGTCACTTTTTCATATCAAATTTGCCTTCTTCCTCCAAATTATATGCACTCTTCTCTTAATTCTTGACACTTTTTCCTGAAATTACCCCTTGTATAATTACCCCTATTTCTCTTAAAATTAACCCTTTTCTATCTAAAAGTATGGGTTTTTTTTCAAATGACCCCTTTTTTTAAAATTACACCTTTTTTCTCATTTTTGTCAAAAAATACACTATAGTGCAAAGTGTTCCAATACAAATTTTTAGAGCATAAAATTTTCTACATTTTTTTGATATTAAACTATTTCCAAAATTTCTAATAGTTGCGCCACTAGAGTTGCGCCACTAGAGGGCGCGCAAAAAATATGCATGTAATTTTTTCGCAGTTTTTCCAAATTTTGAGGACCAAAAATACAATTTAGTGCAAAATGTTGCAGTGCAAATTTTAGAGAATAAAATTTCCTTCAATTTTTGTATTAAACTTTTTCCAGAATTTTAAATAGTTGCGCCACTAGAGGGCGCACAAAAAATATACATGTGTTTTTTGCAGTTTTTCCAAATTTTGAGGACAAACAATACACTTTAGTGCAAAATTTTCTTGTGCAAAGATGTAGAGCATCAAATTTCCTTTATCTTTTCTATTTAACTTTTTTTCCGATTCTCCATAGTTTCGCCGCTAGAGGGCAAAAAATATACACATTTAGGCGTTTTCCAATTTTTTTTATTTGAAACAATGGGCATTAGTGCAAAATGTTTTAGTGCAAAGTTGTAGACCATAAAATTGAGTACAACTTTTGTATCAAATTTTTTCCGGAATTCCCAATAGTTTTTATCAATGGTTTTCGGAGATATTAATTGTAGCATTGTGCTATATAATGTGCGCATGCGCCAGCTTATGTCATTATCTACATTGAAATATCAATTCGGTAGACGTATTCACCATCGGTTCGCTATTTAAAATGTGTTCCATAAATTAATGGAATGCTTAGTCTTTTGTAATTAAAATAATCCTATTCTCCATAGCCGAGCCCTGAAAGTCCCATAGTCCTTTTTGAGGAACTAATTTTATTTAATTTTTTTGAAATCCTATTTTCTGTCTTTATACCCGAGCAGGCCATAAAATGCACTATAAAGTGCATTTTAGGCCCGCGCGGACCATAAAATTTACTATATGCCCGCACGGGCATAAAGTGAACTTTATATAGTTGGTAACTAGCAATAAAAACATAATATTGAACTAGTATGGCATAAAATAAATTCTCGGCTATGTTTGAGCCAACAGCATGATTATCTTTGGATTAAAATCAAAGTATTTTTAGCATTTATTGTCTGGACTCTTGAGTCCTTAAGAGTAAATTCAAAATACGAATGTGTTTAGATTTTATTATTTACTTACATATTTGTTATTAGAGAAAAAAATTCACTTTGTCAAATTTAAAATATACGAAAATTTTACTATATTCCATTGTTAACTCTATAGATGTAAATAAATATTTCTTTTAGCTTTATTTTTGGAGGAATCATAGGGTGGGAAATTATTGCGACCCTTTACGACATCTTAGCAGTAGGAGAAAAAAGTAAGCTACTCTTTTACTTTCTTAGTTTGTACACTTGCTTTCTATACTTATTATTTATTTCAGCTTAAAATTAACGTAAGATAACATAAACAATTAGTTAATTAAATTCCTCCAAATGAACTAGAAATTCCAGCTCTAACACGTTTACCACGAACATTGGCAGCCAGCATATTCTTGTAAATAAGCCAATCAATTAATTGTTGTTATTAAAATCGTGCGAGTTGTTTGTTACTCTACTTAATTTGTTTATTTATACACTTTAATGAGTTATGATGTTAATCAGCTGTTCCTTTTTAAATTATATTAGCGTAAAAATATCAACATGGATAAACTACACATTTTTGAACAGACAAGTGAAGAGTGTTGCTAAAATGGCAGAATAATCCGAGAGGAAATCACCAGACGTAACATCAGTTTCTGTATTGAAAACTACGACTTTGGTAACGAATTCAACATAAAACCGGCTTGCAAGAGTGAATGGGATCCAGACACTATATCTGGGATAAACAGAAATACTATTATCTCATCATAGTAAAGGAGGTGCTTTGGTTAAAAATAGCAAAAATTGGCCAAATTAAGGTCATTCGTTACTTTAGGTCAGGTCTGACAGCTTCACCAGAGGGTGCTGTCAGACCTGACGCGTTTGAGGGATCTGAAGACCGTTTGCGTAATACTTCAGGTCTGTCAGGCCCCTCTGCTCTAGCAGCTCCCTCTGTTGGAGCTGTCAGACCTGACGCATCTGAGAGACCTGAAGTAACAAATGACCTTGTTATGGCCAATTTTTGCTATTTTTAACCTTAGAGATTTATTATGGGAATAATGGTGAGGAATGGGTGCAGCTCCTTTACTCATCATGTCAACAGTCAACAAGCAGCTATCAAATTGTTGAGCACCTCATGTGGGTTTCTAGGCATACCGTGAGAAATGAAATACAAAGTAGACCAAAACTCTGCTGATTCAATCGCTCGCGTAATCTACAAGGGATAAGATAAACGAAAGTACTTCTGGGACATAATAACTAGAAGAGATCTATAGAATGTAGCAACCTGAGTAAAAACAAGCTTAGTATACTAACAGGAGTCCTAACAGTATATTGCTGGCTTGGACTAGTGGGAAATGAACAGTGCAGATTTTCTGAGACAGTGGACGAAACTTCAATTCACATGGTCTCAGAATGCACTGTTTTGCAGAACTTTAGGGCCCAATATATGGGAGAACAACAGATAGAAGAGAGATCTACTTAAAGACTAAGAATTAAAATGGGGGTTAGATCTTAGAGTTGAACAATTTAAACCAGTTTTGAATAAGGTAGCAATGGGCAGATTTGACATTTTTCTTATTTTTTGTATTTTACCTTAAATAGAGAGGTTTTGTTGTTTAAAAACGATCAAAAAAAACGTACCTGTGCACGAGACTAGACCGTGTGATGTCAGTAGCCATGAACGCTTCGCCCCTTGCCCGCTGCTGCGCTGTATTCACGATACACACACACATTTTACAGGGTTACCGTTTTTAGTAAATTTTCTACTAAATTAGTAGATTTTTAAGAAAAACGAGGGTGTTTAGTAGAATTTTAATAGAATTGATAATAGACAAGTTCGACATATTTTTTAACTGAAATCGATATATTTTTTTATTAAAAAACGGCCAAAAAAAATTAATATTTACGTCCGCTGTAAAATTCAGTAGATTTTTTAGATTTGAATTTAAAACTATATTTTATCGCTATCTATCTATCTATGAAATATTTAAGACGAGTGTCAGAAAAAATATTTTGTATTATCCAAACATGACATTCGCTTAAATAATTAAAAATTGATTCGAATTGTTTTCAATTTTATTTAGTTTTTTCAATTTTTTTCCCACTTGCTCCTATTTTGTACAAAATGTTTACCAATTGTTCCCAATTTTTTTAAATTTTTTAGAATTTCTATATTTCTTTCCAATTTTTTCCAATGTCGTTCCAATTTTTTGCAATTTTACCAATTATTTTACCAATTTTTCCAATTTTCCAATTATTCCCATTTTTTATTTTTTCCAATTTCTTCTAGTTTTTCAATTGTTCCCAATTTACTTCTTCCTTTTTGGTCAATTTTTTTCCAGTTGGTGCTAAATTTTTTTCAATTTTTTTAAATTGTTTACAATTTTTTTTATTTTTTCCAGTTTTTTCCAATTTCTTCCAGTTTTTTCAATTGTCCCCAATTTATTTAATTTTTTTAGTATTTTTTTCCAATTTTTTTACAATTTGATTACAATTTTTACTCTTATTTTCAATTTTTTTCAACTTTTTCATTTTTTTCCAATTGTTTCCAATTTATTTGAATTTTTTAGAATTTTATCAATTCTTTCCCATTTTTTCCGAGTTTTCCAATCTCGTTCCAATTTTTTGCAATTTTACCAATTTTTTTCTCCAATTTTACAATTTTTTCCTATTTTGTACAATATTTTACAATTGTTCCCAATTTTTTTCCATTTTTTTCCAATTGGTGCTAAATATTTTTCAATTTTTTCCAATTTTTACAATTTAATTACAATTTTTTCTCTTTTTTCCAATTTTGTTCAACTTTTTCCACTTTTTTAATTTTTTTTTAATTGTTAACAATATTTTCGAATTTTTTCTAATTTCTCCCAATTTTTTCGAATTGTTTTCAGTTTTTTCGGCTTTTTTAATTTTTTCCAATTTTTCTCCATTTTTTCTTATTTTGCACAATATTTTTTCAATTGTTCCCATTTTTTTTTTTTGAATTTATCAATTTTCAATTTTTTCCATTTTGAAGTTTGAACAAACTTAAGTATGAGCTCTAGTAGTAGCGTGCTAGTTAGTGCTGCGATAGGTCCGGGATCGAATCCCGCACACAGCATTTCTTTATTTTTGGATTTTATCGTTATATTTTACGTTATTAAATATTTTTTTTATTTTTTTATACACAGGCTAGTTTAGGTAGTCAAGACTTTTAATAAAAAAATACATATCCCCGGGCAGGTAAAAAGTATGTACAAAATATTTTTATTGCGATGAGACACTCGTGATTTTGGTAGTTTATTATTGAAATGTTGGTAGAATACGGTTTATTAAAAAATATTTAATAAGGTTGAAAAGTAAAATATAACGATAAGAAGAAAAAAAAGATATGCTGTGTGCGGGATTCGATACCCGGACCTATCGCACTACTAACCAGCACCATTCCACGCTGCTACTACTTACGTTTGTTCAAACTTATTGTTTAAGCGAATCACGTGTCACCTTTGGATGATACAAAATATTTTTTCTGTGATGAGACACTCGTCTTAAATATACCATAGATAGATAGCGATAAAATATAGTTTTTAATTCAAATCTGAAAAATCTACTGAATTTTACTGAATTTTACAGCGGACGTAAAGATTTTACGCTCAATTTTTTTTTGATCGTTTTTTAATAAAAAAATATATCGATTTCAGTTAAAAAAAATGTCGAACCTGCCTATTAGCAATTCTACTAAAATGCTACGAAACACTCTCATTTTTCTTAAAAATCTACTAATTTAGTGGGAAATTTAGTAGTCTCGCGCACAGGTACCGTTTTCCAGCCTCTCGCCGATCGTTGATTTTAAAATGCTTACAGCAGACGTAAATATTAATATTTTGAGCTCAAATCTTTTTGATCGTTTTTAAATAACAAAATCTCTCGATTTCAGTTAAAAAAACAAAAATGTCGAACCTGCCTATTCTGATATAAATTTCCAATGTAAATTTAATTACAGCGTTACGAAGCTTTTGAATTCCTTTGGACTCTAGAATACTGGTAATAATTTCCAAGATTTATTACATAGCTTAACCAGTGGATTAGATTTTATTTTTGTATATTAGCCAGCAAACATGAAGCGGAACTTTAAACCATTTAGAAATTTTATTTAAGGGGTAGTATTCTTTTGGTAGAAAAATATATGAATTAAATTCGAAGTTATACTTATAACTGTGACCGCTGTTAGGTCATCAAGAATATAATTTATTAATCATTTTTATGACTTATTTTTATTTCCAGATAAATGGGTAATGGCATTTTCAATTAAAGAAAATTTCATGTCGAGCATCACACTAGAACGTTCTTCCACGGACATAGAAGCTGTTCATGGAATTCGATTCCTTAATGCCATTTTTCTATTAGCAGCTCATAGGTCGATGGCTGCCTTCTTTCAGCCAGCACCTAATAGAACAGCTTTTGTTGAGGTATGAAAATACATTCATACATTCATCCAAAAACGAAAATTAATTACATATAAAAATCATGGTATCACTTTAACGCAACTAAATAAATATATAAATGAAACGATTAAACCAAGAGTAAAGATTGTTTTTTTAAATTCAAAGAAAAACACTAACCAACAATAATGTCGATAAAAACCACAAATTTTATTTGTTGTCGCAATTATTTAAAACACGAGACGATTGGCATCACCTTTATAATTAGTATATCCATACGCCTATAACACCGTACAATTATTGTAAGTAGATATTTTGGGTGTCTCGGTCTATAGATTTGACTGCCTTTCAGGATTTTAACCGACTTCTCGATGTTTTGCAGTCAGAACTGTAACTAAAAAATTAGATTTTCAATAAGCTAAAATCGTATATTACTTTTTAATTGAGTCCCATTTAAGATATGAGTTGTTCAATATTATTTTTTAATCTATAACTATACTACTATTTTTGTACTTTATTTGTTTTTTATTTTTAGTATATCGGGCGACCATTTTCAGTACTAGGCCGAGCAGCTAGTTTATACACGGATCCTTTTCTAATGATGTCAGGTCTTTTAACTACTTATTCTCTACTTGGAAGATTAAACAGAACCCATAAACTCGATGTATTAGGAGAAATTTTTACTAGATTATTTAGAATTGTTCCTACGTTCGCTGCTCTGATAGCGTTTTGTACTTTTATTCTACCACATATAGATAGTGGTCCGATGTGGAATCTGGTGGTCACACATCATTCAGATATTTGTAAAAAATATTGGTGGAGAAATTTGCTGTTTATTCATAATTATTATGGATTCAAAAATATGGTAAGTTCAGATAATCATTTTTTTAAATTATAGCTTATGGAGGATATGTCATTAATAAGAGTTTGAAGAGCGCCAGTGTATTCTTGTAATTATTTGAGACCAGAATAATAAATAAAAAAAATCGATTGTGTCACCCTAAAACTTTCCCGACGAGTATCCACGAATACTTTTTCAGATATTTAATGTTAAAGTTTCAACTTTTGACATTTTTTATCTTTGACAGGTGACAGTTGGAGAAATAATTTTGATTGTTCTAAATAGAGTTTTTCAAGGGCTTTCAAATGACATATTGCATGTCCAATTCCGTGACATATTGCATCTGTCATTTTTTGATAGTGATACTTCCGTTTGACAGATGTCGTACAAAAACTAATGAGTTCTTCCGACGGAAACCCCAAACATATATACCAAATTTCAGCTCAATCAGATTAATGTTTTTTCAGATATTTAATACCGAAGTTTCAAATTTTGACATTTTTTTATTTTTGACAGGTGACAGTTGGAGAAATAATTTTAACTGTTCTAAATAGAGTTTTTCAATGGCTTTCAAAAGACATATTGCATGTCCAATTCCTTGACATATTGCATCTGTCATTTTTTGATAGTGATACTTCCGTTTGACAGATGTCGTACAAAAACTAACTGGTTCTTCCGACGGGTAACCCAAACCCCTATACCAAATTTCAGCTCAATCGGATTAAACGTGTGGCCTCTATCGTGAAAGAATACACACACACACACATACAAACACAGACAGACAGGCAGACTTCCATCTGGAAATGGTCTTAATCGTCTCAGAGGACCCGAAAATGGATATTTCCGTTTTTATCTCAAATTTTTTTTAAGCTCTTTCACAATACTTTCCCTTCTAGGAGGTGGGTCGGGAAAGTAAAAATGGGCAATTTTATACTTTACCAATCATCTAGAATTGTTGTTTACACTTTAATTTTTGCAATAAACAACCTTGAAACGACACGTGAAATGTTTATGACGTCACTGTTGGACCAGCTCATCTAATGCCTAGATACATCCTCGAAGAGATCTAGGAGCTCGTCAGGAAGATCCTTCCCTTCTTTTAGAATCCTTAAAATCGGTTGGGGAAATTTTTTCTTGGGCCGTCTTGAAAAGGCTCTTCTATTTCTTACATCTGTCCACTTCTACCGAAGAGTGTCCATGTAGTGGGAGTTGGAGCTGTCCAGTATTGTCCTGACGTACTTTCCCTGGATATTTTTTAACCTGGAAACTATAGGCGGGATGTTAGTTAAATTGTATATCTTTGTAGGATTTGGGGATTAGGATAGTGTAGGAGGTTTTCCAGCAAATTGTAAAATAGGAATGCTATAAGGATAGGAAGAATGGTAGCGCAAAAATTTTTCAGTGCCTGACGTTTGATGTGGTCAAGACCTGGGGCAGAGTTTTTTCCCTGCTGACAAGCCGAGGCTATGTCCTCAGGGGAGAAGGGATCAAGGATAGGTTCTTGAGGACGGTGTGAGGAGGATGTTTTGGAGGAGGATATTTATGTCATTGCGAAAACGGGGATTAAAGTTGGGATTTGGAGGGTATATGTGTGTGTTTTGGAGATGGCCTTTGAAAGCAGTAGCCTTTTGCTCGGAAATGTGGAGGATTTGTCCGTTCACCTGTAGGTATAAGAATGGGACTTGCTCTTTTAACCAGTAAGGACAGCGAGCTTGTTCCAGAATCTGGAGCCGTCCCTGTGGTCGAGGTTTGAAGTTACCTCGATCCATTTTTCCTGTTTGTGGGTGTTTATTTGGAGACAGATGCGGGCGTTTAACCGATTCCACTTGGTTTTTGGGACAGGGTCTCTAGTTCTTATGAACTGGCGGTAAAGGCGCCATTTTCTCCGAATGTTGGAAGGAATGTGAGGAAGGGGTTTAAGCTCAGTGTAATAATATTAATAATAATGTTTATTCACATAAAATTCAAATTACATTAGTTACAATACAAAATAAATACATTTAAAATATAAATAGATGAATGAATAAAATAAATAAATATTTGCAAATAAACAAAGAAACACAGAAGTAGGGTAAGCCACTTGTATATGTGCTTAAAAAAAAAATACATAATCGATTTTTAGATAGCCACAGTCACGAAATAGTTTACAAATTCGGGAAAAGTGTTAGTTGAGGGAAAAGTCGTAATTGAGCTATAATTTTTATTTTTTTTTATCTGCTTATATTAAATAGTTTTTTTTTAAACAAAGTTTTTGATTTACTAAATCGGAGAATAACTGCCTGTCTGTGTTTAATATCCACATTTTTAATTCTTTCTTATATGAAATATAACGTTTTTTATATGTCAGGTATTCAGGAATAAGTGTGAATATCCGTGGGGCTAAATAATCTACTTGCTTTTGACCAATAGTTTTCTCACTACGGCGAAATAATATTTCTCGTTTGTGTTGTATGAAGGTGCGATTTTTTCTAAGATTATTTTGCCACTATGAATATTTAACAATAATTTTTTGCAAAATAATTGCCTGATATCCAGCACTCCAAGTTCTTTATATAAGTAATTTGAAGTGTATGATCTTTTCTTATTATATATTATTTTTAAAATCCATTTCTGTAAAGTGTTTAGTTGATTTAAGTAACAGTCATTTGCACCTCCCCATCTCAACAGTCCATAGGATAGAAGTGATTCTACCAAGGAAAAATATAATATTTTTAGAACTCCAAGAAAATCTAGAAGGTAGCTAAACCTAGTTAAATGTCCTCTGATTTTTCTTGTAACTTCTTTTACTTGTTCACGGTTATTTGACGGGACACCAACATCAACGGCCTAGGAGATATTTTTTCCAGGTTATGGATATCTAGGTTTGATTTATTAATAGGATCTGCTGGCAGGTATTTAGAAATGGTTCTCTCATAGAGCGTTTGTCTGGGAGGTATAGGGTTGAAAAGGGAGGTTTATAGAGGTACAAATGAAGCATCTATCATCGACCTGACCTCTACATCGATCTGTCAGCAGAATGTGGTCGTTGATAGAACTCCCTTGGTGTCCTATGAAAGTATAGGAGGTGTTGGTGATCCGGACTATGGGGACCTCAATCTGCAGATTGGAGAGACAAATTCCATTCGCATTGGAAGCATGATCGCCAAATTGTGTGTATCTGTCATTCATGTCTCCAAGGAGAACAGCTCGTGGGAGTTTTGAGAAGTACTCAAAGAAGGGTCTAGATAGGATTTGGGCCGAGTGATTATAGTATGGGAGAAACGTCGTAGTGGTGTTATCTGGGGTGGGGATGTGGGGAATGAATGGTATGCCATTCCGAATGAGTATGGCGCTTCCTCGACAGTACTCGGATTTTGGGAAGAGGTGAGTGCTCTAAGTTGAGTAGTGAACCAAATCATACCAAAATTAGAGGCTGGTATTCGTATACTGTCTTAAACAAAAAAATGGAGAATTCCACAGTGAAAACTACAATTGCGTATATTTAAATGCAATTTGCGTATATTCCTAATATGAAAAGACAAAAAGAATAATAAAAAAATGAAAAAGTAGTGTTCTTCAAATACAATTTTCGATGTGATCATTTTGATTAACCCAAAGTAATATATATTTTTTGAACTTATGATTATGAACATTAGATAAATAAATAATTTATTTTATATTTTAGTGTCTTACTCATACTCATCACCTGGGCATAGATACTCAACTATTTTTAGTATCTCTCTTCTTGATATACGTTTTGTGGAGATGGCCAAAAAGAGGAACCGTGGCATTAGTAACAATAGCGACTTTAGCTACAATAGCACGTTACTACATTACCCATAAAAAGAATTTATCGAACTATGTACATTTTGGTACTTCGTAAGTATTTTAAAATTTTATATTTGGTTATATTCGGATCGGTCTGTAACTGAAGATGAAACAATCAGATTATCTGTAAAAAACAAAATCAAGTCAAGTAGGTGCAGCAGAACTGAGTGATATACTGCCAAAAATAGATATAATAAGAGATCCGAGTGAAACTGATGATAACAGACTAACAAATATCGATAGAGATGGCAATATAGATAAAAGCGAACAGATATAGTTTCCACTTTGCTTCATTATTTCCACATGCAAAAATTCTAATTATCATGAAATTTTTCTAAAGTTTAGAAAATTATTTTCCAAAAAATAACGAAATTTTTGTTTTTAGAGTTCAACAACTTTTTGATACCGCTGATTATATGTACATTTTACCACCATACAGGTCGACAGTTTACATTATGGGCATATTTTTGGGCTATATTTTAAAAAATTATTCCAAACTTCAGTTGAGTAAAGTATAATTTTACCAATGTAAATTTGTCTCAAATCATTTACTAATTTTTTTTTAGATTCAATTAAGTATTGGTAATACTTTAGCTTTGTTTACATTTTGTGTATCTTTATTTGGTCCTGCATTTATGGGAAATATTGATTATGAATATAATTCTGAAGATGCGGCTTGGTATGCTTCTATCTCGCCGATTTTATGGTGTTTTTCTTTTGCATGGATTATATTTACGTGGCATTTAGGTTATAAAAGTAAGTACCATATACAGTAATTGTATAAAGTCACGTCTTTCCATTTATTGTTTGATTTGACACATAAAAAGTTTTATTTTTTTTATTTTTAGATGTCGCTGGTTATATTTTCTCTAATAAGCTATTTCTGCTTTGGACAAAAATATCATACACAGTCTACCTCGTTCAGTTCCCTGTGTACTTCTACAACGTGGGAACTACCAGATCATCAAATGAAATAGCCTTTATATCGATGATTTTAAGCTTAAGAGAATATCTTTGGGTCGTCGGTTAGTCACATAATTTATTATTCCTTATTTTCCCTAAAAAAAAAAGCACGTCTTACTTGATTTGGTAAATTTAAGAATAATTACCAATCAAGTATAAAGTTTAGGTAGTCCAATAAATAAAGCTGATTTTAAAAATTAGTAACTATAAAGTCTATATTTTTTTGTTTATTGATTTATGGTATTAAACTACTTATAATATTTTATTTTAGGAATATCTATAATATTAACACTGACGTTTGAACTGCCATTCGTAAAAGTACGAAATATCTACTTAAGAAACAAAGACTATAGAAGTAAAATTAGTACAGAACCAGTTAAAATAAAAAAAATGTGATAGTGATTTTAAAATGTTATAAAGACAATTTTATGAAAAAATGACTTATTAACAATAATTTGTAAGATAATCTGTCTTATCTTAACTAATACAATTAATAAAAAAAATTCTAGATTAAGAAATGATCAGATACTTTTTTAAATTAGTAATCTCAATATTTTTATACAAGTCATTTGTTTAGTGAGATAACTAAAATGTGTTATAGAATGTTTATATTTAGTTTATTTGTTTTATTTTTTTTAAAAATACTACGTTCCTTCTTGTTATGTATGAAATGAATTTATTTAAGAATAAAAACACATTAAATGTTCTGAAAAAAATTTTATTTCTCTATCATTCTTCAATATTATCATATAACCTTTTTTTTCTCTGTCTAAAATGTGAAAGTGTTCAAAATATGTTTTAGTTGACTTGAGTCACTGAAAATAATAAAATTCGAAATATATCGATTGCTGAAGACGGAAATCCAAAATTCGAAACCGTTCTCGATTTATTGCTGAGACAAACAGAAAGACGGACAAACGGACAGACAGACGGTTTTAGTTGACTTAGGTCACTGAAAATAATAAAATTCGTAATATATCAATTTCTGAAGACAGAAATCCAAAATTCGAAACCTTTCTCGATTTATTGCTGAGACAAACGGAAAGACGGACAAACGGACAGACAGACGGTTGCAGTTGAATTAGGTCATTGAAAATAGTAGGTGGGCGAGAGATTGTGACCAGCTATCGAATGCTGAAAACAGAGTTCCTAAATTCGAAACTGTTCTCGAGTTATCGCTGTGACAAGGGCTTCACACGAGAACGATACTTCTCTCGTCTCGTAAAACCGAGACGAGAGAGAAACGAGACCTTTTTGAAAATTATTTAGGCGATACCGAGACCTCATACGGCGAGATTCTCGTTCATATTGCTTCAGAATTTGTTTCTGAATTTCTGAGAAAAATAAACTAGCAAGCAGTATAAACATTTAATTTTTTTTATAATAAAAGAAAGGTCTGCATAGGTTACGATAAAATCTGGTAATGAAATATTTTATTTTATATAAAACGACACTCTCAATGTGCATGTTTCAAATTTTTTAGGACTTCCAAACTGTTTGAGGTTAAAAAAAAACTTATGACCCAGTTAAGTCTTAGGTACCCAAAGGGTACGTAGAAACTACATTTGTTGTTGAATGTATGTGTATAGAATAAAACATTTTAAATAAAATTTTGAATTCTATTGAAAATAGGAGTAACGGAATCAACATTGACATGCTCTCCATATCAAATTCGACAATTGTAATTTTTCAAACAGTGATTCCTCCATAGGCCATAAATCGAAAAAAGTCATGAGCTTATCCGGGTCATTTGCATTTAAGCGTCGAAATTGGGCGAATCTCGAGCCTAATTACACCTGTGTATGTCATCATTTCAAATCAAGTATTAACACACGGTGATAATACGGAGGTCCAAGAACAAGATATGTTCTTCTATTATTTACATATTTTATACAAAAATATGTAATTTAACTTTTTTATTGATGGTAGATTTTTCCTACATTTCTTCACATAAAATTATTTCATTTTGAGCCAAAACTTTTTGCTGCTTTCTGCTACACTTAACATACATGCTTTTTGATTAGGGAGAATGTAAAGATTAAGGGCATGTAGGTTTCATCTGCTTCTTGCTGCCTCTTTTTAGGTTTATAGGGAGTCAAAATATTCATTTCCATATTATGGACACAAGAGAGATATTTCTTAATTCCAGTTTTTATGTTGTTTAAGGTATATTTTTCAAATGTTTTTTGCAATTTTAGTGGTGGTTCAACCATTGCCGCAAGTTTTAACCCCAATTTTCGTAATTATTAATGGAACGAACCCATAATAAAAAGATTTGAGCTTTAATCACATTAATTATTGTTATCAACAAAATAAAGTATCATATCAGTGTTGCGAAGATTTGCATATACTTTCTCCTCATTTACTTTGCTGCCGTTAGATGGCAGAGAAATAATCTTTCTACTTCTCACATACCTGCTGACAATACCTATTGATGAAATCGAACATATAATTTTAATATCATTAATAGATAAATAAATGCATCAAAATTTTATACATTTTTCATTATTATATCAAAATTATCTTATAAAAAGATCTAAGATACTTATGAAATGAATAGGTACTTATTTTATTAATTGTAGTAAAAAAAATTGTTTTTAGAAGTGTGGACACTGATCGAAACAACGTTTACACAAGTATTTTACAATAATAATTAAACACTAAAATTGAAGTGGATCACGAAAAGAAACTTAATTCTAAAACGGTTGTTACAACACCATGCAATCTATTCTAAAATCACTCATATAAAACAAAAATTTTTGTATCTACGTTAACAGTTTTATCATAATAATTTTCACATAAACTACATAAAAAATGTATTTGTTACTTTTATTTTCAATATTTATTTTAAATGGTATCAAAGCTGATGATTGTAGTGTAACTCAAGTTGAACAAATTGCAGAAACTTTAAAAGAATGCAGTGAAATTATTATTGGTGATTTACATGTTCCATCAACGGGAGAATTACCAGTTTTAAACTTAAACAATCAAAATTTAACATTTAACGGAAGAGTAACATTTGATGCTCGATACCAAGATCAAGATGCTTTATTGACAATAACTGGAAATGATTTTATTATTAAGAACGGACAATGTAAGTAATAATAATTAAGTGATTTTTTTGTTAAAATATTAATTTATTTTTAAGTTGGTATTATTGATGGACAGGGTGCTTTATATTGGGATGGAAAAGGTATACTAAGTGATGTAAGGAAACCGATATTGATTAAAATAAATCAGGCAACAAATGGACATTTATCTTATTTAAGTGTTTTAAATTGTCCTCAAGCATGTGTAGAAATTAGCAGAAGTGACGGGATAATTATAGAAGGATGGACCATTGACGTCACTGATGGTTCTAAGGTAACACTATCCAATAAATGAAATAAATTCATTAATACATTGATTTTTTTAAGGATAATTTAGGTGTCGATACTCATGGTTTTACCTTCAAAAATTCTAGTAACACGAAAATTCAAAACAGCAGAATTACGAACCAAGGAGATTGCCTTTCTATCAATCAAGGACATTCTATGAGATTTTTTAGTATACAATGTATGGGTTCTCAAGGAGTAATTATACGCCCTGAATGGACTTGGGCAAATTACATAAGGAATATCAGTTTAGAATATATATTCGTACATAAAGGATACACTGGAATAAGTGTTTTAACTTCTCCTAATCAACCTGCTGGTTCGATAAGTGACGTTGATTTCAAAACGATTCAGTTTACAGGTAAAGAAATTTAGAGTCGATTTAGTCGAATTTTTAACAATATATTTTCTAATTGTACAGATATTCTTTTCCGAGGTATCGACGTTAGACAAGATTTTGGTGATGAAGGTCGTCCTATGGGTAACGTTAAAATTACTTCACTTAATATTACCACCGTAACAGGTATGTATTTATAAAATAATAACAGCACACTTATGCCCGATTTCACCATTTAGGTACTCCCTACCTAAGTAATTCCTACGGTAGGAAATGCTTAAATCCGATATTTATCTAAATCGAATTTCACCAACCTTAGAAATCCTTAGTAAAGAAATACCAAGAAAAAAATTTGATTTGGATATTTTTATACGTATAGTTGGCATTGCTGTGTAATTTTAACGTGCAAACCGAATGGGTACAGATTATAATTTAACAATTAGTGAGAGAAGAAGTGTTAGAAGATTGATACCAAGTAACACAGATTTCTCCACTATATCTCTGAGAGGATATAATTAGGATCTTATTCGAACTCTTATTGCGAGGTTTGGGTGACCGCTATGTGCTGTAACTTAGCGAAATTCTCACTGGTGTCATCAGGAGAAATCTTGGAGACCTCACATTTAATTTTCCATGTTCCATCTTTTTGCGAGTTCCCAAATTTATCCCGAACGTATCATTGATAAGAAATTCTTATTGCGAGTTCCTAAAGTTATCTGGAACATATCTTAAAAGTTAAACACAGAGAGAAATTCAATAACCAAAGCACAATATTGTGTGAATTTGAAATATTGTAACCAAAATCTCATTTGAGGTGGGTTATAAAAGAAAAAACTAATATATGTGACATATACATAAAAAAATATATAAATCTTATAAATATCCTGCTAGTGCTTCTTCCTCTCTCAGCCCCTATTCAAATCTAACTTCTTCACCACTTGATATTTCACTTTTTCCTAGAAGATCTTCCCACCTTGCTTTCTTTATTGCCTTAAAAAACTTCCCTAATTTTATCCTTGTCTATGACTATTCCTTCTTTTGTTTTATAACATTTTTTAATTTCCATTTTATTTAATAATTTTAATTAAAATATATAGATTTTTTTCACTGGTATATAACTGTATACCTTCAATTCCATCTGTATAAAAAATCTCATTTATTAACCCTTTTACAAATCTTACAAATTGACATTAAAAAATTCATAATGATCAAAAAAAAATGTTTACCATACTTTTTTTAATCGCAAACAAAATTTAAAAATTCATGTCGTATTTTGTTTTTTGTTTCTTTTCAAATTATTGTTAAAATCAAATGGACTATTGAATGTTCATAATTAAATGGTAGAAAGGGACAATCGCATTCAATAATCTACACCTTTAATCAAAATTTCAACAAATTAAAATAACATCAGTTGTTCAAAGTTAAAAATGAACTGACATTATTTTTTCTACAAGCGTGCGGAAAGTTGTACTTTTCCGCACTGATTTTATAAATGCTAAAATGATTAAAAATTAATTCTTGCTTGGTTACTATGATTACTTTCAGCCTAATGTTTTATTTATTAAGAAGCACTAAGAAAATTTTTGTTTAATGACGAAAAAATATTTTTGCTAAATTTTTTTTTTTAATTCTAGGCGCTTGTAGAAAAAATATTGTTCCTAACACTTGCGTAAAGTATCTTTTCCCCACTTCGCGTCGTTCGGGCAACTGCAACTGCAGAAAATAACTATTTTCTAACGATAGAGGCGATGATCAAATAAAATATCAGTCAGAATTGTCACGTTAGTAGACGTAGAGTAGCATGTTGATGGGATATTATATAAATATTGTACAACTCGCAATGAAAACGACCACGCCAGAAGCACTACGAATCTCACATAGATCTCACAAAAGCAGTTGACGTTGAATTTCCTAAAAAAAAACTCGCCAAAAGGCTATATATGTGAATTTCCCACTGAACTCGCCAGAGGCACTGACTGCGATGATCACACAGTTAGCTTTCATGTGAGCTCACAGAGACCTCGAAATGAACGATAAATGAGAATTTCCCAAAGTACTCGCCACAAAATTTCATAGAGAACTCGCCAGAAAGTATTGTTCGAGAATTTCCACGTGAGCTATCGCTAAGACCTCGCTTAGAATATTCCGGCGGCGGACATTTGGAGGAGATATAGAGCACTCGATAACATCTCAGAGAAGTAACAAAAGTTGTCACAATTTCCTAAAAACAGCTCGCCGAGCTATCTTTAGGCACTCTTTGTGTTAGCTGGGATATAACTCCAAATTTGACCGTTTATGTCACTGATTCGTGCTGAAATTTGTGTTGGTGACGGTGACTGGTCGTGTAGCAGATTGTGCTTTGTGTACTATAGTACTATAACAACTCCCTTGTTGATATTTCCCACCTACATTTTTGACTGTTTTGAAGAAAAAATGAAATTTTATTCCAAACACTTACACCGATTTCGCCAATTGATTCCTAAAGTTAGGCAATACTTAAACAGATTTAGGAATTCCCAAGTGCAATTTGCGTTTCACCACGCGCTAAATAATACTTAAGGGTAATAGGAAATACCTAACATTAGGACAGCTTGTTGCGCCTACCTAAAGCATTTAGGAAATACTTAACCTTAAAATAGTTTGTTTTTATCTTTGTTGATAGTTTACATAATTTTTTTAGAGAGTTTTGTTTATTATTTAAAAAAATATGGGAGCTGTACGTATTGTAGAACGTCTTGAAAGGTTCGATAGTAGTACGAAAAATCGGTTTTTTTACTTAAAATATCTCTGTGTGTTTGCAATAAATGAATTAATTTCATTTTTTCTTCATCGGTAAAACTGACACTTCTGTTCCTTTTTTCTTCCATATCACACAAAAACAGTCAAAAATGTAGGTGGGAAATATCAACAAAGGAGTTGTTATAGTACTATAGTACACAAAGTTTTGGTTTTTCTCACAGTCACGACGCACAATCTGCTACACGACCAGTCACCGTCACTACCACAAATTTCAGCGCGAATCAGTGACATACAGGGTTGTTCCCAATGAACTTTTGATTGTGCTGAAGTTGGTCACAAAATAGTGCCCAATGGTGCCACTCAAATTGATCACGTTTTCATCGCTATCGTCATAAAATAGCAGATTCCATTTGATTGTAATAACTTGAATTATTTGTTCAACCGCGATTTCAAACATTTTGTTACGTTTTTGTGCCACCTTGTATAAATAAAACTTATCATTCGAACATAAATAAAAGTATATTCTACATGGTACTACAGAAATTCTTTCACATCGTGCTGTAATCGATGAAGGTCAAAACTTATTGCTGGCCAAAAATGTCATTGAACGAAATAGTACTCGTTTTTGTCTATTTTTCAATAGTACGTGCTCTGGTGCCACTCCATTGATGAAAGAGCCTCTTTTTTCACAGCGGCTTTTCTGTTGGAACTTCTTTTTATTTCTTCCGCTATTTCTTTTTCAGTCTGGCTATATTTCTCCAAAAATTTATTCCATTTCCTTTACTTTAATGTACTATTGCGCCATTTTTATCTGTATGTTCTTCTATCCCGGTCTTGATTTGTACTTATCCACTTTAATATTGCCGTGTTTTTTATTTACTTACAGGTTACATGACTGACAAATACTTGAGAGCAGTCAATATATATTGTGGTACTGATGGTTGTGCAAACTGGAATTGGTCTAATATTGATATACAAAGAGCCGAAGTAGAAAATGATTGTAACTACATACCAAATGGTTTTGATTGTTGGTAAAAACATATTTATATGTATGAGATGATAAATAAAAAGTGATTCATATTAGTAACATATTTTTATTTTTTCCAATAAAAAATAAATAACTAAATAACAAATTCTAAAGTATAACAATCACTTTTGTTATTAAATAACTTTCAATAACGAAATAAATTGTAAATCCTCAAAGAAATTTTAATAAAATTTGAAAATCCCTAGAGATGCTTAGCAGAAAACTACATAGACTTTAGTACCTAAATAAATATATTTTTTTATACATTTGTTCGAAAACAATGTGACTTTCTTTTGAGATTAAATTGTTGATATTTAACGTAATTTTTCGTCATTTTTTACACAATTTTTTAATAATTTATCAAAATGGTATCATTAAATTCTTACCTATAAATGGTGTTTTTAAAGCATACTGGAAAACTGTAAGTAATGCGTTATTTTCCTGAAAATACATTTTTTAGTTTGTTTCGAAACCTTTATTTTTGGTAGTATGATTTTTTTTAATATGCCCAGCAAGAGAATCTTTACGAGCACAAACGTAACCACAATGAAAACATTTAATCAAATTTTTCTCATTTTGTTCATGGCGAACCAATTTATGACGTTTAACAGTATCACTTCTTTTCCCTTCGTAATCGCATAAATCACATTTAAATCTTCTCTCATTACCATGAACCAAAGAATGACGTGCCAGTTGTAAATTATTAATCGTTTCGAATGAACACTTTGTGCATTTATACCAAGTGCTGTGGATATGGAGATTTACATGTTTTTTGTAATATTTCTCATTCGAAGTGTTATAATCGCACTTCGAACAAGTAAAAATATGTATAGGAGTTAAATGTGTCAGTAAATGTTTCTCTAAAGATTTTTGATATTTGCATTTGAACATACATTTATCGCAAGTCAATATACTCGTTCCAGAATGATGTACTAATTCATTGTGGCGTTTTAAACCGTCTTTGCGATTACATTTATAAACGCATATACGACATTTAAACTTTTTCTCTCCAGAATGTAAGTCTCTATGTTTATTTAAGTTCCTTGAGCTTGAAGCTTTGAATGGGCATTTTTCACAAACATACTTTTTTTCAAGATCATGGATCTCCATATGTTGCTTTAACCTTGTATGTGATTTGGCCCAATATGTACATTTGGAGCATTTTAATGTTCGAACATCAGTATGGACGAGCATGTGACTTTTTAAACTGTCCTTACGCTTACTTGTATATAAACACTGGGAGCATTTAAAAACTGGTACATTAATGTTGGAGCAATGAATTAACTGGTGGTTCCGAAATAGATCTCGTCGTACACTTTTATAAGGACATAAATCACATTTGTATCTTTTTTGAGCGAAATGATTAAACAAATGTCTATTTAAATTTTGTTTGGTATGAAATTCTGACCCACAGGTTTTACAGTTAAATACTTTATGAACTTTTGATAGATTTTTGTGTTTAAATGAATGAATGTATAAACCAGACCGATGTTTATAAGATTTACCGCATAAAGTACATTTATAGTTCTTCTCAGTTTTGTGTGATATCATATGAGTTATTAATAAATGTTTATGTTTTGTCTGATGATGACAAATTGCACACTTAAATATTTCAGTTTCTGAAGCATTCAAATGGGTTTTTTCATGAATTGGTAGATCTTGTTTGTACTTAGTTCTAAAATCACATTTAGAACACGAAAACATTCTAGTTTGTGTTGGATCCAAATGTTTAAGATAATGCTGTTTTAATTGACATTTAAATTTTACTTTGTAATCGCATAACTGACATTGTTTAGGATCTTGTAGATTCATTGAAGTTTTTTTCGAAGAACAATCTTCGATCAATTTAGTTTCTTGCTTGGTATGTGCCAAAAGCGGATGATCTTCTATTTTTATGTCATCGGAAAAACTGAAATTAAAATAAAAATTGGAAAAATATTTAGCCTGCATTTTAGAAAAAAAATCAATGTTCAAAAACCTAATTCGTAAAATAATTGGTGGTATACAGAAAAATCAAAGATATTGATTTAAGAGGGGGTGAAACTTTTATAAAAAAAGAGTCCTAATTGCGGGGTGAAAGACGAGGTAAAAATACAGAGCAACAAAGGCGTGGCCTGATGATAAAGAAATATATATTTAGTGTCTCTGTTATACGGCTTTGGGTAAAATTATCGTAAAGATCAGTTCCTCTGAGCGAAATAAAATTATCACATTTCGAGTAGTGGAGTACTTGGATTCCTAGCTTTTGAGAAGGGAAAGTAATGTGAACGAGCTAAAAAATTTTGTCTGTCTGTCTGTGTGTCTGTTTGTCTGTGTGTCTCTGTGTCTGTCTTTCTGTGTTTGTCTGTGTGTATTCTTCCACGATAGAAGCGCTTGAATCAGTGAAGAATAATGATCTAAAATTCAGCTTGCAGGGGTTCGGTAAAAATCATTTTTGAGGTTCCAATTTTAGATAGATCTTAACAATTTTTTTTATCAACAAAGGCAAATGTATAAGTCAGGCATCTCTCATAGTACTTTTTTGAAATAAACTTTTTTTTGTGAAATAAAAAATAATGAATCTGGCCCATTATGTAAATTTTTTATCTTCAATTTTTTTCTCAAAAATAAAAAAAGGTACTTCGAGAGATGTCTAGATCCAACCTTTCTTAATCCAAAAGTAAAAAAATATCTTGAATTTTTTATCCGTACCTTGTTTTACTAACAATCAAATTATGGTTAAACCCCTCTTAAACTCAAATTCAAATCCGGATTAAAACCACCCCAAAAACATTTTTAAGGGCTAGTAAGTGGATGATTGAGCGGAATATCAAAAGGATATTTGGCGCACCAAACCAAATAACCTAATCTAACCAAATAGATTTTTTGTTATTTTGTTTAGATATTTTTCTATACAGATGGGATTTAGATAATTTTTGATGAGACTTGAAAAGACTGATTTGACTTGAAAATAAATATTTAAAAGAAATCTAAATGGAGCAGGGGAAAAATAGAAATGGAACAAAGAAATATAGAAAGTAACAATAATAGTAGATGAAAATGAGGAAGGTGGTAGAAAAAGAAGTAATGAAATAAATGAAGAGAAAGAAGAGAAACGGAAACCAGAAATAATGGAAATGTAAATCTTTTGTGTTGAAGTAGGTGAATAGACACGAAACAAGAAATCGGAAAAAAATACAAATAATAATAATTAAGGCAGATAAAAATATTAATATTTTAAGAAGTTACATGAAGAGGGAAATAAAGAATAGGGAATAGAGAAGCTGGATAATGAAGATAACAAAAAATGGAAGCAAACCTAAGAAAAGCTACGTATAGTATCGGATATAAAAATAATATATAAGTGTTTCTTTCAGGACATAATGTGTCAACCCTTTCCCATTAAATCAAACAACCACCTAGTAGCACTTTCATATATATATATATATATATATATAATTTTATTATAATTATGAATCTTAATTTTATGTAAATAATTTGTTATTTATGACAAATAAATTTAATTTTATCAAATTCCCCATTAATACATTGACCTGATGATGGCAAAATTTCATCGAAACTAGTCGCTCTCTCAACTTTAAAAATCTTAATAAATTAATTGTAGTTCTTTGACGGACATGGATAACCTTTTTGGAGATATACTTTTTTAAATAAATGAAAATAAACTCAAAATCGTGTACCAAAATCTGTATTTAAAAAATAAGCGACGACTGGTTTCGGCTAATAAGCCATCTTCAGGCCTAGAAATAATTTACAATGTTCGATATAAAAAAACAACAATGAAAATTATTTCTATTCGACGCTTATTTTTTAAATACGTATTGTAGTTGAAGACAACCTCCAACACCATTTTTTGTAATTATTCCATTTTTGACTATTTTAAGTTGGCAACAGCGGAACACGAAGTTCCCGCCAACTTATCAAAGTAAAGGTAGTCTAAATTGAGAAGTTACTCAATTGACACGTATTTTTATAACAACGTGAATCGGTTTCATTATAATAATATTGTTCCTAATCAAGCTCTGTCTTCTGGGCATCTTGACCCGAAAGTCTGGCTTCTTGCCAGATCGTTCACTCCAATTGTAAATTTGTAAATAATGTATAAAAGTGTAAATAAAGGTAAAACAAAGTGCAGCATTTTTCTTCAACGTCATTTTGCCGAGACTAACGAATCCCTAGAAGCATATACAGTCCACTTTCCATTCTAAACTCCCGATAATGTTTCGGACAATTGTGGTACATGATTTTAAGCTTCTTTTTATTTTATTGAACACTTGACCATATATGGATAACCATTTGGATTTATATATTTTTTAGTTAGGATTTACCTGTATGTTGTTGCACAAATATTTGTAAAGTATTATGCATAAAAAAAATCAAATTTGTGTTTTAGTTCCTGTAATGTGAAAGAGAATCACAGAAATAAAAGGAATAGTCTGAAATATGTAATAAAAGATTAACTAAAGTTTCTATTTTTACATTTTGTAGAAAATTGGATTTAAAAATCATTAAGTGAGAATTAAACAGTAGAAGGAACCACCCCAAAAATATTTGTGGGAGCTAGCAAATGAACGATTGATATGCTTACAGAATATTATTGGCGCAATAAAATAAACCTTATTTCTTTTGAAATTTTTCTAAATCAACCATAATGGGTCTACCATATCTCATTATCTAAATATCAACTAATCAATACAAAAATGTCCTTATATCCTTGATAAAATGTTTCAAAAGGGTGGAAAAAATTGATTTAGATTAAGCCCTAATTTTTTGTTAAATTAGTTTTTTTAAAGCCAATATTTTTTATGGTAAATTTCTGTAATACTTACTGGTAAAAAATTTCTTCCTTATTATCTATTTTAGAAATGCAGTTTATAACGGTTTCATTCAGTTCAAAGGATTCTCCAATAATATTATAAACGTTGGCAAGACTTGATTCAGTTTTTTTACAGCAATCTAAGAATGGTTCAATTAAGCGAATAGATATTTGGCATTCTTGACACACTATTGGTGATTCAACACTAGATACAGACTGCAAATTAAAAAAAAATAAACAATCTTGTCAATATACCAAGGAAAAGGAAGGAAAATACTAAAATTAAGTATTTCTTATATCAATTGTTTTCAAAATCCATAAGCAATAGAAAATTATGTGAATTGACAATTTCGGTTGGGAAAAATGGTTTGAAATATATTGTTAAAAATTTTATATTATAAAAAATGTGTTTAATTTGGAAATAAATAAAAATTTAAACTGGATTTTTTCCATAAAAAAAAAATTTTTAGTTATAAAACATCTGGCAACCACCTGCTTCTCATTGAGGAGTATTTTATAGTTTTATTAAATAACTTACAATTTCTGGAAGAAGTTGTTTAATCACAATTCTCAGTTTGTCCACTTCAACAGATTTTTCAATTAGAACGATGTAATTTTTATCAATTATTTTAAAACATAATCTACAAACTTGCGTGTTATTGTTAAAATATTCTTCCTGTAATTTAGGATGAAATAATTTAATATTCATTTTGTTTTTATTAAAGTGAGGATTCAAAGTATCTTCGGTATACAAACATTTTGTTTTAAAATTAAAAACGCCAAATATAAATTCTTTACAATTGATACAGATCACGGCTTTTTTCACCAGGTATAAATTCTACAAAAAATTAAAATGTGTTTTAAAAATAAAAAAGACTGTTTTTAGACTTACCGTATTTATTAATACAACGCCAATTATATCTTGAATTATATCAGATAGTGGTTCAAAATTTGTTACTAAATTTAAACAAAGTCTGCACACTTGTTTCATTTTTAATCAGAAACTAATACCTACTTAATTTGTAACATTTTGAAACTAACACAATTAACTATATAGTGACACTAATGAGTCAAATAGGTTCTTTAAAAAAAACAAAGATGACTTGGATCGATATTATTGGAATAAAATAGTACCCAAATATTTATTGTTTTTATCTAAGAAATTATAATTTTATTAAATCTTTATATATGCAAGGAAAAATTAAATTGTGATGACACAGTAGCTTTAAAATTATTAACAAAAGTAGATTTTTTCGAAATTTAAAATAAATCATAAGATATATCAGAGCTGTTCCTAAGCACAGTGCTTAATGCTTTACTAAGCACTTTTGTGTTCGGGAGCACAGTGCTATAGCGAGCACTTTTTAAAATCGGTTAAAACACTTTACCATACTTTAGTGATCGTCAAAAATGTTCACGAGCACTTCAAAAGACTCGAGAGCACTCGAAAGGGTCCCGAGCACTCCAAAAGGCTCGCGAGCACTCCAAAAGGCTCGCGAGCACTCCAAAAGGCTCGCGAGCACCAAGCATGAACATTTTTTAATTCGTATTAGTATAATTATGAAAAAAATATTTACTATTTTGAAAAAATTGATCTTATGAAAAAACAAGTGAAAAACGTAATTTTGAGTTTTCGAAAATTTAAAGTTACGAAAATAAATTTCTATATAGGAATATACGTTATATACTATACTATACTATAATTACATCAAATATGAACAATAATACATTTTTCCCAATTTGACAAAATTTAAACTCATAAAAAAATAAAGTAATAGTACGTATGTACTTAGTAAGTTTTTCTATAAACGAATATAAAAAAAAGCAAGAAAGCATTTTTAACACTCCAATTTGAACAAAATTAAGAACGCATTTTTTACACACTTGGAGAGAAAAGAAAGCAAAAACGCATTTTTCCACTCTTTAATTTAAAAAAAAAGAAGCAGTAGTGGATTTTTCCATTAGAAAAAATAGAAGCAATTCAATTTTGACAAAAAAGAAACCAAACACATTTTCCATACACGAATTTAAATAAAGAGAAGCAATAATATATTTTTTCATATCCCAATTTAAAAAAAGAAACAAAACTAGAAGTAAAAACGTATTTTTTTGTAATCAATTTTGACAAAAAACAGAAGCAAAAATGCATTTTTCCATACACGAATTTAAATAAAAACAAACAGTACATGTTTTTATACTCCGATTTGAAAAAAAAAAGAAGCGCGAATCCGTTTTTAAACTGAAATTCGTGTAATAATTAAAAATAAATCGTTAAAGTGCGTGTCGGACTTCGCATATTTAGGGTTCCGTACCAAATGTAGAATATGAGCCAGCTGTACAGAGGCAGGATTCTTAAAGGACTTTAAAATTTTAATCAAACTAATAAGTCAAAAATACTTGGTAAAAAGATTTAAAAAAATGAAAAGAAAAATAACCTGGCGCATGTGTTCGAAGAAAAAAATTATGAGACGAAAAATGCGTTTCTTAACAAAATTGATAATAGCACAAATAAAAATAATAAAGCATCAAATTTGTTAATATCAGCGTAACCGACAAAGATAGAAAAAAATGTATAAGATGAAAGATGCGTTTTTTAATTAGGCTAATACGATTACAAAGATAAAAATAATAAAATATCGAATATCACAATTCGCATAAATATAAAGGTACGGAACCCTAAAAATGAGGGAATGTTAATGAAAAAATCATATTTATTAATATATTGGTATTTGTTGATAAAATATACGTAACAATAAATATTATCACCAAATTGCAAGTTCATAGGTCAATGGAAAGTTAAAAAAATTCTTCGGAACAAAATTTTGTAAAAAATGCTGACTTCTCAAGGCTTCTCATGCCAATATTTTACAATATTTTTTAAAACAAAAAATATGGCTATTATCTACTCAATGAGCTCTATTCAACGATACCTCACTTGATGGGGTTGGCCAAATTTTTTTTCAGCGCCCCCCTTTAGCTGTATGGGAGCCCCCTTTGAAAGCATTTAAAAATATTTTTAATCACGCGAGTGAGAGCAATAGTGTTCCGTTTCGACCCATTGGGCTACGGAACCCTAAAAACGTTATATTAAGTAGCGAAACAAAGCGAAGGTACTTATTGACATTACAATGTCCGTCCGTCCGTCTGTCTGTCAGAGCTGGGAGTAACGAAATGTAATAAAAAATAAAAAAATTGTATCAAGATTCGAACCTGGAACTTTCATTTGTAACGTCTACTCTATATATTTTTTATTTTTTTTACGAAATAAATGGAGGTTGTATTTTCTTTTTTTTTAATACACAAGCTAGATATAGATAGTTAAGACTTCTTTCAATAAAATAAATATAAAGTGTTTCGCGTGCCGTCCTGGATTAACCGCCTCGTGTTTTGTTGGACTTACTCAATTTTTATAAATAAGCACACACTTCCACTTCAATAATTCAAATATTCGAAAAGTGCTCAGTACTTTTGAATTTAAAGCACTTTTTTATTGTGCTGAGTGCTTGTACTTTTAAGCACTTTTTTTTGAGTGTTTGCATCTCTTTTTTACTTTGATTAATAACAAAAAAACGACGTGATGAATTGAGACAATGCAAAAAATAAGTCAAAATCTTCAGTATCGGTTAACTCTGCAATAACGCAACATATAAGACCAGAATCTCATGAGTGGGCATTATCTTTTCAACGTTTTAAAACTACAAAATTTGCAAAATCAGAATATTTTATTCCAAAAAATTCTGTATTGGAGGAACATTAGTTTGTTTGATCCAAGGATATCTGTAGACTTAAAATAACTGTTACTGCTTTCATATACATTGGGATTGTATACAGAAGTAAATAAGTTACAAAAGGATCAATTTTATATACAAGACGGAATTTCCAGAAATTCTTTGTTTTAGGCTTGAGATTCGACTCTTGAAACACTCTTATTAATAGGGAACCAAATAAAAACCTTAAACGTATAAGCCCATTTTTTATTAAATATCATAAGACTTTTTTAACAAATTAATTCTAATCCTTAATATTAAGTTTTGTTTAATAGAGGTAAACAGAATTATAACAAAAACTAATTAATAACTATTTTACGGGATAATAGGAAAAGCTAAATAAATAAGAAGCCACTTGGTGTTCACAAAAGCAAAAAAAAATAAAAACTTACAGATACGGTCTAAAACTAACAAATGAGAATTTCATCTTACCACTACGATACTGAATGATCTACAAGAATTTTTTCTTTAGTACAATTTAGATACAATTTTGGAAAACAGAAAAATTGCCTGTTTTTAACCAAAAGTCAGCTTTCTGGTTACCAATTATGAAATTAGACTGAAACGAATTTTCATAGATCACCCTGTAAAAATTAAAAGTAGAAATTTAAAAAATTATTAACGACGAAAATTTTAAGATTGTATTCTTAGCTAAATCCTAATAAATTACTATACTAAATGAAATATCATCCCACTCAATGTTATAAAAAAATATTATAAAAAATATTCCCCACGTTTTAGTATAAACAAAATCAGCACAAGAAAACAAGCATGTTAAACATAATGGAAATATTTACATAGATTTGTTAAATAATTTTCAATCAGTAAACATCTCCACAATGTATTAATTTCATAATGTCCATAATTGTTACTTAATAAAACAAAGGAACACTATCTACAGAATGATTCAAAAATAAATAATATAAATTAAAGTAATTTACAATACATATTTTTAAAAAATACTGTATAACTCAATGACTTGCCTCTAGGCATCATTCCAAATTTCACAATCCCCTTTTAGACACATAATAAACTACCACTCTTCTATTATAAACAAAAATTGTTAATATTTCCTTACAGGAATGTTCTTGAACTTTCATCTTTGTACACACAGTAGGTCAATGCAGTTAGTATGTACAGGATGGATACGTCAAACCGGGCCTTAATCGACGTATTTCTAAGGCCAAATTACAAACTGCATCGATACATCAATGACAAATGAAAAGTTAGCTAAAATGGCACTTAATGCTAAAAATGAGCCACCCTGTCAAACTTTTTATCTTCAATTATTAATCTAGATACGGAAAAATATCCAGAACACAGGTAACATCTTTTTTATGTATGCAATTTGTAAAATAAAACATCGATTTTTAAATGTACCTAATAACCTTACCTGTCTATATTTGTTTTCATTTATACAGTCTCTTCATTTAACCTAAAATATTTGCAATTGTAAATTCTAGCGAAAAATAATTGAATCATAATACGATAACTTACGCTTATAAATTAAGAATGAAACAGAATTTCCAAAAAAAACACATCGGAGTCATTAATTTAACAAATACAACAAATATCATAACCAAAGGCTAAATTACGATAGTTACTAGATAAATTTAAATCATAATTTAAAGAAAATAGAAAGCTGTTATTATCAAGCATTTTTCGTCTTAGCTCTATAAGAATACTTCATGAAAATTTGCATAAAACTATTTTTTATGCAAATTGGCAATTTATCAATTCTAGTAAAAGTATTATGCATAGGAGCAACTTAATCCTCTTTTGATATACAGGACTTAAGTAAATAGGACGGTTATCGTTCTTGTTATAAATGAATTTAAAAGTACTTGTAAATCATCATGTAGATTATAAGCACATTTAATCACTTCTGGGTCCTCTATATGATATAGAAAGCCGGTATAATATATTATATGAGCATTTATTAAATCAATATCGATTTACAAAACACCATTTTCCGTTTTATATTGTAAATTTTTTAAAAAAAGTCTGCTTCATTCTTGGTCTACTATAAATATCTAAACGAACACTACAAACGACACGAAAAGGCTCAACTTATCGAATTCCATACAAATAAAACGAAAATATGTACAAGAGAAAATAATAACAAATATATAATGTGTATCCTAAGATATTACAAATAAAATGATGGTATAGTAATAGTAAGTATATACAATTATTTGTTTGCCAGCAAGAAGTATGGTTGCATTCATATATATAAATATTTATATATTTCTAAGGCATCTTGCAACGGGCAAATATTTTTTTTATATATAAGTATATACGATTTGTTTTTGACATCAATATGCATGTATATGAGTGTATATAAACGATACTAAAGACTGTAAAAGTGGCTAGAACATAGCGCTACAACGACTCGGGATCCGCGTCACGTCTTATGATAGGTCTGAAATAAAATCAACCTTTTAACATCAAATTCAAAAAAGGAAACAAACATAATACTTACAACTTGGTACTTGCGTATTAGTATAATTTCTATGGATTTGATCATAAGTAAATTTAACAAAGGCATCATACTGTTCGGCAAGTTTGGATGTTAAAACATTATCATATTCTTCTCTAATTTCTATTTCACGTTCTCTAAGCATTCTTTCGCAGATCAAGCCAACCTACAAACGAAAAATATGGTAAAATTTTCAAATATTTGGAAATACTATAATTACCTGTTTAAATGTAAATAGGGGTTTCTCGGAGCGGCAAGGAGTTTCACATTCACCTCCTGAACTGCTACCGTCTGATGTTTCCATGGTGTTGTACTGTAGTTGCTTGCGCCTTTGTAATCTTTTTATTTCGGCTTTGAGATTGTCAATAAGGTTTTCTGTGAAAAATAAGTAAAAGTATAGTTTCTTAAAAAAAAAACAAATTCTATGATAAAAGGTTAATAATATTGTAGCCAAAAAATAAATAAAATTTTTACTGTATTGTAATATAAGGTAAACTGTCCAGTCTTTGACACTCCGCCAGTAATTGACACCTTTTCACACATACTGAGAGCCGTTACACATGCGACTGACGGTCAGTGCTGACGGTCAGTGCTGACGGTCAGCGCTGATCGTTTGCAGAGATTTTCACATGCAGCGTATGATCAGTACGCACAAGAATTCGCGGAGAGAGAACGAACGCATTGTTGCCGCTTTGTGCGTAAAAAGGTTAATAATTAGAAGACGAACAAAAAAAAGAGCTATGTGGGTCCATCCAATTTGTATGGAGAGGTACTTAAAAGGAACATTTGTGACCTTATATGGAAATTTACGAAATGATGAAAAAAAAATTATTTAATTATTTTCGCATGAACTCCATTGTAGACTTGAAAATAGTTTAAAATTCACAGATCATATTAGAATTTCAATATCTTCTGTAGAAAGACTGTGTGTCGCTTTAAGGTAAGAAGCCATATAGTTACAAAATAAGTCATTTGACTAAAAACTAATTTTAAGCAAAATTCAAAATAACTGCCAAAGTTCTTTGAATTCGGAAAATTGTATTTTCGATTTTTTTATGAAGAATGAATGATATTCCTGTTTTTATTTAATTTTTAACTCTTTTTATTTATTTTTCACTTTTAATAATCTTTAAATTACTCTCCTAACCTAACACCTAACATAACAGAACAAAATAGTGTTTTTGTGGCAACACTGTCTATCATCAGTCGATTCACATGTGAAAAGACTCATAAGCGCCCATGGCCCGAGCTGACGCGTTCCGTACGCATCCGCAAGGGCTCGACTGATGCCCCAACTGACGAATTAGTCGACCGACGATACGCGCTACTTGTGAAAACCACAATAGAATCAATGGGACCGACTGATCGTCAGCACTGACCGTCAGTCGCATGTGTAACGGCTCTGATTGTTAACAAAACTATCTTATATAATTTGAAAGACCAAGTACAAATCAAGTGGTTAGGTTAGGTTAGGTTAGTTAGGTTGTGTTTTTCATACGATATTGCTTTTTGTATTGACGGTTCTGAAATGAGTCTGTGAACTACATACTTTGTTTAAATGTTAACTTCAATCATTTTAAGCCTCCAAATTGCAATATCGATCACTGAATAAGCAAAATAAACTTCATTCCAGTAATTGACACTCTGTCAAAGACTGGAATATGTTTTTATTAAGCCGGTACCGTTTTAAAAGTGTATGAGTCATGACCATCGTGTGAAACTAAATTTTTTGTTTTTAAAATGATTTAATCCAGTGTTAGACAGGGGATTCTTTTAGTTTGGCAACCAAAAAAAATTATACAGCTGAAGAAATAGCTGAGGCGCTTCAACGAATAGCCAATGGCAATCCAGTTGTTATAGTAGCAAAGCAAATAGGTATTCCCTGCACCATTTTACTTTATAAATCAAACAGAAAATCCCCAAAAGTTTGTCAGATGGACCCTGCAAACAATTATAACAGCAGAAGAGGAGATGGTTTTAGTGCAATGGAATATTTTACTTCAACAGAAACATTTTCCTATCACAAAAACAATGTTGTTGGACAGTGTGGAAATAATTATTACTGCAACAAGAAGAGATAATCCATTTAAAAATAATCGTCGAGGAAATAAATGGTTTAAGTCATTTCTATATGATTCTAATCGTTGTATTTATTGCACTTTGCTCGTTCTGAATTGTTCAGATAATAGATCGGAATAACAAGAATGGATTTATAATAAAAATGGATTTATTCCCTTTTGGTTGGGTGCTCCTCAATTTATCTTCTGTAAAACGCTTACAATAAGTTACCCTTTTGATAGTTACCTAAAACGTAATTAATAAATTACTTAATAAACATAAGGCGTCCTTATTTACTTTATATATCTTTCAACTTTCAACTGGGGTGTCAATAACTGGATCACTGTCAATGATTGGGTTTCAATTATTGGATTTTGTCTGTCAATAACTGGGTACCCGAAACATTTTCTTCGTAATTTTTAAATAAATAGAGGGAATGAGTTTTCTTCGAATTAACACATTTACAGGCTAGTACAAACTCTAATAACTACTTTAAAAATTAATCCCTGTGTTTAAATTAAATAAATTAGTTGCAAAAAATTTTTTAGCTAAAAAATGCGCCAATAGTGTCGAAGACTGGGCGGTTTACCTTACGAAATTTAATTACCATAAAAAACATAACCTACCAATAATCAATGACTATATTCAAATGTTTCTATTAGAAATATATTGTTTTGATATTAAAATATCTGTAAATAAAACTACATCTGTATATAATTAGTTTTGAGAGTTTGCTGAAGAAAAATTAAATAAATTTGTAATAATTAAGATTAATATGTTTAGATTGTAAGATTCGGGATGAATAAGTATAAATGAGTTAGTAAATATCAAGGTTTGACAAGAAGTATCAAAGTGCTTATCAAAATTCGGAACATTGGGTATGGACATGTTCCGTATACCAACTTGGTCGTTCTGGTTCTTAGATTAGTGTCCCCTATGTGTTGGTAGATCTCAAATTTTCTGAAAAATTTTGTCTTACGGAACAAGGCTTCTGATAATCCGGCGTGTCAGCTGTCAACCAAAATCACCAGTGAGCGTTCCCGGTTTTTTTGGTTGACATTTTGTCAAATACAATTTTTTGCGTTTTTGTTAGATTAATTCTGCTGCTAGTAAAAAATATGGATTCTTCAAAACAAATCGAGGTAAGAAAAGAATAAATACAATTAAACAGTTGCTTAGCCAACTTTATTTTTTAGGACGATGTAACTGTATATTGATGCAGACATTGCAGTGAAAGAAATTGGGGGAACCTTAGAACGCCTACAGATGGAAACAAAATCGTTTGAGAAACTTACTAATATGCATGTAGATATTCCAAGTACATTTAAATTTCATAATAATAAATAAGCCTACCAAAACAGGATTGTCAAGAAGACACTGTTAAATGGGCAATATCGATGCCAAAGCTTCTCGTTTTAAAATATAATAAGCATGCTTTGACAATCCCCAATTTAGGAAAAATAAAGTTTGGGAAATTATTTCAAAAGATATATTTCCCTATAAAATAAATGATTAAAAAATACATGACGGATAGCGGGTAGCACGAGCACGTAAACATTCAGTCACACTTAAATAACGAGAAACAACCGACAAATGACAACTTACATTTTGACGTTGACAGTTGCGTGTCCCGTTCCCTAAATCGAATCAGTCAAATCAACCAAAGTCTAATTATGTCAAATTCAAATGTCAGCCAACCTGAAGATTTTGGTTACTAGTAGGTGATATATGGAACTTATTCTATGTTTTGGAACATGGCCGAAAAAAAATGATATGGGATGTCATTTTGGACAGAAGTGGGAATATTATTTAAGATAAGATTTAAGAGAAGAAAAGAAATAAAAACGAAAGTTAAAGTATCTAGAAATTTCAAAAAGTACAAATATTAATAAAAGTTATATAAAAGTATAAAAAAATATTTCAAAAGCAGCATGGTATTATAAGGTATTATAAGGCGCATCGTTAAGGAACTTATAAAGACAAAATAATATAAAAAAAGGCTGAATTAGAAGAAGGTTAGTTAAGATTAGAAGAAGGTTAGTTAAGATTAGTTAAGGTTAGTTAAGATTAGTTAAATTGAGGGAAAGTGGCGTCACATATATAATAATAAAACAAAAAATTTTAAAAAGTTAAAATAAAATGTAATTAAAATTTTTACATTGTATTTCTTCAACAAAGTTTTTAACAATTATATCCAGAATGTGCATTATGTGACATGATGAAATTTAACAGAATTGTGCCCTATGTCTCACTACTAATTTTCTCAGATTTAATATATCTTGGTAAAAAAATTAAAAAATAAAGTGTTGATGAACCTGTAAAAAAATATAATTTAAATAAAAAGATAATACAAAATCTATATGCTTACAGGGAGATATCAACACGACAATTTTTAGTCACATTTGTTTTTAAATTTATATACCGGGGCCAAAAAGATGAAGGAAAATTAGTCAGTAAGTTTGTTAATTTTGAAAAATTCAGGACAATTATATTTTGTCCATATTTATACTACTTATAGTTTAGAATTATCTTTCATTTCAGATCTATTGTAAATCTAAAATAGATAAATACATTGGAAAAATGCAACATATTCTTTAAAAATTGGAAGCATTAGTGATATCTTCTCGGATATTTATAAATGGACATTTCACCAGGCATTTTCCCAAAGCAATTTTAAGCGCCCAAAATCTGGACATTTATAAAAAAAGAATTGTTTAACTTTTTTCTACTTGTGATTGTTTCTAAAACGTCATAAAAAATTTTAATCAAAGATCCATTTCATGAATAAACTTGTAATGCTTATGAAGATTAAAATTTTCTGACAATTTAATAATACAGGGTGTGCAAACTTAAGTCATGGCACATACAATCAATCAAAGGCAAAAATTTTAAATGAGAATAATTTCAATAAAATAAGCAACCACCTTTAATTTTTAATCTTCTAAAAACATAATTAGTACACATCAAAAATTTTGGTGATAGGCAGATTCACCCTAAACTGCATTTATACCACTGGGCACTTTATTTGCTGGTTTTGCTGAATACATTTTTCATTGAATAGTACACAAAAGAAAATTTATAAATACACCATAAAACTAAAATTAAACCAAACCAGTCATTAAAAATATAATGTACAATGAAGACTTTGTTATTAATTAAAAAAAAGCTGTTGAAAACTGTAGTTTCAATTGACAAATATTTATAACAGTATGTTAGTTACTTAATTTTAAAGTACTTGGTTAAGTAAATATGTCAAATATTGTCTTTTGTCAACACTCAGCTCTCAATAATTGTAAGGTATGGCTTTCTGGTTTGTACAATAAATAATAAAGTTATTTTGCACTCTTTATTAAATAATACTTCCAAGTAATCAAATCAATAGGTTATGGGCCCAGTCTGATAAAGAGAATTTTTACAGGAGTTTGTTAAAATGAGGTAAAGCAAAAATACACATGGTAAAACGTATAACTAATAAAATGAACAATATATTGCTGATTAAATCTGGTTCATCAGGTCATGTTACCTCTAACCTTAAACTTGAGGGTTTTTCAAACTGGTCCTAATGGAAGTTTCAAGTTAGAGTAATTTTGAAAGCGAGAGAAACTTTGCCATTGTAGATGGTACTCAACAAGAACCATGAAAGGCAGAATGGGTTAAAAAAAAATTCCTGTCGTTAGGGTCAACAGGGTGAGGTAGATTTCTGTGGTCTAAATTTGAGATATGGTCAAATCGAATAAAGTTTCAAATGAATAAATTGTATAATAATTAGGAAACAGTCTAATACTTAACCTTTTTCAATTTTTTCAAAACAGTCATTAATTGAAAGCATTTTTTTACGCACCTACCTAAAATTTGGGTAAAAACAGTTAAATAATTATACAGTTTTTAAGTATTTTGTTTATTTTCCATGGCCACCTTATCATAATTTTGACATTTATTTGACGTGAAAATTTTAAATCGATTTTTGTCAAAAACGGTTGATCATGTAGACTTCAGATAAGAGCACCATTTTTGTGTGAAAATTCCGAAAATTTTTAAATTTCATTTCAAAATGGCGACTTTTCAAAAGACAAAAAACAAATGAATAAAAATATCCAATACCCCACCCAAACGAGCTGCTTATGACTACATTAAAAAAGTCTTATTTACTAAATTTGATTGGTTAGATTTAAATAAATAATTGTACAGAATAATATCATTTAAAAGAAATCCGTTTTGAAGGTATTTCAATTAAACCGATTTTAGAACGCTATCTTCAAAGAGCTCTAGCTCCCTTAGGAAGCATTATTGGATTAAGGCAATTTAGGCCAAATCGTCATAAAATCAGCTCCAGATTTCGTGGTTTCATTCTTTGAAGAGCGTTTCTGGACACCCTGTATATATACCGATTAATTTTTTTTACCGATTCTTATTCTCCAGGTCATAAACGGCGTAGCGCCCCTATTCCCGGGTCTGGGTCCCGTCATTGAATCGATTACAATAGGTGGATTCCATATATGGAAATCTACCTAAAAGATGCAAAGGCTCAAAGTGATTTAGTAACAAGGCTATCTGATAAGGTGATGTTACAAGTGATGACTTGTGAGACTGTAAAATCAATTTGGGACAAGCTCCATAGAATATATGAACAAATGTCCGAAAAATGTACCCACATTTAATGCAACAAAATTTTTAGGTTTGAAATTTAATCAAAATGAAGATATAACAACATTTTTGTCACATTTAATGCAACAAAAGTTTTAGATTTGAAATTTAACCAAAATGAAGATATAACAACATTTTTGGCAAGAGTCAAAGAAACCGCAAGTCAAATAAGGTAAATATACTTATAAACATTTGATATCTACATGGAAATCTGTACTATCTGACAAGCAAGAATTGGCAGAATTGACAGCGAGATTATTCATTGATAAGCAAAGAATAAACAACAGACAAGAAGTTGAAGAAGTTACTGCTTTGGTTGCTAAAAAGAAAATTGAATACAGAATTCCTCCAGTTTTGAAACCGGAAGTCGCAGAAACTTGAAACTTGCTTGAGAACATATTCAAGGTATGCAGAGTCCATTGCCGTAGTCCGTTTGTCTCTATCTGTTGTGGTTCCTGAGTTATATAGCGCGGACAGACAGACGGACGGACAGACAGATGGACAGAGCCGTATCATATGACTTTTTTTAGAAGTCTAAAAGACTGTCGTGTAAATATCAGGTTTTGTGAAAATTATAAAAGAAAAGGACACATTAAAAAGGATTCTATTTTGTAAAAACAAAGAAAATAACAAGGAAAGCTCCATTTTCAGCAATTTCTTTAACATTTTATGGACAATCAGTGATTCAAGCTTGGATAGTAGATAGTGGAGCATCTGAGCATATGTGTCGTAATAAAAATCTTTTTAGTGACTACAAAGAACTTTCACAGTCCAAAAATATTGTGATTGGTGATGGGAAAATGATTCAAGCTGTAGGTATATTGTTAATAAAATACTGCGACCAGCGGGATGTGACGTAACAACTGCAAAAACTACTTCGAAAAATCACTGTTCTTTCTTGAAATTCAGAGCAGACCGCTCCAGTGACAAGCGCGGTGCAGTGACAAAGTAGCAGACAGTGAAATCGTAATTAATCTCTATACCATTACAAATGGCTTCATAACGTGGGGCTCTAGGATTGAAGAGGATATTTCATACATCACATTTCCATAACATGACATTATATATTTTTTTACTTGACTGGCCCTAAATTTTTTGTATCTATGGACCAACAAAGAATTTGAATTGTTATTAATGATAAAAAATTGCATATTTTTGTTAATTTTTAGTTTTTTGAAGTTTTGGCATTGTTATTTTTGTAGAATGTAATCTTACTTTAATAATAGTTTTATTTGCTTTTTTGTTTGTCTACGCGATCTTAAAAACGACTCCAGGAATGTTCTTAAAATTTCGCTCCTTGGGCCCCTGAAAAAAATTAGCTATGCACATGTCTGGGAAAATTCTGTACCCAGATATGGGGTGGGGAGTGTGAATTTATTATAATTACAAATGTGAAATTTTATATTTTTAATCCATTCATAATCCGCTAGTGACTATCAAAATAAAAAGGTGACAAGTAGAGGAATAAAATTAAAATTTTTACCATTCCAATTTTTTGTAATATTTAAATTGTAGGATATTTGTTATATTATTAATAAAACAAGACGTGTTCTTAACCTTTAATTTTGCTTTATGTTTGAAAAAAATGTATCACTAAAGTGAAAAAATATTACTGTACAAGCCTACCAGGGTTAATTATATTTAGTAGTAAATAAAAATAACTGTATACAAACATGCAAATAGATGATTACTGGGCATAAATTGTCCAAACCAATTTGAATAACAAAGAACCGATCATGAAATAAATGTAAACAATAAATGTCGTCAATCAGCTGATGACACAATTGTCAAAAAAATTATTAAAATATTAACTGCAACCACCTACCCCTAGAACTTTCAAGAAATATATTCATATACAGAAAAAATAAAAACTTACCAGGAGTCAATTTTTTGACGTCTGGGAAAACGGAACTTTTTGGGGAAGACGAACCAGTTGGGCTAGTGGAAGGCCCTGGAGAGCCTATGCCGCTTTGTGTAGGGCTTGAACAAAATGGTACACATCGCCTTCGCTTCGCTGGCCGTCCACCTAATACGGGTTCCCAGTCCAACGATCTCTTCAAAGTTGCACACGCCATTTTTAGTTTGGTCGCTAACTGATCAAAACAAAACTGTCAACTTCACTTGTTCTCGTAACTAGTACGAAAATATATAGAATTTCGGATGAATTGCACTATGGAAACTCTGGTGTGGTAAGATTTTCTTTTTAAATACAAGAATCAGCAAGATGTTTACAGATTAAACTTTATTGTATTATTTCAAAATGGCGATACGAAATATGAGAACCGAGAAACTGACATTTTTAGTTATTTTTCAGTAGATCTCAGGTGGACTGACTCAAGCTTGCGCAGTGTAAAGACAGCTAAAGAGCAAGTCATGACGTAAATTAATTCGATTTAAGAATTAAGGTATTCACAATCGAAACTCATAAATCGATTTTATATACTTGAAATAGACCCAGACAAACGTTTCATTTTGGGAACGTACTCACAGACAGTGTTGCCAATAAGGTAATTGAATCGCGTTTTTTAATACTTTTTTGCGCTATTGCTTTATTTTGTGCACATGCACATAATTTAACTATTTTACTGATTATTATTAAATTTATTATTTCTTTTATGATAAAATGTTCCAATATAAAATGATTGGTAACATGAACAATTATAAAATATTTTTTGATAAATAATATCTAGAAAGTAATAAAAGTATGAAGAAGCAAATACGAGTCTTATAAAAAAATTTATTTAAATTACAGCTTATGAAAAATTAAATTTGAAAACAAAAATAAATGACACAAAACAATCTGATCTACTTCTTCTTCTCATCCTTCTTTGTATCTTTATCTTTGTCTCCTTTTTCTTTATCTTTGTTTTCCTTATCCTTTTCTTTGTCCTTACTATCCTTTTTTTCATCTTTTTTACCTTCTTCAGCATCTCTGTTTGTTAGTTTATTGTTAATTAAATTGTGTAGGGCTACTATGGACCTGACTAGAGCTGCCAAGTAGACCACAAGCATCTGATCATTGTTTTTAACGTAAAATGAATTATTAAATCCATCTTGATTAATATCAGGCAATAAATTGAAAATATCTTGTAACTGATAAATAATTTGATGGTTAAGTGGAAGCTGGTTGCCACAAACTTGTATTAAATAGTCTCTTATATCCCTCAACTGCGAATGTAGTCCTTTGAGACCTAATAACTGATTTGTGATCCTTTGTGAAAGAGTTCCAACAGTAGTATCCTTAATGTCACGTAATAAATGCTCCACACCTACTTCTTCAGCCTCTTCTGCTCCAATTTCACTGGGTACATGTTCAAAAGTTTTGGATGTAGGTGAACCATCATCATGTACTTCTTCTACTGCTTGGTATGCTTCGGTAGGTAGGCCTAAGTCTTTTGGTTTAGCATCTATTATAACTAAGACAGAATTAGGACAATATCTTCTGATTAATTCATTAATAGCAATGTCGTTTTGATGAAGTTTGGGTCCAGTATGGTACCAACCAACTACGCGTTCTCTTGCATTTACTTTTTTAAACATGCCGTACATATTTTCCAAGTAATCATGGTCCAAAAACCACACAGACTGATCTTTGTCATCCTCATCAAACGGTACTAAAAATTGAAAAACTTTGAATACAATTCACTATAACACTATTAATTACATACCTGCGAAACTGTTTGAGACGTCTAAAACTCCTTTAGCCCTCCAACAACCAAGTAAGACACCGACAACGCGTTTTTGGTTACCGATTTTACCCATACGATTGAAATGATCCACTACACTGAGTAATACTAGTGGATGGACTATAACTTTAGTAGTTGATACTTCGGAACTAGGCATTTTGAGTTCTGAAACCTTCTTCTTTAGCAATGTAATTAATTTCAAAAAAGTAAGAAAACAAGATGACACTTCAAAAATTTATGCCTCGTCAAATGTCAGTTTGTCATTACTTGCTATCTGTCAATATTGTCAATAGAGAGTACGTTCGAATATGTACGCCCTAAAAATCGGGTGAGATGAGCCTAGTGACAGTAAATCTTAGGGTAAAAGCACACTTAGGCGACACGTCGCACGCGGTTTTTAATAGGCCGGAAGGAGAGTCATTTCTAGTATGGCCGCAAGCGACCACGCTGCATAACCATTATGCTGAAAGAAATATGGGTAATACAAATAAATACATCTATAATTTTGCAGCGTGCAATTCCTTGTGGAATGTCGCTTAAGTGGGCTTATGAGAAATCAGAAGCATGCATAACGTCGTGGCCATGCTGTCTGAATTTTTTTTTTTTAAGATAAAATCCGATTGAGAATGTAACAATTAGATAATGGGATACTTTTGTATAACGAAATCTAATATATATGATAATATGTAGATATTACTCATTAAATGACTAAAATGATACCTTAAATAACTTTTTCTTTAACAAATAGCAGATTAAAATAAACAATGACGTACAACCTGAGATTTGATTTAATTGGCTCTTTATATATATTTTTATAAGATTGGTACACCTTACTATAAACGTTACTTTGAAAACGGGACTGTCTATGAAACCAACATCTGTTTACGTCTTAAACCCAATTCTTCTGCTTTTGGATGTTATTTCTTATTCATTATTAACGAAAACCACTCAAAATCGATATACCGATTATTTTAGTTTTATCACCAAGTATAATATGTGGTCGAGTAGACACTTTCAAACTAAATCTGCAAAAGGGGAGGAGTTACAGGTAGTACGTCATAGACCGCGAAATTTGAAAATAGAAGTCAGTGGGGCCTAAAAGCGTTAAGATTTAAAATTATTAATCAGTGTAGTTACATCGTTGTATGAATTATTTATACTGACAACGGTTACATGCATAAAAAGGAATTTCAAATTTTAATTTAAAGAATTAAAATAAAAAGATTTAATACTCAATGCAAACCGTCACCATACTTAACTGAATTCTATTTCACCGGAACAAGTTGAGAACTATTCCTAAAATAAAATACTAATTTTATTTGGGCGATTTATTATTGGTTATCGAGAATTTTACTTAGTACAAGAATATAATATCTATGAGATTAAAGTTTATTTTTTGGCATTTTGGATGTTAATTGCCCCTTACTCCATATTTACGCCCTTTCCAAAAATTCGATTCATGGCGAATTTTTACTAAACTGATTTTATGGGCTGAAGTCGATCGAGATTATTAGAGTGGCCTTTACTTCAATAAAGTAATAAAACGAAAAAAAAAAAATTTTTTATTTATTAAAAAATTCACCCATTATTGACAATCTTTGTAAAAATGATTGTCCTTTACATGACAATAATTTATAGTTGTTTTCCCAAGTAAAATTTCTAGGATATTTATTTTCATCTCTAAATCGCATTAACATTTCTTGAGGATCAAATTTTCTGTTATCTTTGGACAAAACTTGGTCAATCATCTTTGAGAATGACATTTTTTCTACTAATTCAGAAAAATTTTCTTGATATTCTTCGGCATTACCCGTAATTTTTTGGCTAATATTATCGTTATCTTCTAGCTTAACATATCCTGTGGTCGACTCAGTAGTAATAGTAACTTCTTCATCAATAAATTCATCCTGGTCTTTTTCTATTTCACATGGTATAATCTGATTCTTCCTTTCCTTAACAGTTTCTCCTCTAAACAAAGCTTTGTTTTTCTGTAAATCTTCAAAATTAATTATATTTCTATTGGACCAGCTATGGCAACAATGCAAAGCTGCTGGATCAACTGGGTGAGCTTCAGTGTTGAAAATATAACCACCAGCATTAATAATACATTCACCATTGGGCGTGTCAATAACTGTACCCTCTTCTCCTTGATTATGGATAAAGTTGTCAGTATCAAATAGCAAATAAAGGTATTTTGTGGTTTCAGCTAAAAAAAATGACTCCATTCTGTCTTCCTTCTTATGATCTCTAACATCTTTAATCTGTAACAAAAGTATTTTATATTACATTTTTTTTATTATATGTAAGTACTTACTGTTGCATATCCACAAGGTGTTTTAGCACTATGTTGGATACTTCTTAAAATATTTTCTCCAGCTTGTAGAAGAAATGGATCTTGAGTCGCCCTATACAGATACATAATAGATTCAATTAGTTCCGGTCTTAGAGGATAACTCTCCTTATTGCTACCAGCTTCTGTTTGAGGAATGTAGTAAAATTCTGGAGTAAAACCATACTGTTGCCACACCTGGTGATAGTTATGAAGAGTACGCATAGCACTTGAAGTTTCACCTGCAAATGTTTCGTTATAATTTATTTATGCATAAACCAATATAATTACCTATTAAACTTAATACTCCAGGCCAATAAGACTCTAATGATTGAAACACAGGTAAAGTTATCTGTCCCTTTGTCATAGATACCCACATGTACCAATCATCCTTTTTCATGTGCTTATCTATAGACTTTTTAGCCTGATAAAACATTTCCATTAGTTCTGGTCTTTGAAGTAAAATAGAACCTTTGACTAAATATTCAAAATAGGAATCTACTCCAGAGCCTATACCTGCATCCTGAGCTGTCCATCTGCCTGTATCTGTATCAATATGGTTCCCAAAAAGACCTAACTGTGATTTGTGATTAAAGAGAGAGTATAGAGCATTTAAAGCAACCTAAAGCAAAATAATTAGGAACAATATTCATTTAGAGAAAAATAAATATTACCTCTTCATATAGAGGATCTCCAGTTAATCTACTTAATGTGCCGAATTCCACAATAAAAGTACCCACACCTGCTGTACAAGTAACAGTTGTTTCACCTTTAGGGACACCACTATGTAAATTAACAGTACCATAAGGCATACCAGTTTTAGTATCAAATGCCACTATTAACCGTTTAGCTACATCTTCAGCTAGTCTTAATAAAGGACCATTGCAAGGCCAGCCTGGTTCCAATTTTGCTCCAGCTCTGTAAAACAAGCCGATTTGGAAGGAAATTATTAAGAAACCGTTTATATTGTATTCATAAACTTACTTATGAGATAGGAGATGAGCACTCAATAGTCCTCCGATAATTCTTATATTTGTTTCAAATACAGACACATTTATATTAGCGTCGAAATTTTTTTTTGCAGATAGTACATCAACTACTCTTTGAAATTCTGTATAATTTCCCATTATAGCTAATGTATCCAAGGCATCTATTAATGTTAATGAGTAACTAAAAGTAAATAAAAGCTAGAAATTTTTAGTGTAGTACATAGGGTAGTTTTGCCGGTAAACTGGCCTTCACCGGTTATGGGCCAAAACCCACATTAAGTATAAATCACTGCCAATTATTTTCCAATACGGACATATATTGTAATTCAAATTTTATTTAACTAATCACACAAAGCATCTAGTTTTTGGATGTAACTTAAGCTGCTCTATAATCATCTAATTTAAAGGTTATTTAAATACTTACCTGCCATATGTATCAACCCCATCACAACTAATAGGCCTCAACTCATCGTATGGATAAGCAAATTTTAAGTAACTATCATAAGCATGATAAAACATTTCTTTTACTTCCTCCCTGTAATTTTATTATTTTTTTAAATAAACATTATTCACATATTTTTCTTACCTTAATTTTAATAAGTCATCTTTGGTATATGTTCTTATAGCTGTAGAGGTTTGGAAAATTATAAATATAAACGTAATTGTTTTATTAAATTTATATATTAACATTTTTAATAAGTGAATTTTATCATAATAAAAATTTAAGGTTAGAAAAATCAATTGACGTGAACTTAGCTACAAACGCAACTGTCAAGTGGATGATTATCCATGGGCGTAACAAAATGTTTTTGTGAACAATTTTCTCTAATAATAATTACTGATGTATATAAAGAAATATCTTGAAAATGTCAATAATATTGAAATAAAATATGATATAAACATTGCCAAAATGAATTCAGGAGACCTTCGGAGTTTTTTTGGAGGGAAATGACATATGTAAACTAATATACATATAGTAAAAAACATGTTCAACTTACATAGCACAGGTTAAACAAACAAAAGCAACTATATTGAAAGTTAAATTAAAAATGTGTTTATAAAGGTTAATTCTTTGTCTATAGTTGGTTTTTATTTCAATTCTTTTACAATTAAAATCACAAATAAATCTAAAAAATCGTGTCAATTATCGTACTATTTTGTATCCCAATTTGTATTAAAATAAACTAAAAAAATTAAATTCATATATAGCCAAGACATAGAACATCAATTTGTCTTTAGTTTGGCTTATTAAACATGTCGATTAATATCCAAGTTCTGTGCCAAGACAAATAAATCTAAATAAAACATGGCTGCTTGTATATTTTAATTTGAGCAGGCAGAAATAGTAATATTAGTTTGGACATTCACTAACAGACAGCATACAGTGAGCATCATAAATGTTACCCCCTTATTTTTTTTATGAATATAGTTTACCCCTAATTTCATCCCTTACTGGAGGGGTGCAACCGTTTCGAAAAATTTAAATAGCACGGGGTAGTGAGTGATCTCATGTAAAAGGGGGTTTTATTCTCTATAGGGTACTATATTTTTTTCTGCGAAGAACAAGATAAAGCGCTACAAAACATAATTATTAGTTTTTGGAAAAGATCTCGCCTAATATAGCAACTACAAATGTGAGGTTTTTTCATAATATTCAAAATATTTATTAGAAGAGCGCGTCTGTGCTACTTTTTCAAATTTGTCTAGACACAATTAAATAGAAAATCGATTGTTGAAGACAGCAGCTTCCTATCTATAATATTAACGGAGCGCTTGTCCAAAAACAATTTCAGGCAAGATAACATATGGCGCCTCTTAAGAGGGTAAAGTAGCGGTTCGTTCGTCAATAAACTGCAAGAAATTAGAAATTGGATCTATGTTTATTGAAACTGGAAATTTTAACTCACGCAATTAATACAGAATTATAACAACTTTTCTATAAACGGTTTTTTAACTTATTTAAGTTGTTTTAGGCTTAAATCCTTAGATATATATTTTTCCCTACTACCTGAGTGGAGTGAAGGCAACTATGAATTATTTTCTGGTCTACAACACTTTATTCAGAGTCGCAAAAGATAATAAATCAATTGATTACATACATTTGTTTATTATTTTTATTGTGTTTTCTAGTTAACACATAAAGCCTGGATTGTTTTAATTTGAGTAATTATTATAATTATTGTTGATAATAAGTATAAGAAATAATTATTTTGGATTTATTCCTGAATATTTTTTGGAACACATTTTTATATTAATTTACACGAATTTAAAATTTAAATAATATTAGAATATTTAAATTATAGCAAAAACATATAATATAGATGAACTTGATAAAGAGTGTGTTTTTCGTATTTGAAATATGTAGGCAGTTTTCTGTCCAAGGTGCCACTTTAAATATTTTCTAGATGTCGAATCGGATTGTATTACTAATAAATTCTGTTGTTTTTTTTTTAAATAATTTTTATCGCATAGTAGGATAATTAAACTAATTAGGAGCATTACCACAATAACAAGTGAATTTTACTATTACCTATATATCGCAGAATTTTTTGCCTGAATTATTCAAATGCCAAATGTAGAACACGTTTTATCAATTATTAATAACAAGCGACTTATCTTTTTTTACGAAACCTTACAAGTGAAATAATTAAAAGAACTCTGGGCTGAATTCAACTTTGGGTGTTTTATCTAAAATACATTAAATGTTACAAAATAAGTATTGAAATAATAATTCCCTGGTACAAGGTGATCGTATCCTGTAGAACTCTTCCTCAATTGGGCTGGGGTCAGTGGCCTTAAAAAAATGAACAACAGAATATTATAAAAAAAATAACAAATAATAATTTTATTTTTGATTTGTTTCTTCTTTCTGCTATATCTCATCATATCTTACAACTGCTCTCTGTTAACTTTTAAACTTGTTTAGCCTCCTACCTTTCTTCGTTTCCTATTCGTTACGCCCTCATTTCTTTATTCTTTTATATTAAATAATATTGCTTATTCTTTTCATATACATTTTTTTTATTCTATCCTTAAAAAAATATACATAATGTTCTCTAACACAATCCCGATTCAAATTCCCTTCACCAATATTCATATAATTCTTTGCCAATTCAAAATTCTTTCATTTTTAGAGTTTTGAAGAAAAAAACTCTTAATTTTGCTTTCAAATCCTATTCATATCCTTTTTACTCAACCAACTCCTACTCCGGTTCTGACTGCCTTGATTTTCTTGATTAACTTGCGTCTTCTTCTTATCCGCTTTTGTTAATTGCATTGGCTAAGACATTTTTAAATAGATACAAAAGAATAGTTATTTATTAAAATAAATCCTGAAATTTACAAATTTACATAAATGGATATGATTTACCTATATAAAATATTTGTGGAAATGCGGTCTTTCCACTTTTTTGGAAATTAATAGCAACTTTGATTTTTCAAATGGAACACCCTATTTATTTTGCATTTTTAAATTTTTCCCGGGACAACTGAAAATCACATTTTTCCAACTTTAAGTGGATTAAAATAGCTTGCATATCCCCATACTAAATTTTCAAATATTTCTTGGTGGCAAATGAAAAAATGTATAGAAAGTGATCAAAAGTACGTAAATTTAATACACACGGAGAAAGAGAAACAAACACATCATGTTAAAAATGATAGAAATGGATTTAGAACCTTAAACCGTAAAAATCCGTTAATGTATAGTAACGAGGAATGAGGCCGCCCCAATCTGATGGAATGTACACAGAATATTAGTGACTCCTTAAAAGCGCTGTCAACTATAAATAGGAGAACTATCAAAATGGGTATAAATAGGCCGGAAAGGACAGACAAACGCCGCAAATCCCGTAATTTCATCAGAACCCGAGACCCTGCCCTTAAAACCAAATGGAACCTTTTAAACGCCATCACCCGCCTCCAAATCAATACCTACAGACAAGAAAAATGGATCGATGTAACTTCCAACCTCGACCACAGGGACGGTTCCTTCTTTAAGGAGTTCCCGAAGGCTCAGTGCTTGCTCCGGTCCTATACAAGCACGACATCCCTTACCTAGCCTAGACCTCCAGCCTTATGCTGACGATACCCATATCTCAGCTAACGCAGTATCCACGAGAAATCTGAACACCAAAACCCAGCAACTCCTAAACCACTATTCCTAATGGTGTCAACTGAAGGATTACACTTAATCCTCAAAACCCAACTTATCATTTTCAAACATCTCAACCACACCCTTAAAAGCTAACTAATCCCTCAATGAGATTAACTTTAGCCTCTGGGGGAAGAGACGCGTTCCCTTGGTAAAGGTCACCTACTTGAGAGTGTGCTTCATGCTCACCCTCAATTGGTCGAAAGACCCTTGACCGAGTTAGGAAACGAACCGCTCTCATCGGAGGACTATGGATGGTCGAATTGGTTGTTACATACCTACAAAACATATATCCGTCCCATAATTGACTACAGAGCTATCAACTTCTCCACCCTTCCTCCTTCTTTCTTGCATGCCGTTATGGCAATCGAGAGGAAGATCGTCAGGAAATGTGCTTACCTTCCCTGTCGCTTCCCATCAAAACAAATTTACAACCAAAATAATGTTCCTCCTATAGTTTCCAGCCTAAAAACACTCCAGAGAAGTCACGTCAGGAGAAGATTGGACAGTCCAACTTCCACGCCCATGACACCCTGAACGAAGTGAACAGACGAAAGGAACAGAAGAGCCTTCTCCAAACGACCAAAGAAGAAATTCCCTAACCGAATCTTAGGATTATAAAAGAAGCGAAGGATCTTCCGGACGAGCTTCTAGATCTTAAACGAACCCAAAGTACGAAAATATTACAATATGGAAAAAAAATCATTACTACAATAATTTTCTTTCTATACAACTTTGTTGTGTTCTATAAGTGAAATTATATAAATTTATTAGTTGCTATTAGATACGTATTTCATTAATTTAAGGATCTGATAATTTTAGAATAAAATTAAAATAAAAAATTACCTTGTGCTGTTGTTATTTTCTAAATAAAGGAAATACATGAATATTTATTAGATTTAGTGATTTATGTTATTGAAATTTCAACAGTCAAAAAACTTTATATTTATTTCTCTTACGTTCGCTTAAAATTACTTTGATTACTTCTACACATTACCCTATAAAAGATTTTTAAAAATTGCTCTACAAATAAATTTAATACAAGAAAATATCCGTTGTTTAAAATGTTTTTTTAATTTATTGGTCAATCAATTAGCCAAGTGCAGTTTATAAAAAAAATTCATTTAAAATTGTTTTTAGAAAATACTTTTATCACTGTCGTATTGATTCAGAAATGAATCCTTCAAATAATTTTTAAAATACTCTATTCCACTATGTCGTCATTTTGAGATGATGTTATTGAACACAAACTGTAATCTAAACGCACCTTACAGACAATTAAATGAATTGACAATAAATGTCAGTCTTCTTCTTGGGGAACCGAAAACGTAAAGAAATGTCAAAATCGTTTTTTTAGCAGCTCACAATACTTTCGTTTTACATACTATAGTATTTTTAAACATCAGCAAAATAGTACCTAACAATGATATAGTATGAAATAAAAAATCACGAAAAAAATTTATTTGGTTTATATGTAACGCAGAGGTATCGCCGGCCTTGTGGTAAAGTCTGTTACAAGATATTTTGTTGACTTTAGAGGGTAAAACTTTTGGTTTAATCCGTTCAAATTATTTATATTTTTATACATTAAATTCACTTGTTTAGACAAGCTTGTAAATTTATTTGCATGGTACTTAAGATGACAGCGTAATAAAATAATGTAGATAGTATTAAAATGTGGTTTTCAATCGGTACATTTTTCATACAAAAAGTTTAAAAAAGGGTAAAAATTTGTATATGAGTTATCACGTATCTGACGTAGAAAAAATAATTGCGAATGATAAACGAATTTTATAATGATTTATTAAAATTTGTATATTTTACTTACGGAGCACGCTACCTAAAGCGGTATCCTACACAGGAACTACTTACTAGATTATGGAGTATAACTAGGACAAATCTAGATAAGGTTCTCACAGTCCCTTATTGTATTTATCTATCATCTACGTAATGCGTTTTTTTATAATTCTGAATGACTATTATGAATTGTTCAAACTTGGTACATTCCTGGGTCGTACCAGAAAGACATCCCATAGATGTCCTTTTTGGTGGAAAGTAGATGTCCCTTGGACGTCCCTAGTACTTACCATATCTCGATTAAGGACATCCCAGGAACGTCCCTGTAGCAAATTAAGGATGCCTCTTAGATGTACAGGATGTACTTTTGTTGTTAGGGTTACTTCAAACAAAATTTGGTCCTTCGGTAAGAAAAATATTGTGATTCATATAATCTTTCCACTCTTAGCTAAAATCCCGAATATACCAGTTAAAGCTAGAATCTACGCCAACGAATGGTTTAGATATTATTACCAGAGGAGAGGATTGATTGATTGATTGATTTAATCGATGTTTTGGCTAAGGATTTAGAGGCCTCAACACTGCAGCCTTAAGACTTATTGTGCTATACCAATTGTATCGTTGTTATCAAGTGAAAAGGTTTGTTACCTTTATCAGGCTTAGCAGCCTCTTCACAAGATCTTCTCTGGGGAAGGCCTCCTGTGTATTTTCTATCCCCAGAAGGTTGTACCTCCAGCGTATACGTTTCTTGACACTCTAGTATAATGTGAGAGGCTGTTTCCCCCTCCTCATTACATAGTCTACAGAAAGGTTCGTCTTGGTAGATGCCCATTTTGTGTAGGTGTTCCCTAAGGTGGCAGTGTCCAGTTATAGTTATAGTAAATTTGGTCGCTGAGGCTTTTCGTGCCAGAGCGTCAGCTTCCCCGTTGCCTGTGATCCCTTTGTATCCTGGAACCCATGTACGTGTTACCTTGTTTTGGTTTGCCAGAACCAGTAGGGTTTGTAGACAACACCACATCCAGACCAGTTTCGATCTGATTTTTTTGCATGCTAGAGCTTGTAGGGCTGCCTGACTATTGGAGTGAATGAGGATTGTTCTCCCTCTGTAACCCCTTTCAATGTTCTCCCTTAGACATGCTCCCATTCTTGCTTCCGTTTTTATATGAATATCAAGTGGCGGGAGGCTTACTATGGTTTCCATAGCCGCGAGTGCTCCTCATGGCACCTGTAATACAAATGCAGGCTAGTCTTTGGAGTTTAGAAAGCTCCAGTAGAGTCCTTTTTTGATTTACTTTAGGCCACCACACCAGAGAGCCGTAGGACATCATGGGTCTTACCACAGCAGTGTACAGCCAATATACCATGCGTGGGTTTAGTCCCCATTTGGTGCCCACTACTCTTTTGGTAGCCATTAATGCCATTTTTCCCTTGTTAATAGTTTTTGCAAGTGCTTATTTCAGCTTAGTTTTGCATCTAGGGTTATGCCTAAATACTTCACCTCCTGGTTTATTTGTAGTTGCATGTTGGAGAGCTTTGGTAACCTGAGGTTGTTCAGCTTCTTCTTTTTCGTGAAGGAGATTAGTGCTGTTTTGCCAGGATTGACTTTAAGGTCTTCCTTGAGACACCACCTCTCCACGATGTTCAGCGCACTACAAGTATGAGTACATCATCTGCATAGCCCTGGGTATGGAAACCGCTATTGTTGAGCTGCACCAGGAGCTCATCAATTACCAAATCCCACAGTAGAGGGGATAAAACTCCTCCCTGTGGGCATCCCTTGGAGATTGACACCTCCATGGTTTCACCCAACAATGATGCTTCAGCTGTCCTATGGTTAGGAGAGGATACTATTCATGCACAAATATTCACTGAGACCCTAAGCTGCAATAAACTCTACATTATTAAAGTTTGATCGAATACAATAAATCCCACTTAAACTCACTTTTTCAACACCACATCCAATCCTATGAAAACTATTTCCAGATGCCTTAAAATCTAAGTTAGGAGTAGGAGCAGTCTTTACGCACTAGTATAGTTTATTTTTACAAACTTTTAAACATTACATCTTACAAGCAATAAAATATGTTATTAATGCAAATACCATACATTATCTTCATATTATCAATGACTCCTTAAGCGCAATATTAGAACCAGTCGTTCAGAAAAAGTGTCTGTGATAACTGGAAATAATTTAGCTAAAAAAGGTAATAGTGGATTCTCTAAAATCATATATAAAACGACTTATGCTTAGTTCGTGACAAGATTAAGAGAACCTTTCAAATGCAAAATTAGTTGAAGTGAAAAAGTCCATCCATAGAAGACATGGTCAGATCAGAATTCGATATGCACGCGCTATGCACGGAACTCCCGAACCAATTTGTTACTAAAATTTATTCGAAATGACAGTGCAGTTTTTACCGGTTCTTAAAGTTCCTAAAAAATATAAATATCTTATTTTAAGGGTGGTGAACTGCAAGTAGTATACTATTTTGTTATAAAAAAAGGATAATTTATTGTATCTTTGAACTAAAACAACATTTAAAAATAATTTGAATGTATCTATGAGTTGAATATTCATGTACCAAATAGTATAAATTTGTTTGCATAAAAAAATTTATTTGTCTTTTAGCAAATTATTACAATGTTAATGTACAAGTAAGTGTATATATTTTTTGTTTATTTTTAATAGTAATTTTATTTATTTTTTTAAGGTTTTTTTTAGTAAATTGTTTTATTCTATTATCAAAAAGTCAAAATTTAGACGAATTTTATGATTATGTTAAAGGTAACATAGATGCTTCTAATAGTTTTATACTACCAACTAATAATCAGGAATTATTTAATCCTACTAATTCTAGCGTTAAGTGTAAGTATTTCTACTTTTACTTTTCCTCCAAAAATCATCCAATAAAATAAATAAAGAAATTTTGTCAGTGACCAAAAAAAAAATATGAAATTATGGGTGTGTACTGTGAATTCTATTTAATGATATTCTTATAATTTGATTAAAATATATCGTTATCTACGGATTATTTTTAGAGTGTTTCTCCAACAGTATAATTGTTAAAAATATTTTTTTGTAAACAGAACGTTTCTTCTTTGTTTCTCAATTTGGAACATTTAATGTTTTTATTAAAAAAAGTAGATAAAAGACTTCTGATACGAATAAGTGAGCAAGTTCTAGGAGCGCTAAAATCAAACTTTAATTCTACACTTGGATAAATAAAAAAAAAATACAAAGAAGATAAAATTTATAAAATAAAAATGAATGCAATAAATAATCAGAAATTTAGTACAGTAACTTCATTACAATTAAAAAAAAATTTCATTGGTAGAATATTTCTTCAAATATAAATAGTCACAACTTGAGCCTCAAAAGAAAAAAAATAATGTTGAAACAATTTCTAGGCAAATAATAAATAAGTTGCGACTTCATTTTAAAGTTTTGAAAAAGAAAAAATAATAATTATATATGGAATTATTAAATAAGTGCTACATAGCATCAAATATCGATAAAAAGTAATTCAACATTAATACAAAGTTTTAGTTCTTAATATTTATTTATTTATTTAAAAGTTATATTTTAAATTCCTAGAGATGTAGAATTTGCGCTTTCACCATTATTATAAAATTTTTAATCTATGTTTATTATAAAGATAAATTTTTTTAATAAGAATGAATATAGAATTTTATTGACTAATTAATATTGGTCTGTTGGCTTTTCCAGTGAAATTAACACACAAAAAAATTTAATAATCACTATTTGATAATAATCAACATAATTAATTAATAATTAATAAAAGATCGATCCATTTATAATTAAAATAATTTTTCCTACGTCTATATAGGAAAGTAACATTTATCGCACCTAGAGTACATCGGAAAGTGGCGAGTGGAAAGTATACTTTCCACACACGTGCGAAAAGTTACTTTCCGCACTTGTGCAATTGCAGCAAGTTTATTTTTAATTTTTATAGCAATTCACAATAATTTAATTTTTATCTCAGTTTTAGTTTTAATAATTGTAGTTAATTCTTTAAATACACGGTAATTACTAATATTTATGTTTATTTTAATACGAAAGTGATTGTTTATATAAACTAAAAACAAACAAACATATAATCTGCCAAAAAACCTCAAAATGGTAAAATTAGTAGGAAAAATAGTATACATCACTTGTGCGGAATATACGACAAAAGGACGCGGAAAAATGACGCGGAAAAAAAATACGCGGGAGAAAAGGACGCAGAACAGTATATGTAATACTAAAACTTTTCCATTCATTGTATAAATTTACCTGTGTATGTTATAGAAATTTCTATATTTCGCCTAAAAAATACATTCTGATATAATAATAATAAAAAAAATAATAATAATAAAAATCTTACCTGAATTGCACTAAAATATTTCTGGGTAAATATTTTGTATTTAATCCCTGGCTCGAATTGCACTACTTCCATATTTTTAATTGTTGGGGAATTTTAAACAATTAAAGAAATAAAAAATTAGTGAATTAGTGAATTAGTGAAAAAGTGAATTCTATAAATTTAAACCAAAAAAAGAGCTCTCAGAAAAAAAGTCTTGCAGAAGCAAAAATTTATTGAAAATAAAATAGAGGACTATAGGTTAGGTAGAATAAGTAGAAAAATGTTTGTTAGGTGCGTATCATATAAATTTAATGAATAAATTAAGTAATGGTGTTTATTTTTTGATTTTACTAAATATCTAGCTTAAATAAAATATTTTTTAAATTAAACTGACTTGTAGTATTTAAATTTAATTATTTAAAAAATTAAGAACTATAAAAATTAAATAATAAATTTCCATAATTTGGAAGAATATAAAGTTGTGCAGTAAGGGATTATAGATACCTGTGAACTAAAATTGGCCCTTCTTATTTTTTGTGCAATTCGAGTGCGCCCACTGGACTCAATACAGGAACCAGATTCTATAACTACTTACCATAATTGTTCTAAAAATGTCTATAACATTTGCAAAAGCTTGGCGTCCTTTTGTCTTGCGTCCATTTTTCCTCGCGTCCTTTTTTTCCCGCGTCCTTTTGTCGGTATACCACTTGGAATAAAGTGATTTTTCACACTCGTGGGATTGTCGCGCTCGGCTTATATATTTCCCACTCGTGTGGAAAATGTAACTACACCTAATATAATATACTATATTGAAACGCATATAATTTTATTGTTTCGAATAATGTAATAAAATTATTGCACATAAACTATTATACACACAAAAGGATAAATAGTGGGTTCCAAACATTAACTTCATAATTTTGGTGTTTTTAAAAAATTATTAATTTGATGAAAATTAAAATAAATGATGAAAGACAAAATAGAAGAAAATAGAAATAGTTCAACTTGAACCCACCCTGATAAAAAGTGGGTACATCAATATTTATAAAAAAAATATAAAAATATAAAAAAAATTAAAATTCAACACACACAAAACGTTACAATTTATGAGACTGGAAAAAGTTTTTATTCTCTTTTTGGAATGAATTAATTTTATTTTTATTATATAATGGTTAATACTAATTTATAAATTTGTAGCTTTTGGCTCCTGGGATTTTATAATAGTAGGAGGAGGATCCGCTGGATCTATTTTGGCTGGTCGATTATCGGAAGTTAGAAAATGGAATGTACTTTTATTAGAAGCTGGTGAAAACCAAACGGAATTTAGTGACATACCTGCCCTTAGCGGTTACGTAATCAAAAGTAAAATGAACTGGGGTTATTTTACTTCCCCGCAAAATACATCATGTCAAGGTAATTAAATAAATAAATAAATAAATAAATCCTCCGCGTAAATATATAATGAAATTAAAATTAATTTATTTCAGGAATGATAAACAATACTTGCGTTTACCCTCGTGGAAAGGTATTAGGTGGATGTGCTGTTTTAAATGCAGTTGTAAATGCTAGAGGAATACCAAACGATTTTAATGAGTGGGAAAATTTAGGTAATCCTGGTTGGTCCTATAAAAAAGTTTTACCTTTCTTTAAACGTTTTGAAAAAGTTGACTTTCCAAATGCTGATCCATTTTACCATGGATATAACGGAAAAATTCATGTTAATTACACTAACCCACCCTCAGTAGTAGCCGATGCTTTCTTAAACGCTAATTTACAAAGTGGATTAAAACAAGTTGATTATAATGGAAGAGGAATACAAGGTGTATCAAGAATACAATTTCACCTAAAAGGAAATAAACGTGATAATAGTGCCCATGGTTATTTAGATCCTGTAATGGATAGACCTAATCTTAAAATTATTTTAAAAGCATTTGTTACTAAAATTTTAATTAATAATAACAAGGCATATGGAGTTGAATTTATAAAAGATGGTCAAACATATCACGTCAATGCTAAAAAAGAGGTAATTCTTTCTGCAGGAGCAATTAATAGTCCACAAATTCTTATGTTGTCAGGTATTGGCCCTGCCGCCGAATTATTAGCAAAAGGAATTCAACCTAAGAATAATTTGCCAGCTGTAGGCAAATATTTAGTGGATCACCCAATGTTTGTTAACTTGTTTATTAGAACCAACCTAACTACACCTATTCTTTCATTAATGGAAAATTTACAAAGATATATAGCAAATCTTACACCCTTCACAGATACAGCGGGATTAGAAATGATAGGGTTTATTAATACCAAAAGAAATTCTGCATTTCTTCGAGATGTAGAAATTATTACTTTTACGCCGCCACTCGGTGTCCCTGAAGTCCCACGAAATACTTATAATTTTAATGAAGATTACGCCAAAGTATTTTCAACTTACAATCCATCAACTGACATACCAGTAATTCCCATAGTACTTAAACCAAAATCGAAAGGTTCGATTACTTTACAATCAAACAGCCCAATAGATTTTCCTATCATTGATATTAATTACTTTTCTGATCCTCACAATGAAGATATAGAATGCATGTACCAGGGTATTAAGTATATTATAAGTTTGATAGAAACTCCAGCATTTAAAAGCGTTAATGCAACAATTGTTAGTACTCAACCAGGTTGTGAACACTTAAGAAACGTTAATGATAGAGAATTTTGGTATTGTGCAATAAGACATGCCACTACGACTGTTTACCATCCAACAGGAACAACAAGAATGGGTCGTTCTCCGCAAAACTCTGTTGTGAATAATCATTTGAAAGTTCACAATATGAGAAAATTAAGAGTTGTAGATGCTGGCGTCATGCCCACTCTTATAAGTGGTCATACTAATTCGCCTACGTATATGATTGCTGAGAAGATCTCTTCTGAAATTAAATTCGAATATGGAAAATTTTAAAATTTTTATATTATGGTTTTATTAAGCATTTTCATTTATTTATTATATTGTTAGTAGATTTTATACATAGAGAGTGAGTTTTTTATAAAGTTGACCTACATTACAATAAATTGTTGGTTTATTACGTATTTTTATTTATTTTTATAAGAATAAAATATAACTACATTCAAGGGATAATAAAACTACCGGAAACTATTAATGAATGTAATAATTAGTGTAAGACCAAAAGTATTTAATAAGCACTTTTTATCAGTAGGAGGAAGACTGTCAAAGAATATATAAAAAAACGAAATTGAAGCATTATAAAAATTTAATATTTTTAAAATTTCCTGTTAAAATTTTAAAAGAAATATCTGAGCAATAATCAAACATGTAAAATTACTAAAGTGTACAAATCAGAAAACCCAATTTCACCTGAAAAATATACACCAGCGTGACCACATACAAGTAGATTTTAAAAATTTTGTACCAAAATTCAGTAGAACATAATTTTCGGTAGTTTTTCAGTAGAAGAAGAGTTGGAGGTTGGGGATTAATAAATTGTTAATTTGTGTAAGAGTCGCTTACTAAAATACTCGATTCATTAACTTATACTTATTCGAAACAGTATTCAACCACATGTGTCCACAGATACTGATTCTATCTGAATGTCTATATTTATATTTTGCCTCTCGATGGCATCTCCGAGGCCAAACACTCGTCAACATTGATTTACGACCCATTCTAGTGGTCTTTTGTAATTATTTATTTAATAATTAATAAAACAACTCCAAGTCATACCACAATAAAATTCTTTAATATAAAGACATAAAGTGAAATGAGCGACATGTTTCGGTCTATAAGACCATCATTAGGCCTATATGTAAAAAATAAATTGTGAAGAAACATCACTATTAATAAAAGATCGAACAAAATTACTTACTGATTAAAAATTTGATCCAAGATTTAGATTTTAGTATGAAAAAATAAGTTTTCGTTATTTTTTATAAAAAATTTTTGATCTCATTAGTTTAAGTTTTTCATACCTAAATCTAAATCTTATTGTTTGGATCAAATTTTTAATCAGTAAGTAATTTTGTTCACTCTTTCATTATTGATGTTTCTGCACAATTTCTTTTTGCTTATAGGCCTGATGATGGACTTATCGACCGAAACATGTCGCATTTTCTTAAATTTCCTCAGTTGTATACTCTACATTTTTATAGAATAAATTTATTATTTAATCGTCAGTTGTCGGGTCGGCGAAATGTAACGGTGAATCCCATATAAGGCATAAGGGGGAATCACAGACAAAAAAGCAGCCGAACCAATCTAATCAATAAAAATACCAAATTACTTACACGTCTAGCAACATAGAAATTAAAGTAAATGCTTGATTAAAATAATTTTACACCTGAAGGGTAACTGTGTGGTTGGAGGAAGCAGATTTTATGATTCGGGATGTGGCTTATCCGTTTTGACCATATTTCTCGGTCTCGACTAGATTTATCACAATAGTTACATTTGTATGAGAGTTTTTGATTTAATATAAATAAGTAAATGAAATAAAAAAAACATTTATTTATAAAATTAGGCATACAAATATACAAATTTATACAATAAATTAATTATGAATGATAATTTTTACAAGATTTTAAGCCATAATTTCAATTATTAATGCTTGTTAAAAATCTGTGAAGTCATGCAGAAGCAATAAAATTTAAAATACTGTTTTGCTTTATATAAAAAGATACAACACTTAACAAATTATATAATAGGTAAAAATTAAATAAGGAGTGGTTAATCAAACCCAAATTTTATATCACTCTAAGTAAAATAATTGTTTAATCACTTATTTTAGTTTTTCTCAAAATACATAAATAAAGTTAGTTTAAAAGAATAAAAAAAAAACAAATATTTGGTTCTTTGAATTTTTGAACTTTTTACATGTTTGGCTGTAACTTCTACAAATAATATTTTAAAATTAGGAAATAATTCACACACATAGTACTTTTTGATCTCTTTCGGATCCTCTATTAGGGTTATGTAATCCCCTTATAAAATAGTAGTAATGAGTGTTTACCTAACGAATTATCGGGTCCGGAGGGCTCGATATTACATTTATTTTTAGGTCAAAAGGTGTTTTTTCAGAAAATAGGATAATTTTATTTAAAATTGTATTACGTAAGTACTTTCTGTTTTTCAAGAACTTAGGAACTCATGAATTTAGAAAATTTTCAATACGAAACAAATTCAGAGTATTTATGAACAAAAAATGTCGAATTCTAAAACCCAAAACGAGCAAATTATTTAATAAACAAATTAAATAAATATAATTTGTTCCCAATATTATGTAGTTACTTATAATAATATTATATAATTTTGTATTTGTGTCTCATTTAAAATATTTTTAAAATTATTAAAAATATTTAGTGAATTAGTATTTTAGCAGATATTAAGTCTTATAATATTTTCACTTATAATTAAACGAGAGCTTTTTTTGTCGAAGTAAACTTGACATGTATCTATAAGAATTTTGTTGATTGGCAATTTAACGAAAAAAACTGCCTCTGAAAAAATTACGAGTCCACAGGACGAGTAATTTTTTCTGGCAGTTTTTTGAGTTGAATTACCTAATAGCAACAAAATTCGAATTATAAATGTCAAGTTACTTCGACGCAAAAAAAAAGCTAGAGTGTAATTCAGTAAGACAATTTAATGAATATATAAATCAATAAATTAAAAAATAAGATGTAAATTAGTTTATTTAATTTAACGGAAAAGTACAATTATTAAAAACACAATTATTAAAAATAGCTTGAGTCAGAAAATGAAAACTTTTCTGACAAGTTTGAGAAAAATTGACATAACGTCATCAAAAATTTGTTTACAATGCTGGTTGTCATGCTTTCAAAAGTTAGGTTCCGTTATTATCGCTGGATAAAAGTTAGGGCAAACTATTTTCGCTGTCATATTGACAAAATCATGCGGCTTATGGGATTTTTTATCTCAATACAAAATTTTTAAGTTTCCGACTATCTAGATAAGAGTAAACCATGTGCAGGAGTGTTTATAGGCTTGGCAAAAGCCTTATCATCCAAAATAGTTGTCCAAACTGTATTTACAGTAAAAGTTATCTTTCGTACAGCCAAACGTCATACATCCGGCAATCCCCAACTACTATAAATTATTTTAAATTCTAATTTTATTCTAACATTATCAGGCACCTTCAAATAATAGGACACGTAAAAATGGTATTATCAGCGGCGCCTCTTGAAAAATCTCTCTTATGTGAGGTCTAAAATTCCTTAGGCATATGGAAAATTGGTACCTTTAAAAAAATACCTAGATCTTCCAAATTTGAAAAACGTATGAAGATAATTTTATTACAACTACTCCAGACATTATAAATTAACTCTTTGTATATCTAATTTTTTTCTTTAAAAGAGTTTACGCTTCTGCTAATTATTATTAATTAATATTTCCTCACAATAAATTTCATGTGTAACTTATTGACAGACGATGAACCAGTATTCTAACCTGTTAATAAAATCATAGTCCAGATACACGACATTACCACATTTTGGTAATAATTGTCAAAATCTGCTACTTATCTAACTCATATTAATATATCTTATTACCAAGGTTTAAAAAATTGGTTTATTCCCTATTAATTGATTAAAAACTATTTTTTTTATTTCACCTATAGCCAAATGCCCATATATCAATTATCAGTGACTCGCTACGGAGGGCACAAGTCTTGGGTTCACTCGTAATTGGGTGAAATTACATTTATTCTATTTTTCTTTTTATTCCTAAAAATTCCGACGACAATGAGTGTTTTCCTTATTTACCGATAATTATTCTTGATTTTACTTATAAATAAGTTACATGTTTTAGTTAGATAATTAGTTGTCAACATGTTTTTCTACAGGTATGATAATAATATCATATAAACACATATTTACTATATTATTTACAGGTTGTACTTTTTACTAAATATTTTAATTTATTCAAAATGTGAAACTTTTGATGAATTTTATAACTATGTCAATAGTAATATTGCCGCTGCTGCTAGCTGGAAGATGCCAACAAATAATGAGAAATTATATTCTACTAATAATTCTGATGTTAAGTGTAAGTAAATTAATTTTTTAATAAAATTATTTTATAATTCCTTGGTCACTCAGGTTAGGATGGACATGTGTAGGTATAAAATTTATCTATTATCAATTGTAAAACACAGTTATACGTGAGGAGCAGTACTGCCCAAGTACTGAAATACTTTTACTCGTATTTTGGTTACGGATTAAAAAATTACTCGTACTTACGAGTAAATTTAAATTTATTCGTTATACTCCTAGAACATGAGTATATTTGACGAGTAGTAGCGACACGCTCGAGCCATGGCCAAATACAATACATTATGGAAGGGGAGTAGTCGAGTTCTGCCACAAATATATCAGGGACTCGATTCTCGACTTTATTCCTATAGGAAACCCGAAATATTACATACAAAAAGTAAGGCAATAAGTCGAATTTCCTATAGGAATAAAGTCGTGAATTAAGGCCCAGGTAGAAAAATCTTAGCCGAGATCTGCCACGGCGTTTTATATAGGATTAGGGATATTAGGATGGGTATGAGAAAATTGAGTACCAAGCTCTAGATGTAATAAAAGTAGACCGGCCAACTGAGCACCAGGCAGGCAGGTACCTTTTCAAAGCGACCCTTTTGAGACAGGCCAATTCAGCACTTTGACCTGGATCCACTTTGTAATAATAATCCCTTAATAGTCCAAAATTCTTTAAAAAATCGATAAATTGAAAAATCCTTGAACAATCCTTAAAAAATCATAAAAATTCTCGAAAATCCCTTGAAAAGTACGTGAAAAATCCTACAAGAATTTTTGAAAAATACTCCAAATTTCTTAAAAAAAAACATTAAATTGAAAAATCCTTAAAGAATCCTAAAAAGTCATTGAAAAATCATTAAAAAATCCTGGAAAAATCCTTCAAAAGTACTTGAAAAATCCTACAAGAATCTTTGAAAAATAGTCCAAAATTCTTTAAAAAATCGATAAATTGAAAAATTATTGAACAATCCTTAAAAAATCATTAAAAATTCTCGAAAAGCCCTTGAAAAGTACGTGAAAAATCCTACAAGAATTTTTGAAAAATACCCCAAATTTCTTAAAAAAAAAACATTAAATTGAAAAATCCTTAAACAATCCTAAAAAGTCATTGAAAAATCATTAAAAAATCCTGGAAAAATCCTTCAAAAGTACTTGAAAAATCCTACAAGAATCTTTGAAAAATAGTCCAAAATTCTTTAAAAAATCGATAAATTGAAAAATTATTGAACAATCCTTAAAAAATCATTAAAAATTCTCGAAAAGCCCTTGAAAAGTACGTGAAAAATCCTACAAGAATTTTTGAAAAATACTCCAAATTCCTTAAAAAAAACATTATATTGAAAAATCCTTAAACAATCCTTGAAAAATCATTAAAAAAATTTGGAAAAATCCTTAAAAATCCTACAAGAATGTTTGACACATACTCCAAAACTCCTTAAAAAATTGTTTTCAATTTAACAATTTCTTAAGTGTTTTTAAGACATTTTTTAGAATTATTTTTAGAGGATTTTTCAAGTAATTCTCAAGGATTTTTTTAATAGACAGTTTGAATAATCGCAATTACTTCAAGACGGAATGATATTCATTATGAAATAAAAACTAGTATAACAAGAAAAGTCAAATTTACATACCTGCTGTCTTGTTTTTTCAAATTTGTATCTACTTTTTTTTATAAACTCTGTCAAAAGTACATAAAGTTTAGGAATTATTTTATGGAAAAGTATTAGGAATATTGAAAAAGTAAATCAGGACGTACGTAGATCAATCTTTTATCTTTCATTTGATTTTTTTTTTCAAGTCAATTGGGTAAAAATTACTCCAAAATTTATAGAAACATCCTATAAAATACACTTTTTACCCCTAAAATCAGGAGTTAGCGAAACATACGTAAAGTGTTAAAAAGTGTAGTTTTTTTTTAATAATGACGATATTCTTTAACACGTTATATTCTCTATATTAATTTTTAGCTTTTGGTTCCTGGGATTTTATAATAATAGGAGGAGGATCTGCTGGATCTATTTTGGCTGGTCGACTATCGGAAGTTAGAAAATGGAATGTACTTTTATTAGAAGCTGGAAACAACCAAACGGAATTTAGTGACATACCTGCTATGAATGGTTATCTAATTACCAGTGAAATGAACTGGGGTTATTTTACTTCCCCGCAAAATACAGTCTGTCAAGGTAATTAAATAAACACATTCGGAATAAATTTGTTCCTTTTGTCCATTTCTCTTTGGTCATTGTTTACAGCTACTATACAAGTTGTAGAAAATCGGAAAATTTTAAGATTTCAATTTTAATATTAATTCAAGTTTAATCTCTTATTCAATTTCCTATAAACCTAAACTCGTCCCCGAGTACCTCGACAAAAATAAGCAATAAAATATGTCTCCTTGTTCGGGGTCGAATTTAGTTTTGTAATTAGTGAAAGTTGCTTAACATGGGACGAATTTAGGTCTGACCAATGTTGATATTAGGACTCTACATTTTTTAGAGAGTTTTGTTGCTGTTTTTTTTTTATTTTCCTGGCAGTACAAAATAATGTGTGCTAAATTTAAATTACAGTGTTTCATTATTCTATGGGACAAGTGTGGATTTTAGCATATTACTAATTTTTGATAATAATTAAAATATTATATTATTTCAGGAATGATAAACAATACTTGCATATATCCTCGTGGAAAGGTATTAGGAGGATGTGCTGCTATAAATGGAATTGTAACTGCTAGAGGACTATCAAGCGATTTTGATGAGTGGGAATTTTTAGGCAACCGTGGTTGGTCATACATTGAAACTTTACCGTACTTTAAATGTATTGAAAAAATTGACTTTCCAAATGCTGACCCGTTCTTCCACGGACATAACGGAAAAATCCATGTTAATTACACTAATCCACCCTCTATAGTAGCCAATTCTTTCCTAAATGCTAATTTACAAAATGGATTGAAACAAGTTGATTATAATGGAAGAGGAATACAGGGTGTATCAAGAACGCAAGTTGATATAAAAGGAAATAAACGTGATAATAGTGCCCATGGTTATTTAGATCCTGTTATGGATAGACCTAATCTTAAAATTATTTTAAAAGCATTTGTTACTAAAATTTTAGTTAATAATAAGGAGGCATATGGAGTTGAATTTATAAAAGATGGTCAAACATACCACGTCAACGCTAACAAAGAAGTAATTCTTTCTGCAGGAGCAATCAATAGTCCACAAATTCTTATGCTCTCAGGTATTGGTCCTGCCGTAGAATTAGTAGCAAAAGGAATTCAACCTAAGAATAATTTGCCAGCTGTAGGAAAACATTTAAAAGATCACCCCATGTTTGTTAACTTATATTTTAGAACAAATTTAACAGCACCTAACTTGTCTTTACAAGAAAATCTACAAAGATATGTAGCAGGACTTACGCCCTTAACAAGTACAGCAGAAGTGGTGGGATTTCTTAACACCAAAAAAAATTCTCCATTTCTCCGAGATGCAGAAATTATAAATTTTTTGCCGCCTTCAAACGTTAAAAGTGCTTATAATTTTAATGAAGATTACGTTAAAGCATTTTCTACCTACAATATTTTAACTGATATGCCTGTGAATGCTATGGTACTTAGACCAAAATCGGAAGGTTCAGTTACACTAAAATCTAATAGTCCAATAGATTTTCCTATCGTTGATATCAATTACTTTTCCGATCCTCAAAATGAAGATATAGAATGCATGTACCAGGCTATTAAGTATATTATAAGTTTGACAGAAACTCCGGCATTTAAAAGCATTAATGCGACTCTTGTTAGTATTCAACCAGCTTGTGAACACTTAAAAAACGGTAATGATAGAGAATATTGGTATTGTGCAATTAGACATGCCACTACGACTGTATACCATCCAACAGGAACAGCCAGAATGGGTCTTTCTCCACTGAACTCTGTTGTCAATACTCATTTGAAAGTTCACAATATGAAAAAATTAAGAGTTGCAGATGCCAGCATTATGCCTAATATCGTAAGTGGCCACACTAATGCTGCTACGTATATGATTGGTGAGAAAATTTCTTCTGAAATTAAATTCGAATATGGAGTATTTTAAAAATTTTATATTGTTGTTTTCTTGTACATTTTCATTTATTTATTTAGTGTGTTATTATTAAATTTTCTATATAAAGGTATATTTTTGTTCTACCATTTTAATTTTTTTATAATAATTGTTCCACATTTACTTATAATAAATTGTGTTGTTTTATTATATATTTTTATTTATTTATTATAAGAATAAATTAGAACTACATTACGGTAAATTATTAACGAAAATAAAAATGTCATTTTTATGAGTGGGAGGAAGATTGTAACAGAAAAAAAGATAACTAATAATAACAAAAGAAATTAGACTAATAAAAATTTAATATTTTTAAAACTTAAGGACGAAAACGATATAAAAAAAGTATAATACAGTTATTAAAAAGTAAACTCGCCACCTGGAATGTATTAATAATTTTAAAAGAAATATCTGAGCAATAATTAAACATTGTAAAATTACTAAAGTGTACAAAACAGGAAACCCAATTTCACCTCACAACTACCGTAACCACATTCGGTAGATTTCTACTTTTTAGGTAGATTTAAAAAATTTCTTATCAAAATTCAGTATAACAAAATTTTCGCTAAATTTTCAGTAGATTTTCAAAGTAGACTTAGAAAAATAAATAGGTTTCATGTAATAAGTAAAAAATATTAAAGGCTGCATAAACACAACGTCATTAGATGGCGTTTTTTATTATAGTAACTGTTTAAGAGCTACATTAGCGTAATTTAAAATTATTGCAGTTTATTTATTCAATTTCACTCTATATTTTTTCAAATGTTTATCATCGGGAAATACTTATTTGTCGGTTTACAGAATTTGCAATCTATGACTTAGAAAACAAAAATGTTACGTTTTTTTTCTGTGCCACCCTGTATTTTCATTATTCCTCTGCTCCGTATATCTTAATTTCAGACTCGTTTGATATCCCTTCCTAATTCCCTTGTATCTCTTTTTATTACTCTATAATGTGTTTCCCATGTTAACAATATTCTCTTTTTGCCTTTTCAGTCAGAATAATTGAATTTTATATCGCTTGTGTCGCTTATTGAAGTTTTATTTTCTTTCCCTCCTTATGGTAAGTTTGTCCCCTGCCCCCTGTTATGATTTTTAATTATTTCGACGCTTTAACATTGTTGTTTTTAATTATTTTTTATGACGGTATATTTTTTGTTACATTTACTTAAAAGTTCATATTTTATATTTTATAATAATATAAATTATTTGATGTTTGTGGGGCTTTTTCAGTCTCAATTACAAAAAAAATCTATTTTTAATTTGTTTTTACAGATTGTGTTAAATTTGAATTCACTTTAATTATTTTATATTACATATTTTGATCTAAAAATTCATGTATTTCATATTATTATCATTATTTTATATTCTTTTTTTTTTAACAGAGACCACGAAATCTGGTAATTTATAAGATTTTTTCTTATATTTACTTCATGTGATCTTTTAAGGTTTTTCGGACAGAAGAGTTTTTTTTCTGGGACTAAAAGACACAGTTTTTTTTCTCCTTTGGGACCGAATGTTTCTTTTATTGGAATAAGTTTTTCCTTGGAACGTGACATATTTTACTGCCGGATCCAGGAAATTTTAAAAGAAACTCGAAGACAAGCCCAAAACCTAAGTCACATTTTCCAAAGAAATAAAAAAAGTCTCTGAAGGATTATTAAATTTTCTTCTAAAATAAAACAAATATAACGTTTAATTTGAGTTTAATTTCCTTAAACCCACAAAAAGAAAGAAAGGACAAATTTTGAAATATATCATAGTTTTTTTGTCAATTGTTTCTAAATACATCAAAAAAGCAATTAGACTGGCGTCCAAATTCTATTCGTAAAACAAACCCGTAATAAAAAGAATTGAGCTTAAATCACATTTATTACTAAATCACTTTTACCAACAAATAAAAAATAACGTTTCAACAACAAAGAACCTTACCAAAGAAAATACCGGTATATCGCCTAAATTCGCTGATAAACTGGTTTCCTGCTTCTGCGTTTGATTTATAAAATCTCTAAAATTACTTAAAATTAGTTCAAAACAGACAGAGTAAATTTTTGAAAAATATACAATCCTAGTACTCCGACTATTATTATAATCATACATGTTTCATCCTTTTAGGAATCATCAGTGGTACTTTGTCGGAATCTATAATAGATTGATGGGTATAATAGAATACATAATTATGTCTAATTTACGATTTAAGTATCCAACTGTCTAGATAAGAGTAAACTATGTATGGGAGTACTTATAGACTTGGCAAAAACCTTATCATCCGAAACTTTTGTCCAAACTGAAAAAAAATATATTCAACAATACTTTAAAAGTTATCTTTCGTGCGTACAGCCTAACGTCAAGCCATTTACGTCATATATATCTGACAATCCCCAGCTACTATAAATAATTTTAAATTCTAATATTATTCTAAGATTATCAGGCACCTTCAAATAATTGGACACGTAAAACTGTATTAAAAAAAATTATCAGCGGCGCCTCTTGATAAATCTCTTTTATGTGAGGTATAAAATTCCTTAGGCATCTAGAAAATTGGTACCTAGGAAAAAAATACCTAGATCTTCTAAATTTGAAAAACGTATGAAGATAATTTTATTACAACTACTCCAGACATTATAAATTAACTTTCTTTTTTTCCTATTTTTCGCTAATTAATATTAATACATATATCCTTACAATAAATGTCATATTTCAAATCTGCTATTTAACTAACTCATGTAAGTATCTCTTATTAACAAGATTTTTTTTGATAAAAAATTATTTTATTCCCCATTAATATTTCAAATTATTAAGTTGGTTAAAAATCATTTTTCGATGTGGTATCTTATCTCATCTTGTTATTGTCGTTATTTTAAGATCGTAATGAATTAGTTAATGATGATGGTGAGGTTTTCCGGGTTTTCCTACACCTATAGCCAAATGCCGACATCAATCATCACTGGTGCTGGATTTACCACTAGACCGACAATGTCGCAAACCAGGGCAGCCGTATATTTGTCTGTGATCAATTAAATTATAAAGTACATAATTATAATTTCATATTCACAAAACACGGGACGGAGAAGTGGGTGGTATAAAAAAACTTGGCCTAGGGTCTCCAATTCTGTAAATCCGACACTGATCATCAGTCAGTCGCTCCGAACTGTACAATCCTTGGATTCTGGGTTTCATTCGTAATTGGGTGACATAGGGAAGGTATTATTATTATTACTTATATTTTTTATTATATTAATTATATTTATTATATTTTTCTTTTTATTGCCAAAAATTCCGACGACAATGAGTGTTTTCCTTAAATAAAGAAAATTATTCTTGATTTTACTTATAAATAAGTTACATGTATTAGTTATAGTTAATTTAGTTATCAACATGTTTTTCTACAGGTACGATAATAATATCATGTAAACACATTTATATATATTTACTATATATTATTTACAGGTTATACTTTTTATTAAATATTTTAATTTATTCAAAATGTGAAACTTTTGACGAATTTTATAACTATGTCAATGATAATCTTGCCGCTGCTGCTAACTGGAAGATGCCAACAAATAATGAGCAATTATATTCTACTACTAATTCTGATGTTAAGTGTAAGCAAACCATATATTATTATTAAAATTATTTTTATAATTCCTTTAAAAATTCTTATCCGCACAAATAATTTGGGCATACGCACGTTTGTTCCGGTTTCTTTGATGCTGAAGCCGGAGAAGTTGTAGGCTTCCATTAATGCCTACAAACATGAGAGTTTTTTCGCATAAATAGAGTCATAGATGCTCATATATATGTTTCATTTTTACTCGCGTGCTTATATTTTTTGGACTGATAATATATAGAGAAATTCAAAATCTCGAGATCAGTTTTTTACCTGATCACAATACTTTACATTTATGTACAACCCAAATAACACAACGTCGTCAAAAAAAACGACTACTCCGGCCCATTAAAAAAGATCCGCTAAAAAACATTGGACGTTTTATGGACGTACGAGAAAGGTACAAATGTCATAAATTTGGACATCCTCAAAACGTCCTAGACAGAAGTTTAATTAACGTTTTTTAGAATTACCAATAAACGTTTTTATGATGGGTTTTAAAAACGTCCGTTTATAATTCATCGTACATACGTTTATATTACAAAAAATCACTTTAAAACGCCCATTTCTAGTACAATTAAAATTCGTGGATAGGAAGATTCAATAGTATTTGAAGATAACGTTTATAAAACGTCTTTCTGGTATTTTTTAAAAACGTGCTACAAATAACGTTTACAAAACGCCCGTTTTATAATTCCGTTTATAATTCATCGTACATACGTTTATATTACAAAAAATCACTTTAAAACGCCCATTTCTAGTACAATTAAAATTCGTGGATAGGAAGATTCAATAGTATTTGAAGATAACGTTTATAAAACGTCTTTCTGGTATTTTTTAAAAACGTGCTACAAATAACGTTTACAAAACGCCCGTTTTATAATTCCGTTTATAATTCATCGTACATACGTTTATATTACAAAAAATCACTTTAAAACGCCCATTTCTAGTACAATTAAAATTCGTGGATAGGAAGATTCAATAGTATTTGAAGATAACGTTTATAAAACGTCTTTCTGGTATTTTTTAAAAACGTGCCACAAATAACGTTTACAAAACGCCCGTTTTATAATTCCGTTTATAATTCATCGTACATACGTTTATATTACAAAAAATCACTTTAAAACGCCCATTTCTAGTACAATTAAAATTCGTGGATAGGAAGATTCAATAGTATTTGAAGATAACGTTTATAAAACGTCTTTCTGGTATTTTTTAAAAACGTGCCACAAATAACGTTTACAAAACGCCCGTTTTGTTATATTTATAAAAATGTGCCTCAAATATCGTTTATAAGACGTCCTTTTTATTATCTTTTAAAATCGTGTCCCAAGTAAAGTTTATAAAATGTGTTTTAAGCCGTTACCACTAACCAACACTACAATTTTTATTCCCCTAAATCCAATAACAGCGAAACGTACGTATAGTGTTAAAACGTGTAGTTTTTGTTAGTGGTGACAATATTCTTTAACACGTTATATATTCTCTATAATTTTTAGCTTTTGGTTCCTGGGATTTTATAATAATAGGAGGAGGATCGACTGGATCTATTTTGGCTGGTCGACTATCGGAAGTTAGAAAATGGAATGTACTTTTATTAGAAGCTGGGAAGAACCAAACGGAATTTAGTGACATACCTGGTCTGAACGGTAACCTAATCAATAGTGAAATGAACTGGGGTTATTTTACTTCTCCGCAAAATACAGTCTGCCAAGGTAAGGAAACAAACAAATACTTCAGTCTACAATAAACTTAAATTACCATTTTTTTTCATATCGTGCCGTCATATTTTTTTAGATTAAAAATAATTCGTAACTCCTCCGACTAAATTTGTTCCATTTGCCCATTTTCCCCTGGTTTCATATTGTTTTGTTTAAGTATTATTATATTTTAAGTAATTCAAATTTAATATCTTGTTCAATTTCTCAAAAAACCTCAAACAGTTCGGGGTTGAATATAGTGAAAGTTGCTTAACATGTGACGAATTTAGGATTATTAGTTGCTCGGAGACGAATTTAGGGCTGCCCAATGTTGATATTAGGAACTGTATATTTTATTCAGTTTTTTGTTGCATTTCTTTATTTTTCTGGCAGTACAAAATAATGTTAATAATGTGTCCTAAATCTAAGTTTTAGTGTTTCATTAATTTATAGGGTCATATATTGCACAAGTGTGGATTTTAGCATTACGAATTTTTTCATAATTATTAATAATATATCATTATTTCAGGAATGATAAACAATACATGCGTATATCCTCGTGGAAAGGTATTAGGTGGATGTGCTACTTTAAATTCAATTATAAATGCTAGAGGAATATCAAGCGATTTTGATGAGTGGGCATATTTGGGCAACCCTGGTTGGTCCTATCTTGAAACTTTACCGTACTTTAAACGTTTTGAAAAAGCTGATTTTCCAAATGCTGACCCATTCTACCATGGACGTAACGGAAAAATCCATCTTAATTACACTAATCCTCACTCTATAATAGCGGATTCTTTCCTAAACGCTAATTTACAAAATGGATTGAAACAAATTGATTATAATGGAAAAGGAATACAAGGTATATCAAGAATACAACTTGATATAAAAGGAAATAAACGTGATAATAGTGCCCATGGTTATTTAGATCCTGTAATGGATAGACCTAATCTTAAAATTGTTTTACAAGCTTTTGTTACTAAAATTTTAGTTAATAATAATGAGGCATATGGAGTTGAATTTATAAAAGACGGTCAAAAATACCACGTCAATGCCAATAAAGAAGTAATTCTTTCTGCAGGAGCAATCAACAGTCCACAAATTCTTATGCTCTCAGGTATTGGCCCTGCCGCAGAATTACTAGCAAAAGGTATTCAACCAAAGAATAATTTACCAGCTGTAGGAAAACACTTAAAAGATCACCCAATGTTTATTAACATATATTTTAGAACAAATCTAACAGCACCTAACTTGTCATTACGAGAAAATCTACAAAGATATTTAGAAGGACTTGCGCCCTTAACAAGTCCAGCAGAAGTGATAGGATTTATTAATACTAAAAGAAATTCTCCATTTCTTCGAGATGCAGAAATTATACATTTTTTGCCACTTGCAAGCATTAAAGATAATTATAATTTTAATGAAGATTACGTTAAAGCATTTTCAACTTACAATATTTTAACTGACCTGCCTGTGCATACTATGGTACTTAGACCAAAATCGGAAGGTTCAGTTACACTAAAATCTAACAGTCCAATAGATTTTCCTATCGTTGATATCAATTACTTTTCCGATCCTTACAATGAAGATATAGAATGTATGTACCAGGCTGTTAAGTATATTATAAGTTTGACAGAAACTCCAGCATTTAAAAGCATTAATGCAACTCTTGTTAGTATTCAACCAGCTTGTGAACACTTAAAAAATGGTAATGATAGAGAATATTGGTATTGTGCAATTAGACATGCTACTACGACAGTATTCCATCCAACAGGAACAGCCAGAATGGGTCTTTCTCCACTAAACTCTGTTGTCAATACTCATTTGAAAGTTCACAATATGAAAAAATTAAGAGTTGCAGATGCCAGCATCATGCCTAATATCGTAAGTGGCCACACTAATGCTGCTACGTATATGATTGGTGAGAAAATCTCTTCTGAAATTAAATTCGAATATGGAGTATTTTAAAAATTTTCATTAAATTATCCTTCATTTTCCTGTAATGTATTGTGTTGTTTTATTAAATTTTTTTATTTATTTTGTTTTTTATTAGATTAAGGTTTTAGTCTCGCACTATATATATAAAATTGTCGTGTCGCTGACTAACTGACAATCAACGCACAGCCTAAACCAGGGTAGTTTCCTTTGGTAGTGTAGGGGAGCACCAAGGAACTTTGAAAATTCGCACTTTAAGGGGTTCAAAATAGGGATTAAACGAATATTGACCCGGTCGAGTAAGTGCGTCAACCAAAAAATCGGCTGTGTCATGCCAGACCTTTCCCGGCTCAGGTGTGAAGAACGAGATTATTTTAATTACAAAATACAAAATTTCTGAATGGAAAAGTAAAATGTTGTAAAAATGAAATAAATTGCTGGAAAAAATGGGTAAACATTGCAAAAAATGCACAAAAATTAATTAAAATGAAAAACGACAAAAATTACTTAAAATGGGGAAAAATAACAAAAAGTCAAAAAAAAAGTCAAATAAGCCAAAGTAAAGAGAAAAATGCAAAATACGCCAAAAAAAAAGCAAGACAAGTTTTAAAAAAGCAAAAAAGTGGAAAAAGAGATAAAAAAAGCAACAAAAAAGGTAAAAAAGCAACAACAAAAAGGCAAAATAGAAGCCAAATAAAGGCAAAAAAGATCAAAAAAGCTCAAAAACTAAAATCCGCCAAAAAAGTTAAAAAGAAAATAAAAAAAGGCAAAATAGAGGAAAAAATGGCAAAAAAAGGGAAAAAACCAGCAAAAAGTCCAAATAAGACAAAGTAAAGTAAAAAAGAAAAATACGCCAAAAAAGAAAAAAAAAACACAAGTTTTAAAAAGTCCAATAAATATACCAAATAAAGAGAAATAACCAAAATACGCCAAAAAAGTAAAAAAAGAAGCAAAATAGTATGAAAATAAAGGCAAAAAAGGAATAAAAAAACAACAAAAAGGCAAAAAGTTAATATAAAAAAATCAAATAAGTTATCCATATCTCAAATGTGGTCAAATGTTAATCATAAATGAAAACCCCAAAATCGTATGATTTTGAGGTTTTCATTTATATGATTAATCAAAAAAAGTTTTAAAAATGGCAAAAAAATCAAAGAACGGAAAAAAGGTTAAAAACAAAATTAAAAGAGACAAAATAGGGGGAAAAGGGAAAAAAACGTCAAAATAGTAAAAAAAAGCAAAATTATTTAAAAATAAAAGACAAATATGGCCAAAAAATTCGAAAATTGTCAAAAAAAGGAGTAAAAAAGCAAGAAGAAAGGTAGAAAAAGCAACAAAAAAGGCAAAAAGGACAAAAAAGTAATAAAATAATTAAAAACGAACGAAAAGGCGTAAAAAGACAAAAAAATGAAAAAAAAGGTAATAAAAAAACAAAATAAAGCTAAAATAAAGCCAAAATAAAGAGGCAAAAAAATCAAAATTTTTAAAAAAGACAAAAAAAAGTCAAAACAAAAACAAAACAATCGGTTGTGTCACCCCAAAACTTTTCCGACGAGTATCCACGAAGACTTTTCCAAATATTTAATGTTAAAGTTTCAAATTTTGACATTTTTTATTTTTTGACAGGTGACAGTTGGAGAGATAATTTTGACAATTCTGAATAGAGTTTTTCAAGGGCTTTCAAATGACATATTGCAAGTCAAATTCCGTTACATATTGCATCTGTTATTTTTTGATAGTGACACTTCCGTTGGACAGATGTACAAAAACTAATGGGTTCTTCCGACGGGTAACCCAAACCCATATACCAAATTTTAGCTCAATCGGATTAAACGTGTGTGGCCTCTATCGTGGAAGAATACACACAGACAGACAGATTTCCATCTAGAAATGATCTTAATCATTTCAGGTGACCTCAAAATGGATATTTCCATGTTTATCTCGAAAATTTTAGCTCGTTCACAATACTTTCCCTTCTTGGAGGTGGGTCGGGAAAGTAAAACATACAGGGTAATTCATTTAGAGGAGAGTGGCTCTCCCCCTTGAGAAAGTGCAAATATTTTTTTATTATTTGTCTTCAAGCAATTTAATTAGAAAAATTAGAGAAAGTATAAATGATTTATCTCTAATCAATGTCTACGGATTTTAAAGCGATTATTTTCACAAAAATTTAATTTGGATACCCAATTTTATCTTTTCTGTAAAATATATTATGGGTATATGAATTAATTATTTCGACCTGAAAACTTCGCCATTAATCTACAAGTAGGTCACATAAAATTATTAAAAAACAATAAAATTATATAAAAAAAATGGTTTTGAAATTTGCAAACAATGACCTTACATTTGATATAGTAACTCCATTTGGAGGTGTAAAAATGGGCATAAAAGTTTGAAAAACCGGAGGGAAGTAAACGGGTACATAAAATAAACTTTTATTTATTCTGACATCAACGCTAGTACCAAATATAACTTAATTTGAAAGTATTCATTACCCACTAACTGGTTTTTTCTATGGATTATCAATGGAGTATACATTTTGCTTTGGTAAACTTGTTTAGAGATCCAAGATTTAAACAATGAGACATAATTTTAAGTTTTCAGAGTTAAAACGTTGGAAAGTATGTACTAATCTCCTGCATTTTATGTAATCAGTAATTCACATTGGAATATTATGAAATTAGTTTTAGTAAGGTTAAGCTAGAGTTAGTATAGAAGAATATAAACTAATGTATAAGTTAAATAAACTACTATTATCTACCAACTAGTGTATTTATCACAAAAAAAACAATACATTACTTATTAGAAGTTTTAAAAATAAATAGACGAATTAACAAAAATGTTTTATTTAATAAATAACAATAAGTGAAATAGGCTATAATTGTTTAATATCAAACGTAAATAAATTTTAAATTGTCTATTCATTACACCAAAAAAATAAAACTTACAAGTATATTTATAATCTGAATAATTTAAATTTCGAATTGAACTGTATATACGTCTGTTGATAAAACATTTGAAACAATAATACTTTCACAAATAATGATACAAACTAAACGTTTGATTATAAATAAAAGACAGTATCAAACTTTTATACAATGAAATCAAAGTTATATTACTCTTTGCGTGACTTAAAGACCTGCCACTATGGAACCAGGATTTTCCACACCTTGTTTTATTTTCCTCAAGAAAAATACAGCTTCACGTCCATCGATAAGTCTGTGATCGTAAGTCAATGCTACGTACATCATTGGTCTAATTACAACCTAAAATATAAAAATTCATGATTATTTGTTTAATTTGGAAATACCACAGACCTAATTATTAATAAATTTATTTTACCTGTCCCTTTACAGCAATTGGCCTATCGAATATACCGTGCATCCCTAATATTGATGATTGTGGAGGATTTATAATAGGGGTTCCATATAGGGAACCAAATACACCGCCATTACTAATAGTGAAAGTACCGCCATCCATGTCTTCTACTGCTAACTGACCTAAAGTTAAAACAAATATTATATTTTCCTAAATACAAGAATAGACTTTAGGATTTTATGACATCCTCCTTCCTATGTTTAAAGCTATAAATGACAATAAAACTGCAACAATCAGCTATTATTATTTTTGCTAAATCATGTAGAAAAATAGATATCAGTTACATTATGTAATTTCTTAGTCGTCAATAAACAACCCAAGATTGCCAATTTTTTTATTTTAAAAGCAAATTAGTCCGCAATGTCATATAAATTATGACTCTTTTGAAACTCTTGTTAAAAATTTGAATTTTAGAACATGTAAATCATACTAACCTTTTCTAGCTTTTTCAGCAACTTGACCTATTGCTAATTCAATATCGGCGTAATTCATTCTCTCAACATTTCTTATGACAGGTACAACAAGTCCTTTAGGCGTGGCGACAGCAACTGATATATCGACGTAATCTCTATAAAGGATATCTGTGCCGTCTATCACGGCATTAACGACAGGCTGATCTTGTAAAGCATAAGCCGACGCTTTCATAAAAGCAGACATAAAACTTAATTTTACATTGTGTTTCTTTAAAAATGCTTCTTGATTCTCCTTGCGGAAAGCCATTATATTCCTGGAAAAGGAAAAAAATCTTATGTTACAAAGATTATAAGAGACAAGAAAATAAAAACTATATGTAATAACTAAAGATGCTCCTTTAATTTGTAATCGGTCATCCACCAGATTCAGTAGCCTAAACAAAGGTGTATTATTCTATAATTCTATCCATTTCCAATTCATATATGTCGCGATCGTGTAAAGAGCTAAAAAAATGTCCTATTAAAAATAGTGAGTTTTTGTGAGAATACCATTAAAGAATTCAATGAAAAATGGTAAGCTGTTAGCTGACGTAAGCATATACTCAAAAAGTGCAGTGTGATAAAGATAAAACAATAAATTACTCCTTTTAAAGAAGACATCTACAAGGTTATCAGTGAAAGTTTTTGTTAAATTTTTTCTGTTTCACTCAACAAAAGAAAGAGTGATTTGTATTTAACAGTTACGTACTACAAACATTTATCAGAAATAACTATAACTGAACTATGAATAGAAAATGGAGTGCTTCTTATGTAAAGAAATTAAACAAAAAAACAAAGATATAAAAAACCCTTATCACCAGTGTGACACCTGTAGGAATTCGATTTTTGGAATGCACAGAATTATATCCTCTTCTGAACCAAGTTTCCTGCCATTACAAAAACATTTACTGCAATTTAACTGCAAATCATGCCGTAATAATAACCTCGTAAATTTATTAAAGACTAAAATTGAAATATTATCAAGGATAAAGAAGATATTATAAACAATAAAAATAATGCTGCAGGAAAAAATTAAAGAATATGAGCAAACCATGCTATATTATGCTAATTTTGCATTATTAAAAGTAAATACGGAACCCCCAAAAGTTCCACATAATGTTCCAAATGTTATATTCAAACCAAAAAAAAATCAAGATCCAACTCAAACCAGAGAAGACATAACATTGACCCAACTAATCTAAAAATAGGAATTAAAAATATGAAAGTAATAAATCTGGATCTGTAAAAGTAAAAAAGAATATGAAGTTCTTGAAAATATAGCTAAAAGTAGATTAGCAAAGTCTTATATCAAGACAGCCAAAATGAGAATAATGAATTTTCTTCATTACAAAACGTAAAGTCTGGTGTGCCACAGGGCTCAATATTAGGAACATTGGTTTATATTTTATATACTAGAGATATCTTGACATCAGTTTGCAACTGTAAAATGCAAGCATATGCCTTTATTACACTACTGATATCAATAATTATCAAGTTGCCTGAAATGAAGATCTTGATCGTATTCATAAATTGTCAATTAAACATAATCTTAAGCTAAATAAAAATAAATGTCATCTATTTGGTAACAAAAAACAACGAAATTACCTTAGTTACAGTATTTCCATAAACATTGATCAACTAACTTTACCTATAGCGGATTCCGTAAACAATCTACGCATTCTGTTTGACTCTAATTTTCACTTGCATGTAAACAACCTTTTAAAAAAATTATTTTCGACTATAAAAAAGTTATATTCCATAAGGCACTGGAAGGTTAAAAAAACGTTATCCGAGTCCTTATTCTGTCTATATTCTCATATGTTGATGTAGTCTACGGAAATTTTATTGATTCTTATACAAAAAAACCGCATATAAAAAGTAAAATTATTGTGCTAGATTTATTTACGAAAATATGATAAGAGTATCATAAAATTTATGAATTTAAATATAATTTTATTAATTTTTTGTATAATGTCATAAAAGGAAATAAACCGAAAACACTCTTGGATAAGTTAATTTGTGAAATCAGCATTGCACCCTCTAAATGTCCGCTCTAGAAATCTTTTTCACACTACCTACAAATCTGTTAAAATTTATAATGAATCAAATACATCATCCCAAACATATTTTCAAAAAAAAAAATAAAGAATATTCTAGTCTTACAGCAACTGCCAATTTAAACTTTACTCCTCAATTATTTTTAAATTAATTCATTGTATTATATTTTTGTTTTATACTATGTAAAGAAGTTGAAAAAATCACACAATGTGGAGTTCATTATGGGTAAGGAAGGTTAAAAAGACATATGGTATGTGAAAATATTATAAAAAATTAAAACAGGATGAGAAAAATGGAAATATATAAAAAAATTTGAAAGTGGGGGCAACACTCACCTTCTTTCTATAAGAAGTGCCGTTAAGGGCACAAATAGCACTGAAGGTTCAGAGACTTTTTGAATACCACCCAGAGTGGTAAAAATTTTATAATTATTTGTTTTTCTATACTTTTTATACACTTTGTATATTTATTAAGAAACAATTCTTATCAAAAAATGACTATTTAAGTATCGGCTAAAGGAATAGATAAAATGGACTAAAATAAAATAAGAGTAACGACTTCTTTTTAAAGACAATCTGTATGTTTGTTTTCACGAAATTCAATTTTAATGCATTGTTTACCATATTTCATATTAATAATAAAAATAATAAGTATTTATGAATAGAAAATTATTAATTAAATTAGGAGAGTAAAGCACAATGTATTGAAAGTCATTTTTTGGACCACCCTGTATTTTTAGTAATAGTGCAATAAGCAAAAATGACTCAAAAAATATGTGTACCATATTTTTAAAAAATCGGTCTGGGACATGGTCCTTTAGAATTACCAGTAGTCCACATATATATAAAAAAATAATAGATATGGTTATTATTAATTTTACTTACGACATATCAATTTCGTTAAAAGTAGTCAACATTGCATTCGTGTTTTGAGCTTCTTTAAGTCGTTGTGCTATCCTTTGTCTCATTCTATTCATTTTGACTCTATGTTCAGTGCGGGTGCCTGAGATTTCCTGAGTTGGATCTTGTGGAGGTAACTTTACTGTAGCTGCCTCCAAAGATTGGGCGTGACGAATCGCAGCAACAGGTATAGAACTCATAGGAGCCGCAGGTCTTGGTGGAGGTGGTGCCTGTGCCGGAGCTGGAGCTGTTAATAATACAAATCGAATCGAGATGAAAAAAAATTTTTGTCGAAAACAAGAAAATTTAATAGAAACTTTAAAATATCAAAGGTTAATTTAACGAATGTCATTTAATCGAAAATAAACTGATCAAAAAAATATTACTTAATCGAAATAAAACAAATTGTTCATTATTAAATTGGGCATCTGCTATACAAGTTTGAATATGTTAAGAAATTTAAAATACGAATACCAAGACACAAATAAACATTTTTAGGAAGCGTTAACTTACTTGATGGTTTTGGTGTTGTTGGGGGAGGTGTAGGTGCTGGTTTTGCGGCGGCTGGAGCTGGTGGAGGAGCAGGAGCTGCAGCGGGTTTAGCTACAGCAGCAGAAGCACCAGGTGATCCTACTCCGACATCTAGCTTAAATAATTCTTGCCCCGGTTTAACTGTATCACCATCATTTACTAAAATTTCAGTTATTGTACCACCAACTGGTGAATGAACAGGCATTGCGGTTTTATCGGTTTCGATTTCCATGACCACTTCATCTGCGCCAACATAATCGCCAACTTTTTTTTCAAGTCTTTAAAGTAAAAAAAGAGTTGGTTGAAAAAAAAAACGTTGCTTTTTAATTTTTACAGGAATTATATAATACTGAAAACTCCTTATCGATGTTTTATGATATAGCATAATTTAACATTTCACTTGATATTGGAAAAAGTAGGAGGCCTGATAAGAAATTTTGAAGAAAAAAAAACATGACACAGATTTAAGCGTTCAGTTATAAATATTATTATTGACTAAAGCTAGACAAACTAAATTAATTTACATTATTGCTTATTTTTTCTACAATCAAACCGTATATTAAATACATACTCTGATATTATTGTTAAATATTTCTTTTTGTTGTAATAGTGTATAAAATTCTTTAAATAAATAAAATATGTATAAATTGAAAATTGAAGAAATTATTTTTTAAGTAGGTGTATTAAAATATAGTACTTGGTAAGTAAACTTATGTAAAAAGTGCTAAATTACTATTTAATGTATCTCTCAGGTAATTTTTATGCTTATTGAGATTTTTAACTAAATATTGCCAGTTTAGTGCTAATCATTGTTAATATATATAAAAAAACCAAATATATTAATAAAAATCCTTCTATTTTATCACAAATAACCACAGTGACCTTCAACCATATCATTAAGGATTTAATTTGGCTTTAAGCCAAACCTAGTGTGGTAATAATCTTCCTAGAGAATAAAATATAATATATAAAAGTATTTTCAGTACTTATTATTAATTTTAAAATAAAAGAATAATTTTCAATTTGCTACAAACAAAATTCTTATCATAACTATTATTTTATATTTGTACACACATTTGTTATTATTTAAATATCACTAAAACTAATTTTATTGCTCAATACTAATCAGTTTTTATTACTTCAAAATAAGATTGCAAAAGTAGTTTAAAAAATATGGAATTTTTTATATTCTTGTTTTTATTTCAAAATTTATTCTTTTTTTAAATAATTTAAAAATATTTGCTATAAACTATTAAACAACATATTTTTCTTTAAAATATTATTTACAAAATAAAATATATCTTCTGTTGATAATTTAAATATAATTGCAAGATTAGGCAACATCAATGGATTTTTTAACCCTTCTCCTTTCCTACAGAGTTAAAAATTGTGAAACTTCCAAAACAAAATTCAGTGTCAGGATAGGTAATAGTTATTAATATAAGATCAGAAAGTGATGTGATTATTTACTGCACGAGTAGAATAATGCTGGCAGCCTATGAGCACAGTAAAAAGAATTAGTAGGTCTGATATGATACAATATACAAAAATATTATGAATCGACCTTTCAAATCTAATTACAGTGACGATATCAACAGAAACTAGGTAGTTATTTATTAGTTGCTGTGGATGCATTGGATTTCTACAATTTATACATTTATATGAGAAGTCCTATATCTTAGACAGTGACTTAGTCACACAATACTCGCCTTTATATTATGATACGTTACGATGCAGTGTTGTAATTTACTGTCTATTATTTCGGACCACAGGTATACTTGACAATAACTATACTATTACAATTAAGTTATTAAATATTAAAATGAACCGATAGTGTTTACGTTAGGTAATGACATATTTTTTTGTCTTAAAATTGATCAGAAACATAATTTTCCACTGTCATTTACACATTTTAACATAAACCTGATCTAATAGTTATATTCATAATAGATCTAAAACTTATATTTGAATAACAAGACTACCAATTTCTAATCAGCAAAATGTTTTAAAATTAAATATGAATAATGCCATTAAGCTAATAGATTTTCCAACTACTAAACCGTCCCCACTTCTCTAATTTTCACATTGTTCTTTCGTTTCCTACTTCTCTAATTTTTAATGAAGTGGTCAGTTAAGTAGTTGGACTAAGTCTAGATAAAGAACAAGTACTTACTTGACATCTCCTTCAGTGACAGACTCTGCAAATGGTGGTACTTTAATAGTTTGAATATTCCAGCATACATTAGATGTTTGAAAATATCTATTACAAGTTGTGGTAGATTTTTCGTTTCTAAAAAATGTTTATATATAATTGTTTTTTCTAAAATAAAAATAAAATAATACCTTGTTAAACTAGAATTAATACTATATTTACGAACTAACTGTTCCCCTTGGTAAACATATCGATGCTGTGTAGATACCTGTAAAATATAGATTACATAATCCAAAATTATAATGCTGTAGGGTTAGAAATTATGTAATTACATAAAACTATCAAATATATATCATAATCTCATTGTAAACCACAATAATGACAAACACTTAATAAACTGACCTCAGTAAAATCTTTTTCCAGAGATTTTCGTAAGTGTCGCACTGCAGATCGAGGTAAACGTTTTGTTATTAAATTCAACATACTAGACATCTTTAAGGCAATCACAACTCTGTGCGAACCCCCTAAATAATTTACTTTTTTGAAAAGGGGGCTCAAATTTCAAGGGTATAGACTCATGTACCACCTTTCATTCACTGAAAAAGGATGTGAAGAGGAAGAATTAGAAAATTTTGAGAGCTGTCACTGTCACTTGTCGTGTCAAACATTAAAATTGTCAAAATAGTAAAATCTAAGGGGACATTCCGAAATGAGCAGGTGTAACTGGAGTTATATATATACCTTTAAAGACGGATTCTCACTAGGCAGAAAATCTGCTGCTGATTTTGAATAGAAATTTTCATATTATTATAAATAAACACAATTAATATATTATGGGTTATAACTCTAGTCAACTTATTTGCGCATCCGCAAGAAAATTAGTGGAAATTAATTCGAAATTGACCAAAAGAATTGGAAATACAGATTTTGGGAATCCGTCTTTTTCTTTGAACATTTTTTGAAAACATTGGCATTCAAACAACATTTTCAAATATCATTAGAATTCTGTGATATTATATTTAATTTTGAATTTGTTTTACTAATTATAAAGCAGCAAATATTTTCTATTACGTTTAAATCAGGACTATTTACATGGTATGAGATCGTTGTATTGCTGTTTAATTTCTGTGATCATAAACATAAAAAAATAGAGACTCATAATAGAAAGGAGATTGACTCTATCGGGTCAAAATATTTATGAGAATGGGACGATCTTTTTTAAACAAAACGGAACGTATCTTTGACTATAATGTTGTGATTCTGTGATCTCGGGGTATATTGCGGAACGTATCCCTTGTCTTTGACATTGACATAATTTTTACACTTTTTCAAATTTTAACCTTAAAAAATATTTGATGGAAAATATTATTAAATGGCATCTTCGGCAGGAATATATAAACGCATTTTATCTTTACTAGAAAAGTGGCCCGTGGATAAGAATAAAGCAGGTGGAAGGTATTATTCTTATTCTTTTTATATTTTCATTTTTTAATGTTATCACTCTTAAACACTGTTTTAGGGACATAAGTGAACATCTTACGCAATTTGTGAATACAGCATATAAAGAAAATAAATTTGAAACTAATTACAAATATTGGGATAAACAATATCTAGCCATTCAAAAGTTACTTAATAATACCAATAAAAACAAATACAAACGATCACTAGGTACATCTGCAACAGGTTTATCTGCTGAAGAGTGTAATATAGCTTTATCGAATGAATGTTTAGATGAACTTAATCAAAAACATCAATCTTTCTTCAGAAAGCTAATATCCCTTAAACCTGAACCATAGAAATAGACTTAAAAATGTTACTTAGAAAAGTTTTGCATAGGGGAGTGAGTCAATGTAGTACAGTAGTTAAACAAAATCAAGATTCAATACTTCCTCATAAACCAGTCATGGTTGATGAAGTGTTGAATTTTTTAAAACCGCAAAAAGGGGAAACAATTATAGATATGACTTTTGGAGCTGGAGGTCATAGCCGAAAAATTCTGGAAAGAGAACCTGGTGTCAAACTAATTGCTTTAGACAGAGATCCAATAGCTTTTAATTACGCTGAAAATTTAGCAGACAACACTACATCCCAAGTTATTCCATTACTTGGACGATTTTCCGAACTTCCTAAATTATTAATATCAAAAGATATTCTACCAAACACAGTTGATTGTATTCTTCTTGATTTTGGTTGTTCTTCCATGCAATTTGATGAAGGTAGTAGAGGCTTTTCAATATCTCACAATGGACCTCTTGATATGAGGATGGACGGAAATAGGTTACCAGGTAGGTTTAAGTTTCTTAGTCTTAAGTTGACACTTTTGAACTATGCATATTGAGAAGGTTTGTCTTTTATGATTTTCACAAAAAATATAACAAAAAGTTGTTTGTTAATTACCAAAATACACTTGAGATGTTTCATGTGAATCAATAGACTTCTATTTTTTATAGATGCTCCTACCGCAGCAGATGTACTTGCAAGAGCTACAGAGGAAGATTTATATAAAATTATTAAAATATACGGAGAAGAAAAGCAAGCACGAAAAATTGCCCGAGCCATAATTGAAGCTAGATATATGTTTAAACCTCTGAAAACGACCGAAAACTTAGCTGACCTTGTTCAATCAGTATGTACTGAAGATTTTAGATTGGATAAATTGCAACGTAGAAGTCATGTGGCTACAAAAACTTTTCAAGCCCTCCGTATTTTTGTTAATAATGAGCTAAACGAAATAAATTATGCTTTTGTTTTGGCACATTATTATCTTAAAATTGGTGGTCGAATTGTAGCAATATCGTTTCATTCTTTAGAAGACACTATCGCTAAAAGACATTTAACTGGTAATGTTATAGAGACTACAGCAAATCCTTTACCGTTGAAATATAATAATTACTCTACTACTTTGGATCGAAGTTTGGTAGAACAAATTATGACAGTGAAGTGGAAAATGTTGCATCAACATGTTTTACTTCCTAAATATGAGGAAGTAGAATATAATCCTCGAAGTAGGTCCGCTAAACTCCGTGCTGCTGTTAAAATTTCCTAAGTCATAATATAGTAGTTTAAATAAAAATACCAAATTCAAATTTGTATAAATTTATTTTACATTAAGTATAACAAAAAACAATAACATCGCAAATATTCAAGCGGATTTTATATGTTTCGTTTTAAAACAATCCTTCAATTTCTCCAGTTTCAATGTTTAGATCTATGTCATAGATTGCAGGTCTAGTAGGTAAACCTGGCATTCTTGTGATCTGTAAATAAAAAAAATTAATATTAATCCAACAAGACAGAAAGCACTGAAGGGGTGCCAAATTTATGTCTACAAAAAAGTATATATTGAAAAATTAATTAACAATGTAATATTTTTTCTGCTTAGATCACCCTATTCTCTTCCACCCCAAAACAAAGCATAATATAGAAGACGAAAATTTTATTTTTATGATATAGGTTGGTGGGTCACAAACTTCCTTTTAAACGAAATCGTGTCCCAACTCTATTCGTAATTAAACCTGTGGCTGGGCGACTAGGTAACAATGTCCACCACCTGATTTTTTTGTATTTTATCAGTTTTTTTTATATAAGATTAATAAGCATTTTAAATATAACTTAAATTACTGTGGTTGCTTGTGCCTGGATATTTCCAATGGTCTAACCCCAATAATATATCTTGTAATCAAGGGCGTAGATATGGGGGTAAAGGGAGTAATTACCACCCTCAAGATACCAAAAAATAGCACAAAAAGAAGAAATAAAATATATGAAATGTAGAAACGGACGGGAAAGTATTGTTTTGGCTACAACCCATTTTTGTATTTTGTTGTATAAGATTAGTATTTAAAATTAAAACAAATATACAAGCATATTTGTCTCAAAATTTGATTAAGCCTCCCACCAGAAAAAATAAGTTTATACGCCCTTGCTTGTAATTAATACTTACATCTCCAGTCATGGGTATTATAAATTCTGCTCCCACAGATATGTACATATCTTTGACAGGAATAATGAATCCAGTTGGAGCACCCTTTATTGATGGATCTGCAGTTAAAGACAATGGAGTCTTGGCCATGCATATTGGAAGATGTCCAAATCCCTAAAAAAAATATTCATTTCATAAATTTTAGTTACAAATTAAATTGATTCTAGTTTTTAGTTACCTGATCTTCATATTGTTTAATTTTCTTTTCAGCCAATTCGGTGTAAGAAACACCTGCCGCACCATACATTTCTTTACTAATAATTTCAATTTTTTCCTTGATTGGTTTATTAAGTTGGTACAAAAATTTAAAATTGCTAGGAGATTCGGCAGCAGCAATAACGGCTTTGGCTAATTCGATTGCTCCTGCACCTCCTTGAGCCCAGTGTTTTGAAACGACTGCATCAAATGCTCCAGATTTTTTACAAGCTTGTCTTACTAATTCAACTTCACTATCAGTGTCGGTTCTATAATTATTATGGTTAGTTTATATTTCTTCACCAGGAAGATGATTTATACTTACTCACGATGATTTATAGCGACAACAGCAGGAACTCCATATTTAACAGCGTTACTGATATGTTTAAGTATATTAGGAATTCCTTTACGTAACAAATCTAGATTTTCTTCCGTATATTCTTGAGCTAGAGGAGTACCAGGTGTTACAGCTGGCCCGCCACCATGCATTTTTAACGCTCTTATGGTAGTTACTACAACTACAGCTTGTGGAATATCTCCAGAAGCTCTACACTTGATATTGAAGAATTTTTCCATACCTGTAAAAACAATATATCTATATCTATACAAATTTTCAGGGAAATTGTTTGGGATGAAACTTACCTACATCAGATGAAAATCCAGCTTCAGTCACCAAGAAACCATCTTCACCAACCAATTTTAAACCAATCTTATCGGCAATAATTGAGTTAGATCCATGGGCAATATTGGCAAATGGGCCTGCATGTAACATAACCGGCGATCCTTCTAACGTTTGGAGTAAAGTTGGTTCAATGGTATCTTTAAGTAATACCATTAAAGCTCCTGTCATTCCAATATCGTCCGCTGTGACGGGGTTATTAGATGTATCGAAAGCTACTACCATCTTAGCTAACCTTTCTTTGAAGTCACCCAAATCTTTGGCTAAAGCTAAAATAGCCATTATTTCACTAGCAACGCTTATTTGGAAACCTTCTTTTCTGGTTAATCCTTTTTCGGTTGCAGATTCACCAATCGTTATTTCTCGAAGGTACCTGTCATTGATGTCCATTACTAAAATTAAATACATTTCATCAATTCATTCAAGTTTATAAAAGTTAATTTAATACCTCTACTCCAGACAATATTCTTGCTATCAATGTTTAATCTTGCGAACCTGGTAATTTCTTCCTTAGTAAGGCTGTCTGGATCACTTTTGTTAATTCCCACTTTTTTTAATCTCCTGAGTTGTATATTGGAGAATTTTCTTACACCTTTGATTTTCGGTACCAGTCTGTTATACAAAGCTTCATCTTTTTGGGTAGCTTCATGGAAAATTCTAGCGTCTAATTGAGCCGCTAATAAATTATTTGCAGCAGTGATAGCGTGGATGTCTCCAGTTAAATGAAGATTTACATCTTCCATGGGTATTACCTGAGAGTAACCACCACCAGCAGCACCACCTATTAATTTTCGTTAGATTATACAAATTAAAAATGACTATATATGATTAGTACCTTTAATTCCGAATGTAGGTCCTTGAGAAGGTTGTCTCATTGTAGCAAAAGTATTCTTTTTAAGGTGAGTCGATAGTGCTTGAACTAGTCCTAATAATGTAGTACTTTTTCCTTCTCCTAGTGGTGTTGGAGTCATTCTAAAATTACATTTCAGTAAATGGTAAAACTTATGAGGTGTAAATTTATTTGTACTTACCCTGCGACAACTACATATTTTCCATTCTTTTCATCTTTTAAACGGTTTAGTACAGATAACGAAATTTTGGCTTTTTTACTTCCATAAGGTGAGTATTCATTAGGATAAAGTCCTATTTCCTCGGCAAGAAGGGCAATATTTTTAGGTGTTTGAGCTCTGGCTATTTTAATGTCGCTAAAAAATTAACTAACGATTATTTTTTTATTGTAACAAAACTGATTCTTTTTACTAGTAGGTATATGTATATAGAAGATATTTCTTTTGTTTTATAAAAACAATTTTACTTTTTACTCAATGAGTATTTCTTAGATTTTTTCGGGAAAAAACAAATATTCTACAGATATTTTTGTTCAAAAAGACCAGGAGAATGCTCTGTTTTATCATATGAGTAATATCTTTTCTCATGGTCTTGGAAAACCTTCTACAACATGAAACCATCAAAACAAAAAATACTGTAGTGTGATTTTTTTCATTGTTAATATTTTTTTGTAATCTAAAAATACCTTGGTACTGGAGTCTGCAACTTCAACGGAAGTACACTAAGGTTCCAAGACCTGTTCAATATCTTCTGCGCTGCTCTCTGGGCACTTTCTACAGTATTCTTCATAAGCATAGCTACTGTCATTGGTCCAACACCACCAGGTACAGGCGTAATATGAGATGCTACTTTGCTAGCTTCTTCATAAGCCACATCACCTACAAGTCGTTGGCCACTCTTTTTTGTTGAATCTGCGTAACAATTAATAATAATAGAAACACATTAAAGCCCGATGCCCTTCACCCAAAAGCATTAAGATTATATTTAATGTTTTACATACATATTTATATTAGATATACGCAAACCAAAATTTGAATAAAAGTTATATTTTTTAAGAAATTAGAGATACTTTTTTACTCGATTGAAAAGTTTATTAGACAGACCGGACAAATGTAAATTGTTTAATTATTTGCATCGCAAAAATATCTACTTAATTAACAAACCAGCCTAAACCGGTGGGTCTAGAAACATGAAATTTGGCACACGAGTTTCTTATAGGACGTAGGTTAGCACTAAGAACAGATTTTACGGAAATCCAAAAGAGATTTTTCAGCACGAAATGTGAAAATTCCATCGAGCACACAGGTAGTACTTTCATAAAAAAAACTTTAATTTATAATAAATCATTAAATTAAAAATTATAAAACAAGTACACAAAAATAAATGTTTAAATCAGTGCATACAGTGTTTTACAGTACTAGGGAGTAAAATGATACGTTACACCCTTTAAAGTTAGAGAATACAAGACAAAATATGATTTATGTCAAAAAACTTATTACCTCTCTTATTACTACATTCAGGAAGATATTTAATAAATAAATTAAAAAGTGAGGCAAATATTTTATGGAATGCAATTAAAATTAATAAAAAAATACTACCGATTTTTATTATTATTAAGACATATTTTAAACTAATTATACCTGGATCCATTTGTTTATATAAAGGATTTTTGTAACTTGAATATTGCAAAAATATTTTTTATAAATTATTTAAAAAAAATAAAGAACTACTTAATGCGCTGATCAGGAGTCGACTAAGTTCATATCACGTAACAATAAACTTACTTATGTGGACTATAAAATGTTAATTTAATCACTTAATTTCTTTTATCATTGCATTGGCTTCACTTTTCGGTTGTTTGAACATTTTAATATCAAAAAATGAAATTGTAGGCTTAATAAGAATCGAATAATCCCCACATAAAAATGTAAATTTTTTAACAAAAATTCTTACAAAAAATAATTTTATCTACATTAGCCACATCACAACAAGACATTTTAGATAATATTATCTAGTTAATAATAAAAACAAAACCGTCAAAGGTATGCCAAACATTGATAAATTGCTAAAAATTCATGGTATGTAGATAGATGATAAATTTTTTTAAATCAAATTCTGTGAGTTCATATCATCTTGAATAGTTAAGAAGATAATGTGATCCTTAGTACATTTTTATTAGGATCTAGGCATAAAAACACTAATACTGAAATTTTATAATTCGAAAGTATCATATTAATAAACAGAGTTGTGAAGATTGCACAATCTGGACATGCAGATCTTAATTTTGTACTGATTTTTATAATTCACCCTGTAAAAATTATAGTACTAAAATCTAGATATGGTCCTGTATTGGATGCAATAGATATAAATTACCTGTTTTTACTTATTTATTTTGTAAATAAAATAAATTCTTACCCATTTCTGTATTTTGTTGTGCCATAATGTATCGTAATGTAAAACTAAACGTAAGAAACTAATCCGTCTCGAAGTAAATAGATAAGTTCAATACTTGTAAGACTGCTATTAGATTGTTTATGATACAAAATTAAGCCGATATCCCCTCTTAATATTGTAATAGATCTAATTATCTACACGAAGACAAATTATTATATAAAAAAATGTGGTTATACAAGTTTTATGAATTAGTTCGAGTATTCAATTACTATTGAACAAAATAGTTATTTGCATGTAACGCATATACAGTGTGATAATCAAATTTTTTTATAAAGCTTAAACGTGAAAAAAAACATAATCGTAAGCCTCGCCTTAAAAATATTAAAATAAATAAAACCTAGCTATGAATTGTTAATAGAATATCGTCAATTTTCCCTTGAATGGTCAAAGATTTATACTAATAATTTTTCCATGGCCTATCCTTATCAAAATTTTATTGCTCACATGGTATATAGTGTCTTTGGTAAACTCTATTGTAGAACTATTTTTTTGAAATTTTTTTTCTCTTTAAGAAACCTTTTTAAATTTTTCCTAACACTTTTATTTTTTGAGATATTCGCAAAAAATTAGACGCCATTTTTTGGAATTTTTAATTGTTTATAAGTTTTGCAATTGTTTATGTGCGAATATATAAAAAAATCGCACATTTTTTATTCCGAATCCAATGAGCCCTTTTTTATTCCGTATTGTTTCTATATCCTAATTAACCCTTTAACTGCGTATATAAATCATTCCTAAAAACTATGCTGTGATGTTTTGACATTTTTGAAATATTTTTAATGAATCGATTAATTTTATGTTTTTTGAAATTTCCGAAAAAAAATTCCGAAATTTCAAGTTTTTGATATATTTTAGAAATTTTGAATATTTTCACTTTTTGAAATTTTTGAAAGAAATTGCAAATTTCATATATTTGATATATTTTAGAAATTTCCGATATATTTTAAAATTATCGAATTTCTAGACATTTTTATTTAGTTTTTTTTTTAAGTTTTGGAATTGATATATTTTGAAAATTTTCGAATAATTTTTTAAGGTTTGTGAAAATGGTTAAAATTCTTGTAATTTTTGAAATATTTTTAATTAATCGAATAATCTTACGTTTTTTGAAATTTTCGATTTTCTAGATATTTTCATTTACTTGTTTTTTAAATTTTGAAATTTTATGATATATTTTTAAAATTTTCGAATATTTTTTTAATGTTTTTGGAAATGGTTAAAATTCTTTGAAATATTTTTGAGTAATCGAATAATTTTACGTTTTTTGAAATTTTCGATAGAAATTGCAAAATTTCAAGTTCTTGATATATTTTTGAAATTTTCGATATACTTTTGAAATTATCGAATTTCTAGACATTTTTTTTTTGAAATTTTGGAATTTTTTCATATATTTTTGAAATATCCGAATGTTTTTTTAATTTTTTTTGAAACATTTTTGAAATGGGTAAAATTCTTGTAATTTTTTTAATATTTTTAATTATTCGAATAATTTTACGTTTTTTGAAATTTTTGATATATTTTTGAAATTTTCGATTTTCTAGACCTTTTCATTTACTTCTTTTTTAAATTTTGGAATTTTATGATATATTTTTAAAATTTTCGAATAATTTTTTAATGTTTTTGGAAATGGTTAAAATTCTTGTAATTTTTGAAATATTTTTGATTAATCGAATAATTTTACGTTTTTTGAAATTTCCGATACATTTCATAAATTTTGAATATTTTGACATTTAACTTTTTGAAATTTTCGATAGAAATTGCAAAATTTCAAGTTCTTGATATATTTTTGAAATTTTCGATATACTTTTGAAATTATCGAATTTCTAGACATTTTTTTTTGAAATTTTGGAATTTTTTCATATATTTTTGAAATATCCGAATAATTTTTTAATGTTTTTTGAAACATTTTTGAAATGGGTAAAATTCTTGTAATTTTTGAAATATTTTTAATTAATCGAATAATTTTACGTTTTTTGAAATTTTTGATATATTTTTGAAATTTTCGATTTTCTAGACCTTTTCATTTACTTCTTTTTTAAATTTTGGAATTTTATGATATATTTTTAAAATTTTCGAATAATTTTTTAATGTTTTTGGAAATGGTTAAAATTCTTGTAATTTTTGAAATATTTTTGATTAATCGAATAGTTTTACGTTTTTTGAAATTTTTGATATATTTTTGAAATTTTGAATATTTTGACATTTTTACTTTTTGAAATTTTCGAAAAAAATTGCAAAATTTAAAATTTTTCATATATGATTGAAATTTTCGATATACTTTGAAATTGTCTAACTTAAACACATTTTATTTATTTTTTAAATTTTGAAATTTTTTGATATAATTTCAATTTTTGAATTTCTTAAAACTCCGTTTTGTTTTTAAATTTTTGAATTTATTACAATCATGTTTATTGATCTTTTATTTAAATTTACTCAAAATTCAACTAATACCAAAATGTTTTAATGTATTTTTCATTATTTTTGACCCTAGAGCGTTTAGCGCTGCAAAATTTTGCCCGCAGTTAAAGGGTTAATACAGATTTTTAACATTTTTAACACTGTTGCAAAATATTAATAGTAGTGATGATAAATTCGACATTTTCCAGAAACATTGGAGAATTCTGACTTTACCTATATAGAGCCCAACACTTTGTATTCAAAACAGAGCTACACATAATCTATAAAAAATCTCTCGGTCACTAATATTTTTCTACTATTAGTCATTATTGGTCTAGTACTAGTAAAGTAATTCTTGCCGTTATTTATTTCTATTAAAATAGAAAATATTAACTTAATGTATTATTCCTAAAGATATTAATTGTATTTATAAAAACTCAAATCATTATTTTTTTACCTGGAATAGAATTGATACCACAATCGATAACAACAGCACCTGGTTTTATCCAGTCTCCTTTAACTAGCTCAGGTTGACCAATAGCAACGACTAATATATCTGCTTTTTGACACTAAAAAAAATTCCTGTAACATAATATTTCGAATCAATTAAATTTCTATATACCTGTTCTTTTAAATTTTTAGTTTTTGAATGACAAACGGTAACTGTGGCATGATTCCACTTAAGCAACTCAGCTGCTGGCGTACCGACAATTTTACTTCTTCCTAGGACAACAGCATTGGCTCCTACAATCGGTACACCACTTCTTTTTATTAACTCAATTACACCATTAGGAGTGCAAGGCATAAAAGAAGTCAGTTCTCCAATAGCGACTCTTCCTTCGTTAATAGTATTCAATCTAAAAATTAATTAAATAATTGGTATCTTGAAAAAGAACTTGACTCTGATTTAAAAACTTGACCTCTCTATTATAAATAATAAAAAATAAATCAAGTACACAAATTTAATAAATAGATATAGTTACCCATCAACATCTTTTTGAGGTGATACAGAATCAGTGATTAAATTTGAATCGATGGTATTATCAGATTGCAATGGCATCTGAACAATAATACCGTGAACGTTCGGATCATTATTTAGATCTTCAAGTTTATTTAAAATCTAGAAAAATAAAATATAATTAGAATCAATAGTAGAAGTAATTTTAATATTTACTTCTCGTTCTGTAGTGCTTTTTGGTAATCTTATATGTTCAGCTTTAATTCCGATGTTTGAAGCAGATACAATTTTTTGGCGAATATATACGTTGGAGTCTTCACGATCGCCTACTTGTAAAATTGCCAAACCGGGTTGGAAATTAGGCAATCTTACTTTGATATCATTGACAAGATTTCTGAGGTTCTCAGTGATTTCACTAAAATATTTAAATATATATCAAAAGCAAATATTGAACGATTTACGAATATTAGTATTCATAAATGTTGAAGGAACACTAGACTTATATTTTCTTAATGACATCGAAGGACCAAACTCTTTAGGTAGGAGTTAAACCAAAATAAAAACAGTATTTGAAATAGGAATGTACTTTTTATTCCATTTATTCCAAGTACTAATATGAACAGAAAAATAATAAACGGCACATTAATTTAAATTAGGAAACCGAAATCAAATATAACTCATCACTTTCACTCACTGTAAAATACTATTTACATTTTTTATTATTACGAAAACTCAGAAACTTTTTGGGTGTGGTTAATTACGCACCATTTTAATTATTTGAAGAAACTTTTTACTCTATTGAATGCGACTGCATCCATTTAGAGTCGGTAAGCGAGAGAGTAGGGTTGCAGGTTTTTTATTGGTAGGAGACATGATACGTGGTATCCAAATAGCCTTGAATTCAGAATCTTAGCGGGAAGAAATCTATTTATATTTTTTGTCTCTTATAATGATGGGATAATATGAGAGAACGATAAGATTGCTTGCATAGCAACGGTCGCTTATGTATTTTGTTTTTTTAACGGTATTTTGAAAGTAGACAGAAAAAACGTCTGAGAGAAAGACGGAATAACTCTTGTGTTGAGTTTAAATCTATTTTTAGATTTTAAAATATACAATAATAGACATTAGTATGAACTGAAAGATTAATATTATTAATTTTAAAAGAAATATGAATTATTTGGTATTTTCTGGATAATATTCCAGTGAAATTTATCCAAATATGTATATGAATAATATAAAGCTCCCTATATTTCTTTGTACCCTGTTCTTTAGTTTGTTAAACGATGGAGGCATCAATTGATTTAAATTTTAAAGTTTTTGAAAAATTTTTCGGAATACCAGTTTTTTCAGTTATAATATTTTTGATATGTTCAATTAATAATCATACCATTTTGTAATTCGCTTGTACGAGCATAATTTTTTGTAAGTGAATTAAAATTTTTGTGATCTCATATTGTTTAATATATTTTATATTGTAGGTCTGATGATGGTCATTGTTTGGCCGAAACATATCGCCCATGCCCACTATTTCAAATAATTTACAATTTATGTGGTATGACTCCTGAGTTTATTATTATTCTTTGAAACGAAATATGTTTTGCATAGTTTAAGATCGGTATCAAATTTCAAACGGATATAGATACAATATCATCATTAATCATTAATTTAATTGAAAAATAACGTATGGATGAATTTTATAACACGAGTGTGCGTCCCCCAAGGCTCTGTGTTAGCCCCACCGAGACCTACCAAGATATTTAGCTCTACACTGACGACTCCGCAATGTTTGCGACCGCGCCATCCACGAGAGGTCTGATTACCAAAACCCAACAATATTTTATGTTACTTCCCTAAAACTACCAATTTCCTATGGGGCCTATGACTGTGTAAGTTGTGACCTCATTTATTGGTCATTTAACTGATGCCTTCTAATGGTCTTGTAGATCTTCAAAACGACGTCTTTTATAAGTCTTTTTTCACACGTCTTTTCAGAGTCTCCGAGACGTAAGTTTTGATCGTCAGTTGGTCAATTATTTGACCAAATTAGAACGTCATTTGGACGTCACTGTGCTACCTGGGTCTTCGGATGTAGTGAACAGATATGAGGAACAGGGGAGCCTTTCCATGACGACCCAAGAAGAAATTTCCACAACCGTATCTGAGGATTCTAAAAGAAGCGAAGGATCTTCCGGACGAGATCCTAGATCTCCTCGAGGATGCATCTCTAGGCATCAGATGACCACCTCCGGGAGATTCGTAAGTAGCAAACCAAAATTATTATCAATCAAATATCTGATATTTTTCCTTATAAGAAAAACAAGTATCCCTGAATACAAGCAGGATACAAGGAATAGACCAACAATAGGACAAATTACCGAGGAGGGTTTAGCAGATGCCAATGAGTCTGCTTGCAGAGCGATTAGGGGCGAATCCGGACTATATCTCACGCATAGAACCTTGAACGCTTCCACAACTAAGGACAATAGTTGTAATACAAAAAAAAACACACGAATGTTATTTTTTTGGAAATGGTTAACACTTGAGTATCAACCAAAATATAAAATCAGCAGGTCCTACAAAAATATTGATTGCAAAAACATTCCAATTTTAATATAAATCTAAAATCAATTAAATAATTAGAAAATGAGACAGAAAATGTTGTAAAAGTATTTTAACAAAGGAATTACAAATATCACAGAAGGTATTAATTATTCTGTATTAATCAGAAAGACGAAGGTGGCAGCAATTTAGAGATAAAAATATTTTAAATAGTACCAAAGACTTTATCTGTAAAATATCAGTGTAATTGAAGAAACTGTCGAAGGCCACCAAAAGAATATATAAGGTGACCTGTAAGAAAAGATGCTGATGGACATTTGGACAACAGAATACCCAGATATTTGACAATCATTTATCGGATGTATATGAGGAATTTACTCCAACAGAAGTAGCCATATCCCTTCCACATGGAAGCTGCCAACAGTTATATTTCTTCCAGTTTTTTCATACTCTCTTATCAAAGAATTCCATTAGAATGTGCTACAGGGTATCATTTTAGGAACTATAATCCAACTGCTTTAGACCCTTATTTAGACCAATTTTTTTTACTCAGAATTAAAATAAAAATCCATTAAAATTATCATGTAAATGAAGATACTGGTAACTTTAGTTTTAATAAGTTTTGTTGAATTTTGATCAAATAGATACGACAACACGAATTTTTAAAGTTTGTTTAAAAATAAAAAAGATTAAAAATCTAGTACGACGGAGATATGAATATTATATTATTATACAATGTCTGCCATTATTTAATTACCCTGATTCTAAATTTAGTTCAAAAATAGTATAAAAAGTAAATTAAAAAACAAATACTTATTTTTATAACTAAAAAAAGGACTTACCTGGCAATTTGTTTTCCTGAGAGCACTTGTGAAGATGCCATTTTCCTAAAATGATTAAGTAATTTTTGTTTTCTACTTATAATATTTCTTAATCTAAGTTCAAATGTTATCATTTCTATGCGATAGATTATTTACTTCGGATAACCTGTGCGTCATTTCAGGGATGAGTTAAATTACTAAAATATTACATCGAAAAGGTTTTATTTTGTATACTCCCTCCTTCACGAATTACCCCTTTTAAATAATAATAATGGTATAAAGATTGATCGCAATTAAGTTTTTTTTGTGATGGAAAATTTCACTCTATATGGAATAATGCAAAAAAACTTTTAAACAGATATAATTCGAGTATTATAATTTCTACAGAAATAAAAGATACACCTTTAAGTTTCATTTAGTCGCATTGATTTCGGATCATCCTGTATACTAAACTAGGTATCAAGATAGTTGGTTACTGTTTTTTATTCTGTTATTGATAATATGGTAAATGATAATACGATAAGAAAAAGAGAATTTTTGCACTTTTTTGCAGAAATCAAAATATCGTTGAAGACCAAAAAAATCATACAGTTCAGTATTCTGCATTTTCTTCTCAAAGTGGTTCATACTTATTTTTATTTATTTTCAATAAAACAAGGAAATAATGCTTTAGGTAAAAGAAGAAAGTGATATTTAAAATCCTCAAAATAGGCGAGAATCCGGGCAAATTAAGGATTTTCCTTGATTTCTGGCCATATTTTGGCCCTTTAAGACAATCCCATTATTTTTTTTTTCATTTTAGGGCAGATTCTTACTCTACACTCTTCAAACCAAATCAAATGGTGTTTCATTTGTAGATTTGTGAGAAATCCGCAAAATAGGCGAAAATCCAGCCAAATTTAGGATTTTCCTCGATTTTTGGCCATTGGCCCTTAACTTCTTAGACAAACCATTACTTTTTTCGTTTTAGGTCAGATTCTTACTCTACTCTTCAAACTAAATCAAATGGTGTCTTCATTTGTTTGAGATACCTCATAGATTTTCGAGAAATCCGCTAAATAGGCGAAAATCTAACCAAATTTAGGATTTTTTTCGATTTTTGGCCATATTTTGACCCTTCAGTTCTTAGACAAGCCATTATTTTTTCATTTGAGGGCGGATTTTTACTCTACTCATCAAACCAAATGAAATGGTGTCTTCATTTGTTTGAGAAACCTCATAGATTTTCGAGAAATCCGCAAAATAGGCGAAAATCTAACCAAAATTTGGATTTAAGTTCTTAGACAACCCATCATTTTTTTCATTTGAGCGCGGATTCTTACTCTACTCGTCAAACCAAATCAAATGGTGTCTTCTTTTTCCACGATTTGACCCGTTAGTCCTTTGACAATCTCTTTATTTAAGAGCGGATTTTTATACTTTTCAAGCCGAATCGAATGGTATGTTCATCTGCTCAAGAGACCTAATAGATTTTCGGAGAAATCGTGATTTTCGAAAATTGTGTAATTTTGAGGTCGTATTTGACCCTACTTTTGGTTTTTTTTTAATTCGTTCTAAAGTTCGAAACACAATCTTTTTATGGGTTTTAGAACATTCCCGAGGGTTTTAGATATTTCTAAAAATGCCCATATCTCGAGATTCAGCCGACCCAGGGAAGAAATTGCCAAAAGTTGAACTTTTTCAGGATTTTTTTGCAGGTAGAACATTTTTGGACTCTTTAAAACCTGTAGATTTCGATGGCATTATTGTCTGCTTGAGATACCGCGTAGATTTTCGAAAACTGCAGGTTTGGATCGAAAAATTCGGCATTTTGTCAAATTTCGACTTTGTCGACCCCACTTTTGCATGTTTAATGATTTCTAAAAATCCAAACTATTTTCCCTGCGTTTTGGACCAAAGCCAATAATGTTCACCACGGTTTTAGAATTTCGATCGTAAATTATTCTACGTTGTTTTTATCGTGGATTGTTTTTTCTCTTTTTTTAATGGTATAGCAAGTGCTTAATAGGTATATGCGCTGGGTTGGAATCGGGACTATTTGGTTCACGGTAAAATATAGTTACGGCAATAGCTCCATGTCAATTTAGCTCAACGGTAATTTACCTTATTAATGATCATTTAATACTCCGGTAAAATTAGGTGCTACATACTAAATTTAGCCTGTCCATTTACTTCACGGTAATCCCATAATCTAAGGGACGCAAAAAATATAACGCAACTGATCCGGACGCAACCATATCATGATCGGAAAGGCTATTTCGTCGACGGTGCAAATTGGAATCTCTATAAAGCTCCGTCCAGACGCACAAAATTAGAGAAGTGGGGAACGAAAGAATAAATGGAGTGGAGACGCTAAAGGGGTCGAATTAGTTTTCGGACAACCCTTACGTACTTAATTATGCAAACTGGTTTGTAAAAGTAAACCCGAAGTAGAGCATGTACGCCTGGACGGTTTTTTAGAACTTGGGAAGGGAATTATCATACGCTCCTTTCACATTATACGATTTCACCCGTACGGGAATAAATCTTATTGGAAAATATTTTCAGTCGACTGAAAAAGAGCACGAGCTCTTTCACATTTCACGATTTCAACACGGCACGATTTTATATCGTTTTGCAGCCGCCCAGTCCTGGAATCGAACGACTATCGTATCGTACGTCTGTCCCAGAGGTACATGTAACTAAATAATAATAATAATAATAATATTTATTTATCAAAATGAGTGCTTTCATATACTATACGGTCGTGCGGGAGTAGGTACAAATGTCACAATTTAGACATCCTCAAAACGTCCCACCCAGACAGACGTTTAACTAACGTTTTGTGTAAACGTTTATAAAACGCGCATATTGGTATAACTTTTAAGACTTGCCACAAATAACGTTTATAAAATTTCCTTATTGGTATATATTTTAAAACGTGCCACAAATAATCTTTATAAAACGTTCTTTTTGGAATATTTTTGAAATATATACCTCAAATAACGTTTATAAAATGTCCTTATAGGTATATCTTTTAAAACGTGCCACAAATAATGTTTACAACACTATTTTGTATATTTATTTAAAAAAATGTACCTAAATAACGTTTATAAAACGTCCTTCTTGGTATATTTTAAAAACGTGCCACTATAATAACGTTTATAAAAGTTTTAAATCCTCGGACCTATATTAGGGACATAATAAAAACGTTTTATGGACCTTCTGTGCTATTAGCTATTGTTTTATTTCTTTTTGTTATTTTTTGTTTTTTACTGTTTAAATGGAATAAATTGACGGTGAAGTTTTTATTTCGTTGGTTCAAGTCAAACCTGTATTGTGGGACAAAACTTTGGATATTTACAAAGACCGAACCGCGATACGGAATGCCTGGAGGGAAGTTTGTTTGGCACTGAAACAATCCAACTGACATTCTGAAGTAGTTAGAAAACTTTCGATCATCGTTTTTCAGCAATTAAATAACGTATAAAACAAACCCCACTTTCTCTTGTCTCTAATTGATTGGATGCACCCATTAAAAGCGAATCCTTCTTTGCAACAATTCACGATTCAAAATAACACTTTCCATAGCTTTAGTCTCCAGAGAACTAATAACGCAACTAACGAAAATAAAAATCGTAAAAATGTGAAAATAAAATCGTACAATATGAATGAGCGTTAATATTCGTGTTAAAATATGATTTCCATTGGATCGAGAGATAAAAAACCTACAATACAATTTACTAATTAGGAACCAATTGTTGTAGCTACCGGTTTGTTTTTTGTTTTATACAAAATATATGACTAGTAGAAGTAAGATGTGTTAATTCAATATATGAAGTTACAATATATTGTAAATATTTTCAATCGGTGATAAAAATTATAAAAGTAGATAAAAATAATTTTGTACCTGCTATAAACACTACAAAAAAGTAAACTATGTATAATCATCACAAATAGTAGCCCATGAACCATATTACTAATAAAGAAATTCGAATAAATACACTTCAGAAAAGGTATGTCGCTAGATATAAATATTTCAAAATCGAAAACCCCTGTTTAAAAATTATTTTAATTTGAAAGTAAAAAAAATATTATTTATTCGATCTTTAGAATGGTTTACCAAATTGCGTAATTCTATAAGTTGCCGAAACGACGAATCACCTGTATATAAAATATATTCTATCGACTACTGATAAATAAGGAATAAAAACTTATTTGGTCACTGCCAAAATAATTAAGACTCGTTATTGTTAAGGTCAAATAATCATAATACCAAAAACTAATGGATCACATTTGAACATCCACTTCTCTAAAATTTTGAAAAACTTTTTTTCTATAAATTTTAATTTGTTTTTAATATGTACATTTTCACTATTATTGTTATCTCCAAAACGAAGTGAGATCATAATTATTTTTTATATGAAGTTGCGGTATAGATTTTTCTTTCACGTATTAACAGGAAAATTTGAAGTCCTTTAAGGATACTGGCGGTCAGTACAAAATAATTTATGAAGTTACAAACTCTTAAAAAACAAAATGGATAATGTTTAAAATTAGAATATGAAGGTGAAAATATTACATAAACATTATGTAAAAAAATTTATAATTAATTACAAAAATATTCTATCTTAATTTTGTGTTACTAAAATTGGAAATATCCTAGCATGAAGTTTACTAACACTTTCCAGGATTAGAAAATAAAATTCATTTAAAGTTTCTGATAAATTGCATTTAAGAAAACATAAATAATGATTCAAAATATGTAACGATTATTTGGACAAAATACGAAATGTTTAAAAAATTATCTCTGTGTATGTGGTGTGGTTATTAGATGGGCAATAAAATTCAATTTTTTTGTTTCTCAAAAATGTTTCAAAAAGTCCAAATTCTTATTTACTCCCAAAAATTAACTATAATCGGTGCTGGTTCCTCTTTTCCTTTATTAAGTCCTGCTCTAATACACCAAAATTTATTTCATTTTTTTGGTAAGATTGTTTAAAATTTTTGTATTTTCATATTGTTCTGGAACTAAAATAAAAAACTTCTGACCTCCCACCCCCTGGCCTGTTTATATCATGAAAAAGGCGAGTACAAAGTAACAAACCGATGGCCATTTCGGTAAGAAACTTAGGTACTCAAATTTATCACAAAATATACCTGATCATACAGTATTGTTAAGTTAGGATCCTCGTTGTGTTTAATAATCATAGTAATAATAATAGCAAAAAATCTTTTAAAGTTTGGTGACAATAACTGAACGTAAATCAAAACACAAAATCTCAAGCAAATATTTATTCATTAAGAAAATTTACTGAACAATGATAGCGCCATTTGGCATAAAATTTATAGGGAAAACCGGACATCCGGAAAACCGAACCACCATCGTAATGTATGTATTAATTATAAATTAACCAATTGTGTTGACAATAAATAAATTGTAAATAGCCTTTTTGGAGCTTAAAAAACTCGATCCAATGCGAGTACCCACCCCCGGGACATTTGTCAATGAATATGTACAAAAAGTTCTTGAAATTTTAAATTTTCCGTAACATTATCCCACAGTAATAAAAACACTGATGGGAGGGGATTCCTCTATTTCAAAGAATGTTTTCTGTCTGTCATGAACCTACAGCGAATTTCGAAGCGTAAATTTTGGAAATATCGCTTTAATGTAATGCTTGACACTTTGAAGTGGATGCCAATTAGAAACCTCTTAATAAGGAATGTATTAATTTTTATTCATAAAATCGTTACTTCCAATTTACCTTCAGAAGCTTGAATATCTCTGATGGGCACAATGGGGAGTTCAACTTGAAATATTAGTCCATCTTTTTTGCATTATTTGAGAAAAAATAAATTTCTTTTTATGAAAAAATCGTTTTTCTTTAATTTAACATAAAAAAATTGATATTACTGCATCTATGCAACTTGTAGTGCACCAACGTCACTTATGTGCAATAGCTGCAGCATATTAACGTGGTCCAGTTTCTCTAAATAAAATTGACGCTTTCAAATATAGATGACGTTTGCTTATAAAGTGTCGTTTGGTCAATATGTTTTTAATTGTGTTTACTTTTACCTTTGTTTACGTATCTTTACAAATACAAATAAATACGGAAAATTATCAACATGAACCAGCTCTACAGAGTACAAACTACAACCCTGGCAGTGAAATATGCAGTAAGCTGACGGGGACGCGACCTTTTACTTAATCAGGAACGCTTGTGCCCAGCACTTATGTACCAAACAAAAAAATATTACCTTATCTCGTTAAAATAGTCGTTTTCTTTATCTAACAGCGGAATCTAATATCTATTTATCTCTCTCGATTTTGAATCCTAATTCACAGTGGATAGGTCCAAGTTTTCATCTTTATCCAATTATCATATAATGGTTTTCTCCATCTTTGTCTGTATAAGTGCGATTTAACAGCTGTTATTCATTCGTATTCTCTTCTTTACACATTTGCAGTTAATGGCAACTTCATTGCACATAAGTGACGTCACGATCGTAATGGCGGCATATTCAAATAATTAAAAATTCGAATTTTTAAATTAATTTATTCAAAAATCTAGCTCAAATTAGGGTAGATAATTAAACTCAATGGGTTTTATTTGATCAATTCTAACTGTTAATAAAGAAAAAACGTGAGGTTATATTTTTGTTGAACTCCCCATTCTTATAGTATTTTAGATTAACTTTAAAATAAAAAATATTAAAGTGTTTTAGACTTATAATTGAAATATAATTAAATTAAACAAATATAAATTGCCTCTACACGATAACTATTACAAAAACAAATTTAATGGTGTTCAGCAGCTTCCCTTCTACGTATTTCGGCCCACTTAGCTACATTTTCGGGAGAATTCGCTGAAAAACAAAAATTATAATTAGCTATTTCAAATAGAAATACAATAAATAATTATGTTTTTACTGAAACGGAAACCAATCTAAGTAACTTAAACCTTCATTTTGTGGTGAAAAATCATACATATTTAATGGCAAGTTTAGTTAGAATTATTCAATATATGAAATATAAATTAATATTAATCAGAATGAAAGAAGAAAGACGACGACATCAAAAACAGATTATAATTAATAAAAAATAAGAAATAAGTCCAAATTTCTGCTGCAGTCACTAACCGAAAACTGAAATTTATATTTTAATAATTGTAATGTAAAATAATATGTTTATTTTAATGGATATTTGCTAAAAAAATCAATTTTTTTTTTTAAGATAAATAAATTTAATTATTTGGATAAAAATTTAAAATAACTTACATAGATTACTGATGGATTTGAAAACTGGAATGCAAACAACAACAGCGATGGCATAGTATTTCCAAATCCATTGATTTTTCAGATAATGTCTCACAGGGAACTGTGCAATTTTGGCACTGAAAGTGTATGGGAATTTCATAGGCCTGGATACTTTTTCAACTTTATCAGCCATTTTAATTTTAGTTCTAAAAAAAATATATTTAATTATATATTTGTTTGGGTTATTCAGACAAAAAACCTACTATGTTAATATTTATTCTAATATATACAATTTTAAAGACTCTATCTAATTTAACACAAAATTACTACATTAGGTTTTCATTTGAATTCGGAATCTTGTGTTTTGGTGATTATACTGGTAATAACAAAACTTTTTTATTTTAGAAATCGCAAAACATAAGAAAAAATCACAGAATATAATGCAACAAATAATAGAAAATATAATTTATAAATATGAATCCTTTACACTTAAAAACCTGAATAAAAACAAACATAAATGAAACAATTTTACACTATTAAAAATCAAGAGGGATACTCATCCAAATGAGCTTTTACATTTCCCTTAAAAACGTTTAATGAAACAGGATTGTTTAATGATTCTGGAAGTTGATTAAATTCTTGTAGTCCTTTACAAAAACACGGAATTTTGAGACTTTTTTTTTGTATATAAAAATGTTGTCTAGATTGTGTGTTATATTATCCATTAAATAAGATACATAAAATTGTTAATAGAATAAAATCTATAAACCCAAAACTATATAGATTCTGAAGAACTAGTAAATTGCAACCTTGAAATATGGAATAAATATGGGTTAAATATATAGAGAAAATAAAAAAATATTAAAATAACATAATAAAAACTGGATCTTATAAAAATCTATTCAGAAATTCCTAATTTTAATTCCAAAATTCAAGAAAAAATAAAAGAAATAATAACAGTAAAAATGACAAGGAAAAAATTGAGCACACATAAATATTACTATATAGAAACAATTAAGACTAAATAGCAGATTGAAAAAAAGTGGAAAGATTGAATGGAGGATTCATAAATAAAACATTAATATTAAAAATCATATCAACGTCCCAATGATAAAGTGACTTTAACACAAAAAATGTGTATTTAGGGAATCTCTGAAAACTATCTCCCATTTGTGATGTAAAAGTTTGTAGTTTATAAAAATGGTAAATTTTATTTTGTTGTCCAAAATCATAGATAAATAAGCCAAAATTTAAGCAACCCTGATTATGATAAGTGGCATTAGTAGAAGTAGTTTTATTACTAAAACGAGAAATGCGACATTTTTGAATTAGGTCACTTTATACCTGAAGCAGCGATATATGGATGTGAAAATTTGGTGTTAAATGAACGATAGAAAAGCAACAGATATAAGATATCTTAGAAATATGATAGGCATAAAAAATGGATAAAATCAGAAATAATATAGTAAATATTGCTTAGAGATAATAGAAGAGAAAGCAATGTGATGGTCTGGATATCTAATTAGGGTAGAGAATAACAAAAAAAAATGGCATGGAAAGCAGATGGCTGGAAATTGCAAAATGTGAAATATAAGAGAAATAAGTAACTACTAATAGTCAGAAGGGAGGAAATTTAATAAATGGTTAAATTAATACACCTCGACATTTAAGGGTAAAAATGGAACGATTGGGATATGTAATCTTACAATACTTAGCCACTTTTACATTATAAAATTTAAATTATATTCTGGATGTCTAATCTGCATAATTATTGAGTTATATTAATTAAATAGCAATTTCACTACGCAGAAATTATTTTATAATGATTTGCTTAGTTTCCTATTAAGTTAATTAATTTATATCTTAAAAAAGTAAAGACATTGAGTCTTAAGCTCCATCACATCCTACAATATATCATTTTTATCCTAATAAGTCCAGAACCTGCTAAACCCTAACCACAATTTTGTTAACATATAAAAAATAATAGCATTATTAAATTTACGTACTTAATAACTTCCATTGGCATGACTGTTGTCCAAAATTTACTCATTGTGAATTATTGAGTATTTAACTTTTTGAAAAATGTATTTTTTTATTGATGGAAAAGCTGTGTAAGTTAAGTAATAAATTAAGCACTACTAATCGATATTTTGTTTATTTTCAGTATGAATATTGTCAAAAAAACAGCCTCCTACGATTTTAGTTTTACGTAATCATTACATCTTTTTTAAAACCAGCCAATGCAGAAATGAAATATTAAAATACAGGTTATTTCGAATACTTTTATTGGTAAAAAATGATTGTTTTTCTTAAATTTATACTTTAATATATTATTACCTTACTGTAAGAAAATTAGAAATATTTTCCGAAAAATCAAGTCTGCCTGAACCTTCAACTTGTAACACAAATGACTAGATATTGACAAATGACATTAGTGACCATAGAGAAACTGTAATGACAGTAAATATACTATGCTGTAATGGACGAACTACCGTTCGAGTGAGACCCAGTCACAAATAATCCTGACCAATTAAAAGCAGGTGGAGGTGCTTACGGGAAGGTTTAAAAAACGGTCCATTACTATATTCTCGTCAGTCAATTTTTACTAAAAGAAATCTTCTAAGAATTTTGAAAGAGAGCAATGCAGACAAATAAATAACTATACTGTTAATTTTGATTGCCAGGCATCATACGTGTAATGGAACTCACTACCTTACACGCTTCTGTGATAAGCGGCTTGAACCAGAAACACCTTTTTTGATTTAAATTAAAGTACCAAAATAAAATGAAAAAAAAACAAATTTAACGTCTCAAAAACACTATATTTAACTGATTCTATGTATAAAGGAACATAATTTCTATTGATCTTGAATATACTGCACCAAGAGAGAGAAGTTTTATCCAACATATAAACTAAATGTTTACATTAGGACTCATAACAATCCTCTGAAAGCAGTGCTGACAGATTTAATTTATATAATATATTCGCATTTTATCATTTTTAAGTACATATCAACGAACTGTTATAAAAATTCATTGTCAGTGAAAGTTGGATAATTAAGTAATAAAAATGATGAACATAAATTAAAATATAGTTTTTATATTTCAATTTAGAAATATTACTACGCCCTGAACCAACGACGCTAATGCATTTTTATGAGTCCTAATCAAAACAAAAGATGCTTTTTCGAGTCGAGATGTTGCGAACATCGGCTTTACATTGAATTTTCATGAGCCTGTCTCATTCATGCTCTCTATAACCTATGGAGGGTATAGGAGGCACATCTCAACGTTATAAAAAGTGTCCCAATTTTGGAAGCCAGTTGGTGGCGCTGTTGATCGACTATTGATGACAGTTTAAGCGAGTTTTGACATTTCCTTTGACTTTTTTCAAATAATAATTTTAATTCGTTACGTAAACTTTTAAAAGATATGTATTTTATAAAAATTGGGTGGTTCATTAAATAAAAAACGTTATTTGAGATTATGGATCTAATCAATCTACAAACAGTTTTTCAACATACGATCGTCAGCGCCGAGTCGGTTATTTTATGTACCATTAGTTGCGTATAAAATTTTGACCACATTTTAAACGTGTTGTCCATTAGAGATTGCCCTCCTTCTATACGCTCCATACTATAACCCTATTCTATCACTATGAATACTGCGGATTAGTGCGGATCAATTTGAATCAAAAATTGTCTCTATTTTTAGACGTTGTTGTGAGTGACACATTTGACATTGACGTGCAACGAGTACGTTCACATTTACTTTAAAGTGAGGTGCACACTAGAGCGGTGGCGATACCGTCTACCGCTGTGAATATATAACTAAATGAAGCAGTAGGAAGCATGTGTGATACAGAGAAACTCATCGAAAAAGTGCGTGGACAGTTATTTTAAAATAAACGAAAAATCTCTCTATTTTCTTTGTTTTTGAAAGATTGTATAAAAGTCTCCTTTACCTTCACTATCTAAAATTGGGAAAAATCATGAAGTGGGCGACATCTATCTTTGATCGTTTGAACGATTCGAGGTGTGCACAATAAACCAATTGAGTTTGTTTATACGGGTGAAACGTTAACTTTTTATGTTATTTTAAGCCATTTAGTGATAAATTTGGACGATATTTTAGGAATAATTGTTGTTAAAATTAATCATACTATCTGAAAATACAAAGAATTGGAAGAAGCAAATACAGTAAGTACAAGGACGATCGTCGGTGGACGATTTCTGCTCACTTACTTTATCCGTTTCCCACATATTTACTTATAACTCTATATAGTTTAGTTGAGTTGATTGTAAATTTGCAATAAAAAACCACCTCAATCCGACATTTTGTCATTTTGCAGTGCCATCTCGCGGTACGTGATTTTTTCCTATCGTGAACCCAAATTCTTCGTTTTTTCCTGAGAAAAACATACATTCCTCATTTTCGTCCAATAGCAGGGTAAAGCTCCTAAATCCATTGTTGAAAAATTCTGAACTGATTGTAAATATTAATATTGAATGCGTGGGTGTGAGCATTTATTTGTTCGCCATGTGACCGCATCGCCACCGCGTCCACCACCGCGCCTGCTATTTCTCTAGTTTGCGCCTCGCTTAAATAATTTGCTGTAATATATGTTGCATATGCTACATAAACGCAACTGTTAGATTTCTGAATATCTTCACTTGTTTGAAGTGGAGGCAATATTTGAAGTGAAAGTAAGTGCGCACGTGAATTAAATATTCAAAAAGTTGCAAATATACAAAGATATTACTCACTTCGTTGCCTCACCCATGGTATGAAGAGTTGTTTCAACTGTGAGAAAATAAATTAAGTAGTTTAAATTCGTAACATTGAGAATTGGAAGAAAATAAAAATCCATAAATTAGTTTGCAATGAAACGTACTGAGAAATGTGAAATTGTGTTCTACGACCACGTTAACAGTTCAAAATGTGAAAAGTGTATAGATTTGTTTATTTTTGTTTTTAGTGATTTTTAAATCGAAATATGAATCTTGTGCATTTAAAATGGCCTTGATTAAAAACTGTTTGTGTTGTAGTGTACAAATTGCGTCTGGATTCTTTGCAGCATACCTATTGGTAAGTTTTTACTACATAACTTTCCCACGTTTCTCTCATTAAAAATAGAAAAGCTACACATTTTATATACCTAAGTTAATTTATGTATTTTAAATCTATGATGAGTGTGTCTCGTTTTAAATAGGATGTCTAATTCATAAAGTTATTGTGAAAGATTTTTAAATTTTAAACTTATAAGTGTAAGTTCAATCAAAAACTTTATTAATGAAAAAAATATCAATAAGAGTTAATTTTTTTTAACAACCCTTAACTAATTTAAAATAATTTTTGTTGCACTTACGAGCCTTAATATTCCTCATTTATTTTACTATTATTATTTTATTTTACATATAAATAATCGGGATATAGTTAATTTGGTTGAGAATCCATTTCTTTATTAGAAGGTCATCTGCTTCACAATTCATAGAAATGTTATATTGCAATGTTATAAATATTAATGGGTTTTCTCATCAGAAACACAAATACCTATGATGATTTCATCTTATGCATAAATATTAAATTTTATTACATATAAAGTATGTATATAGTTTCTTAAAAAACAACATTATTCTAAAATGAAACATGCTAATGATGAATAATAAATGTAACACTGGTCTGTAAATAATATTTTTCACCTTTTCTTATTATTCTTATGCATAAGATCTGGATCTCCTGAATATAAATTTAACAAAAAAAAAATATGTACCACTGTATAATCTTTATCTAATGTTTTTTGATATAATTAATTATAATTATAATGGTAGGTAACAATAATTAGAAAAAGGTTATTATACAGTTCAAAATCGTCAGGATATCTATGTAAATATAATTTCCAGCTAGTTTGTAGTTTTTTTCTTTTCATTTGATCAATTCGAGTATCACGTCAAATTGACTAAAAAAAGTCGGCAAGCATTCTTTCAAACCATTTTCCATTGTAGCGCCTCTCTATACATATGCAATATGTCCTAGTTCTTTTACTCGTTTTTTCCTGCTTTATTCAACTTTCATCCCTCATGGGCTATCGGATTTATGGACCTTCAAAAATTACTTCTGTTAATTTCATATCACTGAAACGGAGAATTTTTTTTCTTAAGATACTGAAAACCTTTACCATTCTTGTTCATAGCTTAATATGAAATAGTGCCAGAAGAAAGTTTTCACTTGGCAATAAAGATTCTTCAGACACATTTATATAACGGGGCCTGGAGCTTATGGGGGCCAAAACTCATCACAGCAAGGCAACTTATTATTTTATACAAATAATAATTCGCACTTTCAGTTAATAAAATTCTATAAAAATCTAACAAAATCCTTTATTTGTAACAATTCACAAAAACCCTAATGAAAATTTCAAACCTAACGTTTTCGACCAATTAAAAGCCTGTATTTTGTACCGTTACCATAGCAACTAAAAAAAAATTCGGAAATTTTTCTCCTCCTAAACAGTCTAAAGTGTACGCCTATGTTTCGGTCAATGATTGGTATGTGGTATTCGGCCATCAAAATAATAAATATATTTCTGTTGCGATGACAGAATGGTCGACTTGAAGTACCTATATAATGTTAGTCCTTTTCTGGGATCTGTTATATTATTTCTAAAACAACAATTTTAGGATTTACCGTAGACAAAACTGGTCAATGAGGCGGAGGGTGTTTTTACACAGGTTAATGTAAGTGTCCGGTCTTATTAAATTACTAGTCTTTACCGACAACTTGCTACCACGAAAGTTATTGAGTTATTGAAGAACGCTGAGGGCCTGACCGTATTATATATTGGGCCCAATCTTACCCTGGGTCAGTCGGGTGGTTCCACAGGAAACAGAAAAAAATTATTCTCATCCGGTCGGCTATCTTTGAATGATCCCAGTAGCACCTGAAAACTTGCGACCGCAGGAGCTATTGAGGATCGCTGCGGTCGCAAGTTTTCGAGTGCTGCGCTCATTCAAGATGGCCGAGCGACGAGGAATACTGTTTTCTGGTTCCTATGGAACCACCCGACTGACACAGGCAGGGACGCGCCATTCATATGGGCAAGGTCATGCGGTGCACGCTCCCAATGTCTTAAAAGCGCATTTACATAAAACCAAAAAATTATCTACCAATACCGGCGGTGAAATTTTATTATGTAAAATTTAATAACAATATCATGAAACTCGTATTTTAACACATCTTAAAAAATAGAAAAGGTATATTAGTTTTATTTGTCTACCTAACTTTTAAAACATCTGCAAAGCAAATGGGCCTACAAGAAAGAAGAAGCAAATGGGCCAAGAAGAAAGAAGAGAATAGTATATTATGTACCAAGGGACTAAAGAGCTACTTTTTTAGAGATTAAAAGTAACATGTTAGTCACGTAGTACATACGCTATTTTTTACACCTCAGAGACTAAAACTTTGAAATTCGTCGATAATTATGGGAAAATAAACACTCAATATTATTTCATTTTTCAATCTCTCGAATGGGGGACTATAAATATCCCAAGGGAGTAAAAGTAGTCCATAAAATAAGGGAGTAAAATGCATGTTTTAGTCCCTGAGGTGCAAAAATTATTTTATTGCTTATGGTCTTGAAAATGAATGAATATATTGATTTGAAATTTGGCAGGTTTGTCGTAAATGTAAATGGGTCTATATTTTAATGAAAAAACATTTTTCCGTTCTCGACCTAGTAACTTGCGCCAGAAACAGTTAGAAAATCTTGTTATCATTCGTATAGAGTCTGACTTTTTAAAGCAGCTTGATATTGGAAATCTAAAGCTAGAGAAAAGTCCATTTTCTATAAGACAATTTCCATCATGTATATCTGTTTAAAAATACGGAAAAACGAAATATATTTTATTTGACCTTACTATTTGTTGTCATAAATGTCAACGTTGAACTGTGAGGGATTGGGTGGTAATTTTGACAAAATCGCCTATCAGTATTTCGCACAACAGCGCCGAAGAGTACTTGGCACGTCCCTGGACACAGGGTTGTATTAGATCTGGCTTAAAAGTACTGATCTCAAATCAGTTCAGGTCTAATATTGTTTTTGTCAGCAAATTTCACTGAGCCTGTAAGTTGCTTTATTATAGAAAATATCATTATTATTGTTTTGTTTTGTAAGAACGGGGTGCTCTCACATGTTTACATGATTCTTTGCTGGCCGCTGCTTAATTTCAGTTTCATGAATTCATTCACGAAAATTCACAGTCAGCTTATGTTACATATTTTCTGAATTTAATTTTCTTCCTTGGATTTGGATAAGTTCCATTTTTGCAACTGACATTCTAAGGGAGTTAATAAAATTAGATTTTAATATTTTATTAAAATATACTGCTTATTAAGCCTTTGCTAATTAGAAATCCAGAACAACTTAATTACTCGATGATATATATATTTAAATTAAGAAAACGAGTAGCTGTCAATAATGAGATATCTATATTATTAAATCTAATAAATGCAAATCAAATCAATTATGTTAAACTGAAAGATTAATATATATTTCTAAATAACATATTCGACTAATGCATCTGCCATTTAGCTATTAATTCGAGATTTCATTTTAATATCTGATTTTATTAGAGAAAGTTTTTTAATATGATAGTGCCCATAAAAATCGTAATAATAATTATTCACAGTAAGTACATTCCGGTGTAGACTATAATAAATTGATTAAAAAATGTGGTCAGTGAACTTCGCATACTTTATATTATATTTAGTTACTGATTTTCAGTGTCGGGTTAAGGAGTTGTTTTTTCTTTACTAATTTAACTAATTTATTGTGACGTGCTTATTTCATTGATTAGTATGCGCAGTTGGAAGAATATAAGTAATATTAAAACTTTGAATTAAAATCGTTCTCTATAATTGTAATATTTTTATTGATATCCATAGATACATAGAGGTCGTACAGGTTAATTAATAAAACCAAGAGCCGCCGACAAAATAATGAACAGTCCACGTGAACTATATAGAGTCCAATGCTGAATCATTTTTGGATATTGGCGGCTTGTTAATAATGGCGGTTTATTTGGCGGTGTCTTGTTTGATTTTGACTCAAATAAACGTCATTGATTTTTCATTAGAATTGCATTTGAATACGGAAGTTACAGCACCCAGCGAAGTATACCGGGTGGCCACAATATTTTGGATGTTTTTTAATTTAAAACTTCGGTTTTCACCATCAATAATGGGCTACTTTTAGACTAACATGAATTAAAATATTATATAGTCGTTTCGTGATATTTTCATTCCTGTTAGTCTAAAAGTAGCCCATCGCATTGACTAATTGATGTGTGCCAAAAAACATTTTTTAAATTCAAAAACAACCAGAATATTGGGGGCCGTACATTGATTTTTGGCCACCTGGTATAAAACGCATAATAAAAAAAATACAACAACAAAACCGTAAATGGCCTAATGAAAGACTATACGAATTCTACTGCTAATTATAGAATTATAAGTTAATAACTTATTTCTTATAGAAACCACTGTTGAAGTTTATTTGATACTCAGTTCAAAGACTATAGTAATTTAATAAGACCGGATACTCACATTAAAATTTGTAAAAACACCCTCCCGTCATTCACCTGGGGTGATATTTATGATATACGAGGAGCACCAGCTTTGTCTACATTAGTAAATCCTAAAATTGTTGTTTTAAAAATAATATCACAGATTTTCTTATATATTCCCGAAAAGGACTGACATAATGTTGCTCTGATCGCAAAAGAAATATATTTATTATTTTATTGAACGAATACCACGTACCAAACTTTGACCGAAACATAGGCGTACACTTAAGACTGTTCATTTAATACTGCTCTTGGATGAACAAAACAAATAACACGTTTTTATGTTTTGTAGCACTAAGAACCGAACTTATTTCACCCCGTTTTATCTACGTCTTAGGTTCGGGATTCTGAATAACACCGACAAAGTTATCTTTCTCTATCATTTTCTGTTTTCTTCTTCTGACTGTCGCATCGTATTATACTTAATCTTTGCCCATTTGTTTAAGTGCTTTTTGTTCAGTTTTCAGTCAAAAAACTTTGTAGACATACTTTTTAGGTATTTTTTTGCAATCAATTTTGTTACGTCTTGGAGGATCTTATGTGGTACGGCCAAAAGTGATAGCTCAGCTGCATTTTCTGACGGTCTGAAGATATCAGCAGATGACACTCTGAAGACGTCAGCAATAATGTTTTGAAGACATCAATTCGGATATCTTTAGAAGATTAAGGGCCGAATTCAGAAACGTTTCTTTAAGGATCCACTCCCACTAAAATCTGACTAAACACAGCTTATCCTTGAATTTCGTAAGGAGCCGCTCATTCGTTAAAAATTGAGATAGAAAGTAATCAGATCTGAGGAAGCATAGAGGGCTCCTTAAATGATTTTCAAGAGTTGGTCATTTGACTGTAATGTAGATTAAATAGGTTAATAATCATAACAATCACATGTATTAAGTTGATTTGACTCTCTTTTCCTTGTCTAAGTTTGCATCACTTTATACAGTTTTCAAGAAATTAATGATTTTTATGAATGATATAGAAGATAATTTGGTTTATTTTCCATTCCAAGGTAATTAGTCCATCGTTATTCAGTTTGAACACAAGTTTATATATAGTTTTTAAACTCCATAAGTTAGATACCTTTCATGTACTGGGGATTGAAAATGTATATAAAAAATTGTTTTGTCGAAAAATCCTTTAGACTGAAAAAACTGTACCGGACCGAAAAAACTGGAACGGACCGAACCGAAATAATTTTTACAGAACCTGAATCGGACCGGAATCGAAATTTTTCAAATTATATGTAGAACCCAAACTGGACCCCTTATTTCATTTGAGACTAGGTCACTGATTAGGAAATATTAATAGTGGGCTATCTGTGCTACCAATAAAAAAAATGCATAGCCTTATTGTGAAACATGTAGAAAGCAGTGCAGGCGCAAAGGGGTAAGATTATATCGTTGCAGTTTACTATGAGTTCGATCTACTATTTCTCTCTTTCACACGACTAGTACACTATATCTATTTCTTTAATGTTATGGACATAAGTCAATAATTATAACATCTGCATTATTCTTCCTAAGATGAGTGACTTACTTTTCGACTCATTCTGAATACGAAAAAAATGAAAGTTGACCCACTCATCCTCAAGTGAGTGTAAGTTGAACAAGATTTGAGAAAAAGATGAGTTACATTTGAGAAACGTCTCTGAATTCGGTCCTAAAACTTTCAACCTTGTTTGCTCTGCTTTATTTAGGTTTCGTGTTTTTCCAGAGTACGTCAATCTGACTACTCTGTTTTATATAATTGGATCGTAACTTTGCTAGATATATTTTTGGTTCATGTTGCGATTGCTCCTAAAAATCTGTTACCTGCCATTATCCTTTCTTGTATATCTGTTAAGTTATCTTGTACATATTGTTCACAAGTACCTATAACCACCTCCTCCAATTTCTACAATTTTTCTCCCTTTGTTTTTAGTTTTAGATACTTTTCCTTTTTGAATTCCATATATATTTTGACTTCAGTTCGGTGTCCATTTTTCTCGATGTCTATTAAAATCTCCCTAGATTTTTTTTAAATCCTATTTATATATACAAGATCATCAGTAAATGCAATGTTTTCTATGATATATAATTTACCATTTATGCTTACATCCATTATAACTTTTTCTAACATTATATTGAAGAGGATAGAGGACAGTGGATCTTCTCTTTTAATTTCAAATTTTTTTTGATATCCTATTATTTATTTTAACCATACATTATGTTTTTTTGTAGTATTGTAGTGTTATTTTTTTAACGATTTTATTATTCCTTTAATCTGATCTTTTATTTGGTGGTAGTATTGTTTCTCGTTATTGGTTTGATTTATTTCTTTCTCACTTTATTCGTCCAACAGCTTATTAAAGTATTGTATCCATTTTTTTCATTTATAAAAAACTAGAAATCCTTTTCGTTCATTCTATAGTTCCAAATATAAGTTCTTATTTATCATATTCATACTTTTACCCAACACATGTTCAGTTTCAAAGCATAGTACTAATAAAATTTTAATTAATGGTTTTTGGTCAGACGGATAACTGAGCGGTTTCAATAAAATCGAGGCCATTGTCAAATCCTGTTTTTATAGGGAAAATAATAAGAAAAAACCTCAATAATATTGTACCATGTTCAATTATTTATATAAAACAATGGATAACACTATATCGCAAGGGTAAGGAGAGGGGGTTATTTTTAATTTACAAAAAATTGTCTTTTGAAGAGCGCGATAGGAAATAACAATTAATTGAGTCAAAGAATAATAAAAAACTCGTAATCATACCACAATAATATAATGTTGAAAATTTAACAGCAGGAGCTAACATGTTTCGGTCATTCGATGGCCATCATCAGGTCTATAAAAAATGGTACATTAAAGATACGTAAAAAGACAAAGTTTTAGTAGTTATACTTACATAAATTTTGTTAAACATGTATAACATAAATTAAAAGAAAATGTGGTAGTACATCAAAATTCTCATTACGCTCAGCCCTCCAGTATGGAGCGGCTAAAAACTTGTTTTAAATTTTAAATTTTATACTTCTTTAAAAATTTTTTTTGAATTTTGATGTACTACCACATTTAATAGTTTAATGTATCGGCACACTTTGGTTAAAGTTTTTTTCTAATTTCATACTATTGTCATTGTACAATTAATATGTTATACGTATTTAACAAAATGTATGTAAGTAACCACTAACTTTGTCCTTTTAATGTATCATTTTGTATTATAGGCCTGATGATGGCCATCGAATGGCCCAAACATATTCTTTGAATAATTTTACCACATTTAAGTATGGATAATCTTCTGTTTTTGAATTACTTGAGTATTTTTTTTTTAATATTTGCGCTTGAAATTTATGTATGACACAAGCAATTTTATTATGTTAGTTTCTATTTAATCAACCTCATATATCACAATACGAAAATAAATTGTATTGCCTACACTATTTATTTTTTTCTCTTTTAGATCGCCTACCTAATAGCGTTCGCATTTGAACTGCTATGGATCCTAGAATCGGAGGTGGCATTGCCTTCAGCGGCAGTGCTGTTATGTGCGGGATATTTCACAATGGCCCTATTTGCAGCTCTGTTAATTCACGGTTTAGCAACGGTAAGTTATAAATGGGTGCTGGTATGCAATGTGCGACAAAGTCGTCGATTATCTATCTGGTTGGAAATGAAAGTGTACAAATCTACTAATATTAGGTAATATCAACGATTTGTTTGGTTTATGCAAATTAAAACAAATAATTATTAATATTGTATGTTGTAGTTCAAAATCTAATAGGATATACATAAATCAAAAATATTTATTAGTTTCGTTAATGAAGATCGTTGTAATTTCGATGTTACATAATTTATATTTTTTCATTATTTAAATAATCTACTATTCAAACTATACATACATAAAAATATATGCAGAGAAAACTATTATAATGATCCTTAGTATATAAGGTTAAATAATTCATTGAATCAACATTTTTCGATCTATTCTTCTTGTTTTTTTACTGTTACTCTTTTTTTGTTTTTTCTTATTTACCAAATTTTTACTTATTTGTTTGATTTTCTGGTTTAATCAAATTAGAGACGCCTCTACTTAATACAGAAATATATCCCCAGATTCAAGAAAGTACAATAGAAAAAAATAATTATCATACTAAGCAATGAAAAAAAAATAAGGTCAATTTTATAGTTGATTTAACATTTGCTGGCTAATTAACTATGCTTTTATGTAAATGCAGATCAATGAGGAATGCTACAAGTTCTCGAATAAAATAACTATTCGGCCAAATGAAATGTAAGAAAACAAAATTACCTTGAAGTAACTAACTGTAGGTATAACAACTACAATTGCTTGCGTAAAAACGTTTATCCAAATAAAGAACACAATGCACGGTTATGACGGAAGATTTATAATTAAATTATTGTTTAGTAATTTTTACATGCCTACTCCAATACGAACTCTCTTCGGAAGGTGTATGTATCATCTCTTGCAATCTTCTTTGGCGGAATTATTGTGTGTGACATAATTGGGACAGATACAATTATTAAGTAGGGAAGGTACTTATTGACTTTACAATGTCTGTCCGTCTGTCTGTCCCAGTTAACGGTTTCGAATTTTGGAACTCTGTTTTCAGCAATCGACAGTTGGTCACTTTATCTCGTCCACTTACTATTTTCTGTTACCTAAGTCAACTCTACAACCGTTTGTCTGTCAGTAACTGAGCTACTTGGATTTGGATACTGTTAGCTTGCTAATTTTATTTCAAAAAGTTGTTTTTTTTTTCGTTTAGTCGAATCTTTCATTGATGATAAGGAAAATGGTCTATCAACTGAAGCTGATGATGTTAAATTTTAAAGATAATTTTAATAAAAAAACCTTATCTTCCAAGTACTTTAGAAACGTGCCCGATATTACTGGTTCTTGATAAGATCGGTCGTCTATCCCTGCCCTCAGGATTTGACCATTGTCTTCATCTTTTAGGTTGAGGATCTTTCATTGAGTTGTTCTTAAACCTTTATTTTGAGCTTCAATGAACTACATAAGCTTGTTCTCTGCCATTACCTGACTTCTAGTGAGCAAGAGTATGACAGTATGCGCCTTAGGGATGTCCTCTCCAACGCATGTTATCAGTTCTACTTCCTTCTAGATTTTTAGCTCTTATACTCAGTCACAGCCATTCTGCCGACTGTGGTATTTCACAGTAGAGTAGAATAGCACTCGGTCGAGAGTGGATGTCTCAGAATTGCTCCCATCTCAGGGTCATTTCCTCCACTAATGTTTGCTCATTCGCGCTGGGGAAACGTTTTGGAGAGGGTTGCAATTTTCTCTGTTCAGCTGCCTTTGGAAAAGTTCGTTTTGGTGATGATTTTGGCCGTTTTTCTCTTTTTTTGTTTCGTTTCTTTGTTGTCGTGTGATGCTGTCTCACATTTCCGCTTGGTCCCGATTTGTGCTTTCTTATTTCTGGTGCTCCAGGTAATGAAGATATCTTCTGATCCCTCCTCCGCTGATTCCACGTCTTAGCTTTTGAATTCGTATTTCTTCCAATTCTTCATTATAATGTTAAAAATTTGTTGCTGGTCTTTAATATGAAAAAAAATTGTCGGTAATATCTTGTTCTGCATAAATATCGCTCAGTGATATTATATCTTTCTTTATTTTGGTCATTTCATAATATTTGATCATTTCATCGCATTATATGCTGTAAAAAATCGCCTTTATTTTCTTAATAGGTGGTGGTGGTGCTTTTGCTCGTTCTCTTGTTTTTTGTTTAGATTCTTTGTGGAGATGTGATGCTGTTGTCCTTACGTTTCTGCTTGGCTCCAATTTGTGCCCACTGGCTTTCTTTTTTGTTTCATCTGGTGCTCGAGGTAGCGAAGATATCCTCTGATCAATCCTCCGCGATTCTACGTCTTAGCTTTTGAATACGTATTTTTTCCTCGTCATCATAATGTTAAAAATCTGCTACTGAACTTTAATATGGAAAAAATTGTCAATAATATTTGTTGAATAAATATTTTTCAGTACTATAATATCTGTTCTTTTTTTGATCATTTCATAACATTTAATCATTTTTATCACATTTTCTTTCATCTTCGGTATGCTGTAAAAAATCGCCTTTATTTGCGTAATTCAGTTTTCAAATAAAACTCTTTTGAAATGATTTGGATTTTATATTTCAGAAAACTTCAATGTGTCTGCTAGCCTGGATGTTATCTATTACACTCCTTACTTTTCCAGAAGCTGGTTTAGTCATTTATATGAGCATCCAGTATTGGGTAAGCAAACTTTGTTCAAATTCTAAACTGTATGAAAGTCTATAAAATCGTGTCCCTATTGAAATATATTTTTCGAAGTTAACATTTCCTATAGTTATATTGATCTAATTTTATATTTTATTTTAGAGGATAGAAAGTCTGTTCGGCGTAACAGAATTGTCCTGTTGGTTAATTAGAATTATAATAAATGTGATAGAAATTATCCTAATCCATTCTTTACATTCATTATGGAAAGAAGAGGAATTAGTTCATAAGACAATAAGAGACTTAAATATGGTGGCCATACCAGTACCAGGAGAAAATTTACCTCCTTTAAATAGTCACTTTTATCACAATAATGGTTATGATCACTCTGCGGAACAAAACGATCCTCTTCCCAGGTATGTAACCGAATTATTTTTTTTGTATTATAAAATATAATATTTATTTTCAGATATGGATCAGCACCTCAATTATGGGATTCAATGCCAAATAACATGATGATGAGTTTACCTTATGATGGTTACCAATTTTATACAAGTGAATTTAATGCTAGTATATTCGTGCCTAATTTTGTAAATAATAGTGTAAATAATTTTTCAGGTAAATGATTTCATTTAAATTAATCTTGTATGTATGCAATAAGGGACTTATGTCTATTTTTGGTAGTAGATGAGTTTTCTATATGTGTCAGATTCTCTAAATTCTACTAAAATTACCAAATCGTTATTTCCATGGTTATTTGTCTTTGGTTCACTTTTGTTTATTTGTTAATTTTCCACTTCCAAACAAATCTGCTAAAATTCTTAGGTAATCACAATCTATCTTTTTGTGTAAAATTATTTGATGTCAAGATAATTTAGATAATCTGAAACTCTAGTTATAAGTCGGGAGTTTATTATATGCTTCGGCTAAAAATGAAGAAGCATCATTGCGTGACATAATTCGTGATTTTGTCAAACAAAAATAGTTCTGGTTATATACCTCCTCGACCAACTTTAAATGGTAAGCATTGATGCAGAATAAAGAGATGTATCGCTTGTCTGATAAATATGTGTATAATATTTCACGTCTCTTCTTTTCTATGTGTCCTATGTTCGCTAAAAGTAGATCTAATTAGTATATCTCAACATTTTTAGTTTAATTTCTCTTCTTAGTCTATCCTTGAGTATTTGTTCTATTATAGCTAATAATTTGTGCAACAGTTTGTAGCTTATTTCTTTGTCCTTTGGGATCTTGTTTAAGGCTTTTATCAAAATACATTTTTTGATATGGTCAGCACTGAGGTTGGCGCTAGGTGTAAACCTTTTTGGTGTCATTTATCTATTTGTAGATGGCAAAGAATACCTATCGATATATTCTTGTAGATGGTATTTGATCTGACAGTTGAGGTTATCTAAGACATTCACTAGATGCAAATTGTCAATCTTATTTCTTTTACATATGCTACTAAGACAAGCGGATAGTGATGATGTAGGGCTTAGGGGTCACTGAATAAACTTTATCACGTTTGCCATCTTAAAGGTGTGTACAAGGCAACGAATGCGAACCGAACGTTCTGGTCGCATTCCTGTATTGATCTCTACTTTTATTAATTGATGACGTCCACAAATTTTCAAATCGCTCTTTGTTCGCTTGGTTTAGACATTAATTTTCTCCGAATTGACCTAAATTCCATTCTTTCTTTCTCCTTGTAAGAGAGGTAACTCCTATCTGGTCAGATGGGCACTAGGCAAGAAACCGTAAAACTCAGTACCGCGACAATTAGTCTTGTTATTCAATCTGATTGCCATTCAGTTTCAGTTCGACATTGTTTTTTTCTGAAATCACTCAAGAATACCTACTTTCTCGGAGCAAATTCAGACCCCAAAATAGGCTATTCTAGTATTTTAGCCCGTTGCTAAGCAATGAACTTTCCCGGACCGACAAAGAGTCCGGAAAAGTTTTTGCCGGCGTATAAGCAGATCACTGACTTTTGTCATAACAATAATCGAACAGTGGTTGTTAAGGAAATGATTTCATAGAAAGATGATAATCAAAAATTATTATAAATTTATAAAAAATCCTTAATTTATTATAATGATAATTGCGATTATATATGTTTACTTTGTAGTAAAAGCACATTCCCAGACTCCAATGCTTGTTGGCCTCGGCTTAACGCCTCGGCCTACAATTTACATTGTCGTCCGGGAATGTATCGCTTTTACTACTAGATAAACAATGTACTATTTCGTTTTTCTCAGAATGTTTATTGATAATTTTAGGTAAAAGAGCCCAGTCACTTATGGACCTTCGACTTCTAGAAGAACATTCCATTCTAAGTGAAAAATTAAATCACCAGTACCAACCTTGGCTGTCACAGTCGCTGTCCGAGACATCCAGTGCAATAATCCCGAATAACGTTATATCAACAAACTCGTCAAAGTTAACAAAATGTGCATCCGTAGACGCTTTAAATGTGATAAAAAAGAATAACCATATAATTAGGAATCGAACAGGATTTTATGCACAGCCTCTAAAGAATTACGGAGTGCCGATTTATTATGGACCTTTAGATGGTCCCGATTTTTTAATATATAAGAAACAAATCGATAAATATGCGAGTAAAAATTCACTTACTAATACTACGAATACATCAGTTGATGATGTACAGAAATACAGAGATATAGCTCTTTAACTAGCATTTTATATTTTTATTGTAATCATATTTATTTTTAACAAATCAAGTTGATTTTATGAAATTATACAATAAAAATATGCATGGAAAACCAAATAAGTCAATGCCCATTGTAAAAATATTATTTTAGGATAAGAATGACTTATGAATAATTATGTATATTTTCTTACAACTCTTGAAACAAGGAAAATATTGATATATGTCACATATGACAAACTAGAGCGATATAAATCTGGTACATCAGGAAAACGTGTTGATACAATGGACAAGCCCAATCCATACTTATGTACCAAAGTGTATTTATTAAGAACTTATCACTGTCTATATAAAAAATAGACGTTTTAATCAAAATTCTTTTATTATATTTAATTTTTTAAAGGTAATTTAAATCATTTTTAGAATTTTGTACAATTAAAAGAAACAGAAATCAAAACACAAATATCTAATATTTATTCTTAAAGAAAAATTTACTGTTGAACTCCGGGGGGCACTAATTACTGTGGTGTAAATAAAAATACAGTTTAAGAAAGAAGGCGAGTGCTTCAGTGTATAGTTAAACCAAAAATGTCATTAAAATTAAAAATTAATTAAATAAATTGAGTTAATTGCTTTCGGTCTAAATAGACCATCGTCGGAGCTGTCCGAATTGGTAACATAGGTACAGGCTGGGCTGTCTTTTGTCTCGTGGAAAACGTGGATGTTCCATTAGATTTGGTTTAAAATAGTCTGAATAGTTCTAGTACTGTTTCTAGGAATTTTTGTATTGTACAGTTACCAATCTTAAAAATTGTACACTTTTAAGCCGATATTGTACAACCAAAGCTATTAATCAAATATCTAAGAAAATTGTTAACCTTTGTTCAATAAAAACATAAATACCTTATGAATTTTATTTGAAAATGCTATGTTCTAAGAAAACTGATTCAACACTTTTACAGTATTATATAGTAGGTCATATTCAGAATTCGACTACCAACTCTCTCCAGGAGAATTCTATCATATAGGACTAAACTAAATTTTCACCAAAAAGTAGTTTTGGTTCTAACTTAGAATATGCTTATCAGACCTTACACCGCTGGATTTTTTTGTTGGGTAATTTAAAATTAAAATTATACTTTAACACACCCAGTAACACTTAAAAAGTGTTACAGGAATTCAAACAAAAGCTTATATCCCATAATTTGACCATCTTATTTAATCCATTTTTTGTTCAAATAATTATTTATTAAACATTTTATTTAACTTCGTAACTGTGGTTATTAAAAATTTAGATCGATAACATAATTCGTTTTCGATAAAAACACACAGGAAGTCACTTGTTAAGTCTTGGATAAATAATGGTAAGCACATCGGGGTTCTAATGAGTTAGATTGTTGCGTATGGAAAGTTTGAACGTGAAAATTTTAGCATTTGCAGATGAATATGGAGACAACTGTGGTGGACAACAAAAAAAACCGTTTAATGTTTTCATGCTGTAAATACGTTTCCAGCAATAAAATCCATTCCACATAAATTTTTAGTGGTGGGACATCCCCAAAATGAAGCAGAACATATTCACACAGATTGAGAAAAACATTCAAAAATATTGAAAAGCTTTTCCAATAGACATATTTTACTCTTATAAAAACTTCAAGGAAAACCGTTTGCCCATAGACGAAAGTTTATTCGATTTGAGCAATCAAATTAGAATGGAGAAAAAAAGCAATAATGAATACTGATGGCCGGCGAACAGGTCAAAACGTTCAAAATTTATTATGCATTACGACAAAGTGCCACTGAAGATTCCTATAAGGATGAAACATGTATGGTAATGGTCGGAATGTATAGTTTCAAAAATTTACTCTATTTGTTTTTGATCAAAAATTTATGTTGCGCAATTCGGAAAAAAAAGTCCCACCATGTTCTTCTATAAAACCTCTATAAAGATAACACTTTCAAAATTGTAGAATTAAAAGTGAACCACTAAAACGAGACCCAAAAAATCTGCACGAGATGTATTTCCAAATATTTCGGTAAAGAGAGCCTACGATAATAAAATTGGAGTACGTGAAGCTAAGAAAAAAGGAATTTTATCATTATTCAAATAAGAAGATAAAGCATTAATTTCTTAGTTTCTAGACGAATCTTCTGTATTTATTGACATTCTTTTTCGGATCTTTTTGGTATGGTTGTTTTATTTTTTTATCGTCACTTGTTTATTTTTGTTGTATTTGTTAATCCCAAGGAATTAACAAAAATCTTTTTTTCCACTCACCGTGCGTAAAGTACTTACTTTAAGCACGCTACGGAGAGTGTAAATTTTAACTTTTTTTCACTAGTGCGTAGACAAATAAAATTTGCAAAGTAACTTCTTCGCATGCGCAACACATTTTTTTGCAATATCCTTATATTTTTTATCTTACCAAGATTCTATGAGCCAAAAATCAACTAGTTAAATTCAAGATTATGCAAAAAAGGCTTCTTGTAGTAGATTGGTTATTGTATACTTAATACTTACATATTTTTTGGTACTAGAAAAAATATTGTATGCAATTTAGTGTGTAAAGTGCCTTTTTTTACTCACAAAACTCACTCACATTTACTGTTTGCCCATTTGCTTGTAAATGTGCCACTTTTTGTAAAAAAAATCAATTCCCACTAAAATAAATTTATAAGAACAAAAGCGACATATATGATATCTCTATACTCGAACAACGAAAAAATTATATAATTTGGCAATTTTCACTACTGATGTAATCCTAATATTTTTTTCCATATATTGGTTACAGGAATTTTCAAATCCCTTTCATGTAAAATTGACAAATTAGCACTTATATCGGTCTCAGTCGCACAGATCGTTGGCTATCGGGTTTTCCTATACCTATAGCCAAATGGTGCCATCAATCCTCAGTAAGGTGCCCCTGAGCGCCACGGCAAATAATAATAATAGCCGTCTCTTCCCCGCACAAGCCATTCTCTTTCTGGGGTTCACTCGTAAGGGGGTGAACTGTAGGGCGAGTATTATTATTATTATGACGCTATTTTTCCGGGTCGATGATATGTAACCTTAAATAATACTTTCCTTCATATTTAGCAGAGAATCTGAATATTTTAATGGTTTATTAAGACATTTATCCACATATACATTTTAACTAAAACCCGTTTTATTTTAATTAACCTTCAAGAATTACATAATAGTAGAAGCCCACGGAGGAGTCATTGGTTGAGGATTCTGCAAATAAGACATCACTATTGCAGAAATTGACAACATAAACGAACTCAAAATCTGAAAAATAAACAAACGGCTTGTTTTATAAAATAATATCAAGATTTTTTTAGACTGGCAAAGTTTGAGAAAATTTCTAATGAAACTATCCATGAAGGAGTTTTTAAACGAAATATCTTAAAGGTAAACTGCAAGTAAATTTATTAAGGGCCAGAAAAATATTACCTTAAATGTAAACCAAATTATCCATACTCAAATGTGGTAGTGAATTCCACCAACCATGTAGCGTACTGGTGGTGCAAAATTGTAATTTCATTTGTAATTATTTATATAGTTTGTTTGGTTACCACACATGTTCTGTATATATCCTATTTCTATCTTTTATTAATCTTTCATGTTTAGTGATCACTCTACAATTTGCCTGATGATGACCCTTGTAGGCCGAAACATGTCGCCGATTTATGATTGTTGAATTTTATATAATATAATTTTGTAGTACAACTTTGAGTCTCATTCTGATGATTACCTTAAATGGGGTGTTACATTATGTCTATTAATACTTTTTATTCTTTTAAATTTATACTATTTTTGATATATGAAGATAGATGGCGTGAGTGGCGGAGGAAGGCCATAATGACGAACGACTAGGGTAGAGTTGCATTATTATTAACGATTTGTAATAAAACGTCTAGAGTAGTTTATTTAGAAAAGAGACGTTCCCCCACATGTGCGATGTAAATTTTACAGCACAAGCACATTGAAAATTATTTAAATTGCGTGCCTTAATTAATGTCCGTAACCATCATATAGATGGCGTTAATTATCTAGGTACATCACATATTCAATATTGTACTATGGTACAAATTGTTTAGTTGTGCCAAAATAAAACCATAAGGGCCCTTAAATCAGCGTTGCCAACCGTACTATAATTATAGTATTTGCACAATAATTACAACTTCATGTACTATAAAATTTCAAAGTAAATATAGTACGCACTTTATACCATAATTTTATATTTTCACAAATCATAACAATATACCAAAGGCATCTGTTAAGACACTCTTCAGTCATCCACCCAATTGTAATTCCGTTGTACGCGAAAGATCTACGATTTTTAAGATTTTTTTAAGGATTTTTATGAAGTTTTATGCATTTTAAAGGATTTTCAAGAACTTTTGAGGATTTTTAGGGATTTATAAGAATTTTAAACTATTTTTAGGGATTTTAATGATTTTTAAGGATTGCGAAGAATTTTAAGAAATTTTTAAGTATTTTTAAGGGTTTTTAGGGATTTTTAAGGAATTTTTGTCGATTTTAAGGATTCCTAAGTATTTTTAAGATTCTCATCTTTAGATTTTTAAGGATTTTTTAAGAGTTTCAAGAGATTTTAAAGGATTTTAATGGATTTTTACGTATTTTAAGGATTTTTAATGATTTTTAGGATTCTAAAGGATTTTCAAGGACAAGTATTTTTAGGGATTTTTAAAAATTTTAAACTATTTTTAACGTTTTTAATGTTATCCAAGGATTATTTTAGGATCTTTAAGAATCGCTTAAGATTTTTAAATAATTTTAAGTCTTAAGTATTTTTAAGGAATTTTAAAGGATTTTTTAAGTATTTTAGGGATTTTTAAGAATTTTAATCTATTTTTAAGGATTTTAATGTTTTTAAAGGATTATTTTAGGATCTTTAACAATTGCCCAAGATTTTTAAGTAATTTTAAGTCTTTAAGAATTTTTAAGGGTTTTTAAAGATTTTAAACTGTTTTTAAGATTATCGTAAGATTTTTAAGGAGTTTTAAATTTTTTAAGAACTTTGACGGATTTTTAAGGGTTTTAATCGATTTTTAAGCATTTTTAATGATTTTTTGGATTCTTAAGATTTTCAAGGACTCAAGTAGGGATTTTTAAAAATTTTAAACAATTTTTAGCGATTTTAATATTTTTTAAGGATTATTTTAGGATCTTTAAGAATTGCTTAAGATTTTTAAGTAATTTTGAGTCTTTAAGTATTTTTAGGGTTTTTAGTGATTTTTAAGGGTTTTTTAAGGTTTTTGAGGATTTTTAAGTATTTTTAAGAATTTTTAAGATTTCTTAAGATTTTTAAGGAGTTTTAATAATTTTAAGGATTTTGAACGATTTTTAAGGATTTACTATTTAGCAAGAGGAGAGAAATTATAAATTATAATTTATAATCCAGAAAAAGTTGATTGAACTCAGATACCTAATTGAGATATTTAGAATTTGTTATTTTTGGTGCAGTTATATGTGATCTTGGTGCCGTTACATATTTCTTGTTTCTTCTCTATTGCACTATATTTTTCTCCAATGTACTATAATAATTTAAGTGCCCAACAGCTTCCAATACAGTTGGCAACGTTGCCTTAAATATTCATTAAAGGCTTTCAGGAATTTCCTGGATAAAATAGTTTAATCGGGCCACAAGCTTATTTATTAACTTGACTTGGTTTCAGTGTTGCCGATTGGCGGATAATTATCCGATTTGCGGATAATTCAAGTTTCACAATTGCTGGGATTGTTTTTTAATATATTTTTTCAATGCACTACTAGGTACCTAATAATGCGTACCAAAATGTTATTTATAAAAAGGAATATATGTGTATTTTGCCTTATTTTGATAAAAAAAAACGTTTAACTTTTGCTTTTATTCACTACCATAAAATACTAAATTGCGTTCTAAAGTCCAGACCCATTAAAAATAACATAACAAGCAATTTTATAAATTTAAAAAATCGGATAATTTTTAGTTGAAAGGAGGATCTTTTCATTTCATTCATTGGCAACACTGCTTAGTTTTACCATAAGAGGCCCTTAAATGTACAAGCGATACAAAGTCATACGGCCGCTTGGCTTATAAAGCGCCGCCTTTCTGGCCCATAATAAACTTGCTTCATTATGCCTTTAACAATTCTTATAGGCGATATTTGTTGGGTATCAGTTTTTGAATGAAACATGTTTTTAATTAGTTTTTTCTAATACTTAATATATAGATTCATTTATGAACGTACCTGCTTTGTATCATCTGTAATTCTTGAGTTAGCAAAGCTGATACAGGAACAGTAAAGAGCTACCCAAGCACACCATTTAAATCGCATCATGAGACCACACATGCTAAATATCATACCTACAATAAAAATAGGTGCATCAATTTAAATAATGTTGCTAGTTGCCTCAATATATAATTGTTAAATTTATAGGAAAACTGGAATCTATTTTTGACACTATATACCTCTTTGTTATCAGTTATTTTCTCAATTAGATATGTCTCGATTAATTGAATACCTGTTGTAATTAAAAAATGTAAATACTATACACAAAACTTTACGTTTTATAATTAGGGAATAAGGTCGAAAATAAATATAGTAATTGTTTTAAATGATATATTTTTGCACAATGAAATACTTTTTATATACTATAACACAGCCATAATTGTCTAATTCTCTTTACGATACACATTCACCAATGATTGGTAATTTCTACACATCTGCACAAAATGTAGTAAATTCTATTCTTTTAGACACAAACAAAAAATTTTGTTCATGTTCACCTCACTTTATTTTAAAAAATAAATGCAATGAAGCTATATAAGTGTATATTATCATGATGTTGATAGAAGTTTTGTTAAACCAGGTGTATATTTCAACACTTTATACTTTTTACGATATGATCATATACATTAAAAAGATACAAGGTGTTGAATACCTGGTATAAAATATGTTCATGAGATGCTAAAAACATGAACTATATCTAAAAAATATGGTATAATACCATAACCTACATTCTAAACGAACCCATGAAGCAAAATACAAGATTATAATTTATATACTATAATGATCTACATTTTTAAACACAATATTATTTCATTATTCTACTGAAACACTTTGTTTAATTTTATTACAAAAATATTTATATTCCGAAGAAAAAAGCTAAAATAAAGAAAAGAGAAATAGTGTATAATCACAGATTCCAATAGCACCAAATAAAAATTTGGCTTATTTTCCAAATTACATTTTCTTTACAATTTTTACAATATACATGGTAATTATCAATGACTCTTGGCCAATCACATTACCTAATCCTAAATATGTAATTTTCAAATTCTAAATGCCAATCAATTTATTTACACAAAAACACAAAACTAATTTAAGGTTAAAATATTCATACAATAAAAGTTAGGTGCTAAAACCAGAATCAAATATCAAAATTTAAAAATACCTAATTTAGTTATTTCGCTTGTAATAATCGAGTACCAATTAAAACCAAAAAGAATTTTTTTTTTTTTCTAATAAATCCACATATCGACGGTCAAAAGGAACCCAAAAAACCCAATTATCTAAATCACCAGTATTTACATAATCTTTTTAAACTTTCTCATAAAAAATCAAGTTTTTTCGACCATCAATATGTATTAAAGGATCTTTAAATATCTTGATTCTTCTACAAACGGATTAGGGAAGAAAATGAGTCATCAGGTGAAAAATTAAACTTCATGTTTTTGTATGGTCCGTTCTCAAATAAGAACAAGCCACAGGCAACAAAATAAATTTTCGTGAGACTAGATACCATCTGACTTGAACTTGAGAAAATTAATGATTTAATCGACAACAAACAGATGTCGCCGAAAAACAATCCCCATATTATTTAATATCGAAATACAATCAGTCCAATTAGCTCAAAAAGTGACTCAGTCTATTGTGACGAATAACTTTAGTAAATCGAAGTATGCGAGCCCGTCACTAATATTTTTTCAATTCATAAACATTGCATTTAAAATTAATGACAAAACTAGATAAATTGTAAAAACAAAACGTTCTGAATTAAAATAGTTTTAAACAAAAAATTAATTTATTTTTAAATTATTTTTTGCCACTTCTTGGTAAATATATAGTCAATCATAATTTTGAATCTATGATCATAAAAAATATTACCTTATTACTAACAGTATAATCTAAATATGGGTTTTATTCTCGAATGTCTAATGTAGTTATAGAAAAATTATTTTTAATGTTAGAAAAAAGTCCTAAAAATAATTTCCTATTAAAATGTGTAATTTAATACTATGAAAAATTATTTTGATCTTGTATTTTTAATAAATATAATAGGCTTTCGTGGAATTCGATATTAAAGAAACTTTCCAGTTTTCATTAGACATTCAAGAATAATTTCAGAATCATGTAAATGCTACAATACACTATTGATTTAGCAAGGCATTGTGTGTCTTAGTACTATAATTTACTAACTAAAGAAAAACAAACTGTGAATACTGAGTACTCCTTAGATGAGAATCCAGTTCAAGTTGGTAAACAATCAAATAAAACCTGCGAGTAACAAATGGCAGTGAGGATGTTGAAAATATAATGTTACTAGCTGATTAAAAAGTCACTGAATGCCCATTTAAACAGTTTTATAGAATAAAACAATGTTTACTGTTTATTTATTATTACTACGTCTTAATTATCTACTGTTGATGATAGGTGCACATCTAACTAGCAATTGTTCTTCAACATACCTCAGGCAATAATCAACATCAACAAACGAAGTTATATCTTCATTATGTATTTATATTGCACATATTTGTATCAATCAACTTATTGTGTTAAAAGCAAGAAGTCAGAATACTTTAAATAAGAACAATAAATTGGTTAGGAAATATGATATGACCAATAACTATTAATGAAATTACTGTGTAGGCACAGTTTCACTATTAGCTACCGTATGAGTTTGTGTGTTAGGTAATGGTTGGCTAATATTTGTTACTGTCGATGCTTGAGAGGTAGCATTAGGTAGAGGGTTAGAATTGGAAATGAAATTAGGACTAGGATTTGTAATTATTGAATTTGATTGAGGAAGATTGGAAGGTGGATTTGGAGGCAAATTTTGATTCTTAGGTATTTGAGATCTAAGAAAATTATTCTCTGATTCTAATTGCTGGATCCTCTCCATTAGTTCAGCTATTTTTTCTTTTAATACTTCTACTTCTTCCCTTACTGTATACATAAGGTGACTTTTCACTAAGTCCATAGCTTGTTCTATCTTGTTGTCAATTGCATTGACCACAGGATTTGTCTTTGACGGATCTTCCACATTTTCACTTGGTGGGTTGCCACTATTTGTTTCAGTCAAATCAGCAGTATTTTCACTATTTCCAAGAACTGTCAAACTATTGACACTCATAGCAAATTGAGGATTAGTATAAACGTTATTAGCTAAATTCTGATCAAATGTTTGAGACTGCACAGGAGCAACTTGGTTAGTAGAAACTGCAGGTTGAACTTGGAGCGGAACAGTACCAGTAGAAGATTGTTGTTGTGCAGCATTCTGCTGAAAAGAGGTTTGTTGGTACTGCTGCTGTCCTTGAGCAACCATTACATTTTGATTGTTTTGTAAAGGTACATTCTGGACATTTTGCTGTAAAACTTGTGTTTGGCTCACAACAGGCTGATTATGATTAGAGTTTAATATAACACTTTTCACGGTTTGTGTAGGTAAACTACCACTAACTTGTTCATTTTGGGGAGTAAAATTATGTCCGTTAATAACTGGTTGAACAGTGGTTTGTGACAAATTAGGCTGACCTGCATATGATTGACTTTGTTGAAAACTGGGTGGTAATTGAACTGGTTGTGATGTAGGCACAAAAGCACTATTTTGGTTCTGGATTAAATTAGCAGGAATATATTGAAGATTTTGATAACCCTGTGGAATAGTAAAAGCAGATGCATTTGGAACTACTCCTGCTGGAAAATATGGCTGATTTCCAATGAATTGAGCAGGTAAACTGTTTGGCACTGGTTGCATTCCTTGATTTTGTAAATTTGTCATCTGTGGATAGAAATATTGACCTTGGGGTATCATTTGGGGCGGAATATTAGTAAAAAATTGTGTTCCATTTGTAAATCCACCCTGCAACAACATTTGCTGAATCTGTTGTTGAGGAAGACTTTGAGTATGTAAATAAGCACCTGCTGAGACTTGTATACTACCAGAGGATTGAGGTACTCTTGTGGCTCCTGCTGGTGGTGCTTCATCGACATAATCCATGCATTTCCAACGACCTCGTTTAAATGGTTCAAGACTTGCAATTTTCACAACTTTAAACCTGTCATTTCTGCTTGGAGTGGAATGAAGTTCTTTTTCATCTGGTGGTTTTGGTGTTGTATCTGTAACCGTATCTGTTGGTTGTGTAATGGTTTCTGTAGGAAGGTCATTTGGAGTTGTGGTGTTTGGAATAATAGCCACACCGTACTGAGGGCTGGTGGGTATCACATTTGTAGTATTAGTATTAGGGGCAACATCGCCACCTACTTGCTGAACATCTTCAAGGGCTGACGATACTTGAAGGTTCGGTTCTAAAATCACAGTTGACTCACCATACTTGTCTGAAGCTTCAGTCATATTTCCCGTGGTCTGGTGCTGACCTACGGAAAACGACATGATAATTTTTGTTATCATATATACCTACTGTGTTACCCACTAACACTCAATACGGTCCCACTAAATTCTATATGAACAATATAAGGCAGAGAGCATTTTTTAATAAACTAAAATCAACAAATTTAAAGTGTATCAAAAGATTTTTTTAACTTGTTACATTATCTAACAATTTTTAGAAATTTTCTTTTAAAAGCCTTTGCTGTTCAAAAGGTGTGTTTAAAAATTCATTAGTTATATTGAAAAGTGTATTGATATGTATTTCCTCAACAATTTTATATGTAGCTTATTCTTATTTATCATGGTATCCATCAAACTTGACTTTTTAAAATAAGTTAAATTCATTTGAAAAAGATGAAATGTAGCAAAACTATTTAAGGATTTAATTTAAACAACTTCACACCTTGTAAATTTCAAGTAATTACTTGGTTTATGAATTTAATTACACATTAATAATTATCCAAATCATGTTGTCTTTAATAAATATATACACATTTGATCTATTAGATTCTCAATGGTAAAATTCTATATTTATTCATTTTTTAAATATGTGCAATATCGCTACATTAAATTATAATGGAATGTGAATGAAGACGTAACATTACTTATTACATGTAAATTAATTAATTAACATACTATGTTGAAGAACATCATCATCACTAACCAAAACTACACTTTTTTAATACTCTGTTCGTATCATCAAGAGTTAAAAAAATTTAGTTTTTGGTTAGTGATAACAATATTCTTCAACATTGTTGAAAAACAAAGTTTACAAACTCCCAATTTATACTTTAATTATTACTATTTATTATTTAATTAAAAAAAGTACAAAAAAATTTTCAACATATCTTAGATAGCCAATTTGCAAACATATTAAAAAGGATCTTGAAATATTCCACTTTAATCAGATTATTAAGTATTTAAATGTAGTCAGAAGTATTTATTAATACTGCATACAAAATATTTTGGCATACCACAATAAGTATTATCTGTTTAATAAAACATAGCACTCAATCTAAATCATCCATAAAATATACAAAACAAAACTGTAAATATACTGGTATGTTTTCAATAATATTTGTTATCAGCCAATATAAACTAAAAAGGGTTATTATCCTTACCCAAAATATTCATGTAATCAGGGGTAAGATCCTCTTGTCCAGTTCCATTTCCACTTTTAGGAACATATCTTTGCACCTTTTCAGGTCTCCGGGGATCAGCGTTCATTTCAATCTAAAATTTAATTATTAGCAAAACTTTACGTACATAAATTATAGAAGAAATTAGAAATATAGAAATCAGAACAGAAATGTCAAAATCAGTTGAAAAATACCAACAAATATGTGTGATTTATGATGGTTATACAATGGAAATGATCACTTATAAAAATCTAGCAGACGACATTAATAATGAACAAAATAAGTATTCACCTTTTAAATTAATAATTATTTTGAGTATATTTCACTTTAACATTAAGAATAATGAAATAATGGCGACTACCCTTTCAATCAATGCTGCCAACAATTTATTTAGCTGTCACTGTCAGTTATCAAGTGTCAGTAACCAATTTTAAGCGAATTGAATAACCATTTGAGATTGGAGGAGCAGCTATCCGGAGCGCAGCATGCCGGTTGTGATTTTGGATAAAGGTTGGAGACTTCGCTTAAAACGCGCGTATTTCAAAAATTGTTAAACACCATTATGCATGCGTTTCGCTAAAATTACCGTTTTAAAAGTCAATTTCACGATGTAAATAAAATCAGTTTTGTAGACTATTAGAAATAGATAAATATATAATTATTTATTTTTGTTTATAACCTAGATTGTGATATTTAATAACAGTTTTAATAACAATATATGACGTTTATATTATAGAAAAAATTGATCTAGAGTCTAGATTTTAATTGACTGTTTTCATTATAATGAAAATATATATTATATTCTTGTTTTTTATTATTAAAAGATTTTTCTGTGAAATAATATAATTTATAAAATATATGCATTGGGTCTTCATAAAAAAATTTTTTATATATTTTAAAAACAAATAAATACATTAAAATTATAATTGAGATTAATAGTGTGATTTAAAATAAAAAAATACACGCTGCTGTGCCAAAGTTAAAATTACAATAATATATACACTATATATACAGTGCGACTCAAAAAGTCTGCACTATATATATATGAGAAAAAATTTCCTTATTCATTTGACAGAAAATTTTATTCTTGATAAAAGTTGGTGCATTGAGTAAAACTGCTATTTCAAGTGTCAAACTTTCAAATTTCTAAACGGTATACAGGGGCGGGCAAAAAATAGGAATTTATTGGCCAAAGTAAAGTGCCCTTATTTTTGACAACATCAAAAAAATTTATTTAGGAAAGTTGTTAAGAATTAAAAATTACACTCAGATTTAAAATCACAGCCTCCTACGCAAAAAATCCATTTTTTTATGTTTTTAGTCTAGCTAAAAATAATATCATGCATTTTGGATGCACTTTAGAGGGGCCTTCCTTCAATCACTATAATACATTTTGGTTAAAAAAAAACAGTTTTTTTCGTTATTTTCACATCATTCTCGGAATTTTTTTTAAAATTTCTATGATTTTTTGTTTTTTCTTGGTGCAAAATTGAAATTTCACACTGTAGACAGGTACATAAAAACTACCATCATGATTTAATGGAAAAAAATTGGTAAAAAAAATGATACCCAATCATTTTTAGTGCCAAAATTATGTAAATAATTAACTAAACAAAATGAAGCTTTGAAATTAAAATAAAAAAAAATAAAAATTACAACATAATGGCGTTGTCTGTTTATTCAGACAACGATAATGGTTATTAATCTTAAAGGTGTAAAATCAAACCTAAACTAAACAAGATTAAGCTTTTTAAAATTGAAATAAAAACAAAGAATATAATAAATTACAAAATTCCTATTTTTTGCCCGTCCCTGTATACCATTTAGAAATTTGAAAGATTGACGCTCATAATTGCAGTTTTACGCAATGCACCAACTTTAATCAAGAATGAAATTTTCTGTCAAATGAATAATAAAAATTTTTCCCATATGGTGCAGACTTTTTGAGTCACACTGTATACACTAACATTTGGTAAATGTAGTTAATTATTTGAGTCTTTTTTATGTTGTGCACATTTTTAATGTGTCGATTTAAACATGATTGACTAGAAAAAATCTTCGAACAAATTTTACACACAATCATATTAATAAACAATAAAAATATAATTAAATTAAATAAAAGAAATACAAATAAATAATATAAATATTTATAAGTAAAATAAAAGAAGCTTTAATCAACTTGATAACACGCAAGCGAGAATCAGAGAACCCAACCACAATTTTTATCCATAAAAAGTTGAAAAATAGCGGGAATTCATTTTTTATGAGTGCCACCAACCGGTCATTAATATGAACTAACACGGCACGCAGAGCTACAGATAGGCGCTCCTGAGATTGGTAGTTACCACAACATTCAAGCGGCTTCGGTTATTAATTTGGTCATATATTAGTGACGTCATTAATCAGCTGTTTTCCGTTAAAGTTATAACCAAAATCTTCTACTGTTTACCTACCTGCGGAGCTGTTTTTACTTCTTGATTGAAGTTGACAGTTTTGTTCTTAAAAAGTACAGAAATAATATAAAGTTCAGATTAAAAAATGGCAGACATGGCAGATGAATATTGGCTTAAAATATGAAGGTAAATATTACAAAGTGAAAGTCGCAGACATTGAGACGGCAAATTTACAACCATTCTTTCTTACAAGACAATAAACAATACAGTATAAATGAAAATCGATAAACAAACGTTAAACACAGCGAAAAAGAGAGGTTGAATCAATTGACATTTGAAAATAAACAAGTTTATAACCACGGTAAATACCACTTCATTCAAGTGATTAGCACTTGTGACGTCACTATACTAGCCCCTTCCATAATCGCACGGAATAACCAAGAAATTTGGTGGTAAATACCAAAAAATATTAGTAGTTCGCTTAAAATTGCTTAGTGTTAGTAGTCAGGCATTTTCCATTTTAATGCCCAACATTTAAAATTTTAATTTTATTCTGCCTACCGTATGTTTTACTTATTTCCTTATTCCCCTAATCTCATGATAATTCTTCAAATCAAATTTCGAAAATATGGCAAAACAAGCTGGAAATAAAATTCAATAAATATACGAATGAAAGGAAAAGAAGAATTTGACGTATTTGTCATACAATCATGACCACTATCAGTTGGACAAGTTGCCAAAAATATCCAGAATTCTTTTTTATCGCAAATGAATACATTTATACCATTTTAAAGGAATTACAGTAAGAAATAATAGTTATTAATGAAAAAATACAAGTAAATATGGAGAGAGTATCAAAAACTATTAATAATATTACGGACTTGATGGAAAAAGATAGTCGTGGAGTTCAGGTAAACTGTATTATTTAAACAGAAATAATTAACATTTGTAGATTAAACCAGAATTTTATTTTCACAGATTACGTGTTATTCTTTAGCTCTTTTTGGCCTAACAGTTGCATTGAGGAAAGTCCGACCAGTGAGTATAAAAACAATTTTTTTTATAATTAATCAAGATATAATGCAATAAGTTAAATAAATAACCATAACAATTTTTTTTATCTTCTTGTTTTACATTAATAAATAATAATAGGAACCATACAATTTATTCTCATGAAATGTTCTAAATCCATATTAAATTTCATTCTATATAAATTGTTTTTTTTATTCTATTTTTTTATTTGATTTAAGAAATCAAAAAATATGTACAATAGTTTAACTAGATTGTTTTATTTAAAAAAAAGAGCTTACGAAACTGACCTTGTGTTCGTTATTTATTGGCATTGAAGTTGGTAACTTGCCAATAAGAAATAAATAAAATTGACATCTCTAATTTAGAATGTGTAGTAAACTTCAAATTATTATTTGGACAAAATATTTATTTAGATATTATTAATTCTTTAACTGCGGCTCTCGTATATACATAAGTGGTAAAAATTATGCTGTGATGTGGGCATCGTAAATAAGCAATTTTGAATATTTTGTTATTTTTTCACAAATTTTACATGTTTTTACATATTATACAAATTCTTACAATTTTATGATTGTTTTTTAATGTTTTTTTGAAATTTTTGATACATTTTTGAAATTTTCGTTATACAGGCCATTTCTTTTATCATATGCTAACATTGCTGTATTCTAAACCACACGAGATACGAAGACGATTAAATTAGCAAAAAATTAACTATTTTGGAGAACATTTCATTGGTCGAAAAAATCTACAAGGACTCTCGCCGTTCTCGAGTTATACAGCAGGGAGAACTAAAAATGCCATTTTGGGTTTTTATCCATAGAATTTTTATTAAAATAAATAACAAAAAATGGAAAATGGACATGCTTTTTACCTCTCGCCCTTCAGATAAGAGAGGTATAGGAATCATGCTAAAAATTGGGTAGTGAGTTTTCAATGGATAAACACGTTTTAGGGTCCCTAGAATACGATTTGAATATTTTCGCGATGATGTCTGTGTGTGTGTGTGTTAGTGTGTGTGTGTGTTAGTGTGTGTGTGTTAGTGTGTTAGTGTGTGTGTGTTTGGATGGATGTTGTAGTAACGATAACTCAAAAACTACTGAATGAAAAAATTTGAAATTCTGCATACACGATTCTTATACCCTAGATTAGATCTGATTAGATTTTGGTGTCAATCGGACAACCGGAAGAGGCACTTGCTATGGGTGATGACGCCATTATTATACAAAACGGCAATAAAGTTTTACACATATATTTTGTATACCATATAGTTTATTTTCATCCCATTAAAATTTTAGAAACTTTTGCCATTGCTGCCAGATTTACAAAAAAGTAAATTTTTTTCATACTTTTTTGTGCCACCGTGTAAATTTTTGATTCAAACATGGCGAGAGGTCATGTGGTGGCCACATCAGATTTTTTTATTACAAAAATTGATAAACCGTTAAAATTCAAATTCAGTGTTATATCACACTTGTCCTTTTAATGTTTTATCTAACATCATCAGTGACAAAAATTTATACTTACGGTCCTGTCGTAGTTCTTTTATAAATTCGTTTTGATTTCATGATACTTTAACATTACATAATAATTTGTATAAAAAATATAATACAAAATTACGAAGATTGAATCTCCTGAATCAATTTTTTTTAGAAACTTCACAATTCTCATATTCCTAAATGAAGAAAATATCAGTTTCTGACCTCTCATAGTCCGAAAATGCAAGAAAAATTCCGTCTGGATCAGTGGCGCCGCCAGAATTACCTATTTGGGTTTTTTTTGCCCATTATTACAGATACTTTAGAGAATAAAATATAAGTGTGGGTGTGGGGGTTACCCCCTAACCCCTCCCTGGCTGCGCCACTGGTCTAGATGTAAACACTATAACTGTCGAAGAATCCCCTATTGAATTTGAACAGGATCGGTCCGGCCGTTCCCGTACTCGCTAAACAAATTAAGTGTTGCATAAGAAACGTTTTTCATATGACTATTTTTATATTCGTTGTGACGAAATCACGAACTACGACAGGACCGTAATTAAAAATTATTGTCACTGATGATGTTAGTTATTTCAGATAAAACGTCGTTAAAGTGGCAATTGTGATATATCTTTGAATTTTAACGGTTTATAAATTTTTGAAATAAAAAAATGTGTGGCCGTTAAGACACGAAACGTCGTATCAAAAATTTATTAGTACACTTACATCGAATTTGAGATACAATAAAACTTTCCTTTTCCATTTTTTGATATCTTTTAATAAAAATTATATGAGTAAAAAAACCAAAAATAGCATAACTCGAGAAGGGCGAGAGTCCCTGTAGATTTTTTTTGATCAATGTTTAAAATATAGAAATGTTAGCACATGATAAAGGAAACAGCCTGTATTTTTGATGATTTTAACGTTTTTAACATTTTGTTTTGAATTTTTAATTTTTTGAAGTTTTTGATAAATTTTCGAAATTTTTGAATTTCTTATAATTCAGTTTTTTATTAAATTTTCGATTTATTTTTTGAAATGTTTGATAAAGTTCTTAAAATTATTGAAATTTCTAAAATTCTCGGAATTTTTTAAATGTCAAATTATTTTATTTTCGGTATATTATGGAAAATTTTTAATTTTTTCATATTTTTTTTTAAATTATTAAAATCACCTTTATTGATGTTTTATTTAAATTGACACAAAATTCAACTAAACAAAATTTCGCGCGCAGTTAAAGGGTTAATAATAGATTTATAAAAATAATTAATTTAATTTTATTTCAGTTCAGTAAATTTCGAAAGCCTTCAGATCTGCCTAACCATTTTATTAAAGAAAAGAAAGAACTTGAAGGATTTGTTAAGAGGATAGATCCTAATGGAGGTTTACTAATCGTAGAACATAAACCTTTAATTTCTTTGCCATTAAGCTCGTCTGGTGATCTACCTGTTAAAATTTCTGGTGTTAAAATGACTGGTTTAGGAACAAATTGGCTTCAATCTATTGTTGCTGGACATGACATAACATTTATTCCTATTTCAAAAGAAAAAGATTATGTTCAATGTCAAGTACTTTTGTTTCAGACAACAAGAGATGTAAGTGTTTAGATTTTTTATAATTTTGATAGTAATAAGTTTATTTTTTTTTTAGAAGAAGCAGCAAACTCGACAACAAATAATTAATATTGGAGAAAGTCTTGTAAAAATAGGATTTGCTCTTCCGGAACATATTGAAAAACCCTTATCAGAAGACACATCGTTTCTTAAATATTATGCGATACTCCTAAGTGCCGAGAAATATGCTTTACGCAAGAAACTTGGTTTACGATATTACATATTACCAACGAAAAAAATTATTTTAACTTTGATCCAACAGCTCGTACTGCTATTTAATTTCACAAAACACCATGCACCTAAATTGATTTATAAACTGCCAAAAGTTTATACTTCATAGCAAAAATTATTCAACGTAGTGTTTATTTGCGCTGTTCTAACTACACAAATATTGGGTCTGTATACTATTATTAAGTTCTTTTTTTATCCAAGACACAACAAAACTGTTTTAGAAGATATATATTTAGTTATTGGAGATTAACAACATGTTTTCCGTGTATTTGTAAAATATGGAAACAGTTTTCTCTAACTTCATTATAGTCCTTTTCAGCGTTCTTGAGCTGTCACTGAAATAATATAAGAAATTTTTTCATCATATCATCTCCCTCAGTGACATTCGTATATGAGATTTGTATTCACAAAAGTTATTAATAAGTCAATTTATGTAATATCTGATCTCACTAGTCTGCTTATACATGTTTTTTCTTTATTGGTATCAGTGTCGTAGTTTCCTTGAATTTTTCAACATAAACTGCCATAATATGTCATTAATTTTTTTTATCAAAAGTAATTATAAAGAAAATGCCTGGAAAAATAGTAACTATAAGTACTACGATAACATAACGGGTATAACTCGCAACAATACCTATTGAGCAACCCCGCCACTGATATTACACTTTTGTCTACCTATTTCGAATGAAATGTGTGACGTAAAGCTCAAGAACGCTGAAAAGGACCATAGTAATAATTGACTGACACTTTGACAGTTGCAATATTGATTTTATTGCATATTTCTCAATAAAAATTATTTAAAAATTTAATATTCAAAATTAGAATATCGCAAATAACTAGATTTAGTATGGGGATCTTTAATAGATTTTGTTGCAGTAAATATTAGTAAAGGGCTAGTTACTATGAATAAATTTAATTATGCCTCGTCGTTTACTAAATTAAAATAAATTTATATATGATAAGGCATTGGTCTGTAGATTTATATTGATTACGAACAAAATCCCTTATTAGCGTGTTATTTTTCAATTTGTTAAAATATATTGAATTTATTAGTGTTTAGTACGGTTGAACACTGACAAGCAAATTTCTATAAATATATTCAAACATGTTAATGCTAGTATTTATACGTTTTTATTTAATTGCAACATATCGGTTTCAACAATGTTAAAAAATCATGTTTATTTAGTGAAAAGTTCACTAGTTGTTATAGTACTTTAAATACTAATTCTGGTAACCCCTAACTTGTTTTGTTTTGTATATATTCTATTTTTAAATAAAAATTAAACAAACATCGCATTTTAATATAACGAATTGTATCGAAAATCAGGCAATTATGCCAAGTACCTGTCACAGATATCAGCTTTCCCATTACTTTCAGTTATAAAAAATTATTAGTTATATATTTCATTTTTCTTAAAATAGACTTCAGGTCGACTAGTAATTTTGTGTTAAAATATATCGTGTGGCTAATCTGTTTGGATGTGTCTACTCGGCCATTACCAAGTTTAAAAAGTAGTGAAGAGTTGAACATAATATGCAAAACAAATTTATTTTAGCATATCTTGTCAGAATTTGTGTAGATTTAGTGAGTTTTTTTTCGCCAACTCAGCTGGGGATTGTCAATAAGAAATATTGGATGGATTAACAGGATTATTTTGAACGTATGTAACGGTGCAAACAGTTGTTAAACCATTCATTGTTTTGATGTGGTTGTTATGGAGATTAAAAAATTGTTTGCGCCGTTACGTTGATTTCTAATATCAACATATACTTTATATTGACATTCACGTATACTCACAATGTTTATTGACAATTCTTAAATAAAGCAAAATATAACCAATCAATAGACGAGGAAAGTGTGTCGTCACATATGTCATTCTTGTCAAAAACTGATTCCAAACAAAGAATTTGAGGTTACATTCATACATTTATGTTGATGATTTGCAAAAATGTTTACAATTTTTTTAATTCTCGTTTTTCCAAAGAGAAGGAAGATAATAACATTGTTAAATTTATTAATTTAATATCTACATATTTGTAATACATTTTAGATGACCTCTATGTGCCTTCAAATCTCTCCAGGACTTTTGAAGATGGACCAACTGCGAATTCTATCAAAAAGGCAATAGCATTATGTATAATCCACTAGTTTTAAACTTTTAAACCTTAAAGGAAAGTCTTATAATACAGCTCTGTCTGTGTGTCCGCATTTATAACTCAAAAACGAAAAGAGATAGAGACAAACGGTCAACGGTAATAAATTCAGCATACCTTGAATAGATTTTCAGATTTTTATGACTTCCGATTTCAAAACTGGTTTTACAAACCAGAACCGGAAGTGATACTACCGGTTTCAAAAATAGCATTGTGACGTTAAATTTAACGCTGAATCGATATTTGAAAACCGATTTGAGATATCTTTTATGGTTCATAAGATTATCGCATTTTTGTTTGGAAGTTGTCATACGTGCCTGCTAACGCTCAGGCGCTTATGGCTTGTTTAAACTTGCTACTGGCCTAGTAGACACATCCAAACAGATTAGCCACACTATATAGTTTAATAAATTGCTGAGCCACTTCTATTGATGTTTGTAAATACTTCCCCACACACAAGGGATTCCTCCGCACCAAGAGAAATGTCATGAGAAAGAGACAAGATGTATCGACTTCAAAATATTGTATACAAAAATATAAATAAGGCATGTCTAATAGTAAATGGTCCAAGGTTTACATTGAGTATTAAAATTTGTTTTTTTATTCAATTTTCATGAAAATAACTTGGATCAAATAAAATGAAAAAGATACAAATTTTAATACTCAATGAAAACCAAAAGATGTTACGAACTAAACCTCATACCAGGAACGTCGGATTTCAAGCCTATTGGTCTGAAAAAGCAGGAAAACTTGAAAATTTGTCTATATCGTTTATACTAACTTAAAATAGTATCAGTAGACACTACCATTTTTGACGGATTATTGACAGAATTTATGCACATTTAGTGAGTTTTTTTTTCGCCAACTCAACTGGGGATTATCAAAAAGTTAAAAGAAATATTATATATATAGTTATTCTCAACCTATACTATAGCTAGGTACTATAGAGTTCACTGTTCTCAACAAAGTGTAAATAAATAAAAGTATTTAGTGTTCCTTAAGTTAGGCAACCTCAAATACTTACAGGCTACTCTATGCTTGCAGGTTCTGTATGGTAGGCAACCCAATATACAATTAACTGTACACATTTTTGTCGTCTCCATACAACCTTGTTTACTAAATTTTATTCTAATGATGTGTCGTTAGGGAAAATTACATTTTCTTTATTTATTTTGTGTCGCTTTGGTTTCCGTTCAACATTATTTGTCCTATTCTCTTATTTAACTTATTCTCTTTTACGACAATTCAAAAATGGTAATGGTTAAATCTGGTCCTAAATTCGAACGAATGCTAGAATAAACCTCTAACGAATGTTTGATACTATTTTCTATTTTGGCTTTCATTTAATTATTTATTAATATTTTTATTAAAAAGTCTATAAACGGATTCCTACTATATAGACGCAAAATCTGCATGCGAATTTTCTCTACTCAATTCTATTGGTCGATTTCGAATTAATTTTCAAAATCGACCAATAAAATTGAATACAAAAAATCCGCCTGCAGATTTTCCGCCTAGTGGAAATTCGTCTTAAATATTGAAATTTTGGTAGAATTTTAAGTTGGTAACATTGAACGTTTAAATAAAATTGTCAGTTTGTTAGTTTGACATTTGATTTATGTGTTTTGGTTTTGTGTTTGATTTATCTGTGTTGGTTTTATTTTATAATTTGGATTGGTAAGTTCAATTTAATTTTCTAAATTTGATATTATATAATCATACTATATTTACCACTATTTAAAGAAGCAAAATTTCACTAAGAATCGTTTGAATAAGTTTCATCAAAAAGCGTGCGAGAGTTAATGCATGTTATTTCAATGCTGAAACAGAAACTTGTGGTTTTATACAACATTTGCATAGTCTTAAGGATAGACATAGGTTTAGTCCTAGTTTAAGGTTTACTAATAACAAATTGAAGTATTTACCCAGCTTTGTTTTAAGCATAAGAAAATTACAGTAATGACACTGAAAGGGCTATTTGGGCTGGTAGAAATTTGGTTTAATCTATGCGCATATGCTACCCAGACATAAGCATAAGCATAAAAGATAAAAGTTAACCTACATTCAAGGTCATTTCTTATGCTTGTGCTTCTGCTTAAGACTAAATTTATTGTATAAACGGTTTCATTTGATTACGGTGATTTAATTTCTAGTTATGCTTATTAAGTTTATGACTTACCTATGCGAATGTTGTAGGTACTAAAGCAAAGTATTTTTCAATGTATTTAAAAAAAAGGCACCCGATTTTAAATTAGCTAGCAGATTTTTATCTTTTTTTACTACGATTTGTTTAATTTCTTATCTTTATTGAATGGTGCATTTTCTTGGAATTTATTCTAAACTCAAACATGTTGCTGTATGTTAATTATGAATTATGCAGTAATTCCGATGGATAATTTAACATTCACAATTCTAAATGGTTAGGTAATGTCATTTAAATTAATTCTACAGTCAAAAGGGGCATTATGCATCGTTTTATTACTGGGATCCGGGAAGTCTATTTATTCTATTAGGGTTCTGATTAAATCAAAGAACCAAACCGAACGAAGTCTGAATAGGTTGATTTTGTCGGTAGGTATTATTTTCTAACTAAAATCACCAAATCACAGAAATATCCAGTGGTGTAGATTACTATAAAATGATAACAATAGTTTAACTATAAAGCATTATTCATTCAGCATAATGGTGACTTAATAAAGAAATAATAAAATATATTTTTGATATTCGCAATTAAAAAAACTATTCCTATAAATTTCTGGTGATTTTTTGCATTAACGCTGTGAACGTATGTTTATTAATACAACATATTTTGAGATAAGTTTATTTGGAATTCTTATACTTTGTCATCAACTATCTCTCAAATAAACTAAATATTTAGATGTTTTTTTAACGACAGGTATTAAATTAAAAACATCCCGCATTCTGATCCAATGTTTTGATATAATACTAATGCATTGTGCTTTATAATTATCCACTTATAGAATATCAAACGGTTAAATATTTTTTAACAATTCGGCACAGCTGCCTTTTTGGACCAAAATTAAAGATTCAAATTGGCTAAATATATATTAAAATGTAAAATCCACGGGATACAGGGTGGATCACATTTCTCACCTGGGAACTCTTTCTCACTGGGCTGGGTTCAACAGAGCCTAAATAAACGAAAATAAAAATATTACAAACAATAATAAATTTAATGATCTTCTTTTTTTCTCTTTCTTTGGTCTACCTCTTTAAATCTTGATGACTATTTTCTGTTTCCCATATTTTCATTCTCCGCCTTTCCACTGCTACTCTCCCTTTACTACCTCCTTATTTATCGTATTACTTCTTTAAATTGTCGCTCCTTTTTCCTCGGATCTTTGTTTTTAATAAATAAATATTGCTTTTTATTTTTTTTTAAATTTTACTATTTTTTTCTTACATTACTCTTATGTAAACATTTCTATTAATTTTTTTAATAGAAAAATGTTTTTACAATTTTTTTAAAACAGTTTTTTTTAAATTTCTGACAATCCGTTTTTTTTCTTATCAGTCATCAACAAAACCTTCAATTTTTTTTTTAAACCAAAAATGTTTACCTACTATTTTTTTCTTAAACTATAATTTTGGTTGACACCAACCCAATGACAAATCATTTCACCTGATAGGAAATGTCATCCAACCTGCCACAAGGAATTTCATACTTCAAATGGCTTATATTATTAATTTATATTTTATATCATTTACTAAAATTTCTTTTTATTTACATTTTTCTTTTTAATGTTAAAAATAAAGGAACACTGTTAATTTTACTTCCAATTACCATGCAACTCAACCAACCCCTATTTACTATAATATTTTATAACAAATATTATACAGGGTATAACAATTTTCACAACAATTACCCAAAATTACAGGGTATAACAAATTTCATAACAATATACTGTAGAATACTTTTAACAAAAAAATCTCAATTTGGGGTAAGTTCTATAAAATTAAAAAAAAATAAACATTACAAGTGCAAAATCAATAACAAATCCTAGATTATCCTGACGACCACTCTTCTATCCTTTTCCGATTACCACCATTCAAATTAAATTTTCCAACTTTTCTGAATCCGTTACAGCCTCTACAATTTTCACAACTCAGTCATCTTCCTGTGATTACCCCTATTCCAGAATGTCTTCTTTTATATTTTAAATTTTACGATTTCACCTTTACCAATTAAAAAAAAATATTATTCCAATTGGTATTTAATTTCAAAAGTTATATATTGGCATTCTAAAATTTTACTTTCCCGGTCTCATCAAAGGGAAAGTATAGTGAACGAGCAAAAAAAAAATTCGAGATATCGATGGAAATATCAATTTTGAGGTCCCCCAAAAAGATTGAAACCATTTATAGAGTAAGGTCTGTCTGTGTGTATATATCGATGAAAATATCCATTTTGAGGTCTCCTGACAAGATTGATACCATTTCCAGAACAAGATCTGTCTGTATGTCTGTGTATCTGTGTGTCTGTGTGTAATCTTCCATGATAACTGCCAAACCGTTTGACCAATCAAGCTGAAATTTGGTATGATGGGTTGGTGTGTGCCTCGAATGCGACCATTAGTTTTTGGTTCAAATTGGTACAATAGAAAGTCCTCAAGACAGACATTCATTGAATAAATATGTAAGATTTTTTTGCCTTTTTTTAAATTTTAAGGATAAACAATACACTTTAGTGAAAATGTTGAAATGCAAAGTTTTAGAGCATACAATTTTCTACAATTTTTGTATCAAACTTTTTCCAGAATTTAAAAAAGCTGCACTAGTAGATGGCGTGCAAAAAATGTGCATGTAGTTTTTCCAAATTTTTAAGACAAACAATGAACTTTGGTGCAAAATTTGCTAGTGCAAAGCTGCAGAGCACCAAATTTCTTTTAACATTTATATTTAACATTTTTTCGATTTCTCCATAGTTTCGGCGCTAGAGGGCGAAAAATATACACATTTAGGCTTTTCGTCTATTTTTTTATTTTGAAGACAAACATTGCACTTTAGTGCAAAATGTTCTAGTGCAAAGTTGTAGAGCATAAAATTCCCTACAACTTTTTCCCGAACTCCCAATAGTTTTCACCCATGATTTTAGGATATCCTAATTATATAATGTGTTAATTCTTGTACCATTTTTGTATTTTTTTGCCATGTTTTTGTCCCTTTTTTGTAGTTTTTTTTATTTTTTTTGGACTTTTTTGAGCTTTTTGTCTTTTTTGCATTTATTTGTCTCTATTTTGCTTTTCTTTCCCTTTTTTGGCATTTTTACCACTTTTGCCTTTTTTTCTTTTTTAAACTTTTTCTAATAGTTTTTAATTTTTTTGGACTTTTTTGTCCTTTTCTGACCTATTTTGCCTTTTTTTGGCGTTTTTTGCGTATTTCCCTTTACTTTGTCCTATTTGGCTTTTTTTTGGACTCCGTTGATTTTTGTTTTACCCTTATTTCCTTTTTTTGCCTTTATTAATCCTTTTTTTTCTTTTTTGCTTTATTTTACGTTTTTTCCTTTTGTTAGGTACCTTTTTTGTTCTTTGTCTTTTTATGCATCTTTGCCTCTTTTTTCCAAATTTAAACAAACTGTATTAAGATTTTTATCGTATTTTTGAGTTTTACCTATTTTCACTTTTTTTATTATAGTTTTAATTTTTGCTGAAATTCAGCATTTCTTTATCATTTTTAACAATTTTTTAGAAATAATTGGTTACCTTGTTAGTATTTTTTCTCTTTAATTAATTTTTGCGCATTTTTGCAATATTTACCCATTTTTTTTTCAACAATTTACTGCATTTTTATAGCATTTTACTTTCCCATTCAGGAATTTTGTATTATTTAATTAAAATAATAATATTTTCCACAGAAAAGCCGGGTTATTTTTTCATCTGTTTTTTCCCAAAATAAAATTTTCTTACTTAATTAAAAAAAAAAAAAATTTCAATGACTTTTCTATCTTGCTATTAATTTTACAGCAAAAATTGTTTTTAATATAATTTCCCAAAAATAAAATATATCTGTTAAATTGTTGTACAAATAATAATTATAATGATAATGATATAACAATAATAAGAATAAGATTCCTTCATATCAATAAATTATTTAAAATATCAATTTTTTTTAACAATTAAATTATATCTATAATATTCAAAAATTCTACAGATTATTTCATTACAATATTTAACCAAATTTCAGAAACACTATAACAAATTAATATTAATATCTCAATTTTAGAAAAACGAGATATCTGTTTTTGATAAAATTAATAAAGTAACAAGTTAAAGTTTTTTCAAAAAAAATCTGTAGGTGCCTCTAATAAAATATTATTTATGGGTATGAACATTTTCTGAGCTCATTAAATTTAGTCCAGTACTGTCCGTCTCAAAAATAATAATAATAATAAATTTTACAAAAAGGCGCAGTTTAGCTACAAGCTGTTCTCTACAAGTACAATATAGATTTCGAAATATAAAATTAGATATAAATAAAAAAAATAAAAATAGTAGAAACATAAAATATAATACAATTTAATTTTTCTTTGAAAATATGTTGTGGATGATCTTTATAGATTTGTAGGTAAATGATTTCTTAAATATTGCTCAATTATGTTGAGGAATATGAAAAAGAATGATAGGGATTGTTATAAAAATACTTTTAAATAAAAAAAAAATGTTGGTTTCAAATTTTTCTTTTTTGCTTACATTCTTGAGATTTCATTTCAGTTTAGGATTCAACATATTTTGGCAATTTAATGAATCTTAGAAAAGAATTGGAATTCTTTAAAATAGTTTAGTTTCAACACTGTGAAAGGAATGCACATGCACGATATTCATGCACGAGACACTGACAAAACATGTTGCCTGTCGACCGATTGCGTGATAACATTTACCAAGTCGTTTTGAAATTATCTTTCTGAATTGTATGCAATCTTCTTTGAAGTAAAAAGAAGCTTTTATTTTCTTATCTTAGTGGTTTTCTTGCAAAACCACGAAAGGAATAATTTAAGATGGTATTTTTTTAAAACATGTATATTAAATGTTTTTATGATTTTTTTATAAACGTATAATTACTAAACGTGAACCAAACATATAAAGATGAGTTTAAACAGCAAATAAAATAAGAAATAAGGGGAAAAAACAATAGTTTATATGGACGACTAAAATAAAATAAGAATGAACCAATCAAATCACAGCTTTTATGTAATAAACCTTTCTGAACCATCAGAAAAGATTTGGGTCATTTCAAACAAAATAAAAGAAAATAAGGTAAAAAGATTTTGTACTAATTCTTATTTTAGGTTATTTCATGTATAAGGTGTGCATGTTTAACTTTCTTATTTTATTTTATTTTATTTTCTATTTAAACTCACCTTTACTCTACGAAAGAAATTCTTAAGTTGTATAATTATGACTTATTGTTGTGTTCCTTTTAAAATCGATAAGAAGATACTTATTATTCTAGTTACAACAGATATATAAGCCTTAAAGACAAATTACTTAATTCGACCTTTTAAAATTCCTTACTGAAAAAGAATGTAGATTATAAAGTCTAATTATTCGAAGGAACCTTCCGTACTTGTCGAACTGAGCTATTTTAAATGCCCATAAAAAATCAACTCAGCTCCATGAATGGAGATCTTATCCTCGGAGGATAAGCACGTACTTTACGGACCACCGGAGTGTAAATTATCGATGGGTAAAGAGCCTAGCAAAGTTTGTTTACCTACCGAAGGAAATTTTAAACGACCACCCAAGCAAGCCCATTTTAGTTTCTGTGATCTAAAAAATTAACGCCGCTTTCTACTTGTTCTACTAAACAATTGATCACCACATATTTTATTTATGTAAAATTAAATCATGTTTGTTAAACTATTTTCTAATTTCACTCCCAACCAATACCTAGTTTAGCGGTTTTTTAAAAAAAATAAATTATACAAAATAAAATAAACATATCTATAGCCCATTCGGGATAGTTTGAGAATAATAAATGCAAGTTATAGTTTGGTAATTGTTTAAAAGTAATTTTGTTGGAATTTTCTTGATTGTTTTAGGTCGAAAGTTATTAAGATTGGCTTCATGTGCGCTTGTCTGTTAGTCTGTGGGTACCATAATATTCGTTCTATTGTATAGTGAAGCAAAAAAATCGATATATCGATGGAAATATCCATTTTGAGGTCCCCCGACAAGATTGATACCATTTCCAGAACAAGATCTGTCTGTATGTCTGTGTATCTGTGTGTCTGTGTGTAATCTTCCATGATAACTGCCAAACCGTTTGACCAACCAAGCTAAAATTTGGTATGAAGGGTTGGTGTGTGCCTCGAACGCGACCAGTAGTTTTTGGTTTAAATTGGTGCAGTAGAAGGTATTCAAGACCGACATTGATTGAATAAATATGTAAGATTTTTTGCCTTTTTTAAATTTTAAGGATAAACAATACACTTTAGTGCAAAATGTTGTAATGAAAAGTTTTAGAGCATAATATTTGCTACAATTTTTTTATCAAACTTTTCCAGATCTTCCAATAGTTACGCCACTAGAGGGAGTGCAAAAAATGTGCTTGTGTTGTAGGTTTTCCGTAGTTTCTCCAAATTTTGAGGACCGATGATCACTTTAGTACTAAATGTTCTAGTGCAAAGTTGTAGAGCACCAAATTTCCTTGCAACTATTGTATTTAACTTTTTTCGAATTCTCCATACTATCGCAGCTAGAGGCCGAAAAAAATTTACATTTAAGCTTTTGCCATTTTTTAATTTCGAATGTACTTTAGTACAAAGTTGTAGAGCATAAAATTCCCTACAACTTTTGTATACAAGTTTTTCCCGAATTCCCAATAGTATTCACTTATGATTTTAGGAGATGCTGATTGTAGCAGTATGATATATAATGTGCGCATGCGCCCGCTCATGTCATTATCAAGATTAAAATATCAATTCGGTAGTCGTATTACCATCGGCTCGCTATTTTTAAATTATAAGTATATATATTGAAGAAGCCATCAATTGTTATAAAATAATTGGTCTTAAGTCCAAATACCTCCACACCAAATATTGAGAAAAGTTTGTTTGGTCAACTCGGTCAAAATGACCACAAACTAAAGCCCCATTAACCTACTACATGTAGGTAAACAGTGTTTTTCAAAAAAATAATTTGCCCCTTAAGGAATCCGAGAACACCCGAGCCACTATTTTTTTATATCGACCTTAAGTCCAAGTACCTCCATACCAAATATTGAGAAAAGTTTGTTTGGACAATTCGGTCAAAATGACCAAAAACTAAAGCATATATATTTTCATTTAATTAAAAACTTAATTGTGATTTAAAAATTAGCAATTTGACATAAATATGAACTGATATTAACTTTATTTTAAATAAAATCCGATAAAATTTTGTGTATGGTAATTTTTTTTGCAAAAAACATCAAAGGCCCAGAAAACGATAATGTCCTTTTAGAATTTAATTGTAAAATTAGTGCCATTCCTTTTTGGAGATCATACACTCAGTTTTAATTTGTACAATGCCTCCCTGTATAGATCAGTTACATCCATTGGTTACCAGTAAGTGATAAAATATCAAAAATATAACTAATTTATTTTATAAGCAAAATAAATCTGTAAATCTCCTAAATACTGACCTGACTGTTTCGGCTATTCTAAGAAATGGCAACGAGACGAGAGTGAATGAAGATGAAGAATGGAGTGATCTTAGAATCAATTAATTTAGTTCTCCTGCCGAGTTGGTCATTAAGTGGTTGAAATAATGATACTCACATTTTTCCTTGATGCACTATTAATTTGAACTAATGATTAGGATGCCTTGGTTAAGTTCAAATTAATGAATGAATTGCATAAAGGTACCTATCATCATTTTAATTATTATTTATTCTTTTAGGTTGAATTAAAAACAATATAAAATAAATTGAAAGAGTTGGTCAAAGTTTAATTATAGTCCGATAAACTTATTTTTCTTATATAATATATTTTTTCGTTATCAAAATATATAATTGCTATTTCTAAACTCGATTTAAAAACTATTTTTATATTTATACACATGCAAACTTTTACAAAGTTCTTTACGAACAGAATATTAAATATTTCATCGTATTCAAACTTATAATACTCATATAAAAGTTAACTATTAACAACTTTTATAAACTGCCTCTAAAAACTTTCATTATGAATTTCAAACTAATCCCAGGAAGTAAAATATTCAAATACTTTTATGAAACGGTACACGATTAATAATGCAACATTTTAGCCTTTATATGAATTTTTAACAATATTGAATTAATCACTAGAGTATTCAGTATTAACTTTATAGTGATATAAATCATGAAAGAAAAACAGAAAATATTAAATATACTAATAGAGGAATGTGACAAAAGCAAATAGATTATAGAAATCTAATCCAAGGAATAATCCATTTTTTATAAAAATAATAATGGTAAATTAATCACATGAATTTTACTTGGATGTAAAATTTCAGCAACATGAAGCGCCACCACACTATTTTCTTTTCAACAGAGTGTCCATCCATCTCGTTCACCGCACATCACACCTCTTGATTACTTTCTTTGGGGCTATTTGAAAACAGTAGTTTTTAAGACGATTTGTGGGTCGTTAGATGAACTGCGTCATCGAATTATTGAAGTGTGTTCAGAAATAACACCTCAAACCTTGTAAGAGTTTAAAAAACTGACAAGAAATTGTTCCATTTTTTGTGCCACGCTGTATTTTCATTATTCCTCCACTCAATATATTTTAATTTCATACTCGCTTGATATCCAATTCCTATTTCCTCGCGTCATGTCTTCTCTTGGTATTCCTATAAAATGTCTTTCCCATGTTAATAATGTTCTTCTCTTTGCCTACTTAGTCAATATAAATGACTTTATATCGTTCGTGTAGTTTACTGAAGATTTCTTTTTTTTTCTCTCCCCTCATCTTATAGGGTTTTTTTTTCCTGGGAATTACTTTTTTTCCTCTGTACTTCAATTAGTCCTTTGGACTTCGTTTTTCTTCTGGACTTCAGTTTTCCTTTGGACTTCGTTTTTCCTCTGGACTTCAGTTTTTTCTTTGGACCAAGTTACTTAGACTACAGTTTCTTCAGTTTTACCTTTGGACCAAGTTTCTTGGACTACAGTTTTTTTTTTGAGAAGGAAGATTAAAGGAACCCCAAGAGAAGCTAAATTTTTTTTTTAAAGAAAAAGAAAAAATCTCTGGAACTTTTTTTCGCGAAATAAACAAATATAACGTTTAATTTGAGTTTAATTTCCTTAGCCCAAAAAAAAGGACGGATTTTGAAATATATCATAGTTTTTTTGTCAATTGTTTGTAATTACATGAAAAAATTAATTTGACTGGCGTCCAAAACTTTTTTTATTTAATATTTTACTTCTGATATATTTCAAATTCTATTTGTGGAACGAACCCAAAATAAAAAGATTAACTGTCAGTAGATAGAACGTCCTTTAACTTTAAAGATTCAATAACTAAAGGCGATGACGTTTAGAATAAAATTTAACAAGTTGATTTCTTATACAATTGTCACAATCTAAACGTCATTGTCGTTAGTTACAGAACCGTTAAAGTTAAAGAACGTTCTATCTACTGACAGTTAAGCTTAATCACATTAATTATTTATTATCAACAAAGTAACGTATCGTTTCAAAATGCAGGGTGGACATGTGGGACATTTTGGATAATTTAAGGAAATAAAGCACAAAGTCAGGTACCACAAGAATTTAATTGTATAAAGAAGGGACTAGTTTCGGTTACAATCCATCATCAAGCTTATAGATACAAACGTTCTAATGTTAGTGAACAACAATTTAAAATATAACACAAACTTACAATTATTGAAAACTAACCAATGGGAGAAGTATCATATATTGTGATATGCATTAAAAAAAATATGGACTCTGGTCTAATTGATTTTTAGATGTATTTAGAAATAATTGACAAAAAAACTATGATATATATTTCAAAATCCGTCCTTTCTTTTTTTTATGTGTTTAAGGAAATTAACTTAAATTAAACGTTACTTGTTTTATTGAAGAAAGAAAAAAAAATGTTTTATTGATAATATGATTCTTCAGAGACTTTTCTTAATTTCTTTCCCGAAAATAGAACTTATCTTGGTTTTTTTTTCTTATCGTACAGTTTCTTCCGGTTGTCTTTTTTTCTGGTATCCGATCCGAGAGAAAAGAAACGGCGATGATATCAAAAAAACTTTCTAGATCGAGCAGTAAAAAGATGTTTTAGTCCAAAAGCAGGTTCTGATCCAATAAAAAGATGTTCTGTCTAAAAAAGAAGAGAAGTTCCAAAAAAATAAAGAAACGTTCCCAAAAAACCCTAAAAGTTTACATAAAGTAAATATAAGACCAAAATATTATAAATTACCAGATTTTGTGCTCTCTGTCTTTTTTTTAATATATAAAACAATGAAATACATGAATTTTTAGATCAAATTATGAAATATAAAAATAATCAAAGTGTATTAAATTTTAAGACAATTTGTAAATACAAATTAAAAATAGATTCTCTTTTTGTAATTGAGACTGAAAGAGCACCACAAACATCAGATAATTTAAATTATTATAAAAGATAGGATATTAATTTTTAAGAATATAAAAACATATATACCGGCATAAAAAAATAAATGTTTAAGCGTCGAAATAATAATAATAATAATAATAATAACAATAACATGGGAAATAAATGAAAATATAATATTATAATATATAATATAATATAATATAATAAAAACTTACCCTATATGTAGAGGGGAAGAAAAAAAATTTCAATAAACGATATAGAAGTTAATTGTTCTGATTGATGAGGTAAAAAGGGAAATAAATTGTATAGTCAGTATCAAAAGGAGAAGGAAATCAAGATAAGTCGAGAAGGGACAAGACGCGAGTAAATTAAGAAAGGATATCAAGCGAGTCTGAAATTAAAATATACTGAACAGAGGAAGAATGAAAATACAGGGTGGCACAGGAAAAAATATAACAGCATTAATAAGAAAAAGAACAAATTTGAAACGTTAAAATAACTGCATTATGGTACTTGAAAAAACTAACTCTAATAAACGAGTAAAACAAATTTAATATTACAATATTAAAAATAGGTTGATCCTTAGACCTGGTACTATTACCAGCTGCCTAAGGACAGCAACTTCCTTGGAGGGCTCATAGAGTCCCGGAAAAAGCCACCCTAAATGGGGGCGAAGTTAAGGAGTCCCATAGATCATCACTTTGGATTGAAGAAAATTAAAATTAAATTTCACTAACGTGACAAATTGACTGGTAAAGTACCAGCAATAATGAAATTTGACATGTGACAAATGACAAATAACACCTCTCAGATAATTACTTACTGTTCTTAGTTAAAATACATCTTCAGTGTTTAATGATTATTTTTGGACTATGTCATTTGTTAATAAAATGTTTCAATTACATTTCGTACGGTTTTATTTATACTACTTTTCCGTAAGATTGAACAACTTAAAAACTTGTAAAGTGCAGTGCCGTAGCTAGAGGCTTGGGGGCCCCGGGGCAGCAGGTGATTATAAAGGGGGCCTCTACATCACTTTCATTTAGTATTCCATTTTTTAATAACGTTGATATTTGTTTACGGAATTTACAGTAAATTGAATTGTAAAATCAAATTATCTTATCAATTTTTTATTAGAGTGGACCAGATAGAAACAAAAAAAAAACAGAAAAATAATTGTACAACTTATATGAAGAATTGCAGAGTTTATCTTAAAAGTTATAATAATAATAATAATAATAATAATAGAAGTTTGAAGTAAACAAATTTTAAAGAGAAAAAATAAATTTGTTTAAAAACTTAACAATTTATAAATAACTGCACAAGGTGAGTTTTAGCTTAAAAGTTTACAGGAAAACTTAAGATTTAATTTACATGAACTTCTGTTTCCTAACTTTTTTAGAAGCAAATAAATTGAAAGCCCCCTCGTTGGGAGGCCCCCTGCGTCCCAGTTCCCCGGTGGTAGCTACGGCCCTGGTAAAGTGGTGCCCATCAGTAGTTAGAAACATTAGATAGCTAGTTTTCTTACTGAACTGACGCAAAAGTAGTCAAAATAGTGTTACGATAATTTTCCATCAACGGCTTATTTAAGTGATAATTAAGATTCGCCCTGTATATGACATTATTTAAATTTAATTTATTTACAAAGAAACTTAATTTCGCTTACTCAGCAGAAGGGGTTTTTTTTGGTGATTTTGAGTTATCCAAAATACCTGGTAACAATAGTAATTTACAAGTGTTCATAATACCAAAACTATTAACTATTGTGATATAACATCAAACTTGTTTAAAATTGAAAGTAGAATCCAAAAATGCAATGATATACAGGAGGTCCAATTAAAAAAAAACTACCAAGTCTTTTTTGAGACACCCTGTATAAATAAAACGTAAGCCATTACAGAGAATAAAACCCTACAACTTTTATATTAAACATTTTTTTGTAATATGTTAAATGGTCCTCACTGTATATATAAAAATAATTCCAAAAGGTTATTAGTCCAGGAAATAGGGAGAAGTGCTTACAGAAACTGCTACCCAAAAACAAAAAATATGAGCGTGTAAGAAATTAAAAATAAAGTTGAGTTGTTGTGTCTTTAAACTCGAGTGGCGAACATTACCTAAAAAATTGGCAAAGTTGAAAAAAAACGGTTTTTTGCATATAGCTTGAAAATTATAACTCCGATTGAAAAAAGTTAAATGAGAAAGTTGTTCTTTTTTTTGGAAAATTAAAAATATTGATTATTTACACAGGTATATGGCTTTATATAAAAAAGGTGCTCTGGAAAATTGGCTCCTCTTGGTCAGCGGATGGTTCTACAGTAACCATTCCGGACTCCGGACTCATTCTCTTCCTAAAGAGTTGTACTACCAGCCTATTTAAGAATTGTAACGATTTTTTAATTTTAGTGGTTCAAAAACGACTTTAAAAAAATTGCACAGTTTTTTTCAGTTTTGTCAATTTTTTAGGTTATGTTCGCCAATTAGGCTCGAGTTTAAAGATTTAGCAACTCACCATTATTTTTAATTTCCTACACGCTCATATTTTTTGTTTTCGGGTAGCAATTTCTGTAAAAACATTGGGAAGTGACAAATTTCCTGGACTATATCAATTGTCTCAAATGTGGTCGAATCATGAGGTAATATAATTAATATTGATATAGAATTTTATTACCTGAAAATAATTCCATTAGCTGGTAATATTTTAATTTCATGTTGTAAAAACCAATAATGAAATAAATTCTCTATCCTAGATTTACGTTGTTAATATCTGAAAATTTTCAAGTGTAGCAGCGTGAACGACACGTTTTTACTCATAAAATATTGATTATACTGCAATATTTCAAGAATTTATTAATTCGAACCCTAAAGTAATGCATAAAATGCTGCAATGTAGAATGGATAGCTGCGCCTCTAAAGCGCTAGCGTTCCTTGAATGGTCCTTTATTATCCTGTCAAATTACGTGACCGACTATCTATAGTCAGGCCCACGCGTCTCCAGGGTCGTACTCAACTCGAAAACATTCATTTGTTGCGATTTCATAAAAATATAAAAATACATTAATATAAAAAGTGTAAAAAATTTACACATATAAAAAAGTAAAAACAAATCCTGTCCGGACGACTGTCTGGATGTAAATACTTTAATGAAAGCTCTCATCGAGTTCCGGTGTTCTTTTTATTACTGATTTTTCTCTAGGGAAGAACCATATTCAATTTTAGCAGGATCGACCTGGCCCTTTTAGTACCCACCATATAATTTAGGTGTTTTGCATAAGAAAACTTTTTTCGGTTCAATTTTTTTTCATTTTACATCATGTTTGCGAGAAATTTGTCCAAAACCTAACTAACAATTTAGGTACCCGTTTAAGCGTCCGTAAAATTTATTACATCTACTAAATATGATTTGTTCTTCTTTCGTCAATTCGTGATTCGTCACCTGACCCAAAATTTCTTGTTTTGGTCACCTGTACCTTTTTGACCTTTTCACAGGTAATAATTTATTTCGAATTCGTCAACTGGGACTACTAGGGTCATAAAAGTCCATAAACCTTAATTCTTTTTAATGTTTATATTATTTATTGTAATAATTAGTAATGTTATTATAAAAGATAAATAAAAGAACTATAAATTCAATTTTTGTTTAAAACTTATTAGATATTAAAATTAAGTGTATACAAAGTTTTATTAAATTCTGATAGATAGTTTACCATATAAATAGAAAAAACATATTTTTAATACAAATAATATCTTTTCTCAAAAATCTGCTACCAGATTTCTTTTAAAATTTGACAAAAAAGTGTCTCTATGGTCACTAATAAAAGGTATTTTTTTAAGAAACCGTTTGGTCACCTCCCTTCTTCACACTTTATCCAGTCTTAGGACTGGCAAAGCAACAAGTTAAAAATTTTAATACGTTAAAAAATAAAAACTTTTTACTTTGGCGTATATATTATTTTCCGTATTTAACGACGTACCTTAGATTTATAAAAGCATCCTCCAAACTTACACCATTTGCAAGAAATGATTTAAGAATATTCTTAATTCTCGCATCCAAATCACAATATTTCTTTCGCATTTTAGGAGTTGACATAAGTATATCTTTTTTTTCCACGAGGATCCTATAATGATTTGAGTCATCTTCAAGAATTCTTATTAATTCATTTGTATTAGGATGATTTTAGCCGACGGTTCTGTTTAATTTATTGTGATAACCTTCAACTGCATTTGTGATACGATGTCTGTTATTATAACATATCCAGTGTCTGTCCAGACTTCAACAAAATAGTCATTAAATTTGATAACTTTTTCGTTTTATGTCGAGTAAGCACAATCTGAAGCCATCCTTCATCTGTCCACTCTGGAGGTAAATGTGCTTTCGAACAATTTCATCTTTTCCATATTCAATGGTAAGTCCCAGTTCTTGAGCTTTTCGCCAAATGGCTTGGTTAAAATTAAAGTTGCATCCTTTAGTTTTCACATCTGGGAATTCCAATAGACATAATTTAGGTATTTTTTCTTTTAATATGGTAAAAAACTCATAGTTACTTTTCTGTTTGGTAATAAAGCATAAATAACTGACCAAACGCAAGTTCTTCCTTCTGTACTACCATATGAATGGTGTATAATTGTTCTAATAAGGAAGGACGGCTCTTAAATGTTCCGTTCCCAAAAAAATTCTACCATGCTCTAGTATACGTCCACATTCGGCAGCAAATATAAGTATCTTGTCGTCCGATTTATTGTCAAATAAATGGAAATGTTTATATTTATCTGAAATGACAACATCTTTATAGTGTTTAGGCAAACTGTTAATGCCAAGAGACGTATGTCGAGCATGATACAACTGCTGCTTCACTGAAGAAAAACTGGGAATTTGAGTTACAAAATCAAGACCCTTGTCTACAGCTTTATTTATAACTTCTTGGGATACTGGTAAAATTTCTTCACGGGACCTTTTTTTGGCATTGAACAAGGCTGTTTCCACTTCTTTTTTTTGCACTATCTGGTGCACATATGGAATGTTCTTTACTTTTCAACACTGTTGTAATTGTTTTATCGGTTGTCACACTTCCAATAAATTTTCGTTTTACACAAGTCCAAAAGATGTGTCACTATTTTGATAAATCTTCCTTTGGTGAAATATAACCTAAGTAGAGCACCACTGGCTTTCCTCTTTTTGATTTAACAACTTGCATTTCCATGTTTACCGTAATGTTGATTGGTACAAACTAAACTTTAAATATAGTAAAACGTAAAACCTCTGTTCCAATCTCTAATCTAATAAGATTAACTTTCTAAAAGTTTTACATTTACGTAGGTATTTAAAATTATATTAGTATTATTTTTTCATGATGTTAAAATCCTTTAATTGAGCACTTTGGCTTAAGCTTAGGACATCTAAAATTTCGAATCCTGTATCAGGTAAACAGGATTAATGCAAACTTTCCAAATTTCTAGACTTTATTTGGAATCGAATAGTTTGAACCGTATTTAATTATTTTTAAAATAAAAAATGCACTAGCAGATATATTTTGCAGTTGACGAAACAAGAATAAAATAACAGGTAAAATTTCCCTAGGTGACGAAACACGAATTGACGAAACAAGAAACTACCACTAAATATAATTTCATTTTAATTGAATAGCCCAACCCTGTTCTCTATTATCCCTCAAATAATTCACATTTTGTTTTGTTATTCTACTTCTATTTGGTTCAAGCTATTGCCGCTGAGCTGTGAGGGCAGAAATACCGGTAAATTACTAGTAAGAAAAGATAATAAGCACTAATCTGTAACTCGAATTGAAATCAAATTGTAGAATCCGACTTCCTACGATCGGAATGTTAAAAACAAAATATTTTTTTTGCGTTAATTCTCAGGTGCGCCACATTTGCTTAAATGTTAGCTAAAAATATTATTTTAGGGATTAAACACACCGGGAAAGAGCCCCACTAGATTATTATTTTAAAGCTCTTTAAAAGTATTTTTAATAGTTGTTAAATTATTATTAGATAGCGGACGAACATTCAAAATAGTTGGATTTTGAATATTTTTTCAGTATTAGTTGATTTAGGACAAAGTATAAATATGCCTTGTTTTATTATCAGATGTTTACTATTCACAATTTAAAAATGGTTTCTTTGTACTGTCTTCATTCTTTTACCACATAAAAAAAAGACAAAATTCGTTACCCTTTTATTATAAAAATGTCCAGATTTATCATTTAATAAAATTGTAGATTTTCAAATGGCGATTATAATATTACTGCATGTTCTAGGGTTTGGTCCAATTCTAAAATTGTAGGTTGTCGTTTTCATCTGATACCAATCTGGTTCAAAAAAGTTCAATCTTTAGGTTTAACGGCAGAGTATGAGTGTAAAGAATCAAACATCTGCCAATATTTAAAATTATACTTTGAAATTCGTTTATCAAACCCTTCGTACGCTTTAAATTTCTTCAGTACTGAACTATTTGTTACTACAATTTTGGTCTGTTCAATGTGCAGATTGATGTTTATGCGAAACTTACAAATTGCAATAATGAAACATTTAAAACGCAGAAAAATAAAATTAAACAAAAATGGAATTTGTTCATTACCAAACAAACTAATCTACATGCTACATCTAGTAATATATGATCTAACCAGAAATCATCACGTAAGGAAAAAAGCGTTATAGGTACCCTTTCTCTACAATATGAATTTTTTCTTATCTAGATTTTTTTATTATCATTTATAATTATTTCATAAAGAGAGACAGAGGTTTTTTGATGTAGCTCGATTTTTCTCATTTTTCTGATTTTTTGTTTTTTTTTCTGTTTTTGTTTGGATTTTTTTCTAATTTTTCCTCATTTTTTCCCATTGATCTGTTTTTTTATATATTTCTTTCTTTTGCTTTTTAATTGTTTCTTATTTTTTCTTATTCGTATGATTTTTTGCCATTTATTTGGGATTTGCGATTTATTTAAATTCTTTTGAGTTTTTTCCTTTGTTTAAATTTTTGTTTTGAGATTTTTTGCAATATGTTCCGATTTCTTGCGTTTTTTTGCGACTTCATTTTGTTTTTTTTTATTTTTTGCGTTTTTTTCGGGTTTTTTTCTACAACTTTCTTGATTTTTTCAATTTTATTTTTTCCTATAATTTCTGATTTTTCTTTCAATTTTTTTGAATGTTTTCTGTTTTTCTTGGTTTTTTCCTTTGTTTTATTGTTTCTGATTTTTTCATTTCTTCTAATTTTTTGGCGTTTTTTAGTTCATTTTCCTGATTTTTAATTTATTTTATAATTTTTCCTCATTTTTCCCATTGCTCTGTTTTTTCTACTTCTTTCTTTTTTCCAACTGTTTCTCATTTTTTTTTATTCCTCCGATTTTTGCGATTTTTTGCAATTTATTTGGGATTTATTTCAATTCTTTCGAATTTTTTTCATTTTTAAAAAAAAAAAATGTTTATGGCAGCAATTGTTTACGGTTTGTTGGTTGTTCATAGTTTTTTTGCAAATTTTTGCGATTTTTTGCTATTTTTTGGGATGTTTTGCAAAATTTTTCAATTTCTTGCGTTTTTTTGCGAATTATTTTTATTTCCAGCTTTTTTTTCTAGTTTTTTACAATTTTCTTGATTTTTTCGTTTTTTACAATTTTATTTTTTATTTCTTTTTCCTATAATTTCTGATTTTTCTTTCAATTTTTTTGAATGTTTTCTGTTTTTCTTGGTTTTTTCCTTTGTTTTATTGTTTCTGATTTTTTCATTTCTTCTAATTTTTTGGCGTTTTTTAGTTCATTTTCCTGATTTTTAATTTATTTTATAATTTTTCCTCATTTTTCCCATTGCTCTGTTTTTTCTACTTCTTTCTTTTTTCCAACTGTTTCTCATTTTTTTTTATTCCTCCGATTTTTGCGATTTTTTGCAATTTATTTGGGATTTATTTCAATTCTTTCGAATTTTTTTCATTTTTAAAAAAAAAAAATGTTTATGGCAGCAATTGTTTACGGTTTGTTGGTTGTTCATAGTTTTTTTGCAAATTTTTGCGATTTTTTGCTATTTTTTGGGATGTTTTGCAAAATTTTTCAATTTCTTGCGTTTTTTTGCGAATTATTTTTATTTCCAGCTTTTTTTTCTAGTTTTTTACAATTTTCTTGATTTTTTCGTTTTTTACAATTTTATTTTTTATTTCTTTTTCCTATAATTTCTGATTTTTCTTTCAATTTTTTTGAATGTTTTCTGTTTTTCTTGGTTTTTTCCGTTGTTTTATTGTTTCTGATTTTTCATTTCTTCTAATTTTTTGGCGTTTTTTAGTTCATTTTTCTGATTTTTAATTTATTTTATAATTTTTCCTCATTTTTCCCATTGCTCTGTTTTTTCTACTTCTTTCTTTTTTCCAACTGTTTCTCATTTTTTTTTATTCCTCCGATTTTTGCGATTTTTTGCAATTTATTTGGGATTTGCGATTTATTTCAATACTTTCGAATTTTTTTCATTTTTTAAAAAAAAAATGTTTATGGCAGCAATTGTTTACGGTTTGTTGGTTGTTCATAGTTTTTTTGCAAATTTTTGCGATTTTTTGCGTTTTTTGAGATTTTTTCAATTTCTTGCTATTTTTTGGGATGTTTTGCAAAATTTTTCGATTTCTTGCGTTTTTTTGCGAATTATTTTTATTTTCACCTTTTTTTTCTAGTTTTTTACAATTTTCTTGATTTTTTCGTTTTTTACAATTTTATTTTTAATTTCTTTTTTCTATAATTTCTGGTCTTTTTTTCTATTTTTTTAGTTTTTTCCGGTTTTTTATTGTTTCTGATTTTTCGGTTCTTCTATTTTTTCGCGTTTTTTATTTCATTTTTCTGATTTTTAATTTATTTTCTAATCTTTCCTCATTTTTCCCATTGTTCTGTATTTCTCTATTTCTTTCTTTTGTTTTCCAATTGTTTCTCATTTTTGCGATTTTATTGCCATTTCTTTGGGATTTGCGATTTATTTCAATTCTTTCGGATTTTTCCATTTTTTTTTTAATTTTTTTATTATTACCAAGACTAGAATACGAATCCAAAAATATTTCAATATTTTCTTTTGTTAAATTTGTATTTTTAAATTTATGTCTTCAAGTTTTTTAATATTTGCATAATAATTATAAGCCTTTTTGTATCATAATTTTTTAAATAAAAATTAACAATTGTTTTATATTGGCAGAAATGTTGAATAAATCAAGTGTAGCAATTATTTTTGTGGTAATCTTCTGTAATCTCTTAATCCTCAAATCGAAAATAGGTGGCGCATTTTACTCACCCTTTTCGGACCACCGGGTCACGTGGTTCATTTTACATACGCCAATTCTCAGTAAGCGATTGATATTTCAATATAAGAATTCATATTTGCATATGCCCTAATAGGCGATGTTAAGAAATAACTTTATTTATTGGAATTGAAATTTGGGAATTTGACGGTTATTTTTGGAAAGTTATAGGAACTAAATTAAAATTAAACAACTGAAATAAAAATATATCTTGTGGGATTTGTTTTGCTTTCTAATAGTGGTTTATTGTCCGCAATAAACTCAACCATGAAATTAAGCTATTTTAAAGAATTTTTCTGTTTTTGGTGTTGATATTTAAATACCTACATTTTTTTAATTATAATTTTAACAGTTATTATTTCACTGAAATTAATCAAATCGTTTGAATAAAAATCGGTTTTCTTATAAACTTTTATTTGATCAGATCGGTGCTTCCTGCCTAGGTAATATTTACTTACTAGCTGGGTTCGTTAACCCTGCAAATCCATTCCCGTCAGGGCTCAACACTAACCCTTAAGCTTTCACTTCAATCCCTTAACTATTTTTAAATTAGTTTTTTAAATTTACTTCCTACATATATAGAGACATTGGAAAATTTAATAAAAATGAATATTATTGGCAGAAACAACTGATAAAAATAAATTTTATAATAGGGTATTACACAATTTTCTGAAAAGTGCGTTAAATAAATCCTAAAATGATAATGAACGACTATAATTTTTTTAAACCGAATAGTGCCATTTTCGCGCTGAAACGCTTGCCGCCATGCTGATTCGGGTCGTGACGTCACTCCGTTAGTAAATAGAACGTCTTTGTAAAAGAATAAAAATATTTTTGGAAGTTAATTTATAATTCTTATAATTAGTGTTTTGTGTCCGAATGCATGAATACGAGCATAAAAACGCCGGAAAAGTTGTGAATTAAAGTACCAACTGATATAAACATGAGAAACATTTGGTTAAAACTGACAATAAGAAATCCGAAATCATTGTTCGCAAATATTAGTGTAACGAAGTTACTTTATTTCCGGTATTATTTGATAATTCAGGCAACCTTCCTTCGAGTATAAGATCAGTCGTACCAGTTAAAACCTCCGCCCGACAGGTGGAGGCACTCGTGCCCGTGCTTCTTTGAGTCGCAAACATTATAGAGTTGCAGAATACGTTTCCTCAGTTGTATTTTTAATCTAAAAATCTGGAAACTGATTTACAATTGAAAAATTTAAAATAGGATATAAAATGGAAGCTATTGTGCTTGCTGACGACGATGGTTTAGATGAAGCTTCAAATTTTTTGACCATATTCTGAACTCTGTTCTAATTGAAGCCGATTTATCAATAATTTGTAGCAGATTTACCTGTAAAAGATTCCACCTACCTGAATCCTCATAAGGGTTCTGCCCTACTACCTCTCGGACAAGTGCTAAAGTAAATTCTTTTATTTTGAGATTGGTCCATCCTTATTTGTACGTCTCAGATGTCAGACAGTAAGCAGCTTGCAGTCAGATAATTTATAATTGCGAACAAAAACAGAATTTTAAAATGTTGTCTATTTTATATAAGAGGGCATAAACAGAGGTGCCCTGGAGAAATTTAGATTTTTCTTTCTTCAAAATTTGTCCATCGAATATGGAATATCGAACATTATAGTTTTTTTTGTAAAGAACAAAGAACCAAAAAAACCACACTAGGCACCACTATCCAAAGGAAAAAATGATACATCAAAACAAAAAATTTTTTATACAGGGTGTCCTAAATAAGAGTGATCGATTTTAAATGTAAATGCAGAATGTATTAATTGCTTTAAATAAATCGGGTTTTCACTAATTGTTTTCGTTTACCCAAAAGTTTTTTATCCCGTCACTACAGGGTGATCTACAATTTTTTTTTTCAAAATAAATATGTATTATTTTAACAAACATTTAATAAAACTAATAATCTAATTAATAGTAATAAATAATGTAAAAGTTATAAAAATGCTGTATGTGCCTACTGTCTTTTTTGTGTTTTTTGCCGTTTTTTTTTTGCAATTTTTGCCATTTTATTACGAGTTTTTGCGATTTTTTTACAATTTATGCAGTTTTTTTGACATTTTGTAAGATTTTTTTGTGATTTTTTGCAATATTTTTTGCCATTTTTTGTGTTTTCGATTTCTCATGGTTTTTTCTTTTTTGATACTTTCCATTTTTCGATTGTTTGCAATTTATGCAATTTTTGACATATTGTAAGATTTTTTTTTGTAATTTTTTTGCAATTTTTTTTGTCATTTTTTGTATTTTCGATATTTCAATTTTTCCTGATTTTTTCTTTCAATTTTTTTTTTGATGTTTTCCTTTTTTCGCTTTTTTTGCGGTTTTTTGCAATTTTTTGTATAATTCGTATAATTTAATTTTTTCCGATTGTTTTTTGTTTCCTCATTGTTTTCGATTTTTTTGCAATTTTTGCGGTTTTCGCGAGTTTTTGCGGTTTTTTGACATTGTTGCGATATTTTATAATTTTTCTTATCTTTTCGTTTTTCTCCTCTAATTCTTTCAGATTTTTTCCATTTTTTAATTATTTTTAAATGTTTCCTGTTTTTTTTTTATTTTTAAGATTATTTGCGATTGTCTGAATTTTTTTGCGATTTTTTCCAATTATTTGCCATTTATTGAGATTTTTTTGGGTTTTTTTTTTCAGTTTTTTGCCATGTTTTGCGGGTTTTTGACATTTTTGCGATATTTTGCTATTTTTCAGAAAATTTAATAAAAATTTGAATATCTTGGCAACGCAGCATCCAATTTAAAAAAATAAAATATTGTCATTAAGGCCACTAAAGTAGTAATATAAAAATGTAAAAACACATAGGGTGTGTCATTTAAAAAAAATACATTTTTTTTAGCCGCCCGTATATGGATCACTCTGTATAAATGAAAATATTTTCTAGTTGTAGGGATTTTCGAACCAAATAAAACAGTTTTTTTTCATTTTGATATCTTTACTAGTTTCGACGCCACAAACCGCGGGAAGGTAATTGGTCCACCCTGTATGTTATTGTTGGTGTCGTTACATATTTCTTGTTTCTTCTCTATTGCATTATATTTTTCTCCAATGTACTATAATAATTTAAGTGCCCGTACCATAACAGCTTCCAATACAGTTGGCAACGTTGGACAGGGTTCAATCTGATGGTTTTAGCACCCATTTGGTCCTGATCAGTGGACAATCGAGAAACTGTACTAAAGATTTACCTTATTATAAAGGTTAGAATGAAAAGTCCTCAGGCAAATATAAAATTTTAATTGTACCATTGTACGGTCCAGAGATAATCTACTTAGATTTGTTACTAATAAAAGTTTTATAATAATTTGGCCTTCAGCTCCCACTAATAGTATTGTAGATAATTTTTTTTATTATTTTTATAATCATTTGGCCTCTACTATAGATTTTATAATAAACTTGAAATCAGATTTTTTCTCTTTGATTTTCCTATAACTTAATTTTACCTTTAATTATCTTATTCATTTTAGTATGATAATATCAGTATTTAAAATCAAATTTCTAAAACTAAATAAATATTTTTTTTGTTTTCAATCTTGTTTAAAATAAAAAATAAAAATGGTTGGCACCCTTGACAATCCAACATATTTGAACACAAAAAAAGAATAATTTAAACCCCAAAAGGGACATTTCAAGTTAAAAAAAATATTTCTCTAAAATCTACCCTTGCGAAACATTGTCAAACTTCTATGAAATTCATTTCAAATCAGTAAGAAGCATGCGACTATAAACTAAACAAAAACAAAAAAAAAGACAACAAAATTCTAGTATATGGACTGCTTTAAATTTAATTAAAGTGGATCATACACTACATTTAAAATTAATTTTTAGTAATGTTTAAAGGATCCTATCCATTAAAAAAGCATTTTATATTTATTCATGTCTATGATTATCATTCATTTATCGATTAATTGAAAAAAAAAATTAAAGTTACAATGCAAAACAAAATTACATTGTATATTCTAGTTTTCTCATTATCTCCAGTTTCTAGATTTCTAAAACAGATAATATTGAAATTATGATTACTTCACTTCGAAATTTAGTTACAACCCCACGTTTATGTCTCTCGAAGATTGCGTTGGTTTTCCTTTTCAGCCGCAAAATTATTGTTCGTGAAATCCGACAGTTCCACGATCTGTTACGGTCGAAGGATGGAACATTGGTTCGTTTTAATGACGTAAAATGTAAAATAAGAGGTTTTACGCCAGACTGGTACGTTAAATAATTTACTTGGAGGTTTTTTTTTATTGCGGGTAAGAAATTATAGGTATCAGTTACTTCGGAATTGTTAGTTTCGTATACACCATATTATTACAATGTAACTAATATGAAATTTAACTAAGAATAAGAATTTTATAGTTAACTATTATTTCTAAGAAATCAATATTCCATTATATATTAAAAAACCACGTGGGGTTTATTATTAGAACACGTAAAATATTACAAAAAATATATAAAAAATGTATTTTTTTTATATTATAACTCCCTGTAAGGCTAAAATAATCTTAAATAGGGAAAAATTACTCCTTTTTTATTCAATTTTCATAATTATTTCCATTTTTTGTCTCAAATACCTCACTTTTTTTGTCTCAAATCTCCTTTAAAAAAATTCCCCCTTTTTCCTCAAATTTTGTCTCTTATATTACTCCTTGTTTTCAGTAAATGATCCCTTTTTTATTCAATTTTCATAATTATTTTCTATCATAAATCTCCTCTTCTCCCTTAAATTTATTACTTTTTATTTATCACTTTTTAGTACTTTTTCTCTCTCCAAAATTACCTCTCTTAATATTATTTTTCATTTATTTTTTTAATTTTGTCACTTTTTGTTTCTCTCCAATATTTCCCCTATTTTCTCTCAAATTTTGTATCAAATTTTTTCACTCCAAAAATTCCCCTCTTTTCTCTCTTCATTTGTCACTTTTTGTATCAAATCTTTTTCCTCTAAAATTATCTCTCTTTTCTCTTTTAAATTTGTCACTGTTTTAGACTTTTTCCCCTCTTTTCTCTCTTAAATTTGTCATTTATGTTATTTTTTCAACTCTAGGCGTGTTTTAATATTGCTCTCTCACTCTCGTTTCTCTTTTTTATTATTTTTTTCTATTTTTCTTGCTTTTCATAAGTTTTCCTATTTTTTCTCTATTGTTTTCTATTATTCCCTGTTTGTCCCTATTTTTGCTATATTTCGCCATTTTGCCCTATTTTTGCCTATTTTGCCTATTACTCCTGATTTTTTCTATTTTTCCTGATTTTTCTATTTTTCCTGATTTTTTTGTCTCAATTTTCCAATTTTTTCGCTAAAAAATTTCCCCTCTTTTTCCTCAAATTTTGTCTCTTATATTACCCCTTTTTCAGTAGTTGACCCCTTTTTTTGTTCAATTTTCATAATCATTCAATTTTTTCCAAATTTGTGACTTTTTCGTCCCAAAATTCCCCTTTTCTCTTATAAATTTACCTTCCCTTCTCTTTTAAATTTGTTACTTTTTATTTATCACTTTTTAGTACTTTTTCCTCACTTTTCTCATTTATATATACTTTTTTTCTCTATAAAATTACCTCTCTTAATATTGTTATTTTTTAGTACTTTTTCCCTTTTTTTCTTAATTTTGTCACTTTTTTATACTTCCCCTCTTTTCTCTCTTCATCTGTCACTTTTTCTATCAAATCTTTTCCCTCCAAAATTATCTGACTTTTCTCTCTTAAATTTGCCATTGTTTTAGACTTTTACCCCTCTTTTCTCTCTTAAATTTGTCATTTACGTTATTTTTTCAACTCTAGACGTGTTTTAATATTTCTTTCTCTCTTTTCCTTTTTTATTATTTCTTTCCATTTTTCTTGTTTTTCATAAGTTTTTCTATTTTTTTTTTGATATTTTTCTCAATTTTTTTTATGGTATTCCCTATTTGTCCCTATTTTTCCTATATTTCCCATTTTGCCCTATTTTGCCTATTTTCTCTATTACTCCTGGTCTTTCTTTTTTCCAGATTTTTCATTATTTTTTCCTGTTTTCCACTATTTTTCCCTGTTTTCTGTATTTTTCCTATTTTTTCTAATTTTTTACTATTTTCCTACTATTTTTTCCCGTTTTCCATATTTTTTCCTATTTTTTCTTTTTCCCAATTGTTTCCTTTTCATTATTTTTTCGTATTTTACTTTATTTTCTTCTCTTTTTCCCATTTCAACCAATTTTTTATTATTTTTTCCAATTTTTTCCCAATCTTTCCCTATTTTTTCTTTATTTTTCCCCATTTTTCTTTATTTGTCCCTATTTTGCTTTGTTTTCCCTATTTCACTTTATTTTTCCCTATTTTACTTTATTTTTTTCCCAATTTTCACAATTTTTTTATATTTTCCCTACTATCCTAATTTTTCCCTAGTTTCTCTATTTTTTCCAATTTTTTTTCCCCTGTTAAGGAACTGAGTTCCAAAAATTTAATTAAAAAAAATAGAAAGAAACAGATTGCACCTCTAAATTCTAATTATCTTTCTCCATCATTAAAAAAAATTTACGAGAAAAATTGGCGGACTAACCTTCAAATTTTTCAAAAATTTGTCATTACTCGGATTTTAACGAAAATTGACAAAAAAAACTAATCTAAGGAGCGTAGATTACAACAAATAGATCAGTTCTTCTCTATCTATTAATTTCAGAGAAAAACTACTAAAAAAAAATGATAAAAATTATGGAAATTGCAGAAAATTATTTTCAATGAAAATTTACTTTTATATCAATAAAGTAATCACAAATAATTTTTTTTAAATGGTGGGAGCGCGTTTCTACATATTTTGCAAATTTAAATGTTTATAACTTTTGAATGAATATAATTTAATTTCTAGAGAACTGTTAAAAATTACAAACCACTGGAGGATATTAATTTAAAATTCTTGAAAACGCTGCCGGTGTTTTTTTTTTGCATGCTAATATGCGGGTTGGTTGTATAGGAGCGCATATTGTATTTTTGACCGACACAACGTTCTACGCGATCATTAATATTCATAAATTATTACGCTGGGGAGATATGGACAATAACTTCAAATTATAGATGGTTGATTTGATGTGTGGGGAAACGTTGAACGAACGGAAGGTATAATCATAATTAATATTCGTTTTTGAAATATGGATAGATAAGATACCATTAAAACGTTGACAATAAATTACCACAACGCGAGAACATTTCAATATAATTTATATTGTGGAGAAAAATGATTAATAGATTGGCCAATTATAAATTGCTGATGAATAGATTTTAATTTTAGTAAATAATAAATTCCAGTAAGTTCGGTCGCATAACTAGGATAACCACATATTTCTGTTAACATTTGTTGAATGCGATATAAAGTTAGTAATACCAAGCACACTAGTGATGCACTTGAAACTTTATTTTAATTTGTTGATAATTAGTAATAAATGTGATTTAAGCTCAATTCATGGGTTCGTTATACGAATAGAATTTAAAATATACCAAAAAGTAAACTATTAAAAAATAAAAATTTTGGACACCAGTCTAATTGATTTTTTGATCCATTTAGAAACAATTGGCAAAAAACTATGATATATTTTAAAATCCGTCCTTACTTTCTTTTTGTTGGTTTAAGAAAATTAAACTCAAATTAATCGTTATATTTGTTTTATTTTATACGAAAAAAAAATAATCTTTTAGAGACTTTTTCTTTTTTTCCTGGAAATTTGACTTAACTTGCTTTTTGCCTTGTCTTCGATTTTCTTGGATCCGGCAGTGGAAACTTTGTTCCCAAAGGAGGAAAAAAACTTGTTAGTTCCAAAAATTTGTTCAGTACAAAACTTGTACCAAAAACTTGTTCCAAAAAGAAAATGTTCTGTCTAAAAAAACTTGCTCCAAAAATAAACTTGTACCACAAACTTCTACCAAAAAAACTTATACCAAAAAAGGACTCCTTCCAGAAAACCCTAAAAGTTCACATAAAGTAAATATAAGACAAAAATTTTATATATTACCAGATTTCGTGGTCTCTGTTAAGAAAAAAGAATATAAAATAAGAATAATATGAATATGAAATATATGAGTTTTTAGATCAAAATATGAAATATAAAAATAATCAAAGTGAATTAAATTTTAAGAAAATCTGTAAAAACAAATTAAAAATAGATTATCTTTTTGTAATCGACATTACCTATAAGAGCATCACAAACATCAGATAATTTATATTGTTATAAAAGATAAGATATGAACTTATAAAAATATATATCGGCATAAAAAAGAAATTAAAAACAACAGTAAATAAAAGTTGAAGCATCGAAATAATTAATAATGATAACAGGGGACCTAAGTGAAAATATAATATAATATAAATAAAACTTATCCTGTATAACGCAGGGAAGAGAAGACATTTTCAATAAGCGAAGAGACAAAGAGAGAGAATTGTTAACATGGAACAGCCATTTTATAGTAATACCTAGAAGAGAGGGAAATCTTGAGAAGGGATATCAAGCGAGTCCGAAATTAAAATATACTGAGCAGAGGAATAATGAAAATACAGGGTGGCACAGAGAAAAAAAAACGTAACACACTCTTGTATTATTTTAGTGGTTTTTTTAGCTCCGTTGAGTTAGCTCCCAAAGTGTACATTTTTTTTCCGGAAATTTCCCGTTTGTTAGTGCTTCTTAGTGCCTTAACTATTTTCGTTAGTGCTTTTTTCGCTTTCTCCATATTAGGGATTTTTTAATTTCAAGGTCAACCCTGACAATCTACCTAAAAAAATTTAAACATATGATGTTTTTAGTACTTCGGTCCGAAAAATTCACTTTAACAATAAACACAAGAACTATACGCAACACGAAATTTATGGGCAACGTTTTTTTACGATTTTCCATGATTTTTTACGTTTTTTTTCCAATTTTTTACGATTTTTTACAATTTTTTCCCAATTTTTTACGATTTCGTAGGAATTTTTAGGATTTTTCTCGATATTTTACGATTTTTTTCGATACTTTACGGTTTTTTACGATTTTTTAGGTTTTCTTACGATTTTTTACGTTTTTTATGGTTTTTTACGATATTCTACGATTTTTTACGAATTCTTTCCCGTTTTTACGATTTTTTCCCAATTTTTTACGATTTTTTTCGATATCTTGCGATTTTCTACAGTTTATTCGACATTTTACGATTTTTTAAGGTTTTTTACGGTTTTTTACGTTTTTTTACGGTTTTTTACTTTTTTTACCATTTTTTACGGTTTTTTACTTTTTTTACCATTTTTTACGGATGTTTAGAATGTTTTAACATTTTTTACGGTTTTTTCCATATTTTACGATTTTTTTCGATATATTACGGTTTTTTATGGTTTTTTACAATTTTTAAGGTTTTTTAAGATTTAGTACGTTTTTTTAAGATTATTTACGAGTTTTTTACCTTTTTTACGGATTTTTACGGTTTTTTACGTTTTTTTACCGTTTTTTACTTTTTTTACCATTTTTTACGGATGTTTAGAATGTTTTAACATTTTTTACGGTTTTTTCCATATTTTACGATTTTTTTCGATATATTACGATTTTTTATGGTTTTTTACAATTTTTAAGGTTTTTTTAAGATTTTGTACGTTTTTTTAAGATTAATTACGAGTCTTTTACCTGTTTTACGGATTTTTACGTTTTTTTACCGTTTTTTTACGATCTTTTACGATTTCTTACGATTTTTTACGATATGACCTGTTTCGATATTTTTAGAAATGGCGGAGATTATAGTTATTTTTGATATTTCAATCCCCTCCACTTTCACCCTCATTGGTCGGATATAAAAAAGTTGTATTTGAAAAACGTTAACTCGTAATGAATTTACTTTGTTGTCATTAATTTTTAGGTTTTTTTTTATAATTTTTGTTGTTTTTCGTTAATTAAAGTTATTTATTTTTTGTAAATTTATTATTCGTTAATTAAAGATGAATGTTTTTTATGCATTATTTATCGCAAATAATAAAAAAATACTTAAAATATTACAATGTTATAAATTTAGGTTATTTAATCTTCATTAAAACTAAATCACATTAAAAAAAAATTGTTTCAATTTTGGCCACATTTCAGAATGAAAACTCAAAATTTTACAAGAAAAAACATAAATTCATTTTTTCGTGCCCTTTGCAAATACAGAATCTATTTTAGAAAAATATGTATGCTTTTGGGTCGGAATATTTTATAATATTTTTTTTAATCCGGACCTGGATTTCTTTTATTGTATATTTATTGATCTATTGGGCACTTTGAACAAAATATACTTCCCAAATATCATGAAAATATACAGTGTGGTTATAAAGTTATGAACCATGTAAGAAATTGTCAAAATAGATAAAACACCCTGTATCTTGGTTATTAAAGTAGTGAGACCATGTAAATGTGGGGTTTTTGAGATCGCCTAGGTATCCTCTATCTGCAGTTAATGTATGTTACTTTTTATTCAGTTAAAAATAATGGACTCTGTATATGCGTATTTGCATATTTCTGTTTTTATTTTCTTCGAGATAATGCGTGACATTTAAAGCATTTATTTGGTGTCAGTTTGTATGTAATTTATCGCATGCTCTGGTACCACATACTTTTCCACGTATACAAATAATTACATATATTTTCGAAAATAAAGAATTCCAAAACATCTAATTTTGAAATATCAAAACATATTTATATGTCTGATATTATAACAGCTGTTCAAACTGCCTTCTTTCTATATATAACTACCAGGATGAAATATAATACGTCTTCGCATGTTGTGTTGGTTGAAATTACAGACTTGATGGTATTCAGTTTTTTTTTTATTTAAAAATTTAAAAGTCAAATTTTACAAATCAGTAGATTATTATTTTTTCAAATTCGTAGAAAAAGCTACTATTTTTTATATTATGCGATTATTATATAATAGCCTATTGTTGCGGCGCTGCTGTGGAAAATTGCGTTCAGAAAACGATGCCACAAAATTTTATATTACGTCCCGTCGAATAATAAATAGTTTCAGCGAAAATGCTCCTAATAACAATCAAATTTTATGGCGGGACCGCAGTCCTGTAAACTCGGCAATAAAAATTGCATAGCAACGCCAACAAAGTAACGCTGAAATTGTTCGTAATGCAGAACACGTCCGTGAATTATTAAAGTGTTACAATTTTGTAAAAATATCGACATGAATGTTTTTCTTTGAATTAACTAGCTAGTTTCGTTTCATTATTTTCAAAAATGCTGTATGTAAATTATCAAAAACTTTTAGATTTCTAAAGGTTTATGATTTCTCTCATTTTAGCTATTCGTTAGTTAAATAATCTTTTAAACAAAAGGAACGTTTGGTATCGTTGCAAAAATTTAAGTTGGTATAAGCAGTAAACTAAATGTATGTAACCTTCTTTTGACAAACGAGTTTAATTTTAAATGATTTTAAAAATTTTTAGTAAGAGCAAAATAATGTAGGTATTCTAATATTAAGGTCGCAGTTTCACTGTATTTTAACGTATAAAAACACGGGTTTACCAGTTCCAATTACGTTTAAATTTTTACTGTGCGAAGGAAAATTAAACTTTGGCAGCTTAAAGTATAATGTTTAAAGAATGGAGTCTCCTATTTTTTATTTGTCCTGTTATTAAACTGAGTTTAAAAAAAAATAAAAAAAGTGATTTTTAAAATCAGAGATAAAAAGTAGGAGACTTCATTCTACGTATTTTTGTTAGTAAGCTAATTGAATATTTCTTTATTTTATTCAGTATTTATTAAATCTAATTGGAAATACGATTGAGAAATAATGTCAAATTTATTTGCCATAATGGAGATTTTCGATAATTTCCTGTAATGTCTTAGTTCATACCCTCTCGAAAAGATGTCACGACAATCAAATTAGGTGACAATCATATAAAAACTATGTTGCCAAACTTTTAGAAAAATCTGAATATTAGGTATTTTCGCGGAGCTAATCCTGAACTAGTTCAGAACACATTTACGGATTACAAAAGCCACAAAGGGATAAGTTAATTGCGCATGTCCTATTCGGAATATATTCAGGATTTTTATGTACCGCGAACGCATAAAATGAAACTTATCTATGACATAATCGTTTGTTACTTAACAAAACAAATTAATTAATATTAAATTTTCACGCAATTAATTTAATAATACAGAAGAAATTATTTTTATGGAATATTTGTCTCTCATTAGGGAATATTTGTCTCCCAATAGGCGCTAACAAAATTATTTTTATGGAAAATTCGTCTCCAGTGTTTTAATGTTTGTCTCCACATTTGGAATATTTGTCTCTCATTATGGAATATGTGTCTCCCAATAGGCGCTAACAAAATTATTTTCATGGAATATTTATTTCCAGATTTGGAATATTTGTCTCCACATTTGGAATATTTGTCTCCCAATAGGCGCTCCTGTTTTGCCAAACTTTCCAGTTTCGCACTGCGTTCGGTATTGCTGCTGGTGATAAGATGTCGATATTGATCATGGGACTCACGAGTAAACCGAATTTTTATTATTTTTCCGAGCACATCAATCTGTTATCTGCTAGGTTAAAACGAAATATTTATATTTGAGAAAATTAACAATCATGGTTTACTGTATATGTTGCAGGAGAAATATTTTTTGATTTTGATAATGTAAATAAAAAATTCTGTGCAGTTTTTGGAGTCGCCATCTTGAATTTATTTATTTTGAAAAAAAAAATCATGATCTCCTATCCCAAAAAGCCCCCAATACCAATTTTGAAAAGAATCTAATCATAATTCCATATCTTGTCCGCCATCTTGAATTTATTAATTTTGAAAAAAAAATCAAAATCTCCAACACCAAAAAAACCCCATGCAGCAAATTTGAATGGAATCGGTTAATAATCATAAATTTCGTCCACCATTTTTGAGTCGCCATATTGAATTTATTTGTTTTGAAAAAAAATCATAATCTCCTATTCCAAAAAAACCTCAATACCAATTTTGAAAAGAATCGGATAATAATTCCATATCTCGTCCGCCATCTTGAATTTATTAATTTTGAGAAAAAGTCCATAATCTAAAACACCAAAAATCCCCATATACCAATTTTGAATGGAATCGGTTAATAATCATAAATTGCGTCCACCATTTTGGAGTCGCCATCTTGAATTTTTTTATTTTGAAAAAAAAACATGACATCTCCTATCCCAAAAAAACCCCAATACCAATTTTGAAAAGAATCTAATCATAATTCCATATCTTGTCCTCCATCTTGAATTTATTCATTTTGAAAAAAAAATCAAAATCTCCAACACCAAAAAACCCCATGCACCAATTTTGAATGGAATCGGTTAATAATCATAAATTTCGTCCACCATTTTGGAGTCGCCATCATGAATATATTTATTTCGAAAAACAAATTCATAATATCCGACCCCAAAAAACACAAATACCAATTTTGAAAAAAATCTGAATAATGACATATCTCGTCTGCAATCTTGAATTTATTAATTTTAAGAAAAAATTTGAAATCTCCAACCCCCATATGGCAATTTTCCGTAATGAAATATCTATAAAATATATTTGGGATTTATATTTATGATGATTTTACGAATTTATCGAAGATAAACAAACAAACAAAGTTAGTTTTACAGCATTGCCATATCCTCAAAGATTTTCTTGCTCTTGGCATAAAATGAAATAAGATTAAAATTATATTGTATAGTAGACCAGATAAATAATATGAAATAAAATGTCACTACTAAAACGAGTAAATAATTTGGTCAAATGTATGCTGAAATAAATCGTAAATAAGACATATTGCTACATCTGTTGAATAATAGATTTATGAAATTTGACATTAATATGACATATGTCACATTTAGTTATTGTTATGAATATTGGAGTGTGCCACTGCGGCCTTAAAAGCGTTTTTATAGATTATTAATAGTTTAGAATCAAAGTCTTCTGAACCCCGCATTAAAAAATTTCAAAAATATTGAAACAGGTCATATTTTATTTATATTCTAATTATTATACAACTAATTTGTCCAAAATTTTTTCTCATCCAACCCACGGGGGTGGAACTGGAGGGGGTTGAAATTTCAAAAAATTTATATCTCCGCCATTTTCAAAAATATTGAAAGACTTTTTTTGTGCTCTAATTATTATAAAATTAATTTGTCTGAAACTTTTTTTTTAATCGGACCTAAGGGGATGGAAATTCATATCTCCGGTATTTTTGAAAATATTGAAACATGTCATAAGACTTTTTTCATGCTCTAATTATTATAAAATTTATTTTTTTGAAACTTTTTTCGATCTGACCATATCGTGGGGTGGGGAAGGATGAGTCTCAAATGTATACAACAGAAATCTATTCGAATTATTAGATGAAATGGTAATCGGCGGATTTTCTGACAGGGATGCAAATACATTCAAAAGTGTCTTTTACAGATTAAAACAACAAGAAAAATCTGTAGTAGGTACATAAAAGGAATTTAAAAAAGACTGGAGAACCAAGTCCTTCAACGCAGCCTTCAGAATTAGACTGGGCGATAGGCGAGATTCCTAACGCGTAAATTTGGTTCAAATGTGCTTGTAGTTCAAATATAGTGAAAAAATATTATGTATCCATAGTTTTTCCTAGAAGAAATCATGTAACATTTGAATAAACGCAGCTAGAAAATCCTCCAATTTAGTGAGACATTACCGCTCCTTCTGACGTCATTAGTACTTTGAATGGCAATTCCTGAGTTGCCAGTTTCATTTTTTTTCGGAACTTCTGAAGAAATGATATTCAGTTTCATTCTATGAATAAAACAAAATTTGTGTCAGTATGGATTATATTGAAATGAAGACTTCTTATTTGATTGCTGTTCTCGATTTAGTTATTCTTAAATAATAATGTATAACGAGTGCTATGTCATTATTTTTTCGACCAGTTCACATTGTAAATAAATATTATGAATAACGCCTGACAACGCTGTAAAACATTATCCTGGGGCAGTGTTGCCAACTGTACTATAATTATAGCATTTGTACGATAATTACAACTTCATGTACTATAAAATTTTAAAGTAAATATAGTACGCACTTTGTACTATAATTTCATATTATCACAAATCATAATATAATCAAATCACTGACTTTCAAAAACAGATTTGAATAATATTTTGAATAAATCATATAAAATTTTATAAAATTTGAAACTAATTGAAACTAACTTATTGCAAACTTAATTTCTAATTAATAAAAAAATAGTAATATGATAAAAAACAGTAGTAAAAAAAATAATGTTTTAGTGAATTTCACTAGGACTAGCTGAAATTGTAATTTTTGATCGCAGGAAAATGCAAAAATAAGGAACATCTGTTAGGACAATCTTCAGTCATCCACCCAACTACGATTTTTAAGGATTTTTAAGAATTTTTATGCATTTTAAGAATTTTATGGATTTTAAGGATTTTTAATGATTTTTAAGGATTTTTAAGGATTTTTATGGATTTAAGAACTTTTAAGAATTTTAAACTATTTTTAGGAATTTTAATGTTTTTTAAGAATTATTTTTAAGTATTTTTAAGGTTTTTCAGGGATTTTTAAGGATTTTTTCAAGATTTTTTAAGAATTTAAAAATATTTTTAAGAAATTCTAAGATTTTTAACGATTTTAAAAATATTTTCAGAATTTTAAGGGATTTTTAGATTTTTAGTGATTTTAAGGATTTTGAAGGATGTTTAATGGCTTGGGATTTTTTAAGGAATATCAAGGACATTTAACGATTTTTATGGATTTTTAAGAATTAAAATCCTTAAAAAGTATTTTTAAGAATTTCTAAGATTTTCTTAAGATTTTTAAGGATTTTTAATTTTTTTCACAATTTTAAGGGATTTTTAAATATTTTTAAGGATTTCAAAGGATTTTTAATCATTTTTAAGGATTTTTGGGATTTTTAAGGATTTTTAAGAATTTTTATGCATTTTAAGAATTTTATGGATTTTAAGGATTTTTAATGATTTTTAAGGATTTTTAAGGATTTTTATGGATTTAAGAACTTTTAAGAATTTTAAACTATTTTTAGGAATTTTAATGTTTTTTAAGAATTACTTTTAAGTATTTTTAAGGTTTTTCAGAGATTTTTAAGGATTTTTTCAAGATTTTTTAAGAATTTAAAAGTATTTTTAAGAAATTCTAAGATTTTTAACGATTTTAAAAATATTTTCAGAATTTTAAGGGATTTTTAGATTTTTAGTGATTTTAAGGATTTTGAAGGATTTTTAAGGATGTTTAATGACTTGGGATTTTTTAAGGAATATCAAGGACATTTAACGATTTTTATGGATTTTTAAGAATTAAAATCCTTAAAAAGTATTTTTAAGAATTTCCAAGATTTTCTTAAGATTTTTAAGGATTTTTAATTTTTTTCACAATTTTAAGGGATTTTTAAATATTTTTAAGGATTTCAAAGGATTTTTAATCATTTTTAAGGATTTTCAAAAACTTTTAAAAATATTAAACTATTTTTAGGGATTTTAATGTTTTTCAGGATTATTTTAGGATCTTTAAAAATTGCATAAGATTTTAAAGTATTTTTAAGGGTTTTTAGGGATTTTTAGGAATTTTAAACTATTTTTAGGGATTTAAAAGTTTTTTAAGGATTATTTTATAATCTTTAAGAATTGCTTATGATTTTTAAGTAATTTTAAGACTTTTTAAATATTTTTATGGCTTTTTAGGGATTTTTAGGGATTTTTTAAGGATATAAAGGTATTTTTAAGATTTTCTTAAGATTTTTTAAAAAAAATTAGAATTTAAAGGGATTTTAAAGATTTTTAAAGATTTTTAAGATTTTTAATGATTTTTAGGGATTTTAAGAATTTTGAAGGATTTTTAATGATTTTTGGGATTTTTAAGGATTTTCAAAAACTTTTGAATTTTAAACAGTTTTTATTGATTTTATTGTTTTTTAAGAATTATCTTGGGATGTTTAAGAATTGCTTGATTTTTAAGTATTTTTAAGAATTTCTTAAGATTTTTAAGAATTGTTAAATTTTTTCATAATTTTTAAGGATTTTCAAGGATTTTTAATCATTTTTAAGGATTTTCAAAAACTTTTTTAAGAATTTTAAACTATTTGTAGGGATTTTAATGTTTTTTCAGGATTATTTTAGGATTTTTAAAAATTGCATAAGATTTTAAAGCAATTTTAAATATTTTTATGACTTTTTAGGGATTTTTAAGGATTTTTTAAGGATATAAAGGTATTTTTAAGAATGTTTAAGATTTTCTTAAGATTTTTTAAGGATTTTAAAAAAAAAAATTAGAATTTTAAGGGATTTTAAAGATTTTTAAAGATTTTTATTGATTTTTAAGGATTTTAAGAATTTTGAAGGATTTTTGGTATTTTTAAGGATTTTCAAAAACTTCTGAATTTTAAACAGTTTTTATTGATTTTATTGTTTTTTAAGAATTATCTTGGGATGTTTAAGAATTGCTTGATTTTTAAGTATTTTTAAGAATTTCTTAAGATTTTTAAGAATTTTTAAATTTTTTTCACAATTTTAAACGATTTTTAAATATTTTTAAGGATTTTAAGAATTTTGAAGGATTTTTAATGATTTTTGGGATTTTTAAGGATTTTCAAAAACTTTTTCCTGAATTTTAAACAATTTTTTTGATTTTATTGTTTTTTTAAGAATTATTTTAGGATGTTTAAGAATTGCTTAAGATTTTTAAGTATTTTTAAGAATTTCTTAAGATTTTTATGAATTTTTAATTTTTGTTCAGAATTTGAAGGGATTTTTAAAGATTTTTAAGGATTTTAAGGATTTTTAATGGTTTTCAAAAACTTTTTCAATAATTTTAAACAATTTTTAATGTTTTTTTTTTTAATAATTGCTTAAGATTTTTAAGTAATTTTAAGAATTTTTAAGGGTTTGTATGGATTTTTAAGAATTTTAAACTATTTTTAGGGGTTTTATTGTTTTTTAAGAATCTTTAAGAATTGCTTAAGATTTTTAAGTAGTTCTAAGTCTTTTTAAGTATTTTTAGGGATTTTTAAGGAATTTTTAAGGAGTTTTTAAGGATTTTTTAAGGATTTTTTTAAGGGTTTTTTTAAGGATTTTTTAAGGATTTTTTAAGAATTTTTTAAGGATTTAAAAGTATTATTAAGAGTTTTTAAGATTTTTAAATTTTTTTAAGAATTTTAAGGGATTTTTAAGGGTTTTTAATTTACTATCTACCAAGAGCAGAGGAAGTATAATTTATAATCCCGAAAAAGTTTATTGAATTCAGATACCTAATTGAGATAATTAGTATTTGTTATTTTTGATGTCGTTACATATTTCCTATTTCTTTTTTTTTGTAATATATTATTCTCCAATGTACTATAATAATGCCCGTACTATAACAGCTTCCAATACAGTGGGACAACCTTCAGAGCACTTGCTCACTAACAAAAGTAATTCTCTAGCGCTCCATCGAAGGTTTAGTACTTGTTACGTCAAATCTTGGCGCGATTTCTTTGGGAATTTATTTTGAAAAACAACTTCGAAATTTTTTTTTTTTAAATCTAACCACTTATCTCATCGTTCTGAGGGTTGTGGTATTTTTTCCAGAAATTAGGGATCTAGCCTATTACTGATATTTGATTAGTAGATACGCCAATATTAGACTGTGGCGACAGTAACCCAAAAGTGGATAAGACTAGATCGTTTTCATAATTTTTTTTTTTTTGATTCTCAATTAAAACATTTTCATTTTGTCTATTCATGCGAAAAAACTCAACAAACTGTATTTAAATAAAACTAAAAATGCATTGATAAAATTTCAAGGGTTTTTATCTTAAAAAAAAATAATAACTGTTTATGTATATTCTTTTATCTACTTGGTTCATCCTCTACACATATTCAGTGAGCTCTTTCAGCGTCATCTTTTGTGAGAAGAGCTTTCAGCGATGCAACCGTCGGTTGCGTCATTTATAACACAGGAAACACTTGGCAATTCCAAGCGAGTGGATGTGAAGCGAACAGTATGTACGCGTGATTAGCCTCGCAATAACCCTGATAGATGGATGACTAGTAGTTTTTTGTCTTTATAAAGCTTATATATGCTTTTAGTTTTCCTTCTACTTAAGCGAGCTAAACTAGTTTATTACTGAATAATCTTAACACGTTAATATTTTTAGTTTACCAAGTTTATAATCATTTCCTGTTTAAGCACTAAAATTACATTCGTTGCTTTGTTGTTAGAAACCCGAATGGCGAAACAACTGTTTCTTGTTGCTGCCGGTCTCGCTGTGGTGAAACGTTCAAACAGAACTTCATTGTTAGTGGAGGAAGGGCAGAACAATAAGCCTTCCACAAAAGAAAACAAATTTCTAATCTCAATCTCAGATTCAGCCGATACCTATTATGTGCTTTTAAGAGAAACTGTATTTTTTTGAGCTTAATGTTTTATCCTTCTGTAATTTACAGCTTGCCTATTCTATTGAACCGAGTAAGCTTATGAAAAGGGAACTGTTAATAAGGCATAGGCGTAGGATAGAAGGATAGTGAAATAACAATAAGGACTCCATTTTATATGTTGAAGTGAAATTCACAGATCAATAATTACAATGAAAAAGAAACAGAAAATTTAAATTCATATTTTATATCTACGTTTTTATAATTAACAACACTCAAAATTTTGTGTATTTTGAAAAAAAATCAACAATGAGGACTCTATTTTAAATCCTCAGGTTAAAGATAATGATTTTAATATAGAAGAAATTGAGATTTACAGATCAATAATAACAATGAAAAAAAAAGGAAATTCAAATTCATATTTAATATCGACCAAATCTACGTTTTTAAAATTCACAACAATCAAAATTTTGTATATTTTGAAAAATAAATCAACAATAAGGACTCTATTTTAAATCCTCAGGATAAAGATGATGATTTTAATATAGAAGAAGAAAAGTGAGATTCACAGATCAATAATTACAATGAAAAAAAAGGAAATTCAAATTCATATTTAATATCGACCAAATCTACGTTTTTAAAATTCACAACAATCAAAATTTTGTATATTTTGAAAAATAAATCAACAATAAGGACTCTATTTTAAATCCTCAGGATAAAGATGATGATTTTAATATAGAAGAAGAAAAGTGAGATTCACAGATCAATAATTACAATGAAAAAAAAGGAAATTCAAATTCATATTTAATATCGACCAAATCTACGTTTTTAAAATTCACAACAATCAAAATTTTGTATATTTTGAAAAATAAATCAACAATAAGGACTCTTATTTTAAATCCTCAGGTTAAAGATGATGATTTTAATATAGAAGAATAAAAGTGAGATTCACAGATCAATAATTACAATGAAAAAAAAAGGAAATTCAAATTCATATTTAATATCGACCAAATCTACGTTTTTAAAATTCACAACAATCAAAATTTTGTATATTTTGAAAAATAAATCAACAATAAGGACTCTTATTTTAAATCCTCAGGTTAGAGATAATGATTTTAATATATAAGAAGAAAATTGAGATTTAGAGATCAATAATTACAATGAAAAAAAAGGAAATTCAAATTCATATTTAATATCGACCAAATCTACGTTTTTAAAATTCATAACAATCAAAATTTTGTGTATTTTGAAAATAAATCAACAATAAGGACTCTTATTTTAAATCCTCTGGATAAAGATGATGATTTTAATATACAGGGTGTCCAGAGATGAAACTAACAAAACTTAGGGGGTTATAGAGACTGCCAATATGATTACAAAAAGTCATATACAAATGTCCAAAACCGCTTCGTTACTGATATACAGTGTGATTTGTGAATTTAGACAAAAAATTCAATCCGGGATATTAAATACAGGGATAACCCGATTTGGTTTAAATTTTGTACATGAATTAAACTAAATGGCCTTAATAAGTAGCCCTTTGAACGAAACCAATATCAGGACCGGAATATTCTTTTTGTTCCATCTTAAGTTCTTGTAAGAATAACTCAAATCAGTAACGAAGCGGTTTTGGACATTTGTATATGACTTTTTTGCAATCATATTGGCAGTCTTTATAACCCCCTAAGTTTTGTCGGTTTCATCTCTGGACACCCTGTAGAAGAAGAAAAGTGAGATTCACTGTTGCTAAGTAAGCTTATCTTATATTATCCCATCAATATAAGAGACAAAACATTTCTTCCCGCAACGATGCTTAATTCAAGGCTATTTACAAACCACGTCACATATCTCCTACCAATAAAAAACCACCAACTCTACTCTCCGTTAGAACTCAGAGCACAACAACGAATCAACCTCTCGCATATAGACTGTAAACCAATTCAGCCATGCATTCAAAAGAGCATAAAAGTTTCTTAAAATAAATAAAATGGTGCGTAATTAACAGCACCCAAAAAGTTTTCATAATAAAAATTGTAAATATTTTTTTACAGTGAGTGAAGTGATTAAGTACAGTTTAAATATACATGTTTCGGTTTCATATTTTAACTTAATGTGTCGTTTTATGTTTTTTGCTGTTCATGTTTCATACTTAGAAAAAATGGAATAAAAATCACATTCCTGTTTCAAATACTACTTTTATTTTAACATTATTATTGGTTTAACTTCTACCTAAGAAGTTTGGTCCTTCGATGTCTTGGAAAAAATTTTATCACTTCGCAGTCTAGTATTCTTTCAACAGTTGTGAATACACTAATATTCATAATTCGTTCTGTACATATGATACCGTTCGGTGATATCTGGTTACAACTGACATGACCATTCTCACAATATTACGTAGTCAACATAAACAAATCGAAAATTTTACTGGGGGATGAAAAAACTTTTCAGTAGGCTGTAGTTCTCCTTCTTGTTGATTATGAGCACTATACACTCTGACCATTACCATACATGTTTCATCCTTATAGGAATCATTAGTGGTACTTTGTCGGAATGCATGGTTTCAAAAATCTACTCTGTATACCCAAACTATTTCTATGTACTATAAAAATGATAGATTTAATTGCGTGGTGCACTCTTCTCCCTATAAAGCATTATGATGGCAGCACCAAGTTGTACTTGGTTACACGCTTTTGTAGAGGATTTTATCCTATTATGTCCGATTGGTACCCATCAACCTACGAGAGATGTCGTAACAATCTATCATTTTTCCATTAAGAATCTATTTCTGCTCATATAATTTTTGAATGTCAGATTATATAAACGGTCTGTTCCCCAATAGTCCCTAAGTATTGGTACCTGAATAATCCCCATGAGGAGTATGAGCCCAATAAATGTTGACAATTTCTTCTTATCCATCGGTTTCCAGCGACTTATTTGGCTTTAGGTTTTCATCATTCAGGAAAACAAATTCACCATAACTATTTGTTTGGGTAACTAGCAAATTAAAAAAGTCGTCATCTACCAAAAGCTTAAAAAATCAATGGTTGTGTCTTCACCTGGAATACCAACTTTCAGCTCTTGCTTCTCACTTCTGAATTGATTCTAATGGCACCTATTCCCTTACGTATTCCAGGCCATCTTCTTCCAAATTGCTTCCCATTCCAGGATTGTTTCTAATGGCACCTTTTCTCTTACGTGTTCCAGGCCATTTTCTTCCAAATTGCTTCCCACTCAAAGATTGTTTCTAATGACACCTGTTCTCTTACATGTTCCAGGCCATCTTCTTCTAAATTGATGGCTACTTGTGTATCATTTTCAGCAATGTCTTGGTCTATATTTTCAGTTTCCTAATATTTTATCTAGACGGTCCAGAATATCATTTCTTACAAGACAAACAAAATGCAAATACCAGCCCACGAAGAAGAGATAATTTTTATAACTTTAATAAAGTGCCCCTGCCGTATCCAGAGGTCAACTGAAGCACCGACCTCATAAGAATAATAATAATACTCGTCTTACATTTCACCCCATTACGAGTGAACCCCAGAAGATTGTGCGGGGAATGGACGGGTAGTATTATTACTTGCCGTGGCGCTTCGGGGCGACTTACTGAGGATTGATGGCGCCATTTGGCTATAGGTGTAGGAAAACCTCACCACCATCATCGGCACAGTGACATAAGGGGATTAAAAATCTAGGCTCCGCATTAGACTTACTTCAGTCTGTTTAGAGGCAGTATGTAATGTTAAATTAGGTTAAAATTATGTATTATATTACCAATTGTACATAATAAATAAATACATAAGTAACCAATATTGTAATTAAATTTTTACTAATTGTTTTTACGTTTTCTGATCATCCAATTATTATTAATTTGGCCCAGCACGTATTTTTCGAAATCATTAAAGAAAGTCAGTATAAAAATGAATCTTTATGAGAGCTTGAGGGACCAACCCACTTCAAACAACTCTTCAACCGCATACTATTATATTAACAATGTGCATCCCGGACGCAGTGCATACACGTTTTTTTAAATGGAAGCACGTAATCACGAGCGTTAGGGGAAGAGTTAAATTGAACGGCAACTCAAACAACAGGGTGAAACAAGGAAAATTAAAAAAAAAAGTTATATGCAGAGTGGAGAGAAAATTTTTAGCGTTTGTGGACAGAAAATTAAACATAATAAAAAAATCGGTTGTGTCACCCCAGAACTTAGCCGGCTCGGCTATAGAGAACAGGATTATTTTAATTACAAAATAATAAGCATGGATGAATACTATTAGGAATTCGGGAAAAAGTTTGCACTAGAACATTTTGCACTAAAGTCCATTGTTTGTCTTTAAAGGTAAAAAAAAGGAAAAAACCTAAATGTGTATACTTTTCGCCCTCTAGCGGCGAAACTATGGGGAATTCGAAAAAAGTTAAATACAATATATTTGGTGCTCTACAACTATTCACCAAAAAAAATTTGCACCAAAGTGCGTTTTGTCCTCTGAATTTTTAAAAACTATGGAAAACATACATATTATACATTTTTTGCGCGCCCTCTCGTGGCGCGACTATTGGAAATTTTGGAATAAGTTTGATACATAAATTGTAGGAAATTTTATGTTCCACAACTTTGTACAAAAACATTTTGCACATGGAAGATGTCACACAGACAGACCTTACTCTGGAAATGGTTTCAATCTTTTTGGGTACCTCAAAATGAATATTTCCATCAATATCTCGATTTTTTTTGCTCGTTCACTGTACTTTCCCTTTGATGGGACCGGGAAAGCAATAGTAAACTAAAAAATTAGAAAAAAGTTATTTCGATTGCAAATTTGGTTTTCTACAAAAAAATATTCTTGTAAAAATCTCGAATTTTGATTGATTTTGAATTATTTAAAAAAAACTGAATAAAGGGCAATGTTTGTTTAATTTTGTAAGAATTTTTTTTATTTCAATAATTTTTTTTTAAAAATACGACACTGAATAAATGATTTATATTTTTTTATATTTACTAACACTTATGGAAAAAAAAATTGTAATTCGTATATTGCGTAAAAGTAAAAATCAAGCAAACCACTTTAATTTTAAAATAAATTAATTCTGCCTTGTAAATATTTTTAAAAATCATAATTTTTTACTTAAAAACAATAAAATCTTACACACAAAGATAAATTCCACCTCCACCGAAGCGACGCCGCGATAAAATTTCCAAAAAAAAAATAGTCGACTATGAAATATGAACAATTCCGGTAATAGTGTTAGTTAAAGCGGTGAATAAACTTTTACAAAATTGATATAAAAATTGTGTTTAGTGATTTTGAAATTTGTAAATAAATTATAAAAGGTATGTTAGAAGTTTATACGAATTTCTTTATCTTTAAATTTTTTATGGGTTTAAAAACCATAACGCATTTATAAAAACCCATTTAAAATTTTTTTTATAAACTTTCAATTTTCTCTAGAGTAATTATTATAATAGTTTTACAGGATAATTAAAATTTTATTTTTGTATGACCTTCTATATTTTATTATACAGGATGATAATTATTTCCGGGTTCAATTAAAAAGAATAGATTTAAATAGGCCTTGTACTATACAATTCAAATTTTATAAATGTATAGGAATTATTTTTTTTTGGTTTATTTTCTTGGTACTATTTTTTTTAATAATATGAGTAAATATTCCTATCTCAAGTTTTAAAAAATTACAATTATTTAGACCCTCTTTTTTATTACTAACACGTTTTCTCTTTTTTTTCAGTTAAAATAAAGTGAAGTGGGAGAAAAAACTGAAGATACGAGTTACATCATAAAGGTAAGATTTATGTAATTTTTTTGGTGATGGTTAATGAGTTATTAATAACAAGTACACGAATTTTCCCATACTATATGTGAGAAAATTAAATTTTTTTTTATATATTTTTTTTGAATTTTTATTGTTTTCAGTAGTTTTGGACTTTTTCCAAAAAATAAAAATATATCCTCTTTGGCACATTAAATAATTTCTTATTTTATCGCGATTATCTTTCGATTGAAAAAAAAAATTATTTTCCAATTAATTACCTAATTTCGCTGACTATATATTTAAAAATGTGAGTAAGTTTTTATTTTTTTTTGTAATTTTCATCTAGTTTTAACAAGATTTTTCCAGTAATTTTAGATTTTCCAAAAAATAAACAAATTCCCCTTGGAAAATTAAATATTTTTTTTCTTTAGATCACATTATTTGAAAAAAAAATGATTTTACAAATAATAATCCAATTTTCCTCGGCTAGTATAAAGAAAAACGAGTAATTTCTTATTTTTTTCCAATAAAAATTGTTTCCAAAAAATTAACAATTTTTTTTTGGCTCAATTTTTGGCAAAAATTTATGTCTTATTTTTTTACGGTTGTCTTTTGTTTTGGGTAATTGGGTAATTATTTTTGTTTTAATTTTCCTCTAATTTTAATAAAATTTTTTCAGTAATTTTAGATTTTTACAAAATGTATAACTTTCACTTGACTCATATTTTTGGCCAATTAAATAATTTCATATTTTTTCTATATTTTCTTTTGTTGTTTAAAAAAATGTTGATTTTCCAAATAATAAACTAATTTCCCTCGGTTGTGTTTTTAAAAAATTGACTTTGTTTTATTTTTTTTTAATTTTCCTTTAGTTTTAATAAGATTTTTTCAGTAATTTTAGATTTTCCAAAAAATAAACAAAGTCCCCTTGGAAAATTAAATATTTTTTTTTTCTTTAGATCACATTATTTGAAAAAAAAATGATTTTCCAAATAATAATCTAATTTCCCTCGGCTAGAATAAAGAAATACGAGTAATTTCTTATTTTTGTCCAATAAAAAAAAAAATTAACAATTTTTTTTTGACTAAATTTTTGGCAAAATTTATGTCTTATTTTTTTTCGATTGTCTTTTGTTTTGAATACATTGTTAACCCAAACCTCTATACCAAATTTCAGCCCAATCAGATTAATACTTTTTCAAATATTTTTTTTAATTTTGACAGGTGACAGTTGGAGAATTAATTTTGACTGATCTGAATAGAATTTTTCAAGGGTTTTCAAATGGCATATTGCATGTCCAATTCCGTGACATATTGCATCTGTCATTTTTTGATAGTGATACTTCCGTTTGACAGATGTCGTACAAAAACTAATGGGTTCTTTCGACGAGTAACCCAAACCCCTGTAGCAAATTTCAGCTCAATCGGATTAAACGTGTGGCCTCTATGGTGGAAGAATACACACACACACACATACACACACAGACAGACAGACAGACAGACTTCCATCTGGAAATTGTCTTAATCGCCTTAGGGGACCCGAAAATGGATATTTCCGGTTTTATCTCGATTTTTTTTTTGCTCGTTCACAATAGTAGATCAGGTAAGCAACTACTGGTACAGGTATAGGGAATTCAATGTGTTAGAGAGAGAGTATGCAGAGTTTCAGTGTGCAAGAGAGAGATAGAGATCGCTATGACGTCACCAGCCAGCTTTACAGTTTCCTTTAATTCAATTTTAGCTAGTTCGGCAACTATCCGACAGAGGGCGCTACTACTCAGCTGTATAGTTTCCTTTAATACAATTTTAGCTAGTTTGACTTCAATTCGACAGAGGGCGCTACTACTCAGCTCTATAGTTTCCTTTAATACAATTCCAGCTAGTTCGGCTACCATCGAACAAACTAGCTAAAATTGTATTAAAGGAAACTATACAGCTGAGTAGTAGCGCCCTCTGTCGGATAGTAGCCGAACTAGCTAAAATTGAATTAAAGGAAACTGTAAAGCTGGCTGGTGACGTCATAGCGATCTCTATCTCTCTCTTTCACACTGAAACTATGCATCCTCTCTCTCTAACACATTGAATTCCCTATACCTGTACCAGTAGTTGCTTACCTGATCTACTCACAATACTTTCCCTTCTAGGAGGTGGTGGGTCGGGAAAGTAATTTGAAAACTTTGAATTGATTGTCTCCAACGACTGGCCTACTATGAATATTGTAAATAATATCTCTATTCTTTCTTCATCCATTGTAACAATTCATATTCTTGTTTTTTACGTTCTAAATGTTATTAAATGAATTTTTAACCCAAGGCAGATGCACGTGGCTGAAAGTGTGTTATATAAATTCGACTTCAGTTAAAAGTTTATATTTAATTAAACCGATCTTTTCAGAAGTAAAGCACTATTATTTTTGTAAAACAATGGAAATTGCCTTTCTGTACACGCTACTCCTCTTTTATGCATTATGAAAGTAATGAATCCTTTATGAGGATTACTTTTTGTTCGTACACAAATAGTTACTGTTTACCTTAATATCGGAACACCACGAAAAAGATACATAAAAAATACATTTTCTAGCTATTCGACTAATGGCACGGTATTAAAAAAAATCGTTCTGATAAAAAAGTTGTTTTGAAGTTTATTGTTTACTAGTTATTCATTATAAAAATAGATATTTTCTTTGTAATTATCAAAAGCATTTTATTTACCGGGTGTCTAAAAATGTTTTAAATCGAATTTTGAACAACGTATTTTTTTTCTGTGGTCTGTATGTCTGTCTGTTTGTATCGACGTGAAATTTTCACCATTTTTTATGACATACGAGTATTACAGTTCAATAGAAAATGAACGGAATCGGAAAATGAATAAAGGGGGTTTTCCGCGTTTTTCTCCCTTTTTTTCTAGTTTTACAAAAAGCACGCTGCAGATCGTAATTTTTGGGCAAACCGCTTCAAATTTGGGGAAAAGGTACCTTGAAGTACTGTTACGAAGCCTATTGAAATAATTGGAAAGTATCTTGTAGGATTGTTTATTCGAAAATGTTATCATTTTAAAAAATTCGATATCTCTGAAACCGTAAAAGATATTCAAAAAATAAGTAGGACTGAAATAGCTGAACAAGTATTATTTGAAGTATTTTTATGGATTTTTCGATTTCACTTGATTTTATCACCTATTTTGTCGATTTTTCCAATTTTTTCCGATCTTTCTAATTTTTTCCGAATTTCTCAATGTTTTTTTGTTGATTTTTTCAGATTTTTCCTAGTTTTATTCGATTTTATTTTAAATGTCTCGATTTTTTCAAGTTTTTTTCTACATTTCCCCCTGTTTCCGATTTTTTTTCATAATTTTTCCAATTGTTTCCAATTTTTACAATGTTTTCCAAATTGTTCAAATTTTTTTTATAGATCTTTTTAAGTTTTTTTTATATTTTTTCCCATATTTCCTGGATTTTTCGATTTCCGTTGATTTCATCAACTTTTTTCGATTTTTTAAATTTGTCAAAGTTTTTTTTATTTTTTCAATTTGTTCTAATTTTTGCCCATTTCCCCTACATTTCCCCATTTTTTCGTATTTTTTCATAATTTCTCTATTTTTACAATTGTTTCTAATTTTTCCATTTTTTTCCAATTTTTTCCGATTTGTTCAATTTTTTTTTTATAGAACTTTTCAATTTTTTTTTATAATTTTTCCGATATTTCCTGGATTTTTCGATTTCTCTTGATTTCATCAACTTTTTTTTCAATTTTTCCAATTTTGTCAAAGTTTTTTTTTATTTTTTCCGATTTTCCTGGGTTTATTAATTTTTTTTAAATATCTCGATTTTTTTAATTTGTTCTAATTTTTTTCTGTTTGCCCATTTCGCCTACCTATCCCCATTTTTTCGTACTTTTTCATAATTTATCTATTTTACCAAAAGTTTCTCCATTTTTTTCCAATTTTTTCCAGTTTTTTCCGATTTGTTCATTTTTTTTTCTATAGACCTTTTCAATTTATTTTATATTTTTTCCGATATTTCCTAGATTTTTCGATTTTTCCAATTTTTGCCCATTTCCTCTATATATTTCCTCATTTTTCCGAATCTTTTCATTATTTCTCCATTTTTCCAATTTTCCATTTTTTCCATTTTTCATAATTTTACTTTCCCGACCCACCTCCTAGAAGCGAAAGTATTGTGAACGAGCTAAAAAAAAAATCGAGATAAAAACAGAAATATCCATTTTCGGGTCTGTCTGTCTGTCGGTCTGTGTGTGTGTATGTGTGTGTGTATTCTTCCACGATAGAGGCCACACGTTTAACCCGTTTGAGCTGAAATTTGGTATAGAGGTTTGGGTTACCCGTCGGAAGAACCCATAAGTTTTTGTACGACATCTGTCAAACGGAAGTGTCACTATCAAAAAATAACAGATGCAATATCTCATGGAATTTGACATACAATATGTCATTTGAAATCCCTTGAAAAACTGTATTCAGAACAGTCAAAATTATTTCTCCAACTATCACCTGTCAAAAATAAAAAAATGTCAAAATTTGAAACTTTAGCATTAAATATCTGAGAAAGCATTAATCTGATTGAGCTGAAATTTGGTACGTAGGTTTGGGTTACCCGTCGGAAGAACTCATTAATTTTTGTATGACATCTGTCAAACGTGAGTGTCACTATCAAAAAATAGCAGATGCAATATGTCACGGAATTGGACATGCAATATGTCATTTGAAAGCCCTTGAAAAACTCTATTCAGAACAGTCAAAATTATTTCTCCAACTGTCACCTGTCAAAAATAAAAAAATGTCAAAATTTGAAACTTTGACATTAAATATCTGAAAAAGTATTTGTGGATACTCGTCCGAAAAATTTTTGGGGCGACACAACCGATTTTTTTAAAATTTATTTCTTTTGTTTTCTAATTTTTTCTTATTTCGATTTATTTTAATTCTTTCGAATTGTTTAGTTTTTTATGGTTACAATTGTTTCCGGGTTTTTTTGCAATTTTTTTCCGATTTTTGTCATTTTTTGCAATTTTTTTTGTGAATTTGTTCCGATTTTTTTGAGTCTTTTTTTCGTTTTTTATTTGCGATTTTTAGCGTTTTTTTGGGTTTTTTACAATTTTTTTGTTTTTTCCGTATTTTACAATTCAGTTTTTCATTTTCTTTCCAATATTTTATGATTTTTCCTTTTTTCCAACGTTTTCTGTTTTTTCTTATTTTTTCCGAAGTTTTCTGATTTTTTGTATTTTTCTAATTATTTCTCATTTTTTTGGTTATTGTTCTTTTTCTGTTTTTTCTGCACTTTTGTTTTTACTGTTTTTCTGCTTTTTTATAATCTTTCGACATGTTTTTCTCATTGTTCTATTTTTTCAATTTTTTTCTCATTTTATTCTTTCTCTCATTTTTTTGGTCTTTTCGATTTTATTCGATTTTTCGGGTTTTAAGATTTTTTTCCTCATTTTTCTGTTGTACTTATTTTAATTTTTTTCTGTTGTTTTTTGATTTTGTTCTGTTGATTTTTTATTTTATCCTGTTGTTTTTTGATTTATTCACATTCATTCAGGTTTTTTGTTCCTTCTTTTACCATTTTTGAATTTTTTGCCATGGTTTTGCCTTTTTTGGGTTTTTCTTTTTGGCTTTTCTTTACCATTTTCCTTTTTTTTTGCCTTTTAACCCCTTTTTTGCCTTTTTTTAATTTCTTTCTACTTTTTTTTGGATTGTTTACCACTGTTTTGTCCTTTTTTTACTTTTGCATTTTCTTGATTTTTTTTACTTTTTTGTTGTTTTTTTTGTGCTTCTTTCCCTTAACATTGTGTTATTTGGTATTTTTTAAATTTTTTGTTTTGTCATTTTACCACATTTTTGTTTTTCTGCTTTTTTTTTGCTTTATTTTACCTTTTTCTTGTCTTGCCTTTTTTGCAATTTTTTGCCACTTTGCCTCTCTTTGATCAGTTTTACAAATTGTATTAAGATTTTTTCCCATTTTTGATTTTTGCCTATTTTTACTCTTTTTCTACAGCCGAGCCAGGAAAGTTCTGGGTGACACAGCCGATTTTTTTTAAGAGTCAACAATGATTTTATGATAATTTTTTGAACCTTCGGGGTCATTTTTTGTTATTTCTGATTATTTTTAACAGTCAAGAATTATTTTATGTTCATTTTTGGGCTTCAAGGCTCAATTTTTGTTAATTTTTAACACTCAAGAATTATTCTGATCATTTTTGGATCTTCTGGATCAGTTTTTATTAATTCTAATTATTTTTAAGAGTCAACAATTTTTTCTGATCATTTTTTGTTAATTTTGATTATTTTAACAGTCAGGAATTGTTTAATGATCGTTTTTGAAGTTCAAGGATCATTTTTTGTGAATTTGTAACAGTCAAGAATTATTCTGATACTTTTTGAATCTTCAGGTTAATTTTTTGTTTAATTATTTTTACGTGTCAACGATTTTCTGATCAATTCCGGATTTTCTGGATCATTTTTTGTTATTTCTGATTATTTTTAACAGTCAAGAATTATTTTATGATCATTTTTGGGCTTCAAGGCTCAATTTTTGTTAATTTTTAACACTCAAGAATTATTCTGATCATTTTTTGGATCTTCTGGATCAGTTTTTGTTAATTCTATTTATTTTTAAGAGTCAACAATTTTTTCTGATCATTTTTTGTTAATTTTGATTATTTTTAACAGTCAGGAATTGTTTAATGATCGTTTTTGAACTTCAAGGATCATTTTTTGTGAATTTGTAATAGTCAAGAATTATTCTGATACTTTTTGAATCTTCAGGTTATTTTTTTGTTAATTTTAATTATTTTTACGTGTCAACAATAATTTTCTGATCTATTCCGGATTTTCGGGATCATTTTTTGTTATTTCTGATTATTTTAAACAGTCAAGAATTATTTTATGATCATTTTTGGGCTTCAAGGCTCAATTTTTGTTAATTTTTAACACTCAAGAATTATTCTGATCATTTTTTGGATCTTCTGGATCAGTTTTTGTTAATTCTATTTATTTTTAAGAGTCAACAATTTTTTCTGATCATTTTTTGTTAATTTTGATTATTTTTAACAGTCAGGAATTGTTTAATGATCGTTTTTGAACTTCAAGGATCATTTTTTGTGAATTTGTAATAGTCAAGAATTATTCTGATACTTTTTGAATCTTCAGGTTATTTTTTTGTTAATTTTAATTATTTTTACGTGTCAACAATAATTTTCTGATCTATTCCTGATTTTCGGGATCATTTTTTGTTAATTCTGATTATTTTTGACAGTCAATAATTATTTTCTTATCGTTTTTGGACTTCAAGGATAATTTTTTGTTAATTTTTAGAGCTCAAGAATTATTCTAATCATTTTTGAATCTTCAGGATCATTTTTTGTTAATTCTAATTATTTTTAAGAGTCAACAATTTTTTCTGATAATTTTTTAATCTTCAGGATCATTTTTTGTTAATTCTAATTTTTTTATGGCTCAACCAATTTTTTTTGATCTTTCTTGTTAGTTCTGATTATTTTTAACAGTTATTATTTATTTTATGATTATTTTTGGACTTCACGGATCATTTTTGTTAATTTTTTATCACTCAACACAACCGTTGGCGGATCAAGCAAAATGAATATAAATAATCTGAAAGGACGGACTAGAGCCAGTTGAATTTTGTATGTATTATTTAAAATAATATATTTTGTTAGTCGTGTTTCATATAAATTAGAAGTTGTGTGACTTAAATAAATTAGTTATAATTCAAAGGAGTGTTTAAAATCGAACGAACCCAAAGTACAAAAATATTACAAAATATTACAATTTTGTTTATAAATTGTAGTAATGACTTTATCAGGTTCAATTATTAGGTACCTGTATTTGATATAATTATTTTTTACCTACCTGAAGTTTGTGGCAGAATTCGCCTATAAATAATCCCCTACTTAATCCGTGGCAGAGTTCGATGTTTCCCATTTTATCTTATTGATCTTGTTCTGAATTGTTTTAACTTTATTTTAGTTCTAATTTTAATTTTTTTGTTCTAAACAATTTTTATTATTTCTAATTTTATTTCTTCTTCGGTCTACTTTATTTTTTTACGTTCTTCCTTTTTGTAGTGTTCTGTTGTTTAAACTTGTTAGCGATTATATAATGATTTGAATTCATAAAAATATGGTTTTTCTAGTATTAAATAATATCTAGTGGAGAAAAGCTATGTTCCGAAAAAAAAGTATTTTGTAATTTAAATTATATTGTGTCCGCCGGCTGACATTCTGTTTCGTAGCTATTTTAGGAAAAAATGAACCACTTAAAATTCTTACAACAGTAGACGCCGACAAAAGAATGTAGAGTTAGAATGCGTATAGTAAACTGCTTATTGCTCGAATGGATTACTCGGAAACGTATATTAGGTCTTGAGTTGAAAAAAGGAACCCCCCATTGTCGAATTCTCCATCAAATTATTGCCAGTCATGCACGGTTTTGGTATTTTCATCATGGATCAGAATAGGCGGCGGAACGGTCCTTTTGTAGTGGTGTAACTAAAAATTTATTCAATCTCTGTTGTTAAAAAAATAATTGACTTTTCTGCTATTTCTTACTTTATTTTCACCAAACAATCAAGAAAATTTTTGAGGAAAACTAACAATAGAATTGTTTACTGCATCATTAATATGAATCTTAACCATTACTACTTTACGGAAATCATTAGCAAAAGCCACTATTTTTTTGATATACCCTGTATATTTTATATATCTGCAAATGAACTATCGAGTGTATATTCCAAAAAGTGTCTTCACAATGTCCATTTGAAATTTTCGAACAGCTCATTTCAGCTCCCTGTATAATCTGAGTCGTTGAATTTAGAGCGTTAGCGCAATGTAGACAATTGATCAGCATTGTGAGTTGTACAATATACAGGGTGTTTCATTGCGAAACGTCAAAATTTTAACTGTGCATAGGAGACACCAAGGTGATTCTAAAAACCGGATTTGTCGTTTTTAATATGTATTATTTATTTTGCTCATATACTTCTTGTTTTATAACTTTTAAACCACCCTGTATATATTTTTCATATTTGGTACATGTACTCACCTTATCTGTCTGTCTCACTTACCTTTATCCTTTCTGTCTTCTAATTAATCTTCCAATATTCTATTTTGTATTTCTTTCTATTTTTTTTTATTTATCTATTTTATTATTTTATTAATAAATTCTTTTCTTTTTGACCATTTAAAAATTGTCAAAAAGAAATTGACAATTCTTCCAAAACAATATTTTTATTGATTCTCTTTGTATTAATTTTTTTTTTACAATTTTGCCTACTTTATTAATTTATATCATTTTTCAAAATATCTAACCCCACTTACCAAAAAGGCACATCCACATGACAAGGTACGTTTACCCCTTATTTTCTCATTTTTGTCATATTTTTCTTCTTTCTTCAAAATTTCCCCTCTTTTCTCTCAAATACTGTCACTTTTTGTCTCAAATTTCCCCTCTTTTCTCTCAATTTTTGTCACTTTTTCCTGAAATTACCCCGTTTTTTTCTAAAATTACCCCGTTTTTTTCAAAATTACCCCTTGTATTTTCATTTTTGTACCCCGTTTTTCCCTTTTTTTTCTAAAACTACTCATTTTTTCTCATTATTGTCAGTTTTTGTCAAATTTCCACTTTTTTTACGAAAAAATCACTTTTTTGACTAATTATTTTTTTAATTTCCCCTCTCTTTCCCCCCTTACCACTTCATTGGTAATGATAGAAAAGGAGAGGGAGAAAATTGGAAATAAAAAGTTGGGACAAAGATTTACATATACAAAATTGGAGAAAAAGTTTGAAACTAAAAAAATAGGGGGAAAATGGAAAAAAAGTAGAGGAAAAATTGGTAAAGAAAAAGTTTCAAATTTTAAATTATAAAAAATGAGTTAAAAAGTGGAAAAAAGTTTTTGACACAAAGAAATAGGAAATTAGTAAAAGAATGTAGGAGAAAAAGTGGAAAAAAGTAAGGGAAAGGGTGGAATTAAAAATTAGGGAAAAGTGGAAGAAAGTATTAGAAAAATGAAAAAAAATAAGGAAAGAAGTGGAAAAATGTTTAAAGGATAAAAAGTGGAACAAAAAAATTAATAAAAAATGTATGAGAAAAAGTGGAAAAAAGTAGGGGAAAGGATATAATAAAAAAATAGGGGAAAGGATAGAATAAAAAAGTAAGGGAAAGGATAAAATAAAAAAGTAGGGGAAAGGATAGAATAAAAAAGTAGGGGAAAGTGAAAAAAATAGGGAAAGAAATGGAAAAAGTTTTAAGGGAAAAAAGTGAAACAAAGAAATTAGTAAAAAATGTGTCAGAAAAAGTCTAAAAAAGTAGAGGAAATGGTGGAATAAAATAGCATGGACAAAAGTAGGGGAAGAGTGAAAAAAATAGAGAAAGTGGAAAAAGTTTTGAGGAGAAAAAGTGGAACAGAAAGAAATTATTAAAAAAGTAGGGGAAAGAGGGTGGGTGAATAATGGGAAAAAAATTGGAATCATACAAAAATTAGTGAAAAAACAGGAGAAAAACGAGTTAGGAAAAAGAGGAAAGAAGTTTGAAACTAAAAATAACTAAAAAATGTCTAAATCAAAAAATGGGGGGAAAAAAATATGAAATATAAATAAATGGTAAAAAAGTAGAAGAAAAAAAGATAGTGGAAAAATTGCGGAAAAAATTGAAATAAAAAAAATAGGAGAAAAAATGAGTCGGGGAAAAAGTGGAAAAAAGTTTGAAATATAAAAAAATCAGTGAAAAAGTAGGAGAAAAAGTGGAAAAAAGTAGGGGAAACGTGAAAAAAAAATTCGGGAAAAAGTGGAAAAAAGTTTTAAGGGGAAAAAGTGGAACAAAAAAGTTGGTCAAAAAGAAATTAGGAAAGTGGAAAAAAGTGGTTTAAAGAATGGAATAAAAAAATAGGGGACAAGGTGGAAAAAAATAGGGGAACGTGAAAAACAATAGGGAACGACGTCGAGAAAAATTTTAAGGGGAAAGGGAAAGTTATATTTTCTTTTTTTTAAATACACAGGTTAGATTTAGATAGTTAGTAGTGTAGAGTTCAGTGGGCTAAGAGAAGGTGATCAATAATAGTTATTAATGGAGTGGAGCAAGGAACAGACCTACAAACTAATTGAGTTATATGTGGACGATATAGCATTATGGGATACCCGTAGTCCCTTATTTAAAGCTACACAAAAGAAGCATGATGCATAGATAGAAATTTCTAAAAGTATGAATTTGGAGAAAGAAGAAGTTGAGAAAAGATGCGTTGCCTCATAGGTTAGTTTGGAAAATTTAAATAAATACATAAGACTTTGGTAGGAGTCTCCAGTAGCCAAAAATCGTAGAGTTATGGCTAATCGTTCCACAACATGTACAGCATCTCTAAATCATGTATCACATTTTTGAATCGTTGGACCAATTAAATTCCAAATTCGGCGAGGGACAATAATCATCCGTTTTTAGATCTTCTAATAGCTTACTTCCACTTTATCTGGATCTAGCTTTTAGGCTATGATGGACCCAAAAGCGCCTTTTCCGTACTTTTCTTTTACTTTCCTCAAAAATAATTATGCAGCGAGCAAAAAATGTTGTTGCTATACGAATTCATGATTACTAAATTATTAATGTGGACATAACCCTGTTTTTAACATGTAGCAAGTAACATGTTAAGTAGAAATGTTATACAACATGTTACTAAGTATGGACCCTGCTTTAGAAAGACCAGACAGGAAAATAACTACAAGGTGAGATAGAGGAAGGCTGAGATAAAGAATAAGACCAAGCATCACCGAAGAAAGAGAAAAGGAGACACGAAACATTAAATTTATTAAAGTCTTATGTTTAATAGTTTTTTTTTTAAATTTATAGTCAAATGAAAATCTTAGGTAGGACATCTGAACTACCTAGTGCTCCATATCAATATATATTGTGGTTTAAAAGTTATGGATCAAGAAATAAATGGACAAAATGAAAAAAATACCCAAATACCCAACGCACAGTTAAAATTTTGACGTTTCCCAATGAAACACCCTGTATAAAAAATTGAAGCAAATTCACCAAAAGCCATTTTCCCATTGATGCGTGTATACTTGGAATACATTAGTAGCCAAAGTATCTTTGTCAAATTCGTAAAAACATTGTTTTGAATATTTTAGAAATTTATTAATTTTTCAGGAAATTAGTTAAAAAATTGAATGATTAATAAATTTAAAAATAAAAAAATATACGTTTAAAATTGAAACAATTTTATATGGTTATAGAGATTTTCAAACGATTTCCATACCGATGAAAAAGAAGTTTGTTACATTTTTTTGTTAAACGCTAATTTTTTTAGGACATTTCTGTATTTTGCCTTACGACATTTTTTTAATAAGTCCATTATAAATTTAATGAATGTTTAAAATAAAGTATGCAACCAACATTTAATGGCTATTAAGAAACGAATGTCATTAATGAATCACTAAATGGTAAAATGTTTATTTATGCTCTCTGATGACTACAATTTTTTTTGTAAAACTTTTCTATGGGACGCCTGTGTGGATCAGAATAAGGAATGAGTCATGGTTCAGTGTAGTTATTGAACCTATGATTGGGTGCATTCATCCGCGAAGTATGAGTTACCGTGATGGTTGTAGGTACAATTCAAAAAACACATTAGCAGAGTTAATAACTTACAGCTGTTGTGCGGTTCGTTCGTGGTTGTTGTACGGGCTATTTTCAAAATACTAATAAACTTGCCCTTTTTACGTAGTGGACATGCACATTGTGCACGTAAACCGAGGGCTATTATTTTTTTACACATAATGTCTGTATAATAAAGGTTATTCATTAAAAAAAATTAATTAGGATTGCAAGATGGTATCATTTGTTAATAATAAATTTGATGGATATAATTGCCTATTTAAACGTAGTTTTTATTTATAAACAACTTTGCATCATTACAATAATTGTCGATATTGTAAAAAATAAAAGTTCGTACATGCAGAACCGTCACAATGGTAGGGCCAAAGATTAGATACAATAAGATGAGACAACCTGACGAAAAAAAAGAAAGTGAGAGAGAGAGAGGCATTGTCAAATATTACTTTCTCGGTTTTATTCCGAATCCAGAACCATTGACGTAGATAAAATGAAGGGATTTATGATGAAATAATTTGAATTCGTTACACAAAACATATAAACATCTGTTATTTGTTTTGTTGTACTATCGCCATATATCAGTTTTGAGTGAACAGTCTCAAGTGTACGCCTATGTTTCGGTCAAAGATTGGTACGTGGTATTCGTTCAATAAAATAATAAATATATTTCTATTGCGATGACAGCAATATTAGAATGGTCGACTTGAAGTAATGTCAGTCCTTTTCGGGGATATACAATGTGTTTTTTAAAAAAGTTTCCACCCCCGATTTAGGCTTACCCAATAATTTTTGGCAAAAATGGAGAGACACGTCGATTTTTGATTTGAGGAGGACAAAATTTTTGATAACAAACATCACTCTAACGTCAACCCCCTTCACCCCTCGCCCCTCAACTTTAAAATTTAAATAGGGAACATACATCAGGGAAAAGGTAATTCAATGCAGAATTCAAATCATACCCTTTGTCCACTGCTAGGACAAAAACAAAATACAGCAATTGCTCAAAATGTTGTCCATCGTGTGCTAAACAAAAGTCAAGTCTGTCTTGGAATTCTTGTCTAACATTTTGAAAAATTTCCCCAGTAATGGATTGACATTCTCTTACAATTCGTACCCGAAGGTCATCAATAGATGTAGGTTTAGTTTTGTAAATTACTGATTTTAGGTGACCCCAAAGCCAGAAATCGCAAGGAGTCAAATATTGAAAAAAATTGAATGCAAGGTACATTAATATTTTTTTTAGTAATCCAATTTGTCATTAATTGTCAGTAAACGATGTAAAGTTTTTTTTTTATTTTTTAGGACTTTAATAAAATTAAATAATAAACTGGTGCCCTTAGGCAATCCCTAATCTTCCCCTACCACATTAATTAAAATAATAAAATGCAGGTTAGCAATTAGATCAAACAAATTACTATTTTTATTTAAATAACCTCAAAACCATTTAGTAGAAATTTTATTATCGACATCATTTATTTTTAACTTCTACTGGAGTTTGAAATTTAATACACATTTCCAAATAATTATTTAACAACAATGTTCCACATTCTTTTAATTTTAAAATATCTGATTCATTATCAATATTCATAAAATCGGTATTTAGAATCTCCTCTCTATCCATGCAATAACCTTTCAGTTGGAGATTTAAATCATATGATTTTTGAGCCCAACAACAATAGAAATGCGAGCATATCCTCGTTTTTCGGAAGCGGTTTTTGTCTTTATGAGGGGTGCGGTTAACTCGGAGATACCGCCATTGTATTCAGTATCCCAGAAAAAGGGGGGAAGGAGAATTAGGCTCTGAAATATTTACACTTTTCGAGGTTTTTTCCGACTCACAGGTGAAGAAAGATTAATAATACAAGAACCATTTTATAATATCTCAACTTTGACCTTTATCTGCTGGCTGTTTATTGATTTTTCATTTTAAAATCTAGTCAAAAGATTACTTTCTATCAACTGGTGAACATATTTTAAATTTTTTGAATCGTCTCAAATTGTATTAAAAATGAAAAGAATTATCTTAGAAATCCGGTTCAATTTCCCATTGTCAGAAAATTGGCACACCCATAATAATTACAAATTACAATAGTAAAGATTTTTGTTATAAACGTTATTTTTTGTGTCAGACAAAGCCTGTGCGGCACAAAACAACCAACACCCTCAATATAAAATCAGCGGGATCATTATTTCACATAGCCGTTCAATAAATCAAGATTGTAACGGTCCCTTTTTCATTCGTTCCAATGAACGCGATAGGGAACTTTTTCATTGTTCATTGTTAATTATCAAGTTTACCCTAGGCGGTTCTAGTTTTTCAATTACTTTTTGTAAAAATAAAAATTTTAAACTCAAAAATTCTAAGCAATAACATCAATGCTATTGTTTTGCTATACATTCAAACAAAATTTAACCAACATAACTTGTCTATAAAATGAGACTAATTTCGATTTTTGCGTAAAATATCAAAATAAAAATGGAATGCTTTAAAGTTTATTTTGTATTCTAATTTGTCAGTCGCGCAAAGTTAATCTAAATTCCAGAGTGCAAATTTTTCTTATTATTAATTTTAATTCTTTCATAAAAAAGCTATGGAGTTTCGAAAATTAAAGGTCTATTTATACCTCACTAGTTGCCCCCTGAGGCGGGTCCAAAACGATCAGACCACCACCGGATGGTGGTGTCACGAATTGGAACATCTCAGGAAAGTGGCGAGAAAATCTTTTAATAAGGCAAGAATGTCAAAAGAACAAGAGGACTGGGACACATACAAATCTCACCTCAAAGACAAAAATGTCGTCAGAGAAAGGCGTGGAGAGCCTACTGCTAAGAAATCGAATATTTTCCGCAGGCAGCAAGGCTCTAAAGAGCCCTTTCAAAAGATACACACCGTAGTATAGGTGCACTAACCAAAGAGGATGGCACGAAAACTGCAAACCTCGAAGAGAGCGCCAATCTTCTGCTGTCAACGCACTTCTCTGACACAATCGCCTCAAGGTGGAAGAACACAATCCATCCGTCTACGATTGGCAAACTGCCAAACACATTGTAGACGAGGACGAAATTAGGTGGGCAATTTCCAGCTTCTCTTGATTCAAATCGCCAGGACCTGACGGTATTTATACTCAGAACCTCCTTGGCTGTGGGTTATTCCATCCCAAAAGCATACCGACCAATTAACCTAACATCGTTTTCCATGAAGACATTAGAAAGGCTATGCGAAAGGTACATAAGAGATGTGGTAATTACTACAATAACATTACATCCCAATCAACATGCATACACCCCAGGAAGATCCATAGATTTAGCCCTCCATCTAGTGGTCGGGCGAATAGAAAGATCGCTGGACAAACAAGAGTCCGCCTTGTGTGTTTTCATAGATATAGAAGGTGCTTTTGACATGACTACCTTCAACAAAATAATACACTCATTAACCAATAGTAATGTTCCACAAATGGTTGGTGAATGGATACACAACATCCTCTCAAAACGAGCAGTTAACATTGTTGTAGAAGATGTAACAATGCGAGGCTTGGTTGCGAGTTGATGTCCACAGGGAGGGGTGCTATCATCTCTATTATGGAACATGGTCTTGGACACTCTCATCACTACACAATAGCATACGCGGATGACTTAGTCATCCTGGAAAATTCGAGAACACACTCTGGCGAAAAAATGCAAGTAGCTCTCAGAATAATAAAAAAGTGGTGCGAGTACCAGTCACTGTCTATCGATCCCAAAAAGACAGAAATGGTTCTTTTCACAAGAAAAAGGAAGATACTGGAACTAAAACGTCCAGAACTTCTTAAAACAAAACTAAACTTTGCAACAGAGGTGAAGTACCTAGGTCTCACCTTTGACAGCAAGTTAACCTGGAACTCACACCTAGAAAACAGAGTCAAAAAAGCATACATTGATTATGAACAATGCCGTCGAACTATGGGTTTTCCCCCAGAGTCGTCTCATGGACGTACACGGCTATCATAAGACCTATGCTAACATATGGTGCGGTCGTCTGGGGATAAAAAACCCAACAACAGACAACTGCCTGCAAACTAGAACAAATTCAAATAACAACATGTCTCAACATAACTGGAGCCATGAAAACAACACCAATGAAAGCGATGGAAGTCATCTTCAGTCTCACCCCCCTTGATATTTATATCAGGTAGGTCGCGTTAACGACTATGATAAAACTCTCCTCTGTTGGAATAGAAGCTAATGTGGAATCCGGAGAGGTGAGACATCTCTTCTGGCGGGGGGCACTTGACACGCTTCCACTGCTACAAGCGAACATGGACTCTATTTCGCCGCGATATGCTTTCCACAGGCCCTACAAAATTATTACAAAATATACAGAAGAGCCGGACGTGGCAGGTATGATTCATATATACACCGATGGCTCCAAAACAAAACAAGGTTCAGGGTGCGGGATGCACAATGGGCTTAATGAGGTCTAAGTGCTATGGGACAGCCCACTTGTGGAGTAACCCACCCTCCCCAACTTACAGATACAGATACTTGTGTATTAAATACATATATTTGAGATTTGTAATGAATTAATTAATGGGCTCCGTGGGACTTGCGAACACGCATACCTGGCATTAATCTAAGGGCTGACCATTTGTAGGACTTGCGAACATTCTAAATATTAGAAACGAATGATTTTTTGGGACTATTATTATTAAACTTTAAAACTATTAATATATGATATTATTAAATTGTTATCTAATATAATTTGAAAACGTAAAAATTCAAAGGATTAATATTAAATGGTTAAAATGATTAATAAACTTTATATCAAATCTGCGACTAACTTTTGATAACGCGATTTACGTGTTCGATTATTTTTTTCCAAACTAAAGGTTAAATGTATAAACTAATATTTCGGAATAAAGTAACATAAATATCATAATTGCCTCAATATAACTAAATAAGTCACTATTTTTATGTATAGAAAAAACTAGAGTATGCCAAATGCAAACTAGTGACTAGTTTTACATAAATTTAACATTACATGTATCACAGAATTGGCAAATCCCAAGGTTCACACAAACTGACCGAGGGTATATATGGTATATGTTCGCAAAGCCCACGTTCGCAAACCCACGCCACCTAATAATATTCCCTTCAGTATTATTAAGCATTTTTAATACCTTTTATTTTCAAAACTGCTCAGTGTAGCTTCTATATCAGCCTTTTTTTGTCTTACCTTCTATTTCTTTCCGTGTCTTCCGGATATTGTACGTCCTTATTTTCTCTCTGTATCCTATTTTTGTCTCTCTGTCACCTCATAGTTCTTTTCCCATCTCGTCTTGTTATAAATTTCTCGGTTTCACCATCTCGTATTATTTTTGTCTATTGTAATTTTTATTTTCGTATCAATAAAATATTCTCCTCTTGTTTTATCAATTTCTATTTTTCTTTCCCATTAAATATAACCGGGAATTAAAGTGTAAGCGTTAAAAGTTAGTTTTGAGTCTGGCAGAAATGGATGTGCAGGATTAACAAACTTAAGAGTATCATCAGATAGTAAAGATAGATAGTACTAGGGAAGCAGTAAAAGAAAAAACAGAATTTGCAACAAATATTATTTATTTAAGAATATATTCTAACAGTAGTAAAGCTCGTTTCATTATCAGATGATGTATCAACGTAAAGGTTAACATAATAAGAATTCGCTGCAGGGTTATAAAATTCAGTACATCCCTGTGAAACCTTCCATCCTCCAGTAACGGAATGAACAACGTTATAAAGCTGGGAGAAAGTCGCTAGTATTAGAGTATTGTTTAAAGGATGTACTTCGCGAGCTAGTTTGTATTTTTCTACGGCATCCACTTCGTAATTAGCATTTGGGACGTTACTATCTAGTACGTACACCTTAAAATGAAAAATAACATTGTTTTCAAATTTAATCTACAACATATTCCTTATAAAAATAAAACAAATAAGTTTGTTGAAGCAGAAGGTTGCCATTTTGAGCCCATTCTTTAAAATTAATTGTAGAATATTGTCTTCTTTTATTATTATTTGTTTAAATGTATTTATTAAAGTTCTTTTATTTATTCTGTCAAAATTGTTTCTATAATTATTGAAAAAAATTAATAATGCCCCATAATTATACTTTGTATACAAAGTGTGTTATATGAATGAATTCAGGATAAAGAAACCTGTAAAATGAGCTATCACACGATCTCATGTTATATTTAAAAATTTTAAGTGAGATGAAGTCATGACTCCGCCAATTAAATCACTCATAATGTAATAATGTCCTATATTGTTACTTGATTAATAATCGATATTCATTCACCATATACTGACTAATAACTGATAATCACACTTGGTACTTTTATTTCTAAAAATATAGTAGGTAAGCTGTCATCTTTGTCATTGCTTTTGTACTATAAATGTAAATTAATGAGCTGTCAAATTTTTAAAATGTCATTAATTCGTGATATAATCTAATGATATCGTGTCTATCGATAATCCCATAAGTTAATGCACTCGTGAAATTAATATTTGACAACACGTTTCGTGAAATAACTTATGGGATTATCGATAGTTAAGAAACCACTCGTTGTATTATATATGATAACGTCACCATAGTCGGATCGGGCTGACTTTTTAAAGTTATTAAATTTGTAAACGCTAAATTTTTGTGGAATGATGTAGGGGAAGGTAATAGAAAAGACCTCTCGTCTCGTGTCAGTTAAAAGCACTATCAGAGGGATTTTTATTTTAAACAATTTGGATAGAAAATTGGTTTTTTCGACTTTTCGGAAAAACTGTGCATCTTAGAAAAAAGTGATGCACAGGCAAAATATGTGCAATCAAAAGACCAATAAAATGATCTCTGGAAAATCAAAATCAGACAATTAGTTCAAAAGTTATTGCAAAAAAACGTTTTTTTTTAGCTTTTTTCCAATTGTTTATAGGATTGTTATTAATAATTAAAATGCAATAAGTATGCCCAAAAGCTACGAGTCTTAACGTATCCAACAGGTGTGCGCAAGATGAGCGCTGTGCAATAAATAGTTTTTGCAAAATCCTATTTATTTATCCCTTTTTACTAATTATGCAACAACTTTAAACCATTATTGTGAGAAAAGTTATTATTGAAAAAGGTTCTACTGTACGTTATTTTAAAGTTGAAGAACTTTTGAGGTCCCCTGAATCCATTTATACCATTTTTAGCATGATGTCTGTCTGTGTGTATGTGTGTGTGTGTGTGTGGGTCTTTGTGTGTGTGGGTCTGTGTGTGGGTGTGTGTGTGAACACGATAGCGTCTAAACGGCTGAACCGATTTAAAAGACATTTTATATACATATTTAGGGTAGCAAGGAGACAACCTGTATAGATTTTGGAGTTAATCGGACAACCGAAAGTGACAGTTACTATAAGTGATGACGTCATTACTAAACTAGATGGCAATAAAGTTTTACACATATATTTTTTATACGTTATAGTTTAATTTCGAATGATTAAAATTTTTAAAAACTTTTGCCATGGTTGCCAGATTTATCAAAAAGTATTTATTTTTCATATTTTTCTTAAATAACCAAAATACTGCATTTTTATGAAAAATTGCAAGATATGAAAGTTATAGAACATAAAATTTTCTACACATTTTGTCAATACCGTTTTTTGAATTCCTCATAGTTTCGCCGCTAGATGGCGTGAAAAAAATTTATTTAGACATTTTTGTGACTTTTTTAGATTTTGAGACAAAATTATGGATTTTTATGAAAAATTACATGGTATCAAAATTGTAGAGCACAAAATTTTCTATAAATTTTGTCTTAACTATTTTTTCAAGTTGCGCATAGTTTCGCCGCTAGTTTTTATTTTAATTTTTATCTTTATTAAATTATTATTTTTTGGTTAAATTTTTATACTAAAAATTTAAAAAAAATATCTTAAAACTTGTAATAATTAATTTTATAATTATAATTTTTTTCAAAATTTTATTACAAAAATTTTGGAATTTTTAAAAAATTGGCTAAGAAATTTAAGATTATATTATGATTTTAAACTAAATTGAATAACTTCTAAAATATTAAAGTTATTGAAATGTGATTTTCACCATTCGAAAGATAATATAAAACTCTAAATTTTAAATGTATTTTAGTTTCTTAAAATTTAGAATTGTAATTATTATGGCCAAAATTAAGAATTTTTTTAAAATTTTTTGTAATTTCGTTTTATCAATAAGTATAAAATAAACGAAAAAAGTAAATAGTATATACGAAAAGGATCCAAAAGTACTATATGTGTAAATTATTTCATAATTTTAACATAGTATTTGTAAAAGTTATAGCAAAAAATGAAAAAAGTTTAAACAATCCAATGGATATCTATGAATTTTTGACAAAAAATTTGATTTTTTTTTTAGTTTTCTCAACTAACTTTATTAATGAATTTTGATCCAGAAAACCTTAAAAAAAGGTCTGTTTCCCATTTTGAATAAAATTGAACGAAATATTAATTATTTATTGACTTTAAAATTATTCAAAATTGAGTTTTATTTTTTTAAAGGTTAATATTGATATTAAAAATTTAAAAAAAATGCCATTAAATTTGCAGTAAAAAACTCTATAATTGTGATTTTTTTCAAAATTTTATTCAAAAAATGGAATTCATATTTTTTTTTGCAATTTAAAAACAAATTGAATAACTTTAAAAATATTAAATATATTAAACTAATTTTATTAATGTATTTTGATGAAGAAAAACTAAAATAATCGATTTAACAATTACTTTACTAGGAGTGTTCGAAAAGTTGGGTGGGATTACCCCCTCATTTTTTTAATCTGAGGTAGCTTGAAAAAATAATAACGACTGAATAGTTTTCGTACTTGTAAATAATACTCGAAACTCATGAAATCGACGTTTTGGAAATTAATATTATTTTTGTTTATTTTTTCAGAAATAAATTTTGTAAATTGTTTAAACGATTAAAGAGTGTAAAACTTTGTCAACCAAATTGATAAATACAATTATTTTATTTACATGGAAAATAAATAGTTATAAACAAAAACGATACAAAATTAAAAAATACAACAAAATTAAATTTTTAAAGGTAATTAAGTAAAAAGAAATACTTTTTCTATCTTGTCATTTTTTCGAAAAACAGACTCTTTGGATATACATATTAATAAAATAATAATAAAAATCAATTTTTTTTACTTAAAACAAATTGTATCTCCAAAAGAGTCTGTTTTTCGAAAAAATGACACGATAGAAAAAGTATTTCTTTTTGCCCAATTAACTTGAAAAAAATTAATTTTGTTGTATTTTTGAATTTTGTATCTTTTTGTTTATAACTATTTATTTTTTATGCAAATAAAAAAAATTGGTTGGCAAAGTTTTACACTCTTTAATCGTTTAAACAATTTACAAAATTTATGTCTGAAAAAATAAACGAGTATTATTTACTAGTACAAAAACCACTACTAATAATATTAAGGAATGACATTATAGTAAAGGCTGACTGAGCTGATACTGCACTCTAAATTCCATTGAAGTATCTTCAACTGTTTTTAAGTAATAGCCTGTAAAAAAAAATTGTGGGGCACCCGGTATTTGTTTTTTTTTTAACAAAAATGATTGTGTTCTAATTTGAATTTGTACTTCATTTGTATTTAATTAAGAATTAAATGTAGAAATCTTATAATAAACCTTCATAACTAATAAAAATTATTACTTACATCACTATCAGCAGTAAATGAATATTCTGCACCAACAAAAATATTAATTATATATAATATAAAAAGAATACAAGACAAGGTTTGCTTCATTTTGTTAAATGCTATTAAATGTGATTTTTCAAGTAAATAATAAATAAGTTTATATAGAGTATTTTTATATGTTTTTAAATATCTAATCTTTAATCGTCTTATCATTACAATTATTGGAATAGAAACACAATTACATGCATTATTCAATTATGAACGTGATATAATTATTGCAAAATATGCCAAAATTATATTTTTAAGTATATGAACAGTTTTAAAGCATTCAAAAATAGTATATTATGCAACGATAATGTAATGATAGACTTTAATACACGAGCATGTTGTAGGATACGAAACGAGCCTCAAGCGAGTTTCGTATATAACATGTGAGTGTATTCATGACCATTACATGAGATTTACATACGCTATTTTTTCTACTCCCATTAATAAACGAAATACAAATTTATTTTAAGACTTTCATATGTTAATTATCTTAATTGAAAAGGAACATTTTTATAACCATGAAAAGAAATACTTTTTACTTACTTAATCCATATTGCCCATCTACCATTACGGGTGTAAGGCTAAACACTTTTTTTCACAATATATATTAATTAGTAACCATTTTAGAATATATTAATAAGTTAACCTTTTTCTTATCGATTTTAAATAATTTAAAATATTTTGACAGCTGTCAAAATAATTGTCAACTTCGCTAAAAAATAACTCGATTCTATTCGTTGAAAAATTTGTACTATCAAAATAACCGCCTACTTTTCTAAAAATAATTCGATTCTATTGGCTGAAAGAGCTGTATCATAATGAAAACAAATTTTATAATGAATCTCATTATGAAACTGGTCTTTTAATTAGCGTATTATAAAATAGGAGTAGAAAAACTTCATTACTGAATTATATAGGTCTCTCTGCCTGTATCACATATTAGTCATAGATAAATAATATAAAATTTAAATTATTAATCATTAGTCCAGTGCACTGTTTGTATATTGACAATTCTTACCTTTTCATTTTCACTGTGACTAGCCATACGTTAACCTGTGGATAATTTTAGAAATTACCCACACGTGAAACGTGATTCGCTTAAATAGTAAGTTTGAACACATGTATGCATGAGCTCTGGTAGCCGCGTGGACATAGTGCCCGCTAATGGTGCAGTGGGTCCAGGAATCAAATCCCACATGGTGCTTTTATTATTTTTTTAAACACAGGTTAGATTTAAATAGTAAGAATTCTTTTACTATTTTTTTTAGTATACAGGCTAGATTAAGATAGTAAAGATTTCTTTGAATAAAATAAATATTTTTTTATGTCAGATAACCAAGTTTAATAGTTTAACGTGTGGGGAATTTCCCTAATTTCAGGTTAAGGTGTGTGTAGTCTCGGCCTTTCATTTTTTATATGTCTCTGCTCAATAAAAACTGTTCTAAAGTAGACATTTTCCTCAGTTTTATTAAAAGTAAGTAAATAATAAAAACCATAGGAGGAAATGGTACAAAATAAGTGACACATGACAATTTTTAAATTTTAAATTACCGTTTATTCATAATCAGAGATACCAACATTTAATTAGTCTAATTCAAAGTTTAAACTATGAACTAGTATTAATGTATTAATTCACAGTTCAAACTGTGAATTAAGACTAATTTACAGTTTAAACTGTAAATTAAGACTAATTCACAGTTTGAACTGTAAATTATAAAAAAATATTATTATATGGCCCTTCTACGCTTTCGTAATATTACGACCATTGACCAATATTGATATCTGTCACATTCTGTGATACGTCATCATCCGAATCCGCAAAAAAAAATTCAAATATTTGCGAAATTTTCAGACGCCATTTTATTCGCATAAATTTTGCGAAATTCGTATGAGCATGAACATACCTTTACTATTGACATAACCTAGATCCGACAATCTTGCTATTGCTCACTAGATTGTGTGCTCAAAGACAAATTCTCGTTATCCGGCATTGCCACGTTTAAATTTTTTACAGTTTCTTTAGGGACACTCATCTGTAATTAAAAAAATATTAGTTTTTTTTAAAGAAGGAAATAGTTTAAATACAAACGGAAAGACATTCCAATCGAATTTTTGGAACTAAGTTCCTTAATAGTCTAGTCAACAGAAAGTCAAAGAAAACCCTTGAAAAACTCTATACAAATTAGTTAAAATTATTTATCCAACTGTCACCTATCAAAAATAAAAAAATGTCAAAATTTGAAACTTTAACATTAAATATCTGAAAAAAGTATTCATAGATACTCGTCGGTAAAGTTTTGGGGCGACACAACTGATTTTTTTTTGATAATATCGTAGATATAACAGTATCTACCGGGTGTAAATGAGTCATAGGTCACTCCTATAACTTTTAAACATGTTAATATATTTATACCAAATTTTGGGAGATTATAATAGAGCTATTTTTTTTAACCCGATATTTTTTTTCGCCATTTTCTACCCCTTAAAATCAAAATTTCACAAATTCTATGTCAGTCAGTCAGTCAATCAGTCAGGACTTTGCCTCTTATATTATAGATTAAATAATGACCCTGATGATGGTTAGTTACTGTAACTAGTTGCCTTTCTAATACAATTAAATTCTCGTGGTACCTGACTTGGTGCTTTATTTCTTAAAAAAAATAGAATAGGGAAAGTAAAAGGAAGAAATTAAGAATATTTCAATAAGGCTAAGTGAATAAACGAGAAAGATATAATCCGGTGAAAAGTCTTAATATAAAAAAATGAGTGGGTAATCCCACCCAACTTTCCGAACACTCCTAGTATAAGTAATTGTTTAATCGATTATTTTAGTTTTTCTGCATCAAAATACATTAATAAAATTAGTTTACAAAAATTAAAAAAAAACCTAAATTTTTGGAAAATTTTTTTTTTACTTTTTATAATTTTGTATATTTTTAAAATTATGAAATATTACACACATAATATACTTTTTGATCCCTTCCAGATTTACTATTTACTTTTTTCATTTGTTTTACCATTTTCCATAAAACAAAAGGACAAAAAAATTTAATTTTGTTTTATTTTGGTTATAATAATTACAATGTTAAATTTGAAGACTAAATTATTTTCTAAATTTAGAGTTTTATATTACCTATCGATTGGTATAAATCCTATTTTAATAGCTTTAATATTTTTTAAAGTTACTCAATTTTTTTAAACTTATATTAAATTTCAAAAAAAAATTTATGAATTCTACAATTTTTTGAATAAAATTTTGAAAAAAAATCACAACTATAGAGTTACTACAAATGTAATAGTATTTTTTTTTAAATTTGTAATATTAATATTAACCTTAAAAAGAAATTTTTGAATAATTTTAAAATCAATAAATAATTAATATCTCATTCATTTTATTCAAAATGGGAAACAGACCTTTTTTAGGTTTTTTTAATCAAAATTCATTAATAAAGTTAGTTTAAAAAACTAAAAAAAAAAAAATTTTTGTCAAAAATTCATGGGTAACCCCATTGAATTGTTTTAACTTTTTTCATTTTTTGCTATAACTTTTACAAATACTGTTAAAATTATAAAATAATTTACACACATGGTACTTTTGGATCATTTTCGGATATGCTATTTACTTTTTTCATTTACATTATACTTATTGATAAAACGAAATTACAAAAAAAATAAAAATAATTCTTTACTTTGGCTATAATAATTACAATTCTAAATTCTAAGAAACTAAAATACATTTTAAATTTAGAGTTCAATAACTTCAATATTGTAAAAGTTATTCAATTTAGTTTAAAATCATAATATAATTTTAAATGTCTATCTATATACATTATTTTTCACGCCCTCTAGCGACGAAACTATGAGGAATTTAAAAAAACGGTAATGATAAAATGTGTAGAAAATTTTATGTTCTGCAACTTTCATATCTTGTAATTTTTCATAAAAATGCATTATTTTGGTTATTTAAGAAAAATATGAAAAAAAATTACTTTTTGATAAATCTGGCAACAATGGCAAAAGTTTTTGAAAATTTTAATCATTCGAAATTAAACTATAATGTATAAAAAATATATGTGTAAAACTTGTTTAGTAATGACGTCATCACTTATAGCAACTGTCACTTCCGGTTGTTTAGACGCTTTCGTGTTCACACACAGACACACACACACCCACAGACACACACATACACACACAGACAGACATCATGCTAAAAATGGTATAAATGGATTCAGGTGACCTCAAAACGTTAAAATCTGGGTATGGTCAAAATATCATGATCGCAATACTTTCCTTCTATGTATACAACTTTGTTGTTCGGAAAGTAAAAATCACATGATCTGTATCTTTAATGACTGCATATGTTTAAGTATTGTCAAATCTTTTATACTGAGATATTAATTAATTACTTTTAAAAGCTTCAATTTTTACAATTAAAGATATAACTAAGTATAATTTAAGTACCACTTCTATATTAGGGTTTTTATCGATATACTTGGATAAATCATCTACCAAAATAGAATGCATAAAGGGGAACTTTCATGTCAATCGATATAAAGCCAATAATCTTATTGATTTCCTTTATACAATGAATTAATTTATTATTATACTTCTATAAATCAACGAATAATCTTTTTCGTGGAAAAAAATAATTTCGGAATAAATGGTCAAAAATGTATTTTGATCGATATGATAAAAAAATTATTTATCTATTCCAAGTAACATAAGATAAGAAATAATTATATATACCCCTTTTCTACTGAAAACAGTCAAAAATTTGTACAATGAAATTATTGGCGTGTATAATTTTTGCGGCGTTGGCATTGTCCACGTGCACGGCTGCACCTAGTTTAAAGGCAGTTATACCTACAGTAAGTATTAAATATATTTAATAGAAATTGAATAATTATTTAATTATAACAAAAGTTTATTAGAAATTACTAGTTTGTTTAACAATCCTCTGCCGTTACGTCATACCTTGTCCAACTTGTTCTCTCAATCATGAAATGGATGAGACGGAATTATGACGTCATTAACGTATTTCTTAGCTAATGTCGACGTAAATGTTATTTATATTACTTTTGACAGTTCAATTAATTTTTCATTGTCAAAATGCCTTTCCGGTATAATGAGAATGAGCAAAGTTTAATTTTGAAGTTGATTAATTACTTTTCAAGAGAAATAGATGCTGGAATAAGGCTATTACCGTTAAATGCAGTCTGCAACGTTTGAGTTCACCCCAAAAATATAATCGTGTAATTTTTCCGCTATTTCATCATTTTATTTTAAGTCAAAAATCATGCTCAGAAACGTTAAACATCCCCAAGCAAGAAATTTTAATAAAATCAGTCAATCAATCAAAAAATTGGGAAAATAAAAAAAAATTGAGCAAAACAGGAAAATTTGGGAAAAATGTTGAAAAAAATGAAAAAAGCTGGAAAAATTAAGGAAAATAGGGTAATTTGGAAAGGGAAAATAGGACAAATCTGGGTAAAACAGAGAAAAATAGGAACAAATTGGACAAAATTGTAAAAAATAGAGAAATTTGGAAAAAGAATCAAAACAGGAAAAAAATTGAGAAAAATAAAATAGCAATAAATTAGCAAAATAGGAAAATTTGGGAAAAATGAATAATCTGGAAAAATTGTGAAAAATTAAGGAAAAGAGGCAAATTTTGGAAATTTGGGAAAAATAGGGAAAAATACTGAAACAATATCGAATATTGGGAAGAAATGAGCAAAATAGGACAAAGTAGGGAAAAATAAAGAAAACAAGAAAAACTAATGGTAAACAGGAAAAATTGAAAGATATAGGAAAAATAGAAAAAATAGAGAAAATAGTAAAGAATAGGGGAAAATATGTAAAAAATTAGAAAAAGTGGGCTACATTGTTAAAAATTGGGGATAACAGGGAAAAATAGGAACAAATAGAGTAAAATTGTGAAAAATTAAGGAAAACAGGGAAATTTGGGAAAATAGTGAAAAAGGGGGAAAAATGGGAAAGTTAGGATAAAATAAGGAAACGGAAAAATAGGAAAAATCTGGTAAAAACAGTGGAGAAATTGGGAAAAATAATTAAAAAAATAGAAAAGTAGGAAAATTAAGGAATAAATGTGGAAACATGGGAAAATAGTGAAAAATAGGGCTACATTGGGGAAAATAAGAAAAAATGGAAGATATGAAATAACAGAAAATAATAGGGATAAATATAGAAAAACAGGAAACAATGATGAAAAACAGGAGAATATGAAAAAATGGAAAAAATACGGTAAAATACGGTAAAATGACGAAAACTAGAGAAAGCAGGGGAAAAATAATAAAATTTGCGTAAAATTGGGAAAAAGTAGAAAAAGATAGATAAAATAGGGAAATTAGAGATAAATACAGAAAAAACGAGAAAAATCAGAAAGTATATGAAAAACTATTGCAAAAAAGGGCAAAATAAGTAAAAACAGGAAAAAGTAGATACTAATAGGGACAAAATAGTAAAAAATAATGAAAAACAGCAAGGATTGGGGAAATGGGAAGAACAGGGAAATTAGAGAAAAATAGGAAAAAATAGAAAAAGCAGGATATAGACATTTTGCTGATTTCAACCAATAATGGGGATTAGCCTGTTGGCTCTGCCAGTGCCATTAACCTAGTTACAAAAAAAAAAAAAAAAAAAAAAAAAAAAAAAAAAAAAAAAAAAAAAAAAAAAAAAAAAAAATATGGAAAAAAGTGTGAGAAATAGGAAAAAAATGGAAAAAAATTGTGAAAAATAGGGCTGATTAAAAAAAACTCGTTCTTCAAATTTTATCAGATAATTTTTATTTTCTATCACTCAAAATTTGTTTATTAGCAAAATCATTCAAATAATCCGAATTTAGATAAAATCACTCGTCCAAATAGAGTTTTTTTTCTTACTTTTACCAAATAAACTAGTTTTCGTGCAAAATAAAAAATTATCTATAAAATTTGAAGTACTCGTATTGAAAAATTGGGAAAATAGGAAAAAATAAGAAGAAACGTTGAAAAATAGGGAAAAAAATAAATGGGAAAAATACGAAAAAACAGGCTAAAATAGGAAATAATAAATAATAGGTAAAAAAAATAATGAAGAACAGGAAAAATATGAATAAATAGGAAAAATAGGGGAAATTTAGGAACAATAGAAAAAATAAGGAAAAATAAGACGAAATAGACTCGTGATTTGTCAATTGGTTTGTTTTCTTATTTTTGCCAAATAAACTAGTTTTCGTAGAAAATAAAAAATTATTGATAAAATTTGTTACTGCCTCTGAAAAATTGGGAAAAATAGGAAAAAATAAGACGAAACGGTGAAAAATAGAGAGAAATAAAGAAAATAGTGAAAAACAGGAACAAATGGTAAAAAATAGGAAAAAACAGGCTAAAATAAGAAATAAAAAATAATAAGAATAAATGGGGAAGAAATAATGAAAAACAGGAAAAATATTGAAAATAAGAAAAAATAAAGAAAATAGATAAAATAATTGAAAACAGGAACAAATAGGAAAAATTGGTAAAAAATGCGGAACGTAGCGAAAAATAAATGAAATAAGGGAAAAATAGTGAAAAATTTGGGGAACATTGTGAAAAATTAGGATAAATAGAAACCAATATAGTAAAATAGGGAAAATGGGAACAAATAGGGAATAATATTAAAAAATATGGAATACAAGGGATAAATAGAGAACAATAAAAATAAATAAGGAAAAATAGAAAAAATAATGAAAAACAGGAAAATAGGGAAAATAAGGAAAAATAAGTCCAAATAGAAAAATAAGAAAAAATAAAGAAAATAGATAAAATAATTGAAAACAGGAACAAATAGGAAAAATGGTAAAAAATGCGGAACGTAGCGAAAAGTAAATGAAATAAGGGAAAAATAGTGAAAAATTTGGGGAACATTGTGAAAAATTAGGATAAATAGAAACCAATATAGTAAAATAGGGAAAATGGGAACAAATAGGGAATAATATTAAAAAATATGGAATACAAGGGATAAATAGAGAATAATAAAAATAAATAAGGAAAAATAGAAAAAATAATGAAAAACAGGAAAATAGGGAAAATAAGGAAAAATAAGTCCAAATAGAAAAATAAGAAAAAATAAAGAAAATAGATAAAATAATTGAAAACAGGAACAAATGGGAAAAATGGTAAAAAATGCGGAACGTAGCGAAAAGTAAATGAAATAAGGGAAAAATAGTGAAAAATTTGGGGAACATTGTGAAAAATTAGGATAAATAGAAACCAATATAGTAAAATAGGGAAAATGGGAACAAATAGGGAATAATATTAAAAAATATGGAATACAAGGGATAAATAGAGAACAATAAAAATAAATAAGGAAAAATAGAAAAAATAATGAAAAACAGGAATACATAGAAAAAATAGAGAAATATAGGGAAAATAGTGAAAAATAGGGAAAAATAGGAGAAAACAGGGAGGAATAAAACAAAATACATAAAAATAGGGAGCAATAGGAAAAAACGATAAAAAATAATGAAAAATAGAAAGAAATAGGAAAAAACAAGCGAAGCACGGGTATTCAGCTAGTATTACATACTGTTACATATTGAACCGATTTTAACTTAAGTTTCACCAAAAATTATTATCATTAGCTTATAAATTTAATAACATTGATGACATTTTGATGCTAGGCTACATTTTGTATATTTTGCAAATTTTAATTTTTTAGTTTTCAATTGACGACAGCAATGCACCGACTCCACATTATGAATTAGATGCTATTCGAGTATTATCCAGTGCTTGGTCTTTATATCCAGAAAATGATTTAAAGAGAAATCGAGCTGCTTCTCAACTTTTTAATACGTCCTATCCAAATAAAACTGGTTGGAACGTGGCTAATGGATGCGCATCTGTTTTTATAGCAGATGAAACTAAAATTTATATTAATGTTAAAGCTGAAACTACAAATTTTACTGAGATTATTAAGATATTTAATTAAATTTTTTTGAAGTTTAGATACAAATTTTATTAAAAACATTTCTAAATTATAAATCAATTTCATTGGTTCTTAATCAATTATTTTATATAAAAATAGTTGGTAAGATAGGAAAAAGTCAGTAATTGGAGAGAGAGAGTGTTTCTGACGCGTCAGCCATCTGCAACTGATCCTACTCACCCTTTTTAGGGCTCCTCGCAAATGCATAATCCTGAGCCTCGAGACGTGAACTAGAACAAAAACCTCTTTATGTTCTTTGCCGATTGACGTATGTCCTAGATGAGGGTTCTACAAAAATAAATGTAACAGATGACAGTTCTCTGTGCGATCCATATACCATGTGCGTTCTTTGTGTTAAAATGTAAAAAGCATATATCAAAAAAAACAAAACAAAAATATTATGAAAGGAATTAGGAGTCAAATATTATAAATGATTTTTATTGGCGATAGGTGTCTTAAATTTTATATATTATTTTTTATAATCCAGGGAATTATTTTTTTATGTACTTACTGAATTTAATTTGATAAATCTTAAAAAGTTTTTGACATTAGAAAATAAAAATTCTAGAGTGAAGTGAAAAAAGTTCTAAAAAAGAATTGGAAAAAAGTTTTTTCTTTTAATTAGTATGGCGGGTACCGGAAGGGCCAGTCCAATCCTGCTCAAATTCAATATGGTTCTTCCTTGGATAAAACTAAATCGGTAAAGTGAAAACCGGAACTCGATCGAAGTTTTCGGTCAAAAGTTATAGTGTTTACATACATACAGACAGACAGACAGACATACAGACGTCCAGACGGGATTTTTGGCATTTTCGGACTCTGGGAGCTCGGAAACGTCGAAAAAAGTGATAAAAAGTGGAGGTAAGAAATTTTTTTCGCCATCATGAAACTAATATTTTTTGGCCCCCAGTAATTCGTTACAAATACAAAAAAATTATAATTATTTGTTAAAAATAAAAAAAAAAAATATAACAATTGACAACAAAAAAACTATTAAAAAAATAATTATAAACCATCTAAAGAATAACTTATTAGAAATACCGTAAATCTATTAAAAATTGTGCGTTCCGGGGATCCCCATTAGGAAATAAGTTTTTCAAATTTTTTTTCACTTTTTAAAATTTTAAATGTTGAAAACTTTCAAAAGAAATCGAAAAAAATATAAAAAAATAGAAAAAAATCGAATCGAAAGAGATAGAAAGGACTCAAAAGAAATCGAAAAATATATAAAAGAAATGGTAAAAAATCAAAAGAAATCGAAAAAAAATGGAAAAAATCAACATAAATCGAAAGAAATCGAAAAAAAAAACGACAAAAATCGAAAAAAATCAAAAGAAATGGAAAGGAATCAAAAGAAATCGAAACAAAAACAACAAAAATCGAAAGAAATCGAAAAAAAAAAACCGACAAAAGTCGAAAGGGATCGAAAAAATCAATAGAAATAAAAAATAATTAAAAAAAATATTAAAAAGTAATCGACAAAATCAAAAGAGATCGAAAAAAATCGAAAAAGATTGAAAGAAATCGACAAAAATCGATAAAACCAGAAAAAAAATTCGAAAAAACCGAAAAATCAAAAAAAAAATTCGAAAAAACCGAAAAATTAAAAAAAAAATTAGAAAAGACTAGAAAGAAACAGAAAAAAATAGAACATGAGAAAAAATCAAAAAAATTAGAAAATATTGAAATAATCAGAATAAAACATAAAAAAATCAAAAAATGTAGTGAAAAACGAGAAAAAATAAGAAAAAAATTGGACATAATCCAAAAAGAAACAAAAATTGTTTTAATATATTTTAAACAAATGAAGAACAAAATTGTAAAATATGGAAAAAAAATAAAAAAAATCAACAAAAATCGAAAGAAAACGACAAAATCGAAAAAAATCAAAAGAAATGGAAAAGAACCAAAAGAAATCGAAAAAAAAAACAACTAAAATCGACAAAAATCGAAAAAAAAAACGACAAAAATCGAAAAAGATCAACAAAAGTCGAAAGAGATCGAAAAAATCAATGGAAATAAAAAATTATAAAAAAAAATCCAACAAAATCGACAAAAATCAAAAAAAAAATCGACAAAATCTAAAGAAATCGACAAAAATCGATAAAACCAGAAAAAAAAAAGAAAAAAAATACGAAATTAACCGAAAAATCAAAAAAATATCGGAAGATAGGAAAAAGATAGAAAAGAAAAGAAAGAAACAGAAAAAATAGAACAATGAGAAAGAAATCAAAAAAAATAGAAAACATTGAAATAATCAGAACAAAACTTAAAAGAAAATTTGATAAAATTTGCGAAAAACGAGAAAAAATTAGAAGTATCGAAAAAATAAGAAAAAATCGGATATCATCAAAAAAGAAATAAAAATTATTGGAAAATATTGGAAACAAATGAAGAAAAAAATTGAAAAACATGGAAAAAAATTTAAAAAAAAAAACAAAAAAATCGCAAAAAGCCGAAAAAGTAGGAAAAAATCGTAAGGGACAACCAAAATCCAGAACAATTGTGAACAAAAGCAAGAAATAAAAAAATAAATGAAAAACATCGAATGAATTGAAATAAATCGCAACAAAATCACAAAATAATGGCAAAAAAATCGGAAAAAATCAAAGAATAAGAAAATAAGAAAAAATGAGAATAAATTGTAAAAAGGCCAATAAAAACCGAAAAAAAAAATCGCCAAAATTAAGCAATGTGTCAATAATTTCTGCAACATCCCATCCATTTCGTAAACTCTGTTTGACATTTTGTTCTAAAAATTTGTATGATCGGTACCGAAAGGGCTGGTCCGATCCTGCTTAAATTCAATAGGGTTCTTCCTTGAACAAAACTAACTTGGTAAAGTGAAAACCGGAACTCGATCGTAGCTTTCGTTCAAAAGTTACAGTGTTTACATCCAGACAGACAGACAGCAGAATAAAACATAAAAGAAAATAAAAAAAATTAGCGAAAAACGAAAAAAAGATAAAAAAAATAGAAAAATTGAGTGAAAATCGAGAAAAAATTAGAAGTATTGAAAAAATAAGAAAAAATCGGATATAGTCGAAAAAGAAACAAAAATTATTGGAAAATATTGGAAACAAATGAAGAATAAAATTTTAAAATTCGGAAAAAATAAAAAAAATCCAAAAAAATCGCAAAAAATCGGAAAAAGTTGGAAAAAATCGTAAAGATCAACTAAAACCCGGAAAAATTGTGACCAAAAGAACGAAATAAAAAATTAAATGAAAACCATCCAAAGAATTGAAATAAATCGCAACAAAATCACAAAAAAATGGCAAAAAAATCGTAAAAAAATCGGAAAAAATCAAAGAATAAGAAAAAATAAGAAAAAAAATTAGAAACCAAAAAAGAAATACAAAAAAAGCAATTGGAAAAAAAGAAATGGAAAAAAAGACAAAACAATGACAAAAAAGAGGAAAAATTAAAAAACATGAAAAAACAAAAAATCACAAAAATGAGAAAAAATCAAAAAAATCTCTTTTTATAAAATAATTATAAAACTATAAAAAATTAGAAAGCGAAAGAAAAAGAAATAAAAAACAGAACAATGCAAAAAATGAGAAAAGATTAAAAAAAATGAGAAAAATTAAAAAAAAAAAACAGAAAAAACAAGAAAGAAAACAAAACATCAGAATAATGAGAAAAGGGCAAAAAAGTAAAAGAAAAATTATCGAAAAAAATGAAAAATAATACGGAAAAAACGAAAATAATCAAAAAAATTGTAAAAAAGCCAAAAAAAAAACGAAAAAAAAATCGCCAACATTAAACAATGCGTCAATAATTTCTGCTTTATCCCCATCCATTTCGTAAACTTCGTTTGACATTTTGTTCTAAAAATTTGAATTGGAAAAAAGTTTTCCTATGCAAACCACTTTAATTTGTATGATGAGTACCGGAAAGGCCGGTCCGATCCTGCTCAAATTCAATAGGGTTCTTCCTTGAACAAAACTAATTAGGTAAAATGAAAACTGGAACTCGATCGGAGCTTTCGTTCAAAAGATACACTGTTTACATCCAGACAGATGTCCGGACATGATTTTGTTTGAATTTTCGGACTCCGGGAACTCGGAAACGTTGAGAAAAGTGATAAAAAGTGGGGATAAGAAATTTTTTTCGCCATTATGAAAGTAATACTGAGGCTTTTGGGCCTTGGTAATTGTCAAAAGAGAATGTTTCCGCATTTACAACAATTGTTCTAATAATCAACATTAATTGCTTAATAAAAATTAATTAAATTTTTGTGGCACAATCGTGTTCCAAGAATAAAAACAGATGTTCACTTCTAATAATTTTTAGAAAAGAATTGTTTGAAGTAAATAAACAAATACTTGGAGACCGATATTCACTAAAATTGCTGAAATAGCTTTAAACTAAAAAATGAAACATTTAACTTTATATAAATTTAAATTTTGATTTTGATTTTAAAATCACCCTATAACATTGAAAAAAAGTCTACAACGTCTATTGAAATGCATATTACAATAACCCGCACTTCTAATTCCTCTTCCATACATTGCAGCATATCAGCAATGTCATCCTGGGCATCTGGTATATCTAGACGCCATAGTATAAGTCTCACATTGTGCTGCCAAGTGATATGAATGGTTTTCTGATGACCTAACAATACAAGGCAACCCTCTTCTCTCGTCTCTGACGTCATAGTTCTATATTGTTCTCAGTTGGAAAACTTCGAGCAATCTCTCGAGCTCTCAGAGTATTATTCCCCATGCCAACCATGTCGGAATTATCGTTTCTGATACAATTGACATTAAATATTTAAATACATCATGTGAACGTGAAGAGAACGTTGTTGATTGTTTTCAAAAAGAGCACAACTAAAGCTATTAAGAAGTTTGTGATTATTATTTTTTTTTGTACTATGTACATATACAGTGTGGCCCATTTTAATTGGAATGACCCTTTAAAAAATAAATTAGAGTGATAGATTAAATAAACTGAAAAACAATTTTTTTCAAAGCTGAAAATAGCTAAATCGTATTAACGATTTATTTATTAAAAAACTGAGTACGCTACTGAATTTGTAAGCATGCAAAATAACTTTCACTAAAATTTCGAAAAAAAATGTTATAGCATGTTTAAAATTTTATTTTGTATTATGTTTTACGAAAATTTTTCGACAAATTCTGAAAGCTGGCAACTATGCAATTAATTATTTTGTTAAATGTGACCGTTGTTGCCAGTGTTCAGAATTTGTTTAAAATTTTAGTAAAACGCAATACAGATTAAAATTTTGCTATAACTTTTTTAATAACAAACATTTTTTTGCGAAATTTTGCTTACAAAACCAGTGGCGTACTCAGTTTTTTTAATAAAACACAATTTTGCTATTTTCAGCGTTGAAAAAAAATCTTAAAAATGGGTTTTCAGTTGTGAAACTTTGTAGTTTGCATTATTCACATTACTCTAAAAAATTGTTGAAATCGGTGTATTAAAAGAGACTTTACAAGGGTGGTCCCAATTAAAATGGGTCACATTGTATATTATTGTAGTGTTGATTTTTTTTGTGAAAAATATAATTTTATTTTAATGAACTTATGTTAAGCGTAAATTGAATTTTATTAATAACCAAAAAAATATCAATTAATTTAGTAAATAGGTCAAAATTCCCTTTACCCAGTAGTGCTATAGATTTCTCAATTTTTAAATGATTAGTAAAAAAAAACTAAAATGATACTTTTTTTAAACACAATAAATACAAATCAAATAAAATATTTAACAAATAATCTTTTACAATTTTAATCAAAATCTATTTATTATTATTATTTATAAACACATAACAATCAACTATTTCCCAGTACCAGTACCCGTAGGGAAAAAATAAGAAAATAAATATTAAAATAAGGAAAAAAACAAATAGGAAAAAGAGAAAACAAATGAAATTAACAAAATATATTGAAGAATTAGAAATAGAAATAGTCGAATAGGTTTATTATTTGGGGAGTATACCGGGTGACACAACTGTCACTTTGACAGAAAATTAAATTTAAAAGAAAAAAAATGTTTTCAGTGTACTTTGCTATAAATCTGTAAAATCGTTTAAAAATTAAATAGGAGTCCACTTTCTTTAAAAATCAGCTGTGGCCTAATTTATAATAATTTTACACTGAGAAAAGATAATAACAAAAATTTTAATTTCGAGTTTTTTTTTATTTAAAAATTTATGTATAAGCGAAAGTGGGTGTATATTATATCAATTTATTCGTCTCAAAATAGGCTTCAAAAAAGTCTAGATGATCCAAGGGGGTGCCATTTAAAAAAAATAAGTTTAGTCGAAAATTGTTATAAATTAGGCCACAGCTGATCTTTAAAGAAAGTATCACTTTTTGTGGAGTCCTATTTCATTTTTAAACGATTTAACAGATTTATAGCAAAGTACACTGAAAAAAAAAATTATTTTCAAAAATCTAATTTCGTGTCACAATATACAGGGTGTTGTATTTCAGAATAAAAATTTCGACCCATTTCCGGCGAAACCGGAAATCGGCCATTTTGATTGTCAACGTTAAAAAATCTAAAATTACATCTAATGTATTCACTTAAAATTTTAGTAAAATCGACCCATAACGAAAAAAATAATAGGCGTGATTCATGTTCCTGTGTCACCCTGTATAGCGTTCAATTACCTAAAATTTATAAATGGTTTACTAGGTTCCCAGCTAGAGCTTGAAAACATAAACTTCGAGGACTAAAAATCCTTACGTAGGACAAAATATCCTTAAAAGGACTAAAAATTCGCAATAAAGGACAAAAAACTGTTTAAAAAAATATTATAAAGAATAAAAATTCACTAAAAAACAACAAAAACTAATATAAAAATTCGTTAGAAAACAAAATGACTCATTTAAAGGATTAGAAAATAAAATACAACATAAAGGACAAAAAATCACCTGAAAGGGTCAGAAATGTTAGAAATGATAAAAATTAGATGTCAGAAATAACAAAGAAAAATCGCTTTTGAAGACAAAAAATTGATTTCGAGGACTAAAAATTCTTACGTAGGATAAAATATCCTTAGTAAGGACTAAAAGTCCGTTATAAAGGTCTAAATAAAGTGCAAAAAACAACAAAAACTAATATAAAAATTCGCTAGAAAACAAAACGACTCATTAAAAGATTAGAAAATAAAATACAGCATAAAGGACAAAAAATCACTAGAAAGGGTCAGAAATGTTAGAAATGATAAAAAAATTAGATGTCAGAAATAAGAAAGAAAAATTACTTTGAAGACAAAAAATTGATTTCGAGGACTAAAAATTCGTACATAGGACAAAATATCCTTATAAAGGACTAAAAATCCGGTATAATATCCTTATAAAGGACTAAAAATCCGGTATAAAAGTCTAAATAAAGTGCAAAAAACAACAAAAACTATTATAAACAATAAACGTTCGCAAGAAAATAAAATGACTCATTTAAGGATTAAAAAATAAATACAGCTTAAAGGACAAAAAATCACTAGAAAGGGTCAGAAATGTTAGAAATGATAAAAAATTGGATGTCAGAAATAACAAAGAAAAATCGCTTTTCAGGACAAAAATTGATTTCGAGGACTAAAAATTCTTGCGCAGGACAAAGGACTAAAAATCCGGTATAATATCCTTATAAAAGGGTTAAAAATCCGGTATAAAGGTCTAAATAAAGTGCAAAAAACAACAAAAAATATTATAAACAATGAAAATTCGCTTGAAAACGAAATGACTCATTAAAGGATTAGAAAATAAAATACAGCATAAAGGACAAAAAATCACTAGAAAGGGTCAGAAATGTTAGAAATGATAAAAAAAATTAGATGTCAGAAATAAGAAAGAAAAATTACTTTGAAGACAAAAAATTGATTTCGAGGACTAAAAATTCTTACGTAGGACAAAATATCCTTATAAAGGACTAAAAATCCGGTATAATATCCTTATAAAGGACTAAAAATCCGGTATAAAAGTCTAAATAAAGTGCAAAAAACAACAAAAACTATTATAAAAATTTGCTAAAAAATAATATGACTCATTTAAGGATTAAAAAATAAACACAGCTTAAAGGACAAAAAATCAATAGAAAGGGTCAGAAATCTTAGAAATAATAAAAAATTAGATGTCAGAAATAACAAGGAAAAATCGCTTTTGAAGACAAAAAATTGATTTCGAGGACTAAAAATTCTTACGTAGGATAAAATATCCTTATTAAGGACTAAAAATATAAAGGTCTAAATAAAGTGCAAAAAACAACAAAAACTATTATAAACAATAAAAATTCGCTATAAAACAAAATTACTCGTTAAAGGATTAGAAAATCCAGTATAAAGGATAAGAAAAAACACTAGAAATGGTCAAATAAATGTCAGAAATGACAAAAAAAAATTCCTGTCGGTAGGGTCGACAGGGGAGGTAGATTTGGTCAGATCGAAAAAAAGTTTCAAACGAATAAAGTTTACAATAATTAGGACATGAAAAAAGTCTAATAACCTGTTTCAATATTTTTTAAAATAGGGGAGAATGTTTTTAAATTTCAACCCCCTCCAGTTCCATCCCCTTAGGTCCGATTAAAAAAAGTTTCAGACAAATTAATTTTATAATAATTAGAACGTAAAAAAAGTCTTGTGACCTGTTTCAGAATTTTTGAAAATGGCGGAGATATACATTTTTTGAAATTTCAACCCCTTCTAGTTCCACCCCCGTGGGTTGGATGAAAAAAAGTTTCACATAAATTACTTTTATAATAATTAGGGCATAAAAAGGTCCAATGACCTATTTTAATATTTTCAAAAATGGCGGAGATCTGAATTTTTTGAGATTTCAACCCCTTTCAATTCTCACCCCCTTAGAGGTAGAATGCCCATTTGCAATACGCAATGAATTACTGTCCCAAAGAATTTTTGTACTAAATTTGGTATCGATTGGACTAAAATTGCGACCTCTATCGTGCCGGAACGGAATGTCTACACATATATATTCCAAGACACCCAAAAAAAAAAAAAAAAAATTGGAGGTCAGAAATGACTAAGAAAATCGCTTTTGAAGACAGAGGGACAGACAGACGGATGGATGGACAGACATTATGAAGTCAATCTTCGCTTCGCTTTGCTTCTCTACTTAATAATCGGCGAATCGGCTTGTACAGAGCCACCTTGGTATTCGATCCGTAAATAGTGTGTAGTAAATTCCAAGTCTTTAGATAATGTATTCCATGAGGCTTACCAATTTAATAAATTAAATAGTAGAATACTATACTTTATCCACGACTATTAAATAATTTTAGCTACAATTACTATAAACCTTTGTTTTTAAATAAGTAACATTGAAAAAAATAAAGTTTTTTCCGGTAATAAATTTAAACAGACAATTTTTGAGGCTTCTCGTATATCTGGAGGGGTACAAGACATCTCATTTTGACTATCTGTCTCCATTTAAAGTATTTTTTAATGAAATCTTTCAAACGTTTTGACGTTTCAAATTAAAATTAACTCTGTTTTTTATATTGTACATGCAAAATCATAAATCAGTTTAAGCTTTTCATGTTTTTATCTAGAAATCGGTGAAATTAGTGAATAATGAAATTATTATTCACTTGTGAATAATGGATATTGTTATTATTTAGTAAATCTTTTATCCACGACTAATCTATTATTTATTCATTATACATGAGTTTATTCAATAATAATAATATCCAATATTCACTAGTGAATAATGATATCATTATTCACTGGTTTCACTGAATTCTAGATATCCAGTATTCACTGGTTTAAATAAAGGTTTATAGAAGTTTTAGAAAAATTATTTAATAGTTATGGATACAGTATAATATTTTACTCATGAATAATAGGCATCATTATATGCTCGTTGAATAATATACTATTATTAACCGATTTGTTTAATGACAATTCTGTTCATATTACACTAAATTCGGTAATTATTAATTTTCAAAACTTATATCGTCTTTAATTACACCAATTTTTTTATTAACCCTCTTTATAAGTATTTCTATTTTTTAAAATGAATTGAAATAAGTAAAACCCCCTTACGCAAAAATATGAACGACGTCAATGTTACGTTAATAAAAGCATTGTGTATTGAAAAATGAGGGATAGAAGAATAATAATAATAATCATGAATAACATGCGTCATATCTAATATTGATCCCACTGTTTGGATAAATAACAACGGCCTCTTCAATACCGATGCTTTTGATATATTTTTGACGAGCACACTCAGATGATCAACATCTGCAACTGGCAAACGATTGGATTAAAATGTGTTTGCGAACAATTTACGTCTTTTTTTTATGAATAAATAACTTTATTGAATTTCCAGTTTGAAACTAGTTAATACGGAATTGTGCTCGTGTGGAGATTAAACATATTTCTAATTAAAGTTCATTCAAAACGATTAAATTATTATAATAAATATTAAAAAAATAATCACTGAAATACACAAAATAATTAATAAAAACAAAATATTATCCATACTCAAATGTGGTATAAAGAATGAAACAACTCGAAGTCATACCACAATTTTTTTTTTTTTTTTTTTTTTTTTTTTTTTTTTTTTTTTTTTTTTTTTTTTTTTTTTTTTTTTTTTTTTTTTGTAATACAAGACACAGTCTGAAAGGCGACATGTTTCGGTCTACACGACCATCATTGGGCTAATAACAAATTGGATCCAAAACATAGAATTAGAAACTATTAAAAAAAATCGGCTGTGTCACCCCAGGACTTTCCCGGCTCGACCGTAGAGAATATGTTAATTATTATTATTATTTTAATTACAAAATACAGCATTACAATAATTTATGGAACACATTAAAAACAGCGAGCCGATGATGAACACGTCTACCGAATTGATATTTCAATGTTGATAATGACATATACTGCGCATGCGCACGTTGTATATCACACTGCTACAATTAGAATATCCTAAAATCATGTGTGAAAACTATTGGGAATTCGGGAAAAATTTTCATACAATAGTTGTAGGAAATTTTATGCTTTACAACTTTGCACTGAAACATTTTGCACTAAAGAGCATAATTTACCTCTAATTTTAAAAAAATGGAAAATTATAAATGTGTATTTATGTCGTCATCTAGCGGTGAAACTATGAGGAATTAGATAAAAAGTTAAACATAAAATTAAAGAAAATTTGATGCTTTACAACTTTGCACCAGAAAATTTTGCACTAAAATGCATTGTTTGTCCTCAAAATCAAGAAAAACTAGAAAACCTACATGCACATTTTTTACGCGCCCTCTAGTGGCGCAACTATTGGAAATTCTAGAAAAAGCTTGAGACAAAAGTTGTAGGGAATTTTATGCTCTAAAACTTTGAATTACAACATTTTGCACAAAAGTGTATTGTTTGTCCTTAAAATTTAAAAAAAGTAAAAAATTGTTACATGTGCATTTAATCAATGTCGGTCTTAAGGACCTTCTACTGTACCAATTTAAACCAAAATCTAATGGTCGCATTCTAGGCACACTCCAACCCTCCATACCAAATTTCAGCTTGATTGGTCAAACGGTTCGGCAGATATCGTGGAAGATTACACACAGACACACAGACAGACCATGCGCTGGAAATGGTTTCAATCTTCTTGGGGGACCTCAAAATGGATATTTCCATCAATATCTCGATTTTTTTTTGCTCGTTCACCGTACTTTCCCTTTGATGGGTCCGGGAAAGTAAAATTTAAAAAAACTCCATACTGTATGTCTTGTATTAAAAATTTTTTTTGTGGTATGACTTCGAGTAGTTTCATTCTTTATGAAAAAATAACCGGATTTTTTCTCATATAATTTTTTAGGAAAAAATGGGAGAAACGGGGAAACATGAGAAAATATAGGAAAAACAAGGAAAATTAAGAAAAATAGGAATAAATATGGAACAATAGAGAAAAGTGGGAAAAATAGGGCAAAATTGGGAAAAATAGGAACAAATAGGGACAAATACAAAAAATAGTGAAAAATGGAGAATAATAGAGAAAAATGGGGGAAAATAAAGAAAAATAAAGATAGGGAAAATAGGAGCAAATAAGGCAAAGGAGTGAAAAATAGACAAAGTTTGGAATAGTATTAAAAAACAGGGAAAAAGCGAAAAAATAGAGAAAAGAGGGAAATTTTGAAAAAACGGAAAAAAACAGGAAAATTTGGGAAAAATAGTGACAAACAGGGAAAATATGGAATATGGGCACATTTGGGAAAATATGAAAAAACAGCAAAAAATTAGAAAAAATAGGGAAATTTTGGAAAAATATAAAAAAATTATGGAAAAACATGGGTAATTAAGAAAAAATAGGAAAAAATATGGAAAAATATAAAAATTAGAGAATAAATTGAGAACATTTGGAAAAATAGGGAAAATAAGGAACCATGAGAAAAAATGATGAAAATAAAACAAAATCGAGAAAAATAAGTACAAATAAGGATAAATATTTGTCCCTATTTTTCATTATTTCGCTCTATTTTACTTTATTTTTTACTGTTTTCCAAATTTTTCCTCTTTTGGAACCAAAAAATAGGAAAAAAAATATGGAAAAATAGGAAAATTGGAAGATAAATTGAGAAAATTTGAAAAAATAGGGAAGCAGTAGGGAAAATAAGGAACCATAAGAAAAAATGAGGAAAATAAACAAAATAGAGAAAAATAAGTACAAATAAGGATAAATATTTGTCCCTATTTTTCATTATTTTGCTCTATTTTTCCCTATTTTATTTTATTTTTTCCTGTTTTCCAAATTTTTCCTCTTTTGCCCCATTTTCCCTATTTTTCCCATTTTCCCCACTTTGCATTATTTGTCCCTAGTTTTTCCTATTTTCCCTACTTATCCTATTTCTTCTTATTTGTTCTATTTTACTTGTTTTTTCCTTTTTCCCTGCTTTTCATTATTTTTTCCTATTCTCCCCTATTTGTCCCTAGTTTTCACTATTTTTCCTTAATTTTCTCTAGTTTCCCAATTTACTTTTTACCTACTTTTTCCCATTTTTCAATATTTTTTCCTTTTTTTATTTTTCAATATTTTCCTTATGTTCTTTATATTTCTCTATTTTACTTTATTTTTCCAAATTTTTCCAATTTTTACCTACTTTGCCATATTTTTCCCTACTTTGCTCTATTTTTAACCCTCCAAGTTAAGTACCACCGTCCTCAAATTTAAATTCGACCAAGGTATGGCCCTGAGGTATCTACATACCAATTTTGAAGCAAATCGGTTACGCTGAACGACCGCGAGAGCTCTCACAGACAGACACACTACACTTCTCTGGAGCTCTAAAATTCTGAAATAAATTAATACAGATTAGTCAATATTTTAAACAAACCAAATAAAACACGCTAATACTACACGTCGCTTATTAAATGCTTCCAGTGTAGCCATCGAGCGCGGAATTTTTCATTACATTACGTTTTAGTTTTGATAAGTCACTTTACTTTTAGTTCAAAAATATTTTTCTCTAAGTATTATTTATAAATCGCGAGAAAGTAGTGTGTTCGACACAAACCCATATTTATGTATTTATTGCTATCAAATGGAGGATAACAAAGTTATAGATATTAAATAAAATCATTTATTCTAGACATTTTGTATTAATGGAATCTTTATTAAAACTTTATTACTTCCTCTTTATTAAAAGTTTTTTAGGATTATAATTAAAAATTTTAATTTAAATTCGATTCTGCCGGTCAAAGTAACCTTCGAAACTTCCTTATAGATCTGACAATTGGAATATTGTTAATTTAAATTGGTAGCCTACCCGTCTGCTGTACTAATAAAAAAAAAAATCAATGCTCAAAGGACGATAGAATAATAAAGCCTTTCAAGAGCAGCTGGGAGGGATTCTTTACTGCCGACACCTTATTGAATTAAAAATGTATTTTTGATTACATTCATCTTCATCTTTACTTTGTAGAACAACAACGTACTTATAGGGGTCGCTTTGAAATGGGGAATTTTATAACCACAGGGTTTCCCTTTTTATATAGGGTGAATAGGGAGAAATGAGTTGTGTTTTATTTGTAAGGTAAAGAACACTGTAGGACATCCAATTTTTTTTTATAAATTAATGATTAAATTACAAAACGGTTTCTGTTTTTTTTTTACTCAAAATTCAACTAACGCAAAAATGTTTTAATTTAAAAAAATAGGAAAAAATGGGCAAAAATAAAAAATAGGGAAAAAATGGGGAAATCTAGAAAAATATAGGCAAATGGGGAAAAATATGGGCAAATAGGAAAAAAATTTGATAAGACAGGAAACATAAACAAAAATAGAGAATAAAAACATGAAAAACTAGAAAAAAACCAAAAAAATACGAAAGAATAGGAAAAAACAGGAAAAAATAGGCAAAAATAGAAAAATAGAAAAAAATGTGGAAATCTAAATATAGAGAAATATAAGCAATGGGGAAAAATAGAAAGAATACTAAAAAAATGGGAAAAGACAGGAAACATAAACAAAAATGGAGAATAATAGAGAAAAACATGAAAAAATAGAAAAAAACAAAAAAACGGGCAAAAATAGAAAAATAGGGAAATTTTTTAATTCTACACATTTTTATTTGTTTTTTGTTTTGAATTTTGGAAATTTTTGATATAATTTTTTTTCTCTTCTCCAGTTTCAAGTTGAGCGAGGTCGGACACACTTGAGATATCCATTGTTGAGTTAGAATGATGCAAAATTTGATTTTTTGCAATGAATCTTCCATTAAAATTTTGAATAAAGAAATCTAAAACAGATATAAATATACTTCCATGTTTTAACCTAATTTTACAACTTTTCCAAATTTTTCCCTATTTCCCGCCATGTTTATCTATTTTTTCCTATTTTTATACGATTTTTTCCTATTTTTTTTCTATTTTTCCAGTTTTTTTCTATTTTTTCTAGTTTTTTCTATTTTACCCTTATTTACTCTATTTTTCGCCGTTTGACCCTATTTTTGTCTATTTTTCCTCTAATTAACTTACTTTTCACGAATTTTCTCTATTTTGTCCTTCTTTTTACTATTTTCCTCATTTTGCCTCTTTTCTCAGATTTTTTGTATTTTTCTCCATTTTGCCCTATTTTTTCATATTTTTCCCTATTTCTTCCTATATTTGCCTATTTTGCCATATTGCTTCATATTTTTCGAACTTTTTATTTTCATGTTGTTCCCTTTTTTTTCTCTATTTTGCCTTATTTTGAATGTTTTTTCGTATTTTGTGGTAATTTTCTTACTTTTCACAAATTTTCAATTTTTTATCTTACTTTTCTGCCCTATTTTTGAGTGTTTTTCTTCATTTTGTCCTATTTTTTCACTATTTTACACTAATTTTCCAATTTTTCCCAATTTCCCCCTATCTTTACCTACTTTTCCTGTTTTCCCTGTTTATCTTTATTTTTTCCAGTTTTTCTCCATTTTCCCCTATATTTTCCTTTTTTTTGCTACTTTCTTAGGGTCCCGTACCCCAAATGGTCAAAACGGAACCCTATTGCTCTCACTCGCGTGTCTGTCCGTCCGTCCGTCCGTCTGTCACACCGGTCTAGCAGCTAAACCGTTGGAGCTAGAGACTTCAAATTTTCACAGTTTATGCGTCTTGTTGCCCCACAGCCATATAAACTGTAAAAAATATTTTTAAAAGTTTTCAAGGGGGGCTCCCATACAACTAAAGGGGAGCGCTGAAAAAATAATTTGGCCCACCCCATCGAGTGAGGTACCGTTGAATAGAGCTCATTTAGTAGATAAACGGCATATTTTTTGTTTTGAAAAATATTGCAAAACGTAGGCATGAGAAGCCGCCAAAGACAGCATTTTTTACAAAATTTTGTTCCGAAGAATTTTTTAACTTTCCATTGACCAATAAACTTGATAATGTTTATTGATACGTATATTTTACCAACAAATATCAATATAATAATAAATATGATTTTTTCATTACCATTCCCTCATTTTTAGGGTTCCGCACCTTCGTATATATGTAAATTGTGATACTCGATATTTTATTATTTTTATGTGTGCAATCGTATTAGTTCTATTAAAAAATGCTTTTTTCATCTTATAATTTTTTCTATCTTTGTTAGTTACGCTGATATTAACAAATTTGTTCGTAGCATTTCAAAATATCTAAGTATATATACGGATTGTGATATTCGATATTTTATTATTTTTATCTGTGCTATTATTAATTTTGTTAAGAAATGTATTTTTCGTCTCATAATTTTGTTTTCTTCGTCGAACGCACATGCGCCAGGTTATTTTTCTTTTCAGTTCTTGAAATCTTTTTACCAAGTATTTTTGTCTTATATTCTACATTTGGTACGGAACCCTAAATGTGTACAGTCCGACACGCACTTGACCGATTTATCTTATTTTTCTGTATTTTTATTTATTTTCTTTTTCCTATTTTAGCTTATAGTTCCCTATTTTACCTTATTTTTCTGTATTTTTCATTTCTTATTTTTTCTATTTTTCGTATTTTGTCTTTTTTTGTTCAATTTTTCCCATTTTTTTTCCTATTATTCTTTATTTTACCATATTTTTCACTATTTTTCCTTATTTTTCTCAATTTTTTCCTATTCCTATTTTGTCTGCATTTTCTATTTTTCCATTTTTGTTCCTAAAAAATCAAATGAGAGAATATACGATAATGTAGAGAATATATGAGTCTCTATACCGTCATATATATTGAAGCTATTTGGCTCTTATTTTTAAATCAAAAACTTACGTTTTTAAAATTAAAGTAAAATTAGAATTTTAATTGATGTATTTAAAATAGAATGTATATATGTATAATTATGACAGAAGTAAATCTAATAATTTTTTGTTCGTCGTTTATATCTTTCTTCTTTTGTTTCATTATTTTAACCTTCCTAGATTTTTCATCCATATAGCAATCTTCTAATCAGGACGAACCAAAAAGAATCCTTCCCAAAATTGGTCCAAGACACAACCTCGAGATTTACGTGAAAGTCCCTTAATAATTGCAGAAATCTACTAATAATCTATCAGTTCTTGTCATAAATATAAAAACATAACCTTTAAACTTTCATCAAAAAAATGGTGTCATTTCAAAATTTGAACATTTAATTGCCCTTTTCTACACCTTAAAATGAAAATTTCGCAAAATCCTTTCTCAGAATATATACTCAAAATTTCAAGTCTCTGGGTTAAGTAGATTTTGCTCTACATTGATTCTATGTCAGTCAGTCAGTCAATCAATCAGGACTTTGCCGCTTATATTATAGATATACATGATTTAAAAATTACACAGGTTAGACACTCAGACGTCCCAAATTCGTCCAAGTTTGCGCATGACGTCAGCTGGAGTCCAATCGAAATAATTTAACATTGGATTGCATAGGGTTATTGTGCCTTTCGGGTGGTTTTCATTTTTTTTCGGCTATATATTTAATAAAAATGTACTGTAAAGTATTGTACACTAAAAAGTGATAACTACTTTAATAAATGTATAAATTTTTTTACGATTCCGATGTGCTTTATATTATAAAAACTATTTAATTGCTAGATGTAAGAACCAGAAAATGCAAAATTATGTTATGGCTAATTTTATCGTTAAACTAATTGTCAAATATGTAACAAATAAAATACTTTTGACTAACTTTAGTGATTTTATAAATGTTTAATCAAAAAATTATTTAAAAAAAGTGATTTCAAATAGCTTATATTATCAGTGAAACTTTTTGATGAACATTGTTATTGCAGGTTTATGTTACTTGGGTTTTCATATACCTAGTGCTTAATTTACACTCTAGAACGAATATGGCAAATGTAAATACGAGTATAACTTAGATTTACAGTCATACAAGTTGGTATGTAAAATAAACTTTTTCATAAGTTGTGCAGTGCTTTATTGTCATTATTAAATAAAATGCTAACTAATAAATGAATACGTAACTACTTAAAACTATTACACAATACATATTACAGAACTTTTTTTGTATTATTTAAAATAAAGTCTAAAAATGTTAACATGTTTATTCATATAAAACTTACTGTTTTTGTAATAAAGGGCACTTCTAAAATCGAAAAAACTTTGTACTGTTTTTAGAGCGAGTATTACTTTACACCAAACATAGCGCAATACATTTTTAATCAGTTTATAGGTGAAATTAAATAAAAATATGTCAAAAAAGATAATAACCTCATATAATGACACATTAAAAATTTTTGATGGGCACCAGGTGACGTCACATATCCTGCGCAATGTCTAACCTGATATACTTCAACCATGATAGATATATGCTTATTTGTTAATACCAATTAACTTTTATATGGCCTGAAGATGGCTTGTCAGCCGAAACTATTCACCGTTTAATAAATTTTACTGATTATATTTACGTGGTACATGTCTTCGAATTTTATTTCCTTTATGGAACACTGGACCACATTTGATATATGTACAACCTTCTGGTTTTAAAATAAAAAAGGCATTTTCATTTTTTGCGTATCCAAACAATTAAAAAATATCGATTTAAAAACTTTCAGGGAAGGTTTCCTTCTGGCTACTCGTAATCCTAAACTTTATGTTTGATTCGGATCTGATTTGTTAAACTGAACGCGTACAGTTTTTTTTTTTAGAAGAATATTTGTTGTGATATGTTGATATGGAAGACATGTGTAGCATATTAAAAAAAAATTTTTTACGTGCATATACATAGTAGCCGAACGGAAACTAGCCGAGCTGCAACGTTTCCGCACAAGATAACTGCTTTTCACCGTTTTACGTTTGTTGTCCACGACATGGCTCGATAATAACATCATAGTCCCGGTAGCAAGGCGAGACGGCCCTCATTTAAAGCACACATGCAGCTTTTATTACATAATTGCTGTTACATTGGCGCCCATAAAATCTTAGTTGCAGAAAGAATAATAATAATAATAAATATTAAATATCTAGTTTGTTCATTAAAAATTAAAAAATAAATCTTTCTGATAAAGATCGCTATGGACTTTTATATTCCTTCACTGAATGCAAAACTGTCACTACTCAAAAAATGTTGGCAGAGGGATCATTTTATTTTATAGGTAGAAATGGTCATAGGGATGGAATTAACAATTTTAAAACTGCAGGTACTAGACAGACATATTTGTAAAAAAAATATTTGAAAAGTTAGATGCACAAATTCTGTCACTAATCCGTCAAAATTGTTAGTGTCTATTGATACGATTTTAAGTTTAAATTAATAAATAAAAAAAAAATTAGATACAACAAGAAAAGACGAAAAAATAAATTCGTATCAGGACCGGAATGAGTCATTTCTTGTAAGAATAACTGTTCTAATATAATAATTATCAATATTCTGATCGCAGATTCAAAATCTGCTAAAAAAAGCGGATAGGAATTTGTTCAAAAAGGACTGTACTGAATTTTTTATAAATTATATTTGCTTACTAATTTTGAATTTATGAAAGTACAACACAACGCACAATAATTATTTGACACAAGCCTACTGTATTTAGACAAAAATTGTAAGCTACTGATACGGATTTATTCTTCACTTTTTTTTGGGTTATGAGAGTATTTTATAAAATTTTACTACGAACTCATTCAGGAAAATAACAATATTTACGTCTTGGTTTCGTAATTTTTTATTATATTAACCCATTTTTGATGGTACTTTATCCGAAAATTAATTTCTCGAGTGAAAACATTTAACATCATAATTTATTACGGAATAACTGAAATGGTGCCAGAAACTTTTTTAACAAGTTCCTATAGGATTTTTTCCGTAGATTTCGAATCTGAGCTCAGATTTTTGATAATCATTATACAGGGTGAGTTATTCTTACAAGAACTTTAAATGGAACAAAAAGAATATTCCGGTCCTGATATTGGTTTCGTTCAAAGGGCTACTTATTATGTACCAAATTTACCAAATCGGGTTATCCCTGTATTTAATATGGCGGATTGAATTTTTTGTCTAAATTGACAAATCACACTGTATATCAGTAACGAAGCGGTTTTGGACATTTGTATATGGCTTTTTGCAATCATATTGGCAGTCCCTATAACCCCCTAAGTTTTGTCGGTTTCATCTCTGTACACCCTGTATAAATAAGTTTCTGTTTAGGTACGTAATTGATAAAAAAAAGCACTCGTCCTTTTGTTTTTTTTTTACGAGGATTCATCGCTAAGCTATAAGTATAAGTGCAGTTTATAGTGAATCCGTGCATTACTAAAATTTTTAGTTTGTATGGAAGTATATGTCTCTGGAAGCTTAAATATAATAAAAAAACTTGGCGGCCACTTATTTTAATGAAATTAATCGCTTTTAAAATTTTCACTTGTATGCTATACAAGAAATGATAACAACGAACAACCATCATGACGTAGGCGTTTTTTATTGGCCGACGTAGGTGACGTGGATGTTTTCTATTGGTCGCATTTTAAGGATCCTGCACAAATTACAGGAAGAGCTTTTGGGCGGAAAGTGCTCGCAATTTGGAGACAAATATTCCATAAAAATAATTTTTTTTTGACAAATAAATGCAATTTTTTATTAATGATTAACTCCGGCTAGATTTCGATAGTAGTTTTGTTTTTATTATTTTTATTTTGTGGGGAGGGGTAAATTTCATGAGACCGCCGGGACTTTTTTTTAATTTTTTTGTTTAAAAGCTTTATTTACTTACGAAAATCATTTTTTTTATGACTATTCACTATAAACTACATTTTTTCCGAAAGTAGGTTATTTTGTAACGTAGGGATCAGGCAAAGTACATCACATGTACACCTAATAAATTTTCAACAATATACAGTGCGACTCAAAAAGTTCAAAATTCATAAGTCTAGATAGACGAATTTACAAATTTTGAACATTTTTCCCAGTGCATTAAGAGGCACAAACTTCAACTGTCACTCAAATTTTGACCATCGCTACATCAGGAACCTTCACTTCTGTATTAGTTTTTTGTGGTAGAACCATTAATTTGGTCACATACAATCAACCAGAAGCGAAAGCTAGCGTCAGAACCTTTGATGTAGTGGGGTCAAAATCTGGTGACCTTGCACCACTTGCAGATACTCTGAAAAAACTAAGACACTTGAAAATACACTAAAAAAACTAACACGTCTAAAATCGTACTTGACATAGTTTTACGTCTAAAATTGTACTTGATATTACAACCATATTTTATATCAATACAAGTACAAATTGTTAGAAATAGGGCTCTAGCTTTTAGTTTTTTCTATTTACTACAGCCCGCCCATACTTCAGCTTTGGTGAAGTAGGGCAAACCGTAGTATTGAAATCTTGCAAAATTCTCATATTTTTTTTGCTCCAAATGACTTAAAATGTCATGAAATGTGGAGAAAAGTCTGCGTGGATGTCTGTGCGCACGACAACTCGAGAACGGTACAAAAAAATCTTTCGGCTATCGGTTTTTATTCAAAAAAGGAAGGCTGTATCAGAAGATAAGCTATTTCGGGTCCGAGGATCCTGGCCCGCCTAAGTGAAACTATTCGAGATATCTCGATAAGGAAAGTACATTTGTCGATACTGATTTGTTAGGTGTGCGCAACTCAAGACGCGTCGATTGATATCGATTGAAGAAAAAATATTGGAAAAATTCAGATTTTTTCGAATCGGACTTTACCTTGCGCTGACGGAAATCGCGCAGAGATTATTTCTTTTACTAGTTTTTATTTTGAAATCAGTTAGTTACTAAATGGTTTAAAACAGAACTCAATATAACCGGTTTTTTTTATTTTCAATAACAAGGAATTTATCAATAGGCCTTAGATTTGCTTTTGGTTGATCCTATGTTCTGTGATTTGGTACAAAGTTGAAAAAAAAATGAATGAATTACTATCTGAATCATAGGGTTGAAATAAGATCCAAAGGTACTTTAGACCAATTATAATGATGGACAGAATTTGTTGATTTTGATGTTTTACTACTGGGTTTATGTGGATAAAATAGTCGATAATAAGAATGAAGATGGAGTCGACGATGATAATACAGATGAAGAATAGGCATAATCGATTCATTGCATTATCCTGATATGGTCGATAAAAATAGCACTCACGTTGCAAAAATGCTCTGCACGTGAACGTAACAGTAGGTACAGTGGTTATTTAAAAATAAATATAGCTTTATACTAATTAAATATAAATTTTTGTTTGCATAATTCTCACAGTAATCTCTATTGGATATTAATTCATATTCCGCCGCCTACAGCGATTCATCGATCTGCTTCACGTTCGTCATCTGATTTATAGGAAATATTATTTTTACGAAAAAAGTTAATTTAACCTATTTTGTAGATAGTTAAATACTCTTTTAATTTATTGTTAATAAAGTAGATAAATAACGAATTATAAGACAAAAAAATCATCCAATGGCACTTTCTATTCATGTAAGCAGCGACTCCGGACCTTTAAGGGCCGGTTGTATAAACGTTTTGAACTGTAGTTCACAGCCGAACTACAGTTTAAATTAAAAAAGTTGTTGCACCAACAGTATTTTACACTGATCTCAGTTCAAATCGGGAGTTCAAGTGAACGCCCATTTACGGACGTTCAGGAAGTCGAACTGTCGATCAAAGTAACTTTGTAACCTCACAAATTTTCTTTTCTGTTGTTTACCGTATTTGACATTTCGATTGTTGTATTAAAATGTATGAAATTGACGAAAACATAACTGATGATGAAGATTTTTTGGGTCTTGTGAATGTTATAATGAATGATGCTAGGATGCCTTTTGTACTTCTAGCACATAAGTAGAATAAAAACTATATTTTATCAATTTACTTATTTTATTTTTTTGATACCTATTTATAAATGCATTTTTTAAATTTGCATTTTTACTTCTTTAGAAAAGGTGGGATGAAATAAAACAACATTTATAAAAATATATTTATATTCACTAAAATTTAAATACAAGAATTAAATTGTTTTAGCAGATGCTCTTTCTGCAGTAGAAGGATTTCAAGCTCTACTTCTGCTTTCTTAGCCTGAATAAGGATTCTTTCGTCACTTTCTTTCGAGTCCAAATCCATTTGATGCTGGTGCCTTTCTTTCATCATTTCCACTCTTAAATGATGTTCTCTTTCCATGTATTGTCTTTGCTGACAAGCTGTTTCACCACCAAATACTAATCTAAAAACAAATATAAAAACCTTTAAAACATTATGAAATAAATTTAACATACATTACTAATATTTATTTTGCAGCTACCAAAAATAACAATTTGTTTGTACTTACCTTCCTACTTTTACTATCAAAAAATATATAATATTTTATAAACAAACACAAATAAAAGATAAACTCAGATCCTGCCAAAACCAAAAGTCAAAAATTTAGGTTCTGCTATCTGTCAAAAATCGGAAAAAACGAAAAGTAACTAAATATCGCTAGTGCCAACATAAGCTAAACACAGTTCAACTGATCTACAGTTCAGTTTACATTGAACAACGTAATAACGAATGAACGTAGTTCACGGCTTGATCGGCGTTCCGTTGAACTCAAGATCAAAATTGTTTTATACAACCGGCCCTAAGTATTCAGGACTTCTAACAAGTTAAATAATAAGCTAGAATAATCATTTTTACCGAATTTGAATTTCAAAATTGTTTAGGTGGCATTTGACTTCTATGCATTTGGTATAGGGTCTGATGAATAGGTATGAGGCGCCGTTTGGGACAAAATACAACTTCTTCCAATATATATAATGTTACACCATATATATATATATATATATATATATATATATATATATAAAAAAATCCATATATATAATATTATTGCACCATATATATAGAAAATTTCCATATATATAGAAAATTTCCATATATAGAATGTTTTCATATAGACTTCTAATTTTACTAACCACCGCAATAGATTGAGGGCGCTAGTTATCCGTTCACCGATCGCGTAGTGTAACGTAGGTCGTAGCTTTTTGATTCTTTTTTCATTTTTTTCACATCATTGACAATCATTGTTAGATGATTATTTTTATAATAAATAATAATTACTGAGCGATAACTTCTTTTTTGTAGTTGTTTGTCTTTATTTTGATGGGAATTTTTTTAGATTGAATTTATATTTCGTGTAAATTAATTGATTAAATGGATATTGTACAGATTGTGATAAAAATTTTTGGAATTCGAGTTGCAATAATCAGTAAAAAGCCGATGTAAAAAAGGTAACCTCAAAATTTCGGCATGTGTGTATGTATAGGTATATTGAATTTCGATAATTGATTACAGGGGATGATAAAATTATAGAAAAATATATTGGACAGGTGTGAAAATTAATAATATTTAATAATAATAAAAAGGTTAATTTTTTTAAATAAACTTTTATAACGTATTTTGATCCAAAAAATACAAAAAAAAGTCAGTTTCTCATTTGGATTTTATTTGAACGACATATATTAAATATTGAAAGTTTAAAAAGTTTTAAAAGGTCTTTTAACTTCTGTGTTCAAATATGGTGCATGATCCACATATACAAATTGATATTTACCATCTTTAATATAACGGTGAAGAAATTGAGTATAAAATATTTTCGAATTATTGTTTAATTCTAAATATACATGACAAAATGGTACAGTTTCTTCCATTTTTATATTTTCTTTTGGATGTAATTTTTCTCCTGTGAATGTATGTTTTTTAAGATAAGATTTCTATGCAAATATTTTTTTTCTGTCTATGCAACCAAACAAAAAACGTCAAAATGTACATTATTTGGTAAAATTATCGCGTGGTAGTAGGAAAAATAGTGTACATCACTTGTGAGAAAGTGATTTTTCACACACCTTACTCCGGTGATCAGTTTTTAAGCTGAAAGAAACAAAAATCTGAAAAGATTAGTATATTTCTTGATATAAAAATTGTGCGTATACACGAAATACTTTATTATTATGTGAAAATGGCCACAAACTACACTAAATACTACTACTACTTCAAAAATGAATAATTTCCAACAGATCGAAAAAAGGCAACACTGCATTTATGAATATACGACCTACGTTACACGTCCAATCAGGGAACGGATAACTAGCGCCCTCAATCTATTGCGGTGGTTAGTAAAATTAGAAGTATATATGAAAACATTCTATATATGGAAATTTTCTATATATATGGTGCAATATTATTATATATATGGATTTTTTTTATATATATGTTGTAACATTATATATATTGGAAGAAGTTGTATTTTGTCCCAAACGGCGCCTCATAAATAGGGCTCAAACTCTCATATACAACAAGTTTTAAACTTCTTATGCGACGACCCAATAGGCAGTTGCATACTACGATCTATATAAAATCGTAACTAACCGAAAACGGGCTATATAGTATCTTCTAGAGAAATGATACACATCGAATTCTGAACAACTTTATTTTTTTTTGTAATCTGTGTGTCTGTCTGTCTGTATGCCTGATTGTCGTCCGCAGAGCTTAAAAACCTCATAACTTTCGAACGCTTTAATGTGTCGACATGAAATTTTTGAGACTTATAAGTACTACATTTTGATAGAAAATGAGCGAAATAGGAAAATTGGTAATTGGGTTTTTCCGAGTTTTTCGCACTTTTTTTGGAGTTTCACAGGATACACGATACAGATCATATTTTTTGAGCAAACCTCTTCAAATTTTGTGGACAGATACCTTGTCGTACTATTACGAAGCCTATTAAAAATCGGAATAACCGGAAGATTTCTTGTTGGGTTTCGCGGGTTGCTTTTCCAAAAAAATCATCATTTTCAAAAATCGATATTTATGAATACGTGAAAGATATTAAAAAAAACCAAAAAATTTTCCAGAAAGGAGGATATGCTTTTCTGGGCTATCTGCCCCCGGCCATAAGATTTTGCACACTTTTAGATCTATAAAAAAGAAATATTTTCCCAAAAATTTTAGCTTTCTAACCATTCCGGAACATCTTCAAATAAGCTCTTCTTCAGCAAATTTTTTTAAGGCAATATAATAAAAAAATAGACATTTTCAGATATACATTTTATTTTCGACAGGTGATAGTTGGAGAACTAATTTTGACTATTTTATAATAATAATAATAATGCTTTATTCAATACAATAAAATATAAATTAAAACATTTACATGAGTAAAGCAGTAAACCGATAAGTACACAAGTACTTGTTTCGACATAATAAAATTCAATAAATTAATATAAAATATAAAATAAAATATAATAGATAAAAATAAAGACTAAATAAAAGCTTATAATGTATAATGTACACATATTATTTAGTTATATATAAATGAGGAAATAATAATTTTTACAAACAACATGAAGACAAGCAGTTACGAAACTAACTATATGGCAAAAGCTAATAAATAAAGGAATACATAAATAAAGTAATGAGTATATAAAATACATACACAAATAAATAAACCAGTATCCAAAATAACCAGAACGTAATATATTTTTTAGAATTATATAAAGATAGAATTACAAAAACTTCTTGGTTGTTCGAAAATAAAATATTTTAATTTGCTTTTAAATATTTGCCTTTTTGTATGCTTTTTATGCTGTCTGGAACGGTGTTATAGATTTTAGGGGCTAAGTAGGAGAATGACCTCTGGCTCCAGGATTTATTCATTTTCGGAAGTAAATGGTGTTTGTCTTGTGCAGTATCGGTGAGTAGGTAAGTTATTACGTTTATCTTTTGTGGCATGGTATTTTGTGGCAGCACATTGGTAATATGTTTGTTTTATATCAAATAGTCGGCTTTCTTTGTAAAGTTTGTCTAAAGGATATAAGGGAGGTTTGGATAGAATTATTTTAAGATGTAAATGTAAATGTGTTGCTAAGGCGCTTACAAAAACTAGTATGCCATACCTTATGTGGCTTTCTACTAACCCAAAGTAAAACGTCTTCATATGTTTGGTCGGTAAGTTCTTTTTAACTGTTTAAATTTATAAAGCATAACTTGTAATTTTTTTACGACATAATTGATATGAAGATCTTAAATTCTTGTCGATTATTATACCTAAGTACTTAATATTAGTTACTGGTTCTATATTGAATATTTGATTATTTTCTGCTATTGTAATAGACATAAAGTGATCGTTGGATGTATTACTAGTTAAGAATGGAATGTAAAAGGTTTTCTCGAAATTTATAGTTAGTAATTTATAATTAAACCATCTTTTTATAAGTCTAAAGTCTTTTTCAACTTTTACTTGTAGATCGTACCAGTTATTTTCTTCATATATAATTGCCAAATCATCTGCAAATCAAATTCTATGGCCTGTACTTTTTATTGAAAACAATTCGTTGATATATAGGTTAAATAGTACTGGTCCTAAAATTGTACCCTGCGGAACTCCGTATATGACCTCAGCTTGATTACTGATTGTGTCATCTATTTTAACCACCTGTTGTCTATTAGAAAGATAGCTTCTAAGTAGATCCAGACAATTGCCTCTTATGCCAATATTTTCTAATGTATCTAAGAGATTATTGTGGCTAACTTTGTCAACAGCCTTGGCTAGATCTAAAAAGACACATAGACATGCCTTGTTTTTGTTGATGGCATCATGGACGAAATGAGTCCATATTTATTAATGTAAGAAGATCTGTTTTTTAATATTTTTTCGAAAATTTTAGAAATATGTGTTATAAGTGATATTGGTCTATAATTTACTGGAAGAGTCTTATCTCCTTTTTTATAAACCGGTGTAAAGACAGATTTTTTAAAACATGTAGGATAAATTCGCTGGTCTATACAAATAATAAAAATATGGTTTAACGGTTTTTGTATAGAAGGTGTCATAGCTTTTAGACATTCGGAATTGATTTGATCAATTCCAGTTGCTTTTTTATCTTTTAATCCGAAAATTGTCTTTTCTATTTCTTCAGTAGATGTTGGCAAAAGAACAATTGAATTTTGGACTGAAATGCTATTAAAGGATTTTTGTGAATATTTGTTTATTTTTTGTGATAACTGTTTTCCCATTTGGGAGAAATAGTTGTTAAATTCATTAGTAATTTCAACAGGGTGTGTTAGTGTTTTTCCTTCTTCGTTTTTTGTAATGTCAATAGAAGATTTGTTTTTTGTTCCACATATCTCTTGTACAACTTTCCATAATTGTTTGATATTATTTACATTTTCTGTGATTTGTTCATTATAATAATTAATTTTTGTTTTCTGGATTAAAGCTGTTAATTTATTTCTATATGTTTTATACCTTATAAGTAATTCGTGATCATCAGGGTATAACTTTGTTTGTCGATGGATTCTGTTTTTTTCAGTTATTGACGTTAGTAGAGCATTTGTTAACCACGGTGCTATTTTTGTATTTTTCCTGGTAATTATTTTACTGTACGTACAGTTAGTTATTTGCTTAAGTATAACTGAAACAAAATTTTTTGTTGAAGAATGAGGATTATAATCATTGAGAACCACGTCCTACGATTCTCCTGAAATTTGAGTTTTAAGTTTGGGATAGTTTATAAACTTTATAGAATGTTTATTTACTTTATTATTGGATATTTTATTGTTGATGGTAATTTGTAAAGCTATCGCATGGTGGTCAGTGATATTACTTTCTATGACTAAAGAAATTATAGTATCTAATTTTGAATAGAGTTTTTCAAGGGCTTTCAAATGACATATTGCAAGTCAAATTTCAGCTCAATCGGATTAAACGTGTAGCCTCTATGGTGGAAGAATACATACAGACAGACAGACTTCCATCTGGAAATGGTCTTAATCATCTCAGGTGACCTCAAATGGATATAATCTATAAGTCGAAAATATTTTTAGCCCGTTCACAATACTTTCCCTTCTCGGAGGTGGGTCGGGAAGGTAAAAGGATTATCCATTTTTCTTCGGTTTTGATAGAATCCGAGATAGTTTGAAAATTGTCCAAAATTGATTTTTCGAGTTTCACAGAAAACACTCTACGGGTCTTAGTTTTTGAGTAAACCGTTTCAATTTTTGTGGAAGTATACATTGAAGTACTATAGCAATACTTATTAAAAATCGAAATAATCGGAAATTTCTTTATAGGGTTTTCTGGGTTGTATTTCCGAAAATGTCATGGTTTGTTAAAATCGACATCTATGAAACCGTGAAAGATATTTCGAAATGCATTTTTCTTCAATTTTAATAGGATTTAATAGGATACTTCGAAAACTGTCCAAAATTACCAGTTCAATTTTCGAATTATAAATTATGCCATTAAACCTTTTTGTCAGTCTTAAATAGTTCTACAGCATAGTTGACGACGTTTCAACATGTCTATGCCGAAGAAATGGGACAGAGGGGGGATCATAGTTGCTTGTTATTTTTATCCTTCTTTTAAAAGTTTAATAAACCTTTCTGTCTAATGTCAATTTCAGTCGCCATTTAACATTAACTGCCGCATGGTAGCAATTTAAATAAATTTGTATTTTTTAACTTTGTAAAACTTTTTGTGCATCGTAGGATGCACTTCGATGTTAACTTACTTTTCTTAGTCCTCCAGATTAGAGTGTAATTATTTATATGGTTAAAGTTTTCAACTAATTTTTTTATATTTTTACTAATTTTTATTATTTTTACCTCTCGCCCTTCAGATAAGAGAGGTATAGGAATCATGCTAAAAATTGGGTAGTGAGTTTTCAATGGATAAACACGTTTTGGGGTCCCTAGAATACGATTTTGATATTTTCGCGATGATGTCTGTGTGTGTGTGTGTGTGTTAGTGTGTGTGTGTGAGTGTGTTTGGATGGATGTTGTAGTAACGATAACTCAAAAACTACTAAATTAAAAAACTTGAAATTTTGCATACACGATTCTTATACCCTAGATTAGATCTGTTTAGATTTTGGTGGCAATCGGACAACCGGAAGTGACAGTTGCTATGAGTGATGACGCCATTACTAAACAAAATGGCAATTAGGTTTTACACATACATTTTGTATACACTATAGTTTATTTTCGTATCATTAAAATTTTCAAAACTTTTGCCATTGTTGCCAGATTTACAAAAAAGTAAATTTTTTCCATACTTTTTTGTGCCACCGTGTAAATTCTTGATCCAAAAATGGCGAGAGGTCATGTGCTGGCCACATCAGATTTTTTACAATGTGATTTGTGTTTTCTTCATTCTTACTGTAAGTACACTTATTGTCTAATTGTAACCTAACTTGGTTTATATTTGTATTGTAGGCCTGGTGATGGCCATCGTTGTGGCCGAAACATGTCGCCCCCAGTTTTAACTGGTAAATAAATGTATGTGGTATGACTTTGAGTTTTATGTTTTATTATTCGTTCTTTTAATAGATTGCTGCATATCTAATTTCAAATAAAATTTATGATTTACGATGGTAACAAAGAACTGGTAAGTAAACAATCACGGTCGTTTTCTGTATTAATAAGAATACCCTTGTACAAACAATTAATTATTACAAAGGAGAATGTCTGAAGTAATCGAAACCTTATTCGTTTAATTGAAATCTTTTGTTGTCGCTCCGATTTAGCGGCGGAACGAAAATAATTATATTTTCCATTCATTTTTAGTTTCAATTTTATTATTCGCCTTTTGTTAAATTACGAAAAATAAATACGGAGATTTTAAATAGAGCACTTATTTTTTAAAAACAAACTGACTTATAACAAAAAATAGCAATTGTGGAGTCAGAAGAAAATAATTTCTAAAGACGAAACCACTATGACATGACAAAATAAATTACTGTAATTAAATGAGTTATTTTAGTATAATTTATATCTAGTATTCATTGTAGTGTTAAATTAAATCTGTTTAGATGTACAGTGAGTCGGGTTTAACATTTTTTGGTTAAAAATCTAAATCTTTTACCAGAAAAATAATGAAAACATTTAATAACAATGGTAAACAGTATAAAAATGATAACTCCAATATACCAATGTCAAAAAACATTTTTATTGATTATTGATCCATTCAATTGTTATTAGATTATTGTAAAATTTTTTACAGCATTGAAACCGCTATTAACGTTTCTAAATGGCCACCAAAAAATAATCAGAAATTCTACGAATGTTTAAACGCTAGGGCGATCCTGGTCAAACTTCTCACATGTAGGATAATATTATACATGATGTAACGTGGAAAAAGTTCTAAAAAACTGGAAAAATGTTTTCTTATACAAAACACCTAATTTGTATTGCGGGTACTGGAAGGGCCAGTCCGATCCTGCTCAAATTCTCTAAGGTTCTTCCCTGGAGAAAACTAACGAGTTTTCGTTCGAGAGTTCTAAGTTATAGTGTTTACATCCAGACATACAGACAGACGTCCGCAGTTTTACATTTTCAGGCTCAGGAATTTAATTAATAATTTTTAATTTTCAATGTGTAACTTTATTGGGAAATGCGCATACTGTAAGGGTAGATGAGGCACACCGAGGTGATTCAAAATAACCTATATTTAATGGACCTGTCTTTCTTTATAACCTAGATACAGAGTGATTTAATAATTTTGTCCCTTTTTTTAATTAATCATAACTTAAGAACCACCCTATATATTTTTCTAATATTTGGTACGTACGTTTTTTGTCCACTGTGGTGTCGATTAAAATAATAATTAAAAATCTTATTCCAGGTCCGGCCTTAAAAAAATTAATAAGTAGGTTTAGACTCTAAACAACACCCTGTATATCAACACAAATTAAAAAAAAAATAAATGTTCGTTCCTAAATGATAATTTTCCAGCTTTAATCAATAAAATCATCAACTATTTCATATTCTATTAATTTCTGAATATTAACCTTAACGTAAAACTTTAGGACAGGTCCGTATTTGGGACAAACTAAAAAAATTGTTAAAAAGCAAAAATTAAAATTAATAAAAAGAGAGTGAAAATATGCAATAATAGGCAGAAATAGAAAAAAAAATCAAATAAAGCATAAAAAAGAGGAACAAGGCAAAAAAGGGAAAAGGTTAAAAAAATCAATAAAAATTAAAAAAGGGCAAAAAATGTTAAAAAAAAGACATTAAAAAGGTAAGAAACAATTCAAAAAAAGGAAAAAAAATGTTAAAAATGGTAAAAGAATTGTTAAATTGAGCAAAAATTAAAACTAATAAAAAAAGAGTGAAAATTTGCAAAAAAAGGGCAGAAGTAGCAAAAAAGGAAAAAGGTAAAATAAAGCAAGAAAAAAGGAAAAAGGCAAAAAAAGTTTTAAAAAAAGCAAAAAAGGGTAAAAAGTAGCAAAAAAAGCAAAATAGACATAAATAAAAAAAAAAACATTAAAAAGTTTCAAAAAATCAAAAGGGAAAAAAATTTAAAAATGATAAAAAAATTGTTAAATTAAAACTAATAAAAAAAGAGTGAAAATTTGCAAAAAAAAGGGCAGAAGTAGCAAAAAAGGAAAAAGGTAAAATAAAGCAAGAAAAAAGGAAAAAGGCAAAAAAAAGTTTTAAAAAAAGCAAAAAAGGGTAAAAAGTAGCAAAAAAAGCAAAATAGAAGCATAAATAAAAAAAAAGTTTCAAAAAATCAAAAGGGAAAAAAATTTAAAAATGATAAAAAAATTGTTAAATTAAAACTAATAAAAAAAGAGTGAAAATTTGCAAAAAAAAGGGCAGAAGTAGCAAAAAAGGAAAAAGGTAAAATAAAGCAAGAAAAAAGGAAAAAGGCAAAAAAAAGTTTAAAAAAAGCAAAAAAGGGTAAAAAGTAGCAAAAAAAGCAAAATAGAAGCATAAATAAAAAAAAAACATTAAAAAGTTTCAAAAAATCAAAAGGAAAAAAAATTTAAAAATGATTAAAAAACTGTTAAATTAAAACTAATAAAAAAAGAGTGAAAATTTGCAAAAAAAGGGGCAGAAGTAGCAAAAAAGGAAAAAGGTAAAATAAAGCAAAAAAAAAGGAAAAAGGCAAAAAAAGGTTTAAAAAAAGCAAAAAAGGGTAAAAAGCAGCAAAAAAAGCAAAATAGAATCATAAATAAAAAAAAAACATTAAAAAGTTTAAAAAAACCAAAAGCGAAAAAAAATTTAAAAATGATTAAAAAATTGTTAAACCAAAACTAATAAAAAAAGAGTGAAAATCTGCAAAAAAAAAAGGGCAGAAATAGCAAAAAAAGGAAAAAGGTAAAATAAAGCAAGAAAAAAGGAAAAAGGCAAAAAAAAGTTTTAAAAAAAGCAAAAAAGGGTAAAAAGTAGCAAAAAAAGCAAAATAGAAGCATAAATAAAAAAAAAGTTTCAAAAAATCAAAAGGGAAAAAAATTTAAAAATGATAAAAAAATTGTTAAATTAAAACTAATAAAAAAAGAGTGAAAATTTGCAAAAAAAAGGGCAGAAGTAGCAAAAAAGGAAAAAGGTAAAATAAAGCAAGAAAAAAGGAAAAAGGCAAAAAATGGTTTAAAAAAAGCAAAAAAGGGTAAAAAGCAGCAAAAAAAGCAAAATAGAAGCATAAATAAAAAAAAACATTAAAAAGTTTAAAAAAACCAAAAGCGAAAAAAAATTTAAAAATGATTAAAAAATTGTTAAACCAAAACTAATAAAAAAAGAGTGAAAATCTGCAAAAAAAAGGGCAGAAATAGCAAAAAAAGGAAAAAGGTAAAATAAAGCAAGAAAAAAGGAAAAAGGCAAAAAAAAGTTTAAAAAAAGCAAAAAAGGGTAAAAAGTAGCAAAAAAAGCAAAATAGAAGCATAAATAAAAAAAAAGTTTCAAAAAATCAAAAGGGAAAAAAATTTAAAAATGATAAAAAATTGTTAAATTTGAGCGAAAACGACATTAATAGCAAAAAAGGAAAAAATGAAAAAAGTAAAAAAAATGAAAAAATGGTAAAAAAATCAATAGAAAATCCAAAAAAAAAGCGAAATACGACAAAGTAAAGGAATAAAGCAAAAAACGCCATAAAAAATAAAAATAAAGCAAAAAATTGTAAAAAAGCAAAAAAGGCAAAAAGTTAAAAAAAAACATTAAAAAATTTAAGAACATCAAGAAAAGGAAACTCTGATAATAACATTTGCTCATTTAGAAAAATAATAAAACAAGAAAATATCTATTCCGAGAAAAGCATAACTATACAGGGCGTTTGACAGTTAGTAATTTTAATATTTTGTCCCAAATACGGACCTGCCCTAAAGTTTTACATTAAGGTTAAGATTCACAAATTAAGAGAAAATGAAATAGATGATGATTGTATTGATTAAAGCTGGAAAATTATCATTTAGGAACGACCATTTTTTTTTAAATTTGTGCCACCTTTTTATCGAAAAATCAAGATTTGACTCAAGTTAATAAGAAACAAAATTGGATGCGGAAACACCAAGTTAGTTAATTTTTTCTGCTCTTTTCAAATATATTAATACCATTTTAAAATGTTGATATACAGGGTGTTGTTTGGAGTCGAAACCTACTTATTAATTTTTTTAAGGCCGGGCCTGGAATAAGATTTTGAATTATTATCGACACAACATTGGACAAAAAACGTACGTACCAAATATTAGAAAAATATATAGGGTGGTTCTTAAGTTATGATTAATTAAAAAAAGGGACAAAATTATGAAATCACTCTGTATCTAGGTTATAAAGAAAGACAGGTCCATTAAATATATGTTATTTTGAATCACCTCGGTGTGCCTCATCTACCCTTACAGTATGCGCATTTTCCCAATGAATCACCCTGTATACAAAATTTTAATTAAATACAAAATATGTATATTTCAATTTAATTTTTAATTATTTCAACAATAACAACAAATTAAACCAAACCTTCAAATTTAAAAAGTTTCAACAATCAAAACTATCGAAAAAAATTTAAATCAAATTAATAACGTAATTTATATTTTTATGTGGTTACGATTATTAATCGATAATTCCAATATAACAATTGATTTTCTGAAAACCGAAGGTTTTTCCCCTTAATCTTGATAATATCTTAATAACTATTATATATCAAGATCAACAGCTTAGTTGTTGATAATTAAAAAAAAAATTATTTAACCTTCTAGTTCAAAATGTTTTGACGATAGTAAAAATTTCTGGTATAATAATGACGTAAATAACCTTATCTAGATTAATATATTAATTATTCAACTGCTTAAATAGTATCCATAAACAAATAGCGTGAGTTATAATAAATCACTATAGTGAATTATGGAAAGGAAAATCTATTTACTAACCGAGTACATAGGTAGTGAGTTATTATAACTCACTGGGATCCTACTATAATTCAGAATATAAATAATGTACAGTAAATTATTGCAAATTTTAAAACGTAGACAAATATTTTATAACAATTGAAAAGGATTTTAACATTATTAAATTGGCGGTCTACAATAGGTAAAAAATTCTTGAAATTTACTATACACTATTTACGAACCGAATACCAAGGTGGCTCTGTAATGTCATTTTGTTAACAAAATTATTTCTCTATACTTCTAAGTATTTATTATTATAATCGTAGATAAAGTATAGTATTCAACATGCGGTAATTGTCATAATTCACTTGATGAATTACAGCACGAGCCGCAGGCGAGTGCTGCAAATTTCATCTTCGTGAGTTATGACCTACATCACTGCTCATTAAATAATATACTTACTATAATTTAATAGCATATTATTTTACAAGGTTTATATTCTCGTACAAGTCATTTTGAAGCACGAGGAGAGTAGCGACGAGTGCTTAAATGAACGGAGCATGGCAATAAGTCTTATAAAACAAATGTAGTATAGTATTTTTTCTTTTTAGCAACTTTTTATGGTTAAAATTATTAAAAAATAGATAAAATTCTTTAAAGACAATAAATAATAATACTAGCCGTACATTTAATGCCGTTACGAGTGAACCCCAGAAGCCAAAGGCTTGTGCGGGGAAGGGACGCCTATTATTATTACTTACAGTGGATATATAGCACACTAGATGAATACCCATGCTTTGCTACGGAGTCTTTTTAGTACACGGACTACCGAGCTTTGCTTGTTTTTTCTTATTTTTTCCTGTTTGTCATTATTTTATCCCATATGTACCTATTTATCCCTATTTTCCCCGTTTTTTTCAAGTTTTAACTTTTTTCCCATATGTTTCCCTATTTATTGTCTAATTTCCCTATTTTTTTATATTTTTTTTATATTTTTCTTATTTTCCCTAATTTTCTATTTCCTTCTTTTCCCTACTTCTCACTACTTTTTCTTATTTTGCTCTATTTTTCCCAATTTTGCTCTATTTTGTCCCTATTTTTTCCAAAATTTGCTATATTTGCTCTTGGTTTTCCCTATTTTCTCCATTTATTTCCATGTTTTCCCCTATTTTTCACTATTTTCACTATTGTTTTCCTATTTTTCTCCTATTTTTCGTTGGTTTCCATTAGTTTTGCCTATTTTCTTTATTTTTTCTTATTTTTTCCTATTTGTCCTTTTTTGTAGATACTATTAAATTTACTTATTTTGTCCTAATTTTCTCATTTTTCCCCATTTTTCACAAGTTCCAAATTTTCCTATTTTGCTTAATTATTCACACTTTTGTCCTATTTGTTCCTATTTTTGCCTGTTTTCCCCAATTTTTAACTGTTTTGCCCTATTTTACCCGTTTTTTCTTTTTTTTTCCTATATTTTCCCTTATTTTTTACTATTTTCTATATTTTTTTTATTTTTCCTATATCTTTCTATTTTTCCTGTCTACCATTAGTTTTGCCTATTTTCTTTATTTTTGCTTATTTTTCCATACCTGTACTATTATTTGTACTTATTTTCTCTATTTTTTTTTCAAACTTTCCCCTATTTTTCACTATTTTCTCTATTTTTTTAATTTTCCTATTCTTTCTTTTCCTCTTTCATTAGTTTTCCTATTTTCTTTATTTTTCCTTGTTTTTCAGCATTTATCCTTATTTGTACTTATTTTCCCCTATTTGACCTATTTTCCTCATTTTTCTCATATATCCCTATTTTCCCAACTATTTTCCTATTTTTAACTATTTTTTCCATTTCCCCTATTTTTTCTCTAATTTTCTCATTTTTCCATATTTTTTTCAAAATTTCATTATTATTTTATTTTTTACTGTTTTTTTCATATTTTTCCCAATGTTCCCTCTTTGCCCTATTTTTTACTATTTTTCTTTATTTTTAACTATTTTTCCCAAATTTCCCTATTTTTCCCTGTTGTTTTTTTCCAATTTTTTCCATATTTCTCTATTTTTCACTATTTGGCCCCATTTGTTGATATTTTTTCTATTTTTCGATGTTTTTTTCCCATTTTTCACTATTTTCTTCTGTATTTTTTCCATATTTTCCTCTATTTTTCACTACTGTCGCTGCTTCTCCTAGTTTTTCCTATATCTTTCCAATTTTTTCCTTTTTTTCTATTTTCTTTATTTTTCCTTATTTTCACCTATTTTTCTATATTATTCTCTATTTCTTACTATTTCTTTTATTTTTCCCATTTTTTCTATGTCTTTTTATATTTTCTTGTTTTTCTATTTTCTTCAATTTTCCCTATTCTTTCTATTTGTTCCTATTTTTCCCAATTTTGCCCTATTTTTCTCTATTATTTCCTATTTATCCCTAGATTTTCCTTGTTTCTCCAATCTTTTCCATGATTTCTGTTTTCTCCCATTTTTTCCTAAAAAAATCAAATGAGGGAAATTGTTTTTATTTTATGGAAAAAAAATAATTTGGACTACATTATTTAAACTGACTATGGAATTGACTTTTAGAAATTATTTATGATTTTTCAAAATATGTTATTACCTACATTGCAAGATAAGTAATTTAATTTTTTTTCACCAATCGTGACATATTAAAATTTCTAAATTATTAAGGTATGGCGATTCATATACAGAGTGTTTTTTATAAAAAAAAATTATTTAGACATTCAGATAGAATCAGTGCCACATGTCAAATATTATTCGAATAAAATTTAAGTTAATCAATCGAGTATTTTTAGTAAGCGACCGATACAAAATTTAGTTTTATACAAATTCAATCCAGTCATGATTAAAGACAACTTTGAATTTTACGATAAAATTTAGTTTTACCAACACGGAAAAATAAAAAGTTATGCGATTGATATAAACTAAGTTTGTTTATATTAATCGCGTAACAAAAATTCCCAAAGGAACCAATCAAAAATGTTTCGTAAATCAGACTCATTGAAAATTCCTGGAACATTAAAAATCTACAGATACTATTAAATTACGTAAATAACTTGATTTGAATGTGTTTAAAAACCAAGTCCATTTACAATAATGGAACAACAACAACCATTTACAGGGAACATAACTGAAATGAGATTGAATAATCGTGGCAGCTACTGACGTCAATTCAAATTGCATGAATGGAAATGAATGAACGTCCTGGTTAGTTTTATGTCAAATAAATTGCACTGTCTTTTGATTTAAATTCATTCAGGATTGGACTAGTTCGTTATAGTTTTTTTGTAAGCTGAATATAAAATAAATCAGTCGCCGTACATAAATCGTTAATGATTCAAATTCGGTTAATTAAATCATCTAAATTTATTTATTAATATATAATTCTGGCCTTTAGCATATACAGGGTGTTATTGAAATACCTGTTAATAGTTACACTGTCCTAGAATGCAAAAAAATATTATTTTAAAATAGACGCATACCACTGTCATGTTGAGACATGTTAGTAAAAATATAATATTTAATACAAACACATGATAAGTTTTAGATTTTTATTGATCTGTTGCTAAAGCGTAAAAAAATATTCATTTTTACTTTTTTAAGTGATTTTTACAATACCATAATGAAGAAACGTCATGGTAGTGATGTTTTTACATTTGACTAAAATATAGACAAAAACTAATAAATCTGTAAAAACATTTTTGAAATCGGTCAATAAATAACGGAGAAATCTATTAAAATTTCGTATGACGTCATGTCTCCGTAAAGCCAAAGTGCTATACTATAAACCAAAATCTTATTCTATGCCCCGACACGATTGACACATGTCTGATTTTTTTTTTATTTCAGTCATCGTAATTTATTAACTGTCACAGAACAAAATCGTCCAATTAAATTAACCAAAAAAAAATCATATTTGTATACAAACAGATGATAAGTTTTGGTTTGTTATTGACCTGTTGCTAAAGCGTAAAAAAATATTCATTTTTACTTTTTTAAGTTGTGATTTTTACAATGCCATAATGAAGCTTCATGGTAGTGATGTTTTTATATTTAACTTAAATATAGACAAAAATTAATAAATCTGTAAAAACATTTTTGAAATCGGTCACTAAATAGCAGAGAAACATATTAAAATTTCGTGTGAAAAAATAAAAAAAAATAGAAATCTTTGGAAAAAATGAGTGAAAAATCTAAAAATATTGGAAAAAAAAAGAAATAATCAAAAAAATTGTAAAAAAAAACGAAAAAAAAACGCAACAAATGGCAAAAAAATACAAAAAATCGCTAAAAAACAAAAAACTGGACACAATGGTAATCATAAAAAATTATAACGAATGAAAAAATTTCATTGAATTATAAATCGTAAAAAAATGCAACTAAATCGCAACAAAATTCTAAAAAAAATGGCAAAAAATCAGAGAAATAAAAAATATGAGAAAAAATTAGAAAACAAAAGCAAGAAATAGAACAATCTAAAAAATCAGAAAAATCAGAAAAATCAGAAAAATCAGAAAAATCAGAAAAATCAGAAAAATCGGAAAAATAGGAAAAAACTGAAAACATTGGAAAAAATTCAATGAAAAATCAGAAAATATTGGAAAAAAAGAAATAATCAAAAATATTGTACTAAAAACGAAACAAAAAACAAAAAACTGGACACAATTGTAACCATAATAAAATTAAAATTAAGAAAAAATTTGATTGAATTATAAATTGTAAAAAAATGCAACTAAATTGCAACAAATGTCCAAAAAAAAATGGCAAAAAAATCAGAGAAATAAAAAAAATGAGAAAAAGTTAGAAAACAAAAGAAAGAAAATAAACTTTACCGATGAGTATCCACGAAAACGATTTCAGATATTTAATGATAAAGTTTCAAATTATTTTTTTTTATTTTTGAGAAGTGACAGTTGGTGAAATAATTTTGACTGTTCTGAATAGATTTTTTCAAGTGCTTTCAAATGACATATTGCATGTCAAATTCCGTGACATATTGCAGCTGTCATTTTTTTATAGTGACACTTCCATTTGACAGATGACGGATTTTCCGACGGGTAACCTAAACTCATATACCAAAGTTCAGCGCAATCGGATTAAACGTGTGGCTTTTATCGTGGAAGAATACACACAGACAGACAGACAGACAGACAGACAGATAGATAGATAGACAGACTTCCATCTGGAAATGGTCTTAATTATCTCAGGTGACTTCAAAATGGAAATTTCCATCTTTATACCGAAAATTTTTTTTAGGTCTTAATTTTACTGAACTAATATAAATATGAAGAATAACGAGAAATAAGGAAGTCCGGTACGTCACTTTGTTTACAATCCTGTTTCGTATACCAGTTATAGGAGAGATGACGTCAGGCCACTGAATCGAACAGAACAAAATTATTAATGCAAAGCACAACTTTTAAATCTTGTAACTTTGTTAGTTTTTGAGATATCTTAATTTCACTTTCACACTTTTTTTTTCAGTTTTATTTAAATTTTCAGTTTCATTCATAAAAAATGGTAAACTTCTCCATTGACAAATATTGAACAAACAGCTGTACTTATGTGAACAATTTTATCCTTAACTGTATTTTTATTTTTTTTTTTGAAATAACCAGTTAATAAATAATTTAATTTAAACCACTATTTACAATTTATCATGTCAGGTAATAGGTTAAGAATTTGATGGTAAAATCAGTGACACTCGTTTTTGGACATAATTTACTATTACCAGTTTTATTATCTACATTATTTTTCAGTATGAACCTTAAAAATAATAATTTAACAAACAACAATTTTAGTGCTGGAACAAATTGAGTACCTATTGATTATAATATTTATTATCCAATTGGTCGATTTTATTTAATATCCACAATAAAGTTCAATAACCTTTTTGTTGAATTTGAAGTGTTATTATGGTCTTTGAAAGAGAAATTTTATTACTTTTTATGGTTATAAAATTCCTGTACTTTTTTTGTTGTTGAAACATTTCTTTGTTGAAATTTTAAAGCGTGTACCTTTGAGGAACCAAAACTTATCTACGACTTGCGTGATAGATTGAAAAAATGTGGAACTAATAACTATATTTTCATTAAAGTCACGATTTTAGTAAAACTAATTTCGAGCGAAGAAAGAACTAACAATGTCTACTTGAAAATGAAACGATATAATTAATTGTCATTACTAATATACATTTTTTATAGATTCGTTTAATTGTTTAATTTCAGGGTTATTATTTTTTAATTTCGAGCGGAGAAAGAAGTTAAAAATAATAAAACAATTGTCATTACTAATATTATACTTTTTATAGAATTGTTTAATTTCAGGGCTATTATTCATTAATGGTGACTCAAAGAATCATTTCTACATTGTATTCCATATGTGATAAACACTTCTATGAAATATTAAATAGCTAAATGACTAAAAGTAGATAATTTGAAAGAAGACAATAGTTGTATATAATTTTTTTGTTGAACCTATTGTTTTAGTACAAATAAAAGTCACTTTACTACGCAATACATTACAAAGAAATGGAAATTCTTTGACTTTTATTATGGGCTATGGCCTCTCATTTAAATATCAACGTGTTAAAATTTAAAAATTTAGAAATCACAAAATTTTCTACAAAAATAAAAAATGAGGGGGTAATCCCACCCAACTTTCCGAACACTCCTAGTAAAGTAATTGTTTAATCGATTATTTTAGTTTTTCTGCATCAAAATACATTAATAAAATAAGTTTACAAAAATTAAAAAAAAAATTAATTTTTTCTAAAAATTTTTTTTAACTTTTTATAATTTTGTATAATTTCTACAAGTATTATTTTAAAATTATGAAATATTTCACACATATTGCACTTTTTGATCCCTTTCGGTTGTACTATTTACTTTTTTCATTTGTTTTACCATTTTCGATAAAACAAAAGGACAACAAAATTTAATTTTTGTTTTATTTTGGTTATAATAATTACAATGTTAAATTCGAAGAGACTAAATTATTTTTTAAATTTAGAGTTTTATATTACCTATCGAATGGTATAAATCCCATTTTAATATCTTTAATATTTTTAAAGTTATTCAATTTTTTTTTAAACTTATATTAAATTTCAAAAAAAATGAGGAATTCTACAATTTTTTGAATAAAATTTTGAAAAAAATCACAATTATAGAGTTTTTTACTACAAATTTAAGGGTATTTTTTTAAAATTTTTAATATTAATTTTAACCTTAAAACAAATCAAACCTATTTTTGAATAATTTTAAAATCATTAAATAATTAATATCTCATTCAATTTTATTCAAAATGGGAAACAAACCTTTTTTTTAGGTTTTTTGGATCAAAATGTATTAATAAAGAAAGTTTAAAAAACTAAAAAAAAAAAATTTTTTTGTTAAAAATTCATGGGTAAACCCATTGAATTGTTTTAACTTTTTTCATTTTTTTCTATAACTTTTACAAATACTTTGTTAAAATTATGAAATAATTTACACACATAGTACTTTTGGATCCTTTTCGGATATGCTATTTAATTTTTTCATTTATTTTATACTTGATAAAACGAAATTACAAAAAATTTTAAAAAATTTCTTAATTTTGTGTATAATAATTACAATTCTAAATTTTAAGAAACTAAAATACATTTTAAATTTAGAGTTTTATTTTATCTTTAGATTACTGCAAATCCCAGTTCAATAACTTTAATATTGTAGAAGTTATTCAATTTAGTTTAAAATCATAATATAATTTTAAATGTTTCTAAGCCAATTTTTAAAAAAAATCACAATTTTTGTAATAAAATTTTGAAAAAAATTATAATAATAAAATTAATTATTACAAATTTAAAGATATTTTTTTAAAATTTTTAATATTAAAATTTAAGTAAAAAATAATAATTTAATAAGGATAAAAATTGCTTAAAAATTAAAATAAAAACTAGCGGCGAAACTATGCGGAACTCGAAAAAAAATTAAAGACAAAATTTGTAGAAAATTTTATATTCTACAATTTTGATTTTTTGTAAATTTTCATAAAAATCCATAATTTTGTCTCAAAATCTAAAAAAAGTCGCAAATGTCTATATACATTATTTTTCACGCCCTCTAGCGACGAAACTATGAGGAAATCAAAAAAACGGTAAAAACAAAATGTGTAGAAAATTTTATGTTCTACAACTTTCATATCCTGTAATTTTTCATAAAAATGCATTATTTTGGTTTTTTAAGAAAAATATGAAAAAAAATTACTTTTTGATAAATCTGGCAACAATGGCAAAAGTTTTTGAAAATTTTAATTAGTCGAAATTAAACTATAACGTATAAAAAATATATGTGTAAAACTTTATTGTCATCTTGTTAGGTAATGACGTCATCACTTATAGCAACTGTCACTTCCGGTTGTCCGATTAACTCCAAAATCTATACAGGTCGTCTCCTTGTTACCCTAAATATGTATATAAAATTTCATCTAAATCGGTTCAGCCGTTTAGACGCTATCGTGTTCACACACACACACACACACACAGACACACAGACACAGACACACACACACAGACAGACATCATGCTAAAAATGGTATAAATGGATTCAGGTGACCTCAAAACGTAAAGATTCGTTAAAATCTGGGTATGGTCAAAATATCATGATCGCAATACTTTCCTTCTATACAACTCTGTTGTTCGGAAAGTAAAAAAGCTATCAGGACGATTATGTTTTCATCGTTAACTTTTTTCAATTGAAAAAGACAAATTCTCTTTATGGTGATTACGATGTAAAATTTAATTAAAAAAATATTTATCTACATGGTTTTTTTAAAGTAAAAATTGTAAGTGGAAATACTTAAAAAATTAAATAAAAATTGTAAACAAAATTGAAACTGAAAAAAGTGAAAAAAAAATCTTGTTACTGGAAAAAGTGTCAAAATAATTTAAGAAAATTGTTAAAAAAAGATAATTATCAAAAAAATCTAAACAACAAAATATTTAATTAGCAAAGTTTTGTCACTGTCAAAAAATTGTAACTGTCAGAAAAATTGTAAAAACTGTTAAAAAATTAAGTAAAAACTTGTAAACAGAAATGTAAATGGAAAAGTGACAAAAAAATCTTGTTACTGGAAAAAGCGTCAAAAAAGTTAATTATCAAAAAATTGTATGTAACTAATAATAAAAAATTTAATTGTTATTGTCAAAAATTAAATAAAAACTGTAAACGAAATTGAAACTGAAAAAAGTGAAAAAAAATCTTGTTACTGGAAAAAATGTCAAAAGAATTTAAGGAAAATTGTTAAAAAAGTTTATTATGTAAAAACTAGAAACAAAATTGTAACTGGAGAAGTAACAAAAAAATCTTGTTATTGAAAAAAGCTTCGAAAGAATTTAAGAAAAATTGTTAAAAAATTAATTATCAAAAATTTGTAACTATTAACACAAAAATTTAAATATCAAAGAATTGTCATTGTCAAACAATTGTAACTGTCAAAAAAATTGTAACTGCCAAAAAAATTGTAACTGGAAAAAATATTTAAAAAAATATGTAAAAACTGTAAACAAAATTCTAACTGGAAAAAGTGAGAGAAAAAATATTGTTAAAGCGTCAAAAGAAATTAAGAAAAAATGTTAAACAATTGTAACTGTCAATAAAATTTTAACTGCCAGAAAAATTGTAACTGGAAAAACTGTTACAAAAATAAATAAAAACTAATATACCGGGTGTAAATAAAGTCATGGGCTATAATTTTTAAACAGGTTACTAGATTTATACTAAATTTTGGGCGATTATTTTTTCAAATAAAAATCCAATATGGCCGACATCCAGTTTGACCGGAAATGACATGAAAATTGGAAATTCAAAGGAACACCCGGTACATTTCTACATATTTGGATTCTATGACTTCAAATACGTACCCATCGACTGTCAAATGTCAGTTAAGACGCCATTTTTCTTTTAATTTTGATTTTTTTTTTTATCCATTCTAGGTGATCAGGATTTTATCTAAATTACTTATAATTAATCTACAATTATACAAAAAGTCTCAATTTTGTCAATTATTTATTTTTGTTACTTTTATTAAACATTTAATTCAGCAAATCCAGTTTTTTAACTAAAATTCAATTTTTTTAAAGGAAACATAGACGCCGGGTATCCCGATATTAAAAATTATTTATTTAATTACCATTAAAATAATGTACATAACAATTTTTTTTCTCTCAAATAAAGGAGAAATGTTTTGGTCTAAATTCATTATAATCCAACTAAAATTATCTAAAAATTCTAAATTTTGTCAATTATTTATTTTTGTTTCTTATTTAACAGATGTTGTAAATATCCTTTATTTTTTTATCAGGGATGTCTTCAGGAGAATTTTATATCGAAATTAAAAAAAAATAACATTTCTCCTTTATTGGAGAGAAAAAAGAATTGTTATGTACATTATTTTAATGGTAATTAAATGAACAATTTTTAATACCGGGTGGCCCATCCATGTTTCATTTAAAAAATTTGAGTTTTAGTTAAAAAACTGGATTTGCTGAATTGGATGTTTAATAAAAATAACAAAAATAAATAATTGACATAATTGAATCTTTTTGGGTAATTCTAGATTAATTATAAGTAATTTAGACCAAATCTTGACCACCTATAATAGATAAAAAAAATTTAAAAATTAAAAGTACTCGTAAGTTAGAAAATTCTTAAAAAAAAAAAAACAAAAAAACAACGGTCACTAATGGTAAACATAAGAGCGTCAACAAAAACAAAGAGCTCTTTGTTTTTGTTTGTTTTGCACAGGTTATGTTTATTTATTCCCATTCTTCATTCTTACCTAAATGTCTCCTGTCCATTTTTATTTCCCTCACCCTTCAAAAATTGGTCTCGTACCCACGCCCTTGTCTCTCAAGCCAAATTTTACTATTTTTGAATTATTTTTAAAAATTTTTGAATTTTACCGCATCATTTCAACTTGTCAATTGTCAATCAATCAGGTACAATTTCCGTCTCCGGATCCACCATTTCACGCTGTATGGTATACCGAAGTAGTCACAAAACCTTTTTTTTTAACGTTTCTAATTTAACTTTGTTATGTTATTAAACAATAACTATTGAGGCTCTTATGTTATGTTTTTTTTAAGAAATTTCTATCTTATAAGTACTTTTAATTTTCGTTTTGGATACCAAAAATTTTATTTAATTTCCTTTATGTACCACGTGAAACGGAATTAAGATAAGTTTTTCAATTGTGAGTTTTATAATTTTATTATGTCACTACTATGATACGTACCTATACTGTTGTAATTTGTAGCGCCTGAAGATAGCCTAAGGGCCGAAACATGTTGCGACGTTATTTGTCCAATTATTTCAAGTTTTATTGAAATTGTCAAATAAATTAATTTTTTTTATATTAAATTCATGTGGTATCGACTTCGAATTTCTTTCTCCTTTTATTTTTATTTTCATTTTTGTGAACATTTCCAAATATTTTAAAATTTTTCTCCATGATTAGAAATATCTTCAATTTTATTTTGTAAGTGGAATCTTTTAAGTTTATTACATATATTTGATGTATTATAAACTACCTTATCCAAAAAGTCAATAAATAATACATAAAAGTGTGATTGCTAAAGTGAAAAATAATTTAGACAGATCTGAAAATCTATTTTAAGATTGAGTGGGAGAAATGCAATTTCGAAACCACAACGGAAATTAACTGCTTTCCTTTTTCGTTTTATTGGCGATATAGAGTATGTTGTTACTTTATCGATAACTCTGAGAGTGAACATGTTCGGGAATTACTTCAGTGATTGTTAGAAATTTGTTAGCCTTGCTTTTAAAGCGAATTCGTTAAGCTTGCTTTACTTAATTTTAATTCCGTTCAATTTTTGACCAAATATATGGTTTATATATATTGTAATGATATTTACAAATTATCTCAAATTTGGGTTGGGTTCTAAAGGAAAAAAATTAAAAAAATAATAAACATTACAAAAGGAAATCACATGAAACAATAAATTTTAAACCCTGTTCACCTTCTCTTCTTTATACCACTCCAACAAATCCAACTTCAATTCTTACACTCTTTCTTCTTCTAATCAGCTTCTTTCTTGAATTTCTTCTACATTTTGTTCCTGCATTTCTTCAATATCACCTTGTGCTATTTCCAAATCTTCCTCTTTTTCCATTTGTCTAATCTTTTTTCCTCCTCTTAAATACATTTTATTTTGATTAACACTAATACTTCACTTGTATCAAATAACTAAATTTTATTATTATAATAATTGTACACTCTGTATTTTTTTAGTTACGTCACAAATGTCACTATTTACGAAATTTATTATGTCAATTTTTTGTATTTGTCAAATAATGTAAAATTTTTCTATCAAAATTTATTAGCTTTCTTTCTTTTTGGAATTACTATTGGCAATAAATTTATGGTAAGTAAAAGAATCTTACCAATAGTTATTCAGAAGCGTCTAGATCCCAATTGCAACTCGAGTGCCCACCGCTGTTGCCATCTTTTTGTACGTTAACTTGAAAGTTTGATTATATATTATTGTGATACGAAGTGGTCCAGTGCTAGAGTGTATGCTTTACACATAAAACTTCCTGGTTCGAATCCCGAGGAATTTTTTTTTTATTTATTTTTTTTTAATACACAGGTAGATTTAGATACTCAAGAATTCTTTTATTAAAATAAATATTTTTCTTTTCGTCAATGAAACACTTAAACCTGGCAACAGCGGTGGGCACTCGAGTTGCAATTGGGATCTAGACGCTAGTTAGTTATTCCTGATGTGATGTTTTCTAGTATTATTCCAAATGTATTCAAATTTTGATGACTTTGAGCCCCAAGATGACTTTGAGCCCCACGTTGACTTTGAGCCCCACGTTGGGCGCCATATTTACAACTTATCTCAAATTTGGGTTGGGTTCTAGGGGAAAAAAATACTAAACATTACAATAAACTAAACAAAAAAAAATAATAAACAGATGTCAGAAATAGTTTAAAAATTAATTAATGTTACAAGAATTTATAGAATTGATCAAAAATTGTTATTTATAAAAAAAATTGTAAAAAACGAAGTTATATCCATCAAACGATATTGTTATAGTTTAAATTAAAAAAAAAATATAAGTTTAAAGGATTATTTTTTTTTGAAAAGGTAGACAAAGCTAATTGGTATGTTGGAAATGATTTAAAATGGAGTAGTGTTGGAAGAATTTCGAAGAAGGAAGATAGAATAAAGGTTGGGGAAATAAATAGACGAAGCTTGGTTTAAAAAAAAGGAAGAGTGTTACAAGATTTAAAGAAGGTGGATTTGTCGGTGGGATCTAAAAAAGAGGAGGTGGAGAGGACTCAAAATTTATTTTTTTTGTTTAGTTTAGTTTATTGTAATGTTTAGTAATTTTTTTCCCTAGAAGTCAACAAAAATTTGAGATAAGTTGTAAATATCATTACAATATATATAATGGACAATTTTAGCATTTTCTTATTGATCGATATTTACTGTTTATACCATTTTATTATTTTTTCAAGACAATCTTTAAAGCTAAAAACATCCTCTTATCTAAATTACGCGGGCTTGATGGCGTTATAACAGAATCTTTGCCTACGTCACATACTGTCTACTCAATCATTTGTTAAAATCATTCGACGTGCCATTGATAATCAAATTGTTAAATTATGAGTAGGTTATTTGCAATAATCATTAATAATACTTAATAAAGTTTAGAAATCAGAAAATTGATAATAGTCCGAAATCAGACATGTCATATGTACCAACATAAGTTAAATCACTGAATAAACTTTCCAAATCAGTAAATACGTCACGTATTTTAAACAATCATCATTTTTTTTAAAAAAAGAAAGTGTTTTTGGGGTGGTAGATTAAATGTTGGTATATTAAAAATCCAAAAAATCTTACTTACTAAAATCGTCCATTTGTAATGTTATTTACGCTATTTCAATTTGGGTAGGGTTGTATGAAAGTAGAAAATAACAAATATTAAATCACTAAATAAAAAAAAAATTATGATCTTCTGGTAGCTCTATTTCTTTATACTTCACACTGTCTTCTTCCTGTCTTTGATTCCTGCCCATTTATGTTTGAATTTCTGATTTTAACTTCCTTTTCCAAACAACTCCAAATTTAAATTTTTGCAATCCAATTTTGCTTCTATATTTTATATTTATTCCATTCTTCTTGATATATTTTTTTATTTCGGTTTTTATTTATAAGTAAATTTATATTGGTGTATAAGTTTATTGTATTTTATTCCATTACAAAAATACCTTTAAATATAACATTCTCCTTCTTATCCTAACAAATTTTACCTTCTCAAAAATATTTTTTTGTTGTTGCTATTGATCTGTTATTTTTCTACATTCAACTTTTTTGAAATTAAATTTTTTTAACCTTTTTCCACTAGATTTTATTGATATCGCAACCCTTATTTTATTTTTATTAGCATATTTAACTATCTGACTTCGATTACTTATGAATCCAAAATTTCAATTTTATTATATCATCTTTCATTAACAAATTTTAAGATTCTTTGATTTTTTCAAATTTATTACCAATTTATCTATAATACCTTTTCTCTACTTATACATATTAACTATTAACTTATTTAAAAACTCATACAAAATATTTCATTACAATATATACAGTGTGTCCACGGATGGGGTATCCTATAGGTGAAAAAATGTTAACTTTTAGTTTTAGCGAAAAATGTCATTGTTGATAAAAAGTTTTGCTTGTTCTGAAATCTAAAATACAATCATCAGATATCAATTTTTTCCGGTAGTATACGAGGTGTGTCAAAAAATATGAATTTTACTCAAGAGTAAAATATACCTTTAAATTTGACAACATCAAAAAAAGTTGATCAGAATTATAAACTAAGTTCAAATATGCAATTATATCCATTTACATTGTTTTTTTGTTATTGGTACTGTTTCATGACAATTTAAATTATTATTAAATAATGCCATAAACGTCACCCACTAGATTCTTATTAAATTTTCGAACTTGGTGCATGGGATTTTATAGAAAATGGACTAAAAAATGAAGCAGTTATGGTAAAAAATGTTTTTTTTTTCATTTTATGGGGTTGTTTTATACTAGAAAAATGGTAAATAATTTTATAGGTCAACCTATTGAGCTTAGGGATTTTCAATAATTATAAGTCGTAAACAGCCTAGCAGATGATATTAATTTTTTCATTATTGATGTTTTTATAACCTTCTTGTAATTTTATGTTCTTTATGAGAATAAACAATACTTAATAAATCGCATTATTCAAGTCCTGCTTATAAAAGTTAAAAATCGTATGTGGTTTTTTATATGCTAACTGAAATAAAAATTGTATCACATTTATGCCAAATGGGCTATTATTATATTATATATCACAATTATATTTTTATAATATAGTAATTAAATTCTAATTGAAATTAAACATCTAATAATCCACGTCACGTATTAATTAACCTAACAAATAATTACACGTAGCCCTTTTTGCGTGAAACTTGTAATTAGGAAGTAATAACTGAGCCCTTAATAGTTAATAAATACACGCCTAATCAAAAATTATAGGCGGAGACGGTATAGTCATTATTTTTCATCGAATCTGTTCTATAATTACAAGAAAATCTTATTATCCTGTGTAAAATAATCAATACGGTGCACTATAGTATACCGATTAGATACATGTACTGGAGTTGTAAATATTAAGTACATTAATTAAATCTTCTTGCAAAATGGAATAAAAATAAATAATAAATAAACCTTTGTCATTGTAGGAAATGCCACTTTTAGCCTTTTTTATCAAACCTATAAATTGTCACAAACATCTAAACATATAATAAAAATAATAACAAAATAAAAAAAATATGTGGATATCGTCAATTGCATATACAGGGTGTCCCTAAATTCTACTGCCAACGCTCTAGAGTAAATTCCTTGCTAAATTATGCCCATTGAGGTAGGGAACTTATGACTGTAAATGCACCCTTTCAAAAATACAGGGTATGATCGATTGTAATGAAACTTTAGGAGGATTATCAGGTTTATATATAATTTTCAGATCTTTACAGAGGCGTGCAGTTGGGGTCAAGGATCCTTCTTTCATCATATTTTACTATGCTTAAATTAACCGTTTTCGGGAAAAACGTCATTTTCTTTATAAACTATATGTTTTCATAAAGAAAATGACGTTTTTCTAGGTTAATTTTAACATAGTAAAATGTTACTGTTTCATTAAAAAAGTTGATAGAATTCAAAAATTTCAAATTTCATTATTTTAACCAGTGGCGAGAATTGTAGGGATGAAAAAAGGGTCTTCGACTCCTACTGCACGTCTCTGAAAAATCTGGAAGTAGTTTATCAACCTGATATTCCTCCTAAAGTTTCATTACAACAATCTTGCCGTTTAAAAGTTATTGATAAAAAAAAATTATTTTTTTAAATTTCAACACCCTGTATTTTAGAATGCATTTACGGACATAATAGGCATAATTTGGTACAAGGAATTTACCCTATAGCGTCGGTAGTCGAATTTAGGGACATTTTGAAATCGTTGAACTATAATAACCTTCTACATACTTTATGTTTGAGCAATTGTAAACACTAAGACTAAAACCAAAAGTAAACTTATTTTTTTTATAAATATGAAAACCGACCTCAATTTAAAATAAATCACATCTTTACCTAACACTTTTATAAGATATTATTGTTGGTAAATCGAGCTGATATTATTCTTAGGAATTTTCAAAACTAAAATCAAAGTGATCAGCAGAAAATATTGAATATCTCGAAAACTATAAATTTAAAATTGGTACGTAGATTCTTCTAAAACATGTTTCAGGATTTTTGTGGTTTTTAAAAAAATGAAGGTTGTAGGAGTCCAAGAAACCCGCACAAAGATTTCCTTTGATAAATAAACATGTGGTTCAGTTTTTGACATTTTCAAGCGAGTCCATTGTTTATAAAAAAAAACTGAATTCGCGTAAACCAGCTAAAACTTTAATTTCACAAAAATTATAAAATTTTGACTCCTACGTTTATCACGAGTTCTTTTTGAATTCTAGTTGTTTTTAGCGATATCATTTGACAGCTCTCTTCATATGTTGATATCTGCATCGTCTCTTGTCTCATCAGCAAGTACATCCTCAGCTCTTATGGTATGCATCTCTGTGCCTTTGCTTCTGCAACTCATTTTTCTTGATAAATGCGAAGTGTTTTTTCTGAAATCTGAAATCTTTTCCAACTTTATCAATCAGTACTAAAGTCTGTACATCCAACAAACGGAGTAATAAAAGTGCGTGATCAGCACATGTTCAACCTTTTTGGTTTAGATTCAGGGAAGTTTGACTTGACCGGGGTATTTTTAACAATTATTTTTTACTGTTCGTTGAAATCTGTGGCGTGCGTTAAGGAATTGTTAAGAGATTGTATTCTGTATTGTATTTTGTGTTGTATTTTGTATTCTATTTTGTGTTTTATTTTGTATTGTACTTTTTCTGCGTTGTTTTAGAAATCTGGTATGGTATCTACAAATAAATATTATTTATTGATATCATTTTTAAGAGATTTGTTGACGGTTTATTTAATCGTTTACTTTTAAAATTGCTGATGTCAAGCAACTTTTTTATGAATTAGTGAAGCACATTGCGATGATTTGGGTTACTACAATAATATTACGATTTTTTTATTATAACCCACATCATCGCAATGTATTTCTTTTAGGCCTGAAGATGGTTTTTAAGCCGAAACTAGTCGCTGTCCCCTAATTTTACAATAATAATTTATGTGGTACATGACTTGGAGTTTTATTTCATTATTAGTTTATTTCTATTTATTTTTAAATAACCAGAAAATCCCAAGCTTAAAGTAGTTGATTTTTTTACTTCATAATTGGTTTATTTTATTAATAAAAATTTAAAAAGATTAAATTTAATTTAAATTTTATATTTCAATTTTTTAATTGATTTTGTGCAACGCCACTGGTTTCGGACAATATTTTTTTATTCGGGTTATAACTTTTGGAGTAACTAGACATCGGGTCTATTCTATAAAAACAGCCGGTGTTCACGTGATTACTCTGTTTGATGGATGTATATCTGTAGTTCACCAATTCACAATGCAGTCAAGATGTCTTCGAATGTGGTGTACACATTTTCGAATTGTCAAGAAAAAAAATTATAAAATGGAGCCACTACATTCATAATCTCCCACTCCAAAAACTCCTACATACCAATTTTAAATAGAATCTGACGATAACATATATGTAATATATATATCCTATATCGCCAACGTCCTATCTTTGCCTGTAGAAACAAAACGTTCCAACAGAATGAGATGCAAGATCGGAATTAGGTTCCAACGCGCATGCCCATATACATAAATTGCATTGGCGTCGTGTTCCGTGGTGAAAAAGGAGCGTAGAGAAAAGGAAAGTTAAGCAATCGTAGGCGATTTTACAGTTGTGACGCCTATGCCTATCCGAGACTGCGTGAGAGAGAAACGATCGTCTACACTCTACTATCGGCGACACACTTCTCTCTCAAGCTGGCTATATAGGAGTATTACATATATGGACGATAATTATACATCTCGTCGGCCATCTTGGAGCCGTCATTTTGAATTTATTAATTTTGTTGTTATTTTTAACCTCCATCTCATTACCTTCCTTAATTGCGTCTTACCTGTTGGGCAGTATATATTCTAAGGTATTTCCACTGGGCAACATAAAAGGGGGACACCCCTCAGTGAAGCGGGTCGTCCTGGGGTCCTCCCCCGATAAAATTTTGAGATTTGTAATCCTGAAAACGTGATTTTTTAGTAAAAAAAAGTTGAAGCCTCAGTTACTGGGCGACAAAATCTCGTCACAATTAACATGTTATTTTAAACAAAAGACGATTTAAAAAAGAAACAAAAAAATATTTAATAAATTCTCCACATGATTTCTACAGTGTTTTATAATAAAAATGATATAAAATGTTTCTGGTCAATTTCAACATAAGTACAAGTTTCCAGAATTTCAGAATAATATTAGATTAGCATAAAAAATAAAAGTTTTCTATTTAGCGTCAGTCTCCACATTGTTTTTTCACATTTTATTTGTTGTTTTTTCACATTTTATTTGTCTTTATTTACTGTATTTATTTGTCGTTATTGTTATTATGTAATTAAAATACATTAATTGACAAAGCAACCGGGAAAAGCTGAAAAGACAACACAGGCATTTCGCCTATAGGTCTATTCGTTTTTCTCGGGTCCATTATCAAAAAATCTATAAAATAATTAAAAAAAACTGTTATCTATGTAAAAAACAATGCAGCATAAATAAATTGAATTGAATTGAAAAAAAAATTATGCACTGCTGTTTCGCATGTCGCAATTAATGCCTTAATGAATTTCGTCAATTATTTTTGATTACACTGTAAGTGTCATATTTCATTATACGCAGTTAAACTTGTTATTGGACTTTCTAAATTACTATGAAGGGCTGAAGAACCGTTTGAAGTTTGTTTATTCCAAGTTCACGTCGATATAGCTTACGTCACATTGAATACTCATAGGAATGTTTTCATGGTTTGCCTGCAATTCCTATCTTAAATTCGTCATTCCTAAACCCGCTCCGATGGGTCATCAAATGTTATTTCTCAAATTACGTTTATTCATTAATTTTAACTACTTCACAATTTTTTATGTATCCCCATTCCTAACCCTCATTATGTTTAATTTTAATCGATTATAGTACTTTATTATCAGATTTGTTATTTAGTATATGGTAAGTTTGCTTCTTAATATTGTATGAAAATATTTTCGAACCCATGTAATAATTTTTAGCCTTGAAGATGGCTAACATTTGAAGTACATTTTGGTATATGATTTTGAGTTTTATTTGCTATTATTTTTGAAAAATATTAATTACGACTGCAAAAATAGCAGAGGTAGATCACGTTGATGTGGCCAAAATTAGGGATGTAATAATTTTTAGCCCTGAAGATGGCTAATAGCCGAAATTAGTTGCCACCCTCCCTTTTAACATTTGTAATACATTTTGGTATATGATTTTGTGTTTTATTTGCTATTATTTTTGAAAAATATTAATTAGGACTGCAAAAATAGCAGAGGTAGATCACGTTGATGTGGCCGAAGTTAGGGATGTAATAATTTTTAGCCCTGAAGATGGCTAGTATCCGAAATTAGTTGCCACCCTCCCTTTTAACATTTGTAATACATTGTGGTATATGATTTTGTGTTTTATTTGCTATTATTTTTGAAAAATATTAATTAGGACTGCAAAAATAGCAGAGGTAGATCACGTTGATGTGGCCAAAATTAGGGATGTAATAATTTTTAGCCCTGAAGATGGCTAATAGCCGAAATTAGTTGCCACCCTCCCTTTTAACATTTGTAATACATTGTGGTATATGATTTTGAGTTTAATTTGCTATTATTTTTGAAAAATATTAATTACGACTGCAAAAATAGCAGAGGTAGACCACGTTGATGAGGCCAAAGTTAGGGATGTAATAATGTTTAGCCCTGAAGATGGCTAGTAGCCCAAATTAGTTGCCACCCTCCCTTTTAACATTTGTAATACATTTTGATATATGATTTTGAGTTTAATTTGCTATTATTTTTGAAAAATATTAATTACGACTGCAAAAATAGCAGAGGTAGATCACGTTGATGAGGCCGAAGTTAGAGATGTAATAATTTTTAGCCCTGAAGATGGCTAGTAGCCGAAATTAGTTGCCACCCTCCCTTTTAACATTTGTAATACATTTTGATACATGATTTTGAGTTTAATTTGCTATTATTTTTGAAAAATATTAATTATTACAGCACAAATAGCAGAGGTAGATCACGTTGATGTGGCCGAAATTAGGGATGTAATAATTTTTAGCCCTGAAGATGGCTAGTAGCCGAAATTAGTTGCCACCCTCCATTGTAACATTTGAAATACATTGTGGTATATGATTTTGAGTTTTATTTATTTATTAATTAATTAGGACTGCAAAAATAGCACAGGTAGATCACGTTGATGAAATGGGATGAAATTCTAACTATATTAAAATTAAAAATTAACGTGTGAATTTATAATATTATCTTTGTGCTCCAATTTTGTTAAGATTTGAGAATATATTTCCTGTATTAATATAATTTCATTGCTGTTATATAACTGTCAGAATAATGGAACTAGTAAAACAGGAAACAAACAAACTGGTGCCTAAAAGCATAAAAACGAAAGTGCAAACAGTAACCAAAAACTAAATGGGTGGTCTGTTATCTTCTACAATTTCCTCGAAACACAAATGGCGTTTATTTTACCCTTCTATCCTTTCAAACATAAATAAATAAAAATATAATAATAGGTGTGTATAGTGCTCCGTCTTTTAATGGGAATTTAATTCTAATGCTGGTTACATTGCATTTCGTATACGGGCTTTCTTTTTTTTAACTTTAACGTATGTTATGTCATTATATTACAAAATAACTAGGTAACTAAAAATATATTTTTTTACAAACTACTAGGTACTAGTTGGGATTAGTTTAATAATTTCCATCCGGTAATCAGTCTTGTGGTAAAACAAAAAATAATTATTTTAATGAAGTTTGTATTTATAATGCGATTTTACCAATTTTTAATAAGTATTTATATTAATAAAACAAATTGTTCGAATGGCACTCAAATAATTAAAAAAAAAACCGTTTTATTTTTCTAATCAGGGTTTTTTCGCATTCGAACAATAATGTATTTTTGAAAAATTTTATTTTGAAAACAATTGCCCTAAAAACTTAATTATGCTTTTTTTTGGTAACATTTTTTTCTTTTTTATTATTCATTTAAATATCCAACAAATAGACCTCGCGTTATTAATAACATATATAAGGAATTTCAATTTGACACTCTTCACTGATCTGTATCTCCCTTTCCTTGTCCATAGATGGTTACATTTGATACAATTTAATAAAGTTTATTTATTTATTCGTGCAGTCTCAGTTCTGCAAACAACTGAGTGGTTCTTCGACAAAAAATAGATTTATCTTTAGCATTTCTTATTACATAATAAAATATGAGCTCATGAAGTTTTGTTAGGGGAAATGCTTTTTTTTATTTTGAAGATCTTTGAAAAAGTCTTGAAAAATTATTTTTCTCGTCTTTATGAATATTATTGATTCGTCAATTTTTTCTTATTTTCATTTTATAAATGTTGGTGCTGATTAGACATCACCCATTAAAAAATGTGCATTACTTGACAGTGGCGAAACCTAGACTGCAAATTGTTTCAAAACAAATAAAATAACTTTTTATATTAAAAAAAATTGAGTAAAACAAACAAATTATAAAAGTATAAATTGAAATGAAACTTAATATAATATATCACAAATATATTTTATAAGAGTTATGCGGCGACTAGTTTCGGCGCAATAGCCATCTTCAGACCTAGAAATAATTTACAACGTTCAATAACAAGACAAAGGTAAATTGAATATAAATTGAATATAAACTTATAAATTTTATGGTTTTTTTCAAAATTAAAATATCAGGTCCGCTTTCTGAGATATTTGGTAAAAACCGAAATTGACAATTTTCGTTTTAATTAATTACCACCTGAATTTTTAAAGATAAAAAAGTTTATGTAACTTTTTTATTGAAATTCAAAAATGGCTTAACATAGCGTATCCAATTTTTTAAAACAATGTTTCGTCTTTTATTAAATACGGACCTGTACTTTTTCTAAGTACTGTCCTGTTCATTTTTATCTTGAAAATATGAGTACAATAATTATAAAATATCTTGAATAAGGAGTAGGACAATTTGAGCAATTCATACATAATTAAAATAATTCACATGATTATTTATTAATTGTAATTTCTATTTACTTTTTATCATTCAATAATTGTAATTAAAATACATTTTCTTTATTTTTTGATTATTAATTAATTAATTAATTAAGTATACGTATTTAGGACGTTAAGCTCAAAGTAGACTCAATTTTTAATTAATTTTATTTAAAAAGTTTTATAAACATTTACAGTGAAAATGGAACAGGACCGTACTTAAAAAACTTCCTAAAGTACAGTTCATTGTCAAAACCTAATAAAAAAATTAAATATTCTACATGATCGAATAAAGGAAATAGAGATTTTAAAAATTAATTAAAAATACAGGTTCGTATTTTAAAAAAATAGAGGACGAACCGTTGTTATAAAAAATTGGATACGCTAGCTATCTTAAGCCATATTTGACCTTCAATAAAAAATTTATATAAAGTTTTTTCTATATTTAACAATTAAGGTTGTAATTAATTAAAACGAGAATCGTCAATTTCGGTTTTTCCCAAATATTTCAGAAACCAGACCTGATTAAATTCTTCTGGAAAATACACATCTTTTTCCCTATTTAACTTGTATCTATTGCGGTTTACGAGATCTCTGTATATGCAAATTAAATCCGGTCCACCCTGTATACTACTTTATATTCATTTACCTTTGTCTTGATATCGAACGTTGTAAACTATCTCTAGGCCTGAAGATGGCTGTTTCGCAGAAACTAGTCGGTATACTATATTATTATATTGTTTATATTAAATTTTATTGTTATTTTTCCACGTGTATTCAATTTCACAATTTCATTCTCATTGTATTATTTTCTATTTCCATGAAAAAGCTGACTTTCGGTTTCTAGTTGCTAAGTGCACTATGCAATTATTGTCCCGTATTGATTCGTTAAAAGTTGTTACGTACAAGGCGTCAGTCAGGTGACTAGAGTCGCTAATAAAACCGAAAGTCAGAGCTAAATCGTGGTCATTTGGTCACGTTTGGTTTATTCGGTCATTTGATCATTTTTTGTTTATTCCATCATTTGGTCATTTCATTTTGGTCATTGTTTTAAAATTACATTGTTTGTCTAACTCAACCTGAAACTGTAAAATCCTGTTATGATATATATGAAAATATACAAATAAAGTAGTGAAAGTGACCTGCTGTGTTAGTTACTCGCCCTTTAACACCTCATAAAAATTGGCAATACAACACTTGTACTTAGAACTTAAAATGAAAAATACTTAAAGTACTCTAAAAGTACTAAAAAGTTTAAAAAGTACTTAAATATTACGGATTACTGCAAAAATATTCTTTAATGTGTTCGATTTGGTGTGGAAATCATGTTTCGACAAGTATTTTCTTGATTTGTTGCTAAATTCTTGAACACAGGTTACTTAATACTTAGTACCTACTTAAATTTACTGTTTTCGAGTAATACTTAAACGAAATACTTAAGTACTTATATATTCTTGTACTGGTACTTGTACTTAGAACCACTTTGAACAAGTACTAAGTACTTTTTGTCGGTACTTACCTAGCTCTGTTATAGACCTGGATTTAAATTATAAAAGGGTTAATTTTTACCTCTCGCCCTTCAGATAAGAGAGGTATAGGAATCATGCTAAAAATTGTTTTGGGGTCCCTAGAATACGATTTTAATATTTTCGCGATGATGTCTGTGTGTGTGTGTTAGTGTGTGTGTGTGTGTTAGTGTGTGTGTGTGTTAGTGTGTGTGTGTTAGTGTGTGTGTTTGGATGGATGTTGTAGTGACGATAACTCAAAAACTACTGAATAAAAAAATTTGAAATTTTGCATACAGAATTCTGATACCCTAGATTAGATCTGATTAGATTTTGGTGCCAATCGGACAACCGGAAGTGGCAGTTGCTATGGGTGATGACGCCATTATTATACAAAACGGCAATAAAGTTTTACACATATATTTTGTACACAATATAGTTGATTTTCATCTCATTAAAATTTTCGAAACTTTTGCCATTGTTGCCAGATTTACAAAAAAACAATTTTTTTTCATACTTTTTTGTGTCAACCTGTAAATTTTTGATTCAATAATGGCGAGAGGTCATGTGCTGGCCACATCAGATTTTTTTTAATAAATAAAATAATCTATTACACATAAATATTAGGAAAAAATCCAATATGAATAATTTATGAAAATGATAATTATTAATTAATATATGAATGTATCTCATCAAATTGTATTTTTATTTCATACTTAAAAAAATTATTTTTGATAACTGAGCCAACAATCGTCTCATAAAAAAATTAAGAATTATAATCAAGTGACCCCTTAGTTGAAGGACATTTGAGGAGCAGACTTGCAAAACGCGGTTTGTCCAAAATTGTAAATTTTCAGGAAAGGAAAAAAACTGATGCTCAAAAACGGCCTTAGTTACCGAGTTGAGATTTATAGCATAAAACAAGAAAATAATAGCATGAGTAATTACTCAATTTGTAGACTGGAAAAAGCGAAAATAGCTCTTTTATTTAAAAAAATAGAGCTGGACAAAATGCTATTTGCATCCCTATTGGACAAACAGCGTTTTGATAGTGTGGACATGTTTAAATTAATTTCCTCCATATCGTCACACTCGCATTCTTCATTTTCTTCAACTACCATTTCTCCATCTTCACAGTGCTCTGCAAAAATTGGGACTAACCATTCCAACTCCGGATCATTGTTCCAGTTTTCCCCAGATAACGATACTAGTAATTTTTTCAAACTGTCTATTTTTTTTTCTTCATTTTATGACCCAAAGCCCCGGTAAGTCTACTTGGTCGAATCTTACGCGGGGTTTTAGTAGCAAGTGGAATTTTTTTGTCACATCTGAAATGGGATAAAGCACTTCACCTTTTACCACAATATTTTTGGTGGTAACATAAAAAGTCTTCGACAAGAACTTATGCCATTAACTTTTTTAAGCCACAACAGCATATTTTTTATATCAAACAAATTCCAGTCAGATCCAAGCTTCCGGACCTCGCCCACTTTGGTGTGTAGAGATCCCAATAAGCTTCTGGCGTTTTTATGATACTGTGAGATCTTAACGTTTTTTCGATGCGTCCAAAGATACGGTCGGTCAGAAGATAGGAAGAACCTCTAATCGGAAATATAAGTTCTATTTCCTTTATCTTTTCACCTGAAAAATTATGCAGAAAAACATCAAAGCATGAACGACATGGCTATTTTTGTTTTGGCCCCCGCAGCCATCTGCAAAAAAGCGGATTTTTGTCACATTTTCAGGAAATTGAACCTTTTTTAAAAAATCTATAATAGCAGATCATGTCTCAGTAGCCCCCCTATCCACGTATAGAATATTGGTTTCTGACAATCAAGTTGGGTAATGCAAAAAAATATATTGACAGTTGTTGTGCGTAAAATGCTTCCTTCCGATAATGCCTGAACTTGCTGTAAATCGAAGCAGTATGAAATTGTATTAGGTTCTTCAACTTTCATTAACTTGATGCACGAAATTTGTGTACTTTCAGTTCGGTAGACATTTTCTGTTTTTCAGAAGAGAATTTAGAAATACTTAATTTGGTTTGTGTTCTTACACAATGGCTACAAATATCAGTAGTAGAATACACGGCTGAAATATTTGTTATTTACTCTCCGGTGCATTTTTGTTATATGTATAATTCCCAAAGTATAGAAATGTTGTATTCCCAAGGTAAATAAAATCTTCGAGACTTCTACCTTCCATAGTGACTCTTTTTTCCTTGAACTGACTAATAAACGACTTCACAGCAGTCAATTTTTCTCTGAACTTAACACTTCGTTTATCGCCTCCTCTTTTTTAATTAATTAAGTAATTCAATTTTAATTACTTCATATTTTTTAAATTTACAAATAATAGTTTAAATAAATGAACGTTAAGGATAAAGGATTTTTTTTTATTGAAATCATTTGAGCAAAAAATGAGATATGGTCGACATAAATCTGACAATCCATTGTACTCCCTGGTATACTTTCTAATCCGAAAGATTTGAGTTGAACCGAAATGATTTATGAATCAAACAACATTTGTCCATCCCCATCCCAGTGCCATTTACTAGTATTACAAGTCCATGAATTTGCGTGTCAGGTATAAAGTATGTCAACCGTACAAGACCAGAATGAGAGAACCAGTCGCATTGAATTATTTGAATTAGCAATTTCCCGGAGCTCACAGGGCCCTATCCCTGTAGGCGGCGCAAATCCGAGGTTAGGCGACAGCTGATATAGATGTGGGGACAAGGTGCATTAGCATTTGTTACGACCTGCTGGGCACAGGTGGGATATCCGTTTGGGTTGGGAGGGTTCACTTTGAAATCTGGTTTTCTTTTAAAGTCCATGTCGCCGTTCGTCGAGACTGAGACTTCATTAGGTATCCAATTTGTAATCCGATGCAATCGGTTAAAATTATCTCTTTCCAATCAGATCATAAATCCTTTTAATTTTGTAACAGTATCTAGATTTTAAAAAACGTTTTTTTTAACCAAAAGTCATTTTCGACGAACTTTAAAAACATTTTTTACTGAATTTTGAAGCATCACTGTCTATATGTAACCAATCGAATTTTACAATTCTGATTTTAGATTTGGATTCAGCATAAAAAAGTAAACAAAAACGTAATTTATGAAAAGTTTATGTTTGTCCATATTAAGACAAACAAATTATAAAGGACTGAAGTTTTAAAATTTGTGGATTAAAAGTTCGTCTTGACAATGCTAGCTTGCGTATTCTCAACTGGTTTTAAACGATAAGTGTAATAGGCCATCTAATGATAAGCAACATATTTTTTACTTTAAATTATTCTTTTATTGAAAATTTAAGTTGGTATTGGTAGAGCAGAAAGATGAAGCAAAGTTATAATTTAATAATTAGATTTTATGTATAAGTGGCTGATTTCAAAAAACCAAATAATGTATAGAATATCACATTTAAACAAACGGTATAAGTGTCATTTCCGTCAAAACCAAATATCACGAAGCCATCTCTATATGTTTGCATCATATCGAAAACTTGATATTTGAGTAAAAAATATTTTTAATTAAAATTTAAAACATTTAAAAAAATTACCATGTACGAGGGAAGTTAGGAAATATAAATTCAGTTAAAGAAACATAGAAAAATGTTATAGAAACAATATTTACGCGAAATTCTGCAATTACAGTATCTTATTATCTCTAAACATTTTTTTTATGTTCTCTTTGTAGACAAAATAATAAGAAAAAAGCGTTTTGTCTCCTCCTCTTTATGTTACTCTCTGTCTCTTTCTACAATATAAATTTTTTCTTATTTAGATTTTTTTTTATATAATTTATAATTATTTTATATATAGAGAGAGAGATTTTATTTTATTTTTCTCTTTTTTCTCATTTTTCTGATTTTTTTTTTCTGTTTTTTTAACTGTTTTTTTTTTGTTTTTTTTTTCGATTTTTTCAAATTTTTCCTCATTTTTTCCCATTGTTGTGATTTTTCCATTTCATTCTTTTGTTTTCTGATTTTTTGTAATTTTTTATTATTCCTTTGGTTTTTGCGATTATTTGCGATTATTTTTGAAATTTTGTTGCGATTTTTTTCAATTTATTTCAGTTCCTTCGAAAAAAATTTTTTTATGGTTACAATTGTTTCCGGATTTTTGGTTGTTTTTTGCTTTTTACAATTTTTTGCCATGTTTTTCGATTTCTTGAGTTTTTTTTTCTTCGGTTTTTTTGCGATTTTTAGCGGTTTTTTCCGGTTTTTTTTACCAATTTTTTTTGATTTGTCTTTCAATTTTTTCCAATATTTTCTGTGTTTTTATCTTATTTTTTCAGATTTTTTGTTTTTTTCTGTTTTTTAAGTTTTTTTTTTCGATTTTTTTAATTTTTCCTAAATTTTCCCCATTGTTCTGTTTTTTTTAATTCATTCTTTTGTTTTCTGATTTTTTTATTATTTCTCTGATTTTGCGATTTTTTTGAAATTTTGTTCCGATTTTTTGCAATTTATTTCAATTCCTTCGAATTTTTTCATTAAAAAAAATTTTTATGCTTACAATTGTTTCCGGTTTTTTTTGGTTGTTTTTGGCTTGTTGCGATTTTTTTGTGATGTTTTTCGATTTCTTGCGTTTTTTTTGTTCAGTTTTTTAAAGACTGTCATTTTTTTGGTTTTTTTGTTACATTTTTTTTATTTCTTCGTTTTTTCCGCGTCTCCACAATTTTATTTTTCATTTTTTCAATTTTTTTTTGATTTTTCATTCAATTTTTCCCACTATTTTCTGTTTTTTTTTTTCAGATTCCTTGTTTTTTTCTGTTTTTTAACTGTTTTTTTTTGTTTTTTTTTCGATTTTTTCTAATTTTTCCTCATTTTTTCCCATTGTTCTGTTTTTTTTTCTATTTCATTCTCTTGATTTCTGATTTTTTCATAATTTTTATTATTTCTCTGATTTGTGCGATTTTTTTGAAATCTTGTTCCGATTTTTTGCAATTTATTTCAATTCTTTCGAATTTTTTAATTTACAATATGTTCCATTTTTTTGGTTGTTTTTTTTGCTTGTTACGATTTTTTGCGATGTTTTTTTATTTCTTCCGTTTTTTTTCTTTGGTTTTTTTTTACGGTTTTTAGCTTTTTTCCGGTATTTTTAAAAAAAAAATTATTTCTTGGTTTTTCCGTATTTTACAATTTTATTTTTCATTTTTTCCATTTTTTTCCAACATTTTCTGTTTTTTCTTGTTTTTTCCGGTTTTTTTTCTCATTTTTTTAATTTTCTTTTGTTCTTTTTTCGAGTTTTTTTAATCAATGTTCTGTTTTTTGATCTTATTCCTCTGATTTTTTTCGATTTTTTCTTTTTGTTTTCTCATTTTTCTGATTTTTTTTCTGCTGTTTTTATATTTTTTTCTGTTTATTGATTTTTTTCAAATTCTTTCAGGTTTTACTCATTATTTTCTTATTCTTCTTATTTTTTTCGGTTTCTTTTAGTTTTGCCGATTTCTTTCTCATTTTAAAATTTTAAAAAGTGGAAAACTATAACATAAGAAACTTCGTTATTGACGAGGGTCCCTGAACGCACAATTTTTTATTTAATTTCAAATGAAAATTATATTTTAAACTGACGAATAAGAAAAAAGAAAAATTTTTGTGGTGCACTTTTAAGATAATCAGATTCCCCCTCCCCCAGCTATAACCATACGTTCCGGTACTTTTTATTTTACCAATATACACCACTGGTTTTTAGATAAAATAACAGATTTAATCTAGTTTATTACAGAGTGAAATACTAATTTTCCACCAAGAAAACATATAATTGTATATTACTTATTAAAATAGAATAAATATATTATTTTAACTAGGCGTAAAATAATCTGTGGAAACTAATTTCATATGTAACAGTTCACTTATAATTTTGTTATAAGTAAAAAATTAGAAAAAAAAAATATTTTGAGATGTAAAGCTGTGATTTCATATTTGGGTTTAAATATTCTTCAAAACAGGTTTTCCAAATAACATTTTTCTATATTTTTTTAAATAAACTGAATTTATACATCATACAAGGTAATTTTTCTATATGGTGCAAACTTTTTCAACCCGATATGATTTAAGCCCTATATCCATGCCAACCCGGAGTATATTAAATTTGGAGGGAAAATAAAAATGACATCATAACATTCTAACTAAAACCCACATTTTTCGTAAAAAAAAAGCGGCTTCATATGAACCTTTCCCAGAACGAAATTCTATCCCTTAAGTATTTTATTTTATTTATAACCCACTTCACGCTTCAACGTTCCTCAAACGGGATACTTTAAATTGCTTTGCTTGCCTAATTGATGGATATGCCCGTACAATATATATCGCTTCAGGTAATCCGGTTTCCCATTTTCAACCGCATTCGTACAACTGGTTTTATCACAATAAATCAGACATTAACGTCGAGCATTCATTCCAATATAATTATTGATATTCGTATACGTAAATACCAAACATAAGCATTCATGTTGTTAGATTTTAATCTATTCATCTATATAAAAGTATTCGGGGACGTATTATGTAAAATTTTTAAATTAGCACTTAAAAGTGCCTAGAAAAAATATTTATAAATTTTTTAATCCTTCATTTTATTTAAAAAAAAAATAAATTAAAAATATCTACATTAATTGTTAATACTGTTCAGAGATGGCAGAATATACGAACTGAATTCCTTATTAAATAGAGGCCAGATGTAAACATGAGAAAAGAAGAAAATTGTATTGTGACTGGCAGTACATCGGATGTACTCGTTTATATCGTCCATCGGAAAATTAAATAAACCATCTAATTTTTACATCTCGAACATTGAAAAAAAAATTAAGAAAAAAGACACTTTACTGTATAAATGAGACTGGTTACCAGTCACAATTTTTATGTAGTTTTAAAGGAAAACATGGGAAAAATCAAAAATCAAATGCTAAAAATCGCACCAACAAAAACGACGCAGAAAAACGTAACAAATCGCAGCCAAAAAAAAAAAAAAAAAAAAAAAAAAAAAAAAAAAAAAAAAAAAAAAAAAAAAAAAAAAAAAAAAAAAAATTGAAATAATTGAAATAAATTGCAAAAAAGCCTCAAAAAAATTGCAAATAATCGCAAAAAATAAAAGGAATAAGAAAAAGAGATTACAAAAAAAAACAACAATGATGAAACAATGTGGAGAATGAGAAAAAATCAACAAAAAAAAACGAAACACCAGAAGAATAAGAAAAAGACGAGAAAAAAATTTACCAACCCAAAAAATCAGACAAAATCGGAGTAATAAGAAAAACAGAATATAAATTTAAACAAAAATATTGGCAAAAATGAAAAATAAAATTGTCAAATGGAAAGATCAAGCGCTAAAAATGGCAAAAAAACGACGTAAAAAAAATAGAAAAAAAACAACCGAAAAACCAAAAAAATTGCAACGATAAAAAAACACTGAAAAAAATCGAATGAATTAAAAAAAAGGAAAAAATGCAAATTATCGCAAAAATTAAAGGAATAAGAAAAAAATGGAAACAAAACAACAATGATGAAAAAATGAGGAAAAATAAAAAAAAGACAGAAAAAACACAAAGAACAACGAAAAAACCAGAAAAAATTGTAACGAAAAAGAAAATTAAAAATCGAATGAGTTAAAAAATCGCAACAAAATTTGAAGAAAATGGCAGAAAAATCACAAATAATCACAAAAAGTCAGAGGGATAAAAAATTAGAATACAAAAGAAAAAAAAACAGATCAATAGCAAAATATGAGGAAGAGATTTGAAAAAAAAAATCAAAAAAAAAACAAAAAATCAGAAAAATGATAAAAAACGAGAGTATATAAAAAACTTTCTCTATTTATAAAATAATTATAAATAACATAAAAAAATTAAATTATATTGTGGAAAGAGACAGGGAGTAACAGAAAGAGAGGGAGTCGCTCATCATATTTTTTACCTCAATACAAATACCAAACACACCTTCTACTACTGTTCAGTGTATTACTATAATTAAATGATATTTAGGTTACCCATAAATACGTCGGTGATGTTAGCACCCGGCCAGCCAGCTCCAAGCTTAAACCGAAGTAATATTCGCTCACGGCCGACCAACTCCAAGCGACACTATTCCACCACGGTCAAATAATTTCACAAATTCATTCTGTCGATTTGGGGTCTACTCATACAAAATTTCTCGTTTTATTAATTTGTTTACATTTTTTGTTGCGATGATAATAGGCGGCCAAGAACAAAAAGTAGGTGATTACATAGAAAAATGGAAGGACCATTCAGACAAAATTTTTCGTTTACATACATCTCCCCGAAAGGGTCAGCTCCAAGAATCTAAAATTAGATGTTCGTAGCGGTCGAATAAATTTAAAAAAAATTTTTAGGGGGTTGAGAATAGGCGGAAACGAACAAAAATTATTTGATTACATAGAGCAATGGAAGCACTACTCAGGCAAAATTTTTCGTTTACATACATCTCCCCAAGAATCTAAAATTAGATTTTCGTAGCGGTCGGACAAATTTTTGAAATTTATTCGACCGCTACGAACGAACATCTAATTTTAGATTCTTGGAGCTGGCCCTTTCAGGAAGATGTATGTAAACAAAAAATTTCATCTGAATGGAGCTTCCATTCCTCTATGTAATCAACTAATATTTGTTCGTGGCCGCCTATTCTCAACCCCCGAAAAAAAATATTGAAATTTGTTCGACCGCTACGAAAATCTACTTTTCGATTCTTGGAGCTGACCCTTTCGGGGAGATGTATGTAAACGAAAAATTTTGTCTGAATGGTCCTTCCATTTTTCTATGTAATCACCTACTTTTTGTTCTTGGCCGCCTATTATCAACGCAACAAAAAATGTAAACAAATTAATAAAACGAGAAATTTTGTATGAGTAGACCCCAAATCGACAGAATGAATTTGTGAAATTATTTGACCGTGGTGGAATAGTGTCGCTTGGAGTTGGTCGGCCGTGAGCGAATATTACTTCGGTTTAAGCTTGGAGCTGGCTGGCATGGGGCTAACATCACCGACGTACTAACTGTACAAATCAAACCGATTACCAATGACTATATTTATGTGGTTTTTAGGAAGCTAAAAAAATGGAATAAAATTCCGGCCCTTATACACCGAAACCATATAATATACGCATTTCGAAAAAAACAAAGTGACAAAAATATTATCAAGCAGATGCGCAAACATACTTCCATACTTTGTAAACCTTAAAACGGAGTGAACAGTCTATATATAAAATAAATGCGTACTTCCGATGTACTGCTAGTCACAGCTTTTCATTTTTCAGTATAACATAACCTATGAGTTTTGCTTTTTTCTTCTTTTTTTTAAATAGTCCAAGTCGCTAAGGCTATTTGGTTTAGTAATACTCAACAGATAACTGTAAATTTTACCTTGTCATGCCATCTACATTACTTTAAACAAATTAATGTAGCTGACGTCACTTGAAAATTTTCAAAATTTATTTCTTAGTAATCTTAGTGTTTCAAAATTAGCCAACTGTTTTTGTTAATAATTTTAAGTATATTTTCATATACTACAAACGAATTTGCTGTAGCTACTGCATCACACGTCCCCTTCAACTAATGAATTACATATAAAAACCGAAATACTATATAAAAAATATTTCATTCAATTTGCGTTTAACCATTTTTAGTAAAAACAAATCAAACTTAAACTTAACTTTGATTAATTATGTCCATACTAAAATATCATTTATTATTACCCAACTAAGAATGTTACACAATAGCAGGAAGCGAATCGTACGGCCAAAACTTGGTATCTGTGAGCGGTTACCGGATAGGATATTGTAGTCGGGTTGCATTGTCGCCCACTTCCTCGGTCAACAGGAAGTCTACCTTATGGCGATACACTTCGGACTTCGTATCGTTCGCAGGGAAACATAATACCATACTCTAATGGATTTGGTTCATTTATCTCTCCAGGGGGAATATTTATGTTGCATTAATATTTTAATGCGTTCAATCAGAGGGTGCAGTCCCTATATATATATATATGGTGGTCTATCACAAATATATGTAAATTCATTAACGTTGTGCAAGTCACAATACTTAATTATTTTCTCCTGTAGAATAAAAATAGAAAGTAGAAAAATTTGTAAATATCGCTATAATAATAATCTTTAATAATCCTTTTAGACATAAAATGTATAGGACAAATTGTTATAGCATAAAATAAACAAACATGCATAAATAGATAAATAAACAAAGAAAGAAAAATTGTATAAAAGTAATGATGTCTAAACAGAAGGTGTTATGAAACTAATCATTTGTTTACTAGTAAAGATTTTAGTTTCATTTTGAAAAGCTTGCCTTGTAGTTTGAGATAGCTGGATGGCAGATGATTATACAGGGTGTTTCATTGGGAAACGAAAATACTTAAAATGCGAATAAAGGTCACTGTCTAGATATACCGCACATTTATAGGCTCTGGCAGCCTTTGTAACCGATTTTGCTAATTTCTTCCTGGGGCCATAACTGTCGAATTACCCCGTACATTTCTTTGATATTTGGTACACATGTTTATTATTCCAAATGAGCCAGTTACTAATCACAAGAAAAATCCAGGTCCGGATTAACAAAAAAATAGAAAGCAATTGTGACCTTGAAACAACACCCTGTATATTGAAATTTTTAAAATATATTTATATATTTGAAAAGAGCGCAAAAAACTAAATTAAAAAGTGCTCTTTAAATTTTTGCGCAGACAATTTAACTACTTAAATTTTGAACTTAAAGTGAAGTTTTTAAGAACTTAGAGAATAAAAAGTGGTTATTATTAACTTTTAATAATAAATTATTAAAACTATTGAATCCATACTTATTTTAAAATTACTAAATAATTATTAACTATGTTGGTTTCCCTTTTTATAGCTGAAGATCAATCCATTTTATATTTTCCAAGTCCACACTTGTCATTTTTGAACAGGTCGTCTCCTTGCTACCCTAAATATGTATATAAAATTTCATCTAAATCGGTAACTCTGTTGTTCGGAAAGTAAAAAGGAGGCATGGGTGGGATGGAAAAATTGTGAAATGTGATGATAATCAAATATGTAATACTTAATTAATGGGTACGAAAGGAAAAAATGTTTGGGAACCAATGATTTATATCACTTATACGTAAAATAAATAATTTAAAAAATATGTTTAAAAGTGGCGTTGGCACCTGCACCAGAAATTCGAGTATAATTGACCATGTCAAAAAAATACTAATTTATAAACATAAATTGTTCTAAAACAACATATTAAAAAACTTATTAGAATACACACACTGCTATAAAATTATTAAAAAAAAGAGGCAATATTAAAAACAAAAATTAAGGTGTGGTCAACATCAGTATTTATTTTCTTTTAAGAAAGATTTATTATAATTATTAATATTTATATAAGTATACAGTGGTATATTAGATAATGAAAGTTGTGAGAAGCATATTACGTAATTGCCTTAGACGGACTTTTTCTACGACAGCCATTTTTTAGTGTTTAAATTTTTACAGCATTTATACTTAATTAAATTATGTTCTAAATAAAAAAGTAGATAGTCTAGACCACTCCGAACATCGCGGAAATGTGGGAAGTATAGGTATATTTCCGTTACTATTGGTCCAAATTGAGAGTGGAAACTGGTACGTAGAGAAAAATCATGCACAGAAACAAGGCCAAAAAGGCATTAGCGTAGTAAATACCAGACGATGCTGACAGGGCAGAAGGATCTGACAGACCTGAAGACTACACCAGATGCATTCGAACCAGTCTTCGTGTCCGACAGACCCATCTGCTTTGTCAGTTAGTTCCGCGCATGATTTTTCATTATAAACCAGTCTTCAGGTCTGTCAGACTGGATTATTTCGTGACAGTGTTTATAATAACGAATTTTCTAATCAAGTAAACGGTGCTTAATAGGAAAATTAACAAATTAGTAGAAAAAATTGATTCACAATTAAATCATTTCAATAATATTTCATTCACTTAACACTATTATGGTATAGTGGTAAGTATGGTATCGTTTTTATGATCTATATGGTCCTGTTTTTTTGCATTACTGAACGCATCTTACAGACAATTAGATTGGCAATAAATTGCAGTCTTCTTCTATTTTCCTATGGCTTTATTTCTGTCAAGCACCTAAAGGCAGTTGGAATCCAATAGTTTGAAACAAAAGTTGTAGGGAATTTTATGCTATAAAACTTTGTACTACAATATTTTGCACTAAAGTGTATTATTTATCCTCAAAATCAAGAAGAAAACATACATGCAAATTTTTACGCACCCTCTAGTGGCGCAACTATGGGAAATCCTGGAAAAAGATTAAAACAAAAGTTATAGGTAATTTAAGTCTCTGAAACTTTGTACTATAACATTTTGTGCATAAAATTTAAAAGAAGTAAAAAATTGTTACATTTGTATTTAATCAATGTCGGTCTTGAGGACCTTCTACTGTACCAATTTAAACCAAAATCTAATGGTCGCATTTCAGGCACACACCGACCCTCCATACCAAATTTCAGCTTGATTGGTCAAACGGTTCGGCAGTTATCGTGGAAGATTACACACAGACACACAGACAGACCATACGCTGGAAATGGTTTCAATCTTCTTGGGGGACCTCAAAATGGATATTTTCATCGATATCTCGATTTTTTTTTGCTCGTTCACCTTACTTTCCCTTTGATGGGTCCGGGAAAGTAAAAAAAGAAAAAAATAAAAAAAAAATTGTATACAACAAAAAAAAATTGATTTTGGGTTGTTTTCAATGTAAAAATAGTTATTTGTGTAACTAGTGCAAAATGTATATATTTGATGCACGATGCATGAAATTTGCAGCTTGAGACGAAGTCGAGCTTTGCAATCATTCTGAGTGCAACAAATATGCTTTTTTCACATGTTGCACACAACATTTTTTCTACAATCGAATTAAATTTTTTATTTCAAATTTTATTCAGCGTATTTTACGATACAAGAAATATTATTAACTATTTATTTTTTTTACTGAATTTCAATTTTAATATCGCAGTTAGACCACTATAACTGATGAACAATCACTCCAGTGATTTTTTTTTGTGGTACAATAGATAGCACAAAAAATAATAACTTTTTGCAAGATGGTAGAAAAAATATATTATAGTAAAAGCAGTCAGAAGTTGTTAGAAATTATTTTTAAGTAAATAATATTTTTTTAATAAAGATACATTATATATTTCAGCATTTTTAAATTAGTCCTGAGAAAAAAAAAACGTATTACACTTATAATAATACAATTACACATTAAATTAATATTATTTTAATATAGCACGTACGTTAAAAAAACTATTATAAATAAATATTGAAGTGGAACAAATGAAATAGTTCCATTTTGCACCGCTCCTATAGATGATTAAGAGGCTCTCAATATCGAGTTTTGATATTACTTTCCAGATATAGGAACAATAGAAACCGGTCTCAGCGCCGTACCTTACAAACCTCCTTGTAATCCAACAATAATATATTTCGACCCCTCGGGCGAACTTCGTGAGTTTTTATCAGCTTTGAATCACCTTCCTTACCTTTTCGTTCCATCATTCACAAAGCAGCTACAAATAATTAGCAAGCAGCGTACCGTTCAATTTCGAGAGGATTTACCATACCGAATATACCGAACGAAAATAACAGCTGCAATGGCTGTTTGAAATAATATTGCAACCCTAGAGAAACTCGCTTCGGACTTATCAGTTCTATCAATCATTCGAAGTGTCAAAATAACCGCAAAGGGCCACAACATTCATTATGGCCAGTTATTTACGCTTTCATGGTAATGAGAAAGTTCGTTATTTTTTGTTATTATTTTTTATAGTGTAACATATACATATTAACCTCTTTAATAGGCGTATCCGGATTTTTGGATTTTTATATGTCATTTATAGAAAAAGAAAAAGCATAAATAGTGTATGAATATATACATAAAGAACGAAATTGATCTATTACCAAATATATTATTTACTAGCTGAATTCCCGTGCTTTGCTACGGAGTCTAAAGTAGTACCTGGACGATCAAGCTTTCCTTGTTTTTTTATATTTGTTCTTATTTTTTCCTGTTTTTTCCTGTTTTTCTTTATGCTTCCCTATTTTCCTCATTTTTCAACATTTCTCCTTATTTTTTTCCTATTTTTCCCAATCCATCCCTATCTTCCTGTATTTTTCCCCATTTTCTCTATATTTCTCTATTTTTTCCTGTTTTTCTCTATTTTTCCTGTCTTTCCATATTTTTTTTATATTATTCCTTATTTTCTCTAATTTCTCTATATTATTCCTTATTTTCTCTAATTTCTCTATTTTTCCCATTTCATTATATTTTCTCGTTTTTCATTATTTTTTCCTGTTTTTCTCTATTTGTCAGTATTTATTCCCCTTTTTACCCATTTTTGTCTATTTTTAATATCTTTCCTTATTTTCCCTTATTTTTCACTACTTTCCCATGTTTCTCTATTTTTAGAGATTGTTCTCAAGTTTTCTTTAATTTCCCCATTTTCTCTATATTTTTCTGACCTTTTTCATATTTTTGCCGTTTTTCAATATTTTGCCCTATTTTTCATTTTTGTTTCTCAATTTATCATATTTTTCCCTATTTATTTCTGTTATTTTCTATTTTTTCCTATTTATTTCTGTTATTTTCTATTTTTTTCTATTTTCCTTTTCTCATTATGTTCGGCAAATTTTTCCCTATTTTCCACTCTTTTCCCATACATATCCGTATTTTTTTCTAATTTCCCTATTTTTTCCTATTTGGCGCTATTTGTACTTATTATTCACTATTTTGCCCTATTTTCGACTATTTTTTCCTATTTTCCCCTACTTTTTATCTCTTTTTAATTATTTTCCCTATGCTTATCTATATCTCCTAAATTTTCCCTATTTTTCCCATATCTTTATATTTTCCTGGTTTTCTTTTTAATTAACATTCTAGATCTCTTTTATATACTAAAACACGTTTTTTATCGAAAAATTGTTTTTCTACAAGCGTGCGGAAAGCTGTACTTTTCCGCTTGTAGAAAAAATACTTTTTGCTAAAAATGTTTTTTATTCTAGGCGCTTGTAGAAAAATACTTTTTGCTAATTTTTTTTTTTATTCTAGGCGCTTGTAGAAAAAATACTTTTTGCTATTTTTTTTTATTCTAGGCGCTTGTAGAAAAAATACTTTTTGCTAATTTTTTTTTTATTCTAGGCGCTTGTAGAAAAAATACTTTTTGCTAATTTTTTTTTTATTCTGGGCGCTTGTTGAAAAAATATTGTTCCTAACACATGCGTAAAGTATCTTTTCCCCACTTAATTGCATGCCCGCAACTGCAATTGCGTGCGGAAAAGTATAACTTTCCGCACTTGTTAGGAAAATAACTATTTTAGTAAGTCATACTTTTTCTACGAAAACAACATTTTTCCCTGACAGACCAGTTTTTATGCATAAAAGAGATCTCAAACTACAAATTAAAAATGCGTTGTAAAATGAAATTAATTAAAAAACTTTCCCGGCTCGGCGTAGTGAATAGGATTATTTTAATTACCAAATATTAAGCATTACATTAATTTATGGAATACATTTAAAAAAGCTAGACGGTGTATCACTTCTACCAAATTGATATTTCAATGTTGATAATGACATAAGCGGGCGCATGCGCACATTATATAGAACACTGCTAAAATCCTAAAATCATGGTTGATATTGGGAATTTAAGAAAAAGTTTGATACAAAAGTTGTAGGAAATTATATGCTCTACAACTTTGCACTAGAACATTTTGCACTAAAGTGCATTGTTTGTTATCAAAATTAAAAAAAGTTAAAAAGCCTAAATGTTGATTTATTTCGCCCTCTAGCGCCGAAACTATGGGAAATTAGAAAATAAGTTGAATGCAAAAGCTTAATCAAATTTTGTACTCTATAAATTTGCACCAGAATATTTTGCACTAAAGTACATTGCTTGTCCTCAAAATCTGGAAAACAATCATGCATACTTTTTGTGCTCACGCCAGTCAATTATTGGAAAATCTGGAAAAAGTTTAATACAAAAATTTTATATTCTAAAATATTTTGCACCAAAATCTATTTTTTTCAAGACCGACCAGAAAGTATACACGTCCAGGAAAAAACGTTTTGCCGATCAAGACCGAAAAATGAACATCAGGGACTGGAAATAGTATATTACATAACAAGTGACTAAAGTGGCATTTTTCGCACGAGTGGTTTTTAGCGGCGAGTGCGGAACGTGTAACGAGTGCATGAAATCCACTTTCCAACGAGTTTTGTACACTATTTTTCCTACGACCAACAATATTTTAAGAATAGTCTATTTGGTTTTCTCATATGACACGATTATTTCTGGTGGTGTACATTCACATTCGCTATCACTATCAACTTCCGTTTTTTATATAAGAAATCGAAATTTAAATTTTTTGTTTATTTGCTATAAAGTAGAATAATTTAAACTTTAAAAATATCTATTATAAAAGTACCTAATTATTCTGTTCATAATTCACAAAACATAGAAACAGTAATTTCTTTAAAATTTTGACATAAGCCTACTTTATTATATTTCACTTTTATAAAAAAATAACCTTAGCACCAAACCAATTAAAAAAAACATTTTAAATAATTTTTATACATTTTTTACTTTAATAACTTGTAAAATTTGCAATTTTAAACCTAAAATTAATTTTGAATTACAAACAATTAATAAATTTAAGAATCGGATAACAAGATGTATGCAACACACAATACCCAAACGTCTTATGTGTTGCATACATTCGTTTACACTGAAGTTGTTTCATAATTCATATGGACAGTTATAACCTTAAAATAATATTTCAAAACATTTTAGTTATTAGGTGGTCGTAGGAAAATAACAAGCAACTATTAGATCAGTTTTAAAATGGTGAGTAAAATTATTATGTATGTACATAAGTAGCATATTTCGTCCTGTTTTTAATAATTCATTCAAGTGTGCGTTATAATAACACGCAGCGCGGTATTATAACACACGGCTGGTATGCGTGTATGTTGATATGAGACACTTTCCAAATATCAAAACAGTTGTGCTATTTGTAGTTTTCATAGGTGGTCGTAAGAAAAAGGTTTTTCCGGTCCCAGTTGTCAATGTGTCTTGATTTCTTATTATGACAACAACGTTGCGATTAATTGTCAAGTGACAGTTCGTTGGTTTTTTATTTGTCAAACCATACGACGCATTTAAAATAAATAATTAAGTTTACATTAAAGTGTCGGTCTTAAAAAAATATTGTACGTCTCGCGACCGAAAATTAGTGTTTTGCAGGTACCTCCAAACTTCCAGGACTCGCCTACCGCTCGTCCTGGAATCTGTTTGACTCGTCCTGCAAAACACTATTTTCCGGTCTTGTAACTTAAATTACTAGTTTATATTTAAAATTTAAAAAAAGGCAAAAAATCGTACGATTCGTACGTGTGTATTAAATCAATGTTGTTCTTGACGACTTTCTACTGCGCCAATTTAAACCATAATGGTCACATTCAACCCTTCATACTAAATTTTAGCTTGATTGGTCAAATGGTACGGCAGTTAACTATAATTTCCCTTTGATGGAACCGGGAAAGTAAAATAAAATATTATAATTTAACAAAAGTTTCCAGCCAGAAAAGTTGTAATAGATAGGAGAGATCTTAAACTTTGTTTTAAAATAAGTTCTTATGAAATGAATTTCCTGAAAAGAAATTGTAACAAAAGGTCTGTTAATAATAAAAATTGTCAGTCAGACAAGTTGAAGTAGATAGGAAAGATCTTAAACTTTACTTTAAAATAAAAATCGAAGAAGTTTTATGAAGTGCACTTTCATAAAAAAATAATTCATAACAAAAGGTCCCTCAGGAGTTAATTAACAAAAATTTTTTTTAAAATGGTTCAGAATTTAGCACAAATTTTTCATCTTTTAAATTTTCTAGGGATTTAAAAGTCAGTTTTTTGTAAATTTCTTCATTTTTAAGAATATTTTTTTTCTGACGCTTTTGCAAAAAACTAGACCCTTTTTGTGGTGGAATATTTATTTGTTTATAACTTTTAAAATTTTTTATTATTTAAATTAATGATGATGAAAATATTGAGAACTCACTAAACATTAACAATAAAACCACAAAATTACATTTTACATTGAACGAGAGACCTTCGCGTTTTTTTATTCTTTCAAATAATTATTAATGTGGTTTTTGAAGATTAAGTAATAAAATTTGTCAATAGTTAAAATAACAAATTTCTAAAATATTTCAATTACTAAACATTAATATTTCAAAGAGTTTGGCATAAATAAAAATAATTGATATATCAAATAAAATAAATCCCAGAAGTTATGCATATCTCAAATGTGGTCAAGTGTTAATCATAAATGAAACTCATAATGAAATCATGTACCACAAATAATTTAATTATAAAAAAAACTCTTCTTTTCTTCTACTTTCTGACCGTGGCCTGTACACAATTTCCCATTGTTTAAATATTTAACTGCGGCTGTCGTATATAAATGATTCGTAAAGATTTTCCTTGCAAATTTTTACATATTTTATAATTTTTTTTACAAATTTTTACAAATTCTACAATTTTTGTAATTTTTTTAATTTTCGAACAATTTTTTTAATGTTTAATTTTTTGCATTTTAAAAATATTTTCAATTAATGGAATAATTTTGTTTTTTGAATTTTTCCATATATTTTAGAAATTTTTGAATATTTGCTTTTTGAAATTTTCGAAAAAAATTGTGAAATTTCAAATTATTTTTTGAAGTATTTCTGAAATTTTCGAATAATTCTATGTTTTTGGAACTTTTTGACGTTTTTGAAATATTTTCAATCAATCGAATAATTTTGTATTTAGATAATAATAATTAATTAATCGAATAATTTTGCTTTTTTTTGAAATTTTTGATATATTCTAGAAATTTTTGAATATTTACTTCTTGAAATTTTCGAAAAAAATTGATGAATTTCAAATTATTTTTTGATATAAGTATTTCTGAAATTTTCGAATAATTTTTTAATGTTTTTTGAAACTTTTAACATTTTTGATATATTAATCAAATAATTTTTTTTTTGTAATTTTCGATATATTTTAGAAATTTTTGGAAATTAACTTTTTTGAAATTTTCGAAAAACATTGCGAAATTACAAATTATTTTTTGATATAAGTATTACTGAAATTTTCAAATAATTTTTTCATTTCAAATTGTAAAATTTAATTTTAACTTTTAAACATTTTTTAGATATGCTTTTACATTCTTATATTGTTACTACTAATATTAGGTCTCATACAACCACTTCCTTATTTGTTTCCCATCCCTCATTTCCCGCTTAATTTTCTGATGGCAATAAACTTTTGCCATTGTTGCCAGATTTATCAAAAAGTATTTTTTTTTCATATTTTTCTTAAATAACCAGAATAATGCATTTTTATGAAAAATTGCAGGATATGAAAGTTGTAGAACATAAAATTTTCTACACATTTTGTCATTATCGTTTTTTTGAATTCCTTATAGTTTCGCCGCTAAAGGACGTGAAAAAAATTTATATAGACATTTGCGACTTTTTTAGATTTTGAGACAAAATTATTGATTTTTATGAAAAATTACGTATAATCAAAATTGTAGAACATAAAATTTTCGACAAATTTTGTCTTTACTTTTTTTTCGAGTTCCGCATAGTTTCGACCCTAGTTTTTATTTTAATTTTTAAGCAATTTTTATCTTTATTAAATTATTATTTCTGAGTTAATTTTAATATTAAAAATTTTAAAAAATTATCTTTAAATTTGTAATAATTAATTTTATAATTATAATTTTTTTCATAATTTTATTTTAAAAATTGTGGAATTTTTAAAAAATTGGCTAAGAAACATTTAAAATTATATTACGATTTTAAACTAAATTGAATAACTTCTAAAATATTAAAGATATTGAAATGGGATTTTCACCATTCGAAAAATAATATAAAACTCTAAATTTAAAATGTGTTTTAGTTTCTTAAAATTTAGAATTGTAATTATTATAGCCAAAATAAAGAATATTTTTTAATTTTTGTAATTTTGTTTTATCAATAAGTATAAAATAAATGAAAATAGTAAATAGCATATCCGAAAAGGATCCATAAGTACTATGTGTGTAAATTATTTCATAATTTTAACATAGTATAGTAAGAAATGAAAAAAGTTAAAACAATTCAATCCCATGAATTTTTGACAAAAAATTTAATTTTTTTTAGTTTTTTAAACTAACTTTATTAATGCATTTTGATCCAGAAAACCTAAAAGAAAGGTCTGTTTCCCATTTTGAATGAGATATTAATTATTTATTGATTTTAAAATTATTCAAAAATAATTTTTATTTTTTTAAAGTTATAATATTAACATTAAAAATTTTAAAAAAATTGCCCTTAAATTTGTAGTAAAAAACTCTTTAATTGTGATTTTTTTCAAAATTTTATTCAAAAAAATGTAGAATTCATAATTTTTTTTATTGAAATTTAATACAAGTTTAAAAAAAATTGAATAGCTTTAAAAATATTAAAGATATTAAAATGTGATTTATACCATTGGATAGATAATATACAACTCTAAATTTGGAAAATAATTTAATCTCTTCGAATTTAACATTGTAATTATTATAACCAAAATAAAACAAAAATTAAATTTTTTTGTCCTTTTGGTTTATCCAAAATTTTAAAACAAATGAAAAAAGTAAATAGTACATCCGAAAGGGATCAAAAAGTACATTATGTATGAAATATTTCATAATTTTAAAATAATACTTATAGAAATTATACAAAATTATAAAAAGTTAAAAAAAAAAATTACAAAAAATTAAGTTTTTTTAATTTTTGTAAACTAATTTTATGAATGTATTTTAATGCAGAAAAACTAAAATAATCGATTAAACAATTACTTTACGAGGCGTGTTCGGAAAGTTGGGTGGTATTACCCCTCATTTTTTATAATTATTTCGATTTCGAGTTTCATTTACGATTAAAATCAATATGTTTAAGATAGATAAAAATAATTATAAGAGGAACTTCATTGATAAAGATTAATTCATCATTTTTTGTAACAGATAAAAGAAACATGTTTTTAAATATGTTGTCGTATTACAAAAGATTATAAAATTCCAGTAATCCCCCGGGAGATTCTAAATAAGATAAAAATTTCACTAGATAGATTTCAAAGAATTCTTCTTTTGTCTTAAAATAAAGTAGAACTGGCGATTATAGAATTTCCCTAATTAATATTTTACAAAATCTAGTTCTATAGTCGATTCATCATGGAATATCAAACATCAGAAGAGAGATTTTAATCAAGCACCGTATTCAAGGCTTGGGTCGCTTCTGCTCTGCTCAGTTTGAGTTTGTAGACACTTTAAATATCTCTGACTAGAGTTTCTATGCAAAGTCTGATTAATGGGAAACTTGATAACAGATAAATTTATTGCCAACCGCTGGTATCTGTTTCTCTTCACGTCTATCAGATCTCAGGTCAACTATAAACGTTTGAATATTGCATTAGAGACGTGAATCAACGAACATCAATTATGAATATATTTCCGTTATTATTCGATATAAATTCGATTTGTGCAGTGTTGGAAATTATGATTATGAACGGTCAAATATATAAATTCTGTTCTCACAATTTTATTGCAAAACTGAGAATTCTAATATACCTATAACGGCATCAGTTTTGTTTCTACAAAAATATGTACATAAATTTAAAGTTAATGTCACAAATGTATTGAAGAGTACAAAATCCCAAGCTTATTTTCTATTGAAAAACTTTCTAAAATCTTTTTGTAAACAACCATTTATATTTTTTTTCTAGAAATTTTTCTTTCTTTGATGATAAAAGGGCCCCCGAACTAGTTGCCGTCTGTTTGAAACACGATAACCGATAAGAATAAAATAAAATCTATCTACAGTCTCTGGGCGCCCAAAACGTATGATAAGTAACACAATGTGCCCTCAGTTATAAGGAAAAATGTGACTACTGGTACTTACTGACGTGAATCAAAGTTATTTTAAATATATGATAAAATTTTTCAATGAATGAGACTTTTACGATTTATTACTGTAAAATTAGCATCGTTTATTCTTGAATTCAGCAAGGTATTTATTTTTGTTTACCATCTTAAAGTTTAATTAAAGACCAAAAAATGAGCCCCTAAAAAATTGAAAAAAATTCTACGTTCAACTTGAAAAATTAGTCCATCTTTTTTTGCATTATTTGAGAAAAAAATGAATTTCTTTTTATGAAAAAATCGTTTTTTCTGGTTTTTTCTTTAATTTAACATGAAAAAATTGATATTTAAAAATGTATTTATCTATGCAACTTGTAGTGCACCTACGTCACTTATGTGCAATAGCTGCAGCATAATATTAACGTGGGCCAGTTTCTCTAAATAAAATTGACGCTTTCAAATATAGATGACGTTTGCTTATAAAGTGTCGTTTGGTCAATATGTTTTTAATTGTGTTTACTTTTACCTTTGTTTACGTATCTTTACAAATACAAATAAACACGGAAAATTATCAACATCAACCAGCTCTACAGAGTACAAACTACAACAGTGAGAGTGAACTATGCAGTAAGCAGACGCTGACGCGACCTTTCACTTAATCAGGAACGCTTGTGCCCAGCACTTATGTACCAAACAGCAAATTATTACCTGATCTCGTTAAAATAGTCGTTTTCTTTTTCTAACAGTGGAATCTAATATCTATTTATCTCTCTCGATTTTGAATGCGAATTCACAGTGGATAGGTACAAGTTTTCATCTTTATCCAATTATCATATAATGGTTTTCCCCATCTTTATCTGTATAAGTGAGATTTAACAGCTGTTATTCATTCGTATTCTCTTCTTTACACATTTGCAGTTAATGGCTTGACGGTAACTTCATTGCACATAAGTGACGTCACGATCGTAATGCCGGCATATTCAAATAATTGGAAATTTGAATTTTTAAATTAATTTAATCAAAAATCTAGCTCAAATTAAGGTAGATAATTAAACTGAATGGGTTCTATTTGATTAATTCTAACTGTTAATAAAGAAAAAACGTGAGGTTATATTTTTATAGAACTCCCCATTAGAATGAAAAAATTTAATTTTTTTCGAAAAACGTTAATATTTCATGAACTATTCAATTTTGAAATTTCGATTGAATCGGTAAATTTAAAGGACTTTAAAACCATACATTTCATCAATATTTCAAGTACATTTTTCCACATTGAAAATTTATAAAAACGGTTTTTTGCCATTATCTCGGAAAATTTGAGGTTATGTTAAAAAATGGTCTAAAACAAAATGGACCTTTTTATGAACCACGCGAGAACACTGTAATTAGAAGGTATAAGTGCTAATATCAATTTTTTTGGAAGTTTCTGATAGCTAATTTGTCCATAATCAGGGAAAAAGAGGGTTCGTGACGTCACGTTCACTAAAATTAAATTTGGCATCAGGTGCGCACCATATAACCTCAATTTTCCGTTATGTCTGAATTGTGACATATGAGATTTGTCATTTAATACTTAATAAACTCGTTCATTTGTATCACGGAATAGAATATTATCAATTGTTTTTCTCTCTTCATCTCGTTTTCAAGCAAATATCAGATGCGGAAATTACTGTTCAGTGCGATTCGCAATTACCGGATATAAAGGAATTCAAGCCAAAATACAAGGAAAAACTAAGTTCAGTACTTGTCAAACGATTCCCCGGAATTATTTTACAATTTTAATAACTGAAAAGATCTAAAAAATGCTTTTTAGGGATCGTTATAATTTGATTTAAGAAACTGCCTTTAGGATTTGCAGCGTTGCCAATGATTGCTCTTCATCAAAAGAAAGGCGTGTTCAAAAACTTTGAATGTTTTAAGTAAAGAAAACAGATAAAATGTTTTTTTTGAATGAGTCTATCAAATGACAGAGTTCACTTGTATATCAAATGTGTATATCAAAAAGTGAGCTATATTTTTTGGAAGAACATTAATGCGTGTTTCGGAACGTAAATAATGGAGAGGGGTGTTTCCGATGAACGTGACGTCATGGGAACATTTTAAAACGCGATATTTTTCCGAAATCAAAAATTTATTGCATAAATCTAAGTGAAATGGACGTTTCTTGTAAAATACAATCAACTTATGTAAGTTTTAGAATTTATTTTCGTAAATGAAAAGGTCCATTGTAGATTTATTTATTAGCTACAACTTTATTCTAGATCATTTTTTGATTGGAAGTCACACTTTGCCGGAAATTGTACAAATACATTTTCAACCCTTAAAACTCGCCCTCCTTAGAAACCGCTACATGTATGCATTTTTTTCCTCTTTTTGTAATCATTTTTAGCAACAATTCCCGCTATTGCTATACTGTAGATAATTTTTCAGTGTTTTAGTTTTATACAGGGTGGCCAAAAATTTCATTGCGATGTATTGTAATTACAGATGTTCAATCTAAATCGACTATTCACAAGATCGATCTTTTGAAATGCGATTCTCGATCTTCTAAATCGATCTTTTCATAAGCAGTGTATCGATTCTTTTATTACAAAATCGCTCAACAAAAATCGAATGTTCCCAAATTATATTCTTATCTTACTACGACATCGCGACATCTATAGTAAAAGCCAGATTTAAAATGCAGTGCCCACTGCATTTTATTAAGGCCCACACTGCATCCTAAATCTAGCTTTCACTAGAGTATGTTTAAATTCAGACAGAAACAATAAATTGTCTTGAATTAATAAAAATAAAGCAACTTGTAATCTTTATACTTTTAATTGTAAATAAATAAATGATTTCCCTAAAGTACAGACAGAAGGAATAAAAACCTATTAAGTGGTAAGTATCAGAAATATTAAATTATAAAATCCATTTTTAAGAAAAGATTCGATTCGATCTTCAAGTATATCGATTAAATATCAAACGATCTGAATCGATTCAGACGATCGATCTTTAGGAAAGAATCGCACTACCCTAATTGTAATCTCAGAAACCGTAAGAGATACAAAGTCGCGTAAATAGAACAAAAGTATCTCAATCGACTGGTGCTTTACACCCAAATATATAAGGGATGGCTTTCATAATAATTGATAAAAAAATCAAAATTGCTCATTGTCTATTTTTGGTACAGTGCTTTTATTTTGAATATTAGATTTTGAATTTTGCGTTTAGTTTTCGGCCAGCTACCCTCAAATACGGACCTTCACTTTTTATGTGATTTTTTTATAAACTTTCATCTCCTGGATTAATCCATGTATTTTTATTATAATGAATTATTAACTGTTTTAAATACGGTCCTGTACATTATCTGCATATAATAATACAAAGGAATGTAAAGGAAACAAATTATTTTATTTCATAATAAGTTTGTTAAATCACAGAAAAAAGGGTCATGCACCTTTTTTCTACTGTTTAAAATAAAAGAACTTGAGCAAAAAATTGAAAATGTGCAATTTTGGTTTTTATCAATTATTATGAAAACCGTCCCTGATATTTTTTGGTGTAAAGCACCAGTTTATTAGCCTTCAAATTGAGAAATTTTTGTTCCCTTTAACCGACTTCGTATCTCTTACGGTTTCCTAGATTACAATACATTGCAATAAAATTTTGGCCACCCTGGATATAATAAATCTCAATATTTTTAACGAATTAAAAAAATAATTTGCATAGATCGATTTTTGTCCCTCAACCACACAATATTGTTGAAAGGAAAAACTATAATGCTAAAAGTTTGAGAATGCCTCTGAAGTTGAGATAGGTCATGTGGAATTTGTCCTAAACTGGACAAAAAAAGGTGCTCAACATGCGGTTTTATTTCGAAATCCACCACTGTTGCCAATCATACTATAACTTACAGTATTTGTATAATAAAGTTTGTTTAACCATCCTCTGCCGTTACGTCATACATTGTCCAACTTGATCTCTCAATCATGAAATGGATGAGACGGAATTATGACGTCATTAACGTATTTCTTAACTAATGTCGACGTAAATGTTATTTATTACTTTTTACAGTTCAATTAATTTTTCATTGTCAAAATACCTTCCCAATATAATGAGAATGAGCAAAGTTTAATTTTAAAGTTGATTAATTACTTTTCAAGAGAAAGAGATGCTGTAATAATGCTTTTGCCGTTAAATGTAGTCTACAACGTTTGGGTTCACCCCAAAAATATAATCATATAATACATTTTTAATATATATTATATAATTCGCCATTTAATCACGCTCAGGGACGTTAAACATCCCCAAGCTAGAAATTTGAAAAAAATTAGTTAAAAAAAACGGAGGTGTCAAGTTAAAAAAAAATTACTAAATTACGTAAAAAGGTACGCAAAATACAATTTTTGGCATTATTAATTTATTCATACAAAGACACCTTGACATACGTCGTTGAAAACAATCCTTAACATATGTCATTAGTTATATTTTAATTTTGAGCTTAAGTGTAAAATAACATTCAAATAATATATGACAAACTTAAAACAGTAAAATACAACTTAATGGAACTTAAACTTTTTTTTGCTATTAAAGTTAATTATTATTGCGTTTTAATTTTTTATAGTTTTATGTTCAAGTATATTAGGTATAAAAATATAAAGACATTTCTGGAACTAAGTTCTTTAACGCGGATTGTAGTAGGATTTAACAATCAGAAATTGTAACGTAACAAAAAATAAAGATGTTGAAAAAGTAACTATTAGTTCTTTAGTAAAGATTATTAATTTAAAATGTCAATAGTTACTTTGATTACTATGGTTATTTATATCTCTGTTATTAAAAAAAATACCACCGATGGTCATCGCTTAAATTAATTTCAGGTATGCGTGTTCGCACAGGCCACGAAAAAGGTTTTGTTCGCAAGTCCCACGGAGCCATTATAATAATAATATAAAACTTACATTCAAAATCAATTTTTATATCAATTCAAGTCATAAAACTATCTCTAAATAAAGTATTTTTAGTAATATTTTCCCACAATATAGTAGTGAATTATTTGTAAAAAAAAGGTTAATGCATTATGAACAATTTTGAAATAAAAATGTTTCTACTATATACTAAATTTATTTATTTCGGATAAAACTTTTCGCTTGGTCATGCTGTAAAAATAAAACTTTCGTATCAGTTAGAAAACAGTTGAAACTAGTTAGAAAAGTTCATGGTTGTTATCCAACAAACACGTCCTGTCGTGCCTGTAGTCACTTTTCTCAGACAAAGTTTTATGTCGAGTTTCGAGAAAGAACTCATGAATTATAAAGTGTACAAAGCCCGACCCTCGGGGTATTCAATAAAGGTTGTAGAGCACTAGGGGAAAACAGGGATTTCGTAAAATCCTGTTACTTTTTACGGTTAATAGTCAGAAAATAGAATGGAAAACTAGTTGGGGATGAAATTTATTGTTTGGTCGAGATTTACAAATCGTCTTTGACACCGTAAATAAATCTTAGTCTACCTTTAGATCGTTATTTGTAAAAATAATGTTATTTATTTTTTTACGGGAAATAGGGAACGTTATTTTCATTCCTTTATTAATAAGCGTATAATAAGGTGTTCCACAAGGAACTATACATATGGTTTTAGGTAATCGAACAGATTTTAAAATGAAATAGAAAAAAATAAATTATAATCGAATAGTAAGAAGATTTACAGCGAAAAAAAGAAAATCTTTTTGGTAATATTAATTAATTTTTTACTTATATTACGTATTTCTTTACTTGACTGAAATTGGGGAATGGACTGGGACTGGAATGAAGTATATAGTGGCTAACGAATTATTCCGAAAAATTAGTTAAAATGCTTATCTGAAAATCCTTATAAGAATATTATAGTTATAATTCATCAGCTTTAAACTAATCGGCTTTATATAGGGTAGGAAAAAAATATTCTTATTCATAATTTCAAAAATTTAGTGTGCAGGTGAGTTAGATGATTTAGCAGTAATATCCGAGTCTAAATCGATTATTCACAAGATCAATCTTTATACTTGAGATTTTCCATCTTTTAAATCGATCTTTTCATAATCGATTAATCTTTTTATTACAAAATCGCTCCACAAAGATCGGATATTCCCAAATTATATTTTTACTGCGACATCATATCTAGTATATTTAAATTCAGATAGAAACAGGAAATTGCAGATGTCTTGAATTAAAAAAATAAAACAATCTTGAGATTCAGAAGATCCATCATTTTTAAAGAATCGCATAGTCTATTCTAATTGATATCCAGAATGCAGTGGGAAATGATGAAGGGGGTCACAAGGCACATGTAAAACAAAAACGGGGCTCTGGGGGTTGGTTGGTCTAATTTATTTGGGGGGTGTTTAAATGTGGCGAAAAATATTTTTTTTTTGATTTTTCATGATTTCCAGCGAAACTTGGCGTCTTATCAAAAAACATTCAAGTTGTAGCTTATAAAAAAACCTACAACTTTTATATAAGTCACTTTTACCACTAAGTTCAAAATTTCCGAGAAAAATGAAGTAATTCGTAGTCCTTTTTTTTCACTACCGTAAAAATCATTCTAGTTTGATACAACTCTGAAAGTATTCACTTTTATGTTTTAAACAACCGAAAACATTTTGAGATAAAAAAATTAATTTTCATATTTTACTTTCCCGGACCCATCAAAGGGAAAGTAAGGTGAACGAGCAAAAAAAAAATTGAGATATCGATGGAAATATCCATTTTGCCCGAAGAAGATTGAAACCATTTCTAGTATAAGGTCTGTCTGTGTGTCTGTGTATCTGTGTGTAATCTTCCACGATAACTGCCCAACCATTTGACCAATCAAGCTGAAATTTAGTATGACCTAGAATGCGACCATTAGATTTTGGTTTAAATTGGTACAGTAGAAGGTCCTCAAGACCGACATTGATTAAATACACATTTAACAATTTTTTACTTTTTTTAAATTTTATGGACAAACAATACACTTGGTGCAAAATGTTATTGTTCAAAGTTTTAGAGCATAAAATTCCCTATAACTTTTGTTTCAAACTTTTTCGCAGCAAAATTTTACCCGCAGTTAAAGGGTTAAAAATAGTGAACCGATGGTGAATACGTCTACCGAATTGATATTTCAATGTTGATAATGACATAAGCTGCGCATGCGCACGTTGTATATCACACTGCTACAAGTAGGATCTCCTAAAATCATGTGTGAAAACTATTGGGAATTCGGGAAAAATTTTCATACAATAGTTGTAGGGAATTTTAAATGTGTATTTTTCTCGCCATCTAGCGGCGAAACTATGAGGAATTCGATAAAAAGTTAAGCATAAAAGTTTAAGAAAATTTGATGCTTTATAACTTTGCATAAGAAAACTTTGCACTTAATACATTGTTTGTCTTCAAAATCAAGAAAAACTAGAGAAAACCTACATGCACATTTTTTACGCGCCCTCTAGTGGCGCGACTATTGAAAATTCTGGAAAAAGTTTAAAACAAAAGTTATAGGGAATTTTATGCTCTAAAACTTTGTACTACAACATTTTGCACTAAAATGTATTGTTTGTCCTTAAAATTTAAAAAAAGCAAAAAATTGTTACATGTATATTTATCCAATGTCGGTCTTAAGAACCCTCTACTGTACCAATTTAAACCAAAATCTAATGGTCGCATTCTAGGCACACACCGACCCTCCATACCAAATTTCAGCTTGATTGGTCAAACGGTTCGGCAGTTATCGTGGAAGATTACACACAGACACACAGACAGACCATACGCTGAAAATGGTTTCAATCTTCTTGAGGGACCTCAAAATGGATATTTCCATCGATATCTCGATTTTTTTTGCTCGTTCACCTTACTTTCCCTTTGATGGGTCCGGGAAAGTAAAACCAGAGGAATAAGAAAAAAATTAAAAACAAAAGACAGAAATAGAAAAAATATTATCTACTCCCCTTAATGACAGTATTGGACTATTCCGCTTCGGCAAAATTAGATACCTTTGTATATTAAATTTACATTCCTATCCATAACTCACTATAGGGAGTTATGAAAAGTCATAACTCACGCTATTTGTTTATGGATACTATTAATTGCTCATAAGCAGATGAATAATTAATATATAATTTAATAGGAGTAGATAAAAATATTTAACAAATTATCAACAATTATTAAAAAATTCATTGTTAAAACAGTAATTTTTTCAGTCTTTTTCAATTTTTGAGCATGTTTTTAAATGGGAACTGTAGTTATTTATCACTATATCAAAAAGGACATGTAAAAACGAAAAAAATGTGCAATCGGAGAACTCTTTACAATACAATTTGGCTATTCAACTTTTAATTTGAAAAAAAGCGTTTTTGAATGAAAAAAATGAGAATCTCAAAAAAATATTAATTTTTTACCTTATTTTTTTGTTTAATAAAAAGTTTCATTATGCTTATTTTTAAATTGAAAATCGTATAAAACCGAAAAACAAATATTTTTAATTAGAGCTTATTTAAAACAAGAACGTTTTCATAAAAATTAAATATTTTTTCGGGAGATAAAAATTAAAAAATCTGTTTTTAGCGTTTTTCTCGATAATTTTGAGGTTATGTTGACAAATTATTAATACAAAGTTTTAGTTTTTTTAATTATCTACAATTTTTATATTAAACTTTTTTCGATAGGATGCATATTTCAGTTACAAATCATAAAAACCAGCATCCCACCCTTAAAATGTATATTTACCTACCCCACCCGGAACTTTTACTGAGTCGTCTTGATTTTTCCTAATAATAATTTACCCTAACTTTTACGACCAGCCACATACTGGTAAACATTTTTTCTGTTTCAAAAGTGATTGACCCTTGCCTAAGAGAAAATTGCCGGTTTTTAGAATCTGGTTAGGTGAAAATTACTAAAAAATCGAATCCACCTTGGAAGAATAAATAAATAAATTAAGGGGTATTTTTTTTACCAAACAAGCTTATTTATTTCAATAAATAAAATTAAATCTAATTTATTTAATAAATTTAAAAACGTCTCATTTCATGAATAATCAACAAATACAGAACAAAAATGAAAATTAAGTCAAAGATGGAGCAGAAAATCAGATAAAAAATTGGGAGAAAAATCAGTAAAAATCAATGAGATGAAATACAAAATAAAGATAACAAAAATGATTTTAATCAGGGAGTGTACGTAATAGAAGAAGATGGTGGAGAAAAAGTTGAAGAAAAGAAGCTTGAGTATGAATCAGATGGAGATGATAAAATAAGAGCTCACGGTTTAGGAAGGAAGAAATACAAGAAGAATAGAAGAATAATTTTTTTGGTCGAAAATCACAAAGAAATCGCAAAAACCCTTCTTTCACCCATTTAATCACCCCCCCCTAAATAAATTAGACCAACCCCCGGAGCACCAAAAATATATCTTCACCGGATTATATATTTACAAAAAAAGTAATGAGCTATCGTACACATTAAGACAGAGTATAAGGACATATTAACTTAATAACGTCAGGACTATTTTAAACTTGTATTCCCTAAAGAAAAAGTTATTTTCTCTCCATGTAAACGAAGCATTTTATATTACACCAAACTGATCAGTTACAGCATGTTACTTTCAAAGAAGGGAGTCAGCCGGCTGAAACACAATACTGCGTTCATGGTAAAGTACGGTTTTCTTTACACAAACGAAAAACGAAAAAATCGTCAAGTTTCTAGGCCAACTTCAATGTATTTGTTATTTTGCAGCAGCTGTCGCATGAAGGATGGCGCATCCTAAAACAACAATGGGGGTCGCCTACATGGAAAGAATTGTTTATGTCTATTAAGCCACTATAAATATTTCTGTTTAGTTTGCTCTACCTACGATACAATCATAAATTACACCATACTGTTGCGATAACGTGATTCTATTCGACATTATTGGATTTGTATGGAAATTGTTATTGTTTTTGCTGGAAACAATAGGGGATTTATAAGCGATGAGTATATTACGTAATATCATCTCTATAACATAGATTCCTGAATATTTTAAGGGAGATCCAATGTTCTAAATAAAACAATCTGCATCGTGAATGTCAGGTAAAAAGTGAGAAAACAATTTACAAATAGAAATCGAATAAATAAAACGTAAATATATAAATGGCAGGTAAAGAAAACTTAAAAGACACGTACAATTTTTTGGCACAAACTATTTATAAAAAAATATAGTTTTTCCATGACTATTGGGTTAGATTTAGAACTTTAAAAAAATTTCCAATAATATCCGAATAATTACTATTTACTGAGACTCTTAAGGGGTGAATTCCAGCTTTAATATAGGTTTTACTTTAATTGGGTTTAATAGTATATTAAGGGTTAATAGATGGGCGCCAGTTTACCTTTGATAAGTTTAGATTCCCGAAAAATAACCAAAAATGTACTAATGAAAATTAAATTTAAAAATTATGTACAAAGAGCAATTGACTTGCGCTCCAATACTGTCGAAATGTTCAAATTCCATGCACTTAGTTTTAGTCACAGAAAACACAATATTGAAAATATTTAATTATTTTTTTTTGTAACAAGGAAAAATGATTAAACTACAATTTCGTCGAATTCTTTTTGAGAAAACAGTTTCTTAAAAGAACAATAAAACTTTACCTTACAACTATTGTCTTCTGGCTAATTGGTCTTTGCCAAAGCCATAAACCTATTAAAAAAAAAAAAAAAAAAAAAAAAAAAAAAAAAAAAAAAAAAAAAAAAAAAAAAAAAAAAAAAAAACTATTGTTTCAGATGAGAAATTTCCCCTTGAACTGAGTTCCGATGCACGAAGCAATTGCTCTTTAATATTGGTGGTGAAATGGGTTCAAGTACGAATCACAATGGTCACTCATGGTGAGTAAATACCCTTAAAATAAATCACTACAATTTTACCGTTAGTTCGATGATCCTTGACTTCCTGTGGCAGCAGTTGAAGTATAGTGAGAATATATTTGAGGGTGGCCCTTCAAAAACGAAACGAAAATTGGGATTCGACCTTCTTTACATCTTTAAAAATTAAAGTATTAATGAAAGAACACGGAAATCGTCAATTTCGGTTTTTTCTAAATATCTCGGAAACCTGTCCTGATATTTTAATTTTGAAAAAACCATTCAATTTGTCTTAAAAATACGGACTATTTTCCATGTAACCAACTTTGTATCTATAACGGTTTACGAAATCCCAATAGTGTTTAATTAAATTTGCGCCCCCCTGGGCCTGAAAATCGATCCAATAGATTGGCTAGATCTGAGGTGTCTGTGTACCAAATATGAAGTAAATCTGATATCTAGGTCAGAGTCAGAAGGTATCTTGCTGACAGACACACACACATATACAAACAGACAAGATTGATATAGTATTAACATTCTGCTTCGCTATCGGAAGTTAATAAAACACCGGCATATATATTTGACGAATGGACTTCGCCATTTTGAAAAAACAAACTAAATAACAGATTTTTGTTAATCTAAAATTATGAAATCATCTGATAATTAAAAATGAATGAGTTTAAAAGAATATCTAAGATGGAAACAAGAAATACAGATATAAATATATAAAAACAGGTTGCAATTACACTCGATAACAACACTCACTAAAGAAATTATGTTTAACGTTGAGATTATTTCACCAAAAAGAAGCAATCGTGCAATCCTATAAAAGAATTGTGCAATTACAACACTCGATAACAAGACTCAGTAAAGAAATGATGTTTAACGTTGAGATTCTTTCACCAAAAAGAAGCATTCGTGCTTAATGTGGCTTTTAGCTAGTTGTAACGGTCGTGACACGTGATCAGAAAATTGGAAAAGGGGGAAATTATTGACTGACTTTCGAAATCATCTGATAATTAAAAATTAATGAGTTTAAAAGAATATCCAAGATGGAAACAAGAAATACAGATACAAATATATAAAAACAGGTTGCAATTACACTCGATAACAACACTCATTAAATAAATGATGTTTAACGTTGAGATTATTTCACCAAAAAGAAGCAATCGTGCAATCGTATAAAAGAATTGTGCAATTACAACACTCGATAACAACACTCACTAAATAAATGATGTTTAACGTTGAGATTATTTCACCAAAAAGAAGCAATGGTGCAATCGTATAAAAGAATTGTACCTTAAACAGTTTGTAATTACAGCACTCGATAACAAGACTCATTAAAGAAATGATGTTTAACGTTGAGATTCTTTCACCAAAAAGAAGCAATCGTGCAATCGTATAAAAGAATTGTACCTTAAACAGTTAGCAATTACAATACTCGATAACAACACTCACTAAAGAAATGATGAAATTCTTTCACCAAAAAGAAGCATTCGTGTTTAATGTGGCTTCTGGATAGTTATAACGGTCGTGACACGTGATCAGAAAGATATAAAAGGGAATTATTGGCTTACTTTCGATCGAAAGAGAAATATTTAAGTTTATGAAATACTAAGTTATTAATAGGGTGGCAGCATTAAGAGAATTAAAATTGTTTACAATTTGGAAGATTAATTAATTTGGTAGTTTAAATTTTGATACTGGAAATAAATTATTAAAAAAACAAATTACACATGTTGCATTATATATTAATTGTATTCAGATTATATTTTCAGAGAATTCGCGTACATACTTTTATGAAAATTGATATATGTACTTTTTAAAGGAAGCCTACAAAATGACAAAATTTGTTAATCCCTAAATCGGTTTTAGTTAATAAAAAAGTTTTTAAAGCGCTTATATAAGAGAAGAAAACAAAGTTAAAGCAAAGTAAACTTAATAGAAAATAATCTCTGTATTCTGACATATTTATTTGTTCCTTTTGTACAGCTTTTCTAAATAAACTTTTTTGATAATGTCGAAAATAAGGGTAATTTATTCTTGATCAAAATTCCTATTTTTATTCTCCCTTCTAAATTTCTAAATTTAGAATTTTGACAACTCAAATGAAATTTTTCGGCAAAGGAATAAAATTTTTTGACAAATGGATAATAAAAAAGTTTCCCATATGAAACTTTATGCTTTTCTTAGTATATCTAAGATATTCACTTGTCATTCCAAAATAAAAAAAAATTTACGGCCTTTGCTTCTTATTATATGATGTACTCTTTGTATCTTTCATAAATATATTATAATGTTCTGCATTTTTATCATTAATACATTTTCATAATCGTATTTCAATTTTGTGGTGGGTTCTGATCTAAATGAAAATGAACAATCATAATTTTTTACAAATAAACTATAGAAAATTAATAAATTTTGAGTTGCCCGCTAAATTCCTCTTTTTTTTCTTATCGACACCTTCCTTGATGATTATTTTGAAATCTACTTCTTTCAACTTCTTAATTTTTTTATATATTCTTAATTGTTTTATTTATAACTATAATATTCCATAACATTTTCCCCAAAACCATATTTCTTCTAACTTCCCCTTTCATATGATTTAAATTGTATTATTTTTATTTTTTTTTATTCCGAATAAAAATCTAATTCCAGGTAATAAAGCAATGTCAGGTACCACAAAATTTAATTGTAAAAAATATATAGTACTAGCAGGCAACAGTTTCGGTCACTGACCATCATCAGGCCTAAAGATACAAACGTTATAAGATATAAGAGCGTAGGGTGGCTAATATTTATCTTCCTTTTCCGGGATGGTGATGCCCCTAAAGTTGCTGTCCCTTTATGCGGGTAATCATGGTTACCCCCTAGGGAGCAACCTACTTTTAATTAAAATGTTATTTTCATTAATTTTTTGTAAATAACTTAAGTATATATTACTTTTTATTGCTTTTCGACTACCATCATGTTTAATTTTTACCTAATCTACCCTTAATGGGTACTTCCTTATGTGATTAATAATTTTTCTTCCCTTCTTAGTACTTAATTATGGTAAGTTTCATTTTGTAACTAATTTTATATCTTATAATTAATTACGAACGTTTGTATCTTTAGGTCTGATGATGGTCAGTGACCGAAACTAGTTGCCTGCTAGTACTATATATTTTTTACAATTAAATTTTGTGGTACCTGTCTTGGTGCTTTATTACCTGAAACTTTGGACCACATTTGAGAAATGGGATTTAAAAATCTTATTGTTCATTATAATTTATATTCTCTCCTATTTAATTGGATATATACAAATTTATTAAATTCAGCTCTTTTTATCAAATATCACAAATTTCATAACCTCTGACAAATTACATATAAAATTTATGATTTTTTTCTGTCTCTACTTAATTCAACCCTCTTTGTTTATCAAAAACAAAAAAAATCGTTACCTGGCCCTTAAATTTTATCCAAAATGTTTTATACTGAATGATTTTCAATTTTCATAGTTAAATTTTAAATTATTTTCTAAATATAAACAAAATTTATTTATATTCAAATTTCATAAGACCTATCTAATCCAGAATTGTTGATTATACAAAAAATTTTTACTTATGTACTGAATTACTTCAAATTTACTCAGATTCAACTATAAAAACATTTCAAATATAATTTTTATATATTTTATATATTTTTTAGAGATCTTTGCAACAAAAAACTATTAGAAAAACTAAAAAATTAAAAAATAATTAGTTGACTAGAAAAAAATTTCAAAATTCAATAGGAATCTTTAATTCTTCTACTTCATTTCATAAATCACGCTGTTATTAACATAAAGACGCAATAGAGAAAATGACAATTAATCACGATCATTTTGTACAAAAGAGTGGCCGGCATAAATGAGGGAAGATTGCCAAAAGTAAATAGAACGCTTCAGAGTGAAGCTCTTTATGAATTATTTGAAAATGAATAGCATTTTCCTTGAATGCTCGCCAGCGCATTCAAAGCCGCTTCCTATGGATTTATTCAGAAATTAAATTTGAAATTGGAATCACGCAGTCGGATCGCATAGAAACATGGTTAATAAAGTTGATTGTTGCGAGAAAAGCAGCTGTCTCTGACATGTGAATCCGAAATAACCTTCGTGCAAGGTTCCGATGTTCAAAGAGTAACGATAAAAAAAAATTGTAATAAAAAAGAATAACGAAGAGCTGTAATAAACGAGGGTCGCAATTCACAATTTGTACCCATTCAACTATAAATGAACGCCCTATTTTTTCTATTAAATTGCATTTTTTCTAAAGATTTTAATGAATACAAAAATTACAGGAATGTAGAACAATCTAATTAAAATTATCGAATTTTTTGAACTAATAAAGTTTAAGTCAAAGCAGTTATATCAATGTTTTTTTTTGTCATAATTGAACTTCTTTGTAAAATACATATCTTGCACTATTAAGACAGGTAAATAGTTCTAATATTATTGACAGCACATTATCAAACGAAAGTTAGAAAAAGTTACACAAAATTTTCGGATTGCGAATAAAAGTCTTACTAAGGTCGTAATAAATTTTAAGAGCACTTTCCATTCTTCCATTTATCTATGCGTCATTTCTTCCGTCCTTATGAACTTTTACTCCCAAATATTTAATCGTCTCCACTTATTTCAGTTTATTGCCGTTTAGCTGTATTTTTAATTCGTTGTTTTCTTTCCCTATTAGTATTATTTTTAAATTTCTTTTTTGGAGCGCTGTTTTCATTCTTAGCGTATACAACTAAATCTTCAGCAAAAGCACATTCCGAGATCTGTATGTATTCCATTTATTTATTTATTTATTTATATCTAAACAGGCCAATAGGAATAATTACATGGATAAATACATACAAATAAACATGCATTTATGATAAAACAAGAACCGCAAATTATCTAAAACACTGGTCATTATAATATAACTTATTATGTAAACAGAATTTAACATGATTTAGGGCATCCTCACTGATTCTGTAATCAAACATTTTTTTACGTTAAAATATAATTTGTTCTATGAACTCCATTCAACGATACCGTTCAAGTCTTTCTGCAGTCTCTAACCGTCCGTACTTTCATAAATATTTCTAATTCATCAGCAAATAGCAACTTAGCATAATTTAGTTTTGATGATAAGTCGTTGATGAAGAGTATGAATAGTAGAGGCCCCAGATTAGAGCTTCGAGGCACGCCAGAGTTAGCCTTAAATTTACCGGATGTATTACCATTATATTTTACTGTTTGATACCTATTTTGTAAATGACTTTTCATTAATTCGAGAAAATTATATGATAGCCTCAATCTTCTCAATTTCAACAAGAGTATATCCTGATCAACTGTGTCGAATGCCTTTCGAAAATCTGTGTAAATTATGTCAAGTTACGATTTCTGATATTTCTGTATCCAACGGAGTATTTCTTTTTCACCTATTTTATAATATCATCCATTATTACATTGAAAAGAGTTGGACTTAAAACTCCACATTGTCTCACTTTGTTGATTTCCGGTTTCTTGTTGTTTTATATATAATCTTTATTGCCTTAATTAAACTTTGCTTTATCCCTCTCTCGTTCAAACTTGTCCATAATTGCTGTCTAGGAATACCAACAAACACTTTTTCTATATCCTAAGAAAGAAAGAAATCAGCTGAGATGATTTGATCACTTAACACGTATGGGAAATAAGTAGCAAGCGAAGATGATGTGGCAAATAAGAACTGCTGGTAGGCGGCCAAAGGGAAGACCAAAGAAAATATGGGATAAGGCAGTAGCAGAAATCCTAAGAGAACGCGGACTAAATATTCAGGAGGCAGCGACAATGGCCAGAAATAGACAAGACTGGGCTAAATTGATTCATAATTAAGGGCAACACCTTAACACCTTAGGGTATATTAAGGTTTTGTGGTGCCTTCAATCTTAGAAAGCCCCACGTTGTGAAGACATTTAAATTGGGATGTTCTTTTCACACCAACAAAAAATAATATAATTTTCAAATTTTGAAAAGAAAACTCAATCTCGGGTAAGTTCAATTTTAAAAAAAATCAATTTTAATAATATACCTGCAGGAAAATAATAACCATTAAATTTAGATCTGTAATTCCCTTTCGTTTACAAAAAATAACGCCCAAAATAATTAAAGAAATATATAACTTATCTTATTCCAAAATATTTTCTGTTTTTTCTTTATTATACAATTTTGAATTTTAATAAGTACCAAAATTTAATTTCTTCCTATTTTGTCTCCTGGTTGTATTTAATTTCTATGGCTTGTTCCCTTCCCTGATTATTTCCTTTTACTCCTCCATTTTTACCATTAAACATTCATTCCGCTTCGTGTATTCTCCTTATATTTTATATTCCTTTTTTTTATTTAAATACTTGTTTAATTTACATAAACATTTTTACATTTTTTTATAGGTAATAATGCTCTTACAAAATTAAAAAATGTCTTTTTTTGAAATTTCTTATTTATCTCACAAAAAAAAATCGCCACCTACTTAATTTTAGTCTCCAAAACAATGTAAAATCTATACTCAATCTATCATGCATACACACCTTCAACAATTTCTTAAGAGCCGCTCCGTTAATATTAAAAATAGGAAGCTGCGGTTTGCACCAATCGATTCTGTAGTTAATTCCTTAGGGCGCGTCTATGGTACTTTTTTTAAATTATTTTTAGTAAAAGTGATACGACTATCAACTAGAAGAATATACAATCGACTTGAACTATTTTGATATCTTTGATAACTGGACTAAAATTTCGGTAATATGTTAAATAACATTGTTGATAACATGTTGAGTAGCAAGTGAGGACATGCCTTAAGATACATTTGTACAAGAGAAAGGTTTTTGTTAATTCTTTAAGTATTAAATAGGTAATAATTGCGTATAATGATATAATTAATAATAATAATTTATTTTGTTTATGTACTATGTTTACATAATTTTATCGGTTATTTTCAATTACCATAAAAAATTCTATATTAAAATGAGGATTATAAAAATGAATCATCATGTATATGTTTATTTCAACTACTTGTATTATTCGATGTGTTTACGTAGAAAGTGAATGTACTGCATGGAACATAAAATTTGTTGTAATAATAAACTTCAAAATCCAACGTCTGTATATTTACTGTAGATAAGTATACATTGCTTTGTGTATTTATAAACATGGTTTATTAACAAAAATAAATAGATGAGCAATAAAAAAAAATTGCATGTTTATCACATTTGGGGTCAATAATCAACAATTTCAAACTTTTCACAATGGCAATTTAAATTGTTTCTTAACTATAGAGAAGAATGAATTTTTTATTTACAATAAAATTTCGTGTCTAGCTAAAATGTTACCAACATGTTATTACAAATGAAAATAAAAGCATGGAACAGAACAAAGACCTTTGTAGAAGCGTATGAAGTAATTACCGCGAATATAAAACTGTGTTTTATTAATACAATTTGCCCAGAGTTGACATTTTATGTGCGACATTAGTATTTTTTATACCTCAGCGGAATAACCCATTCTTATTTATCATTAATATACTGTATTTTGTGTAAGTTACATAAACGTAAGTTCTAACAAGGATAGTACTATTTTCCTATTAAAGAGTCTTTGATATTAAAAAATAAATCGGTCAAGTGCGTGTTGGACTTCGCACATTTAGGGTTCCGTACTAAATGTAGAATATAAGCCAGCTGTGCAGAGGAAGGATTCTTAAAGGACATTAAAATTTCAATCGAACTAATAAGTCAAAAATACTTAGAAAAAAGAAGTGAAAAGAAAAAGAACCTGGCGCATGTGTTTTCGACTAAGAAAAAAAAATTATGAATATCGCAATCCGCATATATATAAATTTTGAAATACAACGAACAAATTTGTTAATATCAACGTAACCGACAAAGATAGAAAAACAATTATACAATGAAAAATGCGTTTTTTTATAAAACTAATACGATTGCACAGATAAAAATAATAAAATATCGAATATCACAATTCGCATAAATACAAAGGTACGGATCCCTAAAAAAAGAGGGAATGTTAATGAAAAAAGCATATTTATTAATATATTGGTATTTGTTGGTAAAATATACATAACAATAAACATTATCACCAAATTTCAAGTTGATAGGTCAATGGAAAGTTAAAAAATACTTCGGAACAAAATTTTGTAAAAAATACTGACTTTGGCGGCTTCTCATGCCTACGTTTTGCAATATTTTTTAAAACAAAAAATGTGGATTTTATCTGCTCAATGAGCTCTATTCAACGATACATCACTCTATGGGGTAGGCCAAAATTTTTTTCAGCGCCTCCCTTTAGCTGTATGGGAGCCCCCTTGAAAACATTTAAAAATATTTTTTTTATAATTTATATGGCTTTGGGTCAACAAGACGCATATACTGTGAAAATTTGAAGGCTCTAGCTTGAACTGTTTAGCTGCTAGACCGGTGTGACAGACGGACGGACGGACACGCGAGTGAGAGCAATAGGGTTCCGTTTTGACCCTTTGGGGTACGGAACCATAATAAAAATTGTCAAACTAGTACAGATTTAAAAATTGTCAAAATAGAATGGATTTTATCAAAAAATGGAAATAATCTTCTAATAATGCCTAATTTGGATTGGTCACTATAATACCCTCGGATGACTCTCTGTTTGAATCCACTTATGGACCCTTTAAAGGACCAAATTCGAAGTCGAAACCAAAGTGCACTTTTCAAATCTGTCATTTAAACTCTATAAAAACTGATATGCAAAAGTGTTAAAAAAGGTAACAAACATAGGCTGCGATAAATAAGATTAAAAAGCTAGTACAAAAACTAGAACGAATTAAAAAAATCTTAAAATTGTTACATTTAGGGAAAAAACAAAAATGCAAACATTAACCGGTTAGGGGTAGTTAATCCCATGCATTAATTAGTTCTAGTCAAGAGTTAAAATTGACCACTAATCCCATTCTTGAATTCCCGTAGACTACTTTATAAATTACTTTAAAATGTTAATTGCTATCACTATGATAATATTAAATGTATAATAATGTATACTTATGTGAGAAGAATACTCTGAATCTAATTAACTTACAAAACTAAAGTACTAAATTTATAAGATACACATTTTATAAAGTCATATCTTTTAATGGTTTTATTTTGATATTGCTGAATTTTTGAAGCAATAAATTTTTGGCCATCTCGAACTTCTTTACACATTGGCCGTTGTTCTCTATTAATGCAACCATTTATTCGTACATATGTATCAGTTTGAACTTGATTTAATGCTTCCAAAAAAATAAATATGATAAATATTTCAATAATTACTAAATTTTGCTTGAAAACTTTCGCAACAATTTGTTGTCCTAAAAATATCAGCAGACTGCTCTGCCCAAATGTCCGGAGGAAATCTGGCGTCTTCGGCGTCATAGTTGTCCGTCAAATAATCGACAAACTGGATCAGTTTTTCATCTAGTGGCATTTCTGCCATTAAATCAAAGGTAAATGCGTCTCCGACTTATTCTGGAGGCAAATAAGTCATCCCAAAAATATGGTGCAACCATTTTCCAACACTGGAATTCGAATCGGGATATTCTTTTGCCAGCCCAAGTTGTAAATTTTTTCTGTACCTGTTTAAAAGAAAAAAATATAAGTAAATAAACAAAACTAAATATTTTTCTTACCAAGACTGAGCGAGATAAAATCTGCATCCTGTGATTTTAATATCCGGAAAAACCTCCAAAACACTTGAATGTATTGACTGTTCAAAGTCAATTACAACGTTTCTAGGAATCCAAAAATACCCAAGAGTTTGACATTTTTCAAATAACATTTTGAAAAGTTTAGTATATGTTGCACTTTATTTATTACGTAGCAAAGAATAGCAAACAGGAATATATGTGACGTTAAGATACACATGAATTGTAAATAACTGAAGAAAATACTTGGGGCATTTATCAACACTGTTGAAGGGAATTGATGCTAGGAATTAAACTCTTAATAATTCTTCGACGGGAATTAATGCAAAGGATTTTTGTCCTAATTACTTTTGACGGGAATTCGAGTGCGTTCATATTCCGAACTGTAACTTTAAAATAATAAAGTTATTTAAAAAAAAATAATTTTGGCAATTTATTATTCAAAATTTCATGAAAAACAAAGAAATATTATCCTCAAATTCAAAATTCTGTATTTTATTTAACTATTGTTTGGCAGCTGATGAATATGAAACTATTTGGAAATGTGCAGCCTGACTATGGGGGTTATTCTGTAACGCCTAACGATATCGTTAATGAACGATTATCGTTACCTGACGATGTTTCTTATTCTGTAGCTAAAGATTGTCGTTACTGTACGATAAAATTTATCGTTACTGTACGACGTCGGTGGAGGTGTCTTTATGGACGTTAGAATGTCGTTAACAAAGAATTGGGGGTATAACCGATAGACATATGCTAATTCTTCCGGTTTGCTTTTTACATATAATTGAAGTGAAATTATATATAATAACAAGTGGCATTTTGACTATCGATAATCCCATAAGTTATTTCACGAAACGTGTTGTCAAATATTAATTTCACGGGTCAATAATACCTCAATAATTTACATTTACAGTACAAAAGCATTTACATCTCGGCAGGGTCCACCAAGTGCATTAAATTTTTCTGTCACTTGGTCCCATGTCCTATTCAGAATATCTGGATCTGACCCATCAAATTTATTTTCTCTCAATGATTTATTTACTCAAAGTTCATTGAGATATGCCTCGGATTGATTCCTTGTAGTCTTGAGACCTCTCCGATTTTTTGGCGCAGTTGTCATTGTGAATTAATAAAAAAACTCAATTGAAATCACCACTTGAGTGGTGTACACACTGAAAAATAAACCCAATACAACTTTCTCTATGTGAAAAATCACCGTCAAGTTGTCATTGTTCAACCAAACCAAACCCAACTTTAGTTTTTTGGGCACAGAACATTAAAATATTGTTGCCAACCTTCGCAATTTTCACTTAATACCAAGTAACCAGATTTCGTTCTAACGACATACATACTGAATAAGGGTTAAGAATTTATCGTTCAAAATGTCGTTGAGCAATATATCGTTAGCCTAACGACATCGTATGTTAACGACAAGTTACTGAATAGACCCCTATATCTCCTGGTCCCATAACCTTGACTTGTTATTGGAGCTTTTAAGTCATGACCACTCCTTGTAGCATTATTAGTCACTGATTTATGAATGGTAAACAATAATTAATATAACTATGCAATTACGACTTTGTTTAGTTTTAACTGAGAAAAAAATAAGAGAACATTAATTACACAACGGCTAAAAGGCTGATTGTTCGGTAATGCCGCCATTCTATGTCAAATTAAAGGTGTGAGATGAAGCTTGAAGCTGCATCCCCTAGGATCAGGCCTCCGTCCGACCGTTTTTCGTCTAGTACGTGGTTTCAAGCTTCATGTGTGATGAGGAGCTTATGATGAAACTCTGTTTAATTTTTATTTGATTGTTTTGTACGTTTGTTTGTAAGTCTGTCTACTCGTCTATCCAAAACCTCTTATCAGGCCTGTCCCTCGCCTTTATCGAGAGAATTTTGTCGTCTCTTTACTTTTAACATCCTGTAGACCAAAAATATTCAGATGATGACTTTGACACTTTTAATACGAAAAATATACTTGACAATTTAAAAAAGTACCTGAAGGGTTAATATAAAAATGTAATTTTCTTTGTTGTATTTTATTTCGTTCTTACGTGGTTTCCATTTAAAATTTGCTTTATTCCTAAACAAAAAACACAATATTATTTGTATTTATTTTTGTTTTTATGTTCTATAAAAAAAACACGGCACTCCCCATAACATAGTAAACTGAAACCATCATTCAAAAATGTTCAAATTTCCATCAACGGTTAATCTTTTACTTTATTTTTGGGTTCGTCTACCTGAATTGTCGCCGATAAAAATGTTATCCCTCTGATGTGATGTTATCAAATGATACTGTACAAACATATGTCTAGGCTCTGTTTACGCCTCGTTACCCTCGTCGGATTAATTGTCATAGCAGAATGCGTCATGTGTTTTTTAGTTTCCAAATAAAGATATTACGCACAACGGACAATAGGTTAAAACACATGTGTTTGTTACACATGTTTTTTTTTTAAATTCGTAACCTTATAAGGAATAAACTATTGTGTAAACACAAAATATAAAATATAATCTAAAGGTTATCCACGTCATGAACTAACTGAAGCGGAGTTACAAAATTGTAGTTGGATTTTTTATTGTTACTATTAAATTAGTGATTACAGATAATTTACAGAAAACTGCAAAGGACCCCGCAAAATCCTTATGGAAATTGGGTCTCGGTGGATTTGTTTTGATTTTTGATATGATGTAGTCCATGGAATTCTGAACATATGTTAACATTGCGCCAACCCCCAAATATGAACAGTTTCTCTTAAATTCACATATTGCCCGTAATGGACTATTTATTTTTGAAGACGAGAAAAATATTTTGAAATATTTTATTCTAGTTTATATTGCATAACAGTGTTCTTAAAAAATATAAAACCCCCACCCTACATATTTAACCCCAACCCCTATTTATAGAAATAAAAAAATATTAATTGCGGACTCACTTTAAAAATTATGAGGAAATAAGTTTAAAATATCGGTGGATTTTGCTGAATTTTTATATTTTCATATCATAATCCCATGGACTACATCATATCAAAAATTAAAACAAAACCACTGAGATCCAATTTCCATAAGGATTTTGCGGGGTCCTTTGCGAAAACTTAAAATTAAGAAAATCTTTCGCAAAACTGGAAAACATGGTAAATCTAAAAATGTGTAAATCAAAAATGACTCACATTAATACATGTAGAAAATTTAAAAATCTTGAAAATATGAAAACATATTTTCAAAATCTGGAAAAGTTTCTAATCTGCAAAAATTTGAAAAGTATGGATAAATTTTCAAAATCTAGAAAATATGCAAAATCTGGAATATATAAGAATAGGTAAAGATATAATTGTTTTAATTTGTTCTAAATTTGTATTTCTAAATTTGAAAAACTTCTAAAATCTGGAAAAAATTTTAAAATTGAAAAATGGGAAAAAATAAGCATATTTGGAGAAAATTGCAAAAACCACATAAAATGAATCAGTTCTTAGAACAAAAACTTTATTAAGTAATTTTATAATATAATTTACATAATAATTTTGTCGTTGTAAACATTAAAAAAACCGAATTCTAATAATCTCTTTTATTTTAATAAAAATAACAAAATTATGGAAAAAACTTCTCTTTAATAATTTCCAAAACTACAAACATATTTGAACTATTTTTTCCCAGAACTAGTTATTTATCTTTTACTGGTATTTCCATGAATCTGGTATTAAGTTAATTCTGCAGTTCTATAATTTATCACCATTTCATTTTAACAAAACCCCAGAAATAGAATGTATACCCACCCAATATAACCCAGGTACGAAACACCTTGTAATTTAAAACTGTTTGTATTCATGTTCCCATATCCATTTTGGATAAATCGTTTATTTGTATCCTTCGAGTAAACCGAGCCGAGCCTGACAGATTTTCTAAGAAACAGTGTTAGATGTGCTTTATACAATGGATTTAATTAAACAGAAAAATTTAATCTTTTACTGGAAACAGTCTTGTTTAAAGTAACAATAAAAATGCTGGAAGCAGCATAATGTCCTTTCTCGGTTTTAATGGAAATAGGAATAGTTTTGGGAAAAAGCATTACTCACATAACATTAACTATATAACGCACAATTATTTTTTTTAAATACTTCCACAACTTTTGAAAACCACCTTTTTATGATACAGTGTGGTCCATTTTAATTGGAATCACCTCTGTAAATCCTAAATTTTTTAGAGTGATGTGGAGAATGCAAAGTACTACTAAACCAAAAAATGACTGAAAATCAATCAAAGTAACAAAATCGTATTACGATTTTTTTATTACAAAAAATTGGGTACGTCACTGGATTTATAAGTGTACAAATGAAAATTCACCAAAATTTGTAAAAATTTGTTTGATATAAAATTATTTTTTAAATTTTTATCTGTATTATATTTTACGAGACCTTTGGACAAATTTTGAAAGTTGGCAACAATGCAAATAATTTGTTTTGTACTTTTTGAGTTTACAGATCGTATAATTTTATTTTACATTAAAACTATATTTTCACGATAGTTAAATATCATATACAGCTCAAAAAGAAAATAATTATCTGCATTTTCGCCAACTTTCAGAACATACAGGATGGCGCACCCTATACGCGTCGTTCTTTATATGGAAACCGGTAAAATTTTATGAAAAATGTTTAATGCAAGTACATAGTGTATATGAGTACACTTTAAAATTATTTTGATTTATACAGGGCGTCTCAATAAAAAGATCTGCACCATAGTTATATTTATTTAAATGCAACACCCTGTAGACATAAAATCAGACACAACGGTTTACATATGCCTACTAACTTTTTTGAGTTTTATTTGAAGGCATAAGAACCAAATGTATACAGGGTGATCAAAAGTTTTTTCCGATTTTACGTCGTTTGGCTGGTAATAGGTTTTTGAAACCAACTTCTCAGGACGAATCTAAAAATATAAAAAAATACAGGGTGTTCCATTTAAACAAATATAACTATGGTGCAGATCCTTTTATTGAGACGCCCTGTATAAATCAAAATAATTTTAAAATGTACTCGTATACACAATGTATATACCTGCATTAAACATTATTTATAAAATCTTACTGTTTTCCATATAAAGACCGACGCGTATAGGGTGCGCCACCCTGTATAATACAAATTACAATTTTTTTAATATAAAACATATTTATAGGAAATTTTAGTAAAATTTCTTTTGCATGATTACAAATCCAGTGGTGTACTCAGATTTTTAAATTTTCGACGTTGAAAAAACCTTGAAAATGGATTTAGTCATAAAACTTTGTGGTTTAGTAGAACTTTTCATTCCTCACATCACTCTAAAAAATTGTTAAAATTGATGTATAAATATTGAATTTACAGGAGTGGTTCCAATTTAAAATGGGTCACACTGTATGTAATTTATATGGGTACCTGCTCATGTGGGCCTAAACAAGTATACCAAAGAAAAGTTATTGTAATCAAGAATTCTAACTAATACTTTTTATGAAAAGATTCCATTCCTGTAGATTATTTTAGATTCACTAAATCTCTATATACAGGGTGTTATTGAAATATATAAAACAATTAATCTTTAAATTCTTCTATTTACCGATTTTATGTCAGTTTTGAACTGACTTAAGAAAGCAGTACGTATACAGACGATTTGGAAATACTGAATGAAAAAAATTCATAAAAAAAAACTAAACAAATTGTACTTGTAAGATAATTACAGACATTGTCACTATTTATTATCCCTTAGTACTTGTTATTTCAAGTTACAAATTTGTTCTCTCCAATAGTAATTGAACTTAATTTCATAAATATTAAAAAAAAAATATTCAACAATATAAATTGCTTTAAACTTTACCGTGTTTGTCGGCACACTTTCTGTAACACTTTGAATTATTAAATTAATATTTGAACAACCAAAACGATTTTTGTCCATTTTTTATTACTTTTTTTTGTAAAACTACATTGACGCTTTACCCTATGATGTACAAGCATAGTAGAATGAGTTTAAAGAACTACTACTTTACAAACAAATTATTAACGCTCTTTTAGCGCCTTGGTCCATATCTCGGATTGCCTCGGGAATCACTTTCCGTTTATAGTGCGAAGTTTACTTGAACGGGCAGCGTCAGTGGAGAAAAAAACACTCCACGGGTCGTTATGACATCGCCAAAACCCTTAGAGGCCAGAAGAGTAGTCTTTACTTACTCTACTGGATGTTAATAGTGAAAAATTGGAACAAATAATAACAAATGATGAAAAATAGGAAAAAATAAAAAAAATGGCGAAAAATAGGGAAAAAGTAGTCCAAATAGGAAAATATAGAAACAAATCAGGAAAAATAAAGAAAACAGTATAAAATAATAGTAAACATTAACAAATTGAAAAAAAAAAAAAATAGGGGAAAAATAGTGAAAATATGGAAAAAAATCGGTTGTGTCGCCCCAAAACTTTCCACTTTCAGATATTTAATGTTAAAGTTTCAAATTTTGACATTTTTTATTTTTGACAGGTGACAGTTGGAGAAATAATTGTGACTGTTCTGAATAGAGTTTTTCAAGGACTTTCAAATGACATATTGCATGTCCAATTCCGTGACATATTGCATCTGTTATTTTTTGATAGTGACACTCACGTTTGACAGATGTCATACAAAAAATAATGACTTCTTCCGACGGGTAACAAAAACCTACATACCAAATTTCAGCTCAATCGGATTAATACTTTCTCAGATATTTAATGCTAAAGTTTCAAATTTTGACATTTTTTAAATTTTGACAGGTGACAGTTGGAGAAATAATTTTGACTGTTCTGAATAGAGTTTTTCAAGGACTTTCAAATGGCATATTGCATGTCAAATTTCATGAGATATTGCATCTGTCATTTTTTGATAATGACACTTCCGTTTGATAGATGTCGTACAAAAACTAATGAGTTCTTCCGACGGGTAACCCAAACCTCTGTACCAAATTTCAGCTCGAACGGATTAAACGTGTGGCCTCTATCGTGGAAGAATATACATACACACACATACACACACAGACAGACAGACGTCCATCTGGAAATGGTCTTAATCGTCTCAGGAGGCCGAAAATGGATATATCCGTTTTTATCTCGAATTTTTTTTTAGCTCGTTCACAATACTTCTAGAAGGTGGGTCGGGAAAATAATAGTGAAAAATTTGGAAAAATAGGTAAAAATAGGATAAAATATGAGAAAATAGGGAAATTTCTGAAAAATAGAGTAAATAGGAATAAATTGGAAAAAAATTGAACAAAATACATAAAAATGGGGACAAATGGGAAAAAATAAGAAATAATCATGAAAAACACGAAAAATATGAAGAAATAGGAAAAAACAATCAAAATTCGGTCGGCCAGGTACTAAATTGATTCCATAGCAAAATTCCAAAATACCATGAAATTAATTTTTACCAAGGTAAGAAACACACTTTATAATTTCAATTTTGGATATTTGTCCACTTTTATATTCATTCTTTTTTGTTTAATCCTTCATTATAAAAAATAGGGAAAATCATAAAAAATAGGGAAAAATAGGAAAAGTAGGGAAAAAAATAACGATTATGAAAAATGGGGAGTAACAGGAAAAAGCCATGAAAAAAAGGGAAAAAAACAATGAAAACCGGGATAAAAATGGACGAAATAGGAAAAAATAGGAAAAATAAAAAATTGTTCAAAAAGTTTCATCACTTTCCAAAACTTTTTTTTGAATTTTTTAAAGTAATAATTTACAGTCTCGATATAACTATTTAAATAACATTTTCATAAATTTGAAATATTGGGAAATTTCTTAATTTTTACTTGCTTTTATTTGGTCCTGAGTTTACATGTCGGATTATTAATCCCTGTTTCAAATGGTCCTCAGATTACATGTCATAAAGAGATTTAGTCCTCAGTTTACATACTCCGAATAATTCCATGTATAGGGTGACTTAGGAGAACCCAATTGCTGGGCGAGGTGAAGTTTAGCTTTCAAATTTTAAAACATAAATTGAAACGAGTTGAAAAAAAATAACCAGTATGTTATGCATATTCCTTAAGAAATAGGAGGCTGGCTCTACTTTTTGATGCTTAAACCGAATAGAAAGTCAAAGTTTAAAAATTCTAAAATTTTCAAACATGTATAACGAATTCAAATAACTAATAAATTGAATTTTTTAAATCCAATCCCGATCAAATAAAAATACTGCGACACTCAGTGTTTTCAGGAATAGTTTTTTATAATTCGTGTATGTTGGAAAAAAAGATTTGATGTATGATAGTGTTGAATAATCATATAAATACTATATAAATTGTAGTATGACTGTCTGATGACTTTTTTTATGTCTAATTCTGATCAAGTTCAACATATCCTATGTCAACTTCAGTGGCGTACGCCTGATTTAAAATTCATTTTCAAAATGTAATTACTCCTTTAATGACAGGTTTTTTGCAAAGTAATAGAGATTCTAAGATTAACCTACTTTAATGTGAATTTCAATAACACCTTGTATATTTGTGACCATTATCATGAATTAGAAATTTTTGAAAAAAAAATATTGCGTTTTCGATAACCGGACAATGTCGAATCCGATTTAAAAAAATAAAATTAGTTATAAGCTTTAAATAATTGATAAATAATCAAAGATTATCGATTCTTGAGCAACTAAGAATTTAAACAAAAAAATCTAGATAATGAAAAAGATCAGATTTATATATAAAATAAAACTTTTAAATATAAAACCCGCGTAATATCCCTTATGACAACAAATGCAATATCCAAGTGCTTTCTTCTTTTATTAAATCAATTGTATCAAAAAGTATATAATATTTTTCGTATCCCTATTCATATATAATTTCAAATCACGTTTGTATTTCATGAAATGGAATATAAAACTTGTTACCTTAATACCACGATTCTCTGAAAAAGTAGCGTGGAAACACAATACGCTTGGGTAAAAGAATATGATCTTTTGAGATGGTGCAGAATGAAATTACATATTTCTTTGAGAAGCCATATGGTTTTACTTTTCCACCGTGTTAAATAAAATGAAATGGGATTCATGTTGTTAATGTATTGATATTTAATATTAGGGAGAGAAATGTTTATTATATAACCTAGCACTAAATATCAATAAATATCAAATTATAAAAAAAAAAACAATAAATCTGGGTTATGTCTGATAATATATAATCATTTTGTGGTAATATTAGTAAATTAACCTTGTTTAAAATTAATTTGTTTTCATACTCACAAAATGTACCAATAAAAATCTAGGTAATTACTAAATTTTATAATTAATAATGCTAAATTATCATTTAATATTTGTATTTAGTAATTTACAGTATGGAACAAGATTCGTATCAATTGGAATATTGATGTGCAGATAAAATTAAAAAACATCCTGTCCAAAATCTGAGCTCGCGTAGTATTTGATAAGACAATTCCATGAAAACTAAAAGAACAATAAGTAGAAGAATAATGTTTAAAAAGAATAATTGTTAAAATTACAATTATTATATACAAACGAACAGTAAATGCTCGCGTTGCTACTTGCAATTCTGTTCCTTCCTATTTATCCGATAGCAAACTGACATTTTTGTATTAGTATATGGCATTATTTACATATGAGTGGAATTGTCATTTTTTTTATTAAATTTATCATTTTTGATCGCCCGCCCCTGCTTAATCTTCCTGAGCGCGTTGGCAGATTGGACACTCAATGTTCGGTAAAGCTCTCTAGCTATAAATATTGCATGTACCTTATACCTTTATGTAGCCCAGCTCTTCGTCTATTACTTAAATGTTTGTAAATTAAAAAATAAAGTTTTGTTAAACTAATTGACTATCGTTAAACATTAGCCAACACTTTAAGAGGAAGTGATACTTGACAAACAGAAAGATATGCGGGGTGTCGGGTGAAGCGGAGGTATAATATTCGCTAATGATAGGCGTGGCCTAAATACTACGAATACATTATTACTTAGTCGTCAATCCGTTCCTAGACCAAAGTTTATTACTTGTGTCCAGATGTTGATCTATGTCGAACACTTACGAGGGTGAGTCTAAATTGGGTATGGCGGTACCGTTGGTGGAATTATAAAATAACAAAGGATAAGAAGCTAACCATTGGCGAGTTTCGTATATAATATGCGACTGTAATAATGGCCATCTATTCTATTTTTTCTACTACCATTATATATTCATAATCTTTAATGAAAAGGAACTTTTTTTACAACATATTAATTAATTAATCTTTTTTGTTATTAACTTTTAAACAATTCAAAATATTTTGACAGTTGTCAAAATAACTGTCAACTTACCTAAAAATAATTATATTCTATTGGCTAAAAAAGTATCTTTATTGATACAAAAAAATTATTTGATTATTATTATTATTATTATTTTTTACAATTTTTTAAATTATTTTTATTGTTTTCAACTTTTCTTTTACTTTAGGTATGAGGAGATTTTTAAATTAAACTCATTTGTCACTTTTTTTCTTTCATTCTGTCTTTTATTCAAAAGTGGGATAAAATTTGGAAAATGAAAATTAAGAAAATTACGGCAAAATACGGAAAAACAGGCAAAATAGAGAAAAAAAGGGAAAAACATGAAAAAAGAATGGCGATAAATATGAAGAAATACGGCAAAATAGGGAAAATATGCAAATGTAGGAAGAAAAGGGCAAAATAGGGAAAATGGAGAAAAATAGGGAAAATAGGAAAATGAGGCAAAATGAGGAAAATAGTAAAAATTAAGACAAAACGAGGAAAAATAGCGAAAAGTAAATTACTTTGGTGAAAAATAAGACAAAACGGGGAAAACAGAGAAAAATGCGGAAAAATAGAGTAAATAAGGGTACAATAGGAAAAAATACGAAAAAAATGGGAAAAAAATTAGAAAAATTTATCTAGAGAAAAAGTTGATAGTATCACTTACTAAAAATAATTCTAAAAAAATACCATAAACGCGCTCTCATCAATTAAATACAGAATCGATAGGTGAAAACCGCAGCTTCCTATCTTTAATATTAACGGAGCGCCCGTCCAAAAACTATTTCAGGCAAGATAACATTTTGTATTCGCATTGGGGCAAGTTTTATTAAATTGCAGTGTTGCCTCTGTCCTGAATATACGTTCTTTTCATAATTATATTCTTCATTGTGACCACATTGCAATAATTTTTTTTTCATTTATTTATGACAAGTAAAAGTAGAATTGTGTGTGCAGCAAAAAATTGACCAAACAAATATAAAAATTGTTTTCATCGGTTTCCAGCTAAATTCAAAAATAAATGTTTGGTCATGTATTTCAGGTCAGGTACTTTTATTTTTATTATTTTGTCTTCCAGATTTTTTCCTTTCCTACGTACGATATGAAATAATAATAATTTAATTTTTCACGAGAATTATAATTCTTTACCCTTGTAAATATTGTAAAAAGTAAATAAATTTCATCTCTATTCATAAATGATTAATTCCTTTGAATTCTCCAGATATAAAATGTTGTAATGTAAGGGTTTCGTAGTCCCTAACTTTTAAAGTTTATTTTTTATTATTAATGGATGAAAAAATTTGTACGTGGTGGTAAAGATCTGATCTATGTTCCTTACCCCTCAATTTTTCGAAATTTGATTAGGATCTTTTCTAAAAAAATCTGAAAATAGTCAAAAAACATGGAATTTTGAGATTTTTTTTTGAAAAAATCAAATCAAATTTCGAAATGGTGAGGGGTAAGGAACATAGATCAGATCTTTACTAACACGTACAAATTTTTTAATCTACTAATAATAAAAATTAAACTTTAAAAGTTAGGGACTACAAAACCTTTGCATCCACTGCTTTATAGTATAGTACAACTTCCTCTTAAGAAATCAGATTTTTGATAAACTTGCAATATTGCCTCCAGGTCATGTAATCCTGTATCCGCTATAGACTTGGATTTTGTCTGATCTGTTTTGAGGTTTGAGTTTTCAGCATATCCTAGTTACAGAATTATTGGCTAAATTAATCACACCTGGGGGTCCTCCTGGTAATCTGTTTGGTTCTATGATATACATTTCTGGGTCGAGATGATTCACAACTATACTTTAAAACTCTTTAAATGACATTTTACACATTAAGATGACCGTGAAAAGTAAAGTTTTTAATTGGTAGAAAACAAAAAATATTATTTAGTAATCCAGTAAGAATACTAATACTGTTGTAGGGACAAACTGTATCATAAAGGTATTTTTAAAAATGACTAAAAGTTAATTCAGACGTTCAAGTATGTAAAAATAACGAAGTCTATACAGTAAATGGTTTTGGGTAAAAGGATAAACAAACCAAACACAAGTGGTCGGACTTTGAAGCATTCCATTCCTTAGTTTTGTGTAATGAGGTAATTATATTTCCTGTTAAGTGTACATACCATCTGCTTCATTGGAAATGTTTATTTAAACATTATTTACTTCAGAAATGGAGGTTTTTCAATTTTAAATAAATAAGTTTATGGAGGTTCTTGAAAAACCTGTCTTTGTATGGACTGTAATTTATATTTTTCCGCTATAGGTATACCTGAGTTAATTAAACAATTGCTTCATGTAATATTTTTAATTTCGAATTATAAATGCTTTTTTTTCGCTGTAAATAAAAAATATAGTAATTAGTAATAGTAAAATATAAAACTTGCTTCTACTAAATTATTGAACTATTGAAATTTGTAATGAAGGAAGATTTTTTTTTTTGACGAATCTTTCCGAGAACAGATCCAACCCAAGCCAAAGTCTAATGGTCCATAAGATCTTTTCGACAGCTGGCAACAATCATTTTTAAAATGTTAATTTAGTAAAAGCTTAGAAGTGGCTTCGTCTACCTAGTAGACTTCCTCGAAAATTTAATTTCATGCTGAACACATAAAATCCGATACCACTCGAACTCTATGTCAATTAGACGAAATTTGAGATGGATAGGAAGCGATTCTTTTAAATTCTAATCAAGTGGAAATTTTTATATAGACAATAATATTTTTTTGGCTTCGGTGTATAAAAAATTTAATATGTATTTGCATATTGGAAGCATTGTATTATTCATGTTAATGCGAATTAAAAATGTGTTCATCATTGATAAAAACAAAACAATTGTTATGTACATCAATTTCATAGTAAAAAAAATGAGTTACTAAAAAGTAATTCGTTTTATTTACTTTATAATCGACCCTATCTAATTTTGTAGAAAATTAAAATTACAGTTTTTTGTTTGAAAATAATAGATACCTAGTTAATACAATATGATTTAAGTATAGATCAATACCTATTATTTCAAAAACAAAATTTTTAATATGGACCAGAGAGCTGTATAAGCTTGACACCGAGGTTGAATTTAAGTTAAGGGTAGTTAGTTTATTACAGTCGCCCTTTATAATGAGTCTCAAATATCTCTACTTCTTACTATAAGTGTATTACTTCTATATTTTTGATTTTTGTCGTCTTATAGCAGTTTTTATTTCCGAAATGGATCAACTTCAAATCGTTAATACCACAAAAAGGGAAGCGATTTTTGAGGACTGCTGGTATCGACATCATAGAATAAACAAAGAAGAGATGGTTGTGCGTCAAGGAAAAAAGAAAAAAATGTTGGGTGACATTAAAAACAAAATAAGTTCTGTTAGTACCTGAGCACATATGTAAACCAAATTTGGCACAACTGGAAGTGAAAATTCATAAAGGAAGTTCCAAAAAACGAGCCCGAGAAACTGATAAGGACATTCCCAACATTTGGGAATGAAAGCCACTTTGTCTGCGATATTCCAAAGCTGTCTTCAGTAAAGAGCACTTTAGATCAACACCACAGCACACCCTCTAACAGGTTAACTCTTGTACTAATTGTCAGGTGTACTATTTTCAAACTTGAATGCGAGTTGGACATTAGTATATAATCTACGTTGGTTCTACATTAGGTATAGGGAATTCAATGTGTGAAGATGCAGAGTTTCAGTGTGTCAGAGCCGATCTTTAGGTACTTGAGCTCCGTCTGGTCCAGTCTTCAGCTGCGTCTAGTACGGTCTTCAGGTAATTCAGTACCGTTTGGTCTAGTCTTCAGCTCTGTCAGGTACGACCAAACAGCTGAAAACTAGACCAGACCGAGCTGAAGTACCAGACGAAGCTGAAGACTAGACCAGACGGAGCTGAAGTACCTGAAGACCGGATTTGACACCCTAAACCTTTGCATGCTCTCACATTGAATTTCCTTAATGTAGGCCAACGTAGACTATCTACTGACATTCGAATTAATAAAATTTTGACGGTATATACAGAAACAAAAGACGTTAACAAATGTCTAACTTCTCCAGCTTACGTCCGACTGTACGTCTCTTCATTTTGTAAATATTCCGTAAATACCATTTTTCTTGTAAATTCTTAAAAAAAATCCAGTAATTGAAGTATTCCTCATTTATGGATCATTGCTAGGGATATTTGAAAACAATTTAGTGGTGTGTCCTTGCCTACATTATTATTAGCAGAGTTTTGTATCCAACTGAATTATTTTAATTTATAAATATATACATATGTATAAGTTAGAAGTCGACTTGCTAAAAATAGAAACTTCTAATTAAATTTGTGTACTGTGCGTAACTTTCGTAACGAAGTCTTACAAGTAATTCTAGTTCTAATAAACCAGTTAGTATAATATGGCATTGTCTTGACAATTATTGAGGCTTCACGAGCGGTGTCTGTTCAAAACTCAAATCTCATTACGTCTAATTAAAGCGTAAGAAGTATTGTTCTAAACTATATAATGGTATATCGGTACTTTAAGAAGATCCTAAGCTTATTCAGGGTTCATTTAATTAAGTGGAAATTGGAAATTAAAACCAAGCAGATGCTCTCGTTATATTTAAATTCAGATAAATGTTATCAAACTCGGTGTAAAAATAGAACTGAAATAATTTGAAAAAAAATCAAAGATTAAAATTCCACATGAGTTATCTAATATAATTTTCGTATATCTATTAAAAAATAATAATACTCATATTTTCTTGAAATACATTTTTAAGAAAACGTATATTTCAGATTTTCAAACCAAAAATTTCAATCTGGTTAAATTAATTATCTTGAAAAATTTATAAAAAAAAACAAATTAAATACATTTTAAAATAAAATACCATCTTAATGTATTTTTTCACATCTGGATACTGTTCTTGCTAATCTTTATATTTTCTTGTCTATTAGTTTTCTCTCTGTACTATTTTTTTGACTATTTTAATAAAAACGTTTCTTCACCTTATTTATTTATTTATTTCTTTTACAATTTTTACAACTCATCAATAATTTAATATATTTCCTTCTACCTTTTGATAATCAATCATCCAGTTCATAATTTACCCAACCAGGATTGTTCATCACAAGTTTCGATATTTTTCTTCCCACACAAGAAATTTTCATACATCATGTTATGGACAAATCCAGATTTAATCGAATTTTCGCCTTTTTCAATGACTTTCTTTTCATCAAAAAACATAAAAATGGCACTCAAGGATAAAAGTGGTTCCCGAGCCATTGCCATTATAAAAAAATATCCAAATAACGAAAATTAAACACTAAAAAATACTAAAAAAATACACAAAAACTGATAATCGAAAACAAGACAAAAGACAAATGATGCTATAATTTTCAATTTTAGGTTATATTTACCTAATATCTGTCACTTCTGTCAAATTTATGCGCTAAAACGACTGACTTTTAAATTCTTGCATTTTTAACACACTAAAAAATACTTCTACTTTATTTATTCGAAAGTTATCGATATAAACTCAATTTTACAAGTATAATAGTATATTATTCAACGAGCATATAATGATGGCTATTATTCACAAGAGTGGCGCGTGAATAATAGCCATTATATGCGAGTAGAATACTATACTTTATCTACGACAACTAAAAATTTTTGACTAAATTACTATAAATCTGTTATTAACCCTTAACTACTACAATCTTAAAATTATTTCGTAAATACTAATCGCGCCAAAAACAATAAAAAAAAATTTTTTCGACATATTTATTTAAAAATTCATATGAAAACTTGTCTGAAAACAATACCTTTTAATAAAAAAAGTTTAAATGCAGTTTGGACACACGGATTTTGCAAATTGAAATATTGCACATTTGACAGAAGGTGCTGGTTTTCCTATCTTTTTTGACAGGACAAATTGCGCATCTTTTCCTTTTAGAGGCGCCCACTCTTTGTTCAGGTTCTGGGGGTGGTGGAAGGGTGTCTCCAATAATATTAAAAATTATAGCTTTTAAACTGAGGGGCAACGAAGTTTGTTATCTTTTTTGAATTTGCGATATACATAAATTACGTCCGAGTTATACCTTGAAATTTCTTTTCCACCTGTGGCAAATTGAAAAATTACTCTACTATTGACCCCTCCAATATTCAACAGAGCATGAAAAATGGCCATTGGCCATCTTCGACTTCTACGTGAAGTTGTGTAATTTGCACATTTTTGATCAAGAGCATCCACTCCCGCTTTAGTACTATTGTAAAATAATACTATTTCAGGTTTTTCTGTTTGCGTCTACTTTATCATCATGGTGGGTGCTTGAAATTAGAATAACAGATTTATTTCTTTTGGGTACGTATGAAACTATTGTTTCCTGAGCAGTAAATCCAAAGATGGATGATTCTAATTCTCTCTTGGGAGATGGCATAAATTCCAAAGGAATAAACAAATGTCAACTTTAATTTTTCTAATTGTCTCATTAGTTCAACCGAAGAATACCAGTTATCGGCTGTTACGTTTGTAGAAGTATTTTTTATTGTTTTAATCAAACGAAGTACTACTTCGGTTGGATTAGAAAAGTTGTTGGTTTTTTGCTGATTAGGATCTTTACCGGCGTAAATTTCAGCATTTAACATATAATGTGTTTGAGAATCTGCAAGAATTTGTACTTTTATCCCGTACTTTGCTGGTTTGTTGGGTATGTACATTCGAAATCCGCAACGTCCTCTGAAAGGTACTAACATTTCATCCACAGTCATGCTATCACCAGGTGTGTAGTTTTGTTTTGACAAATTTATCAAAAAATTCAGAAATAGGTGCTAGTTTATTACCTTTTCTTCTCTCCGCTCGAGTAGTCTCGTCATTGAAACGAATGCAGCATAATAGAAAAGAAAATCTAGCTAGTGGCATAGTAGCTCTAAATAGATCCCTTCCTGTACCATCAGTATCCCAGAGACTTTTTAAGTCTTCGTGACCTGACTTGAACAAACCTTAAAGATACAGAAGACCAAAAACGCTTCAATTTCCACTTGATCTGTATTTTTGATCGACTGCATTTGGCCGCGACTATGTCAATTCATTTATTCGTGAATTGTACAATTCTTTCTATCAAAAAATAATCCAACTTTCTAGAGGAGTTGTAGGAGGATGCTCACGTGCTAAACCTTTGATGCCCGCCAAAAATTTAATCAAATTATTTGAAAGTGTTTTACCTTTTTTGGGGCTGTCTTTGACCATTTCATTTTGTCTTTTTTACCGTACCAGAAGTTTTTTCGTGTTTGTTTTTTTTCAGCGCTATATTTTTCCTTTGGGTCATAAATATTTTCACTACTTTCAATCACCATATCATTTTCGATCCGTCACTATCTATTTCTTCATTACCATCAGGTTCCCATTCCTCTTCACTGTCAGTGTTATGTTCGCTTTGTAGTCATCTTCCTCTTTATCGCTTTGATCTCCACTGTCCAGAATATTTTTATAGGCATCTAGTTTATCACTGTTTGAAAGAGGTTCATTTTCATTATTTTCTTCAGGGTTTTCATCGTCTTGCCAAAATTCGTCATTTTCGACTATTTCCAAAAGTTCATTTTCAGTAAGAGGACGGTTACTCATTTTACTAAAAAATTAAAGCAGTTGTTAGGAAATCCAGATACATTTAGTGCCAACTATTTGGTAGTGAACAATTACTTACCTGACCGAATTCTCACCTCTTACACTATAAATGGGTCACTCTGACCCGAAATGTTTAACCCGATGGTAGTAGTTAGGGGTTAAATAAGTAACATTGAAACAAAATTTATTGTACTTCTCAGCATAGAGTAGGTTGTCCATAATGTTGAAGGTTTATATTTTGTGGATAACTCGCTAAAGTAAACCAATAAAATGGATTTTGAGAAAGACTCAGTTTTTTTGTCAATTCTCCATCCCATAAACGCTTCATACGCAGATATATATACTTTTCTAGATTTTTCTGGCAATAAATTTAAACTTACAATTTTTGAAGCTTCTCTTATATCTGGAGGTGTGCAAGACATCTCATGTTCACTATTTGACTCCATTTTTAAGTAATTTTAATTTTAATAAAATGTTTCAAACTTATAAACGGTTTGACGTTTCAAATTAAATTTAATCTTGACAGCGCAGGCAACATTCTGACTTGACGTTTCATAGCCAGCTCTGTTTTTTTATATTGTACATACAAAATATATGCGAGTTTAAGATTTTCATGTTTGATCTAGAAATCAGTGAACCAGTGTATAATGATGAATCATTATTCACTTGTGAATAATGGATATTGTTGTTATTTTGTAAACTCATGTATAATGAACAAATAATACACTAGTCGTGGATAAAGAATATTATACGGGCATTGAATGTTCTTAAATAAGGATTGTTCATCACAAGTTTCGATATTTTTCTTCCCACACAAGAAATTTTCATATCAATATATTTCATTTTATATACTCTATTTTTTAATTAAAATTTTGCTTCTATGAGGTGACATAAAAATCAAAACTAAGAAACACCCTCACTTAACACAAATTAAATTGTGACAGTTGTATTTATTATTAAATATTTTATGAACTTTCTGTGTGTTTTGTTTTATTCCTTTTTCCGCTACAATGCCCAAAGACAAATGAAATTGTTCCGACTATAACCGTTCTGAAAAATACGTTCACGTCTCTACATCTCTACATTACCAGTGGTTAAGTGGAAGTTTTTGAAAGGCCGCGCCAGGATACCACGATAAGAATGACTTCCCGGAAAGTTCTTTGTGGTGTTCCCCAAAGTGGTTTTAACCATATTGTACAAAGCATTCTCGAGAGATTACTAGGCCGTTCTCGTCCATGTTTAAATCTCCACGATCGTCAAAGAAAATTCACTGACAATTGAATATGAGACCGTTGAGTTTTCAATTGTTTTCGAGACGCTCTTATTATATACTGGTGGAATCGATAAATTATTACATAATTTACTGTTTACTATTTATTTATTTTGTAGAATATTTTACAAAATAAATTAGTTTTACCCAAATTAAAACCTTTCTAAACTACGTGATGTAAACTGGTAAAAATTATCTAACATATTGTAAACTCAACTATAACTGTATAGAAATCCCTCCCATCAACTTGTGCTGCATTTGAGCACTAAAAATATAATGTAACATTATTTAATAAATTTTCAAAATATTGCAACTGGTCTATAGTTACAATCCTGTGTGAAAGAGTTGGCATTTGAATTTATAGAGCAAATTGCAATATACGGTAATTTAAGTATTAGTTCCACAAACGGTTGTCCCCTATAAGCTTAAGCTGTACCTGCAATAATTACTGTATATAATCATACTGGTCAATTTAATTATCAATAATTCATATTGCATTGTCCAATTAGGTTGGTATTAGATTCTATCCCTTATCTGACAGTTTAAATTTATCGCTCGCTTGATAAATCGGTCCTTAATCTTAGAGATTAAATTAAGCATAATGAATTGAGTCGTACGGGATGATAATACTGATATAGGTAATTTAGATGTATATAAATTTCACAGGGTTTAACAGAAAAGTTTTGTTTTTCTAATGACGGAAATATAAATAAATCGTGTGATTCTGAAAAAACAAATATCCAAAACAATCAACTTTTCAGGAATTGCAATAAACTAAATATTTAATCAACGAATAATAAAACTAAAAGTCATACCACAATAGTTTATCTAGTTGTAAATGATTAAGGGGAGGCAACATGTTTCAGCCAAACTAAGGCCATCACGGCGGAGGTAAATGTGCCACCAATAATAATATTCTACCTGTTACGAATTTAGGATCTTAAAATTACACAGGTATTTGTGCCACCAGAAAAAAGGGCCTCTACCTGACAGGTTAATCAGTGTATAAGCGATGATTACCAAGAAATTACCACTCGAGGTTTTAATGTTTAAGAAGGTTTAACCGGAAATCTCAACAAAAATTGTAGGATGGACAAAATTAGGGTTTTTCCTGGGTAAGTGATTGGTTTTTAGAGAGGGGCTAAATAAGTTTACCAGAGAGGTAAAAATAATTTTTTGTTACAATTCAGAAGTTATATTTATTAGTCTCAAGTTGTCTTTTGTATTTTTCATAATGGATCTTAAAATTGTCAAAAGTATGTATGGAAATGAGCTTTTAGTGCTCAATAATTTTAAATTTAACTTTATTAAATTTGTTTCCTATTTAAGCTTACCTAAATAAAATAAGACGTTACTGATTTATCTAATTGTTTTAAATATTTGTTTATGGTTATAGCAAAGAAAACACCAATCTTTGGTAATAGCCATAAATAAAATTTTTCCTAGTTTTAGTTGAAATAATGACAAATCTTTAATGTTTTTAATAAGTTTAAGTTAAATAAACGCTAAAATATCAGTAAAGCATTTTCCTTTATTTCAGTTGTCTATAGGCAAGTTGGCAACAAAAGTAGAAAAGACTGTGACTGCATATTTAAATTTGATTTTTTAATTCTAAACAACTTTTCTTAATAACAATTTTCAATATGGTCAAAAATAAAAGTACTTTTACATATTTTTGACGAACCTCGCATACGACCAAAAAAATTTGATATCTAATGGTTGAATTTTATTTTTTAGAGTATGCAGAACTTTTTATAAAGAATTTTTACATTTGTTGCCAACTTTCCTGGACATTCTTGTATAGTAGTCACATAACTAAATCCAACACTGGTTAATTCAATACAATAACGTAATCTATGTGATAGTTTAAAGAATAAAATTTCACTAATTTATTGCAATTATAATATCATACCCCAACTGTTAGTGGCACAAATACCTGTGTGTATTTAAAAAACCCTTTTAGCCGGTGGCACATTTACCGGTACCCTTTTCTGGTCAAGTGGCACATTAACCTCCGCCCGGCCATCATGAGGCCTATAATACAAATATGACGAGTTAAAGTTACAAAAGTATCGAATCAGCGTTAAATTTCACGTCGGAATGCTATTTTTGAAACCGGTAATATCACTTCCGGTTCCGGTTTGTAAAACCAATATTGAAACCGGAAGTCATAAAAATCTGAAAATCAAGGTATACGGAGTCTATTACCGTTGACCGTTAGTCTCTATGTCTTTTCGTTATTGAGTTATAAATGCGGACAGACGGACAGACAGACAGAGACGTATTATAAGACTTATCTATACTTTAGGGTTTAGAAATCTAAAAATGAATTTTTCCCACAATCAAATGCATTTTATTTTTTAAATCGAAAACCGTCTGCCAGGCAAAAAACCTCAAGAGAACATTTTTATTAGAAGATAGAAGACAATTAATAAAAAAAATCGGCTGTGTCACCCCAGAACTTTCCCGGCTCGACCGTAGAGAATATATTATTTATTATTATTATTTTAATTACAAAATACTAAGTATTACAATAATTTATGGACAACATTAAAAACAGCGAGCCGATTATGAATATTTCAATGTTGATAATGACATAAGCTGCGCATGCGCACGTTGTATATCACACTGCTACAATTAGGATCTCCTAAAATCATGTGTGAAAACTATTGGGAATTCGGGAAAAATTTTCATACAAGTTGTAGGGAATTTTATGCTTTACAACTTTGCACTGAAACATTTTGCACTAAAGAGCATAATTTACCTCCAATTTTAAAAAAATGGAAAATTATAAATGTGTATTTTTCTCGCCATCTAGCGGCGAAACTAAACAAAAAAGTTAAAGAAAATTTGATGCTTTACAACTTTGAACAAAAAAATTTTGCACTAAAATGAATTGTTTGTCCTCAAAATCAAGAAAAACTAGAGAAAACATACCTGCACATTTTTTAAGCGCCCTCTAGTGGCGCAACTAATGGAAATTCTGAAAAAAGTGTAAAACAAAAGTTGTAGGGAATTTTATGCTCTAAAACAACATTTTGCACCAAAGTGTATAGTTTGTCCTTCAAATTTAAAAAAACTAAAAAATTGTTACATGTGCATTTAATCAATGTCGGTCTTGAGGACCTTCTAATCTACCAATTTAAACCAAAATCTAATGGTCGTATTCTAGGCACACACCGACCCTCCATACTAAATTTCAGCTTGATTGGTCAAACGGTTCGGCAGTTATCGTGGAAGATTACACACAGACACACAGATAGACTATACGCTGGAAATCGCGTCAATCTCCTTGGGGCACCTTAAAATGGATATTTCCATCGATATCTCGATTTTTTTGCTCGTTCCCTTTGATGGGCCCGGGAAAGTAATAATATTTATTTGAAAAAAAAAACAGTGACGTATCATTATTTTAATTTAAAATATTGCATGACATGTTAACAGGAACGCCACTGATGAAAATTAACAGAATATTTATCCTAGAAAAAATGTATTTTAATGCGTACTTGTGCGTGTACCAAAATTGAAAAAAAAACAAAGCGATTTTAGGAGGAAAAATTGATTTTAGTAAAATATTTTTTTTAAATAGAAATCATTTGTACGGTTTTCTTTTTTAACTAGCATCGCGTTGCATAAAAGAAAAAAGAAGCAGCACTGCCAGCGGCATCGGTTTAATTTCGATTCACCATTCTCCTGTTATCGTTCCTGCGGGAGCGTGCACAGTTGTTTGCCGTCGGATGCCCAAATGATATTCACACAGCTGGATCCGTTGGCATAATCCAGTCCCATATACATTCTCTCACGTAAACATACTTATCTTATTCTTTTCTCTATTATCTCGACAGCGGGGCACTCCGAGATAATTAATGCTTTTGTGTTTGAACGCTGCACTGCATTTGTCCGATTAAGGGTATATGCACAAGCTCGGAATCGAGTCAATGGACCGTTAATGACTGGCTACATATAATTTCATAAGGTACACCTACCTACATTAATATTTCCACACATCCACTCATTTACTCCTTATTTAATTATAAATTAAGACTTTATAAACAATTTTTTCAAATTACAACTTTTAGGAGGTTAAAAATCTATGTCAAGTGTTATGTAACTTAATGATCCTCATAAATTTAATTTTCATTTCTTTAATTGCTGTTTATTAAAATTAATTAAATCAACTTATTAACTTTGTAGGATGTAATTATTAATAGAACAATTACTTAATTAAAATTAGTCAGGAAAAGGCAGTAGCGTAGATAACTTTTTTCCTGCGGGGGAAGGTACTTTTTTTCCTGATAGACGTAATCAAACTTTTAGACACATATGTTTATTCGTTTCTACATTTCATATATTTTATTTCTTCTTTTTGTGTTACTTTTTGTTATCTTCATATCTACGCCCTTGGGAAAAGGTTGTTAACTAGTTTTATTTCAACCTGTCCAGTAAATCTACTTACCCTATACTCATTCGCGGCCGGTAAATGGAACATTACAGTATTAGGTACCGTAATGTTGTTACCTAGCAAAATTGTTTTGATTTTAGAAACTTCCATAATTTCAAACTCAAATATTTTTTAATTGATAGTGACAAATTGGCATTCTAGAGTTAGTATACATAGTATGATTTCTATGGTAAACAGTAACTAAAAGGAGAAATAAATAAAAGGAAACGAAGATAAAAAGAAGAATTGACCAATACCGGCGCTGAAATTTTATTATATAAAAATTAGGAACGATATCATGAAACTCGTATTTTAAACAATCTTGAAAAATAGAAAAGCACCATTATATTTTTAATTGAATACTTAAAATTCGATTAACTTTTAAAATATCTGGATGGTCTAAAGTTACCTAAAATGGATCTGAAAATTGTTCAAACTAATCTAAAATTGTCCAAACACATTGTCTAAAACAGTCTGAACTTACTTAAACTCAAATTGATCAATTGTATTGTTCAAAATAATCTGGAATGGTTTAAAATTTTCTAATTTAATAATAAAACGGTCTAAAGTTACTTAAATTGATTAAGGAATTTTACAAAATACTCTAAAATGCTCTAAAATTGTCCAAAATCTTATAAAAATTGTCTAAAATAATAAAAACCGGTCTAAAATTACGTAAATTGATCTAAGAATTGTTCAAAATAACCTAAAATGGTCTAAAATTGTCCAAAATCTAAAAATTGTCTAACTTAATAATTAAACGGACTAAAGTTACCTAAAATGGATCAGAGAATTGTTCAGAAGAATCTACAATGGTCTAAAAACTTCGTCCTTGGACAGAAGTGAAGTATGAGTTGACAAATGACTGTAGGATCAATAATATTGAAAACAATAGAAAAAATCTGATGTGGCCAGCACATGACCTCTCGCCATTTTTGAATCAAAAATTTACAGGTTGACACAAAAAAAGTATGGAAAAAAATTGTTTTTTTGTAAATCTGGCAACAATGGCAAAAGTTTCGAAAATTTTAGTGAGATGAAAATTTAACTATAGGATATACAAAATATACGTGTAAAACTTTATTGCCGTTTTGTATAATAATGGCGTCATCACCCATAGCAACTGCCACTTCCGGTTGTGCGATTGGCACCAAAATCTAATCAGATCTAATCTAGGGTATCAGAATTCTGTATGCAAAATTTCAATTTTTTTTATTCAGTAGTTTTTGAGTTATCGTTACTACAACATCCATCCAAACACACACACACACACACTAACACACACACACACTAACAGACACACACAGACACTATCGCGAAAATATTAAAATCGTATTCTAGGGACCCTAAAACGTGTTTATCCATTGAAAACTCACTACCCAATTTTTAGCATGATTCCTATACTTCTCTTATCTGAAGGGCGAGAGGTAAAATGGAGTATAGAAAGAAAGGATTAAATATAACATGGAATTATGAAGATAGGTATAATTAGATCAACTTTCTGAAAATATTAGATAGAAAGATGTGGTTGTCTTTAGGTCTGAGCTGTTCATTAACTGGAAAATACTAAAAAATATTAATTCTTGAATTTATTAATTCAAAAACTCTACTTTGAATAACAAAGTAAATTTTGGCATAAAAAAATATTAGTTCTTGCTCTTCTCTTTCAATAAAGGGTAGGTGAACAAAGAAAAATAATCTCGTATTCGTTCCAACTAAATGAACTTCGTGTAGCGGCACTGTCAGCTTGCCGGAGATACTCTAATATACGAGTACGAGTCGAGTAAAAGAAAAAGAATATAACAGAATACAGCCAGCTTGAATGACGACTAATGCTTATATTTATGTTGGAATTAGGACTACGAAGTGCAATTATTATAATCCATTTATAACACGCCACACGGGCATGGCACACCATGTGTTTACCTCTCCGAACTATGACGTCTACAATACGGTTTTACTACACAGCAATATATTATCGTGTGGGGTTATTAAGTTTTTATGACAAGCTTTTTCGAGTAATCCAAATGTCTATAACATGACGTGAATAGTGGGAGGGTGACTCCTCGTTTCGTATTTTTCGATGAGAGTACTTGGGAAATATTGATGATTGAATATGAGAAATTACAGTTAATGACGTTATAAAAATAGACGGCGGACGTATATTTTGTCCCAAGAGATGTTTTTAGAAATATCATGTGGGCGTTTCCTATTGATGTTTAAAAATAAGGAGCGTTGACTATTTTTTACACCTTTAGCGATAAGATAGAAATTAGCACGAATAATTTTACTAAGAGATCAAACTAGGACTCAAATTGAATTAGCACACGTTTATGGTATTGTAAATATTTAATCAAATAATGGATTCCGTTTCTAGAAACGTCGGTTAAAGCCGACTTTTATGTATATGTATTTAGGTCGAAAGATAAACATACCTACCTCGAAAGAAAAAATTTACATAGTTGTTAGCCTGGTAATATCAAAAAATGTGAAAAGTAAATACGACGTTTAATCACAAAAATATTTACATAGAAATTATAACAAGGTTGAGAAAGATTTATTTTTCATTCTTCTTTAACTGATACATATTTCATATTTCCAGCAAAATAAATAATTGCTAAAGTTTTTTAAATACTAAACGTAGGTGTATGTTCAATTTAAATATGCTTATTATTAGCATCTCTTAATGCTTCATTTATTCATTTAATGATATTTAATATAAACATTAAATCCAAGTGGCTCATTTGATTTTTTTTTCAATAACGCTTTATTAACAATTTTTCTTGTAAACATTTCTAATAGTTCCTCTGCTGTTGGTATTAGGAATTTATTTTATCCTTACAACGTTGCCAACTGTATTGGAAGCTGTTATAGTATTAATTATTATAGTACAATGGAGAAAAATATAGTACAATAAATAAGAAACAAGAAATATGTAACTCCATTAACGATAACCTATAACTGCAACAAAAATAACATATACTAATTAGCTCAATTAGGTATTATAACGAAGTTACTATTTTCCGTAATAATTAAAATATAAAAATTAAATCGCGCACAGCACTGGAGTAGAATTAACTTAAATTTATGAGAAAAGCCACGTTTCTTCAAATATATGGTCAGTCATAGACCCCCGCTGAAAAATGGAGTCACTCGCGTACCCAGCCAATCTTATGGTATAGCACAGCTGGAAACGATCTAATTAGTTGCTGTATCAGTCGCAATTGGAGTAGCAGTGGTAGTCCGAGTTTCAGTGACAGTGCCTCAACCTTTATAGACAGGTCAAGCTAAAGGAAGCGAAGCCAATTCCAACTGTACCGGAGTTCGGATCCAATACAGTAAGAACCGTTACACTCCTTACTCCGCATTTGGTAATTTGGTTTTCGAATAAAGAATTACTTCTACTATTTGTTTTAAATCCCAGCAGCTGAATACTCAGCTACTTTACCCAGTAGGGCAAGTAAAAACCGCCTTTCTGGCCGCCAGTGATTTATTTAATACCATAACGACCCCTGGAAGATTTATTCTTCACTGAAGCTGCCCGTGCAGTGGCCTATAAACACTATAAACGGAAGGTGGCGCCCGGGGCAATCCAAAACCTTGACTAAGGTTTTAAAAGACCACTTGACAACACAAAGAGTCAGAGTGCTACAATACCTGAGTTCAGTCAACTCTTACTGGATTAGAAGTTATACTTTCTTTGCTCTTGATAAATAATAAATCAGGGATTCCCCTCTGGCACTTACTAATATATGGTTTACAGATCAATTTTATTATTAATTATTAGATGGCGCTGGAAGTGCAATTCCAGATTATTCAAATCTGTTGTTCAAGTCGTTAGTGAGTGATCAGTATTTTGCAAAAACTTTTAGTACATTGTTGTGATTTGTGAAAATATGAAATTATAGTACAAAGTGAGTACTATATTTACTTTGAAATTTTATAGTACATGAAGTTGTAATTATCGTACAAATATTATAATTATAGTACGGTTGGCAACGCTGCTCCAATATCATATGTTATCTTGCCTCAAATACGAAGCTACTTATTACCAACCAATTCCGTATTTAATTTTTAGAGCGCGTCTGTGGCATTTTTTTAAATTATTTTTGGTAAAAGTGATCCGACTATCAATTTTTTTCTGATAATAGTCAAAAAATCTGCTAATAGTCGGAAATGATTTTTTTTTACCCAGTCGTTCAGGCATAATAGACATCGCGCAGATTCGTTATTTAAGTGTTTTATTATAGTTAATGCAGCACGTAAAAATAATATTTCCGCCGGGATTTAAGTATGCTTAATAGATCTCATGCCATCAAACTTGGAATGGGAAATTCAGAAGTATGAAGTTTTCACCTTTGTAATATATCTGTGTTTTTACTACTACGGGGCATAAAAGCATAATATTTTTGAAGCTGCCGCATCCATTTTCCTTTTTCGGCAAGGGTAGGATTTACTGCGTACACGACATCAAGATTACAAAATCTGATTTTTCTGGATCTTCTCGTCTATACACTGCCGTTTTTTTTGAACGTTGTACCTCTGTTTGATGAAAATAGATTTAGTATAGATTTTGAAATATTTCATAAATCCAGTTAGTTTTACGATAATCCTTTAATATTTTGTCTCTTGCCACCTGAAAACTAACAATAAACTTCTCTTTGACAGAGGATTGTCCTATTCAAATATTTTATTCTTAAAATTATCTTTAGTTTATAGTATATTGATATTTATTGTCAAAACATTAAAAAAAAATGAGAGCGATGTATTTTTTTGTATGTTTCCATGTGCAAGAACAAAATCTAGAGTGATACATTGCAATTCCCAATGATCATCTATAAAATGTGTTGAAATGTCATAAGATCTGCAGCTGATAGAGGTCCAGTCTGTTGGTTATTTCCTACTAAATTTACTAAAAACGGTAACCCTGTAAAAAGTGTGTATCGTGTATCGTGAATACAGCGCAGCAGCTGGCCAGGGGCGAAGCGTTCTTGATACTAACGTCACACGTCGTTTTTTTTGCGATTTGTAGCGTTTTTTTTTCGGTTTTGTGATATCTTCATTTTTTCCGTATTTTACAATTTTATTTTTCATTTTTTTCCCAAAAATTGTCTAATTTCTCTCTCAATTTTTTCCAAAGTTTTTGTTTTTTTTTTCAATTTTTTGTCCGATTTTTTCTGGTTTTTGCAATTTACATCAATTTTTTTTTAAATTTTTTTCGATTTTTTATGGTTACAGTTGTTTCCGGTTTCTTGGTTGTTCTTTGGTTTTTGCGATATTTTTCGATTTTTCTCGTTTTTTTTTTGTCATTTTTCTGATTTTTTTTCGATTTTTTCTAATTTTTCCTCGTTTTTTTTTCTCATTGTTCTAGTTTTTTTTCTATTTTTTTCGTTTTATAATTTTTTCTGATTTTTCTTATTTCTTTGATTTTTTATGATAATTTGCGATTTATTTGTGATTTTGTTGTGGTTTTTTGCGATATTTTGTGATATTTTTCGATTTCTTGCGTTTATTCCGTATTTTACAATGTTATTTTTCATTTTTTCCCAATATTTTCTAATTTCTCCCTGAATTTTTTTTCAAATTCTTTTGCTTTTTTTTATTTTATCCGATTTTTTTTCTAATTTTTTCGATTGTTTTAATAATTTCTCATTTTTTTTTCATTTTTATGATTTTTTGTTTTTTATCTATTTATTTTTAATTTTTTTTTCAATTCTTTCTAATCTCCTCATTTTTTCTCATTGATCTGTTTTTCTATTCTTTTTTTTTCTCATTCTTTTTATTTCATTGATTTTTTGCGATATTTTTGTCATTTTTTTTGTGATTTTGTTGCGTTTTATTTGCGATTTTTTGTGAAATATATAAAGTGGTGTGCAGTGTAAAATATACTTAATCTACTCTAATAATCTTAGTGCCCGGTTGACGGATTGGATTAAGTGACCTTTTCGTCAATCCGGGTAAAAAGGGTCGTTCGGTGCCCGGTTGACACCCGCCCTAATAAACAACCAAACTTAGACTATTTTCAAATGTTTAGAAAACCTGTGTATGCACATATTCCAAAAGATCAAAGAAATAAATTAGATGACACTGTAGAAAAATTATTCTTTATGGGCTATGAATTTGATACAAGAGGTTGTAGACTTTTGGATATTGACACACATATAATCAAAATCAGTCGTGATGTCAAATTCATCGAACCAGAAGATAAATCAATAATATCTGAAGTGCAAAATGAACTAAGTGATATATAGTACGACAAAGACTTAACCTACTACAGCATGTACCTTTTTATTTGAAATTGATAATTGATACAGTTTTCGAAAAAAAAAACAGATTAATCAGAGACTCTTTCAAGATAGGCGAATTGTCTTTATTTACTTCTTATAATTAAAACATTTTTAAAACGCAACCGCGGCGTATCATCAAATAATAAAAAAAACACGCACTAGAGCGAACGAGACTCGAGACGAGACCAATAAAAGTCTCGTCTCGCCCGAACCGAATATCGTCTCGAGTTTCGTCTCGTTTTCAACTATTGGTCTTAGAGCAAAATAGTTCATTTTTTTGATCCACAATTATATTTTAAAAAATTCTCACTTATAGTATTTTTTATTATCATTTAAATGGCGTTGAGGTCATTGTAATTATCGTGTTATTATAAGAATAAAAAATTTATCTTTAGCATTTTTTTTAATCTTTATGGATCCTAGTAATTAGTCTTGCAAATTTATTGGTTCGATACAAAAAAAAATAAAAGTAATGTTTTGTTTTCATTCATAATGAGATTATCCAACAAAAATAAAGATCTAATTTGTAAAAAAAATAATCCATTCTCTCGACACAAAAAAGAACAATCTTCTCTAATTATTAGTAGTCGTTCACCGCAAGAATGGAATTTACTTTTGGAAACCTCAGGGCAGGTTTCCAAGTATCATTAGCAGCGTTGTTAAAACCGAAAAACGTTCACATAATTGCGGACCACTGTGCGCTACAGCCTACCAATTATGTTTATCTTTTGGCCTAAACACATAAAAGTAAGAGCCCGACTTTATTAGTCTCTTCCTGAAATGGAACCTAAAATTTCGTTAAATATTTATTACCTACTAAATAAGTGCTAATTTAATTTGACCTCAAATACATAGAATCTATTTATTTTTTACATTTAAGAATTAACGTTTTTTTATACCACTATCTCCATATTCTTCAATTCTAAAATACAAAGTAAACTTATTTAATTGTTTCTATCTTTTCTACTTTTTATTTTTGTTACGTTTATTTGTTTTTTTTTTGATGGGTTTATTATATTTTTTAATTTGTTACTACAAGATTTTGGTGCTTTAGAATTTGCTGTAAAATTTTTTTCGACAAATTAAATCGCTACATTTATGTAGGGACAAAAACTGTCGCACCAAATTAGTTTCAAAGATTTATTATTCAATTTCTTAATTGTACATGTCCCTCTAACTTTTATCTGTGCAATTCAGCAAATCTAACGATAAATTCCACCAATTGGTTAATAAATCTTTTCGTATCTATTCACGTATCGGTTTAATTTTAAAAGTATAAAAGGTATTTCGTTTTTTGAAATATTTATACTAATTGGTAAATTTGAGGTTTAAAATAGTTACGTGAAAATATTTTATAGAAATTTAATCAACTTTGTTATGCTATAATCAATGATCCGGACTCTTTTTCTAACTATTGTCCCCCTATGTTATAAAATCAGTTTTCAAATAACTAAATCATGCTTTGATGCCTTTGCCTGGTCATGCGTTTCGTTTCAGTTTGTAGAGAATTTTACAGGCTTATTCGGTTCCAAACCACTTCCGTCAGAACCAGAGACTCTGTTATTAATCGATTAGAATGAACGAGGGACAGCTGATGTTCTCGAAAAGGAATCACAGTCGAATGCTATTTAAACATCAATCATCTTATTAGTGCTTAATTGTATCGTAAAATTTAGGGGGTTGATGGGATTTAGATTGAACATGTTTATTTCTAATTAACCTGTTCATATCAAATATCAAGATAATAATACTGATTTGTAAAGTTTATTTCGTTTTGATGTTAAAAAACGAAAAAAATAATTATTATTTTCGCAAATTTTGTTATATACAGTGTGTCCACGGATGGGGTATCCTATGGGTGGAAAATTTTTAAATTTTGCTAAAATACAATCATCAGATATCAATTTTTTCCGGTAGTATAGGAGATTTGTCAAAAAAATATGAATTTTACTCAAATGGGACAACATTGAAAAATGTTATTTAAAAAAGTTGATCAGAACTAAAAATTAAGTTCAAATATACAATTACATCCATTTACAATGAAAAAATAAGTTTTGTGCGTTTCTATTTGGAATGAACATTTATTTCTTATTATAAAAGTCATGATATTCTTCTCGTTTCTTAATATTTTCTAACATTTTTATAATTTAAAGACATAATTACAGTAAAATTTGCATTGTTATAGTACCTAAAAATACAATAAATAAATTTTTTCAATGGAAATGGATGTGATGGATTTGAACTTAAGGAAACCGAATTAAAATTATAAATATATTTCAGGATTGTGTAAGGGTAGGCAATGGTGCGACGTTCCGGTACCTTTTTTCAGAACCAGAACGCGTTACGGTACTTTTTTTCAGAAAGGATATTTTTTTGAAACAATACCACGGGTTGCGCTAAGATTAACTGACAGAAAGCATCACGTAAGGAAAATGCGTTATCCAAGCGACCTTCCCACTCTTTCTCTTATTCTCTGTCTTTTTATACAATATTATTTTTTTGATTATTTTTTTATCGTTTTTTTCTCATTTTTCTGATTTTATTTTGTTTTTCGGTTTTTTTTTCTGGCTTTTTCGATTTTTTTAAAGTTTCCTCATTTTGTTCCATTGTTCTATTTCAGTTTCGATTATTTGCGATTTTTTCGCCGTTTTTTTTGGGTATATTTACGATTTTGATAATTTTTTTAATGGAAATAATTGTTCCCGGTTCTTTGGTTTTTTTTGCGATTTTTTTGCAATTTGTTGCGATTTTTTCGGTTTTATACAATTTTTTCAATATTTTACAATTTTATTTTTCATTTTTTCCAATGTTTTCTATTTTTTTCTTATTTTTTCCGATTTTTTTTTTCTGTTTTTCATTTTTTTCTCGATTTTTTTTTCTAGTTTTTTCTGATTTTTCTAATTTCTGTTTTTTCTGATTTTTGTCTTATTTTTCATCCATTTTGTTCGATTTTTTTAAACAAATTTTCTGATTCTTTTCTTATTTTTTTTCTCTTATTTTTACGATTTTTCTCATTTTTATAGTTACTTATTAGTTTTTTCTGTTTATTTTTTCAGTTTTTTTCTCATTTTTCTGATTTTATTTTGTTTTTCTGGGTTTTTTATGGCTTTTTCGATGTTTTTTAAGGTTTCCTCATTTTTTCCCATTGATCTATTTCAGTTTCTATTTTTTCTTTTGTTTTCTAATTTTTCTCATTTTTTCATATTTCTCGGATTTTTTGCGATTATTTGCGATTTTTTCGTCGTTTTTTTGGGTATATTTACGATTTTGTTAATTCTTTTATGGGAATAATTGTTCCCGGTTCTTGGTTTTTTTTGCAATTTTTTTGCAATTTCCTTTCCGTTTTTTTTTTGCAATTTTTACCGTTTTTTTCGGTTTTATACAATTTTTTCATTAGTTCAATGTTTTACAATTTTATTTTTCATTTTTTCCAATGTTTTCTATTTTTTCCGATTTTTTTTTCTGTTTTTTTATTTTTTTCTCGATTTTTCTAATTTTTTCCTGATTTTTCTTTTTTTCAATTCTTTTCTAATTTTTATCTTATTTTTCTGATTTGTTCGATTTTTTTTAAAAAATTTTCTCATTCTTTTCTTATTTTTTTCTCTTATTTTTACGATTTTTTTTCTGTTTCTTTTTTAAGTTGTTTTCTCATTTTTCTGATTTTATTTTGTTTAATCTGTTTTTTTTCTGGCTTTTTCGATTTTTTGAAGGTTTCCTCATTTTTTGACATTGTTCTATTTCAATTTCTATTTTTTCTTTTGTTTTCAAATTTTTCTCATTTTTTCATATTTCTCGGATTTTTTGAGATATTTTCGCCGTTTTTTTTTTGGGTATATTTACGATTTTGTTTATTTTTTTTATGGGAATAATTGTTCCCGGTTTTTTGTTTTTTTTGCAATTTTTAGCGATTTTTTCGGTTTTATACAATTTTTTCATTTTTTCAGGATTTCACAATTTTTTTTTACATTTTCTCCAATGTTTTCCATTTGTTTCTTATTTTTTCCGATTTTTTTAAATTTTTTCTGTTTTTTAATTCTTCTATTTTTTTACCGTTTTTTTTAGATTTTTAGCTTTTTTTTCGGTTTTTATACAATTTTTTCTGTTATTTTATTTTTCTATTTTTTTCTGGTTTTTTCGATTTACTTCCAAATTTTCTTCATTTTTTCAATTAATCTAGTTCTTTTTCTTTTGTATTCTAATTTTTCTCATTTTTTCTTATTTCTATGAATTTTATTAGTTGCGATTTTTTTGCCATTTTTTTGGGAAATTTTTGCGATTTTGTTAATTTTTTTTACGGCGACAACTGTTTCCGGTTTTTTGGCTGTTCTTAGTTTTTTTTGCGATTTGTTGCAATTTTTTGATATATTTTTCGAATTCTTGCATTTTTTCGCTTCTTATTCGTTTTTTTTGCAATTTTTAGGGTTTTTTACAATATCTTCAATTTTTCCGTGTTTTAATTTTTTATTTTTCACTTCTTTCAATGTTTTTTGTCTTTTTCTTATTTTTTCCATTTTTTCTGATTTTTTTTTTGTTTTCTGTTTTTATCTCATTTTTTCCATTTTTCCATTTCTTTTTCTTTGGTATTCTAATTTTTCTCAGTTTTTCTTATTTCTATGAATTTTTGCGATTAGTTGCGATATTTTTGCCATTTTTTTGGGATATTTTTGCGATTTTCTTTAATTTTTTTTTATGGTATTATTAATTATCTCCGGTTATTTGGTTGTTTGTTCTTAGTTTTTTTTGCGATTCTCTGCAATTTTTTGATATATTTTTCGAATTCTTGCATTTTTTCGACTTCTTTGGAGTTTTTTTGATTTTTTCAATTTTTCCGTGTTTTACGAGTTAATTTTTATTATTTATTTTTTTCCAATGTTTTCTATTTTTTTCTTATTTTTCCCCAATTTTTTTAATTTTTTGTTTTTTTTTTATTTTTTAATATTGTCTCATTTTTTTTTTAATTTTTCTGGGTTTTTATTAGTTTTTCTGATTTTTTCTGATTTTTTCCATTTTTTTTTAAATTCTTTTCTAATTTTTTTTTCTTATTCTTTCTTTTGTTTTCTTATTTTTTTCTCATCTTTCCTTATTCCTCTGATTTCTTTCGATTTATCGGTTTTTTCGTTGAAAAGTTGATAACCAGTAACAATTAATTATTATTTCAACAAAGTATTCGTTAGTTAAAAATCTAAAAAAAAAAAAATAATCCTTGTTAGATTTTTTAATTGATTTATGTAGATTAAACGGATGAAAAAATATTAATTAATCTTTCGTTTATAAAATACTAAACGTAATCACTCTACTCTCGTTCAATTTATCAATTCTGGGACGCTGTGAACGAATAGCTGATCTGATCTGATCTGAATTTAAAATCAGTTTTAATCTGTTGTAGGTTGGGTTTGGCAGTCCAGTTTTTTATCAAAGAGGCGGGCGAGGCGGCGTTTTAGAAATGCCATTGAACGTTCGCTATCCGAGAGAGGGATTCTATGTTAAATAGGAATGTATTTATGTTAATGTCGGGGAATAACTTTTATAAGAACATTGTTGTTTTTAATTCCGGGTATGATTTATCAACTGTAGAGAAAATCGAATCGCTTTTTCAAATAAGGCCAAAAAATATGGGCCTTATCTTACTTTATGATCATTTATATACATTAACAAAATAATATGTTGCTAATTATGTTATTTCACATGTATTTATGTTTATATAAATTTTAGCTACTTATTAAAAAGTTCGCATCATTGTAAAAATCAGAGCTCGAACTGGTAACGATGACGCAAAAAAACTTGTTCGGCTGTAGACTGTGTATTATCGTCTCTTTTATCCTAATAAATCGTTTTTAAACGGGCGCTCCGTTAATATTAAAAATAGGAAGCTGCGGTTTTCACCAATTGATTCTGTAGTTAATTATTTATCTTTTTTATGTAGATAAATTTTAAAAAAGTAGCATAGACGCGCTCTTCTGATAAATATTTTAAGTATCATGAAAAAAACCGCATATTTTTAGTTGCTATATTAGACGAGGTCTCGTCCAAAATACGAATAATTATGTTTTATGGCGCTCTACCCTTTTCTGCGCAGAAAAATTTGGACTAGAGGGTAGGATTATTTAACATTTACCGGAAAATACTAAAAAAAAAAATTTTACACCCAATTTATCAAAAGACAAGCACATTTTCCTAGGGTAACTCTCTAACACACAAGCACAAATGTCACGTGGTGTGTGGGTCTCTTAAAAATATAAACTAATTTTGGTAATATAAATAGGGCTTAAGCCATTTGAAGTATATAATTCCTTGCAACAGATTGGATATTTTTTATCAGGTGAAATGATTTGTCATGGGGTTGGTGGTAATCAAAATTAGAGCATAAATTATCTAAAAATTTTGTTCAAAAAAAAATAACGATTATTGATTATTTCCTTTACCTGAAAAACCGGGTACAACTGAACTGCGCCTGGCAATTTTCTTACCTGCACTTGATCTAATGGGGTATTCCCATTTGAGCACAACTAACAGGTACCGACCTATTTCATAACCCAAAAACGCACACGCTTTTTAGGTATGAAATTTAATACAGACCAAAAGCGCACGGGGCCTTATAATCTGTTAGATAGGTATTAATTTAATTTTAATAAAATAAAAACGATTTTAGTAAAATTTGTAACTTTAATGAATAAAAAAATGGTAACATATTTTTTTTTACAGTATGATATAGAAATACTTATAAGTTACAATTTAGATTACTAAAAGATATTTGTATATACATATTGTCGTGTTGTTTCCCTATATAGTTTTTTTTTTATTCTATTTTATTATTATTACTTTAATAGGTTGATCAACACTCTATTTTATTTACCTATCTCAGAAATTTTAGTGAGACATCTGGGCACAATTCAATTAAATAATTATGATTCTGGATATAACTAAATAAATTTGTTGAAGAAATTATTATTTTATTTACAATTTATTTTAACGCTATAAATATTTTTTTTTTAAATTTTAATTTTTATTATTTTAATTATTTTTTTGTGACGTCACTTTTACTAATTCAACTTAACTAAATATAATTAACCTTAACTAATCTTAACTAACCTTAACTAACCTGCTTCAGTCTTTTTTATATTAATTTATTTTTCTTGAAAAATCCATTTAAAGATGATGCGCCTGATAACATTGTAATATATTTTTTTAATATTTTATCTTTTCTTTAACTTTTTTTTTACTCTTTGAATTATCTCTACACACTAACTGTCGTTTTTCTATTTCCTACTTCTCTTCACGTTCACGTTTCCATAAATTATTATTTTTTTATTTTTAAATTTTCTTGACAACTCTTAATTATATCTTTTCTTCTGTCAAACTGACATCCCCCAGTCTTTTTTTATCTGGCCGTGATCCACAACGTACCCATTGTTCCGAATTGTACATACGCACTTTTCACTTGTCAAACCTTAATAATTAAAATTAAAATGTCACTGTCCTATTTACTAGTTATTTACAGATTTATTTTAATTATTTACAAATTTATTTTATTTTCTTCAGCAAACCCTCAAATTAATTATATCCAGAAGTATCATTTTAAATTATCAAAACAATATATACTAACTATAGATATTAACAATTTTTACAAATAGAAATAACGCAAGAATACATAGTATAATAAGGAAAAATATTTACACAAATACACTATACTTATTTATTATAGGCAAAATAATGCGATAAAATTTTAACATATTCTAACTTCTTAAGTTTGTTATCCTTATAATCTTGAATCTTGTCTTTTTTTTGAAGTAATATTTTGAAATTTATAAGGCATATTAATGCTATTACATCTAATATATGTTTCAGTCTGCATACTTAGCAATGTGTCTCCAAAAATAAATAATGAAGGGTGAGGTTGATATATAAAGCTATTAAAATGTGAGTGAAATGACTCACAAGAATTTGTCGTTCTATTAAGGCTGCAGATGCACTTGCCCAAATATGAGGAGGAAATTTGGATTCATTTATTAAATAATTTTGTAGGAGATAATCTGAAAACTTTTCCAAACCATCGTTTTGGGGTTTTATTTCATACAGCTAAAAGAAATAAAAATCCTCCACGTCAAGTGGGTTTAAAAATAGTAACCCAAAGCAATAACGAAGCCATTTTCCTATTGCTAAACCTAATTTTTGCATTTGCCTATACCACGATTATGTTAATTGGAATCTGCATCCAATAATTTTTACGGTATTCCAAATTTGTACAACTGCGTTATGTATGCGGATATCTCGAAATCAATTACAATTTCCTTCGGTGAAAAAATTAAATTATTTGCTACACAACAGTCTTTAATATTTGCTAAACACACAGTATAAGTCTTTTCACTTTTATCCTTAAGTAAACAAAAAACCAAAGGTATGTAATGCCCGTTAAAAAACCATGTAAAGTGAAAAGTTGCTTCAAGTGTTTCATACAATAGGAAAAAGTGCCATCCATATAGACAATATCAGACTGGGATAAAACTTTTAAATTATTAATGCATGAAAATATTACTAAATTTTCATTTTCATCATTTATTAGTAAAAAATCTTCATTTTTACCCGTTTTTGGTTTCAAAACATTTAAGGCTTGGTGGACTTCTTTAATTGTCTTCGGCAGAGCAGGCAATGTTTTTCGACGAGAGTAATAAATATTCTTCCTTATGCATTTAATGTCATTTCTTGTCAGAGTAATTTCATCATTACTTTCTAATTTTTTTAAAAGCAATCTTCCTAATTTGATATAAATTTCTTAATTCATCTTAGTTTGTGCTCTTTCTGGCTATGGAAAAAGGTTGTTAAAAAGGATTATAAATTTGACCTGAAAATTGTGCTCTTTTGGGATATACCCGATCTAATATCTGTCTGAATTGCGCCAATATTTTTTTCAATTTAGGATTTTTTGAAAGTTCTATATTTGAACAAATTATTGGGTAGTAATAAATAAGATATATTATAAACTTTAATAAAATAATCATTTTATTTTCATTAAACATACTTACAAAAAAAATTTTCAAAAATGAAGAAAAATGTTGAAAATGGTAAAACAAATTTGCAAATTGCCATAATATATCGAAAAATGTTTTATTAGTTTTTTAAAATACAGCACAATGAAAAAATGTTGTAATCAATTTTTTACATATACAGAGTGTATACATAATTATGACTGTCTAAAAAAATAACATACATAAAGTTAGGATAGATGTAAACCTCCAAATTTAAAAGAAACGCCAAAATAGTCAAAGTCGCTAAGGCTATTTAGTTTAGCAGTACTCGACAGATAACTGTAAATTATACCTTGTCATGCCACCTACATTACTTTAAACAAATTAATGTAGCTGACGTCACTTGGAAATTTTGAAATTTTATTTCTTATTAATCGTAGTGTTTCAAAGTTAACCAAGCCTATTTTTTTTAATAATTTTAAGTAGATTTTCATCTACTACAAATGGATTTACTGTAGCTACCGCATCACACGTCCCCATTCCTTTCTAATCAATTTAGCTGGTTTTTCAGCGATATTTTCTACGGCTTTCCTTTTAACAGAATTGTTAATTTTTTGACGATTTAATACGTCCATTTTAACCATATGATTATGCTCATTCTTCATTCGCGAATATACTCCATTGATTGTGTATATAGTTGTAGCACATTGTTTGTTACAACATCTCCATCTCGTTTCTTCGGTAGATTTTACTAGACCTATTTTTCTGAATTTGAAGTCTTTAACGAGAAGCAGTTCTTGGCCGCGTTCACTTAGTATAAACGAAAACTTTATTTCTGACATTTTTGCTCATATTTTTTATAAACTGTGGCAAAAGTAAAACTTAATCAAAAAAATAAACTTTCAAGTATTTCGCCAAAACCCCACCCGGCAATTTCTAATAATTCAAAAATTTTTGGAATCGTTTATTACCGGAAACAAATAACCCGAGGACAATTAGATGTAGTTTTAAAATATTTTAAAATCACATCAAATCTAATCCTCTGGCGCAGTTCGGGCAGCAGCTTAAATATAATTTAATATGCAATAAATGCATTCCATTAAAACGTTTGCATTGCTTGAATATTAGTTGCAAAATGGAAACAAAAAAAAGAAACACTTCTGTAAACGACAGCCAAAAAAAAGTGTTGACGCATTTTATGCAAGAACATAGTTATTTAAATTCTGGAAAATTTTCATCATCCCAGTTTGCAAAAAATGCCATATTCAATCAAATAATTTTAACTATTTATAGGTTGGTTAGATGACGTACTACTGACAATGACAAAACTGCGCATGTGCCTGGAAAATATTTCAAACGATGGGATCAGGTTCTCACGTTTTATATCAAGTGATATGACAAGTGTCTATTTTGGTAGAAGTGATCATTCGAAAATACAGTTCAAATGGCAACTCCATCGAAAATCCTCATCCCTTCTCTTGAAATGACCGATCGTAGGATTCGAAAATCGACACCCAGGGCCCCTATTCACTAACTTGTGTGAGTGGTCGTGTAGGAATACTCTCTCACAATTTAGCTTTACTGCGCATGGTAAGAGAATGCACGTACTCCTATGCGAGTACTCTACTAGGAGGACCCCTATTCTGTAACTCGAGAGAGTGCTCGTGCACGACTACTCATCATTAGGAGTACTCTCTCACTTACCGTTCACATAAACATAACCACACTCTGTATCACAGAAGACAACGTGCGCAAGTTCATTCTCTCAAAATCCAGCAATTCTCTTGGTTTTACCTAGTAGAGTACTCGCATAGGAGTACGTGCATTCTCTTACCATGCGCAGTAAAGCTAAATTGTGAGAGAGAATTCCTACACGACCACTCACACAAGTTAGTGAATAGGGGCCCAGGTAAAACCAAGAGAATTGCTAGATTTTGAGAGAATGGACTTGCGCACATTGTCTTCAGTGATACAGAGTGTGGTTATGTTTATATGAATGGTAAGTGAGAGAGTACTCCGATCGATGAATAGCTTATGTCATTATCAACATTGAAATAATAATTCGGTAGACGTATTCACCATCGGCTCGTTATTTTTAATGTGTTCCAAATTAATGTAATGCTAAGTATTTTGTAATTAAAATAATAATAATAAATAACATATTCTCTACCGTCGAGCCGGGAAAGTTCTGGGGTGACACAGCCGATTTTTACATTATTATAAGGTTGTTATGTACAATTACCGTCCTTTAGATATCATTGTTATTTAAATAAAATTATTATTTTATTATTTATATATTTTAAATTATAACTTGTGGTTTAAAAAATATTTAATTTGACTGTGACAATATTATTTATTTACGTTGCGATTGTAGATATTTTTAATTGTGGGTTTATTTTAATTTTATGTTAATTCCGATAACGAAATTATTTTATACAAATTTTATGTTTATCTGAATACACGCATTAGAAAATCTGATAAACATTTTAGGAAAGCACATCGAATATAATAATGCACCATTATCAGTGATGGCTTTAAGCCACTATGATAAAATTCGAACGAGAATTGATGAATTAGTTGGGCAATGTTTGCTGGCTTGTCATAAATATAACAGTCTGATTTATTACAATGTATTGAGCGAAGTGCCCTCTTGATAACATCAATAAACATGCCAGTCCGTATAAGCCAACTGGAAATTCAAGTCGTAATAAAGAGGTCGCCCATCAATCATGACTATTTTGTATAACTCAATGTCTTATAGCGAAACAAACTGCCAAAAATATTTATAATCCCAGAAAAATGATTAAAAAGACATTATTTAAAGTCTTTGTATTTAAAAAAAAATTCATGATAATAATTTTAAAAAATCTCACCATTTATTTTTCCAAATTAAACCTTACCGTTCGAAATCTGATTTATGTAACTATTGGAAATATTTTATTTCTTATCATAGTTGATGTCCGCCTCTTTTTACAAACGAGTCAATATCGTTATAAAATAATTTGAAAAAGTACGTGGTAAATTAACATATTTTATATGCATCGTGACCTTTATTCTCCATATTCTGTAATCTCATGTTCTGGTAATGACTTGCGATCAAACTCCATTAAGGCATGAACCAACACATGAATTTACATTATTATAGAATTTATTACACACAGAGATTGCTCTACTTACTATAAACGTTATTCGCGTTTCGTTAGTTGTTTTATAGTCTGCCAAAAGCGTCACGGAGGTTTATTTCCTTTTTATGGTATTTTTTATTTCTTTTCACACTATTAAGTATTATCTTGAGATTACATCTATTAGAAATAAGAATTCCTAGTGAAAAGTGAATTCCATTTCCTATCCTGTAGAACTCTTCCTCAATACAAAATTAATAAACTCCTTTCTATTTTTTCCTTCCTTCTGCTACCTCCTCAGATCTCCCAACATTTACCTTCTGTCTCTACCTTTTACTTCTGCTCTTTATTCACCCTTAAAATTGTTTACTGTTTGCCTTCTTTAAATGATCATATTTTACTTTCCCGGACCCATCAAAGTAAGGTGAATGAGCAAAAAAAAATCGAGATATCGGTGGAAATATCCATTTGGAGGTTCCCCAAGAAGATTGAAACCATTTCCATCGTATGGTCTGTCTATGTGTCTGTGTGTAATCTTCCACGATAACCGCCGAACCGTTTGACTAATCAAGCTGCAATTTGGTATGGAGGGTCGGTGTATGCCTAGAATGCGACGATTAGATTTTAATTTAAATTGGTACAGTAGAAGGTCCTCAAGACTGATATTGATTAAATACACATGTAACAATTTTTTAAATTTTAAGGACAAACAATACACTTTAGTGCAAAATGTTGTAGTACAAAGTTTTAGAGCATAAAATTCGCTATAACTTTTGTCTTAACCTTTTTCCAGAATTTTCAATAGTTGCGCCACTAGAGGGCGCGTAAAAATTAATGTGTTCCATAAATTAATGTAATGCTTAGTATTTTGTAATTAAAATAATAATAATAATAAATTACATATTCTCTACAGTCGAGCCAGGAAAGTTCTGGGGTGACACAGCCGATTTTTTTTATAATCTTTGTTTCTTTATATTTTTTTTATAAATAATATTGTATACTTTTTTCTTTAATTTTCATTTCTTCCTTTCAATACACAATAATTTTCTTATATACAGTGTGTTTCATAGGTAAACCGACATACGTTAACTGCAAATAGAGGGCACTAAGGTGATTCCAAAAAACTAATATTTGATGGGTCTAACCCGCATCATAAGTGAGTTACAGGGTGAATCGTTTCTTCGGAACCACCCTACATATATATTTCATTACGTACTGAGTCTTGTAACAACTAGTATGTAAATAGAATTCAATTATTTCTCTGTAACACCAATTTCTTGTAATGTTTTTAGTTTATAATAATATATACTATGTTTAACGGTGTCAAATGCATTGGACAAGTCTACGATAATTGTACTTTAAATTCTGCGTTAATTGATTTTTTTTTTAAACTCAAACTAATTATACGAAATTATATTTTTTAATGAAAGAATTAAATCTATCTCAAACATTTTAGAAATGTGGGGAAGTTTTTTTCCATTTCTGATGGAAAGGTTTTTTAAGCTTACAGCCATCGTGATTAAACATCTGCATAATTCCCTTAGTACATAAATAACTATTATAGCGGTATTTTTTATTTAATGATTCATATATGGTTAACATTATAATTTATCTGTAGCTTCATCGCTAAATCTTCCCTCTAATAATTTAATAAAATCTAAAATTTCTGAAAAAAAGATCAACTCGTACTGAAAAAATTAACAAATAAGCTTTAAAAATGTGGTTATTAAAGAAAGCTTAATGGTACTTTGGTACGATGGAACTTTAATTACGACACACTTAACTTATACATCATTTTGATTAATCTAGCAACGTTTATTCATTAATCGCTAGATCCATCTATTTAATCAGTCACGGTTATTCCGGTGCTATAACTCACTAACGAAGTAAACAATAAAAACAAATTTATTATTTAATAGTTTTTCATAAAACACGTATGGTGAATGTTTGTAACAACGTAATAAATGAATATTTATTGATATTTCTCTGTTTTGTTATCAGGTTTTATTGCTGCATAGTGGTTTGGCTTTAAATATTTCTGATGCAGATGAAACCGAATCCATATGCCAGAATATAAATGAATTTTAATATTTTCATTGTATACATTTAGAAATTACAGTATTGCCAACGATAAATTAGTTTCGTAACCAAAAACACAATTTGTTTTAACGATCTAATGGTCGCACACAATTTATTGGACATTTATATTTTAAAACATTCTAAAAATAAATGTTATTTTTTTCTCATTGAATTTCAATCAATCAAACAAAAAGTATTGTGTTGATTTTGTATCAAAGCAGGAAACAGAGAATATTGGAAATATCTACAAATACAAGATAAAATCATAAGCTTCAATAGAAAATATTTTATTTTTTATATAGTATGGTGGTAAAATGTTAAATTATTATAAAAATATCAAATTATATCAAAAATGTAGAATTTTTCTACATTGCTAAATTTTTAAAAAATGTAAAATTTTACTATATTATTTAAAAAAATACATCAAATTTCGTCATTTTTAACTCAACCTGTTCAATACTACCGACCGATACCCAGATAGAAAAATGGATACCATGGATGTCCAATGGATGTACGTTTATGGACGTCTCTACGTCCATTTTGTTTAAAATTGACCTCCCATGGATGTCTATAGTCCAGATTTCACAAGTATGGACATCCTTACATTGTCCATTCAAGTCGTCCATATAATGACCTGTTTTCACCACCCTGAAAATCTATATACTCTGCCCAATATTTCTTTTTTTTTTTTTAAATGACTGACTAGTAACTTTGTATTAAAATTTATTGATAAGAAATTTGGTATAAAATAGTCACAGATCAATCCTGGCTAATTATTATTATTTGGCACTTTTGAATAAGAAAATTAATCTTGTGAGATAAGGGAAGATTTTTGGCAATTTTGAAGGAAAATTTAATTTTTTGGTTGTTACTGATGCTCGAATTATTTAATATGTTAAGAAATATTATATGTTGAAAAAAATAAAATAAAAATAATATTGCTACAAGGTGATAATTAATTTTGTTAGATAATATTAATAAAAAAAAACTAATAAATAAGCAACTTTAGTCAGACAAATTGAGGAAGGCAAAATAGCACAGATAGTAAAGTAGAAAATCAGGAATAATCAAGAGATGAAACCCAAAGTTACAGGAAAAAAACAGAAACAGAGACAGATGGAAATAGAAAAGTAAGTACAATATTCTTAGAAGATAGAAAAAAAAACTAGGAAGTGAAACAGAGAAAGGCAAAAATAAACATGTGAAAAATCAAATCCGAAGAAAATTGAGAATCATTCAGAAAACATTTGGAATTAAATAAATTGTATTTTTTTTCTTATATTTGGTAAAATTTTTATAGTGAACCCTCTTTAATAAGGCATCTGGACTACCGGGTGGTCCATATCAATATATAGTGTGGTTAATCTGCTTGGGTGTGTCTACTGGGCCAGTAGTTATTTTATTCGTTTTTCGATTATATTTTGTATGTTAGTATTTCTCTTTTTCTATGATGTGAAAGAGAAAAGAATTATTTTTTTCTAGGTTTTTATGTACTGTATTTAGTAAGAATTGAAACTAACGAAACTTCGTAAAAAATAATATATGCACACTTCTGCTATTAAAAATGATTTCCTAACTCAAAAAAAACCCAAAAAATATAAACAAGAGTTAGATAATTATTTTTGGTTGAGATAATGAGGCAACGTTGCCCAGAGTAGACAACATACTAACATAAAATATTACTAGTTCATCCATATTGAGTGCATTTAACATTGGGAAATATAATTTTGTAAAAAAATTACTAGAAATTATGCTATTATTTTTTTTAACGTAAACAATATCAGTATACTCTGTCCAATATTTCTTTCTTCTTAAAATGGCACACTTAAGGTCGACTAGTAATTTGGTGTTAAAATATATAGTGTGGCTAATCTGTTTGGATGTGTCTACTCGGCCATTATCAAGTTAAAAAAGTAGTGAATTATTTGAACATATTAAACATACATTTATTAGTCTGAAAAAAGTAGGAAACTGTTGAAAATTTAGAATATCTAAATCGTTTATTCTAACTTAAAATAGTATTACTAGACACTACCGTTTTTGACAGATTATTAGACAACTAAACTAGAGTTTGTCAAAAAGTTAAAATAAATAATGGATGGACCTGCAAATTTGGAATAATTACAAGTGAAAATAAATAAACATTTATTTATTATTTAAAAAAATCAAACAGTAACATTTTCTTTGTTTATTATTGGTTTTTTTCGTTCTTGACCCTCTCGCCACATCTCCTTAGCAATTTCGAAATGGACAGGTCTGTCTCTTTTTCTGTACAACAAAAAGTTTTTACAGCTGAGTCTAAAAGTATACCCTGTATTTTAATACCGGATTAACTTTGGCAGAAAAATATAAAAAAATTACAAACAATACAAATGACTGTAGCAAACTTAACAATCAATAGTTTATTCAATTTAAGTCAAGAAAACTTAATTTTTTCCTTTTTTCCATAGTAACTAAATCCTGATACGAAGTCATTAGTAATCAGCTTCCCTGTAGCTTTATATATCTAGTCATACATAGGTACATATATTTTTCACCTGAACAACTTATTTCTTTTACCTAAAACTAGTTGATTTTTATTTAATAAAAGTAAAAAAGAAAAGCATTTTTTGTATAATTTAGCGAATTCTTTAATTGAGTATCGGTATTAAGAGGCCCACACACCACGTGACTTTTGTGTTTGCCGGTTAGAGAATTATCCAAGGAAAATGTGCTTGTATTCTGTTAAATTGCATGTAAAATATATTTTTTTTATTATTTTCCGGTTAATGTTAAATAATCCTACTCTCTAGCAGAACAGTGTAGAACGCCATAAAACATAATTATTCGTATCTGGACGAGAACTCGCCTAATATAGCAACTAAAAATATGCGGTTTTTTTCATGATTTTTAAAATATTTATCAGAAGAGCGCGTCTATGCTACTTTTTTTAAATTTATGTAGAGAAACTCAAGGAATTCCATAAATATATAAATTATTGAAAAGTTATTTTATGATATATACTAAGTGAAACATAAGCTCCAGATATCCTTGGCTTAAATTAACTTCTAATTAAGTTCCAGTTAGACGTCGGTGCAATCCGAAAGCGTACCTTAAGTTCCACTTAAATCTCAAGTCCACCTTAAGTGTAACCGGTGCAATTAGCTGTGAATGTTTCCACTTATTTTGACATGTACTATAACTTTCTTTAAAACTTGTTATTGTAATCAATTATGAAATAAACGTTTTCTTTTTTTTATGAATATCAGTAACATATATACGGAAGTGAATTATATATATTTTATTTTTATTAAATGTATATAGGTTAACATTTCCATTATAATAATATAATTTTGCGCGCTTGACCATTTCTGTACATTAAAACTGTACCTAATGACTGGTTTCTTGCAAAATACCAATTCCAAAATGAAATCTGTGATCCCTGACAACATCTTGCACAAAACAATTATTTCTCGAATGGTTTTCTAGGACACCATAAAAAATTCCATACACCGTAGTTAATGTAAATGTAAAATCATACCGCGGGCACAAAAACCATCCTATCTCGAAAGAGATCAGGGTTTCAGTCCTTGTCTGAAAATCATAAAAGCGTGAAGCTATAATCAACTAGAAATTTAATACATTGTTAAGCCATGGGGTTCCGCTCCTCCTACCGCCAGAGCCCATTATCAGGCTCTCTTTCATCTTAATGACGTATAGTGAATTACTGAATTCATCTCAGAAAATCTATGGGGTATTCGTTCAGCCCTCGGTCACGAATTATTAAAGAGGGACTAACAAAAATTCTTTTTCATATACTCATTCATGATTATAAACAATTATGGACCCACGTAGTTTTCAATCAAATTAGTTATTTAATAGTAAAACATGCCTTCCTGTTTCTGCATTGTAACACTGAGAGAGAACAATTTATTATTTTTTATCAAATTAGTTAATATCTTAACAAAATTTATTGTCTGGGTATAGATTTTTTATTATTAATTTATTTATTTTTTTCATCAGCACTTTATTTTTTTTTTAACGATTTAAATATATTTATTCTGATCCGAGGAAATTATTAGTGACACATAGGGCACAATTTTATTAAAGTTTATGTCACAATTGATACAATTATGCTGAAGAAATACAGTATTAAAACTTTAATCATATTTTATTTTAACATTTCAAATATTTTTTTTATTTTTATTATTATTATTATTATTTTATTACTTTATGTCACTTTCCTTAACTCAGCTAAACTAACCTTAACTAATCTTAACTAACCTGTTTCTAATACTGTAATATTCAGTCTTTTTTTATTTTGTCTTTATATGTTCCTTATAACACAATGCTTTTTTTGAAATATTTTTTTTATGTTTTTTCTTTCCTTTAATATTTTTGGTATATGAAATTTCTATATACACCTTAACTGTCGTTTGATTTCTTTCTTCTCTTCTCATTCCTATAAATTCTTATTTATTTTTTGAGGTCCTCTGAGACGATTAAGACCATAAGTCTGTCTCTCTGTCTGTGTGTATTCTTTCACGATAGAGGCCACACATTTAATCCGATTGAGCTGAAATTTGGTATATGGGTTTGGGTTATTAGTTTTCATACGACATCTGTCAAAAAATGACAGCAGCAATATGTCACGGAATTTGACTTGCAATATGTCATTTGAAAGCCCTTGAAAACTCTATTCAGAACAGTTCTTCAACTGTCGCCCGTCAAAAATAAAAAATGTCAAAGTTTGAAACTTTAACATTAAATACTTAGATAGAAAAAGTATTAGTCTCTGGATACTCGTCGAGAAAGTTTTGGGGCGACACAATCGTTTTTTTCATCATTTTCTCCCTATTTTCTCCCATTTGTTTTTTGCCTCATTTTTTCCACCCACTTTCACACTTGTGTTTTTTGTCCCATTTCCTCCTCCCATTTTTTTATGACCCATTTCCGCCTTTATTCGCAACTATTATTTTTTGCCTCAATTTTTCCTCCTTTTTCCCCCACTGGTATAATTTGATCCATTTTTCCCGTCTTTTTTTTACAACTACTATTTTTTGTCCCAATTTTACTTTCCCGACTCACCATCAGTGAAGGAAAAGTATTGTGAACGAGCTAAAAAAAATTTTCGAGATAAAAACGGAAATATCAATTTTGAGGTCACCTGAGATAATTAAGACCATTTCAAGATGGAAGTCTGTCTGTCTGCCTGTGTGTAGTCTTCCACGATAGAGGTTAATCCGATTGAACTGAAATTTGGTATATGGGTTTGGGTTACCCGTCGGAAGAGCCCATTAGCCCAAGTGTCACTATCAAAAAAATCGGTTGTGTCGCCCCAAAACTTTCCCTACGAGTATCCACGAATACTTTATCAGATATTTAATGTTGAAGTTTCAACTTTTGACATTTTTTTATTTTTGACAGGTGACAGTTGGAGAAATAATTTTGACTGTTCTGAATAGAGTTTTTCTAGGGCTTTCAAACGATATATTGCATGTAAAATTCCGTGACATATTGCATCTGTCATTTTTTGATAGTGGTACTTCCGTTTGACAGATCTCATACAAAAACTAATGGGTTCTTCCGACAGATAACTCAAACCCCTATACCAAATTTCAGCTCAATCGAATTAAACGTGTGGCCTCTATCGTGGAAGAATACACACTCACACACATACACACAGACAGACAGACAGACTTTCATCAGGAAATGGTCTTAATCGTCTCAGGGGATATTTCCGTTTTTGGCTCGAATTTTTTTTTAGCTCGTTCACAATACTTTCCCTTCTAGGAGGTGGGTCGAGAAAGTAAAATCGGTTGTGTCGCCCCAAAACTTTCCCGATGAGTATCCACGAATCTGTTTCAAATTTTTTTTTTCAGATTTTTACGAAGTTTGTACATTTTTAGCGATTTTTTTCCACTTTGATCAACAATTTCACAAACTTTAAGAAATTTATAAAAAAGCTCAGTTCCAATTTCAAAAATGTCACAAAAATTTCAAATTTCATAAATTAAAAAATGAAAAATTTAACCAACAATTTTAAGTTTCCAAAATTTCATTTTATTTACATATTTCTGAGAAAATTTGTCTTTTTGACTATTAGTATCAAATTTGTGTCATTTTGTCTGTTTTTAAAAATTTTTTACTTAATTTCAGGACTTTTTGTTAATTGTGTTGTCATTTTTGTTTTTTTTTTAGTTTTTTGCGATGTTTGTCCATTTTTCGTCATTTTTTCCACTTAAAGCAAGAATTTCACAAACTTTAAGAAATTTAGAAAAAGTTCAGTTCCAATTTCAAAAATTTAACAAAAATTTCAAATTTCAAAATTTAAAAATGTTACAAAAACTGAAAAATCAAAAATTTTACGAATAATTTTAAGTTTCGAAAATTTCATTTTATTCGCTTATTTTTGGGCAAGTTTTAAATTTTAATTTTGACTGTTCTGTACCCAAATCCATATACTAAATTTCAGCTCAATCGAATTAAACGTGTGGCATCTATCGTAGAAGAATACACACACACACACACACAGAGACAGACAGACAGACTTCCATCAGGAAATGGTCTTAATCATCTCTGATGACCTCAAAATGGATATTACCAACTTTATCTAGAAATTTTTTTTTAGCTCGTTCACAATACTTTCCCTTCTAGGAGGTAGGTCAGGAAAGTAAAACGACAGATACAGTATGTCACGGAATTCGACTTGCAATATGTCATTTGAAAGCCCTTGAAAAACTCTATAACAGCAGTCAAAATTATTTCTCCAACTGTCACCTGTCAAAAATAAAAAAATGTCAAATTTTGAAAAAGTATTCGTGGGTACTCGTCGAGAAAGTTTTGGGGTAACATAACCGATTTTTTTAAGGACTAGGGAAGGAGTGTCATATGGGGAATAAAAAGTGGTGGGTAGAATAAATAATTGTGGAACAAAAAATAAGTAGGTAAATTAATATTAAAAGGAATTAATTGATTTTAAAAGAAAATTTGAAATATCCAGTATGGAGAACCCACGCCATGGCGTTGGATAATTCCAACAAGGGAATCTTAAGGAATTTTGAAGAATCTTAATAAGAACAGGACATCAGTTAGAAAAATCCAACAGTTAGAACCAACAGTTAGAAAAATCCACCTTGGGACTATTAGACTAAGGGTAACCATGTGCCTAGATACGAAATCTGAAACGATATGGTGTGATAAGTACAAAATCGACATTAAACATCATTAAGCAAGGCTGAAATATAACCGCAAAATGGAGGAATGACATTTGACAGTTTGACACGAACTGGAAAAGACTTGGGGGTTAGGAGAAACCCACGGCCAATGATACACATGACCCATGACTCATGACCTAACACATGACCTGACTTTACACATGTATTAAGTGTTCAATACATAATCCATCAAAATCCTAATATTAATAACAAAGTTAGACCCTAATGCCATTTTTGTCTCTGGTTCTGCGCATGATTTTTCTTCTACGTCACATTTGAAATATACACACTAGAGTCAATTTTATAATTATTTCTGTTCTAGTTTTTTTTATACACTTTGTATATATTAAGATACAATTCTTATCAAAAAATAAAGGAAAGCAAGTTTAAATAAAATCGATAAGAGTAACGATTTCTTTTTTAAGACAACCTGTATGTTTGTTTTCACGAAATTTACTTTTAACGCATTGTTTACTATATTTCATAATAATAAAAAATAATTATAAGTATTTATCATCCTGTAATAAAAATTATTCATCAAAATGCTCAAAATAAACGAGTTAATAGTTTTAAGCTATTTTTTTAGCCCCTTTTTTGGACTTGTAGTACTCATCATTTCTTAGTCATTTTTAGCTATTTTTAGCCATATTTTGCCATTTTTTGCCATTTTTAGCCATTTTCAGCAATTTTTAGCAATTTTTAGCAATTTTTAGCCATTTTTAGCCATTTTTAGTAATTATTTGCTAGCTTAGGTTTCCCAACGATTCTCGGTAATTTTGCCTGTTTCATCATTTTTTTACAATTTAATAAAACCTTCAGTAGTTTTTTTAAAAATTGGATGCCATGTTTAACCTGTTTTGTCAATTTTCTAGAATTTCTTAGATTTTTCTTTGCCATTTTTTGCTGTAGTTTTTCACGATTTTTAATAGTTTTGAGCTGTATTTTTGCTTGTTTTATCTTATTTTTGCTTGTTTTATCTTATTTTTATTAAGCTTGCTATAATTTTTCACGATTTTTAATGGTTTTGTGGCATGTTTGGCCGTTTTGTCAATTTTTGTATTCATATGTATTGAAAGTCATTTTGTTGGACTATCCTGTAGTTTTAAAGTCATTGTGCAATGAGCAAAAATGATCCATATGACACCAAGATATATGTGTACAAAATTTTAAAAAAATCGGCCCGGGACCCAACCGCCATAAGAAAAGTGCATGGTCTTTTATTAAATATAAAGATTATTTATAAATTCAATAATTTTATAAATATTTGTATCTATCGGTTATTTTTAAGTAGACGAAGTAATGAATTACGTGTTTCCAAAATGGGCTTTTGATAAAATCACCGCTACATTTCACTTCCTCTTTTTAATTAACTTACGAGAATTATATTCTCCTTTATCTCCAATTAAAAACTCCCGAAATTACTTTTTCTTCTTTAATATTAAAAATTATATTAGTTGCGGTGAGTCATGACTTTTTTAATGATTCAGCAAAACGAAAAGTACGTAAGAGTTAATTTTTCATAATTATATTGCAAACTGGTTAGGTGGAAGAAATATGACGAGAACATTTGGCTCCAGGTAATAGTGCTTCCAAGGAAATTTTAATAATTAGGAAATTACAGAGCAGTTTATCAAGCCGCACATTTAATCGATAAATAAATTGCTGTTAATATCGTATCGGGCGTTTAGTTACGTAAATGTGATACCAATTTATTTAAAAATTGTTGGTTCCTTCGTTATCGGTTGATAAAATCTAAAAACCACAAGCCGTTATTGAAATCACTTCTTCCGGTTTTGGACTATGGTATTTTTCATTTTACCGCATATTTATAGTATTATTTTTATTATTATGTTTATACTTTATTGATTTTATTTCCATGAACAAATTCTACCACATTTTTCTGGTTTCTTTCTTCTATTTCCTAATCATTTTATTCATTAACAACCTAATTCAACCCTGTGTTATTTTTTTGTCTTGTATTACTTTCCCATCAAAGGGAAAGTATAGTGAACGAGAAAAAAAAATTCGAGAAATCAATGGAAATATCCATTTTGAGGTCCCCCAAGAAGGTTGAAACCATTTCCAGACTATGGAAACTGTCTGTGTGTAACCTTCCACGATAACTAGTCCAGGGCAGATAAAGAAAATTAAATGAATTTGGAGGTGAAGCAGATATCGAGATGCAGTTTTCTGCATTGTGTTTAGCGTACTTTGGCAAAGTTGGTAGAAACAATAACGAATTCTCAAATGGTCCCTCAGGATGGTGTGAATTCCTTGAATACCAGCTTTTTCCAAATTAATGTTGATAGTCAACAGTCAACGGATCAAGGTACAGTTCCCTCTCCTCACATTTGTCCAAAATTGTTTTTAATAAGGACTCATGAGTGGATTGAGTCTTTCTCTGAACCAAACACAATAAGTTGTGTTTAGGTCATCGTTGCCAACTGTATTGCAGGCTGTTATTATAGTACGGGCATTTAAATAATTATAATACATTGGACAAAAATATAGTACAATAAAGAAGAAACAAGAAATATGTAACGACACCAACAATAACATAAAACTTCACTCCTACTATATTATAAATTATACTTCCTCTGCTCTTCGTAAATAGTAAATCCTTAAAAATCGTTAAAAATCCTTAAAAATCCCTAAAAATCCTTAAAATTCTTTAAAAATACTTAAAAATTCTTAAAAATCCTTAAAAATCATTAACAATCCTTAAAAATCCTTCAAAGTCCTTAAAAATCCTTAAAAAGCTTTAAAAATCGTTAAAAATCCATAAAAAACGCATAAAAATAATTAAAAATCCTTAAAAATCTTTTAAAAATCCATAAAAAATGCATAAAAATAATTAAAAATCCTTAAAAATCTTTTAAAAATACCTTGGAATATGAAAAAAAAAATTAAAACTCCTTAAAAATCCTTATAAATGGATAAAAATCCATAAAATACTTTTAAATCCTTAAAAATCGTTAAAAATCCTTAAAAATCATTAACAATACTTAAAAATCCTTAAAAATCCTTAAAAGTTCTTAAAAATCCTTAAAAATCATTAAAAATCCTTAAAAATCCTTAAAAATCCTTAAAAATCCTTAAAAATCCTTAAAAATCCTTAAAAATCCTTAAAAATCCTTAAAAATCCTTAAAAATCCTTAAAAATCCTTAAAAATCCTTAAAAATCCTTAAAAATCCTTAAAAATCCATAAAAATGCATAAAAATAATTAAAAATCCTTAAAAATCTTTTAAAAATAATTTAAAATATAAAAAAAAATTAAAAATTCTTAAAAATCCTTATAAATGGATAAAAATCCATAAAATACTTTAAAATCCTTAAAAATCGTTAAAAATTTATAAAAATCCTTAAAAATCGTAAAAATCCTTAAAAAACCTTGAAAATACTTAAAAATTCCTAAAAATCCTTAAAAATCCTTAAAAATTCTTAAAAATCCTTAAAAATCCATAAAAAATGCATAAAAATAATTAAAAATCCTTAAAAATCGTTAAAAATTTATAAAAATCCTTAAAAATCGTAAAAAATCCTTAAAAAACCTTGAATATACTTAAAAATTCCTAAAAATCCTTAAAAATCCTTAAAAACATAAAAAAACCTTAAAATGCATAAAAATCCATAAAAATACTTAAAAATCTTTTAAAAATACTTTAAAATATTAAAATATCTTAAAATATTTAAAAAAATTAAAAATCCTTAAGATCCCTAAAAAAACCTTAAAAATCCCTTAAACTTTTTAAAAAAAATTTAAAAATCCTTTAAACTATACAATCTTAAAAATAATTTTAAATCCTTAAAAAATCTTTAAAAAAATTATTGAAAAATGCTTAAGAAATCCTGAAACACTACTTAAAAATCCATAAAACCCTATTAAAAAGACAAATATTAAGCAATTCTTAAAGATCCTACTATAATCCTTAAAACCCATTAAAATCCCTAAAAATAGATTAAAACTCTTAAAAATCTCTAAAAAAATTTAAAAATCCTTAAAAATGCATGAAAATTCTTAAAAATACTTAAAAATCCTTAAAAATCTTTTAAAAATCCCTTAATATTCTTAAAAAAAAATTTAAAAATCTTAAGATAATCTTAATAATTCTTAAAAATACTTTAAAATCTTTAAAAAAAATCCCTAAAAATAGTTTAAAATTCATGAAAATCCTTAAGAGTCCTTGAAAATCCTTAAAAATACCAAAAATCCTTAAAAATTAATAAAAACCCTTTAAATTCCTTAAAATTCATAAGAACTCTTAAAAAATTCATAAAAATCCTTTAAAATTCTTAAAAATCGTAGATCCTTCGCCTGCAACAGAATCAATGACTGTAGCAAATTACAGTTGGGTGGATGACTGAAGAATCTCCTATAACAGACGCTCCTTATCATTGTATTTTGCGTCAAAAATTTCAGCTAATTATAGTGTTTCACTAAAACAATAACTTTTTTAATACTGTTTTTTGTTATATTACAATTTTTTTTATTCTAAATTAAGTTTTAATTCGACGTTTCATATTAGAAAAATCATATTTAGTTTTCTAAACTAAATTTTATAAATTATGCAGTATTTTCAATTATAGATTGATTACATTAATGAATGAAGGAATATATTATTATTCCTGATTATTCAAATCCATTTTTGAAGTTTGTCAATGATTGATCAGGTATATTGGTATATTGTTATGATTTGTGAAAATATGAAATTATAGTACAAATGGCGTACTATATTTACTTTGAAATTTTATAGTACATGAAGTTGTAATTTTCGTACAAGTACTATAATTATAGTACGGTTGGCAACGCTGGTTTAGGTACCCTGATCACATAAAGTTGGGAAATCGAGGGGTGCCAGGGAGAAATTGCCATTCAAGTACCATTCTACGAAATCGTTAGGAGCTTTCATCCCAATAATTAGCATTATTTCTGGGGATTTATTCTCCGGTGATTTTTTTTCCTTGGGATTTAATTTCCGGAGATTTTTTTTCGGGGATTTTTTTTTCGTATTTTTTTTCCCAGGGATTTTTTTTCCTGTTACCAACGTGGATAACCTTTTTGACTTAATTAATTCTTTAGCTTTCTGTTCTTTCTTCCTTTGTTGTTTTTGTAATAGAAATAAATATACCTTGTCTATTTGTTACTTTCCGAACAACAGAGTTGTATAGAAGGAAAGTATTGCGATCATGATATTTTGACCATACCCAGATTTTAAGGGATCTTTACGTTTTGAGGTCACCTGAATCCATTTATACCATTTTTAGCATGATGTCTGTCTGTGTGTGTGTGGGTCTGTGAACACAATAGCGTCTAAACGGCTGAACCGATTTAGATGAAATTTTATATACATATTTAGGGTAGCAAGGAGACGACCTGTATAGATTTTGGATTTAATCGGACAACCGGAAGTGACAGTTGCTATAAGTGATGACGTCATTACTAAACAAGATGGCAATAAAGTTTTACACATATATTTTTTATACGTTATAGTTTAATTTCGAATGATTAAAATTTTTAAAAACTTTTGCCATTGTTGCCAGATTTATCAAAAAGTATTTATTTTTCATATTTTTCTTAAATAACCAAAATATTGCTTTTTTATGACAAATTACAAGATATGAAAGTTGTAGAACATAAAATTTTCTACACATTTTATTATTACCGTTTTTTTGAATTCCTTATAGTTTCGCCGCTAGAGGGCGTGAAAATAATTTGCGACTTTTTTACTTTCCGAACAACAGAGTTGTATAGAAGGAAAGTATTGCGATCATGATATTTTGACCATACCCAGATTTTAACGAATCTTTACGTTTTGAGGTCACCTGAATCCATTTATACCATTTTTAGCATGATGTCTGTCTGTGGGTGTGTGTGTGTGTCTGTGTGTCTGTGTGTGTGTGTCTGTGTGTGTGTGTGTGTGTGAACACGATAGCGTCTAAACGGCTGAACCGATTTAGATGAAATTTTATATACATATTTAGGGTAGCAAGGATACGACCTGTATATATTTTGGAGTTAATCGGACAACCGGAAGTGACAGTTGCTATAAGTGGTGACGTCATTACTAAACAAGATGGCAATAAAGTTTTACACATATATTTTCTATACGTTATAGTTTAATTTCGAATGATTAAAATTTTTTTAAACTTTTGCCATTGTTGCCAGATTTATCAAAAATTATTTTTTTTTCATATCTTTCTTAAATAACCAAAATAATGCATTTTTATGAAAAATTACAGGATATGAAAGTTGTAGAACATAAAATTTTCTACACATTTTATCATTACCGATTTTTTGAATTCCTCATAGTTTCGCCGCTAGAGGGCGTGAAAAAAATTTATATAGACATTTTTGTGACTTTTTTAGATTTTAAGACAAAATTATGGATTTTTATGAAAAATTACATGGAATCAAAATTGTAGAACATAAAATTTTCTATAAATTTTGTCTTAACTATTTTTTCAAGTCGCGCATAGTTTCGCCGCTAGTTTTTATTTTAATTTTTATCTTTATTAAATTATTATTTTTCAGTTAAATTTTTATATTAAAAACTTTAAAAAAATATCTTTAAATTTGTAATAATTAATTTTATAATTGTAATTTTTTTCAAAATTTTATTACAAAAATTTTGGAATTTTTAAAAAATTGACTAAGAAATTTAAGATTATATTACGATTTTAAACTAAATTGAATAACTTCAAAAATATTAAAGTTATTGAAATGTAATTTTCACCATTCGAAAGATAATATAAAACTCTAAAATTTAAATGTATTTTAGTTTCTTAAAATTTAGAATTGTAATTATTATAGCCAAAATTAAGAATTTTTTTAAATTTTTTTGTAATTTCGTTTTATCAATAAGTATAAAATAAATGAAAAAATTAAATAGCATATCCGAAAAGGATCCAAAAGTACTATGTGTGTAAATTATTTCATAATTTTAACATAGTATTTGTAAAAGTTATAGCAAAAAATGAAAAAAGTTAAAACAATTCAATGGGTTTACCCATGAATGTTTAACAAAAAAATTTTTTTTTTAGTTTTTTAAACTAAATTTATTAATGCATTTTGATCCAAAAACCTAAAAAAAGGTCTGTTTCCCATTTTGAATAAAATTGAATGAGATATTAATTATTTATTGATTTTAAAATTATTCACAAATAGGTTTTATTTGTTTTAAGGTTAAAATTAATATTAAAAATTTAAAAAAAATTACCCTTAAATTTGTAGTAAAAAACTCTATAATTGTGATTTTTTTCAAAATTTTATTCAAAAAATTGTAGAATTCCAAATTTTTTTTTTGTAATTTAATATAAGTTTAAAAGAAATTGAATAACTTTAATAATATTAAAGATATTAAAATGTGATTTATACCATTCGATAGGTAATATAATTAATGTATTTTAATGCAGAAAAACTAAAATAATCGATTAAACAATTACTTTAATAGGAGTGTTCGGAAAGTTGGGTGGGATTACCCCCTCATTTTTTAACATAAATTTATCATTGGTTCTAACTATAGGATTGTATACCTAATTGAATTGAATATATTTAAATTTTGTAATCATTCTGTATCTGTACTGAGAAAGTAAATATATGAATTTTGATAATAAATAATACGAAAGTGTTGTTTTTTGTTCCAAAACACGTATCTTTTAGTGCATTCTTTATAGTTTTCAATTACCTTCACACTTTACTCTCACATGGTCTAAATAAATAAAATACATACATTATTCATGCAATGTTAGAGCTCGTTTAAAACAATGGGTGTGGGTCAGTTAATACCAGTAGTCTTACACAAACATCGTTCTAATTTCATCTAGCCGTAACAAGCGCTTGATTATGCAAAAAAGTATTTGAAACCCGCCTAAAAAAAATATTTATTCTTCATTTGGTAGCCTGCAGGTACCATTATATGATTACGACGAATAGCACCAACCATGGCCTCATATTTTATGAACGTAAACATCAACAATAAATTAATAAAACTCAATTGTCACGGTTAAGAAGTGTTATTTGCCCGCTATAAATGTTAAATTAACATAATTGTAGTTTTATATCTTTGGTATATTTAAAGGTTGTAAAACCTCAAATAAAAGAAACACCGAAGGTATTTCTTGGAATTTTTTTCAACTATTTGTAGCAAGCAATAATAAAAAAAAAACTACAAACTTCGCTAATGGAGATACAAGTATTAAAAGCAGGTGAGTACCCATGATTAAAAAAAATAAAATTGTTTTTTAGCGAAAACTACAATTAAATTTGTAAAAATGTTGCTTTTTTCTAATTTTTTTTCCATTTTTCCCTATTATTCTTTATTTTTCCCTGTTTTTTAACATTTCATCTTATTTTTCCTATTAATCGCTATTATTTCATATTTCCCCATATTTTTCCCAGCTTTTCCTTAAATTTCACCAAATTTTCAGTATTGTTTTATATTTTTCCCTATATTTCTCTAGTTTCCATATTTTTCCTATTTTCCTGTTTTTCATTATTATCTATTTTTTCCGTTTTTACTAATTTTCCTTAATTTCCTCTAGTTTTCACTATTTTCCCATATGTTTCCCCATTTTTCTTGATTTTCTCTATTTATATCTAATTTCCCTATTCTATCTTTTTCTAACTTTTTTTTATTTTTCACAATTTTTCCCGTTTTTCCATATTTGTTCGTATTTTTAAATGTTTTTTAATATTTCCTATTTTTCCATATTTTCTCTAATTTCTCTAATTTTGCATGTTTGTAGCTATTTTTCCCTAGTTTTTATTATTTTTCACCATTTTCCGATATGTTTCCCTATTTTTCTCTATTTTTTTCTAATGTCTCTATTTTTCCGTGTTTTGCTCAATGTTTCCCCAATTTGCCCAATTTCTTACTATATATTTTATTGTATTTTCCCCTACTTCCCCTTATTTTTCCCTGTTTTCCACATTTTTATCTGTATTTCGCTATTTTTCCCTATTTTTCACATTTTTTCATATTTCTTTCTGTTTAATCCTCTTTTTCATTGTTTTTCTTTTTTTCCTTGAGTTTCCTTATTTTTCCCCATTTTATATTTTTCCTTATTTTTCCTTGTTTTTTCCTATTGTTCCCTAATTTCACAATTTTTCCATATATTCCCCTATTTTCCCCGTTTTTATCTGTCCTTCGCAAATGTTTCCCTATTTTAATCGAAGTTTACTATTTTTCCCTATTTTATTCTATTTTTCCATATTTTACTCTATTTTTATAATTCGCTATTTTCCCTATATTTTCCTATTTCTTTCCATTTTTACTGTTTTCCATTATTTTTTTCTTATAGTCCCTATTTTTGCGTATTTTGCTTTATTTTTTCCTTTTTTCTTCATTTTTCCCTTTTTCCCTATTTTTCGTTATTTTCCCATATGTTTCATTATTTTTTCTTATTTATCTTTTTTCCACGTTTTGCCCTACTTTTCTTTATTTTTTATATTTATCCTATTTTTTCTATTATTCCCTATTGTTTCCAATTTTCCCCTATTTATCCTGATTTTTCCTCTATTTTTTTCCCTATTTTTTCCTTTTTCTCCATTTTTTCATATTTCATCCATTTTTCCTTAGTTTCCTATATGTTTCTCTATTTTCCATAATTTTCCGTATTTTTATATATTTTCCTATTTCTTTTTCTTTCTATTTTTTCCAATTTTTTATCATTTTTTTTCCAAATTTGTCCCTTATAGTCCCTATTTTTGCGTATTTTTCCACTATTTTTCCCTATTTTTCCTATTTTTACACATTCCTATCTATTCTTTCCTACTACCATTACCCTATCGAGTAAGTGCATCAACATATACTTATTCTACGTAAGCCACTGTTTTTTGCCCTTTTCTACCCCTTAAAATCAAAATTTCTCAAAATCCTATCTTAGTGGGCCGGTTATATTATAGATTATTACTACGTCAGAGTGGGGGCTAGAGTCCTGCCAACTAAAAAAAATCAGATATACAAGGGTGTTTTTTCAGGGTGGAAAAATGAATTTTTTTCTACGTTTAACCTGAATTTCCGTAAATTAAAAAAAAATCTGTACATGGTGGTCACGTGTGGTAAATAACAAAAAAAAATACAGGGTGGTTTCTAAATTATGAGTAACAAAAGAATTTAATAAAATCGATAAAACATTGTTTCACAGTTAATCTATAGTATAATACAGGGTGTCCCACTATAAAGTAACACATTTTTGATGGCTTATTACTCGAGACGTGCAGTTTTCGCTAAATTTCTTATATTTCCTTCAAATTTTTATTGACATGGTTGCCAAATGTATATTTTTTCCCGAAAGCGCCGAAAAAAAATGACCATTTTTGAAACGAAATTATATTTAATAAATAAGTTGTTATATGTGACCTCCATCTGCATCTCTACATAATCCTAATCTCATCCAAAAATTACTGAACGCATGGTATTAAAAAATATAGGGTGTTGTATTTAAAATAAACCGATAATTTCGTTTCAAAAATGGTTTTTCCATTCTCGAGTAATAAGGCGTCAAAATGTGTTACTTTATAGTGGGACACCCTGTATTGTATAGGGGGAAAGCAATTAAATTTTATTTACAAATTTGGTTTAATTTCATTCATATGATGAAAGTATTTCTTTACGTATGTATATTTATAAATACATAATTATTTAATGAATAATTTTGATAGTAATTTTTCGATTTCGTTTTTATCAATCAATTTAAATTTAGATCAAATGTTTTGCTTAATCATCATTATATTCTGTTACTTATGTAAATAATTTATCATAAATTGTTCTTTTATCAAAAGTTAATATTATGACTGAAATGAATTCTTTCAAGTTCATTCATTTATCCTTATCGACTTATAATAAATAATTCCAAATGAATAAGTTAATATTTCAAATATACCTTTTTATAGTTGTTTACAAGAAATGTTTTTTATTTTTATTGTTTATTTATAGTTTATTTAAATTGCTACAGAATAATAGGTAAATAGAGGGATTAAAAATTTTATCTGGCTATTAACTACTATTTGGTTTTATAGCCAAGATAGGTTCACAAATGTTAAATGGTAGATTTTATTGGATTTGACAATCTGGGTAAAGTGTGTTCGAAAACATAGTATTTTCCCTTTTTTATCTACCGTAAAGATAATACTCTGTAGTAGTTATTGTATCATTAAAAGATTATTTAATAGCCCGAAAAATAGGTCTAATTCAGGGACGGTTTTAAGATTTAGAAAATTGAATAACAATTTATAAAATAAATCCATTTGTGTTAGGTAGAAAAAAATAATAATAATTAAAACAACTTCTTGTAGAATCCAAAGTGTCCAATCAGCGATCAAAAAAAAAAAAATTTTTTTTTGAAGTTTGGTAGTAGCTAATATGAGATAAATCAGAAAAAACACGAGTGGGAAAAAATTGAGACAAAAAACAACAGTTGTAAAAAAAATAGAGGGGAAAAAACGGCTCAAATTATACCAGTGGGGAAAAAAGAGGAAAATTGAGGTAAAGAATAATAGTTGCGAATAAAAGACGGAAAATGGGGCAAAAACCACGAGTGAAAAAAAAGTGGGAGGAGAAAATGAGACAAAAAACAAATGCGAGAAATAAGGGAGAAAATGATGAAAAAAATGAGGGGTAATCCCACCCAACTTTCCGAAAACTCCTAGTAAAGTAATTGATTAATCGATTAGTTTTTCTACATCAAAATAAATTAATAAAATTAGTTTAAAAAAAAATTAATTTTTTATAAAAATATTTTTTAACTTTTTATAATTTTTGTATAACTTCTACAAGTATTATTTTAAAATTATAAAATATTTCACACATAATTTGGTCCCTTTCGGATATGAAATTTACTTTTTTCATTTATTTTATACTTATTGATAAAACGAAATTACAAATTTTTTAAAAAAAATTCTTTATTTTGGCTATAATAATTACAATTCTAAATTCTAAGAAACTAAAATACATTTTAAGTTTTATATTATCTTTCGAATGGTGCAAATCCCATTTAAATAACTTTAATTTAGAAGTTATTTAATTCAGTTTAAAATCGTAATTTTAGCCAATTTTTAAAATATTCCAAAATTTTTGTACTAAAATTTTGAAACAAACTATAATTATAAAATTAATTACTTTAAAGATATTTTTAATATTAAAATTTAACTAAAAAAAATAATTTAATACAAATAAAAGTTACTTAAAAATTAAAATAAAAACTAGCGACGAAACTATGCGGAAGTCGAAAAAAAAGTAAAGACAAAATTTGTAGAAATTTTTTTGTTCTACAATTTTGATTTTCTGTAATTTTTCATAAAAATTCATAATTTTGTCTCAAAATCTAATAAAAGAGTCACCACCAATATCTATATAAATTTTTTTAACGCCCTCTAGCGGCGAAACAATGAGGAATTCAAAAAAAAGGTAATGACAAAATGTGTAGAAAATTTTATGTTCTACATCTTTCATATTTTGTAATTTTTCATAAAAATGTATTATTTTGGTAATTTAAAAAAAAAATTGAAAAAAAATTACGATTTGATAAACCTGGCAACAATGGCAAAAGTATTTGAAAATTTTAATCATCCGAAATTAAACTATAACAAAAAAATATATGTGAAAAAAATTTATTGAGATCTTGTTAAGTAATGACGTCATCACTTATAGCAACTGTCACTTCCGGTTATCTGATTAATTCAACAAATATTAAATTTTATAAACTCAAAATAGTTTAAATAAAATTTCATAATTGAAAAAAACTTAAGTGCAATTTTTTAAAAAAAAGGTCGAGTGCCATTTTCGTAGTATGAAAAGTTTCATTTCAAGACTATAAATTACAAAACAGTTGAAATAAAATTTCATATTTGAAAAAACCTAAGTGCAATTTTCTTTAAAAAAATCTTGAGTGCAATTTTCCCAGTGTAAAAAAGTTCTATCTCAAGCGCTAACATAAAATTTCAAAAAATATTAAATTTTATAAATTTCAAAATAGTTTAAATAAAATTTCATAATTGGAAAAAACTCAAGTGCAATTTTCTTTTCTCTAAAAAAGTTTGATTTCAAGCGCTAGTATAAATTTAAGAAAAAAATAATTTTATAAATTACAAAATAGTTTAAATAAAATTTCATAATTGGAAAAAACTTATGTGCAATTTTTTTTAAAAAAAGGTCAAGTGCCATTTTCGTAGTATGAAAAGTTTCATTTCAAGACTATAAATTACAAAATAGTTTCATATTTGAAAAAAACTTAAGTGCAATTTTCTTTAAAAAAATCTTGAGTGCAATTTTCCCAGTGTAAAAAAGTTCCACCTCAAGCGCTAACATAAAATTTCAAAAAATATTAAATTTTATAAATTTCAGAACAGTTTAAATAAAATTTCATGATTGAAAAAACCTTGGAATTTTTTTAAAAAAAAGATCGACTGCAATTTTCGTAGTATAAAAAAGTTTGATTTCACGCGTCAGTATAAATTTAAAAAAAATAATTTTATAAATAGCAAAACAGATAAATAAAATTTAATATTTGAAAAAAAGCTGCAATTTTCTTAAAAAAACATCTTGAGTGCAATTTTTCCAGTGTAAAAAAGTTCCATCTCAAGCCCTAACATAGATTTTCTAAAAATATTAAATTTTATAAATTTCAGAACAGTTTAAAAAAAATTTCATAATTGAAAAAACCTTGGAAATTTAAAAAAAAAAAGATCGACTGCAATTTTCGTAGTATAAAAAAGTTTGATTTCAAGAATAAATTAAAAAAAAATTAATTTTATAAATTACAAAACAGTAATCTGGAAAAAAGCTTAAGTGTAATTTTCTTAAAAAAAAAGCTTGAGTGCAATTTTCCCAGTATAAAATAGTTCAATCTCAAGAGCTAACATAAATGTTCAAAAAATATTAAATTTTATAAATTTCAAAACAGTTTAAATAAAATTTCATAATTGGAAAAAACTCAAGTGCAATTTTCTTTTCTCTAAAAAAGTTTGATTTCAAGCGCTAGTATAAATTTAAGAAAAAAATAATTTTATAAATTACAAAATAGTTTAAATAAAATTTCATATTTGGAAAAAAGTTGGAGTGCAATTTTCTTAAAAAAAAATTTTGAATGCAATTTTCCCAGTGTAAAAAAGTTGCATCTCAAGGGCTTAAATTTTCAAAAAATATTAAATTTTATAAATTTCAAAACAGTCTAAATAAAATTTCATAATTGAAAAAACCTTGGCAATTTTCTTAAAAAAAGGCCGAGTGAAATTTTCGTAGTATAAAAAAGTTTGATTTCAAGCGTCAGTATAAATTTTAAAAAAATAATTTTATAAATTACGAAACAGATTAAATAAAATTTCATATTTGGAAAAAAGCTTCAGTGCAATTTTCCCAGTGTAAAAAAAGATGCATTTTAAGCGCTAATATCAATTTCCAAAAAAATTTAATTTTATAAACTACAAAACAGTTTTAATAAAATTTCATAATTGGAAAAAAGCTTAAGTGTAATTTTCTTAAAAAAAAAGCTTGAGTGCAATTTTCCCAGTATAAAATAGTTCAATCTCAAGAGCTAACATAAATGTTCAAAAAATATTAAATTTTATAAATTTCAAAACAGTTTAAATAAAATTTCATAATTGGAAAAAACTCAAGTGCAATTTTCTTTTCTCTAAAAAAGTTTGATTTCAAGCGCTAGTATAAATTTAAGAAAAAAATAATTTTATAAATTACAAAATAGTTTAAATAAAATTTCATATTTGGAAAAAAGTTGGAGTGCAATTTTCTTAAAAAAAAATTTTGAATGCAATTTTCCCAGTGTAAAAAAGTTGCATCTCAAGGGCTTAAATTTTCAAAAAATATTAAATTTTATAAATTTCAAAACAGTCTAAATAAAATTTCATAATTGAAAAAACCTTGGCAATTTTCTTAAAAAAAGGCCGAGTGAAATTTTCGTAGTATAAAAAAGTTTGATTTCAAGCGTCAGTATAAATTTTAAAAAAATAATTTTATAAATTACGAAACAGATTAAATAAAATTTCATATTTGGAAAAAAGCTTCAGTGCAATTTTCCCAGTGTAAAAAAAGATGCATTTTAAGCGCTAATATCAATTTCCAAAAAAATTTAATTTTATAAACTACAAAACAGTTTTAATAAAATTTCATAATTGGAAAAAAGCTTAAGTGTAATTTTCTTAAAAAAAAAGCTTGAGTGCAATTTTCCCAGTATAAAACAGTTCGATTTCAAGCGCAAGCATAAATTTTCAAAAAATATTAAATTTTATAAACTTCAAAACAGTTTAAATAAAATTTCATATTTTAAAAAGTTGAAGTGCAATTTTCTTAAAAAAAAATCTTGAGTGCAATTTGCCGAGTGTAAAAAAGTTCTATCTCAAACGCTAACATACATTTTCCAAAAATATTAAATTTTATAAATTTCAAAACAGTTTAAATAAAATTTCATAAATGAAAAAAACCTTGGCAATTTTTAAAAAAAAAGAAGGTCAAGTGCAATAATTTTCGTAGTATAAAAAAGTTTGATTTCAAGACTATAAATTACAAAATAGTTTAAATAAAATTTCATATTTGGAAAAAACTTAAGTGCAATTTTCTTAAAAAAAAAATCTTGAGTGCAATTTTCCCAGTGTAAAAAAGTTCCATTTCAAACGCTAACATAAATTTTCAAAAAATATTAAATTTTATAAATTTAAATAAAATTTCATAAATGAAAAAACCTTGGCAATTTTCTTAAAAAAAAAGGCCGAGTGCAATTTTCGTGGTATAAAAAAGCGCTAGTACAGAATAAATTTAAAAAAAATTAGGGAAAAACAAGTGTGACAAAAAATAAGGCAAAAAAACAAAAGTGGGAAAAAAAGGAGGGAAACAAATAATTACTAAACAGAAGGCGTCTAAGTGGAAATCACCATTAGATGTCTTAAAAGTAATCAGCTGTGATTTACCAGGTGATTTATTGTCAGACATCTGATTGGCTCCAACTGGTTTATGATTGCTCCTTTTGTATATTAATAATAAACAAATTAATGTCTATTGACAATACACCTATTTTAAAATTAAAACCTAATCATCGTATCTTCTTAATTATCACAAACAGCAATTATAAAGAAATAAGAATTATTTTTAGATAGTTAGGTAATTGCAAATCTCTTTAAAAATACCATGAAATTATTATAATAGCTCACGATATTACAATTACGAAATAAAACTGCGAGATTTATTGACATGGTCTAATAATTGTATTCTGACTGTATATAATTATGGTGAACATTAAATAATCACTATAGTTGTTTCCTCTAATAGGCAAAAGAACTACAATTAAATATCTACTACATATTTATCTTATTCCTTTCCGTTTCCTTTTTAAATACGCTTTTCGGTACCGCACACTTATGTAATACAGTCAAAAATTATTTATTTTATTTTTTAAAAAATTACTAATAAACTAAAATAATTACTTATCTGTTGATATATTCATTGTTAGTTGTTTAGTCATTGTTCTTGCTTTTTAATATTTTACCTATTTTTACTTTCGCTCTACTTATACCATATATAGTGTAGTATACAGGGTGTTAGTATATTCGACCGACAACGCTCTATCCCAGAGAGCTCTCGTTAATTGATGGACTTTGATATAGGAATATTAACCCCTAAAGGGCTTAGTTACCGAGATACAGGGTGTTAAAAATTTGAAATTGAAATTCAAAATTTGCTATAAATCAAAAACGCCTTGAAATATTTTTTCAAATGTGGTGACCAATATGCTCTATAAGAAAGTAATATTTTGACATGAACTAACTTTTGAAAAATTTAACCAATGGCGCGCTATCAGGGTTAGTTGCAACTTATATCCCGCTATTTTTTACGCCACTGGAACAAATATATTTTTTTTATTTTTTTAAATTCTATGTTCATTTTTAGTTAAAAAAGTAATAACCTTTTACGGAGCTAAAATGAACGGTGTTGTAGAAATTAACATCTAAACAAAAGTCTGCAATTACTTGGATAATTTGTAACTATTAAATTTTCTAAACTCTAATCTAGCAGGCTTGTTAACAGTTCGTGTATTTGACATTGACATTTCACAATACAGTCTTAAACTAGTTTGTAAAATAATTTTGTTGGTACAATATGAATTTTTCATTTGAAGAATTGACCGATATGTTAATGTTATACGAGGAAGCTCGAAAAAATGGTAGAATGGCAGCTCGTTTATACCAACTAAGATTCCGCAATCGTCGAATTCCACATCATTCTACATTTGGAAGTATTGAAAGAAGACTGAAAGAAACCGGAAACTTGTTGATTAAAAGGAATAATGCTGGATGGCCACGAACAACAAGGACTGTGCGCCTGGAAGAAGCAACAATTATACTGTATGGAAAGTTTTAAAAGAACAAATGTTGCATCCTTACAAATTCACCAAGGTTCAGGCATTAGAACCTAGAGATTTTCCGGTACGTATGGAAATTTCAAACTGGTATGTACAAGAGTGTCGTGAAAATCGAAATTTCCCAAAATATGTATTGTACACCGACGATGCCAAATTTACCAGGGAAGGAATTTTTAATTCCAGAAACAGTCACGTTTGGGATGAAGAAAATCCGCACTCTATTCGGTGAACGTGGATTTCAGCATAAATTTTCAGTCAATGTGTGGGTGGGAATGGTTGGAGATTGTTTAATTGGACCTTACCTTTTACCAAATAAATTAAGTGGGGAGCTATTTATACGCGGTTTCTGGAAGAAGTGTTAGATGAACTATTAGAAAACGTACCGTTAAATATTAGACAATACAAGCGCTAGAAATTTTTTAAATAGACGTTTTAAAGAAAAATGGATTGGTAGGGGTGGACCCCAATGTTCGGCCTATACTAACTGCCCCACGGAACTACCTGGACACTTTAATCCCAAGTACTTACTGCCCCACCGGCAAGAAGGTTGGAGATTAAGTTTTAATGACCGGAAATTTAAAAATAAATATTTTTTTAATTCATCTAAATATTTTTGTAAGATGTTCACTATACATGGCTACAAAAATGGATTTTATGTGTCCTCTAGTGTTTTGTTTGTTAACAAATAAATCACAGCAATCGTACAAAAGTACTTTTGATAGATTAATAACAGTATGTACAAATTTTAATTTGAATTTCAAACCGAAGCGAATCATTTCTGATTTTGAAATAGCCATTCAAAATGCAGCCAAGTTAGTGTGGCCCGACATTATTATTTTTTGTTGCAAATTTCATCTAAAACAAAATTGGTTTAGGAAAATTCCAAATTTAGGTTTGTACTCGGAATATAAAAATCAAACTGATATTGGAAAATATTTAAAATTGTTTTTCGGCATTCCTTATTTAGATCCAAATGAAGTTGGTGACTTTTTTTCTGATGAACTTTTTGATATTATGCCAGAAGATGACAGAGTTTTGCAATTTTGTGATTATCTAGTCGATAATTATTTAACGGAAGAATCTACATTTGCACCTTACATGTGGGCTTCAAATTCATCATCTCTTGTATATACCACAAACGCATGTGAATCATTTCACTCGAAATTTAATGAATGTTTTTATAAATCACATCCAGGTAGCGTGGGGCAGCTCGTAGTCGCTCTTAATCCTACTTTGAAACTGATCCCAATAAAATTTAGGTAGCGTGGTTCAGTTCGTAGTTGCCCCAAATGTTGGCCTCCAAGGTCACCTGACTTAAACCCTATCGATTTTTTTATCTGGAGCTACATGAAGTCCTTAGTGTACGAAACCATTGTCGAAACTGAACAAGACCTAATAGCGAGAATTCAAGCTGCGTCAGAACTAATTCAGTCCAATCAGGAGTTATTCTCAAATACACGTTTTTCAATGAGAAAACGGTGTAGAATGTGCGTCCAAGTAAACGGCCGACAGTTTGAACAACTATTGTAATTTTGTCAATTTTGTTATTGTTATAATACATTTGTTTGAATTTAATTTTTTTAGCTTTTGCGTTATTGTGATTTTTATTACATTGCAGGTCTGGTCTGAGAAATTAAGCCCATAAATAGCATGTAACCGAATTAATAGTACGGATTAAAGCAAATACTTACTTCTTTAGCAAAACGCTCACAGGCAAATAATATTATACCATAAATCATAATTTGTAAATTATCCAAGTAATTGCAGACTTTTGTTTAGATGTTAATTTCTACAACACCGTTCATTTTAGCTCCGTTAAAGGTTTTTACTTTTTTAACTAAAAATGAACATAGAATTTAAAAAAAAAAATAAAAAAATATATTTTTTCCAGTGGCGTAAAAAATAGCGGGATATAAGTTGCAACTAACCCTGATAGCGCACCACTGGTCAAATTTTTCAAAAGTTAGTTCATGTCAAAATATTGCTTTCTTATAGAGCATATTGGTCACCAAATTTGAAAAAAATATTTCAAGGCGTTTTTGATTTATAGCAAATTTTGAATTTCAATTTCAAATTTTTAACACCCTGTATCTCGGTAACTAAGCCCTTTAGGGGTTAATATTCCTATATCAAAATCCATCAATTAACGAGAGCTCTCTGGAGTAGAGCGTTGTCGGTCGAATATACTAACACCCTGTATAAGGTATATCCCTATATATAGAAATTTATTTTCGTAACTCTAAATTTTCGAAAACTCGAAATTACGCCAAAATATTGTCGTTTTTCACTTATTTGAAATTGTTTTGGACAATTTAACATTCACAAACTTCTGTAAATATTTTACAACCCTTTCCTAGAGTTTTTAAATCCGCAAGCGCTTTTCAGTCTTATCATGTACTTTTAAATATTCTGAGATACTTTTTAAATCTTCTCATGCTCTTTTTAAGTCTTAACAGGCGCTTTTTAAGTCTTCTCAGGTGGTTTTTAAGTCTTCTTGGGCGCTTTTTAAGACTTCTCAGGTGCTTTTTAAGACTTCTCAGGCGCTTTTTAAGTTTTCTCAGGCGCTTTTTAAATATCATCCTTTTAGGGCTTCTTTTATATCAAAATTTTTATTAATTATTGTAAAATAACAACCGGAACTTCATGGGATAAATACCTGTTTCTTCCTCATCGATAAGCTTCTGCGACTCTTTTTAAGTCTTCTAATGTTGCTTGGTGCTTAAGTTTCTTTAAACGATTTTTTTATTATTACTAAATTCCGTAAATTGTAGGTTATCTCTGGTGTGCCTCTGTCGTAAGCCAATTATTTTTTGTCGCCTTATTAAAAAAATGTCGAACCTGTATATTATCAATTCTATTAAAATTCTACCAAACACCCTCATTTTTTTTTAAAAATCTACTAATTTTGTAGGAAATTTACTAAGAACGGTAACCCTGTAAAATGTGTGTGAATACAGCGCAGCAGCGGGCCAGGAACGAAAAATTCATGGCTACTGACGTCATATTAATATATTGCGCTCAATTTTTTTTAATCGTTTTTAAATAACAAAATCTCTCGATTTCAGTTAAAAAACAAAAATGTCAAACCTGCCTATTGTTAAGTATAATTAATTGGTTGAATGTATCGCTATCACAGAATGCGCTGACCATTAATTGAATGACTAAATCAAGCACATGTATTGGATAGTGTTACTGAAACAGTACGAGTACGAGAGTGTGCAAAAGTTGGCAATGGGCGTGCAAAGCTGTGCAAAAGGAGAACTTCCAGAATCTGTAAATAAAATTTAAAACAAAGCAACAAAAGTTGGTAATGAGTGTGCAAAGCTGTGCAAAAACAGTAGTTTCAGACTCCGTACATCAAATTTAAAAAAAAAAGCAATGGAGGGTGCTAAGTTGTAACTGATATCCGTTTTATTTAGAGTACGAGAGAGTGCAAAGCTGTGCAAAAAGAGTACTTTCAGAATCAGTATATTCAGAGTACGAGAATGTGCAAAAATTGGAAATGGGTGCGCAAAGCTGTGCAAAAAGAGTACTTTCAGAATCCGTAAATAAAATTTAAAACAAAGCAATGATGGGTGCCAAGTTGTAACTTTGGCATCGTTATAATTCAGAGTACGAGAGTGTGCAAAAGTTGGTAATGAGTGTGCAAAAGCTGTGCAAAAACAGTAGTTTCAGACTCCGTACATCAAATTTAAAAAAAAGCAATGGGGGTGCTAAGTTGTAACTGATATCCGTTTTATTTAGAGTACGAGAGTGTGCAAAGCTGTGCAAAAAGAGTACTTTCAGAATCAGTATATTCAGAGTACGAGATTGTGCAAAAGTTGGTAATGAGTGTGCAAAGCTGTGCAAAAACAGTAGTTTCAGACTCCGTACATCAAATTTAAAAAAAAAAGCAATGGGGGTGCTAAGTTGTAACTGATATCCGTTTTATTTAGAGTACGAGAGTGTGCAAAGCTGTGCAAAAAGAGTCCTTTCAGAATCAGAAAGCAGTGGGGTTGCCAGTGTCCAATTACAAGAAGATAATGTATTCAAATATAAGTAAAAATTAGTGGAGGATTCTAACTTAGCCGACGTGCTACAATGTCCATTACCTTGCCAATCGTTAACTGTCAAACGTAAAAATTCAAAAATTCTTTTTTTTTGTGCTGTTAGCAAAGTAAGTAAATGTAAAAATATCTGAAAGGGTTAAAATGTGGCTTAATCCCACAGATGGTTAGTGCCTAGATTATTACGTTTTTACAAAGTCCACATCACGGAGCCTTCAATTTTAACTAAAAGCTTAAAAAGTTCAAATATTAATATTGTGACGAATTTAAAAAAGGTAAAAAATGGTTGGCCTATAGGCTAGTGCAGTGGAAAAAAATATTACAAAAATTCGTTATATATGTACATACACGGCGAATTCTGTAATATGCTCAGCTGTTTTATATTATGTTTATTCATAATGTAAGAATGTCTGTTTATTTTTCCTGTTTATATATTATTTGACATATCTTCATTATGTAGCTAAAATATGAATAAATATAAACAGGATATCGTTAATAAAAATTTATCCCTCTATTTGTTCAATAATCTTTTATAAAATTTCCACAAAAAATAGAAATCTCCAACATTTAAAATATTAGCAAACTAATTTTAATTTATGATGATGTTAACAATGCTGTTGAGTGTGTGTGTGACATTGATTAAAATTGTCGTTGGCGATATAATAAAATCTTTACGAAATGTAATAAAATGATTATTTAGCATAGAGTGTTGACACGTTTTATTATTCGTCCTTAAGTTTAAACATGAAACCTTATTGTTTAAACAATTTAAAATACCGCTAACTCACTAAAGTATGTATTGAAATAAGCCAAACCCCTTCATAAACATACTCATCTATTGAATACGAATGCCGAAATTCATTATTCATATTATATTTGTTTTAAACTTGGCGATGTTTATAAGTAGCACAATTTAGAAACGAATATACCAATGGATTTTTAAAACTTCCCAATTGCATAATTAATTTGTTATCATTTATGACGTAGTAAAAATAAATGGTTTTCTCATTAATCATTTTGTATATTTTTTTTTTGTTTTTTGCTTTCCTGCTACCATTATTTTAAAATGATTCACGATCAAAATTTTAATTTATCAGAGGTTAATTATAAGTTCCGTAATAAAAATTGCTTTCAAACAATAGCTAACTGCCTTATTGTATGTTTATTAAGTCTACATCATAATCAAAAAAAAAACTCTTAAGTATTAGATAAGAGCAATTAAATAGACTTTATATGTACTTACTTTTCAATTGTCTTTAAAATTGAACAGAAATATTTTATTACAAAAAAGCATTAAATTTTTGTTATTATTCAACTTTGACTGGTTTTATAATTTATGAAAATATACCTACTACCTACTAGAATCCCAAAAACTAAAATATCAACCAAAGTTGGGAAGAACAATATTGTAGCTAAGCCGGCCAAATTAAATATCGAGCCAAAGCCGAAAGATTAAATGTTGGTTTAATCAGGGGTATTTTAATCCGAATACCAACAATGTCTTTTTGGTATAAGATACACTACCAGTGAGTTCAAACCGATCTTTTAACTCTTGGAACGAAGACACGCGTGGAGTTCTTATTTCTGGATATTTTTGATGGAAGATTCTGCTTGCTAATAAAGATTTCTGTCAGCTTTCCTAGTGAAATTGATTATTAACAATTAGACGTGTACAATTATTGAAAGTACACGAATATGTCAAATTTTATTCGATTCCATTTTTTTTCTGTAAAAAACCATCATTTCTTATTTTGCAAAAATTTCGCAAATTTTACAAAGGAGACCCCACAAACTCTATATCGGTAATAAGCTTTTAAAAAATGCCATACAAAGATACAATAAAATATAGGGTGTTGCATTTGAAAAAATCAAGTTATTGCCATTTGTAATCGTAATTTTCAAAAAATCGTAGTGATGGAACATTGACTCCGAGTTCACCTACATTTCAAAAGATGCCCTAAAGCTTAAGGAATCCTGTCGATTATTGCGTTTGCGGATTTTTAAAATTCAAAGTTTACGACGAGGAAATAAACAGCAGGGAAAAATTTCTTGAACGGATTCAAGGAGCCTTTCAAGAAATGAAAAATAACCCAGACGAAATTAGGACGTCAGTCAGGCATATTAAAAGAAGATCAAGACTTTGCGTTCAAGTAGGTGCGGTGTTCAAAAAATAGCGTCACTCCAGTCCCAGTGTTTTTATCTCAGTTGGTACCACTGACTTACAAAACGTCAGTGATCCCTCTTATGTAAAAAACCATATTAATAAATGTAAATAAATGTAAATTTAGTGAATAATAACTTGATGTTTGATTTTCCCAACAGGTGGTGGTCATTTTCAACAATTGCTTTAGTTATTGGTATTATTTGTGTTTTTTTTTTGTAAATTTTTAGATGTTCTTCATTAATTAGTTATTTATTTTTTGTGAATAATGAAAAATACTTAAAATATTAAAATTTTACCAAGTTTGGTAAACTGAATCACATTAAAAAAAATTTGTTTCAGTTTTGGACTCTCACAATTCACGCTTCAGAATTCGAACTCGAAATTTTAACAGAAAAAACATTTTGCCGAAAATGCAAAGTATATCACTAAATTAATTTTTTCGTGCTCTTTGCAAATACAGAATCCATTTTAGAAAAATTTGATTTTTAGTGAGAAATATTTTATAATTTTTTTTTAATCCGGATCTGGATTTCTTTTATTGTAAATTTATTGATCGATTAGACACTTTAAACAAAATATTCCTGCCAAATATCATGAAAATATACATTGTAGTTAAAAAGTTATAAACCGTGCAAGAAATTGGAAATATGGATAAAACACTCTGTATCTTGGTTATTAAAGTAGTAAGACCCATTAAGTATGAAACACCCATATCGACAATTTAGTGGCGAATCCAAAAATTTAACAAAAATGGGCGGTTGTCATTTAAAAAAACAGAACTTAATTGTCTATCTTATTTTCGGACATTCTGTATATAAATAAAAATAATTTTAAAATGTGCCTCATTGTCGTACATACCGTTTAAAAAACAATCGATAGCTTGGATAGAAAAAAATTAAGAAGCATGCACGCTATCCTGGGTCACCCTGTATTTGAATGAATATTTTATTATGCAGACAACGTGTTAAAACAATGTTTCTAATTTACTCACATTTCGTTGATATTTTGTTAAGGTTTATATTATTTTATTTGTGCTTGCAGGTACATGATTGGATAAAAAAATTGAGATATCAAAACTAAGGTCGTTTAATCCTAAAACAGGATTTCCCCAGGCACTTTAATCCTCCCTATAAGATTATAAATAAAGGTCAAGGCACTCCTTATGGAAAATGGATCCCGGTTGATTGTTTTCAAACTTTGGGAAATTATTATACCGGGTGTCCCAGAATGGCCCATTTTAAATACAAATTGTAGAATTCGGCAAAAAATCGAGACCAAGGTCGATCTCTACGTGAAGGTCTAGAGGAATACGTTATTGTTCTATTAGATTTTAATACATTTTAATATTCAAATCAATGTATACTTATATTTTTAAGTTGTACAAATTATTTTGATTGCCAGCAAAAAATATCATAATATTCGGATGTTTTTTTTTCTTTTCTTCCTGGTTTTCTTTTTTCCTTAGTTGGCGGAGAAATCCGGAAACATGAAACTCCGGAACGATTTCTTTCTTCTGCTTGTTCCATGCAAGAAATTCGTAAAAGAGGTTATAAAATAAAAACCGACCAACTGTCATTATACAATTATGGAAAATGTAGAGAAGTGAAAACGCACACTACGCAAATGTCTCGGAACTCAAAAACGACAGGGAAGTACGGTTTTCGTTGAACAAGTTCTTTTTATATATATTTTTTTTCAGTATAATTGTTTATTTAGTAAAGTTTTATATACGGTGTTTAAAAAAATAAAATATCGTTGATTTTTTTAAAAATTATACGTTTCCAAATAGAATAAAAATATATAGTGTGCTTCATTAAATAAATCGACAATATTTGCATTTAAAAAACCACCATTTTTTTTCATATATAAAATTTTACTAAATAAATATTTATGCTGATAAAAAATTATGTAAAAAGAAAATGTTCAAGGCCGTATCGTTTCTGAGTTCAGAGATATTTCCTGTTAAAATGGGTCAGAAATTTCCGGGACACCCGGTACGTAACTTCTGACAAAAAGTGTCTACAGGCACAATTAAATCATATGGCTAGTTATCGACATACAGGGTGTTGAAGTTGCCAAATTTCAAATGTAGGCTTATACAGAGGAAACAAAAAAACGTTAATTACAGGGTGGTTACGAAATTTAAAATCATCTTTTTAAGACAATAAAATTCTTGTTGCTGTTATACCATAAAATAATAGTCCCTGTATAACTACGAATGTAACGCTCCTGTCTGCATAAAGTAAATTTAGTATTAATTTTACAGGGCGATTCATTATTATGGTTCCACCAATCTAGAATTTTTTCGACAATATTTCGGAAGGCCCTGTATAAACGAAACGATTTAAGTTGTTGATATCAATTTGAGTACCAGTCAAAGGCGTAGACAGAATACCCAAAAATAGCGCGAAAAGAAGAAATAAAATATATGAAGTGTAAAAATGAACAAACATATATTTGTTTAAATGTTTGATTACTCCCCCCCCCCAGGAAAAAAGTTATCTACGCGAGGGGTAGTAGAAAATAATTAATCAGATGATAACTCTCGGAAATGAAAGTTTAGTTACAATTATAGAATCACTGTTGTAACAGATTCGGAAAAAACTGAAGGAAAATTCACGGAAAACTCTAGAAAATCAAAGAAATAAACGCCGAAAAGTATTTTTCTGCAAAAAATCAGAGAAAAACGATATAAAAATAAATAAGTGACTGAGGATGGTATACACACTAAATATCACTCTTCACCTGATTTAGAAATGCCCATAGTTTCCAATTGGGAAGTTTTTTCCTAAAATTCTTCGAATGAAAAAACACATATAAAGTGCAAATTTTTACAAAAATAAATAACTTTTTCACGAAAGTTAGGAGAAAACTCTAGAAAAGCCTAGAAAAAAATCACACATGAATTGGGAAAAAAGCATGAATACATTTTTCAACAGTTCAATTTGAATAAAAAGAAGCAAGAATGCAATTTTCCATAGTTGAATTTGAAAAAAAGACTAAGAATGCACAGTTAAATTTTAAAAAAGAAGTAAGACTGCATTTTGGAACTGTTAATTTGAAAAAAAAGGAGCAGGAACACATTTTTCCACACTCGAATTCGAAAAAAGTAGCACGAATATATTTTTCCATAGTTAAATTTGACAAAAGAAGCAATAATACATTTTTCACAGTTAAATTTCACAAATTAAAATTTAGAATTACTAATTGTTTAGTCTCTATAGTCCATTTTACAGAAAAACAGCAAAAACGCAGTTTTCAAATATGAATTGGAGAAGAAACAAGAGCATTTTCCCTACAAAAAATTGGAAAAAACAGCAAAAATTCATTTTTCACAGACAATCTTCATAAAAACATAAGCAACAATGCATTTTTTCCCACAAAAATTTATAAAACAAAGCAAAAATATATTTTCCCCATAGAAAACTGACAAACGAAATAAAAATTTGAAATTCAAAGCAAACGTGCATTTTTCCACAAAGAAAATTGAAAAACAAAGCAACAAATGCATTTATTTATATAAAAATTTGAAATTCAAAGCGAGAATGCATTTTTCCGCACAGAAAATTAAAAAAACAAAGCAATAATCCATTTTTCATTCAGGAAATTGAAAAATAAAGCAACAATGCACAGGAAATTAAAAAAAAAGCAACAATGCTTATTTTTACACAAGAATTTGAAATACATAGCATGAATATATTTTTCTATACAGGATATTGAAAAACAAGAAAAACAAAACAACAATGTATTTTTTCGCACAGGAAATTAAAAAAACAAAGCAACACAGGAATTAGAAATATATAGCAAGAATGAATTTTTCCATACAGGATATTGGAAAACAAAGCAACAATGCATTTTTTCATACAAAAAACTGAAAAACAAAGCAACAATGCATTTTTCTACATCTTGGACAAAAAGAGAAAAAAAAACTCTGTTTCCCGATAATCTGCTTTGTTTTTCTTGTTTTTCAGCCGCAACCAATTCCATCTGGCTCCTTTACACGCAAGTCCGTATATATAGGGGTAAAGGGGGTAATTACCCAGCCCAGGATATCAAAAAAATAGCACGAAAAAAAGAAATAAAATATTTGAAATGTAGAAACGGACAAACAGACAAACATAACAGAAAATCTATTTTATATTGCCTAATAACGCTTTTCTGGGTAGATATCATTTTCACCATTAGATCTGCAAATTATTTTCACATAAATTTTGTAGAATTTCACTCTCGTATTGCTCTGGTCTTCAGATACCTTATCTCCGTCTGATCTAGTCTGCAGGTACTTCAGCTCCATCTGGTCCAATATCAGACGTACCTGAAGACCAGATCAGACGGGGCTGATGTACCTGAAGACCAGAGCCCACGTTATCAAAACCGCGAGCCGGCGATATCTCTAAGCCATGACCAATGACCTTGAATTAACGCAATTTTGACAAAAAGGACCTTGGCTATTTTCCCCTGTTATTTTCGATAAGGACTGGGTCTGTGCAGCTTCTTTACTTTGATCATTATTCGTCAAACATATTTCTCCTTAATGTAAATTTTTTGTCTTAATCACGGCAGAGCGAATGATAGGAAAGTGTAGGTAAACCCGTATATTACAAAAAATCATTTGTATGTATATAAAACTGACTAACTCTGATCAAAACCACTTTTCTTTTCCAACTTTATATGCAAAATAGTATGTAAAAAATACAACAAAGGAGAAATGCATTTTTGTTTATTTAACTACTTCCTCCTCCCTTCGGGAAACTTTTTTTATCATTATAGACTTCATCATTCGTAAATGCTACAAAAGCGAATTTATGAAACGCAATAAATATGTATAATCTGACTTACAACTTATACCGTGCTATGTACTACATTGTAAAGTTGACTAATAAAAAACCAGTCCCATTATCGATAATATTAACCATCAACCATTGAAAATTACCAATATGTTCTTGATAGCTTCATCCGTAAAAAAAACAATCGGCTACAAATAACCCGATAGTGTGGCAAATCTACTTAATAGTATCTATTGTATTAATTACATAGAATTATTTTTTTGTGCCGAGCTTACAGTGAAAATACTTTATAAAATATGGCTGGAAGCGACTTGCCGCTCATATCTGATGGATCGTTCTTGTTCTGCAGAACCGGTCTTAGCAAATACTTCGATTTAAGAAATATGATATCGTCGGTTTACTTTTATAAAAGTCATCAATTATTAAATTTAGGTCTCTGTCCTCTGTTTTTAAAAATAAAACTCATTAGTATTATTTTTAAAATTAAAAAAAAGTTGGACGTTGAAAGAAAACTAATTAAAAAGATATTTAAAAAGTAGGACAGATAAGTCTAAAATGTATAAATATACTTTTATTTTATTAATATTCATTAAACCAAAAATTTTTTAAAGCATTCATAAATATTTTTCCCGTTACAAGTGGAGAAGAAAACATTGACAAAAATATACTAATCTACAGAAAAATGCACGTGGCTTTTGTGATTTCCGGTTAAAGAATCCTAATAAATTGGGTGTAAAAATTATTTTTTTTTAGTATTTTCCGGTTAATAATGAGTCTAGTCCATTTATTCCTATTCAAAACAATATATAACAAAGTGCCACAAGTACGCTTTCAAGAATTAAATATAGAATCGATTGGTGAAAACCGTAGCTTCCTATTTTTAATATTAACGGAGCGCCCGTTCATAACCCTTTTATATGAGAAAAAAATTAAATTTAAATTGCTATTAATGAGATTTAGATTTAAACTAATGCGATTGTTCATTGTTGCAACTTTGTAGTTATATAAAAATATTTATCATTGCGTGTGTGTATTTAATTAATGTAAATATATTTAATCTAATATTCCAATTAAATGATTTAATTATATGTTTTTTTAAATATATTGTGTTCAATATTTTTATATATAACCAAATCAACAGTAAATAAATTCTCAGTAAATACAGGGTGTCCCAGTTGAAACTGACACATTTTAAGCGTAATTATTGACTAAACGAAATAAGATAGAAATGTGCGGTTTTCACCAATGAGTTTCTAATTTCAAAAAGTTTTTTTCCAATCATATTAAAAAAATTTCCCAGTTATACAGGGCGAGTTAAAAAAATTGCCCATTTTCAACTAAACATTACTTGACTTATTTAAATAGAACACCCTGTATATTTTTACACCATTCGAAAGCTGAGTTCTTTAGCTTTTTAAAAATGTTAACATGTGTCATTTAATTCTCACAAATAAATAAGATACGCGAGTTTTTGTGAGTGCGTGCATTCTCTTTATTTTCAATATCACCACTAGCTTTTTCTGCTTTTTTAATTTTTTTGTCATTGATACACTGAAATAATAAGTACAGCTTTAAAAAAATTGTATTTATTGCTAACTTAAACATTATGGCGTTAATTAAGAAAAAATAATAATGGCAACTAAATTTTATAGAAATTGTTGAATGTGACGTCCTTCTTCTTCTATACACATTTCAAATCTAACTTGTAAGTTCAAAAAAGAATTTTGTAGCATTTCTTGTGGAATTCCATCAATAACATTTCCGATGTTAGTTTTTAACTCATGGATGTTTGAGGAAGAGGGTTTTAACACCTATCCTTAACATAACCCCACAATGACAAAAAAATTAAAAAAGCAGAAAAAGCTAGTGGTGATATTGAAAATAAAGAGAATGCACGCACTCACAAAAACTCGCGTATCTTATTTATTTGTGACAATTAAATTACACCTGTTAACATTTTTAAAAAGCTAAAGAACTCAGCTTTCGAATGGTGTAAAAATATACAGGGTGTTCCATTTAAATAAGTCAATTAATGTTTAGTTGAAAATGGGTAATTTTTTTAACTCACCCTGTATAACTGGGAAATTTTTTTAATATGATTGGGAAAAAACTTTTTGAAATTTGAAACTCATTGGTGAAAACCGCACATTTCTATCTTATTTCGTTTAGTCAATAATTACGCTTAAAATGTGTCAGTTTCAACTGGGACACCCTGTATTATAATCTACTTATAGATAGAATATTTCCCATTGACTTCTTAGAAAAAGTTATTTAATCTACAAAATTTTGTCTTAATGCCTCTAAATTATTATCTGAAGACTCAACTGATAAAGCCGAACGGGATGCATATTAAATATTTAAGAAATCTATTAATATGGAACATCCATCGTCAAGATAAGTGGATTGAGGTCACTTCTGACCTTGATCAAAGGGACAGATCTAGGTTTTGGTACAAACTGGCCAAAAAACCAAATCATACTCCCATCTCCTGGTCGATGGAAAAATTCTACATTCCCCTACCCAGAATACCATTTCTAGAACTCCCTAATCAATCCTCCTAATTCCAATTTCAATCCCCAATTCCAAGATGACACGAAATTCCTACTCCAGGATGTCCTCCAAATTATCAATCCAAAACCCAATCCTAAATCCCTTCATTCCTAAGGACATTGCCTCGGCACGTCTTCAGGCCTAGACCAAATCAAAAAACAAGCCCTAAATAACCTACCTGCAGCAATTCTTCCCATCCTTACCATCTTGATGAACTCCTGCCTTCAGCACTCCCATTTTCCAACTTGCACACCATCCTAATCCCCAAACCCAAAAAAAAGACCCAACATCTCCCAACTCCTACAGGCTTATATCCTGGGTAAGCTCTTTGAAACACTTCTCAAAGATCGTATCTGGTGCTTTGTGGATGAAAGGGGAACGATCCCCCAATTCCAACATGGATTTAGGCCACTGTGCATCGGCAGTCCTGTTTGATGTTCAGAAGGCTTTCGATCAAGCCTGGCACGCAAGCTTTTCAACATCAATTTCAGTATTCCATTCATCAAACTCATCTTCTCCTACCTCCAAAACAGAACCGTCCATGTCAAAGTCGGAAACTCCCTCTCCGATCCCTTCACTCCTGTAGCAGGTGTTCCCCAAGGCTCCGTCCTTGTCCCTCTCCTTTATGTCATCTATCGCTCTTTCTCCTTCACCTAGCTAGTACTTCCAACTTTATTCTGACGATGCCCAAATCTCAGCTTCCTCTCTTTCTACCAGAACCCAACAACTCCTTGATCGTTTCTCCCGTTGGTGTAGCAACTGGAGGTTTACCCTAAATCCTCAAAAGACCCAACTTATCATATTCAAACATCCTAGCTACTCACGAAAATCCAACCAAAACCTCAATAAAATCAACCTTGGACTCTCGGGTGAGAGACTCGTCCCTTCGGATGAGGTTACCTAATTGGGATTATGCTTCATGCGCATTCTCAATTGGGCTACCGAAGTCCAAAGAACTCCTGATAGAGTTAGGAGACGGGCCTCCCTCCTTGGTGCCCTAGGTGGACGATTTGGCAGGTGTAACCTAAGGACATCGCTGCACGCTTACAATACCTACATTAGGCATGTAATGGATTATAGAGCTCTCAACTTCTCCTCACTCCTCCTCGTCTCCTGCACGCCGTCACGGCAACTGAGAGCCCTTGGAACCATGTTCTGCCTTCCCTGGTGCTTCCCTTCCAACAAAATTTATGAACACACTAATATACCCACTATTATTTCCAGATTCAAGAAGCTATAAATAGGATACGTCGAGAGCAGATTGGATAGCACCAACACTCATGCCCAAGAAACCAAATGGACAGTTGATAGGAAAAGACGAACACTCAGTAGGAAACCTATGAAGAAATTTATCCAGCCCGACCTCAGGATCCTTAGCGAAGCAAGCCAAGATATAGATCTCCCGGACGAGCTTATAGATTCTATTGGAGGATGCTCCACTTAGCTTCAGATGAGCCCGACCGACCACTACCACCGATGCTGCAGAACCACCGCTCTGAGTCTCCCAACCCGGGAGGCTCGTAAGTATCAACAATATTATAATATACTTCAAATATCTTTTGTGTGTCTGATGGAATATATACAGAATCTTGGTGCCTCACGAATAGCGCGCGAGGAATCCATCGAATATTCTGGAAACGACGTGAGCATTCCAGATCAAGTACATGAAATGTAAGTAGATATTGCCATTTTGTTATAAATTTACAAAATGTAAGGTTTATATTATTGGTTAATATGGCAACAGCTACAGTGTCGTCTCAATTGGACAAACAAATATTGCACATAAAATTGACATGATTAAAAATTATTATTTGACACAGCTACTAGGTAAACTATTTTTGACAATTGTCAAGTGGGATTGAAATTTTATTGCAACGACTAAAGTTTGTATGAATCATAAGTTTGATACATATTTGTTTATTAAGGTTTTGCAGTGTCGAAAAATTATAATTTTCTTAACGGCTTCTGGTAACACACCGAAACGTCAAGTGATTTATTTTTCAATTAACATTTTTTTTTATAAAAGAAATAATAAAAATTCATTTATTTATTTAATCATTTCATACAACGGGGTCAAGATACAAAAACATAAAATTAAAGTGGTTTGATATGAATCAAAAACTACTCGACACCTGCAGAAGTACAACAATAGGTCCTCATTCTGATAATTATCCATAGGTGCTCATTCTGAGTTTTGTTTATTACTATACGTGACGCACTTGTGATTAAGTACTTACTGATGTATGAAATGAGTTGCTAATAGTCTAAATTTTGTTCCTGATACTATTTTTACTTTCGCGCTACATAAGGGAAAGTATTGGGTAAAAACGCACTTAGACATTTAGACTTTTTTTATGTTTTCAGACGTCGTTTTCATTGATTCAAATCCGTCCCATCAGCGATCCATACAATTCTATTATAAAGTAGTACGATCAACAATGTGTCTAAAGACAGTATCTACGAATTTATTCTACATTTGTCTAAAAGTAGCAATCAAACAGATTATTGTTTTTAGTAACAACGTGTCTAAAGACAGCATCTACAACTACTCTCTACACTTGTCTACAGACAGTAATCTTAACATATTTTCCTTTACTTTTTAATCATTTTTCTCTTCTTTTTTCATAATTTTTCAGTAGCTATTTTAATGCACCCCCATTTTTTCAATTTCTTTATTCTTTTTTTCTCTTTTTCCAGTAACTAGCTTAATAAACACATTTTTTACGTGTTTTATTTTTGTTCTTTGTTTAGTAACTAGCTCAATTAACACCTTTTTGTCAGTTTTCTTTTTAAATTCCTTTTTTTTAATTCCATTTTTTTTTTAATTTCTTTATAAATTACCACTTCAAAAATTACTTCTTCTTTCCGATCAACTGACGCAAAGTAGCTTAATATCAATATCACTCATTGTTATCCCTTTTTTGTTCTTTTTAAGTACTTATATTTCTCCATATTTTCCTATTTTTGCCTATTCTCTCTATTTTTATTTTTTTTACTTTTTTCTGATTTTTCCTATTTCTCATTGTTTTTCCTGTTTTTTCAAATTTTTTGCTATTTCTGTTTATTTTTCACTATTTTTATTTATTTTTCACTTTTTTTTCCAATTTGCCGATATTTTTTTATTTTTCCTATATTTTCTGGTTATCCCAATTTTTTCCTATTTTTCATTGTTTATTGATGTTTTATTTTATTTTACCTTCTTTTTCCCTATTTTTCCATAGTTTCTCTACTTTTATTCATTTTTCCCTATTTTTGTCAATTTTCTCTATTTTTTGTTCTCGACCGTCCAATGTTACATCTGGCGGTGACAGTGTTAAAAATATATAAATAAAGATGAAAACTTGGACCTATCCACTGTGAATGCGCATTCAAAATCGAGAGAGATAAATAGATATTAGATTCCGCTGTTAGATGAAGAAAACGACTATTTTAACGAGATCAGGTAATAATTTGCTGTTTGGTACATAAGCGCTGGGCACAAGCGTTCCTGATTAAGTGAAAGGTCGCGTCCGCATCTGCTTACTGCATATTTCACTGTCACTGTTGTAGTTTGTACTCTGTAGAGCTGGTTGATGTTGATAATTTTTCGTGTTTATTTGTATTTGTAAAGATACGTAAACAAAAGTAAAAGTAAACACAATTAGAAACATATTGACCAAAAAACACTTTATAAGCAAACGTCATCTATATTTGAAAGGGTCAATTTTATTTAGAGAAACTGGCCCACGTTAATATTATGCTGCAGCTATTGCACATAAGTGACGTAGGTGCACTACAAGTTGCATAGATGCAGTAATTTTTAAATATCAATTTTTTCATGTTAAATTAAAGAAAAAAGCATAAAAAACGATTTCTTCATGAAAAGAAATTCATTTTTTTCTCAAATAATGCAAAAAAAGATGGACTAATATTTCAAGTTGAACTCCCCATTGTCTTATTATACCTAAGGTGCGTTCACATACTGGATTGCGTTTAATAACAGCATGAAATCAATTAAATCTTTTTTAAAAGACAATAAAATATTTAATTACAGTTTTTGATTGGTAACGCAAGAAAATCTGCATGTAGTACCTAATTCTTATTTTTTTTTTAGGACAATTTTTTAGAATACCTATTAGCTGGTATTTAGTAGGTTAGTAGGATGTTTTTATTTATTTTTTTTTATGATTTCCTTCCAATGTTTACAATGCCATGCATCATGTGTGTTTTATCTAATAAACTTTTATGTTTCCCAAAACAATTCGCGTAGACGTGTCTGAACAAATAGTCAATAAAAATATCACATCTTAAGAAATTTCTACTATCCTACTAATTTTTGTTAACTTGTGTGGTCCTTTATTATTGTTAGAACCAGCCCTGTCTGTATTGCGTCTTTCTTTAGCGGGTAGGTGTTTTCGCTCTCCGCAAACATGCACGTCAGAAACCTTTTGAAGTACAGGCTAAACCCATTAGGAGACCCCATCGTGTCTTGTAATATCAGCGAAGCCGCTTGCAACCATAAAAAACACTCGACATAAATTTTAAGTTAGGCGCTATTTCCCGGAAACTATGCCAAAGTACGTTTGAGGCTTGATGACTTACCGTATATTACATGATGGTTTTCTATGAAAATGTCGTTGAAATATCAGAGTGGATAAAGCTAAAAGGCGCTGCTATCGGGTGAGTTGGAAAGAGCTATTTTTGGAAAATGTTTTATGCTGAGTCTTTGCGAATTCTGGTGCCAAATATATATATATATCGATGTTTCATCTCGAAAATAGTTATTTTTTGGCTAATTTTCTGCTCCATTATTTTGAGATGAGTACATTTCGTCATAATGTGCAGAAACCAATTTGAGTTTGTAGGCGTGGTCAGAGAGCTTTAACTGTGGTCCGAGTCGCCTGTCTCTTATGAAATTTGGATTCAGTAGCGTAGTGTTACTTATTTGTACTTGTAGCATTTATTTAGCTATTTTGAGTTGTCTTGTGTTTTTGTGCTTCGATTTGTGTGTCTATATAAACTTTAATTTAATTCATTTTGTGTGCATTTTGGTAAGTACATTTAAATACAACTAAATAATAATCTAAGACGAATCCGTACATTCTGAAATATTTTAAATCCCTTCTGAGCCTTAATTTGTATCCTGTTTTTATGATATTTTCAAAAATTCTAATGAAACCCAAATTTTTAGCTTGTTGTTCTAAATGGAACAAAAAAATTATCAGGCAGAAAAGGCCAAGTTCTTCAAAGCCAAGCCAAGGAAATAATTTCACGCCTGTTAAACTTTATGAAAAACGAGTCTAAAGATGGTTCATTAAAAACCATATTCCGTATGATGCTAAAATGACCAAACCAGAACTGTACACTTTAATTATAGCTCACAGACCCCCGCCGAATTTTCTTTTAGATGATCTTCTTGAAGAAAAAGGTCACAAAGTATTACGGTTGCCTCCGTATCACCCTGAACTAAATCCCATCGAAAAAATATGGGCCACGGTAAAAAATTGGGTTGGTCAACATAATACAATATTTAAGTTGGATGATGTTCAAAAGTTAGCAAGAAAAAAATTTGAAAGCGTACGTCATAAGAATGGGCAAACGTGGTGGACCATTCCGCAAAATATGAGGATGCATATATTCAAAAAGAATATCTGATGGATGAATATACAGATTCCCTCATATTTTGCGTCAATACGGGGTCATCCGATGAGTGGGATTCCGACCTTTCGGACTTCGAAGATAGTGATGAAAACAGTTAAAATTATAAACATTTTAATAAAATATGAATTATTTATTTAAACTTTTAGTTGTTTTATTACTTTAAAGTTTGACAGCAATTTAACTAACAAATAGTTAAAATTTTAAATGCTACTTTTTATTTTAAAGTATTTTCAATTTAAAATATTTTATTAATGTACACACGCCACTCCTAAAATATCAGATACCCCTACCGCAGCAGATTTGAACTTAGCGCCATAAAATAAGGTCCACAAAGTTTATGACGTGCTGCGCCAATTGGGGCGTGGCCAAAACTAAATGTACTCATCTCAAAATAATCGAGCTCTACAAATAAGTATAATAATATAAGCAAACGTGTCCTGTAAATTCAATATTTTACCAATAATAGGAACCGAATATTTACTGGTCAAAATTTATAAGAAAATTTTAACTCATTTATTAAAAATGTTTATAAATGAAATAAAACTCGTAGTCATGTATCACATAAATACAGGGACTTTCAAAAGTCTGGAAACGGTCCTGGAATTTAAAAACTATTAAAGATAAATTGTCCAAATTCGGGATTTATTCATATTATGTTCAAAAACATTCATTTTGAATTATTCTAAATGTGAAATTAGGTTTATTTTAACTTTTAACCATTTCCATACATTTGAAAGATCCTGTATATTTAAACAGAATTAAACGGCAACTAATTTTGGCCATCTTCAGGCCATAATACATTTTAGAAATTTTCCATGGTAAATCGAAGAGTTGGTTTACTGCTAAGAGTGGTTATACAGGGTATTTTTTTAAAAAGTTTCCACCCCCGATTTAGGCTTACCCAATAATTTTTGGCAAAAATGGCGAGTCACGTCGATTTTTGATTTGAGGGGAACAAAATTTTTGATAACAAACATCACTCTAACGTCAACCCCCTTCAACCCTCGCCCCTCAAGTTTAAAATTTAAATAGGGAACATACCATGTGTGGTACATCAGGGAAAAGGTAATTCAATGCAGAATTCAAATCACTAAAAACCACTTTTCATGATGCCCTCAATTAAATCTCAGACCAGGTCGACTTAATCGCCGCCGCCATACACAATGTTTTCAATTTTCTAGCACTGTACTATTAAATACTGGATATAATACAAATATTTTTGGACTGTTCATGGGAACCTAAAACCGAAACACCAGCCAACTATATAATCAGTAACTGTTAGTAAAAAATTGTCCAGTAAATAAAAGAATAAAGACAATCTTGAAAAAGGATTAAACATATAATAGGCAAATTAAGGATACAATTTATTGTCCAAAACGTGTTTTTTTCATATTGGCAAAACTAAATTTTTGTGTTTTTTTGAGTTGGGAATTTCTAAATTTATTTTTCAACAATGTTGAAGATTATTGTCACCACTAACCAAAACTACACTTTTTAAAACACTCTACGTACGTTTCGCTAACAATGTTAGCATTATCTGGAGTTGATGATAAAACTCGTAGATTGATAAAAAAGTGTATTTTTCAACATGTTTGAGTTAATTTTCTTCAGTTTTTCTTTTAAATTAAACAAGTTGAATCAATTTTTTAAAAAAACTGTCTGAAACTAATTTCAGGTTCAGGTTGGTTTTGTCATTGTTCTTTTTTTAATAACTTTTTATATCGATTAAGTAATGTTGAGTGTAAGTTTAAGTCCCTGCGGTGAAAAAATAACGTATGTACCTCGAGTGATTAAAAGTGATACTTTAGTCCCTGCGTTCGTAATTACTATTTATATAAAATTTTTTATTCTTTAAATTTTGATAATTCAAATTTGATTACCCTATCATTAGTATAAATTTGTTTTAGTACTGATCGCAGATAATTCTGAAATCAAGTTTACACTATTTTGAGTGCGTCATGCTCCCCGTCTCTTGATACGTCACGTACGCTTCATTTTGCTTCAGGTGTATTTTAGACGTTTCGTTCTTTTTGCTTGCACCTTCTGTGAGTATTAGTATTAGTGCTTCATTTTTGTGATATGGCGATTTGCAGTTAGTGATAAGGTGTATTTTTTTAGCTATTTATATTTCTTTTCAAGAATTATTTAAAATTATTTTATCTTACTTTTTTGAAATTTCTTCCTCTTTAGGACTTTTTTTTTAAACTCTTTTATATTTTGAGATATATGCAAAAAACTAGCTCCGTTTTTTGATTTTTTTTGCTTTAAACTTTCAATTATTTATGTGCACATTAGCACGTTTTTTTAGTATTCAGAACCAAATGAGTCCTCGACCATATACCGGGTGAAACAGGGACATGGATCACTTCTAGTTTGAAGCAACTTGTGTGCAATGCAAGTTTGCTGCAAGAAGTTTGTAATTATTGCGCATGCCTTCAGGCAAGTTTGATGAAAGTTTTAAACCATAAAATAAATAGATCGTGCTCTATTTTTGTGTAATTGGCGTGCAAGTTTGACGCATTTTTATAGTGATTTTCAGGATACCAATCTTGCAAAAAGATACTGGTGGTGTATCTGTTTTGTAATCATCATGTCACAACTAAAAAGGTAAGAAAATAAGTGTATATATTTACAGTTTATTATTTAGTTTTATGCTTATTGATAATTAATAATAAAAGCATTTGGCTATATTTTCACTTTTAATGTTTCATAAATTACTATTTTTTTAGTTGTAAAAAACCACAAGTTTGGACCACTGAAAGTGCAAAACACTTAATACTTTTATATGAAAATTTTCCGTGCTTGTATGATGTGAAAAGACCAGATTACCATAACCGGAATGAAAGGCAAAAGGCTCTTGATGAAATTTTAATCGAGATGACTAAAATGTATCTTAACCTAAATAATGGCCAAGTCAAAGCACCGATACATGGAATTAGGTCTCAGTATATTGGAGTTATATGTGCAGCAGGAGATAAATGAACAGGAGGTAGAAATAATGTTTGATGGGGAGATTAGTGATGCCTCCATTCCTTTTTCTCCTTCATTATCTCGACCAAACTCATCTATATCCCACCAATCAGAATTTGTATCTCATCCTTCATCCTCTTCAAAACAGTCTGATACTTATACACCTAAATTTTCAAAGAAAACAAGTAGAGATGCTAGTAGGAAACGTAAGAAAGAAGAAGATGACTAATTAATAAATTTGCTGAGAGTTACTGGACAAGCTATCCAAAACCAGGGAAACGTAGCTGCAGAGACACAAAAACCCAGTGCAGTTCTTTTTTGCCAGTAATATTTATTTATTTAATTTCTTAGATTGCATTAACATATCTGTGAGCTCTAAATAATTTTATTTAAAAATTTTGGGGACTCTTTGGCATTTTTTCAAAATGAAAATATAAACAAAAGTTAAAAAGTATACAATCATAATCATATAATTCCACACAAAACTTGTATTAAATGATGATGATCTTTTGTTAGTGGCTCTTATCTACTGAACTTGTATTAAACTAAAATGTTAGGTTACATTTTTAAGCATTTTAATGTCAAAACACTTTGGTTGGCAGCATTGTTTCAGTTTGCAATATATCCCAACAAAATTGCACCATGTAAAAGAAGAATTAATAAGATGCAATATATAGCAGCAAACTTGCATTGCACAAAAATTGCTTCAAAATTGCACCGTGAAAAGTGGCTTTAAGTTTAATTTTTTTACTACCCCCTGAACAGAAATACAGGGTGTTTTTTACTACCCTCACTTTACTCTCGCACAATAATTTTTGAGAAAAATAGTGAGACACGTCGACTTTTGATGAAAAAAATAAAAAGGAAACGGGTGAAAGATCAATAATAATAACCAAAGAAAAAAATGAAGAAAAGGCCTTTTTGTAACATTAGGATTAATAAATTAGTTAAAATTAGTTACAAAAAAGTTACCAAACGTTTATGTATTTAAATATTTTAAACTTTATATAATTTAGAACTATTTTTTTATAACGAGTTTTAATAATACTCGGTAGAAAAAAATTATAAAAGTACATTTTAGAAATAAAAATTACGGTCATTGTAAATTATTATTTATACTTTATTTTAATTTTAGTTATAATATTAGAAATGTAAAATAAAGTATGTTAAGAATTTCGATAAAAATATGCTATAAAACTAACATAACTTTCTATTTTGTTTGTCATTTTCCCATTTTAACATAATACTCAGACGATGACATGACAATTACTATTTACTTAATTGCATCAGATTAAATTACTAACGACTTTTACATAGTTGAGTGCAAATGTAATATTTTATTTTTAAACTTCCACTACAGTAACAAGAAATAACCATTTATAAACTGACATCCCAGTCAATAATATTTATCTTTTAGAAAGTAAAGTGGTAATTCGATTACATTATTTAAACAAGATACTATTTAAATTGAAAAAGTTATCTTCGATACTGTGATGGAAGTAGTAAATTTTATTTTTGTAAAAGTCATTTTTTTTAATGTGTTAATTTCTCATTTTATATATTTTTTCACTTGAAATAGATATTTATACCATAATTTGTTTTTAAGATATTAAATAGTATATTATGCAACAAGTGCAGAAAGGTGTTAATTTCTCATGAGTTTGGAAAAGTTGTGGCATTACTAATTAATCTAATTTACTGATAAAAAAATTAATTCATGACATCATTATTTGTAGTTATAATCAGTGTTGCCCTTTTAGTACATATGTACTATATCTAGTACATTTTCAACAGTAAAGTACAAAAATACATTTTATTTATCCTTAATAAACCTTGTTTTTTTCCTATTTTTCCTTATGTTTATCTATTTATTCCTAATTTCTTTAAATTCTCCTATTTTTTCCTATTTTTCACCATTTCTCTTTATTTTTTATTCTTTTCACTATTTTGCCTTATTTCCCCCAATTTTTCTCTAATTTATATATTTTCTACATTTTTTACTAATTTCTTTGTGTCATACTTTTTTGTTCCACTTTTTTCCCGTTAAAACTTTGTTTCTACTTCTTTCCCAATTTTTTTCACTTTTCCCCTACTTTTTTCCACTTTTTCACAATTTTTTTTATATTTCAAACTTGTTTCCACTTTTTCCCCGACTCATTTTTTCTCCTCTATTTTTATTATTTCAATTTTTTTCTTCAATTTTTCCTCTACTTTTTTACCAATTGTTTCCCCCTATTTTTTTGTTTTAGATATTTTCTCCTACATTTTTTAGTTTCAAACTTTTTTTTCTCTTTTTTCCTAACTTATTTTTTCTCCTGTTTTTTCAGTAATTTTTTTCCCATTATTCCTCCACCCTCTTTACCCTACTTTTTTAATAATTTCTTTGTGTTACAGTTTTTCTCCTCATATCTTTCCTTATTTTTTTCACTTTTTCCCTACTTTTTTCCATGCTTTTTTACTCCATCCTTTCCTCTACTGTTTTCCACTTTTTCTCACACATTTTTTTTACTAATTTATTTGTGTCAAACGTTTTTTGTTCAACTTTTTCCCCTTAAAACTTTTTTCCATTTCTTCTCCTATTTTGTTACTTTTCTCCTACTTTTTTATTCTATCCTTTCATCTACTTTTTTATTCTATCCTTTCCCTACTTTTTCCCACTGATCTCTCATAAATTTTTGACTTATTTTTTTGTGTAAAATTTTTTTTGTTCTACTTTTTCTCCTTAAATCTTTTTTTTTTCATTTCTTTTCCTATTTTTTTTCACTTTTCTCCTATTTTCTTCCACTTTTTCCTACTTATTTATTCTACCCTTTCTCCTACTTTTTTCCACTTTTTCTCCTACATTTTTTACTAATTTCTTAGTGTCAAATTTTTTTCCACTTTTTCACAAATTTTTTTATAATTTAAAATTTGAAAGTTTTTTTACCAATTTTTCATCTACTTTTTTTCCACTTTTCGCCCCAGCCTTTTTTTCCACTTTTCGCCCTAGCCTTTTTTTCCCCTACTTTTTTAGTTTCTTACTTATTCCCCAATTTTTTATTTATAATCTTTGTTTTTTATTTCCAATTTTCTCCCTCTCCCTTTCTATCATTACCAATGGAGTGGTAAGGGGGGAAAGATAGGGGAAAAGAAGAAAATAATTACTCAAAAAAGTGATTTTTTCTTAATAAAAGTGGAAATTTGACAGAAACTGACAATAATGAGAAAAAATGGGTAGTTTTAGAAAAAAAAAGGGGAAAACGGGGTAATTTCAAGTAAAAAAGTGACAAAAATTGAAAGAAAAAAGGGGAAATTTAAGACAAAAAGTTAGAAAATTTGAAAGAAAAATTTTGGAGGAAGAGGGGAAATTTAAGAAAAAATAACAAAAATGAAAAAATAAAAGGTAATTGTAAGAAAAAAAATGGGGTAATTTTAGAAAAAACGGGGTAATTTCAGGAAAAAGTGACAAAAATTGAGAGAAAAGAGGGGAAATTTGAGACAAAAAGTGACAGTATTTGAGAGAAAAGAGGGGAAATTTTGAAGGAAGAGGCCTTATGACGAAAATAAGGGGTAATTTTCAGAAAAAAGGGGTAATTTTAGAAAAAAGGGGGTAATTTCAGAAAAGTGACAAAGTTAAAAGAGGAAAAATTTCGAACAAAAAAATTAACAGCATTTGAGAGAAAAGAGGGGACATTTATGTCGTAAATATATATCAGTATTCGAACCTGGAACTTTCATATGTAAGGTCCATACACTCTACCACTAGACCACATCGTTCACAGTGATGAATAATCAAACTTTCAATAAAAGTTGATTAGGGCGAAACGAATCTACTGAAATCTACTAAAATTATCAATTCTACTAAACACCCTCATTTTTCTTAAAAATCTACTAAATTAGTACGAAATTTACTGAAAACGGTAACTCTGATCGTATATCACTTTTACTAAAAATAATTTAAAAAAAGTACCAGACGCGCTTTAAAAAATTAACCACAGAATCGATTATTGAAAACCGCAGCTTCCTATCTTTAATATTAACGGAGCGCCCGTAAAAAAACGATTTCAGTCAAGATAACATATGGTATTAGCACCTCTTAAACGAATAAAATGTATCTAAAACACGCATGTAGTACAACATTTTATCCACAATCACCTTCATTTAGAATCTCCGAAATTTTTCATCAAAAAATTATTTAACATTTAGCTCTGACAGCAGCTGTCACTTACTCAAAAATCATTGAAATTGGTGGTTGCTATTTATTTTTCATTATTCCACTAGTGGAATAAAGTAATTTCATAAAGGACTTTATACGGTTCATAAGTGTGTGAAGTTTTACAATTATAAAGTGATTGTGGATAAAATATATTGTTTCAAAATCAAAGAATAATTTTGCACTACCAAATTGTTAATAATAATTATATTATTATACTCTTGTTAAAAAACACAATAATACTTTCATAAGAAAACAAAAATGCTCTTACATAATTTTCAAACCGATCGTAACTTATAAAAGTGACAGTTGGATCCTAAATACACAACAGACAGGATGAGGGATGAGATGCTGTAGAGGCGTCAAGGGTAGCAAAAGAAAAAGACAAGGGTGCGAAATGAACAAAGTGATTTTAGATTTTAGAATCCATAGAGAAACAACATCAAAAACGGTTCGGCCTTTTAATAATACCAATTTAATCAATAACATGGAATACTAAGAATGACCGACATAAATTGACGAAGAATAAAGAAGAATTGACAAAGCCTAATTTGAATGAATATTTGTTGAGTATGCTTTGTTAAAAAATGCCTTGCACTATTCATGTCCATAAATAAAGTTGCTTTCTATTCACGTTCGTCTAAGTGAATACATTATACGGGTCAGACGGAATTATTAGGAAAGACAACGTACACGTACGTGTTTTAAATTAATGGCTATGTTTATTTCTATTTATGTAATATTCATGTAGAGAGTACGAAGAAGAAACAACTATTTGTTAAAAATGAAACAAACTATGTTGTAGGTACTTAAGTTAATTACTTATACAGAGTGAAAATTTAGTGTTAAATTTTATATAAGTAAAACTACAATAGTGGTTTATATATATTTAACCACATAAATAATAACGTTAACATTTAACTTAAGGATCCCATAATTATAGCATATCTATATATGGACCAGCCGGTAGATCAGGGTCGGTCAGGTTACGGATTAGGACTAATGCTATTATCATTGGAAATTACAGTAGAAGGAAAAACCCAATTTTTTTATTAGCGGAAACAATCATAGTTATCCATAACGGTTCAAGTTTTAAAAATCTATTTTCATGTTTTATTTTATTAATTATTTTATTTCATGTTGTAACTAAAAGAATTAATAATCTATTTTAGTTTTTTTTTTTTTGATTTATTTCAATTCTTTCGAATTTATTCATTTTTTAAAGTTTTTTTTTTATATCTACAGTTGTTTCCGGTTTTTTGGTTGTTCCTTTTTTTTTAGCGATCTTTTGCAATTTTCTGCAATTTTTTTTTAATTATTGTGCGATTTATTTACGATTTCTTTGCGTTTTTTTCAGATTTTTTTGCAATTATTGACACTGGCAATTTTTTTGCTCTTTTTATCATTTTGATTCAATTTTTTTGCGTTATTTTTGCGATTTATTTCAATTTATTCGAAATTTTTTGTTTTTTAAAAATTTTAGTTACAATTTTTTCTGGTTTTTTCGATGTTCTTTTTTGATGCATTTTTTTGCGGGTTTTCGTTATTTTGCAATTTTATTGATTTCCTCCTTTTTCCCATATTTTATTTTTCATTCTTTTTTCAATATTTTCTGATTTTACTTTCCCGGCCCCGTCAACGGGAAAGTATAGTGAACGAGCAAAAAAAATCCGAGATATCGGCGGAAATATCCATTTTGAGGTCCCCCAAGAAGATTGAAACAATTTCCAGAGCATGGTCTGTCTGTGTGTCTGTGTGTAATCTTCCACGATAACAGCCGAACCGTTTAACCAATCAAGCTGAAATTTGGTATAAAGGGTCGGTGTGTGCCTTAAATTCGACCATTACTTTTTGGTTTAAATTGGTACAGTAGAAGGTCCCCAAGACCGACATTGATTGAATACATATGAAAGATTTTTTGCCTTTTTTAGATTTTAAGGACAAACAATACAGTTTAGTGCAAAATGTTCCAGTGCAAATTTTTAGAGCATAAAATTTTCTACAATTTTCGTATTAAACTTTTTCCAGAATTTCCAATAATTGCGCCACTAGAGGGCGCGCAAAAAATATGCATGTAGGTTTTTCGCAGTTTTTCCAAATTTTGAGGATAAAATATACACTCTAGGGCAAAATGTTCTATTGCAAATTTTAGAGAATAAAATTTCCTACAATTTTTGTTTTGTATTAAACTTTTTCCAGAATTTTAAATAGTTGCGCCACTAGAGGTCGCGCAAAAAATATGCATGTAGGTTTTTTGCAGTTTTTCCAAATTTTGACGACAAACAATATACTTTAGTGCAAAATTTTCTAGTGCAAAGTTGTAGAGCACCAAATTTCCAAAAAATATACACATTTAGGCGTTTTCCAATTTTTTTTATTTGAAAGGGAAACAATGGGCTTTAGTGCAAAATATTCTAGTGCAAAGTTGTAAACTATAAAATTCCCTACAACTATTGTATGAAAATTTTTCCCGAATTCCCAATAGTTTTTACCCATGATTTTAGGAGATCCTAATTGTAGCAGTGTGCTATATAATGTGCGCATGCGCCAGCTTATATCATTATCGACATTGAAATATCAATTGGGTAGACGTATTTACCGTCGGTTTGCTATTAAAAATTTGTTCCATAAATTAATGGAATGCTTAGTCTTTTGTCATTAAAATAATCATATTCTCCATAGCCGAGCCTGGAAAGTTCTGGGGTGACAAAACCGATTTTTTTAATTCGTAACCAAAAGAAATTACATATCTTTTTTGTGCTTCTTTTTTAAATTAATTTCTTAAACCTATATTCGTGATTTTTTATTAATTACCTTATTTTATTTTCTAAGTAAAAGTATTAAAAATCTATTTGTGTTTTTTTTATTAAATATTTTATTTTATTTTGCAACTAAAATAATTAAAAATTTTCGTGGTCTAGAATCACATTCTCCCAGTGCGAACCTTGTATATTTTTGTGAAAATCAGTAAATGTTGTTTTATTTATAAAAACAATATATATGTATTAATGTATAAATAAATAAGTGTATTTTTAATAATGATATTTTCAAACAAACTCGCGTTTTTCAGAAGTTTCGTTAAATATTGTTTGCAGCATTATTTCATTATTTCATTTGAATTTTATGTTCTCGGAGCCGAAATCGTGTATGCCCTTGATCAGATGCCCTATCTACGATTCTCAATCCGACCTGGTTTCAGAAATTTACAAAAAAAAAATACAATTTAGTTAAAGGACCCTGCTCAAATGTTATGGAAAAGTGATCTATGTGAAAATTGCCTGAATTTTTAGATAGTGCCGAATTCGTGTATACCCCGTGCTAATCGGTTTAGTACGGAGCCGAATTCATGTTCTCGGAGCCGAAATCGTGTAAGCCCATGGATAATGTTATTATTTAGTAAATTCATGTATGTAATAGATTGAAGTAATGAAACTTAAGTCGAGCACCACAATATGTTTATTATTAAAATGAAGACTAGTTTCGGCAACAAGGAAATGTGTAACAAGTTTTCCGCGAACGGATGTTGTATGAGGAAAATTAAATGGTTTGTTTTTGATTTTATTTCTAATTTATATTAATCCCAGCTTTCTTATTATTTGTTTACCTAAAATTTCACCAAATAACCCCTTCTATTTATGTTTACTGTCAAATGTCCTTCACTTTCTTCTTCTTTCACCTTGCCGTATAAGACATCTTTCTTATTTTTCTTCTTCTTTACTCTACGGCCGTTTCCTGCAACATCCCCGCTCTCTTACTCTAGTTTAATGCGATTTACGTTAGATTTCAAATATTTTTGAGATTATCTCACTTACTTTAATGTAACAAATACGGGTAGCTTTTAAATTGTAAAACTCTTCTGGAGTATTGTACTCTGTCCTTTCTCAATTTGTTACTATAATTTTTGTTACCCATGTCACAGAGCTCGTCGAATTTACGGATTAATAAAATTAATCTTTCAACTTTTCTATCATTCATACGCGCCATTGTTAAAATTACTTCTTTCGCACCAACAAGTGTCCCGTAAACAATTCGACGAGTCAAGCTGCGTCAAGCTACTTGAAGTTCAGCGACGCGTAGTGTAAGTGAGAACCGCTACATAAGAAACCACGTAAACTGATTCAAGCAACATTTTAATGCTCGATGAAGTTAAGCGGAGTAAAGCTAACCGAAGCTTAAGTGAAAAACGGCCTTAACAGTTCTGCTCCAACACATGGTCAACTTTGTAACACTTTATTTGATTTTGAAAATCTCTTTTGATAACTTTATAGTTTGGTTTTTGGTTGATGCTTTAAATGCAACAACTGGGAGTGTTTTTTTTTTATATTTCAGCCACTGATCTAAAATCTCTCTGGGTACTAAATCGGCTTTGTTTAAAACAATAACGAGTCTTTTATTTGACTTCATACCTGACACTGCTTGTTCAACTTGCACTAAGAGGATCTCTAGAATCTACCACTTCAAGAATTACATCAGCAAGTTCGATAACTTTTTTAAATTCTTTGTAGTATTGTTTAAGTGCCTGAAAGTTTCTCTTGTTTTGGCTTTTGCTTCTACAAACTAGCAGCTTCTCGTAATTTTTGCTTTTCTCGTCCCTTTTGTTTTTTAAGAGCTTCAACCTCTTTGAGAATATCTTCCTTAAAAGAACAAATGCTGGATGGTTCGTTTGGTTTTTTTGGATTCTTTTTTGCTTCTTTTCTCACTGTCGTTGTGATTGTTTTTTTGCCATTTTTCGCTCATATAAAAATGAAAAAACGTATCTACATCGCGTGTTATATTTTTTACCAAACCTATATGTCAAGCTACACTATATGTACAATTGTTAATTTATATACACCTCTGAAAATATAACTAAAACGATTTTTGTATGGGTTAGATATTTATATTTTTGCGTCGTGAAATGAATTTTATTTTGAGTTAAGCCGTCAATCATCAGAACTCATTATTAACTTTTCCAACTCATAATTTACATAATGGGTTTTTTTTTTAACACGTCGTGATTTTAAAATGCCTAAGAGTAAAAGATTACAGAGGCGTTTAAAAGCATTTTAATGATTTCCATTGTACATATTTATTTATTACGTATGTTGAGTGGAAATTTTCGTCAAAGATTTACATTATTATAATTATTCGTTATATTATTTTATTTGCTGTTTTAAATTTGTTTAAAATGTATTTAATATTTATTTTTATGAATCTAAATACGTCTTATTTACATAATTTTCAGAAGTTAATATTTAATTATACGATAAAATTTCAATTCGTGGTAAAAAATTCTAGAATGTTTTATTATAATTTAATAAATATCGCACTTTTACCATCATATTTCGAAATTAATCGTAAATATTAAAAATCATTCAAGCATCGTAATATATCTTATCCTTATCCTTCACTGAAGCTATACTTCAGTAAACACTTAAATTTCAAAATATGTTTGCCAACAAAGTATTGTTGCTTTATCAATCATCATGGCTTAGAATGCGAGATTGTCGTTGCCGCAAATTTTATAAATAATGATATCACTATATTTTTTTCTTTATCTGCGGTCAAAATAAACTGATTGTTAAAACCGCATATTTTACTTCTGTATCCTATCAAAGTAGGTCAGCTGGTAGTTTGGATAGAGTTAAAAAATGTAATTTTTAAAAATGTCAAAATTAAAATTCACAATTTCAGTTGAATAATACCCGATCTGTAACACCTCTTAATTATTTCATTTTTAGTACCATTTGACATTGTAAACCCAATGTATTGTTAATACTTTACTTTAGGTTATATTGCTTGTTATTCCACAATATTGTTAACCCTACTCCTCTTTCCTACCCCACAAGTCACTTCCATTTTGCGTCAAACTGTCAAATGTCATTCCTCCATTTAGCGGCGATGTTTCAGCCTTGCTTAAGTTAATTTTGTACCTTTCGCATCGAATCTTTTTAGGGGTGTATTCCGAAATACACATCAGTATACTGGCCAGTGGTACTGACGTCATGAATCCGACGCCATATTGAACTGGTGAGAAAAGTGACCAGTGTGAAGTCTTGTAGTCAAATAGTTAAAATAATGTCAGCTCAGTATTCTCAAAAAATTAAACAATTACTTTTAATAGACGAAGGTAATAAGTCGTGACTAGCTATGTTAATGTTATGTTAAATAACCTTAAAATTTTGACTTATTTCTAATATTTTACAGGTCCTGATTAAGAATTAACACCTCCATTCTTTTGAAATAGATTATTTGAAATTTATAATAAATTTTTAATGACGTTAATGCGCTGGCCACTGTATTTCGGAACAAATCGTCAGTATGGCGTCGATTCATGACGTCATTGTCACTGGCCAGTGTACTGATGTATATTTCGGAATACACGCCAGATTTCGTGTTTTAACACATAGTTGCCCTTCGTCTACTAGTTCCAGGGTGGACTATTTATAATTCTTGGTTCTTTCTTGATGATGTGAAGAAACCGGATTTTACCGAACCTGGAAGCCATGTCAGATGTCACAAGAATCCTGTCCTTTTTAAGATCCTTTTATTTTTATTTTTCCTAACGACATATTGGAGAGTTCAATTGTCTCTTCCTTAAAATTTAGTTAATCTTCCTTCCACAACCATCTCTTGCCTTTTTAGTCCTTCCCTAGTACAAAAAATCCCCCCTTAGCATTAAACTACTCTCTGATCAACAATGTACAATTACTTAAGTTTGAAAAATTTCTAAAATGTAATTAACCGCATTAGCGTTTTGTTTTTACTGTTAACCTTTCTTTATCCAATTGTATAACTTTTAGGCCTGAAGATGTCTTGTAAGCCGAAACTAGTCGATGTTTGCTAATTTTGTTTAATTATAATTATGTAATATATGACTTCGAGTTTCATTTCATTTATATAATAAATAAATAAAATATTGTTCTTAAATGGTTTGGTACTGGTATTGTAACGCTCTTTGCGTCGTCACGCGGTCTTTTAGCACCTTGGTTCAGGTCTCGAATTACCTCGGGTGCAACCTTCCGTTTATAGTGTGAATGTCACTTGCACCTGGCAGCGTCAGTGAAGATTTAATACTCCAGCGGTTGTTATGGTATCGACCAAAATCACAGGCAGCCAGAAGGGCGATCTTTACTTGCCCTACTATATTTTGTACCTGGGTATTAGCTGCTGGACTAAAACAAAAATTAGATTCAATAAATGAAACTTATTTATACTAAAATCCGGCGATGGTGAAGAAGAAAATGTGTGCAACACGGTTCTTTATCGGACGGTACAAGGCCTAGAGTATCGATACATTGAGTGTCGATAGTGTAAGAGTATCGATAATTTGAGCAAATATTTGCTTTGAGTGTCGATGCTCAATATTTTGTATCGATACTTTTAGCTCGATACAAGGTTATGTAATGTTTCTAGTTAAAAAAAATTTCTTGGATACTTTTAAAATTCATTCTGTGCCTCTAGTTGTCCTATAAATTATTACTTATCTTATTGATGAAAAAAATAGTTTCTTAAAATAATCAATTATTTTTCCCAAGTCATATAACGCCATAACTGGTTTCGAGATAATCGAATGGAACGGTTCAAATTTTAAGAAAAACTGAAAATCTAACATTTTCGATCATTCGATATTTTGTTTCGATACTTTGGATACCGATATTGTATCGTATCGATCTGGCATATTTCGATACATATCGGTACGTATTCCGGGCTGGCGTAGTGGTAGAATGACGGTTCCGGACTTTGGTACAATTGGAATTAGCTTCGGCCCCTTCAGCTTGACCTGCCTCTAAAGGTTGAGGGATTGCCACTGGAACTCGGACTACCACTGCTAGTTCAATTGGAACGGCCACAGCAATAGCATTGATCGATTCTGGCTGCCATATACCATAAGGTTGGCTGGTTGTGCGAATGTAAGAATGCATTTTTCTTTCATAAGTTTCAAGTGGACAACAGACCCTTGGGTTTTGCCTGAATAGATAAGAACCACTTTCTCAGTATATCGAGTGCTTTTAGTAAACAAGGGTGTATCGTATTGTGTGTGTTCACGAATTGAATTTTGGTGAGTTTTCACTGGGCAATATTATTATTATTTATTTATGACAATTGTATTGTTATGTATTTATGGCAATTTTATTACTATTGATTTATGGTGATTTTATTATTACTGATTTTAAAGAAATGAGAGATCTTAACTTCGACATAACGATAAAAATAAAAATGTTAATATTATTTAATTGTTTACTGAAGCACTGTTGTGTGATTCTGCCCCTCAGTGTGGTTAGATTAATATTTATTGTTTAAATATTGTTGGGACGGAGTACTCTTGGTGATTCTCCCCTTAGTACTCAGTATATGTTCCTGTTAGAAGGATATTATGCGAGATTCTGCCTCTAATATCCTTGGTATTGAAATAATGAAAAACACTGTTGCATGATTCTGCCCCTCAGTGTACATTTATTAATATTGATGAATTGAAATATTGCATAACACTGTTGCGTGATTCTGCCCCTCAGTGTATATTGATTAATATTGTTTAATTGAATTGGTATTTAAATAATTAATACTTATTATGTTCTTATGGATTTATTAAAGTAAAATTAAAAGGAGAAAACATTTAAATTATATTTGATTACGATCTGAGTGAATATGATAATAATTGCTCATATGTGTCTTTTATTTAGTTTCAGGTGTGTCATCTCGGACCTCATATTAACAAAAAGAAAAAAAGAAAGAAAAAAAATATGTATTCACAGTTATTAAGTTGTTAAAATAAAATGTTTATAATTTCAATTTCTTAATTGCCTTTATGAATTATTATTTGGGCCACTCGTTACAATTTAATTATTATTACGGAAAAAGTAACTTCGTTACAGTACAATATTATTTTTAGATGATTGTGCATTGAATCATTTTTGGAGCAAGATATAAAGTCCGCCGCATACTCCAGGTAGTCAAAAAAAATTAGATAAAGTATGTCACCAATTATCGATATGAGAATTTAGCAATTTCTTAATGATAATTTCTAATAAAAAAACTTATAATTATTACAGTATGTTAATTAACTGGAAATTATTTGGATGCTTTAAATTTTGAATAAAATGATTCACAAGCATTTATTGTGCGATATAAAAAGTTATGTAACATATTAATATGGAACAAAGGTGAATTATAAATTGTTGTATTCTCAAATAAAATAGTTTGGTTTTAAAAAAAATTGATAGGGTATGATTAAAATTAAATTTAAATGTTGTCCTATCACCCCTAATTGAATTGATTTACACTATTTACAACTTTAATCACTTTATCAGTGTTAATTTTATCTCTGGTATTTTCTTTCATTTTTTTTTCCACAAAAATACAAAAAATAGTGAGTTATGAAATATAGTAACCGGTTTGCATTGCTAATTTTTATTTTAGTTTTTCTCAAAAATTGGCACTATGTAAAGTGCGCCACATTTGCTTAAAAATCAAGTAAAATATTATTTTAGGGTAAAAAGCGCCACTAGATAAAAGAAAATTATTACTTTAAAGCTTCTTAAAAGTATTTACAGCTGTAAACAAAATAATAGGGATAATAGTCCTAAAACAATCGCAAAAAACCGTTACAAAAATTACAAAAAATGACAAAAAAATCGTAATTATCACAAAAAAATCAATGAAATTAAACAAAATGAGAAAAAATTGGAAAACAAAAAAAACCAATAGAAAACCGGAACAATGAGAAAAGAATGACGAAAGATTAGAAAAAATTGAAAAACAATTAAAAAAATCATAAAAATGAAAGAATTACAAGAATCGAAAAAACAATCTGAAAAAAAACTTCGAAAAAAGAAAGAAATTGAGAGAGAAATTAGAAAATGTAAAATACGTAAAAACGCAAGAAATCGAAAAATATCACAATAAATCAAAGGACTAAGAAAAATGAGAAAAAATTAGAAAACAAAACAAATAGAAAAAATTCCTGTCTAAATTTGAGACTTTCATCCTTCCCCACTCCACGATAAGGTTAGATCGAAAAAAGTTTCAAACAAATAAATTTTATAATAATTAGGACATGAAAATGTCTAATGACCTGTTTCAATATTTTAGAATAAATGCGGAGATATGAATTTTTTTGAAATTTCAGCCCCCTCCAGTTCCATCCCCTTAGGCCCGATAAAAAAAAGTTTCAGACAAATTAATTTTATAATAATTAGAACATAAAAAAAGTTTCATGAGCTGTTTCAATATTTTTGAAAATAGCGGAGATATAAATTTTTTGAAATCTCAACCCCCTCCAGGTCCATCCTCGTGGATCGAATAAAAAAAAGATTCAGATAAATTAATTTTATAATAATCAGAACATAAAAAAAGTCTTATGATCTTTTTTAATATTTTCAAAAATGGCGGAGATCTGAATTTTTCGAGATTTCAACCCCCTACAATTCTCACCCCCTTAGAGGTGGAATTCCCATTTGCAATGTCCAATGAATTAATACCCCAAAGAATTTTTGTACCAAATTTGGTGCGGATTGGACAAAAATTGCGCCTCTATCGGGCCGGAACGGAATGTCTACACATAGATATTTTTTTTACTGATTCTTATTCAGAAGGTCCTAAACGGCGTAGCGCCTCTATTCCCGGTTCTGGGTCCCGTCATTGAATCGATTACAATAGGTAGATTCCATATATGGAAATCTACCTGATAAAACCGAACAATGAGAAAAAATTTTGTAAAAATTAGAAAAAATCGAAAAAAATCAGAAAAATGAGAAAAAACCAGGAAAAATGGAAAAACAACCAAATAACCGGAAACAACTGCAACCATAAAAAATGAAAAAATTCAAAAAAATTGAAATAAAATGCAAATAAATCCCAAAAAAGTCGCAAATAATTGCAAAAAATCAGTAGAAAAGAAAAAACAAGAAAAAAATTAAAAAACAAAAAAAATTGAAAAACAAAAACAGAACAATGATGAAAAATTACAGCTTTGTTTAATATAAATTCAACAAACAACATCCGAATAATTTTCAATTCGTTAATATTCTGTTAAATGTGCATCAAATTGATGTTAAAAGTTGCAATAATGAAACATTTAAAATTAAGGAAAAAAAATTAAACAAAAAATAGTTTATTAATAAACTAAGACTAAAGAATACGACGCCAAAAACATTTCAAGATTTTCTTTTGTTAAATATCCCTTCAAATTTGTAAATATTGAACATTAAATTTATTCGAGTTTATAGTTGCATATTAATTATGTATCATTATTTTTGAAATAAAAATAAAGGGTAAATTAACAATTGTTTTATTTTTGCTGAAATGTAGATAAACCGAAGTATGGTAATTATTTTTATGGTAATCTTGTGTAATCTCTTAATCCTTAATTTCAAAATAGGTGGCGCAGTTTACGGCTCCGTGGGACATGCGAACGTGGGCTTTGCGAATAGAACCTTTTTCGTAGGCATTGCGAACACGCATACTTGGAATTAATCTAAGCGCTGTCCATCGGTGGGCTTTGCGAATACTCTTAAGATTAGCACAATAAAACGAATAATATAGGATATTATTAAATTATTATTTAAAAACAGTAAAATCCAAATGATAAATACACAAAGATGGGAATATTTTGCATTGTCTTTGACTGTTAAAATACAATCAAATATTTGAATGAATTAGTTTTTTGTCAAAGTGGAACTATGGGGAAAATTATCTTTTTTAATAAATATTTACAAATTCTTGAGTTTTTTTTTATTAATTATAATACGTTTTTAAAAATTAAATGAAATGTTTACTCTCCTGAACTAATGGCAATTTTTTAGTTTCAAAACAATAATTTATTTTAATTTCGTTATTTCTATACTATTGAAGTTAATTAATAAATTGACAGTTGACAGCTGTCAACTAACTGTCAAACAACATATGATCATCAAAATTGATAAAATCCACATGTAAATATATGTTTTTGAGGTTTCAGAGTGCAAAACTGATGTTAAAAAATCTATATTGACCATTGACAGCTGTCAAACAGCTCGAAATTGATAAAATTGACATGTAAGCATATGTCTTTAAGGTTGCCTAATTCTAATCTGATGCCAAAAAGACGATATTGACAGTTGAGTACTATCATTTGATTGTGCATGATAATGTGTCAAGATAGATTATTGCTTGTTGTTTGACAGTTAATTTACAGCTGTCAACTGTCAATAACGTTTGTTTGACATCAGTTTTGAACTCAAAAACATATATTTACATGTAGATTTTATCAATTTTGATTATTGCTTATTGTTTGACAGCTAGTTGACAGCTGTCAACTGTCAATATTATTATATTGGCATTGGATTTGAATGCAGCGACCTCTTAAGTAGTAAATAATGGTGAATTCGTGGAGCTTTGGAGCTCCGTAGGATAAACAAAATTGAGCTTTCAGACAATTTAACCGGGAGCCAATTCCCATAAGGTTTGTGCGGGGTTCTTTGGTGTTATACAAAAGTTCTGTGTGAAAAAATAACCATAATATAACATGAATTATTGTTATAATTTTACACTGTGACTATACACACGTTAACCTGTGGATAATTTTAATCACATGTAAAACGTGATTCGCATAAATAATAAGTTTGAACATATTTAAGCATGTGCTCTAGTAGCAGCGTGACATAGTGCCCAAAAGTGGTGCAGTGGGCCCGGGGATCGAATTCCAAATGGCATTTTATTTTTTTAAACACAGGCTGGATTTAGATAGTCAAGACTTATTTTAATAAAATAAATGTTCTTTTAAAAAACACAAGCTAGATTTAGATAATCGAGAATTCTTTTAATAAAATAAATATTTTTTTTAAGTTAGATTCCAGGACTAATAACTCGAACTGCTTTTAGCCGCGCATGGGTTGGTTAGTCCTAGTTAGGATAAGTTTTTTTTTAATGTAAAAATAACCAAGTTTAATGTTTTAACGTGTGGGTAATTATCCACAGATTAACGTGTGTGTAGTCTCGACCATAATTTTAATACTCTGTACCACTAATAAATCTTCAATATTTTGCTGTTTTATTAAAATAGAAAAATGAAGTCGACACAAATTTAACTTAATAAAAAAATTAACTGCAATGTTCGCAAACTCCACGGTCTCCATAAACTTACCGAGGTTTTGCCAGGTATATGTTCGCAAATCCCACGGCTCGCAAAACCCACGCCACCCATTTTACATGTGCTTTTCGGACCACCCGGGGCACGTGGCACATCTTTTGTCCAAGAATTATTTAATTTTAAATAAAATAAAATTTACAATTTTCCCGACTGAAATAAATATAAAAGAGTGACCGGCCGAATTTATAAAAATATAATGTAATATAATTTAAATAAATGTTGATGTTTTATATTTCCCTATATTATCCAAATATTTCGTAAATTGAACAAATTTAAACATTATTATATAAAAATTACTACGTATTTCCAAATCATAATAATTGTTATTATAATAAATATTTAATCTGTAATGCAATAATTACATTAATAATTTTAATTCCCATTACTGAATTTCACAATAAATTAAATTTTTATTTTTGCTGTTTTATATAAAAAAAAATCTTTTCAATGAGCCCTTTTTATTATTTATCTCCGGTGAGTAGGTACATGCGAGGTCTTTAAACAAAAGGAAAACACAACTTGACACAACTTTAGAAAAAAGAAGTACTATTGAAGAGAATAGAAAAGAAATTACAGGAAGTAACAAAAGATATAATCTGTATTAGAATAAGGGATTAAATTTAAGGTAAAACTGACCATGTTATATACCCGATAATCTGTATAAATACCCTTATAAATATATTTAAAAGTTTTAAGCGATCGTTGTTTCTAAGAAATAAAACTCAAAAGAAGCATTTAAAATGTATTTATAGATAAAATCCCTGACAATAGTCATAAAAGTCCCCTAGCCAAAGTTCACCCTAAGGCAATTAAGGTTAAGGGTGGAAGTAAATTAACATAAATTTGAGAAGAGTATGGCTCGTCGAGACATTTTATTATACATAAAATTGATAACTGGATGTTTCAATGGATTCCGTCTTAAATGAGAGTATTCAACAACTTTTTAGTACCGCTTGGGTATAAGCGTCGCCAATGGGGGGGGGGGGGTAGAAAATAAATCACTATTAAGGGGTTATACCACTATAGAATGTTCAAAAATATTTTAGCTTAAAAGGTGCTTTAAAGTGTTAAAAATGATATACCAAAAGATGGAAAGCGGCAGGAATGTTTAAATGTCCAAAGATCACAATTTTCGCTGATTTAATGTATATAAGAATCATGTGCCGTCCCTTCCCCGCACAAGCCAGAGGCTTCTGGGGTTCACTTGTAAGTAGATAAAATGTAGGGCAAGTATTATTATTCGATGCATACAAATTGCAAAAATACTAATACTTTAATCTTATCGATTAATGATGAGCGGCTAATGCCGGACTCTAATTGCAAAAAGTAATTAAAGGTAAATTTTAATCCTATACTGGAACTGCACAAAGTAATTATATGGATATTTTCTAAGAATATATTATTTATTTATTTTTGTTATGGGATATAAAATGCATTTTTGTCTTTAAATTTTTAGTTTTCATATCGTTTAACCCCTGTAACATAAAAACTATCAACTTTATTAAAACTTTCCGTCTGTTGATAGAAAGAGAAAACCATATTGTATATTTATGAATTTTTTCAAAATTTTAGATAAAAAATTGTGGTTGTGAGAATAGGGAGAGACCACAACTATAATGATTTTTTGATTTCCCCTCTTTTGGTTTCTCCCTTTTCTCAAGGTCACAATTCATTCTAAAAAAATTTGAAAAAATTCATATTTATATTATTTTTTATTCTCCTTTCAATGGTATAAATTTCATTTTAATATATTATTTATTTATTTTTGTTATGGGATATAAAATGCATTTTTGTCTTTAAATTTTTAGTTTTCATATCGTTTAACCCCTGTAACATAAAAACTATCAACGTTATTAAAACTTTCCGTCTGTTAATAGAAAGAGAAAACCATATTCTATATTTATGAATTTTTTCAAAATTTTAGATCAAAGATTGTGGCCGTGAAAATAGGGCGAGATCATAACTCCAAAAATTTTTTAATTTTCCCTCCTTTGGTCTCTCCCTTTTCTCAAGGTCACAATTCTTTCTAAACAAATTTGAAAAAAATCATATTTATATTATTTTTTATTCCCCTTTCAATGGTATAAATTTCATTTTATTATATTATTTATTTATTTTTGTTATGAGATATAAAATGTATTTTTGTCTTTAAATTTTTTGTTTTCATATCATTTAACCCCTGTAACATAAAAACTATCAACGTTATTAAAACTTGCCGACTGTTGATAGAAAGAGAAAACCATATTCTATATTTCATAATTTTTTCAAAATTTTAGATAAAAAATTGTGGTTGTGGGAATAGGGAGAGACCACAACTATAACGATTTTTTAATTTCCCTTCTTTTGGTTTCTCCTTTTTCTCAAGGTTACAATTATTGCTGAAAAATTTCGAAAAAATTCTCATTTAAAGTATTGTTTATTCCCATTTCGGTGGTATTAATTTAATTTTAATATATTATTTATTTGTGTTATGGGATATAAAATGCATTTTTGTCTTTAAATTTTTTGTTTTCATATCGTTTAACCCCTGTAACATAAAAACTATCAACGTTATTAAAACTTGCCGACTGTTGATAGAAAGAGAAAACCATATTCTATATTTATGATTTTTTTCAAAATTTTAGATAATAAATTGTGGTTGTGAGAATAGGAAGAGACCACAACTATAACGATTTTTTGATTTCCCCTCTTTCGGTTTCTCCCTTTTCTCAAGGTTTCAATTATTGCTGAAAAATTTCGAAAAAATTCTCATTTATAGTATTTTTTATTCTCTTTTCAATGGTATTAATTCCAATTTAATATCTTATTTATTTATTCTTGTTATGGGATATAAAATGCATTTTTGTATTTATATTTTTAGTTTTCATATCGTTTAACCCCTGTAACATAAAAACTATTAACGTTATGAAAATTTGCTGACTGTTTATAGAAAGAGAAAACAATATTCTATATTAATAAAAATTTTCAAAATTTTAGATCAAAAATTGTGGCCGTGAAAATAGGGCGAGATCATAACTATAATGATTTTTTAATTTCCCCTCTTTTGGTTTCTCCCTTTTGTCAAGATCACAATTCTTGCTAAAAAATTTTGAAAAAATTCTTATTTATATTATTTTTTATTCCCCGTTCAATGCTATAAATTTCAGTTTAATATATTATTTATTTTTGTTATGGGATTTAAAATGCATTTTTGTGTATAAATTTTTAGTTTTTATATCGTTTAACCCCTGTAACATAAAAAATATCAACGTTATTAAAATTTGCCGACTGTTGATAGAAAGAGAAAACCATATTCTATATTTCATAATTTTTTCAAAATTTTAGATAAAAAATTGTGGTTGTGGGAATAGGGAGAGACCACAACTATAACGATTTTTTAATTTCCCTTCTTTTGGTTTCTCCTTTTTCTCAAGGTTACAATTATTGCTGAAAAATTTTGAAAAAATTCTTATTTATATTATTTTGTATTCCCCTTTCAATGGTATAAATTTCAGTTTAATATATTATTTATTTATTTTTGTTATGGGATTTAAAATGCATTTTTGTATTTAAATTTTTAGTTTTCATATCGTTTAACCCCTGTAACATAAAAACTATCAACGTTATTAAAATTTGCTGACTGTTGATAGAAAGAGAAAGCCATATTCTACATTTATGAATTTTTTCAATATTTTAGATAAAAAATTGTGGTTGTGAGAATAGGGAGAGACCACAACTATAATGATTTTTTAATTTCCCCTCTTTTGGTTTCTCCCTTTTCTCAAGGTTACAAATATTGCTCAAAAATTTTGAAAAAATTCTCATTTATAGTATTTTTTATTCCCATTTCAGTGGTATTAATTTCATTTTAATATATTATTTATTTATTTTTGTTATGGGATATAAAATTCATTTTTGTCTTTAAATTTTTAGTTTTCATATCGTTTAACCCCTGTAATATAAAAACTATCAATGTTATTAAAACTTGCTTACTGTTGATAGAAAGAGAAAGCAATATTATATATTTATGAATTTTTTCAAAATTTTAGATAAAAAATTGTGGTTGTGAGAATGGGGAGAGACCACAACTATAATGATTTTTTAATTTCCCCTCTTTTGGTTTCTCCCTTTTCTCAAGGTTACAATTATTGCTGAAAAATTTTGAAAAAATTCTTATTTATATTATTTTTTATTCCCCTTTCAATGGTATAAATTTCAGTTTAATATATTATTTATTTATTTTTGTTATGGGATTTAAAATGCATTTTTGTATTTAAATTTTTAGTTTTCATATCGTTTAACCCCTGTAACATAAAAACTATCAACGTTATTAAAATTTGCTGACTGTTGATAGAAAGAGAAAGCCATATTCTACATTTATGAATTTTTTCAATATTTTAGATAAAAAATTGTGGTTGTGAGAATAGGGAGAGACCACAACTATAATGATTTTTTAATTTCCCCTCTTTTGGTTTCTCCCTTTTCTCAAGGTTACAAATATTGCTCAAAAATTTTGAAAAAATTCTCATTTATAGTATTTTTTATTCCCATTTCAGTGGTATTAATTTCATTTTAATATATTATTTATTTATTTTTGTTATGGGATATAAAATTCATTTTTGTCTTTAAATTTTTAGTTTTCATATCGTTTAACCCCTGTAATATAAAAACTATCAATGTTATTAAAACTTGCTTACTGTTGATAGAAAGAGAAAGCAATATTATATATTTATGAATTTTTTCAAAATTTTAGATAAAAAATTGTGGTTGTGAGAATGGGGAGAGACCACAACTATAATGATTTTTTAATTTCCCCTCTTTTGGTTTCTCCCTTTTCTCAAGGTTACAATTATTGCTGAAAAATTTTGAAAAAATTCTTATTTATATTATTTTTTATTCCCCTTTCAATGGTATAAATTTCAGTTTAATATATTATTTATTTATTTTTGTTATGGGATTTAAAATGCATTTATGTCTATAAATTTTTAGTTTTTATATAGTTTAACCCCTGTAACTTAAAAACTATCAACGGTATTAAAACTTGCTGACTGTTTATAGAAAGAGAAAACAATATTCTATATTTGTGAATTTTTTCAAAATTTTAGATAAAAAATTGTGGTTGTGAGAATAGGGAGAGACCACAACTATAACGATTTTTTAATTTCCCTTCCTTTGGTTTCTCCCTTTTCTCAAGGTTCCAATTATTGCTGAAAAATTCTCATTTATAGTATTTTTTTCCCTTTTCAATAGTATTAATTTCAATTTAATATATTATTTATTTATTTTAGTTATGGGATTTAAAATGCATTCTTGTCTTTAAATTTTTTGTTTTCATATCGTTTAACCCCTGTAACATAAAAATATCAACGTTATTAAAACTTGCCGACTGTTGATAGAAAGAGAAAACCATATTCTATAGTTATGAATTTTTTCAAAATTTTAGGTAAAAAATTGTTTCTGCGATTTTATTTTCATACTGTTTTCTTATTTCCTTAGTTCGATGTATAATATAATACGATTTTACAGTAATGAAAACATTAAACCCGTTTTTCTCGAAACCACTTTTTTTGAGCTGGCCGAAACCATAACTCTCAAATCAATTTGAAATTTTCACCATATATTCAAAATTTATTTCTCCAGCGACGTACGTAGGATTTTTTTATATATAAACATTTTTGGTATAATTTCTTTCATGAATTTTTTAACTTTTTTTCAAAAGTGCACTATTTCACGAAAAATAGTAGATAGTCTAGGTATAGGGAATTCAACGTGTTAGAGTGAGAGGTATAGGAAACTCAGCGTGTCAGAAAGAGAGGGAGACAGCGCCATGACGCCACAACCACCGGTTGAAAACTTCGTAAAATCTGACATTTAGAACGTTTTTCACGTTCTGTTTTTCGATTAGAAAAAAGCGTTGAAATCGTTGTAAAATGTGACGTTTCGAACGTTTTTTAACGCTTCAAAATACTGAACGCTAAAAAACGTTCGAAACGTCACATTTTACGATGTTTTTTAACGTTTATTTTTTGTTGCAAAATACTTTCACTTTTTTGCATCAAATACATGTATTTTCCAAAAGGAAACATGCAAAAATAACGTTCTTTAACGCTTCAAAATGCTGAAAGTAAAAAAACGTCGCGCTCTCTTCTTCTGACACGCTGAATTTCCTATACCTCTCACTTTAACACCTTGAATTCCCTATACCTATGGTCTGAGTGCTCTAGACTATCTACTAGAAATCAATATAATAAAAAAAAATACTACGTATGTTCCTTGCTATTGTTCTGTATAGAATCGAAAAAACTTCTAGTTTTTTATACCAGGTCAAAAATTGCTGGAGTTAGTTTCCAGCCGCCATTTTGTTATAAAATTATATGAAAAAATTATTTTTTCTACTTCACAATTAATACTATAAATCCCATTTGACAGAATTTCGACTCATCTCTTTATTGCCCCAAAAAAAATTCCGTATTATGCTTATTTTTTGGTGCTCTATAACTTATAATGGTGGATATTAAAAATGATATAATTTACTACATCACTCTGTAGTGGGACATTCACAGGAAAATGATAGAATGAATGCAAACCATTTATTCGATTTTTCCCAATATTAACTAACATTGATCTTAATGTTTTCATTGTAAAACTGTTTTCGTTTTTAAATGCTATTATTATTTTTAATCGAAATTTAATTGATTTTGATTTGTTTGTTTTCTAAAAATATTTAAACAATACGGGCAAATTGAAATAATATTATCCACATGCCTCTGCTTTTTTATACTAATATTTTTCACACAGAGACTCGATCTTTGATCAAAACATATTTATGGAATTTAAAAAAAAAATTGATCATATAACAACATTAATAAAATAAGTTATTTATATGTGTACAATGACGCTTTTCACAATTTAATTTATTTATTATTATCATGTCTAGCTTTGACTCCAGTTATAATAATTATAATAACAATTATAATTTATTATCTACGATTAATTTTTTAGTCAAAATATCTAGCCTCAAATAATGTAAATTATACTATAAGTTGTTGCTTTTTGAGGAAAACAATAATAGTCCATAAATAATACAATAAACTAAAGATAATTTGGAATAAAGTGTAATAAACACAAATAAGAATATACTTTGAGTAAAATTGAAATTAATGGCAAAATAAGTAGACCAGAGTTAGTCTGTAACCATTTCAGTAATTACTTTATTACAGCTGCTTTACAAAATTTAAACATAAATGTAAATGTGTAAAGATTATCTTAAATCTAGCTTCATTCAGATGTCACGACATATGCAGTAATAAAAAATCTAAAAACAAGTTCTGATGATATTAATAATATTGGCATTATGAACAAAAAAGTCGCTTTTTCACATTAAATATAATTTTATTTTTATTAGTCTTTTTGTCGATGTTAATGATCATGGTTATTATTTTAATTTTTATTTACTTTATATAAAAACTAGTTGAGAATGTGTAAGCTAGCATTGCCAAGACGAACTCTCAAATTCATAAATTTTTAAACTTTTGTCTTAATAGGTACAAACTTTTCGTAATATAAGTTTTTGTTTACTTTTTTATGTTATTCAATCTGAAATCAGAATTTTAAATTTTACACGGATAAGAAAAAAATCACAAATATTAAAGCTTCAATAATCGTCGCCTGGCTCTTAATAGAACGGAGCTAATTATTAAAAATTTTTAAATAATTAATTTTAAGGAGGGGGAAACCGAACTCTTGGTAATTATTTTGACTAAAATTTAAGTATGGAGTACTTCTTATAAAGTAGAGTGGCTAGTAATTATTTTACCCCTTTCTTCCCACTCTTGTTTTTTGTCCTATTTCCAACCCTTTTTTCCCGCTTGAATTTTTTGCCCTGCTTTTCCCCCTTGTCCTCTCTTGTTTTTGCCTCATTTTCCGCCTTTTCTTTATAACTGTTGTTTTTTACTCAACTTTTTCCCTCAATTTTTCTCACTCTTGTTTTTTGCCCTGTATTTTCACACTTGTAATTATTTTTACTAAAATTTATTTATGGAGTAACTCTGAGTAATTATGAAAACAAGTGGGAGCTACTAACATTTTTTTTCTTTTTTATGGGAAAGTAGAGTGGGTGGTAATTATTTTCCCCCTTTCTTCCCACTCTTGTTTTTTGTCCTATTTCCAACCCTTTTTTCCCGCTTGAATTTTTTGCCCTACTTTTCCCCATTGTCCTCTCTTGTTTTTGCCTCATTTTCCGTCTTTTTTTATAACTGTTGTTTTTTACTCAACTTTTTCCCTCAATTGTTCTCACTCTTATTTTTTGCCCTGTTTTTTCACACTTGTAATTATTTTTACTAAAATTTATTTATGGAATACTTCTTAGTAATTATGTTAATTAATTATGAAAACAAATTTTTTTAGAAATTGGGAGCTAGTAACATTTTTTTTTAATGGGAAAGTAGAGTGGGTGGTAATTATTTTCCCCCTTTCTCCCACTCTTGTTTTTTGTCCTATTTCCAACCCTTTTTTCCCGCTTGAATTTTTGCCCTACTTTTCCCCCTTGTCCTCTCTTGTTTTTGCCTCATTTTCCGCCTTTTTTTATAACTGTTGTTTTTTACTCAACTTTTTCCCTCAATTTTTCTCACTCTTGTTTTTTGCCCTGTTTTTTCACACTTGTAATTATTTTTACTAAAATTTATTTATGAAGTACTTCTTAGTAATTATGTTAACTAATTATGAAAACAATTGTTTTTAGAAAGTGGAAACTACTAACATTTTTTTTTCTTTTTTATGGGAAAGTAGAGTGTATGGTAATTATTTTCCCCCTTTCTTCCCACTCTTGTTTTTTGTCCCATTTCCACCCCTCTTTTTCCCGTTTGAATTTTTTTCCCTACTTTTCCCCCTTGTCCTCTCTTGTTTTTACTTCATGTTCCACCTTTTTTTAAAACTGTTATTTTTTACCCCACTTTATTCCTCCTTTTTTCTCACTCTTGTTTTTTGCCCTGTTTTTCACACTTGTAATTATTTTTACTAAAATTTATTTATGAAGTACTTCTTAGTAATTATGTTAACTAATTATGAAAACAATTGTTTTTAGAAAGTGGAAACTACTAACATTTTTTTTTCTTTTTTATGGGAAAGTAGAGTGTATGGTAATTATTTTCCCCCTTTCTTCCCACTCTTGTTTTTTGTCCCATTTCCACCCCTCTTTTTCCCGTTTGAATTTTTTTCCCTACTTTTCCCCCTTGTCCTCTCTTGTTTTTACTTCATGTTCCACCTTTTTTTACAACTGTTATTTTTTACCCCACTTTATCCCTCCTTTTTTCTCACTCTTGTTTTTTGCCCTGTTTTTCACACTTGTAATTATTTTTACTAAAATTTATTTATGAAGTACTTCTTAGTAATTATGTTAACTAATTATGAAAACAATTTTTTGTCCTACTTTTCTCCTTTGTTTTTGCCTCATGTTTCGCCTTTTTTTTTAAACCATTGTTTTTTGTCCCACTTTTTCCTTCCTTTTTTCTCACTATTGTTTTTTGCCCTGTTTTTCTTAACTTGTATTTTTTTGTCCCATTTCCCTCTCCTTTTTAACAACTATTGGTTTTTGTCCCATTTTTACTTCTACCCTTTTTTTCAAACTCTATTTTGCCCCATTTTCACTTCAACCCTGATTATATCCTTATCAAATCTACGATTGCTTCTGTACAAAATTTTGGTTTTTTCTTCATACGGTTTACGAGGTTTCCCGATTATTACTACTTTGATTTTTTATATTTTTAACAGCCGACAAGTTTTCCAGGATTTAGTCATTTACATTTTAATGATAGTCTACGAGATTTACCGATTTATATCACTTAGATTTTTTTAAATTTTTATTAGTATATAAGATTTTCAGACTTTATACTTTCATACTGTTTGCAAGTTTTTCCGATTAATATTACTTTGATTTTTTATATTTTTAACAGTTTGTAGGTTATTTGGAAAAACCCGAAAAATACGAAAAATTGGGCAAATAGGGAAACAGCGAAAAATGGGGAAAATAGTTAAAAATAGGAAAAAGTAGGGGAAAACAGGAAAAAATATTGTTAAATACAAAAAATCGGGCAAAATAGAGAAAAAAAAAGTACAAATGGGGACAAATTGTGAAAAATAAAAAAAACAGGAAAATAGGGAAAAATAGCGGAAACTAATGAAAAAAGAGAAAACAGAAAATATTAGGGATAAATGGGGTAAAAGAGGAAAAAATAATGAAGAACAGGAAAATTGCGAAAAAATGGAAAAATAGGAAAAAATAGGGCAAAATAGGGAAAAAAATAGGAAAGACAATAGAGATGTTAGAGATAAATAGAGAAAATCTGTAACAATAGAGAAACATATGGAAAAATAGTGAAAAATAGGGGAAAATAAGAAGAAATAGATAAAAATAGGGACAAATACAGACAAATAGGGAAAAAAACAATAAAAAACGGGAAAAATAGGAAGAAATAGGAAAAATAGAGAAATTAGAAATTATAATAAAATGAGGAGAAATAGGGGAAAATGGGCACAAATTTTGAATAATACTGAAAAATAAAAAGAAATGGTCAAAAATAGGCAAAAACAGGGTAAAATAAAGAAATTGGGAAAAATACAAAAAAATAGGGAAAAATAGGAAAAAATAAAGAAAGCTCTGTTAATATAAATATAAAAACATAAAAAAAACAGAAAAGTATTATTTTTTTAAATAATACAATATATTTTATAAAATATGCCAAAATATAAAATTGTTACTTTTCTAATTTTCTAATTATATAGAATAAAATATGTGACCTTGGCGTTATATAAAAATGTACTAGAATTAGGCTTACTTATGATTAAATGCACTTTTGTACTTTGCTGTCGAAAATGTACTAGAAATAGTACAAATGTAGTAAAACGGCAAAATTGTGTCAACAAGGAAACAAAATGAGAGGGGGAAGAGCTGACGCTAAACCGGGAATGTGCCATTTATGTCGAAAAAGAATCAGATTCGCCTCAAAATGATTTCTGACAAAGAAATGACCTAATTGGCGCTTTCCAGTGGGTTTTCAGGGTATATTTGAACTAGGCAGTGGCGCTATCCCGGTTTAGCGGAGGCTGATAAGAATGTGCATATTGTTGGGGGGGGGGGGATGTACAATCAGTCCCTAGACGGAAAATATTTAAATCCGCTACTGTGTATAGGAATGTTTGGAAGAACTGACAGATCAAAATAATCTTGGAGATTAAATCATTGAGGAACCCAAGACAAAGTTAAGATATTGGATCTACCAAAAAAAATAACTTACTGAGTCAAAAAAAACTACTCCATTTATAATATTTTATTTTTATAGGTTCATTTTGTGACTGTCTTCTAAAATGTTTTTGTCGATAATTAACATTGAATTATGGATAATGGTTTAAAAGTATAGTCGTAAAACAAATGAGTATTTGGAAATATTTAGTTAATGGCACGTTTAATGCTTTTATTTTCGATTTCTTTTATCGCTGATATCAATATTATTTAAAAATAATGACGTTCTATTGTTTTTCAATATAAGTCGATTCTTAGTATCTACTTCAAAGTACACAAACTATTCAATAAATAATAAAATTATATTCTATTTACTCCAGTTTTATTATGAAGTAAAGTTACAAAATCAATATAGTTGTTTTGTAATGACAAATTTTGAAAAATTAGGAAATTTAATAACATAATAATGTATTGCTCGTTATTTTGAAATAATCTATTTATATTCTATTAAACGATTATATTTATTGGAACTCTAAAAGGGTCGTCGATAAAATTTAGATTATATATCATTTATATATTTTTTATGGACATTGTCTAACAGCCATAGATGGGTTAAGAAACTAGAAATGATCAAACCTGCGTTTTATTATATCATTGTATATACCTATAAAGATAATATACTAGGATCACTTTATGGACTTATTATTGGAAGACAATGACAGCAATATCTTTAGGTCAGTCGTTACTTATTATTTAACAAAAATATTAAGGTCTCATTTATAATAATATGTGTTTATTCATTTATGACATAAATATTACAATACGTTTTTAAAATCTTCAATAACAAATAAACACGCAGAAATCCACAATAATAATAACAAATTACTTATTTTCTAACCATACTATAATGATGAAATAAATAAAATGATGAAATAAATAATACCCTACTGTCAGTAGATAGAACGTCCTTTAACTTTAACGGTTCTATAACTAATGACAATGACGTTTAGATTGTGACAATTGTATAATAAATCAACTTGTAAAGTTTTATTCTAAACGTCATTGCCTTTACTTATTGAGTCTTTAAAGTTAAAGGACGTTCTATCTACTGACAGAATGACGTTTAGAATAAAACTTTACAAGTTGATTTCTTATACAATTGTCACAATCTAAAAGTCATTGTCATTAGTTACAGAACCGTTAAAGTTAAAGAACGTTCTATCTACTGACAGCTAGACTTATAGCAGCTTTTCCTATTAATTTTTTTTTTTATTAGGTTTATAATGATGATTTTTTTTTTAAGTTTCTATAAATTGATGTATTTCTGTCCTTGGTGTAGAGTCCATGAATACTTTTAATCTACGTTTGAAGGAAGTCAGTGATGGAGCTTCTTTTACAGTTTCCGGTATGGACTTAAATGTTTTTTTGCCTAAATATTCAAAGCTTCTTTGACCAATTTTTTTTGCTTCTAAATGGTAGTACAAATTGATTATTTTGTCTGGTTTGGTGTTGATGAAAAGTTGTTTTTAAATCAGACTTGTGGTTATATTGTGTAAGAGCTAAATAAATTTTTGTTTCTGAAAACAGTGACACACTCGAATATCTACGATATATATTTAATATTAATTTTAAAAATTTCTTTTGAGACACTTCCAGCATATTTAGATACGTTTTTGATATTCCTCCCCAGTCTATGATTCCAAAGTTTAGGTGAGATTGTATTAAACTTTGATAGATTATTCGCTTTTGTTGGTAATCAAGGTAGGGGATAACTTGTTTAAATCTAAATAGCAGGAATCCTAGTTTCTTGATAAAATAGATATGCTCGTTCCACCTTAAGCGAGGGTCTATCATAATACTAAGATATTTTACTTTTTTTGCAGGTTTTATTGTAATATTATCATTAATTTTTAAATTAAACTCTGGTAGAGATGTTACCAAACTACTAAACGGAAAGTATTCTGTTTTATCTATATTTAATGATAAGGTCAAACCATTTTTTAATTCTTATTAAGTCACTTTCTACTTGTTGTTTTAATGAAAACCAATCAGATTTTTTATAAAAAATTACAGTGTCATCTGCAAAACTAATGATTTTACCTCCTTGTTCGAGAAGAAATATATTATTTAGATATACTGTAAATAATATTGGACCCAGTACCGTACCTTGGGGCACACCACACATTATTATTTGTTCATTACTAGTTTGGTTATATATTCTAGTATATTGTCGCCGATTTATTAAATAACTTTCAAAATACTTATGTGCTGTGCCTCTTACACCCAAGTCATCGAGTTTTTCCAATAATATTTTATGATCTACTGTATCAAATTCCATATTTTTTTGTAATAAAATGTCCAAAAATAACGAAACCTTAAACCTATTTTAGGTAAAAAAGATAAAATTAAAATGATGTTGTAGTGGTATAAATTACCCTAAAATATAATTTAAATTTGGCGCCAATAATAATTTTAAATTTCCCGCTATTTAATGACAAGTGACAAGTACATTCGGTACAAAGCCCCAGATGGCGAAAATTTGGTCTGTATAATTAACATTGCCGTATATAGGGTATACAAAAAGAAATGTAACTTGTTAATATTTCGTTTTTTGATATGTTACAAAATAAATATCAGTAAGAATCAATTTTAAATATACAGGGTGCACCATTTCTCAGCAATAAAACACTGTTAATGTTTTTTAAATGGCATACCCTATATATTTTTTCAGTATTTGGTACTCTGTTAAATTATTAGTACAAAATGTCAAAATTATATATTACTATCTTTGTTGAGAGGAAAATATTGAGTATATTAAAAACGTTTTGTCTTTTTTACTGTTATTAGTCAAAATAACAAATAATTTCAGTTCCCCTGTTGAAGTAATTTCATCATTAGTATATTGTTACTTTTTCCTGTGTTGTAAACATAATGGAATTTTAAAAATAACTTCAAAAAAGAACAACAACTTGATAAGAATAAATTACTTTTTTAATTTTTCAGTGGGCTGAAACTTTTGAACTAACAAACCTAAGAACATACAATTTTGATGTATTATTAATTTAATATATTACCAAAAACTGGAAAAATATATAGGGTCTGCCATTTAAAAAAACATTAACAGTGTTTTCTTCCAGAGAAAATGTGCATCCTGCATATTTAAAATTGATTCGTACTGATAGCTTAAATTTCCTAAAACTTTTTTTTTGTAAACATCAAAAAACGAATTATTAACAAGTTATGTTACTTTTTGTACACACTGTATAACTGATCTGTGGATAAGCCGACTCAACATTGGAATATGAATTATCGGGAGATTATTAAGGTGTTTATTAAATAAAACAAAAGTTGGTTCTATAAAAACAGTAACACATTTTATTTATATTCTGTAAGCGTATTTTGACTATGACTAGCTGTACAATATATATAGCAATATTTTTTACATATTCACATCAATTGGAGTGATATAATATCCCAACTAATTTTTGTTGATTTTATTATACAATAGTTAGATATTTCTTTGGTGTAAGGAAAAAAGTAGCCATAAAATTGTATATTTTCTTGCTACACTATACGTGCATTAAAAACTTAAAGGCTCAAAAGTCTATTGAATTTAGGGAACGATTGATACGATTCCGTTTATAAAAAAATAAATTATACAAGATTTTTTTTAAAAAAGTACTACGTATCTTCAGTTCTTTTCAATATTTATACCCTGAAGTTCCATTTATTGAGCCTATAAGTTTTTACAGTTAATTGGTTATTTCAGTTTCGTCGAATCTATTTCTAACTTTGACACTGGTTTCTATTAAAACAGTTGAAAAATTAATTAACAAAGTACTCAAAAATTACTGATCTTTCTTTTCATAATTTACATTTATAATATTTGTAATTAAATTGTTACTACAGTAATTCAGATAAATAAACTTCAAACTAATACATTTTTAAATCTAACCTTGTTGATGAACAAATATTTAACTGTAGACAAATTTATGGTAGTGGAATAATCATCAACTTAAATTATGATTAAGGTATAATGATTTTAAAGTCGAAAATAATAATTATAATCAGTAGTTTTGGAGTAACTAGTTACTAGTTTTGATAAAACGAAATAATATCAAATTAAGGAATGCTTTAACCAAAACAAGTGGGTAACAGAATGCACCTAACATAAATATTTATATTTTACATCCTCAGGATAAAATAATTTACAATATTGGTGATTTAATTTGTTCTGTAATCAGGGTTTAGTATAAGTAGGATCATTGGATATAACTTGGTAAGGGCTAAAAGGAACAATTAACTTGTTACTAATATTCAATAGTTTCACTCATGGTTTAACATTGTCAGCTTACAACATAATTATAGTTTAATATTTGGTATTATTTAATAGGTTTAAAATTCAATAGCAACATCCCTAAAACTAAAATGTTGATTTAGTTAATAATCAGATGTTAATTAGTTGAATTTATACTAATTGCTTTGATATAAAACAACTTTTAAAATGACACTTTTAAGTTTTCCATTGTTATTTAACCTGATAAAAATTAACAAAGCGATATCATAAACAAATAAGCTTTAAAAAATGTGACTGTGATCTACAAAATAACACAAATTATAACCACTTTCAATTCAATATATTTTAGTTTAATAAGAAACCTAATCTAAATATATCGAAATATTTTGAAAAAAAAATATTTCAAATGTTTCTCTATTCTTACACGTTTATTACTGAGAATTTATGATCTTATTTCGTCACCCAATTTGCAATTAAATAAAAACAAAATTGAAATTCTTTTATAAGCTATAAATGTACCATTTATTAAAATTGTTTGTAAAAACATAAAACGTGTAGAATAATTTATATTATCGTTAATAGAATAAATCTTAACGATGTTTATTTGTTGAATCTTGATGGCAAAGGTACATTTTTAATGAAGATGACGTAAAGTTATAAAATACAGTCATAAATTATTGAATCATATTTTTTTATAAATTTACATATCATCATATCAGCGAAATAACTGAACAAACAATATTTAACAAAAGGCTATTCAAAAAACTCAAATCCAGCAAATAGATCGTAAAATTCACAAACAAAAAAAGTTAGATAATGACATCAGTTTATTAATTTTAGACAAGGATAAAGCTTAAATAGCATTCATATGTTTGCCATGTGTCATTTTTTATGGGACATTTAATTTACATTCGACAAGTCTGAAATTCTTGCGAATGAACAGAAGTTTAAAATTCCGGAAATATCTCTTTTTACAGTATTTCCAAGGAGGGGGGTTGATATTTTTGTAGTTTAAATAATAAATGAGTGAAATAATAGAAAAAATGTATGAATATATTAAAGAAATAACATAATGACTATCAGATTCAATGATACCAAACGATAAATTATGGTGTAAGCCGACACACACCTTTAGAAATCTAAATTCTACCTGTGAATAAAGAAAAGAAACTTGTTTCTGAATAATAAAAACGCGTTAGATAGTTACTGAATAATAGGGAAGAATTGTTTTGTCCTCTATCTGCAAAGATTTTTATGGATTACAGAACAAATACCGTGTTATAAAAAAATCTAAAAGAAATCAATATATCAATAATTAAAATTCATAAATATGTAAAAATATACTGGGTGTTTAATTTGAAAATTCGCCATTAAGGATTTTTCTGTCCCTTAATTCAAAATAATCCATTCTGATGATATAAACTTGAGCCACCCGGTATATGTTTTAGTGTTTATTAAAATCCTCTCAAGTTACCTTTTATTATATTTAACAAGTTATTTTTGTAGTAAAAATTCTGTGTTTTTTATATTTCTTTGGAGTAAAATTTTCTTTAAAATGCTTTAACAGCCTTCAGATGCAGAAAAATTCGAAAGAAGTATGCCAATAATACAACACTTGTGTAGATCGTTCACATAATAGGAAAAAATGATGAGGTTGCGTACTTATTTCAAAAGAGGGAAATTAGAACTGTCAAAAGCAAGATTTCAGTTCTGTTATTAAAAAAAATCTTGGATTTTGCTTGTGAAATTATTAAGAATAACGAACTAAACAAACTAATTATCGATCAATAGAGTTCTAATATTTAATTGGTTACCTCAATATATATTCTACTTAAAATAAAAATTAAAGAATGTATTTTGGATGTTCTGAATATTAAAAACATGTTCAATACCGCATAATTATTTATTATATTAATTATCTTGTTTGTGCTAAAAAATTAGTTGTTCTAGAAACTTACACGATATTTTTGTTGTATTATGAATTGTTTTTTAACTGTGATGTTTTGCAATAAGCATTAGAAATTTGTCATTATCATAATTACTTTTAAAAAGTTTAATGTTACCTGGGAATAGAACTTGAAACTTTTCAATAAATTGTTATTTATGTTCTAAAACTTTAAAGTGACAAGAACATATTTTATAGTAATAGGTTTTTTACATTAAGAATGATAGGACGTCACAAAATAATATCTTCGTGTTAGCGTGTATTAAAATATTTAAGGTTTTTGAAAATGATTCAATTCGACATGCAATTTTATAATAAAATTTGAAACTAAAAAGTTTACATGCCATTACTTACGTATCTTACTGCATTAGATGGAAGAAGCTTTCCGTTTTCACTTCATCGTTCAATATAGTCTAGAAAAGCTGCAATTTCTTGAGAAGCTTTAGTCATTTTAACACAACACGAAATTAAATTTGGTTTATAAGCACTAACTTAAATTAAAACACAAAACTAAATTCACAAATAACATCAAATATTTTCATTCAGACGATTTGACAATATCGAACAAGTTAGCAAACTTAAAAATCAAAAGTTTTTCCGTTTTGGCATATTTTCAACACGACACTTTATTACTGAGTATGACGTCATAACATTACATATACAAATATTTTACGTTAAGAATGATATGACGTCATATTTGTCATAATAAAATAGTGTCGTGTCGAAAATATGCCTAAACAGAAAAACTTTTGATTTTCAAGTTTCCTAACCTATTCCATAATGTCAAATCGGCATTCTAAAATATTTGACATTTATCTCAAGTTTAGTTTTAATTTTGTGTTTTAATTTAAGTTAGTGCTTATAAACAAAACTTAATTTCGGAAGTATTATAACTTTTAAATTTGTGTTGTGTTAAAATGATTAAAGCTTTATCAAGCTATTCCCAAGACATTGTAGCTTCTCTAATAGACTATTTAGAATGAGAATGTGAAAATTAATTTGGTTTTTCCACCTAATGCTGTTAAAGACGTAAGTAATAACATTAAACTTATAATTTCTCTATATATTACACTTTTTAATCCCAAAATTAATTAAAAAGTTATAAAATTGCATAAAAAGTTAGGTTAGGTTTAATTTGTTAACGTCCGAAAAGTTTTTTGATTTGTTTTATTTCAAAGAGTTGCAGATAATTAAAAGTATGAGTGGATATTTTCTAAAAAATTTGTATAAAAAAAAACTGAAGTAATATCATATAATTCTTAAGGTACAAAACTGCTCGTTAATTTGACAAGTTTCTAATAACTTACTATGTTAAAATAAAGTGTACTACTTTTTTTCACAAACAAATGTACAAAGAACTACTTTTGAAACTTATTTTCGTTTGAAAGGAATGGAAAATTTAAATTTTTAATAATTTATTGATATATCGATTTTTTTAGCCCATGAAACACGATTATATTAATATTTGCAAACTGAAATAAGGTCAACTGTTTAGCTTAATAAATATTCTGCCGTGTGTGTACATTGAAAAATATAAAGGAGTTTTACATAAAGGCGCATAAACAAAAAATTAGGTTAAGGAAAATGCTTTGACCTCATCGAGGTCAATTATTTTCAAAACAAAATTGGTGTTCTTTCTATAGTTCCTTTTTGAACGCACAGAAATACGACGCCAACATGTATTGTCTAACCAACTATATTTAAAAACCCGTAAATATTCTGCCGATAGGTGTTTTGGTGTATTTCATTTATTACCTAACCTAAATTATCATGAAAGACACAGGATATATTTTCGTAAGCTTTTTCACTAATTGTCGATACACAACAGCTGACTGTTAAGGGAGAGGGAAAGATAATCACTTAGAACTAGTGTTTCTTTTACACCCAGTATTTGATAATATGTAAAGAAATGTTATATAACTGTTATCCTATCAATATTTTGCAGACTCAAGTATTATCAGAAGAAAATATATAGATTAGGAAATTAATTCAATTAAGGTATTGAGATTCTGGTTTTGAGATGAATTTGAACATTAAGCAACATTTGATATATAAAATTCTCCTGTAAATTTATGCATAAAGTATAATTAATAAAAATTCTGTTAACTTCAAATTTGCATTAAAAAATCCTGTACTGCTTGTTGTACATTACTCAAAATTAATAACATTCATTGGAAACAGATGTTTTTAATAAAAACCGGTTCGTTAATATTTTGATACTAAGTAGTTTTAAGCTCTTATTAATGGATATTAATGAGCATAATGTATTCATGAAATAAAACTTGACATACGGAGAATTATTTAACCCAATGGCGAATCATATAAAAACAACAGTAATTTGAAACTGGAATTCTCATTTATATATTATACAGTCAAGAACTGTTTAAGTAGATCAAAGTTTTTCCAAAGAATATAATTAAACAATGGTAGGTATTATGAATGCAAAATCTAAAGAATATTCATTTAGAATGAACGATACAAAATTACTTTACAAAATAGAACTCAAAATCATGTACCACAATAAGATTTATTAAAAAATGTTTTCTTAAACGCAACTAGTTTCGGTTAAATAGGCCAAGAGATTACAAGAAAGTAAATGTTAAATAAAATTTAGCATATTAAGCTAGGTGTGCTGCTACTAATTTAAGGAGAAGGTAGGGTAGTGATGAGGGAAAGGGGGGTACACGAAAAGAAAATTAACCCATTGGGTAGAAACACTAATTGTAAAAAATGATTAATATATTTTTTAGTTGACAACCCCCTTTTAAGGTTTAATTTTTATATTAATCATTTTTTAAAATTAGTGTTTTTACCCACTGGGTTAATTATTTTCTTTTCATGTACCCCCCTTTCCCTCATCACTACCCTACCTTCTCCTTAAATTAGTAGCAGCACACCTAGTTTAATATGCTTAATTTTATTTAACATTTACTTTCTTGTAATCTCTTGGCCTGAAGATGGTTATTTAACCGAAAGAAAATTTTTTTTAATAAATGTTATTGTGGTTCATGTCTTTGGGGTTTTTCATTTATGATTAAGAAGAAATTAATATAGTCTAATTTAGAATAGATTTGGTCAATTTACTTTTATGATTGTTAGGGTTTGGGTAATCTATAGCAAAAAGAATTAAAAAAAAGATACTAAAAAACTGTAAAAATTGGAGTTCCCACATAACATGGAGATCTGTGAGTGCATAAAGGAAAGTATGATGTTTAGAAAGATTTGATTCATTAATGAAGTAGATCAGTCTCTATAAAATAGTATTAACAATGGAAAGGGAATAATTGAGCAGTATTAAAGTATTTTTGAGTATTATATTATAAGCCTTATTCGAAACAGATTTCATCAGAGACAACCTGATTGTATAAAGTATTTTTATTCATAACTAAAAATTTTCATAATTAGAAGTTGAAAAAAATTAGTACGCCTATGAAAGAGCGATTGATTTACTAATTTTTGTTATCTATTATTTATAAATATATTCAATTTAAAATAGAAATATTAAATATAAGCAAAGGTATCTCCAGTTGGTAGGTGATAGATAATCTCAAAGTTAAAAATAATTTTTTATGGCTCACAGATTTGAATTTTATAATAAATTGATTTCAAAAACAGAAGGTTATTCATACTCAAATGTGGCAAATTATTCAATGAATAATAAAACTCTTAAGTCATACCATAATAATTTATAATTGGTGAAGATACAAAACAATGGCCATCATCAAGCCTATAATACAAAAAGGTTAAATAAACAGTAGAAACCAAAAACAAATAATTACCTACAAAATAGTATGAAAAAATTGTTAATACAAAATTGTTTGTTATTTGAAGTTTATTCAATTTTGTATAAACATCTACATCTATTTTGTAAGTAATTATAATTTTTTAGATACTATTACTTATCTAACCTTTATAATTTTGTATTATAGGCCTGACGATGGCCATTGTTTGGCCGAAACATGTAGCCCTCTGTTTTTTATCTTCACCAGTTACAAATTATTGTGGTATGACTTATTTTTTATTATTCAATGATAAATTGATTTGTATATAAAATCAATAAAATAAAAAACAACCTAAGTGATAAAATGAATTAAAAGAAAAATTTGTGATATTAAAATTCCCAATTTAGTACATGACTATTTTTAGAAATATTTCATGATCTTTTTTATATAAATTTTAATTAATCCGTACATACAAATTTATTTTCTTTGTTTTTATTAAACCATTGTAAAATTTCCAATAAAAATCATTAATAATTTAGAACAGATGCAAGTTTTTTTAATATCTTCTAAAATAACGTGTTCGATAAATATTAATTGCATTCCGTCGGTAAAGAGTCATTTTATTAAGAATTCTAATACTATAAATTTTTTTAAAGGAATTTGAAGAACTTAAAATCGTTGAAATGCTCCATGTTTCTTTTAGTAGCTAAAAATAAAACTGCCCACGGTGGCATTTATAGTATCTAGTTACACTGAGAATAATGGAGTATTCACAGGATATAAGTAATGTTGAATTAATGCAAATTTGAATCAATCCCTATCAGAAATGGTAAAAAATTAGTCAGTTCGAATATCTATTTGGAATTTAAATTTAGAATGTTAATGTTCAAAATTTCTTTTTGTCTAATTTACGTCAAGAAAGTTGTTATTCGATAAACAGACTATTGTTAAAGCGAAATTATAAATGCAGGTCGGTAAAAACATTTTAGTAGATTTTTTTTGTACATTGAAATTTTTAATATAAAGAAAAATGTTTTTTTGCGACCACTGCAATTAAAATAAATAATACAGATAGTAACAATTATATGTTTCTAAATATTTAGGATTTCTAATAAATAGTATGAATATTGTTATTGATCATCAAGTTTCAACTAATTCTTAAGTAAATGCTGATATATAGAAAATTAGGAAAAAGTGCTAAATACCGACAAAATGAACTCCAGACACATGTAGACATAATCCCAATGAATGAAAAAAAAACTGCAAAATAACAATCTTGACGGGTAAAATGCACAGACACAGCTGATTTATCAGGATCACTACCACGCCCGGAGAAAAGCGCAAGCGCCCTCCGGTGCCCTTCGTCGTCACATAATTACACACTATTATCACAAGAAAAATTATGGAAACCACAGATGAGGCGAATGGTTCCGCATTCGACCAGCTCGAATCGGAATTAACATATCACAGTGATCAGACATTGTAGCATACTTGCTGAATTTGGGAAAACGTTGATCCCAATGGAATCGCAGAGCTAACATAAGGATGAAGTCTATGGGCCCTTAAATACTGCCTATATTTTCCCGATAAGATGTGTTTTTCTTCGGGACGATCAGGAGAATGTTCCGGATCTGGCCAATGACCCGAATCACTACTTCCTGATGTATAAGTTTGTCCACAGGCGGAAAGGAGACGTTCTCGTTTGCAATAGGGCTGAGCGGCCGAAGAAATTGGCACTAAAGGCGGCATTAATTCCCAAATTTGCCTTTCTGTCGTCGAATACTGAACCGGGTACTGAGCAGCTTGTTGTGGCACTTGCTGAGGAAGTTGTTGCCCTCTAGGCATCCTTCGTTTTATGGCAGTTGTTGTTGGAGGCCTAGAGGGAGGAAGATTATTAATGAAAGGACTTCGCTTCTGGCTTTCGATTTTCCTGAAGTAACAGGGATGAATCATCAGAAGAGGCTCGTTTCGAACTCCTTGCGGTGGTTTTGCCGTATTAGGCAATTCGTATTCTACACTGCAATCCACATGAAGAGGTTTCGAATAGTCTTTCTGAATAGGCACTTGCACTGTCCTCTGAGGAGGAGATAATTCATACGCTGAATAACATGTGGCCATTGCACTTTATCACTGACCGAACTTCGGTCCTCGACTGATTGACTCTCGAGCTCCACACATTAGCGTAGCACCCAGCTTGTTGGAGGGGGTAGGAAATCGATGCCGCCACACTACATAGAGATGGACGTGTACGTTATTTTTTAACTTTATTATTTTTATAGACATTTTATCAGATTATCAAATAGACACCGACAACTCATTAAAAAATGTTGTTAAATTTAGAAAATACTGAATTAAGTCGTAACCATATGGGAAACTTTTTTATTCTTAGTTTTATGAAAAAAAGTCATTCTTTAAAAAAAGTTCTGTATGATCTAGAACCTAAAATGCGACTATCAGATAATAGATTTTTTTACCCGTATACGAGGGGCGTCAAAAAATATAAATTTTGCGCAGAAGTATCCTTATTTTAAAATATAAAGAAAAAAAAAATTTTTTCCCAAATAAATAAAACACGAAGTCAGTACCACAAAGTATATATTGAATGGGATGATAAAAGGCAACTAGTTTCGGCTAAAAAGCCATCATCAGGTTTACAATGTTCAGATCGATGATTAATTTTACCATTTTAAAAAATTATTAAAGTATAACTTACCGAACAAAAATAGTATTGGAATTACGAAGTAAAAAACATATAAAAATTTAGTCACAACCGCGCGGTTGTTATGTCAACATAATAACAAATTATTTAGGTGGTACATTAATAAACTAACAAACTAGTAACTTAAACGTAGTAAAAAAGGGGGTGAAATACCGCATTATGGACTAAAGGGTAACAAGTAGCTGTTACCATAAAGCAACATAATGCCGTGAATAAAATCCAACCCTTCCAAAAAGGGCAGAGAAGTAAAGACAGGAAGACGAAATGGTTTCTCAGACCACATATTAATTTTAAATTTGAAATTGCCGAAAGCAACTAAGTACCATGAGGTAACACGACCATGACAAGATGGGAGTCACCAATGACATTGACAATTGACATGACAGTGATAAAGGACACTGACAATGACAATTGACAATGACATTATTGTGTGTGACAATTATAGCAAACATGGAGGTGAAACCGTCTAAAACTTTAAAAAGTAGAATGAATTAAAAAAGAAAACAATAAATGTGCATAAAATTTTTGAGATATGAACACTAGTATGGTAAAATTAATCATTGATCTGAATATTGTAGGCCTGATGATGGCTTTTTAGCCGAAACTAGTTGCCTTTTATCATCCCATTCAATATATACTTTGTGGTACTGACTTTGTGTTTTATTTATTTGAAAAAATACTTGGACCACATTTGAGATATGGATAACCTCTTCGATTTTATAAAGAAAAATGTTATTTGGAAACAATACGTACGCACTAATATGAAATCACAGCCTCCTGTCTCAAAAAAAGTATTTTTTTCTTGAAACAAAAAGTTCGAAGTTAACTTGTTACGTATAAAATTAGTTTCCATACATTATTTTAAGCCAAACCCGTTAACTAGGCTTAAAAAATTGAGGAAACTAATTTTTTATGTAACAGATTACTTTGATAAGCTGTGATTTAATATTTGTTTCGTATATATTGTTTCTAAACAAGTTTTCCAAATAACATTTTTCTGTATTTTTTAAAAAAAGGGTAGGTACTTTACTCTTGAGAAAAATTTATATTTTTTTACGCCTCTCGTAAATGGGTAAAACATGTATTATCTGATGGTTGAATTTTAGGTTCTAGACCATACAGAACTTTTTACAAAGAATGACTTTTTTCATAAAACTAAGAATAAACCCATATGGTGCAAATATAAATCAGATAGAAAGTTAATAAATTTTATGGTTTAAAAAAAATTAATAGGGGGGTTATGTAATAAGCCTACCCTGTATATCGATTTTTTAATTTGCCCCACGTTGGGCGCCAAATGAAGAGAGCCTTTTTTACACTCTCTATTACACACTGTATAACGTACCAAATAATAAATATTTAAATCACATTAGTTTAAAACATTCCGTAGAAACTGCTAAAAAAATAGTGATTAAAAACAGATATAAATTAGTAATATGAAGTAAAATTCAGTTAGTAAAAATCTTTAGACGAAGATGACTGTCAAAAGGAATTTATTTATGAAGAAAACGTACATTTTTTTTTGAAATTTTTATATATATTTATTGAAATTTTTGAAATATATTGGGAAAAAATTTGGTTAAAAAAGAGTGGGACAAAAAAAAGTGGGGAGAAAAAAATGGGACCAAAACAAAAGTGGGGAAAACATGCAAGAGGGAAAAATAATTACTAAGAGAAGAACCTCTCTTCGCTCGGATCCCCTTACTCTTAAAAAAAAAAGAATGTTACTACAAATTCATAATTACTAGTAGCTAATTTTCTCTCCAATTTATTTCCTAAAAAAAGAGATTAGATTTTCTTATCTCTCTCTTCTTTTTCTACCATGCTTCTATTTTGTATTGCCATCGATCTGCGCTTCAATATACAGGGTGGGCCAATTACCTTCCCGCGGTTTGTGGCGTCGAAACTAGTAAAGATATCAAAATGAAAAAAAAACTGTTTTATTTGGTTCGAAAATCCCTATAACTAGAAAATATTTTCATTTATACAGAGTGATCCATATACGGGCAGCTAAAAAAATTGTATTTTTTTTTAATGACACACCCTATATGTTTTTACATTTTTAGATTACTACTTTAGTGGTCTTTATGACAATATTTTATTTTTTTACATCGGATGCTGCGTTGCTAAGATATTCAAATTTTTATTAAATTTTCTGAAAAATCGCCACATTTCAAAATTATTCAAAAATTAATGTATTTTCCCAATTTGAAAATGAAACTTTGGTTAAAGTTAGTTTAGATATGGATGTACCTTGTCCATATTTCATAATTATTTAAATATGTACAGGGTGTTTATAATATAAGATTAAAATTTCAAAATTATAATTATAAAAATCTTTGTTTTTTTAAATGAAACACCCTGTATATTATTTAATATTTAGAAAGCCTATTCTACAGGCTTTCTATATATACCACATACTAGACGTCAATAGATGAAAAACCCGAAACTGAAGAAATTGTGGCATTTGAATAAAACTAAAGTTCTTCTATAGAATTACTAAAGTTGTGGAAAATCATTGCACAAAAAATCAATGAAAATGGATATGAAGTAGATGTGCAGATAAATCCATATTTTTAAAGTTAACAAAACTGGAATTTTAGTTTAGAAAAATATATGAAGATAAGATTTTTGCGTTTTTCCAATCAAAGCGACCGGACGAAACCGCTGCCATCTGTCATTGGAATCAGTAACGTGACATTAACGACCAGCCAGTCACATCGTTCAGTAATCAAAAACTCTCCCATTGTTGAAATATAATAAAAAGTAGTCCAAACAGCGTTTTAGGCTACTGAAATTTTAAAATTTTTCCCAGAACCCCGGTATTACTCCTCCCTCCCCAAACTTCGCTACTAGTATGAGGGTGCAAGTGAATTATTCGCATTCACTAGAAAAATGTCTAGGACCGGTCCTGTTCCTAGCTGTTGTATGGGAAAGTCTGCTTATAGAAAAGGTCAGGTTACAATAACTTTTGAAGTGTCACATTTGAAACAAAACCGTAAAGATATGGAGAATCTATCTCCAGAATGCATAAAAACACGGTTTTAGAGCTTATATTTTCTAAAAATTTCCGGGGGATCCCCGCTTTTCTGGGGGTATTTCCCCTGATCCACCGGTAATTCTTACCACCCCAATTGCAACATTGAAATTACGTCCATGTAGAACATGAAATATTCGATTATAAGCATAGGTGGTCGCATTTTAATTTCAAACAAAATTTATATATTTATAGCAACACTGATAGTATATTTTCGATACATCTATCGATATTTAACTTATGCGATGTTGAGGTAGTCCACACAATTAAGAAGCGAGAGACAAAAAGATGAATGTATCATCGAAAGAGAGACAAAAACAACACAAAAAATAAATAGAAAGTAACAGTTAAAACGCTACTTGGCCATCTCTAATTTCGGATTGTCTGTAGGAGCGTCTACTACGGGATACGACTACGTCATCAGAACAACTGACTGGTTCGTCTGTGGACTGTGAGTGTGAGTCGCCACCGCCACGCCAGGCTATCTCATGCGTATATGAGGATGAGGACGAGGACGAGGACGACCGTCCGTCGTCGACTCAATCACCACCGTGCTCCAATTATTTACAATGCGCACTTTACGACTACCCGGAGATGTTTAACTGTTGCGTCATAGGCGCCGGCGGTCATGTGTGTACGAATATATATCGCTCTCTCTTTTTCTTTTCCACTCTCTATCGGATAGATCATCATCGTGTTTAATTCATATTTATTATAAATGAATCTACTTAAAGTACCGAAGGCAGAGCGCTATGACGCTCCGGCTTCCAACTAACAATTTTAAAAGAACTCTTTCAAGGGGTAATTTAAAATAGTGTTTATTATTTTAAAAACGTTTTTTAGAACGGATGTAGTGTAATATGAATGTTTATAAACACATAAATATTTACTTGTTCGTTAAAAAAAAACAACTTCTCAAATCATTTTTTATTTATTTAGGGTTTAACTTTAGCTTCCTATATAGGTAGCCGCTAAAACTTCAGTATTAATTTCGTACTTTTTATTACTTTTTTTCGACGTTTCCGAGCTCGTAAATGCAAAAAAATATCCGAACATTTGTCTGGATAACACTGTATAACTTTCGAACGAAAGCTCCGATCGAGTTCCCCTTTTCACTTTCCAATAGTGAATTTCTCTAATAGCACAAAAGCTCCGATTGACGTTTTCTTATGGTTCATTTAACGTCAGAACGTCCAAAGGCGAAAATAAAACGTTTTATAAACGTTTCTGCAAGAACGTTTTTAAACGTCCAACATAAATTAAAAACAAAATCTACGATAAAAAACGACTACTAAACGTTTTTTTTTAATATCCATGTCAGAATATTTTTTATAAAGTCACAATAGGGACGTTTTTAAAACGTTTTTTTTGAGTCGCTTTTAAATCCACCAGTAAAAACGTTTTGTTTAGTTCCTTAAAAGTATGTTTTCAGAAAAAGCCAGAAAGTTACGTTTCTGTATGTCGTTTTTATAACCATTGTAAAAAAACGTTCAAAAGACGTTGTTTTTGTGTCAAGACGTATTTAAAACCTTCCGATAAAAAATTACCAAGTACTAAACATTTTTTTAATGTCCATGTCAGAATATTTTTTATAAAGTCACAATATAGGGACGTTTTATTTGAGTCGTTTTTAAATCCACCAGTAAAAACGTTTTGTTTAGTTCCTTAAAAGTATGTTTTCACAAAAAGCCAGAAAGTTACGTTTTTGTATGTCGTTTTTATAACCACTGTAAAAAACGTTCAAAAGATGTTGTTTTTGTGTCAAGACGTTTTTAAAACCCTCCGATAAAAAATGACCAAGTACTAATCGTTTTTTTAATGTCCATGTCAGAATATTTTTTATAAAGTGACAATAGGTACGTTTTTAAAACGTTTTTTTTTAGTCGTTTTTAAATCCAGCAGTAAAAACGTTTTGTTTAGTTCCTTAAAAGTATGTTTTCACAAAAAGCCAGAAAGTTACGTTTTTGTATGTCGTTTTTATAACCACTGTAAAAAACGTTCAAAAGATGTTGTTTTTGTGTCAAGACGTTTTTAAAACCCTCCGATAAAAAATGACCAAGTACTAATCGTTTTTTTAATGTCCATGTCAGAATATTTTTTATAAAGTGACAATAGGTACGTTTTTAAAACGTTTTTTTTTTTAGTCGTTTTTAAATCCAGCAGTAAAAACGTTTTGTTTAGTTCATTAAAAGTATGTTTTCACAAAAAGCCAGAAAGTTACGTTTTTGTATGTCGTTTTTATAACCACTGTAAAAAACGTTCAAAAGATGTTGTTTTTGTGTCAAGACGTTTTTAAAACCCTCCGATAAAAAATGACCAAGTACTAATCGTTTTTTTAATGTCCATGTCAGAATATTTTTTATAAAGTGACAATAGGTACGTTTTTAAAACGTTTTTTTTTAGTCGTTTTTAAATCCAGCAGTAAAAACGTTTTGTTTAGTTCCTTAAAAGTATGTTTTCACAGAAAGCCAGAAAGTTCCGTTTTTGTATGTCGTTTTTATAAACACTGTAAAAAAACGTTCAAAAGACGTTGTTTTTGTTTCAAGACGTTTTTAAAACCGTCCGATAAAAAATGACCAAGTACTGATCGTTTTTTTAATGTCCATGTCAGAATATTTTTTATAAAGTGACAATAGGTACGTTTTTAAAACGTTTTTTTTTTTAGTCGTTTTTAAATCCAGCAGTAAAAACGTTTTGTTTAGTTCATTAAAAGTATGTTTTCACAGAAAGCCAGAAAGTTCCGTTTTTCTATGTCGTTTTTATAAACACTGTAAAAAACGTTCAAAAGACGTTGTTTTTGTTTCAAGACGTTTTTAAAACCTTCCGATAAAAAATGACCAAGTACTAATCGTTTTTTTAATGTCCATGTCAGAATATTTTTTATAAAGTCACAATAGTGACGTTTTTAAAACGTTTTTTTTTTTAGTCGTTTTTAAATCCAGGTCCAGCCCTTGATATTTTTGATTGGTCAGGATTGTCTGTGACTTGGGTACTTCTTCGATTTTTATAACATTGTAATTTTATAGGAACGTTAAAATTTATACAAGTTTTAGTTTATAAAGCAACATATTTTAATGTTCGTAGCAACATTTTGTTTTTTATAACATTAACATTCATTTTATAGCAACATTGTAATTAATATAGCGGCGTTTTAATTTTTATAACATTTTTATAATAAAATTTAAAATTTCTCGGTGTTTTTAAGCAACATTTTAATTTTTATAATAGAATTTTAAATTTCTTACCAAAATGTCGTTCGTTTTTAATAAAAACGTCATCTCGATTCGATCTTATCGAGAATCGATTTTTTTTTAATAAGAGCGATCGATCTAAATTTCTGAGAAAATATATATAGTTCTCTGGGAGAATTGAATTTATTTTTATAATAGACTATATAAAAGTACGTGTACGGATAATTTAATTTTTGAACTTTTAGATGCATTTACGTTAACATAAATAATACAAAATTAAAACTGAAAAAACAATTATTTTTTTCTGTCTTTTGTGTTACTTTGCTTTAATTTATTTAAATCTTGTAGGTACTATAAATTTTCGAGATTGTTGGAATTTGTTAAATATTAAACTTCTCTTGAACCCATTACTTTAAATTTTCGAAAATTCGAAATTACAGCAAAAATATTGCCGTTTTTCACTTTTAGCTATAATTAGTTATAGTTGATAATTATTAATATTTTGTTAAAATAGGTTTAATCAAAATATGGCATGCTTAAAATTAAACAGAATGTGCTTTTAATAAAAAATAAATTCAAGTTTTATCTCTTTTGAATTGTAAATCGAATCGTTTTTTTATACTCCTACTTTTTCCTGATTGAAGTTTCACTTAATTATTCGAATCGATCTTTTTGTCCAAAATCGGAAACCCTACCATTCTTTTGTAAGGGTATTTGATATGAGGCGTCCCTGACATCACTTTTAAATAACCGACCCTAGTCATAAAATAAAGGAATATAAGTTCATAAATATAAACATACTTGTATACTTTATGAACATTTTCAAATGTTTATTTATGTTTTCAATAACTTTAAAAAAAATTATATCAAAGGACCCCGCACGGAACATACGGAAACTGGCCCTCGGTTAAAATGTTATCCTGAATTACTTTGCCGGAAAGCAGAAGAAAATGAGCACATGTATAAAATTCTGATAACCTCCTCTTATAAGAATACATTATACGTATGTCTATATACCATATGTACAGGGTGGGCCACCGACGGCGACGCTTCGGTGTAGAGCAAAAACTAAATATTTTTTTAAATCGGTTTTCGTAGCGAGATTTATATCAGAAAAGACAACAAGCTAAAAATAATTTTAATTATACAGGGTACATGAGTTTTTTTTTAATGGAACACACTGTATTTTTTCGTTTTTTGATTCATCTAGAGATGCTGATTTCAGAAAACTATTTATATTATATACCGGGTGACAATATACACTCAATAACTTCGTTAATTTTAAAGGTAAAGGATTGAAATTTGGGATGATTATATTAGATCTAGTTATCGACATTTCTACCATCTTAGATCGAAAATATCACTTCCGGCTTTTCCGGAAGTGGTACCAATTTTCTACTTTTCAATGGTACCCTGTATAATTTTGTCAACTATCGCATTCTGCAACGATGAATCTCACGACCATATTTGTTGAAAAATAGCGCTGAAATGAAAGAAAAAGTGATTTTCCTATAATGACCTTGAAATGACATTAATGAAAAAAAAATAGGCCTTGAATTAAATGTAGTTATATGTATATTTCTTACTAAGAAAATATTTTTTAAATTTTAAGTTTCATTTAAAATCTAAACAATTTAAAATTTTTGCCATAATTCAAAGTCTTCTTTGATTTTTTCTCAATGGAACTACCAATTTTTGATTTTCGTCCATTAATTGGACATATAATGCCCACTAAAAGTACTTTTTATTAATAAAACCGGAAGTGATATTTTCGATCGAAGATGGTAGAAATGTTAATAATTTGAAGTTATAAACTTTGATCACCCTATATACATTAGAACTCCTGTGGAGAAGTTTTACCAGCGTCGTTATTTGGATAATATCCCTAATTATATTAAACATTTTAACCCAGGGCCATTTTCCGTGAGGGATTATTTGCATTTGAATTAAATTTTTTTTAAGAATTTCAAATTTTGTAAAATAATTTTTTTATAACTTCATTTAGTTGTAGTTAAATTTTATTTAAAATTAAATTTCTTAATTATTTGAATCTTCAAAACAGTTTTTCAGTTTCATTTTTTCTCTTCAAAGATCGGATTTTTTACATTGACCTATTCAAATTTATCATAAATTTGCAATTTTTTATCAGAATTAGAATTTGTTTAAAAATTTGGTTTTGAGAAATGTACTAATTTATATTTTTTCCAGAAATTTACTACAAATTTTGAAGTTTTGTCAGAATTTCAATATTGTCTAAAAATCTACATTTTCTACCACAATGAAAGAATTGGTTTGAATTTAAACAATAATTACATTTTTTTACTTATATTTATTTAAAAATGTATTTAACAAACTTCAAAACTTTCTGAAACTCTTTTTTGAACTGCTTCCTTTTGTTACTTTCAATACATTAAATCGCACCGTCTTGGATAGAGGTCTGCATTCACCAATGGTGACCACATCTCCAATTTCTACATCCCTGTAATATAAAGCAAAAAAAATCAAAATCTATCCACAAAAAAAACTACTTTTTAAACACTCTACGTACGTTTCGCTAACTTTGTTAGCATCATCAGGAGTTGATGATAAGCTCAGTTTATCATCAACTCCTGATGATGCTAACATAGTTAGCGAAACATACGTAGTATTTAAAAAGTGTATTTTTGGTCAGTGGTGACAATCTTCAACATTGTTGAAAATAATAGATTCCAAGTACCCAATTCAAGTTAAACTGACACAATTTGTAATTGTGCAGAAAGTTTTAGAATATTGAAACAATATTAAAATTAAATTACACCAATTATATATAAGCTTTTTCAATCAGTATTACTGTGATTTAAAAATAATACTTTACCTGAAACAGGGAGAAAGATGAACTGACATATTACGATGTCTCTTTTCAAATCGATTATATTTTCTAATATAATGCAAGTAATCTCTACGGATGACAATTGTGCGCTGCATCTTCATTTTCTGAACGACACCAGTAAGAATACGACCCCGAATGGAAACGTTTCCAGTAAATGGACATTTCTTATCAATGTATGATCCTTCAATAGCCTAAAAGTATTGGAAATATATTACAATTAAATTTAATATTTTTGAATGTCTTCAAATATTTTTACAATAACTTTTATTAGTCAAATTATAATTATCTGAATAGTTCTTAGTTTAACCATAAAACTAGTTAATCAAACAATCATTGTAAACATATTTATTTTTCATCATATATTTAAGGTACCCATAAAGCATATTGTACAATTTTGTTATAAAAATAAGAGGAAAGAAGGTACTTAAAAAATAAATTTATTGAGATTATAATGTACTGTTATATATCATATTGATTAAATATCTTCCAACCTTTAACTATTAGAATTTAATTCCCAATTATGCGAAGGCAAAGCTATAAATTTCTTGAACAGAAATAGAAATAAAAGCAAAATAGCTAATTTTAAACCTGATAAAAAATATAAAGCATAAACATACAGTGCGAGAATGAAATGTTATCCTATAGCTCACTAACTTTTAAGAAGTATAAAGGAAAAATCCTCGCACACGTAAATTTTTGATTCCATTACAGCATAGTTTAATAACAGAATTTCGTCCAAAATTTCAACCCCCCCAAGTAACATTATCATTTTTTTAAACAAATAGCAAGTGATATCTACTTAATTAAAAAGATATGTAAATAAATTTAAATTATATAATTTACAAATCCGTTCAATTGAGCTATTACTTGCACACACCTTAAGTGCATTTAAGAGTAATATAAATCAAGTAAAGATTATCTCAGTTACAGATACATGCTGTTAGTTTTTATTATAATTATAAATACCATATTAGTAACGATTTACAATAAATAAAACCCATAATGAAGTGGATAATAACTCTACACCCCTGATTATTATAGTTTCAATTTAATTGTTTTATAAGCAGCCGTTACCCATGCCAATAGACCTGATGTTTTTAAAGCTACAAAATACAAAATATTACTTGTATTTTATCTGAATTCACACCAAGCAGGAATTAATATAAAGTTTAAATTTAAGTATATCTAGATATAAACAGTCGATTCATGCCTGTAGTGTATCAATATGTGCTAGGTGTGAATTCAGCGCAAACCATTTAAAGCTCCAATTAAAAACCAATAATTCCACCAGGTCCCATAATAAAATTTATAAAACGAACCTCTCGGGGAGTTTTAAACCCTAGACCGATATTGCGTGAATGCCTAAGTTGTTTTTTCTTTGCTCCAACTTTGCGGTTCAGAAAAACAGTTGATTGCTTTTGGAACGCTTTTTCCGTCTACACAAAAAATAAAATAAAATTAGAAAAATGGCATTTAGGTACCTCACGGGGCGTTTTAAATCCTAATCCAACTTCACGATGATAACGCATAGATTTACGTCTTTTTGGACCTACACCTTTCTTCCTGTTCAGGAATATAGTAGGTTGACGTTGAAATGCTCTTTCATTCTGAAAAATGTTAAAAAGTAAGTGAAACAACAAGCTCCACGTGGTGAACAAAAATCACTTATTATCTGTAAATCAATAATTATAAAGGGAATACAAAACTCCACATGGTGTATACGCAGATTTCCTATTACAAACTAAACATAAATGTGTTTTTTCAGTAAATACAATAGGTTGAATTATAATTATTCATAAAATTACATACCTGGTCCGCCATTTTTGAGATGAAAAGAAGGAACTCTTTTGATTTGACGTTTAATCTTTCATCTGTCAGTTTACCGCATTCTGCTGAGGTACGTTCAAATTATAACACCTTGTTCCAGGTTATTTGACTCTAACCAATGACAAATCTTGTTTTAATTTGAAAAAGGATACGAAATGTAATAAATAATAAAGAAACTTATTTATTAAAAAATATATTTTTATTATATATAAACCCAAAAACCTACATGGTAAATTACGGAAATATTATGTGTAATCGAAACGTAAATTTGGACTCACCCTTGGATCAGTTCTGTTCTAGTTCTCTTCGTTTTTAAAATTTGAAATTTTAAGTGGCAGCAATTAAAGGAAGTGTCTAAAAACAAGAAAGAGTTCAATAATAATATTTAGGAAATAGAAGAATAATACACATATGACACACGTCACCAAACCGTGTACATTTCGCATATGTCATATTTTTTGTGTAGATTTAAATAATTTGCGGTGGTCTTACTATTTTTTTATCCTTTCATTTATTAAGTCCAAAACAATTTGAACAATGTCTGGACAATGGGAATTAGTTACTAAAAAAAAGGATAAGGGCAGCAAACTACCAGTATTAAAAGCTAACCATACTAAAGATTTAAAAAATACTAAAAATATATTCAATGGTGTAAAGGTAGAAGAAGTTTGTAAGTTTATCTTTATTTTATATATGAGAGTAACTAAATTATACGTTTTAATAGTGCCAAAATCACAAGTTCAAAATTTGTATAGTAAGAGCAAAGAAAATAAGATTCCAGACAAAACCAAATCAAAAGAAAATCTGAAAAAACCACAGAAGAAGGAGAAACCAGTGGAACAACCGAAACCTAAACCACCAAAGTCCATTGAAAGTGCTCTTAATGCTGTAAGTTAAAAAAAATATTTTAATTGGAATATTGCTATAACTTCTAAACCTTTATTAATAGTAAATAAAATATTGAACTTTTAATCGAATGTTTTAGTTTTATACTTTTTGTACCAGATTGAACCCTAAATATACAATTTGTTTTCTATTTAACTGACTTACCAATTTATTGGGCAGTTCGTTCTTATGAATTAAACTCACAGTTTAAATAAATTGAAAAATTCTAAATTTTCTATTGATCAGCCTTAAATTATTTTAATATTCTTACCAAACCCAGTAACTTAGTAAGAATACCGAGTACTTGTTAATACAACAAATTAAAAATTGTATATAAATTTCTGTTTTAGATTGATGTAGATGAATTTAAATATATTTACGAAAAAGTTAAGACTTCCTTTCCAGATACTCCAATTGTGTGGTTAAAGGAATTGGCTCAATATTTGAATCAAAAAGTTTCTGTAGACAATAATGATTCTGTTTTTGGATCAAAACCAATTGATTATCCTCTCAATGTGGTAAGTAAAAATTATATTTATCATAGATATTTTTTAATTTTATTATAGTATTTTTTGATAGTTATCTTTTAATTTTATTTCTATTTGAAATGTTCTTTAAGAGCATGATTTACTTGACAAAATTTTATGTTTGAGGGAGGAGCTTATCCTCTTTGAACACGTTTCTCGGTCTCTCTACAAGGGTAGCTGTAAAAGTTGGTAGAACTGTATCGACTGCTTACACTACTTCTGAACTTGAAAGTGCTTTAATATTTAATTCCTGTAGGTGTTGGTATTTTCCAATCTTTGTGTGGCTTTAATTTTTTATTTTTCAAAAAAATTCATTATTTTTTTTACGTCCTCAACCATATTTGAATTTTTTAATTCCTGTAAGTATTGGTATTTTCCGATATTTTCTTGTGAGTTTGAATTTTTTATTTTCCAAAGAGTTTTTTCCTGATTTTTTCACATCCTTGCTGATACTCTCAATAAAAGATGTCCATTAACATGAATTTTCTGTGATTTGTTATAACTTCAATTTAGATTTGGAGATGACCATCTAGATGTATATAGAAGTAAAGATCTCAATGGCGTAGATAAACTTTTTTCCGGGGTGGCGGTACTTTTTTTCCTAGGGGGGGTGCGTAATTAAACTTTTAGACAAATATGTTTGTTAGTTTCTACATTTCATATATTTTATTTCTTCTATTCGTGCTATTTTTTTGGTATCATGGAGGGATAATTACCCCCTTTATAATATGAGGATAAATCATCATTTTAGCGAATTTTGTTTATCTTCTAATTTATTTGATGTATTCCTACTTTATTTTCGCCAAATTTATTGTCAACTTTTTTACTTATATTTTATACAATGGCTCATTACTTACTAATAATAACTTTTGAGATGGTACCATAATATTAAAACTGAAAAAAATATACTCATTTATTCAACTGTGTTCTTCAATTCTGATATTTTCTAGGTTCCTCCTGCATTGATGTCTCTAATTGAAAAAGTAGTGAATGAATCAGGAAGAAATAACAATCAATTATTTTTTGATATTTGCTTAACAGCAATGGTTACTGATATGAGCAAAGGTCTTGTGGCTGTAGGACACAAAATATTTTTACAGTACATTGCTCTGCAAGAACCTAAACTAATTACAGCAAATATACAAAAACATATTGTTTTGAGAAATTCATACCAAAATAGACCTAATATAGGATTATCTATTCTTTGGGCATTAAGTCATGTGGGTTATAAAGATTTTCATAGTGGTTTATTAGGTGAGTTTGGATTTTTTTATGAAAATTTGATTAAGTAACAATTTAATTTTTTAGTTTTTCGTGAATTATTCTTACCTATATTAGAAATGAAAAACTATACTCGTTATGTTCTAACATACTTAACAACTCTGATTAATAATAATGCTAACAAGGATTTATCATTAGAAGAACTATTCTTGATATTGGACATAACATATAGTAATAAAAAGAATATGCCTGTTGATTTAATTAAAGGATTATCAAATAGGGTATCGGAGATCAAACCTATGCTATTTAGAAATTCATCCAATGACTATCATAGTTACATTAATACAATCTTGAAAAACATTACATTAAATACAAATTCTGCTTATCAGAATTGTCTTTGTGATATTCTAGTGGAAATTTTCCATAAAGACCAAACTACTTTATTAACATGGAATAATTTATACTCAACAAATGTGTTATCAAGTGCCATACTTTTGGAATACATAAGTAAGTAATATGTTATTTAAATCCATATAAAGTTATTTTATATATTTTTTATTATTTAAGACAATAACTGGTCTAAAGCAATAAAAAGAATCAACAAAGGTGCTCTTACGAATTTATTAAATAGTTTAAAATCAATGAACGTAGATTTAGCAACAAAAAAACGCAAAGAAGAAGGACTGAAGTTATCTATTCTAAGTATCCAGGTAATATATAATTATTTTTAAAACAAATATAAAACACAACCTTTGCTTTGATTCAAAGGTAACAAAAAGTAAAAAATAAATGAATTGAATTAAAACCCATATCGAAAACAAAATAAGACACAAAACAAAAAATTTAACTGTGTGAATCTAAAAACTAATGGTGAAATCGAGACAAAATTGAAAATTTTATTGAAACTTAACTAGATCTGCTGTTAATTTGGACAAGTGCTTTGCCTGTCTTTCTCCACTGTTCAAGAGATTTCTGTTTCACCAATTTATTAATGGGTGTTATGATTACAGTTCTTATGATTCCACAAAACAGTTCTTGTCCTACAAATGCCATGTTTGGCCAGTTTTCGTTGCCGGATGTTCTTCTTACCCTGAATGATTTAAAACAAGATTTCGTCCAACTGTTGCATTGTTATTTACTGAATGTATTTAATGAATTGCAGTTGTTGCATTTGAAAAATCAAAAACATATTTTTTTTCAATAGTTCTTTAAATGCATCAATAAAACAATAATTTCTTATCATATACTTATTATATTTTAAATCCTCTAATTTTGGGCCTTCTTTCTCTTATTTTCATACTCGTCAGATACAATTTAGAAAAAAATATTGCCAATAATGATATATCAGGAAATTCCTAAATGTTAAAAATTCTACATTATATTATTTTTTTGTCTGTTAACACAGTTTGCAAATTTTAGCTTTAGCGACAATTTTAAAATAGATTAAAATTTGATAAGAAATTAATATTTCTTTTTACATGGTGCATAATCATTAGAATTCACTGTATAATTTTTAGAGGTGATCGTTTTTATATTTTTGTGTTCAGAGGTCATCTAAACTTTTTAATTTATATTTAACTAAATGTAATCTTATAATTTTTCAAAGGTCAAAATTGCTTCACTGTTTTTATTAAAGAAAAGTAAAACACCCATTTACCTTATATTTGAATTGTATTTAAATTCATTTTAAATATATATTTCTACACTGATAAGTGGAAACTTTGATGTTCGTCAAAATTAATGATAATGTTAGAAATTGTGAGATCTGCGCTTTACTTATTTGTATTATTTTCATTTGAAAGTTTTTAAAATAACTACAAGTATTTGGAAATCTACCATTAAACTACTTGTCTAAAAGTGATTATCTTTTAGTTGTATATTTTTAAGAATGTATTGTGATCGGGTTAAAAAACTTTTCTTAATAAATTCATCACGTTATCCCCATGTCTCAAATGTGGTCAACCAATGAGTAAAGAAACACACAAAGTCCAGTACCACAGAAATATATTTGTTAAATTAGTTCAAATGTGAAGTTGGCAAATTTCTTACAAAAAATGCATGGGTGTGTACACGGATTTTTTGACGTTTTGAAAAAAAAAATACTAAATCCATTTAACATCTTCTAAAAATGTCGCATAATTTATGTAGGTCGAATACTGCCGTAAAGCATTTCGTTTGCATTTTCTGTAATACTGATAAAAATTAACATTAAAACATAGCAAATACTTGTAAATTTGTATTAAATGTACGTATTTAATAATGGAATCAAATAAATAATATTTTTTATTGCTTCTAAAACCTTGTTTACAGTAAGGAGTACATGCGAATAACATAAAAAAATGTGAATGGTACATAACATAAAAAAGAAAGGAAGCATAATGAAAAATAATCAAATCTTATCAAATTATAGTGATCCAAATTCAGAGCATTATACACCACATCAACAGGGAACCTATAATAATGAAAATATATTTTAAATTCTTCAAAAACTACTTTTCTAACTTATTTGTGAAGTGTAAGATTGATTATCTAATGGCTTGAGAAAAGCACCACATTTTTCACATTTCTTTCTCATGGTTAACAACCTCTCAAGAAAATCACTTAAAATATAGTTTAAAAATATTTAGTATGACCTATAACACTACAAAAATAACACAAATCAAGTCACAAACTGTAAACTACGGAATTTCTAAAGGACGATGTCAACAAAAGTAAACTAGATGTTGGCTTAATAAAAAATGATAGAATGCCCTCTCTATATATATTTACTCTGAGGTCTCTACTGGGCTAATGCCAAGTTTAAAAAGTACTGGTTTAATCTTAGCCCATTTACTATTAGACATGCCTTGTTTACATCTTGTCTCTTTTTATGACGTTTCTCATGATGCGGTGGATCCGGTGTGTGCGGGGAAGTGTTTACAAACATCAATAAAAGTGGCATACGCCCATGGAACTTACTACAAGTATCGTTCACAATTTAAATAACTCAATGAAACTTTAGAAAATGGCTCGGACATTTATTTAAACCCTTGATGAGTTACTTGCGATACTGTTTGTTTACGTGTTTGTATACAAACAAACTGTCATATCACAACCTGCTATGCTTAGATATCGACTTCAAGAGAAGGATGGAAAATTAATGTCTAATAGTAAATGGTCTAAGGGTTTAATTAAACATAATGCACTGGCCTTTTGTTTTTGATAGAATCTGCAGTTGGTCCAATCTTTAAATGTCCTTACATAATGTCGAGAGATTTGAAGACACATTGAGGTCATCTACAATGTATTTTAAATATGTAGATATTAAATTAATAAAAGTAACATTAGTTCTCTCGCACCTCTACGAAATTATCTTTGGGAAAATGAGAATTAAAAAAATTGAAAGCTTTATTGACAGAATTTGTACAGATTTAGTTACTTTTTTTTCGCCAACTCAGCTGGGGATTGTGAAAAAGCTAATGAAATAATTGGATGGACTATAACTTCATTAGCGTCACATTAGTATTTTGATAGGTTTTCTACATATTACGTATTATATATTTTACTTGGCTATAATTTATTTAAATAAGAGTTCTTTTCAGAATTAACCGATTTTTGTGCTCTTCACTGGTTATACAGTACATTTTAAAAGTGGAACTCGTTATGTAGATGAAACCTGGTCATAATCTTTTGAGTTGCATAGACCAATTTGTAGGATATTTTCCATATGTTCAATTTGATTATAACATAAACAAAACGTCCGTCGTTTTGAAGACAAAAATTGTATTTGCAAAGGCAAGTCTAGTGGAAAAAACATTAGATGTTTCAATTTATCACATTTACCAGCAGAATTTGTGCAATAATATACGATACATTTATACCAATAGATTTTAAATTTTGTTATAAAAAATTAAATTAATATAACCGTACTTTTCCAAGAAAAAATATACGTAGTGTTGTAAAATATCCTTGTTTAGAGAAGGTTTTAAAAAACGCCCAACATTCCTGTAACATTCATTTTGGCACAATGCGTAGTATATGGTCTCGATATAAAAGGGCCGGAGTTTGATTCCCAGTACGGCCAACTTTTGTTGTTTTGATCATTTTTTTAGCTTCATAAAAATAGTGTTTGGTGACCCTTTTGATTTGTACAGTAATCTTTTTCATTTTTTTCTCGAAGTTCGAGACGTAAACATTCGGTAGTTTATTTTATTTTCCGGATATAAACGAGTACTGCTAGTCACGGCGTTTAAAAAAATCAAACAATTGTAATCATTGGCATGAATATTTATTATTTTTATACCTATTTATTAGTTTATTGAAAATAAACTTAAATTGTCTAAGGCACTGGATGACGTTTAGGGATGTTTTTTACGTTTTACGTGAAATGTCATCTTTATCACATGATTAAAGGATATTTTAAAATTTCAAGTTTTCCTGCATATTATGTTCAATAATTCACTACTTTTTAAACTTGGTAACGGCCGAGTAGACACATCCAAACAGATTAGCCACCCAAATATTTTAACACAAAATTACTAGTCGCCCTGAAGTCTGTCATTTTAAGAAAAATGAAATATTGGGCAGAGTATAGTTGTGTGAACGCTCTTGAAAAAACTTGTAAAATGCTCCTATTTAATAGATATATTTATAATCCCAACACCGGCCATTGTTTATTTTAATTTATACGTGTATATAATTATTTTATCCAGGTGGCTTTCTTTTCATCAATCCCCGAGATTAACTGGTTAGGTAACCGTTTACCTACCGTGTAAAAGTGAAACCGGCTTTTTGTTTCTTGTTTTCAGTTTGCTTATCTTTATCCTTGAACCTCAAAAATCGATTGTTGGTTAATTTTAGAAAAATATCAGTAATCGCTGTTACTGCCTGTAATTATTACAAAATTCAAATAATGGCTTCTAAAAAGGTGAGGTAGAAATTTTACGTAGGGCAAAATACGTTTTACACCATTTTTAATTATTTCTAACCTATTTGTGTTTTCTTGATATTACGCTTTTTTTTTAAAAAAAATTTTGTCGATATTTTAGAAAATTCAAGAAAAAATGGTGGCCAAAAATAAGGGTGGATTCCCATATAAATCAATCTTTGTTTTAATATTAGCTTTGGGTGGTGTTATCTTGTATGATGTAAAACAACATGGAAGTTGGAATGGTAAGTAAAGAACTTCTTTTATAGTTGTAGAATTATACAATCACTTTCCACGTCACCTTTTAAATATACTATAATTCTATTAATTAATGATTAATCTCACTCCTAAAAACTAAAAAATATATTTAGATTTCCAAGTACAAATCTAGTCTGGGAATTCTTACATATATATTTAATTATTGAGGGGGAACTCTAGTTACAATTTAGTGATTTTTACAATATATCCAAGAAGAGAGAACAAACTTAATTAAATATAAAAATATGAATGTAATATGTTAATACATCAACAGAACATAGATAAATGTGATTGTTGCACATGTTACCTGGATGTAATAAAACCTTGTAATAGTTTCATGTTTACCATAATTTAGGAACTGAAGAGTGAAATTCTTTTAATGTTCAAGTTGAACAATTTTTTTCCTATATTAAACATACTTAATTTTATGATAATTTTCAAATTACACTTAATTTTAATAAGAGCACTTAAATATATTTAAATTTAATTCTATTATCTAATACATTTTGATACTTAAAATAATTTTATTTACAGACAGTGTTACCAGAAAAGCTCTTAAAGATTATAAAGTATGTGAATATACTCATGTAGTAACAGACAAAATTAAGAGTGGATTGATTTGGTCAAGTGAAAAAATAGAAGAGCAATTTCCTGGTCTACAACAAAAAGTAGTTGTTTTTTCAGAGCCATATGTAGAGTTATCCATCAATGTGGCAAAAATAGTACGCAACAACTTGTATAGTTTAAAAGATTGTATTGTGGAAAAATATCCTATTGTAACCCAATCAGTAAGTAACAGTTTCATAAAAAATAATGTGCATGTTCGCTTTTTAATCCAAAAAAAGAAATGTAGCATTGTTGTCTAATATATTTTCCTCGTGAGTTAGGAGTGACTTTGCTGGTGGTCAAGATATTTGATATTGACCAAAATAAATGTTATTTAGTTGAAATGTATTTTTAAAAACATGTTTCTGTCAGTATTTGTACAACATACACAACTCAATTGAGTTAAAATGGCAAAGAATACCCAAAAGAATAATTCTAAGCAGATTCATTACGATAATTTGCAGTTAGTTTTGAAGTTTTTGTTTATATTTAGATTGCTCAGCTTATTGGTGAAGTGACTTAAAATTAATTATTAAATTTTTAAAGCTTTATTATGGAAGTAATTTATTTAAATGAGTCTAACGTCATTATCTTATAAATACCATTATGGAATGTTAACATAATTATAAACATAAGTTTAAAATTGTAATGATCTATTATCACTGTTGAATTCTCTAAAAATAATTTATAATATTTTATTTTAAAAGTAAAATAAATAATTCATTATTTTGGAACAGATATGGGTGGGAAGGAAATTTATCTTAAAGGAAATTAGAACTTATCACACCAAAATCTGATATTGAATATATTTGTATTAGATATGTAGTTGATATTATATTTTAACTAAAACTTGTATGAAATATAAACTAAATATTACGCAAATTTTAAATAAATATAAATGTAGTATAATTAATTAGGAAATAATTAGCTGGAGAAATAAATTCATTAATGTAATAAATAATCAGATACATTTCACTTCCTATATGTTCATATTACACGGTTTCATTAAAATATTCTATCGTAATAAATTATCAAACTGATTGTGTAATTTTTAAATTTAATCTGGACTAATTAAAATAAAAACCACAACTATTATATTTGTTAAATTTAATTGGATGTTTTTTCCCATTTTAGGTTGAGAAATATATTCCTGGATTAATAGAAAACTCACAAAAGGCTTTAATTAACGTTTATTCAACAACTGTTTTGTATTTTCACAGAAGTGTTGATTACTTGAAAAATGAAGTTTTTGTGTAAGTTAAATAAATATACATAAATTGTAGTGAAAGATGTAATTTTTAAAAGTGGTATAATTTTTAGGGGTTCATTGTCACCTGAAAATATGCAAAAAGTGGTTATAGAAGCTTTGAACACTACACAACATAAAGCGACAGAATATTACCATTGGATTTACAATAAAGTCCAAACAAGCATCAAATGAAGTACAGATTTATTTAATTAGGTTTTTAAATAATTTTAAAATGAACTACCACACTTTATTTCAATTTGACAAATAAATTAGGAAGCCGTGTATTACACACAATTTATTTTGATATTGAAGTTAATATAAGTAGATTTTTAAAATTATGTATAATTGGGGTAAAATGATGATTAGGTGGTAGTAATATATCAATGAAATAGACTTTATTTTTAAGAAGTGATTGATTTTGTAATTTTTCTATTTTAACTTTTACCATAATTTTAAATAAGTAGGTCTGGAATTTACTTTGTTGATATATAATTTATTATTTACCACAATGTTTTACTTAACCTTGTTGCCACCCACAACTTCCTGCTTCGTTTAAGTTTTTTTAAAGGATCTCAATTTACATTTTAGTATTTAAATTTATTTTACACTTATTGTTTCTTTAGCCTTTTCCCAGACCAGCTATGATCATATTTTTAAGTATTTAGGATCAGATTTTTGACGAAAACTGATAAAAAGTGCTCGCGAGCACTAAGGACTCAAAGTGTACGAGCATGCACAGGAAAGTGCTCGCAAGCTCTAAGTACTTTAAATTCACGAGCACAAAGCACCTTTCGAATATTTAAATTATTGAAGTGGAAGTGTCTCTTGGCTTATTTATAAAAATTGAGTAAATCCAACAAAAACTGCCCAGAGTTAGAATATCAAAAAATTATTATTTTTGAACCTTTTAAATAAGAAAACAAATGGTATAAAATACACGTAACTGCAACCGGTTTCTAAATATTGTCATTAATGTCTTATGAAACTTTTATTTCAATATACTAATAAACGCAGCAAGCCAACAGTATCCAAGTAGCTCAGCCATGGACAGACGGACAGACAGGTTGTTGTAGAGTTGACTTAGGCCAACACGGAAGAACATTGTAAATTAAGTACCTTTGCTTTGTTTCGCTACTTTAAACGTTTTTTTAAGAATTATTACACGAGATGTATATGTAAATTTTTTTGTCATAATATCAATTTTTTCCAAATTATACTTATATTTTCTAGTCTGATTAAAAAAATGTTCATGAAAGGGCCTAAGTGCTTGCGATACTTTTGGAGTGTTCGCGAGCTTTTTGGAGTCTTTTGAAGTGCTCCCGAGGACTTTACGACCACTAATCACAGGTTTTTAAAAGTGCTCGTAAATACTGTGCTCCCGAGCACACAAGTGCTTAGCAAAGCACTAACTATATTAATTTTCGTTTGTCTACGGGGTTTCAAAAACTAACAGATTTTCTTGAAATTTGACCCATGAACTGCCCTTGGGTCCCTGAGAAGAATGAGCTTCTGGGAAAATTCTGTAACCCGAGATATGGGGTGGGGGCGCGAATTCCGCGAATGTGCTTGGTACCCATAGAATAAATATATCTTTATACAGAGTGTTTCAGAATTGGACGTTCAACGGTTTATGGTAGATTTTTCTGATAAAATAAAAAATATCTAGGTTAGGAACCAATATTCAAAAATACGAAGTTCGAAATACAGTATGTTACAAGTTAATAAATAAAAACAATCTTTTTCGGTGTAACTTTTAAAAATAATTCGTCACTACACCAACGACCCTTATTGTGAAGAGGCATTTTTTTCAAAATCGTTTACCAGTGGCGTTTAAATTGGGTATGGCCGAAATATTTTGACCCCAATTTTCCACACCACTGGATAAATTTTCAAAATTGTATTTTTTTTTCAATTTGTTTAATTTAGTGAAAAAAATTCATAACATTTGAAAGGAAATACGACAAAATAGGGAAAAATGTGAAAAAACAGGGAAATATTTACAAGATGGACCAAAATATGTAATGTTTGTCTAATGAAAATATGTCCAAAACCGCTTATTAAGGGTGCGACAACCCCTAGAAAGGGCTTAACGATAATTGGTTGTTCAGGAATATCTTTCGAGAGGGGTACCATACAATATTCAAATTTTAGATACTACCTGAGGGTACTGTCAGTAGTATTCTCAAAAGTCGAGCACGCCCTTTTTTGAACTCAAATTACATGAAAAGGATTAATTTTTGGATACATCAAACCTTTTTTCAAGATAAAACTTCTGAAAATATTATTTTACCTCTTGAACTACCCTTGTGAATTCGAAGAATCAAGACAAATTACGTTAATAGTACCCTTGAGTAATACCTAAAGTTTGAATATTGTATGGTACCCCCTCGAAAGATATTCATGAAAAACCAATTATCGTTAAGCCCTTTCTAGGGGTTGTCGCACCCTTAATAAGCGTTTTTGGACATAAGTTCACTAGACAAACATTACGTATTTTTAGGTGTTCTATTACCCCTAGAAGTTGCCCGACAGTTTTGGTCCAACTTGTATATAGGGAAAAATAAGGACAAATTAGGGAAATTAGAAAAAAAATAGGAGAAAATAATTTAAAAAATTTGGAAAAATAAGGAAAATGGGAAAAATTGAGAATGTATAGAAACAAATAATGAAAAATAGAAAAAAAAATGGGCAAATAAGGACAAATAGAAAAAAATGAGAAAATCTAGAGAAAAAGAAAAGAAAAACGGGTAAACAGGGAAAAAAAGGTACTAATATTAAAGATACTCAGTACACATTTTGCAATTTTTAAAAATATCGTCACTACTGACCAAAATTCATTTTCTAAAAACGCTTGATGTATGTTTTACTATAATAACTATGTTAACACCGTGGTAAACAGATTTATCATCAACTACTCTGATGATGTTAACATAGTTAGAGAAACGTATGTAAGTTTTTTTCAAGTATAAATTTTTTTAAAATATCCCAAATATTAATATAGTTTTGTTCGTTTTTTTTGTGTCTACGCGATCTCAAGAACTAACCGAGATTTTTTATTTGTCTTATTCGACTCCTCAGCCATTGCTTATGTCTGGGAAAATTCATATGCGCTCGGTACCCGTTCATAGTAATATAATTGCAATAATTAATAGTAGACATTTTTGCCATTTTTTAGGGATAATAATAACACACAGTAAAGTATAAAAATTTGTATTTCGGGTTTTTTTTTTGCAATAATGAAAAAATCCGTTTATTTACATTTGATATATACACGACGATTTACAATTAAAATATATTTGTAAATTTCATTATTGAAGTATATTATTTTTATTCTAAAACCAGACTATATACATTTAAAATATATATCATTTTAAGGCACAAAGATACTACTTTCTTATTAATAAACATTCTATCAAATCTTTTATTCAAAAATACCCTTATCGAAGAAATTTAAAAAATGCTTAATTATTGGACTTCTATCTTATTGCAGATTTTAGACTTATAAACTATAAAAATAATATCACATGTTTCCTTTTTTATATTTTTTGCAATATTCGATTGTAGCAAAAATTAATAAAAGTCTATGATCTAAAGCTTTTATATGATCATCTGTAATAAGTTTATTTAGATTTGTTATCTTACTTAATTGTTCTATAAGTCTACCTCCAGTCAGATTTAATAAATTATTGTACATGGCTTTTCTCATCCTAAAATTAAAGTATGGATAAAGTACAAAAATATTTAAAATCAACACTTACATGCAGCACTGGTAAAGGGGTGCCAAAATATCTAAATGATGTTTATAAGGATTTCCTAATCCTTTTCCATTATCTAACCATAATACAGTATCATCAAAAGTTTCATAATGATGTCTATCTCCATTTTGAATTAAAAAATCAAATACTGATATATCTATTAAATCATATAAGCGTTTTCTAGAAAGTTTTGTTTTAATCAAACTAGAAAAAAGGGTATGTAGTAACAATTGTATAATTATTAATCAATAATTTACTTACTTGCAATAATTTTCAGGATATTCCTGCCAAATGGCTTTTTTATTCTTTTTGTATGTACGTTGCCATGGAGATCGATGATTTATTAAAGTAGCCTTAAAATTTAATATCACAGCACCTTCTAAAAGCGAAGATTTATCATCACATACAGGATCATTACTGTTACAGTAGAAACACTTTCCATATATACATGTTCTGTTGTTTTTAATGAAAGAAGTTTCAAGTAATCTTTTTGTTGCAACTGGTAAAATATCTTCCTTTAGGGAGATTTGTCGTGCTACGCTTAAGGGACATAAAGGTTTTTTTAATATAAGTGAAAGGTAGAAACCTATAATTTCAGAATTGTAACGATCCTTTCCAGCATATACTGGACCTTCCAAAATTCTTTCTTTCTCGTACCATTTTGGTTTAAAAATAACTTGTTGGCCACCCTATAAAATTATATTATTAATTTTTAAAAATAATAAGATTTAAAAAAAGTGTATTTTTTTCGAGGTATAGAAAGGGTTTAATACAATAAAATATGGTAAACCTATTTATTAAAACAATGATTTTGTGTTCATTACTAGGGAAATATTAATTACCTCTAAAGTAAGCAACAGTTTAAGTTGTGTTCCTCGTTGATCAATATCAGCTTGGATAATTTTAGCTTGACCTAATAGCGATAGAATATCTCCAATGTGAGGACTTTGGGCATCAACTAATTGTAATTTATTTGGCCACGAATTCGTTATTTTCCACAAATCTTTGCGGTTGGCAATGTTAGTAATATTTTGTGTAATAAAATTTTGAAATAAATCTTTGGTATCACTATTTTCTGTAGGTTTAATTTTGTAATAAAGCGGCAAATTTTTTAATTCTAGATAAATGTTTTCCTCGATTGATGCAATTGTGTTAACCTCACTTTCTTTTGACAATCCAACAAGTAAATAATTTGTTGTAACAATAAACACCACAAGAAAAAGGAAAGCCAGTAATAGAATATTTTTGCGACGAAACATTTATTTAAAGATGAAGTTAAATGTTAATTATTTTAAATGTCCTTCAATGATTTCATATTTGACACAAACTGATAAACAGTGTTGCCAGCCCAAAAACCCCAAGATCGGGCTAGTTCGGAGCCAGATCACGTTCAGATTTTTACATTGTGTTTACATTTACATCTAGGTAAATGAAAAACTTATGGAAACCATGGAACTTATCACCATTTACAAAGTGTTTGCTGCAAACAACATATACTTTGAGATAGGTTTTCATATCTTCATTTTTTAACTGCCTTGGGATCCAAAGTAAATGTATGTAAAAAAATAACAGAATTGAAGTGAGAATTACCGTATGTAAAGGTGTTGTCTGAGACAACGGTAAAGGTTGTGAAACAGAGCATATTTTTCGTGATTTTATCTCCATATCACTTCCTTCAATTCATTGTATTTTCAGATGGCATTATTTATAAACAACAATTTTTCACAAAATATCGTCCAAATATATCACTTTCAATGCACAAATGGCTTAAAAGAACATAAAAAGTTCACTTATTAACATTATGAACAAACAAAATTGGTTTATTGTTCATATCTCGAGTCGTTCAAACGCTCAACGATAGATGTCGCCCACTTTTAAATATAAGTATTTGTCGAACATAGCTCATAATGTTCCATGTATTTGACGTTTAGTTAGCACAGAGCTTGAAATTTTTGTCACAGCAAACAGATGTGTTTCTGTCAGAAATAGAAAACACTACAAATACAGAGTATCTACAATATTTTTGCTTTTATATAATCGTGAAAGAGTTTTAGTTAAATTCATTGTCTAAAAGTAAAGTCGATCGTACTTTTTGGGTAAAAAGTTATCTGTATTTCGTTATTTAAAACGGCGTATGGTAGTGAAATGTCAGTATTCCAAGGGGTATTTTAGTGAAATGGCGTCTCGATTGAGAAAAGTTTAATAAAGAATTACCTTACGGCAATATTCTCTATTTGTTTAAACGTACATTAGTGTTTTGTGAACGAACATGGCAAATACAAAGGCAACTAGTAGTGCCCTTAGAGCGTTAGCAGTCGAATATAAAAGTTTACAAGAAGAACCAGTTGAAGGTTTCTGCGTGAAACTCGTTAATGACGATAATCTTTTCGAATGGGAAGTTGCAATTTTTGGCCCACCTGATACCCTCTACATGGGTGGTTGCTTTAAGGTAATTTTTCTTTGTTTTAGATAATATTTTATTTTAGCTGATACAAAAATTAACACAAAGAACTTTTTTTTTAATTAGTTTTTTAGTGACTATATATTTGGTTTAAATTCAAACATTATTTAATTTTACTTGGGTTTTCAATTAGACTTTTAAATTGTTTAATATTATTAAACTTTACACTTCATCCATTCATTGTTTCCACTTTCCATTATGTCAAGAATCCTTTTTTTCACAAAATCTGAGTCAATGTCAACTTTCTAAATATAGAATTGACAATAACCTTTGTCAGGTAACAAGCCACTTTTTTATACTTCTCATTATTTTAAATAGATTTAAATGTTTAATGTACTAAACAATAATTTTTGTTGATATTTTTATCCCATTCTAATTTCTTTCTTAAATTACTATTTGTTTTTTTAAACTAGCCTCAAATAGGTTGTGTAGTAATATTATTTCAAATATTTTATAGCTTTCACTTTACATACAAATAATATAATTAAATTGTATTAAGTAGTTATGATATCTAACAAGTAATTAAGAATCCTCACTAATATGTGAAATAATTCTTTTATTATTAATCGATTAAGCAACAATTAGAATTTAGATTCTATGAGCTATTTTTCTAGTCTCACTAATCACTAATGCTCTGTTAAAAAGATCTCTCCTTCATCACATATCAGAATCATCACTATCGTTCTCTTGTGCCAAGGACTGTCATCGTTATTTTAAGTATTTATCCATGTTTGACTTATTACCTCCATAGCTTGATACCAGAAATCAGAGCAGTTCTCTCATTTTAAGGTCTATTAGCTTTCATTCTTTGATTACGTGTTCCTCCAGTTATAGTATTTATATTCGGAATTGAAAATGTTCACAGATTTTATATTTATGGACTTGTTCATTTCTTTTTAATCAAATCTTGTAATTAGAAGCTTATTTGGAAAAAATAAGATTTGAAAATAGCACATCTATTTAAACGCGATTAGTTAATTTATTTATGTTATTTTTTTTTGTAAATATCTCAATTTAGAATAAAAATACTAAAAGTTTAGAATCAAGATGGATACAGGGATTTATGTATTGTCGATATGCACTGGAGAACATTTTAATTCTTTAATGTAAATATTTTATGTTGTGGGTTAATATTTAACTTCCCTTTGGTTGACTTAAAATTTATGAGGTTGTGCTGAATTTTGCAATAATCAGCATAACAAACCACAAAGAAATTCCATAGTTGTTAGCAGCACTCAGTCAACAAACTGGCAGTTAAAAAGGATTAAAGGTTTACTAGTTCTCTACTCTAGGTTGTAGTTACTCTCCCTGCTATTAATTGAAATAAAAAATCTTAAAATAGTGCAACTTTTAAAGATCTTTATTATTTATTAATTTACAGGAAATTGTTTCTAAATTTGTTATTTTTGAGGACTTAATAACAATTACATTCAGATAAGAATAGCTTAATTGAATATTATTGGTATAAATTTATGATCTACAATAATTAATCGCTTGTATGAGTCAAAGGAATCAAATGTTCTAGTCATTAATTTTTGTAATTTTTTATTACTCACATTAATAGTACCTATTAAACATATTCACGACATGACCATAATATTAGAAATATTGTTTAAAAAATACTTATTAATTGGTTTTTTTTTTTAACTTTTAAATTTCTATCATATTCATCACCTATGATTAAATTTTATTTTTGTTTTTATAATAAACAAATTATTTTCTTAATATTATAAATTGTTAAAAATTATTCTCTAATGATCCTTATCAAAAATCTTTAAATACCTATTACTAAATAACAGAATCATTAGTTCATTATCAAAAACAATTAATTATCAAAATATAAAGATCTTTTGAAAGGTCAGACACAGTGATATGACTCAAGTTTTTTGTTGACTAAAAAGGTAAAGTGTACATAAATATTTAGAATATAAAAATAATAAACATACATTTCTCTTTTAGGCCAGAATGAAATTTCCCACTGATTATCCCTACTCACCTCCATCAATTAGATTTTTAACAAAGGTTTGGCACCCAAATGTATATGAGGTAAGTTTATATTGAAGTCAGCTATATATTATTTTTATTAAAAAAACATAAATACTCTTTACTATTTAGAAATTATGAAATTTGTTAGCATCTGCTGGATCTATCTACAGTTTTTAGAAGCAGACTTGCTGTAGACAAATTTGTAAATATTAATTTGTCAACATTTAATTTTAAATATCATTTACACTTATAAGCTGGTGTATACACTACACACTTATGATTAAAATTAATATGTTTCGCTGACGCGAGATGGCAGCGGCATGTAACGTTTCTCGACAAACTATAAGATGTCGTTGCTGTATTTCAAAGTTTTATTGACACATTCATTTGAGGTGTTGCTGCCAATGTTTCGCCCTTATTTATTCGACTATCTTGTGGGTGCGTTATTTCAGTTATATTTCTTTATTATATTGCCTACTGTTAATTGCGAAATGGGACTTACAATTAAAGGGTTTCTCTCAACTTTGTGCCGATTTTTGTTTTTTTGTATATTGGTTACCTGTGCCATATGCTGATTTAAGAATCGCCCCTTGTCTCTTGTTGTTATTTTAATAGATATTTTTATAATTTAAGGTTACGAAAAGCCTATCATTAAGGGCGGGTTGTAACACAACTGGTTAACCTCTGGTTTTCTTTAACCATTGGTCAGCCTTAGCTAGGTCGTTGTATCATTGAATTATTAAGGTTTACCAACTGGTTAACTACCTGATAATGTTACCAACCAATTTCGGCAGCTTAACTAGAGTTTAGTATTGTTCTGATCACGGAATAATAAATACACATGTGTTTTATGCCCTCGCTTAGGACTTTTGACAGCTTAGCAAATAACAACCTATAGGAATATGAGCTAACCTAAACATTATAATTTTTTTTGAGAAATATTTTACAATAATGACTCTAAAGATGAATTTAGGAAGAGGGGATCTTCAAGAATTAGAATTAACTGATGATGAAGATTTTATGGAACTTGTTGACTTGGTGCTGTTTCCAAGAGCACAGCGAAATTTTAGATTGAGGGAAAATTATTTTGTCAAATTTAATGATGAGGAATTTAGAGCTAGATTTAGGTTATCTAGAGAAATAGTGCTTTTATTAATTGAAGAAATAAGAGAGAGTATTTCATTTATTAGACACGACTAAGTAGTATTTAGTAATTGACTTTCAACCTACTACAAACCTAATTTTTTTCTAGAATCACAGCTGTAAAAACTCTTTTGTAATTTAAACCCAAGTTGCAGCTTTTTTTTGGTTCATACAGCTATCAGTTTTTTTATTTTCAATTATACCGGAATATTTTTTAATTAATAAAATAAGCATATTTTCTTCATTTTGTCGTAAAATTCGCAGTACGCTTATTATTACTATTCCGGTCTAAAAAATTTAAACTATAAAACACAATTCATTAACACTCAATAGATTTACGTACCCATAGTTATTAGATATAAAATATTTCACTTTATCAAATATTCAAAATCTCCCGCTTTAATCAGGTGTGTATATACCGAACCACGACAGACAACTGAATAAACTTTTTGAAGTTTTCACCTATTTCAGTGTGGCCAATTCCTTAAAAGTAGTTGTTACCTACCCAATATTGAATGATACAACAGAAAATGAATTGAACCACGTTGAGAGGTTAACCATAAGTTAACCATTGGTCAGTTGACCAGTCAGTTAACTATGCGAGTTGCAACCCGCCCTAAAGACAGAGTATTTTAATTCTGTTGGCTGAATTTATTTATGTATTTCTTTTACTATCCTTGAAAGGGCGACCATTTCAAAATTAATTGAAATAATGAAACTCATCGGGTTTCTTCGACTTGCAAAACTGCGCAGAACTATCTGTGCACTCGTTTGATATTCTGATTGTTTTTAATTTAGTTCAAAATACGAGATAAACGCGAGCGCCTAATTTTTTTCTGTCTTGGCTGCTTGCTTGTTGTCAAGTGACAATTGATAAGCAAATTAAAGAGAATTAGGAAAATAATAAGTCTGTTGTCTGTTTTATTTTGTTTTGATTATGTTCAATTGCTGTAACACATTTTTTTAAATTATATTTTGGATAATGACAGCTTTAAACCTGATAATGACATTTATCAAGCTGAAATGAAAAGTTTAATACTGGAACTCGATGAAGATATATCATTTATATCCATTATATTTCAATTTTATTAAAACCATAGAGAAACAATATCTAAAGCGCATGTGCAGTCCCGGACAATTTGGTACATTCCGGGATTGGTTAAAAAAAAACGTGAACATGATCTAAACTTTGGTTCAAAAACACGAACGCTATATTATATACTGCGCAAACTCTTGACTATTTTGTACCGGTTCTGGTCACAAGTCGAACAAACCTTATGTGAAGTACCACAATTATTTGGCTCCTAGTGTCGGCGAAACTTTGCCATCATCAGGCCTATGACGTTGTTAATGCTATATTTTTACCTATCATACCCACCAATTTTTTTATATTTTGTGTAGAAGTATAAACAATCAAAATGTAAAAGAAAATAAAAAATGATCTTCCCCTAAATACTAAGAAAAATTATTTAGGGCTATTTAGTTAACCGTAGGTAATTTTTTTTTTATTATTTTTCTAGTAAATATTATCGCTGGATTTTATTGCTAGTTTCACACAAATCTGTATTTCGCCTTTTTAACAATCACAAATTCTAGCAATAATTTTAAGCAGACTTTCGTGTTTTAAACCTGATGAAGAAATTAAAAAATTAATTGAGGAACAATTAATTATTTTAAAAACCGATTCTGACTTCCAAAAACAGCTTGTAGTATATTTACTAAGTACTTTAGAAGTTAGGAACTGTACTACAAAATAAATATAGGTTTTGATTGACATTATAAATTAAACTTTCTGTAGAAAAAATCTCCAAATTGGAAATACTAGAAAAAATAAAAAAAATAGGGAAAAATATACAGAGAAAAATAGGAAAAATTAAGGAAACAGTGAAAAACGGCAAAATAAGGGATAAATGGGGAGAAATAAAGAAAAATAATGAAAATCTGAAAAATAAGGAAAATAGGGAAAAATTTGTGATAAATAGGGACAAATAATAAAAGAAATAGGAGAAAATAGGAAACATAGAAATAATAGGGGAAAATAGGACAAATAGAAATATCCAAAAAATGGAGAAAATAAGGACAAATAAGTAAAAATTGGGAAAAATGAAGAGAAATAAAGAAAAGTAGTGAAAAAGTGGAAATATTAGAAAAAAATAAGAAAAAATGGGCAAAAATAGAGAAAAATAAGCAAAAAAAAGGAACAATTAGGGAAAAATAGAGACAAATAATAGAGTAAATAGGGGAAAATGGAAAAAAAATTGGAAATACTTTAAAAAAATGAGACAAAATAGGGCGAAATAGAAAAAATAAAGAAAAACAAATAAAGGAAATAGGGGAAAATAGGACAAAATAGGAAAAAAATTGAAAAACGGAAGAAATAGGGAAAATGGGAAAACAAAGAGAAATAAAGAAAAATATTGAAAAATTGAAAATACTAAAAAAATTTTAAAAAATGGGCAGAAAAAATTGAGAAAAATAATAATTTTTCTACTTTTCCCAGTTTTTCATTATTTCTTTCTATTTTCCCTCATTTTTTCATATTTATATATAATTTTCGTAATTTTCTGTATTTTTCTTTTCTTTTTTTCCCAATTTTTTCTGATTGGAGTTTTCGAAGAAAAAAAACTCTTATAAGATGGTTTTGTCCGTCCGTTAGCTTGATTTAACTCGAGAACGGTAAGAGATAGAGACAAACGGACAACGGCAATCGATTCAGCATCGTTAAAAACTCCAACAATGAAATTAATCTTTCACCTAATTTTACTTTCCCGCTACTTATACCATATATACTGTAATATATAAGGTATATCCCCTATATAGACATTTATTTTCGTAACTTTAAATTTTCGAAAACTCGAAATTACGGCAAAAATATTGTCGTTTTTCACTTTTTTCATTGTTTTATCCTAGTTTTTCCAATTTTTTATAATAGTAATAAAAGAGTCACATTGACGGACGATTTCTTGTTATACCAAGTATTTTTTTAATGGACGTTCTATCTACTGACAGCTAGAGTATAAATATTTTTATGACAACAAAAATATATTTTAATTACATTTTGACTCATTTTTTAATGATTTGTATCGAGAGAAAAAAAATAACTTTACTATTAAATTGTAGAATGGAGATCTATGTATTAGTATTCTACACCCTCCAATAGACGATCCTCAATCCGGAGAACTACCTTGTGAACGTTGGAATCCGACTCAAAATGTTCGCACTATTTTATTATCAGTTATTTCACTTTTGAACGAACCAAATACCTTCAGTCCCGCCAACGTGGACGCTTCAGTTATGTATCGACGTTGGAGGGATTCTAAAGGCAAAGATAAAGAATATGAAAATATAATCAGGTAAGTTAATATAATTAACAATTTACATATATATTGGAAAAGTTGCCTTTGTTGAATTTGTTAATTTCACTCCATTAGGAAGCAAGCAATGGCTGCAAGAGTGGAAGCAGAAAGGGATGGTTTAAAGGTTCCTCTAACTCTGGAAGACTACTGTATTAAAACTCAGGTGAAACCTAAAAGTTCCGAGCCGTCAGTTGAAATGACTGATTTTTACGATGATGATTACGATGAAGAATATGAAGATTTATCCGATGGTTCTGAATATCCAGAGGAGGATGATAACGACAGTGGAAATGGAGAATTGTGATGTCGCTAAAATGGGTTTTTTTATTTCGAATAATGTATATTTTTATCAAATTGAGTTAACCAACTAAAAATTAAAGCTTTTGTTTATATTTTGTTTTAGATAGATCTGGTTAGTTGAATATTTTGACTATATTTTTAGTAAAATTTACAATAAAGCTAAGTTAAGAAATAATTTTAAATGTGTAATTTAACTTGCTATTATTTTAGAAATATTTTCTTCTGGCTAAGTTATTTTCCATTGAAAATTTCAACCAACCAATAAAATATTACGCAACTTATTTCAGACAATGTAGCAGATACTGGAGTATTTCACCATAACCTTTTTTTTAATTTAGATATATGACAATGGTTAAATATTAGAATAGAGTTAGTCACATTGCATAATATAAATCTAGAGGAATTTAATTTGACCAAAAAACCACTTTCCCACCATGGTTGACACGGTATTTTGTGTCCACGTGAATTAGTCACATTTTAAAAATCCTAAAATAACTTACTATTTGGCTATTAAATGATGGCTAAGCCATCCAATATGATAGGATAATTTATTTTTAATGAATAAATAGCACGATGGCAAGGCTCAAAGAAATAAATGTTTTACCTAAATGGTATCAATATTATAGATTGTCCAACTACTAAACTGACAGCTTCAGAGTCCCCACCTAAAATTTCTCCCTTCCGGTTTCCTACAGTCGGTTATCAACAGTGGCTGTGTTCGTTTTTTACATCTGCGATTAGAGCGATTTTTGGTCACGTGACTCTAGATCAGTCAGATTAAATTTAAAATAAAAAACACTTCAAATTTTTTCGGAGATTGACATTGACACTTGACAGCCAAATTTTAATTAGGTTTTGTTTTGCTGCAAATGTTTTTTTTTTTTATTAAGCGACTGTTATTATTGTGTAATAATGAATTTCACACTAAAAGAGGCGATGCTGACTGTGATTCAAGGACATGAATTAATGTTCGATGATGAGAAAGAAAAAGTGCACATTCTAAAAACTGCAAATTTTTCGGAATTTATTGTCCCCAATTTCCCGGATAATCAGTTTAGACAGGATTTTCGAATGTACCCAGAAACATTCGATTTTTTTTTTTCAGAAATTGCAGAGTACAAGTGAGAAACCTGTTTCATGTGGGCATCCCGAAATCTCCTCTTCAACCAATCTCTTAAAATCATCATCAGTTACTTGAAAGGAGTATTGTTTGTCATCTTGATCAATGAGTTCTAGCAAAGGCATTTTGTCAAAAAAAAAAAAGTCTATTATTCTTCTTTCAGCAACATGAAACACAAATCAGCATAAAGTTTATAAACAAATATAACGTATAAAACTTAACCTCAAATACTTACATCTAAATCCGGGCTCAAACGACTCGTGTACTTGGCAAATACACAATTATTTGCGTACTTGGCAAGTATACGAGGTTTGCGAATTGCGATGGCAAGCAGGGCGCTCACACGACGTGTACAATTTACAAGTACGCAAGCGTGAACATTTGACCTTGACAAACGAATCAGGGGCGTGGCAGTCAATATGGACAGCGGTCGTCTGGAAAATATCGTTGTTGCTTCCGCGGCTTTTGTTGTGATGATCACAATTTTTATTAAAAAAACACAAACAAAACGTCTGTACGCTTCTACTAGGTCTTGAAAACTAAATGAATAGTCGCAGTAAAAGCCAATTATTTGTGCATTTCGTCAGAGCACCTCTACAAGTATGTACTTGGCAAGTGTATACGAATAATCCAGATCCCTTTGACTCGGGCCATTTTTACCGACCAGAAATGGAAAACCAACGAGTGACAAATAATTGTACAAGTAACAAACGTACAAAAAGTACAAAACGAACCGAGCAAACAGATTGGCCTCTGACTAGTTCGATTTTAATCAAAAACGCTCCAGATTTACGACCTCTAAATCTAGACTGAATTAACGAACGATCGCGAACAGATAGATTAGTCAGACGTAATAATTTAAGGTTTTTTTGCTCATTTTAGCAAATGTTTTTAAATGTGCGTGTTCATCCTCCAGTTATCAGAAAGTAGAAAATGAGGAATGATTACCTGTTTCAATTTCTTCTGCCTCTTTAAAATATTTTTGAAAAGTTTCTTTTTAATTCCTGTTTCTGTTAGTACTCTTATCCTGTGACATTGTAAAGAAATTCGGATGTCATTTTTTGCCTAATTTTTCATAAACTTAATAACTTTGGATATTATTTGCTGTGTTTGGTCAGAATACTTACCATTTTGATAATAAGCAATAACCTACTTGGTCTATGTCAATAACAACTTTAGGCACGACACTGGTATCTGTCAGTTCGACATGTACTTTGCGTTTGCCCATGCGCAACCGATTTCGGAGATCCTCGGGCCTCGTTCCCCACTTCTCTAATTTTTAACGTAGCGGTCGGTTTAGTAGTTGGACAATCTATACTATTATTTTAGCCATAAGCTAAGAGAATTGGAGTGATAAAAATTTGTCAAAAACATATTTTCTTGTTATTTAGAAAAGTCAAAGATACCTAATGTAGAATAAAAAGAACTTTTCATTGGAAAATAATCTGACATGTATAACTATTGATTATTTATTAATTTTTTGCGCGGCATTTTCCGATTATTTGGAAAATCCTGATAATGAGTGCAAGTATAATTCACAAATATTTTTTTTAACTACTTTCAGTCATTTGTTGAATTTGTATCATCCTGTTCCAGAAAGAATTTATTATAATAGACTTTGTGAAAAATAAAATACCCTTATCTAATTAGAGAGAGGGAAGTACTTTTTTTATATGAACACAGTTGCGTTAACAACATTTTAATATGAAACTAATATTACTTAATAATAAATAATTATTTATTATTATTTAATTATTAGAATTGTGATATTAATTATTTAGAATGAAGATTTCAGCTAATGAAGTACAGAGACCTTTGATACCTTAATAACTAGTGTCTAATTAGTTCATTAACGTGTATTAATTGTTGAAATATAATACTGAGACTTTTCTCCATAGTGGTAAGGGATAAAACAAGAGGGCTGGGCACTAAATTACTTATGAGTAGCTTTAAAAAGTACTCATAAGTTTTTAGTACGAGTACTTATATGAGAAGTACTCAGCAAATGAGTATAGAATATTGTCTAGGCGCGTGTCGGTACTCGTTACTCGTCAGATGTAGGAATCAGAAGTACTGATTACTGTCAACATAAAAGTACGCTCGAGTATAATTTTCTTGAGTACTGCCCAACTCTGATCCTTTGCCACACACCACATTTTTTATATTAACAGTATTTAAACGAGATAATTGCAGACTAACAGATTAGTGAGTTAAAATGACTTATTTTGAAGTTGACAATAAACAAATGTAATTTTGACTGGGTTAATATGAGGACAGAATTTAGCTGTAATTGTCACGTTTCGAATGGCTCAATTTTATCTGCGACATATTTTGTTCTCCTAATTTCTACTCTTATTACCACGAGTGTTATAATTAGGGGCTATACTTATATTCTTTTCTGTTGTCACCCCATCCTGTCTTTCCCAATATTGTAACTATTGACAAATTCAACAAATGATTTACAGTATAAACAAAATTGTAAGAATAAAGTATAAGTATTTTGTAATTCAATGACTATACCTTGTTTATGTAACAGGAACAGATTGGTTTATGCAGTATTTACAAAAAAACTCCCGAATACCGTATTTTATTTTCTCGAAAGAGAATTGGAAAATATATTTTCAAAATAGAATCAAGCACTATCATGAGAATATAATCTATTCCCTTTTGTTTAAAGTATTAAATTCGAAATAAATAATTATAAAATTAATACTGCATAAATCGATTTTAAATGGTTTTTATTTCTGATCTCATTCTGTCTTTAAATTGGAATAATATATGTATATAATTTATTTTTTAAATTAAATTCATCTTATAGAAATTCAAAGTTTTGATAAAATATACGAAAACGTGTATTAAAAAAAACTGAATGTATATATTATATTTTCCTTGTATATGGAGTGTGACAAAGTTATGGTTTGGTACTAATAGTAAAATTCGTTTTGTTAAACGTACAGAAATATAACATTGGAAGTTACTGAAGAATCATGTCCTACTTAAGATTATACAAATTTAGCAATTTTAGTTCATCCGATATTTATTGATAACTATTAGATATATCCTCTACATATTTTTAGATCGAATTGGGGCATCAAAATATTTTTTCCAACTTGGAAGTTATATGAACTTTTGATTTTTAAATGTAACATCCTGTACATTACATTTTGGAAATGTACATATAATTTTTTAAATTCGATTTATTTAGTTATAATGTCATTTTGGTTTTTATACATACAACTTTAAAAATGGGAAGTGTACAAGTGACTGTGACGTACGGTATATCAAAAATGTGATTTTTCACGACAGAGTGTGATAAAAAAATTATAAATACTTTGATAACTATTTAACTAAAAAGTATAAAATAAACAAAAATAATTTTTTTAGGAACTCCACAACTAAAATTAAAATATTTCTGAATAAAATAAAAATTTTACAAACATTAAAATATCGTAGTTTTCTGGAAAAAATAAACTTACTGGAAAATAGAAATGTTTGCAGAGTAATCAATTTTTTTCAGGAAAAAATAGACGAAATCTAAATATTTAAATCAACAAGTAATCAGTTTTTAAAAAGAGCAATTTTTGAATATAATTCAAAATTTATAATACAAAGGTAAAAAATCCTTATTTTGATGTATTAGTTAAAAATTAAAATTATAGAAAAATATCTGGGAATGCTATTTTAGCATAAACCGCACAAACTCCTGTTTTGGAATCTGTATGTCTGTTAGTGGAATAATAGTTTGTTTTTTTTTTAATTTAATAATCAATAGGTGCTTATTAGTTGTAGTCCCATTTCATTATCTATTACCGTTTAAAAGATATGATTTTTCAATATTTTTAATTTTGTAACATACTTTTTTGTTCTAAACAAGCATCTGAAGTCAGATTTGAAACGCAGAGAATTATAGATTCCAATATTTAACTCCTTTGGAGTGATTATGTAACATTTAATAAACATAACTTACGGTACACAGCCTATCCATGTGTCACATATAAACTAATTGATTTCTTTTTACTATCTAGCAAGGAATTTAAAGCAATGGTACATAGCTGTATATAACACGACCCAAGTAGGCCGCGCCGACGAATCATATTATAGTAATTTGAATAGTACACCCTTCTCTCTCCACTTCCGGTTCAACATCAAACCCATTTCCGTTTCATTCACGAAACTACTTCTATGGCTTCAATGATGTGCATAACGAGAGCTAAGAAAACAATTTGGGACTAAAATAGTATATTATTTACCAAGGGACTAAAGTGCATCTTGTAATCTTCATGAAAACATTCATTTGAGGGATTAAAAGACGCTTTAGCTCTGTGGTATATACGCTACTTTTTTCACCGCTGGACCCACTCTTAAAATTCAAATATTTACTTTAAAAATATAAAAATAAATTAATTGCATATTTCAAAGTATTAAAATTTGTAAAAAAATCGGAAAAAAAAAGAAAAAAAGGCCGCTGCCCCGCGGTTTGAACCCGAGCTAACTTTAACAATAACAACTATTTGCAAAACTTTGTCTTATACGGATATATTATGAAAATAATGTCAGAAGATTGAGATTTTGTCCCATTTAAGATATTTTAGGTTTTTCGTGGTTTTTAATAACAAAATCGTAAAAAAATATATGAAAAAGCTTACGACGATCTCGTAAAATGGTGTTGGAGAAAAAAAAATTAAGACTACTACCGAAAATTGTTTCCTATACTCAGTGTTGCCAGGTGGGAAAATTTTTGAGTACCACAAAATTGATGAAAATGTACTAAATTTTGCCTCAGTGTACAATTTTTTAATATTTTGTCATGACGTCACAGGGAGGCCTTTTTGATGTCGAACGGTGGCCTTTGTGGCCACTTTATTCTTGACTAAGAGACGCAGCATTACCTATTTTTAGTTAACAATAATTGTTTTTTATTTTATTATTTTCTTTGAAAATGGAATATATTACTCTCGACATGACTGATGAAACAACCACGAACCCCTGGAGCATACCATCCGCAGTCGCAACCTCCCCAAAGAAAAAACACATAATTTCTTTATCTATTTGCTATGGGCCGAAGAAGCTGCCCAAGGTGCGTCGAATAGAAACAAACGTCAAATAACTTAAGAGAGACAGAGAATTTTCAGTTTCAAGATCAACCACTAGAGGTCATGGAGAATCTGAGCCAGATGCAAAAACACTCCCGACGATAATAATTCAACTTTTGTTTTAAAAAGTATTTATTATTATAAAATCAAACGTGATGTGGACTGTATGTGTTACAATATTGGTCATTCGAGCCGGATTTGAACCAACGACCTATATTAAAAGTATAGCCTCTACCACGCCACTGGCACTTGGTCGGTGCTCATATGATTTTATAATAATAAATACTTCTTAAAATAAAAGTTGAGTTATTACCGTCGGGAGTGTTTACGCAACCCGCAGCAGAATCTAACGGGAGAGTGACCTGCCATGAATATTTTGATTTCTTGTTTGAGAAAATCGACAAAAAAAATGATATCTTTCGTTGTGCCCAGAAACCAATTTAGGTACCACATTTATCAAAGGAGTACCGCTGTACTTTTTGACGATCAAGAGTACCACATGTGGTACTATATAGTACCACTCTGCCTATACTCCTTTGTGGAAGTTCTAAATTAAATTAGAATAAACAAGGTGGCTGGTTTCAATTGTTTTTTTATTTGCGAGACAAAAAAGTTTAGTCCCAAGGGAGTAAAAATGGCACTTTAGTCCCGTAAGTACTAGTTTCAGTTCCTGCGGTGTAAAAAATATTTTGAGTTTTAGATTGGATTCTAAGAAATTCCTAATTCGTCATTATTTGTAGATAATGTAGAACTAAAATTGTCGAACTTGTATAAACAAATTAAATTTCCTAAATAAAAATTGGAAACATTTCCAAAAATAATGTATAAATGAAACTCAAAGCACAAAGGCACTATAAAAACATCATCAAGCTACAAACTTAGAACTTAATTTAAAGGTAAATTACAAAGAACTTTCAATACAACTACTCAGTATTTTTAATGCAATAATTGGTAAAAATGTGCAATTTGACCATGTAAATACTTATACCAAAACACGTCCAAACATAGTTCGTTTTTTGTCATGAAACACTCTGTAGGGCCCCATTTAACAAAATGTATTTAGAAGTAGATTAGTATAATTTATGGGTTTCTCAACGTCTTACAAACAATATTTTGAGTATAGGTATGATAGAATAGGTGCTATAATTACAAGTTTAGTTTTTAATGTAACAATAACAAGTTTTTTTTTCATTACCATTATTACTAGTTTCTTTCAATTTGGGACATTCTTTAAATTCTGCCGTTTTAAACAAAATTGTACATGTCCTGGCATTATTAAATTGTTTATTAGAAAATTATAAAAAATAACCAACTTAATATTCTCAACAATATTATTTATTAGAGGTATTTTATTTGGAATTCAAATAATTCATTAGTTTGGATTGTATAACTCTTATAGAATCATGTGTTTATAAATTTGGGGCTAAAACTAAACTTGTGTTATCTGTTAAAAAAAAAATATTGTTGTGTAGTGGAATAAAATGGATCAATTAATAAATTATAGAACGAAATTACATTTTGCCAACACAGTTATGTTATGGAAATAATAACTTTATCTATGGAAATATTGTCTATTTTTGGTTTTTTTATAATTTGCTGCATTTTTAATTGTGTGTATAATTTTGTCTACTGTCAACGACACAAAAAATTATAAAGTGGTATTTACTTAAATATTTTATAAAACTGTAAGTTGGCATAAAAATTACTTGGTTAGAGTTAAAAATAATTTCAGGTGATTTTGATTAGGTTAAAAATATATTTTGTAAATATTTTTAGAGAAGTATTATTTATTTACATTTAGTGTTTTTTGATTATTATGAATGTATAAAATTACTAATTGTTCTTCACAATGTGTATATTGTCATTGTTCAGGTATAATGATTATTCTTGCATTAAAATGTAACTGGCGTTCATCCAATCATGTGCGAGATTTATATGTAAAACATTATTTTTGAATGAATAAAGATTCAAATTCAAAGTTGTATTTATTTATAAATTCCTGTCATATTTAACACCTTAACTGCTATACATACCAACGGCGATATAAAATATATGATTGTTAAGAGAACCAAAAATTGTTAAAAATCAGTAATTCATATTTACTTTTAATTCACTATGCAAAAAAATCAGACAGTAGTAAAAACAAAAAATCATATATATATTGAAAAAAAAAATGGAATCCAATACAAAATAGTATTTAATAATTAATTTATCTTTTTTATAGAGAAACAATATTTGAATTATAATTTCTATTTACATATTGTTTAGCCTCTGTAAAAAAAAACTATCGACGTTATTAAAAAGAGCTGAATAGGAAGAGAAAAAAATATACTAAATAGAATATTTTCAAAATTTTAGATAAAAAATTGTGATTGTAAAAATAAGGTCTTTTAATTTTCCTCATTTTGATCTCTCCTTTTTCTCAAACTCACAATTCTTCATCAAAAATTTTGAAAAAATTCTCACTTATAGTATGTTTAATTCTCTTTTTAATAGTATAATATTTGTAAATTTACACATAATTTGTTTTTTTTTTAGCTTTAGAAACAATATTTGAATTATAATTTCTAGCTACATACTAATTAGCCCCTGTAACAAAAAAAAACTGTCTACGTTATTAGAAAGTGCTAACTGTAGATGGAAAAAGAAAAAATATACTGTATTCGCGAATATTTTTAAAATTTTGGATAAAAAATTGGGATTGCGAAATAAGGGGAGAGACCTCAACTATAAGTTTTTTTTTTAATTTTCGTCATTTTGGTCTCTCCTCTCTCTCTCTCTTCTCAAACTCACAATTCTTGATTGAAAATTTTGAAAACATTCTCATTTATAGTATGTTTGTTTTCCAATTAATTTTAATATATTATTTATTTTTCTTAAAGTAGTTTAAAAAATAACTAGTTCAGAAAAAGCAAATTCGAATCAAATTTTAATAAATTAAAAATATGCTACAATTAATTATTCTGAAAATAAAAAATGAAACTGCGTAATAGAAAAAAAGTAATTTACGTTTCCGCAGTTAACGTCTTAATAGTTATTGCGATTTTAGAGCTTGAAGAGTTGGTTAATGAAAATAAATTTTAAGAATCAAGTAGAGAAATATTAATTTTGAATAATAATAACTAATGTACCTGGCATCATATAGCTGGAATATGTCAGGAAGTGGGCCAAGTGATGCTAGACACCGGTAAGTTGTTTAAAACCGAAAAAAAACTACTCTCATGTATTTTTGGATGCTGAAATCGTATTCGTTGGCAGTTTTATTCTATATACCCACCATTCTCTCACAATACGGCATCGATTACATATTTAAAAAAATAGGGTAAAATTGATTTATAAAAATCCATAGTTTTTTTTTACAATCTCTTACAATAATATTCATTTATCAAAATATTAGATGCTTATGTTTTGTATTTCCTCTCTTTTCTCTGTAAAGTTTCTTGAAGAGCATAAAAAATGGAAAAAAAATCGGGAAACTAGAGTTTCTTTCTTCTAGTTTTTACCTAGTATTGAAATGTGAAAAATTGGTGGGTGATACTATTTTTTTCGGAATGAGTACACCAAATTATTAGTTAAAATTCTTGAAAAATTGTTTCATTGTTGTGTTATTATGATGGGAGAATAATGGGATTTTTAAAAAATAATATTTCTTTAATCTTGTTATTTCAAATTGTTTTCCGCTCAAATCTAATTAATATTATTCCTGAAGAAATAAAATTCAAAGTCAAGTACCACAAAATTTTTTTAATGATATAGTTGGGCGTTGTCAACTAATTTCGGCATACTAATGCCATCATCAGGCCAAAGAATTTTAACATTATTTAGGAAAATTAATATTAGTTGAATTGCGATTACTGGTTACATTAATAAAGTGCGCACTTAAATCTAGGTTTATTACATAAACATTAATTTAAAATATATTACGTGGTACTAAAAATCGAATAAGGGGGTACATGATTGTAGTTAACGATTAAAAAAATAAGGGAAGAAACAAACTGAGGTCGGTTTATGTAGGACATGGTTTGAGATACTAGACTTTGATTTCTATTTATTCATCAATGGACAACATTTGAGATTAATCTAATATTCCTATTTGACTATAGTTATAGCCACTGTTTTTTTTTAATCTTCTTCACATTTCTTTGACCTTTATTTATCGTCCGTCTGTCTCAGTGGTACACATAACTAACGCTCCTTTCACATTATACGATTTGGCTAGTCCGTTTAAAAATCGTACGTTAAAATATTTTCAGTCGACTGAAGAAGAGCATGGCCCCATTCACATTACATGATTTCAACCCGGCACGATTTTTAATCGTGTTGACAGCCGTCCAGTGCCACTGGAATCGTAAGTTTATTTATCGTCCGTTTCACGCTCCTTTCACATTATACGATTTTATATCGTGTGCATTGTGGTTTCACATTATACGATTTTTTGCCGTTAGTTGATTTTTGGGAAAATGAGCTGAAGTTGCATTTTTCTTGTTTAAAGATTAATTTATTAATAAATACCATATGCATTTTTCTCTATATCACTAATCTCATCAAAATCTGATTTCAGTGCCAAATAAACTTCCCTCTAAGCATTACGTGTGGCTATTCGATCTTTGTAAGTATCTATAAGTTTTGTCCCACAATACAATCTTTGCTTCAACAAGCGAAATTAAAATTTCATTGTCAATTTCTTCCATTTTGAACAATAACAAACCAAAAATATCAAAAAGCAATAAAACAAATCGATAGTAAATATAAATTCCAAAGTAGCTACCGGACGACTAAAAAACGTATAATGTGAATGGGGCCATACTCTTCTTCAGTTGACTGAAAATATTATAACGTACGATTTTTAAACGGACAAGTCAAATCGTATAATATGAAAGGAGCGTAAATGAGCGCTTTAACATTATACGTTTTTTAGTGGTCCGGTAGCTACTTTGGAATATGCATATATAGTACTTCTTATCGATTTGTTTTTTGATATTTTTGGTTTATTATTGATTAAATCGAAGAAACTGACGTTGAAGTTTTAATTTCGCTTATTGAAGTCAAATCTGTATTGTGGGACAAAACTTTAGATATTTACAAAGACCCAATCTCGGCACGGAATGCTTGGAGGGAAGTTATTTATTTGGCACTGAAATCAGATTTTGATGAGATTAGTGATACAGAGAAAAATGCATATGGAAAGTATTTATTAATAAATTAATATTTAAACAAGAAAAATCGTACGGCAAAAAATCGTATAATGTGAAACCACAATGCACACGATATAAAATCGTACGTTTGTGAAAGAAGCGTGAGACGGACGATAAATAAACGTACGATTCCAGTGGCACTGGACAGCTGTCAACCGATTAAAAATCGTGCCGGGCTGAAATCGTGTAATGTGAATGGGGCCATACTCTTCTTCAGTCAACTGAAAATAATTTAACGTACGATTTTTAATCGGAAGAGCCAAATCGTATAATGTAAAAGGAGCGTTAGTAGGTACTAATTTTTGTATAGTGACAGCGTAATTATATTCAATTGAATATTTTTAAATCAAACTAAATTTTTCTTTTTTAATTTTCGGATTAACATACTTCTAAATTTGATTTGTATGGATCATTTACCCAGAAAAGTTGTTTACAAATGAATAATAATACCAACTTCACAAAAAAATTATTCTTGCTTTAGTGGTCAATATATATGATATTAATATAAAAACAATCACAAAATATTGATTTGAATATTTTCAAGATATTATATTTATATATCTATTTTGTAGAATGTTAAAATCCCTATTGAAATTACAAAATATATATTTTTTGATTATTATAAACAATACAAGTTTAAATCAATTTCTTATCTCATCTGATGGTTTAAAATGATTTAGCAAATTTACAGTCCATTCTCCGTCAATTCCTTTAGTAAATTCTCTAATGAATCTATAATTACATATTGATATTAGTTTTTGGTATTCAGGGAGCATGCCCATATTTAACGGTGGTTCATCTCCTTTAGACCTCATATTAGATAATCCTTTTAAAGTATGGTATACCATAGTTATTTCAACAAATCTTTTCTGTTCTTTGTCCTCTTCATTGAATATTATTCCTACCTAAAACATGAATAAAAAAAAATGTTGACAATTTTAACAAGTATTGTTGCAATATTTAAGTTTTAGAATTAAATAAATGTATCAATATATAAATTTATTTACTACCCAGTTAGTTGACCTACTTGGTAGGGAAATGAAAAGTAAATATCCTCGATATTAATTGCAATTTGCTCCCTTTGACTCAAAGATAGAGAAGATATAGCGTTTTGAAGACTAGTAGTGATATTATTCGTTACTAGGCCATCTAAAGATTTAATATCACCCTCTGCTAATTTTCTTGATATAACCTAAAAAAATGTATTATAATAAATATACTATGGTTATTGCATTTTCTCACAATTTACCTCCACCGCTTTTTTAGATGCACTTACAAAACCAGGAAGACTAAACTCTTTATCTAAATAAGGTTTTATAATGAAAGTGGCAAGAAAAAAATTTTTCATAGTTTTTAATAAGGAAGGCCAAACAATAATTGGGGAATCTGGCAATAGAGGTGGTAATTTATCAGATGGGGATCCAGAACTAGTTTCGGAGTACCATCTTTTTTTATATAAGTAGTCATTATAGCGAGATTGTTCTATATTTAATAAATTTGTGTGAGAACAACTAGTAAAACTTTTATAAATCGACAGTCTACTTGTTAATGCACGTGGCAGCAAAAAATTTAAAGTACTATAATTTCGCACATTCCGACAAATAAAAATATTAACATTCATTTTATCATTCCTCCAAAAATTTTACAAGCAACAATCACAGCACAGTACCAACATTATAGAATTCTGACAGCTGACTTTCTCACCATTTATTTGGATTAGTTTTAGGCTACGTTCGGTAATTAACTTTGTGATCGAGAGTGGCAAACGCATATTTCAAGGATCAATATCATGCCCCCTTACGGTTAACTTTGGAACCATTACAACGGTGAAAATTTTGTTGTTTTCGAAAAATATCTCTCCGAAAAATTCAAACACAAGTGAACTTGCTTCAGAGAAGTAAAATATTGAGATCATCATCATCATTTATGGAAATAAGTTCCTTTACGCGGAAATAAAAAAATATAGACATATGAAAAATAGGTAAACATTTGAAACAGGAAGGAAAAATTTGGAAATAGCAAAAAATAAGAAAAGTCAGGCGAAATGACAAAAAGCAAACGTATGGAAAAATTGAGAAAATTGAGTGTTACCTGTCTTTTTCCTTGGGTCACACTATTAATCCATTTTTCTTCTTGCCTTGTACATTTCTGGTCTGTTATCTGCAAATACCATTTTCACCCAAAATTCTACTTCCATCAAAAATCAGATCTGATTTACCTATAAAAATGCTGTCCGCAATACACTGCTTCCTCTTTATATTTTAATTATCTTTAACTATCTACCTGTCGTTGTTAAGCTTCCCCTAGAAATTTTGGGTTTTCACGTCACATGCATTATCTTCATGAGAGGTGCTATATTCACGGCACATTAATTATCTTCACGGTATACGCAGATGCCACGACACGTGCTACCTACATCTGTACACCGCTAACTTCACGAGAACAGCCGTATAAATCCTGTTGATCTTCAAAACCGATTTCTTCAATTAAGAACTTAATACTAATAACTCTACAAATACACTCTCTCTCCAAGCTAAGTGATCCCTTCGTTATTTTTTTTATTTTATAATAATCTCATCATCGTAAAGAATTTTTTTTTCTGTTAATAAATTCAGTGTAATTTTCATTTATTCTTTTTCCAAAGTTTGAAAAAAAAAGAAAAGGATTTTGCAATCTACCAAAGTTTTTTTGTTAATTATTTCTAATCCCAACAAAAAACTAATTAAAAAGACACATTAATCAAGTAAAATTTTTTTTAACGATTTCGGTAACATTAACACGTTAAAACAATCCTTGAGATGATTAAAATTACAAAGAAAGCACAAAATGTTTTCAAAGAAAAATAAAACAAGAAAAACTTTCGTTACAAGAGAAAAATAGGGGAGCATAGGAAAAAATAAGAAAAATAGAGAAAACAGGGAAAAATAAAGTAAAATAGGAAAAATATAGTAAAACAGGGAAAAAGGAGAAAAATAATAGAAAATAGGGAAAAATGAGAAAGGTATCAAAAATATGGAAAATAGAGACAAATAGGAAAAAATAATGAAAAACAGGAAAAAAAAAGGAAAAGTAGGTTAAAATGGGGAAAAGGAGGGAAAAATCGCGAAAAACAAAAAAAGGGTAACGAAAGAGAAAAAATAACGTAATTTTTTTAAGTTTGATACATACAACACTCAACATCATTAATGCACAGTACTCTGAAGCAAGTTTTCCTTCATTTTTTATACTTCTAATTTGCTAATGCATCTCAATATGGCTGAAAACTGGCGTAAATCAACTAGATATCAATTAATTTCGTGGTATTAGAAACAAATAAACTAGAAGCATTTTTTTACTGACTTTTATTACTACTGACTATGTCATTTAAAAGTTGTAATATATTACACCAATTGTCATTTACCTCTTCATTACGTTCACCAATGCTAGTTAACTGTGATACATAATATCCATAACAACTTTTAATTGCTTGTTTACATTTTAAAATTTTTTCTGCTTGCCTAAAAAATAAAATTACATGAATTGCACCGTATTTACTTTATTTGTATACTTACTTTTTATCACATAAGAATTGTATATTGGTACCCTGAACTGATATTTTAACTTCTACATGATTAGTTTCACTTAAATCTACATCACATGGCTAAAATAATTAAAATAAGAACTAATTGATTTTAAATGTTTATATATTTACCTCAGAAATATTTAGATCTCTATTAGAAAATAATAATACTGACAAATCCGACAAAACGCTACACTCTCTTATCATTGTAGCTCTTCTAATATTAGATCTAGTTTCGTTAACATAAAGAAGATAATTCGATGAAAATTTACTTTTTCTATAATTTACACTTTCGGGGGTTATTGTAGCTTTGTGATTGTTCCTAAAAGATTAAATTAATTGAAATTAAATATTAATATTGGAATTAATACCTACCTAGTAAGTAAGATATTTTTAGTTTTTAATCTATTTTTTACAATTTCCCAATTACGATATTGTAAAATATTCCCAATTCCAGAATACAAAGTTGCTTTCACAAATTCATCACTATCTGAAAAGTTGTCTGAAAACTGTAGGACGTCATGCAGACCATTTTTTATATAATCCAAATGAATTTTCCTTAACTCTACAAAAAATGAAATAAATACGAATGATTTTGGCAAATATTGAAAACGATTTGGTATTCTTGAAAAAATCTTACTTTTAAGAGTTACCATCCGATGGGGAATCAAATGATAGTCATCAAAAAATTTCTTTGAATAAAATTCGTTTTCGTTATCATCAAACTCTAGATATTTTTCAAAAATTCTCATCAAAGCTAAATGGTCACTATCTTTTGAAAATTGACTTTTAATTCCTTTTACTACTTCCTTATCTACTAACCCTGATGAAAATAATTCCATATCAGTTGAAAATAGGGTAACTATATCAAGTACAGGAGATAAACACATAAATATATTCGAATTAACTAAAGTTTTTGATAACTTAGGCTCCAGTTGAAATTCTGCTAAAGTTCTACCAAGTGAAGTTAAATTTTGGTTTTCATCTAAAAGTTCTAAATCTTTTAGCTCATCGATTGCTCTTGAAACAGCTTCTTCTTCAGGAGGTGCTGGTAAACTTTTCATAAATTCTAATGTATCCATGTTATTGCTGAAAGCTTTTGAGTCTAGTACGATTTTTGTCAAAGAAGTGCGCATTATTTCTGGAAGAGAATAATCTTCAAAAGTTTCAAATTTTGACTGAGTGTAAAGATGATAGCATTCACCAGGTTGTACTCGACCTGCTCGTCCACTTCGCTGAGTTGCACTGGCTTTTGATATCCAATGATTATCAATACACTTGATACCTGCAAAAAAATAATTATTACAAATGGATTGATTATTTTAAAGTTTTTTACCTTTTTCTGTATCGAATCTTTGTTCTTTATGAATTCCAGTATCAATAACATACACAACATCATCAATTGTTACTGATGTTTCAGCAATATTTGTAGCTAAAATTATTTTTCTAATTCCCGGAGGAGGTTTTGAAAATATTCTAAATTGTTCTGAATCATTCAATCTGTAAATTTAAAATATTTTTTATTTATTGAAATATAGTAAAATAAAGAGAATTATATACGACATAGTCCAAATTAATTTAATCTATCCATGAAGCTGCCTACTAAATTCTGTTGGTTTTTTTATTTCTTACTAAAGTATGACCAAATTATATTTAACAGATTTTAATAATAAACAATACTCAATACCAAATAAATAAGATATGGATGATATTTATCAACATTTATTAAAGGATCACTAGCAGGAGAACAGGTTTTATTGAATATTGATTAGAAATTTTTTATATTATATACCACAAAATTACTTTAATTTACTTTAGTAGTAATTGACTATTTTTAACATTTTAAAAAATTTTACCTAGAATGTAAACAAAAAACTACAGTATCTCTTCCTTGAGGAATAAGTTTTTCAATTCTACGAATATCATCCCATCCAGGGAGAAAACAAAGAATCGCACCTTCAGGTTTTTTATTATTAATATATTCTATAACTTTTACTACATCATCATGAACAATTGTTGGAGTATCTCCTTCACACATATGTAAAGTTTTAGCTAAGTCCAAATCTCGAAAAGAATCAATGAACACCTAAAAAATATACTATACTTAAATTTATTAACAGCAATAAAAAATTCTGCAAGAAGTTTACTAGTTTTATAATAGATAATAATTAATAATAAAGATACTTTCTTACCCTCTCAACTGGATATGTAAATCCAGGAATTTCAATTACAGGAGCATCATTATAATATTTTCTGAACATATCTGTATCGATTGTAGCACTCATAATAATCAATTTTAAATCTGGATTATTTTTCAAACAAATCTTCATTAAATTCATAAGTAAATCAGTATTAACATCCCTTTCATGAGCTTCATCTAGAATAATATGACTGAACTCAGAAAGACTGCTATCAGATTGCACATGACGCAGTAGGATTCCTGTGGTACAATAAAGAACTCTTCCTGTTGTGGGACGAAAATTATTATTTAATCTAACTTGGTATCCTACTACAAAACCACTCTGAAATTAAAAAAACGTTATAAGATAAACAAAATGGAAAAATAAATGAAGTAGCATAAGTAATATTAATTATATGTTCAATAAATGAAATAAAACTCGAAGTCATGTATCACATAAATATAATTAAAAAAAATTAGGAAACGGCAACTAGTTTCGGCTTGCGAGCCATCTTCAGGCCATAATACGGTTAATTAAATTATAACATTAACTATTATACATCGTCAATCGAAGAGGTGGTGTAATCCTAAGGGGGTGTTTTTTGTACCAGGAGAGGAAATAAAAAGCGGTGGTTGGACATGAAATTTTAAAACTAAATTAAATTTTATATAGATTTTTTAACAAATCTCAACAAGGACAAATTTTAACTGTTAAATATGGAATCCACACACAGCAGGGTTTGATAATTTCACGAGGGAATGAAGAGCAGTGTTGTTAAGTATTTAAATACATGTATTTTAAATACTTTCAATGTATTTAAATAAATAAGTTTCATTTGTATTTACTGTGTATTTAAAATACATTTTTGTGTAGCATTTTAAATAATGTAGTTAAAGTTTAAATACAATATTTCTCGAAAAGTTTAAGATCGTTCTTTAACCTGGAAACAAAAATTCCCCTAATTTCGGATTATCCCTTCATGCAACATTTATATTTTGTTTATTTCACAAATTGTTTATTATGGCCTGTTACCTGTGTCTCTAATCTCTACGATCTATTATTTCATAGAATTCCAAACGAGTAAATGATTTTAGTTAGATTTATAGTTTTCTGGATTTCTCATTGGCCACGATTTCGAAATCGAGATTTCGTTGCAAGGGAATAAATTATTTGTATTTAAATACATTGTTAAATGAAGTATTTAAAATACAAGGTAAATACATTTTTGAAAAAGTATTTGTATTTAAATACATTTTTAAAAGTATTTTTAACAACACTGATCAAGAGGAACTTGTAAGATCCTAAAAAGGAATGGCTCTTTTTAATATCAGGAAAGGATCCTTTTAATATTAGGAAATGATCCTTGTAACATCAGGTAAGACCATATGGCCTCCGGGTTCAGTAATTTCCGGTTCTTCAAGCAGTTAAGACTGTTGTAACCATTGAAACAAAAAATGGTTAAAAGTCTACCCTGGGACTAGTAAGAGAAGCGCAAACCATGTACCAAAACAAAAAATTAAAGTAAAATAGGTGCGAAAATCACAGAAATAATTTGAACAGCACTAGCCAAAGTTGAAACATCGCCGCTTTCAATGATTACAGGTTTGACAGTTTGAAAAACCCGGAACTTAAAAGAATCCTTTCCTGATATTAAAAGGATTTTTCCTTTTTAGGATCCTACGATTTCCTCTTGATTCCCTGGTGGAATTATCAAACCCTACTGTGTGTGGGCTTCCATATTTAATTGTTCAAATTTGTCCATTTTGAGACTTGTGAAAAATTCCATATAAAATTTATTTTAGTTTTAAAATTTCATGTCCCACAAGCACCCCCGCTTAGTATTACACCACCTCTTCAATTGACAATGTATAATTGTTAATGTAACGACTTCGAGTTTTATTTCGTTTATTGAATATTAATTATTACTAACATCCACAGTGTTGGAATAAAAACCCAGGTTTAAAAAAAACAACCCACTGCTCTTTTTTTGGGTTTTATTGTTTTTTTAGGTTTTTTGATTCTATACAGATTTTAGTAAAAAAACTTGGGTTTTTTAATTTTATACAGATTTTAGTGAAAACAACTTGATATTGAATGAAAATTTCGCAAATAATGCATTGTTACCAATTTATTACATTGCATATATTTAAGTCATTCAAAATATTTGGAGATGCAAGAGAATATAGCAGAAAATTTTTAAAATGACAATCATCCAGAAATGTTGCCATATTTTCTTGCTTTTAAAATAAACGATCCTGAATATTTTCCTACATCTCTCAGTAGTCGACAAACTATCGGCGACAAAATGGTGGAAGATACTTGAAACAAAAAATGAAATTACAAAAAAATTACCAATCATTTCGTATTTTTTTTTTATTATAATTTGCGTTGTTGCCCAGCTAGTGCAGCATCCATTGAAAGAGATTTTTTCAAGTTATGGTTTTATTTGGAATAAATCGTTTGAAACATGAAAAAGCTTTGTAACTGGTCAAAGTTGATACATTTTTACAATCAGATCTCGGAACAGATTCAAACGACTGGTAGTAATACATTTTTTTTATTATGTAGGTAGTTTATTTGTAGAGGTTTTGGGTAGACAACCAACAATGTTTGTCTGTAGTTGCATACTTTAAGGTGCTAAGGCGCCGGATCATTTTATTTGGGTTGGTGACACTGAGAGGTTGGTAGGAATGAAAAAGAAGAAGAGGGTTGGGGGTTTTTCAGGCGGGAATATTTGATTGTTTTTAGCTGTTGAGAGATGGCGTAAGTTTAGGGGTCGTAATCATATGTTTGTTATTTGAGTTAATTTTGTGAAATATAAAGAAATACGATCATCTTCGTTTTATTTGATACGACGCCTGGAGGCCCCAACATATTAGAGGTTTTCTTTTATTTTAAACAAGAAGAAAAATACCATTCAAAAAAATCCACTTTAACAAAAACCCTGCTGGTTTTACCAAAAAAAATACACTGGGTTTTATTGGGTTACCCACTGGGCAACCAGCTCTGAACATACCCCTTTTTTATTTATTATATAGAACTGTTTAGTTCCCAGTAAATCTAACACTTGAAAACCTATTATAGTGAATATTTCACTAGCTACATAAATAACAATTGCTATTAATTACCGATTCATTTCTTTCATTACAAACTCTGTTAGCTAATGAAATAGCTGCTATCCTTCTTGGTTGGGTAACAGCAATCATTCCTGGTTTACCTAGCAATCCATCTTCTCTAGCCCAAGCTTCTAACACATATTGGGGAATTCTTGTACTTTTTCCACAACCTGGTTCACCTTTTACTATTATTACTTGATTTTCTCGAAGTAATTTAATGAATTGTTCCCTGTAAAAAATATATTTACTTAGTGTCCACAAGTTATTTACTTATTATTAATAAAAAATTCTTACTTATAAGATGCTATAGGTAAAACTACTTTTTCTTTTGCAGAGTATCTTTCCAAACCCAAAAACTTTTTGGTGACAGTGTTAATACGCAATTCATGTTCATCGTCAACTAACTGTTTACGGACTGGTACTTGTGATGGTGTTTGATTACATTTTTGAATATAAGGAATCATTTTTTCTTCATATATTTTTAGTATATTGTCCATAGCTTCTATTGTATTTTTATTAATTGAAACACTTGGAATGGTCTCTTTTGTTAATCTTTTTACTTCTTCTCTATCATAAATCACTGGATGTCCATCCTTAGTTATTTTATTCTCACTTCGTAACCAACTAAGAGCAGCAAGGGCTGCTTTATGTGAAGCTACTTTTTTCGTAGTGTCTTTAGCTAAAAATTTTATTTCAATGGGCCAATTTAGTTTATAGGTGCATATCCACTTAGATGCTCTTTTATCTTGTACAGATTTAAAAGAAGCGTTTAATTGGAGCGAATTATTTTTCATTTCTTGAGATACCAATGAAAAAACATTGTGTAATATGTTTTTTGGAGAAGGGTATAACTTAATGGTTTCTCTATTTTCTTCATTATCAACATAATATAGTTGTTCCTCATCCTACAAATTTACATCTTATTAAAAATTGCTTGTACTTAATATATGATTTACTATAAATAACTTCAATTAATGTATAAAATTATTGTTGCATATAATTATTTATTTAGACAAGTGCTAAATTTACTACGCAGATTTAGTGAACATATTACCTGGTTAGTTTTAGATGAATTTGAAAAATATCTTTCAATAATGTGGTTTGCTTTATTAACGGTTTTTTTTATAGTTTGATCATTAGCACTTAGTGTATGTATTCTTTTGCTAATAAATATAGAATCTACATTATATCTAGAAAATATTTTATTTTTAAAATGTAAACTATACCCTCTTAAAGAGGTATTAAATCTTGGTTTAGGAATGGTTGTACTGCCTTGTCTAGTCCATCTGAAAATCTAAAAAATAAAATCAAAATAAAATAACTAAAACATCATGTCACAAATGGTACTTACATTTTCTTTATTTATTTGTCTGTATGCTATTTTAAAATGATTTTTACAAAACATTGTATTATATTATAATATATAGAGACGTACAGTAAAATAATACATAGACGAATTGAAAAAGTAGGGTTATGTGCTGTGGTTATGTGCTAGATATTTTAGGTTAGATTTATCTTCTTTTTATAACGAGCTGTATTCCTTTTTAGGACAAAGGACAAACATTAGCCTGCAAATACTATTTTTGGTTTGACCAAAGAAACACCGTAGATACTGTTTTATTTCATTTAATTAGTATGCCAGAATATTATTGGTATTTTTTTATTAAATAATGTAAAAATAAAAAATAAACCACCCACCCACTGCTACGTGTTCACCTGTCATAAAATAAATGACATTGACATATTGATTAATATTGTGTTATGTTGTGATAAGTGATGTGATATACAGAAATTTTCTAAGTAAAAACTATTAAATATGTTTAAAATGTAAAAAAAACTAAACAAAGTCCCAACACACCAGGCTACATGTTTAAATGTAAGATTTTATTTTTGTAGTACCTTATTGGTTTGCTTTGTTATATTTTATATTTAAAATATGGTTGTTACCTACGCATTGAATACATTTGCTTATCTTTATTGTTCCACAAAGCCATTTATTGATAAAATTCATCTAAGCGCACTTTAAAATAAATAATAAATACGTAGTAGTTGAATGATTAAGGCGTATGCATCATGCAATTATACAGGATGTATATTTAAAAACATTTAGCCCACAAATTTGAGCAGCTTTTTTAGTCAGCTAATAATGATTTTAATTTTAGATTTGAAAACAAATTATTTTCAAAATAATGTTATAGACTTTTTCTATCGAAGTAGATTACTTTCTTTGTCTTAAGCTGGATTTTTAGACTCTTGAATGTCAACCGAAATTGCAAAGAACATAAAAAAAGTTATGGCCTGTTTCAATATTTTTGAAAATGGAGATTTAAATTTTTTGAAATTCCAACCCCCTCCAATTCTCACCCCCTTGGAGGTAGAATGCCCATCTGCAATACGTAACGAATTACTCTCCCAAAGAATTTTTGTACCAAATTTGGTGTCGATTGGGCAAAAATTGCGACTTCTATCGTGGCGGAACAGAATGACTACACATACATACCTACATACATATATACGTATATACCGATAAATTTTTTTTTTTACTGATTCTTATTCTCCAGGTCATAAACGGCGTAGCGCCCCTATTCCCGGTTCTGGGTCCCGTCATTGAATCGATTACAATAGGTAGATTCCATATATGGAAATCTACCTAATATAGATTAGTTAATTTGTTTAAAAAAATCAGTTATAAAAAATGATCAATAGATATAAAATTTATCTGAAGTAGATCGGCTGATACCGATTATTATTTTTTTTTAACTTTTATTACTGTTTTCTATGAGGCGTCGTTTGGGACAAAATACAACTTCTTTCAATTTTATCTTCCTTTCTTTTATCATGTGCTAACATTGCTATATTCTAAACCATAAGGTATACGAAGACGATTAAATGGGCAAAAAGTTAACTATTTTGGAGAATATTATATTGGTCAAAAAAATCTTTATACAGGAAAAACTAAAAATGCCATATTTGTTTTTTTGCGCATATCATTTTTATTTAAAAAAATATCAAAAATTGGAAAAAGAAAGTTTTATTGTATCTGACATTTTCTACAAAAGCGTATTAATAAATCTTCGATACGACTTTTCGTATCTTAACGGCCACCATCAAGTTATTTCTTTTAAATACGGACTTGTCTTTTTTATTACAAATATTGATAAATCGTTAAAATCCAAATTCAGGGATATATCATACTTGTCATTTTAACGACGTTTTATCTGAAATAACTAACATCATCAGTGAGAATATTTTTTAAATACGGTCCTGTCGTAGCTCTTTTGTAAATTCGTTTTGATTTCAAAACAAGCTTAATTCGACATTACAACTTTAATAAAAAAAGATAGCATTATCAGTGGAATAAAAAAAACAAAAATGTACAAATTAAACAAGCAGAAAAAGTTTTTATTTTAGAACGAATTGATGTTAGAGAATGAAACGAATAAAGAAAGTAAATAAATGACATATTATATTAAATGCCCAAATTGACGACCTCTTTGTTGAATGCACTTACGTTGTCTGTCCATACAATCTTTATGGCAATTTTCTACCATGGTGGGTATAATGCTATTACATGCATCCCTTATTTTTGGTAAATGATAAATCTAATCACTCGAACGGCCGGGGAATTACCGAAATTTGTTTACGTTAGGTCCGCGTCGATGCCATACCCAGTATTTGACATATTGAAGCTTACAGCGTTGCTACTACTGTTAATTTTTATTTATGTCAACACGAATATTGCTTGGTTTAGATCTTTTAAAAATATTGTGCCGATACCGATAATATATCGGTACCGGCAACTAAAATATCGGTATCGGCAAAAAAACCCGTATCGGCCGATCACTAATCTGAAGGATATGTGGTGACTTTAAGAGAGTAGTATATACTAACCGAATTTACTTTCCTACTAATATACTATATATACAAAGCTGGGCATTAATCCGTTAATCGTTAATTAACGAAGTTAATAAACTGATTAACTTTTAAGTTAATTTAACAAAGATATTAACACTCTTGTCAACTTCCGTTAAATTATGTTCCGTTAACTTAAGTCCGTTATATTGAAGTGTCCGTATTTTATGACTGAGTAGACAACACTGGCGCAGCGCTGTTGATTATCTACTTACTCAACTCACTCTGGTCAGTGCCCTGTGCATATCTTTGAACTCTACTACCAACCATTGCGACAACAGTGTTCAAACTGATGCATTGTTTTATGCCTTTGATTACTTCCTGATTGTCTTGGATAAAAAAGATTTGAATGGTATATATGAACATGAAGAATGCCAGCTGGCTGCAGGTTTCCATTAAAAATTTCGTCTACTGTGGTTGCAAAAGTATGATAGCAGCAAGTTCTCAAAGTCAAGAAGCTAATGGAAGTAAAAGTTGAAGACGCTCTGATTGGAGAAAAGGAAGCAAACCAAAAGGATAATGATATTTTTAGGGATAGCAGCAATAATGAATAAGAAGGGGATGATTTTTTCAGCACTGTTATTAAATCTGAAGAGGATAGGTCTAGAGGCCACAAACCTCTGAAAAACAAAGCTCAGAATTTGGTGAGAACTTGGCTAGACTCAAAATCAAAAGAATCTTTTACGGATGCTGCTTTTCTAGGTGAAAGAATTTGAAAAAACCTTTATATTATTTATAACACTGCTAAGCAAAACGATCATCGATGTCGGATGATAATTTAAATATGCTAATATTTATGAAGGGTAACATGCTCCTACTGTAAAATTGTGTATAATAATAAATAACCTTTTATAGTTATCTACCTTAGAGTTAAATAAATGTGTTTAATTTAATTCTTAATTACTTGTTTTTGTCTCATTTACTATCCCAGTATTTCCACCCCAATAGCAGTATGTATTTTGTAGCAGTATGGGTTCTGGATGGTTAACTTTAACTTGCGTTAGTTTTGTTTAAATTTAACGCTTTATCGATTATCGAAATTAACTTTTTAATTAAAGAATTAATGATTAATGAAGTCAACTTTGGGATTAATTAAGCCCACCTTTGTATTGGCAGGGAGCGCGACGAAAACGCCATCTGATGGTTGCATAAAATCATGCTCGACAATTTTGAGAAGTATGTAGGTTGTGTATAAAAAATTAAAATTCGTTATAATAAAATCTCATTCAAATTTATAAGCATATAAAAAAAATGTGATTATATTTTTGAAAGAAAAAATTCAGTAAAACGTGTTATGATGAACAAAGTAATAAGTATAATACATGTAAATAAATATCAAAAATGATGATTCTTAGGTTAGTGTAAGGTTAATCAATGACATCCAATTTATTTTTGCAATTAACAACACAACAACTATTATGAACCATTTTTATATCTAATTTTGACGTATTTACTTATGATTTTTTAAATATAATGTTTTCATTGATAATGTGCTATCTTTTTGCTATTTTTTTTTAGAAGAATTGTAATGTTATTATTACCAACTGTTAAGCAATGGATTTTTCTGCAAACTATGAAAATATACTAATGTGTGCCTCAAATTATCTTTTCATTATCTTATTTTTTTAATTTTGTACTGATAAGCCTAATCTAATTTTGATCAGTTTGTTATTTATTCCCAAAATCTAATAATTGTATCTATTGCCTTTCCATTTCTGTGAGGAATTTCATCATTTTTATATTGATCCTGTACAAACTGTTCCTTATGTATTACAATGGGGCTGACATCTTTACATTTACATTCTACTTAAATTTGAGAAAGCAAAATATGTTCCTCACTGAAAATTTAAGTACTCCAATCGTAAGTAAGTACTTTTATATTTGACATATTTTAACTTACCATAAATCTCTTCTTTTGTGATAATGATTATTGAATATTTAATTCATATATTTTTAGAATACATTTTAAATGCCGATCCTCTATATTAAAAACTAATTGATATTAAAATTTCTTCCTATAAATATTCCTCTTTTGTGTGATTTGAATAAAGCAGTGTACAATATTTTTATATTATTTTATACAATAATTATTCTGACAAACAGGACTTGTATAATGCTATTCACATGCACACAGACACACAACTTACCATAAGTGACTCCGAATAAAAATTAATACACTGCAACAGTTCCTTATCATCAAATATAAATGGTAGAAACCTGATATGGTATTATTTTTAACTAAGACTGATCCAAATCTGAATAAAACGACCTTATTTTACCACATTTGAAAAAATCCATTATCCTGTTCAAAAGTATCCCCATAAAAAGGGTATTAACTTTTTAGATTTAACTCATATTATTAAAATAAAATATTTGTTAGCACATTTGAAGTGACTATTACTCCCAAGTATTTTTATTAATTGCAGGAAATTGATTGAATACGATTAAACTAAAAATGTGTTACATATCATTTAGTACATATCTAGTCTGTTTAAAATTTTGATGAAAAAAACGGTCTTCAAGTACATTCAAAATTTTGAATTAGAAAAGGAGGGGCTTCAGCTACGCAAATTTAGAACAGAACAGCCCTGTGTAAATATTAAAGCAAACTACCATTTTTGCGTTACTCTGACAAAAGGGCATGGGGTAGCCTCTCCACTCGTCCTAGAATTTGGCAACTCCTCATAAAATTGATGTAAAAAAATTGTTGCCTATTTCTAATATAAATCTCAAATCCAAAAATAGCTAGTTTGGGAATGTAGATTACTCATTAATTATATTTCACAAATGAATCATATCAGATTTCTAAGAATTTTATACATACTGATTGACACACTGTTTAAGTTTCAGTTGTTTTTCATAGATGCTGTTTTTCTTTTAAAAAAATATCTCTGGCATACTTAAAATAGCCTCAACAAAAATGTTATCTTCCTTCCTTCACTTACAAAATCAGTCACCATAAATATAAAAAATATGAGTAATTCTAATTTGAACGCAACTGTTATCTCAAATTAGTATAATAATAGTTATAATGATTTTTTGCAACATTTATTTAAATATTGCACAATTTTAAATCATTCAACAAAGTAAGTTTTCGTTGATGTAGATCTCAATATTTGAAAAAATTTTTTGCAGAAGTTAATTTAAAATGGTGCTACATGAGTTGAAAGTAGTCGTGTGGAAAAACTTGATTATCAGAAAACGTCATTGGTTTTTAACGCTTATTGAAGCAGTTCTACCAGTATGTCTATTTTTCCTTATTGCATATGCCCGAAGTAAAATAACTAGTTTAAGTAAAGTAGAAATAGCTGATCCTACTTATAATCAAATTAAGGAGATCAATTATGATATACAAATTGGAGATACGTATCTATTGTATACACCTGGTAATGATTTCTATAATGGTATTATTAGCAAAATGCACGCAAAACTACAAATGCCCTATAGCCGTAAGTATTTTTTTTTAATCTTATTACATTGTTTTTATGTTTATAATATTTCTAATATACTTCAATCTATTTTAGAAGTTCAATCTTTTGGCAATCAAGAAGAACTGCTGGAATTTTATTACCAACATTTAAATTACACAACAGTTGCAATTGTTTTTGAAGGTACAGATCCAAAAAAATTCAATTACAAAATTAGATACCATGATCCTCATGTTCATTCTAACTTTTTATCAACTGGACAAAAATATGATAATATGTATTCATTTGTTCCTGGGTCAGGTATGTCAAAAATAACTGAAAGTGTGAAAAATATTTAATCATCTCTGTTGTAGGTGGTGTTTATGAAAGGAAGGATTTTGTACCCATTCAGTTAGCCTTGGATATGGCATATATAGAATACAATCTAAATATAAATGATTTGGAAAATAATATTTCTATTTGTACCCAAGAATTTCCTTATCCTCCTTTCAAAAAAGATGTTTCAATCTCTTCTTTATTTATAGAATTTTTACCATTAATAACTTTGTTTAGTTTTATTTTTATTTGTCCAGCAGTATTGAAAAGAGTTGTTGAAGAAAAATATTTAGGCACTAAGGTATGTTTTAATTATTTTTTAAATATCAATTTTTATATTTGTTTTATCTATTTTAGGAACTCATGAAAATGGTAGGTATGAAATCTTGGATGCTTTGGCTAGGATGGTTTATATATGCTATTATTCCCATGATCACAGCAGTCATCTTTATAGTAATTTTTATGAAAGTACCAATGTTTGGATCCGAATATCCTTTGATTGAGTATTCATGTCCTGGAATATTATTCTTCTTCCTAATATTATATTGTTTAGCCGCAATAGCTTTTTGTTTTGCTATTAGTTCATGGTTTAATAAACGTAAGTATAGTTCATTGTTTCTCAATATCTGACAACATCAATCTTATCTTTAAAATAAAAAAAAAATCAACAATGATGATATTACTTTGAAAATCATAATCCAAATGTGTAAATTCCCATTTTTAAAGTTTAATGTTTTAACTATTGCTTTTAAAACGGTCTATTCTGATTGGGTTTAAATTAAATTTTTCTACAAATAAAAAAAAAAATTGTGTAAATTATTTTACAATTTTGTATCCCAATTTCCGTTAAAATAATCTATAGATACCATCACTTTTTGGATGGTATATATTTGAGTTTAAAATAAATCATGTAAGCTGTTTTTTTCTCGTCTAACAGTTATTGTATCATGAAAAAATGCCGTTTTGATTTTATTGGTTGATAATGAAAAAATTATCGTTTTATGATGTTATTTTTCAAATCCGAACAAATTTGTTAAAAATATATTTTTTTTAGCTACAATTGCTTTGGTAACTGGATTATTATTATGGATTTTATCATATGTTGTACCAAAATATGCATTTAGTTTAGACGGCCCTAATCAATTATCATGGTCAATAAATATTCTGCTTAATCTTTTACCTAATATGGCAATACACTACGGATACAGTGCTATCTCAGTTTTTGAAGAAAGAGGTAATTTTTTTTATTGGCACAAAATATATTTTTTTAATAATATTTTTGTGTTTTAGAAGTTGGAATTCATTGCAATAATTTTTACAAATCTGGTAGTGGTGGCACAGATGACATTACAATGTTGAATGTGTATTTAATGCTAATATTTGATATTATTTTTTACACACTATTCACACTTTACATGGATGGAGTTAACCCTGGTAAATATGGGGTGAAACAATCTTTTCTATTCCCAATTCAAAATTTCATAAAGGTAAGAATTTATCATTTATATATTGTTCAAATAAATATTTATTGGCTGAATTTTTAAACTGCGGAACAGAACTATTAAATGGATCAAGCTGATTGTTATAACTATGTCCTTGTCATGATCTCGTATCTCCTATAATTAGTAGAATTAAATTTAAGCTATGACTTGTAATTAGTTATTCAATAGATTCGAATTTTTCTAACAAATAAAAAATAATATTTTTTTTAACATTAATATTAAACAATATTTTTTAATTAAAAAATAGTTATTTTATGCAGCTTTGTAAATTTCTGTTTTGAATTTGTTATTCCATATCTGTCGCTAATCGTGACTATATTGTAAATTTTATTTTTGTTATTTTTTCCTTGAATAGTAAGGACAGTTGTTATATATGAAGATTATAGCCAATAAAAAGGATTAAATCTATAAATAAGAAATTAAATCCGTAAATATAAAATTCAAGCTGTAAATACCGCGAATCCCGCCACCTTTTTGCTTTTCCACTACTTTTCTTGTATTCTGGTACTCCTATTTTCTATAGTTTCCTATCAATTATCATTATTTTCTTTCTACTATAGACAAATTTTTATTGTAAATATATATCTCTTCGTTTCTTTATATCAAAGCCATCTACTGCTGTTTATCTCAATATTGTGCTGTATTTTTTCTTTTTCCCTCTTATTAGGCAACTTATTGCTCTAGCACATTTGTTAGTTTTATTTAACGCGGCGTTAGCAAATGGATAAGTATAGGAAATTTTTGAACATATAAGACGGACTATCCGGGCAAGAAATATATGCGAATGTACTTTTATAATGTTCTAATGGTATTAAATTAGTTCCTGAATATATTGAACAGTGAAAAAAAATTAAGAAAATGGAAAAAACAATGAAATTGTGAAAATTTAACCTAAAAAAAGGCGTCAAAAATCGCTATAAAAACTAATTCAGGAACAGAAAAATCAAAAAAACATCGCAAAAACCAAAGAACAATATTCTATAAGATAACAAAAATTTAGAGATTTCGGTTTTTTATGAGTTATTCTTAAATTTCTAGGTTTTGAAATTCACAAACACCGACAAAGTAAAAGTTTCCAGTGAGACCGTTCCCTTGGAAAATGTCGAAGAAGGTACAGGTCTAGAAAAGGGTATTGAAATAACTGGTCTCTATAAAAACTATGGGAAGATGGAAGCTGTTAAAAATCTAAATTTGGATATTTATAAAAATCAAATTACTGTTTTGCTTGGTCATAATGGCGCAGGAAAATCAACAACTATGTCGATGATTACAGGTAGATTACTTTTTTTTTCTGTAAGAAACATATTTAAATTTCATATTTATTTTAGGAATGATTGAAGCAACTTCAGGTTCAATTAAAATAAATGGGTTAAATGTAAAAAATAACATGGATGAAATTCGTCATAGCTTAGGACTGTGTCCTCAGCATAATTTACTCTTCAATGACTTAACAGTAAAAGAACATCTTTTGTTTTTTGCCAAGGTTAGTAACTATGTTAGCAATTGTACATTATTAAGATATATTTTAACAATACAACATTTTTTTGTATGTAGAACAATTTTTGTTATTGATTAATTTCAGTTAAAAGGTAAGACATCTTCTGAGGCAGATAGAGAAACAGAAGATTTACTGAAAGAATTAAACCTAACAGAAAAAAGAAATTCAATGGCACATACTCTCTCGGGTGGAATGCAAAGGAAATTATGTTTGGGAATGGCCCTTGTGGGGGGATCCAAAGTGAGTATACAAAATAATGTCTTTATACAAAAAATAAAAAAAAGAAAAGCTGAATTAAAATTTTATTGGTACAGGTAAAAGTAATTTTTAAAAAACCTTATAGTCCATGTAATAGATTTTAAAACGAATCATATGATAAAAAAAAAACTGAACTGAACTAAACTAAACTAAAACATATGACGTTATATTTCTAAGGTCTTAATTTTGGATGAACCTTCTTCGGGAATGGATCCAGAGTCTAGAAGACACCTTTGGGATTTATTGTTAAAGTGGAGAGGTGAAAAAACCATACTTATTACTACTCATTTTATGGAAGAAGCTGATACACTTGGAGATTGGATTGCTATAATGGTCAATGGAACCAGACAATGTTATGGAACACCGATGTATCTAAAAAAGAAATATGGTAAATAGATAATTAATTATGGATTCGTCAATTGTGTATAATGAAAATATTTGGACGGGACAAGTTTCAGTATATAAACGATATTCTAAGTATCACACAAAAGGGGTACAAATGTCTATACTTATTTAACGATATTGAAATATATGGCAAGACAAATGGTTTAATAAGTTGAAATATTTTCATTATCTACAATTCACGAATCCATAATTAATAACAAAGTTTACATGCCCCGACAAATTTGATTTTAAAAGAAACAAGTGATAAAAAGCCATATTTATGTATTTCAGATACTGGTTATCATTTGTCACTGATGATCAATGATTCCGATGACAGAGAGAAGGTTATATCGAAAATAAAATCAGAAGTATTTAAACAAATTCCTGAGGCGCAATTTAAATCCCTCAATGGCAATAATATTGTGTTTGTTCTACCATTTGAGAACACGGCAGCTATGACTGATTTATTGGAATATTTAGAAGAAAATAAAGTTATTTTAAAAATTGATAACATATCTGTAACAATAACTACATTGGAAGACGTATTTTTAAAGTAAGTTATTCAACTTAATTATCTTAAATCGTATATAATCTATGTACTTTTTTTTCTAGAACAAGACTAGACTGTGAAAGTAACTCTAAAGGTTCTTCAGAGAAAAATAATGGTGAGTTATTTATTATTTTAAAATTTATATTTAAGGATAATAGATAAAAATCATTACTATATTATTTTCATTGTTACACTGTTTGTGATGTATTTTGCTTATATTTGTAATCACAAGTCACTTGATATCGTAAATAATGATTGCAACTTAGATATAAGTTGTTTTTTATTTTGATAATCGGATTTAAGGTGAAGTGGGGTAAATGTGATATAGTTTTTCAATAGTTCACGAAGAAAACACCGAAACTGATACTTTCAATGGAACAATTTTTTTTTCAAAATCGTCAACAAATATAATTCCTGATTGATCCCAGATCTGACGACTTATCAGTCCTTTTTTGAAAAATTTTAGGATATTTTTTTTTAAACGACCCCAGTATATCACATTTACCCCAATGTTTGGGGCAAACGTGATAATCATATATATCTGCCTATAAATGATAGAAGTAATATGGAATGGAGCAAATGTATGAAACGTGTGTTTTATTGATTTTTCTGGTTTTTACAAAATTAAAGTATCTCAATCAAGAGGAGAGTTATGACTTTTTTTCCAGTCCAACTGACGAAATGTAAAATAAACTTTATCTCTGGTAATAACATACGTTATTAAGAATGAATAAATATGAATTAAGAACTCATATCCATTTGGAATTTCTTTTACTAGTTCTCGAAGGACCAGTCTGATTAGCACATCAGACACATTATTTAACACAAAGAATAGATTTTATGTATTTTTAAGGGTTATTTTCTCACCCATTTATTGAATGAAAATATAAATTGAAATTACACTTTTTTAACAACACAACTTGTAGAGCATAGCTCTAACTTCATTTAACTTAAATAAACATTATCAACACTTGTTATTTAATTGAAATCTCAGAATGTTCAATATTTAATGTGAAAAGCTCTCGCCGTGAGACAAATATGCTCATCGACGATCTATAATCTAGAAGCTTATTCCTAATAATTTAAAGTGAAAAGCTCTAACCAGGAGACGACTATTCTCCTGAACGATCAAGAAGCTAATGAATATGTGGATAATAAATTGGCGCGATAGACTATTCCATATTCGGATGCAACTGCGCTTGTCGCTCTCTACGAGAATGATATTTAGAAAGAGATGACTGTTAGGTTTCAACGGTTTTTTCTAGAAATAATTCTTTTGGTATAGCTGTACCATTTTACATCACGCGATAAATGACGTGGACAGATATTTGATGAAATTTGTTGATTTGGAATCTATTATTAGATTTTAGAATAAATTGTAAAGTGATGATCAAAAGTATGAACCGAAATAAGAAACATATTAATTTTAAAAGAAATCGAAATTAGTTTGTAAATTCTGGATAATATTCCAGTGAAATTTATCCAAAGAATTTGAGAACAAACATGGATATCAAAATATAAAATTCGATATTCACATGAAAGCATCACTATTATACTAAATTATAGCCTTCAAATGACAGTGTAAATACAAAAGAACCACGTCTATTGACAGTTGACTCTAACAGTATGAGTTTGTTGTATATTATCTATAAAATCTAGTGAATTTCACTGTCCAACCGTCGTCACATGCTTCGGTCACCATTCTAACAAAATGCTTGGTAGTTTTCTTGGTGGAGTATTAAACTAAAACCCAAGAATTAGGAATCACAGTTTGATCAAAATATTCATTTTTATCCATGGATTGCCCAGTTCTTCCAAGAACTCTTAGGAGTTGTCAGAATGAATCTGTAAAAAATAATTGAACTCGCAGTGATAAATTGTACCAACTCAACCTTAAATTCGTCACCAATTGTGTATATTATAAACTTTCATATATTACCTATTTTGAAATACAGCAAAAAAATAAAAAAAGGAGGGTTATGATTATTAATCTACAAAGTATTTGTACTTGTACTTATTTTAATTTATGCCACACTTAAGTTATAAAAACAGACTGATAGAATATTTAATTAATTTGACACTCGGCGGAAATTTTAGATTTATTTCATATTAATTTTGTTTTTTTACTTTAGCATTACTGGATTTAAAAATACCAGGTAAAAACGTAATTTCTAAAATTAGCATGCTTACTAGCACGTAGTGTAAATAGTAATCTAAACTTTCTTCACCTGTATTTTCTATTTTAACTTTGTTGTAGCATTGTACTATCTGTCACTAACACCATGTAATCTGGTTTTGGTTTCAGTTTTATTTGATGTAGTTAATGAGAATAGTTTAACATTCTTTACCGTCGTTAATCGTTCGATAAAGAAGTGAAATAATAAGTGTAATAATTTAAACTTGAATACCTTCGGAGGTTTAGGCGGGAAAATCAGCACTCAGATATTCAAATAAAAAATATATATACCTTTCTGTATATTATTTAATGTCCAAAATAATATCAGTAGTTTCCACCTTCTCATTCAGCCATGTTTTATTTAGATTCATTTGTCAATGTATACTTAACTTTGCACAGAACTTTCATATTACTTTATTAATCCACAAGTTTGATTAGCCAAACTAAAGGAATATTGATACAAAATAGTACGATAATTTACACGATTTTTAAAATTCATTGTGATTTTATTTAATGAAGAATTTAATTGTGGCAAATAATTAAGTTTTATAAACACATTTTTCATCTAATTTTCAATATATTTGCTTTTGTTTGTTTAACCTGTGCGAAGTAAGGTGAACAAGTTTTATACTATAGTTTACATATGTCATTTCCCGGCTAAAAACCCACCCTACGTGTTCATCAAGCAGACGTTCAAATGCTTGTATTAAATTATATCAAAAATCCTGGATTGAATATATGATTACTTTGAAGTGTTAATTTTTGAAAAAACAACAGTCAACGTGGATATATTGCAAATGGTGTGATGTAAGTGATTCGTGGCATTCTAAGTGCAGGAATATAAATATTTATGCTCTTAAAAGTTCGCGTCTGACTTTTATTAGTTTATTTTTCTATTTTTGACTATATTATTTTGTTCTTCTAAATATTTAAAAAGAGCATAAAAGTCGTTAGCAGTTTATTGTGAGATAGAATTAACGCTAATGATTCTATACGTTTTATTCCATTGATTTTACTTATTGAATATCTAGAGTTAATGAACGTTCTATCAACTTTTACAGTTTGTCTGAGATGTTGTCGAGTTATTAACGAATTTTAAATGAGAACAATGTAATATGTTTAATAAGTTCTTTCATGCTTTTACAACTCTTTTTTCTTCAATTTCACTTATTTCATTTCTTAATGAGCTCATTCTACAATTTTTAAATTTAAGTTTATATTCAAGTTCATATTGAAAAAAGAAGATTGGTTATAATTCACAGTAAAAACCAGCTAGTTACTAATCAAAATAAAACTCAAAAATCTGTAGGCCAATAAAATGCCTTTTGGTGGTTCTAAATAACTTTTTATTTAACGAGTATTTTATTATTTATAACTATATGACCCACGTCACTAGACAATTTTCCAAACGTAATTAGATATGAGATATTTTGTGAATATACCGTTACTTACAAGTATCTTGGTTAAGATGAGCATTGGAAAACCCATTTCTCTGTCAGCGATTTTGAACGCTTCAGCAAATACAATCTGAATATAAAGTTTATTCTACAATAAACATTTTGAATATCATCAAAGTGAATTTTGTTATATTATTTATCACTAATAATATGTGTCTAAAGCCGCGAATAGACATAGAACAAAACATCGTATCGGAATACGTTCTCGTAACAAGTGCGGACGGTACATCCTAACAGCGTTAAAGCCCTCGTTCCATCAAAGCAGCGCAACAGCGACATGACACAAGCAGGCGACATGACACAAGCTGGCGACATGGAATCGCCCGACCAAAACAACGTGTCGTGTTCATTTTTCTGTTTTGCCATAAAATTCATTCACACACAGCTTGAATGTTGCTTCAAAACTGACTTGTCGAGTCGCTCGGCAACAAGATGCCGACACGCAGCTTGGACGTTTCTTTGTTGCAGCGTTGGTTGGTATACGGTGGGTTCAACACGAAAGATACACGCTAGTGACATCGTGTCGCTGTTGCGCTACTTAGGTAGCACGACGGCGCTAGCGTGTATCCATCGTGTTTGACCCATGCACATGGTTTCTAATCACCATCCACACACCAACGCTCCGACACAGATACATCCAAACTGCGGATCGCTTCGTGTTTCCGAGCGACTCGACATTAGTGATGTGAACTTTCATTACTTGTGAATACTTGTACCTATTTGTTCCTTTTAATATCAATACCCGTTACTTTATACTAGTTACTTTCGGTACTTTTACTTTTAACTATATTAATTACTTTTTTCCTGTATCCTAGTTGCCAGTAATTCATGGACTTCGGTAATCTTTTACAATTACAAATAATGCAAACATCAAAGAAATAAAATAATCGTTACTTTTTAGTTACACACTTTGAGTATAAATAATTTTACTAGAATATAGTAATTTTAGGCATTATAGGACTATAGACATAAAAGTAACGAGTAACGAGTATTTTGAACAACAAGGAAACGTTATTTTGTGTATAAGGCAGATACCCGTTACTTTGTAACGGGTATTTACTTTTTTTACATCACTACTCGACAGTTCAGTTGCAATGTGACATTCAAGCTGTGTTCTGTATTATTTTACAACGAAAAGGTAGATAAATATCATGGCACAACAAAAAGAAATAGAAAAAAATGTGGTAAAATAGGAAGAAATAGGGAAAAATTAGGGGAAAATAAGGAAAAATTAGGGCAAAATACGGAGAACAGGAAAAAGTAGGAAAAATGTAGGTAAAAATAAGGGAAAATGGAAAAACTTAAGGGAAAATATTGTAAAGTATAGAAAAATAAGTAAAATACGGAAAATGGGGAATAGGGATTCTCACGGTTCTCATCATTTGATAAATAATCAGAAATTGCACGTTGGAAATAATTTTATTTACGTACCTTATCGTTATAATCAACAGTCACACTTTTTTGGAAATTTGGATCTTTTTTTGGATGTCATCTGATTTTTTCAGCTAGCTCAAGAAACAGTTGTTTTGACATCCTGTAAAATAATTCACTGGGTGTCTGTCGAGTTCCTTAAGTAACAACAAACATTCTGTTTTTTGGGTTTCTTGCAGTAAAAGGATGAGTCCACAATTTTCTTTTCTTAATCTTTCTAGATTTTTTTCTATTTCGTAAGTACCAGTACATTGCAATCACGTCGTCTTCATTTAATGAAATTGTTCATTGTATTGAACTGAATTACTGAATGTAGAAAACCCGTCGCTTTTTCATGTTCAAATCGTGTCAATGTCGCTCCTCTTTTGTGGGATTACTCCAACGCCTAACTTTGCAACATCACGGCGTCCCATCAGTTGTCGGCTTTTCAGCGTTATTTGCAAGTTTGGACGAAAATGCATAACAAGAGCGCGCCGTATTTATTTTTGTTTCATTTAGTTTGACAACAAAAAAGATGGAACAGCAGAATATTCTGCTTTTAAGTTACACGACGGTGTTTTATTATACAATAATTTAGGAACATCGAACACCGATGAGTAAGAAAAACCTGTTGCGCGACGATGTTGCGAAATGATCTTTTGTTCTTTGTCTATACGCGGCTTGATGACACTACTCATAAAGAACAATTGAACGAAGTAATTGATATATACTAATTGACAACATTGTACTATTCTCTAATTTGTCATTTTTTTATGAACCATGGGATGAGCTCATTGTAAAGTAATGCACAATTAGTTGCTTTGACATACATTCTTATACAGTGTGACCCATTTTGTTTGGAAGCACCCCTGTAAAATCCGCATTTTTCAACCGATTTTGATTTAATTTTTTTTGTTAGATTCAGTATCAAAAACAATATTTTGGCATAAATTTTCATAGCTTAATTTCTATTTTCAAGGCCCTCTATGTTAATTTTTCTTTGCCAAAAAAGACGGAAGTATATTAGGCATTTTTTTTTTCGTAAATATGACTACACCACTGGATTCAGAATCATTACAAATGTAAACTACCAATATTTTATAAAAAAAATTTTGCTAACGACAAAGTTATTACAACATGAATTTGGAAAAAGTTGTGTTTTGATTAATTTTTTACGTAGAATTAGACAAATTTAAAAAATTGCAACATGGTAAACAAAAACCAGGACACGAAACATATTGCACAATAAAAATTCGAAGCCGGTAACTTAACCCGTTCTGGAGTTATAGCTTCTGAAAATATTGTAAAATTGTGCTTAATAATTTCATTTATTAACAAAATGCAATCAACGAGTATGCCATGAAAATGAATATAAATGAAATTATTAAGCACAATTTTACATATTAAGAAAAAAAATGCCTAATATACTTTCGTCTTTTTTTGGCAAAGAAAAATTAACCTAGAGGGCCTTGAAAATAGAAATTAAGCTATGACAATTTGTGCCAAAATACTGTTTTTGATACTGAATCTAACAAAAGAAATTAAATCAAAATCGGTTGAAAAATGCGGGTGCATCCAAACAAAATGGGTCACACTGTATTAACAAAAAATTAATAAAAAATAAGATATTTTTGTTCTTTCAGAAATACAATATGACCATTTGGTACAATCAAAAATGAGGACATTATTTATTAAAAAATGGCAGTTTTTCATTAAAAAATGGAAAGCTTATTTGGTCCCTGTGAGTAAACAACAAATGCTTAAAAATCATTTTTTATAAAAAAATTATTTTAGATTTTAATAGCTGTAATATTCTTTTGCTTGGCTGGCTATTTAAGTGGAAGCAGTGATTACTATGTTAATAATGGACCAGAATTGAAACTCGAACTGAATTCTTATGGAAAGACTTCAGTATTTTATAACGGCACTAAAAACAATGACCAAATAAATAAAATCATTAGTTTTTACAAAAAGCAAGTTGAAGAAAAGAAAAGTTTACCATTTGAAGTAGATGAGGTAGAACAAGGTATGTAAAATATAAATAATGTTATCTGTATCACTTATACATTTATTTGCTAAAAAACATAAATTAATACCAGAATATTAAGATACTTACCAGAAATAATTTGATATTAGAATAACTTATGATTTTTTTCTTTACCATGTTAGACATTCAAATAATAGCTTCAAGTGTCACATAAAGTTGTTATAAATATAAGTTTCTTTAATAGTTTAATTGTGTCGGTTTTTACTTGATGAGAATCCATTATAATATTTAATTAAATAAAACAACGTTTTATGATTTCTACAAAAATATATAACAAAAAGTTATTTAATAATCAGTGACATGTTTCGTTGTAAAACAACTTCATCAGACATCGTCTGATCATTAAATAACTTTTTGTTATATATTTTTGTTGAAATCATAAAATAATCTGAATGATTTTTTTAATATGTAAAAGTCACATTAAATAAATAAAATGATCCCTTGAACCATTGTGATGTAAGAAAGAAAGAATTTTTTAATTAAAAAGAGTAAAATTAAATTGATAAATCGAAAATCAAACTACATTTTAATATTTATTTTTTCAGAAATATTAAAGAAGAGCACTGAGAATATTGCATACTATAAAGAACACATGATAGCTGGTGCCAATTTTGAAACGTCTGATGATTTCCCCTTAAAATTGATAGCCTTATACAATGCGGTGTCATTTCACAGTATGCCAATTTCTGTAAACTTAATTATGGATTCACTAGCAAAAGCTTTACTAGGACCTGAATATTCAATATCGATAAGTAATTGGCCTTTGCCTACAATCAAAGATCGAACTTCTGCTGATACATTGTCAGAGGCTAAAGTGACTATATTGTGGCTAATCATGATACCAGTGGGATGTTTATTTATTCACGGCAACTTTATCATTTTACCGCACACAGAAATTTCTACCAAATTTGTTCGATTACAATACATGTGTGGTGTAAAACCTATATATTATTGGATTGTTAATTTTATTGCAGATATGGCTTCATATGTAGTTTTAATGCTTCCTCTTTCATTGATTATATGGTTAATTTCACCTATGTTGAGAACTGGTACCGAATTTGGTAAGTGATATTTTAACTTTATTTAAGTTAGTTTCATACTAATTTCAGTAATAGTAAAGAATTAAAATTTATATATACTTTATTAGTGCTTCCATATCATAACTACATGATTTTTAGAATGTAAAAATAAACCGAAACTTCAACTTTTTTTCAAGTTTTAAACCATTAGATAGAAAAAAATCGATTTGGAAGAAATATACAGAAAAAGCTTCAATAAAATCACAATAAAATGCGGTCATTAACAAACAAAATTAGGGACATTCAGTTACATTATAGTATCTTATTGAAGAGATAAAAAAAGAGCAAACCTAACATTATTTATTGAATTTGAATAAAATTTCAGTACCTTAATGATTTGTTGCTCTACTTTTGTTATATTAATCTCTCCTCGTTTTATTATTCCTAAGTTGACGAATAAATTATAATTAACATACATTTTTATTTTTAGGTTACCTATTCTCAATATTTCTATTATATGGATTAGCAGGAATACCATTTGCATATCTATTCAGCCGCAAAAAATCCGTTTCTAGTGCTTTTGCTTTATTTATTATAAGTGGAATGTTTTTGGGCGTCATTTTGACTGTGACAATACAATTATTGCTTGAATCTCAGGATGATTATTATATGAGTTGGGGTAACGATATAAAATATGTTTGCTTAGCATTAATACCCCAAGTTGGATTAACTGATGCACTCGTCACTTTAGTTAGAAGATCAGTCCTTATTTATAACAATGACGTAACGCCAAAAAGAATGAATTTTATGTGTAGGCATGACTCATACGTATGTTGTCAGGGTAAGTCAGGTTTTTTTCTGTAATACTTTGATATGATATGTTGATCCACATTTTATGTTAAAGTTTCATATTTGTTCTTGAGATTAATTAAAAACGGATTAATATATTAAGTCTATTTCAAGGCTTTTTTTTATAAATTATAAGTTAGAAAGTTTATCAATTTTTTAAACTAAATTATGAGAATTTATAATATGGACACCAAGTAATAACATAACTGGGAAACTAATGCCTTAAAACAAATAATCAATTATTATTTTAATTTTTTTTTAGAAACTGAAGAATGCATTAAGTTCAAAAATCATACAAATGTTTTTAATGTTCATCTACTAATGTTAATTAGCTGCGTTTTGTATTTGACAATAAATGCATTTCTCGATTCATATTGCATAATGGTAATAAGGTCCAAAATCTATTCGTTTATTACACAATACAGAAATGGAAAACCGTCAAAGTATAATAAACCAAATATGAAAGGAACCGATAATAATACTTTAAATGCAAAACAATTGAGCAAACTTTATTCTGGAAAAGAAATTGTCAAGAATATAAATTTAACCTTGAAAGGAGGCCAATGCATGGGTATTTTGGGAGTAAATGGAGCTGGAAAAACCACCACGTTCCGTATGCTCACTAGAGAGGAAGTTGTTGATAATGGCTCTGTCGAAATGAATTTAGACGATAAAACATATGATATTGAAAATGAGAAAGTAAGTAATATACTGCAATATGCCATTTTTAATCCTTAAAACAACGATATAAAAAATTATTTAATTTTTTTAGTACATAGAAACACTGGGTTACTGCCCTCAGACGGATTCATTAAACTTTGTATTAACTGGAAGACAGATTTTAACTACAATAGCAAATCTACGAGGTATAAATGATCCAAATATTGTAAACCAATTTCTTGAAACATTTGGTAAGAGATTATTCTATTATATATTGTATATTGATATTATTTCATTTTTTTTACTTGATGACATGTATAAATATAACATAATGTTTGATTTTTAGATTTAGCAGGCCAAGCCGATAAGCCTTGTGGACACTACAGTGGTGGAAATAAAAGAAAATTAAGCTTAGCAGTTTCCCTAATAGGATACTGTAAGTTCGTTTTATTGGATGAGCCTACGAATGGTGTCGATCCATCAGCGAGAAGAAAATGTTGGGATCTTATAAAACTAATGCAACAAAAGAATAATTTAGCATTTATCTTAACCTCACATAGTATGACAGAGTGCGAAGCCTTATGTAGCGAGTAAGTACAAAAGTTTTATACAAATGGAGAAAAAGTTTATCTTAGATTTCACAAAAAACAAATTATTCTTTATAGAAAGCTCTGCATGAATTATAAATCCATAAACAAGTATTAAACTTTTAAAACATTGCCTGGAATATAGGGAACATAAAGTGAAGAGTAAAATATATTCAATTTGTAATTGAGAAATTGAATTATGGAAATTTGAATTCGTGGCTTTCCCAGATAAAAATATTTCAATAAACACGTCAGCAATCCTTTATTCAATGTTTTAAAAGTTTTGTACTTGAAATTTTTTCTCCATTTGTATAAAACTTTTTGGGACACTGTATATTTATCGTATTTTTCTGAATTTAAACAATTTCTAATAATTATACTGATATTTCAGATTAAAAATTATGAAAGGTGGCGAATTTGTAGCAGAAGGAAATTTAGCTGATTTGAAAAATAAACATGGTGGTTTTTCTTTAAAACTAAAATTATGTAAAAATGACTTAGACGAGGTTGATGGAAACAGCGAAATACCAGACAAGTTTCATACTGTTGAGGATATAAAGAATTATTTTACAAAAGATGATCGTGGTGAAGTCAAAGATGAACATTCTGTAAGTACAGCTTCATGTTTTTTATATGACAAGGCATGTTTCATTATACAACTTTTATCTATCTGTCTACCCGCGTAAAAGCTAACATAATTAAACATATGTTTATTAGCTTTTCCAGCTTAAGAACTTGAAAAAGATCTGATAGAAGATCTATTGGTACAACAGACCTATAGAACCCTTTCAGAATTGTACTTCTGAAGGGTAACAGCTAGAGGTGGATGATGGATTTCTGTTAGAGAAGTTACTATAACTACATCCACTTAGGCCGTCTCTTTGGGTCTAAATCTTATGCCCGATCCTCGATTGGCAAAATAATTGTTCTAAGTTAACTCGGAACAAAAATTGAAAATTCCAAATCGTAATATTTTATTATTTCAAGTATCTATTCATTAGAAAAAACTGATGTATAATAGATTTCAAGAATATTATAAATTTAAAATAACAGGAAATCACTGGATATACGAGAGTGAGAAAATAATGAATACATTTATAATTTACGAAATTTTCCCGAATATTTAACTAATTCTTTTAATACTACTTTAATAGCTAAAAAATGTTCAAAAACTACCTACATCCCTTACAAATAAAATAAATGAAAATTACATTTCATGATAAGACCAATCTGAAAATTCAGTCATCTGAATACAGGATAAAATAGGGAACTTTATCCTTTAAAAAAACAAAACCCTTTAAGCCCCTTAAGCGAAGCCAAAGAAAAAAAATTACAAAATTATTTTCGTTAAAAAAAAAACTAAAATTCCACCTACTTTAAAATATGTCAGAAAAATTATGGCCGGTGGGAGTGGCCCTGGGATTTCCCCCAGATACAGGTAAACCTCGATCTCTCACTGTGCCCAGTACTATATATAATACCTGAATTATTAAAATACAAAAAACAAAGAAAATTATCAACTACTTTAACACAGTAGCTAACCAATTTCGGCAAATTACCGTTCTGCCTACTGTGACATCTTTTGACTTTGTCTATAGTGACGGGTAAACGTTAACAGTGTTACAAGTGTGCGGAGACAAAGCATGACGCGAGTGGGTAATATTTTATCCTATGTTAAATTGGTTAGAAAGAGACAACGAACTAACATAAAACATAGCTTACACACAAGTATTCAGGAGTTTAGTGTGTATGAGTTTCTTGGTAGTCTTCACATAAAAGGCTAGAAAGGAACTATTCATCTAACGGCATACTGGCCTTTTACTTATTGGGAATGGTTCATATTGCCATTAATTTCGTGTTAGTATCTTTGCTAAACGGTGTCTTTAACATTTATTTTGTTTAGGGTCTTTTACATTTATATATTAAACAAAAGGACAAAACATGGAGTAAAATTTTCCAGGAAGTAGAAGGAATTAAGGCAAGAAATCCTCATCTAATTGAGGATTATGCAATTAGCGAAGCGTCGTTAGAAGATATATTTCTAAAAGTTGCAAGAAGTGATGAAGAAAATAATACCAAAGAAGAGTTACAAGAGGTAATACACTAACGATACGATTTAAATACACACAGTTTCTTAATTTTTGTTTATAATATTAACGAATATCTTCGGTCAGCAGCTTTGATTCAAAATTATAAAAATATTGTTAGGAGTGTGCCTTTTAATAAAATGAAAACAATGTTTCTATGTATTACCGTAAATTTGAACCTGTGGTACATAAGTAATTAGAAAATGTGATTTAATTAATTATTGTTTCTGGGAAACATATGCTCTATTTAATAAAAAACTAAATTAAAAATTGAAAAAGTAGAAATTATATTTAAAATTAGATTATGTTCTAAAAGAAATCCCAAATCCAAATTAAACGATTGTATATACATAATTTTTTATATTAAGGAATCGAGAGGAAATTATTTGTTATTGTTAAAATAAAATACAAAAATATGACAGCTCCATGACAATATATTAAGATATAGTAAAAAAACAGCAAATATTTGAAAAAACTACTGGAATATCCTTGATGTAAAATGTATTGATCGAGAGAGTGAATCAAAATAACAAAATATTGAATAATTTTTTAGCATTTTATGTTATAATGTTTATTTAATTCAGTCGAATTTTTGAAATATAAGAATAACAAATTTTAGTTTGGAATTTAAAACAATTTAATTTGTTCAAACTATTGAATTGAAGGATTCAATTTGTCTTAATTTGTTGCTTTTTATTAGTATGTTATGTGCGTCATTCCATAAAAGGTTGTATATTTGTGTTATTTTTACTTGTATTAATAAATAATTAATAAATATTTTATTGTTTCTATATATCACATAAAGATACGAGTCATGTTATAAAGGTATTTTTACGCGACCGTGACAATTAATTTAATCTGGAGTGAATAAGTCACTAGTGCGTAACCTAAAGTATTTTATGTACGAGTGCGTAAGTAGATTGCTTATTTTTTACTTAATACCTAAAAAATTTTTGGTAGTAAAAAAATATTGTATGCAACAAGAGCGTAAAGTGCCTTTTTTTATCATGTGCGACAAAATTCACATTCGTTGAAAAACTATCACTTTACACAATTGTTGCTTAAATAAATATTTTGGCCTAGTCTCCAGTTTCTTCGAAAAAAATCATTTGACCTTTGCAATTCATGACTTTATCTCTACGAATTTCCTTTTTTTTTGTTGTATAGTAAATTAATTTCTGCATTTACGATCATGTGATTGGAAATTCTGCAAAGCTGACTATTCCACTCATCTTAAAATTCTAACTTAGGGCCGAATTCAGAGACGTTCCTCAAATTTAACTCCTTCTCAAATCTACTCAAATTATACTCACTTGAGGAGGATGAGTGGGTCAACTTTTTTCTTTCCGTATTCAGAACGAGCGGAAAAGTAGTTATAATAATTTACACATGTTCATGACATTACAGAAACATATACAGATTTGGCCAATACTTTGTGGGACATAGGGAATTTTATACAACAGACAAGAAGCACAATAAACGAAATGCGAGGAATAGGAACAAAATTTTGGTGTACGCCTTTTTAAATACATTCGTAATTTATCGTAGCGGATCGGATCTACGTCGGTGTTTGTGGAAATACACGAACAGTCTGTGATCTGAGAGTTTATGGAGTCACTGTTTCGTCTTATTTATTTCCATTGAATCGTTGCATAAATATATTCTTCCTCTCATTACAAATTCCCTATGTTCCTTAAAAATATTGCCAGATCTGTATACCGTACGAGTCTTGTGAAAGAGAGAAATAATAGATCGAACTCATAGAAAACTTCAACGATATATAATCGCGTCTCACATACAAATAATCAAAACAATAACATAACCACGTTCATTGAGTATAGACCTCGTCGACGTTTTCAGAATTTAGTCTAGCGCTTATAATGTAATATTAAAGTGAATAATAGGAAGTACATGAGTGGTGAAGAAGAAATGATACTCACCGAATTCATAACAAAATATAAATATGTGCAAAAAACTGGTCAGTTCAGCTCACAAGTAATAAATCGGACTTCGTACATTTGGGGTTCCGTACCAAATGTAGAATATAAGCCAGCTGTGCAGAGGCAGGATTCTTAAAGGACTTTAAAATTTTAATCGAACTAATAAGTCAATAATAGTTATTAAAAAGATTTAAAGAAGTGAAAAGAAAAATAACCTGGCGCATGTAAGTGTTCGACGAAGAAGAAAAAAATTATGAATATCATAATCCGCATTATATACTTGATATATTAACAAATTTTGAACTGCAACGAACAAATTTGTTAATATCAGCGTAACCGACAAAGATAGAAAAAAATATAAGATGAAAAATGCGTTTTTTAATAAAACTAATAAGATTGCACAGGTGAAAATAATAGAATATGGAATATCACAATTCGCATATATACTTGAAAGTACGGAACCCTAAAAATGAGGAAATATTAATGAAAAAATCATATTTATTAATATATTGGTATTTGTTGGTAAAATATTTTTTACAATTTATGTGGCTTTGGGACAACAAAACGCATATACTGTGAAAATTTGAAGACTGTAGCTCCAACGGTTTAGCTACTAGACTGGTGTGACAGACGGACGGACGGACATGCGAATGAGAATAATAGGGTTCCGTTTGGACCCTTTAGGGTGACAGAAATTGGCCCAAGAAAGTAAAATATAATGTAGGTGTATTACTTATGTATTAAGCATAGAAACGACCAAAGTACACTTTTATTAACCTATATTACAGTCAAATGACCAACTTGGGACTCATTTAAGGAACCACCTGTTACGTGAAACGAATAAGCGACTCATTCTTTATGAATACGAAATTCGAGGATAGAGTCAGATTTTAATGTGAGTGTAGCCTTGAGGAAGGTCTCTGAATTCGGCCCTTAATCTGACGAATTACAGATATATTTAAAATTTATAACGTTTTCTCTAGAACGCACAAATTGGACGATGAAAGTAGTACTAAAGACTATATTGTTCATTTTTAAAGGCTTAACAGTTTTATTATTACTAAATGGTAAGTTGAATAATGGTTTGTACAAATAATACCCCCGTGGGTATTAATACAACGCTGTGACTGCACGCTAACGTGATACGATTTATTAAATTAGGGGCACGTGACTTGCGTCATTATGCGTACCACTAATTCTAATTTGAAAGGAACGTTAACAAAATGTTTTCTAATTCATATGCCCACTAAATAACAAAAGAATAATGTTGTTAACCTTATGTTTTATTTACCTCCGTTTTATTTTTTATATGATTTGGTTTGGTATACAACAAATAAATAATGAATGTCATTGACACTATAGTAATACAGGTATGTAGGTAGAAACTGTTTATATAGCTTCTATATAATCTTATATACTATTAAGAGTATTTATTGGCAGATATCGAAAAATTTTAGTTTTATTTGTACCCCTAGGTAGTAAAGGTGACAAAGGTGCAGAAAAATCTTTAGATGAGAACCAATATAATATATATGTAGGTCGCAAATTCGCCTCTTACAAATAAACAAAAATTTTACAAAAAAAGAAGTCGAAGAATTCAAACAGCTAAAAAGAATCTTCAGAGAGAGCTAAAATTATCTCTAGAATTTTATGAAATAGAATATGATGTATTCATGGTAAAGAACGCGTTATGTTCTACCTGCTTCTGTTAAATTTGACGTTTTGCTCATTCTGACAAAAAACTCAAGTGATAAAAATAGTAACAGTGATTAGATATGTATTATGAACAATAAGTGATATTGCTTTCTTAATATATAAATAACTAGTAATAAAAGACAATTAATAATCTGATTATTATTCAATTAATAAATATTTCACATAATTGTTCAGTTCATTTTTAATTGGGGTAAAAACTGAAAAACAAAAAATATTACAAAAACTAATTTAAAGGTTACCGATTTGCCATTGCTCCATGCAGAAGAGAAATACCCTTCTTTCTCGATTCGAGAAATATAATAATTGTATTCCATATACTTACATAGTATTTAGTTTAAAGTACATTGATTTTCACGTTGCTTTAAAATTAGAATTAGTGGCATGTAAAACCATGACGTAATAAACGTATAATGACGCAATTCACGTGCCACTAATTTAATAAATCGCGGCACGTTAGCGTGCTTGGAGTCACAGCGTTAATTTAATATCAAAATGAACAAAACTGGAAAAAATATTGTAAGATAATAAACAAGTGAAAAACGGCAATATTTTTGCTGTAATTTCCAGTTTTAGAAAATTTAAAGTTACCAGAATAAATTTCTATATAGATATATATACTTATATATTACAGTATTCCTATATGGTATAAGTAACTAGCGGGAAAGTAATATCATTTTTGGGTTTTTTGATGATGCTGAATCGACTGCCGTTGTCCGTTTGTCTCTATCTCTCACCGTTCTCGAGTTGAATCAGGCTAACAGACGGACGGACGGACAAAACCGTTTTATAAGAGTTTTTTTCTTCGAAAACTCTAAAAAGTGAAAATAACAAATCGCGCTACTGCATTGAGCTAGCTACTTACTACAATCTGGTATTGGAGGACATGAAAAGTGGTCCAACCGTATTTACAGCAACCCTCTGAGTCTTTAAAAATACTTAGGAACAACCTGTTGTGAGTCCAGCAATTTAGGATAAGCAAATCGTCTGCGCAAAAATTTAAAGTACATCATTGGATTTGCTTTTTTCAGCTTTTTTTTTAACTACAGCAAAAAATTGTAAAAATTCAAATATACAGCGTGTTGTTTTTCAGCCGACCGTATTTATAATTTTTCAGTAGAGCCGGCCCTGGAATTCATCAATCGAGTTGTCAGCATGTGCTAAATATAAAAAATATACACAGGGTGGTTTAAAAGTTATGAAGCAAGAAAGAAATGACAAAATGAATAAAACGCCCTGTATCTCGGTTATAAATAGCAACATATGGGGTTTTTTTAGAATTTTAAAGTTCAATCAAAACACCCTGTTATATAGAAATAATATTACTATTATTATTATAAAATATTTTAATTCAATTAACGAAGAAACTAAATCGCTCTGTATACACTACGCGCAAAGTATATAGGTATACGTTCACTTGATTTATTAAAAGCAAGTAGTGTAACCTAGGAATGTGAACGAACTAATAAAATATTTTAGGACCACTCTATAGCCAAGGCATGGGCGTCGTTACAAAATTACCAGCGGAGAACAAAAAAATCTCTTTAAATTCAAAACTATAATATGATTAAAACAAATACATATAGGTAAATTATTTGTTTTAGAACAAACATAAACGAAAGAATAATTGATCTTAATATGTGTTTAAAACTATTTAGAATATTCCATATTATCTTAAATTACTCATATTTTGTAGCAGCTAAAAAATTGTGTAAAATTCTCTAGATGCTTTTAAAATATGTTGTCTATGATCTAAAAAAATCCTAAAGTTTTCTAAGATTAATTAAAATCATCTAGAACATTTAAAAATCACCTAAAATTGTTCAATTACCTTAAAATCGCCTATAATTCGTTTAAAATCAGACTCAAAATTGTCTAAAATCTTATAAAAGTTAAAAATTGCTCGAGTCTTCTAACAATCAATCGAAATCATCTTGTTTTAACTTTCCCGGTACATATATTCATGGTTTAAGTTACAAACAATTTTTTCTGATACTACTTGCAAAAAAATGTCTATAAATGGTTTAAAATTGTCAAAAAGTATTTGTACCCTCTTAAAAATCATCCGAAACCGTCTAAAATTATCTAGATTTTTAAAATTTGTTTAACAGAAAAGGATCTAAAATTATTTAAAATCTAAAATAATCTACGATTACTTTAAATAATCTAAAATTGTCTAATATAATAAAGGTTCTTATACAATTTTCCAGAGTCTTAAAAATTATCCAAAATTGTATTTAAAGTATATAAAAAGTTATCTGAAACTGTCCAACATTCTCTAAAAACGTCTATATTCAAAATCAGATAAAAAAATTTCTAAAATCTTATAAAAATTTAAAATTGACCAAGTCTTCTAAAAATCAACCGAAATCATCTATTTTGACTTTTCCGGTACATATATCTTGGGTTTACTTTAATCTCTGGCTTATAAGTCGTTTGAAATCGCCTAAATTGTTCCAAAAAAATGTCTAAAATGATTTAAAATTGCCAAAAAATAATTGGTAGAGTCGGCCCTTTTAGAGAAGAACCCATTACGTCACACTTTACGCATCGACAACGCCTCCCTTCTTGACAGGAAGGGAGGCGCTACCAGCAACCAATGGCGTATACGTTTTAGAATAAAATTAAAACCTGTATTAAAAAGTAAATTATTTATTAATGTCAACTGAACACACTAAAATTTCGAATTTTGTCAGTGAGCATCTTGACGTAATGGGTTCTTCTCTAAACGAGCCGACTCTACCTTGTTAAAAATCATTCAAAAGCGTCTAAAATTATCTATTTTTTTAATATTTGTTTAACAGAAAAGGATCTAAAATTATCTAAAATTGTAAAAAAGGTTTGTATACAATTTTCCAGAGTCCAAAATTGTCTAAAGTTTTTCAAAATTGTCTAAAATCATAAAAGTTTTTTCTAAAATTTTAAAAATCGTATAAAATGGTGTGACATTATTTATTATCGTCTCTCTATTGAAAGATTGTCTGGAGTTTGTTCTAAAAATTGTGTACATTCTTAAAAATCGTCTAAAATTGCCTACATTGTTTTAAAAAGTGCACAAAAATTATGTAAATTCTTCTGAAGGGTTCTAAAATTGTAAAATCATAAAAAAATTGTAGAGCGTTCTAAAATTCGTTCGAAATTATCTGTCATTTGAAATCGCATCATATTTCCAAAAATTGTCACTTATAATCTCCCTAGAGCATGAATTATTGCCGGAAATTTTTTGAGTACATTAATTTTCTTTAAAAATTCATGTACGAGATAAATTTTCAGCAAATAATTCAAATACGTGGGGGATTGTCATTTTACTATAAACATCAAAAAAGGCGAAAAATTTCCGGAAATTTTTTTAGTTGACATGGTGACGATACAAAATACATGCTTTTAATTTGTCCAAAATGTTAGGTGTAAAATTGTCGTTAAAAAATCGTCCGAAATCATTTAAAATTTGTGTATATAGATGTAAAAAAATAGTTATTATAAATTAAATAATGTATTTATTTATTTCATATTGTTATCATTATCAGATGGGAATTGAATTTTTCATCTCCTAATCGACGCCCATGCTTCTAAATATTCTATGACGAATTATATTCAAAAATAAATCAATGACCTGTACTCCTAGTACGAAATCTGAATGTATAAACGATAAATGTTTTTATAAAATTAGATTCTACTTGAAAAGCAGTCTATATTTAGCCTTTTATAAAAAATCTTAAGTACGTACATGGAGCGTTTTTTATGAGACCTTCAAAAAATCTAAGGAATTTTTTTATTATACATTATTCGGTAATTTCTAATGCACTTTTAGATATTTAATTTTTTTTTTAACAAAACATGAAATTTTTAAGTAGATAATAATCTTTTACATCTGTTCTTATCAAATTTATTTAATAACAACCGACTTAGAACGAATTTAATAACCATAAGTTGTTTGTATTGCATCAAGAATACTTAGTAGTCTTTAGAAAGTGACGAATCTTGGCGAACTCGCAGACAAACCATATAAGTAAAAGATTTAACATAACGTGGGAGCAACAATATGACGTAGCGGTCACCCGTAACCTGCTAACTGTTGGTGTTTGCTTCAACTCTTCACTTTCAAAAATATCGTGAGCGCGCTAACACGTAGATATTTTGATTTTTTTAATAGCCGCGTTATTTTTGTTTGCTTATTATTTTAGCTTTTTTTTTAACGTAATTAGTGATTAACGAAAGTGCTCTAACATGACGGTGAATAAAGGTGCTTCAACGAATAAATCGAAAAAGAAAAATACTGCCACTACAAGTTCGTCGGCAAGTACAAGTACAAGTGCTACGAAAACATCAAAAGTTGTATCGAAAAAAAGTGAGACCGTCCAAACTGGAAATGTATCCAAATCGTCCTCGTCTTCCAGTCTAAAAATTGCAGATGTTTCTCATTTACCGGTTAATACGAAAATTGTTACATATAAAGTGACTGAAGCATTACCTACAGGAGTTGGAGAAAAAATAACTACATACGAAGATTCTGGTAATATTTCTACTGAGTTTAGACATTTCATTGCTCAAGATTCATCATCAGCGCATTCTACGCAAATAGAACAAATTAGTTCTACTTTAAATCAGTCTACAACAAATCTTCACGAATCAAATATATCCCATATTTCAGATTCTACATATACAGTGACTGAACCAATGGAAGAACTAAAACTAACTTATAATAAAAATGATTCTGGATGGAATGGTCAATTTGTAACCGAAAAACCATTACAAAAAGAAAAAGGTTCGAAAAATCAAGTTTCTAAAAGCAGTAAAAAAACTGTAGAAGAATCAGCATCTTCATCTTCTCATCAAGAATCTTCCTCTAAAGAACAAAGCTCTTCTAGTAGTTATGTAGTAGAAATTGTAGATGGAAAAGAGAGAATAATTGATCAAAAACATCACGAAAGCATGCATAGTTCTGAAGCTAGTAACAGTGAAAATTTAGATTTAAAAAGTGGAACTAATATTACTCCTGAAGTACACTATAGACAAAAATCCACAAAAAGTTCAACCAATTATGACTCAGCCGTTCCAGAACTTAATCAACCCAAAACAAAATCCAGCAAATTTGTTAAGGAAATACACCAGGTAGGAGATCAGTTATCTTCTTCGAATATTAAAGAAAGTACTTCATCAAGTGATAAAAAGCTTTTAGAAAACTCTAGTAAAACTTTAAAACATACAGATTTTAGCGATTCAGTTTCTCAAAAATCGGGATCAACTTACACAATTAATGAACCTAGCGAAGAACTAAAATTAACTTATAATAAAAACGATTCAGGATGGAACGGAAAATTCATTTATGAAAATCCATCGACAAAAGACACTAATATAGTTAAACAAGATAAATCAACTAATCTAGTAGAAGAATCATCATCATCAACTTCCCATCAAGAAAGTTCATCTACAAATAAAAGCTCATCTAGTAGTTACGTGGTAGAAATTATCGATGGTAAAGAAAGAATCATTGATCAAAAACATCATGAGTCTGGTAACAGTATCCATTTAAATAAAGATGAACATACAGCCGCAAAATCTGGAACTAATATAATTCCAGAACTTCATTATAAAGGAAAATCGATGGAAAGTTCTAGTATATACGATAGCGATATACCAGATTTACAACAACCACAATCTCATTCGTCTACTGTAGTGAAAGATTTTCATCAAATCGGAGATAATACGTCTTCAAATACAAACGTGATGCATTCAACTACTGACGCAAAATCTTTAAAAAACACCTCGAAGAATTTTATTGAAACAGAACAAATAGACTCTATAAATAAACAAATGGATTCTAGTCAATATCAAAAAACAAGTGTCAGTGAAACGATCGAAAATATTACTTCTAAAGATTTAAGTAAGCATGCTGTAGCTGGAAAATCAATTACTTATTATGATTCGAAGGGAAATGTTATTAAAACAGTTACAGATGTGGATACTACTAGTAAGAGTGGACCTGATAAATATCAAGGTCCTACAACGTCCACACCTCAGAAAACTACTATTAAAAGTGGAACAACTTCGACAACATTAGATGATAATACTGTTAAATACGTTGATGAAAGTCATGTAGACTTTCAAAAAATTAGGAATGCCCAGAATGATACGGATTCTACAACTTTTTATGGTCACGGTGTTGATTCTAAAAATACATTTGTAAGTAATGTATATGATTCAAATGCTGTGCAAAATACTATTGGTACCAAAGGACATGTAATTATAGATCAAAACATTGATAGAACCGATTTAGTTTATTCGAATGACAGAAATTATGGAAAAACTGGATGGAATGGAAACTTTACATATGAAAAACCTACGAAGAGCGTTTCACCTGATAGAAAGAATAAACTAGACGAAAAAATAAGTCACCCGGATAAATCTTCGACTCGTAAATCTCCTGAAGACTTACCTGCTGCAGGTGCTCCCTCAAGAAAAAGTCCTTCACCTACCAAAACGACAGAAAAAACTAAAGAATTTTTAAAAACAGAAATTACAGAAATACGTAAGTCTCCAGCGGACCTTCCTGCAGCAGGTGCTCCTTCAAGAAAAAGTTTTCCACCTACCAAAACAACAGAAGAATTTTTAAAAACAGAAACTACAGAAATACGTAAGTCTCCAGCGGACCTTCCTGCTGCAGGTGTCCCTTCAAGAAAAACTGTTAGTGAAACAATCGAAAATATTACTACTAAAGATTTAAAAACTGAAAAATCTATTACTTATTATGATTCAAAGGGAAATATTATTAAAACAGTTATTGATGTGGATACGACTAGTAAGACTGAACCTGATAAATATCAAAGCCCTACAACCTCTACACCGCAGAAAACTACTATAAAAAGTGAGACAACTTCAACAACCTTAGATGATAATACTGTTAAATACGTTGATGAAAATCATGTAGACTTTCAAAGAATTAGGAATGCTCAGAATGATACGGATTCTACAACTTTTTATGGTCATGGTGTTGATTCTAAAAATACATTTGTAAGTAATGTATATGATTCAAATGCTGTTCAAAATACTATTGGTACCAAAGGACATGTAATAATAGATCAAAACGTTGATAGTACTAATTTAGTTTATTCGAATGACAGAAATTATGGAAAAACTGGATGGAATGGAATATTTACGTATGAAAAACCTACAGAGAAAAAAAGTGGTTCACCTGATAGAAAAAATAAACCAGATGAAAAAAGAAGTCACCCGGATAAATCTTCGACTCGTAAATCTCCTGAAGATCTTCCTGCTGCAGGTGCTCCTTCAAAAAGAAGTCCTTCGCCTACAAAAACAACAGAACAAACTAATGAATTTTCTAAAACTGAAACTATAAGTATACGTAAATCTCCAGAGGATCTTCCTGCTGCAGGTGCACCTTCAAGAAAAAGTTCTCCACCTGCCAAACCAACAGACAAATTTTCAAAAACTGAAATTATAGAAAAACGTAAATCTCCAGAGGATCTTCCAGCAGCAGGTGCACCTTCAAGAAAAAGTCCTTCACCTACAAAAACAATAGAACAAACTAATGAATTTTCTAAAACTGAAACTATAAGTGTACGTAAATCTCCAGAGGATCTTCCTGCTGCAGGTGCACCTTCAAGAAAAAGTTCTCCACCTACCAAACCAACAGAAATAACTAAAGAATTTTTAAAAACTGAAACTATTGAAATACGTAAATCACCAGAGGATCTACCTGCTGCAGGTGCTCCTTCAAGAAAAAGTTCACCTACCAAACCAACAGAAATAACTAAAGAATTTTTAAAAACTGAAACTATAGAAATACGTAAATCTCCAGAGGATCTACCTGCAGCAGGTGCTCCTTCAAGAAAAAGTTCACCTACCAAACCAAAAGAAATAACTAAAGAATTTGTAAAAACTGAAACTGTAGAAATACGTAAATCTCCAGAGGATCTTCCTGCTGCTGGTGCTCCTTCAAGAAAAATTTCCCCACCTACTAAACCAACGGAAAAAGTTAAAGAATTTGTAAGACCTGAAACTATACATACATCTCCTGCAGATCTTCCTGCTGCCGGTGTTCCTTCAAGAAAAACTTCATCCCCTACCAAACCAATAGAAACAACTAAAGATGTTTTTATAACAGAAACTACAGAAATTCGTAAATCTCCAGAAGATTATCCTGCTGCAGGTGTCCCTTCAAATAAGAGAAATTTACCTACCAAACCAACTAAAGAGTTTCCAAAAACTGAAACTACAAAAATTCGTACATCTCCAGCTGATCTACCTGCTGCAGGTGTCCCTTCAAGTAAAATAAAATCACCTACTAAACCAACAGAAAAAACTAGTGATTTTTTAAAAACAGAAACAGAGGAAAATTTAAAATTGTTACATGAAATTCATTCTGATACCAGGGAAATATCAGATCATTTCATCGTAAAAAAAGATTTGTCGAAAACACATCCACGGGGTCCTGAATTACCAGCTGCTGGAAAACCTTCCAGACCTTCAAAAAGAAGTGATTCACCTACCAAAATAACACAAGACGTTACTTTAGATATCACAAATATCGATTCCAAAACCATTGCCAATCAGTCAACCATAGTTGAACACTATGTAGTTGTCGATGATAAAATTGTTACAGACACCCGAGAATCAACAAACTATTCAGAAGAAATAACAAACAAGAGTCCTAAGTATCCTGAAAAGATGCCTGCTGCTGGTAAACCATCAAAACCGACGAAAATAAAGCCTTTTCCTGAAACAACAGTGACTGAAATTATTACAAAGCAGTACCCTGTGGGTTCTACATCGGTAACAGAAAATACTGAATTTACATCGAATATATTGAACGAAACTTTTGTTGTTAATGAATCTCACACAATAGTTGACAATAAAACTACGAAGGAGCACTATACAACTGTAAACGATACGAATCTTACTAATATCGATACGAAATCAATCGTTGATTTTGAAACCAATATCGACAAAAGAGATACAATTATTGATAAGAGTTCTACAGATGTAGTAAATAAAACATTTATTAAAGAAGATATAATCGATATTAAAAATATAGTAAGTTTTTATTTGATTTTTTATATAAAATATTTTAATAATTGGATTTACAGGAAGAAGTTGAAAATATTACTAATATCAAGAGAATATCCGATAATAAAGTGATATTTGTTGAAAATATCATCAAAATACCAGCCAAACCAGTAGCGAAAATACCTTTAAAGGAACAATGCATTTGTGAACTTTGTACTTGTGGGTAAGTTATTTTTTAATATATTTATACTAGTAATTAACTGCTTTTTTCTACATGCACTATTAAATATTTTTATAATTATAGTAATCAAATAATAATGAAACTCAAAATCATGTACCGTAATAATATATTAATAAAGTAGAAGGGCAACTAGTTTCAGCTAAGAAGTCATCTTCAGGCCTAAGGAGATGGTTTGAAGATGGCTTGTTAGCCGAAACTAGTTGCTCTCCTACTTTATTAATATTGTAATTATATTTGAACTCTCAATTTTGGGGTGGGTTCTATGAAAAATAATAAATATTATAAACTTATAACTGTTAATTTGGCCTGTTCATTATTTTCTGTTACTCTTCCACTAAATATCTTGTTATCTTCTTTTCTTCAATGTTTTTTTTGCAACTTTAAATTTTTTTATCAATTCTTCTTATAGATGTCTTCTATTTTTTTTTTGTTTCACGGTTTCTGCTGTTCCAGAAAATTTATAGTTAATATTAATTTTCCTCCAAGTAGCTATCTTCTTATTGATAGAAATGGATATATTACCAACTATAACCTTTTTAATTAAATTAAGATTTTATTTTATAAATTTTTTTATTTATTTTTTTTTTAATAAATACAATTTTTTATCTTTTATCATTCTTTTGATTTTTTAATTATCAAAAAATGACAATACATTATTTATTATTTTTCTTTTCATTTGATTTTTCCCAAAAATATTTTTTCTTACTTGAAATTTGTTTTTATATATAACTTTTTAACCATTAAATTATAACGGAAGAAATAAAACTCCAAAACAAAAGGGGTTTATTGTGGGCAACTAGTTTCGGCTTATGAGCCATCCTCAGGCCTAGAAACAAATTACTCGGTATGTAACAAACAATTTTAAACAATACAAATTTTAAAAAACTAACCATATTTTGTAAAAACGATTAATTATAATAAAAAAATGTAAACAATTTACATGTTATTGAGGGGGGTATGAGCCAATTGAGCACCAAGTTCTAGATGTAATAAATGTAGACCGGCCAACTGAGCAACAGGCAGGCAGGTACCTTTTCAAAGCGACCTTTTTGAGACAGGCCAATTCAGCACTTTGACCTGGATCCACTTTGTAATAATAATCCCTTAATAGTCCAAAATTCTTAAAAAAATCGATAAATTAAAAAATCCATGAAAAAATTGTTGAAAAATCCTTGAACAATCCTTAAAAAATCATTAAAAATTCTCGAAAAGCCCTTGAAAAATACGTGAAAAATCCTGCAAGAATTTTTGAAAAATACTCCAAATTCCTTAAAAAAAAAAACAACATTAAATTGAAAAATCCTTGAAAAATCCTTAAACAATCCTTGAAAAGTCATTGAAAAATCATTAAAAAATCCTGGAAAAATCCTTCAAAAGTACTTGAAAAATAATACAAGAATCTTTGAAAAATAGTCCAAAATTCTTTAAAAAATTGATAAATTAAAAATCCATGAAAAAATTGTTGAACAATCCTTAAAAAATCATTAAAAATTCTCGAAAAGCCCTTGAAAAGTACGTGAAAAATCCTACAAGAATTTTTGAAAAATACTCCAAATTCCTTAAAAAAAAAACAACATTAAATTGAAAAATCCTTGAAAAATCCTTAAACAATCCTTGAAAAGTCATTGAAAAATCATTAAAAAATCCTGGAAAAATCCTTCAAAAGTACTTGAAAAATCCTACAAGAATCTTTGAAAAATAGTCCAAAATTCATTAAAAAATCGATAAATTAAAAATCCATGAAAAAATTGTTGAACAATCCTTAAAAAATCATTAAAAATTTTCGAAAAGCCCTTGAAAAGTACGTGAAAAATCCTACAAGAATTTTTGAAAAATACTCCAAATTCCTTAAAAAAAACAACATTAAATTGAAAAATCCTTAAACTATCCTTGAAAAGTCATTAAAAAATCCTGGAAAAATCCTTCAAAAGTACTTGAAAAATCCTACAAGAATCTTTGAAAAATAGTCCAAAATTCTTTAAAAAATCGATAAATTAAAAAATCCATGAAAAAATTGTTGAACAATCCTTGAACAATCCTTAAAAAATCATTAAAAATTCTCGAAAAGCCCTTGAAAAATACGTGAAAAATCCTACAAGAATGTTTGAAAAATACTCCAAATTCCTTAAAAAAAAAACATATTGAAAAATCCTTGAAAATCCTTAAACAATCCTTGAAAAATCATTAAAAAATTTTGGAAAAATCCTTAAAAATCCTACAAGAATGTTTGAAACATACTCCAAAACTCTTTAAAAAATTGTTTTCAATTTAACAATTTCTTAAGTGTTTTTAAGACATTATTTAGAATTATTCAAAGATTTTTACAGGATTTTTCAAGTACTTCTCAAGGATTTTTCAAGCATTTTTCAATGATTTTTCAACGTTTTTTCAATCCTTGAAAAATCCATTAAAAATCCTTCAAAAATCTATGAAAAATCATTAAAAAACGTTTTTAAAAAATACTTGTACCTGCTACTAAAAAAGAATTAAAAAAATCCTTGAAACCCCGTTAAATAATCTTTGAAAAATTGTTGAAAAATGCATGAAAAGTTCTTGAAAAATACTACAAGAATCATTAAACAATCTTTGAAAAATACTCCAAAATTCCTCGAAAAACCAATAAAAAATCCTTGAATAATCCTTGAAAAATCCCTAAAAATCAAAGATGAGGATTATTCAAGGATTTTTCAGCATTTTTTCAATGATTTTTCAAGGATTTTACATGAATTTTTCAATTTAACGATTTTTTAAGGGTTTTTGAGAGTTTTTAAAAAAATACTTCTTAAAAATTGTTTTGACCCCATGATTTTTTTTTTAATAAATAAATGCCAACTACCATATTCTGATTTTTATTTAACAAACTAGTAATAAAGTGCGCAATTGGCTAGTCATAAAGTGCTCAATTGGCCGGTCTCTGTTTGGTCCTTGGTGCTCAATTGGCATGTCCGGCTACGGTATCAATTTTACCTGAGGGTAATAAAGTGCTCAATTGGCGTCCGTCCTATTGAGGGTGAGGGGAGGGTGGGCAGTAGAGTAGGTACATGAAGATAATTTGGAACGAAAAAAAAATTTTTTTAAGTTAATTATAAAATGTTGTCCTGCGGACCGGTATTAATGAATCAAGAAAATAATGGACCGTAGTAAGGGAAACTTTTAATTTTGGAAAAAGGTAAATTAAAAGTTTCCCTTACTATATGGTCCATTATTTTCTTGAATCATTAATACGGGTTCGTAGGACATTTTCAATTTAATTTTATAATTAACTTAAAAAAAATTTTTTTTTCGTTCCAAATTATCTTCATGTACCTACTCTATTGCCCACCCTCTCCTCACCCTCAGTAACATGTAAATTGTTTACATTTTTTTATTCAAAGTTTTTTAAAATTTGTATTGTTTAAAATTGTTTGTTACACCGGGTAATTTGTTTCTAGGCCTGTTGGATTTATGATATATATGTTATAAGTGATTTTATGTTGTACCAGTTTTCCATTCTAACAATATAAATTAAAATATATTTAGTTTATAGCTAAAGAATCCGGTTAAGATATATGAATAATTATTTTTTAAGTGTCACGTAATATACATCTTAACTAAATATATTTGGTGTCTTACAGCATAATTAATAACCTATTATATCATGATAAAAATTTAATTTTGGAAAAAATATATAAGCGGATACATATTATAGTAAAATTCCATATTTTTGGTATTAATTTTATAACCCAGTATGTGAAGTTATTATTTCATGTAGTAAAATTACGTACATACTATATTACAGCTGGTAACTTGATAAGTATTTGGCAAAAACGTATAATTCAAAAAATGATATATTCCTTTATGATTATCATAAAAAAAACTTCCTGTTTCCAAACATAGCAGGTTTATTTTTTATTAAAATGTAAACATAAAAATGACCCTATTTTTTGATATTTTTCGAGCTTGTTCCTTTTAAAGTTTTCGCAAAAAAAAATTTTGTCCGTTCGTTTATTAAAAACCCCAAAAATCATATTAATCTTTGAAATATTTTCACCTTCCTGCTACAGAAATTTGTTTTTGTTACTATAAATTTTTGAAAAATCGAAAAATTGCGGTAAATGTATTGCCGTTTTTCACTTGTTTATGAGTTAATTGCTTAAAAATCAAGCAAATTTTTTGGTAAAAATTTACACGCAAATATAGTATCTAATATACACATTTTTGGCATAATGTATACAGATTATTTACAATTTACAAAAATATAATAATCAGTAGTAAAATCACAAGAGCATCGAAAATAATCGATTATACATCCGACTTACAAGACGTATTTTTTTTTAACACCACTCGAGCTGCACTCTCGTGGCGTTTCGCAAAAATACGTCAAGTGAGAAGGACAGTATAACTATCATTTTCGTATACTCGCGTGGTATTCGGTACGATTATATAGGTAACGAAATATAACGAATTATATTATTGACGTTTACTTATTATAAAAATCGATTATTTTAATATGTCAAATTTTTCAAAATGGAAGAATACGAATCACCAAAACGATTATACGATTATTTTGAAATAGAATTAAATTAGTGATTTTAATTATAAAACTTGAGTCAAACATATTTTTTCAGTAATAAGTATTTAGAGTATTTTTGTTATTCAAATTCTTGTAAATAAAAAAAATTTATGGGTTGAAATTTTTTTAAGAAATGAAACTCCTATTAAAAAAATTAAGCGTTTTGAGTTATATTTGAAGAATATCAAGTCATTTTTTTTAAATAACACAAAATGTTAACACAGTTTAAAGTAGCTTCTATCGGTAAAATTAAATACATTTTTCCATATATATTGTTACGTTATTTCTAAGATCTCAATTCAGGTCGAATTCTGTAAAATCAGAAAATAACGAATACATTTTATATGTATTAAATCACACTTAAATAATTTTTTTCTACGATCGTGTAAAAAGTTACTATTTTTTGCACTCTGTAATGTACCAAAAGTTTAACTTGTTGCACTTGTGCAAAAATTCCATCAGTTACCATAGTTAATTATGATTCTAAAATTGAAATTCAGTCAAAAAAATAAATAGTTTTATGAAAATAACGTTAATAATATTTCTTGTATTCTTGAATAAAATTTTAAATAAAAAAATTAATTCCATCGTAGAAAAAATGTTGTGTGCAACATGTGCAAAAAGTATATTTGTTGCACTCAGCTTGATTGCAGCTCTCGACTGCAAACTTCATACATGGTGCAATAAATATACTTTTTGCACTAGTTACACAAATAGCTATTATAACTCTATCTTCAAACTCCTTATCTGCTTAATTCCATAAAACTGTCTGATTTGATATTTTTTTTCTTCTATAGATTTATCTTGACTCAATTCTTTATTTCATAACTTGATTAGTTTTTTTTATTATAAATTTTATATTTCCACCAGATTTAGATTTTTGTAACTTTCTTCTTAATTGATTTCTTTCTTCTGTTTTAAATTATAAAATTCTGGACATTATAAAAGTCTACTTGATTTGTTATTTTCCTCTCTATCAAATTTTTCAACCGCTAGATTTTTTTATAAAAAATAATAATACTCATTACTATATTAACTTTGTAAAATTTTCAGGATTTAATTTTACTTTAAAATTTTTTATAATGATTTTCCTACCAATTTATATTCTCTATAATAATTTTGAAATAATTTTACGATTCCCATATATCACATCAGAAAATATTACTTTCTATAAAATTTCAATCAATATTGTAATGAAATTTGTGATACCGTGTATAGGATAGAATTAATTTGTTATAAAATTAAAAGAAATTCTCAAGAATTCTCCTTACTGGGCTGAGTTCAACAGCGCCTAAATAAATAAAAATTATAATATTATAAAAATTAATAAACTCAATAATCTTCTTTTCTTACTTCGGCTACCTCTTCAGATCTTAATATAGATTTTCGGTCTTTGCCTTTCGCTTCTACTCTCCCTTCACTATCTCCCTATTTATCGTTTTACTTCCCCTTTTTCCTCAGATCTTTGTTTCTTTATATATATATTTTTTTAATAATTAATATTGCTTACTTTTTTTAAAAATTTTATAATTTCTTCCTTTCAATAAACCATTTCTACAAACCACACATTTCTATTTCTATAAACCATACATTTCTATTTCTTTTTCCAAAAAAATATTGTTTTTACAGTTTTTTTTTAAACCGTTTATTTTTTAAATTTTGAAAAATTTCATCAAATTCAAAACAATCTTCAATTTTTTTTAAACAAAATTTTTACACAATTATATAATTTAAATTAACCAATCCAATGACAAATCATTTCATCTGATAGGAAATGTCATCCAACCTGTCACAAGAAATTTTATACTTCAAATGGTTTAAGTTCTATACATATTATCAAAATTAAATTTATTTTACTTTTAATATAATTTCCTGAAATTTTCTTTTTTCCATTTTTCTTTTTTTTATAATACAAACAAGGAAAACTGTAAATTTTTCTTAAAAAATCCTATTCATTTTATTTTAATTCAGCTAACCCCTATACTTACTATTTTATTTTACAACAAATTAATTCTATCCTATACAGGGTATAACAAATGTCATTACAATATATACCAATGTTTTATAATTATTTATTTATTGTAAAAAATAGTTTTAAAATACACAGAAATGTCACTACAATATTTTTATATTTTAAAAAGTTCAAAATCTCATGTTTTATTTTTTGGAATCAATACAGAAAGTATCAATACCTCAGAGCTGTCACGAGCTCTGACAAAAAGTGCTCACGAGCACTAAGCACTATAAGCACTCAAAAAAAAGTACTTAAAATTTACACTTTGCGCTTTTACACGAAATTGCTTGCAGCACTAAGCACTCTAAAAAAGTGCTTTAAATTCACGAGCATTAAGCACTTTTTAAAAATTTAAATTATTGAAGTGTTTGTTGGCTTATTTATAAAAATGGAGTAAGTCCAATAATACTACAGAATTGGAATATAGGAACCAATATCAAAAATATTAAAAATTTTAATATATTTCTGAACTTTTTAACTAGAAACAGCAATTTTTATTATTTTTGAAAATATGAGAACAAAAAAATCTAAAAAACGTTTTTTTTTTTTAAATAATTATTACATCATATTTGTCATAATATTTTTATTAATATTTATTAGTGTGAGTTTAACAATGTTCACGAAAGAGCTTAGTGCTTAGGACTCACGAGACTTTTCGAGTGCTCGTGATCTTTTTCGAATGCTCGTGAGCCTTTTCGAGTGCTCGCGAGTCTTTTGGAGTGATCGCGAGTCTTTTGGAGTGCTCGCGAGTCTTTTGGAGTGATCGCGAGCACTTTCGACGAGCACAAAGATTTTTGGTAAAGTGTTTTAAGCACTAAGCACCAATTTAAAAAAATGCTCGTAAGCACTGTGCTCCCGAACATATATTTTTTGCAAAATTTTACCTTTTGTCCCTTATTTAACATTAAAGTGAGGGGCTAAAATAAAATCAAATGCAAAAAAAAACTAAAATTATAATTCTGAACCAAAATTGATATTTTTTCCTAATTTTTTAATATCCACATTCTAATACAAATTGTTATCAATATATGAGCCTAAAAAATTTATATTTAAATTTAATAATAATACGTTATTTTGTTGATATATGCCATGGGCCCAATTTAATGAATAATTATTTCTTTATTATCAAAGAATGAATAAGCAAAAATTGAGCCAATTTAGAAAATTTTTTTGTATTTTTTAAAATACAGAAACGAGTTATACTAGAATTTTAGTTCAAGGTTTCGAACCAACTTCATTATAAACACATTTAATTTAATTTAACAACAGTATTTAGACAATATATTGGTTAATCTTTCAAAAAATAAAGAATTTACCTCTTTGAATTTGATTTTTTTAAAGTATGATAAATAATCCATTTACATTTATTTTTTTGTTTCAAATCTTCCATTGATATTAAAAACTTTAATTTTTAATGTATTAAATATGAGATTTTCCTGTTATCTTAATCACAATGATTAAATAAAATTTTAATTAAAGAAAGTGCTTTATTTGGAGGGATCTTAATTTAATTCAACTGTTGTTTATCTTATTTTTTTAAGTTCATTGTTGAAAACCATTCAAATATTTTTTGATTTATTTCTTTTAGTTTATTTTAAATATTCCAATTATTATTATTTATAATAAACAATAAAGTGTTGAAAGGAAGGTAATTGATTATTTTATTTTAATAATAAAAACTATAGGTCAAGTGATATCTTATTTAATTAGGCTTAAAATTATCACATATTCAAGGACGAGACATTTTTAAACGTTTGTTATTTCTACTGGAGATATGGCCCAAAAAAACAATTTTTTTTAACAGATAAAGTAAAATCACATTATGTCAATAAGTAAATATTTGTTAAACTAGTCATAATACTGATTTATTACAATTTCCAATGCCAATATTTTCATACATTTTGCACCAATTTATTTTTACTTGGATATTAACGCGATTGTTCGATATAACCTTGTGTGGAATCTGTTTCGTTATTAAAAAAATTATACAGTGTGATCAAATATTTACCAATATAACAACACAAATTAAATAAAAATGTACGGTTTCAATTTTTTTAGTTTTTCCTTTTTTGATGCTCCTTTGTTTTCTTGTTCTCCACTTCTGGCTTCCTACGTTATAATTTACGTTTGAATGACCAATCTATGTCCAATTTGCAGATACTTCTCACGAATTATAGACTAGAATATGTAAAATATGATAGAAAACTTTCGATAGCAGCAGTTGAAGTAGTGTTAAAATATAATTGAGGATGGCCCTTCAAGGGCGAAACGTTGTTTAAAATAAATGGACACGCTATATTAAGCAACATTTGATCTTCAATAAAAAACTTATCTTTAAAAATTAAAGTGTTAATTCAATAAAATCGTCAATTTCTGTTTTTCCCAAATATCTCGCAAACCAGTCCTGATATTTTAATTTTGAAACAGCCATTCAATTCGTCTTGAAAATACACATAATTTTTTCCATTTGACCAACTTTAAAGGTTTTCGAAAACTTAATAGTGTTCGATTAAATTTGTATCTGTATCTCTAGATTGCTTTGACCTGATGTGTCTGTGTACAAAATATGAAGTCAATCAGAATTACGATATTAATAACTTTCTACTTCACTATCGTGGTACACAAATACCCTATTGAAGTGCAGCAGCGGATGGAAATGTAACCTCATTGATTGATCTCTATGAGATTTGAAAATTGTTTTGCATTTTGACGAGTTTTAGCTTTGTATTTTATGCAAATCGGTTGTACAAAAGTATTTAAAATTCCTAGATAAACCTTTATTTTTATTCTGGGATATGCCACCACTATGCCATATTTTAATTACACGGAGGTAATCTTTTGGATTCATTATACGAATAAGAATTAACTGTGTGACTTTCTGAGTCATAGATTGTCGTTTTATATTTGAAGGAAAAATTTTGCAAATTTTCTTTACTTTTTACTCCTTGTTGTCCTGTTTTATCGCTTATTACTAATGTACATTTTACCTTCTTTAACGTTTATATCGTTAGCTCTAATTATTCATCAAAATTTTTTGCATATGTTAAACTTTTAATAAAAAGTGTAAATAATGTTCGCCATCGATTTCATTATTAATTAGTTTATATTAAATAGTTAAAGGTGGGTATTCATTAGAGCAAATTTACGCGCACGAACGATTTTCGCGCACATACGTGCGTGTGCGTCCAAACTTATTTAACGTTTTTTCTTGCGCGTAAAAATCTGCTCCAGTTGCCTGTATGTGTGTCTGAAATAATGCCACAAAAAAGTACAGTAATTGCAAGTGCAGCCTTTATTCTGAAAAAAAAAACATGAAAAAGAATAAGCAATGATGGACAACACAATAGGGAACTTTGATGATTTTTTTTATTTTTTATTGATACAATACTCATTTAGTTCACTATTTAAAATACTACTCTGCATGGCGGGAAAAAGTATAGATTTAAACGGCTGTGATGTCATTTGACGCTAGAATCTGTCACCATCTAGCGGTAATTTATTGCAATAACGATTGTTGCCAAAAATATGGTTTTTGTTTTTTGTTATTTTAGTAACAGATAAAAATGACAACACTTGTAATCATATGTTAACGCGGAAAAATATAAATCTCGTTCAGACGGATTCCCACTAGGCGGAAAATCTGCAGGCGGATTTTCTGTATCCAATTCTATTGGTCGAATTCGAAAATTAATTCGAAATCAACCAATAGAAACAATTCGAAATCGACCAATAGAAACAATTCGAAATCGACCAATAGAAACAATTCGAAATCGACCAATAGAATTGCATACAGAAAATCCGCCTGCAAAATTTCCGCCTAGTGGGAATCCGCCTTGAGATTGCATAAAATGACGTTATAACCAATGGCAGGAGTTGTGACGGATTTAAAAGTTATCGTTTGTTAAATAATTAATAAATTAAAAGTAATACCTTTTTTTAACCTGTTTTATCGTCCTAGAACATTCTAAACCGAATTCCATAAAAAATATTCATTTTAAAATTGATACAAGTTCCCTATTGTATCAAAGCTCAGTATACTACTAAACACGCACTAGTTTCAAATTATCGTTTACACGGCGGACATTTACGCGTTTGATCTTCACCAAAAACCGACAACCGCCGGAGCGCGTTCGTAGGTGCTCAAACCTTTCGAGCGTAGCCTCCTTATTGTAGTTGATCCCCTTGTTTGAGAATCCTTCCTCAGACAATTCTTCCCCAGACAATCCTTCCTCAGACAATTCTTCCAAGCGACAATTCTTCCAAGCGACAATTCTTCCAAGCGACAATTCTTCCAAGCGACAATTCTTCCCCAATCCTGCTTAGTGATGCAATGCAATGTAATTTAAAAAGGACTAAACTGAGCAATGCAAACCAGTTACTATTTTTTATGTATTAAAAAAAAGGACTCGACTACCCACTATTTTTATATATTAAAAAAAGGCTTGAGTGCCTTCGTAGAATTATGAATATTGGGCTCGTGAAAGTGCTAAGCCAAAATACTAATCATATTATGGGAAAAATTGTAAAAAAAAATAAATGTGGGTAAATTGTTTTAGAGAAGGTTTTTTTGGGAAGGATTATCAGGGAAGGATTGTCGGGATCGAAGGATTATTTTGGGAAAGGATGGTCGTGGGGAAGGATTGTCGCGGGGATAGATTGTCCAGGAAGGATTGTCTGAGAAGATTTTTCCTCGAAGCATTGTCGTGTCACCCTTGTTTGTATTTTTGCTAAATTTGATGACCTCTTTGTTGCAGTTAATATCCTTATTGAGTTGATCTCTTCTTTGTTTAGTTGATATCCTAGTTGGGAATCCATGATAATTCTTCTTGATTAAGTCTAAAAATCTTGAAAATCAAGGCATATCTTGTACAAATAGTAAGCCTAAGTACCACTCATATCATGGGAATAATTGTAATAAAGAATAATTGTGGGTAAATTGTTTTAGGGAAGGAATGTTTGGGGAAGAATTATCTTGGGCAAAGGATTGTTTTGGGAAAGGATTATCGTGTGGAAGGATTATTGCGGGGAAAGATTATCCAGAAAGGATTGCTGGGAACAATTTTCCTCGAATCATTGTCGTGTCGCCCTTATTGGCGTTTTTATTGTATTAACACCTTAACTGCTGTACATACACCCAACCATATGTAATGTGATATGATTATTGAAAAAACAATCCAGTGTTAAACGTTTGCATACATAATTTGCAGAAGAATGCATATAAGGAAATTCTCAAATAAAAAATCACTATACAAAAGAATAATCAATAACTCCAATAATTTATATTTTTGCTAGCTCTAGAGAACCAAAGGTTCCAAATTCTCAATTCTAGGTCCATAAACAAAATTTGAACTAAAATTTTTAGTTACATATTTTTTAGCCCCTGTAACATAAAAACTGTGGACATTATTGAAAAGAGCTGACTATAGATATAAAAAGAAAAAGATATACTATATAAGCGAGTATTTTCAAAAATTTTGATAAAAAATTGTGGTTGTGAGAACTGAGAATAGGGAGAGATCACAATTTTTCATCAAGTTCATAATTCTTTTTTAAAAATTTTGAGAAAATTCGCACAACTTTTATTCATTTTTAAATGGTATTAAGTTAATATTGTAATTTTACGAATATTTCGTTTTTGTAGCTTTAGGAACAAAATTTTAATTAAAATTTCTTGTAACATATTGTTTAGCCCTTGTAACAAAAAAATTGTCGACATTATTAAAAAGTGCTGACTATAGATAGAAAGAGAAAAAAAGATACTATGTATACGAATATTTTCGAAATTTTAGATAAAAAATTGTGATTGTGAGAATAGGAAGAGACCACAATTATAAGGATTTTTTAATTTTCCTTATTTTGGTCTCTTCCTTTTCTCAAATTCACAATTCTTTTTTAAAGATTTTGAAAAAATTCCCACTTCTAGTATGTTTCATTATCTTTTCAATCTTATTAAGTTAAGTTTAATATATTATTTAGTTTAGAGTTTTCGAAGAAAAAAAACTCTTATAAGATGGTTTTGTCCGTCCGTCCGTTAGCCTGATTCAACTCAAGAACGGTGAGAGATAGAGACAAACGGACAAAGGCAATCAATTCAGCATCGTTAAAACCCCCAAAAATGATATTAATCTTTGACCTATTTTTACTTTCCCGCTACTTATACCATATATACTGTAGTATATAGAAATTTATTTTCGTAACTTTAAATTTTCGAAAACTATTGTCGTTTTTCACTTTTCTTTTTATGGGATATAAAAGACATCTTGTACATTATTACGATGCGTTTAAATATTTTTTTTTGAGTTGGTATAAATTTTTAACCAAATGGAAAATAGTATAAAAAATAAATAGTTAATGAGTTCAGAAGAAGCAAATTTAAATAAAATTTTAATAAATTTAAAAAAATAATGGGAAAGTCATTTTTGCTTCCGCAGTCTTTAAAAACAAAGATATGGGAATTTACATGTTAAAAATTCCTGTAATTCAGATTTTAACATGTAAATTCCCATATCTCTCTTTTCTAAAGGGGGTCCTTAAACGGCATCTTTATTGTATTTTTTAAATTTGTTTACAAAAATGTCAGCCATTTTTGTTGATATCGTTGTTTTAGTGCATGGTATTTGTTATATTTATATTAGATTAATAATTATTGAAATAATTTCGTATTCAATTTTTTAATGACGAACAAAATATAATGATGTTTTGGATTCTCTGTATACATCAAAATTAATACATGATGATGTAATGCATTTATTATTTGGTTGAGCACTGAATGACCCTTGCTAAATTAGATTTAATACATATGACCCCTAAATATCTAAATAATAATATATACCTCTTTTATCTGGATACTATACCGTATCAGTATTTTTAATTATTTGAGTATGTCATATTTTAAAATATAGGAAAAAAAGCAAGAATAATTATAAATAGGAATTATGTCTTTTTCATTCAATAATAACATGCGTGATAGGGATAATCTTATAAATTAGTTTTTTTTATTTAAAAAATATAATTTTAAAAATTACTGTTAAATGGGTTTTTATTTTCATAACAAATTATTATACTATTTAATTTTATATTATTTATAACTGTACATCAGTTTTGTCATGCGCTAACAGAGCCGTACTGTGTGGAACTGAAATAAATATTTATCCAACAACTTGTCTTTAGATATACAAACATAATACATAAAACAAGCTTTTTAACGTGTCATTTTAGTAGCAAAAAAAAAAACAAATTCATTATTTTAACGATGATCACACCGATAATTTATGTAGAGATATTACAATGATAAAATAACAAATATTTGTTTATTCATTGCTTCATTGTGTTTTTGTTGTTAATTGATTTTTTTGGCAGTAAAGTGCTTTAAAGGACACTATTAATCCCTATTAATTTTTTTTGAATACTTTTAACGTAATTAATTTAAAATAAAGTTTACGTAACTTATTGCAACGTTAATTTTATAATTTGTCGTCTTACGATTTTCTTATAACCATTGTTTTTTAAATATACAAGCATGTTTTTCCAAGAAAAAAAATGTGTAATTGATGTCCCATATTCACAAATAAGTAGCTGTGCAACAAAAAGGTCACGTTCTTGAAATTGATTTTAAGGTCACCCAGTACTATTTATGTACAAGAGAGTTGGCACTACCTTCGAAATATACTTGAGAAGTAAAAGATATACAGAGTGGATCCATTTATTGGAATGTTATTAGAATAAACAGGGTAGTTCATGTTAACTCTTAAAAATTGTTTTTGTTTTATTAAACTTTTAGAAAATGGTTAATTTTTTATGAATTCAAATAAGTTTTTTTATTATTTTAATGTCGGTATGTTATGATTGTGTGAATAACAGAAAAATGTTATAAGTGAACATTAGAATTTTTATTAAATCAGTGGTGTACAAAAAGAAATGTAACTTGTTAATATTTCGTTTTTTGATGTTACAAAAAAAGTTTCAAATAAAAGTTTTAGAATATCAGTAAGAATTAATTTTAAATATACAGGGTGCACCATTTCTCAGCAATAAAACATTGTTAATGTTTTTTTAAATGGCATACCCCATAAAACGAATTATTAACAAGTTACGTTACTTTTTGTACACACTGTATAAGGTATAAATTCATTATTCTAATCTGATATAACATTTTTACTAACCTTTCGTGAAAATTAACTTCCTCAAAATTTGATGTCGATGACTTTATATTGCTTTTATCTAATAATCATAAGAATAAGAATTTCGCCTTCATTATTGTTCGACTAACCTATAGAAGGCCGTAACATTCCCTATCGAAAGGCAATTAATCAATACTTAAGGATTTATAAGAGATTAAGATGAAGTTTTACATGTACAAAAGTTTTAGAATTAGAACACTTAAAGCGTAAGCGGCACGTGCTGGTACCTAAATAATAAATATATTGAGAATGTATATAATTTTTCATATTTAAAAATATTGGATCTATTTTTTATAAAATAGGCCATGGATAAAGGTCCGACAGTCGAACGTTTAGATCAATTACTAAACGTCCGACAGTCCTGAAATCGAACCTAAAAAAATATTTACTTTATTAAAAGAAGTCTTGACTAAGTATCTAAATCTAGCCTGTATTTAAAAAAAATTAAAAGGCAATGTGGGATTCGATCCCCGAACCTACTGCACCACAAGCGGGCACTATATCACGCTGCTACTGGAGCTCTTGCTTAAATATGTTCAAACTTATTATTTAAGCGAATCACGTTTCTGCTTTTACATTTTATGTGCAATATAAAGTGTGTTTGTTTTAACCTAACCCAAGAATTTCCAGAGGTGTATAGTTACAATACTGTTTTAGTTTATTTTATTTTAAAGAACTCCCGACTGTCGGACGTTTAGTAATTGATATAAACGTCCGAATGTCGGACGTTTATCCACGGCCTATAAAATATTTTTCAACCTAATAATATAAAGAAAGTTATCCAAATTTATTTCTTTATATCCATTTTTCTACTATAGAAAACACTTTTGATGGACTCCCCAATATAAATCTTCAAGGGTATTTGGATTGTTTGATAGTTATATATCTTTTTTGCCTCGCTTTATTAAAAATATATATTTTTTCATTTAACGTTTAAGTTGACCTCATTTAATATGTTTTTTATACGCAAGAGGGCTCTACGAGACGGTCGTTTAACTTTCAGTCATACAGAATACTATTCTAGATCCGAAAATCTTTCACTAATGCTCACTAGATGGTGTATTCAATGATTAGAAATGTTTTTGTCGGCGTGTTAGTGCCTAATAGTGTTATTTTGTGACTTTGACTATTTTTGATAAACTAATAATTTTTGATTTGTTACCTTTAAAATGTTGCTTGTTCCCAAGAAAAACGCAAAAAGAGGATTATACATTAAAAAGTAAGTTACCTATATGAAAAGTATAAATTAAAAAAGTTTTTAATAAAATATCGGAGTGCTGCCGCGATATTTACTTACTAGATATAAAATTTTGATTAATTTTTACGTTTTGAAGGTGGAGGTTGAAATTTTTCATGAAAGTCTAAGTAATAAAGTAATAACATCGAACTGGCAACGTCGAACAGTCCGTTGAAAAAAACATTAGTGGCATCTGTGTTTATGTAGCCGAAGTGTTTTAAAAAATTCCTGTGTTTTAGCAAAAGGGCACTCTGCACACAAATAAATCTAGCCCGGGAATTTTGAAATACTTGTAAATTGATTTTGTCAAATAGATTTCAACAAGATTTATATAAAGAAAGAAATGAATTAGAAATGATTTAAAAATAAATGAAAACAAACGTAAACAAATGAAAATAAACGAAAACAAAAGAAAACAAATGAACGAAAATAAATGAAAACAAATGAAAATAAACGAATACAAACTAAATAAAATGAAAATAAACGAAAACAAATGAAAATAAACGAAAACAAATGAAAATAAACGAAACAAACGAAAATAAACTAAAACAAATGGAAACAAACGGAAACAAATGAAAATAAACGAAAACAAATGAAAACAAACGAAATAAATGGAAACAAACGAAAACAAATGAAAATAAACGAAAACAAATAAAAACAAACGAAAACAAATGAAAACAAACGAAATAAATGAAAATAAACGACCAAAACCGTAAATTCAAAAAAATTTTAAAAAATTGAGGATGTTTATTTCAACAAAATAAATTATTTCACAAAAAAATGTAGATAAAGAATTAACTTTATACTAGGGAAAACGCGTTTTTCTTGATTTTTTCGAAAACCACATTGCCGATTTTATTGAAAATTTAGGAAAATACTAATCTTTATTATATTCATTTTTTTATTTTATACGGGAATTTTTATTTTGTATATTAAAAAATCGGAGATTTAGTTTTTTTTTAAATTTCGAAAATTTGAATTTTTCAATTATATATTATGAATGTTAATCCTTTTTTACATAAAAAATTGATTTTGTATAATAAAAATATATTTTATAAAAAAAATCGATTTTTTTATTGAGAAAAATCAAATTTCTTTGGTGAAAAATCTTAATAAAAAATCCAAATTATTGACAAAAAAATAAATAAAAATATTTGATAAAAAACGGAAGAAATTTGACTGGAAAAAACTGAAGTTTTTGATAGGAAAAAACAAAAATCATAATTTCATGAAATTAAAATTTTTGATTGAAAATCAAAATTTTTGGTAATACAACAAGACCAAAATTTATGATAAAAAATTTGAAATTTTTCATTAAAAAATTAAAATAAAAAAAATTAATATTTTTTAAAAAGAACTAGATTTTTAATAAAAAAACCAAAATTTGTGATAAAAATTTGAATTTTTTTATAAAAAAAGAGCAATTTCAGTAGAAAAATTCAACGTTTTTGATCAAAAACCAAAATTTATGAAAAAACAAAATTTTTGATATATAAAATTTTTGATAAACTTCAAATTATTTATATAAAATATATATTCATGATTTTTTTTTGTAATTTTTAAATTTGTATATATTTTTTCCGAGGGTCAACTTGAACCTTAAACCTTAAAGTAAAAAATTAAAATTAAAAAAGTGAGAAAATTATAAAAAAACTTAAAATTTATCTGTGTGTTGTTTTTATTAATTCAATCAAATAATCTAACAATCCAAACTATTTAGTTACCATATTATATACGTCATGATCAACTGTGTTAAATGCCTAACGAAAATCCATATACGTAATATTTTGTTTAATACGCGCTTTTAGTGAAAATAAAGAAATTTGAACAACTAGACGTTTTAATACGAAAAAATAATGGTGGGAGAACATATATATTTTTCAACATACTGATAAGTAGATAGTCTACGTTGGTCTTACATTAGGTATAGGAAAGTCAAAGTGTTAGGGTGAGAGGATGTAGAGGTTCAGCGAATCAGAGCCAGTCTTCAGATACTTCAGCTCCTTCTGCGCTCTAGTCTTCAGCTCCACCTGGTCCGGTCTTCAGGTACTTAAGCTCCGTCTGGCGTAGTCTTCAGCTCCGTCTGGTCCATTCTTCAGGTACTTCAGCTCCGTATGGCCTTAGTCTTCAGCTCCGTCTGATCTGGTCTAGTCTGCAGCTCTGTCAGGTACGTCTGCTATCGGACCAGACGGAGCTGAAATACCTGAAAACCAGGTCTGACACGCTGATTCTCTGCATAATTTCACTCTGACACATTGAATTCCCTATACCTAATGTAGGACCAACGTAGACTACCTACTGTACTTGTGATTCTGTAAGTAGGAAAATAAAATGAACTAGAGCGAGAACGGCCAGAATGATGAAAAAGGCAACAACGTATCATCTTTGTTTTTCCATTACTAAGATTATGTCTGATACATCCTAATTTAACACGGAATATCGATGTTATGTTTTTTTTTAAATAGAAATGATCATCAACATGAGTTTTGCATTTCGGTAAGTATTTTATTTCGCCAAGATTTTTCGAGTTCTTTTCTGAGAGATTATCGTTTCGATAAGTTTTATTTTCGATAAAATTTGTTTCGGTGAGTTTTGTTTCGGTGACTTTTGGTGTAACTTTTTTGCCTCTCACTCATATGTATTTGTAATTTTTTTATCTCCTCGTATCTCTCTTAGTACAACTCTGGATATAAGTGAAATAAAGTCAGAATGCATGACACATAATAATATCATACCAAATATACATCCCACTTATAAGGCGAAAAGGAGCAATATATGGCAACGTGTATTTGTTTCTTTTACGATTTTATCCATTTACGATTTTATCCTTTATTGTTTGACCTTTCCATATTTGGTACATTGAAGAAGTAGAATTTTATACAGTTGTTAAAAAATAACTTTTCACTTAAAATAAGTTATTTAATAACAAATAATTTTAATAAAAACTATATCCTACCTCTTACTTTCAATGTCTCCTACTGTTTATCTTTTTTAGACATTATGATTCATCTACCCCACTTACAATTCCTTTTGTAGTAAGTTGTTAAATGTGGGATTGTAGAAAGGAGTTTATAGTATTTGCGTAGGGTATATTGTTATTGTTATATTAACGGTATTTGCTTCTATTAATTAAATAAATGCAACTACAAACAAGCTTATACACTAAACAAAAATTTACCATTACCTCGCATGTTCTCATGTGTATCATTTTGTTGTTTTTTCGGTTGATATTATAATTATAACCAACCATTTACATTTCAATTATTTTCGTGAAATGGTTTCCACTACACTAGTTGCATACATTGTTTTTCATATCCGTTAAACATCCATACATTTAAGACTAAAATCTTTAGTTTCTAAACATTCAGAAAAATCTCATCATCAATGGTGCTACGTGGACCTTGACTTCCTGTAGGGTAATTTGTTATTATGGTCTATTATTATTTATCTTTATCTAGTTCGGTTATTTTCACATCTTGTTTTGAATTCACTTATGTTACATAAGTCTGTTTCCAGTTAAAGCTAAGAGAATTTATTATGGACATCTATCTGTTTAGCATAACTTAATATTCTTAACGTAAGTCGTTAATTTTCAATGGCCTACTTCCAGACTACTTTTATAGCAATTTGCGATAATCTGGTTCTGGAGATTTGTCATAAATTAATATTAATTATAAAAAATTTGTTGCATGCATTGAAGTCTTCTATTCACGAATATATTACAAATTTATTTTGAAAATAATAATAATTTTTTATTATCCATACGTACGGAATTCGTTAATATAAACAGAAAAAAAATACAATAGTAAAACTTAATCCTAAACTAAAAAGCATTTTCTAAAAGAAACATTTTTAGGTATTTTTTTAAAGTAACAATAATTTTTTATTTCATCTGGTACTTTATTAAATATGTAACCTTGCACATGAAGTTCATCTGCTTACTTTAGCTTACAAAGTTCATAAATTTATAAACATGAAAGTGAGAGTATTCCATAGTTTTAGACTTCTAAATTGGGGATATTGTGATTTTTTGTGGTTCTTATATTATAAATATTGATTTCTTATCATATTTTAATGACTTGATTTGCATGTATGATACTTTCTTATATGTAAAAGCCGCAGCTTTTACTTGAAAATTAAAAAATTTGTAGACTTCATTTGCAACACCCTAAATTTCATTTTTTCTGATGGAGTAGAAAATAAGACTTTAAGCAGTGTTAAAGGACTAAAAATATCTATTTAAATTTTTTACTTTTTTTTCAATAATGTTGTGGGCAGCATCAATTTCCTGGATATTATCATGTCCAGGTTCATACAAAATTTCAAGTAAATTAGTTGTACAATTTTGTGCATCAGTTAGATTTATATGTAATAGAGTACTTTTCGCTTTTACGCTATAAAACCATTTAAGGCATCTGTAGAATTATTCCACAGACAAATCCTATATCTAACTCGAGAGTCAACATTGATGAACCTCCAGCATCTCTCGCAGATTAATAAAAAGATATTTCAACAAATTAACCTTAACAATAAGTTTCTTGCAATGATACTTTCACTTCAGAAATTCATTAATTTAAATCCCAAGAAAACGAACACTCTCACGTGTATTACGAAGATAACCATTATTTACCTCATAGTTCTCATTCACGGAATTTCGCGTTGCGTATAGCGAAACGCAAAAAAACAGCTTTAAATAAAAAGTCAGTCCTCAACGTCTTAAAAAACACGAGGCAGTCAATTCAGGACGGCACGCGAAACACTATTTATATTTATTTTATTAAAAGAAGTCTTGACTATCTAAATCTAGCCTGTATATTCGACCTAATCGGCTTTATTGTAACTTGAAACTTTGTTTATTTATCACTTTAGAGTGTAGACGTTACAAATGAAAGTTCCAGGTTCGAATCCTGATATATATTTTTTATAATAAATGGAAGTTGTATTTTCTTTTTTTTTTAAATACATAGGCTAGATTTAGATAGTCAAGACTTCTTTTAATAAAATAAATATAAATAGTGTTTCGCGTGCCGTCTTGGATTGACCGCGTCGTTAAAAAACCGCCGGATTTCTACTAGTAATTTTAGTTTTGTCACTAACCAAAGTTGGTTGGTGTTGATGTATTTGTATAAATGTCTGGTATAATTGACAAATAGAAAAGTTTATAGATAATAGTTACAGCTTGTACTACAATAATAGTCAAGAAGTATTGAACACAGATAACGACCTGAAAACACATATAATAATAGGTTAATTACTGATTTATTGCAATTTAAAATAAATTTAAAACAACTTCAGATTTCATAGACTCTACTGACGAACACATTATGACAGTTACTTTAAAAATAACCACACAAAAACACAATCAAGTAGGATTTAGAAACTTTTGAACGTCAGCTGAACCTCAACCTCAACTGATTCTTGACCTAACAAATACGCGCTCTGGTGAAATTTGTGAAAAGCGCGCTAAACAGTAGTTTTGATATTTTGAAAAATGATTGCACCCATTTTAGTACGAAAACTTTAACTTTATCGGAATTTGCGAAAAATCAAATATTTGCACCAAAATAAGTCAATTTGAAACTAATCAGCTTACTCCATTTCTAATTTTTTATTATTTTTGTTTTTCCTTCATTTTCTGTCCCATAATTCTTTCTCCTTTTATCACGTGGACTCAACATCTTTATTATCAGGTTTCCCTGAATAACTCGATACGGGCGAAAGCCCTTGTTCAGTTTTTTTAGATCAATGTAACGCTCTCCAAAATAGTTAACTTTTTTTCCATTTAACCGCCTCTGTATCTCTTGCGGTTTCTGTTATCCCTTCGAAAATTTAGACATCCTGTATACTATATATAAACTTTGGGAAATGTGTATATATTTTTTGCGTTTTTTAAAAGATTGTACAAAAATTACAAAACTGATCAAAAATTATTTCAACATGGCTTTAGTTTGGTATTTAAGGGTATAATAGCACGTTAGTAAAATTTGAAATCGAATATCCTTTTGTAAAATAGCTGAAATTATAAATGCATATTTTGGAGGAAGTTATCGATTGCTTCCGATTTTTTTTTTCTTAAAAGAACTTTTTGTTAAAGAGAAAAAAATTCGTCGACCTCATAAAATTGGAATTTTGACAAATATATATGACCTGACCTAGATAATGTCACAATAAATATGCTGTAAAAATTTTGTTTCTTAATATCAACCCGTTGTCGATATAACATTTTTCAAAATTTCTTATTTATATGGATCAGCCGCTTCAGTAACTTCACTCTGTACACTCAGGAGAAGGACAACGGTTTGATATTAAGAAACAAAATTTTTACAGCATATTTATTGTGACATTATCTAGGTCAGGTCATATTTATTTGTCAAAATTCCAATTTTATGAGTTAACCGAATTTTTTTCTATTTAACAAAAAGTACTTTCAAGAAAAAAAAAATCGGTATAGTAATCGGTAACTTCCTCCAATATATACATTTAAAATTTCAGCCATATTACAAAAGGATTTTCAATTTCAAATTTAACTGAGGTGCTATTATACCCTTAATATTTCGTTTAAAATTCTATTAGAATTTAATGTATACTTTAGATCTATTTCGCACTTGTTTTCTTGGAGATTAGTTTGATTTATTATACCAAGTTATATTAGCACTTTCTTTTTTTAATAACCCTGTATATCCCGAAAAACATAATACCAGAAACAACAGTTATTTTAAAAACATTACGAACTAACAAAAATAGCATATGATGTGATTAATAAATAAATGCATAATTAAAGATTAAAGTAAATACAGATACATATCATCTGTCTTAGTAAAAAGATTGATTGATTAGAATAAACTAAAGTGACTCTTCAACATATATCAAAAAATGTTTACCTTTTGGTTTTATGTATTTTTAAACTACTATTTATTATTACAGAGTTATTTTTTTACTGAAAATAACTTAAATCAATATTAATCCCCATTGTTTATTTTCATAATAAATTTTAAAACAAAAGGTAGTTTTAGAAGAAATTAATTATAGCAAAAAAAATAAATTGTTCAAACTAATTTGTTACCAAGAATCAATTAGCAAAAGCCCGTTAATTATTAATTAAAATTAAGATTATACTGCAGCCAACAATTTGAAGTTGTCACAAAAAATCAACATGGATTTTGTACAGAAAGATCGACACTGACTGCTTTCATTTTTTAATCAAATTATTAAACATCTCGAGGCAGCTGAGTATCCTATGGCGATCTTTTGTGACCTAAATAGGGCATTTGATTGTGTCAATTACGATCTGTTATTAACTAAGCTGGAAACTTATAGAATTAGACGAAACTCATTGAAATGGATTTCAACATTACTTAGATCACGTCAGCAATATGTTGTTTTAAATTATAAAGTTGATAACTAATTATTGAATGCTAAATCAAGTATGTTGGATATAAATGGGGGGGGGGGTTCCTCAAGGGTCGATCTTGGGGCTTATACTGTTTGTTTTATATATCAATAGTACAGATTCTTTGATTGACTCCAGTCAATCAATATGTTGCGTATGCTGATGATCTTTCTATTATAATCCAAATAAAACGATTCATTAAAAGTCCAAATCTCTGCCGTTATGGAAACAATTTTTCGATATTTTAATAATTTAGATTTGATTTTCAATATTACAAAAACAGACCTCATAAGGTTCCATAATAGGCAGAATATTGTGGACGATATTATGACTGGTTCTCATGAGCGAATAATTTTCTGCGAAAACTTTCCCATTGGTTAAAAATATTTAAATCTCAAATGGTGGGATTTTATGCGAAATGTTTAAGTTTCTAGCGGCGTTTTCTTATATCTCGAGAAAGTTAAACTTTCCTGCGAATATTATATTGTCTTTGTCATACTATTACGTTGCCTCTGTCTTAACCTTAACTTTCGCGAGTTTTTGAAATCGTCTGGTTCAGGTTAGGTTTGATTTTGATGATTGCAGATTGAAGCTGGATTTATAAACTCTCAAACGTCAACTGCAACCTCAACGTCAACCGCAATGGGGGAGTTCCCTCAATGTTACCAACCTAGAAAAAGGTCTACCAACGGGGAAGGATTATTTTTGGTCAAAATCTATTTCATTATTTTCTCAATGATAAAATATGTGTACAAAATTCTATTGAGCTTTCCAGAATATATCGTTAGCGAAATATAATGATTTTAATAAAATCTTACTTCTGATTGGTTGAAATTTCGTTGTCAAATGTCAGTCGTCATAGAGTAAGTATAATATAGCGTAAACATCTGCAGAAATTGACGTTGAGGTTGCCGTTTGTACAAATATGCTGGTTTGTGAGAAAAGTGGTTATGGTCTATATTATTATTATTCAGAACTATATGTTCTAGAGTTTTTCAAATCCCCAAACAACCTGTTACTATGCACTTGGTTCACAGTTTTTTCCATTAACCTTGCTCAATAATAAATTATTTATTCCACGTTGTATTTAATTTCTTCAATAAATTATTTACCTAACTTGGACTGAGATAGTGAACAATTTCATAGGTCAATAATGAATATTTATAGTTTTTATGACATATTTTAAACATGAAATCATTCAACACGGCACTCAAATTTGACCACAAATAAAAAGCATAAAAAACAGTCTAGTTTAATTAAATTTAATATCGGGCCTTGAATAAACAAGAGAAATAACTAACAAATCAAGATCTGTTTTATTTGTACAATTTTATATTATCCAACGAACGTTATTCACATTTGGAATAATATCAAGGTAACAATAGATGATTTGAATAGACGGATTTGCATTTTCTAAGGTATATACATGAACCATTGAATTTTTTAATTAGTGTATTTATTACTCATCTCATCATCATTTCTAAATTGGGTCATTTCCATATATAATATGTCTAGAACAAGCACGAATAGCCAATTATTCAGATCCAATGCAGCGTTTTATGCAAACAGACAAGCTTTTCATTCTAATCGTGTTGTTTAAATAAATAAAGAACGATCAATTGTGAAATAAGAGTTTACTTTATCCGTTCAATCTATTTACAAAAAATATAACGAATTATAACATAGGTTAATTTAAAATAATAATAATCCGAAAAAAAATATAAAATTATTCATTTCAAAGTGGTTTGGACTAGAAAGGTTATAGAAGCAAGGACGTAGACCGATTTTCACGAAATTTAAATTAATCATTTGCTATTATTATCGGTTTTAATCAATGATTAACCAGTCTGAATGTTTAAGTACTGGATGTAAAAAATAATGGACTACAGGAAATTATTACGTTCGTCACAACCTACAAATTCATTAATAATATAATACCTACATTTATGATTATGCGAAATTTTTATTTGTTTAAAGGTCACCATATAAAAATAAACATTTTTTATTTCATAATTTTTGGTAATGTTTTCTTTTGAAATCTCGCGGATTTTGATTTTGTCATCCTCTATACAAAATAATACGGATGGATATGATGAATGTTTTGCAAAAATTTTGTTTTTTACTATTTTATTTAGGTTGTACCCACAGGATTATAAAATAACGTGAAATTTATAATCTCACAGTGTTTTTTTTGGGTTAAGGCCTTTAGTCTAGTCATTGACATCATCTTATGTTTCTACATCGATACATTAAATTTTAAAACATTATAAAACTGAAAAACTTTCACTATCAATGTTTGACATCAATTAGGACAGCGATAGAAAATTCCTAGTAATTTTTTTTAAAAATAGTTTGTTTATACATCGTATTTTAATTTTTTGAAAATAAACCGAAACGTCAAAAATAAAATTTGTATCAAAACATTCCCAATTAATGCTTTTTGAATTTTAGTGATAAAAACAAATCTGTATAATATATGGAAATATTAATTTATGTGTAAAGCCGATCCTTACCTTTATGAATCGAAGCTTGTTATCTCAATCTCGCTGTTGCTCCGGTAGGATTGCGATCTCAAGGAATGTAGGGGAGGGAAGCTGGAGGTGGTACCAGTTGAAGCTCAGATTATTTGCTTACCTGTATAACATAATCAACTAGTCAAATATTATATAAAAATTTTTTATAATTTATTGGTGCAAATTTGTATTGATTTTTAATAATTTTGTCCTAAAATGATAAAAAATTTAAGTAATTTGGTACAAATGAGCATTTTGTAATTAAAAAACAAATGGTAAAATCAAATTAAAAACTATCTTGGACTTTTTTTCGAACAAGTGATTTTTTAGGATTTATTAATGTAAAATTCTAAGAAATCTGAGAAACCTAAAATTAGGAGCAAATAAATTTTTTGGATGAAGGAATGATTTTTAACCTGAAAAATTATGGAAAAAAAATTGGATAACGATTCGCTAAAAATTTGAATAATTGATTTTTAATAATTTCGTCCTAATAAAATTATAAAAATTTAAGAAATTTAGTACAAATGGATGTTTTTCACTGGAAAAACAAATGGTAAAATTAAATTAAAAACTGTCTTGGACCTTTTTCAAAACAAGTGATTTTTTACGATTTATTAATGTAAAATTGTAAAAATCTGAGAAACCTAAAATTAGGAACAAAAAGAATTTTTTGAGATAAAACGATTTTTAACTAGAAAAATTCTGAAAAAAAAATCGATAACAATTCTGAAAAAAAATCGATTACTTCGCTGAAAATTTAAATAATTGATTTTTAATAATTTCGTCTTAATAAAACGATAATTTAAGAAATTTGGTATAAATGGGCATTTTTCAGTGAAAAAATAAATGGTAAAATCAAATTAAAAAAAATCTTAAGACTTTTTTCAAACAAGTGATTTTTTTTACGATTTATTAAAGTAAAATTCTAAAAAAATCTGAGAAACTTAAAATTAGGAGTAAAAAAACTTTTTGGATGACAAAATGATTTTTAACCTGAAAAATTCTGAAAAAAAAATTGGATAACGTATCGCTGAAAATTTGAATAATTGATTTTTAATAATTTCATCCTAATAAAATGATAAACATTTAAGAAATTTATTACAAAAGCCATTTTGCAATAGAAAAACAACTGGTAAAATCCAATTAAAAACTATCTTGGACTTTTTTCGATCAAGTCATGTTTTTACGATTTTTTAATGTACAATTTTAAAAAAATCCTGTACACTTAAAATTAGGAGCAAAAAAATATTTTGGATGAAGAAACGATTTTTTACCTGAAAACATTATGAAAAAGAAATTGGATAATGTATCGCTGAAAATTTGCATAATTGATTTTTAATAATGTTATCATAGTAAAACGATAAAAAAATTAACAAATTTAGTACAAAAGGGCATTTTGCAATAGAAAAACAATTGGTAAAATCAAATTAAAAACTATCTTTGACTATTTTTCGAACAAGTGATTTTTTTACGATTTTTTTACTGTAAAAAATCGTAAAAAAAAATCCGAGACACTGAAAAATTATAAGCAAAAAATTTTTCGGATGAAGAAACAACTTTTTAAAGTGAAATTCTAAAAAAAATCTGAGATGCTTAAAATTGAATTGGGAGCAAAAAAATTGGAGAATGTATCGCTGAAAATTTGCATAATTGATTTTTAATAATTTTATCGTAAAACGATAAAAAAAATTAAGAAATTTAGTACAAAAGGGCATTTTGGGAAAAAAAGGGAAAAACAATTAGTAAAATCAAATTAAAAACTATCTTGGACTATTTATTTTTCTAACAAGTCATATTTTTACGATTTTTTAATGTAAAATTAAAAAAAAAACCAAAACGCTTAAAATTAGGAGCATCAAAATTTTTTGGATGAAGAAACTCTATAATGTAAGATTCTAAAAAAAATCTGAGACACTTAAAATTAGGAGCAAAAAAATTTTTTGGCTAAAGAAACGTTTTTTAATCTGAAAAAATATGAAAAAAAAATTGTATAACTTATTCCTGAAAATTTACATAATTGATTTTTAATAATTACATCATAGTAAAAAAATGAGGGGGTAATCCCACCCAACTTTCCGAACACACCTAGTAAAGTAATTGTTTAATCGATTATTTTAGTTTTTCTGCATTAAAATACATTAATTATATTACCTATCGAATGGTATAAATCACATTTTAATATCTTTAATATTTTTAAAGTTATTCAATTTTTTTTTAAACTTATATTAAATTTCAAAAAAAAATGAGGAATTCTACAATTTTTTGAATAAAATTTTGAAAAAAATCACAATTATAGAGTTTTTTACTACAAATTTAAGGGTAACTTTTTTAAAATTTTTAATATTAATTTTAACCTTAAAACAAATCAAACCTATTTTTGAATAATTTTAAAATCAATAAATCATTAATATCTCATTCAATTTTATTCAAAATTGGAAACAGACCTTTTTTTAGGTTTTCTGGATCAAAATGCATTAATAAAGTTAGTTTAAAAAACAAAAAAAAAATCAAATTTTTTTCCAAAAATTCATGGGTAAATCCATTGAATTGTTTAAATTTTTTTCATTTTTTGCTATAACTTTTACAAATACTATATTAAAATTATGAAATAATTTACACAGATAGTACTTTTGGATCCTTTTCGGATATGCTATTTACTTTTTTCATTTATTTTATACTTATTGATAAAACAAAATTACAAAAAATTTAAAAAAAATTCTTAATTTTTTCCATTATAATTACAATTCTAAATTTTAAGAAACCAAAATACATTTAAAATTTAGAGTTTTATATTATCTTTCGATTGGTGAAAATCACATTTCAATAACTTTAATATTTTAAAAGTTATTCAATTTAGTTTAAAATCGTAATATAATCTTACATTTCTTAGCCAATTTTTTAAAAATTCCAAAATTTTTGGAAAAAAAATTTTGAAAAAAATTATAATTATAAAATTAATTATTACAAATTTAAAGATATTTTTTTTAAATTTTTAATATAAAAATTTAACTAAAAAATTATAATTTAATAAAGATAAAAATTAAAATAAAAACTAGCGGCGAAACTATGTGCAACTTGAAAAAATAGTCATGACAAAATTTATAGAAAATTTTATGTTCTACAATTTTGATACCATGTAATTTTTCATAAAAATCCATAATTTTGTCTCAAAATCTAAAAAAGTCACAAAAATGTCAATATAAATTTTTTTCACGCCCTCTAGCGGCGAAACTATCAGGAATTCAAAAAACCGGTAATGACAAAATGTGTAGAAAATTTTATGTTCTACAACTTTCATATCCTGTAATTTTTCATAAAAATGCATTATTTTGGTTATTTAAGAAAAATATGAAAAAAAAATACTTTTTAATAAATCTGGCAACAATGGCAAAAGTTTTTGAAAATTTTAAACATTCGAAATTAAACTATAACGTATAAAAAATATATGTGTAAAACTTTATTGTCATCTTGTTAAGTAATGACGTCATCACTTATAGCAACTGTCACTTCCGGTTGTCCGATTAAAACCAAAATCTATACAGGTCGTGTCCTTGCTACCCTAAATATGTATATAAAATTTCATTTAAATCGGTTCAGCCGTTTAGACGCTATCGTGTTCACACACACACAGACACACACACACACAGACACACACACACACAGACAGACATCATGCTAAAAATGGTATAAATGGATTCAGGTGACCTCAAAACGTAAAGATTCGTTAAAATCTGGGTATGGTCAAAATATCATGATCGCAATACTTTCCTTCTATACAACTCTGTTGTTCGGAAAGTAATGATAAAAAATTAAGAAATTTAGTATAAAAAGGCATTTTGCAATGGAAAAACAATTAGTAAAATTGTAATTTTTGGATGAAGAAACGATTTTTAACCTGACAAATTATGAAACAAAAATGGGATAACGTATCGCTGAAATTTTAATTTTTTAATAATTTGATGACAGCAAAATGATAAAATTTAAGAAATTTAAAATTTGGTACGAAAGGGTATTTTGCATTGGAAAAACAATCTATTTTTGGAACAACTAATTTTTTTTATAGTAACATTTTAAAAAATCTGAGAAAAATAAAATTAGGCACAAAGAAATATTTTGGGTAAAGAAACAATTTGTTACGTCAAAAAGTTTTTCCATGAATATTTCATCAAATATCTTTGATGATTTCTTATCAGGAAAATTCTGAAAGCAATCGAAGACATTTTAACTTTGGTACCATAAAGCATTTTGGGATGAAAATATAATGTTTTATTTGGTAATATTTTTTTAGTAAGGAATAATTAATTTTAAAGATTTTAAAATTATAAAAATCTAAGAAACTCGAAATTATAAAATGCTTCAAGAAAAAGTATTTTGAACTGGATAAATAAGTTGATATATAAAAAAAATATGAAAAACATTTTTTTGGATAATTTTCCCGTAAAAATTTGACCAGATAACTGATTTTTGTTTATTTTCTGACAGAAAAAAATAAAAAAAAAACTGAGAAAGTTGAAATTTGATATAAAGGGATATTTTCGGACAAAGGACTGATTCTTATAGTACAATAAATTATGATTGGACTATGTCCAGGAGAAATTGGATCGGGTAATTGATTTTTGATAATTTCTTAACAATATAATTAAAAAAAAATTAAAGAACTTTAAATTTGGTACAAAAAGGTATTTAAATTTTTTTTAAAATTTCACACCTAACATTTTCGTTATATCGTTACCATAGCAACTAAAAACATTTCCGGAAATTTTTCTCCTCCTTGGGGTAAGAAGTATGAAATTACACTGGGAATTTTTTTTATAGCCAATTGTTTAACAGGTAATTTTTCGTGTATATTATAAGACTTCTCATCGCAAAATTCTAGAATTGCTTCCAAATTTCTTTGATTTTTTAGTATTATGTGGGATCAGATGTTGAACTTCTTTTCCAATTAAGTCCTGGTTTTCTCTCCCAAAACGAAACATTTTCATATACTTTTTACTTTTGACACCACACACATAAAAAATGACATATAAAAAATATTATTATCCTTTTGAACTAACATACAAAGCCTACTATTTAAATTTCAAAACCATCAAAAATCGTCATTATCCTAATATTTTTTTAATAACATTTCAGTGTGAAATTTTCTAGCTTCAATTAAAAACAGAAAATTTTTTTTGGAACACGAATATTTAGAAAATTTTCAAAATTCTAGTAATAATTGAAGCTCTAGTGGTATTACTAGTAAAAATTTGATCGGATATTTGAATTTGATGATTTCTTGATTTTAATTCTAAAATAAATCTATGCGATTTGAAATTTGGTACATAACAGTATTTTGGAATGTAGAAATGCTTGGTGTAGTCAAAACTCATGGCAAACATTTTTTTGGATACTTTTTATGTGAAAATTTGGTCAGATAATTGATTTTTGATGACAGTAAAATAAAAAAATCTGATGAGAAACTTTAAATTCGACACAGAAAAAAAAATTGGTGTATTTTTAGAACAAATTTTTATAGGGTAAATGATTTTAACGAAGAAATTTTAATGAGATAATTGATTTTTTTAAAATTTTAGCTGAAAATAATTGATTTTTAATGATTTCGTGACAGTTAAATTTAAAAAATCTGAGAAGCTTGAAATTTTGTACAAAGAGCTATTTTCGAATGGAGAAATAATTGATAATGTCAAACATTATTAAAAAAAAATACTATTTTTATGTTAACATTTATTTAATTTGATGATAAAAAAATTCTATGAAATTGTTATAAAATGGTATTATGAAGTGGAGAAAATTCAAAAATTATGAAAAACATTTTTGGTGAATTTCGGTGAAATGTTGATCGGATAATTGAATTTGTATTTTTTTTGACAGTAAAATTCAAAAAAAAAATCAAAGAAAATTGAAATTTAGTACAGAACGTTATTTTTGAATATAAAAAATGCTTGATGTACTCAAATATTATAAGAAACATTTTTTTTCTGTCAAAATTTGATCGGATACCTAACTGATTTTTTATTCCGTAAAATTAATTTATAAAGTCACAATGAAAGAAATTTTTATAAATATCATAATAGAATAAAATAAGTTTTGCGGTCATAATTGAATAAATTATTGAACTAATGTTCTGCTACGATGATTTGTTTAATTTAAATGTTGATTAAGTAATTAGGATCGCAATGAAAACATGTTTTTATGATTTAATGTTGTTTTTATTAATGCCGAATATTTATATTGCTTGAGTTTATAATAATCTGCGTTTTCTGAACTTTATTTTCCATAATATTGGATTGAACATTCCATAAAATTTAAAAAAATTAATCACCGACTGTATATATGTTATTTTAAAATCATGAATACAAAATTCTGTTATATAATCGATAAGATTGTTGTTTGGTCTCTTTATGTTTATTCTCCGAAGCTGCTGAACAGGTATTACAGTAATTTCAGTGGCGTACCCGATGACTGTACTATCATCATAAGTTATTTTTAAATATTAGCAATGCAATACATATTTCCCTGTTTTTAAAATAATTTCTTATTCCTTATTTTAATTCTGACTAAAGACCTGTTCCCACCAGGCAAAAAAATCTGCAGGCGAATTTTCTGTATCAAATTCTATATAAGTTGGCTTTGGTTCAACTTTTTGCTTATTCCACTAGATTAATAATTTATGAAAATATCAAATTTCTTTTATGACCCAGAAATAAAATAACTGTTTTAATTGACCTGGAGAACTATAACAATAATTATTATTATTACCTTCTTCAAAAAAATCGATCATCTTGAATTTAATGCAAATTATAAAAAATACAAAAAATGGGAATGTAAATTTAAAAAAAATGCCAAAATTGCAAAAATTGTAAAAAAAACGTAAAAATTGTAAAAGGTACAAAAAATTGTAAAAATTGTCGAATAAAAAATCATGAAATGATAAAAAAATTAAAAGATAAGAAATGCAAAATTATAAAGATAAAATACAACGCAAATTGTAAAAAATTCAAAACTAAAATCAACGCAAATTGAAAAAAATACAAAAAAATTGCAATTCAAATTGGAAAAAATGGGTAAATTGTAAATATTGTAAAAATCGTAAAAACTGTAACACAGAAAATCGTAAAAAATAAAAATGCAATATATTAAAAAATAAATAGTGAAAAATTATGAATTACAAAAAAAATACAAAAAAGAGGAAAGCAAAAAAACACAAAATAATGAAATGTAAACGGCAAAAAATTAAAAAATAAAATGCAATACAAATTATAAAAAAATGCATTTCAATGCAAATTGGGAAAAAAATCCAAAATTGCACATATTGTAAAAATCGTGAAAATTCTAAAAATTACAAAAAAAAAATTAAATGAGCAAAATTATAAGGATAAAATACAACGCAAATTGTAAAAAATTCAAAACTATAATCAACGCAAATTGAAAAAAAAATACAAAAAAATTGCAATTCAAATTGGAAAAAATGGGTAAATTGTAAATATAAAAATCGTAAAAATTGTAACACGTACAAAAAATTGTAAAAAAAAATCAATAAATTGCAATAAATTAAAAAATAAATAAATGATGAGAAATTATGAATCACAAAAAAAATACAAAAAAGAGAGAAGCAAAAAAATACAAAATAATGAAATGTAAATGGCAAAAAATTAAAAAAGAAAATGCAATACAAATTATAAAAAAATGCATTTCAATGCAAATTGGGAAAAAAATCCAAAATTGCACATATTGTAAAAATCGTGAAAATTCTAAAAATTAAAAAAAAAAAATTAAAAGAGCAAAATTATAAAGATAAAATACAACGCAAATTGTAAAAAATTCAAAACTATAATCAACGCAAATTGAAAAAAAAAATACAAAAAAATTGCAATTCAAATTGGAAAAAATGGGTAAATTGTAAATATTGTAAAAATCGTAAAAACTGTAACACAAAAAATCGTAAAAAATAAAAATGCAATATATTAAAAAATAAATAGTGAAAAATTATGAATTACAAAAAAAATACAAAAAAGAGGAAAGCAAAAAAACACAAAATAATGAAATGTAAACGGCAAAAAATTAAAAAATAAAATGCAATACAAATTATAAAAAAATGCATTTCAATGCAAATTGGGAAAAAAATCCAAAATTGCACATATTGTAAAAATCGTGAAAATTCTAAAAATTACAAAAAAAAAATTAAAAGAGCAAAATTATAAAGATAAAATACAACGCAAATTGTAAAAAATTCAAAACTAAAATCAACGCAAATTGAAAAAAAAATACAAAAAAATTGCAATTCAAATTGGAAAAAATGGGTAAATTGTAAATATTGTAAAAATCGTAAAAACTGTAACACAAAAAATTGTAAAAAATAAAAATGCAATATATTAAAAAATAAATAGTGAAAAATTATGAATTACAAAAAAAATACAAAAAAGAGGAAAGCAAAAAAATACAAAATAATGAAATGTAAATGGCAAAAAATTAAAAAATAAAATGCAATACAAATTATAAAAAAATGCATTTCAATGCAAATTGGGAAAAAAAATCCAAAATTGCACATATTGTAAAAATCGTGAAAATTCTGAAAATTACAAAAAAAAATTAAAAGATAGCAAAATTATAAAGATAAAATACAACGCAAATTGTAAAAAATTCAAAACTAAAATCAACGCAAATTGAAAAAAAATACGAAAAAATTGCAATTCAAATTGGAAAAAATGGGTAAATTGTAAATATTATAAAAATCGTAAAAATTGTAACACGTACAAAAAATCGTAAAAAAAAATCAACAAATTGCAATAAATTAAAAAATAAATAAATGATGAGAAATTATGAATCACAAAAAAAATAAAAAAAGAGAGAAGCAAAAAAATACAAAACAATGAAATGTAAATGGCAAAAAATTAAAAAAGAAAATGCAATACAAATTATAAAAAATGCATTTCAATGCAAATTGGGAAAAAAAATCCAAAATTGCACATATTGTAAAAATCGTGAAAATTCTAAAAATTACAAAAAAAATTAAAAGAGCAAAATTATAAAGATAAAATACAACGCAAATTGTAAAAAATTCAAAACTAAAATCAACGCAAATTGAAAAAAAATACGAAAAAATTGCAATTCAAATTGGAAAAAATGGGTAAATTGTAAATATTGTAAAAATCGTAAAAACTGTAACACAAAAAATCGTAAAAAATAAAAATGCAATATATTAAAAAATAAATAGTGAAAAATTATGAATTACAAAAAAAATACAAAAAAGAGGAAAGCAAAAAAACACAAAATAATGAAATGTAAACGGCAAAAAATTAAAAAATAAAATGCAATACAAATTATAAAAAAATGCATTTCAATGCAAATTGGGAAAAAAATCCAAAATTGCACATATTGTAAAAATCGTGAAAATTCTAAAAATTACAAAAAAAAAATTAAAAGAGCAAAATTATAAAGATAAAATACAACGCAAATTGTAAAAAATTCAAAACTAAAATCAACGCAAATTGAAAAAAAATACGAAAAAATTGCAATTCAAATTGGAAAAAATGGGTAAATTGTAAATATTATAAAAATCGTAAAAATTGTAACACGTACAAAAAATCGTAAAAAAAAATCAACAAATTGCAATAAATTAAAAAATAAATAAATGATGAGAAATTATGAATCACAAAAAAAAATTCAAAAAAGAGAGAAGCAAAAAAATACAAAATAATGAAATGTAAATGGCAAAAAATTAAAAAAGAAAATGCAATACAAATTATATCGTGAAAATTCTAAAAATTACAAAAAAAAAATTAAAAGATAAGCAAAATTTTAAAGATAAATTACAACTCAAATTGTAAAAAATACAAAAAAAATGCAATGCAAAATAGAAAAAAAAAACAAACAAATTACAACTAATATAAAAATCGTGAAAATTGTAAAAATTATAAAAAAATGTTAAATAAAAAATCATGGAATGACAAAAAAAATTAAAAGCTAAGAATTGCAAAAACCATGCTGGAGAATTATGCATCATTATTCCAAGCAGAAGTACATGCCATAGAGTTTGAAGGAGAACATGTGTCGAGGGAGATCATTTGAAAGGGACCATATAGGGAAAACAATCCTTATTTACTTCGACAGTCAGGCAGCTCTACAAGCTCTAGCATGCAAAAAAATCAGATCAAAAGTAGTATGGAACTGTCTACAAGCCATACTTGTTCTGGTAGACCAAAACAAGGTAACACGTAAATGGGTTCCTGGACACAAGTGGATAACAGGGAACGAGGAAGCAGACGCTCTGGCAAGAAAAATCTCAGCTACCAAATTTACGGGCGTTAAGGGTCTTAAGTCTGCAGTGTTGAAGCCTCAGCTAGTAACATCGATCAAATCAATTAATCGATCACTATTAAGTGCGAGTTCAAAATATTGGCGAAACTTTTCGAGTGCTTGCAAGTCGTTTGAACTGCTCTCAAGGAGTAACAACATTAAGCCCTTTCGTGTTTGAAGGACTATAGTACTATGCACCGATTAAAAAAGTTCACGTAAGCACTGTACTTCCGGTCACAAAAATGCTTAGCTAAGCACTACAAGCACAGTTCTGCTATTAGATATTTCTTTTGATTAAATCAATAAAAGGAAGCGATTCGTACTGTCATAATTGCCAAAAAAAAATTATACAGGATTGTAATATCTGCGTCTATATACCAAAAAATCTGAATGTGTATATAACATTCCTGCCACTTTACAATACAAATGTAACTAGTATTATTAAAATAGTGGACCAATTTCTAGTTGCGCTACTGATTCTATTCTTATAGAGTTCAATTTGTGAAACAATTCTTTGTCTAAATCACCTTCGTTTTCTATTTCTGTTCATCTCATAATCTTTTAATTCACCTCTAACTCAGTCTCGGAGTCTTGTGGTTGACCATTATATAATTTTTCAATTCTGGTTTGACCGTGAATCTAAATGTTTTCTATATATCTATTTTTAGAGATGACAGAAGTTATAAAACCTACACGAATAATTACTTGTATTGAACAAGTAAACCAATTGTGTTAAATACCTTATACAGGGAGACTCATGCCATAATAAAAAATATATAAATCATAGTTTTCTATTTTATTCTACATGTAGAATGTAACGAAATATATTCTTAAAGATAAAAGAGTTATAATATCACTCAAGTTCAGGAAGGAAAATTCAGTAACGGAAGATGATAATTAAACTAAGTTTGGGCCATGTTTATTAGCTAATCTTTTAGTTAAATACACGAATTTACATAAGTAAGCAATTTTGTAATTTTTAACGAATAGGTACATATTTGTTTTGACTTATTTCATATCCGCCGCTACAGGCTGACTGCCAAACCCATTATGCTCATTATATTACATGAGTAGATAATCTACACCGCTACTGATACCAGGTATAAGAAATTCAACGTGTTAGAGAGAGAGGATACCTAGATGTGTCAGCGAGAGAGTGCTATAACGATAATGTAGTAGATACTAGAGGATGTTGATAGGGCAGAAGGGTCTGACTGACCTGAAGACTAGACTAGATGCATCTTCAGGTCCGACAGACCATTCTACCCTGTCAGCACCCTCTGGAATCTACTACGTTATCGATATAGCACTCTCTCTCTCTCTCTGAAATATTGAATCTCTGCATCCTCTCTTTCCAACACATTGAATTTCCTATATAACTGTATCAGTAACAGTGTAGAGTTACTGAAAAACTTTAACTCGTAGCTACAGATTCATTTACAGGTTATCTGAAATTTCTTTTATTATTAATATTATTACCGAATTTGGTCCATACACTGTCACAGGTTGACAGTATATATGGGTGTGTAGTTTTGATTCTATAGGGCTAATCTCCTCATGGCCACCCTCTTAGACCCACCCTAGTTAGTTTTGTTATTGTGCAACTTTGATTTTATTATTCGTATCTGACCTTTTTACCCAATAGCTGTTATCATCTTTTTAAGTAGTTCGGACCCACGTTGTGTTTAGTAATCGTAATAATAATAGTAAACTCAGAAATTTTTTTAGAGTTTGGTAGCAGGTGAATCTGATTTGAAGAGGTATTTTTATTTATTTGAAGATTTTTCATTGAAATTGATGGTTTAGAGAAAATGTTATGTGTTTTTAGTGAGAAAGTAAAAATTGTGGACCACATTATTAATTGTTCTTTATACAAGATATTATAAATACAATGCCGTTTGTTTTGTTTAAAATTGACCAATAATAACAGAGCGTCGGTCTAATTAACAAACCTCGTAACTCCACAGAATTAAATCCTTGTAACTCTCAAAAATATTAAATAAAAATCATTATAAAAATATGTTATTGTAAAAATATGACTTTTAGCACAAAAATATATCAGTTTTTTTGTTTCCCCTGTAAAAAGTGGGAAATGTGAGTTACGTGGTTTGTTAATTAGACCGACAAGAGATGGTGCCTTTTTGACGTTGTTGCTAGGCATGATTTTTGTTTACGTATTTATTATACATCACATTTATAATACAATGCCGTTTTCAGAATTCAATATGGACCAAATAATAACGGAGATAGACGTTAGTGCCCTTTTGTAATTTTTACTGCGCATAATTTTTGTTTATGTGTGTATTGTACGTCATATTTATAATACAGTACCTTTTGTCCTGTCAAAATCCAACTATTAATAAGGAAGTTACAGGTTAATGCCCTTTAGCTGTTAGATCTGCGCATGATTTTTATTTAAATATTTATTATACGTCACATTTTAAATACAGTCGCGTTTCCTCGGTCAACGGTAACCGATATACAGGATGGTCAAAATTTCATTGCAATTTATTGTAACCTCGAAAATCGTAAGAGAAACGAAGTCGGTTAAATTGAATTTTTGTACCCAAATATATCAGGGACGGTTTACATAATAATTGAGAAAAAACAAAATTGCTCGTTTTTATATTTTGCTTCAGTGCTTTTATTTTGAACAACAGATAATGTACAGGACCGTATTTAAAAGCTTTTATACCAAAGTTAATAATTCATTCTAATAATTAAAAATTAAGTGGATTAATTCAGGAGATAACAAACTCACATAAAAAAGAGTAGGTCCGTATTTGAAAAAAAATTGGTGGTGGCCAGATTCAAAATCTAATATTATCACTTGTTCTCAAACAATAAGTTAAATACATTTTTTTCAATTGTTTAACATACGTACACTGGGGCAAAAAATTAAAAAATGTACAATTTTGATTTAGCTTTCAAATTGACAATCTTTTGTTCCATTTAACCAACTTCGTATCTCTTATGGTTTCTAATACTACAATACATTGCAATGAAATTTTCGCCACCCTGTATACGTTAGTGCCTTTTTGTAATTGATGCTGCGCATATTTTTTGTTTATGTATGTATTGTACGTCACATTTAGAAACAGTGCCGATACAAACAGTATTTTGAAATATTGGTGCAGTTAAAAATCTTCAATATTTTTTGAAAAATTTTTCGGCGAAAATTTGATCAAATTACTGAATTTTGATGATCGTTGGAAACGTAAAATTTGGTATAAAAGTGTATTTTGGAATCTTAAAAAAAATTGGTTTAACCAAACTATATGAAAAACATTCATTTTATTCAATTAATTGATTGTAAAATAAAAAAAGAAATAGAAATATGGTACAACGACGTATTAATTATGGAGTGGAAAAACTATTGGTAATCAAAAATTATAAATTTTTATATCGGTGAAAATTTGTTCGGATAACTAATTTTTGATGATTTCTTAACAGTTAAATTGTGAGAAACTTGGAATTCGATATTATCTAATGTAGAAATAATTAACGTCAAAAAATATTTAAAATTGTTCTGGAACTTTTTCTACGTGAACATTTATTTGATGATTTCTTGGGAGTAAAATTCTAAAAAACAATTTGAAAAAATTGAAATTTGTCACTAAAGAATATTTTAAAACGAAAAAATAACTTGTAGCGTTAAATATTATAATGTGGGGTATTTTGCGGTGAATATTTGGTTGGATTTTTGATAATATGTTGACAATAAAATTAAAAATGTAAAAAAAATGAAATTTGTACAAAGGGGGATTTTGCAATGGAAAATCGAACGTCGCAGCGTCTAATTTGTGGGCTTCTGGCTAGCCATGATCTTGACAGCTTGATTTTTGAAATTATACAATTTTTTTGGGGTCGGTTCTAGTAAAGAAAATTAACTGGTTTTTTCGCGGTGATTCGAACCCATATTTATATTCTTGTAAATATAGATAAGGTCAAAACAACTTATCAAAATTCATTAACTTAAACTTTATTCGAACAAAATTCAACAACCTGTGTCACAGATACTGATTTTATCTATCTGAATATCTATATTTATATTTTGCCTCTCGATGGCGTCTCCGAGACCAAACACTATCAATACCCATTGATTTACGACCCATTCAAGTGGTCTGGTCCAAAACTCTTGCCTCGTCATCATAATTCCTGACAATATCTTCCATGTTTAGATAGTTTGATGGTAAATTTTCAGAATCTCAGTGTACTCGTTTTTTTTACAAAGTTTGTGATAATTTTTTTCAAGTTGACAATGTTAATTTTTGTCTATAAATATTTGCTTAATGATAACTAAGATAGTATCTATAAATTTGTAATAATCTATAAACAAAATCATTTATTAACAACAAAGTTGTAATTATCTAAACCAAATTTATTATATTCTATGATGCCATTATCCATGTTTTTAATAATTCTAACATTGCGTTATGCAATGTTTTATTTATTTATTGTCCTTGAAATATAAATATTTACTTTTTTTAAGTATGATAGGAAGTGAGATAATCATAATTTTGGCAATAAGCACATAACAACAAAACACGTATTTTTTAAACAGAAGCTATAAATGTATCATTTTAAGTGGTACAGCTGCGATATGCCTAATTAATCCATATATAAATAGGCGACCAAAATTAATTCATGTTTTAACTTTAGTTAATTCTGTATTATCCAGATTAAATAAAACTGGCTATAGTTTATTCTAGAGAAATTATCCCCATCGAATTCTGAACAACTTAATTTTTTTCTGTGGTCTGTCTGTCTGTCTGTCTGAAAGTCGTCCGCAAAACTTAAAAATGTCATAACTTTTTTTACCTTTTTTTAAGACCCACGATTAATATATTTTAACAGAAAATGAGCGGGATCCGAAAATAAAATATTGGAGTTTTTCGGGTTTTCCCACTTTTTTCTAGTTTTACAGGAAACACGATGAAGGTCGTAGTTTTTGAGAAAACCTCTTCAAATTTCATTAAAAGATACCTTGAAAGCCTATTAAAAAATTTTCCGGGTTTTTCCGCAAAAAAATTTGATATTTATGAAATCGTGACACATATTCCAAAAAAAAAAATACTGAAATTAAATAGCTCAACAAGTCTTATTTAAACTATTTATCTGAAAGTTGTTGGGAAAAAAATTAAAATTTTCGAAATTAAATTCCGGAAATCTCGAAAACGAGGGAAAATATCGGAAGATGTCAGGAGTAGTTTTTTGTTGTACTTTAAAATATTCTATGAAAATCTTTTATCCATTTTCCTGCAATTTTAATAGGATTTGAGATATTGTCCAAAATTGATGTAAAAATGTTTTAACATGTATTGGAAAATTCGTTGTGGGTTTTCCCGTGTCATAATTTAAAAAAAAATTGGTATTTATGAAGCTGTGAAACATATTCAAAAAACAAAAATACTAAAATGTAAAAATAATAAGTCTTATACTATTTTTCTGAAATTTGTTGAAAAAAAAATAACTAATAAAAAAAAAGAAATGTTTCGAAATTAAATTCCAAAATTCTCAGAAACGAGTGGGAATATAGAAAAATGTCAAAAGTACTTATTTGTTGTACTTGAAAGGATCTTATGAAAATCTTTTATAGATTTTCCTCCAATTTTAATAGGATTCGAGATATTGTCCAAAATTGATGTAAAAAATGTTTCAAACATGTATCGGAAAATTCGTTGTGGGTTTTCCCAGGTTGTTTTTCCGAAAATGTCATCGTTTAAAAAAAATTATATTTATAAAACGGTGATACATATTCAAAAAACAAATATACTAAAATGTAAAAATAAAATAGTTCAACAAGTCTTTTTTCTGAAATTTGAAATTTGTTAAAAAAAATAAATAATGAAAAAAAAATCTCACGACACGAGGGGGAATATAGAAAAATGTCAAGAGTACTTATTTTCTGTACTTGAAAAAATCGTATGAAAATCTCTGATCCATTTTCCTTCAATTTTAATAAGATTCCAGATATTGTCCAAATTTATACAAAATTGATGTCAAACTTTAGTTTCTTGTCAGTCTTGAGTAAACGAGGACAAATTTCGACAGGAAAAATATCAGCATAGTACGTACTCTACGACGTTTCTATGCTGAAGAAACGGGGAGAGGAGAAGATTGTAGTCGTCGCATTTACTACACCCTTGTGGTTAGTTGCTTGTTTAAATATTTAAAGGCGGGGCTCCACCTAACTGGGCTAGACCGGCGGCACGTGCCGGAGTAAAAATTAAAGAACAGGCTAGGGCTTCACACGAGATGAGATAAGGCGAGAATTTCAAAAATCTCGTCTCGGTCTCGTCTGGTCAAATCTCGTTATTACTAGAACTTATTTCTAGTACAAAACGAGGTAATTATTAATTCTATTGTAATTTATAAATGCCTTATTATTTATTTATTTATTTTTGTTTTTTATTTGTATTTTATTGTTATATAATAAAATACAACTTTTTTTCATTCATACACATTATAATATTTTCTCAAACATACATTTTACATTTCGTTAATGAAAAATTTTAACTAGTTTAAAAATACTATTTTATTATAAATAATTTTTTATATGGCTAGACAAGGTTTTAAAAAAAATACAATTGTTGAATTTGAAGTGGAGGGCATGTTAATATTGATTTCGTTACTCCTATTTTCAATAGAATTTTAAATTTTATTTAAAATGTTTTATCTTTCTGATGAGTAATTATTCTAGATATCTTTCACGTAATTATTGTTTTAAAGTCGAATTTATAATCTTTCAATTGTTTAAAATTGCAATTTTTTATAATGTTAAGAATGATAAAAACATAATAAGTAAACCTTCAAACTTCAACAACAAATGTAGTTTCTGCCCGTTGGTTACCTAAGACTTAAATGGGTCATAAAATTTTATTACCCTTAAACTGTTTGGAAGTCCTAAAAAACACATTAAGAGTGTCATTTTATATAAAATAAAATATTTCACAAATGGTTACCAGATTTTAGATTTCGTAAATTTATCGTAACCCATGCAGATCTTTTTTTATTATAAAAAAATTAAATGTTTATACTGCTTGTTAGTTTATTTTTCTCGGAAATTCAGAAAAAAATTCTGAAGAAATATGAACAATACCAGAAACGAGACTCCGTATGTGATCTCGGTATCATCTAAACAATTTTTAAAAAGGTCTCGTCTCGGTTTTACGAGACGAGACGATAAAAGTAGCGTTCTCGCGTTAAACTCAGTTTTGAATGTTTTACGTTAGTTTTGTATTGTTTTATATATATACAATAACTTACAGTGGATATTCAAGTGATTTTAAAATTGATTGCCAAGATTCGAATATGGTAAATACAGAATGGACTGAAAAAAATTTCTTATAATTGATAGAATTATTCCGAAATGAATGTACTGTATAGAACACTACAATTTGGTGGAGCATTTTGTGCTGACGGTAAGACTGCAAGTGCCGCTAAGCTAGCCCAGTTTGGTAGAGCCCCACCTTAATATACATAAAATACTAGATGGCTGGTTTAAAGAATATGAACTGAAAAATTGTTTATATTTTCAGCTAGCCCAGTTAGGTGGAGCCCCACCTTAATATACATAAAAAGCTAGATGGCTGGTTTAAAGAATAAGAATTGAAAAATTGTTCATATTATCAGGGTGCAATAATTTAATAAATTGCCAAATATGAACTACTTTAACTTTATTTTTATTACTATAACAGTTCAATATTTAAGGTATGAGACAACATGATATAGTTGTTAAAAATTTCAATTTCTCAAAGTCGTATTAAACTTCGAATGGCTCTACTGTAAAATATAAAATATCTGATGGTCAATTAAAAAATGGGGTTCTAATTAAAAAAAATAGAATCGTTTTACTATTTTTATTTTCTTATTGTAAATATATAAATATTGAGACATACTAACCTGTATATAATAATAAATTAGTAAAAAAAATATAGCAAAATAATGTAAATATAATTTTGTTGCCTATCGTAATGGTTGCGGAGAATTACAGCTTATCAATATTATTTATTGTCATTGTTTCCATACAATTACCTCGATTTTCACTTTACGAAAAAACCTACAAAACACGTGTTTTTTTTTGATCGATTTGAGTTTATCTTTTCTGGCTCTATAAAGGAATAACTAGGCCACAATATCCAGACACAGGTTGACGCTTTAGTCTCAGTTTGAATCGAATAGAACAAATCGGTATAGCATAGCAAACCCTTAATTAAACAAGTTAAAAATGTCTTAGAGATAGGTTTTATTGATTCGCAATGGGCTGACCTACAAATCGATTTTTAAATTACGGATGTAGTGGACTTGTTTAAATTTATTTATTTCTTTATTTATTTATTCATTTAACTTATTATTAAGTCATAAAAGTTATTTCCGTATGTGATGTGTTGGTGTATGTGAACAATATAAAGTATTTTTTTATGGTTGATGCCGTATGAATTTAATATTTAAAACTTTATCATTTAAAAATCTTTTAAATACTAGGTATGATATTAGTTATTATTATTTATAAACAAGTTGGTCCAAAATGGCAGATCTACACTAAATTTACAGTTCTTCATATAATCATAAAATATATTCTTATTTTTAATGGAATTCCCATAAGGTTGTTTATTCATTATTAAAAAGAAAAGTTTGACATTTTAGGAATAATTTATGAATTTTGCTTGGATGAGATGGATCAAAAAAAATATATTTGTCTTTAAAAGTTAATTTTAGTGTCCGTTAGAGAAATATAGCGAATACAGAAATAACGTGACTTTATTACAAAAAATAATGACACATACATCAAATTTCTTTTAGTTTAAGGATCGTTTTAGACTTTTACTAGAAACCGTCGATATGCTAATCAAACAATTTTGAAAATTCCAACTGCACTAGATATGACCAATGACAGCTTTTCCGTGTTCCAGTGGCCATGCACTGAGTGCAAAATTTCGTTGCACTCATACATGTCAATGGAAAACGCCATAATACTATTTAAACCATAGCAATAATAAAATCTAAACAATTTGCTTAATAGGGCACTAGGGATAGAGCATTGTATCGACCTACAAATACTACATTATTAATAACTTTTTTACGGAGTTACAAATTTAATTGTAGTTTTCAATAAAATATGGGGAAAAAATCTATTATTGTTTCTACAAAGTATATTTTTTTTATATATAACATATTTTTTTTCTAACTGTTTAAGATATTAGGTAAAGGAAAAAACAGAAAATCTAACAAGAGTTAAGTTTTAAGAGCGAATTAAAATAAATCTTTCTAGTAAGTGCTGCCACCTGTTAGATGGACCTAAATCTTTATGTTTATATCATCAGTCTCCATAGGTATCCCATTGTTTCAATCAAAAAGTAGAGGGGCGATTCAACTAGGATTTAGTCTAGAACTAAAATTTTGAGGTTTAAACTTGACTTCTTACTATTAAGTCCCATAATTAACTCCCCGAATCAGAACTATCATTTCTCTAACTATAGTTTATTTGAAAATGCATGATAGCACAGTTTTTATGGCAATGATCTATATACAGGATTGTTCAAAGCAAAAAAAAGTAAATATTGATACCATCTTATCTAAATTTTAACTATATTTTAGTATGACCACCCCGAAAAACTTCGAATACAATACATCATAAAATATAAATGAGCAAACCCTAACGGATTAACCAATAATTCTATACATCAGTGACGGGGAACAGGAAATTACTTTAATATAAAAAATAGTAAACTGTCAATATTAAGTATAGTTCTTCCATTCTCAGTTTGAGGACACGTGCTACTATAAAAGTCACAAATGATTGTGGGCGGCATACCGACAACGGGCGTGCATATAAAATTTGTATAGGGAGAAAAATGAAGTAATAAAATAAAATCATTCCTTATACAAAAAAATTGTACAGTTTCTTATAATAATTTAGGTAAATACATTAAAAATAATAAAACAAACTCAAATATTATCATCAATATTATCATCCGTATTATTTAGTTTTAATTCATTTGGCGGTGCCAATTCCATTTCCGGCGCTATTTCAATACATTCCACCATTACATCATCTCGAAATGCTGTTTCAAATGGTCGCCAAAACGCCATTTTGATTATAAAAACCTTAATAAACTAGTATTAACACACACTACCCCTATAATACCCGACTTGAGGGTTACACTGTTCGTAGAAAAGTTATGGTCAATTTTTCCAAGAAGTGGTTTTACGATAGCAACAAACCCTTAGAAACTACTGTTTAAATGATTTATAACCCATTGTATTTATCCGCAAAGACCGGCTGTTGCCAAGTTACCAAAATTTTCATGCATAAGGCGAATTTTTATATTTAACGTGAATTTTATCATTGGTGGAACTAATTAATTATAATATAACACTAATACACTTATATCTATATATTTACAAAAAAAATATACTATCTGTCTAACAGCGTCACTAACTAAAATTTTACTGGAATAACGAGAACATTTTTATAGTAACCTCGATTGATTTCAGCCTCCTCAGACTGAGAATGGAAAAACTATACCCACATTTATTTTTATAAAAATAGTATACTAGATATTAGGTTTAGATATGTCATTTGGTATTTTTATAAATTTTATTAAGAAAACCAAAGATTTTTTTTTACAAATAATGCTAAACATTTCATGTTAGAAATTCTCCGCCACTGATTTATGATGTTATATTGGGTACATACTGGGTCATAAAAATTGTGCTATCAATCATTTTCAAATAAACTATATCAGTGAACAACTTAAAATTTTGATAATTATACAATATTTAATGGTGTAATTTACGTTGACCTAAATAGGCAGGTTTGACATTTTTTTATTTTAACTTAAATCGAAAGATTTGAGCCCAAAATATTAATAGTTATGTCCGCTGTAAGTATTTTAAAATCAACGATCGGCGAGAGGCTGGAAAACGGTACCTGTGCACAAGACTAGACCATGTGACGTCAGTAGCCATGAACAGTTCGCCTCTGGCCCGCTGCTGCGCTGTATTCACACATATTTTACAGGGTTACCGTTTTTAGTAAAGTCCCTATTAAATTAGGAGATTTTTAAGAAAAATGAATTTTACAATATTTTACGCTCAATTTTTTGTATCATTTTTAAAAAAAAATTATCGGTTTCAGTTAAAAAAAAAAGTCGAACCTGCCTATTATCAATTCTACTAAAATTCTACTAAACACCCTCATTTTTCTTAAAAATCTACTAATTTAGTAGGAAATTTACTAAAAACGGTAACCCTGTAAAATGTGTGTATATCGTGAATACAGCGCAGCAGCGGGCAAGGGGCGAAGCGTTCATGGCTACTGACGTCACACGATCTAGTCTCGCGCACAGGTACGTTTTTCAGCCTCTCGCCGATCCTTGATTTTAAAATGCTTACAGCGGACGTAAATATCAATATTTTGCGCTCAAATTTTTTTTGATAGTTTGTAAATAACAAAATCTCTCGATTTAAGTTAAAATAAAAAAAATAAGAAAAATGTCGAACCTGCCTATTGAAGTAACTTCATTTCAGTCTTTTTAATCATAAGTCTCTTTTTGTTTGTTTTTTGGGACTTTTTAAATATTTAAAAATAAACTGACGCCCATAGAAATAACTCTTATTTTTTTTGTTTTTTTCCTAGTTTATTGTATAGATAATTTTTATTACTATTTCGTTCTAATTTCTCATCAAAAAGGGTTTACCCGTTGTAACTTCAAAATTCTCAACATCTATAAGTTACAATTTTACTGAAAATTTCACACCAAACATTTTCGACCAATTAAAAGCCTGTATTTTGTATCGTTACCAGAGCTGAGGCGTTACTAACAAAGAAGTAACGCGTTACTTTACCGTTACTTTTGCTAAAAAGTAACGCGTTAGATAAACGTTACCGTTACTGTAACGAAGTTACAATAACGGGTTACTTTTCTATATATGTCTTCTCGTTCTTTTATTGTCCATCTCACCATTTATCGCCGTTATTATTGTACATACAAAAAAACTTTTCAAATAAAAGTTGTATGATTAAGCTTGATTTTTTAAAATGCTATCCAGAACACAGTGACGCGCGATATCTAGGGGGTACAAAAAAATAATAAAAACATTATTTCACATTAAACAGCAGTAATAAAACAGAAAAACCTTAGTTTTAAAGTAATGCGTTACTTTATAGTAACACGCGTTACTTTTGCAGTAACGCGTTACTGTAACGAAGTAACAATTTCGCGTTACTTTTACAAAGTAACGCAATTACCGTTACTTTTCGCCCACTTTAGAAAGTAACGATATTACTAGTAACGCGTTACATTTAGTAACGCGTTACTGAAAAGTAACGTTTTAGTTTCGTTACTAACAGCTCTGATCGTTACCATAGCAACTAAAAAAAATTCGGAAATTTTTCTCCTCCCTGGAGTAAAGGAGCATGAAGTTACACAGGAAATTTTTTGACGTTTATAGTAAAATGACATTTACGTTTACTATCAAAAACCGTCATTGTCCTAGTATTTTTTTAATATTTCGCTGTGAAATTTTCTTACCGAATCCCCCACGTGCTTGAATGGGGGAAATTTGTCTCGTACATGAATTTTTAAAGAAAAATTTTAATATCGGGGATATAGTGGTTTGTGACGTTTCCCAATTGAAAAAGAATATATTTGGCTATGTTTTCATGTCGATAAAACTGGCAACTCTCTTTCTCATTTGTTATAATTAAAAGAAGGAAAGAAGTATGTCAAATTTTTCTACAAACGAACAAAGCTAGAATCTTGGCAATGCTGTAGAAAGTAAAACGTTAATTATTGGTCAAGAAGCAGTGCCACTTTCAAAATATATTAATTACTTTTTATTGATTTGTATTAATTAATGAATATTATAAGAACAATGAAAATCAACATAAGTAACTAGGTTTTTAAAGTTATTTATTCATTAATATAAAACCAATAAATTCGTTCCTACTGGATAAGTCCATTCGCATCCTTCCATTTTGACAAATTTGACATATTAAAATAATGTTTATAATCAGAAAACGTCAACAATATCATTCTTTATATTTCGTTATATAATCGTACCAAATACCACGCGAGCATACGAAAATAATATTTATACTGTCCTTCTCACTTGACGTATTTTTGGACAAAAATGACCAGACAAAACCATCAAAATATTTAATGTACACAATGTGCGCAAATATTTTCCATTTGCTCTCGAACAACAAATACAAATTATGAAATTAAATAATAATATTAAATACCACACAGGGTGATTTTATATTTCGAGAATGGAAATCTAGAAAATTGTGACAATACCCAAATTGTTACATTTATATTTCCTTTACATATTCATTTATTTTTTTTTATAAAAAAATTCAATTATTACAATGATCTATTATTTATTCCTGCAAATATTTCATATTTATCTCGATTAACTCAGATTTGTATAATAATTTAAAAATTCAGATTAAATTACTAAATATTTTTTAACACATATTTTTTCTGTTTTAGTCGCCATTCGTGTCCACATAATCCAGATAATTACAATGATCACCTACATCCAGAGGGCACGTTCCATGGTAAACCTAAAGATGAATATAATGCAACCATAGGTGAACGCTATCCAATAAAAAAACCCGAAGATCACCTTAAACCAGAAGGAGTTTTCGAAAGACCTGTAAAATCAGAATGGGTTCCTGCAGAACGACCAAAAGCAAAGAAACCTGAAGATAATTTAAAACCAGAAGGAGAATTCGAGCGATATAAACCTGATAAATGGGTACCTCGTGATCGCCTTCCTGCCAAAAAACCCCAAGATAACTTAAAACCAGAAGGCGATTTCGAAAGACCGGAAAAAACTGGTTGGACACCTGCTGAAAGACCTCAACAAAAAAGACCTGAGGATAATCTAAGACCGGAAGGTGATTTCGAAAAAAGAACACCAGAGAAATGGCGCCCAAGTGACAGACCCGATGCCAAAAGACCACAAGATAATCTTAGACCTGAAGGCGATTTCGAGAGACCAGAAAAACCTGAATGGAGCCCAGCTGAAAGACGTCAACAAAAAAGACCTGAAGATAATCTAAGACCGGAAGGCGATTTCGAAAAAAGAACTCCAGAAAAATGGCGTCCAAGTGAAAGACCAGATGCCAAAAGACCTCAAGATAACCTTAGACCAGAAGGAGATTTCGAGAGACCAGAAAAACCTGAATGGAGCCCCGCTGAACGACCTCAACAAAAAAGACCTGAAGATAATCTAAGACCAGAGGGCGACTTTGAAAAAAGAACTCCTGAAAAATGGCGACCTGGTGATAGACCTGATATAAAAAGACCTCAAGATAATCTAAGACCAGAAGGTGATTTTGAAAGACCAGATAAACCTAAATGGAGCCCAGCTGAAAAACCAAAACAAAAACGACCTGAAGACAATCTTATTATAGGAGGAGAATTCGCAGGTAAATACTTTGATCTACATAATTTTCTATGTGTATCTTTTTTTTTAATCCCCTCAGTTCATTTTTCTAGTTATTATTCAAACTCTTTTTTTATCGATCACTAAATCCGAGTCAGTAGTAGATCCAGGAACTAAAAAGAGACAAAAAGTCATAACAAAAAAGAGGTGGAAGAGCATAATTAATAAATAAATATTAATATAATTCATAAATCTTAGCATCAACGTGAAAAAAATTATAGGGCAATTGTTTTTCCTTCATTGTTTTTCCTTCAATCTTCTACTGCATCTGAGAATTACTTTTTGGATGTGTTTATCTTTTTCTTCCTAATTCGCTTCATTTGATTTTTGTACAAAAGAAGTACTATTAACGTTGTTAAATTTTTTTATCATTCACCGTACAATTTACCTTATTTTACTAAATTTTGGATCTTTTAATCTATGTCTACAAAAAAATAAAGTCCAGATATATTTTAATAATTCTTCTTTCAGATATTACTACTAATAAGATTGACTTCACTGGTGAAACAGTAGTAAGAGTGAGCCCCGTTAGAAGAAATACTTTTACGAAGATAGAAGGTGAATTTACCGAAGATACAACGAACAAATCTGAATTTATAGATTTTAGTTCGACTGTTGAAAGAACATTAATATCAACTCATCATGATAATCTAAAAGTTGAGGGAGATATGACGTTTGATACGTCTTCATCATTGGAATATACTGAAAAGACTCCCACTGTTACCAAACGTCGAAGAACGTGGACAAAAGATGATGTTGATAAGTTTTACTCGACTCAAAGTACAGAAGTGACCACTACTTCTCAAGATGTATTTAAGACTTATGATGTCACCGATTTTAATAAAACAGTTATAATCCACCGAGATAATCTAAGACCTGAAGGAATATTTGAAGGTATCTCCAAATCTAGTGAAGATTATAAACCAAAACAAATTGAACGAGCTACTCCTACTAGGCCTAAAGATAATTTAAAACCAGAAGGTGATTTTGATCGCCCACAAAAGTTAGAATGGTCACCAGCAGAAAGACCAAAACAAAAACGTCCTGATGACAATTTAAAACCCGAAGGAGATTTTGAACGGCCTGAAAAACAAAAATATAGACCTGGTGAAAGACCAACTCCCACACGTCCTCAAGACAATCTTTATCCTGAAGGAGAATTCGACCGTCCCGAACAAGCTAAATACAGGCCAGCAGAACGACCAAAACAAAAACGTCCAGAAGATAATCTTAGACCAGAAGGTGATTTTGAACGGCCTACTCCGACGAAAGTTGGGCCTGGCGAACGCCGAACTCCAATTAGACATGAAGATAATTTAAGACCTGAAGGAGATTTTGAACGTCCTGAAAAACAAAAATACAGACCAGGTGAAAGACCAACTCCCACGCGTCCTCGAGACAATCTTCACCCTGAAGGCGAGTTTGATCGTCCTGAACATCCTGAATACAGACCAGCAGAAAGACCAAAGCAAAAACGTCCGGAAGATAACCTTAAACCTGAAGGTGATTTTGAACGACCTACTCCGACGAAAGTTGGACCAGGTGAACGTAGAACTCCAATCAAACATGAAGATAATTTACGACCTGAAGGAGAATTTGAACGTCCTGAAAAACAAAAATACAGACCAGGTGAAAGACCGACTCCCACGCGTCCTCGAGACAATCTTCACCCTGAAGGCGAGTTTGATCGTCCTGAACATCCTGAATACAGACCAGCAGAAAGACCAAAACAAAAACGTCCGGAAGATAACCTTAAACCTGAGGGTGACTTTGAACGACCTACACCAACGAAAGTTGGTCCATGCGAACGCCGGACTCCAATCAAACATGAAGATAATTTACGACCTGAAGGAGATTTTGAACGTCCCGAAAAACAAAAATACAGACCAGGTGAAAGACCAACTCCCACGCGTCCTCAAGACAATCTTCATCCTGAAGGTGAGTTTGATCGTCCGAAACATCCAGAATATATAGCAGCAGAAAGGCCAAAACAAAAACGCCCGGAAGATAACCTTAGACCTGAAGGTGATTTTGAACGGCCTACTCGGACAAAAGTTGGACCAGGTGAACGCAGAACTCCAATCAAGCATGAAGATAATTTACGGCCTGAAGGAGAATTTGATCGGCCTGAAAAACAAAAATACAGACCAGGTGAAAGACCAACACCCACGCGTCCCCGAGACAATCTTCACCCTGAAGGCGAGTTTGATCGTCCTGAACATCCTGAATATAGACCAGCAGAAAGGCCAAAGCAAAAACGGCCGGAAGATAATCTTAGACCTGAAGGTGACTTTGAACGTCCTACACCAACGAAAGTTGGACCATGCGAACGCCGGACTCCAATCAAACATGAAGATAACTTACGACCTGAAGGAGAATTTGAACGGCCTGAAAAACAAAAATACAGACCAGCTGAAAGGCCAACGCCTACACGTCCTCAAGATAATCTTCACCCTGAAGGTGAATTCGAGCGCCCTGAACAAGCTAAATATAGGCCAGCAGAAAGACCAATACAAAAACGTCCAGAAGATAATCTTAAACCAGAAGGTGACTTTGAAAGACCTACTCCGACAAAAGTTGGACCATGCGAACGCCGGACTCCAATCAAACATGAAGATAATTTACGACCTGAAGGAGATTTTGAACGTCCCGAAAAACAAAAATACAGACCAGGTGAAAGACCAACTCCCACGCGTCCTCAAGACAATCTTCATCCTGAAGGTGAGTTTGATCGTCCGAAACATCCAGAATATATAGCAGCAGAAAGGCCAAAACAAAAACGCCCGGAAGATAATCTTAGACCCGAAGGTGACTTTGAACGACCTACACCAACGAAAGTTGGACCCTGCGAACGCAGAACTCCAATTAAACATGATGATAATTTACGACCTGAAGGAGAGTTTGAACGTCCCGAAAAACAAAAATATAGACCTGGTGAAAGACCATCTCCCACGCGTCCTAGAGATAATCTTCACCCAGAAGGAGAATTTGAACGACCTGAGCAACCAGGGTATAGACCAGCAGAGAGACCGAAACAAATACGCCCAGAAGATAATCTCAGGCCTGAAGGTGATTTTGAGAGACCTACGCCAACGAAAGTTGGACCATGCGAACGCAGGACCCCAATTAAACATGATGATAACTTACGACCTGAAGGAGAATTTGATCGGCCTGAAAAACAAAAATACAGACCTGGTGAGAGACCAACTCCCACGCGTCCTCGAGATAATCTTCACCCCGAAGGAGAGTTTGAACGACCTGAGCAACCTGGGTATAGGCCAGCAGAAAGACCAAAACAAATACGCCCAGAAGATAATCTTAGACCAGAAGGCGACTTTGAACGGCCTACTCCGACAAAAGTTGGACCTTGCGAACGCAGGACTCCAATTAAACATGATGATAATTTACGGCCTGAAGGAGAATTTGATCGGCCTGAAAAACAAAAATACAGACCTGGTGAAAGACCATCTCCCACTCGTCCCAGAGATAATCTTCACCCTGAAGGAGAATTTGAACGACCTGAGCAACCTGGGTATAGGCCAGCAGAAAGACCAAAACAAATACGCCCAGAAGATAATCTTAGACCAGAAGGCGACTTTGAACGGCCTACTCCGACAAAAGTTGGACCTTGCGAACGCAGGACTCCAATTAAACATGATGATAATTTACGGCCTGAAGGAGAATTTGATCGGCCTGAAAAACAAAAATACAGACCTGGTGAAAGACCATCTCCCACTCGTCCCAGAGATAATCTTCACCCTGAAGGAGAATTTGAACGACCTGAGCAACCTGGGTATAGACCAGCAGAGAGACCAAAACAAATACGTCCAGAAGATAATCTTAGACCAGAAGGCGATTTTGAACGGCCTACTCCGACAAAAGTTGGACCATGCGAACGCAGGACTCCAATTAAACATGATGATAATTTACGACCTGAAGGAGAATTTGATCGGCCTGAAAAACAAAAATACAGACCTGGTGAAAGACCATCTCCTACGCGTCCTAGAGATAATCTTCACCCCGAAGGAGAATTTGAACGACCTGAGCAACCTGGGTATAGACCAGCAGAGAGACCAAAACAAATACGTCCAGAAGATAATCTTAGACCAGAAGGTGACTTTGAAAGACCTACTCCGACCAAAGTTGGACCATGCGAACGCAGAACTCCAATTAAACACGATGATAATTTACGACCTGAAGGAGAATTTGAGAGACCTGAAAAACAAAAATACAGACCAGGGGAAAGACCAACTCCCACGCGTCCTCAAGACAATCTTCACCCTGAAGGAGAGTTTGAACGTCCTAAGCAACCTGAATATAGCCCTGGAGAAAGACCAAAACAAAAACGTCCAGAAGATAATCTTAGACCTGAAGGTGATTTTGAGAGACCTACTCCGACGAAAGTTGGTCCAGCTGAACGTAGAACACCGATTAAACATGAAGATAACCTACGACCTGAAGGTGATTTTGAACGCCCTGAAAAGCCTAAATACAGCCCTGGTGAGAGACCAACTGCTAAACGTCCAGATGACAATCTTCACCCGGAGGGTGACTTCGAAAGGCCAACCCCGACTAAAGTTGGACCTGGTGAACGTAGAACGCCCATTAAACCTAGCGACAACCTTCGACCTGAAGGAGATTTTGAAAGACCTGAAAAAACTGGATATAGACCTGCAGAGAGACCAAAACAAATACGCCCACAAGATAATCTTCATCCTGAAGGTGGTTTCGAAAGGCCAGAAAAATCAACCTATAAACCTGGAGAGAGACCAAAACAAACAAGACCTGCAGACAATTTAAAACCTGAAGGCGAGTTTGAACGACCGGAAATTATAGAGGTTGCTCCTGCAGAATTACGAAAGCCTATTAAACATGGTGATAATTTAAAACCTGAAGGTGAAATGTTCATTATAAAAAGAGATGATTATAAAATTGTTAAAGGTGATCGCATGGACATTGTTAAACATGAAGATAATCTAAAAATGGAAGGAGAATGGGATATTAGACGTAGGGATGATTATTCACAGGTAACTGTTACAGATAGAAACAAAATTATAAGACACGAAGATAATTTGAAAATGGAGGGTGAATGGGACATACGTCGAAGAGATGATTATAGTCAAACTAATAGAATAGACAGAGCTCAAGTAATTCATCGTGAAGATAATTTAAAAATGGAAGGAGAATTTACCGATATGCGATCTAGAGATGATTACAAGGTTGTTAAAGGAGAAAGACGGACAATTGTTAGACACGAGGATAATTTAAAGATGACTGGAGAATTTAACGAATTTAGAAAACGTGATGAAGTTACTACTGCTTTTGAAAAAACACAAGTTATCCGTCATGAAGACAATTTAAAAATGGAAGGTGAGTTCGAAAGACCGACCCCAACGAAAGTTGGACCAGGAGAAAGACGCACTCCGATTAGACATGAAGACAACCTTCGACCTGAAGGTGATTTCGAAAGACCAACCCCAGCCAAAGTTGGACCAGGAGAAAGACGTACCCCGATTAGACATGAGGATAATCTTAGACCTGAAGGTGACTTCGATAGACCGACGCCATCCAAAGTTGGACCAGGAGAAAGACGCAGTCCGATTAAACATGGTGATAACCTTCGGCCAGAAGGTGATTTTGAAAGACCCTCACAATCTCCAATCGGGCCTGGGGAACGTAGGACTCCCATTAAACATCCAGATAATTTGAGACCAGAAGGCGATTTCGATAGACCGTCACATTCTCCAATGGGACCTGGTGAACGTAGGACTCCCATTAAACATCCAGATAATTTGAGACCAGAAGGAGAGTTTGAACGTAGACAAACTCCTGGTTATCAACCTGCTGAGAGAGTAACTCCAAAGAAACCTCAAGATAATCTTTATCCAGAAGGAAATATAGAAACGCCAGTAAAACCCCAATATGGACCTGGAGATAGAGCGACTATTGTAAAGCATCCAGATAATCTTAAACCAGAAGGTGATTTCTACGGAACTACTGTAGCTCAATCACAGTATACTGTAGTGAGAGGCGAACGAGCAGAAATAAAGAAACATGAGGATCATCTTAGAGTCGGTACTGGAAAAATGGAAATATCAACTACTTCACATGACTCTTTCGATAAAACAACAAAAACATCTTCACCACGTCAAATAATAAAGAAGCAAAATCATATGGAATCTCATTTTTCGCTTGGAAATGAAGTTTCTAATATGCAAACTACGAATCAAAGTAATTATAAAACTTATACAAGAAAAGTTGATAATAAGTCTATTAATAATGTTATAAATAAAGTTGATAATAAGACTAATAATATTATAAATAAAGTTGATAATAATATTATAAATACCGTAGATAAACAAGTAACGAATATAAGCAAAACTGAAATAAACAATGTATCGAATAAAAAAGTTGCCCAAAAGTCTACTACTGATGTCAAAACTGATAGTAAAACTCTCCAAAATGGTGGTGTTACTACAACAATTCATAAAACAACAGTAACAACAAAAGGTTCCCAAGAGGCCAATCAATTAGAACGACATAGCAAACAATTAAACGTTAATGAATCCCACTCTCAAATCAATCAATCGCAACACATTCAAAAATCTTCGTCTCAAGTGTTGATCAATAAATCCCAACATACAGAAAATAGAGAAGTAACTAATAAACATCATAAGAAGGATTCACTTACATCTGAAGAAATTAATAACCAAATTTTACATAGAAAAGGAATGCATACTTCAACAGAAGCCTTACACGCTACAAGTTCATCTGCTTTAGATATGCGCAAATCGGTTTGTAATATTCATGATCAAGGTAGAACTGTTGTCAATACTGATCGACACAGTTTGAGTTCAATGCATCGCTCAAATCAAGAATCAAACACTTTAAACAAACGTAACCAGCAACAGGTTTATCAAGTTATTGAAAGACCTCAGAAAATAGTTAGAAAAGATAATTTATCAGTTGGTGGTCACTTTTATGGTCAATCTGAGGCTAATACTTATGGTCAATTCACTAAACAACAAAACGTTCAAAAATTTGAAAAGGTAACAAGAAGATCCAACGTTTCAAATATAACATTAGGAGACAGTCATACTTACGTCGTTTCATCTTATAAAAACGAATATGCTCCTCGAAATATTGGTCCATGTCCAGCCGGATTAGTCGACACTCCTAAAGGACCATTTAAGCACACCAGAGATACGAAATCTCATAAATTTTATATGCCTGTACCAAGCAAATAAAATTTAACTGACACATTCCCAATCTCAAGTGTGATTTTATTTAGTAACATTAAAGCTTACGGTAACAGATTTTGTAATACTTTATTTTTTTAATTATATTTATCGAGCTTACTTTTAAGTACTTGTATACCTAATAAATATATTTTATATTTAATTTATTTTTGGTTTCACCTTTACGTTTGGTTTTATCTTTTTTGTCTCCCGCTCATCTTTACTGGAGTAAAGTTGAATTATTGGAGATATAGATTTGTACTAAAAACGCAACGTCACATAAGGAAACTTATATGAGAGTATGCATTTTATAAAATAAATAATAAACTGTTTTTTTAATAACATTAGGCTTTTCCTTTTGTCCCATTTGTATTGTTTGGTTTAATCCAACAATTTCCATCTTATTATTAAAAATAAAAAAATATAAAGTTTGTGGGTTGTAAATGTCACATATTGTAAAAAAATTACATAATAAAAAGTTACCACAAAATGGATATAGATTGAAATTGTAACTTTTATAATGAAAAAACTGGAATTGATTTTAAAAAATACAAATTTATAGTTTAAAAATACAAAATAATAGTTCAAAAAATTTGCTGACGTTGAATAAAATATAAATCCCAAATGTGGTCCAAAGTTTTAAGAAAATTAAGCACAAAGTCAGGTACCACAAATTTAATATAACAAAGTACTAGCAGGCAACTAGTTTCAGTCACTGACCATCATCAGGTCCATATTAAGTACTAAACGAGGAAAATGAATTGATCACAAAATGTGAAAACCCCATTAAGGGTAGAAAGATAATTAAATTAAATTAAACATGGTGGTACCTACTTGAAAAGTATTAAGATAATTTTATAAAAAAACTGGAAAAAACTATATAATAAACGAAATGAATTTAAAAAAAATTAAAGGTTTTGTAGGTGCTATCCCTAGGTGCGGTTAATCACTGCCAACCCTTAGGGAGCAACTTTAAAAAAAATTATTTCGTTTATAATATAGTTTTTCAAGTTTTTGGTAATTTTAAAAAAAATTTAATCAAGTAAGAACCAAAAAATAAATTTTGAGTTTTGTTAATTTTGAAAAGAAGATTTTTGAATAGTCAGATATAAAAATTGTGTATGAAAACAATTATCGAATTATTGAATATTGTAAAATAGAAATAAATGTTATATAACAAAGTGACAATATTTTCTTTAAGAAACAAAGAGCGGAATTAAATAATATAAAATTAAACTCCAGATTAAATTCAATGGAGCGATAAAGACAAAGGAAAATTGGAAAACACAGATAGAAACAAAGATGAACTAGGAGGTAATACCAGGAGAGAGCCACAAAAAAAATAGAGTAATAATTATTAAAAAGGAAGAATTAGAGGAAGTAAAAGAAGTATCAAAATAAACAAAAAATTAAATTATTTTTTTTTATAATTTTTAAAATTTATTTAAGAGTCTGAAATACCGGATGTTCCATATCAATACATAAAGACATAGAGGATTATTGAAAAAAATTAAAGGTTTAAAAAAGATTAAATAAGACTTTTGAAAATAATTTTTATCATTCATTAGTTCAATCTCATTCTAAGTTGGGAAAAAAACATCAATTTCTATGCAAAAATAACTATTTCAAACGTTCCAATGAAAATTTTAAATAATAAACAATTTATTTCAATTTAGAAAACAAAAAAATGATTATTATTATACTTAAAAAATATAATAAAATAAGTATCAATATGTCAAATGTGCTCCAAGTTTTCAAGAAATAAAGCACAAAGTCAGGTACCACAAAAAAATTAATTAGAAAGGCGACTAGTTTCGGTAACGTACCATCATCAGGCCATTATTTTGTACTATGGGAGAAGAACATTTAATCATACAGGGTGTTTCAGAATAAAGTACCGTAAATTAGGGACTATATAGATCTTGACGAATTATTAAGAAAATTCAAATAACATTTTTCTGTAAACCCCCCGTTTCCATTCTATAGGGTGATAAAGTGAAAGTGAAAAATACATATTTTTTTAAATATATTTGCTTAGAGTAGAAACATTAACTTGAAACTAGAGGTTTAATAATACGAATTAGTACCACTTTATTTCGACCAATTAGGATAATCCATTGGCGTAGAAACAGGAGGGTGATCAAATCATTTTGAGCTTAACTTTTTGCACATCCTGTATTTCCTAAAAGTTAAAGCTCATAGTTATTCCTCATACAGTTTTCCACAGAAAAGGTACTCCTAGTTCACCTCTAGAGAGCATTCCATTTTTGAGATATTTCAAATTTAATTTAATATTTAATAAATATTTTGATATATTTCAAAATCCGTCCTTTCTTTTTTTTCGGGTTAAGAAAATTAAACTCAAATTAAACCTAATATTTGTTTATTTCAAAATTCCAGAGATTTTTTTTTGTTATTCTTAAAAAAACTTAGCTTTTCTTGGGGTTCATTTAATCTTCCTTCTCCAAAAAACTGTAGTCCAAGAAACTTGGTCCAAAGGAGAAACTGTAGTCCAAGAAGGAAAACGAAATCCAAAGGACTAATTGACGTCCAGAGAAAAAAGTAATTCCCAGGAAAAAGAACTTCTTCGCCCAGGACAAAAAGTTGGTTCAGGAAAAAAACCCTATAAGATGAGGGGGAGAAAAAAAAAAGAAATCTTCAATAAGCGACACGAACGATATAAAGTTAGTTATTTTGACTGAGTAGACAAAGAGAAGAAGATTATTAACATGTTAAAGACATTTTATAGGAATACCAAGAGAAGAGAGGGACATGACGCGAAGAAATAAGAAGGGGATATCAAGCGAGTATGAAACTAAAATATATTTAGTAGAGGAATAATGAAAAAACAGGATGGCACACAAAAACGAAACACTAATACTAGCTGGAACGCCAAACGAGGGGCTGGTTTTTTAAATAGTTTTGTATTCTAGTTTTAATTAACTGCGATGAAAATCGAAGGAAATACCCGAATTTTACCTGCAAAATTGAAATACCCACAAGAGTACCCACAAAGCAGGAAAATACCCGAAAATCTGGTAATTACCCGCAGATTGGCAACACTGTTTTCTCGGCAAGTCGAATCTTGAGTAAGATTGTTGCGCCGGCGTGTTGTGCTCTAAAAAGATTCGATCCTAATATAGGTGATTCGAATACAAATCCTTAAGGTTTTCTTGAGCAAATCCGGATCACGAATACTTTTTTTTAAGTATTCGAATAACGCTCTCGAATCCTCGAATATGATTCGAATCTTGGATTCTAATCAATTAAGATCCGAATCCTCCTCAGCTCTTCTATTACGCAAAGCCGATTGTTTATATTTTAATTTATATTAATATTATTATACAACTAGTGTGTAAAGTGGCTTTTTTTTAATTTTTTTACACAAAGCAGGAAAATACCCGAAAATCTGGTAATTACCCGCAGATTGGCAACACTGATTTCTCGGCAAGTCAAATCTTGAGTAAGATTGTTGCGCCGGCGTGTTGCGCTTTAAAAGGATTCGATCCTAATATGGATGATTCGAATACAAATCCTTAAGGATTTCTTCAGCGAATCCGGATCACGAATACTTTTTTTTAAGTATTCGAATAATGCTCTCGAATCCTCGAAAATGATTCGATTCTTGGATTCTAATCACTTAAGATCCGAATTCTCCTCAGCTCTTCTACTACGCAAAGCCGATTGTTTATATTTTAATTTATATTAATATTATTATACAACTAGTGTGTAAAGTGTCTTTTTTTTACTTTTTTTACACAAAGCAGGAAAATAACCGAAAATTGGGTAATTACCCGGAGATTGGCAACACTGATTTCTCGGCAAGTCAAATCTTGAGTAACATTGTTGCGCCGGCGTGTTGCGCTTTAAAAGGATTCGATCCTAATATGGATGATTCGAATACAAATCCTTAAGGATTTCTTCAGCGAATCCGGATCACGAATACTTTTTTTTAAGTATTCGAATAACGCTCTCGAATCCTCGAAAATGATTCGAATCTTGGATTCCAATCACTTAAGATCCGAATCCTCCTCAGCTCTGCTAGTACGCAAAGTCGATTGTTTATATTTTAATTTATATTAATATTATTATACAACTAGTGTGTAAAGTGTCTTTTTTTACTTTTTTTACACAAAGCAGGAAAATAACCGAAAATTGGGTAATTACCCGGAGATTGGCAACACTGATTTCTCGGCAAGTCAAATCTTGAGTAAGATTGTTGCGCCGGCGTGTTGCGCTTTAAAAGGATTCGATCCTAATATGGATGATTCGAATACAAATCCTTTAAGATTTCTTCAGCGAATCCGGATCACGAATACTTTTTTTTAAGTATTCGAATAATGCTCTCGAATCCTCGAAAATGATTCGAATCTTGGATTCCAATCACTTAAGATCCGAATTCTCCTCAGCTCTTCTATTACGCAAAGCCGATTGTTTATATTTTAATTTATATTAATATTATTATACAACTAGTGTGTAAAGTGTCTTTTTTTACTTATGCGATGTCGTTGACGGACATGGAACAAACTGTCTATTTTTCAGGTTTTTTTAATAGTTTTGTATTCTAGTTTTAATTAACTGCGTATATACTTCCATAATTATAGATATAATTAATTATTTTCAATATGTTTTTATTTTAATTATTTTTAAAGTACTATAAAAAATCCAGACATAGGTCAACTATTATTTTATATAGGTACCTATAAAAAAATGTTACTAACAGTTTTCTCATTTTCCTAAGCACTTGTTTTTAGTTACAGATTATCCAATTATCTCATTATTATTCTATTAATCTCCCGAATTATTGAGATTAAAAGTAACAACTTTACTACAATTAATAGAAAAAGTCAAACAAAGAAAAATAAAGGAACAAAATTTAAGATTTTTCTAAATTCAACACTGTTGTTTATATTTTGGCTTTATAAGTTTTCCGCAATATTTTGCTGGTGTTTTAGACACGTGACATATTTATGTAAGTATGGAATGACCGTCTGGATCGACTGATATGTGTTTTAATTTGAGAGAAAACTCATATAAACAAGCTTTTTGTGAACCTTCCGAGAAAATTATTTACTTCAATCAATTTATACTAATTCACATCTTAAAAACGTGTTGAATCGTGATTCTGCGAAATAAAATAGAAATTTACAATAAAAAAGTCCTGACTCCAGTATCTTAATAAAAATTAATTTTAATTTCTATGGTATTATCTAGATTAGACACTTCGACAAAAAAATTGGGTTAATTTTTTTTTTCTTACGACCTCTGCGTCCATCGAGCGAAGTTTTATTTTCAACGTGAAATTATTATTAATAATTAAGATAGAATTCCGGGATTCAAAACTTTTTTGTTGTAAATGTCTCTTTAACAATCTTTTGTCAAATTCACTCTGTAACGCTCTTTGCGTCGTCAAGCAGCCTTTTGATGCTTAATCCAGGTTTCAGATTGCCTCGCGGGCGCCACCTTCCGTTTATAATATAAAGGTCACTTGCACCGGGCAGCGTTAGTGAAGATGTAATAATCCAGTGGTCGCCTTGGTATCGACCAATGGCTTGGGCTTTAGTTATACTACTTTGTTAAGTACCTGGATATTAGCTGCTGGGAATGCTGGGATAAAGTAACTTATATCTTATATATGAAAATAACACAAATACACAACAGCTGACTGTCAAGTGTCAACTAAAATCATGTGACTGTGGTCGGTCACACTATTGGAGAGAATATGATTAGTACAGAGACAGAGAAGATGGCGACGATGCCTGCGCGAAGAAAAAACGCGAACTTTGGCGCCAACCGAGAGTCGCTTTAATAGGTTGTACTATGTCACTGTCTACAAGAGTCTCGGGAGAGGAATGATTTGGCTGACAACGTTGCCAAATTTCCATTTATAAATATTGGTTGCCGAATTCGGAACAGTATTAAATGTGAATTTAGAAAATGACATTTAAATTTAAATTCCCGCCTATCGTGACGTTTGTCACAAACTAATTTTTAGTTGTTGATTTGTTTTTTTTTTTGTTAATGGTTTTATGTATTTGTATGTGTTTTATTTAATATTTATTTTTTTATTTTATCTGAAATGAATGTTTTTTTATAACTGAAACAAATTATATTAATTTTATTGTATATTATTACTTAGTTGATGACGTTGATGTTGATTAAACCAACGTTTGTTGATGTTTGCTTTCTTGTGAGTTGTCACACTTTCATTAAAAAATTTACATTTTAATTGAACAAAGAGGAAGATTCTCAAAATATTTAGTGATAATAATTGTGGACTGAAAATGGCGTAGTTTCGTTAAATACTATAAATATGTGCCAATAGGTGGCAGCACCATCTCGTATCTCGTGGTCGGATACTTTAAAGTATCCGGTTTTTTCTGATAACCGGAGTCGAATTTTCTCTCCGGTGCAAAGCACTAACTAGATCGACCCCGGTCGCGGTATACCATAAGGTTATCTGGATATGCCAAACCCGTGCGTGAGTAACTCCATCTTTCGGCTGACTGAAGTTATATTGGAATTAAGATTACTATAGTATTAGGTTATTTCTAATCAGAGCTGGAAGTAACAAAACTAAAACGTTACTTTCCAGTAACGCGTTACTAAATTTAACACGTTACTACATAGTAATTTTGTTACTTTTTAAAGTGATCGAAAAGTAACGGTAATTTCCTTACTTTGTATCGCGAAATCGTTACTTCGTTACAGTAACGCGTTACTGCAAAAGTAACGCTTACTAAAAAGTAACGCGTTACTTCAAAACTAAAGTTTTTCTGTTTTATTACTGCTGTTTAATATGCAATAATGTTTTTATTATTTTTTTGTACCCCGTCGATTTCGCGCGCCACTGTGTTCTTAATCATACAACTTTTATTTCCAATAATGATGGCGATAAATGGTGAGATGGACAATAAAAGAACGAGAAGACATGGAACAAGAAGAATACATAGAAAAGTTATAGTAACTTCGTTACTTTAAAATTAAACCTTTTTAAAGTAACGAATAAATCGTTACTTTTTAAAAAAAAGTAACAGTAAGGTTTATCTAACGCGTTACTTCTTTTTTAGTAAAGCCCCAGTGCCGTTCGCTATATATTTAATATATCTTAATTATCACGGTTATTAAGTAACTTCGTTACAACTCTAACGCTTACAGCTTTTGAGTTATTTACAAGAAACTAGAACCTCTTTTTTAAAACTTTTGCAATTGTTTCAATTTTTTTGCACAATTTTCTAGAGACCATCCCAAATCAAATCATATTTTATTTCGCAGAATCTCGATTACATACGTTAAGATATAAATAAATTAAATCTAAATAATAATGACTTAATTTAAAAATCAATGTAAATTAATTATGTCGTTCTAAGACATAAATCAGATACTAATAGGCCGCTAGCACTTACTACTTTAAACAGTACTAGAGCCACGTTGTAATTTATAGAAAAAATTAAAGCATTTTTGTATTTTTAAGACCATTTCCAGATGGAAGTCTGTCTGTCTGTGTATCTGTCTGTTGTCTTTGTGTATTCTACCACGATAGAGGCCACACGTTTAATCCGATTGAGCTAAAATTTGGTGTATGGGTTTGGGTTACCCGTCGGAAGAATCTATTAGTTTTTGTATGACATCTGACAAACAGAAGTGTCACTGTAAGAAAATGACAGATGCGATATGTCATTTGAAAGTCCTTGAAAAACTCTATTCAGAACAACTTTAACATGTAAATATTTTTAAAATTATTTGTTTCTAAATAGATTTTACATAAAATGTTAAAAATAAATTTATTAAAAGAAAATAATATATAAATAGTATAAAAATGTTATGTTGGCCACAACCCATGTTTGGTGATGGAGTTTGAGAAAAATTAAAGGCGTACGTCGCTGGTTTAGCGGAGTTTTAATTATCTATATTTGCTATATTTAATAATATCACTTAAGTAAACAAATATATAGCTACTTTAATTACTCAAACACCCCATTACTACATTTACCCAAACATGAACGTTAAGTGCACGTGGGTATAACGCCTCTTCCAATCTGAAATTCATCCCCCATACAGAGTGATTCGCTAAAAATTTTCTCATCCTAAATTCCTACTGATTAAATTAATTTATGTGGCGTACCAAATATTACACTATTAAAACTTTCTTAAAGTTATGGTACAATTGATTTATTAAGAAGGTTAAATAACATCAAATTAAAAAAATGTAGATCCTGATAAATTTCCTAAATTTTTTTCCTATTTTTTCGTGTTCTTTAACATTTTTTACTATTCTTCCACATTTTCCCTATTTGTCCCTGTTTTTCACAATTTTTCTCTGTTTTTCTCCATTTTCCCTATTTTTTTCATACCTTTACACAATTTTTCATTTTTCCCTGTTTTTCCCTATTTTTCCCCATTTTTTTGTTTGTATCAATTTTTCTCTATTTTTCCTATTTTGCCCTACTTTTCCTATTTTCCCGTAGTTTCCATTTATTTTTCCGACTTCTCCCAGTATTTCCCAATCTGTCTCTATTTTCCCCTATTTTTCTCTACTTTTTTCCGTACTTGTTGTCATTTTTCCTATTTTTTTCTATATTTTAATATTTTTAACTACTTTTCAGTATTTCCTGTGTTTTTTTTAATTTATTCTTTATTTTTCTTTCTTTATATTTTGTTATTCCTTGTTTTTATTTATTTTTTTTTATTATTCCATATTTTCCGAATTTTTGCCTATTTTTTCCTGTTCTTCATCATTTTTTCCTGTTTTCCATATTTTTCCCTATTTGTTCTATTTTCCCTATTTTTTCATACCTTTTCTCATTTTTCCAATTTTTCCCCATTTTTCTGTTTGTCCCTATTTTTCCTATTTTCCCTACATTTCCTATTTCTCCCTACGTTTCCTATTTTTCGGCTGTTTTCTCCCTGTTTTTCTCTATCTCTCTCTCTCTATTTTTCTCTATTTTCCAAACTTTTTCCGTACTCGTCGTCAATTTTCGTATTTTTCGCTATACTTTTCTTTTTTATCCTATTTTTCAATAGTTCCTTTATTTTTTTTTATTTTTCTTTACTTTTCTTTAATTCTCTTTATTTTTGTTTCTTTTTCTTTCTTTTTCTTTCTTTTTCTTTCTTTTTCTTTCTTTTTCTTTCTTTTTCTTTTTCTTTCTTTTTCTTTCTTTTTCTTTCTTTTTCATTCTTTTTCTTTCTTTTTCTTTCCTCTACTTTCTTTCTTTCTTTTTCTTTATTTTAATTTTTTTTCTTTATTTTTCTTTTATTTTTTTTTATTTCTCTTTATTATTTTTTCTTTATTTTGCTTTATTTTTCTATATTTTTGAATATTTTGCTTTATTTATCCCTATTCTGCTTTATATTTCCCTATTATACTTTATTTTTCCATGTTTTTCGCATTTTTCCCAATTTTTCCTTATTTCCCTATTTTCTTCTCTTTGCACTATTTTACTCTATTTTTCCTTTGTTTTCCTATTTTCCATATTTTTCAATTTTTTCTTATTTCCCAATTTTTCCCTATTTTTTCTTGTTTTTGCTTGGAATATTTTTTTTTTTGAGTTACTACATCGTTTTTTAACATAACAAAAAAAATATAAAATAATGTTTTTTATGACTAAAGTTAAATCTTGTAATTGTTGCCAGATTTAGCAAAAAATCAATTTTTTAATGCATAAAAAATGTTAATGTGCTAATTTTTAAAATTATATAAAAGTGGAAGGGGATTTTTAAATTAACCTCGGTTTAATCTTTATTTTTCATTATTTTTCTCTATTTTCCCTATTTTGATTTATTTTTCCTTATTTTATTTTTCCATGTTTGTCGTAGTTTTTTCCAAATTTCCAAGATTTTTCCCAGTTATTACCAATTTTTACCAATGTTTCACTATTTCCCTATTTTTCCGTACTTTACACTATTTTGTTCAATTTCTCACTTGTTTTCCTATTTTCCCTATTTTTCAATTTTTTCTTATTTCCTATTTTTCCCCATTTTTTCTTGTTTTTTCCGAAGAATATTTTTTTTGAGTTACTACATCGTTTTTTAATATATCAAAGAAAATATAAAAGAATGTTTTTTTTATGATTAAAATTTTGAAATTTCTCAATTGTTGCCAGATTTAGCAAAAAAATCAATTTTTTAATGCGTAAAAAAATGTTAACGTACTAGTTTTTAAAATTATATAAAAGTGGAAGAGTATTTTTAAATTAACCTCGGTTTAATCTAGTTATATTAAATTTTTATTCGACGTTTCGTATTTTGAGGTCCACCTTCAACTTGAATTTTTTAAATAAAAAATCAGGAATTTTTGAGATATGTTTTAATACCATTCTGTTATATTTTTCTTTATTTTTCATTATTTTCCCTATTTTGATTTATTTTTCCCTATTTTACTTTATTTTACCCTGTTTTGCAATTTTTCTAATTTTTGGTAAATTTAAATATCAGAAAGTTTAAATGTATATATAACACTATTATTTACATTGTATAAATAATTAATCTACCAATTTAAACATTTTCTATAAATCAAAATTTTTCCATTTGAGTATTGTCAAATTTGAATCGACATGAGCCCGATCACAGTCGCTTTTATTATATCCAGAGTACTCAGACCAGGTCATGGGACTATCATATATATCGTAATAGGTTACATCCTGTATGAGTTTTTGCTTTGATTCTATTTCAGTCGGTCTCCGTAAAGTCACAATAAAGGTGTAATTTTGTAAATATTTATTTTGGGTGTATTCCGTTTTATTGTTTTGTGTGTAAGAATTTTATTACCTGAATTATGCGTTTTTCTGGGTGTAATCATTTTATCAAGCTGTTATTAACTTGTATGGTATTTGAATTGTTTAAAATTGGGCTTATATAATGTGACTAAATAATTGACATAATTTTTAGTCAATGGAAGCTGGATAAGTTTATTTTGGTAAGTTATTATATTAATTTTTAATTTTTCTCTATCGATCATTACTGTTAGTTTGGATTAATTTAAACTAAATTGAACTGAATTATTTTGCAATACATAATTAACAAAAAAAATTCCAAAATCGACGAAACAAACCGAAAATGCTTCGAAAAATATCTGTCCGAGAAAATCAGGCGCATGTGCAGTACAAAATTCGCGCTTTAATTTGTCTATTGTATACAGGGTGGCCACTATTTAATTGAGCAGGATGGCTATGTAAGAAACCACAATAGATACAAAGTCGGTTAAATGGGATAAAAGTTACGTATTTCAGAGACGATTTTAATGGTTTTTTAAACTTGGAGTTATTCCGATTAATTTCGAAGATAATCGACATATTCCGAAATACCAATATTTTTTCTTTTCAATCTGGCATCGTTGTTAAGAGAGCTATCGAAAAAATGTTTGAATGAAAGGACCACGCACTTTTCTTATGGAAAAAAGATATTTAAAGGATATAAATAAGTCAAAATGTGACACAGAACCTCGTAGTTTGACGTGTCATTTCAAATGAATAAATCTGACATGCCAGGCTGACTAGATCATAGAATGAAATAATTGTTAAATTAAACATCAAGCTCTAGTAGAATTTAAAAATATTTGCCACATTTTTATAGTTTAAAATTGAAAACATTTTAGATTTTGTCTATGCTATTTGGTAAACAATGAAATGCAAGAAAAACAAATAATGTGGTGCAGATCCGTACTCAAAAAAATACTGGGAATAACTAGGTGTTTGTTTTGGGCCACAATATATCCAAAACAAGGATAAACCACTATATGCAGGTCCGTATTCAAATAAAGAAGTTGATGATGGTTCCGAGAATACGAAACGTTGTAGAACACATTCAATATCAGCATTTTATAACAAATCTTTAATACAACAAAGGACCACGCACATTTCTTATGGAAACGGGAGCACCGTCAAATTATCTGAATTTTTAATATGTTATAGTATTTGAGAAGTCTCCATAGGCACAATTCCATCCTATGGCTAATTTTCGATATACAGGGCGTTGAAGTTCAATTTCCCATTTTTTTAAAAATGCGTACCAAAAAGTCCCTTTTGAATATTTTTGAAAGTTTTTGGCTGATATATGGAGCCTAAATGCATACTTGATCAAAATAAAAATATTGATAGTTACAGGGTGATTCAAAATGTCACAGACCTCTTTTGGATAAAATATGTATTTTTACATTACAAATATAGGGCAACATAACATTAAACAAAAATCTCCGTCAAAGTTTCCGAATATTTGATATAGGATACATCTTTACCTTCTGTTTCAAAATTCCTAATGGTAAAATTATATCATATGGCTACTTTTCGAAATATTAGACGTTTAGTCTATAACTTTTGTTTAGCACACGATGGACAACATTTTGAGCAATTGCTGTATTTTTTTTTTATTTTTACCTTCTTTTAAATACCTAACAATAAACTGATAACATTATTGATACAAATTATGTAATGTTTTTTTTGTCCTAGCAGTGGACAAAGGGTATGATTTGAATTCTGCATTGAATTACCTTTTCTCTGATGTGTCACACATGGTGTATCGCCCATTCAAATTTTCATGTTACGGGGTGGGGGTGGGGGTGAAGGGGGTTAAGGTAGAGCGACAAATTTTGTCAAAAATTTCGTTTCCTTTAAATCAAAAGTCGACGTGTCTCACTATTTTTCTCAAAAATTATTGTGCGAGAGTAAAGTGAGTGTAGGAAAAAACCCCCTTTTTCAGGGGGGTAGTAAAAAAATGAAACTTTGTGATTTGAATTCGGCATTGAATTACCTTTTCCCTGATGTGCCACACATGGTATGTTCTATATTTAAATTTTAAAGTTGAGGAGAGAGGGGTGAAGGGGGTTGACGTTAGAGTGATGTTTGTTATCAAAAATTTTGTCCCCCTCAAATCAATAATCGTCGTGTCTCGCTATTTTTGCCAAAAATTATTGGGTAAGCCTAAATCGGGGGTGGAAACTTTTTAAAAAAATACCCTGTATAATGGTAAAATGTTTGTGTCCTTAAATATTGTTAATATGAAGTTATTATATCATTTAATAAAATTCATAATATTTTGTAGTTTTAGTGGGTCGTAGAAAAAATTTAGGGGGTTGTAGAAAAAATGTACTGTTCAACTCGTGTGGATTGGCCATATCGCCTACGGCGTCGTGCTCAAATTTCGTCCACGTGCGATATGGCTATCATATCCATACTGTAACCTCCCACCCCCCTGGCCATTTATCTCATGAAAAAGGCGAGCACAAAGTAACAAACCGATGGCCATTTCGGTAAGAAACTTTTATACTCAAATTTATCATAAAATATACCTGATCGTCTAGTATTGTTAAAGGACCCAGTTGTGCTGTATTTTTATTCGTTATAGTAAAGTTTGCTGCAAGTAAAAAAAATAAAACACTGAAAAACCTTCAAATCGTATATTCCGTAATTTCAACCTTTTATGATAATTACAAAAATCAAAACCTTGGGACATTATTTACTCTTTATTCTATTTGTATGTGAGGACCCCTCACAGAGACCCGCTACTGGGTGGACGAAAGAGAAGACATTTGTCACATTTTACCAATTTGTATTTTGTGTTTGTGTAATTATTTTTATATTTCTGTTTGTTTCTATTTTATAACCTTTTTAATTGGTGATTTGAAATCACGTGTATTAACTATGGTCAATAATGTCCTAATCATTCAGGTAGGAAGATGGAATGCCCGCGGGTCTATTGCCGTCTGCGACATCCCTCATTGGGAAAATTTCACGGGGAGGGGAGATCACATTGCCTCCTACCGTCCCAAAATAATTAATTCTTTTTTTGTTTAAAAGGGACCGTACCTTAGTAGACATAGTAACAATCTTGACCAACTCATAAAAACACAAGATTTTCTGTGTAATGTATTGTGTATTGTTGTAATTGGTAAATGAGACTCCTGACTTAACCCTTCCGAACACACAACGGCGCGCCGCTGTGAACGGTCAATTAAACAAATGGTTTACTTGTCCGGACGCAAATTAAATATGAATTTTCTTCCCCGAATTTTGAATTGGGGGTGTTTTTGAGACATTTTATTTAGATAGATATTTTTATTTTGTAAAGAATTTTGGATTATTTTTCTTTACTTATTTTCTCTTTGGTTTTATGGGCAGTTGTTTTCTATATGATAGGCAAAGGCCTACAAATAATTATTACGGGGTCGAAGTTGGCGGTAGACACAGGTCTACAAAATAATTGTTGTATTCGTCGATGGGCATTTTTACAGGAACTGTTGATTTTCTCTCTGGCTGGTTTTTTATTTATTCTTTCTCGAAGCGAAGCGTAGGTACTGTTAGATAGTTTAGGCGATGGTAAAAATTTTCAGACTGATTTTACTTCTTATTTCATGCCCTTTTTATACCCAGAAATTATCTCATTTCGTGACGTAGGCATTGTAACTGCGTAGTGAGAATCTACCCTATTGCGACTCGTTATCGCCAATTTGTTTATGTTATCGTAGATAACTGCATTCCTGAGGACAACTTTTTAGCTATTTTGAGTCTTTTACGAATTTTAAGAGAAATATTTGAAGCGTAAATTTTATACAGGGAAAAATAAAATTAGAATTTATAAGTAAAATAATTCTACGGAAATAGAAAAATATAGGAAAAATAGTAATTAAAAATGGAAATTAATAAGAGATTAAGTGACCTAGGGTAGGAACGTTTCAATACATGTTGAACAAACTACTATTATGTAGCCAGCTCTTAGACTATAAGATTTTGTTTATTTTACTTTTTCACTTTCCCGACCCAGAAGGGAAAGTATTGTGAACGAGCTAAAAAGAAAATCGAGATAAAAACGGAAATATCCATTTTCTGGTCCCCTGAGACGATTAAGACCATTTCCAGATGGAAGTCTTAATCCGATTGAGCTGAAATGTGACACAGGGGTTTGGGTTACCCGTCGGAACAACCCATTAGTTTTTGTACGACATTGTCAAACGGAAGTGTCACTATCAAAAAATGACAGATCCAATATTTCACGGAATTTGACTTGCAATATGTCATTTTAAAGCCCTTGAAAAACTCTATTTATAACAGTCAAAATTATTTCTCTAACTGTCACCTGTCAAAAATAAAAAATGTCAAAATTTGAAACTTTAGCATTAAAAATCTGAAAAAGTATGAATCCGATTGAGCTGAAATTTTATATATGGGTTTGTGTTACCGGTCGAAGGAACTCATTAGTTTTTGTATGATATCTGTCAAACTAAAGTATCACTATCAAAAAATGACAGATGCAATATGTCACGGAATTGGACATGCAATATGTCATTTGAAAGCCCTTGAAAAACTCTATTCAAAACAGTCAAAATTATTTCTCTAACTGTCACCTGTCAATAATAAAAAAAATGTCAAAATTTGATACTTTAGCATTAAATATCTGAAAAAGTATGAATCCGATTGAGCTGAAATTTTATATATGGGTTTGGGTTACCGGTCGAAGGAACTCATTAGTTTTTGTATGATATCTGTCAAAAAAAAGTGTCACTATCAAAAAATGACAGATACAATATGTCACGGAATTGGAATGCAATATGTCATTTGAAAGCCCTTGAAAAACTCTATTCAAAACAGTCAAAATTATTTCTCTAACTGTCACCTGTCAATAATAAAAAAAATGTCAAAATTTGATACTTTAGCATTAAATATCTGAAAAAGTATGAATCCGATTGAGCTGAAATTTTATATATGGGTTTGGGTTACCGGTCGAAGGAACTCATTAGTTTTTGTATGATATCTGTCAAAAAAAAGTGTCACTATCAAAAAATGACAGATACAATGTCACGGAATTGGACATGCAATATGTCATTTGAAAGCCCTTGAAAAACTCTATTCAAAACAGTCAAAATTATTTCTCTAACTGTCACCTGTCAATAATAAAAAAAATGTCAAAATTTGATACTTTAGCATTAAATATCTGAAAAAGTATGAATCCGATTGAGCTGAAATTTTATATATGGGTTTGGGTTACCGGTCGAAGGAACTCATTAGTTTTTGTATGATATCTGTCAAAAAAAAGTGTCACTATCAAAAAATGACAGATACAATATGTCACGGAATTGGAATGCAATATGTCATTTGAAAGCCCTTGAAAAACTCTATTCAAAACAGTCAAAATTATTTCTCTAACTGTCACCTGTCAATAATAAAAAAAATGTCAAAATTTGATACTTTAGCATTAAATATCTGAAAAAGTATGAATCCGATTGAGCTGAAATTTTATATATGGGTTTGGGTTACCGGTCGAAGGAACTCATTAGTTTTTGTATGATATCTGTCAAAAAAAAGTGTCACTATCAAAAAATGACAGATACAATGTCACGGAATTGGACATGCAATATGTCATTTGAAAGCCCTTGAAAAACTCTATTCAAAACAGTCAAAATTATTTCTCTAACTGTCACCTGTCAATAATAAAAAAAATGTCAAAATTTGATACTTTAGCATTAAATATCTGAAAAAGTATGAATCCGATTGAGCTGAAATTTTATATATGGGTTTGGGTTACCGGTCGAAGGAACTCATTAGTTTTTGTATGATATCTGTCAAAAAAAAGTGTCACTATCAAAAAATGACAGATACAATATGTCACGGAATTGGAATGCAATATGTCATTTGAAAGCCCTTGAAAAACTCTATTCAAAACAGTCAAAATTATTTCTCTAACTGTCACCTGTCAATAATAAAAAAAATGTCAAAATTTGATACTTTAGCATTAAATATCTGAAAAAGTATGAATCCGATTGAGCTGAAATTTTATATATGGGTTTGGGTTACCGGTCGAAGGAACTCATTAGTTTTTGTATGATATCTGTCAAAAAAAAGTGTCACTATCAAAAAATGACAGATACAATGTCACGGAATTGGACATGCAATATGTCATTTGAAAGCCCTTGAAAAACTCTATTCAAAACAGTCAAAATTATTTCTCTAACTGTCACCTGTCAATAATAAAAAAAATGTCAAAATTTGATACTTTAGCATTAAATATCTGAAAAAGTATGAATCCGATTGAGCTGAAATTTTATATATGGGTTTGGGTTACCGGTCGAAGGAACTCATTAGTTTTTGTATGATATCTGTCAAAAAAAAGTGTCACTATCAAAAAATGACAGATACAATGTCACGGAATTGGACATGCAATATGTCATTTGAAAGCCCTTGAAAAACTCTATTCAAAACAGTCAAAATTATTTCTCTAACTGTCACCTGTCAATAATAAAAAAAATGTCAAAATTTGATACTTTAGCATTAAATATCTGAAAAAGTATGAATCCGATTGAGCTGAAATTTTATATATGGGTTTGGGTTACCGGTCGCAGGAACTCATTAGTTTTTGTATGATATCTGTCAAACCAATGTGTCACTATCAAAAAATGACAGATGCAATTTGTCACGGAATGTCACGGAATTGGACATGGAATATGTTAATTATTTTTCTGTCACCTGTCAAAAATAAAAAATGTCAAAATTTGAAACTTTAACATTAAATATATGAAAAAGTATTCGTGGATACTCGTCGGGCAAGTTTTTAGAATTACGATTGTAGTTAATGTTGCTCCTATATCGTTTCGTACTGAATTTGTTGATTGATTTATTTTTTAGTTTCAAATTTCTTTTTTATCCTATACCAAAGTTAATGAGCCAGTTTTAGAATTTTCGAAGAAAAAACTCGTATAAAACGGTTTTGTCCGTCCGTCCGTCCGTCCACCTCTAACTTTTCAACGGGTTAATAGATTTATACCAAATTTTTTGCGATTATAATAGAGCTTTTCTGGATTTTTTTAAAATAAATATCCAATATGGCCGACATCCGGGTTGACCGGAAATGACATGAAAATTGGAAATTCAAATAGAACATCCGGTATATTTCCACATATTTGGATTCTAAGACTTCAAATACGTAAGTAGGTACAGGTCGATTGTCAAATGTCACTTAAGATACCGTTTTTTGTTTTATTTTTGAATTTTTTTATCCATTCTATAGGTGCTAATGTTTTGTTCTAAATTTATTATATTACAACTAAATTTTGTCAATTATTTATTGTTTCTTAATAATTATTTATATTTAAAATATGATGCTGCAAATATCCTTTATTTTTTTAACAGGGATGTTTGCATGAAAATTTTATTATTTTATATAGAAATTTAAAAAAAAATAATATTTCTCCTTTATTTGAGAGAAAAAAAATTATTATGTACAGGGTGGCCAACTAAAAATGCGAGGTACTGTATCTGGGAACCTAACCCTCGTAGAGGGTTGCGGCAAAAAAAGTTATGACCAAAACGTCCAAGAGAAAAACCTGGAAAATATTTTCATGTTTCTGAAATGACCGCTAGGGGGCGTAACTGCAATCTTGAATCTAAAAAAGTTATGTTTCTGTGAAATCCGCTACAAAAAAATACTTGATCCTTAAAGTCGAGGATAATCGGAATCTTTTTTGTTTAACAATTTTTCCTGTATCTCTAAAAATAGTGGGGGGTATTCAAAGGTTTCCGTAAAAAACACCCCATCTTCAAAACGGCTGAGCCGATTTTAACCAATTTGGGCTGGTTGAAAAGAGCTATTCTTGGACTACAAATTTTATAATAATTAGAGTTTTGCTAGTTTTACACGTCGCCGCTAGAGGGCTTTTTTCAACATTGCAACAGAAATGGTTAATTTTCTCAAAAAAAAAATAAATGCATTGGTATAAATTTTTTTTCATGAAAAAGTAGCTAAAACCGCATCTCGATATCTTATTCCTAACCTAAAATTTAGGTCAAAGAAAATTTTATACGGAAATCCCTTACATTTTTATTTTTTTTTAAACTAATTTTTCTGGAATGGGTGGTCCATCTGTATTTCATTTAAAAAAATTGAGTTTCAGTTAAAAAACTGGATTTGCTGAATTAAATGTTTACTAAAAGTAACAAAAATAAATAATTGACAAAATAGAGACTTTTTGGGTTATTCTAGTTTAATTACAAGTAATTTAGACTAAATCTTGACCAGCTAGAATGGATAAAAAAAATTCAAAAATGAAAGAAAAATAGCGTCTTAAGTGACATTTGACAGTCGATGTTTACGTGTTTGAAGTCATAGAATCCAAATATGTAAAAATATACCGGGTGTTCCATTTGAATTTCCAATTTTTATCTTATTTCCGGTCAAAACGGATATCGGCCATATTGGATTTTTATGTAAAAAAAACCAAAAATACATCTATTATAATCGACCAAAATTTTGTATACATCTATTTACTAGTTTAAAAGTTATAGGGGTGGCCCTTGACAAATTTAAACGAAACTTATTTTCGTAACTTAAAATTTTCGAAAACTCGAAAAAACTCACTTGTTTAATTCGTTACTTTGAAATGTATTAATTTGTGTTAAAAAACGATAATTAATAAATTAATAAATCGTGTTTTACAATGGATTTTTATTTTTTCCAAAATAAGGGCCATGACTGTGTTTTACCCCTCCCCATAAAAGTTGCCTAGATCCGCCCTTGATTTAAACTAACCATACATAATTATTTATTATTATATTTAGAATGATTATACCAAATTTCAAAAATATATACGTGCTGAATTACACAGCAAATCTTAACCAAGAAAAATAAACCAAAAACCCCATTCAAAATTGTCTTATTGCATTTTTTGGACGTAAATCTGGTTTCATTCTTCTCGGAACTCGGATGCTGACTAGTAAGGGAAAATCCGTTGGTTATTCGTAAATCTTTTAGAAAAAAAAAACCATCATCTGTTATCACTTTATCTTAGTCAAATCTCTGTCGTCACATTGAAAAAATAAAACGTCATCATTAGTAGCAGCACGTATAAAAAAAATCAAAATAATTATTTGTTGAGTGGGGGAAGATCGGAACTATAATATAGAGAGAGAAACGTTTCGTTCGAGTGGTATTACGTTTAACGCAGCATCTACGTTAGCTTGTGAGACAAAAACTCAGTTCGCAATATAAAATTTCGTAAGTGTTGAATTCTTCATCAGTTGATCACGAAGTGAGCTTCCATCAATTAAACCAGTGGTTGTTTGTGGAATATTTTTTAAATTCTCTGCTACAAGTGGTTTCTACACATCCGACTTTCTTGAGCTTACAGTTGGGAGGAAACGATTTATAGTTCGTCAGATTTTACAAGTAAGACTTTAAATTTTTTATTAAAAATATCTAGTAAAATTTTTATTTAGAGGGGAAATATTTTTTATTTACCCATATGGACGCCATTCAATTTCAGCAAGTACTTTTACTTTCAATTGCAACAATAGATTTAAAACATGTGCTCTGTTTGTATATAAAAACAACGCGGGAATATTATTACTATAACTATTAATCAAATGAAATATTTTTAATTTGTCTTATTTTGAATACAATTAAAATTTTATTTCATTGATAATATAGCAATCAACAATTTTTTTTTTATATTGATAATCGGATGTATCTGCCTAATAGTTTTTTTTTTCTAAAAAAAAAACCGACGTTACTTTGCGGTTGCATCAGCCAAACGTATATAATACTTATTATACAATCACTTTCCAAACTAGTACCTACTTGGAAAAGAAATTATATATACCTACGTAAAATAAAAATAGTAATAATATAGGTTGCGGTCAATATAATAGCTTTCCAGCTAATTTTAAAAATATTAGTAAAAGTATTTTTATTCATATGAACACAACAAAAACATTTTTGTTTTTCAAATTACTGTTACAGATAATTTAAAAAATTCATACTACGTCATTTATTCTAATTTGTGGGAAAAAAACCGCAAGGTCGGGACTCTATGGAGGATAAATGAAGCTGTTATACATTAGAAGCTTGTAAAAGTAACTTTGTCCAGAAGCAACAGATTGTAGCATTGTCATGATGCAAGATTTTGTTGGATTTAAGAGGCGCCAATACCATGAAATTCCCTGAAATCGTTTTAACACCTTAAGAGCTATTGTCCCAGTGAGTCGGCTAGAAATACATATTGAAAAACTTATTTTTAATATAAAATTTACAATTTTCAAACTAGGTTTTTGAATTTTTATACCAAAAATGTGTTTTAAGAATTACCTGACAACATTAAAATATAAATAAAAAACTCAATATGATCCAGAAAAAAAATTAATTAGCATGTGACCATGGGCCGGCGTTTTAACCATTGTGAGTTTACTATTAGTCTAATAAAAAAAAAGTTCAAACAGTTTATACATAATTGGTATCACATGAATTTGTATTGAAAAAAATGTAATTTTTTTTATTAGTTTCCAATCAAGAATTAAAAAAAATTAGAAAAATTGGAGAACCCTAATTTTAAACAAATTTACTTTAATTTTTGCTAAATGTTTGTAATACAAATTGTAGAAGTATGTATGATTTAAAAAATGAAAAAAGAAAATTTTAAATTCATTGAACAATAAGTGCCTAGTGTTTAAAATAAGAATCGCGAAATCTTCATTTTTAAAACCAAATAATTTTTTTTTCTGGACCATGTTCAGGTTATATCCTGGCCAAACTTCTCAAATACATATATAACACTATTATACATGATCTGACCTATGTTCAGGTTATATCCTGGCCAAACTTCTCAAATACATATATAACACTATTATACATGATCTGACCTATTTTTTTTTAATTTGCACATACATGTAGGGGAATATTATACATGATGTCAAGTGAAAAAAGTTTTAAAAATTTGAATTGAAAAAAAGTTTTCCTATGCAAATCAGTTTAATTTGTATGATGGGTACCGGAAGGGCCGGTCCGATCCTGCTCAAATTCAATAGGGTTCTTCCTTGGACAAAACTAACTCGGTAAAGTGAAAACCGAAGTTTTCGCTTAAAAGTTAGTGTTTATATACAGACAGACAGACATCCAGACGTCCGGGGGATCCCCGTTAGGAAATAAGTTTCTTACGTTATTTTTTCACTTTTTAAAATTTTTAAAAAAGAAATCGAAAAAAATATAAAAAAAAATGGAAAAAAAATCAAAAGAAAACGAAAAAAACAAAAAAAAAAGAAAGAAATCAAAAAAAAACGAGAAAAAAACGAAGAAGATCAACAAAAGTCGAAAGAGATCGAAAAAATCAATAGAAATAAAAAATAATAAAAAAAATCCAACGAAATCGACAAAAACCAAAAGAGAAATCGACAAAATCGACAAAAATCGAAAAAATTAAAAAATAAGAATAAGTTAGAAAAACACTGTAGGAATTTGAAAAAAATAAAAAAACAATAGAAAAAATTCAAAATCAACAGAAAAACATCAGAAAAATGGAAAAAAAATACGAAAAAACCGAAAAATCAAAAAAATATCGGAGGATAAAAAAAATTAGAAAAGAAAAGAAAGAAATAAAAAATAATAGAACAATGAGAAAAAAAATCAAAAAAATTAGAAAATATTGAAAAAATCAGAAAAAGACATGAAAAAAAAATCAAAAAATTTAGTGATAAACGAGAAAAAATTAAAAATATCGAAAAAATAATCTAAAAAGAAACAAAAAGTATTGGAAAATATTGGAAACAAATGAAAAATAAAATTTTAAAATACGGAAGAAATAAAAAAAAAATCAAAAAAATCGTATAAAACCGGAAACCGGAACAATTGTGAACTAAAGAAAGAAATAAAAATATAAATGTAAAAATGGCAAAAAAGTCGTAAAATAAAATCGGAAACAATCAAAGGAATAAGAAAAATTGAGAAAAAAAGTAGAAAACAAAAAAAAATGTAATTGGAAAAAAAAAATAGTAAAAATGACAAAACAATGACAAAAAAGAATAAAAATTATAAAACATCGAAAAAATCAGAAAAAGTCTCTTTCTATAAAATAATTATAAATATATATATTATTATTAGAAAAAAAAAACACCAATGAGAAAAAATGAGAAAAGATTAATAAAAAATCTAAAAAAAAAAGCAGAAAAACCAAAAAAAAAACATCAGAATAATGAGAAAACAGGAAATTATTAATAGAAAAATAATAGAAAAAAAATGAAAAATAATACGGAAAAAACAAAAATAATCAAAAAAATTGTAAAAAAGCCGAAAAAAAAAATCGCTAAAATCAAACAATGTGTCAATAATTTTTGCAACATCCCCAACAATCAAAGGAATAAGAAAAATTGAGAAAAAAATTAGAAAACAAAAAGAAATTGAAAAAAAGGAATAGTAAAAATGACAAAACAATGAAAAAAAGAATAAAAATTATAAAATATCGAAAAAATCAGAAAAAAACAAAAAAAAAACAAAAAATCAGAAAAATGAGAAAAAATCAGAAAAAGTCTCTTTCTATAAAATGATTATAAAATTATAAAAGATTAGAAAAAAAAAATAAAAAAGCACCAATGAGAAAAGATTAATAAAAAATCTGAAAAAAAAACCAGAAAAACCAGAAAAAAATAAAACATCAGAATAACAAGAAAACAGGAAAAAATTAATAGAAAAATAATAGAAAAAAATGAAAAATAATACGGAAAAAACAAAAATAAAAAAATTGTAAAAAAGCCGAAAAAAAAATCGCTAAAATCAAACAATGTGTCAATAATTTTTGCAACATCCCCAACAATCAAAGGAATAAGAAAAATTGAGAAAAAAATTAGAAAACAAAAAGAAATTGAAAAAAATGTAATTGAAAAAAAAGGAATAGTAAAAATGACAAAACAATGACAAAAAAGAATAAAAATTATAAAACATCGAAAAAATCAGAAAAAAAAACAAAAATACAGAAAAATGAGAAAAAATCAGAAATAGTCTCTTTCTATAAAATAATTATAAAATTATAAAAGATTAGAAAAAAAAATCGCTAAAATCAAACAATGTGTCAATAATTTTTGCAACATCCCCAACAATCAAAGGAATAAGAAAAATTGAGAAAAAAATTAGAAAACAAAAAGAAATTGAAAAAACGTTAATTGAAAAAAAAGGAATAGTAAAAATGACAAAACAATGACAAAAAAGAATAAAAATTATAAAACATCGAAAAAATCAGAAAAAAAAACAAAAATACAGAAATGAGAAAAAATCAGAAATAGTCTCTTTCTATAAAATAATTATAAAATTATAAAAGATTAGAAAAAAAAATAAAAAAGCACCAATGAGAAAAAATGAGAAAAGATTAATAAAAAATCTAAAAAAAAAAACCAGAAAAACCAGAAAAAAAACATCAGAATAATGAGAAAACAGGAAAAAATTAATAGAAAAATAATAGTAAAAAAGCCGAAAAAAAAAATCGCTAAAATCAAACAATGTGTCAATAATTTCTGCAACATCCCCATCCACCATCTGTTTGACATTTTGTTCTAAAAATTTGAATTGGAAAAAAGTTTTCCCATGCAAACCACTTTAATTTGTAATTTGTATGATGGGTACCGGAAGGGCTGGTCCGATTCTGCCCAATTTCGATAGGGTTCTTCCTTGGACAAAATTATCTTGATCGGGGCTTTCGTTCAAAAGTTACAGTGTTTACATCCAGACGGATATAATTTTTTTGCATTTTCGGACTCGTGGAAACGTCGAGAAAAGTGATAAAAAGTGGGGGTAAGAATTTTTTTTCGCCATCACGAAACTAATATTTAGGTTTTGGGCCTCAGTAATACTTTAATAGGAGAAAAATTGATCAATTTAAGGGTAGTGAAATGGGTATCACATTTTGTGATCAATTTTTCTCTTATTAAAGTATTTAATAATGACCTGATGATGGTTAATAACCGAAACTAGTTGCCTTTGCTTGTCTAATACAATTAAATTCTTGTGGTCCCTGATTTTGTGCTTAATTTGTTAAAAAAAATTATTATATTTTTTAATATTGTTATTACTGCTGTTTTTGAGCTTCTATAAAAATTATGAGATACATAATTTAATTTGTATTAAGGGAATCCATCCCCACTTGGATTCTAATTGGTTCCTAATATTAGTCAGTAGTGTAGCAATATTAATAGTAATAAACTGAGTAATTACGTACACAAAGATTAAAAAATATTTCTTTGAAGTATTCTAGGTACATATTATTTAAAAATAGATTAAAGTTAGTTAAATAAAACATTATTTGTTCATAAATAAGGTAAATTGTAATATTTATAAAATACAATATGAATTGAATATATTTAATGACTGTTTTCATTTACAATTACAATGTCATCCATTTTAATTTCATGAATCAAATTTTTAGTCTTAAAATTAATTTAGAGAAACAAAAAAATACTCTTCAGACGAACCATTTTCTGAAGTAAAAATATTTAATATGGCTTTTAACTTAAAATTTCTTCCAAAACCTTAAAATTATTAAGCAAAAAAGTATAATCTAGCCCCAACCATTTCTATTAGATTAAAATATGGCTCCGTGCGAACGTGGGGTTTACGAACAGAACCTTTTTCGTGGGCTTTGCGATCACGCATACCTGGAATTAATCTAAGCGCTGATATTCGGTGGGCTTTGGGAACACGCTTAAGATTAGAACCAAAAAACTATTAATATAAGATATTATTAAATTATTACTTAAAAATATTACAGTCCAAAAGCTAAGATGGAAATATTTTGCATTTGAATAATTTAGTTTTTATTTGTCAAAGTGGAACTATATAGGGAAAAGTATCTTTTAAAAACTAAATGAAATATTTTTTTATGTACTCCCCTGAACAAATGGAAAGTTATTTTTGTTAAATTGAAGCATAAAATATTAAATAATCATGCAATTTGAGGCTGAAAGACAGGACTGCAAAATTGTTAAAAAAAATTATAAGTGTGCAGTATTTTTCTAAAATATAAATATACAAAACTGAAAAAATAACTGAAATACATTTACTGAATTATTTTTATACTTTTAACACTACCAGTAATAAATCTTCAATATTCTGCTGTTTTATTAAAATACAAAAATAAAGCCAACACAAATTTAACTTAAAAAAAATACCTGCAGTGTTCTAAAACCCCACGGTGCCCATAAACTGACGAGAGTATGCCAAATATGTGTTCGCAAATCCCACGGTTTGCAAAACCCACGTTCGCTAAGCCCACGCCACCTAAAACTTGGGCAATATGATCAAAATTGAAACCTGATCTTAGAATATGCTCTTATATAGAGGGTGTTTCCAAACAATTACGAAAGGTTATAGGGGATGATTTCTTGTCGAAAATAAAAGGGGGTCTTTCTTAAGCCTCTTTCCAATTTTTTCCCCCCATTTCTTTGTCTTAGATATTTTTTTACATTTTTTGCCCTACATTTTTTAGTTTCAAACTTTGTTTCAAATTTTTTCCTAACTTATTTTTTCTCCTGTTTTTTCACTAATTTTTTTATTTCCAACTTTTTTCCCATTATTCCCCCACCTTCTTTCCCCTACTTTTTTAATAATTTCTTTGTGTTCCACTTTTTCTCCTCAAAAACTTTTTCCACATCTTTCCCTATTTTTTTTCACTTTTCCCCTACTTTTTTCTATGCTTTTTTATTCCACCCTTTCCTCTACTGTTTTCCACTTTTTCTCACACATTTTTTTTACTAATTTCTTTGTGTCAAACGATTTTTGTTCCACTTATTCCCCTTAAAACTTTTTTCCATTTCTTCCCCTATTTTGTCACTTTCCCCTACTTTTTTATTTTATCCTTTCCCCTACTTTTTTATTCTGTCCTTTTCCTACTTTCTCCCACTTCTTCTCATAAATTTTTGACAAATTTTTTTGTGTAAAATTTTTTTTCTTCCACTTTTTCTCCTTAAATCTTTTTTTTCACTTCTTTTCCTATTTTTGTTCACTTTTCTTCTATTTTCTTCCACTTTTCCCTACTTTTTTATTCCACCCATTCCTCTACTTTTTTTCACTTTTTCTCCTACATTTTTTACTAATTTCTTATTTCTTTGTGTCAAACTTTTTTCCACTTTTTCACTAATTTTTTTTATAATTTAAAATTTGAAACTTTTTTTACCAATTTTTCACCTACTTTTTTTCCACTTTTCGCCCGAGCCTTTTTCCCCTACTTTTTAAGTTTCAAACTTTTTACCCAATTTTTTTATATATAATCTTTGTTTATTATTTCCAATTTTCACCCTCTCCCTTTCTATCAGTACCAATGGAGTGATAAGGGGGAAAGATAGGGGGAAAGAAGAAAATAATTACTCAAAAAAAAGTGATTTTTTCGTAAAAAAGTGGAAATTTGACAGAAACTGACAATAATGAGAAAAAATGGGTAGTTTTAGAAAAAAAGGGGAAAACGGGGTAATTTCAAGAAAAAAAGTGACACAATTTGAAAGAAATGAGGGGAAATTTAAGACAAAAAAGTTCGAAAATTTGAAAGAAAAGAGGGGAAATTTTGGAGGAAGAGGGGAAATTTGAGAAAAAATAACAAAATGAAAAAATAAAATGTAATTTTAAGAAAAAAATGGGGTAATTTCTGGAAAATGTGACAAAAATTGAGAGAAAAGAGGGGAAATTTGAGATAAAAAGAGACAGTATTTGAGAGAAAAGAGGGGAAATTTTGAAGGAAGAGGCTTTATGACGAAAATAAGGGGCAATTTTCAGAAAAAAGTTGGAGATCTCTGATTATCTTATAAATTGTATTTTAATTAAGTTATTTCAATAATATTTGACGCCAAACAATAGAAAACGTTTTTAAATTAAAATTATTCATATTCTATGAATTATCCGGAGTTGTAAACAATATATTTTTTCCCCATTTTCATATTATTTATATTTATCGATATACTATAATATAAATTTTTAAATATTTCCTGGACTAATTTTGGCGTGAGAATATTTTTGTACTATCCTGGGACCCGATTTTTGAATCATTGGAATTCATTCTCAAGAGAAATTGATTGGCAATTGACGTAATTTAATCAAAATCTGTAAGGGGGTGGAAACTGGGGGGTTGAAAATTCAAAAAATTCATATTTCCGCCATTTTTAAAAATATCGAAACAGGTCATATGACATTTTTCATGTCCTTTTTATTATAAAATTAATTCGCTTAAAACTTTTTTTCGATTTGACTTTCATGGGTGGAATTGGAGGGGGTTGAAATTTCAAAAAATTCATATCCGGCAAATTTTAAAAATATCGAAACTAGTCATAAGACTTTTTTTAATTTCTAATTATTAAAAAATTAATTCGCTAATTTTTACGATTTTTTACGGATTTTTAAAAAATTAAGAAAGAGGAAAAAATCATAGTGAAAACTCGTGAAAAATTGTAAAAAATCATAAAAAAATCGCAAGAAATCGTAAAAAATCGTGAAAAATCGTAAAAAACCGTAAAAAATAGTAAAAACATTTGGAAATAATTTTTAAATATAATTAGAGATATATAAACTAACTAGAACATATTTCTAAATTATTGAAATTTTTTAAATATTTGGAAATTTTTGAAAATTTTTGAAATTTTGATCTTTCAAATTTTTGAATCTTCTTAATTTTTTGAATATTTTGAACTTTTTGGTTTTGAAATTTTTGAATTTTTTTAAAATTTTTGGAATTTTTTAAACTTGCTCATGTGAAAATATTTGTTCATTTTACCATTTCAGCTTTATTTAATCTTTGAATTTTTTTAAATTAAAATTTGCTTTTTTTAGAATATTCGTTTTTTTTTTAAGTTTTTGTAATTTTTAAAATTTTTCGCCTTTACCTGTCCATGTAAAAATATTTATCTTTTACCACTCAAGCCTGTCAATGAAAAAATATTTATCCTTTTTGTTACCTCTCTAAATCCAATTAAATTTGCGCCACCCTGTATATAATATTTTGAGATTTATCGCCGTTTTTCCAATTTTTCGGTAAAATTATATATTTCCGAGAAAAAGGTAAGATAGGGAGATTCTAGATAATTAAACTCTTCTAATTATTATAAAATTAAGAAAGATGGGAAAAAAATGGAAAAAATCGTAAAATATCGTAAAAAAATCGTAAAAAAATCGCAATGGTAAAAAAGAAAATTCGTAAAAATGTAAAAAATCGTAAAAAATTGGTAAAAAAACTGGTAAAAAGTCGTAATATTACGTAAATAATCGTAAAACATCATAAAAACGTGAAAAATCGTAAAAAATGGTAAGAGATCGTAAAAAATCGTAAAAAAATTGCAAGAAATGGTAAGAAATCGTGAAAAATCATAAAAAATCGTAAAAAATGTAAAAAATTGTAAAAAAAAATAAAAAAAACTGATAAAAAGTCGTAACATTACGTAAATCGTAAAACATTATAAAAAAACGTGAAAAAACGTAAAAAAAATGGTAATAAATCATAAAAAATCGTAAAAAAATCGCAAGAGATCGTAAAAAAATCGTAAAAAAATCGTAAAAAATTGATAAAAAAGAAACTGGTAAAAAGTCGTAACATTACGTAAATAATCGTAAAACATTATTAAAAAAACGTGAAAAATCGTAAAAAAAATGGTAATAAATCGTAAAAAATTGTAAAAAATCGCTAGAGATCGTAAAAAATCGTAAAAAATTGATAAAAAAAACTGGTAAAAAGTCGTAACATTACGTAAATAATCGTAAAACATTATAAAAAAACGTGAAAAATCGTAAAAAAAATGGTAATAAATCGTAAAAAATTGTAAAAAATCGCAAGAGATCGTAAAAAATCGTAAAAAAATCGTAAAATTAAAAAATCGTAAAAAATCGCAAGAAATGGTAAAAAAATCGTAAAAAATGTAAAAAATCGTAAAAAATTGATAAAATAAACTGGTAAAAAGTCGTAACATTACGTAAATAATCGTAAAACATTATAAAAAAACGTGAAAAATCGAAAAAAAAAATGGTAATAAATCGTAAAAAATTGTAAAAAATCGCAAGAGATCGTAAAAAATCGTAAAAAATTGATTAAAAAACTGGTAAAAAGTCGTAACATTACGTAAATAATCGTAAAACATTATAAAAAAAACGTGAAAAATCGTAAAAAAAATGGTCATAAATCGTAAAAAATCGCAAGAGATCGTAAAAAATCGTAAAAAAATCGTAAGAGATCGTAAAAAAACGAAAAAGAATTGGTAAAACTCTGGTAAAAACTCGTAGCATTTCTTAAATAATGCTAAATAATCGTAAAACATCATAAAAAATTATAAAAAACTGTAAAAAACTGGAAAAATCTAGAACAAATAGAAAAAAGGGGTAATTTAGGAAGAGATCAAAAAAAGCGAGTAAATAAGTTTGGCTACAAAAATTTTATTTATTATTTAATATAATTATATAAAGAATATGGAAAAATCTTTTTTAAATATTTGTAAAATTCCCACAACAATTATCGTTTGTTCATCTGTCCGATAAGAAATTTTTAATTTCTGACTCATCCAGATAAACTTCTAGGGAATACGTCAAACAAATGCTTTATTATATAACTGTTTATTTATTAGAAGACAGTTTTTACACTTGTAATAAGAGACGTTTAACAAAAATAATAAACAATCTGAAATCGGATATTACATTCGTCGTGAACTAATAATTAATTCTCATAACATTAATCAAGTCGTGTTTTAAACATTTAAAACTCCTGTATTTTTTTATGCATAATAATATTTTCCCATAATAAAATCTGGCACTAATTGAATACTGGGTGGTCAACAAAATTTTGGTATATTTTCAAGGCTACATAGTTTATTAATGCAAAATTGCGTAATGATGCGTTTCACCCATCCATTTATACTTTTTGTAAAGTGCAATGACATTTGAATTGGTATAATAGTCACATTATTTTCTAAAATTGAGACTTTAACTAAACTCACTACACAAATTTTATTTTTCTAATAATAAAAAATAATAATAAAATAAAATAAAAAAGTTTATATAAATTTCCGATATAACTGGAAGTACTACATACTTAAAAATAGAATAGTTTCATAAACATCGACTCATCTATATATCCTATAATAATAATTAAACATAATTATATTTTTTTTAATATAATTAAATACAGGATGATAATACATAAACTATTATCTTGAAAGGTGAAATTCAACGAAGTGCAAGTTATAAAGTAGGTAATTTATTTATATCTGATGGTGACCCAGTGACCATGTAACATTTAGAGATGTGTAAAATAATACTTAACCAGAATTTGAAAATGTATTTGCGTCTATAGGGGTACAAAAATATTTTCACTGCGTACAAGTTTTTATATACAGGGTGAAACGTACATACGTTAACTAAAGGTATGGGACACTTGGATAATTCAAAATCATCCAGTATAAAAATATAAAATTTGGCAGGTGGACTTCCTTAGATATAGCCAAAATATTGCTATATAAACCATAGGTCCGGCTTAACAAAATTTGACCATTTCTTTCGGCATCAAAAACAATACCCTGTATAACAATATTTTGCATATCTGATAAGATATTCGAAAAGGGCGAAAAAAAAAGATTTATATTAAGGTATTTTCAAATTATTTTTAATAGTGTTGATTTATTTTGCTTATATAAAAGTACTTAATTTATTTTATAAGTTAACTGTATGAGTATTCATAAATTAGATAAATTATTATTTTAGCTAATTACGGCCCTGTAATATTATCTCAAAGCAATGAAAAAGTACCAAATTAAAACATTTGAAAAGTACTTACATACAAAAGAAATATTTTTCGTAGTTTACCATAAGAAAATTATTTTTAAATTTTTAAGTTGACAATTTTTTACAAAAACAATTTTTAACAAAAAATTACGGGATCTGAAACGAGATGCGCAAACTTGATAAGAACTTAATCTAAATCAGTTTTTTTTGCTATTTTCGAATGTATTATCAGATTTACAAAATATTGTTATAGGGTGTTGTTTTTGAGGCCGAAAGAAATGGTCAAATTTTGTTAAGTCGGACCTGGATTTTAACATCTAGCTAACTTGATGTCAACGAAACAACTACATAAATACTGACGATATAAAAAAACTAAAATCTGTAGAATTTACCGTTTTTTTGCCGCTAAATAGTTGTGAAAATAAAAAACGCTAGATAATTTGCCGTTTTTTGCCATTAAATGGTTGTGAAAAAAATTTCCGTTTTTTTTTTAATTAACTTGAACAAGACAACTGCGTAAATAAGGACTATATTAAAAAACTAAAATCTGTAGAATTTACCGTTTTTTGCCGCTAAATAGTTGTGAAAATAAAATTTGCCGCTAGATAATTTGCCGTTTTTTGTCATTATATGGTTGTGAAAAAAATTGCCGTTTTTTTAATTAACTTGATAACAAGACAACTGCGTAAATAAGGACTATATTAAAAAACCAAAAGCTGAAGAATTTACCGTTTTTTGCCGCTAAATAGTTGTGAAAATAAAATTTGCCGCTAGATAATTTGCCGTTTTTTGTCATTATATGGTTGTGAAAAAAATTGCCGTTTTTTTAATTAACTTGATAACAAGACAACTGCGTAAATAAGGACTATATTAAAAAACCAAAAGCTGAAGAATTTACCGTTTTTTGCCGCTAAATAGTTGTGAAAATAAAATTTGCCGCTAGATAATTTGCCGTTTTTTGTCATTATATGGTTGTGAAAAAAATTGCCGTTTTTTTAATTAACTTGATAACAAGACAACTGCGTAAATAAGGACTATATTAAAAAACCAAAAGCTGAAGAATTTACCGTTTTTTGCCGCTAAATAGTTGTGAAAATAAAATTTGCCGCTAGATAATTTGCCGTTTTTTGTCATTATATGGTTGTGAAAAAAATTGCCGTTTTTTTAATTAACTTGATAACAAGACAACTGCGTAAATAAGGACTATATTAAAAAACCAAAAGCTGAAGAATTTACCGTTTTTTGCCGCTAAATAGTTGTGAAAATAAAATTTGCCGCTAGATAATTTGCCGTTTTTTGTCATTATATGGTTGTGAAAAAAATTGCCGTTTTTTTAATTAACTTGATAACAAGACAACTGCGTAAATAAGGACTATATTAAAAAACCAAAAGCTGAAGAATTTACCGTTTTTTGCCGCTAAATAGTTGTGAAAATAAAATTTGCCGCTAGATAATTTGCCGTTTTTTGTCATTATATGGTTGTGAAAAAAATTGCCGTTTTTTTAATTAACTTGATAACAAGACAACTGCGTAAATAAGGACTATATTAAAAAACCAAAAGCTGAAGAATTTGCCGGTTTTTTGCCGCTAAATAGTTGTGAAAATAAAAAAAGCTAGATAATTTGCTGTTTTTTGTCATTAAATGGTTGTGAAAAAAATTGCCGTTTTTTTTTTAATTAACTTGATAACAAGGACTATATTAAAAAAATCGTAAAAAACCGTAAAAATCGTAAACAATCGTAAAAAAGTGTAAAAATATTGAAATAATTTTTAATTAGAGTTAGAAACATATAAACTAACTAGAACATATTTCTAAATTATCTAAATTTTTGAAATTTTTTTGAAGTTTTTATCTTTCAAATTTTTGAACTTTTTTTTAAATTTTTGGTATTTTTTAAACTTTTGTCCCTTAAACCTGCCCATGTGAAAATATTTGTTCATTTTACCATTTCAGCTTTATTTAATCTTTGAATTTTTTTAAATTGAAATTTTTGATTTTTTTAGAATATTCGTTTTTATTTTAATTTTTGTAATTTTTGAAATTTTTCGCCTTTAACCTGTCCATGTAAAAATATTTATCTTTTACCACTCAAGCCTGTCAATGAAAAAATATTTGTCCTCTGTATTAACCGTCTCAATTCAATTAAATTTGTCCCACCCTGTATATATAACATTTTTGGGTTTATCGCCGTTTTTTCAATTTTCCGGTAAAATTATATATTTACGAGAAAAAGGTAAGATAGGGAAATTTTAGATAATTAAACTCTTCTAATTATTATAAAATTAATTATCTAATTTTTACGATTTTTTACAGATTTTTAAAAAATTAAGAAAGATGGGAAAAAAATGGAAAAAATCGTAAAATATCGTAAAAAATCGTAAAAAAATCGCAATGGTAAAAAATCGTGAAAATTCGTAAAAAATGTAAAAAATCGTAAAAAAATTGGTAAAAAAACTGGTAAAAAGTCGTAATATTACGTAAATAATCGTAAAAAAAATGGTAAGAGATCGTAAAAAATCGTAAAAAAAAAATTGCAAGAAATGGTAAAAAATCGTGAAAAATCATAAAAAATCGTAAAAAATCGCAAGAAATCGTAAGAAATGGTAAACAAAAAAATCGTAAAAAATGTAAAAAATCGTAAAAAATTGATTAAAAAAAACTGGTAAAAAGTCGTAACATTACGTAAATCGTAAAACATTATAAAAAGACGTGAAAAAACGTAACAAAAATGGTAATAAATCGTAAAGAATCGTAAAAAAATCGCAAAAAATGTAAAAAATCGTAAAAAATTGATAAAAAGATAAAAGATTTTAGATAAATTAAACTCTCTACAACTTTTGTTTTATGTTCTTATTATTATAAAATTAATTCTCTTTTACGATTTATTACGATTTTTTACGATTCTTTGCGATTTTATAAGGTTTTTTATGGTTTTTTATGGTTTTTTATGGTTTTTTATGGTTTTTTATGGTTTTTTACGATTTTTTACGATTTTTTACGATTTTTTACGAGTTTTACGAGTTTTACGAGTTTTACGAGTTTTACGAGTTTTACGAGTTTTACGATTTTTTACGATTTTTACAAATTTGTAAAAAATTAATAGAGAGGAAAAATTCGTGGAAAATCTTAAAGAATTGTAAAAAAATAGTAAAAAACTGATAAAAAGTCGTAAAATTTTGTAAATAATGCTAACTAATCATAAAACATCTTAAAAAAAAATCGTAAAAAACCGAAAAAAAACTGAAAAATTCTGGAACAAATGGAAAAAATGGGTAATACAGAAAAACGCGAGTAAATTAGAAAATCCGAAAAAATCAAAAATAAAATAAAAAAAATCATAAAAAATCCAAAAAACAGAAAAAACAAAACAAAAAAGATGGAAAAAATGGGAAAAGATAGGAAAAGTTAAAAAAAAAGTAGAAAGAAAAATCCTAAAAAATTTAATTTCAATAAAAATGTATAGTAAACACAATTTTTTTCTTAAAATTTGAATCTCGACTGACAGAAGCGATACTTTGTGTTATAAAGAGATGCTCCCAGCCATAGGACTGTTACGGTTACTTACGTTACTTGAAGAATTCATGTACCACAATTAGATGATATGTTATATTTCTTTTTTTATTTTCGATCAGCACTTATTTGAGTGAATTAACAAATGAAAAGAACAGTGACTACTCGCTATGGAAAGCGACTAAATAACTAAAAAGACCTATTCTACATAATCCACCGATTAAGAACACGGACGGAAGCTGGGCAAGAAACAATACCCAAAAAGCTAACAGTTTCGCTGAAAAGACATTCATGCCAAATGAAGGAGATGAAATTATAGAGGAAAATTTTACTCCAGAAGAGAGGGATATCATGAATACTTCACCAAAAGAAATAAGTAAAGAAATAAAAGAAAACATAAATCCAAAGAAAGCACCTGGGTTTGATCTCATTACGGGAGAAATACTAAAGCAACTTCCTAGGAAAGCTATAGTAAAGCTAACAAATCTGTTTAATGCATCATTCAGAATGAGATACTTTCCATGGATGTGGAAAATATCAGAAGTAATCATGATACCAAAACCAGGAAAACCGCCTAATTAAGTTACGTCTTACAGACCCATATCCCTACTTCCAGTAATCTCGAAACTTTATGAAAAAATATTACTAAAAAGACTAAAACCTATTATAGAAGAAAAAAATCTAATTCCAACACATCAATTTGGATTTAGAGAAAATCACTCAACTATAGACCAGGTACATAGATTAACTAGCTTTATTGAAAAATCCTTAGAAGAAAAGAAAGTTAGTGCTACAGTCTTTTTGGATGTAGCACAAGCTTTTCATAAAGTATGGCATGAAGGACTCAAATACAAACTGAATCGATTATTGCCAAAACAATATTCAGAACTATTAGAATCGTATATATCAGAAAGATGTTTTAGGGTCAAGCAGGAAGAATCCTACTCTGAAATAAAAGAAATCAAAGCAGGAGTGCCACAAGGAAGTGTAATTGGGCCAGTCCTATACACCAGTGATATCCCTGAATTAGAACAAGATACAATCGCCACTTTTGCAGATGACACTGGAATCATGGCTGTAGGAAAAACCCATGAAGAGGCTACAAGAAAATTACAAACATCATTAAATCGAATAAATGATTGGACCAATCGATGGAGAATAAAATTAAATGAAAATAAATCTGTACATGTTAATTATACTAACAAATATAATGAGTATATACCAGTCAGAATAAATAATACACAAATTCCATACGCTAATTCTAGACGCAAGACTCCGCTGGAAAGTCCATGTCAAAAAGAAACGTGAAGAACTTAACATCAAATTCAGAAAAATGTACTGGCTACTAGGAAGAAATTCTAACCTGTCGATATACAACAAATTACTGTTATACAAACAAATTCTGAAACCTGTATGAACATACGGTATTCAGCTCTGGGGTTGTACCAGCCAAAGTAACTTACTCATCATACAAAGATTCCAAAACAAAGTATTAAGGATCATAGTTAATGCTCCCTGGTATTGCAGAAATAGTGACCTCCACAAGGACTTGGAAATGGACACTGTTGAACAGACAATTAAAAAATTCGCAAGACGTCACACGAACAACGACGTCTCCAACACGTTAATGTCGAGGCTATCCAGCTCCTGGACAATAACGATCTAGTAAGAAGACTCAAAAGGAAGAAGCCTTTCGAGCTAGTGTAATTAAAGTGCTAGAAAAAAGCAGAGCATAGTGCGTGGCAGTGAATACACGGTAAATATAAGTGTAAAAAGTTATCAGAACCTAAGGTATACTAGTGAGTAGACTTTAGTTATCAAATCACAACGTATTAATTTAAGTTGGACAAAAATTACTCATTGACCAAATTGTTATGATCAGATTGTAATATTAATAAATACTCTGTAACGATGTTTAATTAAAAAAAAAAAAAAAAATTTTGCAGGTCACTTTTGTTATACTTCACAATACTTCTTCAGTAGCTAATGAAAAATATCACTCTGATTACGTCTGTTTAAAAGCTTTATGTCTATAAATTTCGTGGCGCGTATAGTTCTTGTGTTTATTGTTAAAGTGAATTTTTACTAAAAACATATGGTTTTACCCCGTGAATTGTTAATTTAGAAACTTTCAAACCAAATCTGATATAATCTTAAGAAAGCACACCTACTTTCTTATTACTTATTTCCAGAACCACGAGGTATACAATATTATTTATCAAATCATTCATCTAGAGAAAGAACACATTTATCGTGCCTTAGGTACATATGCACACAACGTGTTTTTCCTACATCTCGATAAAATCTGCATAACAGAAATTCTTGCAATTTTATATATTCAAAGTTTCCCACGCCTACTCTTTACGAAATTTACTTGTTAGTATTTATTAGGTCGGTGTCGAATACCTACTCACATCTAATTTTAAATTGGCACTAGATACAAGATTTATCTATATAATAAATGGAGTTACATCCAGAACTAGTAATTTTTTTTTATCATTTTGAAAAAAAAACACAAAAGGAAGTAATATAAACAGTGCAAATAATCAAAACCGGAAAGGAAGTAATGAAGTACCACCTGAACTGATAAAAGTAGGAAGGAAATTAAACGGAGAAAAATGAAAACTAAGTCAAGATCAAATCATTAACAAATTAAAAATTAGTTTTAGGTTTATTGATCTAAAAATAGCTTTTGACAAGGTTTTAAATGAAACAATATTTAATGAAAAACGAGAAGGAAAAACAAAGATATAAAAAAATAATGTCATAATTAAAAAATAACAGTAAAGAAAGTGACAATATAAATAGCAGAATATGGAGGACAAAAGATCAAATTCAAAAATTACTAAAATGAATTTGAGATAAGATTTCACAAAAAAATATTCTGCCCAATAGAAATGAGTTTTAAAAATACATTAGTAGAAGAAATAGTGAAATAAATCAAATATTTACGTTACGAGAAATTTATAATTAGATTATGATTAGAAGAAAATAAAAGAACTAAAGAAAATATTGGAAAAAACTGGGAGATGATAAGAAAGATTTTCTTACTTAAAGTATAATAAAACAAAAGACAAGTAAATAATAAATACCAGAAATAAATTTCTGCTTAAAAACTCTGTCATTTTGTTGCTATTTAGTGTATTACTAGAAACTATACCAAAGAAGGATTTATGAATAATTTTGTTAAATTGAACATTTAGCGATAAAATAGGGCTTAAAATTTCATACAAAAATATAAAAAAGGTTCTGCATCTTTTATAAAATGTTGAAGAATCAAAAACTGAAGAAAAAATTTTCGAGAATGATGTAACAAATAGGAAAGGAAACATTTAATTATAAAATTTTTCTTATTACTAAAATGCATTTTTACCTCGAATGTAACTCGTCATTTTATCCAAAAAATGCATTTTAATTCGACATTTTATTAGAAAAATGCATTTTTACATCGCGAACTAAAATCAACTTGAACGTAAATAGACATTTTATCAGGAAAATGCATTTTTAACTGCAAGCTAAAAGAAACTCGAGTGTAATTTGTCATTTTAACAGAAAAATGCATTTTTACCTTTCGAGCTAATAGAAACTCGAGTGTAATTCGTCATTTTATCAGAAAAATACATTTTTACGTCACAATCTAAAATCAACTTGAGCGTAAATAGACATTTTATCGGAAAAATGCATGCATACTTTTCGAGCTGAAACAAATTCGAGTTTAATTTCGTCATTTTATCGGAAAAATGTATTTTTACATCGCGAGCTAAAATCATCTCTAGCTTAAATAGACATTTTATCAGAAAAATGCATTTTTACATCTCGAGCTAAAATTAACTTCAGAGTAAATAGACATTTTACCAAAAAAATGCATTTTTACCTCACTAGCTAAAATAAACTAGACATTTTATCGGAAAAATGCATGCTCACTTTTCGAGCTAAAACAAACTCGAGTGTAATTCGTCATTTTGTCGGAAAAATGCATTTTTTCATCCCGAGCTAAAATGGACTTGAGTGTATCTAGACATTTTATTATAAAAATGCATTTTTACCTCGCAAGCTAAAATAAAATAGAATGCAATTTGATATTTTATCAGAAAAATGCATTTTTACCTCACTAGCTAAAATAAACTAGACATTTTATCGGAAAAATGTATTTTTTCATCCTGAGCTAAAATGGACTTGAGTGCATCTAGACATTTTATCATAAAAATGCATTTTTACCTCGCAAGCTAAAATAAAATAGAATGCAATTTGATATTTTACCAGAAAAATGTATTTTTACATCGCGAGCTAAAATCAAATTGAGCATAAATAGACATTTTACCAGGAAAATGCATTTTTACATCTCGAGCTAAAATTAACTTCAGAGTAAATAGACATTTTACCAAAAAAATGCATTTTTACCTTACGACCTAAAATAAATTAGACATTTTATCAAAAAAATGCATTTTTACATCGCAAGCTAAAATATAATAGAATGCAATTTGATATTTTATCAGAAAAATGTATTTTTACATCGCGAGCTAAAATCAACTCTAGCTTAAATAGACATTTTACCAAAAAAATGCATTTTTACCTCACGAGCTAAAATAAACTAGACATTTTATCGGAAAAATGCATGCTCACTTTTCGAGCTAAAACAAACTCGAGTGTAATTCGTCATTTTGTCGGAAAAATACATTTTTTCATCCCGAGCTAAAATGGACTTGAGTGCATCTAGACATTTTATCATAAAAATGCATTTTAACCCCGCAAGCTAAAATAAAATAGAATGCAATTTGATATTTTATCAGAGAAATGTATTTTTACATCGCGAGCTAAAATCAAATTGAGCATAAATAGACATTTTACCAGGAAAATGCATTTTTACATCTCGAGCTAAAATTAACTTCAGAGTAAACAGACATTTTACGAAAAAATGCATTTTTACCTTACGACCTAAAATAAATTAGACATTTTATCAAAAAAATGCATTTTTACATCGCAAGCTAAAATAAAATAGAATGCAATTTGATATTTTACCAGAAAAATGTATTTTTACATCGCGAGCTAAAATCAAGTTGAGCATAAATAGACATTTTACCAGGAAAATGCATTTTTACATCTCGAGCTAAAATTAACTTCAGAGTAAATAGACATTTTACCAAAAAAATGCATTTTTACCTTACGACCTAAAATAAATTAGACATTTTATCAAAAAAATGCATTTTTACATCGCAAGCTAAAATATAATAGAATGCAATTTGATATTTTATCAGAAAAATGTATTTTTACATCGCGAGCTAAAATCAACTCTAGCTTAAATAGACATTTTACCAAAAAAATGCATTTTTACCTCACGAGCTAAAATAAACTAGACATTTTATCGGAAAAATGCATGCTCACTTTTCGAGCTAAAACAAACTCGAGTGTAATTCGTCATTTTGTCGGAAAAATACATTTTTTCATCCCGAGCTAAAATGGACTTGAGTGCATCTAGACATTTTATCATAAAAATGCATTTTAACCCCGCAAGCTAAAATAAAATAGAATGCAATTTGATATTTTATCAGAGAAATGTATTTTTACATCGCGAGCTAAAATCAAATTGAGCATAAATAGACATTTTACCAGGAAAATGCATTTTTACATCTCGAGCTAAAATTAACTTCAGAGTAAACAGACATTTTACGAAAAAATGCATTTTTACCTTACGACCTAAAATAAATTAGACATTTTATCAAAAAAATGCATTTTTACATCGCAAGCTAAAATAAAATAGAATGCAATTTGATATTTTACCAGAAAAATGTATTTTTACATCGCGAGCTAAAATCAAGTTGAGCATAAATAGACATTTTACCAGGAAAATGCATTTTTACATCTCGAGCTAAAATTAACTTCAGAGTAAATAGACATTTTACCAAAAAAATGCATTTTTACCTTACGACCTAAAATAAATTAGACATTTTATCAAAAAAATGCATTTTTACATCGCAAGCTAAAATAAAATAAAATGCAATTTGACATTTTATCAGAAAAATGCATTTTTACATCTCGAGCTAAAATTAACTTCCAAGTAAATAGACATTTTACCAAAAAAATGCATTTTTACCTCACGAGCTAAAATAAACTAGACATTTTATCGGAAAAATGCATGCTCACTTTTCGAGCTAAAACAAACTCGAGTGTAATTCGTCATTTTGTCGGAAAAATGCATTTTTTCATCCCGAGCTAAAATGGACTTGAGTGTATCTAGACATTTTATTATAAAAATGCATTTTTACCTCGCAAGCTAAAATAAAATAGAATGCAATTTGATATTTTATCAGAAAAATGCATTTTTACCTCACTAGCTAAAATAAACTTCAGAGTAAATAGACTATTTACCAAAAAAATGCATTTTTACCTCACTAGCTAAAGTAAACTAGACATTTTACCAGAAAAATGTATTTTTTCATCCTGAGCTAAAATGGACTTGAGTGTATCTAGACATTTTATCAGAAAAATGTATTTTTACATCGCGAGCTAAAATCAACTTGAGCAAAAATAGACATTTTACCAGAAAAAAGCATTTTTACCTCACTAGCTAAAATAAACTTCAGAGTAAATAGACATTTTAGAAAAAAAATGCATATTTACCTTACGAGCTAAAATAAACTAGACATTTTATCAAAAATACCTTTTTATATCGCGAGCTTAAATCAACTCGAGGGTAAATCAACATTTTATCAGAAAAATGCACTTTTACATCGCGAGCTAAAATCAACTTGAGCGTAAATAAACATTTTATAGGAAAAATGCATTTTTTCATTTCGAGATAAAATAAACTTGGGACTATCTAAACGGTTTATCAGAAATGTGCATTTTTACTTCGCAAGCTAAAAGAATATAGGATGCAATTGGACATTTTATCAGAAAAATGTATTTTTACATAACGAGATAAAATCAACTTCAAAGTAAATAGACATTTTACCAAAAAATGCATTTTTACCTCACGAGCTAAAATCAACCTTTTTATATCGCAAGCTAAAATCAACTCGAACGTAAATCGACATTTTATCAGAAAAATGCACTTTTACATTTCGAGGTAAAATCAACTTGAGCGTAAATAGAACAATGATAATATGTAATAAAAAACCATTCAACCATTTGAGACTTTTAAATAACAAATTTATTTTGACAATTCATTAATTTCAACTGACAAGAAAATAAAATAAAAAAAAATAAGAAAATGGTTTATAGGTTACACTAGATATTTTGTAGTTCAGCAATTTTTAACCTAACTATATATTATGTTTTTATAATTTTACAATCTTGTGAACATCTGCTTTTCATCTGACTTATCATGTTTCCTAGAACAAGAAAAAGTGATTTCTTTCAGTTCTAAGCTGTTTATTTTTGTAAGTGAGGCTAATATTGGAAATGGTCGTATAGTCAATCCATTAGCGTAGCATGAACTGGAACTGCTTAAATTTATTTTTACGTAATGTAGAAGACGTTAATTTTAGAATTTTTTTTTTATTTTTTACAAAATCTCAATATTTTATTTCTTTAAAAACAAGAAATACCTTCTTAACCATAAAAGTTAAATTTGTAAAATCCTAGTTTAGTGGGTAACACTACAGATTTTAATACTTTTCTAGACTAATTTGTTGCCAGGGAACACGAAAATATAAAAAAACCAAGTCTCACCCAATATACGTAGATGTCAATTCACAAAAAAAAAAAAATTATAATCTCAAGCGGAATCATTGTTTGACTTAAAAATTAACGCTTGTATAAAATTTATTTGTGGTAAAAGGAATTTTTATATTTTTACTTTCCGAACAACAGAGTTGTATAGAAGGAAAGTATTGCGATCATGATATTTTGACCATACCCAGATTTTAACGAATCTTTACGATTTGAGGTCACCTGAATCCATTTATACTATTTTTAGCATGATGTCTGTCTGTGTGTGTGTGGGTGTGTCTGTGAACACGATAGCGTCTAAACGGCTGAACCGATTTAGATGAAATTTTATATACATATTTAGGGTACCAAGGAGACGACCTGTATAGATTTTGGTGTTAATCGGAAAACCGGAAGTGACAGTTGCTATAAGTGATGACGTCATTACTAAACAAGATGGCAATAAAGTTTTACACACATATTTTTTTTACGTTATAGTTTAATTTTGAATGATTAAAATTTTCAAAAACTTTTGCCATTGTTGCCAGATTTATGAAAAAGTAATTTATTTTCATATTTTTCTTAAATAACCAAAATAATGCATTTTTATGAAAAATTATAGGATATGAAAGTTGTAGAACATAAAATTCTCTACACATTTTGTCATTACCGTTTTTTTGAATTCCTCATAGTTTCGCCGCTAGAGGGCGTGAAAAAAAATTATATAGACATTTGCGACTTTTTTTAGATTTTGAGACAAAAATATGGATTTTTATGAAAAATTAAAAAAAACCAAAATTGTAATACATAAAATTATCTACAAATTTTGTCTTTACTTTTTTTTCGAGTTCCGCATAGTTTTGCCGATAGTTTTTATTATAATTTTTAAGCAATTTTAATCTTTAATAAATTATTATTTTTTAGTTAAATTTTAGTATCAAAGTTTTTTAAAAAATATCTTTAAATTTATAATTTATTTTATAATTAGAATTTTTTCAAAATTTTATTACAAAAATTGTGGAATTTTTTCAAAATTGGCTAAGAAACATTTAAAATTATATTACGATTTTAAACTAAAATATTAAACTAAAATATTGAACTGGTATTTTCACCATTCTAAAAATAATATTAAACTCTAAATTTAAAATGTATTTTAGTTTCTTAGAATTTACAATTGTAATTATTATAGCAAAAAGAAAAATTTTTTTTGAAATTTTTTGTAATTTCGTTTTATCAATAAGTATAAAATAAATGAAAAAATTAAATAGTATATCCGAAAAGGATCCAAAAGTACTATATGTGTAAATTATTTCATAATTTTAACATAGTATTTGTAAAAGTTATAGCGATTTTTTTTGGTATTTTCTCATTTTTTTGTTTTTTTTTCTATTCCTTTCTTTTCTGATTTTTCTCATTGTTTTCTTATTTCTCAGATTTTTCCAAATTTTTTGTAATTTCTGTAATTTTTTCTTATTTTTTCAAATTTTTTTGTTTTTTTCTAATTTTTTTTTCTTGTTTTTTCCGATTCTTTCTCCTTGTTGTATTTTTTTTTCTATTTTTTCTTTTGTTTTCAGATTTTTTCTCATTGTTTTTTATTCCTCTGATTTTTTTCGATTTATTTCAATTCTTTCAATGTTTTTACGATTTTTTTAGTTGTTTTTTGTTTTTTTCCGAATTTTTGCCGTTTTTTCAATTTTTTGTTGTTTTTTCAAGTTTTCTTTCGTTTTTTGCAATTATTAGCGTTTTTTGCAATTTTTTCTGTATTTTTTGTTGTTTTTTTTATTAAATTTTTTGATTTTTCCCAATATTTTCTGATATTTCCAATTTTTCGATTATTCTAATTTGTTCTCGATTTTTTTTCTTATTTTTCTGTTTTTCGTTTTTTTTCTAATTTGTTCTCGTTTTTTCCCTTTTTCTTTTATTGTTTTTTTTTCTATTTCTTTCTTTTGTTTTCAGATTTTTCTCATTTTTTTTTATTCCTCCGATTTTTTTCGATTTATTTCAATTCTTTCGGATTTTTTAATGTTTTGTAAGATTTTTTTGGTTTTTTTGTTCTTTTTTCTAAATTTTTGCAGTTTTTTTAATTTTTTTGATTTTTTCTTTTTTTGTGATTTTTAGTGTTCTTTTGCCGTTTTTCCTTATTTTTTTTTGTTGGTTTTTTAAAAATTTGTAATTTTTCTGTTTTTTCCGTACTTTACAATTATTTTTCATTTTTTTGTCAATATTCTCTGATTTTTCCAATATTTCGTGTTTTTTTTTCTTCTTGTTTTCTCAGATTTTTTCGATTCTTCTAATTTTTCTCGTTTTTTCTCATTTTTTTGTTTTTAGTTTTTTTTTCTGATTTGTTTTGATAAAAAAATTGATTTTTTTTTTCGTTTTTTAAACAAATTTTGATCCAGAAAACCTGTATTAATAAATTTTGATGTAGAAAAACTAAAATAATAGATTAAACAATTACTTTATTATGAGTGTTCGGAAAGTTGGGTGGGATTACCCCCTCATTTTTTATATGAATTTGTAAATTTTAGTCGCATAATTGATTGATTCCATTCTTTTTGCAGACAGATGTTCCATATGACGTAAATTCGGTGACTTCATTTCAATTAGAACATAACTCGAATAATTTTAAATTAACACAGAAGGTTCTCACATAGTTGTTTCAAGTCAGTTGACAAGTTTTTCTAAAAGATTTAAACTAATTATGAAAAACTAGAATTGTATTGAATTTGCAATAATCATCTGTTTTAATTTATAAAATGATTTATGAACGAATATATGTTCGAAAAAGATTAGATTCATTAAGAAAGAATGATTCACCAATTTGTAAATTTGCTAGATATTCCTGAAAATTTATTTTCAATCGCGTAATTATGAAAAAATCTTCTATTAACATCTTAATTAAGATCTTATACACGTCATAGTTATTAATTATGAGAAAATGTTATACCGAGAAAAAGTCAGGATTATCCGGTGGTCTTATATTGCTTGTATTACACATTTTTTTGATTCCTAATTTCGTTCCAATTTCTCTCGATCTCAAACACGTGTTTAATGAACTATTTTAGCATTTTTTAAAATGATATTTGAATATAGAAGCTTTAAATGTACTTTTTATACCACTTTGTTATTTTTTTAAGACAACCCTTAAAGCTATTATTTAAATTACGCGGGCTTGATGACGTCATACTTTATCCATAAGGAGTGTCTACTCAGCCACTCGTTAAAATTGTTCTGTTAGCTTTTTACATTACCAGCGTAAATGATCTCGAACGCAGCTGTCAATCTGTCAAATGTCAACCGGACTGGCAGAAGAAGATTAGGCGCGAGGTCGATGACATCGGATTACGATCATCCCTTAAGTAATATAGTAAATTTGTTGTTAAATACTATTAAAGAGTTCAAGTACTGGCTTTAAGTTATGAATAGGTTATTTGCAATAATTATTAATAATATCTAATAAAATTTAGAAATCAGAAAATTTATAAATCAGAAATGGAGCGATATTGATTTGAAAAAAAATGTGAAATCATAACAGATACGGATATTCTAATCGATTTTAATCGATTTTTCTAGTGACATATGTACCAACATAAGTTAAAACACCGAAGGTCGATTGCACCAATCAAATTTTAAGTTTACTTAAGGTAAAACTGGGCTTAAATCAAAAATTCGATTGCACCAGCATCAACTGCAGATCTAAACTTGGCTTTAGCTAGACCCAGATATATCTCGGCTTTGTTGATTTTTTAACTGAACATAACCTCAAATTTTTTATGTAATTTATATTTTTACACGGAAATTACTTCTTCGAGTTTCTTGAGATGAAAGACTATCTGGAAATTCTAGATTTTTTGGAATATGAGATTTCTAGGCGGCATTATATAAGAAAAAATTATTATCAGGAATTGGATAATAAAACTTTTCCAGAGGTTTCGCCTTACAAAGCCAACAGTGTTAAGCCTTGTGGAAACCCTGGAATAAGAGCTGGAAGATACCTAATTTCTGTAATTATTATTAGTTGCATAGTAAGGACTTGATCCTGATGATATATTGTTATAAAAAAAATTTGTAGATAAAAGAGATATCTACTGAAAAAGTTTTAATATCATGTTATGTTGATTATAATTTTTTTTTAATTTAAGGGACGCCAATACCATATGTGATCTTGGCTGAAATCATTTTTGGACTCCGTTAATATTAAAGATAGGAAGCTGCGGTTTTCACCAATCGATTCTGTAGTTAATTCTTTAGAGCGCGTATATGGCACTTTTTTTAAATTATTTTTAAATAATACTTTAAATAACGTGAAAAAAAAACCGCATATTAGGCGAGTTCTCGTCCAAAAACGAATAATTATGTTTTATGGCGGTCTATCCTGTTCTGCGTAGAAAAAATTGGACTAAAGAGTAGTATTACTTAACATTAACCGGAAAATACTAAAAAATAATTTTTACATCAAATTTATCAGATTACAAGCAGATTTTCCTTGGGTAATTCTTTAACCCGGTAACCACAAAAGTCACGTGGTGTGCGGGTCTCTTAAAGTTTATGTATTTAAAAAAATATATGTTAATATATGAAAATACTTTATTATTATTATTAGTGTTAAATAATCTATTTGAATATTATGAATGTTAAAAATAATTTTAAATAAATTGGTATATAAGATTTGAAATTTTATAGAAGGCAGCATTTTATGAAGTGATATATGGAAATCGAAAAATTATTTCAAAATTATATAGAGAATATAAATTGGGAGAAAAAGAAAATTTTGAAATTTTACAAGTCAAGAAAAAAATGATATATAAATGATCTTTTTCAAGGAATTTTATATTACTGATGACAATAATTAAGGAAATTGGCAGTTAAAATTTTATATAAATGAAAATTTGTCCGAATTATTAAAAAAAAATAAATTAATCAAATAAGAAACAATTAAAAAAAAACAGATGAAAAGAAAAATAGTAAACAGAAATTTGTCAATTTTGATAATTTTTTATTGAATGTCAATTTTTATAAGAATATTATTAAGAAATGTATGAGATTATATGTATAGATATATAAAGAAAATAAAGAAAATTATATACCAACAGATTAAAAAAAAATTTTAATAATATTTATTCTACTACCAAAAATTGCCATTTCTTTTTTTTTATAATAAATAAAAACAACTCGAAATCATGTACCACAATAAATTTAATTATACAAATTAAGAGGCAACTAGTTTCGGCTAACAAGCCATCTTCAGGCATATAATAGATACAAATAATGTAGGGAAAATGTATACAAAAATGAGAATAATGACTCAATTTAGTAGGTCATTATTCTCATTTTTGTATAATTTTTTCCCTACATTATTTGTATCTATTATATGCCTGAAGATGGATTGTTAGCAGAAACTAGTTGCCTGTCAATTTGTATAATTAAATTTTTTTGTTATTATTTATGATTAACACATTTGAGATAACTTAATGGATTTAAATAATCATTGATTATCATCTATTTTTTCCTAATTAATAACTTTATTGTACAATTTATAAAAATGAACACTGACTATAAATTCAATACAGATCCGTATTAATAAAATTTGGTTTACGGTCTCAATTACCCGAAAACATTCTTTAAATGCATCATCTAATACAATACTGGATTCAGAACGAAAAGTTATTTCGAATAGAGTCATAAAATATCCATTTCTATATATAAAAAAATAAGTTGAGGGTGGTTCTGAGAATACGAAACGTTGGATGCAAAATCTAAAAACATCAAATTAAAAAGATTTTACTATCCAATGAAAAAGGTTCGAAATATTTTTTTCTAATACTAATAATACAAATAATCCTAGATCAAATTTCATTTTTTTCGTCATATCACAAGAACCGGCTCTGATATTTTCGATGATTTTCCACCGCTAGATGATGCTTCCAAATATACAACTTTTTCTCTATTTAACCGACCTTTTGATTAGCATAGTGTGGAAGTTGCCGATACAATCCCAAAAACAGAAGTTTTTGAAACTATACACTCCAACCATTACCCTACATGTTTCATCCTTATAGGAATCATCAGAGGTAGTTTGTCGGAATGCATAGTTTCAAAAAACTACTCTGTATATCCCGATGTGCTATAAAAATGATAGATCAGGACATGGGTTGAAGGGTACCAACTGGACATAGTCACTTAATAGGATAAAATCCTCTGTAAAAGCGACTAATCCAGTACAACTTAGTGCCGGTAGATGATGGAAACCATTAGCCATCATACCTTATAGGGAGGAGCGGGCACTTGGTTAGTCACTTTTACAGAGGATTTTATCATATTAAGTGACTAAATCCGGATGGTACCCATCAACCTACATAAATGTTTACAATACAATCCCATTAAAAAATAGCCACCCTGTATATATCATAGATGAACCCTTTCAATTGCATGATTTTTTATAAAATATTTTTAAATTAAAAGTAAGAATTTAGACTAATATTTATAACAAAACTTTTTTTCTACTTTTTCCAAGATTTAGAAATGGCAGGATTTTTTTTTGGTTATTAAGTACCTAATCTTTGTCTTCCATTTAATAAAATAAATTCAAAGCTTTAATTATTTTAATTAAGATTTTAAAGCGATATTTTTAAATTCAACCCTAATCAAATTCGTAATCGAACTATAAGCTTAACACTTTCCCATATAATTTGATATCGACAATATAAGCTGGTGCTGAATAATTTATGCAGGATTTTATCTTTATAAATCTCATCTAAGTACCATAAATCTTACTAAAAGCAATAAAATTTTATCTGGAAATAGGCACAGGGCCGTTAAACATTACCATCAACAAATAACAATACATTTCTTAACATATTTAGAGTAATAAAGAAATGACTTCCGAATAAATAAGTAGATTTTTTACGGTTTATACTTTATACATCTAAGAAACAGAATAATAAAACGTGGTTATCTCTAAGGGTTCGTACGAATTTTACATCCCTGGATTTTCACACTAATTTGTTATAATAAATAAGTGTTAAAGTCCGAAAGTAAAATTTCTCAGAATTTAAACCCAACCACGTGCTTTTTTCCGTTTTATTAAACCGATTTACAACGAATATACTCGGAGACGAACGGCGACGTTTCGAACCAGATGTTCAACTCCACATTCATGCCACGCGCTACTCATACACCTAAACTAGATAGTAATGGGTCTATTTTTTTTTAAATCGTCATATAAAATCACAAACTAATATACTAATTCCTGTTAACATTAACTCAAGGAATTTGTCGCCCACTCTGTAAGATTTGTAAGAGCCGTATAGAAATATGATGTTGTCTTGAGACTCAAGGCCGAGACGAGCAGGGTAGACAGCTTGGCGCGACAGAAACTGCGTTCGCGTTCGACTTGATCTTTTGCCAGAGTTTATACTTTCTGCGTGAGCCTGAATTAGTTCTTATAGTCCGGTAAATGAATGATAGTTTTTAAAATGATTTAATACTTTATAAAAATTATTGTGTATATGTCGCAAGTAAATTTAACACTTTATTTATTAGGTTTACCTTACCCTGACAAAGATTTTCTTATAGTGATTAGACAATCTAAATAAAGTTTATTTATAGGTAGCTGTAAAAACAGTATACTAATAAAATCTAATTAATTAATTAATCAACAAGTAATAATGGTTGGTATAACCTAAATTAGAATAAAGTAAAAAAACTTACTGCATTTATGCAACTTGCACGGCTTCATCACTGACTGGTGAGTGAACATACACATATAAAATACAAACACACACATATATAAAATCAAAATAAAAACCGGATTAAAACACCAAACCAAAAGCGAGTATTTGAAAGCGATCATAAATAAGAAAAATATTGACAATGACAATTGACATATAAAACTTCCTGTAATGGCGGGCACCAGAGACGGTGCGTTCGGCATTGATGCTCGCAGATCAGAGCGATAAGATGCCAATATTAATCAGCTGACTCGCAAGTAAACAGAATTTTTATTATTTTTCGGAACGCACCAATCTGGTATGGTTAAAACGAAATACTTATTTTAGAAAATGAACAATCGTGGTATACTGTATATGTTGCAGGGGAAATATTTTTTGATTCCGATAATGTAAATAAAAAATTCTTCGATTTCATGACAGTTTGAATTTGATGACAAGCATAAAACGTAACCATAACCTCAATTCGTCAAAAGTCTCTGTTAGCTCGATTGTAGATATTTGTACAGTTCGATGTCTTTCTTTCTTTAAATCTGCTAATGCCGAACATAGAGTCAATTGAATAGATCGTAAAATGTGACAATATCGAACCGAGCCAAAATAGATGATAAAAATGTTTAATACCGAACGCACCCATATAGATGTAGCATCAGAGACAGAAGTTGTATCTAAATAAACCCTAGTGTTTACATTAGGACTCATAACGAATCTCTGAAAGCGGTGTTGACAGATTATGAATATAATAGATTTAAAAATAAACGATAAAAACAGGAAACCAAGTTTATTAAAACATATTATAAAAATGATTAGTAACCAAATAAAGTTTCGTCTAGAAAAAATTAACATCAATTTTTATCGTTTCTTGATAAGATAAGCGTGGATAAATTACCTGCTCTGTCACTGAAAGTTGTATAATTAATTTAAAAAAAAAATGAACAAAAATTATAATATGATTTTTATATTTCAATTTCAAAATATTACTACGCCTCTGAACCAACGACGCTAATGTATTTTTACGAGTCCTAATCAAAACAAAAGGTGCTTTTCGAGTCGAAATGTTGTGAATCGGCTTCACATTGAATACCAATAATTCTGTCTCTTTCATGCTCTTATCTAACCTTATCCTATCTCATTAATAATTTATTATTACGGGCTAGATGCAGCATATAAATTAGTTTGTTTGGTAATGAGAAAATGCTAGAAAATGAGTCAGTACTTATATCTCTATCCTTTCTTTACATTAATAATATCTATATAGTCTCCATGACAAAAAAATGAAGAGTTTGGAGCGTAAGTCACAACCGTAAGAAATTTATGTTCCAACCATTTACACCGGTGACGTCATAAGTGTAATAGCACACTTATTACATTCAGGAAATTAGAAATTTTATATTTTTTGTAAAACACAATAGAATTTAAAAAAATGGGTTATTTACTTCTCCATTTCTAAGCAACATTTATTTTTTTTTATTTTTAGCTGAACTCCTATTTGAAATTTTTTACTTCATTCTTGGTCCATATATAATTCATGGGTTCTCCAGATTCTATTAAAATTTATTTTATGATATAACATGACGTTACACACCTGTACATTATTTATTAACAATCTAAAGACTTATAGCGTTTTCGATTCGTCGTTCGTTAATCGTATCGAGAATGCTGGAAAAATGATGCAATGACGTCATTGCTCGTTTACCGAGTGCTCTAAAACTTGCTATTCGAAAAAGCGGAAGGTCTTTTTATGAGTCAGAGCGGCAGAGCAACATGAATCAACACGTAGATTGCAGGTAGAGCAAATCTGGGGGATGAACCGAACACGAAATTTCGTAGCGTATATGATCTAAGATGTTATGAGATTTTAGATCGAAATCTGTTAAACCAGCATTCTTGGCGATTGAAACGAACCATGTGGTGAATATATTCGGTAGCCCCTTCCTTCTAATATGATTTAAAAACAAAAATCAAAGAGAAATGGAAGATTATTTCTTCTTTTACAGGCTATCATACATGCTCATTAATATGGATAGGTAAAAATCACGTACCGCGAGATGGCACTACAAAATGACAAAATGTCGGATTGAGGTGTGAACAACAAATATTCTAACCTAACTTGCTTATTTTGATCTGCATATAATGAGAGTGATTAGGCATTTTTTTGGTTCGTCCTTACCAGTTTCGGTCACTTCTGTGTTTCTTATTAATTTTTGAATATTGATAATTAGATACTGGAAGGTTGTGACTAGGAAAGGATCCGTTTTTTCAAATTACTTTTCTGGGTTTTTAAAGTCACTATATTAATAATCACATTTAAATGTATTTCTATTTTCAAGATATTCTTTCATTTCTTAACTGCTACGGATCCAAAGGAAATTTCTGTGGAGAAATAATAGAATTGTCGTATGTAGAGCATTGTGAAATAGATCACATTTTTCGTGATCTTATCTCTATATCACTTCTTCCAATTCTTTGCATTTTCAGATGGTATGATTTATAACAACAATTCTTTACAAATCGTCCAAATATATCACTTTCAATTCATAAATGTCTTAAAATAATATAAAAAACGCAATTGGTTTATTTTTCACATCTCGAGTCGTTCAAACGGTCAAAGATAGATGTCGCCTACTCCGAGATTTTTTCCGTATTGATATGATGTGATGTGATATGTGGGGGGATGAGCAATCTTGAGTAAATCCCCGGAAATTAAATTTTAGTAGAAGGAATCAATTAAAGTATTATTGATTATCGGAGGGAAAATTAATTGTAAGGAGAAAAAGAAAAAATTGCTAGATTCGGGGGAATTTGTTAGATGAAGAGTTGTAAAAGTTTTATAATAAAGAAGAGAATAAAATAAAGAGCAAATGAGAGGAAATTTTATTTTAATAGAAGGTGAGACAGAGAAAGAATACAACATATTTTTTTAAATTGCCAAAATTATGCATTTTAATGAAGAATTACGAATTTTCAAAGATGTAGAACATACCATTCCGCATAGTTTCGCCGCTAGAGGGCGTGAAAGAAATATATTTATATGGACTTTTGCTCCTTATTTTTAGATTTATAGCCAAAATTATGGATTTTTCTGAAAAATTGCAAGTAATCAAAATTGTAAACCATAAAACTTCCTACAAATTATGTTTTTACTTTTTTTTTGAATTCCTCATAGTTTTGCCACCAGTCTTTATTTTAATTTGGAAATAATTTTTATTTTATTAAATTATTTTTTTGTAGTTAAAATTTACTTTTAAAAAATTAAAAGAAATACCGTTAAATTTTTTATAAAAAACTGTATAATTGTGATTTTTTTCAAAATTTTATTACATAAATAGTGAAATTTTAAAAAAAATAGTTTAAAGAAATTTGATTACGATTTTAAAGAAAATTGAATAACTTTAAAAATATTGAAGATATTAAAATGGGATTTTTACCACTCGAAAGGTATCATAAAACTTTAAATTTACAATGTGTTTTAGTTTCTTCGAATTTCAAATTGTAATTGTTATAACCATAATAACTTTTTTTCATTTTTTTTAATTATATTTAATCCAAAATTATAAAACAAATGAAAAAAGTAAATAAAGTGTCTGAAAGGAATTAAAAAGTACTAAATGTGTGAATTTAATTTGAAAATAATATTTGTATATAGAAGTTATAGCCAATAATGTAAAAAGTTAAAAAAATCAAAAAATGCCTATGAATTTTTGACAAAAATAGTATATTTTACAAGACATGGAAATACTGGTTTTTTGGTCAGTGAAAATTTGTCCACGAGCGAAGCGAGTGGGGCTATTTCACGAACGAAAAAAACATACTTTATGTATGAAATATCTAAATATTTTAGATAGATTGGGCATCCCTGAAAACCCCATATCTAAAATTTTCAGATTTTAATTCTGCTGAAACCTAAAATTAGCCTTCTAAAAAATCACCCTGTACAACATATAACTACTAACAACTCTCAGTTACTGGATTCTAAAATATATCTTCAATCTCCAAATATCTCATTTATGTCATCCACATTTCATAAAATACTAAGTAAAAGTATTTCTACAAAAGACTTATTTTCGTCGTTTTGACCAGCCTTTCGGCGATTTGTCCATTCGGTAATTTGTCCATTCGGCGATTTGTCCATTCGGCAATTTGTCCATTCGGCGTTTTGTCCATTCGGCAATTTGTCCATTCGGTAATTTGTCCATTCGGCGATTTGTCCATTCGGCGTTTTGTCCAACTGAACCAATAATTGTTTTACTTTGTTTCACGTTTGCCACTTTGTATAAACATTTTAACAAGAGACAGGTAGCAAACTAAATTAATTATTTTTCAGCCACGGTTACTTGACTCAATACAGGAACCAGATTCTATAACCATTTACCATAATTGTTCTAAAAATGTCTATAACATTTGCAAAATTGGCGTCCTTGTGTCTTGCGTCCTTTTTTCCTAGCGTCCTTTTTTCCGCGCCCTTTTGTCGGTATACCCTTTGTTACTATCCTTTACTTTTCTCACTTTTTGCAACATTCATCATTCAATTATTTTTTGGCTCCATCAGTTTCCATTCTCAAATATAACACTAATAGGACTAAGCTCATTAAAAAAAAATTTATACAATATTTAAATTTTGTTAAATAGAAATTGGTGGTATTGAAAACCGATATTTCAATTGTATAAAATTCAACAAAAATTTTATTTTGTATAAACCCCGAGCGACTCTTTAATATACCTAGTACGATAATCTCTTGTAATAGTGTAATGACCTTTTTGTTTATCTATTTATAGCTTTCAACTAATTTTAAAACAAAAAGCGTTTGTGCAAAACGTGTACACCATTGTTCTCTCTGTTTATGCAAAATACCTACTAAGTACTACTACTCTAGATCATTTGTATGCAAACGCAGTTACATATTGCAGGTCGAAGTTTTACCGACAAAATTACATCCAGATGTTTTTAATAGTTACAGAATACTGTTTGGTTCATAACAATGACTATAGTTCTAGTTACTTTTTCTCCCAGTTTTAGAGATGCGGAGAAAGTTGCTTTTACTAACGTAACCGCAGATAATTCAAATGAATAAATCATATTTTTATTTAAAGAAAAACCACCCACACTTTTTAAAAGTAAAATACGGAAAATTAAGCCACGATTGTGGTGGAAACATCATAAAATAAATATGAAGCAGAAACGTAAATATACCGCAGAATACAGGGTGTTTGAAAGGGAATGAATAAAGATCACAGAGGTGCTTTTAAATATAATATTACAATCTTTATAACCGAGATACAAGGGGTTTTTACAATTTTACCAATTTGGTCATAGATTACGATACGCTCCATTAAGTTAGCCTCCTCCAAAAATTGTAAACAAAATATATTCAAAACAATGCCCTCATTATGCCCTAGTAATTATTTTTAATACGCCTGTTTGTAAAATCCTTAATTATTTAAATAACGTTGGGAGGGGCCAAGTTAATGCTAGCCCCCCCTTCCAATGAATTATTAAAAAATATGTTTGTTACAAATTAATGCGCTCATTATGCGCTCTTTTGTGCTAGTATTTGTTTTTAATGCGCTTAGTACCTCAATTATTTAAATAACGCTCTAGAGCTAAGTTAATGCTAGCCCCCCTCCAAATGATTTTTTTAATGTTTTTTTTTTGCAAATCAATGCGCTCTCATGCGCTAGTATTTGTTTTTAATGCAAAATAAATGAAACGGCCAAAAAGTTCATTTATTTGTCAATTATAAGCTAAATTCATAAATATTAATATAACACCTTATTTACAAAACACACTGTATATTTGGGTATAATTTCAGGTGGTGAAGTAATTATTGGTTAAAATAAAAAAATCTGTCGAATGTTTCTGTTTCTGTTTTATTACCAAGGATTTTATATGTAAATTATGATTATCGATATTTTATTTCTTATCAAATTTCTTCAAATAATTCAACGTTAAGATTTGCACAGTTGAAAAAGAATATGGAAAAATAAAAATTATATATTTGGAAACTAATAAAACAAAACACCCAGTACATCAGAATTTTTAATACCTGTTTACATATTTGAAAAGACCAGAATTTTATTTCGAAAAATTAAAAATTTTTGTAAAAGACTTCAAAAGTCTTGCTTCTGGTGTAATTTTTTTCAAAATTTTTGGAACAAAGACTGGATTTCAGAATAGATTTTTTTTCGATTGCAATCTCTAGCTTTTTTCAAATTTACAAATATTTTTAAAAAAAATTCTTATCATAGGAGTTGGAAGTAATTGATAATCAATAATCCATTCAAATATTGTTGTTCTGGATTGGACTCTAGGAAAAAAAATATTGCTGTTATTAACAAATGTTTCTTTTTTATATAATTTTTCAAAGAAATTAACAAAAAATCCAAAGTTTCATTATTTTTTAAGAATTGCAATTATTTGGTCAAAAATAGCACCGCTTTTTCAATGGTTTTTCATTTGTATAAAAATATAAATTAAAAATCGTGTTAATAGAATTTCAATTCGAAAAAAATTAAATTTTTAAAAACGACTTTAACGCTATTCAAAAGACAATAAAATTTGCCATTAGTGTAATTTTTTTCAAAATTTTAGAACAAAAATTTTAGATTTAAGAGAAGGGAGAGACTTTAACGATAAAGATTTTTTTCATCTTTATTGCAGTCTCTTCCTTTTCTCAAATTTAAAATTATTTTTAAAAAAACTTGGAAAAAATCACAGTTATTAAATGTTTTATTTTCTTTTAAATGACGTTAGCCTGATTTCAATATATTTGATAGTTTTTTTGTTATTTGGGTCAGAAGTGATTGATAAATATTAATTCACTCAAATATCTCATTTTTATAATTTTCCAACTAGATTTGTAAAAAAATCCAAAGTTTCATTATTTAAGAATATTTTCTTTAAATTGGATTTATTTATTCAAAAATAGCACCTCTTTTTTAGTGGTTTTTCATTTGTATAAAAATATAAATTAAAAATCGCGTTATTAGAATTTTATTTCTAAAAAAATAAAATTTTTAAAAACGACTTTAACTCTATTCAAAAGACAATAAAATTTGCCATTAGTGTAATTTTTTTCAAAATTTTAGAACAAAAACTTTAGATTTGAGAGAAGGGAGAGACTTTAACAATAAAGATTTTTTTAATTTTTATTACAGTCTCTCCCTTTTCTTAAATCTACAATTAATTTTTAAAAAATTTGAAAAAATTCATAGTTATTAAATTTTTTATTTTCTTTTAAATGACGTAAGGCTAATTTTCATTATTTAAACCTATTTTTTTTTAAATTGCAATTATTTATTCAAAAATAGTAAAGCTTTTTTAGTGGTTTTTCAGTTATTAGAATTTTATTTCGAAAAAAATAAAATTTTTAAAAACGACTTTAACGCTATTCAATAGACAGTAAAATTTGCTATTAGTGTAATTTTTTTCAAAATTTTAGAACAAAAACTTTAGATTTTACAAAAGGGAGAGACTTTAATGATAAAGATTTTTTAAATTTTTATTGCAGTCTCTTCCTTTTCTCAAATTTACAATTAATTTTTAAAAAACTTCAAAAAAACAACAGTTATAGCATTTTTTATTCTCTTTTAAATAACGTTAAACCCATTTCAATATATTTAATAGTTTTCTTGTTAAAAATTTTTTAAATTTAATTTTTTATCTTTTTTAGTTATGATTTTAAAATTTATTAATAACTAGTCCCTTTTTGTTTATTTTTCGTAATATTAAAATAAGTTCAAGAATAGACTGGCGCTCAAATTTAAACTTTATTCTTAATATATCTCTTACAGCCCTTAATTAAGACCTGTAAATATCCGGTTTTTTAATCTTTTTTTTTATTAAATTCTCTGTAAGAAAACTAACAAATAGTTTCGAAAAAAATTACTAACTTCTCACTCACTAACGTGCAAATCCGTTAATGAGGGAAAAAATAAACTAAAACTTTTGCTTGATAAATTGCTTAGTAAAAGTTTTTGTTAATTGTTTCTTGTTTTACATTGTCTTTTCAATTATAGTAAGATTTTCTTTTAAACTATAGAAATATAGTCTATTAAATTTTTGTAATAAAGCCACCCCTGATATCGACGTAATGTGGCACTTTTTCATTGGTTCATTCTATCATATAATTAAGATGTTAATTGTTAGGTAGCTATTAAATTTATGAATAACGATGTTGTTGCCGTAAGTCAGGCTTGTTAGCAACGGCCGGTGGTCTTTATATGATCACCAGATGAAGTCATAATTTATTTTTTGTTCTCTTCTTTCGGCTCTTCTCATCATAGTCCTTAACAAGCCGCCTTCCAGTGTGTTTTGCAAATAAAACAAAAAAGTTTAACCACAAATGCGCATCAACGTACTATCTTCAGGATGTGAATAATTTTACCGATTTTAATACCATTAAATAAAAACAACTTGAGGTCTACATCCAAGATAAACGATGTACAATTTAATTTTTGTTTTAGTCCTTTTATAGTGTTGATATAGTATTTAGAATAATATAAAAATAGAACAAGTGAGACTATTTATGATTTTTGAATTTTGGACTATATTGAGATTGTTTTTTTATTGTACTAGTTTTTGTATATTTTTGAACTTTGTTATTAAGTACCGTGATTTTAAAAAGACACTCTCCATATAAATTTAATATATTTCAAGACAGGTTGACCATGAAATCTAGCACTAGCAGGTTTCACTTACAATGAGAAACGTTCCACTAATAAAAAATCGTAACGATTACTTTATAAAAATGATACTCGTTGGACAAACTGTAATTAACTTAAGTATGCTAATAAATAATTTGGTTTGGGCTAGGTTATGATTTTTTTCGGATGATGTCAGAACGTAATTTATGCTGATTATAGTCGGATACATAGTTCATTTTTAAATTGTGGTCAAACTAGTATTTGACTGTAAAATAAGCAAAATATTGTGTTATACTTAAATGTTACATTATTGAAAAAAAAACAATATTTTTAATGGATAATTTTTAAATAAAATAATTTTTCTACAAGCGTGCGGAAAAGTATACTTTTCCGCACGCATTTGAGTGCGAAAAGTTGTACTTTTCCGCACTGATTTTATAAATGCTAAAATGATTAAAAAAATATTTGGTAACTAAATAAAAATATTGTTCATGAAATATTTAATTTATTGTAAAAATTATGAAACAATTTACAAAAAAACAAAAAGTTAACTAATAATATTTAAGAAATAATTTTTTTTTTAATTCTTGTAGAAAAAATATTGTTCCTAACACTTGCGTAAATTATCTTTTCCCCACTTAATTGCATACCCGAACTCCGCTTCGCTTCGTTCGGGCAACTGCAATTGCGCGCGGAAAAGTATAACTTTCCGTACTTGTTAGGAAAATAACTATTTTAGTTAGTGTTTCAATTCGATGCAAAATATTTATGATTTGATGGTCAAAAATATAACAGTTTTAATAGTCCAAGTTGTGAAAAAATTGGTTGTCGAAAATCTGATCAAAAACTACTTGATCGAAAATCAATTGATCGAAAAAAAGTAGAAAGAGTAGATGAATGTGTAAAATTAATATGGGAAATAATATGAAAAAATCGGAAAAGCAGAAAAAAATAACTAAAACAGAAAAAGTAAAAAAAAAATACTAAAAAATATGAAAAAATGGGCAAAATGGCAAATATTGACAAAATGAGAAAAATAGAAAATAACAAAAAAATAGCAAAAATACGAAAAAAAGGAAAATAGAAAAAGAGGCAAAAACATGGGAAAAAAAGAAAAAATAGGGAAAAATAGGAATAATAAAAAAAAACAGAATACAGTACAAAAAACACAAAAAACGAAAAAAACGTAAGAAATAGCAAAAACATTTCAGAGAAAATCGTAAGAAAGCCAAAAAAATCGCAAAAAATCGACACAAAATTCCAAAAAAAACCGCAAAAATCACAAAAATTGCAAATGCAAATAAACGGAAAAAAATCGCAAAAAAGACAAAAATCTGAAAAAAAAATCAAAAAAACAACCAAAAAACTGAAAACAATTGTAACCTATAAAAAGAAAAATAAAAATTCGAAGGAATTGAAATTAATCAAAACAAAAAAAAAACAGGAATAATAAAAATTGAAAAAAAATAGAAAAAATCAGAAAACAAAGAAATAGAAGAAAAAAACAAAATAATGAGGAGAAATTAAAAAATAAATCGAAAAAACAGAAAAAGACAAAAAATCAAAACAAAACAGAAAAAAGTACAAAAAAAGCAAAAAAACGCGAAAAATTGCAAAAAAAGGTAATTAAAAAAAACAAAAAGAATAAGAAAAAAATGAGAAAAATTCAGAAAACAAAGAAATAGAAAAAAACAGAATAATGAGGAGAAATTAAGAAATATATCGAAAAAAACCAGAAAAAGACAAAAAATCAAAACAAAACAGAAAAAAGTAGTTAAAAACGCAGGAAACAGCAAAAAAAATCAAAGAAAATCGTAAAAAAGCGCAAAAAATAGCAAAAAATCGATACAAAATCACAAAAAAATCGCAAAAGATCACAAAAATTGCAATCGGAAAAAACCGCGAAAATCAACCAAAAAACGGAAAACAATGGTAATTACAAAAAAAAAATTAAAGAATTCGAAAGAATTGAAATAAATCAAAAAAAAAACCAGAAGAATAAGAAAAAAATGAGAAAAAAACAGAAAATAAAGAAAGAGAAAAAAAAACAGAATAATGAGAAGAAATTAAGAAATAAATCGAAAAAAAAAACAAAAAATCAAAACAAAACAGAAAAAAGTACAAAAAAAGCAAAAGACGCGAAAAAGTGCAAAAAAGTAGTTAAAACGCAAAAAATAGTAAAAAAAAACAAAGAAAAAATCGAAACAAAATTCCAAAAAAAATCACAAAAAAACACAAAAAATGCAAATGCAAATAATCGGAAAAACATCGCAAAAAATGGCAAATATCTGAAAAAAAAATCCCAAAAAACAACCAAAAAACCGAAAACAATTGTAACCATATAAAAAAAAATTAAAAAATACTAAAGAATTGAAACAAATCATCAGAGGAATAAGAAAAAATGAGAAAAAATCAGAAAACAAAGAAATAGAAAAAAGAACAGAATAATGAGAACTTAAAAAAAAAACAAATTGAAAAATGTGAAAAAAAACGAGAAAAAATCGGAAACAATCAAAAAAAAGAAACAATTGAAAAACGTTGCAAAAGTATAAAATCAAGAAAATGTAAAAAAATCGAAAGAAACCAAAAAAACAAAAACAGAAGCAAAAAACGCTAAAATCGTAAAAAAAGGAAGAAATCGAAAAATATCGTAAAAAACTGCAAAAATCGGAAAAAAACAACCAAAAAACCGGAAACAGTTGTAACCATTGAAAAAAATTAAAAAAAATGCAAAATTTCGAATTAATTGAAAGAAATCTAAAAAAATCAGAGGAATAAGAAAAGAATGAGAAAAAAACAGAAAACAAAGAAATAGAAAAAAACATAATAATGAGGAGAAATTAAGAAAAAAATCGAAAAAAAAACAGAAAAAATCAAAACAAAACAGAAAAAAAATGAAAAATGTGAAAAAAACGAGAAAAAATAGGAAACAATCGAAAAAAAAAGAAACAAATTGAAAAAACTATAAAATCAAGAAAATGTAAAAAATCAAAAAAAAACGCAAAAAAACCAAAACAGAAGCAAAAAAAACGCAAAAAAAGGAAAAAAAGTCGCGAAAAAACGCAAGAAATCGAAAAATCTCGTAAAAAAGTTGAAAAAAATAGCAAAAAACTGCAAAAAAACTCAAAAAACCGGAAAGAATTAAGCATGCCAGGAACGGAAAAAATTTTAAAGCACAGAAATAAAGTTTTCGTAAAAACGCAACTTTTAAAAACAGATTTTTTTTTGGTATTTCTCTATTACAAAATTAATGCAATTTTTTATTAATAATTAACCCTCCCCCTCCCGGATTGATTTATAGTTTTTTTTCTAAAAACAAAAAAAAACCCGACATTAATGACGCATGCGCTTAATATAGAATATTTGTCTCTCGATAACTCATCCTCTAAAAAAAGTTAAAAGGAAGAGTCAAAAAAAAATTCAATTTTGGATTGGTCTCGATTTCAGTTTTTTTTTTATTATCTTTTGTATTCTAAATTTTTTTAACACATTGGTTGTCGTTGCTCAAATAATTTATTATATCTAGATATCTTTTTTTTGTGGAGAAGCATAATTAATTAAAATATATTTTTTTTACTAAAAACTATGTCATGGCGTTAATCGAAATGATGATGGTGACCTCAACCAATTTTTCCATTATCTAAATCTATCACGATTGGAGAAAATGATCTTAATTGGTGTCTAAGAGTCTGGAAATATAATGGAATTTTGTAATTCCAATAAATTGATTTGTCTGAGGTAATATGTTTTTAGTGGTCATTTTAGTATTTGTCTCATCATGTAACTCAAAGCCAAATCAATCAATTTCTCATAAATAGCGCCAATAAAATGATGACATGATTGGTTTGTGAGGGCAGTAATATAAAACTAAAGATAAATAAAATTCAAGTAGCCTCATTCATCAATGATGCAATAAAACCAAAATAGAAATGCGATATTTAATTAAGGGTTGTTTAATTATTTTTATTATACGTGGTTGAAATCTATTCATTTCCTAATTTTATTACACTACAAATATTATTATTGTATAGAATTCTACACAGGTTCCTTTCTAATAAAAATATTAATTGCACTAGTGTTGTTAATAGAAACAAAAATATGAGTTTTTGAACTAAATTTTTTTTCAAAATTATATTTTTTTACATCTAAAATATGTTTAATCAAAAACTTTGTTAGTATGAAGAATCTGAGAAGCTGGAAATACTGTTTATAAACTTAAATTATTATATGACAAGACTTGTGTTGTGTCAGAACTAGCTTAAAATAAAATATTGTACCTACATATTTTTTTGGTCCTTCGAGCCGGATATGAACCAGCGATCTATGGATCATCAGGTTCATCATAAAATCTTTAAGGAGCTAATAAAGGTCTTTACCTACTTTGAGAATAACCATCAACCAAAGGACTGTTACCTTATCCTTGGGCTGGTTCTGATTCTGACAGTTTTAGACATAACTCTACGTTAAAAATCAAAGAAGTGGGGAACGAAAGAACAAATGGAAAATTAGAGAAGTGGGGACGCTGAAGATGTCGTTTTAGTTGTTAGACAATCTTTAAATTATTTCAAAATGATACAATTGTATGCTTGTGTTTCTGGCAGTTTGGACATATGTAGACAAATACTTTCTGTGAAAAACTTTGTCCAACAACTGTACGTTAAAAATCAAAGAAGTGGGGAACGAAAGAACAAATGGAAAATTAGAGAAGTGGAAACGCTGACCATGTCGTTTTAGTTATTGTATTAAATTATTTCAAAATGATCCAATTGTGTGCTTGTGATTTTGACACTTTTGGACATATGTAAATCAATACATTCTGTGAAAAACTTTGTCCAACAACTGTACGTTAAAAATCAGAGGAGTGGGGAACGAAAGAACAACTGGAAAATTAGAGAAGTGGGGACGCTGAAGATGTCGTTTTAGTTGTTGGACAATCTTTACGATTATTTCAAAATGATACAATTATGTGCTTGTGATTCTGACAGTTTTGGACATATGTAGATAAATACATTCTATGAAAAACTTTGTCCAACAACTCTACTTTAAAAATCAGTGAAGTGTGGAACGAAAGAACAAATGGAAAATTAGAGAAGTGGGGACGGAGAAAATGTCGTTTTAGTTGTTGGACAATCTTTACAATTATTTCAAAATGATACGATTGTGTGCATCATTTCTCATCTGTGTATTGGTCTCCAAATTTAGTAATTGAGTTTTCACCAACTTCTGAACTAACTATTGTTCCAAAACATTTAACAAATGAAAAATGCACTGGTGTAAACTTATCAAAAAAAAAATTGAGGTTGAAGGAGATGCTTTTGGACTACATCTGGTATCACTGTTGTTTCCAACTCGATACGCATTCTAGTTGAACGTACAATTTTTTAAGATCATACAGAATAGCTCTCTTTTGGCGCCTTAGTCCTCGGGCGTCACCTTCCGTTTATAGTGTGAAGGCCACTTGCACGGGCAGCTTCAGTGAAGAAAGAAAATACACCAGGGGTCGTTATGGTATCAACCAAAATCACTGGCGGCCAGAAGGGCGGTCTTTACTTGCTCTACTGAATTGAGTACCTGGGTATTTGATGCTACAATGTTACAACTTACAACCAAATAAAGAAAAAGAAATCATGTAAATTTATTCAATTACCAAAATCAAATCCGGAGGAACGTGTGTAACAAGGTCTTTACTCGGCGATGTCAGACGGTCGTCCAGGTTGGCAACGATCAGATTGATGGTTCTGGACTCCGGTACAACTGAAATTGCTTCACTCCCTTCAGCTTGGCTTGAGCTATCTCTAAAGGTCGATGAACGATCACTGGAACTCGGACTAGCCCTGCAGCTAACTCGATTGACTCCGGTTGCCGTATATCATAAGGTCTGTTGGGTATGCGTAACGAGTTTTAAGTAATTCTAAACCCAGTACCGTGCGCGATTTATTTTAAATATTTTAATTATCACGGAAAGTAACTTCGTTACAATAATATCGGTTGGTATTGAGTGTTTAAATTTGTTTTTTTTTTCATGAAAACGACTGTCGAACAAAATAAAATAAAAATATGGTAAAAAAAAACATATTTTAATACTCAATGCAAACTGAAAGAAACAACCTTGCAAAGTTACCCTAACCTCATATAATTAATACAGAGTAAAGATTGTGGCTAATATTCTATCAACGTAATTTTTAAACCTACATTTTTAACAAATGTTACTTAGGCTGATAGTATCATAATCAGAGAAGATTATCAATAACGTGTTATAGCAGTATAATAAATATTTCATGTAAGATTATTTTAACAACATTAATTTTGCATTTTAATTAGTTAATCTCTAATTTATACGTAATTAGTTAATGGTAAATCAATGTTATTTGTTTTTATTTTTTTATATTATTTTAATTTAGTTGTTCTATATAGAGTACTTTATCTACTATATTTAATAAAAAAATCGAATGTTGCCATTAAAAAAAGGTGTGATGACGTCATAACGACGAGATAATGTCATCATAGAAAAAAGGTCGGATTTATTTAAAAGTTTACGTGTTCGAGCGATTTCTTATAAACTATATAGGGCGATTAATAATTAGGTAGCCATTCTAAATGTTCACACTGTGTATAAAAAAGGTGACAAAGCTAAATGGGACACAAACATTACTGACTACATGTAGAATAATTGTATTAGGATGTGAATTATTTGCAAGCGGTCAAAGGAATAGTAAATACCCTTACAAGTAGAAAAATATCAAAAGTACCCTTCAGAAAAGTTTAGCAGAGTTCAAATTTTGCACAAACGTTACTGACTATATGTAGAATAATTGTATTAAGATGTGAATTATTTTCAAGCAATTAAAAGTGTAGAAAAAAGTTCTACAGGCCAATTAAAAGTATTTTTTCACGAATAAAATGTCTTCCGACGCCACTGGTCATTGGCTGCTGGGTGAAAATCGGCTACCAGAAAGTGGATGCTAAGTTCTCACTGGTACAAGTGGGCGAGTACCAATCAGGCTTCAAAAAAAGGCAGATCCACCATAGATCAAATTTTTTGCGCTAAAAACGATCCAAACTAATACTTATGAACAACAGCCAAAATCTAAAAATGCTATTTATCGATTTCAGGCAGGCTTATGACTCAGTTATAAGAGTACGTCTTTATGAAGCAATGAGTGCACTCGGAATTCCGAACCAATTAATTCAACTGGTAAAAATGAAAAATCTAGTAAAACTAGAGGGTGAACTTTCTAACACGTTTAAAGTAAAAAAGAGATTTAAGCAAGGTGGCCTACGGTACTTTAAAAAATATTAAGAGACAGCGGGATCAGAAAACAAAGATTGATCTGCAATAACAAAAGCCAAAAAGACAAAAACATATGGTTTACAAATTAACGAGAATAAAACAAAATACTAAAAAATTGAGGAAGATGTAAGAACGGATTTAAGAGAATTTTAAAATTGAAACAGATGAGGGCAAGTAGTACCGTTTTGTAAAAGTAAATAGTTGAATATTTGGAAGTAACAGTTACCAGTTAAAGTGAGCAAGAAGACATTAAGAAGCGAATGGCAAGAGGATGCAGAGCAGTTGGAGCTCATCAAAAGATACTGAAGTCGAAAAATGTCTCAAGGTCAGAAAATCTAGGATTTTGTGGTTCTAGTCTAAATCCTCTTAATACTCCACTCCTCTTTACAAAATAAATTTACATAAATTAAAAAAAAAACGATTAATACGATATCTAAAAATTTGTAAACAGGATATAAATCAGATATTTCCCCGTACCTTTACGAACTCATAAAAAATTTAATGTGGGGTGACAACGGTATTTCCTCCCGGATGTGAATTCTATTTTGATAATGACTGGAATAATTTTCTAGAAGCGCTATTATTAAAAGTATTTAGATACAATTATTGTTCCACAATTTTATGCATAATTATTCGTTATTTTACCTATAAATTAAACGATATTAACTTACCATTATCTCGTAATCTTGTAATGAGTCACGATTTCGCAAAAAAAAAACTACAATAGGAAAATAACTGATTTACATGATTATTAATTTAAATAACTAAAACCAAAACAGTATAATTTCAGAAGATATTTTGGAAAGTTAAAGTGTTCCACTTCAACATATTTCTGACCAATTATCTAGTACTTATAGACCGACCAAATCACAATTTTTAGCCGAAACCAAATATTTCCGTTCCACTTTTGGACCGAAACCGATTAGTTAAATTTCCATTATACCCTAAAATCTAGAGATTTTCCTGAAGAGATTATTTGATTAGATTAAATAAATTATTTAAATTGATTAGGAAATCAGTCTAGTTTTGGAATGCAATGTAGGTATAAAATTATAAAAAAAAAACAAGTAAAAGACAGCAATATCACGTTACATGATCTTGAGGTCTTAGGTCAAAGATTAATATCATTTTAGTGTTTGTTGCTATCTATTACCGTTTCTGAGTTGAATCTTGTCACGGACAGACGGAAAGACGTACGGTCAGACAGAGCCGTTTTTTTTTGAAAAAAAAATAAGAAATAATGTATTTTCCACACTGAATTAAAAAAAAAATGGAAACAAGAATACATTTTTTCACAACCGAATTTGAAAAAACAAATTTGGAAAAAAAGTAAGAACGCATTTTTCCACACAAGAATTTGAAAAAATAAAACAGAAGGAATAATGCATTTTTCCCCGCCCGAATTTGGAAAAAAACATGATCGTATTTTTAGACATAAGAATTTGAAAAAAGAACAAGCAATTTGAAAAAAAAATTATAGAACTAATAATGCATTTTTCCATGGAAAAAAAGCAAGATCTTATTTTTCCACACAAGAATTAAAAAAACATGATCGTATTTTTCCACACAACAATTTAAAAAATAAGACGCAATAATGCTTTTTTCCACACCGAATTTAGAAAAAAAACCAAGAATACATTTTTTTTAAACCAAATTTGTAAAAATTGCATTTTTCCACACTCTAACTTGGAAAAAATGCATGATCGTATTTTTTTACACAAGAATTTCAAAAATAAAAAACAAACAAGAATGCATTTTTCACACACGAATTTGAAAAAAAAGAGAAGGAATAACGCATTTTTCTACACAAGAATGATCGTATTTTTCCACACAAGAATTTAAAAAATAAGAAGCAAGAATGCATTTTCCACACCGAATTTAGAAAAAAAAAACAAGAATGCAGTTTTTTTACAACCAAATTTGTAAAAATTGCATTTTTCCGCACTCGAATTTGAAAAAAAATAAGAAGCAATAATGCTTTTCACACCGAATTTAGAAAAAAAAATCAAGAATGCAGTTTTTTTACAACCAAATTTGTAAAAATTGCATTTTTCCACACTCGAATTAGAAAAAAAAAGAGATGGAATAAAGCATTTTTAAATACTCGAATTTAGAAAAAAGCATGATCGTATTTTTCCACACAATAATTTAAAAAATACAAATCAATAATGCATTTCTCCACGCTGAATTTAGAAAAAAAAAAAACAAAAATACAATTTTTTACAACCAAATTTTTAAAAATTGCATTTTTTCCACATTAGAAGTTGGAAAAAAGCAAAGAATATTTTTACACACGAATTTGAAAAATAAAACAGAATCGGAATATAATCACAAACGACCGTTAACTAATTTTTTAATTTTGACAAAAAATTCATAATCTCCGACCCCAAAAACCTTCACATACCAATTTTCGAATCTAACCATAAATCTCTTTCACAATATTGGAGCCGCTGTCTTCGATTGATCAATTTTAACAAAAATTCGTCATTTTTGACCCCAAAAACCTATTTTTCGCTTAATATTAAGTAATCCTGCCCTGCAGTCCAATTTTTTTCTGTGCAGAACACGGTAGAGCGCCACAAAACATAAAAATACACAAAATACGTTTGTGCTACTTTTTTCAAATTTATCTAGAAAAAAGTGCCACTGACGCTTTCTCAAGAATTAAATACAGAATCGATTGGTGAAAACCGCAGCTTCCTATCTTTAATAGTAACGGAGCGCTCATCCAAAATCCATTTCAAACAAGATAACTTAATTCTAAAATATTGAAAATATACGAATTGGTTAAAACTTATTTTTGTTTTTATTTTTCCAGATGAATCACAGATCATCGCAGAGTGTAAGATACACTCGAGTTGGTTGGGTGTGCTTGGCAATTGGATTGTTGCTTCAACTAGTCTCCGGTAACCTGGTGAATAGATCACCGAGTCTTCATCGTATTACCAAAAGGTCATTCTACGATCTACAGTGTAAAGGAGTTTATGATAAAAGTATATTCGCCAGATTGGATCGAATTTGTGAAGATTGTTATAACCTCTTTCGAGAACCTTCTATTTACTCTTTGTGCAGGTCAGTATTTTATTTCTACTAATAGGATTTAATTAAAGGTCATGTACACGTTTTAATAAATAAAGGAAAAAATGCAGTTTATAGTGAATCGTCATAAAAACAAAAAAAATGTTTTTCGTAAGTAAACAAACCTTCGAAACAAAAAATTGAAAAAAAATCCCGGCGGACTCATGAAATTTTAACCCCCCCCCAAATATTTTCCATATTTGCACAATAAAAACACTAATTCAAAATTATATGTTTCTTCTACAAAAAATAATAACAAAAAAATACCCAACCTACATAAAAAATTAATCAACTTCATTACCACCATCACCATTATCATTTTCTTCAATATTAGAAGAAAGCTTTCTTTAAAAACATATAGCTAGCTAGATAACCCCAAGAACTGATTTTTTTCTGTGGGAATAAGGTCCGTCCGCCTTTGCTTGTGGCCTGAAATAAAAACATAATTTTTGTAAAATAACGTAACGTGAACCTTCTATGACATTTTTGCAGACCTACGTCGGCCAATAAAAAACGCCTACGTCATAAATGCTCAAAACTGTCCAAAATTGCTAAATACGGTTAAGAAATTGTTCAAAATTAATAAAAAAAAATTAAAATTTCTAAAAACTGACAAAAACTGTCAAAAATTGATAAAAATATTTAAGAAAAATGTTTATATTAATAAAAAAAATTGGAAACTTTCATAAATGCTATAAACTGTCCAAAATTGCTAAACACGGTTAAAAAATGTTCAAAATTAATAAAAAAAAAAAAATCAAAATTGCTAAAACCTGACAGAAACTGTCAAAAATTGATGAAAATATTTAAGAAAAATGTTTATTGTAATGAAAAAAATTGGAAACTAATGAATGCTCAAAACTGTCCAAAATTGCTGAATACAGTTAAGAAATTGTTCAAAATTAATAAAAAAATATCAAAATTGCTAAAAACTGTCAAAATTTTATAAAAATATTTAATAAAAATGTTAATTTTAATAAAAAAAATTGGAAACTTTCATAAATGCTAAAACTGTCCAAAATTGCTAAAAACAGTTAAGAAATTGTTCAAAATTAATAAAAAAAATCAAAATTTCTAAAAACTGACAGAAACTTTCAAAAGTTGATAAAAATATTTAAGAAAAATGTTAATGTCAATAAAAAAAATTGGAAACTATCATAAATGCTCAAAACTGTCCAAAATTGATGAACACAGTTAAGAAATTGTTCAAAATTAATAAAAAAATATCAAAATTGCTAAAAACTGTCAAAATTTTATAAAAATATTTAAGAAAAATGTTAATTTTAATAAAAAAAATTGGAAACTATCATAAATGCTCAAAACTGTCCAAAATTGATGAACACAGTTAAGAAATTGTTCAAAAATTAATAAAAAAATATCAAAATTGCTAAAAACTGTCAAAATTTTATAAAAATATTTAAGAAAAATGTTAATTTTAATAAAAAAAATTGGAAACTTTCATAAATGCTAAAAACTGTCCAAAATTGATGAACACAGTTAAGAAATTGTTCAAAAATTAATAAAAAAATATCAAAATTGCTAAAAACTGTCAAAATTTTATAAAAATATTTAAGAAAAATGTTAATTTTAATAAAAAAAATTGGAAACTTTCATAAATGCTCAAAACTGTCCAAAATTGATGAACACAGTTAAGAAATTGTTCAAAATTAATAAAAAAATATCAAAATTGCTAAAAACTGTCAAAATTTTATAAAAATATTTAAGAAAAATGCTAATTTTAATAAAAAAAATTGGAAACTTTCATAAATGCTCAAAACTGTCCAAAATTGCTAAAAACAGTTAAGAAATTGTTCAAAAATTAATAAAAAAATATCAAAATTGCTAAAAACTGTCAAAATTTTATAAAAATATTTAAGAAAAATGTTAATTTTAATAAAAAAAATTGGAAACTTTCATAAATGCTAAAAACTGTCCAAAATTGCTGAATACAGTTAAGAAATTGTTCAAAATTAATAAAAAAGATCAAAATTGCTAAAAACTGTCAAAATTTTATAAAAATATTTAAGAAAAATGCTAATTTTAATAAAAAAAATTGGAAACTTTCATAAATGCTCAAAACTGTCCAAAATTGCTGAACACAGTTAAGAAATTGTTCAAAATTAATAAAAAAATATCAAAATTACTAAAAACTGACAGAAACTGTCAAAAATTGATAAAAATATTTATATATTCATTGTTATCATTGTTCTTGTATAGCATACAAGTGAAAATTTTAAAGGTGATTAATTTCATTAAAATAAGTGGCCGCTAAGTTTTTTTTTTATTTTTAAGCTTCCATACAAACTAAAAATTTTAGTAATGTACGGATTCACTATGAACTGCACTTATACCTAAATAAATATAAATTCTATGTTAATCAATTATCTGGGATTTAATTATTTCACTCTAAATTCAAAAGCACGTCATTGACAAGGTTAGCACTATAATACTGTGAAACCAAATTGATTAATTTCCATTTCTTTAAGTAAAATAACATGAGTGACAAACAAAGTGTGGGATAATAATTTGTTTCCGTAACTTTATTCAACATGCAATCTACTTGCATTAATTTTTTTTAATTTTGATTCAAGACTATAATTTTACGGTTTATTATTATTATATTGTTTACTAGAATTACTTGAATTCATTAACATACTGATTTTATATATTATTTAATACTTTTATACGGATATAAATAAAAATCGGCGCGGTGTGTGGTACGAGGGTCGTTTGAAAAAAGTTTCCAGTCTTATTAACTAGTTAATTGATACATGCTTATTATATATTAGAAAAAAAATTACAGCAAAATTCCAATTACCTAAGATAGACTTCAAATATGTTATAGAGAGCCTTCAAAATTAAAATATCAAATTTGGATTATTTATAAAATTAAACAAATGATTCGAGTACTTAAAAACAACAGCTGTCGAATTGTTTTTTTTTAAGAAATGCAGCACAAAGTTAGGTACCACAAATTTAATAACAAAAAGTACTAGCAGGCAACTAGTTTCGGTCACTGACCATCATCAGGCCAATATTAAGTATTAAACGAGGAAAAGAATTGATCAGAAAATATGGAAAACCCCATTAAGTAATTTAAATTAAATTAAATATGTTACTAGAAAAGTAGTAAAAAAAATTTTTTTATTTGAAAATATAATCGAAAGAAATTTTTTCAAAAAATACAGGTTGTTCCCTAGGGGGTGGCAGTGATTAATCGCACCCAATTGTTTTTGACCGGTGTGAAGTTAGCAGCCAATTTTAGCCAAAATATCCGGAACTGCACGATCGAAGCATCCAGTGGCGCACACATTTTACATATGAATTTTCACTGATTTCAATTCCGAACGGGAAGAGGGGTTGAAATGCTACCCTAAGTACTTGAAAATGTTATGACTTCTAACCGTAACGCAAAGCCAATTTCATATTTGGACAAAAGATGAATATTGTAATATACTACATACAGTTTTAACCAAATTTGCTTCCGAAGGGGAAGAGGGGTTGAGGAGGACGAGGAGTTATAAAATTTTCAAATATTTAGGGTAGCATTTCAACCCCTCTTCCGTCCGGAAGAAAATTTAGTTAAAACTGTATGTACTATATTTCAATGTGCATCTTTTGTCCAAATATGAAGTTGGCTTTGCATTGCGGTTAGAAGTTATAAAATTTTAAAATATTGAAAGTAATTGGAAACAATTTTTCTTAAAAGTATAAAGATTATATGGTAATATGTATCTTCGGTCTTCTTGTTTCCAAGATCTATTGTAACAAATTTCTATGTAATTGGAATCAGTGAAAATTCATATGTAAAATGTGTGCGGCACTGGATGCTTCGATCGTGCAGTTCCGGATATTTTGGCTGCTCACTTCACACCGGTTTGTTTGGATCAAACGCTATTCAGAAAGATACATTTCCACTCAAATAATATATAAAAACTATCGAAAAAGGTCCCATATATTTTTTATTACCACACATCAAAAAATATGCACAAATAATAACAAGATTAAAAATAAATCATGGAAGCTTTCCAGTTCACCTATTTAAAATCGGATTAACTGATACAAAAATGTGCCCAGAAGATTGAGAAATTGATGATATGAACCACATTTTTTATCTGCAGAGAATAAAAAACTAAAACAAGTACATTAGTGGAAAAATTACAGGCACATAATATCAACTCTCCTTTAAACATTTCGTTTCTTCTAGCTATCGGCGAGAAAAATATTAGTGATTTACTATTATTCAGAATACTATTCAAATCTAGACTACATATGCTTAGGTGTATATGTAGATGGGCATATTATTAAAAATCAAAAAAAAAATTGATACATGATACATGTATCCCATAAAAATTTCAAATCATTCCGATCAGTCGACAACAGATGTTTTCTGTCAACAATGGAGAAAGTCGAGTATCGCGGAATGATAAAATTCTTTTATTTGAAAGAAAAAAAAATCAGGATTTAGTGCATATAATGGAAGATCGTCAATTGATCGTTTTGAAGATTGCTGAGGTTTATTTTTGTAAAGAAGTGCACACAATTTTACAGGAAGATTTGGGTTCCGCATTTGTTGATAATTGAACAATTGACATAGATTTTGATAAAAAATACCGGGCTGAATTTTTGCAAATCAACTCCAAAGCTGTAGGAAAAGTGATAGCGATAGTTTGTTGGAATAAAGATTAGATATAATAAGATGCGACAGTCAGACGAAGAAAACAAAAAATGAGAAAGAAAGGTGTCTTTGTCGGTGTTATTCCGAATCTCGAGCCAATGACGTAGATTAAATGGGATGAAATTATTTCGGCCCTTTTTGTGTTATTTATTTTGAGAGCAGTATTGAATGAACAGTCTTAAGTGTACGCCTATGTTTCGGTCAAAGATACGTGATATTCGGTCAACAAAATAATAAATATATTTCTATTAGGATGACAGCAACATTAAAATGGTCGACTTAAAGTAATGTCAGTCGTTTTCGTGGATATATAAGAGGATCTATTATATTATTTTTAAAACAATAAATTTAGGATTTACTGTAGACAAAACTGGTGCTCCTCGTATATAATAAAGCACTCAAGGTCAATAAGGCGGAGGGTGATTTTACAAAAGTTAATGTGTGTGTCCTGTCTTATTAAATTACTAGTCTTTGTTTTTACGCTGAATTTAACGATCGATTGGGGGCCGAAATTAAGAAAAAACGATCGTATTTTCATCAGGATAATACTCAGGTTCATATGTCCATGGTCGTAAACTCAAAACTGAAAATCGAATTGCTTCCCTATTCGTCAGATTTAGCTCCCAGTGATTTTTTTGTTAACAAATTTAAAAATAATTCTTAGAAGAAATATGTAGGTTAAATATCGAGGTGGAAAACCGGTACTACTATTAATTTTTTTCTAGGGTTGGTAAAATTGTATGTCTCGAGATACGAGGAGACCAAGTTTTTTTCTCGAAATAAACGAATGTTTCGACCACAATAGCTATAAGAATTATCTACTATTGGAATACTTTCACTGAACTCTAAATATTAAATTTAGTAAATACATCAGGTTATCCATGTCTCAAATGTGGTCAACCAATGAATAATGAAACACACAAAGTCCAGTACCACAATATATATTTTTTGCTAAGTTGTTTTAGTGAAATTGGCAAGTTGTTTTAGTGAAATTGGCAACTAGTTTCGGCTTTCGCCATCATCAGGAGTACAATAGCGCTCGTTGATGGTAAGCCTCTCTTATCGTTAATAATTTTGTACCTGTTGTATTAACGAGCGTTATTGTAGGCCTGATGATGGCGGAAGCCGAAACTAGTTGCCAATTTCACTAAAACAACTTAGCAAAACATATTTATTGTGGTACTGGATTTTGTGTGTTTCATTACTCATTAAATTTAGTTATTAATTAATGTTCGGTGAGTATAACAAAATTATATTCTTATAAAACATTTTTTTTAAACGGCGACATGTTTCGACCTTATATGGCCATCATCGGGCAGATTTTGTTGTTTAATCAGAATTGTGAAAGTATAGATTAAAATGAATTAAACAGGTAAATGTGTGGTGACGAAAATGAACAATATTAAAAATTAAAATTGAGTCCATTGCACCATCCGTGAATCACATAATTGGTGAATTGATGATTCACTGATGGTGCAATTGACTCAATTTTAATTTTTAATATTGTTCATTTTCGTCACCACACATGTTCTTGTTTAATTCATTTTAATATATACTTTCACAATTCTGATTAGTGAACACTATCACAAAATCTGCCGGATGATGGCTATTTAAGGCAGAAACACTTCGCCGTTAAAAAAAATTATAAGATTATAATTTTGTGGTACGACCTTGCGTTTTATTCTGATGAATAGCTACCACATTTGATAATGGATAATTTGGTTTACCTTATTCATATTAATTGTAAAATATTTATAAAATTTAGAAAAATGTCAGTATAATTTCAGTTTGGGCCTAATGCTTGAAATAGTCTTATTGGTACGTTATTTCGTTTCCGTTGATTTTTATAAGATGGACACTGGCACAAGATATGTTTTAGCGTTAATTCCACGCTGCGGTTTATTGCACGTTCGTATTAGGTAGTCATGTGTTAATCTAGTGTGACCGAGCCTTAAACGCGTAATGATAACTTATTTTTTGACAGTTTCACTTCTCACAGTTTAAATAATGACTGGTTCCACTTATTCTGTCACGCACTGTATATTGATTCTTTGATGTTATCTCTTCTCGAGAACACTTAACAGCTTCTTCGTTGCCTGTTATACCAATGTGAAATGGTATCCATACAAATATTATTTCGTTGACTTTCGTAGAGTACCTATTGCTTTAATTTTTACAACCAGAGGGTTTTTAGGATACATTTGCTGTATGCTCTGAATAGCACTCAGTGAGTCTGTAAGAATTATGTACTTATTGTTTAATAAGGTGGTTAAAATCAAGGCACAGAAAAGGGCGTAGATTTCAGCAGTATAAACAGTGCTAGTGGGTGGTAATTTAAATTTAAAGGTGGTATCACAAATGGTTACGGTTGCTCCAACTCCATCGGTTGTTTTTGATCCGTCTGTGAAGTATGATTTGTGTATTTTTCCAGAAGTTGGTTAAAATGATCTTAAATCAGCGTATGATTTATCTTATTCAATGCTGTTAATAAAACCCAAAGATGTATAACACAGTAAACTTTTTACACTTCATGAAGTATAAATTATTAGAAAGCTCAATTCAAGTTAGATAATTTTTTTGATTATTTTGATACTATCTATAGAATATACATTTAATTTTTAATTAGCAATATTTTATTATGGAATTTTTTTTGGAGGGAAGACAGCCGGATTTTTTTTTCGTTTCTGTGTTTGCAAAGCTTATTTACTTAAAAAATAATGTTTTTTTTTCCTTTTAAAGTCCGATTCACTATAAACTGCATTTTTCATTTGAAAGCAATAATATTTAAGCTATTTGTCATTACCAAATAGGTAATTCGGACTGTGAGATAAAAATTAAACTAATAATTCCCAATAAAAATTTATAAAATCAACAAAGAAAAAACATTTTCGTGAAATAATCTTCATCAATTTTTTCAAAATCTTCAAATGTGGAGTGAAAAAACTGAGCTAATTAATTTTCAAATTTTTCATCTTTGATTTCTGACAAAGAAAAATGTCTCGTTGTTTTCTTCATGTAATAACAACATCGTCAAAAAGATCTACTTTTTGCTTGTTATTACTTCTTCTTTCATGAACATTATTAACTCTTAATATGTTTTAATAAAATTTTTTGGATAATCCCACAAATTTTTAATCCGTTATATTGATAAATGGATTCAAGGTCTCAAAAAAAATAATAGTAACATCTGTATCTGACTATGCAGATATACAACGTGTTATTCTTGTATATAGAAGAAATTCCACGTATCAATGTCCGTGTGTTACTACTATAAATATACCTACCACTTGTGCACAAGAAACGCGTTACGGTATTTCCTGTAATATTTCGGAGATCTAGAACTTCCACGTAACCCTGAAGTGACTCACCACTACGAAATTTTGTTCCACTATAATAAATCACAAAACGGATACTTATAAAACCACTAAAAAAGAATATCGATGGACCAGATTCACTAGAACAATGGTTTGCTAAATTTTATAGCTGCCTGAAGAATGTATAAGACGAACTAAAAAATTTTTTGAACTGATATTTATTTTCTATATTTCTGTGATAGAGCATTTTGTCCTTGGCCAGAGCTCTTTCCTACTTTTTTGCATTTCTTCTCTGTCACTTTATTCCATAGTGGTTTGGTTTTTTCTTTTGTGGTTTACATATATTTATTGTTTATTCTTGGTAGTGTATACAAACCCTTAAATTTTTTCCATGAAGGATAGTAACTGGGAAAAATTTGGAGAGAAGGCAAAAAGAGTGTCAGTAAAAAAAATCAGAAGTTTATTAAGATTGCTTAAAACGCTAAGAAAAGATAAATAAAAAACAAGAACAATAAGAAGATTAAAAAGGAAAATTTTTGATTAATGAAAAACAAAATAAATAAAAAATAACGAAAGACAAAGAAAGAAAATTAAAGGAGAAAACACACTAGCTGTTGATTAAATTATACATGAAAATTTGTAGACTGTAGGTCTTAACTCCCATATAATTTATGATAATTGATAATGTGAATGTGGATTACCAAAAATATGGAACCATTAGGCATTACTGAATCAAGACAAGTCTTATTTAATAAGAAAGTTATAGTGTAAAAAAGGGTGTGGTTGTAAATAATGATGTACGGGGATTGTTTCTTAACATATTTTTTTATTGAGGTAGTAAAACTCTAAATCCAGTACCACAATTTAATACATGAAATATTATAAATCTTCTTGGTTACATTTAAATGAATAAGGAGCGGCGACTAGTTTCGGCGATATGCAATCATCAGGCCAAGTTAAATATAAAAGTAAAATAAGTGCGCACGGGTACAAATACAAAAAGAGGAATATAAAGATTACGTGGTACTAGGAACTGTGATAACTTATAATAGTAGAATTTTGGTTAAAAATGAGTATCGAGGATCGAGGTCCAAAACGCTTATGTCCCCCTTTTTGAATTTTTTTAATTAAATTTATTCTTCGTTAACTGTTATGTTACTCATTCTCTTCACTTTTATGTTTAACTTGGCCTGATGATGGCATAGTCGCCGCCCGTCATTCATTTAAATGTAACCAAGAAGATTTATAATATTTCATGTATTAAATTGTGGTACTGGATTTTAGAGTTTTACTACCTCATCATTTGACCACATTCGAGAAGAAGGATAACCTTTTGGAATATTTATTATTATTATAATTATTATTATAAAATTTGAGTAAATGAAGTCTTCATCAACAATTTAATAGAAATAAAGATGTATTTGTTATACCCGTACAAAGGCAATTTTTAAAACTCTTTTGGACTTATTTGATTCTATACCTAATCACTATTCTTTTTATTTTCCTGATACGATTCCATTTTTAGTATCAAACAAGTGTCATTCTCTTTCAAAGCCATTTTCGTAAATATTGGGCAATTTTCGTAAAATTTGTGCCATTTTTATAAAAATTGTGCATTTTTGTAAATATTTCTCAATTTTCGTAAATTTTATGTTATTTTCGTAAAATTTGTGTCATTTTCGTAAATCATGGACCATTTTCGTAAAATTTCTGTCATTTTACGTCAAAATTGTGCCGTTTTCAAAAATATTGGGCCATTTTCGTTAAATATTTTACCATTTTCGTAAATAATGGACAATTTTCGTAAATAATGGGACATTTTCGTAAAATTTCTGTCATTTTGGGTAAAAATTGTGCTATTTTCGTAAGAAATTGATACATACGGTTTTTTTGGGTCAGGTAATCTAAATTCGGTGTCAAAAATTTTCGAAAACAAAATTGTCAATAAATTTTGTTGAAAATTGTGCCATTTTCAAAAATATTGGGCCATTTTCGTTAAATATTTTACCATTTTCGTAAATAATGGACAATTTTCGTAAATAATGGGACATTTTCGTAAAATTTCTGCCATTTTGCGTAAAAATTGTGCTATTTTCGTAAGAAATTGATACATACGTTTTTTTTGTGTCAAGTAATCTAAATTCAGTGTCAAAAATTTTCTAAAACAGAATTGTCAATAAATTTTGTTAAAAATTGTGCCGTTTTCAAAAATATTGGGAAATTTTCGATAAATATTTTACCATTTTCGTAAATAATGGACCATTTTCATAAAATTTGTGCCATTTTCGTAAATAATGGGACATTTTCGTAAAATTTCTGTCATTTTGGGTAAAAATTGTACTATTTTCGTAAGAAATTGATACCTACGGTTGTTGGTTCAAGTAATCCAAATTCGGTGTCAAATATTTTCGAAAACAAAATTGTCAATAAATTTTGTTAAAAAATGTGCCATTTTCAAAAATATTGGGCAATTTTCGTTAAATATTTTACTATTTTTGAAAATAATGGACCATTTTCATAAAATTTGTGACATTTTCGTAAATAATGGGACATTTTCGTAAAGTTTCTGTCAATTGTGTTATTTTCGTAAAAATTGATACCTACGGATTTTTGGGTCAAGGAATCTAAATTGGGTGTCAACAATTTTCGAAAATAAAAGGGTCAATGAATTTTGTTAAAAATTTTGCCATTTTCAAAAATATTGGGCCATTTTCCTTAAATATTTTACCATTTTCGTAAGATTCGTGCCATTTTCGTAAAATTTTGCTATTTTCGTAAAATTTGTGTCATTGTCGTAAAGAATTGATACATACGGATTTTTGGGTCAAGTAATCTAAATTCAGTGTCAAAAATTTTCGAAAACAAAATTGTCAATAAATTTTGACAAAAATTGTGCCGTTTTCAAAAATATTGGGCCATTTTTGTTAAATATTTTACCATTTTCGTAAATAATGGACCATTTTCATAAAATTTGTGCCATGTTCGTAAATAATGGGTCATTTTCGTAAAATTTCTGTCAATTGTGTTATTTTCGTAAAAAATTGATACTTACTGGTTTTTGGGTCAAGGAATCATTGGGTGTCAGCAATTTTCGAAAATAAAAGGGTCAATAAATGTTGTTAAAAATAGTGCCATTTTGTTAAAAATTGTGCCATTTTCCTTAAATATTTTACCATTTTCGTAAGATTCGTGCCATTTTCGTAAAATTTGTGCCATTTTCGTAAAATTTGTGCATTTTCGTAACTGTTTGTCAATTTTCGCAAATTTTGTGCTATTTTCGTAAAATTTGTGTCATTTTCGTAAATCATGGACCATTTTCGTAAAATTTATGCTATTTTAGTAAATAATGAGATATTTTCGTAAAATTTGTTATGTTCCGTAAAAATTGAGATATTATCGTAAAACCACATGTTTTTGGGGTCAAGGAATATAAATTCGGTCTCAAAAATTATCGAAAACAAAATGGTCAATAAATCTTGTTAAAAATTGTGCCATTTTCAAAAATATTGGGCCATTTTCGTAAAAAATTTCCCATTGTCGTAAACAATGGACCATTTCGTAAATTTTGTGCCATTTTCGTAAAAAAAGTTCTTGTTACACGCTATCTCACTTTTGTCTTTGCTATTCGGTCTTTTCAGTTTTCTGGTATCATACTTGATCTTGATGGTCTGCTCCCGTATGGGTAAATCATTTGTTGGGTTTTAAAACTTTCAAATCACTTACGGGTTTCGATTATAAAGTAATTTAATGAACTATGGTTATTCAGTATTTTCCATTTAAAGTATAATATATTATTTATCTAGTATTTTTAATGTGATTATTTTTGTTATGGGTACCATTTAAAGATTTAATAATTAAAAGATGTGAATAACTTTTATTACAGGGACGACTGTTTCTCAACAAAATCCTTCGGGGGGTGTTGTGAAACCCTTCTTTGTGAGGATCTAGACCAAATCCAGGATATGATTAAACAGTTAAATGGGGGAAACGTTCTTTAGGTACAAATGCAAAAGAATCTCCAATAAAAAATAACATCTAACATCTAATAATATTGTATATATAAAACTGGCTTTTTTTACTAAGTGAATGCTCATTAACTAATATTTTTACATTTTGGGTACTACTTTTTATAACCTTATTACTTGTTACTGGTATTAAATAATACTGCAAGTTTTAATCATGTATATATTTTAAAAAGCATGTACAATTTTTAACAACGCATCGTCATTATATTAACTAACATTTTGTGCATGATTTATTTCAGGAATTAGTACAATATTGTAGCCCAATTTCAAAATAAAATTAATTACAGAAGCTCAAAACTTTTCGGTAAATTGTTACAAAAGCAAAACCGTTTTGAGCACTATATTTTTTGTTATATTGGGCGACGATGTGAGTATTTTTAAAGAGGTGCTTAATTTCGTTAAAAGAAAAAAAAGATATTTGAATAAAACTAAAAATAAATGTAGTAAAGGACCACGCACCATTCTTATACAAAATGGTCCTGGTCATATTGTCTATTTTTTTGATATAAGACTACTCGATTTTACGACCAAAGTCATTCTAGTTTTAGATATACAGGGTGTTAAAGGCACGAATCTGAGGAACTGAATCTCATTTGACAAGATAAATACACCAGAAACGTTGTTAGTATACAGGGATAAATCAAGCTTCAAAACGATTTACAATATTAGCTTTATACTCAATAAATGATTTTCTGGCTCTGCTAAATAATTTTATACAGGGTGATCAAAAATTGTGACTTCACCATACATGATTCGTACCCTTAACACCCTGTATATCTAAAACTAGCCACAGGATGACTTATTCGTCTCATGGATACTTTTGGTCGTAAAATCATGGTGCGTAGTCCTTTGTTTATTTAAAAACTTACAATTTTGCAATTACTTTCATTTAAGAAAAAATAGATAAAATTTTGATGTGAAGTAATTTATTTTTTATCTAATATATAAAAAATATTTTCTGAAAGTAATAAATACCAAATTTTCAGAATTGGTTTAACTAAAATCCTAAAAATTATATTTTCTTCCAAATTCTCTGAGGGTGATAATTACACTAATTGTCCTGTAGGATCGCAATTGACTATATTATTTTTGAAATTCATGTATATTGTAATGTTATACAAAAGGTAATCTACTATTTAAATAAAAATAAAAAAATATATAAATTTAGTTCTAAGAGTTTTACCAGTCTTATATTTCTTCCTGTCTTTTATTTTAAATTTAACTTCGATATTTTCTATGTATTCCCATGTATTTTTCGATCCGATCCCGAGCTCAGAATTAGGCCTACACGTCTGGAATTGGCCCCAGGGCTCGAAAATGGCCTGAAATGCTGTTCCCGGGATAAGGCGAAGTCGATGCTGAATTTTGGAGCTAAAACCGGATTTGTGCTCGAAAAGTTTATGGCCAACTGAAATTCCGGGTTTGGGTCCGGGAAAATGACCCCTTGGGGCGGGAAAATCCTGTTTTGGACGTCCCGGTCGCGACTGTGGTATTTTCATGGAATTTCCAATTCTGGAGCTGAGACTGGGTGTGAAAAGTGTTTGGTCAGCTGAAATTCCCAGTTTGGGTAAGGGAAAATGGGCTATTGGTGCCGGAAAATCATATTTCGGACGTACCAATCGCAACAGTGGGATTTTTATGTACTAATTCCTGCAGCTTAGACTGTGCTTGACAGGTTTATGGCCATGTGAAATTCCCTGTTCGGGTCCCTCAGGTCCAGAATTTAAAAACACACGAAAATACCAGTGTTGCGACTGGTATGTCCAAAATATGATTTTCCGGCCCCAATGGGCTATTTTCCCAGGCCCAAACTGGGAATTTCAGCTGTCCAAAAACTTTTTGAGCATACTCAAAGGACCAGGATCGAAAAATACATGAAAATCCCACTTTTGCGACTGGTACGTCCCAAATATGATTTTCCGGCCCCAATGGGCTATTTTCCCAGGCCCAAACTGGGAATTTCAGCTGTAGAAAAACTTTTTGAGCATAATCAAAGGACCAGGATCGAAAAATTCATGAAAATCCCACTTTTGCGACTGGTACGTCCGAAATATGATTTTCCGGCCCCAATGGGCTATTTTCCCAGGCCCAAACTGGGAATTTCAGCTGTAGAAAAACTTTTTGAGCATAATCAAATTACCAGGATCGAAAAATACATGAAAATCCCACTTTTGCGACTGGTACGTCCGAAATATGATTTTCCTGCCCCAATGGGCTATTTTACCCCCAGGCCCAAACTGGGAATTTCAGCTGTAGAAAAACTTTTTGAGCATAATCAAATTACCAGGATCGAAAAATACATGAAAATCCCACTTTTGCGACTGGTACGTCCGAAATATGATTTTCCTGCCCCAATGGGCTATTTTCCCAGGCCCAAACTGGAAATTTCAGCTGTAGAAAAACTTTTTGAGCATAATCAAATTACCAGGATCGAAAAATACATGAAAATCCCACTTTTGCGACTGGTACGTCCGAAATATGATTTTCCGGCCCCAATGGGCTATTTTCCCGGACCCAAACTGGGAATTTCAGCTGTCCAAAAACTTTTTGAGCATAATCAAAGGACCAGGATCGAAAAATTCATGAAAATCCCACTTTTGCGACTGGTACGTCCGAAATATGATTTTCCGGCCCCAATGGGCTATTTTCCCAGGCCCAAACTGGGAATTTCAGCTGTAGAAAAACTTTTTGAGCATAATCAAATTACCAGGATCGAAAAATACATGAAAATCCCACTTTTGCGACTGGTACGTCCGAAATATGATTTTCCTGCCCCAATGGGCTATTTTCCCAGGCCCAAACTGGGAATTTCAGCTGTAGAAAAACTTTTTGAGCATAATCAAATTACCAGGATCGAAAAATACATGAAAATCCCACTTTTGCGACTGGTACGTCCGAAATATGATTTTCCTGCCCCAATGGGCTATTTTCCCAGGCCCAAACTGGGAATTTCAGCTGTAGAAAAACTTTTTGAGCATAATAAAATTACCAGGATCGAAAAATACATGAAAATCCCACTTTTGCGACTGGTACGTCCGAAATATGATTTTCCGGCCCCAATGGGCTATTTTCCCGGACCCAAACTGGGAATTTCAGCTGTCCAAAAACTTTTTGAGCATAATCAAAGGACCAGGATCGAAAAATTCATGAAAATCCCACTTTTGCGACTGGTACGTCCGAAATATGATTTTCCGGCCCCAATGGGCTATTTTCCCAGGCCCAAACTGGGAATTTCAGCTGTCCAAAAACTTTTTGAGCATACTCAAAGGACCAGGATCGAAAAATACATGAAAATCCCACTTTTGCGACTGGTACGTCCGAAATATGATTTTCCTGCCCCAATGGGCTATTTTCCCAGGCCCAAACTGGGAATTTCAGCTGTAGAAAAACTTTTTGAGCATAATAAAATTACCAGGATCGAAAAATACATGAAAATCCCACTTTTGCGACTGGTACGTCCGAAATATGATTTTCCGGCCCCAATGGGCTATTTTCCCGGACCCAAACTGGGAATTTCAGCTGTCCAAAAACTTTTTGAGCATAATCAAAGGACCAGGATCGAAAAATACATGAAAATCCCACTTTTGCGACTGGTACGTCCGAAATATGATTTTCCGGCCCCAATAATAGCCCATTGGGGACCCAAACTGGGAATTTCAGCTGACCAAACACTTTTCACATCCATTCTCAGCTTCAGAATTGGAAAGTCTATGAAAATACCACAGTCGCGACCGGGACGTCCAAAACAGGATTTTCCCGACCCAAGGGGTCATTTTCCCGGACCCAAACCCGGAATTTCAGTCGGCCATAAACTTTTAGACCACATGTCACTCTCTTGTGTATGAACTTTTTTTTTGTGGTTATTTAATCTTGTGTATCTATTTTACCTTCTGCTTTTTGTCTTTAGAACTGGTCTACTTGTAAAATTATTTTATTAATTTCTTAAAGAAAATATTCTCACTTTATTTCTTTTAACCATTTATAATAATATTAACATTGAATAATTCTCTTTATAAAAAAAATTATCTGACAAATCATATTTTTTCTGACAATCCAAAAAACATTAAAACATACTTTTTACTTTTTTTCTAAGTTGATTAATTTCAAATATTTTTTTTAATAATCACTTATTCTATAACTAAATTTCCTATATTGTATTTTAATAATAATAATAACAATAAGATAAGATTTCTTTATATGCCACAATTGTTGATTTGGCATCATCTTACTAAGCTTTTTTAACAATAATAAAATTCAAAAACTTATAAAAATTATTTATGATATCAAACTTTTTTTGACAATTAAATGACAATTAACTTATACAAAAAATATAGAGTGTTTAATATTTTTTTGACAAAAAAAAAAGGACTTAAGAATAAAAATTGGATACTTGTTTTGGTCCCAATATCGAAATCTTGAACAAAATTGTAATTTTTTATAATAAAAAACGCGGTCTTTAATTTTGACTGTTCTGTTTATTTTTAATAAGAAAAATGTGAATTTAAAAAATTGTACTTTTCCATATATGAAATTTTAATAATTCTCAATTCTACAGTATCACCTCTTTAAACGTGTAAATATTTTTTTTAATATTTCTAACATTTACTAGTTTTAAAATTTATGAAGATAACAATGATTAGTTTTTTTTTTTAATTTAGAGCAATCATAATTTTGTTTACAATAAATATTTTTTTGGGATCAAAAAAATTCAATGAAATCATTAACCTGTGGCAACGATTTTTTTGTCTCTTTAATGGTTATTGTGTTGAAAAAATGCAAATTTAACTAATCATTGTTATTTGAATAAAAATATATAATGGATTTATTAACAAAAAACTTTTCTTTTTATTTAGGAGTAACTGTTTCACCGAAAAATATTTCAAAGGGTGTGTCGAGAGCTTATTAATGGAAGAAGATTGGCAAAAATTGGAAAGAATGATCGAGTATGTCGGAAAGTGAGAATTGCCCTTGAACGCCCAGTGTCCTTTCAATCTAGTCGATGAATATATCACCAATAGGCGATTAATAAATTTATATATTTTGACAGAATTTGTTAATAATTTTTCTCTCTACTTTAGCTGGTTCTAATTTTATTTATTTTATTTATTATTATTTCAAATATATTTTTAGCTATTCTAATATTTATTAACCAGTTAAAGCAGATAGAACTTTTTTATGAAATTATTAAGGAAATATTATTAAGGGTATTTTTTTAGTATTTATTTTTCTTTCGTAATATTAAGGAGGCTGGTGAAAATAATTTTTTCTGATCATATATTTATTATTAAAATTAATTTATTTACTTTTGTTGAGATTATTTTTCATAGATTTTAAGCTCTATTTTTAAAGAAGGAATATAGATCAGGAAATCCAATTTCTGTCTCGATATATTTTTCTTCTTTAATTTATTCTTCATGACATTCCAATATCAGTATTGTACTTTTAGAATCTATTGTTACTACTACTAATTTTTATATGCCCGGTGCCTATGAAGTATTTTAAATATTCGTGATTTTTTTTTATTTATACATTGAAAGTAAGTACAAAGTAGATTTCTGAAGACAGAAATTAGACTTATATAAATTTAAGCAAAGGCCACAAATGACCGTATTAATTTTATTGATTATAAAGATTTTATTAGTATTTATAATTTGTCTAGTTAAGATAAACAAAGACCAAACACATTTTTAATTTATACGTAAATGATGATCCCATTTGTTCATGGCAGCTTGAAATAAATAGTCTTACTAGTCCATTAAAATGTTTTCAAAATTACGATTTGTAGTTTTTTTTTTCTACATCCTAGGTGTTCCCTGATTATATATTAGCATATATTAATTAATAAATCAGATGACCGTCACCGTTTGGGGAAACTAAAAATAGATCCATTACTAGATTTTCGTCAACCATCATTTTTTAGTATAAAAAATCTAATAAGGTTCGTGAAAAAATAAAAAAAAAATTGTCCGGGCAATGCAAAATATATTTTTTCTATAAGCGTGCGGAAAGTTGTACTTTTCCGCACTGATTTTATAAATGCTAAAATGATTAAAAATTAATTCTTGCTTGGTTACTATGATTACTTTCAGAATAATGTTTTATTTATTAAGAAGCACTAAGAAAATTTTTGTTTAATGACAAAAAAATATTTATGCTAAATTTTTTTTGATTCTAGGCGCTTGTAGAAAAAATATTGTTCCTAACACTTGCGTAAAGTATCTTTTCCCCACTTAATTGCATGCCCGAACTCCGCTTCGCCTCGTTCGGGCAACTGCAATTGCGTGCGGAAAAGTATAGCTTTCCGCACTTGTTAGGAAAATAACTATTTAAGATGCTAAAAGATTATCAATATATTAATATGCAAAGAGAAAACTTCGGATTCCCTTTTCAGCGTAACGCGAGAACAGAGGAGTGTGAGATTTTGTCTAGTTAAAGTTTATATATAGGAAATTCAAAATGAATTAAATATAATATAATATTCAATGTTCATATCAAACATTAGACTATTATTGGCTGATTTTAAAGTGACAGTCTCTGAGTACGATTCCTAATCAACTTTAGTCAAATTTGTATTTTTCTTTATTGCAATTTTATTTTTGAATAGGTAAAAAATGGGAAAAATGAAAAGAAATAGAAAAAACTAGGGAAAAATAGTAACAAATAGTAAAAAAAGTAAAAAGGGAAAAAAAGAAAAATATGGAAAAAAGTAGAAAAAATATTAAAATAAGGAAAAATAGAGTAAAGTAGAAAAAAAGGAAAAATTGGAAAAAGAAAAAAATAAGAAAAAATAGGCAAAATTTGGAAAAATATAAAAACAAGAAAAAATTATGGAAAATCGGAAAAAATAGAAAAAAAACAGAAAAATATATAAAATGGGAAAAAAACAAGAAAAAATGGAGAACAACACAAAAAAAAATAGAAAAATAGAGGAAAATAGGAAAAAATTAAACAAATGGGAAAATGGGTAAAAATAGAAAAAAATTGTTAAAATAGAAAACCGGGAAAAATTGAAAAAAGAGGAAATATAGACCAAAACTGGGAGAATAGAAAAACTGGGAAAAATTAGACAAAAACAGAAAAACACAAAATTGGCAAAATAAGGAGAAAACAGGAAATATTAGAAAAGCAAAGAAAAATATGATAAAACACAAAAAATATGAAAAAATAAACAAAAATAAGGGCAAATAGAGAAAAATGGGAAAAATAAATAGAAAAAAATATAAAATGGGAAAACACGAAAAAATGGAGAATAATACAAAAAAAATGGGAAAAATTGAAAACCGGAAAAAATAGAGAAAAACTGGAAGAACAGAAAAATTGGGAAAAATTAGACAAAAACAATAAAAAATTAACAAAATGAGGAAAAAATAGGAAATATTAGAAAAGCATAGAAAAATATGGTAAAAAAAATAAAAAAAAAAACAAAAATTATGAAAAATAAACAAAAATAGGGACAAATAGGAAAAATAAATGGGAAAAACACGAAAAAATTGAGAATAAACCAAAAAAAAGAAAAATAGAGGAAAATAGTAAAAAAAGTAAAAATATGTAAAAATAGAAAAAAATGGGGAAATAGAACAGGAAAAAGAGTAAAAAAGTCGAAAAAAATAGAGAAAAACTTCGAGAATAGAAAAATTGGGAAAAATTTGACAAAAACAGAAAAAATTGGCAAAATGAGGAAAGAATAGGAAATATTAGAAAAGCATAGAAAAACATTGTAAAACAGGAAAAAAATAAAAAAGCAATAATAAAAAAATATGAAAAAATAAACAAAAATACAGACAAATCGAGAAAAATAGGAAAAATAAATAAAAAAAGATAAAATGGGAAAAACACGAAAAAAATAGAGAATAATGCAAAAAAAAATAAAAACAGGAAAATTGGAAAAAATAGGTAAAAATATGGAAAATAGTAAAAAAGAGGAAAAAATAGAAAAAACTGGGAGAATCGAAAAATTGGGAAAAATTAAACAAACACAGAAATAATTGGCAAAATGAGGAAAAAATAGGAAATATTAGAAAAGCATAGAAATATATGGTAAAACAGGAAAAAAAAAAAAAAAAAAAAAACAGAAAAATATGAAAAAATAAACAAAAATACTGGCACATAAAGAAAAATAGGAAAAATAAAAAGAAAAAAATATAAAATGGGAAAAATACGAAAAATAGAGAATAATACAAACAAAAGAAGTAAAAATAGAGGAAAATACAAAAAAAAAAGGAAAAAAATGGTAAAAATGGAAAAAATGGGGAAAATAGAAAACCGGGAAAGATTAAAAAAGTCAAAAAAAAATAGAAAAAAACTTCGAGAATAGGAAATATGGGAAAAATTAGACAAAAACAGAAAAAAGGAAATATTAGAAAACCATAGAAATATATGGTAAAACAGCAAAAAAATATGAAAAAATAAACAAAAATACATACGGACAAATAGAGAAAATAGGAAAAAATATAAAATGGGAAAAACAAGAAAAAATATACAAACAAAAGAAGTAAAAATATAGGAAAATACGAAAATATAGGAATAAATGAAAAAATAAAAAAATAAAAATAGAAAAATAGAAAACCGGGAAAAAGAGTAAAAAAGTCGAAAAAATTGAGAAAAACTTCGGGAATAGGAAAATTGGGAAAAATTAGACACAAGAGAAAAATAGGAAATATTAGAAAAGTATCAAAAAATATGGTAAAACAGGAAAAAAATTAAAAAAAACCAGAAAAATAGTGACAGATAGAGAAAAATTGTAAAAATATGAACATATTTATTATTCGTATTAATTATTTAAAAAAAAATAAATATTTCTTTTCACATGTAAATATACATAGGCGTATCAATTATTAAAAACATTAAATATTGAAAAATATTCTAATATACAGTGAGTAGTTATTTACATATTTAAAGACATATCACTAAAAAAATTAAAATGTTTTAGTTTTATTTTTTTGATAATATGTATTTCATTTTATTTTATTAAATTTTATAATATGGTGAAAAGCTACATGTACATTTAAAAATTATCTAATAGATTAATAATGAAACAAAAAAAAATAGTTTTGGATTAATATATTTAAACTAACAAATTATTTAACAAACTAAAATAAATAAACCGAAACTAGCCCACAAATAATGTCTATTTGAAGAGCAAAAAAAAAACGTCTTCGAATACAAAAAATATAATTTTAAGGTGTTAAATAATCAACTCCGTTTAAATGACCAGCGTCCCTTAATTTTTGTACTTCTAATCTTTCTCTATCATAGCCGTCAATACCTAAACCTAATCTTTCGATAGCTTTCTCTCCAAGATATCCATTTAACTCCTGATATTGTCTGGAACGCCTTTTACCAACGTCAGGATCAAATGACCACTTTTGGTCTTTATGCAAAACGGGATGTCCAGCAACGTTAAATTGTACTAAATCTTTCACGAATCCTCCCAATTGAGCCAGGCATAAATGAACAAGAAGTAAAATGATAAATACCTGAAAAATACCGACATTAATTTTATAATTAGTTTTGTACAAGTAAGAAACGTTGCATTGTTATCTAGAATGCGTTTAGGATATTTAAAAAATAAATGAAAGATATTGAGGAAACCCCGACCACTTTTCAAGGGAATAAAGAAAAACAAATAATGGTGATGAGAAAAAAGTATAAAAAGTGGCAAAAATATGTGTTATCGAAATGGAATTATTATTTAATCAAATATAAAAGATAAAAGGAGTAAGAGAGGGTGTTGGTAATTTGGTTCCCGACAGGTATTAAATAAAAGGTTGGTACCTGATAGCTGCTATCAATACGTAAATTGGTTCCCAAACCCTTAATGTAATAAAACCTAATTAACTGGAAATACTTATCCTTATTTCCTTTCTTTAGTCAATTACAGTTATGGGGGTGTGATTTTAGTTCATTTATTACTTTACTATTTAATCAAATATAAAAGATAAAAGGAGTAAGAGAGGGTGTTGGTAATTTGGTTCCCGACAGGTATTAAATAAAAGGTTGGTACCTGATAGCTGCTATCAATACGTAAATTGGTTCCCAAACCCCTAATGTAATAAAACCTAATTAACTGGAAATACTTATCCTTATTTCCTTTCTTTAGTCAATTACAGTTATGGGGGTGTGATTTTAGTTCATTTATTACTTTCCCGGACCCATCAAAAGGAAAGTAAGGTGAACGAGCAAAAAAAAAATCGAGATTTCGATGGAAATATCCATTTTGAGGTCCCCCAAGAAGATTGAAACCATTTCCAGCGCATGGTCTGTCTGTGTGTCTGTGTGTAATCTTCCACGATAACTGCCGAACCGTTTAACCAATCAAGCTGAAATTTGGTATGGAGGGTCGGTGTGTGCCTAGAATGCGACCAATCGTTGGTTTAAATGGATACAGTAGAAGGTCCCCAAGACCGACATTGATAAAATGCATATGTAACAATTTTTTACTTTTTTTAAATTTTAAGGACAAACTATACACTTTAGTGCAAAATGTTGTAGTATAAAGTTTTAGAGCATAAAATTCCCTACAACTCTTGTCTGAAACTTTTTCTAGAATTTCCAATAGTAGCGCCACTAGAGGGCGCGTAAAAAATATGCATGTATGTTTTCTCTAGTTTTTCTTGATTTTGAGGACAAATAATACACTTAAGTGCAAAATATTGTAGTACAAAGTTTTAGAGCATAAAATTCCCTATAACTTTTGTTTTAAACTTTTTCCAGAATTTGCAATAGTTGCGCCACTAGAGGGCGCGTAAAAAATGTGCATGTAGGTTTTCTCTAGTTTTTCTTGATTTTGAGGATAAACAAAGCCTTTTAGTGCAAAATTTTCTTGTACAATGTTGTAAAGCATCAAATTTTCTTTAACTTTTATGTTTAACTTTTCATAGAATTCCTCATAGTTTCGCCGCTAGATGGCGAGAAAAATACACATTTAAAATTTTCAATTTTTTTAAAATTGAAGGTAAATTATGCTCTTTAGTGCAAAATGTTTCAGTGCAAAGTTGTAAAGCTTAAAATTCCCTACAACTATTGTATGAAAATTTTTCCCGAATTCCCAATAGTTTTCACACTTGATTTTATTTATTTTATTCTCTACGGTCGAGCCGGGAAAGTTCTGGGGTGACAGAGCCGATTTTTTTTATTAGTCTATAAGCACATTTTGTGTTTTCACTCTATTATTTTCGCTTGTGTTTAAAGTTGTTGAGTTGTGAATTATTTTAGCAATATTATTTTCTACCATGAATCCCGAAATAATTTTGAGTGCACAGGTAAAACAGTTATTAATAATTAATAACTTTAAAAATGATTTTCAAATACATCTGATATTTCATTAATTTTTTCATTGTTACCTACTAATCGCACAGGAACATATTTTTTTAACATAATAAATTGTGAAGATAATTGTGTTAGATTAAAAATTTCAAAAATCGCTATTGAGCCACTCACGCTGTCAAATAAATTTTTCCTTTAACGCAAATAATTAGATGCTGATTTTACCTTACCCAGTCCTGGTATGGAAAAATACGGCCTAAAAGCTGAATATACAAAAGAAAATTCTGAAGTTGGTAGACTGATAGACAGACTTTTTTAGATCATGATTATATTGACGATTGTTTTTGAAAGATTGAAATAATCAATATATATTATACGTTATTTTTAGGATAATAATTAAAAATCTATGTTGAACTTTGTATTTACATATAAAGATCAGGTAAACGAAAAATTACAGGAACCGATTTACATATTATTTTTAACCCTCGTTATTTTGGGAAACATTTTACAGGTACCCGTAAGAGAAGTGGTAAAAATATCTAATTAAATTTGTAAAAATTTTATGAAATAAGCGATAAGATATATAATAATCTAAGAAGTAAACCCATTAGATAAAATAGAATAGTATAGATTCAGAGAGAAACGGAACCAAAACCGTTATCAAAATATTGTATTATTTGCTGTGACTAAAAGAGGTAGGATAGAAAGGATGAAAGAAGTACAGCAGAAAAGAACAGAGAAAAGTATAACTGAGATGCGCATTTCAACTCACTCAAATCAAATTTTTAATTTAAAGTACCTAAAGTAGGAAAATAAAAAAAAAATTAATATTGAGTTCTCAATGCAACTTTTTTTATAAATAAACGAAAATAAATTACGAATTTTCGACAAACAGCAAAGCAGAAATAAATAAATACTTAACTATGCAATAAAATTAAAAAAAATAACTTTTACTATTCAATGTAAACCGGCACTAAAAAGTGAAAATGACATCGTGAATTTTTTTTTTATCAATTATATAGAAAACAATTTTGTGCGTATGGAGGGGTCGGAATCCCGGATCTCTTGGTTGAAAGCCTGTTTAGTGTTTTTTGAGACAGTGGGGTTAGGTGGAAAATGGCCGGAAATTAATGAAACTTATTGTTCAGAGGTGGTTAATTAACATTTTCTCAAGTTTTAGCCCTCAAGAACCCCCGTACGGTAAAAGCATTCTATTACTTTTTTGTAGAACGTTAAATTTCCTACAATTTTGACTTTTCAAATATGTTTATCTATCAATTCGTTACCAAGATACATATCGGTAACGAATCCCTATTGAAAAATACTAGTTATATTTTTTTTAATGAAATAAATGTAATTTTTTATTAATAAATAGGATGTAAGGAAAAAAAGTTATTGAACAAAAACCGTAATTTGGAGTTGGCTAGGAAAAGGTCAAAATAACTGAAACCGCAATAGATTTTTTGCCGACTTTTTGACTTTTATAGTCATTCTTAGGATAATGAACAGTAGGAAATGTGTGTTAGAGTGTTATTGGCACATTTTTTTCATTTATACAATACAAACAAGAGGAATTCAACTATATGTAAATGTCCCTTCTAAAATATATTTAATATCGGTCTCAGTGGCACAGATCGTTGGCTATCGGTCATATTCACTTATGGCTGTTTATATGCTAGAGCCAACGTGGGTTCGTGCCTCGTATCTGACAGTGAAATTTTAATTTAAAAATTTCAGTGTTAGATACTTGGCTCGAATAGGTAAACCGCATTGAATATTAATTTAATTAATGTCTAGATTTTCAATCACCCTGTGTCACTGTGCCGATGATGGTGGTGAGGTTTTCTGGGTTTTCCTACACCTATAGCCAAATGGCGCCATCAATCCTCAGTAAGTCAGTAAGTCGCCCGGACCGCCACGGCAAATAATAATAATAGCCGTTCCTTCCCCGCACAAGCCATTGGCTTCTGGGGTTCACTCGTAAGGGGGTGAAATGTAGGGCGAGTATTATTATTATTATAAGGCAAGGAACCTACTATACATTACCTTGAGGATGACTTTATACAAGTCGAAACGTCGGCATCAGATCTATACAGTGATTTCAGTCAGATTTCGCGCATTCGTACATCCCCAGTAAGCTTATTTTGGGTCCTCTAGGTGGACATTTTGGTTACATACTCAAAACGTCCTATTTTAGGACAAAACGGACATACTGGAGATATACGAATCCTCGGCAATTGGACGTCCCCAATACGTACCTGGGGCGTCGATCGTATCTAATCTGGACATTCCCAGTACGACTTGGTTGGACGTTCTCCGTACGTTTTGGGGACATACTTGTGCTATATGGGAGGAAGGTTGAAAATTTTGCAGTTTTCCACCCCACTCCTCTTTTCGCACAGGGTCCAAAACTTGAGAAAATGTTAATTAACCACCCCTGAACAACATATCCCAAAGTTTTATTCACTTCCGACTTTTTTCAACCTGTCGGCAGGATTATAAACACGAGTTATATAAAAAATATATAAAGGAAAAAAAATATATCAAAAATCAACTTACCCTAAAAATCATTTTTGCGAACCAAGTAGTCACGTTGTTAATTCGAACGAAAGTGAAAGTAACCACTATGTATATTCAACACAATTATTTTCGATTAGGTAACGATTTTAATAAATTAAAACCGATATATACAGGGTATTTATAAAGTTTAAATCCATAATCTAATCTAAAATTATAACTTTTAAATCACACGTAAATAAACATTTTTCATATTTTCCAGGACAGCACTAGGACAACAAAATATGCTGTTTAAAAAAAATAATATTACTAATTTGCACCTATTACATATGCAACCAGCACAACGGAATCATTTTGCTGTGTGGGTTGCCTACATCGAATTTTTGTATTATTTTTATATTTTTGATATGTTCTGGGTTTTACATAAAAAATGGTAAGCCTTATATTATTTTTGACAGAGTTATGAATACATCTTTAATTTATCATATCTAACGTTATTTTTATTATACCTACTACGAACACGTAACTGGATCACTAAAAAGGGGAACTTTCATATATAAGACTTTCACTTTTACGATTACGTTTGACTTTGAATATTTTATTGTGTTCTTAGTTTTTATTGAACGTAAAACCACTAAATTCAATCCAAATATGTTCAAATTTTATTTTGTAAGTACTTATTTATTTATAATGATATTTGTTACTGATGCTTATTTTTCTATATGAATATGAGAAAGAAAAAGTAATTGTAAATGGAGAATAGTTAACAATTTTTATTTTATTTTTTTAAATTAAAGGATATTTATAGTATTATTATTAGTTGTCGTAAATAAATGAGATTCGATTTTAATTCATTAAATTTAATATTTATTTTTTAATAACCCATGAATATGGATTTTTGAGAAATATTTTTAAGACGATTATTTTGATTTTTAGATCACATTATTATTACTAGGAACAAGTTTACTAGTAGCCACTTTACAACCAAAAGCTCCAAATTTCCAATATTATGAAAGGTAACTACAAATTTTACCATATAATGTATAAATAAATACCATAAAACAATGATTTTAAACTAATTTAAGCGGAGAGTGGGGTATAGTACGCTTATGGACTAAATAACGTTTTTTTGCAGTTCTAGAAAATGACCTATGATGTAAAATAATGGGGTTGTTATAAAAATATTAAGTACAAAATATGCAATAATATTTTTTTTTTCTTCTTTATATGTAGCGAGAAAGTAAAAAGAACTGTACACAGCTATACTCAATATAATTACTCAATGGTGCAAAAATACCCAAAAATGGGAAATTCTGCATAAATCGGCATCACTGTTGATTACAAAAATGTAAAAAAATGGGAAATTGAGTACAAACCGGCATCATTGTTGATTACCAAGACAGAGCTACTAATTTTTTTTGTTATTCTTTATATGTAGCGAGAAAGTAAAAAGAACAGTACACACCTGTATAATATACTTATCATAAAATACTTACCCAATCATGGGAAATTCTCCACAAATCGGCATCACTGTTGATTACAAAATACGCAAAAATAGTAAATTCCCCATAATCAGCATCATTGTTTGATTATTAGCTGAGCTACACGTCTATAGTTATTATAAAGGCAAAATTTTTGATTAGTTATCATACAACAATCATACGCAAAACATAAATCAAAATTAACATAATTTAAATACACTTTTCACTTCACTGCTGCGTAAACAAAGATGATTGACAATTACGACAAATAAGTCAAGTGACACAATGTTGTCATATTGACATATTCTTGGCCATCGACATCATGGAATTGAATTACTCGCGTGTATATCATTGTACTAATTTTTTTGCTCCAAAAGAAAGGAATATGCGTACCATATTTTGAGAGAAATAGAGATGGCCAAAAACATCGTTTTATCTATCTCAAAGTACCACAGAGTAGACGAAGAAAAAGTCTGTCTCTTTCATGCTCTATCTAACTTTACCCTAACTCTATGGGCGAATCTGATTAATGTGGCAACGCCGCCAATTACCTGTCAAGCCCTCTAATGGGATAAATTTGAACGTATGTAAAGGTACAAATAATGTCTGGTCTTGATGGTGTTCTCATGAAGATTAAAAAATTGTTTACACCATTATGCTGATTTCTAAAATTTTTACAGTATCTAGAAATTTTATTTGCGCTAATGCCCTCTACTTTCCCCTAATGTAGTTTTATTTTTTTAGGCCTAAATACAGGTACCCATACTATGATGCAAATGGAGTAGGAAGACTTCTTTATGGATATGGAGATGATAAACTTTATCAATATAAAGTTTTCTCGCCCCTAGAAGGAATTCATTAATATAATAATTTATAAAATGACTTCCTACAGCTTAATGTCAAGCCATTTATGATTCTGTATAACTAGACGTATCCAAATGTAATTAAATGACTTGAAGTTAATCTGTACGTAAGTAGTTGTTAGTACTAGTCTGTAATTGCTAATTTTTTCTTTTATTTAAGCTTTTCTTTCATTAAAGTTTTTAATTTTTATCGTTTGTTTCAATTATCTTTAAAATAAAAGGTAAATGATCCATCTAGCGGTAGAGGTGGTAAATCATTTATACTAGCAGGTAGATTTTTAGAAATTAGTTTCTAGTATATACGAAACAATCACGGAATAAGCGACATCTATCTTTGTCCGGTTGAACGACTCGAGATGTGAACAATAAATCAATTGCGTTTGTTTATATTGGTGAAAAGAAGTTTTTATGCAAAAGTGGACGATATTTTCTGAATAATTGCTCTTAATAAATCTGTTTCACGATGTTCTACATACGGCAATTTTTTTATTTCTCTATATACATATCCTTTGGATCCCAAGGCAGTTAAGAAATGGAAGAATATCTTGAAGATAGAAAAACCTATTTGAAAGTATATGTTTGCTTTTGTAAACTATTATTTTTTTAGTGGCAAGTATCATAGTTCCATAGGTTTTCTATACCTACTCATTTATTTGTGATTTAATACAGTGATCCTTTCCTTTCCTAACCTTGGAGTGTCTTTATTATTATCACGCAATATTCAAAAATTAATAAGAAAGATACAATGGTAAAATACCCAATCACTCTCATTACATCATATTTCATGCTCATTTTGCAGTGCCATCACGCGTTATTTGATTTTTCCATTTTGATTTTGATTTTTTAATGTTGGTAGAATACACGAATAAATTTAATTGAAAAGGGCAACACTGGTCTGTCAACACTGTCAAGCCATATGATTTTTTTCAAAGAAATGAAGTAAAGACTAATATTAGCTGAGCTTTTAATTTTTAGTGATGATTCTCGAGAATTAAAAAATATTATAGTTTTTAAAATGTGATAAATTAAATCTAGTAGACAATTAGTTTATTATGGAAAAATAATATGTATTTTCCAATAGGTTGGCCTAGAGTAATTAAAATACCCGAACTGGGTTATGCTACAATAAAACATATAACTTCAAATAGAGACAGAATATTATTTGCTATTCTTACTGACGACTGCCTAGGAGTATGGTTTTGCAGGGTAATTATATTCAAATATACTAGTAATAAAGTTAACCCATAAAATTCAAAACATAAATTAGGTACAATTTACAAATGCATATCCTGATATTATCTATTATAAAACCAAATTACAATTGTTTTAGCCATGTGTACCCATAGCGTTTCATCGTCGCTCACCAATATCCATAGAAAAATATGGGACAAATGTTATTGCAGAATGGAAACCAGATTCAAGTATGTTAGTTATAGCAGTAAGTACTTATTTATTAATTAAATAATATTTACCTTATAAATCCTAACAAATATTATTAATATTTAAGATACGTTATCTAGTAGCAACTATCCGTTTTATTTTTATGTTAAAAATATGACCTCAAACTTGTAGTTCATACTTTTCTAGTAAGCAACGAAGGGATTTTAAGTACAATTAATTTCTTAAAGAAATCAACTTTTTAGATACAAATGAACTAAACAGTACTATAATTAAAGAAACATCTGACTTATAGTTTAACCTTGACATTCGTCTTCTTGTGAACTACTAATTAGAAGTATAAAACTAAATATATTAAAATTCTTCAGTACAACAGTTGCACAATGAAGCAGTAAATTATTTGTACAGTATGCTTGACACAGCACACAATTTAATAGCAAAACTGGTGCTCAAGTATTACATTTAGTATTACAGATAGGAAATAAGTAACACTATATAGTTCCCTTACAAATTTTACATCTATGTATCCCTTTATTGTAAACAATACTTACCTATTCAGTTAAGTTAATTGGTATAAAAATCAAATTCGCATTTTTTTGGACTAGTTCACTATCTAATAAGCTGTAAACATTTTACATATTCTTATTCTACTTGCAAAAAATATGTTTTTCTAACAAGCATTTTGAAAAATCATCCTTATTTTTTTTTTAGACATCAGAAGGTCATTTATTGTTTTATAAAATAGAAGTCCCGCCAGACCATAAAGGCCTTTATTATCAAACTGATTCTCCTCATTTAAATCTCAGACGAGACAGTGCAGAACTGTTTATAAAGGAAACAATTCCACCCTTAAAATTAATTTTGGTAAGTAATTACATCAGTTTATTTTTAGTTATTAACCTGTTCGTCAGGTGGCTGCGGACATTATTTCATTTTTTTCATTTTTTCTTGAAAATAAAATACTGAACATTACAAAAACGCAAAACTTTAATTCGAGTAACGTCACAAAATAAAAAAATTTGAATATTAAAAAAATAAAATGTCACTATATCCAAATCAAAAAACAAGGGATAATTTCCCGTCCTAAATTATGCCTCCCTTTGAACTTAGAGTTGTTTCCTGTCTAACATGTAAAAAAAAATATGCAACTCTGGTCGTTATCCATCCTAAAAAGGTTAATCCCAATACAAAACAATGTGATCAGCACTAATTGATTATACATTTTAGAGTGAAGAAGTAACAATATGGGATGGCCAAATTACAGGGGTGGTTTGTATCACAATGATGGAATTAATGTTATCTACAACAAACAATCATGTTTTGAGGTACCGCTGGGATGGTACTCAGAACAGGGATTATGCCTTAGATTTGAGAAGAATCCCATTCTGTATTAATCAACAAGTTGCAAAAGCAGTGCCAATAGTTGAAGAAAACATTTACATTACAGATATTGAGTATTCTCCTCTGGTTGGTGGGTTTTCAATTGTTTTAAATGATGGAAGAGCAGCTTTCTTAACAGCTCCATCATTAAAATTTGACCCGAATCAAGTGCAAGGAATATGGGCTCAAGGCATAGATGATGCTACATGTACCAATATTAACCATAAGTTTCGTTTGATAACTTTTGGACGTTCCAATTCAGAATGCATAGTCTATAATATAGATGAAAGTACTGGAGGTTTGGAGATATCACACAGTTGTGTTCTAAGTAGTAAAGACTATCCTGGAGATCCAGGTATTAATTTTTATTTTTATAAATTAAGAAAATTCTATTATAGACTAAAAACAATTATAGGAAGTGTCGAAAAAGTTTTATGGACTCCAGATGGTTGTGCATTGGTTGTATCTTGGTCTAAAGGTGGTATAGCTCTTTGGTCAACATTTGGAGCTCTTCTTATGTGTTCATTAGGATGGGATTATGGGTTGAATATTGATTTAGAAAAATCAAATCCTTTACATGTTTCTTGTATGGAATTTGCTACAGAGGGCTATCAGTTATGGATGGTAAGAAAACGCAATGTGCAAAACAATCTTGAAGAAACGGATACACTTCAGTCGAGTTTGATTCAGTTGGATTTTGCTAAAAGTGCCTTGGCAGTTAACCCATGCATGGTAAATTTCAGAAAATGTATTTTATGCCTAATTTAATAATTAATATATTTTAGAGCCTTCAGAGTCACTTGTATCTACAAGGTGAAGATAAACTTTATGTAAATTCAGCCAATACATTTATTCGAGATTTTTCGGGTAGATCAAGAAAAGGAGACATATTTGGTGAAAATACATTTTCGCTTTCGACAACTTTAGCTGAAGGACGTCAGTGGCTTGTCATTCCAGTTCCATCCACATATTATTCTACTAATTGGCCCATTAGATATTCAGCTATTGACTCTGAAGGTCATAATATAGCAATAGCTGGTAGGACTGGGCTAGCACATTATTCCATTTTATCCAGAAGATGGAAATTATTTGGCAATGAAACACAAGAGAAAGATTTTATTGTAGCAGGCGGATTGTTATGGTGGAGGGAATATATGGTGATGGGTTGTTACAGCATTTTAGATAATGGGGAAGAATTGAGATTTTATCCTCGTGAATCAAAATTAGACAATAAGTTTGCAAAAATAGTTAGAGTATCTGCACCAATTTTGCTCATTAATATTTTACATGATCAGTTAATAACATTAGGATCTAATGCTCAAGTTTGTATTTGGCAGTTGCAATTTAATGATAATGGTAAGTCAATTTTGTAAAGTCAAAAACAAAACTTTACTATACCAATAAATATTTATTTAGTTGGAGATGTGGACGTAACGAAAACTCAAGTTGTTGATATCTCTGCATTAGCAATTCACCCTGCCTGTATAGCCTCTGTTACTCTAACATCATTACGGACCGAAATGGGTAGAGGTCAAAATAATATATTCGAAAGTATCTTATTAAATGTAAGCGGACGTCTTTTATTAGTTCAAAGAGAAGTTAGACATGGCGAAAAATATGCTTGTCTGTTACCAACAGTTCTTGCTAGTTGTGTGGAAAACGTTTGGGTACCAAGGCAAAGAAGATTAGAAAAGGTATGTTTTCAAATTCAAAAATACAAAGTATTCATGCACATCAGAAAAAATATTTAGTTTGATATTAAGGTATTAAAAATACAAACAACTAAATAGATTTAAATATAAAATAAAATATATTCAAAGCATTTACATTAGATTAAGGCCAAAGATTAAAAACTTCTCAATAAATAAGATGCATTTCCATTTTCGTAAATTTTCTGTTTAAACTTTTTTACATGTAAGTTTTTAAGAACTACTTGGAAATGAGTAAAAAAATGTATCCCCAAGTCAACCAACTTTTTTCTTCTGAAAATAAATATGTTTTGTTTGTCATGCGTATTTTAAATTTATTATGTCATGTTATTATTTTAGGCCCATTTGACTGAAGCATTATGGCTTTTTTGTGGTTCACATGGTATGAGAGTTTGGTTGCCTTTATATCCAAGAGATGGCGATAAAACGCATACTTTTATGTCCAAGAGAATAATGCTCCCATTTCATTTAAGAATTTATCCATTAGGTAATTCAATTTGTAATAAGAAATTTTTTAAATTAAATTACCACCTTTTCAGCTATTTTATTTGAGGATGCTATTATATTGGGCGCGGAAAATGACACAATTTTATATTCTTCGGATACTAATTCACCATTTTCATTACCATTGTGTGTTTTACAAAGAACGGTAAGTAATTTACTCACATTTACTTCATCTTGCTAATTTTTTATTTTGCAGAGTCAAGTTTATTTACATCAAATATTGAGGCAATTGATTAGAAGAAATTTAGGTTACCACGCTTGGGAAATAGCTAGAAGTTGCATGAGTTTACCATATTTTCCACATTCATTGGAATTATTACTGCATGAGGTAATATTGGAAATCTATTGTTTTGTTTGTAATTTTAATATCTTACTATTTTTTTATAGGTTCTAGAAGAAGAAGCTACAAGTAAAGAACCAATTCCAGATGCTCAATTGCCTAGTATTCTTGAATTTATAATGGAGTATCCAGTATACCTTCAAACTGTGGTACAATGCGCTCGGAAAACTGAAATAGCTTTATGGCCTTATCTTTTTTCTGTCGCTGGAAAACCAAAAGATCTGTTTCAAGAATGTTTGTATAAAGGACAATTGGATACAGCCGCTTCATATTTAATAATTTTACAGGTGAAAACTTGTTTTTTATTTAAATTTAATATCTCCACACATATAATTGTTTTATATCGATTTTAAGATTTCTTCCTTATCCTCAAATGTAATTATTATTTTATTTTAGAATTTAGAGACTTCTACTATAAGCAGACAATATGCAACTTTATTGTTGAATACAGCCTTGGATAAATCAAAATGGAAACTTGCTAAAGATTTAGTTCGTTTCTTGAGAGCAATAGGTAAATATAATTAATAATACCCCTTTATAGTTTTCTCCATTTTACCTATTTTAATTAATTTCATTTTAATTACTTTATGGTATGGATAAATATTGTTTTTGATTTAAACTTTTACACATTAAAAGAAATTGTTGACAGTTTAGCAGAACCTATAAGTGGTCTTTTCAATCTTTGTATATGTAATGGTGTATTCCCTAATGTCTTTAAATTAATCAGGGTAGCCCCAATTCACAAATATCTGTTATCCCATATTTAGAAAAGATATTTGAATCTATTTAAAAAAATCGTCTTGAACAATATTTTGAAAAAAGATATTACTATATAGAAACTAGAATGGTGGACTGTATATTCTGAGGCTTTGAGGAGTGTGTTCAAACCTCTATAACAATGTGCGATCTCAGCAAGGCTTCAATTGTATAAACCACAACTTGCTGATCAGAAAACTTTGAACTCTATGGCGTGAGAGGGGTGCCTTTAAAATTAATAACCAGCTATTTTTAACAGGCAACAGTGCGTTAATCTCGATGATAAAACATCAAATTTTCAATGTATAAAGTCACAAGGTTCCGTTCCTGGGCCATTGTTGTTTATAATATATGTGAATGATATTTTTTACTTTCTAAACCCTTTAGAGTGCATTATTTTTGCTGACTTTAATCCACAAGACTGATTTGTCACATAATATCAATACATAAAAGCTGCACATCAATTTCCATCCAAGAAATGGCACAGGTAATACCAGTAAACTTTTATGGATCGTCTGCAATAAACTAAGCAAAATACATTTTGTTCTGCGCCAACTAAAAAGTATTGCTAGTAACGAAACTTTTTTGAGTAGCTATTACGTCTTTTTTCGTTCTCACATATCTTATGGAGTAGTCAATTGGGGAAATTAAGGATTAGCCATCAGAATCATCTGTAATGCAGGTTTTCTTGATCATTGCAAACCGTTATTTTTAAAAGTTAAAATTATGCCATTACCAACGCTATACATTTATTATCAGTTTCCGGCCCTACATGAATTTAATTCAAACTTAAATAAAAAGGAATGCTGATAAACTCAGAAAACCGCGATACAGATATGTATGATAGTCTTAATCTCTATAATCACTTACCTGATCACTATAAAAATTTAGACAAAAATGCATTTAATAATAATATAAAAAAAAAACTAAATAAATTCTCATTTTACTCTGTTATGGAATATATGAACACTCCTAACTATTTACTCACATTACGTAAACTATATAAAGTTTGATTTAGTCTACTATCTGTAAATTTTTTTAAAATCTGTACCCCGATTTTATTTGTATTTATGGCTTTATGTGTATGAAGGTATAATGTATCACATGTATGTTATGTATCTCTTTCTTTTTTTTATTTCATGTGACTTGCTACAAACATTTTATAATCGTAAAGTAGTTAAATAATATCTATCTAATCTATTTCTTTACAGACCCAAATGATATTGAAATTGAATCTCCCAGAACATCTTTCATTTTACCTGCAAAATTGGGAATAGGTCAAACTACAACATCAGTTAGTCCAAATGCTGAAGACTTATCTTTGATATTGGGTAATGTTCAAGGACCTAGAGTTAGAAGTTACAGTACAACAATATCGCCTAAACTAATAGAAAGGTCAAATAGTACATCAGGAAATACTACCTCTACTACAGAAACTGATAGAAAAAAATCTGTGCCAAATTCTGTTGGAAACACAAAAAGTGATAAGTTAGTTACAAGGAAATGAATATTATAATTTTTTTTAATGGTATTTTTGTAGGATTCAAAAAAGCAATACTTCAGAAGAATTTTTCATAGATGTAATATTACATAAGCATGCAAGGCGACTCCTTTCTGCTTGTAGACTAACCGATTTAGGTTATTTCGCAGCTCATCTCGATTTTCATCTAGTATCTTGGTTAGTAAAAGAAAGAGACCGTGCTGCTAGAATAGATGATTTTGTAAAAACTTTAAAGCAATTACATGAGGATTTTGATTGGCCTTATCCTACCTCAAATTTTCCTTTTGTTAAAAACAGTTTATCAAGTAAGTACTTGATTAACTAAAAAATTAAATAAATTAAAAGTTGACGTTTATTCTAGATCCGCAATCGCCGCTTGAAAGCCCTGTCAGTAATATGGAAGATCAATTAAAATCATTAAAAGTTGATGTATTTAATTTTCCTACAACTTCTAGTCGTATTGGAGACAGTGGTTATATGTCGCTCCAAGGCTTGCCATATACAGGTCTTATAACACCTGTCAATACTATAGATCAGACCAGTCAAATAGCAGAGATAGAATTAGATGAACAAAGTTTGTGCGATACTCATAGAGATAGAAATAAAAACGAAGGTACAGAGCATCAAAGTAAAAAGATCTCTATTGCTGGTGACTTTGAAAACAGTTTTAATTTAGGTTTAAAAACTACTGCCTTAAATTCGACTATAGATGAATCCATGATGAGTACTGTCAGTTCCGTTTGGGGCGATGATCGAGACTTAGGATTTATTAGTACTGATAATTGGGAGGTTCCGTCCACTAAAATATTAGAACAGTTATCCAATTCAGATAAAGGATCACAGAGATCTGAAGTTCAATTAAGGTAATTCATTAGACCATTTAGAAATTTTTTCAGTATTCAAGAATTATTTTTCAGATATCTTCTACAATTATTTATGGAAGCAAATTGTTTAGAATGGTCATTGGTTTTTTCGATATTATTAAGAGATGCCATGGCCGTGTTACGCCTTATAAATGCAGCCAAATCTCATGATCAATCTGTCGAAACTGTTTCCAGGCTAAGGCAAGGTCTCCTTATTATTAATTATTGGACTAATACTGAATGGTAAGTAGAAATATAAAAATTATTAAACATACAATTAATTTAATATTTTTTTAGTTTGGGATATTCAACATTTATGCTAGCAATACATAATCAAATTTCCGTCCTAACAAGAATTTTGGAAACCAAAGTTCAACAACAACAAATTCAACAGGGAGTGAATTCAATGAATGTAACTCCAAAATTGAGTCGTTCCCGAAAATCGAGCTCCAATCAAGATAGTAGCAATACTCAGACTATAATTAAAGAAAAAAATCCCAGTGTCAACCACCTTCAACATGAAAATTTAAATGAAAATAAAAGTGGAAAAGGAGAGACAGTTGAAGAAAGTAAAGTGGTAGATATTCATCTTATACCTAAAAATACAGGGTGTGTCGTTTCATAAATATAGTATTTTTATATAGCTGGTTGGTCGTCCATGCCAAGAATTTTTCGAATACTTTAAAACGCCTGGTTCAATTAATATATGAAGAGACCAGTTATCTGCTACTTCATTTATCAGTTTAAACATACAAAATTGAAAAATACAATCTAACAAAGGGATCTTGGGTGTTAATTGTTATTATTTTTTATAGTCATCTATTTTTTCTACAACCATACTATGTGTACTTAAAATGGAATGGTCGTATGTTTAGTCTATTAAAATTGTTATTGGTTGACCCAATAAATAGCATTAACTGAAATTTCTAAATGAATCGCAGTAATTTGACAACAAACGATTATTACATTTTTATAGTTTTTATTCATTAAAGAATGTTGTAGAAAAATACAGTATATCATTGGTAATACAAATTTTTAAAATTTATACATAAGAAAAATAAGTATAAAAAAGACCTAAATAAATAAGTTGGAATAATAAGATATTAAACTTTCTGTGATCATAAACAAACAAGTTGGCTATGAATTTTTACATAGAAAATTCCAAAAGGGATATCTTGAGTCAATTTTAATTAAATATTAAGTAGCAGATTATGTAGTTAAGTTTAAAATAAGAAATTCGAAGTAGAACGTTTTTATTGTATATTCTATTATATTAATTAATTATATTTGGAGTTATTATAAAAAAAGCTCGTATACACTGTTAATTTCAGTAGAATTGTTTAAAATTAATGGCATTTTTCTACTGTTTGTTAACTAATTTTTATTAAATACTCTTCAATATTTGTACCTATATGTATTTATTTATATGTTCTATATATAATTGTAATAAAATTATAAAAAAACTATTTTTATCTTAATTGGTAACTTGAAGTTAGTTTTTCTAATATAAATTAATCTAATTTATACAATTTGTATTGTATTAATGTTAATTTTACTTTCCCGGTCCCATCAAAGGGAAAGTATAGTGATCGAGCAAAAAAAATTCGAGATATCGATGGTGGGCTTTGGAGCTAAATGTTCTAGTGTAAACTTGTAGAGCACAAAATTCCCTACAACTCTTGTATTAAACTTTTTCCAAAATTCCCAATAGTTTTCACCCGTAAATTTAGAAAATTCTAATTGTAACAGTGTGTTATATAATGTGCACATGCGCCCGCTTGTTCCATAAATTGATCGAATGCTTGGTCTTTTGTAATTAAAATAATCCTATTGTATATGGCCGAGCCGGGAAAGTTCTGGGGTGACACAGCCGATTTTTTTTTGTTTGGCTTTGGTGTACGCATTAGCCACAGACTTTTTAAATTTTAGGCGGTTGTTGGAAACAATGTAAAGGCGGCTATTCACGTAATTGCATACTTGAATGGTAAAAATGCATACCTTTATTGTACAAGTATACTTGAATGGAGGTTTATACTGAATGGAGATTTCGCAGCTACACATTTGGCTACACAAACTACAAGATTGCCCAAATCTGTTGTGTGGTATTTATTTTCTATTAGTTAATATTAAGATTGAAGTCCCAATATCCTTGATAAACTATAACGCAAGATGTCGCCATTCCATTGCGCCATGAAAATTAAATTGTATGCAACCGACATCACATCATCGTTCATTCATGAATTTCAGATTCTGTCTGTCGAGTCAGTTGAAAATGCGACGTTGTCGAATGTTGCGAAATAATTGATATTTATCAAGTCTGTAGAAGTAAAAACCAGAAAAATCAAGTATAGAAGTCAGCCTAAAAAAAATAAGTAAACTCTTCTTATTTTTGTTCATGAAAAACCACATTGCCAAATCACACAGACTACTTTTCTAGTACTCTACTTGTAGCCGATTAATAGTCGGACTCTTTCTTAGAATAGTGGAATCTGGCTGGACTATAATTTACGGTCTACATGTTTAGTATACTAAACTTATACTGTTTTATAATTCCTTAGTAGAATAACACTATGCATTAGCTGCAGCCGCTTGTATTTTGGTTCTTATAAGATATTGGAGTAAAAAGTGGAGTAAAGAGACATACTTAAAATCTTCAAGTATCTCACGATTCTCCTTTTTTACGTCGGTTGGTAGCCGTGTTACACTCACCTCTGCAGGTTTGTACAAGTAGCTACACGTTCCAATTATATTTGCGCAACCTTCAATTGCACAAAGTATACAGAATAGAATTTCTTCAAGTCTTAAGTCCCGTGTACAATCACGATACATGTGCAAGTTTCCTACAGCACACGCTCCAGATCCTTGTACAATTGGACGCTGTTATGCATAAACGATCCAATCCACAAAATCCTAGAAGATGAATTAACTGGTCCAAACTGTCTCACATAGAACTATTTTTGTTTTGCAAACATTATCCAGCCCATTTTAGTATTTACGCATAACAGCATCCAATTAAAGATTAACAATTAATTAATTGTTAATCGTGAGTAATACAATTAATAATTGATTAATTGTGAGCACTAATGGAGCTAGAGAAGAATTTTTTTGGAATGGATCTCTGCCAATTTTCGCTGAAATTTGAATGATGATAAATTTTGAAGATGCACTTTTTTGGGGCCACATTTTTTCTCTCCGATTTGAATGAAAATTGATTTATAGATTAAGTAAGTTAATTGGAATTTATAGGATCCATCTGTTTTTTTCATTTCACAGCTATAACATTTTTAATTTGGAAAATTGAGGATCATAATTTTTCAAAAAAAAATTAATCTCTGAAACTAATAGAGCTAGAGAAGAACTGTTAATTTTTTGGAATCTACACCCTTTAGAATGTACCTCTACCAATTTTTGCTGAAATCTGGATGACAAATTTTGAAGTGCAATTAACAATTAATTGTGATTACTTTTAATTGCAATTAATTTTACGTAAATAGTCGCCTTAAAGGAATATATGTACTGTTCAAGGATCACCAAATAAAAACGTCGCAAACTGTCCTTAGGCGAAGGCAGTTTTTCTATTGTTTTGTCTGCAATGTTAGTATACAGTTTGATTACGAATTGTAGATATTCGTATTGAACTTTATTGAAATCTTCCCTGCCAACTTCATTTAACAAATATAAATAACTTATGTTGAAGAATATCGTCACCATTAACCTAAACTACACTTCTGATGATGTTAATTCAATTTTATATAAAAATAAAACAAAAAGACCATTTATATTAATTTTATTTTGAAAAAGAACCTTGACTTACGAACTATTTTATTACAAAGAAAAATCAAAAAAATACACAACTATATTTACAAACACCTCATGCTAAACCTATAGCGCCAAATTTGAAATTTTACAAAAGTGGTTACGAGAAATCGTCATTATAAAATATTTAGACTATATAACCTTAATATTAAGTGAACAATTTGACATGAATATTTTTTATAAGTTTTGGAATTTCCAAAAATTCGTTTATAACAGTCACATGAAGACTGCAAATCAGTCTTGAATATAATTGTTCTGAAATATGCTCCCATCACTGTCATTGCAAACGATTTAGATCCACGTTTTGTGCATTTTATTAAAATATATAAAAAAACAAACAAAATCAATAAGTGAGAGTATTTATAAACTATGTAATACCCAACATTACTTATATATAAGTATAAAATTTAACAATAACGTAATAACGATTAAAAAATATTTAGTAAGTAGTTACAGATAAAAAATACTTTGTGCTTTAAAATATAATTACAAAGGCACACACAGTACGAGGAATTTTACGGCCACGAGGCTACTTATAGCAAACATGATACTATTAATAATTTTTAATTTTCCGGATATTGAGAAGACATATTTTATATATAAATATAAAATATATATTTACGTTAAGTACCAATTAAAACTTCTCGTAATGTATATTCTTCCTCTTTAAAAAAGTATAGGTACCCGTTCAGTAATTGTATTTAAGTTTAAAGATCTTAGGCTGTTAGATCATCAAAACCGTTTTTATGTGCAACTGTTAGTAACAAAAATAAAGCATTTAAATATCACTATGGAAATAGCTAAAATAAATATACAAGTTTTTATTATTGCAACGTGCAATATAATATTCTCCCCCTAGTTATTATTTATTCAAACTCCAATGTTGCCAACGCTGGAGTAAAGTTATGATTATATATTTAGCATTTAAATGAAGCTGATTATTATTATCACTATCGTGAACTCTTATTTGTGTCTATTGTACAAGTGGCAACGTTGAAGTTTAATGTTGTTATAAGTCGTTCCTGCCGTTATATACAGATTAGGAAAAGTTAGTTCTAGATATCCTAAATTATCGCTTTTTTAGAGCTAATGTATTAGAAAATAGAGAAAATTACTCCTAGTAAATTCAACACAAGTCTGCAAACAAACTGGTCTAATCCAACGAATTCCGAATAATCTGATTCTATGACATTTGAAACATCTCAAGTAGATAATTATTTACCACTTGGTAATAATTCAAATTTACAATCAAACTGAATGCAGAATTTACTACTACTTTTGATGTGTAATGCTCCTCCCCTCTAGTTTTGAACACATGTCGAACAGCTCTCCCATAAAGTAATAAATTCTTGTCAAAAAACTGTTTCAAGAAAATTTAACTAAAATGCGACACATAAAAAACTGCAGGCTAATTTTCGAAATCGACCAATAGAATTGGATACAGAAAATCCGCCTGCAGATTTTCCGACGAGTGGAAGTTCGTCTTCAAGCAGCAACAATAATAGGTACGTTCGGCATTACTTCTCGCAAAATAGAGAGAGCAGATCTGATTTGTAGTCACGTGAGTTGTGAGTTACGACTACAAAGATTCATTTCGCTTTTACCGAACGCTTAACAAATTAGTGTCAGTTGTCAACTGTTTACGGATACGTATTTTCTGAAAATAAAATTCATTTTGTGTCTGAATCATTAATTAACACCAAATGGTAAAACCCTGGAAAAGGTATAGGTAGTTTATTTGTTTATCATTCTTGTTGAATAAATAGTGTAAATCTCCAATTTAGTAAATTTCTAAATTTTTTTGGTTAGCGTTATAATTTTTTTTTTTTTTAATTTTACTTGTAGTCTTTGTGGTTAAAGTTATTTCTTAAATTTTCTCTTGTTCAGAATGTTAAATTTCATACCATATTATTTTCTTGTAATTTGTCGTACTTGACTACCTTTCTGCTTGATGATGGCCATTGTTTGGCCGAAACATGATGCCACTCAATTTTAATCATTAATTTTACATAAATAATTGCGGTATGACTTGGGAGTTTTATTATTCGTTGAATGGTCTTTAAATTGTCATTTCAGTTTGCTCAGTCTTTAAAGCTGGAGCGAATGGATAAGTTCACTTTTCACTGTATATGCAAAAATCAAACGCAGAATCTAACTTTCAGAGTGATAATTAGTGCAATTACAAATGGATTTCGAAAAGTTTGAGCACGATATTTACTATATCGAACGCACCTAATATTGTACTTAAATTTAGATGTTTTTTATGAACATTATCAAGGAGATCTTAAAATTGACTTTACAGAAAAAAAAATAACGAAATGATAAATTTGAAAAAATAATTATTTTGGTAGATAATAGATAAAGAATTTTACACATAAATGGAATTTTTTTATTACTGGGTAAAAACACCTGGATCAAGAGAATTTCACGAACTGGAAGAATCCACTAAAATTCAGGGGTTCATATCGAACTCTTGAAAAAGCAAAATGCATTAATTTTAAATTGGAGTAAATTTAATCTAAACAGGAAACATTTTCGCGGTCTCATTGGAAGCAAACGACAAGGAAGTCTAAAATACATTGAATTGTGTTATGAGCAATAATAGATCCAGTACAAGGAGTAAATGCCCACTCAGTATATATCTACTACGCTAAACTGCAAGAATTTATGTTTGTCAGAATATTACAAATGAATTGAATGTGTGTCAAATTTGGAAGAAAAAAAAAGAAGCTGAGAAAATCGATTTAAAAATTCAATCCATTATATTTTTAACGGATTCCGGTAGAAAACGAACTTGCCTATAATAGAAGTTTCTCCATTTTCTAATTAACTCTTGCATAAGTTTTCTTAAGATATATAGAACTACAATTTAAAAAAAAAAATTTTGCACTTGGGTAAAGTTGTGTTTAAGCAGCTAATTTGGCTATAAATTATAGAAATATATCTTGTTGCGACAAGTTTCATTTTTATGATCGGCTTTGAATTATTATCGTAACTTGCTCGCCTATTAATCTCAATATATAAAAATAAAAAGTAAGTAACCAAATATTCGAGATATAATTTGAGATGTTTCAAAATGACATATATCGACTGTGAATAGGTAATACCACATAACATTTATTTCAAAAATATGTTAGAAAAATTTGTTGATAGAATAATTTATTATTTAAAACATTTATATTTTTTCTGATTTTTTGGAGATATTTTTGTGATGTTGCCAAGCGACTGTTAAACTTAGCTAAGAAATTGATGGTGCAACACATATCAAAAGTTAAGGTTCATTTTAAGTTAGGGTGTACCCTAACTTAGTTGCAATTTTAAGCAAATCCTGACGAAAAATAGCTAATTAGATTTTAATTAAAAATGCGCTTTCTTTGCGGAGGGAGTGGAAAAATGTATTTAAATGACATTTTATTTTACTTTTTTTAACTAGGGTTGGGGAAAAGCGAAAATAACAGATTTATATTAAATTTTGGTTTACCGATTTAAGTGAAAATTTGCTAAAATATATTGAAGCCGACAAAAATTGCTGGCTTACATTTTAAAGCTAGAAGAGAGGGGGCTGATCATTTGTAAATTGGGATTGTTGAACATACGTTCACACTTACGCTTCACGACATGTTAACGACGCGTCGTTTGCTATTAAATTTAACGTCTCTTTTCTGCTACCAGGGCTAATCTGGAAGGAACCTACAGCTTATCGTGTACTCCGAACCACGTTCCTCAATCACCCTAAACCCAGGACTATGCCTTTGCCATTCAGGTGATCTACCGACTAGACAGTGTGTAATTGTGCCACCAACCCCTATCAGTTCCACGAGATATCCGATCTCCTCATCCGGCCAGGTTACCGACGCGAATGAAACTGCGCATGGCACAAATACCTTTTTGCACTTACCCAAAGTCTTATCTGACTTTAATTCCACTTGAGATTCATGGGAATCGAACCCACGACCCGAACAAGTATAATGGCCGATGTCCTAAAAAATTTGGCCACCGTGTACATGTCGCTTCGTGTGCGGCAATACTGATATTGTTTCATGTGCGTTTTTTATCGTATGTCGCGCTATCGTTTAGTATACGATCTGATTTTGTACGATATACATGGTGTTGTATTAAAAATTAAGTGCAATCGATGACGAAAAGGCAGATCGATTGATCTTCTTTGTGGCTGAATATGTAAAACTTTACGATTTACATAACTTCATCCTCTTGTAATCTTCTAAAGAAAGTATGAAATTTTCCTTCTTGCAATATTTTCTTTTCGACTTTTCCTTTTTAATTTTGAATATTATTGAAACATAACTAACGCAAATACATCAACATCAGTACTCGATGAACTGGACATTAAAAAAAAACAGAAAACAATCATTTTTCATTCGACAGCCTCAACTTTTTTCCGACAGTCGCCGAGGTGAATGAAGCACAAATAAGAATCGACCTTAAAGCGAGTTAAAAAAATTACAATAATTTACTTCTTTTATTTAATACAAAGTGTATCGTATGCATAGCGCGTTGTCATTCTTTTCTTAATGTAATGTCCTTAAGAAGGATAATAAATATTTTTTCTGGTTCGTACACTGTTGAATTTTTACATTCTGAAACAACACAGTTCTTATACTATTAAAACAGGTTCTAACGACGTAAATGAACGAATAAAGACCGGTTCTTACTTAAGCTTCGACTAGCTTTATTCCACTTGACTTCATCGAGCGTTAAAATATCGCTGTGGTTTCTTATGTAACGGTTCTCACTTAACACTACACGTCGCCAGGGACGCGCCGTCCATATGGGCAAGGTCGTGTCAATACCGGTGGTGAAATTTTATTATGTAAAAATTAGTAACGATATCATGAAACCCGAAACCATCTTTAAAAGTAGGAAAGCTCTAGTTTTATTTGTCTACCTACAATTCCATAAACTTTTAAAACATCTGGAAATGGGGCAAGAAGAGAGAAGAAAGAAGAGAAAAGTTTTATTGCTCATGGTCAAGATTTATTTTTATTATTTGTCTAATTTTTCTTGGATTCGGATTTCAGTTTTTGAATTTTTTTATACAGGGTATTTCCAAATGACGCTTACAATGTTTGTCTGTAGATGTCTAATAAAACCTTAAAAATCCTTGAAATATCCTTGAAAAAACTTTTAAAAACATTTAACACACCTTAAAAATGTTGAAAAAACATTGAAAACACCTTAAAAAATATTGAAAAAACCTGAAAAAACTTAAAAACCTTGAAAATTCCTTAAAAAAACCGTAAAAAATCTTCAAAAAATCATTTGAAAATTGTTAACCGTAAGTTCTTCAAATTTAACTAAAATGTTGATTTGAAAAATCCTTGAAAAATTCGTGAAAAATACCTAATAAATCCTTGATAAATTCTTGAAAAATCCTTAAAATGTCATGAATAGTCCTTGAACACCCTTGAAAAAACTTTTAAAAACATTGAAAAAACATTTAACACACCTTAAAAACGTTGAAAAAACCTTAAAAACACCTTAAAAAATCTTGAAAAAAACCTTGAAAAAAACCGTAAAAAATCATTTGAAAATTGTTAACCGTAATTTCTTCTTTAACTAAAATGTTGATTTGAAAAATTCGTGAAAAATACCTAATAAATCCTTGAAAAATTCTTAAAAAATCCTTAAAATGTCATGAATGGTCCTTGAAAAACCTTGAAATAACTTTTAAAAACCTTTAACAGACCTTAAAAACGTTGAAAACGCCTTAAAAATCCCTGAAAAATATTTAAAAAATCATTTGAAAATTGTTGAAAAATTCGCGATCAGTACCAATATCTAATAAATCCTTGATACATTCTTGAAAAATCCTTAAAATGGTCATAAATAATCCTTGAAAAATGGAAAATCCGTGAAAAATCTTTAGAAAATCATTTGAAAATTGTTGATAAATTTATTCACATCGTAAAATTATATAAAATGATATAAGGAATGAGGGGTCCAACATATGTACTTTTTGAAATACAGGGCGTTAAAGTTATAAAAAATTAAACGATTTAATTTAATAACTTAAAAATGAATGAATATATTGAGGTTTGTTTTAAATGTAAAAGGGCATTTATTAATGAAAAAACATGTTTCCATTATTGATTCAGTGGTGTGCATTTGGAAGAAATGTCACCTTTCCCGTCCCATTTTTTACGCCCCTGGCATTTGAAGCTATTTTTTTTATTACTCAATTATTTTCACATAAAAAACCGTATAATCTTTACATATAGTTTTTAAGATACATATTTATTTAATGTTTTTATACATATAGGGTACCTAAAGGCGTCCATTAGTATTTCGCACGACAAGCCGAAGAGTACTTGGCACGTCGCTGAACTTCGTCGAATTGTCGGCAGACTTTAAAACTACGGAATGAAGTGTATAATATGTGATTCCCCGAAGCGTGATATTATTATTATTTTAAAATGTTTACGGGACACTTGTTGGTGCGGAAGAAGTAAGCTCAATAAAGCCTATGAGAACCGGCCTTAAATCGCGGATACAAGCGTTCGCTTCATAGACGATAGGCTGATTCGACGTTACACGATGTCCTGCCCCGTTTCGAGAACGATCTACGTTCTATAACTTATTTAAGGTACTAGATGTGCTATTTAAAATTGCCCATTATCAGAATTAACTAATTATGCTTCTATATAACTCCGATTAAATATGATTACTTTGCTTTTTTGTAGCATGAATGAATTCAAAAATAATTTTGACAAACTTATTCACATAAATAAATAAGAAGTATTGTCGGTTCACAGTCGATATTCTTTTAAAATTTTCTGAAATATACCAAATGGAATGTTTTATTAAAAAAAATGTGTTTTGAAACATTAAATTCGTTAATATTAAACACGTCAGGAAGATTACGCTACAAGTATTTTTTAAGCGCTTAATATTTCCTGAATTAATTAATATTAAGGAACAAAACTTAACACTTAGGTACTAAAACAATACAGGCTATAGTATGCATTTAACAAACTTACAGCAACGTCTTCAGTGTAATAAAAAAGAACAAATTATCTAAATAGATATTTAAAAATTAATCATTTTATGAAAATAAAGGAGTAATTAAAGCTTGATACTAAAAACCAGCTCAATTTTGAATTTTTACGACCATTTGTCGCTTCTTATAAACTGAAAATGATCTTGTAAGTTTATGTGCATGAAACATAATAAACTCATACTAAAAAAGGGTATTTTTAAAAAAGGTACCTAACAGCAAAAAATCAAGACCTTCAATACATAGGCCTTAAATTATTATTTCTTAAGTAGATATCCTATTATAATTCATTTATAATGTGTCTGAAAATAACGAATCACAGCAATATTGCACGAAATGGGTAAATGTCAATAGGTTGCTAAAAAATTGTTTAAAATATAACATTCACAGTTTTATAATGCCCTATGATGGCAAAAATCCTAATTGTAAATCTCCCAAATACTGATTAAGAATTAATAAATTTGGGTCATACCCGCTTTTAAAAACACTGGTGCCTTGATAAATGGATATTTCTACAAAAATAATCAATTCCAATGTAATCTTAAGGTTAATCGTAATCAGAAAATTAAATTAAAAATTTTTTACCTCCGTTAAAAACTACTTTGAATATACAGGGTGTTTCAGAGTAAAATGTACATACGTTAACTGAATGTGTGGGACACTTGGATGATTCAAAATAACTGGTTAACACGTAGAGTGCCACAATGGAAATACATGTTTGCGGCACTCCGGGGCCAAGATTTTTTATTGTATATCTTGAAACTATTTTGGTCAATATTCAGGTTTTTTATCTATCTATCTTATTTAAAATTCATAATTTTTTTGCCCAATTTTCCCGATTTTCAATGTCGGACGACGTTGATCCCCACTGCCTGAAACCAACTGTGCATCGTTCTGGCCAGCGCGTCTACACACGCTATACGCTATCGTCGGCTCAGTTTGCTTGTGCGTTTCGCTGCTTCAAGTCTTAATCCTACACACGATGAGTAATTACGAAAAAGAACAAGATGAATTGGCGAAACTATGGGAAGAAGTGCTTTCTGCGAGTGAGGATGACTGTTCACCCGACGTCAGTGAATATGAGCCTTCGGATTCCGAGTTGTCAAGCTCTGAAGAGGATCCAGAAAGGACCTAGAAAGAAAATTAGGATCTCTCAGACCCCACAGAAGAAATATCAATATTTTTCCGAAGACAATATGCCAAGCACTTCTGCAAAAAGGGTTGTGTTTCCTGAAGATTTTACAACCTGAGCAAACAATATTGATGCAATTATTGAACATGTCATTCAGCAGAATATGAATTATAATGATGAGACGCTGATAGATGAATCTGCAACTGAACACAAGAATGAAGCGTTTTCTTGGTTTGACGTAACCGGTACGTACAAAAAGGAATTTCCATATAAAGTGACTGATCCTGGCATTCGACCAACTTTTTACGATTTATATGCAAAAACTCCGTACGACTTCTATAAAACAATAATTACTGACGATATAATTAATTTGTTTGTACCAGAAACGAATATATATGGCGAACAACAGAAGGCGCAAGGTTAAGCACCAAAAGCACGTATTCAACGCTGGAAGAACACGGATGGATTGGAAGTTTATTGGCTGTATTATGTGGATGGGTCTTGTGCAGTTACCCTCAGTTTCATCCTATTGGTCAAGAAGCAAACTATACCACAATTTCATAAAAACAGTTATGCCTAGAAATCGTTTTCAGCTATTGTTAAAAAACTTGGCATTTTGCAAATAACGACAACGTTCCAGAGGCCAAAGATTATACAACATAGCACCCCTTATTACAAAACTATTAGAGAGTTTTCAAGCTCCAATTGTACCAGGCGAGTTTATTTGTATTGATGAGACCCTTCAAAGGTAGGCTTAAATTTAAGCAGTATATCAGCAACAAGCGCTACAAATTTGGAATCAAGCTATGCCTTGAAAATGGTTACCTTTACGATATTTCCATATACTGTGGGCAGGAAAGAGAACCCAATCAAGAACAGTCAGTACCGTCTAATATTGTTTTGAAACTCGCAGAAAATTTATTGAACCAAGGTGGCACAATCGTCGTAGATAAATACTACACATCTGTCGAACTAGCGTCTAAACTCCTGGAAAAACAAACATACATCCTGGGTACTTTACGAAGTAATCGGAAGAACAACTCGAAAGATGTGGTCCAAAAAAAATTAAAACGAGGGAACAGATTGCTCAGGAAAACAACAAAGGAATGTTTATAGAGGAATGGAAGGACAGAAGAGATGTTCTAATATTGACAACTAAATGTGTTCCGGAAATGGTTATTCAAAAGTAAAGATCAGGTGAAAAAAATCAAGCCAAGGAGTATCATTGAATATAACAAACACAAAGCTTATATAGACATATCGGACCAAATGAAAGCCTACAATTCTTCTCTACGTCGGGGAGTAAAATGGTAACGGAAGTTGGCAATTGAATTAGTAGTTGGTTCGGCAATAGTAAACGCGTATATACTGCATCAACAAATAACTAATGACAAAATGTCAATCACCATATTTCGAGCAGAAGTAGTTAAGTCTCTTCTAAAGTGTGAGGAAATCCCAGTTCTCAATAGCAACCAGGAATCAGGTCATACTCTTCAAGATAGTGAGAAAAAGAGGTCTTGCAGAGGATGTTACACAAAGATTTCGGAAGAATCAGGACGCCAAATTGCCAAGAACAGGACCCCTAAAACTAAATTTATGTGTAACTTATGCCACAAACACTTTTGTTTGAAATGTTTCTTTGATTTACATGTTTCTAACTTGAAATAAATAGTACTTGTGAAAATTCGTTACTAGACTTTTTTTTATCCTATAAAAAAAAGGATAATCATGTTTACACCAAAACCAACTGAGATCCCATTCTGCTTAGTACGTCTCTAATAGACTGCCATATAGTTTGCATTGAAAGGTCGCATCAACGTAATGCGACCGGGCCATAAGTCATTTCTGATCCGTCGGACCACATAGATCCCCGCGGCCAGAATGGAACAAAATGTCTAAGCAGAATGGGGGATCCCCATGGCACTTTACGTGTTAAGCTAACATTATGTAGTTTGAAATATATTCCAAGATATTATGACAAATGATCTACAAATTCTAAAAACCAATAAATAGATATCATTTCTACAATTAATGAGAAAAGATACTTCTAAAACGCAAAAACTTATAAACACTTAATAATAGATCAGGTACATAGCGAAATGACGTTTCGAATTAAATGAAGATCAGGTGAATAAAAGCTGGTGTACAGCAAGGCAGTGTTGTAGGTACACTCTATACTTTTGACTATCAATAGTAGAACAAACCACACTAGCTACATTTGATGCTGAAATATGTGTTCTGGAGTTTAAAATAATAAAATGGAATGAACACATTAAAAAGAATAGAATGAATTGAATCTCAAATATAGAAAAATGTGTTATACATTTAATCAATAACTATATAAACAACCCAATAAGGTTGATATACTTTTTATTTTCGAAATAAATTATAATTCAATGTAACAAATTATGAAATTATTAGGTGTATATGAGGTAAGAATATTTGTATAAAGCACCAAACATGGCAGTACTCAGAAACAAGACTCCTAGTTTTAAATTATTCATAGAAAAATTTGTTCTTTAGCATTAAAAACCAAAATAGTAATAATTAAAATTTTAAGGAAAAAAGAACCTGAACTCATCCTAAAAATTGAATGTGTATATCACTAAATTTTCGCTTGGATAAACTAGTTTTTATTTAAACATGAATATCGGTAGCTCTTCAAATAAATGTAATTTCATAATAAGTGGAACATTTTTAAAAATTAATATTTTTTCTTCAAAATGACTATTTGTGGAGAACTATCCATTTATTGTAATAATATAAATATAAATTTTTAAATTTTAGGCGAATCAAGATTCGAAATTAAATTGCACTTTTATGAGATAAATCAGTATCGAAATTAAAATTTTCTAGTACTATGGAAGACGGAAAAACGTTAAATTAAAATTCCCAATTTGGTCAATATTTGATTACATTGGTCCTTTTTTAAATATGTACCAAATAATCTATTCACATTAATTCAACCCTAATTTAAAGTTAAAAATGTGATTGAGCAGAAGTTAATCATATAATCGCTTGCATCAACAATGATCATACCGACTTTTCATTCACGCAAATATTTTTGATTTGCCACACTATAAATATCATTAAAACTAATGATCACACATAGTATGGTTCACATAAAGATGAATTAAAAAATTGTTAAGGGATTTAAATAATCCTCAGGTTACTGAAGCCAATAAAAATTCGACAGTGATTTCCTGAAACAATACAAGGACAATTAGATTATTCCGACAATTACTTAGAAACTTACTAATTTTCTCATTATGATCGATGATCTAACCTAAAATTATCTTCGATCACTTCGGATATGCCTATCGATGGGTTTGTCAGTATTTGGATCTCTTCAAAATCCAGTGTTCCCAATCCTTCTCTCAACGACTCCTCTGCGAAGAAATCTGATGATAATTGTCGCGATCCATCATCGCCTGAAAAATCTACAAAAAGAACAAAAATGTAAAAACCGATATAAAAATAATTTCTTGAGTTATTATTTATTGACGCTAGGTTAAAGACTTTCCGATTTTAAGTTTGAATCATGTAAAAATGTTATTTTCGAGGTCCGTACCGTCAAACGGGGTAATTTCATGCGGGGTAAAGTCGATCAAGAAAAAAATATCGCGCACAATGGAAGGGCTTCACCGGTTCAGTACGAGTGTAGAAATATTTATTGAACATTGCGATTGTTTGATTGAACAATACAAGAATACCCCAAACCGAGCTGATCTAATAAATAGTTTTTTATTAAGAACCGTAATCGGTAAATTAACTGGTAATGCTTTAATGTTAGATTATTTAGTTCAAGATTTAATTATTTTAAGACCATTTAAAAATGAGTCATTTGTTAATTTCTATAAACTTAAGTACAGAATAATGCACATTTAAAATTAAAAATTACGAAAAATTTCTTCAGAGGGCAGTGACAGTAAAACAAAAAAGTTATTTTTAAAAAGTTGTGTTTTTTTTGTACAGTTATATTTTTTGTTGTATTTGACTGAAGTTTTGATTCAACTACGTAAAGATAGATCTAAGAATTTGTGATTATGTTTTTTTCCTGTGTTTTTCTATTATATTTGTGAAGTTTTTTTTGGTTATACCAACACATGGCTGTAAAAAAAGACTAATTTTTCTATTTATTTGATGGATTTATGGACCTAAAATTAAAAAAATTAGATTTGGTGGCTTTTTTTAAATGTTTGTTGATCGATTTTACCTTTTGAGAGGATAATGTCGATTTTTCTATGCTTTTAAATAGATGATCGACTTTACCCCTAAATATGTGGAGTAAAGTCGATCACTCTTTAAGACAAAATAACAATTGGATGGTACAACTTAAAAAAATAATAATGTATTCATCAAATGGCTTAATGTTTAAGGTATTCATTTCAAAAAAAAATTAAATCGTTTAGGCGCTATGCTAAAAAAACCTTTATTTTTGATCAAGTTCACTGCGCATTGGGGTAGTTCAAGGAGGACTCTGGCATTTATCAAGTCGTGGTGATTTCTTTGATTGCTTTCAGGACTTGATTTCTAGGTATTTTTGTTAGTGGTAATTCTAACTGATACAGGAATCCCATTGATTGTTTGACTTCTTCTTCATGACCATCTATTTTTGAAGGATTCTGCTGGAAGACCTTTTCCAGGTGGTTAGCAAAAGCATTTGCCTTTGTTATGTCGTCTCTAATCCTGGCATTCTGAAGAGCGGATGGGGCGATTTATTAGTTGCGGACGATCGACCATTTTCGTTGCTTTCCAAAGCGAATATTCTGTGGCTTCGGTTGCAGAAAGATTTTCCAAGTAATGTTGCATATTGTTATTTTTTGTGTTGCTAAGCATTCTTTTTAGTTCCAGGCACGATCTGTTTAAGTTTCTTTTATCTTCTGGGCATCTTGTTCTTTTTTCCTCTGATTATTGAAGGTAACACACTTTGCGTGTGGTAGAATGCCAAGCATCGTTTTGAATGGTTCTTGTAAGATGCTCTACTGCAGCTGTAATTTCAACATCTGCTTTCAGAGGTACATTCACTTCTAGGTCATAACGTATCAGATTTCTGTATGTTTTCCAAGTAGATTTGTTACATAAATAAGGAAAGTTTTGAATGATAGCTTCTGTACTTAGGTTTATTATCACTAATTTTCCAGTATTTAAAATATTTTCTTATTGTTCTACTGAGAATAGATTGTAAGTTAAATGGGAAATTAACAAAAAACAAATTTTTTTTTGATCGACTTTACCTCGTTTGACGATATATATTTTGTTTAAATTCAATATTAGAATGTCTTATTTTTGAAATATCATTGATCTTGGCATATTACACAAGTCGACACGATTTTGGGGTTTTAGTTTTAAACATCAGATTTTGGTTTCTTTTATGTAAATTAATAAAGGGAAAAATAGATTTTTGGTTAAAGTTTGCTTTTGTTAAAAAGAGAGCAAATTTTCGAATTAAAGATATCACCAATAGAGAGTGGCACACCTGAACAGCTAAGCGTCTTCGAGACGATTCAGTGCCGTGCACGAAATTATATATAATCGGGAATCAGCACCACGAAATTCGATCATATACTGTGTACTCGAAGATAAACATTTTAATAAATATGTACATTGTGGGGAATGACCTTACTAATTCAAGTCCGGAAAGCTCCATTAAATTCGTAATTGGAAAAAAAAATAAAAAAATATTTTCCGCTTATTTTGAATTATTTAAAAAAAAACTTTTTTTGTGTTAACTCGCGATTGTGATGCAATTTTTCAAAATTCTTGCACCACTCGAAAGGCTAATCATTGTAATTTTGAACCGTATGTACAAAAGGTTATTTTTTATACATAATTTGTCAGATTATTTAAAAGAGGGGCGGTACAAAAACTGAGGTGAAAAATTCACCACCGAGAAAATTTTTCGTTTATCCATAATTAGGAATAAATAAACAAACACTTGGTATTACTACTAATACTAGACACTGTCACACTTTCACAAAAAATTTTAACTAATACTAGACACTGTCAAAAAAATTTTTGTGTACGCTGAAACTCAGAACTAAATTAAACATAAATTTTGACTAGCGTTTTATTACGCCCCTGAAAATTTGAATTTGCCCTTGTTGCTTAGCAACCGACTTTGCCAACTGATTCTCGTCTGTGCGCACGGCAACGTGGTGTCCCTTTCTCTATTGGTGATATCTATACCTAATTTTTCAGAATTTTATTGAAAATTACTATTAATTACATTTTTGTTATACATCAAATTGAAACAAATTGAAAAAAGTTCAAAAATGAATATTTTTCGTTTTATCTTATATTTGTATCAACTTTTTCGAATCAACTTATACAGACAAAAGTAAACTTGAAATTGGATATTTTGGGTTTTTCTGATACAAAGAATCAGAATTTATGCCTGAAAACAGAAAGTTTGGGCCAATTTTTTTTTAAGGAAATAACAAATGTCATAAATACCTGTGAGTATAATTTCAGGCAAACTTGTGGGAGTGTTTGGTGTTGTTCTAAGCCCAGGTGATGTCGAGGGATAAACGTGCGGCGATGTACTATAATAACCTGCATCAGTACTCATCTCAAGATTATTTATGGGACTTGCGTTTGGTATATTTGAAGGAGAATGTGGTTGTTTTACTAGCTGAGCACCTGACGATTGATCAACGTACGACATACTGGTCGGAGGGTCTAACTGAAGTAAAGAAAAAAAATACAATTTAATAATCTGAAAATGAATTGGATTTATTTCGTCTGATTTTTGAAATTTATACGTATACAAAGTAGTAGTTTAATTTGAATTATTCTTCACTAAAATGTAGTTACAATTTATTCAAAGTGTTTAAATATTTGTCACTAACTATATGCGTGAATTTAATTTAATAAGAGTGAACTCTGCTTATTCTACTAGAAGAATATTTAGATTGTGGCTGAATATCTTATTAATGTGAAAAATATTTAATTTCACTAATTAAAGCTTCCTTCCATACACAATATTTCTAACCAGCTTGAACCACTCCTAACACTATTTTGAATTAACAAATATACCTTTTTAAACTTAGTTGTGTTCATAAATGTCTGTTACACCAAAAGTCACCTAAACAAAACTCTTACCGAAAAAAAAAATCACCGAAATGCAACTCATTTTGATGATAATTTCTATTTAAAAAAACATAATATCGACATTCCGCCTAAATTAGGATGTATATGTTAAAAAGTAGGCAAATAATTCCTACTTAATCTAATCCATACTTTGAAATTCATCAAATATAACTTCAAAGTTAATAGAGATTCCAAAGCTAGTTGTTATAGATAATGCAACAATTTTTTTTATTCCAAAACAATATGAAACCCATAACTTCACCCTCATATCAACCTTCTTCGAATGGTGCTGCTGAAAATGTTAAAACTGTTAAAAGCGCTTAAAAAAATGTATCGGGGAAAACAACCTTATGGACATTAATAAAGTTTTAAAAATTTTTTATTCGATTACAGAATTGTACTACTGGTAAAAGTCCTGCAAATCTTATGTTTGGTAGTAACTTTTTGACTTACTTTTGCCTAAAAAAAGGGCGATAAAGATTTAAATGATCATGTCTTGGTTAAACAAAAATTATACCATGGAAGATCTAGACATTAATTTATGTATTAATGACCCGGATTTTGTAAAAAAACTATCAAAATGTTAATATAGGTGTAATTATAGAAAATGTGGGCAATTTTATATATCTTGTAAAAATTCCAGAATTAGGTTTAATACGGAAGCGCCATCTGAACCAGGTTAAATTGTGCAAAAGTTTGGAATTATCTCTTCATCTAATCATACAATTGATACTGAAAATTCAGCCGTTGCTAGCCAAATGAATGATAAGTAGTCGTTTAATTTTGCTCTTTTTTTAAAAAAAATTTACCCGCTTTTTTCTAGTTTGCCTTTTTCTAAATTTGGCACTTTTTTCTAAATTTTGCGCATTTTTTAAAAAACAATTACCCCCTTTTTTTCTAATTCTTGCACTCTTTTCAAGGAAAAATCACCCCTTTTTTTCTAATTTTTGATCCTTTTTCAAGAAAATTACCCCTTTTATTTTAATTTTGCTCTTTTTTCAAAAAATTACATGCATTTTTCTAAATTTTGCACTTTTTTAAATATTGCGCATTTTTCAAAAAAAATTACCCCTTTTATTTTAATTTTGCTCTTCTATCAAAAATTTTCCGCTTTTTTCTAAATTTTGCACTTTTTTAAAATTTTTTTCTAATAAATAAATTACTCCATTTTTTCTAAATTTTTGTACATTTTTCAAACAAAATTACCCGCTTTTTCTAAGTTTTGCACTTTTTTAAAATTTTGCAAATTTTTCAAAAAAAAATTACTCCTTTTTTCTTCAATTTTTTCAAAGAAAAATCACCCGTTTTTTTAAATTTTTGCACCTTTTTCAAAAAAATTTCCCGTTTATTTTATTTTGCTTGTTTCAAAATAATTTACCCGCATTTTTCTAATGTTTGCACTTTTTTTAAATTTTATGCATTTGTCAAAAAAATGACACCTTTTTTTCTAAATTTTTGCAATTTATCAAAAATTACCCCCTTTTTACAATTTTTGCACCTTTTTCAAAAAAAAATTCCACTTTTATTTTTATTTTGCTCTTTTTTCAAAAAAATTTATCCGCATTTTATCTAAGTTTTTGAACATTTTTCAAAAAAATCCCCTTTTATTTTTATTTTGCTCTTTTTTCAAAAGAAATTATCCGCTTTTTACTAAATTTTGTACCTTTTTCCAAATTTTGCATTTTTCTCTAAATTTTGCGCATTTTTAAAAAACAATTACCCCTTTTTTTCTAATTCTTGCACCCTTTTCAAAAAATTTTTATATATTTTTTTTAATTTTTGCCCCCTTTTCAAAAAATTACCCTTTTTATTTTAATTTTGCTCTTAACCGCTTTTTTCTAAATTTTGTACTTTTTTCTAAATTTTGCATATTTTTGAATAAAAAATTACCTTTTTTTAGATTTTGTCACTTTTTTTGAAAAAAATTACCTAACTTTTTAATCAATTTTGTACCTTTTTCAAAAAAAAATACTTTTTTCAGAATTTTGCACTTTTTTAAAAAATGTCCCATTTATTCTAAATTTTGCACATTTTTCAAAAAATTTGCCGCTTTTTTCTAAATTTTGTACTTTTTTCTAAATTTTGCACATTTTTCAATAAAAAAAATTCCTTTTTTTTAAATTTGAGACTCAAAGATGAACTGTCATAAATTCAACTTCAGTCCAAAGCTTAGACACCTCTCTGGTCCGTATTAAAAATTTTGTTTTTAAAATAATAGGTATTGACAAATACTTAAATTATATTGTATTTATTATTTTTGAACAAAAAAACTAATTTTAATTTTCTAGAAAATTAGATGGGGTCGATTATAAAGTAATTAACGAATTACTTTCTAACAAATACAGTTTTTTTAGCTAAAACTCAATTTTTTTACCATTAAAATGATGTGCATAACAAATGGTTTGTTTTTCTTAAATAAAGGATGGATGTTATTTATTTACAATATATTTAAAATATAAATACTTATTAAGAAACAAAAAGACAAAATTGAGACTTTTTAGGTAATTTTAGATTGATTATAAGGAACTAGGACCAAACCATTAGCATCTAATCAGAAATCGATTTATTAAACCTCCATGTTTTTAATTCATTATAAATTTTTTTTTGTAAATATGTACCTATATTAGTATTAAATTATGTAGTACATTTATTTAAATTACTGTATAAAATTAAAAATTATTTATTTGTATTATGTTATGTAGTTTACAAATTGTATTTTTTATACTAAATTGTAATACACCTGTTTGTATCTATCTTTGTTTTATTTTAATAAAAATTAACAACAATTAATGAAACAACTTCAAATTATACTGAAGTACGGTCCATATTTAAATTTTAAAAGAGGTACCATTTCTTTAAAAGATTAATAACAGTTGCCTATAAAGCCATAAAATCCTCATAAACCCTCGTAAAAGATGAATAAGTCAATCTCAAATATCGATTTTAACTATAATAGATTATTAAATGATAATGTGGTGGTGAATAAAACTATTAGAAGTAAAATATTGTATTGTAGTTGTAAATATTATACTGTATGTACTTATAAATACTAGTCCACTTTACCATTTTCTGAAAATATATTTTTCTTAAAAATTGAAAAATAGTTTTATTTCGGCAAGTTTTTTTCGGTTAGTTTTTATTTTGGTGATTTTTTTTTCGGTGAATTTTGGTCACACCTAAATATCTCGGATTACTTTTAACACATTTACTTGGTTCGTAACTATTGGTATAATGTTAGATTTCATACCTAATTTTTAGGGATTACCATTTGCTAATAGATTTAGAAATTGTTTATCATGCATATTTAATAAAAAGTATTAAAATGTTAGGTTTTTGTTTTTTAAGATAAGATGCTAGAAAAAATCATGCTTATATATTAAGTAAACTATAATTCAGACAATACTAGATTACAAATTAATAAACAAATGGTAACTGAAAATCATACAAATTATTCCTGTAAAAATGAGATAAAATCTATATAAACGACCTAGTTCACAAATACAAACTAGATACTACAGAAAACAATAAATTAAGTATTTGCTTGGACAGCACTGAGTTTAACTGAAACTTAACTGGTATTTTATTGTACAACTTAACATCTAGAGAATTTGGAAAGATTAGGCGAGTCTGAATCTTTCTGTTCCAACTTAAGTTTGGTTGTAATTCTTATTTTTGTGAACCTTTAAGACAGTGTAGAAAATGTTCATTCAATTTTTGCATAATAAAAGCTTTAAAGCATGTACAGATTGACTGGTAAGCAGTAAGCAATAAGTAAGGTTTAAAATTTTGTTTGAGTTGAAAGATCCTCTTAAACAATTTAAACGTGATTAACGAAAAAATAAAATAAAAAGTTACATTCCTAAAGTTCAAAATATTATGTTGGACAATAAAAAACAATGAATTATATAAAAATATATTTGGAATAAGTGACTAATGAAGTAAAATACAGATTGTTATTGAAATACATGTACATATTATAGCTATTTGTGTATTAAGAGCGGAAAGTGATACTTTGCTGCTTGAGGCAGAGAGTTGCCCGCGCGACGCGTAGCGGAGCGCGGGCAATCTGCCGAAAGCGGCAAAGCACTTTTTGCTCGAATTGCACACAAGATTTTTTCTACGATCACATTATTTTTAGACAAATAATTAAAAAAAAAACATGAAAATACACTTCATAAACTAAAAATGAAATAATGACGTTTCATTAATTTCATAGTCTACTATTTGCACAAAATAGTAAGTAGGTACTTAAATATGCAATCACTATTGCATATAGGTGTACCTAGGTGTATCTAGGTGTACCTTCTGACTGTTATATTTTTACTGGATAAATTTTATAAAATAAAGTTTAATTTCGTTCGAAATATCTTCAAATATTAATATTTCAACTAAAATATTCAGCCTGTCCTACATTTTGTTTTAATATACCTATTATTTACTACCTTTCTTAAGTTTATTGTAAATGAAAACAGGCGAGCGGAAAAGTACGCGCTAGAGCGACAATAATGTCAAATTATGACAGATCACGGAAAACATCAACTTTGCGGTTAGATTTTAGTGTGCAAAAGCCTACTTTGGGTAGTGATCGTAGGAAAAATTATTTAGACTCTACTAGAATGTGCACAAATATTATTAGTTTGTATTTTGTTCTTTTTCCTTTCAATAAAAATATATTTAAAGCAGTATTATAAAATTAAAATGCTACATTACAACTTTATACATTATTAACCCTGTGAAAAATAACCAAAAATAAAATATCTGGGTACTGTTTGGAATAATCCATTTGCAATGACTTTAGCTCTTCAACAAATGGAAAGTGTAAAGTAATTAGTGGTTTTATTGACCCAAACACTTTAAAAGCATGCACTTGTTAAATAAAAGTACCAATTTGCTATAGTATTTGTTTTTTTATTGTAAATATATGCTCATATTTCAGTACTATCTTTTATAGTTTTAAATAAAAATAGAAAAATTAAACTAATGGTAGCCCATACAACAACAGTATATTATTTATGTTCATTAAAATAAATTTCCATTTTTTAATACAAAGGAGGATGCGTTTTTTATAGGAATATTTGGGCGGAACTTGAAAATCTAGAATAAGTTATCTTATGTAATAAGTAAATTCTTGTCAAAAAATACAATGTGGAAACATTGATTTTTAACTATTTTAATAACTAATTGTCAGAACTGATATTTTCTGTTTATTGTCGTTAACAGGGTGGCGAAAATTTCATTGCAATGTATTACAATCTCGGAAACCGTATGAGACACGACGTCGGTTAAATAGAACAAAAGTGTCTCAATTTGAAAACTGCTGCTTTGCATCCACAGATATCATAATTGATAAAAAGCAAAATTTCACCTTTTCTATTTAATGCGCCAGTGCTTTTATTTTGAACAATAGAAAAAAGTACATAACTTTTTTGTTTGAAAACGTGTTACCCACAGTCTGATAATATTAAATTTTGAATCTGACGTTTAGTTTGCGCCCAGTTACCCTCTCAAATACGGACCTGCACTTTTTATGTGATTTTCGTATAGCATTGTATTTCCTGAATTCATCCATGTATTACACCTAGTTCATTTTTGATTATCTGAATGATTTTTTAACTAGTTAGTAAAAGCTTTTAAATACGGTCCTGTACATTATCTGCTGTCAATAATATTAAAGAATGTAAAGAGAACAAATTATTTTTGCGTACGCTAAGAAGTGCGTAAAGTTTTACTTTTTTCACTAGTGCGTAAAGTAAAATAAAATTTTCAAAATAACTTTTTTACATGTGCAACACATTTTTTATAAAAAATATTCTTATGTTTCTTATCTTGCCAAGGTTCTATGTTCCAGAAATCAATTGGTTAACTTCAAGATTTTGGAAAATAGCTTGTTAACCTTTTGCATGCGAAATCTATTTTTTTACATTAAAATTATGGTAGTAGAAAAAATATTGTATGCAACTAGTGTGTAAAGTGACTTTTTTCACTCATGTGATTGTCGCACTCGCCTTTGGCTCGTGCGACAACATTCACATTCGTGAAAAAAGTATCACTTTACACACTTGTAATCGTGGTAATCATTTTGAAACAGTTTCTGTGATTTAACAAATTTATTATGAAATAAAATAATGTGTTTTCTTTACATTCCTTTGTATAATTATCTGCATATAATGTACAGGTCTGTATTTCACATAAAAAGTACAGATCTGTATTTGAGAAAAAAAGTTGAGGGTGGCTGGGCCGAAACTAAACGTTAAATTTAAAATCTAATATTATCAGATGGTGTGTCACACATTTCCAAACAAAAAAGTAGTATGCACTTTTTTTCTATTATTCGAAATAAAAGCACTGGAGTATTAAATAGAAAATGTGCAATTTTGGTTTTTATCAATTATTATGAAAACCGTCCCTGATATCTGCAAAGCAGCAGTCGATTATCCTTTAACTTGAGAAACTTTTGTTCCATTTAACCAACTTCGTATCTCTTACGGTTTCCGAGATTACAATACATTGCAATGAAATTTTCGACACCCTGTATAGTACAAAAAGTGAGCACAAGCATTCCGGATTTTTTGAAGAACTTTTAAAATAATTTTCCTTTTTTGTGCTGCCCACTTACAGATCACCAACATCATTATCAATATCCAAAACTTAAAAAGGAAAAAAAGTAAAGTTACTGCTGATACTAATTCAATTAAAACAAAATCGCAAAAATAAATTTTTCCGTTAATTTTTACTGACATCGTTCTTTAGTTCTCTAATTTCATCACTTGATTGCGCTTGCTGCTATCAATACCGCAAGAACTTTTGATATGTTTAAAACCTCGCCAAGATTATATCTTTTATTAATTAATTATTTATTCTCAGGATCAGCCAATTAAAACAATTATATAGTATAACAAGCGCGAAATGATATTCATGTCCCACGAGTAAAGTATTGAAGAGTTTGTAGCACTGCGAGTGGGACATGCGCATTTCGCGCGAGTTATACACTATACTTTTTCTACGATTATGTATTTCTTATTTGCAAAATGAAAGCATCCAAACAGTTATATTTTTATTTGACAACCTGAATTTATTGCTCATTTGAGAAATGTCAGTTGCTGTCAGTAAATTTTTATGAATGCCTGTCTAGTTCTCTTACCCGTGGGAAATGAATCATTTCCCACGGATTTGGCAGTGGGAAATGAACATCCGTATACAACTAGATATGTACTCCGTGGGAAATGAATCATTTTCCACGGGTTTGGCCGTAGGAATTGAACATCCGGATACAACTAGGTATGTTTTTTAATTGATGGCGCGAATAGATTTACAATCGTAGGAAAAATGATTTATTTATTTACATACGTTTCGGTAGATTGTACCATTTTCAAAAAATCTAAAAGAACATATAGATATTTGCATATTTAAAGAAAGACAAAACAAAAAACAATTTAATATTATGAACCGTAATTAAGGTTAAAAATTAAAATAGATGAAACTATATTAGGTTAGTATGATTATTAGATTGATGAAACAATAACAGTTTAAAAATTGAAACATTTTTATTTGTGAATTATTTAAACTTACAAAGTATAATGTGATGTTATTTTCAATTTTTAAACTGTTATTGTTTCATCAATCTAATTTTATGTAAGTACAAATCATACTAACCTAATATAGGTTCATCTATTTTAATTTTTAGTTCATAATATTCAACTGTTTTTTGGGTTTTCTTTGTTTAAATATACAAATATCTGTATTCTTTTAGATTTTTTGAAAATGGTACAATCTACCGAAACGTACGTAAATAAATAAATAAATCATTTATTGTATATTTGATTTAATTGGCTGATCCTGGGAATAAATAATTAATTAAATTAAGCCGAGAATACAATCAGGATTATATCTAATATTTGGTACTATATTGAAACCTAGAATACGCACATAAGCTGTGTTGCCAAAATGTCTATTTTATCATTTTCTGCTTTCAAAACCTCTGCTGTAAAAGAACTTATTTGAAAATGTTTCTATATTATAGATCTAGAAGTGTGCAAAATCTTATGACCGGAACCACGGAACCCAAAAAAGCATACCCTCCTTTGTTTAAAAAGCTTGTGAGATAGATTGGAACAATAAACCGAATTGGATATTGAAAAAAAAACAAATGAAATATTCCATATCATAATTTTTAAAAAGGTTTTAAATAAATTTACATTTCAAAAAAAATTGTTATGTTGGGGTTATTTTGGAAAATCTGAGATGTTTTGTCGTTTTTATGTTATATGATAGAAGGTAATTAATTATAAATAAAATTACTTTTATCTGAAAAATTAATTAAAAACATTTTTGCATTATTTATTAAAACTACAAAATCTACCATGCAAACGTGTCCAAAGTAGAAGTAAAATTAAGAGAAGATTTAAGTATATGTTGGAAAAGAAAGTATCAAGAGGAATTATTGTTTATTTAACATGAGTAAGATATGTAACTAATAAATATTACATGTAAATTTAAGGCAAATTTGTTGCCACAGGATAAAAAAATCATCAGTTTATTTTTAACAACGTGCTTGTACATAATTCGTAGATACTATGTTTTTTTTCGCACTTTTGATCTTCCATACAATTGTACCTCTGATTCATTTAAAGTATTAATAGATTAGTCAAAATAAAACTAAGTTGTAGTTTCATAATGTGTTTTGTTCTAATTATAGGTAATAGAACTAATAGTAAAAGTTTACAAGATACAGATTTGGAAAAAAACGTATGGACCATGTTTTTTAATGCGTAGTACTTAAAACAATGCGAGAAACAAAAAGAGGCATAGATCTGTTCTATTCGATCACGCGATATAATGATAATAATTATTTCACTTTCAAAACCCAAAAAAGAGTAAACACAATATTTATTTTCAGAATGGGAAATTATTTGACAAATAATTTTTTGGAACTTTATACAATGCGGAAATACTTCACTTTTAATTATTCTGCTCCCTTCCATATTTAAATTTCCCCAGTCATTTTAATTTACTGATACAGCTGAATAGAAAATTTGGTACCAGGATGGAAAATCTCGGTTTGACTTGGCCAACTATCACCAAATCAATTAGAACCGAGCAGTCACACACGTGTTCCACTGTCTCATAGCACCATAACATGTAACATGAGCCTAATGAGAGTAATTAAATCCTGTTTTTCTAGGGTTTACATGTCTTCTTCAACTACAGGGATTTAGTATAGCTCATTATTCAGTTAGGAAAAACTTTAAAGGAGGGAGAACCATAATTTTTATTAGACACTTTGCGTGTATACCCTGCAAATAGAAATACTAGTTTAATAATTGAAGTATGTTTAGAATATTGTAAAGATGACTATGATGCCATCTGACGAAAAAAAGTGGTGGTAAACAGTATTAATTTCAATTTTTTTATTTCTTACAAACATTCATCAAGTCTTGAAATCATCAAAAATTGATAAGAAAACCAAATTATTAATTACCTTGACAAAATTAAAAATAGGCCTTATAATCAAGGCCCTACTAGTACTATTCAATATCCATCGAACTTCAGCGCAAAAAATATTGGTAAGTAATCAGCGACTCAATATTTTATTGAAAAAATTTATATTTGTGAATCCAGAATTGCCACCAGAAGTGAAACAAAGAGTTTTAATGCGCTCTGAATATGAACATCATCAAACAGTAAAATGTTTGGTTGGGTGTTGGATTTATAAGCTTTGTATCTAAATACTCTAGTGATAGTTTTTTATTACGAACGATTCTCGCCTAGTTGATTTATTAGACTCAGGTGATGTTATTCTTGTAAATATTTCCCCCAGATAAAAACAGCAGTGGAAAAGAAAAATGCTGTTTTTATTATGCATCCGTTTTGTCATGATACACAAGAGGAAGTAGAAGAAATATATAACTTTGATTTGGTGAGAACAAACATTGAAAGAGTGAATAAAAGAATCAAATATTTCAATATTTTTTTCAAAAGTTCCAGTATCTTTACTACCTCACATTGATGAAATTGTTTTTGTGGTATGCAGCTTGATAAACATTGGAAGTTTTTTAATTATTTATTGTATCAAAATTTAAGATAGCTTTCAAAAAACTTAAATATTACCAGATTTTTATTATTTACAATAATTTCGACATTGTAAAAATTAGAAATACTTGTTTTGTGCGACACCTGTGCCAGTTATGACTGATTGTTTATTTTATATCAGTTTCAACCACATTTAACACATCACCTGATTCAAATCATTTTTGTCCTTTTCTATCATTTCCGACATTTTTTTATCGGTAAAAAAACGAATTTTATTATTTTTTGACACGTTTTTGTCGGCTGCTAGAAAGCTGTAGTCTAACTTTGGAGTAAGTGCAAATCAGTGTTGGGCAAACTTAAATTGTTCGTACAATAAACAATTAATTAATTGTTAATTGTAACTATGAATTGCAGGAGTCGCAATTAACAATTAATTAATTTTTACAAGCTTTTATGTTTGAGTCAAATTTTGCACACAGATAACAATGCATTATGAAATTTTTGTTAGAGAAAACAATAAAATGGCGACTCCAAGACAACGGACGAGATTTGTGATTATGGTTCGATTCTATTCAAAATTGGTATGTGGTTTCGGTTACAGAAGGATTTTTTTTAATTTTTTTGCGAAACAGGAAAAAAATTAGGTGTTATTTTAATTAACTAATATCAACAAAAATAATATTTTTTTAGAATTTTGATAGAAGCAAAAGATATTGATGAAAAAGTAAATTTTCAATGGACATTTCGAACAATATCGAGATATTGGAATGGAGCAATTTTTATTTAATTACAAATATGAGTAGCAACAAAATTGAACACAAAAGATGTATATAAAAAATATGTTTTTTGTTGATTAATTATTTTGTTTATTTCTTCTTTTGTCTTTGTCTATTCGTTGTTTTCTTCTTTCCTAGTTCTTGAATTGCTAGATATATGTTTATCCTTACCAAGGCAAAGGGACTTCAAACATAAAGATTACAGATACTGTAACTTTGACACTGAAATAAACTCAAAATATTTTTTTACTTAAATTTATTTTTTACCAATATTCTATCAATTCCATCATGAATCTTAAATGTATTAATTTGGACAAAAAATTCATAATCTCCGACCATTAAAACATCCACATACAAAATCTCGTCCGCAATCTTGAATTTATTAATTTTGACAAAAAATTTAATCTTAGACCCCAAAAACCCTCACATACCAATTTTGAATAGAATCGAACCACAATTACACTTCTCGCCCGCCATCTTGGAGCCCACATTCTGTTTTTCTCTAACAAAAATTAGAAGTTATGACCAAAAAACAATTTTGGGTGATTTTTGTATACAATTGTAACCTACGTAACGTTTAGAAACCTTTATAAATAATTTTTATAGCACCCCACAATTTCATAAAATTTACAACGGACAGGTTAATTGTTAGTTTTAATTGTTGTAGATAATGATTAAAAAAATTAATTGTAACTAATTTAATTGTGATTGATTTAATTGCAATTAATTTTTTAATCAATTAATCAATTGATTGAATTTTTAATTGATTGATGCCCAACACTGGTGCAAATCTTATTATGGCAGGAGATTTCAATGTCCAATTCCAAATAGATGAGATTAAGGTGATACCTAGGGAAACCATCAAGTTCAGTGATTTAATTGATAGTTTTGGCCTCAAGCAAACTGTGTTTCAGCCAACACGTAATAAATTTTACCTGGACTATGTCCTGGTAAATATCGATGTATAAGTGACGTCTGTAAGGGTCTTAAATATGAGTATCTCTGATCATATAAGTCAACTTATAGAGTGCAATTTGGATTATATCATATCAATGAAAGTTTGTAAGCCAATAACTCAGAGAGGCTGACATCATCACACTATCTTACTATCTTACAAGAGACATCATGGGAATTTGGAGGACAAGACACGAATATCAACAAGATCTTTGAGACATTTATGACTGTGTTGGAAAAAACATATCTTCTGTAGTCAGGTCTGATCAACAAAATAACTTAAGATGAAATAAAAAACCATAGTCTAATACCACAGATTAATTTAATAATAGATTTAGGAGAAACTGGCAACTTATTTCGGCACAAATATGCCATCATCAGGTATATAATGCAAACGTTACAAATTAAAAAGAGAATATTTGAAGAAAACATTGAGACTAAAGTTACATACACAAAGTGAAAAATATATTGAAGGTATACAATAAGTATTAAACATGGTTAAATAAGCGCACTTAAAATAATTATAGGTGGAAAAAGGAAACTTGGAAGTAAAATGTGTTAAAGGATATTACCCCCCGGAATTTCCTGATTACCTTCAGGTATTATTTCCACTTAACATGCCAAGATGGCTTTATTGCTACTGGGTCGGATTTTATCCAGTCTTAGATTTAACTAAGTTTAATTTCCTGTACCACATTTTACTGCCAAGTTTCCTTTTCCCACCTATAATTATTTTAAGTGCGCTTATTTAACCATGTTTAATACTTATTGTATAACTTCAATATGTTTTTCACAACTTATGGTACTTTAGTTGGTAAGTCTCAATGTTTTCGCCAAATATTCTCTGTTTAATTTGTAACGTTTGTATAATAGGCCTATTAATGGCATATTTGTGCCGAAATTAGTTGGCAGTTTCTCCTAAATCTATTATTAATATGTGGTACTAGACTTTGGTTTTTTCTTTCTTCATTGGTGGACAACATTTGAGATTATGGATAACCTTCTTCAATTAAAATAACTTAAGCTGGCTTAATGACAAACTAAGGACTACATTTGAGATTTCTGAGTCAGTTGCGGAAACGGTACAATCCGAATGGAGCTAAAGATGTAAATCAGACTATGTTGTAACGTAATCTTAAGTTTTAAAATGATTTTAAATGTATTTATATTGACGTGTGTAACAAATCTGAAGTTGAATAAACTACTTGATTATTTTTCCAATTTTTTAGTATCTGCTGCTTATAAGAATTGTGTTAAAATTTAATGTGGTCGTTGAATTATATTCTTACTTCAAATCATTAAAACTCCATGCAACATAAATTGCTTTCCAAATCTGTATATCACCTCACTAAGTTTATTATAATTTTTTCGATGTGCTACTAGTTAAAGCTGTAAATTTAATGATTTCATGCATTTAAATTTATAAGAGTGAATATGCCTACTATATTTTTTAAATGTTTTTATGATATGAAAACATTGATCTATTTTTGAACAATGTGCTTGTAATGTAATGGGTGCTAGTTTTGTGTTAAATATTCTTAGAACAGTATATACAAATTAATTATTGGGGGAAATTAAATACTTAATATATAAACTATCTGAAATACTAAAAAACGAATTTCATTTCAGAAATCATAATCAACAGGTGACAAAAGACAATTATATATAAGTTGAAGGTATTCAAAAGCTGTAAGCTGAAAATTTAAAAAACGCTGAATATTACTTTTCTTTTGATACTGACAAGAGAAAATTTGGACGTATAACTTATGATTCAAGAATACAGCTTTCCACTTGATTAGCATTTAAGATTATAGGTCGTTTTTCTAGTCACAAACATTGTTTTATTTCATTCTTTAAGCATTTTCACTCCTAAAACTGAATGTCTATCAGCGTTTAAAGAAATAAATATTTGATCTCTGAATTATTTTATTATAAATAAGCTATTTTAAGTATAGTATATATAAAAATATAAGTATTTTCTTTAACAGAAGTTTTTAAATTTCTCTACTCAAGTATTCACTAAATTAATAATTTGTATTAATAAAACGATTTAGTTTTATTAATTTATACCGCTAATATTTTCTTATTTAATTTAAATTTTTAGGTTTTTTGATACAAACAAATATGGAAATGATAGTATAACTCTTGAATTTTATTTTTTAATACAAACCTTAATTTTATGTTTTTTGTTTTTAATAATATTAAAGATCTCAGTTGAAGATGTAAATTACAATTCTGTTAAAAACGAGTGCTTAAATAAGATACAAGATTACTTAAAAATAGATTAAAATTTTCTTATATCCAGAGATCAATTATAATTAAAAAGAAGTAACAATTTATTATCGAAAACCAAAACTATTATATATTACCTCGATGAAAAATAATCAAGCCACACACAATCATACAAAAAAAGTATACTGTTCAGGAGAAATAAATATGCTACAGAAAAAAAGAAATTAAAAAAATATGATTTGTAATCTGGTTAGTCACCTGCAACTGCGCACTCCAGGTGCAGCCCGATTCCAAAAGACTCGCCACTAGCTGTGCCCAGTCCTGACAACACATGCATACTATTACCACTAATGAAATGATGGTTAAAATTATAAATGAATTGAACGTTTGACATTTTTAAATCTCCCCCTTTAACCTAAAAATGTATAAACAGAAAAAAATTCCTAGTTTTCATTATATATTTATTAAATTTCGAACCAATAATGAAAGTAAGAATATTTTTTTATCAATCAAGATTTCAATTCAATTAGAAAAATATGTATGTATGTAGTATTATCATCGATCAGATTACATCATTAAATAATTTAATCAATTTGTAGAATATCTTCTCATCAATAGGAATATTACGAACATATACTTACCATTGATAATTGTTCAAAATCTTGTTGAAATTGTTGACTCTGGTGGTTGAGTAAATGGTATTCATTAGGTAAAGGACTTGTAGCTCCAGGACTACATGGAGCCGAGTGCCTACCAGGACTAGGAGATGACTGCGGACTAGGTCTTGGACTTCTATACGCACCAGATTGCTGTAACTGAAAAAAGAAATTAAAACCAACTCAAATAAATAAAAACGCTAAGGTTTGACCTTCTAAACTACGTTTATGCCATCTTTATGCAAAAACCACTGAATTCAGTATAGTAGGTGAATTCATTCGCATTCTCTGTAAATAAATATTATATTGACCACCCTGTAAAAATTCGGTCGTATTTTATCTGTAATCTACAATTGTTATATGCTCTTCGATCAATGTTCATTCTGATTGATCGTCATAAAGGAACTTAATAAATAATATTGAATTTCTTATTGGGAGTGAATACAAATCATGACTCACATTCCCAAAAATACACGAAATTCATGACTTTGTCAAAATTCAACCATTTTCAACAAAAGGCTTTTTCATAAGATGTATGCCTATGATTTTTGAAACAATTAATTAACTAAATGTTCGATAGATGGCGATTAGATGTATTTTCTGCGTAAAAATTTTAATGTTTATTATCCTTCAATTACACTTGTTTAGTTGCCAGATGCGACGACCGCTGGGTTTTAGTTTTGAGTGAATTTGGAATTTTATTGACCTGAATAGAAGATTTTTATGATACCGTTAAACTCGCCTGGCCTGTGAATGTTATATACCTTTAATATTCTTTTTCAATATTTGTATCTAAATCTATACCTGATTTGTACAGTAAATAATTTTTTTAATGTTTTCTCTTCAAATAAATAACTTCGGTTTGATTTATATTATGAAGTCTTTGCTTTTGTGAAGATTATTTGTAAATTACAATTTTTTTTATCAGGAAATAATTATTTCAGAACTAATCTACAAAACGGGTTAAAATTTAGAGATCCAAAAAATAAAATTTGTTTTTTTTTCTGTTTTCTTTTTTTTTAATTTTCCTCATTTTTTTCTCATTGTCCTGTTTCTTTCTATTTTTTGTGATAATTTGCGATTTTTTTTGTAATTTTTTTGTGATTTTGTTGCGATTGCTTTGCGATTTTTTGTGATATTTTTCGATTTCTTGCGTTTTTTGAGTCTTCCTTTTCGTTTTGTTTCGGTTTTTTGATTTCTTCGTTTTTTCCGTATTTTACGATTTTACGATTTTCATTTTTTCCCAATATTTTCTACTTTATTTATCTCTCAATTTTTATCTTTAAAGTTTTTTGCTAGGTTAATTTTAATTATTTTTTCCGATTTTTCAGATTTTTTCTTCTAATCTTTCCCCATTTTTTTCTCATTGTTGTGTTTTTCTATTTAATTTTGTTTTCTATTTTTTTCTCATTTTTTGTGATATTTTGGTTTTTTTTTCAATTTTTTCTAATCATTCCCCATTTTTTTCTCATTCTGTTTTTCTATTTAATTTTGTTTTCTATTTTTTTCTCATTTTTTGTGATATTTTGGTTTTTTTTTCAATTTTTTCTAATCATTCCCCATTTTTTTCTCATTGTTCTGTTTTTCTATTTAATTTTGTTTTCTTTTTTTTCTCATTTTTTCTTTTTCCATTGATTTTTTTGTGATAATTTGCGATTTTTTTTTTGTCATTTTTTGTGATATTTTTAGATTTCTCGTTTGTTTTTGAACCTTCTTTTCTCTCTCAATTTTTTTCAGTTTTTGTTTAATTGTCTTTTTTCCGATTTTTTCTGTTTTTTTTCGATACATCTAATTTTTTTCTCTCATTTTTATGATTTCTTGTTTTTTTTTTCTAATTTTTTCACTTTTTTTTTAATCTTTCCTCATTCTTCTCATTGTTCTGTTTTTCTATTCTTTCTGTTATTTTATAATTTTTCTCTTTTTTTTCTTTGATTGTTTTGCGATTTTTTGTGTAATTTTTAGTTCTCTTGCTATTTTTTCGATTTTTTTTGCGATTTTTAGCATTTTTTTCGGCTTTTTTACAATTTTTTTCCCGTTTTTTCCGTATTTTACAATTATATTTTTCATTTTTTCCCAATAATTTCTAATTTCTCTCTCAATCTTTTTCTTTTTTCAAATTTTTTTTGTTTTTCCCCGATTTTTTCTGTTTTTTTTCAGATTTTATCGATTCTTATCATTGTTTACGATTATTTGTTTTTTTTTCAATTTTTTCTAAAATTTCCTCATTTTTTCAAATTGTTCTGTTTTTCTATTCTTTTTTCTCATTTTCTGATTTTTTCTGGCTTTTGTTTTCTTCTTCTGTTTTTTGATTTTTTTCTGTTTTATAACTTAAAAACTGTTTAGTTTGCATAGGCTGTTGAAATTATCTTCTTAGGAAGAACATGAGTTTTTTATTTTTTTCTCTCATTTTTTTATGATTTTTTGTTTTTTTTTCTGTTGTGTTTGAATTTCGAACTTTGAAATCTAGTCACCATAATTTTAATTCTAAAAGAAACTTACTTTTCATTAGGTATTATACTAAAATAGTAATTTTAGCAGCATTTTACAAATATTTGAACAAAGACATAAATTTTCTATTAAAATATCGATATATACCCCAAAATAATTATTTTGCGTGGCACCATCTACAAAAAAGTACGCGAACTATAAAATTGCCAGAATACAGGTCTCTGATGTATTTTTGGTGATGTTCTATGGTTCAAATTATAAATTTTTGAACATATAAGACTTGTAAATGAAAGCAAAAAACGAAATATATCTTATGTACCGTTTCTAATTGGAATATAATCTAGTTCCTGAAATAGTTTTAATAAATTTTCACAATTCCATTGTTTTTTTAATTTTCTTAATTTTTTTTTCACTTTTCAATATACTCAGGAACTAATTTAATACCATTAGAACATTATAAAAGCAAATTCCTGGATAGTGCGTCTTATGTTCAAAAATTTCCCTATGCTTATCCATTTCCTAACGCCGCCTTAAACAAAAATATTTTTTGTACCAATGCTTATGGTTTTCTTTAAATTCGATAATGGGTCTTCTATGGGGTTTAGTACATCATAAAGACACTATCTAAATAAATATAAAGTAGAAAAAAAATTACCGTTGGTGATGGAGATGATGATGGACATTGTTGGTAAATTCCAGTCAGACCAGGTAATTGTGTATAATTGGAAGAATCCACCATATTAACTAAATTTTTTTCTAACTGAATATTCTGTAAAAAATTTGAATTATAAATAAACGTATTAAAAAAAATATAAATAAAATAGATTGTTTTTAATCCAATTATTTTAACTGATTTAATATGTTTTAACAAAAACTTAATTTATAAACAATCTATTTCATATTAAGTAAATAATCTAATTGTGCCCACCTGTTGATGTTGATGATATCTATTACTAAAGGGTATGGTTAATTGATTCTGCAACAATTTCACAAAAAAAAAACATGCAAAATAAAATTGTATAAATAAATAATAAAAGCAATTGGACCTATTGAGGAGTAGCTAACCAGTAATTAAATAAAATTTTTAGGCTATTAAAAAAATTAATAGTTCACTACTTCTCCATAAGTAAAGCCTGTGGTAAAATAGACTTATTTTTTAAATGTGTGGAACCTTGCTAATGCCTTTTTTGATAAGCAACAGATCCTCACATTAAAAAAAAAACATGATAAATAAACTTATTTCAAAATTCCATTGCAAAACAAATACCTTAATAAAAAAGTTTGCGATAAATAAACAGTCAAATACTCCGAATGACATTTGTGGAGATAGATAAAGGAAAGCGAGAGGGAAGATGACAATAAGCCGGAAAAGATGGAAGGAGACGAAATCACTAAATGTCAACACCGGTGAAGGTATTAAGCATATTAGAGACAGAAAAAAAAATTCAGGGCCTTGGTATGCTGACGATATGCAATTGATTGATGGATAGGGATTATTTTTGCATTGGTTTTAAGTTTTAATTCGGGTAATACACCATAAATTTTTGGAAAAAAAGTACATTTTTATATTTTAATAGTGTAAATATATATTAAATATTGAATAATAGTCATTTTACTACAAAAATAGTAGCACATCACCAATTACGTCATAAATTTTATACCGTTTTAGATGCACAGCGTTGCCAAGCCGAAAATATGGCTTATAAATGCAATTATTCCTATATAACATGTATCTAACCTATTTATTACAAAAATTCAATATTTAAAATTTTTTTTTCCTAAAATACAAATTTCAAAACTGCTGCAACACGCTGAAACAAACAGGAAATTTTATATACATATATTTTTTAAAGAAGCTATTATGTGTATCCTAACTTACTTCTATATCAGCATCTAAAGGTAACGTTTTTCCCTTATTAGCTGCTTCGGCTTTTTTTTTGAAAAACATTTTCTCTTGAATTTTTTTATAAATACACGAAAATATAAGTAAAGAACAATATATAAATGAAATAGCAACACAATGTCAACCTTACTTAAGAGGCATGGGAAGCGCGTCATCCACTTCGAATTCCCTCCCGCTTCCTACCACTTCAGGCCCCACAGGGGAGGGTATCTAGAATTTTGTAGTAGGGCAGTCGTTTACACATGACAACACCGCTTAAATTCTCAAGCGGCACTGAACTGAACAGTACAATTTTATTGCTATTCTAACCATTTTACTAAATTTACAACTATCTAACAAGAAGTTTGTATTTTTAATTTTACTGGTGGTCGCCCAGTAGTCGAAATTCGAACGTAATTCATTAAAGTTTAAAGTCTATACCCATTTTTTCCTATTTTCTTCTTTTTTACTATTTTTTTATTTTTCCTATTCTTTTCTATTTTTTCAATTTTCCCCCATATTTCCTATTTTTGCATATATTTTCCAATTTTTCTCAATTTTGTCTTATTTTTCTCGGTTTTAGTATTTTTTCTGCTTTTTGCCATTTTTCCCCAATTTTACCTATATTTCCCATTTTTCCAATTTTTTTCCATTTTTCATGTTTTTTCTATTTTTTCTTATTTTTCTATTTTGCCTATTTTTTTTCTATACTTAACTGTTTTTTTATATCTATGTCTTTTTTCCCTATTTTTTTAAGTTTTCTTATTTTTGCCTATTTTTTTCCACTTTTTACTATTTTTACCAATTTTCCATTTTTTTCTAAATTTTCCTGTTTCTTTTTTCTATTTTTTTTTTCGATTTTGCCTATTGTTCCCATTTTCCCCATTTTCTCTATTTCTACAATTTTTTTTACGTTTTCATATTTTTCTCTATTTTCTCCATTTTTTAAAACTATTTTGGCTATTTTTTTTCCCATTTTCCCCCTTATTTCATTTTTTTCCTACTTTTGCCTATTTTTTCCCATTTTTTTAAACTATTTTTATTTACATCAAAAATTAAAACGCAAGATAATAGGTTTGTTCGTGTTTTTTAAAATAGAACCGTTCTAAAATTGAGCAGAACTAGTTGCTCAGTGACACAAATTTAAAATTGTTCAGAACAGTTTTGAATTAACACCTCAATAATCAACTGTCAATGTCAATTGTCATTCATGATTTGTCAAATTGTAATACTAGAAAAATAAAAAAGATAATTAAAAATTCCATAATATATAATTGTATATAATCTCAGATAAACAAAGAATTTACACAATATAAACATAACCTTAAACCGTGTTTATTATCCTTTTTTTTTATAAAATGCCTTATGTTTGACTGGAACGGTTTTTGTCAGTTCACAATTTTAGCTAGAATCACATAGAATTATTTAAAACAGTTCAGAATCGTTCTGAAAAAAAACTAAAACACAGGATTCTTAGTTCAGAACTTTGTTCCAGAAAACACGAACACTTTTAGTCTATTACGCATGTCTCTAACTATTCTGCACAAGCAAAACTAAAAACACGAACAAACCTATAAAAACCCAAACACCACCTATTAATTTCACTCCAGAATCAGCTGTGTTGTTCTGCTCCCATGTTGCCACAGTTACAACTTTTTCTGTCGTCTTTGGTAAAATCGAAGAGGGCAGCACTTGTCGAATATTATTTATTTAAATATTAGGTTTCGTTTTACAAAATATGTAGGAATATTTGAAAAATGATGTATTGAAACAAACAATGCTTTTTTAATTGTTTACCGGAAATTCACTATTTTTTAAATTAAAAGCAATAAATAAAAATTAATTTTATTTTGTTTAATAATTTATTTTGATGTTCCGGTAATCACTTGGACTTTATAAACATGTTTCTTCAAACAAAAACTAATTTCGTTAATTAAGCCCGTAAAACGAAACCGCGTTTTGTATCATAATGGTGGCGGTTCCCAAGACTCGTAATGACTTTTATAAAAAAATAAATATGGCAATCGAATAATTCATAAAGCAAGTACACCAACCTAAAAACACAATGTGTTCAAAAGGCCCCAATTTTAACAAATATGTAATGTGAAGTAAGGCCCTTTGAGTGTTAATATTAAGGAAATATACGTTAAATTTAATAAATATTCCTGTGCATTTGTGTCATTTAAAATCAATTTCGCATGATAAGTTTTATTGTTAAATATTCAGTGGGTGGTAGTACTTTTTAATTATAGTGAACTCATTGGTGACGTGCAACTATTTTTGTAGTAAAAAGACTATAGATGAAAAATTTTATTGTACTTTGTTAGACAAACGCACGGTTTAAAAATGGTCATAATTATTTGATTCTTCAATATCTCCCAATTAAGTGGAATAAAATTTTTTTCTTCCATGCATAATCGTTTAACAATGGAACTTTTAATAGTTTAGCGGAAATAAAGTTAAACAGAGAAAAATAAACAGTTTATAGCTTATAAACCATTTCCATGAGGCATTTGTGTTAAAAATTAATAACATTTAAGATTTGAAAAAAAATTAAAATCCATCATTGAATCATAAAAGTATCTGTTTTTATTATCATTTTTCAACAATGCATATTTATTTGTACTTTCAGCATCATGGAATAGGATATAGCTAATTTAAAGGCCATTTCAAGAAACATAAAATTATACATTTGGACTTTTTGGGCCATTTAATTTCGTTTTTAAGATTTTACTAAGAAAAATAATATAATTAACAATCTGAGTAATTCCTTCATTGTACCAAATTGATTTTTGAAAACATATTGGAATGAAGTATAAATAAAATGGCACAAAAAAATCATCGAAAAAAAAACACAAAAATAAATATAAACGTACCGGATGGGACTGAGAAGGTGTGAATTGAAATCGATTTTGTGATCTAGCAATCAGAGGTATACTCGTGGGAGATAATGTTGAGGGGCTGGTATTTAAGGGACTCTGTAATAAATAACACACTACCAAAATAAGCTCGAAACAAAACAAAAATATGTAGAGTAAATATTGGATTGTGGATAATCAAGATTCGTTATTTTCAAAAAAAATCGTGTACTCGAAAAATTTTTCGGTAATAAGTTAAGAAGTAGAAAGATTACAAGTGAAAAATTGCTATAACTGTAAAATTTTTAAATTGTACTTAAAGAGTACATACAAAAAATAATTTAATAATCTTGGTTAACAAATGCAAAACTTATAGAAGAAATATTATCGTACATATATGATGTCTTATTATTATCTGTATGTAAAATATGGTACTACCATAGAAGTTGCAGATATCTTTATTCCTTGCCGTCCAGAACATTATGTAAATAAGGATTCTGTATCGGTAGATTGTTCTACTCTAAGTCCCATTTTTAAATCTCAACCATCCCCGTTTACTGATTTTTATCTATTAGAAATATTTAGTGATATGTGGGAAATCAGTCAAAAACTACTGACCTTTAACCTGATATATAAACTCGCTTGTACAGTGTGTCCGTAAAGTATGGAACAAATTCATTTTTAGCTAAACAGGCCATTTTAAGAAATAATCCTGAAACACGTCGATTTTTGATTTTAAGTTGCTGTATTTTAAAATAATAATCTAATATACAGGGTGAATTACTTTCGACTAATTAAGTCACCGTCATTTTTTTTTAAATGGAACACCCCATTTTGTTTCAATTTTCGGATTACTCTAGCTGAGCTGATTCCAATTATGTATCACATGTTGATTCCAATTGGTACAGGGTGGACAAAAATACAATAGTTTTGTGTGTGCTCATAAAGTAATGCGAAAATAATTCACCCTGTATATTAATTATTATTTTAAAATACGGTAAATTAAAATCAAAAATCGACGTGTTTCAGGATTATTTCTTAAAATGGCCTGTTTAGCTAAAAATGAATTTGTTCCATACTTTTCGGAGACACTGTATAGTAAACTATTTTTTTTAAATTTTTTTCTCCAAATAAATAACCTCGGTTTGATTTATATCATGATTTTTTTCAGTACCAGACGTCTTTACTTTTATGGAAATTATTTGTAAGTTAGAAAAATTTTATCAGGAAATGATTATTTCAGAACTAATCTCCAAAAAGGGTTAAAATGTAAAGATCCAAAAAATTGAATTAAAATTTTGTTTTAAAATTAATTACTTGCTTTCCCAATTTTGTTTGATTTTAATTAGATTACCAGATTTTAAAGTTCGACGAATAAACCCAATATACAAAATAAGTGCAACTAATAAAAATAGTTTAGTACTATTATATAGGATGTCTCATTTATATGGAAAGAACAGATTACTTTTGATTTGAGTTTCAATATCGATGTAAATACACCAACCAAAATTAGAGAAATATTTATATTTTGTTAATCTCTATTTAAAACCCTATAATGAAATATACAGGGCGGGGTACTATAAATGCGTCGCGTTGGTATTTATATGGAAAACGGTAAGATTGTGTAAAAAATGTTTACTGCAGGTACAATTTTAAATAATTTTGATTTATACAGGTTGCCTCAATAAAAAGATCTGCACCATAGTTATATTATTTTAAATGGAACATTCTGTATTTTTCCTTCCTTCCCTTTCTCTTACTTTTTCTGCAGAATGAATTTTTTCTTAATTAAAATTTTTTTATATATCTGTAATTATTTTATAAAGAGGTTTTTTTTATTTTTTCTAGCATTTTCTCATTGGTCTGATTTTTATTTTCCCGACCCACCTCCGAACGACCTAAAAAAATTTTCGAGCTAAAGATGGAAATATCCATTTTGAGGTCACCTCAGATGATTAAGACCATTTCCAGATGGAAGTCTGCCTGTCTACCAGTCTTTCGTTTTGTTTTTTTTTGTGGTTTTTCCGATTTTTTCTAATTTTTCATCATTGTTCTGTTTTTTAATTTTTCTCATTTTTTCTTATTCTTCTGATTTTTTGCAATTAGTTGCGACTTTTTTGGGATTTCTTTGCGATTTTTTGCAATTTATTTCAATTCTTTCATATTTTTTTATAGTTACAGTTTCCGGTTTTTTGTTTGTTCTTTGGTGGTTTTAGCGATGTTTTTCGATTTTTCTCGATTTTTTATCATTTTTCTGATTTTTTTTTCTAATTTTTCCTCATTTTTTTCTGGTTGCTGTTTTTTCTACTCTTTTCGTGTTCTATTTTTTCGTGTTCTATTTTTTTCTTATTCATTTGCTTTTTTAAAATTTAAAATTTTTTTGTCATTTTTTTTTGTGATTTTGTTGCGATTGTTTTGCGATGTTTTGATATTTTTCGATTTCTTGCGTTTTTCCGTATTTTAGAAATTTATTTTCATTTTTTCTCAATATTTTTTAATTTCTCTATCAATTTTTTTCTTTTTTTCAGTTTGTTGTTTTGTTTTTATTTTTTCTGATTTTTTCGATTCTTTTAATTTTTTGTCGTCTTTTTTCCTTCATTTTTATGATTTTTGGTTTTTTTTTTAATTTTTTTCAGATTTTTCTAATCTTTGCTCATTTTTTTCTCATTGTTCTGTTTTTATATTCTTTTGTTTGTTTTCTAATTTTTTTCTATTCCATTGATTTTTTGAGATATTTACGTTTTTTGCGGCTTTTTTTCTTTTTGTTGCGACTTTTCGGTTTTTGATTTCTTCATTTTTTCCATATTTTACAATTTTATTTTTCATTTTTTCCCAATCATTTCTCTCAATTCAGGTTGGCACGCGAAACACCAATTTATATTTATTTTATTATGAAACGTGATTCGCTTAAATAATAAGTTTGAACATATTTAAACAAGAGCCATGGTAGCTGCGTGGCATAGTGCCTGATAGTGGTGCAGTGGGTCCGGGGTTCAAGTCCCGCATCTCCTTCTAATTTTTTTTAACACAGGTTGGATTTAAGATAGTTAAGACTTCAGTAAATATTTTTTTTAATTACACAGGCTAGCTTTGGACAGTCAAAACTTCTAATATAATAAATATAAATTATTGTTTAATATTTTTGTCACTTGGATCGCTACAGTCGTGTGCCGTCCTGGATTGACCGGCTCGTCTCCCAAACAGTTCGAAACAAAATCTAATCAGTGGATACACCAGGGTTCTTTAGACATCTTAGTAATAAAATATTGGTCGTCAATTTGACAATTTTTTAAAAATAATGATAATGTCAGCTTGCACAAAATTTGATTAAAAAAAAAAGGTTTTATATAGAAATATTTATAGAAAAACGCAAATTAAATAAGCAAAAATTGTTTAAAAGATAATGGAAATTGTTTGTGATCAAAAATTTTACATGGGAGCTTGAAAAGACAGGAGACAGATTGTGGACTTTGGAAGATATGGAGGACGAAAAATTGTTTATTATTTAATAGACTGTGTCTAAATTGGTAAATTGTTTTTAAATAATTTTATTTATTTTGCGATTGTGATATGACTTAAATTTTGGTATTCAAATAAATATAAGACACTTCATTTTAAAGTTTCGACTAGTGTGGCTGGACAGCTAAGGACTAACTCCATTTATTAGCTTTAACGATAAGTTTAATTTTAATTATGCATAGAATTGTTTACATTAAAAAAAATATACTTACAGAACTATAAGGAGAGCTATCATGATCTTGATCTAGTGGTACGTGAATTGGAGAAGAAAAATCTACATTTGTCAAATCAGGCAGAGAGCCAGTATTTGCTAAGGGTATTAAACTAGGATCGTGTTGTGATGGATTTAGGCTGAAAAATAAGTAAGATATTTAATTTAAATTTATAACACAGCTAATACTAAAGTAATATTTAATTTTTAACTTCGATAAACCGATTTAATACAATAAATTACAATAGGTTAAGAGTAGAAACAAAAGTGGACTAAAAATTTAGTGAACCAATAAAAATTTTATTATTAATTCTTAATTTGCAAATTCAAATGTTATGTAATTTTTGTAATCTGCGCCATTGTAGAGACATAAACCTAAGTTAAAGGGCTAGACTAGTTTGTTAGTTTCAAAAAAAACATTTTTTTGAATATTTCGATAGCTAAACTATTCAAGAATAATATCCCAAAATATTAGGATCGGATCTTAAATATTGTCCAAATGGCAGGCTGTTTAAGCGACCCTTACAACATAAAAATCAGTAGAGGAAACTCGTTTTTCTCGAAACTGCAATTTTGAAAATGGCTATTATTAAAAATAAAACACCTGCCAAATATTTCATTTTCTTATTCATATTTTATACGCAGGGTCTCCAACTAGTTTTTGTCGATTTAGTCTCGAAACTTTTCCGGATTCCTCAAAAATTACTCACAACTTCAAAATATCAATAACAAGACAATTTTTTTTGTCCTTTTATTCAAATTTATATGTAGATGGTACGTTTCAGTATTGTCCAAAATATTTCAATTGTTTAAAGTTTAAGAGATAATAACTATATCCCACTAGTTTTCTGTTTATTTCCTAAGAAACTTTCTTCCTCATATTGTCTTGTTTTTTAGTATTTAAAAGAAATATGTTTAAATTTAAATGTTCCTCTAACCCCTAAAACAATAACTGTAGATTTTGGAATTGCAATTCACAAAGCTATTTCAGAAACTTTTCCTTTATTATCTATCCGTGGCTCTAAATTTCATTTGGGACAATTTTGGTTTAGAAAAATTCAAAGCTTTGACTCATCAGTCTAATATCAAAATAATTTAGGCCAATATTAGTCCAGTACGTGGGTATCAAAAAGGCGTGTTTGAATGTTGTTAGGTTCTTTATTTTTTGTCAAAAATTTTTTTTGTAGCACACATACGTTAGGAGTTACAGGATGATGACTGGGAACGGGAAATAATAAAAAGAATTTAACATGGGACAGACTTGGTTGCAGTAGAGGCAAGATATTATATGTCATGTCAAAAGCGTCTGTATAATCGAGTGCCATCGGGAAAATAAGAGGATATCGGCCTACAACTAATGTTGACGAAGCGATGGAATATATTTACTCGTATCTTACCGATAATTCTGAAGAATGGACCAAATTGAAGGGGAATACCCTCCAGATCAGAGAACCGTAAAAATTCGTCATGAATAAATATGAAGATATACTTATCATTGAAAAACATAAGCAATCGCCTGTCGTTTGCTTCCGGAACACAGGTTACAAACTTCTAGCTGACCAATGGTAAGCGGGAAAAAAGTTAAATCTTAATTAAAAAAAAAATGCAATAAACTTTTTGCCTTTAACTTTGTTTACGAAACGTATAATACTGTTAAATGATAATATTCAAGTGCCTTTTAGTTTTTTTTTATAATTATGTAAAAATATAATACATAATAAGAAAAATAAAATAAAACTCAACCAAAATGAAGTTTCCGCATTTTTTCAAATAGTGCAACTTCACGGACCTGTAACTCCTAACGCATGTATGCTACAAAAAAGTTTTTTTAACAAAAAATGTAGGAAATTTTGTCCTTTTTAACTTTGAATAGAACATCTTTTAGCGTGAAAGCCACCGTTTTTGAATTATCAAAAAACCAAATTTTCGTACCTAAAATCCAAGATGGCGACTCGAGCGCATGCGCCTCGAGGTCGAAAACTTGGATTTTTCATTAGGGCCCCAAGCTTAACAACATACTAAAAAATCACCTTTTGCATTCAAAAAACCCCCACGTACTGGACTATATTATGAAATTTCGAAATATTTGATGTACACGTTTAGTCTATCTTTCCTTGAACTTATTTCAATTCTTTCGAATTTTTCATTTTATTTTAATTTTTTTTAGGGTTAATAACTGAATTTTTTGGTTTTTTTTTGCGATTTTTTAAATTTTTTTTTAAATTTTTTGGAATTTTTCGCAATTTTTTTGTGATAATTTTTGATTTATTGCGTTTTTTGAGACTTTTTTGTTTCATTTTGTTTGTGATTTTTAGCGCATTTTAATATTTTTTTACGTTTATTTGGTTTTTTACTTTTTTGATTTTCTTCTTTTTTCGCTTTTTCAATTTTTTTATTTTTTTGTTTTTTCGATAGTTTTTCTCATTTTTCTGTTGTTTTTGATTTTTTCAAATTATTTCAGGTTTGTATTAAGTTTTCTCATTTTGATTATTTCGATTTGTCGGTTTTTGTCAATTTTTTTGGGTTTTCCGATTTTTTTGGCTTTTCGTCTTTTTTTTTCATTTTAAAATTTAAAAAAAAGAAAAAATAACGCAAGGAACATCATTCCAGAAGGGGGTCCCTGACCGCCCAAATTTTATGCTTTTGGCTTGGCTGTAATTCAGACAGAAAACGACAAGATAACTCAATAATTCTGCGACTACTTTATCGAACATTTTATAAATGATAACTCGACTTTCAACCACATATTTGGACAGAACATTCAGAAATTTTGTATAATTCATTGTACTAAGGTAAAATATACCTTAAAGTTCTTAAACAATCAAGAATTTTAGCACAAAGTGGCAACGTTGCTTTGGAGTTTACCTGAAACAGTTTTAATAATCAGTAAATACCTTTTTTCGAGGGAGGATGCAATTCGGATGGAACCTTTTATTGGTAAGGTAAGAATTAAATTTTTGGGATGCAACTCGGATGTCGCCGAAAATCGACCCCCATTTTCAGAGGTAGAAACTAGTCTAGTCCCTTAAGATGAAGGTAATTCATAGCATTATGTTCCATTTTAGAGTTTTCGAAGAAAAAAAAACTCTTACAAGAACGGTTTCGTCCGTACGTCCGTCCGTCTGTTAGCCCGTATTCTTTGACCTATTTTTACTTACCTACTACTTATACCATATACATTGTAGTATATAAAATAAAAATTTCTAAAACTCGAAATTACGGCAAAAATAATGCCGTTTTTCACATGTCTGTACATGTCACAAAGCATGGATTTTTATTTTCCCTGGTAGGATGCTGATAAGAACGAATACTATTCTTTACATAATTTTTATTGAATTACCTCATTCCAGGTCCTCTAGTAGCTGATGGTATATCACAGCTAGATCTTGGTCTTCTATCTTGATGATTTCTATCAGGTCCGTTCATTATTGGAATATTCCAACCTCTATTTGAACAATCGTTATTTCTGTCCATCATCATTCCCTAAAAAAATTAACAACCCTTTATATAAATTCGATTATATAGAAAATTGTGTTAAATTTACATACCTGCATGGTGCTTTGGTGTAATGCAGAATCACTATTTGTACGCCTCCACCCTGTATCAGTTGGCGGACTTAAATAGTATGGAGAACTATCTAAACGCCTTTCGTGTGGCCTTCTCATAGGTCCACCTTGAGATCTTGCTCTACTCCTTCCTTCAACTCTACTAGCGGGTAATCTTCCCGAATTTGACTGTTCATCCTACAAACAAATATTTACCATTTAAAATTTTAAGAAAAAGAAATGATATCCACTCTATTTTTTATGGTTACATAATCTTTTATAGAGCGCCTAGTATTTTTGTCTCAAAAATGTTCTTGAAAACAAAGTTCTTGTCCGCATTTTAGTAAAATCAATAAGGGAATAGAAATAAGGGGCGAAGTTCCTCTCTGTATATTATATTCTTCAAAGGATATCCTTTATGGGTTTGGGTATATTTCATGTTAATGAGTTTGGTGCGAGAAATATAATGATGTAAAGTTATAGAGGCTAGAAGCCTTACATAGGACAAAATAACAATGTATAATTAGGTGTTGTAACTCAGTTTATCAATTTCTTAATTATTTTACCACTGCCTTCAAATTTATGGTATTTATTTTCCTACATTAGAAAAAATAAAACATTTTTAAAAAGTTTCACATATAATCAAACTGGATAAAAATAACACCATATGTGACCAAAAAAATGTCTAATTATTTTTATAATCAGAATGATGTAATTAAACATATGTTAAAATAAGTATCAAGAGAACTAAATTTAGTCTATAACATTATAGTAGATGGAATAAACAAAATAAGCTTTGTTCTATAAAAAAATATTTTTTTAAATTAAAATACAAGAAATAAACATTAATTTAGCATTTTTATAAATACACGGATTGATACTCATAATCATTATTTAAAATTTTATTTTAATTATGAAGCAGAATATCAATTTACAATGTCTCCTAGAAATAAAAAATAAAAAAAATTTTGTATTCCCTATTTTTCCCTCACTTTTTCTTATTTTTCGCTACTTTTCCCAATTTTTTATAGATCAATTTTACCCTATTTTTTAAATGTAATCGAGGTCGTATTGTGAGAGAATGGTGGGTAATAGAATAAAACTGCTAAAGAATACGATTTCAGCATAAAAAATACAGGTAAATTTTTTTAAAAAGTTTTTACAAACTTTTTTTTTGTTGTCCTGTGTTATTATTTTTTGAAGAATCGTCCTAAACTGCATTTATTCCTAGAATTTTATAATTTGCTTATGAAAAAAAAAACTACCTTAGCACCACCAAGTCCCTTTCTTACCTCATGTGATTATTACTAAACACAATTTGTAAAAAAATGTGTGCTTCAATGACTATAATAACAATTAGTTATTCCAGGTAGAGTTGAGGTACTTGAGAATCAAAATCTGATCCAAGCAAAAAATTTATTATTTTATTTCTTAAGCATTTTTATCTTAATAAAATGCATGTTACTCTCAGTACTGGATACTTGTTAAACTTATACTTACTAAATCACTTTTAATATTTTCTATATTTTAGTAAATATTTTTTATCGTTAAAAATTACGAATTCATTTGTCATTATTTTTAACTACTTTATGTTGATAAACGGGTTACATTAAAAAAAGTATTTCACTTCGAAATAAAAAATACTTGGGGAGTTTTTCACGAGATAATTACTTGGTACTGGGCAATTAAATTTTGAAAATGACTTAAGTTTACACTCTTCCAAATACCCAGTACTTGGACTACTTCTACTTAGGGCCGGTTTTTCAATGTAATGTTAACTTGGAGGTTAACTAACTTCTATTTGAAGGTTAACCTATAGTTAAAATAAGAAGCGTTTTTCAATTCAAATTGTACTTCTTGTTAATTAACCTAAATTTTAAATTTATTTCAATCTGGCAACATTGTATTTTATGTGTTCTGTGGTATTATTTGTTTTCATGGTCGAGTTACCTAAAAAGATTCAAGTTCATGAGACGACTCTGGCCGAGAAACAGAAATGGGAAAAACTAGAAAAAGTACTTGGGATACGTGGCGAAAGCTTTACTCATACAGAAGAAGTTCTTGTTAACGCCGTAGAGAAATGCAAAAATTTAATGGAGTAAAAAAAGTGGTGCCACTTTTAGCCGGAGAAGAAGGCTGCATGCGAAAATGTGGTTAAGGATTTTTCTATGAACAGTGGGAATATTCGCGACTACCGAATTCATAAATATGAAAAAAAAGCAAAACAAATGTAGTACAAATAAAGCAAAGATATTGAATATTGCAAAACATCCCGAACTTTTTCTATGTAAACAGTTCGCTTCGAATTTCAATTTTTTTTTGAAAAAATCTAAACCGTCGTATTCTTCGAAAAAGTTTGGCCCATGTCGAATTATTTTTGGTCTTCTCACTATTCAAATGTCAAATAACGTAGGTTATAAAGCAATTTTCACTTAACAATGGGTTACCCCGAGAGTAAGGTTAAAGTTACCTTTCAGTTAGTCTTTAACTATCAATTGAAAAACAGAAAAGTTTTAGTTACCTCAAGGTCAGAGTTAACCACACATTGAAAATCCGGCCCTTAGTGTTTGTCTCAACTCTGCATGCAGTTTAACTCATTACTTCAGTTTACAGCACATACAAAAATAATCTCTAATAAAATAAACTAGACATTGGGATGAAGCTAAAAACTACATATCTATACAACTTGTCAAAGTCTAAATTTTAATACTAGAAGAATTTTCTTTAGACCCTTATTGAAGAAACATATTGACATACAGTACTATCCCTCGCTTTTAATTTGAACCAATAAAGGACCCCGCAACATCCTTATGAAAATTGGGTCTCGGTGGATTTGTTTTAATTTTTGATATGATGTAGTCCATGGAATTCTGTACTTATGTTAACATTGCGCCAACCCCCAAATATGAACAGTTTTTCAGCTAGGGGGAGGGGCATAATATTTTTAAATATTTTATTCTATATAGTTTATATTGCATAATAGTGTTCTTAAAAAAATATATAACCCCCAACCCCTATTTATAGAAATTAAAAATATTAATTACTGGTGCACTTTAAAAATTATGAGGGATGTTTTAATAAGTTAAAAAATATCGGTAGATTTTGCTGAATTTTTAGTATGATATAGTCCATTTGATTTTAACCAAAAATTGATTGGGTGCCAATCAACAAAAATGAACGATTTTTGTGCTATGGGGGGTTACATTCACACTTTGCTCATAGTAGACCATTTATTTTTTAAGGCTGGAACAATATTTTATTGTTCATTCTTGATAAAAAAAAATATAAACTCTCTCTTACACCACCTCTCTATTAAAACATTTTTTTCGGCAGGGGTCAAATTCATAGTTTTGTCTTAAATATGTTGATATTTTTATTTGTGAAGAAAACCAAAACATTTAAAAAGTGTTATTAAAAGTGTCGCGCGTCACTATAATTTTATTATTTAAAGATTATTATCCCCTATACCCCACCTATAAATAAATTTTTTTTATAAAATCTAGTATTTGCCAAGCCTGGTAAAAAATGAGTAGACTCGTATTCTGAACGGACTTTTATTAAATATTGCAATTTATTCTCCCTCTTAGAACATAGCCCTATTTAGAAAAAAAAAACATTAACAGTTTTTTCAAAAGGAGTTCTAATTCACTTAGGTTTTAAATATTTGTAGATTTCAATGTATTCGTATTAAATATTGCAATTTATTGTTTTACACCCTAATAACCGTTAAACCATTTAAAAATATTGTTGCCGTTTTTAAAAATAAATGGTCTACTATGAGCAATAAATTGTGAATGTATCACCCTGTAGGTGAAAAACTCTTCATTTATATGGTAATGGGCACCTAATCAATTTTTGGTCAAAATCATACTAAAAATTCAGCAAAATCCACCGATATTTTTAACTTATTAAAACATTCCCTTATAATTTTTGAAGTGAGTCAGCAATTAATATTTTTTTATTTCTTTAAATAGGAGTTGGGGTTAAATATGTGGGGTGGGGGTTATATATTTTTTTAAGAACATTGTTATGCAATATAAACTACAATAAAATATTTGAAAATATTATTCCCGTCTTCAAAAATAAATTTTACATTATGGGCAATATGAAAATTTAAGCCCCCCTCCTAGCAGAAAAACTATTCGCAGGGTTGGCGCAGATTTTTTCAGATATTTTTAGATTTTTTCAGATTTTTTCAGATTCTTTCAGATTTTTTCAGATTCTTTCAGATTTTTTGAGATATTTTTGAGATTTCTTGAGGTTTTTTGAGACTATTAAGAGGTTTTTTCAGATTTTCAGATGTTTTTTTGAGGTTTTTTGAGATTCTATGGGACTTTTTAGATTCATTAAGAGTTTATAGATTTTGTTGAGAATTTTTTGAAGTGTTTTAAGATTTTGAGATTTTTTGTGGTTTTTTGAAATTTTTGGGGTTTTGGAGATTTTTTGAGGTTTTTTGAGATTTCTTAATGTTTTTTGAAGTTTTTTTAAATTTTTAGAGGTTTTTTGAGATTTTTTGAGATTCTTTGGGACTTTTTAGATTCATTAAGAATTTATAGACTTTTTGAGAATTTTTGGAACTGTTTTAAGATCTTTTTAGATTTATTCGAGATTTTTTAATTTTATTTGATTTTTTTTTTGAAATTTTTTGAAATTCATTTTTGTCTTTTGAGACTCTTTGAATCTTTTAAGAATATTTGATAATTTTTCGAGATTTTATGAAATTTTTTAATTTTTTTAAGATTTTCTGTAGCTTTTTTTGAGATTATTTCAAGTTTTTTGAGATTTATAGAGGTTTTTTGAGGTTCTTAAAGGTTTTTTGAGATTTTTTGGGTTTTTTGAGATTTTTCGGACTTTTTAGATTCATCAAGAATTTATAGATTTTTTGAGAATTTTTTGAAGTGTTTTAAGATTTTTTGAGATTTATTCGAGATTTATTAAATTTTTTTTAGCTTTTTTAAAAATTTTTTTGAAATGCATTCTAGTTTTTTGAGACTCTGAATCTTTTTAGATTTTTTAAGATTTTTTGAGCTTTTTTGAGGTTTTTAATAAATTTTTGAGATTTTTTGAGGTTTTTTTTTATATTTCATTTTTGAATCTTTTTAAGGTTTTTTGAGTTTTTGCGATTTTTTGATCAAATTTTTGAGTTTTTGAGATATTTAATGCTAAAGTTTCATAATTTAGCACTAAATATCTAAAAAAGTATTACTGTTTTTTTTTTGGTTTTACTGTGTGGAAAAATGCATGCTCGCTTTTTCTCAATTTATGTGTAAAAAACGCTTTTTTGCTGTTTTTTTGTTCCTGTTTTTAAACTTTTTTGATATTTTTGACATTTTTTGAGTTTCCTTGAGATTTCCTGAGATTTCTTGAGATTATTGTAGATTTTTTAGAAATTATTTGAGATTTCTTGAGACTTTTTGAGATTTTTATAGGTTTTTTGAGATCTTTTGAGATTCTTTGGGACCTTTTAGATTCATTAAGAATTTATAGATTTTTTTTCAATTTTTAGAAGTGTTTTAAAATTTTTTGAGAATAATTTTTTAAGCTTTTTTAAAAATTGTTTGAAATTCATATTAGTTTTTTGAGAATCTTTGAATCTTTTGAGATTCTTTGAGAATTTTTCGATATTTTATGAGTTTTTTAAATTTTTTTTGATTTTTTTTGAGGTTTTTAAAGAATTTTTCAGATTTTTTGAGGTTTTTTGAGATTTTTCGAGTTTTTTGAGATATTTTGAGGTTTTAAAGATTTTTTCAGTTTATTTTTGAAATTTTTTAAGGTTTTTTGGTTTTTGAGATTTTTTGACTTTTTTGAATTTTTAGAGATTTTTTGATCAAATCTTTGAGTTTTTGAGATGCCAAAGTTTCAAAATTTAATACTAAATTTCTAAAAAAGTATTCGTCTCTCGTCCTTTGAAAGAAAATACATTTTTTTTGCTTTTTTCATATTTTATTTGTGAAAATGTGCATTTTTAATGGTTTTTTTTAGTTTTGCTGTGTGGAAAAATACATGATCGCTTTTTTCTCAATTTATGTGTAAAAAATGCATCTTTGCAGTTTTTTGTTCTGTTTTTTTATGTGGAAAAATGTATTCTTGCTATTTTACCAATTCATGTGTGAAAAATGCATTTCTGCTGTTTTTCTACTTTTTCATGTAGAAAAATGCATTGTTGCTTGTTTCTTTTTAAATTTGTGCGAGATAAAATGCACCTTGCATTTTTTCAAACTTGAATAAGGAAAAATGTATTCTTGCTTTTGTTTTTTTTTTAAATTTGTGTAAAAAACAAGTAAGCTATTTTTTCCAATTTTTATGTAGAAAATCCATTCTTGCTTTTTTCCCAATATGTGTAAAAAAAGGAAAATTTGCTGTTTTTTTTTTCTAGTTAAGATATTTTCAGAATTCGATGGACTAAATCATATCAAAATTTAAAACAAATCCACCGAGACCCAATTTCCATAAGGATTTTGCGGGGTCCTTTAGGGAAGAGTCAAAAATAATGATTTAAAAAAAAAATACTTTTTCTACTGGACGGTATTATTTTTTGCTATATATCGTTTTTAAGTATCTCTTTGAAATGATCCGTGAATAAAAATGAAGCCGTGTTAACATTCTTATCGGTTCAAAAAATAATAATTTATTCTCACTACTTTCCCTTGATGCACTAAAATACTTAAACAAGTAATTAATACTTACAAAAATACTTTTTAAATAATTTTAATTGTTCAGTATTTTCTATATTTCAGCAGTACTATTTAAAAAAAAAATCGTCGCCTGAGAAATCCTTTGGTTTATTTATTTTTTCTTATATAGCTAACACGCTGATCTCCAGTAACTAAAATAAAATTACGATGCTCTCCAAGAAATACTTTCAGTATTTTCCAATACTCCCAAGTACTAAAATTTACATTTTGAGTACATTTTGAATCTCAAATAAATGACTTACATTTTGGTACTTGGAGTATTTTTTCCTAGTGTTCTAGGCATGCAGTTCAACTCATTACTTCAATTTACAGCACATCCAAAAATAATCTCTAATAAAATGAACTAGAAATTTTGACAAAGCTAAAATCTACACATCTATTAAGGTACAACTGATCACCTTGCCAAGGTCTATATTTTGTTCCGTCGTTTTAACACTGGAAGAACCTCCCGCAACGTTGGGGAGAGAACCTCCTCTGAAGGAACCCAATGACTGTGTGTTGATACGCAGAGTATTTTTTGCAGAATGCCGATCCGGAGCGACCTGTAAATGTATTCCAGATTGGAAAATTACTTTCTTCAGAATTACATAGTATTGGTTTAATATCGATTTTTAACTTCTTGGCAAGAATCTATTCAGTACAAAAAAAACACGATTTTTTACGCTTAAATAACACTTCAATAATTAATTTCCCAGTATTTATGTTATTACAGAACAATCTGTATAAATTATGTGTAACAGTAATTTCTATCACTAAAATTGAAACACAAATTAGAAATTTTTGAAACAGTTCTTTGTTAAGAATATTTTAACTAAATTATAATTATAATCAATTCTACACAAATTTAGAGGCCACAAATTATTAACTTTAAATTATGTAAACTATAAAATGTCTTATACGTCATACTGAATTTTAAAACTGCCATTATACCTATTAATTCAATCATTTTTATTACTGATTTATAATATTATTTCACAAAGTTAGATGTTTTGAATAAATAAATTATATAACAGTAGATATTGAAAATGGGGTTAGATGGTTGACGTTATTTGTTATTTAAAATTGTAATAAAGATTTTACTAAATTTCAGGAAGATTAATTAAATTTTAAAAACGAATGTCAATTATAGAATTTAAATTCAATTCAGATTTTAAATATTCATATGAATAAAACATATTGCTGGAGGTAAAATTATTAAATAGTTCATGTTACAATGTGGTATACATTGTTGCCGTAATACAGATAATTAACTATAAATATTTCTTAAATATGGGAATTAGTAGCATACATTTATATATATAAAAAAATGAGTGGTCATATATTAGGAATTATGGTAAAAAAAATGAAAATTAGTATTAAAAATTAGAGGATGTAAAATTTTGTTTCATTTTGCAACAATTTATTTTTAATCTAATCCATAGATTATTGTGAGACTTTGGTTGGTGTGACGATAATATAGTAATAAAAATTAATTATTGAATTATAATTTTAATTTTTATTGCTTTAATGCATTGTTTTTTTAATAGTTTTCCTATTTACAATGACATTTTCTAACAACTTTTGTTTCAGTTACCTTACAAATTATTCATATATTTAAAATGAAATTTTACACAAATTTCACAAAATAATAGAAAAAAAGGAAAGGCAAAATAACGAGAAACACAGGGTGGTTTAATTACTAATTGGAAACATTTTTAACTATAGAAACTAGATAAAATGTATCGTAGAATTTGGGAAGGATCGTACGCCTCTGGTACTAGCCAGAAACGTTTATTTGACATAATTTGGTAGGGTGTATAGTACCTACAGTTCCCGCCAAATATGACAATTATACGTCGAATAGTTTTAAAGTACCGGGCACAAATAATTCTGAGGGAGACACATTTTTATTTTGATCTCAGGTTTCTATAGTTGAAATTTTTCCAATTAGTAATGAAACACCCTGTATATATTGTAATGGGTTATTGAATTTTATAAATATAATTTAATTGTTAAAAAAAAAGTTTGATATTTTATTGATATATTCTAAATCAACAATTGTGGAATATGAAGGAATATTATTCTTATTTTTGGTACACCATTATTATTATTTTTTATTATGAAAATTTAACTTTGGAAATTATATTAAAAGAAAAATTAAGTAATAAGTAAATGGCAAGATAGGTAAAAGTGATTGAAATAATTTTTTTTTAATTAATCAAGTAAGAACAAAATATGACAGAATAATTTACAGAGTTATTAATAAAAAAAATTATAGAAGGGAAAGGAATTATACAGGGTGTTTCATTGGGAAAGTGACATACGTTAACTGCAAATAGGGGACACCTAGGCGATCTCAAAAATCCCATATTTATGGTCTTACTACTTTAATAACAAAGATACAGGGTGTTTTATCTATTTTGCCAATTTCTTGCATGGTTCATAACTTTCATGATATTTGGCGGGCATATTTTATTTAAAGTGCCCAATCGATCAATAAATTTACAATAAAAGAAATCCAGGTCCGGATTAAAAAAAATATTATAATATATTCCGAACCAAAAACAACACCCTGTATATCAGATTTTTTTTAAATAGATTCTGTATTTGCAAAGAGCAAGAAAAAATTAATTTAGTGATATACTTTGCATTTTCGGCAAAATGTTTTTTCTGGTAAAATTTTGAGTTTGAATTCTGAAATGGCGAAAAGCCCAAAACTGAAACTAATTTTTTTTAATGCAATTTTGTTTTAATGAAGACTTGTTAACCTAAATTGGTAAAATTTAAATTTTTTTCATTATTTCCGATAAATAATCCACAAAAAACATTCATCTTTAATTAACGAATAAATAATAATGAATCCACCAAAAATAAATAACTTTAATTAATGAAGAACTGCAAACATTTTAAAAAACGCCTAAAAAATATTACACGGGGTGAAAATATATATTTTTAGTACTTCTGCCCAAAAAATTCAGTTTTTAACACGAAATTTATTGACATAATGATTTTTTACGATTTTCACGATTTTTTACGGTTTTTTTTATGATTCTTTACAATTTTTTATGATTTTTTACGATTTATTTACGATTTCTTAAGATTTTTACGATATGACCTGTTTCGACACTTTTAAAAATGGCGGAGATATAATTTTTTTTTGATATTTGAACCCCTTTGAGTTTCACCCCCGTTTTATACAAATTGTATTTGAAAAATGGTTTTACTTTGTTGTCATTAATTTTTAGGTGTTTTTTTATAATCTCTGTTGTTTTTCAGTAATTAAATTTATTCATTTGTTGTAAATTTATTATTATTGATTCGTTAATTAAAGATGAATGTTTTTTGTGGATTATCTATCTCAAATAATAAAAAAATACTTAAAATATTAAAATTTTACCAATTTAGGTTAACAAGTCTTCATTAAAACTAAATCACATTAAAAAAAAATAATTTCAGTTTTGAGCTCTCACAATTTACACCATTTCAGAATTGAAACTCAAAATTTTATAAGAAAAAACATTTTGCCAAAAATACAAAGTATATCACTAAATTCATTTTTTCATGCTCTTTGCAAATACGGAAATTATTTTAAAAAAATCTGATACACAGGGTGTTGTTTTTGGGTCGGAATATTTTATAATATTTTTTTAATCCGGATCTGGATTGCTTTTATTGTAAATTTATTGATCGAGTGGACACTTTAAACAAAATATACCTGCCAAATATGAAAATATACAGTGTGGTTAGAAAGTTATGAACCATGCAAGAAATTGTCAAATTAGATAAAACACCCTGTATCTTGGTTATTAAGTATGGGGTTTTTGAGATCGCTTAGGTGTCCCCTATCTGCAGTTAACGTATGTAACTTTCCCAATGTAACACCCTGTATACCAATAAATGTGGAACTATTGTTAAGTTTAAAAAGAATTTAAAAATAAACGAGTATTTCAAAAATTCAAAAGAAGAATTTTTTTGGGCTGGAGGTAATTTAAAATAGGAAACAATTTGGAAAAAAAATTGAAGAAAGAAATAAGCTATTTTGAAGAAGGAAGAATAATACAAGATTTATAATTAAATTTGCCGGAGGGGACTAAAAAAAAGGAAGTGGACAGGATCTATAAATTTATTTTTTATGTTTAACTTGTAAAGTTTATTATTTCTTTATATTTTCATAGAACTCACCCCAAAATTGAAATTTTTTAATAGTTTAAATAGTTTTAATAGTTTACCATTACTCACAATTAAAACTGTACTAAACTTTTTAAGCAAAAAGGTTTCAAAAAGTAATATCTTTTACAATGTATCAGTCAATCTTTAAAAAATGTTGTTTTTAAAATTTTTAACGGATACTATTATTAACGAAAATTTAAATAAGCTTTAAGTTAAGTATCATTTAAATTAAACAACACTTTATATTGCAGTACGATTATAATCAACACAAATGGGATTGTTTTTATTTAGATACGTCCAATAACAATTAGTCAAAACGAATTATATGTTGCAAATTTTCTGGCCAAGTAAATATATTTAAATAATATAAAATGTATAATTAAAAAATTTAAAATAAATCACAAGAAATGATAAAGAAAAAAAACATTACTGGAGATAGAGCAGCATTTCTGGTAAGAGGAAAACTACAAAATAATGAGATATAAACCAATTAACGGTAGAATAACATAGATAACTAAGACTTAATGTAAAACCATTAAAAATATCATTTCTAAATATATGAAATCATAGTATGATTTATAGAATTTAATTCATTATTATTATTGTTATTAGATAAATAAATGTTGTATTCGAAATATTATATTCCAAAGGTTTTTATAGTTGAATATAATGACTTAATTTAAAGTAATTGGGTGTATAATTAAAAATTTTTGTACAATCAATAATTCTGGATATATTTATGGAAGGTCTTATGAAATTTTAATAAAAAAAAATGTTTATATTTGGAAAAGTAATAATTTAAAATTTAACTATCAAAATTAAAAATCATTCAGGATAAGATCAAGTAACGATTTTTTGTTTGATAAAAAAAAATTAATTAGATACATAAAAAAAATACCAAGGCATAATTTTTTTAATATTTATCAGAAAGGCTGAAATTATAGAGTGGATGTTAAAAAAGGCTGAATTTATGGACATTTTTATATATCCAATATATGATAAACAAATAAATTTTACTTAAAATTGAAAAAAAATATTGTTATAAAGAACAACAATTGAAAATATAAAAAAAAATTAAGAAGTTAGAAGAGGAGGAGTCAAAATTGGCGTCAACAAAAAGTTTAGATATGAAGAAGAAGGAGAAGAGGAAATTAGCAGGGCACTAAAATTTATTAATACTTATAGTTCTTTTTATAAAATTTTATGATTTTTCGTTTAGAACAGAACCCACCTCCGATTGAGATAAAGCATCAACATTTTACAATGATACAAGACGGACCATTATAATATAAACAGACAAAAATGGTAAGGAAAAATTATATCAACGAATGGAAGAAAATAAGAAGATATAATAGATTTAAATGCTCAAATAGAATATATTAAATATAAATTAATTTGGCTACTGGGCGGTATGGACAAGACCAAAAAATCTCCACTAAATCAAATAGTTCATAAACTTAAGACAAAGAGAAAACTGTATAAAATTATTACGAATATAAGAACATACAGAGAAGCATGTGTTGACACAGAACAGATGCTAGTAGCTAAATTAAGATAAAAATAAAAAGAATTACAACAAAAAAAAAACAGCTGATAAACGCAATGTATTAAAATTGAAAGTAAGTAATGAAAATAAAGAGAAGAAAAAGTGATATACTATAAAAAGTTGACACAGAAAAAAATGGTTATAGGAAAAAATAAAAGATTAAAATGTTTAAAATTAAAACCCGATGAGCACAGAATATGAAGATTAAGAATATAATAAAAAATAAGCAAATAGGGGAAGTGGGAATGGATAGAAAATAGAGTAAAAGAAATACAAAAATCAATAGGTATCAAAAACAAATAATGGAAAAATCTCAGAAAATAAAAAACAGTTACTTATATGGTGTAATGAAATACTCTGTATGAGTTTTTTTAATATAATTTTGGAAATTTAAAAGAAAATTTTAGATAAGAGATAGACAAATGTGATTAAAAATTTTTAAATAATCAAGAAAAAGTTTAAAAAAAAACAGATGAAAGAAAATAATAATAAACAAAAAAGTCAATTAGAAAGATAATTTTTGATAAGATTTGTCAAATAGAATTTCAAAAAAAAAATTGAATTAATATTGAATAATCAAACTTAATGATAAAAAATATACGATTTAGCTATATAGCAAGAACGTATTGTATAAAAAAGGTATAAAATAAATATTTTTAATATTATAATTCGAATTGACGAGTAGATAGATAGAAATTGTTTAGAAGAGAAGAAGACCAGACCAGATCAAGGCAAGAGGAGGGTGAAGAAAAATCAGATCAAAATGAAGAAGTGAAAGTGATACAGGAGTCAGAAGAAAAAAATGAAATAGCAGGATACTAAAATTTTATATATAGAAAATTTATTTATTTTGTTTAATGTTTTATAGAACCCAACCCAAATAAGAGATTCAGTAAATCGTTATAATAGAAATATATGACGAATAACAAGGAGAACAGGAAATAGATGGCAAGATAATGAAGGTGAAATAGAAGAAATTATTTTAACAAAACCTACAATGGAAGAAAGTTAATAAAACACTTATACCCTAGGTATTGTAAGTGGAAAAAAGAATTAGAATGGATTTTAACAAAATTTCAAAGCAAAATAGAAATCTGAAAAAAAATTATTTAAAAAGTTTAGATTAAAGACAGAGAATCATTGATATAAAAGGCTAAAAAAAATCTCAAAAGTTAAACCGGAGATTTTATAATTGTAAAAGGTTTAAGGGCACAATAACCCAGTAATCGACATAATTAACGTTTTTGTCTTCACCAAAAACAGAGATGCAACAAATAAAAATTGTTCCTATATTTGACCTAAAACATTCCACTGTTATTTTTATCACGGTTGGTATTTTATTTAAATTCATATATTTGTACTTAATAAATATTCCGTATAGTTTTGTGATGAATATGCAAAAAGATATTCAATAAATTTTCACAACAAAGGATTAGTTTTTGGTAATGCTTAATTAAAACCTAAATGATTTACTTCAGAACAATGTATCCTCATATTGTTCTTGTTTACGATCTACTACATCTTGGCCCTAGATCAAATGACTTGGACAACGTCCATACTGACAAACTATAAACAATCACAATAATAATTGATAATAAGCATATATATGATAAATTAGTGATAACATAAACTGTAATATAGTTTAAAATTTTTATAGATGAAAAAGATATGAATAATTAAACGTATCCCTATTAATTTACAATTTAATAGTTAGTTATTAAATTCCATTGCATTCCATTTTTTAAAACGAATAAATACATTTTATTGGGTTTTTAGATTATAATTATGAACAAAAAAGATTAATATAAGTCTATACGTTAAATACTCTTATATTTAAATAAATAAAATAACGTTTTATGATTTTCACACAAAAATAACAAAAGTTATTGATTTATTCGTAACTAGTTTCGTGACATTGTAACTTCATCAGACAAATATTAATTACAAAAATATCAAGAAATTTATACTAAAAACAACTACGAATAATACGTACCTCTCTAATATTATAAGGGAACTAATATCTATTAACAATTAATAACGTATTTAAAGATTAAAATAATAATGTGTTGAAAGGCTTAAGATCAAGCTGGTGATTTAATAATAAATCCGAATGTTTAAGTTTATTGTTTTCTAATGTTTCTTAGATTTCAAAATTATCATTAAAAATATGATTTTTACTAATTAAATGATTGGAATAATTTGAATCTATTTTATTATGTGGATAAGATCTTTTATGTTCATTACACCTTTTGACAAAAGTTCTCCCCGTTTGACCTATATACCTTTTTGGACAAAACTCACAAGTTCGAATAAATCCCCGATTGAAAATTTTTATTTATTTTATTTTATTATTTCTTATTGCCATATCTAAAGTATTGCTCATTTTGTATGCAATATTCATATCTAATTTCTTAAAAATGATTTAAAATTAGACTTATTTGGTTTTGGTGATGGGTAAATTGAATGAATAGCTTGTTTATGTAACTTCTTATTTAAAATAATATCAATGTATGTAACAAAACTAGTCACGATAAATTAATAACTTTTGTTATTTTTGTGTGAAAATCATAAAACGTTGTTATAATGGATTTCCATCAATTAAAAGCCGACACAGTTAAATACTAAATACCATAAAAATTAGACTTTATGTATAATTCAAGTATTCATTCATACATTAGTAGGTATGTCTTTTTTAATAGCACCTGTTTGATATTGATTTTAACACCCATGTGCTTTGAACAAACTTTAGTTTAAAAAAATACTGAGATTATGGTCTTTTTAACGTTCTTTTTTGTAAGATCAAAACTGTTTCTGTATTAGTTGATATTCCTCGGGCAGAAAAATCATTAATTATTTATTGTATAAATTACCGAAAATAGTATTAATAAAAATGTAATATTGTATTGAAAGAAGTAGCAAATCATCATAGTAAGTACTGCTGTATAATTTTATTTAAGAATAATATCTAGATAAATAAATGGTGAGATTAAAACATAATATTTTACGTTTCACAGATACATTAATTATATATAAAAATATAGTATTTTTATGAGCAGTTTAAGAAACTATTTTCATAAATAAAATTTGAGTAAATAGCCAATACAATTTAAATACTAGAAATATAACTATTTCAACCATGTGAACTAAATGTAAACAATAGTAAAATGTGAATAAATTTTATCAAGATTACTTAAAATTCTAACGAATTTTGCAATATAGGTTATTCTCTATCACAAATCAAAAATAAGAATAAGTAAAAACATTGTGCAGTAATTTGTTGCTGTCAAATCATGCTATACCTGGTTTATTGATTGTCACAGCTTTCTGTTGATTGTACTGCAATGTTTTCGTTTTTGGTAGTTGCGTTTTGACTAAAATATTCATATAAAACATAACTGTTTGTGTCTTAACATTTATTATTTCATCGTACTGATGATTTATCCTGATGAAAAATGTCAAAATAAAAAAATATTATTGGTATGTTGTTTACATTGTCATTCATCTCCGGTTTTGAAATCCAAAAAAATAAATTGTACATACCTTCACTTCCATAACTTCCTTCATAACTTTTTCAAATTCTGCAGTCTCTTCGGCCTGCCTATGATTATGAAGAGCTATTTTTTCACTAAATTTTCTTGGATTCGCCATGACTGCTTGCTGTTATGCTGTTACTGTAGCAAATTGACACTTTTAACACTAAAGACATTTCGCATGCGTTAGTTCTGTCAAGGCGCCAAGTTCAAATTATAATCATTTATATCTATTTAAAACATACTTAAGTAATATTTAAACGTGATTCAACGAACAATATTAGTATAATTATAGTTTTAAATCATTCTAGAAGATATATTTGCATATAAAACATTTCTAACCATAATTATAGACGGATTTGCATTTTAAGTATTTGACTGCTACTCACATTTGAAATTGTTCTAACTACACTAAATGCACTGAGTTTACAAGTCAAAAATACCATTAGCGATGGCGCAATTTAAATTTTTGAAGATTTTATACAACAAAATGACAGCTCACAGATGGACTTGAAAGTTAAAGCACAGTTCAATATTTTTTTTTGTACGACGGTACTACAGTAAATTTGAAAATGTATAATGAATGAAACAATAACTGAATTTTTTAATTGGTTATTTTTATGCAAACTGTAACTTCAACTTTTAGAGTTGTACTGCGAATATTTTATAAATTCCAAATTCGTACAAATGAACTTTGTAGTTGTTGTTCACGAAATTATAAATCTAGTATCAGTTTTATTATTATCGATAAAAAAATAATTATAATCCATCTAGTGGTAATGATGGTAAGTCATTTATTAGTGTTTCATAAAATTTCCGGTAGATGTAGGTGGCGACAGATTTTTTTGCAGAATTTAGTTTCTAGGTTGGTAAATTTTGCTAGTTTATGGTTTAAATGTTGGTATTGGAAATGGTAACACTGCGTTTCAAAAAAATAGTTTATAAGTGCCATATTTTAAGTTTTAGTTTTAACAGTTTTGACGGATTACTAACAGAATTTGTGCGGATTTAGTGATTTTTTTTTCGTCAAGTGAGATGGGGATTGTTAAAAAGTTAAAAGAAATATTGGATGGACTAAAAACTTTTCAGTGGCTATCTTCGACGACGGAGTCCTCGATAAAAGTAAGTACTTTTTAGTTTTCTATCTGTAAATTAAAATTACTGAAAGGTGACTAATATCAATATATTTATATCAATTCAGTACAAGCTGATTAAACACAAATAGTTTCAAAAATTATTGAATACATTGTAAATTGGCAGTAGCTAATCAACCATCACCCGTACAAAATGTATAATTTCGTTAAATTAAATTTACTTGTGTGTTTTGACAATTCAAATGCTTGTGTAAATGTGTGATTACTTATAGACGACAAAGCTTTAAAAGAAATTCCAGTTTTGCTGCAAAGTGGTATTGATTTTATCTATAAAGCTTTTTTTAAGTAAAATACTAAACCTACCAGTTTAACCAGGTCTTACAAGATTCGTTTTTAGTAAATGTATTGACCAGATACAAAATTGGAAAGACAGAGCTGTAAAAGATACTTTTTAAAATTATCTAAATACTTTTAAGATACTTGAAGCAAAAAGTATCTTAAGATACCAAGTATCTAAGATAATTTTTGTGAAAGTATCTAAAGATACAAAATACCGGAAATGTGTTTAAATATCTTAGATACTTTCAAGTATCTAAGATATATTTTAGATACTTTCAAGTATCTAAGATACTTTTGAGTGTATAAGATACTTTTAAGTATCTAATTAAGGTACTTTTATCTATCCAAGATACTTTGATACTTTTATAGTAACTAAGATACTTTTAGGCTATAAAGGTACTCTACAGTGTCTACCATACTTTTGTTTTAAAAACATCGTTTTAACTCTCTAAATTATAGTACACTTTTATTTTAAGCAACCAGGTACTTTGGGGGGTAGATACTTAAGAAATAAAAGACGTTAAGTTATTACAAAATTACAAACCATGCATTGAAAACAAAAATTAAACATTAGAAACAGCAAAAGATGCATTATGCCCTTAATTATTAGCTGCCCTCGCTCTGCTACACTCGCTCGTATAATAGCAGCGAGCTGCTAAGCTTATTTTCTGCCCTTGTGACACAATATACTATTTCCTTTAGCGAGTACGAACGGGATAACTTAGCTAAAGGATAAACGTATAATACGGGTGGAATGTAAAAATCATACACATCGCTCCCGCTACGGCCAACACAACAGGTCGAAGCTTGTCGGATCATGAAAGAGTATCTATTTCTCTATTTAAGATATTTTTTTGTATCTAAGATACTTTTAGTATCTAAGATACTTTCATTATATGAATATACTTTTACAAGATAAAAGATACTAGATACTTTTAAAAACCTCGGTGATCTTAGCTCTCGGCCGGCCAGCTCCAAGCTTATATCGAGGTAATCTTGGCTTCCGGTTGGCCAACTCAATGCGGCACTTTTCCACCACGGTCAAATACTTTCACAAATTCATTCGGTTGATTTGGGGTCTCGTTTTATTAATTTGTTTATATTTTTTGTGGCTTTGAGAATAGGTGGCTAAGAACAAAAATTAGGTGATTACATAGAGGAATGGAATTAATATTTAGACAACATTTTTCGTTAACATATATCTCCCCCAAAGGGCTAGCTCCAAGAATCTAAAAAAATATTGAAATTTGTTCGACCGCTACGAAAATCTACTTTTAGATTCTTGGAGCTGGCTCTTTGGGGGAGATATATGTTAACGAAAAATTTTGTCTGAATATTCCATCCATTTCTCTATGTCATCAGCTAATTTTTGTTCGTGGCCGCCTATTCTCAACCCCCGAAAAAAATATTGAAAATTGTTCGACCGCTACGAAAATCTCCTTTTTGATTCTTGGAGCTGGCTCTTTGGGGTAGATATTATATGTGAACGAAAAATTTTGTTTGAATAGTCCATCCATTTTTCTATGTAATCAGCTAATTTCTGTTCGTGGCCGCCTATTTTTAACGCCACAAAAAATATGAACAAATTAATAAAACGAGAAAATTTGTATGAGTAGACCCCAAATCGAATTTGTGAAAGTATTTGACCGTGGTGGAAAAGTGCCGCTTGGAGTTGGCCGGCCGGTCGCCAAGATTACCTCGGTTATAAACTTGGAACTGGTCGGCCGGGAGCTAAGATCACCGAGGTTTTTAAGAAGTATCTAATGTAAAAGTAACTTTTAAATGAACCAAAAGTATCTTAAATAAAAGTATCTAAGATACCAAATACTGATACTATTTGTATCTTAGATACTTTTTTTTATCCTTTTACTAAAGATACTTTCAGCTCTGGAAGTAGGATCAATTTTCAAACTATGCAGGTCTCAGATATCAGTCTAAGGCTTCTATAGACATAACCAGTGCTGGATTTATAGAACTAGAAGTTCTAGGCCTTGCTTTATGTGCGACCTTCTCCTATGAAATTATAATTATGTACAGATTTGTAATGGACCAAAAAATAAAATCCACATAAAATCTGGATTGTTGAATATGGCTCAAACTATATGTCCGTCTTTACCGGTCAGGTGTGAATACACTAATAAAAAAAACATATGGCACAAATTTTCTGCAGGACATATGCAGCACCTATGCAGGACTCTGTAGTACCTGTGTAGGACTCTGCAGTACCTATGCAGGACTTCTCAGTAACTGTTCAGGACTCTAAGTACCTGTGCAGAATGTGCAGTACTTTAACAAGGTTATATACATTAAGCAAATTAAATAGGACAATAACAGAAATATTATTGTAAAAAAATTAAAAGCCCTATAAACATTATTATTAACTTCAACGCGTGCTTATACAGGATATTTTAAATTTAAAGTCAAGCAGCAATCAGTAATATAGACCGGCGGGAACTGTTAAGAAATAATCGTACCCACTCAGTGTCCTCTGGTTTAAATAAAATTATTCTGGAGAAAGACACATCTAATTTTCAAGCTATTTTTGGTAAAAAATTTAATCTTCTTCGAGGAATGTACCCTTTAATTCACAATCCGGAAGCGTTTCTCGTCAAGGTTTGAGACTCACGGCTCTCTAACTATATCAAAAGACAACTTTATAAAAATAAAGTCTGGGGTGGATTCAACTATTTCATTAAACTATTAGTTCGCTTTATTTCCGATTTCTTAGTTTTATACTATATTACGTAACAAAGTAGTCCAAAGTATCTACTCACATTTTATTATTCGCGTTATAAGTATTGCCTACATTTAGGGCAACATAATTTATTCAAATTAGATGTCGTAAAAAGTATTGCCTACACTTAGGGGCAACTTGCTTTCAATTCAAACTTTTTTTTTAATAAAAATACATTGTTTTCTGTTTTTTACTGAATTACAATTATGTAAATAGACTAGATAACATAATATATAAATAATAATTAGAATAATTATGAAAAAGCATGAAATTTTAGGTGTCCAGTTATAAAAAGTTTTTTGTCGAACTGGGCACCTTTGTTTTAGGCCCTTTATATCTGATGTTTTTGTAATATATTGCAGTACATGACTTATAGAGCTTTATTTCTACTGAATATATTTTTTTAGTTTTCTCTTGGTAAAACTATCCAAAAATAGTGAACCTATATAAATAATTGAAATAACATTCTAACTATATTTTTACATAATTGATATTTTAATCAATTTTGATTAATCTATAAAAGTTAAATATTTTCTTTCCGATCAGATAGATGTTGTGGTAGTTAAAATTTATTAAAAAAAAACTTCAAAAAAAATATTTATACATATATTACAATAAATAATATGAATATATATAATCAAATCTGGAAATAGTAATTTTCACTCCAGTATTTAGGCCAAGTTGTTTTTCATTGACTTTATTATGTTGAAAACAATAACGAAATCACATTAGACAACAGAGTTAAAAGTCACACATATCGAAATTATTTTTCTAATAAGTAAATTTACAGTTTTATACATTAATTATATACATTAGTTTAATTTTTATACATATCACATAACACTTTTTCCATAGGCGTATTACCAATAGTTTTTTGAAAAAATATTGCTTCTATTCTAACAGCTGGAACTATTCTCAGTAAAGGCAACATAAGCAAAAGTCGTCCAAATCTAGCTACTTGACCTGGAAGTTGTGTTCTGCAATGTTGCCATAACATTACTTGAGCTTGGTCTTGTAAATTTTCTATTTGACTAGGATCTTTTAATCCTCTTGTTTCTGAAACATTAATATTAATAAATCCATTAAGTTATCCATATCTCGAATGGCAAAATCATGTACCACAATAACATTTATTAAAAAAAAATTTTGAAAGGCAACTAGTTTCGGTTAAAAAATCATCTTCAGGCCAAAATAATAATCAAAAAGAATTAAATCTTAAATAATTTAGCTTATTGCTAAAGTGTCGCTACAAAGCAAAGTAGGGGGAGGAAATTTATAAGGAAAGGAAGGAAAGAAAGTATGGGGTACATGAAAAATTATAGATAAACCCAAACGGCTATTCACTGTGACTCCTAAATTTTTTTTAAATCTAATTTTTAACTTTTAAGGTTATTTTTTACCCGCACTTGGCTTTATCTGTAAATTTTCATGAACCCCATACTTCCTTTCCTTCCTTTCCTTATAATTTCCTCCCCCTCTGTTGCTTTGTAGTGTCACTTTATAGCAATAAGCTAAATTATTTAAGATTTAATTCTTTTTGATTGTTATTTTGTTCTTAATAATAAATAAATGTTATTGTGGTACATGATTTTGGATTTTCATTTATGATTATTAATATTAATAGAAAATAATTATTTCTAATACGTACCTGCTCTAAATAAAACAATCGCCTTCAAACATGCAAATTCTGCTGGATCAACGTGAACTCCTTTGAATCTTAAAAGAGTATCCCCTAAGAATTTTATATCGGAAGCAGAATGACCATTTTTGGTATGTTCATTTATGCTGAATAGTGGACAACCGGAAATATCCAAGGGCATGCACCACTGAATAGCGTTCAAGAGAAACAACTCACTCCAGGTTTCTTCCAGAAGAATTACCTAAAATACATTTTATGAAGAACTAAATACGATGAGTTTAAGATAATAAATTAAATACCTGATCTCTGAAAGGTAAACTGGCAAAACTAGGTAAGTTTTTAGCCCATTTTACTGCCATAAATAACAGTCTGGCAGACGTTTCATGGATTGTTTCTTGTGGAGATGGATATAATCCTGGAATAGAAGCTGGATGAGGTTCGGGTCGTAAAGGGCCACTACTCGATGATACGGCGCATCCAGATGGTGTATCTTCTTCTTCATTTGTCACATCAATACTTTCCTCTAGAAATAAAATATAATAAAATTCTTACACGTTTAATTATTTAAGAGGAAGTGATACATGACAAACAGAAAGACCTGCGGGGTGTCGGGTGAAGCGGAGGTATAATATTCACTACTGATAGGCGTGGCCTAAATACTACGATTTTCAGGTCTCTTAGATACGTCAGGTCCGACAATACCCTCCGGTGGAGCTGTCAGACCTGAAGACCAGTTGCGTAGTGACGTCATCTATATCTCTCTCTTTCTCTCTAACACGTTGAATTCCTTATAGTGGCGGTCGTACCAACGTAAACTATCTACTAGTAATAGAAAGAATGCCACTTGAGTACACACACCTCGATTTTTCCACAGATCTGGGGAAATTTATAGAATAGATGCGTCGGCTCTGGTCTTCAGGTACTTCAACTCCGTCGGCTTTGGTTCTGCGTTCTATTTAGACCAATAATAACGAAGATAGACCAAATAGCTGACGTATCTGACAGAACTGAAGACTAGATCAGACTGAACTGAAGGACCTGAAGACCAAAGCCGACAGAGCTGAAGTACCTGAAGACCATAGCCTACGTATCAGACAGTGCGCTGTTGCCAGAACTACTCTATACATTTTCACAGTTCTGGGAAAAATCGAGGTTTGTGTACTCAGGTGGCATTCTTTTTACTAATACCATATAAAACCTCCCATATAAAATTAATGATTACACCTCGTATGAATTTCTTATCACTCACTCAAAGTGCATCTAGATACACAAGCAAAGTACGAAGGTCAAAAAATGTCGGGTCAACTGTAAACATCTGCGTTTGCATTTTCGAGTGAATTGTCAGTGGTGCGGCTTGGGTTAGGATTTATAAAATTAGTTTATTCTGCGTTTTTGCGAATTTTAACGAGTGGCATTGACCCCATTATTATATCGCGCCAAATTCAGATTCAAGATCTGAAAATTCATATAATGAATCTTAACTTTTTATTAAATTCTCATTGGCATTAATCTATATTAATAATAAAAAAAATTATCCGTGTAGGTATATGAAAAATAAAATTCTTTTTTAATATAAATTATATCACGCCGCCGACGGTTGGTAGATATTTAGTTTTTAGGCTGTTGGAATTGACTTCGTATAGACTATAATTCCTGATTTACTGATATAGTGATTGTGAAAAATAATTAAAAAATAAGGTAAGTGATTAAGTGCATTCAGATTTATACAGAGTGTTTCCAAATGACGCTTACAACGTTTATCTGTAGATACCTCTCGTAAAAATGTACAAAATAATATGAGGACTGAGAGGTCCAACATATTTATAAAAAGTAAAATAATTTTATTTGATAACTTTAAAGTGAATAATGATATTGATTTGAAATTTTGCAGGTTTGTTTTAAATATTAAAGGGCATATTTTAATGAAAAAAACATGTTTCAATTCTTGATCCAGCGGTGTGCATTTGGAAGAATATGTCATCTTTCTCCTCCCCATTTTTTACGCCCCTGACATTTGAAGCTATTTCCATTTTTTTTTGTATTGCTCAATGATTTTTACGTAAAAAACGCATAACTTGAACTGTGTGGGATTGGCTCAATACATATCAAGGCGCATATCAGTATTTCGACAGCGCCGAAGAGTACTTGGTGCGCCTTTGGTCCTCATTCAGCTCAATGTGACTTAGTGCAAAAACGCATCATCACAATAGAGTGAAATAGAATAAACATGGAAAAAATATTAATAGATATAGAAACAACATTTTGTTGGAAGAAGAAAATATAGGAGGAACAAATAAAATTTAAAATAGTAGTAGAATTGAACTTACCATCATTATCACTGGTAGTATCTTTTGGAGAAGGTTCTCTATTGGATAACGTCGAATGTGGTACGGACGGTAGAAAAGAATTAGTATATCTCGCAGGAGTAAATGCCATTGTTAATGAAACTGGAGGTCTGGAACAGAAATTTATCATTAGATAATTAGTATTAGTAAAAAAATTATTTTTGTGTATCTTTCAAATTAACTAGTTAATATATCAAAAAATAGGTTGTATCGCCCCAAAACTTTCCCGACGATTTTTTCCCAGTAAGCTCCGTCCCGTTGAGCATGGCCCACCCTGTATAATATAAGGGGTAAAATCCTGACTGACTGACTGATATAAAATCAACGCACAGCAAAATCTACTTAACCCTGAGACCTAAAATTTTGAGAATATATTCTATTCATAATATAGACACCCACAACGAAGGGATATTGCGAAATTTTGATTTTAAGGAGAAGAAACGGTGGCTTGTATAGTTTAGGGTGTTTCAAAAGTCTGGAAACGGTCCTGCGTGTTTCAAGAGTCTGGAAGCGGTCCTGGAATTCAAAAACTACTAAAAATAAATGGTCAAATTTCGGGAATTAGTAAAGATATGTCTTTTTTCGCATTTTTATGCGCTTAAAATTAAAAAAACATTAATTTGTTTTTGGTATAGGAGGCCATTTTGAATTATTTTAAAAGCAAATATGATGGTAAGACCGTTTACAGACTTTTGAAACACCCTGTATACATGACGGTATAAAGGTATAGAGACTGTTATAACATCGGTATTATCGGATAATCTCTCATTTGTTTTTTTTTTGGAGAAAAATGGAGAAAATAGCTAAAAATAACAACAAATAGCTACAAATAGGGAAAATAAGGAAAAATAAAGAAAACAGTGAAAAATTGGGAACAATAAAAAAGTAGGGCAAAATAGTGAAAAATGGGGAAATTTGTGAAAAATAGTCAAAAATATTGAAAAACATTGGAAAACAGGAAAAAAGTGAGAAGAATAGCTAAAAATTGAGAAAAAAGGGAAAAATAGAGGAAAATAGGAAACAAGTGAAAGATTTGAAAAAATAGGAATAAACAGGACAAAAAGGGAAAAATAGGAACATTTGGGAAAAATAGTGAAAAATAAGAAAAAACGAGAAAATAGGAAGAATAGAAAATAATAAAAAACAAGCAAAAATAATGAAAAACAGGAAAAATATGAAGAAATAGAATAATAGGTAAAAATAGGGAACATTTGGGAAAAATAGAGAAACCTAGGCGAAAATGGGGAAAATAGCTAAAAATAGGGAAATGAAGGCGAAAATATAAAAAAGAGGGAAATGAAAAACGGGAAAATAGGGCAAAAGTAGGAAAAATAAGTACAAATAGGGACAAATAGTAAAAAATAGAAAAACAATAGAGAAAAATATTGAAGCATATGATGGAAAATAGTAAAAATGGGCAAAAATAAATAAAAGAGGGGCAAATACGGACAAACAGTGGAAAACAGGAAAAAATAAAGAGAAATAGTGAAAAATAGGGAAAAAGAAAGAAAAACAAGGAAAAATAGTAAAAATATGGAAAAAAAGAAAAAAAAAAGAAAATCTCTATTTTTAACGGAAATCCGTATGTACACACACGTCAAAAGTCTGGGACACAGTGTATATCAGATGATTAGATTATCTTTTTAGAAATATTGTTAGTGATAAGCAAATTCAAACTAGTTTCAAAAACTTACTCTCTCTGTTTTTGATTTAATTGCATTACAAGGCATTATGATGGCGGTTGAGTTTCATCTATCGGCACCAAGTTGTACTTGGTAAGTCGCTTTTACAGATGATTTCACCCTAATAAGTATCTGTGTACATTTTTGTATTGAAAATTTATTTTTTATAAAAGGGTATAAAAATTTTTCCCGAAAAATGCCAAAATAGGGAAAAATAGAAAAAACGGGAAAATGTTATTGAAAATATTGTAAAAGGAAAAATGTCAAAATACGAAAAAATAAGGTAAAATAGAGAAAATGTTTTTAATGACGATAATAGAGAAAAATACAGAAAAATTGGTAAAAATAGGAAATAAGACGAAAAAATTGGAAAAACAGGAAAAAAATAGGAGATGTAAATAAAAATAAAGAAAAATGGGGTAAAAGAGGAGACAATAGGAAAAAATAGAGAAAAACGGGGTAAAAGAGGGAGAGAATAGGAAAAAATAGGAACAAATAAAGGAAGAAATAGAAAAAATTGTGAAAAACAAAGGAAATAGGGAAAAATAGAAAACAAACATAAAAATCGGGAAAAAAAAGGAAATACGGGAAAATAGAGAAAAACAGAAATAACATAAAAAATAGAAAAAGTATGAGCATTCGTGACTTAAAAAATAAGACGCCAAGCAAAGTTCGGTCACCCAGGCACTAATTGTTTAAATCGTATTAACCTTTGACAAAAGAAACCAGATAACATTTAAACTCTACTTTTTTTTGTATTAAAAATAATAAAATTTTATAATTTATTTGATAGTTCGAATAATAAAAATTAAAACAAAAACAATTTAAAAAAAGGAAAATGAGAGCTCACTTTCACGCTGTAGTATTTTCTGGAACCGAAGAGAAATTTATTTATCTGAGACCATCAAGATGAAGAATAGAGGATTTGGACTATTAAGTCCACGAGCAGATTCGGAAAACCACAAGAATAATGGAATCTAAGAATACTAAGAAAGTAAATCCACAAGTCCGAGATCTCTATCGTCGAGATATCGCTGGGTCGGAACAATTCCAGATCTACCAAGAATCCGAGTCCAAATCAGCTCCCCCATTTTCTACGGGTAAATGTTGGTGCGAAGTATAGAGAAATGTAGGAGTAGAAAGCTCAGTGTCCCTGTAGCTGGGGGTTAAAGAATTTTTATGGAAAAGGGTTCAATGCAAAGGTAAAATATATATACAACAAATACATATTATAAGTTCAGGGCGACTCAGCAAATAAGGAGGCGGATTTGGACTCGGATTCTTAGTAGATCTGGGTTTGTTCCTACCCAGCGATATCTCGACGATCGAGATCTCGGACTTGTGGATTTTGTCGAAAATTGGGGCCTCGGACTAGCTGAGGTATTTGCTGGCTGCTCTTCGGTCGATTCCTATGATTTCTCGACTTTTCTTTGGTCGCTATTAGTTGCTTCTGCTCTTGGGCTTAATAGTCCAAATCCTCTATTCCTCATCTTGATGGTAGTAAATTTAGCCAGGTTTGATCATCTTATGCATCTGATCCCTTTATATAAAATTTTCTTACCAATATAGTGTGATTATTAATTTTTCATAACTTATTCCTGTTTTCCTTAAAGTGGATTTAATTTTTTTCAAAAGTTTGTTTATACTTATATTTAATTTATTCGTTATTCATCCAACCTTTATCGAATAATAAAAACTCTAAGTCATATTCGTTTAATAATTTACCACATTTGAACTATGGATAATCTTTTGTTTTTTTCTTGATATTACCCTTTTTTCTAAAATTACCCCATTTTCTTATTTTTGTTTCTTTTTCCTATCTCCAAAATTTCCTCTGTATTATCTCAAATTTTGTCAGTATTGCTTGAAAATTCCTCTTTTTTCTAAAATAACCCTAATTTTTCTCATTTTTATCTCAAGTTTTGTCACTTTTGACTCTCGAATAGTTCGAACTATGTTTAATTGAGAAAGATGAAACATATGAACCCTTTTCTTCTCAATTTTCATTAATGATTATCCCCTTTTTTAATTTCAATCAATTTAATTTTTAAGTGCTTAGGCTCACTTATTCTTTCTCCAAAATTACCCTTCTTTTCCCTCTTTAGAAATACACTTTTTTTTCTTCCTTTGTTTTATCATTTTTTTTAGTTCTTTTTTACCGTTTTTTCTCTCTTAAATTATTTCTAACTTTATTTGTAAATTTTTTTCTCCCAATTACCCCTATTTGCTCTATTTTTTATGTCAGCTGACTTCGCTAAATTGAGACGCTTATAATCACAATAAAATTTACAATAGATTATTACTTATCATTCATTTTTTTTATAAAGTTATTCAATGTACCTGAAGTTATAAAAGTGAATATCACAGAAAAAAATTAGGGACGGGATAAGTTTGTGAATTTGGGAATTTGGAACCTTTGGTTTTCAATAATGTTGGACAATACCGTCATCACTAACCAAAACTACACTTTTTTAACTATTTACGTACGTTTCGCTAACTAAGTTAGTTAGTCAGTTCATCATCAACTCCTGATGCTAACTTAGTTAGCGAAACGCACGTAGAGTGTTAAAAAAGTGTAGTTTTGATTAGTGGTAGCGATATTCTTCAATAACTATTATTATAGTTTTAAATTTCATTAAAATCGTTCTTAAATTAAATTTTTACAAATAGATATTTATTAATAAAAAGCAGTTTTTACCCGAATACACCAACAGCCACTGCTGCTTCTCTTAGGGCTCTCTCTTGCTCAGCACTCATGTCTCGTAGTGTTTCTGGTCGAATTGTGGCTGTATTCCTCGGCTGTCTCTCATTTTGGACCGCTAAAAAAGTAGAAAAAAAAACTATCTAATCTTTGAGGACATGAAGTGGACTTGTGTGGAATATGTTGTAAAAAATTAAATTTTTCTTTTAACTTTTTCTTTATATCTATAGAAAACAAATGCCTTTAATAGTGATTGCGATTTTCGGCGAAATTCAAAAGCAATCTTCTTATACAAATCAGAATGACAAAGCGACATAGGTAACAGAATTTCATGCAACCGCAAACCAAATCACATTATAGCCGCAAGCGTACATTTTACGCTTTATCCTGTAATTCTCACATAAACGAAGCCAATCACAAAGAGACGAACGTTCTAGAAACTTACAATTCCGCTGGCGTTTTGTCGTTGCTGCTGCACCCCATTGATGCGGTAGAAGTACAGTGAAGTAAATTATTTAACCTATTATCATTCATAGCCAACAGGGTTAGTGAAGAGAATATTTCTCTATAGGGTTTATGAATAAACATTAAAAAAAAATCAAAGGGGTATCAAATATAAATAAAGAGGGGGTAATCCCACATAACTTTCAGAATAATCCTAGTAAAGTAATTGTTTAATCTTAACTTAAAACTTTTTTAATCCATCTTATTATTTCTTTTTTAAAATGATATTTGTAATTTTCTCTAAAAAATAGGCGCGGTCTATATATTTTTCTTTTGCGCCCTCTAGCGGCGTTACTATGCGTAATTCGAAAAAAAAGTACGTACAGATTTTGTAGGAGATTTTATGTTCTACAATTTTGATATCTCGTAATTTTTCAAAAAAATCCATAATTTTGGCTCAAAATCTAAAAAAAGGCCCAAAAGTCTTTATATATTTCTTTCACGCCATCTAGCGGCGATACTATGTGGAATTCTAAAAAAAAGTACGGAAAGATTTTGTAGAAAAATTTATGTTTTACAATTTTGATATCTTGTAATTTTTCAAAAAAATGCATAATTTTGGCTCAAAATCTAAAAAATGGCGCCAAAGTCTATATATATTTCTTTCACGCCCTCTAGTGACGAAACTATGTGGAATTTGAAAAAACAATAACCACAAAATGTGTAGAAAATTTTATGTTCTACAACTTTCATATCTAGTAATTTTTCATAAAAATGCAGAATTTGGAATTTAAAAAAAAATATGAAAAAAATTAACTTTTTGATAAATCTGGCAACAATGGCAAAAGTTTTTAATCATCTTAAATTAAATTATAATATATACCTAATATATGTGTAAATTTTTATTGCCTACTCATTTAGTAACGACGTTATCAAAAAAATGATTAAATGATTTTTAATATTTTTTTTTACAATTAAGAAACAAAACATAAAAAAAAATCATAGAAATGAGAAAAAAAACGAGAAAAAATTAGAAGAATCGAAAAAATTTGAAAAAAAAAACTGAAAAAAATCGGAAAAGAAAATTTAAAAAAAAAACAAAAAACTTGAGAGGGAAATTAAAAATATTGGAAAAGAAATCATAAAAATGAGAAAAAAGGGAAAAAATTAGAAGAATCGAAAAAAATTGAAAAAAAAAATAGAAAAAATCGGAAAAAACTTGAGAGGGAAATATTGGGAAAAAAATGAATAATAAAATTGTAAAATACGGAAAAAATGAAGAATCAAAAAATCGACAAAAAAATGCAAAAAATCTAAAAAAAGAAAGAAAAAAATCAAAGAAATAAAAAATGAGAAAAATTTATAAAACAAAAAATAAGAATACAAAAACAGAACAATGAGAAAAAATTGAGGAAAGATTTGGAAAAATTGAAAAAAAAAACAGAAAAAAAACAAAAGGTCATAATAATGAAAAAAATGAGAAAAAATGAAAAGAATGAAAAAAATCAGAAATCAGAAAAAAACCTGAAAAATAAGAAAAAACAAAAAAACATTGAATACAAGAAAAAAATTGAAAGAGAAATTGGAAAATATTGGGAAAAAATTATAAATAAAATTGTAAAACACGGAAAAAACGCAAGAAATCAAAAAATATCACAAAAAAACGCAAAGCAATCGCAAAAAAATTTTTTAAAAAATCAAAGGAATAAGAAAAAACTAGAAATCGAAAAAAATTGAAAAAAAAAAGAACAATGAGAAAAAAATGAGGATAAATTAGAAACAATCGAAAAAAATCGCAAAAAAGAAAGAACAACCAAAAAACACCAGAAACAACGGTAACCATAAAAAAATCGAAAAAATTGAAATAAATTGCAAAAAATCGCAACGAAACATTGAAAAAAAAAACAGAACAATGAGAAAAAAATGAATAAAAATTAGAAACAATCGAAAAAAATCGCAAAAACGGAAGAACAACCAAAAAACACCAGAAACAACTGTAACCATAAAAAAATCGAAAAAATTGAAATAAATTGCAAAAAATCGCAACGAAATCCCAAAAATGTTGCAAATAATTGCAAAAAATCAGAAGGATAAGAAAAAATGAGAAAAACATTAAAAAACAAAAGGAAAAAAATAGAAAAAGAACAACAGAACAATCATGAAAAATTCGAAAAAATCATAAACAAAAACAGAAGAAACAAAAAAGTAGAAATAGTCGAAAAAACCACAAAAAAAACAGGAAAAAAAACAAAAAATCAGTAAAATGAGAAAAAACTAAAAAAAATAAAAAATCCTCTGTATAAAACAATTGTAAAAAAAATTCTGATACTGAAAAAAATCAGTATAATATACAATGCGTCTACTAAAGTTGGACTCATATGGGAAACTTTTTATTATTGGTTTTAGGAAAAAAGTTATTTTTTATAAAAAGTTATGCAAAAATACAACCATGATAATACGTTTTTTTACCCGTATACGAGGGGCGTTAAAAAATATAAATTTTGCTCAAGAATAAAGTACCCTTAATATAGAAAAATGTTAATTGGAAAACAATATGTACGTACCAATATCAAATCATAGCCTCCTATCTAAAAACAAATATTTTTCTAATTTTTTTCTTGGAGCAAAGTTTGAAGTGAACTGTTACGTATAAAATTAGTTTCCACGTATTATTTTAAGATAAAGCCGTTAACTGGGCTTAAAAAAAATTGTGGAAACTTATTTTTTATGGAACAGTTCACTTTGGATTTTATTTCAAGAAAAAATATTGTTTTGAGATAGGAGGCTGTGTTTTCATATTTGTTCGTACATATTGTTTCTCAACATTTTTCAATATTTTTCTCTTGAGTAAAATTTAAATTTTTTGACGCCCTTCGTATACGGGTAAATGTATTATCTGATGGTTGAATTTTCAGTTTTGGACCATGCACAACTTTTTATGAAGAATAACTTTTTTCCTAAAACTAATAATAAAAAAGTTTCCCAATGAGTCCAACTTAAGTAAACACACTGTATATCAAACAAACGTTATTTATTTGAAGAAAAAAATTAAAAAAAAATGGTTTACTACACAAATCAGGTTAGGTTAGATAAAAATATTGAAAAATAGATATGGGTCAGTAGTTTTTGGCAAGGCGAGTTTAATGGTGTCATAAAAATCTTCTTTTTAGGTATCTACTTCGTCCGCTGATTTGTTGGACTGATTTAGGGGTCCAGCTCGTGCTGGATTATAGCAACATATTTAATTTTCTACGTTATTTCTAATTATTCTTGGCATTACAAAACATAAAGCTAGGATTGTATGCAAGTCAAATTTAAAAAAAAATAAAAACGAAAAAACTACGACAATTTAAAAACTATAAAAATACTACAATTTCCTGGTAACTTTTACGGGTTCTGAAAAATTATAATAAAATTTTACATGCATACAATCCTAAAGTTAACCTTTATCTTTTATCTAAAAAAATCAAAATTGTATTTTTTTTAAAGATAATCGAGTAATCGTAACAGGACTAACTCAAAGTTTAGAAAGTTTATTTTTCTATAAAAATCTAAAATAAGTGTGTATAGAAAAATACGTATAGAATCCAAGTACCATTTTATTGAACAGCTTGTTTAGAAATATCCATCAAAATTGATGAAGAAGTAAACCCTAGCAAATTGTCTTATACAATACAAAACCAATATAAAATATATCAGCTATTTTGTGTTTTACTACAAATGCCAAACATGTTCATCGATAGAAAATCACTCTTGGATTTTACTACGATTGATATAATGTATCAGGGGCGTAGTTAGATAAAGGGGGGGCTATATACTGCAAAATAATATCATTTATGTTGGAAGCAAACATGTAATAGTAGCAGATTTTTTGAGTAGGATCGAATTAGATAAAATTGAATCTGATATAGATTTAAAAATGTTTGTTTTCATAAAATCAAAGTTCATTTTCCACCAGCAGAAATTTGGTGTATCAAAGATAATAATATATTCAAGCCAAAGTACTTTGTTACAGTATTTTTAGTAAAGTACATAATAGTAGAAGAGCTAGCGAACCATCCGACTAACCCGTTTCCCACAAAGCTAAAAAAATTTTAAATGATATTTTATTATCAGTCAATTAAGAAAATACCGTTCTGGCAGGTATCTTGCTGTTGCGTCATTATCCTCTAAATTTTTGAAAATGTAAAAAAAAAATTATTTTTTAACCTACTCCCACTAGGCTTAATATGTTGTAATTTACATATGTTTAAGTGTAAAAAAAAATTGACAACCTATTTTGAGGGTTGCAAGTATGTGCCAGACGATAGCAAAGTTGTCATCTGGATAGTAATTCATAACCTGCTCCCAAAAGGCTAAAATTTTGAGGGTATGTTCTTTTAATTGTTCAAAAATTATATGTAAGTAGCCAGACGAGTATACGGGATGTCTAAAATTGGAAGAAATAACATAGCTAGATCAAAAACGGTAAGAGATACAGAGGCGGTTAAATGGGAAAAAAGTTAACTATTTTTAAGAGTATTACATTGATCTAAAAAGATCTACAGAAACTTTCGCCCTTCTCAAGTTATACAGGAAAAACTAAAAATGCTCTTTTGATTTTTTACTGTTATAATTTTTAGTTAAAAAAATATCAAAAAATAGAAAAGGAAACTTTTATTGTATCTCAAATTTATTGTTAATAATCTGAAATGCTCTAAAATTTTCTAAAGTAATAATAAAAACTTCTAAAGTTACTCAATTTGATTAAAGAATTTTTCAAAATAATCTAAAATGCTGTAAAATTGTCCAAAATTATCTAAATAATAAAAAACAGTCTAAAGTTACGTAAATTGATCGGAGAATTGTTCAAAATAATCTAAAATGGTCTAAAATTGTCCAAAATCTAAAAATTGTTGAAATTAATAATAAAACGGTATATAGTTACCTAAAATGGATCAGAGAATTGTTCAAAATAGCCTATCCTAAATTGATCAAAGAATTGTTCAAAATAATCTAAAAGTTCCTAAAATTGTCCAACATAATCTAAAATGGCCTAAAATTGTCCAAAATGGTCTAAAATTCCCCAAAAATGAACCAAAGTTAACTAAATTGATCAGAGAATTTTTTTAAATAATCTAAAATTATCTAAAATGGTCTAGAATTGTTTTCAAATGGATTAAAATAATAATAAAACGGTCTAAAGTTACATAAATTGATCAGAAAATTGTTCAAAATAATCTAAAATGGTCTAAAATTGTCCAAAATCTAAAAATTGTTGAAATTAATATTAAAACTGTATATAGTTACCTAAAATAATCTTAAATTGTCCAAAATCTTCTAAGAACTGTCTAAAACGGTCTGAAGTTACTTATATTGATCAGATACTTGTTCAAAATGGTCTAAAATTGTCTAAAATTGTCTAAAATTGTCTAAAATTGTCTAAAATAGTCTAAAAATTATCTAAAATAGTAATAAAACGGCCTAAAGTTGCCTAAATTGATCAAAGAATAGTTCAAAATAATCTAAAATGGTCTAAAGTTGTCCAAAAATAATAATAAAACAGTCTAAAATTACTTAAATTGATCAAAGAATTATTGAAAATTACCTAAATTGTGGAAAATAGTCTAAAATTGTCCTAAATGGTATAAAATTGTCCAACAATGGCCTAAAGTGGTAATAAAACGGTATAAAGTTACCTAAATTGATCAAATAATTGTTCAAAATATTCTAAAAGTTCCTAAAATTGTCCAAAATAATCTAAAATGGCCTAAAATTGTCCAAAATGATCTAAAATTACCCAAAAATGAACCAAAGTTATCTAAATTGATCAGAGAATTTTTTAAAACAATCTAAAATTATCCAAAATTGCGTAGAATTGTCTTAAAATGGATTAAAACAATAATAAAATGGTCTAAACTTACATAAATTGATCAGAAAATTGTTCAATATAATCTAAAATGGTCTAAAAGTGTCCAAATTATCCAAACACAGTCTAAAATATTGGTAAAATGGTCTAAAGTTACCTAAATTGATCAAAGAATTGTTCAAATACTCTAAAAGTTCCTAAAATTGTCCAAAATAATCTAAAATGGCCTAACATTGTCCAAAATGGTCTAAAATCTCCCAAAAATGAACCAAAGTTACCTAAATTGATCATAGAATTTTTTAAAACAATCTAAAATTATTAAAAATGGCCTAGAATTGTCTTAAAATGGATTAAAATAATAATAAAATGGTCTAAACTTACATAAATTGATCAGAAAATTGTTCAATATAATCTAAAATGGTCTAAAAGTGTCCAAATTGTCCAAACACTGTCTAAAATATTGGTAAAATGGTATAAAGTTACCTAAATTGATCAAAGAATTGTTCAAAATATTCTAAAAGTTCCTAAAATTGTCCAAAATAATCTAAAATGGCCTAAAATTGTCCAAAATGGTCTAAAATTCCCCAAAAATGAGCCAAAGTTATCTAAATTGATCAGAGAATTTTTTAAAACAATCTAAAATTATCCAAAATGGCCTAGAATTGTCTTAAAATGGATTAAAATAATAATAAAATGGTCTAAACTTAAATAAATTGATCAGAAAATTGTTCAATATAATCTAAAATGGTCTAAAAGTGTCCAAATTGTCCAAACACTGTCTAAAATATTGGTAAAATGGTATAAAGTTACCTAAATTGATCAAAGAATTGTTCAAAATATTCTGAAAGTTCCTAAAATTGTCCAAAATAATCTAAAATGGCCTAAAATTGTCCAAAATGGTCTAAAATTCCCCAAAAATGAACCCAAGTTACCTAAATTGATCAGAGAATTTTTTAAAACAATCTAAAATTATCCAAAATGGCCTAGAATTGTCTTAAAATGGATTAAAATAATAATAAAATGGTCTAAACTTAAATAAATTGATCAGAAAATTGTTCAATATAATCTAAAATGGTCTAAAAGTGTCCAAATTGTCCAAACACTCTCAAATATTGGTAAAATGGTCTAAAGTTACCTAAATTGATTAGAAAATTATTCAAAATAAATGGCCTAAAATTGTCCAACGGTACGCATGTTACCTTTCTCCACCTATTTGTTACGCCACTGACATTTGAAGCTATTTTAATGTTTTTTTTTATTGTTCAATGATATTCACGTAAAATCCGCACAAATTGAACTGTGTGAGATTGGGTGGTAATTTTGGCTCAATACATATAAAGGCGCTTATCATTATTTGGCACGACAGCGCTGAAGAGTACTTGGCGCGTCCCTGATTAGTAGCAATGGAGATGTTAATTGGTTGGACAATAACCAAGGGCGGATCCAGAGTCTCACTTTAGGGGGGTCATAACTCGTGAAGAACTTCTGGGGGTCCTCTCCCGGAAAATTTTGGGCTATATTATTTATTGGTATCCATAAAAAACATCACAGGATAGGGGGGGTCATGACCCCCATGACCTCCCCCCTGGATCCGCGTTTGACAATAACAGGAAATGTTTTTTAATAGTTCTGAAACCGAATGACATTTACAACTTTCCCAAATTCCCTGTTAGTCAAAATTTTAACGTAAATGGTTTAGTGATTTTAAGTGATTCAAAAAAAGATAAAGGAGTTTCCTAGATGTTTTGTTTTTCATTTACAAAAGATCAGAAAGTAGAAAAAGGAGAGCATGTCCCGCTTGGTTCTTTTGTTTTCTGGGGTTCACTGTAGGGCGAGTATTATTATTATTATTATTATAAGAAGAATTTCATCATCAATTGCGAATATCACAACAAAATAACAATAAAATTCTAACTCCTAACAATGGCTATCAAAAGTGTCGATCATGTACAACTTGAAGCTGAATTTATCATGTGTAAAGAGAACTTTAAACAGTACAAAAAATATTACTTTATATAAGAATTCACAAAGAAATAGAGAACTACAGATTATAAATATTTACACTTTGCATAGGAATGTCTCCAATAAGTAATATGGCAATAGGGCTTGCTTTTTGAGCGGTCGCCGATCGAGAAATCTCTTCCAATAATCACATTTTAAGCAAACATTCTATAATACAAGTTTTCACTGCTTAGAATTATTATCGATAAACATGACAATACACCATAGAAAATCAAAATTATATTATTTTCAGAATGACTTGCGTTTACTCTTCTTATGACAAAAGTTGTTAAAACAAAGCATAAACCCACATTTTCAGGCTTAAACTGTGCAAAAAATTTTTCCGGGTGGGCCGTTGTTAAAACCCACTCCCCAAAAAGATAAATCCTGTCTACTCCACTATAACCTATCGACAAATAATGATTGATAATAATAATATAATGAATATGAACTTTGTCTATAATTAGGAATGGTTAATTTTATTTTGGACGAGATCTGCCCTGTAGAGCGCTTAATTATATTCTAAACCATCATCTCGAGAGTTTTGGCGGAGCATTTGGTGAGAATTACCGGCTTTGAATGCTATTAATCACAGTCTTTTCAATCCCACCAATGGGTGTTTGTTACGCCGACGCCTGCTTATTTGCTCTTATATGTAAATTACGCCGTCACGACGCTAACGCCTGCCTCTCCGATTTCTTGGTAGAGCGGAATTCGAAGTTTTTATTAAAGTTTTACTAATAATTTAGATATATAGCTATTTATATAAAAAAGTTTGGAAATTATTCATATTATGTAACTTATATTAATTATGGTATTTAAAATTATTAGTGTCGATAAACAAGCCTTTATGCTAAAAATCGAATTGATAATGTAGTTTTTAGTTTTAAACTTTGGGCTATAAATATCGGGAAAATCAAAGGCAAAATATGATTTAGTCCATTTTTTTCCAATGCCATTTTTTACAATTTGTTCTTGGTGACCTTATACAATTTTCATGCGACGCCTATGCAAAAATTGTCTGAATTTGATAAATAAGAGACATTTTGTTTTCAAAGGTTATAAACTGAAATAAATTAATTAACCTGTGTATTTTAATTTATTTTATTTAAAGAAGTCTTGACTATCTAAATCTAACTTGTGTATTTTAATTTATTCCATTAAAAGAAATCTCGACTATCTAAATCTAGCCTGTGTATTTTTAAAAATAGAAATAATTTTATTTCGTAAAAAAAATAAAATAAAAAGATATCCTCAGTAATCGAACAAGGATCTTTTATAGCTGCTAATGTTTCGGTTAATCTAACCTGTGTTTAAAAAAAAAGAAAATATAACACTATTTATATTTATTTTATTAAAAGAAGCCTTGACTATCTAAATCTAACCTGTGTATTAAAAAAAAAAGAAAATATAACTTTTACTTTCCCCTTAAAATTTTTCTCCACTTTGTTCCCTATTTTTTTCCACTTTTTTCCTATTTTTTTTATTCCACTCTTTAAACTACTTTTTTTTCCACTTTTTCTCCTCTTTGTGACAAACTTTTTTGATTCACTTTTTCGCCTTAAAACTTTTTTTTCCACTTCTTTTCTCATTTTTCTTTCACTTTTACCCTACTTTTTTCCACTTTTTCCCCTATTTTTTCAGTAATTTTTTTTATATTTCAAACTTTTTTTTTATTTATTTCAATTTTTTTCCGCAAATTTTTACACCATTTTGTTTTACTCTTTTTCCCAACTCATTTTTTCTCCTGTTTTTTCACTTATTTTTGTATATTTTCCCATTATTCCCCCACCCTCATTCCCCTACTTTTTTAATAATTTCTTTGTGTTCCACTTTTTCTCCTTAAAGTTTTTCCACTGTCCCCATTTTTTCCTCCCCTCTTTCCTCTACTTTTTTAGACTTTTTCTCACACATTTTTTACTAATTTCTTTGGTTCACTTTTTTCCCTTAAAACTTTTCCATTTCTTCCCCTATTTTTTTCACTTTTTCCCTACTTTGTTATTCTATCCTTTCCCTACTTTTTATTCTGTCCTTTCCCTTACTTTTTTATTCTATCATTTCCCCTACTTTTTTCCACTTTTTTACTTATTTTTTTTGTTCCACTTTTTCTCCTTTATTTAAACTTTTTTCCACTTCTTTCCCTATATTTTTTCATTTTTCTCCTACTTTCCTCCACTTTTCCATAATTTTTAATTCCACCTTTTCCCTTACTTTTTCCACTTTTTCTCCTACATTTTTTTACCAATTTCCTATTTCTTTGTGTCAAATCTTTTTTCCACTTTTTCACTAATTTTTTATAATTAAAAATTTGAAACTTTTTCTTTTCCAATTTTTCCTGTACTTTTTTTGCACTTTCGCCCTACTTTTTTAGTTTCAAACTTTTTCCCCAATTTTTTATATGTAAATCTTTGTCCCAACTTTTTATTTCCAATTTTCTCCCTCTCCCTTTCTATCATTACCAATGGAGAGGTAAGGGGGAAAGGGGGAAAGATAGGGGAGAGAAAAAAATAATTACTCACAAAAGTGATTTTTATGTAAAAAAAGTGGAAATTTGACAAAAACTGACAATAATGAGAAAAAATGGGTAGTTTTAGAAAAAAAAGGGGAAAACGGGGTAATTTCAAAATTAAAAAAAGTGCAAAAATTTGAAAGAAAAGAGGGGAAATTTAAGATAAAAAAGTTAGAAAATTTGAAAAAAATGAAGGGAAATTTTGGAGGAATAGGGGAAATTTGAGAAAAAATAACAAAAATGGAAACATAAGGGGTAATTTTGAAAAAATGGGGTAATTTTAGAAATATGGGATAATTTCAGGAGAAAGTGACAAATATTGAGAGAAAAGAGAGGAAATTTAAGACAAAAAGTAACAGTATTTGAGAGAAACGGGGGGAAATTTTGAAGGATGAGGAAAAACATAACAAAAATAAGAAAATAAGGGGTAACTTTGAGAAAAAAGGGGTAATTTCTGTGGGAAAATATTCATTGCTGCTTCCGTTGTTTTTCAAATTTGTGTGTGAAAAATGCATTTTTGCTGTTTTTCCAATTTTTTGTAGGGAATTATGCATGGACTAAAGCAACTGAACGATTTCCCGAAAAATTAGTATTTATAAATTTTAATCTGTGAAATTTAACTGTGAAAAATATATTTTCCAAATTCGATTATTTTTTTCAAAATTAACAGTGGAAAAATACATTCTTGGTCTTTTTTTTTCATTTTTAACTATGGAAAAATGTATTCTTGTTTCTTTTTTCCAAATTAGAGTGTAGAAAAACGTATTTTTGCTTCTGTTTTTCAAATTTAACTGTGGAAAAATGCATTCTTGCTTCTTTTTTTCGTATCCGATTGTGGAAAATGCCATTCTCGCTCCTTTTTTCCAAATTAACAGTGGAAAATGAATTATTACTTCTTTTTCCAAAATTAATAGTGGAAAAATGCATTCCTGCTTCTTTTTTTCAAATTCGAGTGTAGAAAAATGTATTTTTGCTTCTTTTTTTCAAATTTAACTGTGGAAAATGCATTCCTGTCTCTTTTTTTCAAATTCGAGTGTAGAACAATGTATTTTTGCTTCTTTTTTTCAAATTTAACTGTGGAAAAATGCATTCCTGTCTCTTTTTTTCAAATTCGAGTGTAGAACAATGTATTCATGCTTTTTCCCAATTCATGTGTGTTTTTTTCTAGACCTTTTTAGAGTTTTCTCCAAACTTTCGAGAAAACATTTATTTGTTTTTGTAAAATTTTGCACTTTATATGTGTTTTTTTTTACTTTCGTTTTCAATGAAAGAATTTAAGGAAAAAATTTTCCCCTTGGAAACCCTGCATTTCTATGCGGAAAAATACTTTATTTCTTTTTATTTTCTCCTAACCCTCGCCATGAAACCCTTTATAAATCTGTATACAAGGGCGTAGATAACTTTTTTTCTGGGGGGGAGGTACTTTTTTCCTGGGAGAGGTAACTTTTAGACAAATATTTTTATCCGTTTCTACATTTATTTCTTCTTTTCGTGCAATTTTTTGGTATCCCGTGGAGGGGATAATTAACCCCTTTACCCTCCCAATATCTACGGCCTTGCTTAGTAATTACGCCCCTGTATATAATACCCTGTCCATTGGATTTATCGGTATTTGCATGTGCCGATAACTGTCAGATAAATATTCCCAAGATTAATTGATATTTCCTTGCTCCAAAATGATTAAAAATCAGTTTTTGGCTCAAAAAAGAAAAAGTGTACTTATCAGCTTTTACATATTTGTTCCATAATTATCCACTAATTTCCTTTATTTTAAAATATTTAGTATTAAATGTGGCGGGGGTTTAATACGGTAAGAAACACGACCAGTAAAATTTAGGGCTTCACACGCGACGAGATAAGGCGAGAATTTCAAAAATCTCGTCTCGGTCTCGTTCGTTGGGAAAAAAATAAGTCTCGTTTTAGTCTCGGTCTCGTCTCTTAACCGTTTATCTAGTCTCGTCTCGTCTCGTCTCTTCAAATCTCGTTATGACACTGATTTTTGAATCGAAGTAGATGTACCATAAACTTCTTTGTAGGCCTTCGGATGAGCAGTTAATAAATGTCTTTTCATTCCTGTCTTTTCTGCTATTTATTTTTCTTATTCTAGATTTTTCACACACTAAACATATTGCATTTATTTCAATTTTTTTTCAAATTTTGATGCCACCGAAGTATTTTTTATTAAACACAGTTTATTAACTGGTTCCATTTCACTTAATGTATCATTACTTTCAATCTAATCTCGGCCTTTTATTAGAATTAATATTATAAACGGCATTTTAGATTTTGTAAATGTATCGTAACCTATGCAGACCTTTTTTTATTATAAAAAAAAATTGAAGAAATATGAACGAGACCAGAAACGAGAGTCTCGGGTCTCTACCGTATGTGGTCTCGGTATGGCTTAAATAATTTTCAAAAAGGTTTGGTCTCGGTTTTACGAGAAAAGTATCGTTATCGTGTGAATCCCTAGTAAAATTAACTCCCTGTGTAACCGCGTGTGCCGTTTCGTTTTTAAACATTACGAATATTCGTTTAGCCCATAATTAAAATACTAACGACGTAACTCAAATGTTTAAAAAGTGTTATGTCTACGGGGTGCCAATTTGCGTGAAAAACAACCCCTTTCGGAAGACCGTGGTTAAAAGAGAGACACGTGCGTTAATCCACAAGGCAAGCAAAACGTATGTAAAATAATTGTGAATTTGGTTTGAATAATGGCTGTCTCGACATCACACATTTTTATAGTCTAATGGAAAAAAAGTGTATAAAAAAAGATGATTGGAACGATTTTATTTCTTCGCTTCGGTTAAGCTTTTCGTCTTTTTCCCCCCTTCGTTATATGTTACGTATAAAGGTCTTTATATCGAGAAAATTTTATTAATAAAAAAAATGGTAACATTAATATATTTTTAATAATGTTATTAAACTTATTGGTCCTTTTGCATTTTGAATTTGTTTCCAATTTCTCTCCCATTTTTTTTCTACTTTTTACTAATTTCTTTGTATCAAACTTTTTTCCCCTACTTTTTTACTGATTTCTTAATGTTTCAATTTTTTTCCACTCTCCTCCCCTTTTCCCCACTTCTTTACTAATTTTTTTGTTTTAAAATTTTTCCCCTACTTTTTTACTGATTTCTTACTGTTTCAAACTTTTTTCCACTGTCCTCCCCTTTTTCCTACTTCTTTACTAATTTCTTTGTTTCAAACTTTTTTCCCCTACTTTTTTACTGATTTCTTAATTTTTCAAACTTCCTACTACTCTCCTCCCCCTTTTCCTACTTCTTTACTAATTTCTTTATTTCAAACTTTTTTCTCCTACTAGTTTAGTGAATTCTTAAAGTTTCTAAATTTTTTTCCACTCTCCTCCCCTTTTCCCTACTTCTTTACTAATTTCTTTGTTTCAAACCATTTTTCCTACTTTTTTACTGATTTCTTAATTTTTCAAACTTCCTACTACTCTCCTCCCCTTTTTCCTACTTCTTTACTAATTTCTTTGTTTCAAACTTTTTTCCCCTACTTTTTTACTGATTTCTTAATTTTTCAAAATTTGTTTTCCACTCTCTTCCCCTTTTCCCTACCTCCTTACTAATTTCTTTGTTTTTAACTTTTTTCCACTACTTTTTTACTGATTTATTAATGTTTCAAATTTTTTTCACTCTCCTCCCCTTTTTCCTACTTGTTTACTAATATCTTTGTTTCAAACTTTTTTTCCCCTACTTTTTTACTGATTTCTTAATGTTTCAATTTTTTTCCACTCTCCTCCCCTTTTCCCTACTTATTTACTAATTTCTTTGTTTCAAACTTTTTTGCCCTACTTTTTTACTGATTTTTTAATGTTTCAAATATGTTTTCCATTCTCCTCCCCTTTTCCCTACTTCTTTACTAATTTCTTTGTTTCAAACTTTTTTCTTCCCCTACTTTTTTACTGATTTCTTAATGTTTCATTTTTTTTCCACTCTCCTCCCCTTTTCCCTATTTCTTTACTAATTTCTTTGTTTCAAACTTTTTTCCCCTACTTTTTTACTGTTTTATTAATGTTTTAAATTTTTTTCTACTCTCTTCCGCTTTTCCCTACTTGTTTACTAATTTCTTTGTTTCAAACATTTTTTCCCCTACTTTTTTACCGAGTTCTTAATGTTTCAAACTTCTTTCCACTCTCCTCCCCTTTTCCCTACTTCTTTACTAATTTCTTTGTTTTTAACTTTTTTCCCCTACTTTTTTAGTGATTTCTTAATGTTTCAACTTTCTTTTCCACTCCTCCCCTTTTCCCTACCTCTCTATTAATTTCTTTGTTTAAAACTTTTTTCCTCTACTTTTTTACTGATTTCTTAATTTTTCAAACTTATTTTCCACTCTCCCCCGCTTTTTCCTACTTCTTTACTAACTTCTTGGTTTCAAATTTTTTTGGGCTACTTTTTTACTGATTTATTAATGTTTCAAATTTTTTTCCACTCTCCTCCCTTTTTCCTACCTCTTTACTAATTTCTTTGTTTCAAACTATTTCCCCTACTTTTTTACTGATTTCTTAATGTTTCAAACTTTATTTTCCACTCTCCTCCCCTTTTCCCTACCTCCTTACTAATTTCTCTGTTTTTAACTTTTTTCCCCTACTTTTTTACTGATTTCTTAATGTTTCAAACTTCGTTTTCCACTCTCCTCCCCTTTTCTCTACCTCCTTACTAATTTCTTTGTTTTTAACTTTTTTCCACTACTTTTTTACTGATTTCTTAATGTTTCAATTTTTTTCCACTCTCCTCCCCTTTTTTCTACTTCTTTACTAATTTCTTTGTTTCAAACCTTTTTCCCCTACTTGTTTACTGATTTCTTAATGTTTCAAACTTTTGGTTTTTGATAAACTTTCTGATTTTTTTGAAAATTTTTTGCAATTTTAACATTTTTTTTTTAATTTTAAGGTTTTTCCTGGTTTTTGACTAATTCTCAGATATTTTTGACAATTTTTCTGTTTTTTTTTAATGATTTTTCCAAATTCAGACACTTTTCCTCATTTTTATCAATTTCCTTGGTTTTTGAAAAACTGCCTAATTTTTTATAATTTTTTGCAAGTTTTTCTGGTTTTTAACGATTTTTCAAAATTTTTACATTTTCCTTAAATTTGACAATTTTTCTAGATTTTTGACACATTTTAGAATTTTTTTGATAATTTTTAACAATTTTTCCCTTTTTTAATAATTTTTCTAAATTTTGACACTTCTTTATATTTGGTAATTTTTCTGGTTAATTCGTTTTACTAATATTTGATAATTATCCTGAATATTGACAATTTTCTGATTTTGTTTGACAAAGTTTAGCAATTTTTCCGGTTTTCTTAATATTTGAAATTTTCCTTATTTTCTGATTAATTATGATTTTATTTTTATTAGGAGATTCCCTTTTTTTACAGCATTCTTAAATTTTTGACAATTTTTTGCAATTTTTTCTAACTTTTAATAGGTTTTCAAAAGTGTTCTAGTTATTTAGGATTTTAAAATACTATAAAATTTTGTTATTTTTAACAGTTTTCTTTATTTTTGATTTTTGGAAATTTTCCGTGTGTTTGGACAATTTTGTTTTCCAATTTTTATGATTATTTTGACATTTTTTTGGTAATTTTTCGGTTTTTTTTTGACAATTTTCTTGATTTTTGACAATTTGCTTAGTTTTTAACAATTTTTTTTTTTTATTTAATAACTTCTCTGGGTTATAACAATTTTTCTAAATTATTACAATATTTTTGAAATATTTTATTTTCGATTATATGCGACTTTATCTTTTGACAGTTTTCATAGGTTTTATTGTTTTTTCTAATTTTTTAACAATTTTCTTGGTTATGGAAAAATTTTGTGAATTTTTTTTAATTTTTGGCAATTTTGGAATTTTTTTATGATGTTTTTTTTATTTCTGACAGTTTTACTGGTTATTTATGATTTTATTACTTTTTGATAATATTAGTAATCTTTGACAATTTTTCTAAATGTTAATTTTTTATTTTTGACAGTTTACTTAATTTTTGGAAATTCTCACCTTTCAAAACTCGACAACCGTCATTAAGGCCAGATTTTTTACTATATCATCGTATTCACAATTAAATATCGCTCATTTTAATATAAGATTTATTTATTAAACAAATAGGTGAAAATATCTATTATCGATTTACCTGTTTATACCTGCCAACCCAATACTAAGGCCAGGAAAAAAATAGACAACCCAACGTTTCTATATTCTATGCGCTTCATACTTTCGGTTAGTATTAAATTTATTTGTTAATGTCATGAGTGCAATATTTAATAAAAAGTAATTTTTAATTTTTAATTAATCGCAATCTGGCCAGGAATTTTTTAGACAACCCACTCTAGATCCATTAAACAGATGTGTGAAGGTCGTTTCTAGTTCGGTTCATAGATTAAAATAATACGTCGATCTCTAACCACAATTATTTTCTGAATAGTTTGAAACGTAAACAATGGCATCTATCAATATGATAGCGCAATACAATTTTATAAGATTTGATACTAAATCATAATTGCTAAAGTGTATTTCATAACATTACCATCTTTATTCATTCCCATAGAAAGACATTTCTTGAGTCGACATGCTTGACATTGATTTCTGTGAGCTTTATCCACTATGCATCTTCCAGTTCCTGCTTGACATCTGAAACACAAAACTAAACGATAAAATGAAGACAAATAAATTATGAAGAAAATATATTTTATTTGACAGCTGTGTAAGATTCTAATAATAAATATTCTTAAAAAATATTAAGTATATAAATATTAAAAGAATAATAGCAAATAAAACTCAAAATCATGTACCACAAAATGTATTAAAATCTTAATAGGGGAAGGTAGCACCAAGTTTCGACTAGTAGCCATCTTCAGACCATGTATTAATTTAATAGATTAACAATTTCATAAATGAATAAATAAGAACTCTATGGTAAATACATATTGGGATAAAGAAAGTACAATATGTAGGGATAGAGGCTACATATGAAAAGTAGGGCTTCACACTAGACGAGGAATTTCCAAAATCTCGTCTCGGTCTCGTTAGTTGAAACAAAAATAAGTCTCGTTTCAGTCTCTCGGTCTCGTCAACTCCCGTTATTGCTAGAACTTACTTATGCGTGATTATTTATTTATTTTTGTTTTTTATTTGGACGTTACTAAGTCATTATCTATACAAATTATAATTATAAACATTGTTATATAATAATCTATAACTTTTACTTCGGTCCGGACCGGAAGTATTAACAAGTGAAAAACGACAATATTTTTGCCGTAATTACGAGTTTTCGAAAATTTAAATTTGCGAAAATAAATTTATATATAAAGATATACCTTACATACTACAGTATATGTGGTATAAGTAGCGGGAAAGTGAAAAGAGGTCAAAAATTAATATCATCTTTGGGGTTTTTAACGATACTGAATCGATTGCCGTTGTCCGTTTGTCTCTATCTGTCACCATTCTCGGGTTGAATCAGGCTAACAGACGGACGGACAGACGGACAAAACCATCTTATAAGCACTGTTTTTCTTCGAAAACTCTAAAATCATAAAAAAATTTAAAAATCTGATTATTATAAAATTAATTCGCTAATTTTTTCGATTTTTTACGGTTTTTTACGGTTTTTTACGATTTTTTACGATTTTTTACGATTTTTTACGATTTTTTACGATTTTTTACGATTTTTTACGATTTTTTACGATTTTTTACGATTTTTTACGATTTTTTACGATTTTTTACGATTTTTTACGATTTTTTTACGATTTTTTACGATTTTTTACGATTTTTTACGATTTTTTACGATTTTTTACGGATTTTTAAAAAATTAAGAACGATTGTAAAAAAATGTAAAAAAACGTAAAAAATCGTAAAAAATTGTAAAAAACTGTAAAAAATCGTAAAAAACCGTAAAAAACCATAAAAAATCGTAAAACACTCTAGAACCATTAAAATAATTTTTAATTATAATTATAGACATAAAAACTAACTAGAACGTATCTCTAAATTACTGAAATTTTTTAAATATTTGGAAATTTTGGAAGTTTTGATCTTTCAAATGTTTGAATCTTTTTATAATATTTTAACTTTTTGGTTTTGAAATTTTTTAATTTTTTATAAAATTTTTGGAATTTTTGTTTCTTAAACCTGCCCATGTAAGAATATTTGTTCATTTTACCATTTCAGCTTTATTTAATCTTTGAATTTTTTTAATTTTTTAAAATTGAAATTTTTGCTATTTTTAGAATATTCGTTTCTTTTTTAATTTTTGTATTTTTTTTAAATTTTTGCCTTTAACCTGTCCATGAAAAAATATTTATCTTTTACCACTCAAGCCTGTTAACGAAAAAATATTTGTCCTTTTTATTATCCCTCTCAATTCAATTAAATTTGCGCCACCCTGTATATAGCATTTTGGGGTTTATCGCCGTTTTTTCAAATTTTCCGGTAAAAATATAAATTTTCGAGAAAATTCAACATAGGGAGATTTGTTTTATGTTCTAATTATTATAAAATTAATTCGCCAATTTTTACGATTTTTTACGGATTTTTAAAAAATTAAGAAAGAGGAAAAAAGTGGAAAAAACGTAAAAAATCGTGAAAAATTATAAACAATCGTAAAAAAATCGTGAAAAATCGAAAAAACTGGTACAAAACTGGTAAAAAGTCGTAACATATCGTAAATAATTCTAAATTATCGTAAAACATAAAAAATTGTAAAAAAATCATAAGAAATCGTAAAAAAAACCTAAAAAATTGTGAACAATCGTAAAAAATCGTAAAAATGTAAAAATCGTGAAAAATTGTAAAAAATTGGTAAAATATCATAAAAACGCAATGAACCGTAAAAATACCGAAAAAAAACCAGAAAAATCTGAAGCAAATGGAAAAAAAGGGTAATATCGAAGAAGATCGAGAAACACGAGTGAATTAGAAGAAATCGAATAAAATAAAAAAAAATAAAACAAAAAAAAACCATAAAAAATCTGAAAAAATTGGAAAAACAAAAAAGAAGACGGAAAAAATGGGGAAAGATAGGAAAAGTTAAAAAAAAACTTAGGAAGAAAAACATTAAAAAAATTAATTTCAATAAAAACGTAAATAAAATCAATTTTTTCTTAAATCATTACGGTTACTTATGTTACTTGAAGGAACAATTAGATGATTTGTTATATTTCTTTTTTTATTTTTTTGCAGGTTACTTTTTTATACTTCACTAACTTCACAATACTTCTTTAGTGGCTAATGAAAAAATGTCATTCTGATTACGTCTGTTTAAAAGACTAAAATGTCTTCATAGCGTTATGTCCATAAATTTCGTGGCGCGTATAGTTCTTGTGTTTATTGTTAAAGTGAATTTTTCGGACCAAAGTACTAAAAACATCCAACACCCTATATAATTTAAAATTTAAAAAAATTGATACTTTTTCATTTATACAAGTTACAATATTTTCGCAAACATACATACATTTCGTTAAAGAAAAATGTTAATTAGTTTAAAAATATTATTTTATTATAAATTATTTTTCATATAGAAGACACAGTTTTAAAAAAATTACAATTGTCGAATTTGAACTGGAAAGCATGTTAATGTTGATTTCGTCGATATTATAATCTTTCGAATGTAGTTCCTGACCGATATAGACTTTGGTTATTGATCCAAAATTATAAAATAAAATATTTCCCAGATGGTTACCAGATTTTAGATTTCGTAAATGTATCGTAACCCATGCAGACCTTTTTTTATGATAAAAAAAATTAATGTTTATACTGCTTGCTAGTTTATTTTTCTCGGAAATTCCAAAACAAATTCTGAACAAATATGAACGAGACCGAAACGAGAATCTCGGGTCTCGCCGTATGTGATCTCGGTATTGCCTAAATAATTTTCAAAAAGATCTCGTCTCGGTTTTACGAGACGAGATAAGTAAAAGGATTTATGAATCGTCCAAGGACGAATATTTTCTTCATGTGTCATTGAATATGATTCTTTTGATAAAATAAAATAATATTACACTTACTGGGGTTAATATTAATATGATATATTGAGAATTTATATATTTTATTCATAAAATGGTTTCAATCATTTACTACATGGCTCACATCATCAATATAATAAATTATGTCTAAATGATTATATTTCATAAGTGGAAACTACTGTATAATTTATACTTATAGGTATGCTGGTCACAATGCATACAATATACAAAATAAAAAACCGTTCTTTATACATGTGCATAAAAATATCTCGACGTTTACAAACATTACCCGACCGCTTTATAGGCGGTTGATAGGGTGGTTTGATAAAATGGGGCGCTTTTGCCATTTAATAAGGGCATCAGGTGGCAAAGCGGCAATGCGACACTTGCCATCTTGATATATTTAAGCTCACTAATATCGAGCCAGAAGCGTCATCCTGCAGGTTTGTATCCAGGGATGAACAATTTAGCTGGTAATCGAAAGTGCGACACGCATCAATTCACTCATAATTTATGTTTTATTATTTTTAACTTTTATTTATTTAATATCAATGTTAAGAATTCTCTTCCTTATAATATACTTTATAATTTTTCTTGTTGAAATTATACTTGTTACTAGCTTACTTGTGGCTAGCTATTGTGGCTAGCCAAAAACATTTTATTAAAAATTAAGATAGCGAAAAAATAAAGAGTTGAAGTTTTGTTATATGTCGAGATGATAGATACGAAATTTATATATGTCGTTTTTTGATATTGTATTTTAAAAAGAAAAATATATGTATTCAAGCATTAATTAAATCTCAGAACCAAATAAAATTTGTGTTAATTAAACGACACAACGACGCAGACTAGGAACTAGGGCTTCCTACTCTTCGTTCAATCAAATTATTTAATTAAGCATTATATTAATATATATTTTAATGAAATACTCTGTATGATTTTTTTATATAAGTTAATTGTTATTTAAAAGGTTTGATAGTATAAATAATTTTATGTTGTTTGAATTTTATAAACAGAGTTTATTGTTAAAAAGTTTGATTTTAAAGAATTTATTAATAGTAATTGGTATATAAGATGTTCGAAATCATCAATTGTGAAATATGAAGAAACTTATTTTTATTTTTTTTTGCACAGCATTACTATTATTATTAGTATAAAATTGATATTAAAAAAAATTAAGTAATTAGGTAAAGGGCAAGATTAAAAAAAATTATCAAGAAAATTTTTTATTAAAAAAAAAAACATATGAAAATAAAAAACAATAAACAAAGAAATCAGTCAGAAAATTTTAACAAATGTCAGAATAGAATATTATAAAAAATTATAAAAAAGGTTTATTGAATGTTGGGAAGATTATAAAGATGGAATGGATTTTTAAAAATAAAATTTACATACCAATTAAAACACAAAGGTTAATATTAAAAAAAGATATAATATTGGAAGAAAAAGAACTGAGGACAAATTAAAAATTGGGTGAACAAACAAAAAATATCAATTTATAGAAGTAGTCCAAAATTAATGAGACAACAATAGCAAATTAAGGAAGAAATCAAGATATAAGTTTCCCCGATTTTCGGGTATTTTCCTGCTTTGTGAGTATTCTTGTGGGTAATTCAAGTTTGCGGGTAAAATTCGGATATTTCCTTCCATCTTCATCTCATGTCAATTATTCACTGTTTTGATGTTTTGTGGGCGTGAGGCCACTTCCAGTAAACCTAAAAATTACCGCTACAGCTATCTTATTTCTCAAAAAATACATAAATAAGGTAATTGGTGTGCATTGAACGCATTTGGCAACACTCCCACATAATTCTCGTCAGATTTTAAAGTCAAATAATAAAATAGAAAATAGCCCTGGCACCTGAGGCTTCAAGAAGGAAAAAGAAGAAGATTATTTATTCTCAATTTAAGCTCTTGTATGTTAAAATTTGTGTTGTAATCTGTTGAATACATAAAAAAACATTATAACTAACTGACAAACACTTCAAATTGTAGGTGAGTAAAATGCGGGTTGTTTGGAATTCCATGTGTGTAAAATCGGGTATTTTGGGGCAAAGTTGGGGGTATTTTGGTGATTTGTCATTGGCAACACTGTAAAAATAGCAGAAGAACAGAAGAGATTTAAAGAAATTTGAAAAAATTTAAATAACTAAATTTATAATTATTTTTTGTATTTAAAATTGTAATGTTTATTATTTTTTTAGTCCATAGGGTAGATTTTTCTGTATGAGTATAGTAGATTCTGTAACAAGATTAGAATGAAAAATTCGACACGAGTGGAAAATTCCGAACGCGAGCGTCAGCGAGTGTGAGGAACCACGAGTGTCGAATTTTTCATAATGCTCATAGTTTTCAACATAATTCTTTTGTGGTATCACAGTAAATTACTTTTTAGGCTTTTGCTAAATATAGTTATTAGAAGTTTGTCTCTTAGTCAATCCATTAATGACATGTTCAGACCGAAATAAGACCATGATTTTTTTTTATTTATGGCCTATGAAATGAAGGAATCACTGTGCGTCGGAGCTTCAAATCTATGACTTAAATCTATTATATTTTTTAGGGTTCCGTACCCCAAAGGGTCAAAACGGAACCCTATCACACCGGTCTAGCAGCCAAACCGTTGGAGCTAGAGACTTAAAATGTTCACAGCTAATACGTCTTGTTGACCCAAAGCCATATAAACTATAAAAAATATTTTAAAAAGTTTTCAAAGGGGGCTCCCATACAACTAAAGGGGAGAGCTGAAAAAAAATGTTGGCCTACCCCATCGAGTGAGGTATCGTTGAATAGAGCTCATTGAATAAATAAAAGGCATATTTTTTTGTTTTAAAAAATATTGCAAAATGTATTGTCATGAGAAGCCGCTAAAATCAGCATTTTTTACAAAATTTTGTTCCGAAAATTTTTTTAACTTTCCATTGACCTATAAACTTGAAATTTGGTGATAATGTTTATTGTTACGTATATTTTCCCAACAAATACCAATATATTAATAAATATGATTTTTTCATTACCATTCCCTCATTTTTAGGGTTCCGCATCTTCGTATATATTATGTAAATTGTGATACTCGATATTTTATTATTTTTATGTGTGCAATCGTATTAGTTTTATTAAAAAAATGCATTTTTCATCTTATAATTTTTTTTCTAGCTTTGTCGGTTACGCTGATATTAACAAATTTGTTCGTAGCATTTCAAAATTGGTTAATATATCTAAGTATAAATGCGGGTTGTGATATTCGATATTTTATTATTTTTTTCGTCTCATAATTTTGTTTTCTTCGTCGAACGGACATGCGCCTGGTTATTTTTTTTTTCAGTTCTTTAAATCCTTTTACCAATTATTTTTGGCTTATATTCTACATTTGGTACGGAACCCTAAATGTGCGAAGTCCGACACGCACTTGACCGATTTTTTGATACTAATTTCATTAAAAATATCTAGTATGGATATATCGTTGAATTAATAATAAATAATTCTTATATGATGTTTATAAAAAAAAGCATAAAGGTACAATTTGAAAAATTCGAATTGTGGTTAACGTATATTTAATTTTTCCGTTTTAATTGAAAAGTAAAAGCAACATATGCCGATGTTTTTAATGATTATTAAATCAATCCAGTGTCTGTGTGCGTGCAGAACTGAGGGAAGCGATGCCAATGTGAAAAACGCGCAGGGCTTACGAAGTCATTCAACGGAGATCCCAGCCTCAATCAATTAAGGGAACTTGCTCTAATCCGTGCACTGAATGTGGCCGCCCTTTGTGCCTTAATCTGGTTACAGAAATCGAGTTCGCTAGTGTCCAATCGATTTATGATGATATGGATACAAAATCAGCAACCAGAACAAACAATCTCTAGCGTTTTTAAAATGTAGGATGGAGGAGAATCAAGTGCTCTCTCCGTTGAAATGATAAAGAGGTAAAAATCATGTTACCGCTTTTACTGACCTGTAAAAATGAAAAAAAAACTCGTTTTTTTTATAAAAATAGAATGATTTAGAAATAAAATTAACATCGTTCGTACGTTTTTTAATTTTCTGTTTTATGTATGCATATCTGTGTGCAAAATTATGTACTAAATGGATAAATATTTTAAATAATCCTTACTAATTTTGTGTTGAGAAAAACGAATATGATAAAGAAAAAAATATTAACTCTATTTTATGTGTTATGTAATAGGCAAGAGTTTTTGCATTTCAAAGGATTAAGAGAAAACGGTAATTATTAATTATTATGCCATATATCATCAAAAGTGTGATCATTTTTGGACCGAAGTTACTTAACGCTGTTTAACTAGCAGAAAGCGTCACGCCCCCTCCAGGCGACATTCCCTCTTGTCTATGTCTCCCTTTTTTCTTTCTATAATATTATTTAGAATTTTTTTTATATAATTTATAGTTATTTCACTATTTTATATTTAATTTTTAATAAATGAAGAGAGAGATAGAGATATATTGTTTTTTTTTTCTTTTTAATATTTTTTTATTTTTCTGGTTTTGTCTTGTTTTTCTCATTTTTTGTTCTTTTCTGATTTTTTTCGATGTTTTATAATTTTTCATCATTTTTTTGTCATTGTTCTGTTTTTTCTCCTCTTTCTTTTATTTTCGTTTTTTTTCTCATTTTTTCTTACCTTTGATTTTTTTTTATTTCAGTTTTTTCGAATTTTTTTTTTTTTTTTTTTGATGGTATTTTGGTATTTTTTACGATTTTTTTTGCCATTTTTTGAGATTTTTTTGTACTATTTTGAAATTTTTAATCATTTTTAAATTTTTTCGTTTGTTCCGCATTTTAAAATTTTATTTTTCATTTTTTTTTCTGATTTATCTTTCTATTTCTTCCAATGTTTTCGGTTTATTTCTTATTTTTCCGAATTTTTCAAATCTTCTAATTTTTTCTCGTTTTTCTCAAATTCCTTATTCGGTTTTTTTCTACTTTTTTTCTGACAGATTCATTTTTTCCTAATTTTTTTTTAATTTTCCTGATTTTTTCTTGTTTATTATCATTTTTTGTTTTTTTTTTCGATGTTTTATAATTTTTTCTTGATCTTTTTTTGATTCATTTCAGTTTTTCGATTTTTTTGATTTTTTTCGATGGTTACAATTGTTTTGCTCTTTTTTTACTATTTTTTGCCATTTTTGAGATTTTTTTTGTAGTTTTTCTGCTATTTTGCGTTTTTTTTGGTTTTTTTCACCATTTTTTTATTTTTTCGTTTATTCCGTATTTTTAAATTTCATTTTTTATTTTTTCAATATTTTCTGATTTATGTTTCAATTTCTTGTTTACTATTTATTTCTTTATTTTGTTTTCTGTTTTTTTCTCATTTTTTTCTTATTCCTTTGATGTTTTTATTTCACTTTTTTCGAATTTTTTAATTTTTTTTCATGGTTACAATTATTGATTTGCTCTTTTTTACGATTTTTTGCCATTTTTGCGGTTTTTTTATAATTTTTGGAAATTTTTAGCATTTTTTGAGTTTTTTGCTTTTCTTTTTGATTTTTTAACCACTTTTTTAATTTTTTCGTTTGTTCCGTATTTTAAAATTTTGTTTTTCATTTTTTTCCAATATTTTCTGATTTATCTTTTTATTTCTTTCAATAATTTCGATTTGTTTCTTATTTCTTCCGAATTTTTCAAATCTTCAAATTTTTTCTCGTTTTTTTCTTATTCCTCATTCGGTTTTTTTCTACTTATTTTATGATAGATTGATTTTTTCCCATATTTTTTTTTAATTTCCTTGATTTTTTCTTGTTTATTATCATTTTTTGTTTTTTTCGATGTTTTATATTTTTTCTTGATCTTTTTTTGATTCATTTGAGGTTTTTCGTTTTTTTTTTGATTTTTTTCAATGGTTAATTATTTTGCTTTTTTTACGATTTATTGCCATTTTTTGAGATTTTTTTTTTGTAATTTTTAGCATTTTTTTGTGTTTTTTGGCGTTTTTTTTTGGTTTTTAAGCACTTTTTTAATTTTTTCGTTTGTCCCGTATTTTAAAATTTTATTTTTAATTTTTTTCCAATATTTTCTGATTTGTCTTTCTATTTGTCCAATGTTTTCTGTTTATTTCTTATTTTTTCCGAATTTTTCGATTCTTCTAATTTTTTCTCGTTTTTTTCTTGTTCCTCATTCGGTTTTTTTCGACTTTTTTTCTGATAAATTGATTTTTCCTTATTTTTTTTTCAATTTTCCTGATTTTTTCTTGTTTATTCTCATTTTTGTTTTTTTTTCTGATTTTTTTCGATGTTTTATAATTTTTCATCATTTTTTGTCATTGTTCTGTTTTTTCTCCTCTTTCTTTCTTTTTTTATTATTCCTTTGATACTTTTTACTTTCCGAACAACAGAGTTGTATAGAAGGAAAGTATTGCGATCATGATATTTTGACCATACCCAGATTTTAACGGATCTTTACGTTTTGAGGTCACCTGAATCCATTTATACCATTTTTAGCATGATGTCTGTCTGTGTGTCTGTGTGTCTGTGTGTCTGTGTGTCTGTGTGTCTGTGTGTCTGTGTGTCTGTGTGTCTGTGTGTCTGTGTGTGTGTGAACACGATAGCGTCTAAACGGCTGAACCCATTTAGATGAAATTTTATATACATATTTAGGGTAGCAAGGAGACGACCTGTATAGATTTTGGTGTTAATCGGACAACCGGAAGTGACAGTTGATATAAGTGATGACGTCATTACCAAACAAAATGGCAATAAAGTTTTACACATATATTTTTTATACGTTATAGTTTAATTTCGACTGATTAAAATTTTCAAAAACTTTTGCCATTGTTGCCAGATTTATCAAAAAGTAATTTTTTTTCATATTTTTCTTAAAAAACCAAAATAATGCATTTTTATGAAAAATTACAGGATATGAAAGTTGTAGAACATAAAATTTTCTATAAATTTTGTCATGACTATTTTTTCAAGTTGCACATAGTTTCGCCTCTAGTTTTTATTTTAATTTTTATCTTTATTAAATTATTATTTTTTAGTTAAATTTTTATATTAAAAATTTAAAAAAAATATCTTTAAATTTGTAATAATTAATTTTATAATAATAATTTTTTTCAAAATTTTTTTTCAAAAATTTTGGAATTTTTAAAAAATTGGCTAAGAAATGTAAGATTATATTACGATTTTAAACTAAATTGAATAACTTTTAAAATATTAAAGTTATTGAAATGTGATTTTCACCAATCGAAAGATAATATAAAACTCTAAATTTTAAATGTATTTTGGTTTCTTAAAATTTAGAATTGTAATTATAATAGAAAAAATTAAGAATTTTTTTTAAATTTTTTCTAATTTTGTTTTATCAATAAGTATAAAATAAATGAAAAAAGTAAATAGCATATCCGAAAAGGATCCAAAAGTACTATGTGTGTAAATTATTTCATAATTTTAACATAGTATTTGTAAAAGTTATAGCAAAAAATGAAAAAAGTTAAAACAATTCAATGGATTTACCCATGAATTTTTGGAAAAAAATTTGATTTTTTTTTTGTTTTTTAAACTAACTTTATTAATACATTTTGATCCAGAAAACCTAAAAAAAAGGTTTGTTTCCAATTTTGAATAAAATTGAATGAGATATTAATTATTTAATGATTTTAAAATTATTCAAAAATAGGTTTGATTTGTTTTAAGGTTAAAATTAATATTAAAAATTTTAAAAAAGTTACCCTTAAATTTGTAGTAAAAAACTCTATAATTGTGATTTTTTTCAAAATTTTATTCAAAAAATTGTAGAATTCCTCATTTTTTTTTTGAAATTTAATATAAGTTTAAAAAAAAATTGAATAACTTTAAAAATATTAAAGATATTAAAATGTGATTTATACCATTCGATAGGTAATATAATTAATGTATTTTAATGCAGAAAAACTAAAATAATCGATTAAACAATAACTTTATTATGAGTGTTCGGAAAGTTGGGTGGGATTACCCCCTCATTTTTTTTTATTTATTTCAGTTTTTTCGATTTTTTTTAATTATTTTAGATGTTTACAATTGTTTTGTCCTTTTTTTACGATTTTTTGAGATTTTTTTGTAATTTTTTGTGATTTTTGCGACTTTTTCCATTTTTAGCATTTTTTTAGTTTTTTTGCGTTTTTGGCGGTTTTTTGTTGGTTTATTTTACCATTTTATTTTTTTCGTTAGTTCTGTATTTCTGATTTATTTTTCAATTTCTTCCAATGTTTACTATTTATTTCTTTTTTCCGATTTTTTTGAATTCCTGATTCTACTTTTTTTCTGTTGTTTTTTTTTTTAACGAAAGGACTGGGTTCAATCTATAATAAATTTATAAAAAATATAAAATAAAACATTTTATTTAATTTTTAATGTTAATGTTATTGATTTGGTTCTTTCTTCTTTTTCTCTTAATGTTATTTACAACCAAAAACGAATTACTTTGGGTAACAAAGTAGTAAATACTAAAAGTAGATAAGTTAAACAATAATATAAATTTCTAACATAGTTAAAAAAAAATCGTCACTAGCCAAATAAGGGTGTTCAAAATATTTTTTTCCAAGGTACAACACCTTCCCCTATACGAATTTTATTTGTATTGAATAATTTGACCACATTTGAGATATGGACAGCCTATTAGATTTAAAGTATTGTGACAGTTGACAGGTCTGCCAACATCCGAAAACAAATTTTCTCAAAACTGAAAATGTATAGACTATAGAAAATATAAAATATCACTGTATCACCAAAACAAGAGTTAATCGATAATTTTTATGGTGATTTTTAAATTCAGCAGGTGAAAATACATAAAAATCTAATTGTGAGCCCGAAATATTTCCATTATTGGGCAATATTATTATTATAATATTTCATTTCTAACTTAATAATGCATTTATCCGCAAGTTATATTCTATTAGTATTTACTGATTCATATATTCAAAAAATATTTACTTAGTCCCGATTCCCTTTAGTATAGAGATTTACATTTAAAAATAACGTATAAAATACATAGATCAGGATTTTTAGGTGGCGCGCCCGTGTCTATTGGTATTACTATATACGATAAAGCCTTGTGCTTTGAAAGAACGGGATTGGTATGCTCGTATACTAGGATAAAACTTGATAGAGTGGCTCTCTCGGGAATTTTCCTGGGATCATCTGGCGAACTGGGAATTGAATATCGGAAAGCTACTACAGGTTCGGTTTTGGATTTAAGTGGACCAAACCGTTAAATATATATACGATACAAAATAACTAGAACGATAACTTAAAGTTATATAATTAATTCCTAAAAAATTTAATAAAAATTCCTTAAAAAAAAGGGTTATTATTTATCAAAGATCTAATACCAGTGGATATTTAAAAAAAAATCAAATTTATATAGGCCCGCTTCCACCCTATTTCTTTGCCTTCATCCAAATGGAAATTTTCCTCGCTAGTAATCATAAAGTATTACTAAAGAATCACAGAAATAAATCCCTTTTTAAAATTCAATTAAAGTTATCTCGTTGGGTTGCGACATGATACTTTCGTACTTATATCTATTCCTCGGGAAAAATACTCATCTTACATCTGAGCACTTTTTATATATTTTTTTTATTAACAAAAAGAAATGAAAGTACGAGATCCATACTGAGTATTATGCTAGATAATAATTTGATGATTTTACATAAAAAATTATATACTTACCTATAAATTAGTTTTCTTCTGACGGATCTTTTAAAGAATCCGGAACATCCGTTACACGCCAAAATACCATAATGTTTTCCCGAACTAGTATCCCCACAAACTACGCAGATTAGTCCTGGAGTTCCTTTTTTGGCCGGAATATTCCAAGGTGGAGGAGGTGTTCTCGATGCTTGAATTAATGTCTGAGAAGATGGTAAACATAAAGCTAGTGGGTGATCTCCTTCGGATGAATAACAATCTACGCTATTAGGAGATGTCCGTAGATCTGTAATAGAATAAGGATACATTTAGTTTCCATAAAATATGTAGTTTCAACATTAATAAAAACCGTTTTTATTTTTTTGAAAAATGTATAAATTATATTTTTACATGGCAGTAAAAGTGTTAAAAAGGTAAAAAAATGAAATCGCTTCAAGAATATTTTGAAAAAACAGGAAAATTTTGAAAAATCTATAATTAAATTTGGAATGATATTTTTGAGAAAATTAAGAAAATTATTTTTACATGGCAGAAAAATTGTTAAAAAAGTTAAAAAAAACGAAATTGCTTCCAAAATGTTTTAAAACTTCAGAAAAACAATATACTGAAAAATGTATACTTAAATGTGGAATGACATTTTTGAGAAAAAATTTGTTAAAATTCTAATAAATTTAAAAATAATATTTCTAGATGGCAGTAAAAGTGTTAAAAAAGTAAAAAAATTAAATTGCTTCAAGCATATTTTGAAAATAAAGGAAAATTTTGAAAAATCTAGAATTAAATTTGGAATGATATTTTTGAGAAATTTAAGAAAATTATTTTTACATGGCAGTAAAAGTGTTAAAAAAGTTAAAAAAAAATAAAATTGCTTCCAAAATGTTTTAAAACTTCAGGAAAACAATATACTGAAAAATGTATACTTAAATATGGAATGATATTTTTGAGAAAAAAATTTGTTAAAATTTTAATAAATTTAAAAATAATATTCCTACATGGCAGTGAAAGTGTTAAAAAAGTAAAAAAATGAAAATGCTTCAAGAATATTTTGAAAATACAGGAAAACAATATTTTGAAAAATCTAGAATTAAATTGGGAATGATATTTCTGAAAAATTTGAGAAAATTATTTTTTCATGGCAGTAAAAGTGTTAAAAAAGTAAAAAAAAATGAAATTGCTACCAAAATGTTTTAAAACTTCAGGACAACAATGTATTGAAAAATGTATACTTCAATATGGAATAATATTTTTGAGAAATTTGTGAAAATTCTAATTAATTTAAAAGTAATAGTTTTACATGGCAGTAAAAGTGTTAAAAAAGTGAACAAATGAAATTGCTTCAAGAATATTTTGAAAATATGGGAAATATTATTTTGAAAAACCTAGAATTAAATTGGGAATGATATTTTTGAGAAATTTAAGAAAATTATTTTTACATGGCAGTAAAAGTGTTAAAAATGTAAAAAAAATGAAATTGCTTCAAGAATATTTTAAAACTTCTGGAAAACAATATATTGAAAAATGTATACTTAAATATGGAATGATATTTTTGAGAAAAAAATTTGTTAAAATTTTAATAAATTTAAAAATAACATTTCTACATGGCAGTAAAAGTGTTAAAAAAGTAAAAAAAATGAAATTGCTTCAAGAATATTTTGAAAATACAGGAAATATTATTTTGAAAAATCTAGAATTAAAATTGGAATGACATTTTTGAGAAATTTGTGAAAATTCTAATTAATTTAAAAATAATAGTTTTACATGGCAATAAAAGTGTTAAAAAAGTAAAAAAATGAAATTGCTTCAAGAATATTTTGAAAATACAGGAAATATTATTTTGAAAAATCTAGAATTAAAATTGGAATGACATTTTTGAGAAATTTGTGAAAATTCTAATAAATTTATAAATAATAGTTTTACATGGCAGTAAAAGTGTTAAAAAAGTAAAAAAATGAAATTGCTTCAAGAATATTTTGAAAATACAGGAAATATTATTTTGAAAAATCTAAAATTAAATTTGGAATATTTTTTAAAAAATTGAGAAAATTATTTTTTCATGGCAGTAAATGTGTTAAAAAAGTAAAAAAATGAAATTTCTACAAGAATATTTTGAAAATACAGGAAATATTATTTTGAAAAATCTAGAATTAAATTTGGAACAACATTTTTGAGAAATTTGTGAAAATTCTAATAAATTTAAAAATATTAGTTTTACATGGCAATAAAAGTGTTAAAAAAATAAAAAAATTAAATTGCTTCAAGAATATTTTGAAAATACATGAAATATTATTTTGAAAATCTAGAATTAAATTTGGAATGAAATTTTTGAGAAATTTGTGAAAATTCTAATAAATTTAAAAATAATAGTTTTACATGGCAATAAAAGTGTTAAAAAAGTAAAAAAATGAAATTGCTTCAAAAATATTTTGAAAATACAGGAAATATTATTTTGAAAAATCTAGAATTAAAATTGGAATGATATTTTTGAAAAATTTGAGAAAATTATTTTTTCATAGCTGTAAATGTGTTAAAAAAGTAAAAAAAATGAAATTTCTACAAGAATATTTTAAAAATACAGGAAATATTATTTTGAAAAATCTAGAATTAAAATTGGAATGACATTTTTGAGAAATTTGTGAAAATTCTAATAAATTTAAAAATAATAGTTTTACATGGCAGTAAAAGTGTTAAAAAAAGTAAAAAAATGAAATTGCTTCAAGAATATTTTGAAAATATAGGAAATATTATTTTGAAAAATCTAAAATTAAATTTGGAATATTTTTTAAAAAATTGAGAAAATTATTTTTTCATGGCAGTAAATGTGTTAAAAAAGTAAAAAAATGAAATTGCTTCAAAAATATTTTGAAAATATAGGAAATATTATTTTGAAAAATCTACAATTAAATTTGGAATGACATTTTTGAGAAATTTGTGAAAATTCTAATAAATTAAAAAATAATAAAATATCACTGCGACCCTAATTTTTTGACGTTCGGTTAATGTCCACCTCTATTTCGGAATACCCTTCACGGTAACCATAACTTAATAATTTACCCAAATCATAAATTCCAACCTAACGTCGAGTCTGGTGAGAAGTTGAACCAATCTCATTGGTTAAGATTTAGTGGTGCGATTTTATGTAACTGCGTTTGACTCCTTTACAAATTTCTCGTCTCGCATGAGAGCGACCGAGAGGGAAGAATGTTGACTCTTTCTAGGAATTTGAGTGACATAGATATGCAAGCTGAAAAGGAAATTTTCCTATAATGACCTTGAAATGACATTATTAATGAAAAAAAGATAGGCTTTGAATTAAATGTAGTTAGGGCGTATATTTCTTACTAGAGCTTCAAACGAGATAAGATAAGGAGAGAATTTCAAAAATCTCGTCTCGGTCTCGTTAGTTGAGAAAAAAATAAGTCTCGTTTCAGTCTCGGTCTCGCCTCGTCTCGTCAAATTTCGTTATTGCTAGAACTTATTTCTAAAATGTGGTAAGTATTAATTCAATTGTAATTTATAAATGCGTGATTATTTATTTATTTTTCTTTTTTATTTGGACGTTACTAAATCATTATCTATACAAATTATAATTATAATTATAAACGTATTACTATATTATAAAATACAACTTTTTTTCATTCATACACGTTACAATATTTTCGTAAACATACATTTTAGATTTCGTTAATGATAAATGTTAATTAGTTTAAAAATATTATTTTATTATAAATTAAATTTTATATGGGAGATCACTGAATGTCTAAATAGAGACCTTTTAAAAAAATTACAATTATCGAATTTAAACTGGAGAGCATGTTAATGTTGATTTCGTTACTCCTATTTTCAATAGAATTGAAAATTTTTTTAAAATGTTTTATTCTGCACTCACATCTTCAATATTCAACACCAAATGTAGTTTCTAGGTACCCTTCGGGTACCTAAGACTTAACTGGGTCATAAAATTTTATTGGAAGTCCTAAAAATAAAATATTTCACAGATAGTTACCAGATTTTAGATTTATTAAATTTATCGTAACCTATGCAGACCTTTCTTTTATTAAAAAAAAATTAAATATGTATACTACTTGCTGGTTTATTTTTATCGAAAATTCAGAAACAAATTCTAAAGAGTAAAGAAACACACAAAGTCACTACCACAGAAATATATTTGTTAAATTAGTTCAAGTGTGAAGTTGGCAACTAGTTTCGGCTTCCGCCATCATCAGGCCTACAATAGCGCTCGTTAATAAAGAACAGGTAATAATAAAATATTAGTATGAGTGGCTTACCATAAACATCATGTAGCAAACAGTGAAATAAAATTTATTTGGCTTCGCAACATTAAAAAATTATAATTAGTAAATTTGCGGGGTACTGAATATACATTATTAATAAGGTTAAAAAAGTACAAAAATTTGGAAATTAAAATAATTTTTGGGGACACAAGCTGTGTCTCAGCTTGGAACATGGTAGTACCAAGTACAATGGGAGAAGGATCAAGTAAATCCTGACCCAAACCAGGCCATAAGTGGCATTTGAAAATTATCTGTGCGTAGCCAATCGAAGGGGTAGAAGAGAACACCTACGTTGGGGGAGCGAACCCACAAAAGCAGCTCGAAGGAGTTTGAAATGATAGTAACTTGTACTACCCTGACCCAATTAAGGGCAGTAAATAGTAAAAACAGCAGTCTAACAAAATGTGGTGCGAGTGACCCGAACATTAGTTAAATGTTAACTGTAGAACGGACAGTGACAAGTGACAATTGACAAACAAATTAAAATAACATGATGTGAATGGGGGAGGCCAACTTCAAAAAACAAAAAACTTAAAGGGTATTGATTACTAATAATACAATCGAATTAATAATGATACAAATTAAAGTAAGAGGATTATAAGATTGAGCCTAGGATACGGAGAACCAAGTCTCAACCTCAGTAACTCAAGGACAAAATAGAAGTAGAAGAAAATTTGGAAAAAGTTAGCAGAAGAAAGAAGAGCAATAAAAAAAGAAAAGAAAGAGGAGAATAAGAAAAATGGATCTAGTCCATGTCAATGTCAAAGTCAATGTCAAAGACAACGTCAAAGTCAATGGCAAGACAATGTCAATGTCAACGTCAATGTCAACGTCAACGTCAGCGTCAAAGATAATGTCATTGAAAATCTAAAGAAATATGAACGGTTTTCTTACTCACAAAATATTTTTTAAATTTTAAGTTTCATTTAAAATCGAAACAATTTTAAATTTTTATAATTTTTGCCATAATACATTAAGGCTTCTTTGTGATTTTCTCAATGGAATTAACCATTTTTTTATTTTTGTCCATTAATTGAACATGACTTAAGTTTTAAATTTCAATTAGCAAATTGCAATACATAAAATAATGTAACAGGAAAAAAAACGATTTTAAAAAAATGCCGTCACTAAAAGTACTTTTTATTAATAAAACCGGAAGTGATATTTTCCCAAATTTCAATCCTTTACCTTTAAAATTAACGAAATTATTGAGTGTACCCTAGCATTATTGTCACCCGGTATAATAAAAAATTATCCAGTGTGAACGATTAGACAATTTAATGCAATATATCAAAAAAAAATATATATAGGTATTAATAATCCAGTTACATCTGGATTTCGTTTTGTGCTTAATGATAAATAATAAAAACGCATTTCAATATAATACAGAAGAGTTTCGGAAAATTATTTAAAAGCATTTTCTGAATTTATTGCTTGATAAATATTTCGTGATGTAAAAAATAATAATTCTTAGAATTAACAATTCGACTGGAACCAAACCATAAAATAAAAAACGAAATTAAAAAAATTGTAGGTATGTACAAAATTCTTTGTAAAGCGATATATTTTACATAGGCGAGAGCTCAATGTCATTACATATTAGGATGAATGAACATAAATTTTACATTATTTATGCTAATCCTTGTTAAAAAATATTTTAACATATTGGGTGTCGAATCACTAGGACCTTAAAGAAATAAAAATTAACTTAATTAAAAATAAAAATATAATTTATGATAACTAACGTTTGAGATAAAATTAGTTGTTTTAGCAGTGTTATTTTTGGTTGATTTTTTATTATTCATTACGAGTGTTTTTTTTTAGTATAAAATGACATTTTTGTGCAGAATTACTTCGGTCCTGAGCGGAAGTATATTAAAATCGTAAAAAAAATTTGAAGATTTTTTTGCTTAAAATGACTTTTCTCGACGTTTTGAGCCACCCACAACAATATTAGGTGAAAAAAATTTTCATGTCCGTCGGTCTGGATGGATGGATGGATGGATGGATGGATAACTCAAGAACCGGTAGTCCAATTTCAAAAATTCCATCGCGAATCGTTTTCTCGTATCTACCAGAGGAACCCTATTGTTTTTGGGCATTCTAACTATAAGGGGGTGGAAACTAGAGGGGGATGAAATTTCAAAAAATTTATATCTCCGCCATTTTAAAAAATATCGAAAAAGGTCATAAGACTTTTTTCATGTCCTAATTATTATAAAATTAATTCCCTTAAAATTTTTTCGATTTGACCTTCATGGGTGGAACTGTAGGAGGTTGAAATTTCAAAAAATTCATATCGCAATTTTTGAATAAATTGTCTTTACACTTGTTTCATATCCTAATTATGATTTAAAATTAATAATTTGTATAAAACTTTTTTTTATCCGATCTACGAGGGTAAAACTGCAAGGGGTTGAAATATCAAAAAAAAAACTCTGTCTTCGCCATTTTTAAAAATATCGAAACAGGTCATTAGATTTTTTTCATGTTCTAATTTGTATAAAATTAATTCGCCAATTTTTATGGTTTTTTACGATCTTTTACGATAAAACGTAAAAAATCGTAAAAAATTAGAAAAATTGTAAAAAAAAGTAAAAAAACAGCAAAAAGGTTGTAAAATTTCGTAAATAATCTAAAAAATTGAGAAAGAGAAAAAAATGAAAAAAGTCGTTGAGAAACATGAAAAAATTGTAAAAAAAACGTAAAAACAGGCAAAAAGTTGTAAAATTTCGTAAATAATCTAAAAAATTGAGAAAAAGAAAAAACTGAAAAAAAATCGTAAAAAAACGTGAAAAATCGTAAAAAACTGTAAAATAATCGTAAAAACAGGCAAAAAGTCGTAAAATTTCGTAAATAATTTAAAAAAACTGAGAAAGATGGAAAAAAATGGAAAAATCGTAAAAAATGGTAACGAATCTTAAAAAATCGTTTACAATGGTAAACAATTGTAAAAAATCGTAACATTTCATAAATAAAGCTAAATAATCGTAAAACATCTTGAAAAATCGTAAAAAATCGTAAACAATGGTAAAAAATTGTAAAAAATCGTAAGAAATTGGTAAAAAATCGCAACATTTCGTAAATAATGCTAAATAATCGTAAAACATCTTAAGAAATCGTAAAAAATCGAAAAAAATCGTAAAAAACAGACAAGAAGTTTCGTAAATAATTAAAAAAATTGAGAAAGAAAAAATGGAAAAAAATCGTGAAGAATTGTAAAAATTCGTAAAAAATTGTAAAAAAAACGTAAAAAAAATTGAAAAAAACAGGCAATAAGTCATAAGATTTCGTAAATAATATAAAAAATTGAGAAAGATGGGAAAAATTCAAAAAATCGTAAAAAATAGTAAAAAACAGTAAAAAATGATAAAAAATTGTAAAAAAAATCGTCAAAAAACTGGTAAAAAATTGTAAAAAATGGGCAAAACGTAAGATTTCGTAAATAATTTAAAAAATTAAAAAAGATAAAAAATGGAAAAAGTCGTAAAAAATGGTAAAAATTCTTAAAAAACCGTAAAAATGGCAAAAAATTGGAAAAAAAATTCGTAAAAAATGGCAAAAAACTAAAAAAAAAATCTTTAAAAACTGGTAAAAACATCAAAAAAAAATCATAAAAAATCGGGAAAAATCGAAAAAAACCATAATAAACCGTATAAAACCAAAAAGAAACTGGAAAAAAGGAATAATGTAGGAACAGATCAAAAAACGGGAGTAAATTAGAATAAATCGGAAAAAACAAAAAAAAATTGAAAAAAATCATAAAAAATTGGAAAAAATACGTTTTTTTACGGATTTTTACAAAAATTAATATATAGGAAAAAACCGTAAAAAATCATGTAAAATCGTAAAAAATCTTAAAAACTGTAAAAAAATTATTAGTAAACTGATAAAAAGTCGTAAAATTTTGTAAATAATGCTAAATAATCGTAAACCGTCATAAAAAATTGTTACAAATCGTGAAAAATAGTAAAAAACCGAAAAAAAATGAAAAAATCTGGAACAAATGGAAAAAAGGGCTAATACCGAAAAACGCCAGTAAATTAGGAAATCCGACAAAATTCAAAAATGATATAAAAAAAAACATAAAAAATCGAAATAAATTAGAAAAAACAAAGATTAGCCGGAAAAAATTGGTAATAATAGGAAAAGTAAAAAAAAATAGGAAGAAAAACCCTAAAAAATTTAATTTCAAGAAAAATGTATAGTAAACACAAAATTTTCTTAAAATTTGAATCTCGACTGACAGAAGAGAAATTTTTTATCATAAACAGATCCTCGCAGCCATAGGACTGTTTAAATGAGGGATTAATGCAACACAATTAGATGATATTTATATTATTTTTTTTATTTTTTTGCAGGTCATTGTTGTTATATTTCATAATACTTCTTCAGTAGCTAATGAAAAATGTTATTCTGATTACGTCTGTTTAAAAGACTAAAATGTCTTCATAGCTTTATGTCCATAAATTTCGTGTTGCGTATAGTTCTTGTGTTTATTGTTAAAGTGAATTTTTCGGGCCGAAGTACTAAAAATATTATAGGTTTTTACCCCGTGTAATATTTTTCGTTAAAATTTACGATCCATCATATTTTTAAATATACCCTGACAGCGAAGTTGGAAGGATATAATGTAAATTGACATAACATGAACGAATAATTCATTTTTTGACAAAAAAAATAAAATCTGATATGTGGCACGGGAAATAATTTCGGATATACGAACTAGGAGAAAATATTGTTTAATATTTTAATAAAAATAGTAAAAAAATGTATTTCATTAGCTAAAAAAAAGATTGTCACTATTATAGCAAATAGATAAAAAATTATTTACATATTGTAAATCACAAATGAAAAATTAAGCTTTTTAAATCAACTATTAAATCCTAACACCAGTTTCAAATTAGGACCAGAGCACAATAATTCCCTGGACGATTTCTGAACGGGGAGGGTCGTAGAAAAATGACATATGGGACTCATTCGACCCTATTTACATGATAATCAAGAACCTACTTGGTTAATACTTCAATGTGAGACCCGTCGAAATAGATTTCATTAAATTTATACACTTACTGATTAGTTAAGTGGGCATAACGACAAAGAGGAAACTAATTTTATCAATATCAATCACAAAATCGAAAACATGATTTATTGATATTTAATTTATTTATACTAGGAAATCGTACAAATAATCATTAAGAAAAATAATTAAAAATAATCTGAAAAAGGAAACTATGGAGCTACAATTTACTAACTTCACATTTTGTACAAGGAACAAAACTTTTTATAAAATTTTCTAAAAAATTTTGGCAATTGCTGAATTTTAAGTCATTTTAAATAAAACACCAATAAACCTGATAATTAATAATTTTCAAAAACAAAAACACAACTTCAAGGAATTCAAAAATTAAAATGTCTAGAAATTCCAAAATTGCAAAAAAAATCAAAAATTCCAAGAATTTTAAAAATTTCGAAAACATTAAAAATTTAAACAAATTATTTATTAAACATTTAAAAAAAATTAAATGTAGGAATTTAAAAAAAATCGAAAATATGTTTAAAAAATCAAAAACATTTTAAAAATTTCAAGAAAAATATTTCTTAAAAAATTTAAAAACATCAAAAATATATCGAAAATTTCAAAAAACACTAAAAAAATATTATTAGAAATTTTCTAAAATTGCAAAAATTTCAAAAATTCCGAAAATTAAAAAAATTTAATTTTTAAAAACTTCAATAATTTTAAAAATCTCAAAAATTTTAAGAACTTTAAAAAAATTGAAAAATGTTGAGATCTGATTCATCAAACATTTCAAAAAAAAAAAAAATGAAATGTAAGAAATTCAAAAATTTCCAAAAATATTTTAAAAATTTTAAAAAATGTTAAAACATTTAAAAAATTCAAAAATATATCGAAAATTTTAAAAAAAATATTTAAAAAAAATTTCAAAAAACATGAAAAAATTATTAGGAAATTTTTTAAAATGGGAAACATTTCAAAAATCCGAGAATTTTAAAAATTTCAAAAACATTAAGAACTTCAAAATTCTTAAAACAACTTATTTATCAAACATTTAGAAAAAAATTTAATGTAAGAAATTAAAAAATTTCGAAAATATGTTTAAAATTTCAAAAAATATTTAAAAAATATCAAGAAAAATATTTCTTAAAAAATTTAAAAACATCAAAAATATATCGAAAATTTCAAAAAACATTAAAAAATTATTACTAGAAATTTTCTAAAATTGCAAAAAATTCAAAAATTGTCAGAATTAAAATAATTTAAAAATTTTAAGAACTTCAAAAATTTGAAGAAACGTTAAGGACTTTTTATTTATCAAACATTTCAAAAAAAAAATGAAATTACCTAAGAAATTCAAAAATTTCGAAAATATTTTATAAACAAAAAATTTTTAAAAAATTTCAAATAAAAAAGTTAAAAAATTTAAAAATATTAAAAATATTTCGAAAATTTCAAAAAGATATTAAAAGTTTCAAAAACATTAGGAATTTTTTTTAGCGGCAAAAATTTCAAAAATCCTAGAATTTTAAAAATTTTAAGAACTTATTTATCATAAATTACTAAAAAATTCAAAAATTCAAAAAAATGAAATGTAATAAATTCAAAAATTTCGAAAATATGTCAAAAGATTTCAAAAAGAAAATGTTAAAAAATGTAAAAATGTTAAAAAATGTATATCGAAAATTTCAAAAATACTTTAAAAATTACAAGAAAATATTTAGAAATTTTCTAAAATTGCAAAGATTTCAAAAATTCCGAGAATTAAAAAATTTAAAAACTTTTAAGAACTTTAAATTTTTTAAAAATGTCAAGAACGTATTCATCAAACATTTCAAATTAACGAAGCATTCTGCAATAAACAAAAATGTATGGCCATATATTTCGACATCTGTAAAGCCTTCGACCTGGCATGGCATCATAAAATTTTAACTACACTGCAATCCTGGGGATTTCAAGGAAACATTTTAGCTTTTATCAAAAATTTCCTCCATAATAGAAATTTAAGAGTCCGCGCAAATGGGCACTTATCAAGCGTCAAACTCCAAACCAACGGAACACCTCAAGGATCTATTATAAGTCCAACACTCTTCCTGATAGCAATTAATGACGTCCTTAAAAACCTTAAAACACCTATACAAGCAAGACTATACGCAGATGATATGATAATATTTATCAAAGGTAAAAACATTAACTCTATGGCCAAACTTTTACAGGAGCAATTAAATAAAATCGATTGTTGGTCTAAAACTAGCGGCTTCACCTTCTCCACAGCCAAAACACAATGTATAATCTTTGCAAAGAAATTGATACAAAACACTAGACCGGTTTTAAAACTAGACGGGAAAATTCTAAAATACAACAATGAAATAACATACCTTGGACTAACGTTTGATGACACACTAAGCTGGAAAGCTCACATCAAAAAACTAACGGTTACATGCCAAAACGGATTGAACCTGCTTAAATGCTTAGCAAACAAAAACTGGGGTGCCGACGGAGATACTCTGCTATTGTTATACAGACACCTTATTCGATCAAAAATAGATTATGGTTGCATAGCCTACGCCTCAGCAGCAGCGTCAACTTTAAAACCACTAGATGTCATTCACAACAACGCTCTTCGCATAATATCTGGTGCATACAGAACAACCCCGGTAGAAAGCCTTCAATGGGAACTCAGCGAACCATCATTACACCAAAGAAGACAAATTATGAGCTTAACCTATGCATCAAAACTATCATCAATTCAACCCAGTAATCCTTCCTTTATAAACCCATCATCCATAACCAATAATCCAAAAACACACATTCCATTTCGAATACGAATCAAAGATATCCTAACATCTATACAAATCACAAAGTTTCCCGAAGTACATCAAATAAAAACCACAGCACCAGCTCCTTGGCTTGTACCCTTACCATGCTTAAACACCCAACTACTTTCATACAATAAGCACGAAACAAATCCACAAATTATTATCAATACCTACCATGAGATAATTTCCTCCTACCATGACTACACACAAATCTTCACTGACGCATCCAAGTTAAATTCTGGAGTGGGATCCGCATTCGTTACATTGGATACACAACAAAAATTCAAACTGCCAGCCGAATCTACAGTTCTTACTGGAGAACTTTACGCCATATACACAGCACTCGAACATATAAGATCATCACAAGTGAAAAAATTCATAATAATTACAGATTCAATCAACTCGCTATATAAAATTTCAAATATTTATAGTCACCATCCAATTTCCAAGTTAATTAAAACAGAACTACTGAAGATGACAAATAAAACAATTGTCCTTTTATGGGTGCCCTCGCATATAGGGATACGAGGTAATGAACTAGCTGACAAATCTGCTCGAGATGCTGCAATAGATCCCAACATTACACCAACCATAAAACCGCTAGCAGTAGATTTGAAATCACATTTCCGACAAAAACTACTAGATGAATGGAAAAGAAATTGGCAAGGAAATGAGTCAAAATTAAAAGAAATCAAACCATCGCTAGGACCATGGAACATATCTGCCCCTAATCGATTCTCGCAGGTAATCATGACTAGACTTCGACTAGGTCATAGCAGACTAACCCACGAACATCTAATCACCAAAGAACCCGCACCCACATGTGATATTTGTGAAGTGCCTTTATCAGTGAAGCACATTTTGATAGAATGTCCTACTTACAGCATTGAAAGACTCACACACGGCCTCCCTCCAAATTTATATGAACTATTCAAGACCTGTGATAGTGCAACCATACTAAACTTTTTACGCGACTCAAGATTATTATACTGTTTATAATTTTAATTTCACCATGTATGTACATATAAATTCCGCCGCTAATAACCAGTCTGGTTGATGCGGTTTATTTTTTAAATAAAAAAAAAAAAAAAAAAAAAACATTTCAAAAAAATAAAAATTAAAAAAAAATTAAATGAAAGATATTCAAAAATTTCAAAAAAAATTGCAAAAAATTTAAAAACATCAAAAATATATCGAAAAATTTGAAAACATTGAAAATTTCAAACAAAAAAAAACATGAAAAAATTATTTGGAATTTTTTAAAACAGCAAAAATTTCCAAAATTCTGAGAATTTTAAAAATTTTAAGACACGTTTGGAAAAAAATTCAAAAATTAAAAAAAAATGAAATGGAAGAAATTCACAAATTTGGAAAATATGTCAAAAATTTCAAAAAATATTTTTAACATTTAAAAAAAAAAATTAAAAAATTTGAAAATTTCAAAAATATATTAACAATTTCAATAAATATTAAGAAATTATTTGAAATTTTCTAAAATTTCCAAAATTTAAAAAAATCTGAAAATTTGTAAAAATTTCAAAAATAGTAAAATTTGGTTAGGTAAAAATTTACAAAATAGATAAAAATTTATAAAACATGTAAAATATCTAGAAATATGTAAAAATTATAAAATATAGTAAAATTTTATAAAAATTTGTAGAGAAATAAATAACAAGAATAGAAGAGATAAATTTTCCATTGAAGATGAAAAGCGATAAGGAATGCAACTTTCCGAAAATATCGATGCAGTTCATGACATGATTTTATCAAACCGTAGAATTGGGCTAAAACAAATATCAGAGGCACTAAAAATTGAAGAAAAAAAAAATATTATTTATTGTCTTCTTTTGTTTAGTTAACAACTCAGTAATTATTTCCAATAAATTTTAATTATGAGGTTTATCCTTTTTTTCATACATATTAAGGCCATTTTATTGCAGTCTGCTGGCCCTCTCTTTTTCACGAAATCGTCTGTCAATAATTTTCCGCCTTTTGTAATAAAAAATTCTTGATATCCATATAATTTTTATCCGTGAGTTTTATCTTTTTTTTTATTGAATTTATCATTTTTGATCGACCGCTCCTGCTTTAATCTTCCTGAGCGCGTTTGCAGATTGGCCACTCAATGTTCGGGAAATGAAACCTCTCTAGCTATAAATATTGTATGTACCTTATACCTTTTATTTGTATGTAGTAATCAGCTTTTAGACCATTAATAGATAGATATAATAATTATAATCTTTTTTTTATTATTGTATTTAAGTAACAAAAATAGCGTTTTTTTTAATATAAATATTAGATAAAGATATGTGTTGTTACATTTTTTGTATAAACCATTATGGGAGGAAAAAAGAGTAAGCCCAAGTACCAAAATAAGAAATATAACAGATGAGATAATGGGAAATTTTTAGCACAGAATAACTGGAAATTTTTACTTGTTATGCAGTTAAAAAAAATTATTTTTCTATTCAAACCAAAACTTAATATCGTTCAGTACGATTCACTATAAATCTAATCAGAAAGATAATAATTAGTCTAGTTAAATAATTGTTAGTCACCCAACTTAATCTACGTTTAGCTCTTCTCAAAGTTTGAGCACCAAATCATCTACACCGATCCTTAAAATTTGCATGAACTTTCTAGAATGTGATCGATAATACACTGTTAGTTTTTACAACATCCACCCTTATTTTACGACCCCTTTGTGGAATTGAGTGCGCGTGAAATCTCAGTTATACGGCGTAATAGATTTTTAATTTGCCTGACCAAATGGTATAATATCGATATACGAAGACACCCTTGTGAACCTAACTCACAAAGGGATACTTGTGTCTATATACGCCCTAACCTAACTTTCTATCTTTATGCCACCGATTCATCCCCACATAATACAAATTAATACACCGGCTTTAAATAGAGGCACACTTAATCCTAGACCTATCTCATTCTTTGTTGGCTCGTCCATATAGTTTGTACAGGTCTGAACTTACACATGTCCTTTATACTTATTTATTTTATATTGACTATAAAGCAACGTAATTTTTTTTTATTAATTAAACCAAATATTTTATAACACACTTGTTAACATTTAAAAATTTCAATCTAATTCAAGAAAAATATTTTTGGACAAAACTGGTATTGGCAGGGGGCGCGACGAAAACGCCATCTGATGGTTGCATAAAATCTGGCTCGACAATTATGAGAAGTATGTAAGTTGTATATAAAAAATAAAAATTCGTTATAAAAAAATCTCATTAGAATTTATAAAGCATATAAATATAAAATGTGATTATATTTTCGAAAGAAAAAAATCGGCTGTGTCACCCCAGAACTTTCCCGGCTCGACCGTAGCGAATAGGATTATTTTAATTACAAAATACTAAGCATTACATTAAAAATAGCGAGCCGATAGTGAATACGTCAACCGAATTGATATTTCAATGTTGATAATGACATAATCTGCGCATGCGCACGTTGTATAACACACTGCTACAATGGGGACGTATTATGTAAAATTTTTAAATTAGCACTTAAAAATCTGTTATCAAATATGCCTAGAAAAAGTATTTATAAATTTTTTAAACCTATATTTTATTTAAATAAATAAATAAATAAATTAAAAATATCTACATTAATTGATAATAATGTTCAAAGATGGCAGTATATACGAACTGAATTCCTTATTAATAGAGGCCAGATGTAAACATGAGAAAAGAAGAAAAGTGTATTGTTTTTATTTTCGCCGTGAGTAGCAATACATCGGATCTACTTGTTTATATCGTACATGGGAAAATAAAATAAACCATCTAATTTTTACATCTTGAATTTTGAAAAAAAAATGAAGAAAAAAGACACTTTACTGTATAAATGAAACTGATTAGTATTTTTATGTAGTTTTAAAGAAGTTAAAAAAGCGAAATCTAATAAACATTAATTTTGGAGAAAAAAAATAAAACCATCCGAAAAAAATTTAAAGAAAAATGAGAAAATTTGGAAAAAAACGAAAAAATCAAACGGTTAAAATCGCAACGACGCAGAAAAACGTAGGAAATCGAAAAATGTAGCAAAAGAAAACACAAAAAACCGGAAACAATTGTAACAGTAAAAAAAAAATAAAAATTCGAAAGAATTGAAATAAATTGCAAAAAAATCTCAACAAAACTTCAAAAAAATGAGAAAAAAATCGCAAATAATCGTAAAAAATTAAAAGAATAAGAACATTGAGAAAAAAATAGAAAATAAGATTAGAAAAAAAAAACAGCAATGATGAAAAAATGTGAAAAATTAAAAAAATCGACAAAAAAAACGAGAAATCCGAAAAATAAGAAAAACAACCCAAAAAAATCAGAAAATATTGGAGTAATAAGAAAAACAGAACAAATATTGGCAAAAATTAAAAAGAAAATTGTAAAATGGAAAGACCAATCACTAAAAATGGCAAAAAACGATGTAAAAAAACGCAAAAAAAGAAAAAACAAAGAAAAAAAGAACAACCAAAAAACCAGAAAAATGGTAACGATAAAAAAATTGAAAAAAAAATGAAAAAAATTGAATGAATTAAAACAAATCGCAACAAAACGGTCGCAAATAAACAGAGGAATAAGAAAAAATGAGAAAACAGACGAAAGAAATAGAAAAACAGAACAATGGCAAAAAATAGGGAAAAATTTGAAGAATTCGAAAAAAACCAAAAATCATAAAAATGAAAAAAAAACGAAAAACTATAAAAAAAACTTTTTCTCGCTTCCAAAAAAAAAGAATAAAATCGAAAATTATCGCAAAAATTAAAGGAATTAGAAAAAACAACAATGATGAAAAAATGAGTAAAAATGAGAAAAAATCGAAAAAAAAATCAGAAAATATTGGAGTAATAAGAAAAACAGAAAACAAATATTGGCAAAAATTAAAAAGAAAATTGTAAAATGGAAAGACCAAGCACTAAAAATGGCAAAAAACGATGTAAAAAAACGCAAAAAAAGAAGAAAAAACAAAGAAAAAAAAGAACAACCAAAAAACCAGAAAAATGGTAACGATAAAAAAATTGAAAAAAAAATGAAAAAAATTGAATGAATTAAAAAAAAATCGCAACAAAACGGCAAAAAAAATCGCAAATAAACAGAGGAATAAGAAAAATGAGAAAACAGACAAAAGAAATAGAAAAAAAAAACAGAACAATGGCAAAAAATAGGGAAAAATTTGAAAAATTCGAACAAAAATCAAAAATCATAAAAATGAAAAAAAAAACGAAAAACTCTAAAAGAAAACTTTTTCTCCCTTCCAAAAAATAGAAGAAAATCGAAAATTATCGCAAAAATTAAAGGAACTAGAAAAAAAACAACAATGATGAAAAAATCGAAAAAAAAATCAGAAAAATGTGAAAAAGACGAGAAAAATTTTAACAACCCAAAAAATCAAAAAAAAATCGGACTAATAAGAAAAACAGAAAACAAATGTAAACAAAAATATTTAAAAAAATGAAAAATAAAATTGAGAAAACGGAAAGACCAAGAGCTCTAAAAATCGCAAAAAAAAACGATGTAAAACAACGAAAAAAAAAACACGAAGAACAACGAAAACACCAGAAAAAATTGTAACGAAAAAAAAAAATTAAAAAATCGAATATATTAAAAAAAATCGCAACAAAATTCGAAGAAAATTGCAGAAAAATCGCAAATAATTACAAAAAAATTCAGCATGATATGTCAAACGGTTCGGCAGTTATCGTGGAAGTTTACACACAGACAGACAGACAGACCATACGCTGTAAATGGTTTCAATCTTCTTGGGGGACCTCAAAACTTTGCGGAACATAGGGTATTTCATGCAACAGACAAGGTAAACGATATGCGAGGAATAAGAAGAAAATATTTTGGTATCCGCCTTTTTAAAAACATTCGTAATTTATCGTAGCGCATCGGATCTACGTCGGTGTTAGGGGAAATACATGGACGGTCTGAGCACAGGTCTAATCAGCGTTGCCACATCTAGTAATTTCTACTTTTTTGGTATATTTTCAACTTTTTCCAGATTTTCCTTGGTAGATTTTAATAATTTAAAAATCTCACTAAAAATATTTGAATATTTACTTTAATTTCTATGTTACGAGACGTGTAACTAATTTGGTATTTTTATTGATTAGATTGCTTCCACTGGTTTTTTGTCGGTGATTCCCCCTTAGGCCTTATGGGATTCAGCGTTGTATTTTCCCGACAACTGGCGGTAGAATTTAATCTGTAAAACTTTTTATAAAAATGTAAAGTATAAAGATGGACTAAGAAATATATTCAATAACAAACTCATTGCAGGTGAAAAATATCATAGAACGAAATAGTGTCAGTTTTTGTCTATTTTTCAATATTGCGTGCTCTAGTATCACTCCAGAACTGAAAGTGCCACTTTTGGCATAATTCTGCTACATTTGATAACACTGCCAGCCGCGAGCACATCGCTCTCATCAACAAGTTACCTAAGAGTGGTGGAAATAGGGTGAATTGAATGTTTTGTCTTACTTTTCTCCATTGAATCGTTGCATAAATACATTCTTCTTCCTCTCATTATGTTATAAAAAATAGGGAAATAAACGGAAAAATGGTGAAAAATAGGGAACATAGGGAGATTAGAGAAAAGCAGGAAAAAATATGGGAAAATATGGATAAATAGGGAAATCAGGGAATAATATGAAAAAAAGAGGGAAAAATAAGTAAATATAGGGAAAAAGGGAAAACAGGAAAAAATTGAGAATAATAGTTACAAATAGTGACAAATAGGGAATAATAGGAAAAACATAGGGAAACTATAGCATAATAATCACAAATTAGAACTATAGGGGACAAAGAGGGAAAAATAAGGAAAAGTAAGGAAAAGTAAGGCAAAATAAGGAAAAATAAGTAAAACAAGGAAAATAGGAAAGAATGAAAAAGAGGATAAATAGAAAGAAATTGGAAACAATAGGAAAAATATAAAAATAGGAAGAAATTATAAAATTAGAGAAAAATATAACAAAATAGGGAACCATATGGAAAAATTTTGAAAACTAGGGAAATATGAGACAAAATTTAGAAAATGGAGAGAAATATGGAAGAATAGGGATATTAAAGAAAAATAGAAAAAAAGTAGGGAAACATATGTGAAAATAATGAAAAATAGGAGCAAGCGTGTAAAGGGGAAATTAGGGAAAAATACGAAAAAACATGGAAAATACCAAAAAATATGGAAAAACATGGAAAAATATGGAAGAATATTGAAAAATAGAGGAAAATTAGGAAAAATAGGAGAAACATAGGGAAAATACGGAAACATGAGATAAAAGTGAAAAATAAGGATAAATTTGGAAAAAAGGGAAAATAAGGGCGAATAAGATACAAATACTGACAAATAATGAAAAACAGGAAAGATATAAAAGGAATAGGAAAATTAAGGAAAAATGGAAAAATAGGGAACAGTGACAAAAAATCTGGAAAAGCTTAGAAAAATAGAGACAAATAGAGGAAAATAGGGAAAAATAAAAAATATATATATAAAAAAATATGAAAAATATGAAAAAAAAAAAGGAAGAAATGGAAAAAATCGGAAAAAATAAAGCTTGGTCGTCCAGGTACTAATCTTATAAAGAAACTCAGCTAGTATATTTATATTAAGCAATAAAAAAGTTTTTTTCTTGTTTTATTTGAAATTTTGTATAGTAGTCTTACCTTAAAATTTTTGACAATTTGATAAATTGATACAATAAAAAAAATTAGTCAACAAAAACAAATAATGGGGATCATGATCAATTTTTTTTTACTTACCTATCTTTACTATAATATTTTTCTTAGGATTAAAACTATAAGGACCAATATTCAAAATATTGGAATAATGTCGTAGAAATGGAGCAATGCTAATAACAACTAGAACAATCTAGTATAATAAAAAAAATATTAAAAAAAATAATGGGGGGCTAGCTATAAATGGTTTTAATTGATTTTGAACTTGAAATAATTTTTTTAAGACATGGAAATTTGGAACAATGTTAAGAATAACTACAAGAATCTAGTACAACAACACAAAATTCGAAAAAAATAGGGGGCTAGTTTTAAAAGGTTTTAATTAATTTTGAGCTTGAATTAATTTTTTTAAGACATGGAAATTTTGAACGATGTTAAGAATAACTAGAACAATCTAGTACAAAAAAAAACTTGGAAAAAGAATAATGGGGGGCTGTACCCAAATGGTTTTTATTGATTTTGGCTTTGAAATAATTTTTTTAAGACATAAAAATTTGGAACAATGTTAAGAACAACTAGAAGAATCCAGTACAACCAAAAAAAATCGAAATAAAAATGGGGGCTAGCTATAAATGGTTTTAATTGATTTTGAGCTTGAAATAATTTTTTTAGGGCATGGAAATTTTGAACAGTACTAAGAACAACTGGAACAATCTAGTACAACAACACAAAATTCGAAAAAAACTAGGGGCTAGCTTTAAAAGGTTTTAATTAATATTGAGCTTGAATTAATTTTTTTAAGACATGAAAATTTTGAATAATATTAAGAATAACTAGAACAATCTAGTACAAAAAAAACTTGGAAAAAGAATAATGAGGGGCTGTACCCAAATGGTTTTTATTGATTTTGGCTTTGAAATAATTTTTTTAAGACATAAAAGTTTGGAACAATGCAAAGAATAATTATAGAAGAATCTAGTACAAAAAAAAATCGAAAAAAATGGGGGGGGGCTAGCTATAAATGGTTTTAATTGATTTTGAGCTTGAAATAATTTTTTGAAGACATGGAAATTTGAAACAATGTTAAGAATAACTAGAACAATCTAGTACAACAAAAAAACTTGGAAAAAAAATAATGGGGGGCTGTACCCAAATGGTTTTTATTGATTTTGGACTTGAAATAATTTTTTTTTAAGACAGAAAATTTTGAACAATGTTCAGAATAACTAGAACAATTTGGTGCAACAAAATAAAATCGAAAAAAAAATAATGGGGGCTAGCTCTAAAAATGGTTATGGGATTTTTTAGCCTCTATATTTAAGTTTAATTAATAATATTCTGGAACAATTTGGTACAAACCTAGAACAATTTGGAACCACCATCAAAATATCAAAATTCTAAAAATGAGGGGCTAACACACTATAATATCATGACAGATTTGCGACTGGACTAAGTAGAAGTCTATAATTTTGGACAATTTTTTTTTATCGAATCTCTCCCCCACATATCAGCAATTTAAAGGATGATTTCATGAAATTTGTTACCTACGGAAAACCCAATTCAAGAAGATTTATTGTAAAATCCTCTTTAAATGAAATATATCATTAACGTTAAGTAAAAAATGATTTAAGCCTATAGTATAGTACCTTGCGGAACTCCGCATCAATTTTTATACTAATCTATGAATATTTTAATTATTATATTATTACGATCAAATATAGTTAGGAAAATAATTTGGAAAATGTAACTTACCATTAGGATGACATGGATGTTGGTCTGGTGAACACGGTTGTAAAGAATTTATCTGTTGCGATATTGAACAGTCCATTGCGTTTCCGACGGAACACCAACTTTAAATAACACTCAGTTTATTAATATTAATTAATAACTATATTTATTTAATTAATTTATTAATCGCCAAATTCATTTTTCCTTAAAAACTAAAAGTTGTTAATTTGATAAGAGATTGGTAAGGTATGATTGGTGTTTATCAAAAGGTACAATATCAAGAAATGAGCGATTATATGTTTATCAGGGTGGTGTATCATCTATGAGGGGCGGGATCAGATCTCGCCACCCCGTGTTTAACTTCTGCTGCACGCGACTGCGCCCTATTTGACGTCGTGCTCCAGCATCCGATGCGTCAACCCCTTTTTTGGCCGGATGATGTCGATGTACTAGACTGTGATATTTTTCTTCTCTGCTCTTTTCTCGTTCCATCGAAGGATTATAGGAGGGTTAAGCGACTGACGATACGATTTATCTTGCTGTTTTTAGCAGATTGGATTAATTATTACTAAAGTAGATTCTTAGTTAAAGTTGGTTGTGTGTAAGTTAAGTACTGAGAGTAAAATGCCATAAGTTAATGAAAAATTAAAAAAAAATCATCTATAGTCCGATTTTTTGGTATTGATAGCTCATTTTATATATACAGGGTGGACCGGATTTAATTTGCCTATATAGAGATCTCTAAAGTAGATTCTTAGTTAAAGTTGGTTGTGTGTAAGTTAAGTACTGAGAGTAAAATGCCACATGTTAATGAAAAATTAAAAAAAAATCATCTATAGTCCGATTTTTTGGTATTGATAGCTCATTTTATATATACAGGGTGGACCGGATTTAATTTGCCTATATAGAGATCTCTAAAGTAGATTCTTAGTTAAAGTTGGTTGTGTGTAAGTTAAGTACTGAGAGTAAAATGCCATAAGTTAATGAAAAATTAAAAAAAAATCATCTATAGTCCGATTTTTTGGTATTGATAGCTCATTTTATATATACAGGGTGGATCGGATTTAATTTGCCTATATAGAGATCTCTAAAGTAGATTCTTAGTTAAAGTTGGTTGTGTGTAAGTTAAGTACTGAGAGTAAAATGCCATAGGTTAATGAAAAATTAAAAAAAAATCATCTATAGTCCGATTTTTTGGTATTGATAGCTCATTTTATGTATATACAGGGTGGACCGGATTTAATTGCCTATATAGAGATCTCTAAAGTAGATTCTTAGTTAAAGTTGGTTGTGTGTAAGTTAAGTACTGAGAGTAAAATGCCATAGGTTAATGAAAAATTAAAAAAAAATCATCTATAGTCCGATTTTTTGGTATTGATAGCTCATTTTATGTATATACAGGGTGGACCGGATTTAATTGCCTATATAGAGATCTCTAAAGTAGATTCTTAGTTAAAGTTGGTTGTGTGTAAGTTAAGTACTGAGAGTAAAATGCCATAGGTTAATGAAAAATTAAAAAAAAATCATCTATAGTCCGATTTTTTGGTATTGATAGCTCATTTTATGTATATACAGGGTGGACCGGATTTAATTGCCTATATAGAGATCTCTAAAGTAGATTCTTAGTTAAAGTTGGTTGTGTGTAAGTTAAGTACTGAGAGTAAAATGCCATAGGTTAATGAAAAATTAAAAAAAAATCATCTATAGTCCGTTTTTTTGGTATTGATAGCTCATTTTATATATATACAGGGTGGACCGGATTTAATTTGCCTATATAGAGATCTCTAAAGTAGATTCTTAGTTAAAGTTGGTTGTGTGTAAGTTAAGTACTGAGAGTAAAATGCCACAGGTTAATGAAAAATTAAAAAAAAATCATCTATAGTCCGTTTTTTTGGTATTGATAGCTCATTTTATATATATACAGGGTGGACCGGATTTAATTTGCCTATATAGAGATCTCTAAAGTAGATTCTTAGTTAAAGTTGGTTGTGTGTAAGTTAAGTACTGAGAGTAAAATGCCATAGGTTAATGAAAAATTTAAAAAAAATCATCTATAGTCCGTTTTTTTGGTATTGATAGCTCATTTTATATATACAGGGTGGATCGGATTTAATTTGCCTATATAGAGATCTCTAATGGTCGTATTTATAGTCGAGACTTGAGCCCGAGCTCGAGCTTGAGAACGCCTTGAGACGAGAACGTATTTTATAGTCGAATCTCGAGACCCACAGCTTGAGAAAAGCTGCAACTGCGCATGTGCGAGTGGAGTCTTGCTCAAGTCAGCCTGCGACCTGTCTTGAGCTCGACTTGAGACGCGGTTTCTGACATTTGTCTTGTTATTTGTGGTTAGATTGTGTTTGTAATAGAATAAAAATTTTACTAGTGATTAGTAAAAATGAATTATAGAGGACACGAGGATATTTTGGAATTTCTTAATTATGTGGAGGAAAATATGCCAAATGATAGGATTCCAAAAAGATACATACAAATTTGGCGAAGGGTTACCAATTCCGCCACTATTGCAATTATTAACATGTTTGCGATATTATGCTTTCAAGTAAGTTTTATTTTGAATAAGTATCTTGTGAAAATGATAAAAAAATTGTTTTAGCTGGTCAGTGAAGATCTACGGGGCATAAGCCAGCCGACTGTTTCCTGCACAATAAAAAGGGTTTCAGAATGTATTGCTGAGCGGTTGCGAGAATTTATATATACACCCAATAGCCAGCAGCAAAAGAGACAAAATATCATAATGTTTCAGGCTGAAACAAATTGTTTTATGTAAATTTTGATATAATTAACGACATCAAGTAATAAATTTTTATTTAAATTAAGAATGTACTTAATTTTATATAATTATAATTTTAATTTATAAAAATAATTCTAATAAGTCCAAAAAAGTCCGAAATTCACACACCAACAATAAAGAAAATACTCAAAATAGCGTGACGGCATCAAAATCCACGACAAATGGGATGAAAATGGGTCACAATTGTCATAAAATACACAAACAATTTTAAAGTAATTCTTCTTTTTTTCAATTTTTCATGTTGGCCAACATAGAAAACCTAATTACTTTTAAGTTTCGGCTTGAGATGCGTCTTGAGTCTTTGCTTCGCCAAGAATTCACGAAGATCGGACTATAATATGCATCCAATCTTGAGTTCTGAGTAGAGCTTGGCCAAGCACGACTCAAGTCGGAGATTGAGTTTCGACTATAAATACGGGCATAAAGTAGATTCTTAGTTAAAGTTGGTTGTGTGTAAGTTAAGTACTGAGAGTAAAATGCCACATGTTAATGAAAAATTTAAAAAAAAAATCATCTATAGTCCGTTTTTTTGGTATTGATAGCTCATTTTATATATACAGGGTGGACCGGATTTAATTTGCATATATAGAGATCTCTAAAGTAGATTCTTAGTTAAATTTGGTTGTGTGTAAGTTAAGTACTGAGAGTAAAATGCCACATGTTAATGAAAAATTTTAAAAAAATCATCTATAGTCCGATTTTTTGGTATTGATAGCTCATTTTATATATATACAGGGTGGACCGGATTTAATTTGCCTATATAGAGATCTCTAAAGTAGATTCTTAGTTAAAGTTGGTTGTGTGTAAGTTAAGTACTGAGAGTAAAATGCCATAGGTTAATGAAAAATTAAAAAAAAATCATCTATAGTCCGTTTTTTTGGTATTGATAGCTTCATTTTATATATACAGGGTAAACCGGATTTAATTGCCTATATAGAGATCTCTAAAGTAGATTCTTAGTTAAAGTTGGTTGTGTGTAAGTTAAGTACTGAGAGTAAAATGCCATAGGTTAATGAAAAATTAAAAAAAAATAATCTATAGTCCGTTTTTTTGGTATTGATAGCTCATTTTATATATATACAGGGTGGATCGGATTTAATTTGCCTATATAGAGATCTCTAAAGTAGATTCTTAGTTAAAGTTGGTTGTGTGTAAGTTAAGTACTGAGAGTAAAATGCCACAGGTTAATGAAAAATTTAAAAAAAATCATCTATAGTCCGTTTTTTTGGTATTGATAGCTCATTTTATATATACAGGGTGGATCGGATTTAATTTGCCTATATAGAGATCTCTAAAGTAGATTCTTAGTTAAAGTTGGTTGTGTGTAAGTTAAGTACTGAGAGTAAAATGCCACAGGTTAATGAAAAATTAAAAAAAAATCATCTATAGTCCGTTTTTTTGGTATTGATAGCTCATTTTATATATACAGGGTGGACCGGATTTAATTTGCCTATATAGAGATCTCTAAAGTAGATTCTTAGTTAAAGTTGGTTGTGTGTAAGTTAAGTACTGAGAGTAAAATGCCATAGGTTAATGAAAAATTAAAAAAAAATCATCTATAGTCCGATTTTTTGGTATTGATAGCTCATTTTATATATACAGGGTGGACCGGATTTAATTTGCCTATATAGAGATCTCTAAAGTAGATTCTTAGTTAAAGTTGGTTGTGTGTAAGTTAAGTACTGAGAGTAAAATGCCACAGGTTAATGAAAAATTAAAAAAAAATCATCTATAGTCCGTTTTTTTGGTATTGATAGCTCATTTTATATATACAGGGTGGACCGGATTTAATTTGCCTATATAGAGATCTCTAAAGTAGATTCTTAGTTAAAGTTGGTTGTGTGTAAGTTAAGTACTGAGAGTAAAATGCCATAGGTTAATGAAAAATTAAAAAAAAATCATCTATAGTCCGATTTTTTGGTATTGATAGCTCATTTTATATATACAGGGTGGACCGGATTTAATTTGCCTATATAGAGATCTATAAAGTAGATTCTTAGTTAAAGTTGGTTGTGTGTAAGTTAATTACTGAGAGTAAAATGCCATAGGTTAATGAAAAATTAAAAAAAAATCATCTATAGTCCGGTTTTTTGGTATTGATAGCTCATTTTATATATACAGGGTGGACCGGATTTAATTTGCCTATATAGAGATCTCTAAAGTAGATTCTTAGTTAAAGTTGGTTGTGTGTAAGTTAAGTACTGAGAGTAAAATGCCATAGGTTAATGAAAAATTTAAAAAAAATCATCTATAGTCCGTTTTTTTGGTATTGATAGCTCATTTTATATATATATATATACAGGGTGGATCGGATTTAATTTGCCTATATAGAGATCTCTAAAGTAGATTCTTAGTTAAAGTTGGTTGTGTGTAAGTTAAGTACTGAGAGTAAAATGCCATAGGTTAATGAAAAATTAAAAAAAAAAAAATCTATAGTCCGTTTTTTTGGTATTGATAGCTCATTTTATATATACAGGGTGGATCGGATTTAATTTGCCTATATAGAGATCTCTAAAGTAGATTCTTAGTTAAAGTTGGTTGTGTGTAAGTTAAGTACTGAGAGTAAAATGCCATAGGTTAATGAAAAATTTAAAAAAAAATCATCTATAGTCCGTTTTTTTGGTATTGATAGCTCATTTTATATATACAGGGTGGACCGGATTTAATTTGCCTATATATACATTTGTCCACATTCGGCGATTTGTCCAAAGACTATTTTTGACGTTTTGACCAGCCTTTCCTTTCCATTCAGCGATTTGTCATAGACCCCAAGAAACTTATCTATTGATATGGAACACCCGGTATATTACAGATGTCCTATCTAAGAATATTAATCCGGGTTGGGTTCACTACAATAAATTTATAAGATTAAATTTTATAAAAAAAAAAATACAATTTTTTAATATTAATAGGTCTTATCCCCTCTTCACAGTGTTGCTCTTCTGTTTATGTTTCTTCTATCGCTCCTATCTCAGTCTGTTTTTTGTCTCACCTTCTAGTCTTTTTCTATTTTTCTTAAAAATATTTTCCGTCCCTGTTTCTTATAGTTCTTCCCTTCCTCGTATTTCTATAAATTTCTATAAAAAAATGAAAAATAAATTATAAAATACGAAAAAAAACGAAAAAATCAAAACAATTAAAAAAAAAAAACGAAAAAATCAAAACAATTAAAAAAAAAAAACGAAAAAATCAAAACAATTAAAAAAAAACGAAAAAACGCAAAATAACTAAAAAATCGGTTGTGTCGGCCCAAAACTTTCGCAACGAGTATCCACGAATACTTTATCAGATATTTAATGTTAAAGTTTCAAATTTTGACATTTTTTAAATTTTGACAGGTGACAGTTGGAGAAATAATGAATAGAGTTTTTCAAGGGCTTTCAAACGACATATTGCATGTCCAATTCCGTGAAATATTGCATCTGTCATTTTTTGATAGTGATACTTCCGTTTGACAGATCTCGTACAAAAACTAATTGACTTTTGCGACAGATAGCCTAAACCCATATACCAACTTTCAGCTCAATCGGATTAATACTTCTTCAGATATTTAATGCTGAAGTTTCAAATTTTGACATTTTTTATTTTTGACAGGTGACAGTTGGAGAAATAATTTTAACTGTTCTGAATAGAGTATCTGTTTTCAAATGATATATAACATGTCCAACTCCGTGACATATTGCATCTGTCATTTTTTGATAGTGGTACTTCCGTTTGACAGATGTCGCCGGTAACCCAAACCCCTATACCAAATTTCAGCTCAATCGGAATAAACGTGTGGCCTCTATCGTGGAAGAATACACACAGACACACACATACACACAGACCGACAGACAGACTTCCATCTGGAAATGGTCTGAATCGTCTCAGGGGACCCGAAAATGGATATTTCTGTTTTTATCTCGAATTTTTTTTTAGCTCGTTCACAATACTTTCCCTTCTAGGAGGTGGGTCGGGAAAGTAAAAAACGTGCAAAAAATACGCAAGAAATCGAAAAATATCGTAAAAAACGCAAAAAAATTGCAAAAAATCGCAAAAAAAACGAAGCGCAACCAAAAAACGGGAAATCATTGTAACCATAAAAAACAATTAAAAAAATCGAGAGAATTGAAAGAAATGGCAAAAAATCACAAAAAACTGCAACAAAAAAAAATGGCAAAAAAACCGCAAAAAACCAGAATAAGAAAAAATGAAAATAAAAGAAATTGAAAAAAATTCAGATCAATGGGAAAAAATGAGAAAAAATTGAAAAAATCCAAAAAAACAAATAAAAACAAAAAAAAATCAGAAAAATCCAGAGTAATAAGAAAAAATTAGACAACAAAAAAATCGTTAAAAAACAGATCAATGAGAAAAAATGAAGAAAGATTTAGAAAAAAAAAACAAAAAATCAGAAAAATTAAAAAAAAACGGAAAAATAAAAAAAAGAAAACATTGGAAAAATTGAAAGAAAAATTAGAAAATATTAGAAAAAAATTGTAAAATACGGAAAATACGAAATATCAAAAAAACTGCAAAAAAAGCGAAAAAACGCAAATAACGCAAAAAACTAAAAAGACGACCCAAAATAACGTAAGGAATCGAAAAATATCGTAAAAAAATTGTAAGAAATTGCAAAAAATCGCAAAAAAAAACAAAGTATAAGCAAAAAACCGGAAACAATTATCAAACCATATAAAAATTAAATGAAAAAATTGAAAAGAATTAAACTAAAACAAAAAAATCGCCAATAATGGCAAAAAATCATAATAAGAAAAATGAGAAATAATTAGAAACAAAAGAAATAGAAAGAATTCAAATGGGAAAAAATGAGAAAAAATTAGAAATAATCTAAAAAAACCAGAAATAAAAAAAAAAGAAAAAAAAAAACGAAAAATTAAAAACAAAAAATCTCTCTCTCCCTCTCTCTATATATAAAATAATTACCTATTAAAAAAACTTAAATAAGAAAATATTCATATTGTAGAAAAATACTGAGAAGAGCAATGAGAAAAAGTGAGAAAAAATTAGAAAACGTGCAACGAGAAATAAAAACAAATAAAAAATCAGAAAAAACAACGAGAGAAAAAAAAACAAAAAATTGCTCTCTCTCTCTCTATAAAATAATTACCTATTCAAAAAAAATCTAAATAAGAAAAAATTCATATTATAGAAAAATACTGAGAAGAGCAATGAGAAAAATGCAAAAAAACCAGAAATAAAAACAAAAAAAAAACAGAAAATAAGAAAAAAAACAACAAAAAAGAAACAAAAAATCTCGCTCCATAAAATAATTACCTATTAAAAAAAATTCTATATAAGAGAAAAATTCGTATTGTAGAAAAAGACTGAGAAGAGAAAGAGAGGGAAGGTCGCCTGGAACGCTTTTTAATTTAACTTAACGTTTTTAACTCTTAAGTAGGAAAAATAGGGAGAAACTTGAAAAATAGGGAAAAATAAAGTAAAATAGAGAAAAATAAAGAAAAATGGGGAAAAAATAGGAAAAAATAATAAAAAACAGAGAAAAATACTAATAAATATGGAAAAAATGTGAAAAAAATATGAAAAATGAAGAAGAAAAAGTGAAAAACAGGGAAAAAATAGGGTAAAACATCAAAAATAGGGGAAACAGGAAAAAAAGGGGAAAATAAAGTACAATAGGAAAAAATAATGAAAAATAAAGAAAAATTGGAAAAACTAGGAAAAATATACTTAATAAAAAACAGAAAAAATTGGGTAATACAGAAAATAAGGAAAAATATGGGGAAAATGAATACAAATAGAGAAAAAATAGGTTAAAACGGGGAAATGCAAAATAGGAAAAAATAATAAATATAGAAAATAATTAAAAAACAGGAAATTATATGGGAAATAGGAAGAAATAGTAAAAAATATAACAAAAAACAGAAAAATAGTAAAAAATTGGAAAACCAGCAAGAAATAAAAATACTGAAAAATATGGAAAAATAGGCAAAAAATAGGAAATAGGAATAGGAAAAACTAGGAAATAAAAGAAAAAAGGAAAGACAGATATTGAAAAAAGTTTAGAGTTGTAAAAATAACGTAATGAACTTCTTTCCTGATGGGGACAGCACAAATTTTTTTTCAACATCATTAACACTTTATAATTGTAGAGAATAAAGTAATTGAAAATTGTAGATGGTAATTTAATTGAGATTGATAATTTTAGAAGATTATATTTTTATTCCTGAACAAATCGTTAAAGAATATAACGGTAATAGTAGCGAGAAAGTAAAGAATCTATTAATAACATTAATATATGCATGTTTTATCGATCAGGATAATCTTTATCCCCGATTAAATATCTAAAAATAACGTAAGTATTTGTCTTTGTAGTATGGTATAGATACCGCAAAAGTCACAGTCTATCTTCCAGTTTGATTTGTGAACGGTGGCGGCTGGCAGATCACTACGTTCATTGGTGCAATTGCGCTAATCCCATTGGTCTGTGTTGGTCTTTCAGCGTATTGGCGCCCCACTCTCTACGCTGCCCTGGATGACCTCTGCCCTCGGGGTTATTTGTCACTACCGGGACGGAAAGTGCATGTCAGAGCTAACGGGGATGAGGGCTCTATCGGAACGTTTGATGACGGTATCGATTTGTCTCCAACAGGAACGCCGCTCGAAGATGAAGGGTAAGGAGAAGAGAGGGGGCGGTTAGTGCTCTTTGAAATCTCTGGGATTTTGTTGGAAAATGTGAGAGATGGAACGACTTTGTAGAAGTGTTTTATTTTCTTTATCGAAGCAATTAAGTGGAGTTAATTGAAGGATATTATTAACTCGATCGATAGGCTTTTACTAATATTTTTTAATGAGTTACACCGGTTTATTGATTATTTACGTAGGTTTGTTTTTGCATTAAAAAAAAACGTAAAATTTGGGAATGCTTTTTTTCTATGATATATCAGAGAGATGAAAATTTGGTGTACAATATTCGTTTCTCAGAATTTTCCACCAAATCGCATAATGTCTCAAAAGCTCTTTTCTGAGAAAAAAAAACATCTAAATTATGGAGTGGGGTAGTTTTTTCTATGACGCCGATATTTCAGAGAGTTGAAAATTTGGAGATGAATCTCTATCTCTCTATCTCTCTATATCTCTATCTATCTCTCTATATCTCTATATCTCTATCTATCTATCCCTCTATCTCTCTATCTCTCTATCTCTCTATCTCTCTATCTCTCTATCTCTCTATCTCTCTATCTCTCTATCTCTCTATCTCTCTATCTCTCTATCTCTCTATCTCTCTATCTCTCTATCTCTCTATCTCTCTATCTCTCTATCTCTCTATCTCTCTATCTCTCTATCTCTCTATCTCTCTATCTCTCTATCTCTCTATCTCTCTATCTCTCTATCTCTCTATCTCTCTATCTCTCTATCTCTCTATCCCTCTATCTCTCTATCCCTCTATCTCTCTATCTCTCTAAATAAGAAAAAAAATCGGCTGTGTCACCCCAGAACTTTCCCGGCTCGACCGTAGAGAATATGTTATTTATTATTATTATTTTAATTACAAAATACTAAGCATTACATTAAAAATAGCGAGCTGATGGTGAATACGTCTACCGAATTGATATTTCAATGTTGATAATGACATAAGCTGCGCATGCGCACGTTATATATGTCATACTGCTACAATTAGGATCTCCTAAAATCATGTGTGAAAACTATTGGGAATTCGGGAAAAATTTTCATACAATAGTTGTAGGGAATTTTAAATGTGTATTTTTCTCGCCATCTAGAGGCGAAACTATGAGGAATTCGATAAAGGTTAAACGTAAAAGTTAAAGAAAATTTGATGCTTTACAACTTTGCACGAGAAAATTTTGCACTAAATATATTGTTTGTCCTCAAAATCAAGAAAAACTAGAGAAAACATACATGCACATTTTTTACACGCCCTCTAGGGGCGCAACTATTGGAGATTTTAGAAAAAGTTTGAGACAAAAGTGATAGAGAATTTTATGCTCTAAAACTTTGTACCACAAAATTTTGCACTAAAGTATATTGTTTGTCCTCAAAATCAAGAAAAACTAGAGAAAACCTACATGCACATTTTTTACGCGCCCTCTAGTGGCGAAACTATTGGAAATTATGGAAAAAGTTTGAAACAAAAGTTATAGAGAAATTTATTCTCTAAAACTTTGTATTACAACATTTTGCACTAAAATGTATTGTTTGTCCTCAAAATCAAGAAAAACTATAGAATACATACATGCACATTTTTTACGCGCCCTCTAGTGGCGCAACTATTGGAAATTTGGGAAAAGGCTTAAGACAAATAGTGTAGGTAATTTTATGCTCTAAAACTTTGTACTACATCATTTTGCACTAAAATGTATTGTTTGTCCTTAAAATTGAAATAAAGCAAAAAATTGTTACATGTATATTTAACCAATGTCGGTCTTGAGGACCCTCCACTGTACCAATTTAAACTAAAAACTAATGGTCGCATTCTAGGCACACACTGACCGTCCATACCAAATTTCAGCTTGATTGGTCAAACAGTTCGGCAGTTATCGTGGAAGATTACACACAGACACACAGACAGACCATACGCTGGAAATGGTCTCAATCTTCTTGGGGGACCTCAAAATGGATATTTCCATCGATATCTCGAATTTTTTTTTTTGCTCGTTCACCTTACTTTCCCTTTGATGGGTCCAGGAAAGTAAAATTATATTGTACCGGGTGGGCAAATAATAACGCTTTTTTCTAACGTAACGCTTTCTGTCAATTAACTTCTACCGCAAGCTGCGTTAAAAAGGAACTTAATTCCAAAAGGAGAATCGAAAGAGGAAAAATAACGGAAGGAATTTAGAATGATAATTGATTGTATAGGGTGTCCTAAAAGTATTCAAATAACACTTTTAAAAGTTCCTTCTGTATTTTGTTTTTTTATTTTTGATTTTTATAGCTCGTCTATATTTCATAATTATTGAAATATGTACATGGTGTTTATAACATAAGATTTAATTTTCAAAATTGTAAGTACATAAACTTTGTTTATTTAAATGAAACACCTTGTATAATATTCAATATTTAAAAAGTCTATTCTAAGTATAAGCTTTTTATAAATACCTCATACCTATAGAATATGTTATCTAAATATCGAATTTTATACAGGGTGTTTCATAAAAAAAAAACAAAGTTTCCCCAGCATTTTCCACCAAACCACATTCGATCTCAAAAGCACGTTTCTGAGAAAAAAAACATCTAAATTATGGAGTGGGGTACTTTTTTCTATGACGCCTATATTTCAGAGAGTTGAAAATTTGGAGGTGTATACAACATTCCTTCCTCAAAATTTTCCACCAAATCGCATAATGTCTCAATATCTCGTTTCTGAGAAAAAAAACTAAATTATGAAGTGGCTGTTACGTTTTTTTTGTACCACCCTGTATTTTCATTATTCTTCTATTCCATATATTTCAGTTTCATACTCGCTTGATAGCTCCTTCTTATTTCCTCGCGTAATGTCCTTCTCTTCTCTTGTTATTCCTATAAAATGTCTTTCCCATGTTAATAATTTTCTTCTCTTTGTCTACTCAGTCAAAATAATTGACTTTTATATCGTTCGTGCCGCTTACAGAAATTTACCATTCACTATTTAGTTAACTTTAATTTAAAATTTTATAACTACCTTTACCTATATTTATACTTAATTATTTACATCATCATAACTTAATTGTCCTTTGTGTAAGCTTCTTTTTCTCTCCACTTATCTCTCTTTTAAATTTCTTTTCTCTTTTTCATTTTCATATATTTTTTTCTTCCTCCTATTAAAAAAACAACATTGTCTCCCAAATTCTGTTGTATACCGGTTCCCTTCTTTTGCTGCTGCAATCTTTCTTAACCCCTCTTGAAGTTTTTATTCCCCTGGTACATTTCAGAAAAATTGTTCTCTACGCAATTTTTCTTACCGACTTTTATGGGTATGTTACGTTTTTTGTGCTACCCTGTATTTTCATTACTCTTCTATTCAATATATTTTAGTTTCATACTCCCTTGATATCCCCTTCTTATTTCCTCGCGTCATGTCCCTCTCTTCTTTTGGTATTCCTATAAAATGTCTTTCCCATATTAATAATGTTCTTCTCTTTGCCTACTAAGTCAAAATAACTGACTTACCAAAGATTTCTTCTCTTTTTTCTCCCCCTCATCTTATAGGGATTTTTTTTCCTGGACCAAGAAGTTCTTTTTCCTGGGAATTACTTCTTTCTCTGGACGTCAATTAGTCCTTTGGACTTCGTTTTCCTTCTTGGACTACAGTTCTTCAATTTCTCCTTTGGACCAAGTTTCTTGGACTACAATTTTTTTGAGAAGGGAGATTAAAGGAACCCCAAGAAAACATAACCTTTAATTTGAATTTAATTTCCTTAACCCGAAAAAAAAGAAAGGACGGATTTTGAAATATGTCATAAATTTTTTTGTTAATTGTTTCTAATTACATAAAAAAATCAATTTGACTGGCGTCCAAATTGTATTTTATTTTATATTCTACTTCTGATATATTTTAAATGCAAGAATAATCCAAGTTCCCGAAATTCTTTTATTATTTTAATAATTGTTCCATATTTGGATAAATTTCACATAATTTATCCAGAATTTTACATAAATTCATATTTTATTCAAATCATCCTATTAAAAACTGTAGCAAATGAAACAAGTATTATAAGATTTTCTGCAAGTCCTAGCCTGCATATCGACGTAATCCGAATTTCTAGAATCTTCAAACATTCCTATGCAAATATGGCTATTTTTTTCTAACTTCCATCTCTTTGTCACACTCATTGTAAGGACTAGCTTAGTTTCTTTCGTTGTTATATTAAATTGAAATGATTATTAGATTTTGTAAACTATATTTTAAACAATTATAAAATCACACCAAATTAATTTTTTTCCTGAAATTATTTTAATTACAATAAGTATAATAAGTATCTGACATTAAGAAAAGTATATGAACTATAATTAATAGATTTAATTAATACTAATGGAAATTTTACATTTAGCACAAGATCGTCTGTAATCATCTCAACATCGTAAGTTAATATTTGGCTTTTGACGTCATTGGCTTTAATGATGACTTGTCGTTATTTGGTTATGTGTATAGTGACTGGTGACAAGTTTTTTTATTAGTTTTATGTTACAAAAGCGTTGTTTAAAAATTTACTTTCAACTACTTCTCATATAATGGGAGTTCGGGGTATTCCTAGACCGCTTTAGAGGTAAGTTTTACAAATTAATCATATTACAATATTCTCTAATTATTTTTGTCTTTAATAAGCAGAATTTTTATAATTAGAGAATATCGTATGATTAATTTGTAAAACTTACCTCTAAAGCGCTCCAGGAATTTACCGAGCCCCATTTTATGAGAAGTACTTCAAATTCCATTTTAAGCCACGCTTTTGTAACACAAAACTAATAAAACTTGTCACCAGTCATTATACAACGTATTTAATTACTGTTAATAATTTGTTTAATTGTGTTAAGTAAAATATTTAATGTTCCCAATAATTTGGATTTCTAATTAATTTTTGGTTACTATAACGATTACTGTTTTCAATTTGTTATTTAAGTGTTTAATTAAGTTAATTAATAATAATTATTATAATTAAAGCATTTGTTGAGTCCTAAGTTTTTATCTAGTATAATTAAATTCTTAATAATGCTGAATGAACTCAGTGCATATACAGGGTGACGGTGTTTCATAGGTAAACCGACATACGTTATCCGCAAATAGAGGTCACTTAAGGTGATTCCAAAGAAAACCCATATTTGTTGGGTCTAACCCGCCTCATAACCGAGTTACAGGGTGTTTTGTCTTATTACTCATTTCTCCTAACTCTTGTTTTTTTCGGAACTAAACTGTATATTTATTTCATATTTAGCAAGCTTATTCTGGTCTATTAGGTCATTCAACTGACATAGTAACCTAAATTAAAATTCAAAAAAAATTATCAAAATTATTTTCACACCCTGTATATCAGAATTTTATAAAAGAGTGGAAAAAGTTGAGTGGGAATTCATTTTTTTGATAATGCACATTTTAATCAGCTACTAAAACTTTAAGCTCAAACTTAAAAATTGTTAAATATCTGATGGTATAAAATTTTCGGTATTTAGGTTCATCTACCCTTCAGGTGACAGCCAAACCCTTCAATTTTTTTAATAACAAGGGGGGTCATGTGATACTTCATTTGAAAGATGATAAAAATCTGATTTCAAAATAACTTACTCGACGTGTTCGAGCATTTTTTTACTCTTTAAAATAAACTACTTACTGTATGAACTTAGCAAGCCAATTTTTAATAAAATTCGCGAGAAAAAAAATGAAAAGCGAAAAATTTGCCGCTGATTAGTTGTGAAAAAATAAAATTTGAGGCTATTGTTGTTTATCAATAAAGTCAAACAGAAGCGCCTGCGCGTTGGCAGGCACGTGACGACTTCTAAACACGCATTATCTCTTAAACCATAAAAGATATCTCAAATCTGTTTTCAAATATCGATTCAGCGATAAACCGGTAGTTTTACTTCCGGTTCTGATTTGTAAAACCACTTTTGAAACCGGAAGTCATAAAAATCTGAAAATTTATTTGGGAGCTTTTCAAGGTATGCTGAGTTTATTACCGATCGCCGTGTATAAATGCGGACAGACGGACAGGCACACAGACTTCTCTACACTTTAGGGTTTAGAAGTCTAAAGCTGTTGTTCATATCAACTTTTGATAGAATTCTTAAAAAAAAAGAAATACGTAAAATTTGCGGGTTTTCCTTTTTTTTAATGTATTCTTCTCTTTTGTTTTGAAAAAATATTTGAAAAGTCTTAAAATTCAGACTTTTAAAATTTTTGAACAAATATACGATTTTACCATAAACCCAATTTGGGTTTCGCACTACCTACTGAAAATGCTATAGATAAAAAAATTAAGCATTTGTGTGTACTTGGATTTTGTTTCTGTACCATATAGTCAGTTATTTGTAATATTTCCACCGATATAAAAAATATATTAATATTCGTTCGAATATTCAAACAGGCGAAAAAATCGCATTGCATCAGACGCTTTTCCATTAAAATTTGTTCGACCAATAACATTACCACTCTATTAAAAATTTATTTCAGCATGATTTAAACTCGAATTGATCACAAAATAATTCATTATACAATTGAAATATTCGAAAAATATTTGTAATTTATAATTTAGTAAAATCGAATTAAGCGTTTTATTAATTTCGTTTTTATATTCGCCAATGATCGATTATACCATATAGAGTACCTTCAAATGGGGATATATTGGATGATATTTTGGGTTTTGTTCAGTTTTCCCTGTTCTGGAAAGAAAAATTGATTCGGAGCCTTCATCAAGCTGTCTGGAATGATTTTTGTCAAAAAAAAAAAACGAGAAAATTATGTTTTTCAATTGATTTTTTTCATAAAATATGGTCATCCAATATGACCCCTCCTATGGGGATATATTGGATGGTTTGAGTTTTGCACTGAAAACGTAATATTAATGTATATATATCCAATATATGTCCTTTTATGGGATATTTTGGTATAGAAGGAAAGTATTGCGATTATGATATTTTGACCATACCCAGATTTTAACGAATCTTTACGTTTTGAGGTCACCTGAATCCATTTATACCATTTTTAGCATAATGTCTGTCTATGTGTGTGTGTCTGTGTGTGTGAACACGATAGCGTCTAAACGGCTGAACCGATTTAGATGAAATTTTATATACATATTTAGGGTAGCAAGTATACGACCTGTATAGATTTCTTAGTAAATCGGATAACCGGAAGTGACAGTTGCTATAAGTGATTACGTCATTACTAAACAAGATGGCAATAAAGTTTTACACATATATTTTTTATACGTTATAGTTTAATTTAGAATAATTAAAATGATCAAAAAACGTTTGCCATTGTTGGCAGATTTATCAAAAAGTAATTTTTTTTTATATTTTTCTTAAATAACCAAAATAATGCAGTTTTATGAAAAATTACAGAATATGAAAGTTGTAGAATATAAAATTTTCTACACATTTTGTCATTACTGTTTTTATGAATTCCTCATAGTTTCGCTGCTAGAGGGCGTGAAAAAATTTATATAGACATTTGCGACTCTTTTAGATTTTGAGACAAAATTATTGATATTTATGAAAAATTACATAAGATCAAAATTGTAGAACATACAATTTTCTACAAATTTTGTCTTTACTTTTTTTTCCAGTTCCGCATAGTTTCGCCGCTAGTTTTTATTTTAATTTTTATGCAATTTTTATCTTTATTATTTAGTTAAATTTTGATATTAAAAATTTAAAAAAAATATCGTTAAATTTGTAATAATTAATTTCATAATTAGAATTTTTTTCAAAATTTTATTACAAAAATTGTGGATTTTTTTAAAAATTGTCTAAGCAACATTTAAATTTATATTACGATTTTAAACTAAATTGAATAACTTCTAAAATATTAAAGTTATTGAACTGGTATTTTCACCATTCCAAAAATAATATAAAACTCTAAATTTAAAATGTATTTTAGTTTCTTGGAATTTAGAATTGTAATTATTATAGCCAAAATTAAGAATTTTTTTAAAATCTTTTGTAATTTCGTTTTATCAATAAGTATAAAATAAATGAAAAAAGTAAATATGTGTGTAAATAATTTCATAATTTTAACATAGTATTTGTAAAAGTTATAGAGATTTTTTTTTGGTTTTTCCTTATTTTCTCGTTTTTTCTCATTTTTTTTCTATTCCTTTCTTTTCTGATTTTTCTCATTGTTTTCTTATTTCTCAGATTTTTTCAAATTTTTTGTAATTTCTGTAATTTTTTCTTATTTTTTCTAATTTTTTTGTTCTTTCTAATTTTTTTTCTTGTTTTTTCCGATTCTTTTTCATTGTTGTGTCGTTTTTCTATTCTTTTCTTTTGTTTTCAGATTTTTTTCGATTTATTTCAATTCTTTCGAATTTTTTTAATGTTTTTACGATTTTTTCCGGTTGTTTTTTGTTTTTTATTCCAAATTTTTGTCGTTTTTTCAATTTTTTGTGATTTTTTCATGTTTTTTTTCGTTTTTTGAAATTATTAGCGTTTTTTGCAATTTTATCCGTATTTTTAGTTGTTTTTTTATTAAATTTTTTGATTTTTCCGCTTTTTCCGTATTTTAGAAGTTTATTTTTCTTTTTTTCCGAATATTTTCTGAAATTTCCAATTTTTCGATTATTCTAATTAGTTCTCGGTTTTTTTTCTCATTTTTCTGTTTTTTGTTTTTTTCTCGTTTTTCCCGTTTTTTCTATTGTTTTTTTTTTTTCTATTTCTTTCTTTCGTTTTCAGATTTTTCTCAGTTTTTTCTTATTCCTCTGATTTTTTTCGATTTATTTCAATTCTTTTTTTTTAATTTTTTGTGATTTTTTCTGTTTTATGTGATTTTTAGCTTTCTTTTGCCATTTTTCCTTATTTTGTTGTTGTTTTTTTAAAAAAATTTCATTTTTCCGTTTTTTCCGTACTTTACAATTATTTTTCATTTTTTTGTCAATATTCTCTGATTTTTCCAATATTTCGTGTTTTTTTTCTTCTTATTTTCTCAGATTTTTTCGATTCATCTAATTTTTCTCATTTTTCTATTTATTTTTTTTGGTTTTAGTTTTTTTTTCTGATTTGTTTTTTTTTTCGTTTTTTTAACAAATTTTGATCCAGAAAACCTGTATTAATGTATTTTGATGTAGAAAAACTAAAATAATCGATTAAACAATTACTTTACTAGGAGTGTTCGGAAAGTTGGGCGGGATTACCCCCTCATTTTTTCCTTTATAAGCGCGAAGGCATTTTATTTCAATACAACTTTTTTTCATGTGCATTATTTGTGCAACAAAAAGTTCTTTGGTTTCTTTTTTTGTTCCTGTATTATATATGCATATTCTCACACTTCATAGTCCAAAATATCTTCATTACCTTCAGTTCAGGTATATTTCCGGGAAAACCCAATATTTACCTTAAAATTCAAATTAATTTCTATTGTTATTTATGGATAAAATGGTTGCTTATGGGACATAACATAAATAGTAGCAATAGCAAAAAGACACTCATTTTTAATAGTGGCAGAAAATTAAAAATTTAACTTATACAAATTTTAACATTAAACACAAAATTTATTAAAAGTCTAAATTAAAAAACAAACTATATCTGTAATAGTTCAGCTCCTTTGTAAGTTAGTCTGAGAATAAAACACTTTTCATTTTATTAAGAGCATATATAGAGGCTGGATATGGACCAGTAGAGGGTCAATCAACACGGAATCGCACTATATCTGATTATATTGGTAACGTTACTTAAAGTAATCCGGTGTCTAATACTCATTTTGTATGTGCATTTTGATAGTTTGCAATAATTCATTTGCCCATTACGTCCTCCCATATTTAGTCACGTAACTGTCCAACTTGATTTATAAGCACCTTTAAATCCTTATATAATATTAGGAGCTTTTATTTTTGGGTTTTGGAATCGTTGATGTATTATTATTTTTTTATTATCTCGATGAAATTCGTCGATTTCATCACTTGTTAGGAAAAATAATTATTATAGGGATTTTTTTTTATTGGGTAGTTCATACAGATCTAGATTATTATTAAATCGCAAAAAAACGAAAAAAAGCTTGGGAAAATATCACAAAAAATCGTAAAACAATTACAAAAAACCCGCAATATCACAAAAGAATGACAAAAAAATCGCAAATTATCACAAAAAATCAATAAAATAAAAAAAAAGAGAAAAAAGTAGAAAACAAAAAAAAAAGAATTGAAAAATGAGAAAAATGAGTAAAGATGAGAAAAAATTGAAAAAATAAAAACAAAAAACCATAAAAATGAAAAAAAGACAGGAAAAAATTAAAAGAATCGAAAAAATCAAAAAAAAAAATCAGAAAAAATCGGAAAAAATAATTAAAAAAAACTTTGAAAAAAAGAAAAAATTTGAGAGAAATTAGAAATTATCGGAAAAAATGATAAATAAAATTGTAAAATGCGGAAAAAAACGGAAGAAATCGAGAAATATCACAAAGAATCACAAAAAACCGCAACAAAATCACAAAAAAAGCTCAAATTATCATTAAAAATCAAAGGAATAAAAAAAATGAGAAAAAATTAGAAAACGAAAAAAAATTAAAAAAAAAACACGAAACAATGGGAAAATGAGGATATATTAGAAAAAATTGAAAAAATAAAAAAAACAAAAAAACCATAAAAATGAAAAAACGACGAGAAAGAATTAAAGGAATCGAAGAAATCTAAAAAAAAAATCAGAAAAAATCGGAAAACATAATTAAAAAAAACAAAAAACTTTGAAAACAAGAAAAAAATTCAGAGAGAAATTAGAAAATATTGGAAAAAGATTTTAAAAAAATTGTAAAATACGGAAAAAACGGAACAAATCGAAAAATATCACAAAAAATTGCAAAAAAGCGCAACAAAATCACAAAAAAATCGCAAATTATCATAATCAAAGGAATAAGAAAAAATGAGAAAAAACTAGACAACGCAAAAAAAAAATAAAAAAAAAACCAAAACAATGAGAAAAATGAGGAAAGATTAGAAAAAACTGAAAAAAAAAAACAGAAAAAAAAAACCATGAAAATGAAAAAAAGACGAGAAAGAAAGAGGAATCGAAAAAATCTAAAAAATAAAATCAGAAAAAATCGGAAAAAAATAATTAAAAACAACAAAAAAGTTTGAAAACAAGAAAAACATTGAGAGAGAAATTAAAAATTTTTGGAAAAAAATGAAAAAAAATTGTAAACTACGGAAAAAACGGAAAAAATCGAAAAATATCACCAAAAAGCTCAACAAAATCACAAAAAAATCGCAAATTATCATAATCAAAGGAATAAGAAAAAATGAGAAAAAACTAGACAACGAAAAAAAAAATAAAAAAAAACAAAACAATGAGAAAAATGAGGAAAGATTAGAAGAAATTGAAATAATAAAAAAAAACAAAACACCATAAAAATGAAAAAAAGACGAGAAAGAATTAAAGGAATCGAAGAAATCTGAAAGAAAAATCAGAAAAAATCGGAAATATAATTAAAAAAAACAAAAAACTTTGAAAACAAGAATAAAATTGAGACAGAAATTAGAAAATATTGGAAAAAATTGAAAAAAAAATTGTAAAATACGGAAAAAATCGAAAAATATCACAAAAAAGCCCAACAAAATCACAAAAAAATCGCTAATTATCATAAAAAAATTTTTCGAATAAGAAAAAATGAGAAAAAAATAGAAAGCGAAAAAAAACAGACCAATGAGAAGACGAAAAATTAGAAATGATTTAAAGAAATCAGAAAAAAAAATCAGAAAAATGAGAAAAAAACAAGGAACAACCAAAGAACCGGAAACAACCTATAACTTTAAAAAAATTAAAAAATTGAAATAAAACTCGCAAAGAAATCCCAAAAAGTCGCAAATAATTGCAAGAAATCAGAAGAATAAGAAAAAATTAAAAAAACAAAAGAAAAAAATAGAAAAAGAAAAACACAACAATGATGAAAAATTAGAAAAAATCGAAAAATTAACAAAAAAAAAACAGAAAAAACAAAAAAGAAAAAATCTAAAAAACCACAAAAAACAGAAAAAAAAAACAAAAAATCAGAAAAATGAGAACAAACTTGAACAAATAAAAAATGCATACTGTAGAAAAAGAGAGAGAGAGAGTAAAAAAAGAGAGGGATGACAAATAAAAAATGCATACTGTAGAAAAAGAGAGAGAGAGAGAGTAAAAAAAGAGGTAGATGGAAAAATACAGAGTGTTGCATTTAAAATAACATAACTATGGTGCAGATCTTTTTATCAAAATAATTTAAAATTGTACCTGCAATAAACATTTTTTACACAATCTTACCGTTTTCCATATAAAGACCAACGCGACGCGTTTATGGTGATCCGCCCTGTATATTTCATTATAGGGTTTTAAATAGAGATTGACAAAATATAAATATTTTTCTAATTTTGGTTGGTGTATGATATTGAAGCTCAAAAGTAATCTGTTCTTTCCATATAAAAATGAAACATCCTGTATAATAGTACTAAACTGTTTTTATTAGTTGCACTTATTTTCTATATTGGGTTTATTATTTTTTTTTACTTCGTTTTTCTTGTTTCAGCTCAGAAATACAAATAAATTAATTTTAGTCTCATTTGAGCAAGTATTATTGGAGGATAATAAACATTTAAATTTTTACCCAAAAAGCCATCTATCGAACATTTAGTTAATTAATAGTTTTTGTTATGAAAATCATGGGGTGCTAATTCCGTCTTAAAAAAATACGTGATTTCTACCAATACTTTAAATTCCTTGATTTTCTCTTTTTTTTTGTATTGTTTATCTGAAATTAAACAAAAATCCACCGTTTAATTAATAAAAATGATAATAACTTTAATTGAAATGAAAAACGGACATTTATCCAACTTCAAACAATTTTGTAAAATTTTGAAATGGCTCTTTCGCATTAAGTGCTTCAGAAAACAGAAAATTCGTTGTGTCGGACAGATTTAGACGGAATTGTTCACCCATTCAATTTTCAAAGCCCTTTTTCATAGTATGCTTAATTGTTGTTTTATTGCGGTAGGCTCCAGCAATTAATTTAATTCATTTATGTACCTCGGACAATATTGCGATTACATTGTGTAAGGAAAATTCACACTTGGTCAGGCGTAGTATTTCGTTTGATGCTATATGTACCCTTCATTTCTCACAATCTTGTGAGTATTGCCTATTTCAATTATTATATTAGGTCCTATACTATAATCTACAGAGTGTAATACATGTAAACGTTGTTTTTAAACTTAACAACCTCTTTTTTTTACTTGATAATGTAGATTGTTAGGCACCCGGGGCGCTATATGATCTTTATAATTCATTCATAAATAAATTGTCAATTTCAGGTTGTTGGATTTTAATTTTTAAATAAACTAAAAATTAACTGGGTATTCACAAATTACCATTCTCTGAGTATTTTCAGTAGATAGTATCCCCCTTCAGAAGAGTCTCCCTGGAAAAGTTACTAGATTTTCCCCAGATTGACCTTGAGACCCACCCAAGCGAACCCGCCCAGCATGTCGTTTTCGTTCTGCGTCTACAGAAGTCTACAGATCACCACAGACGTCTACAGAAGACGTACTTCAGACGTCTGTGGAGATTTGTTGACCTCTGTAGACGTCTGAAGTACGTCTTCTGTAGACGTCTGTGGTGATCTGTAGACATCTGAAGTACGTCTGGGCCACTAGTTTCGGACTTAGCTGACATGGTCTCTAGGCTGCCCTGTGAATTATACAGCGAAGAACACACACGACAGACTGACAAACCAGCCTTTCGCGACAGGACCAAAAAAGACCAGACAACCAGTAATAGAGGCTTCGGTCCACTATGAAGAAGACTGGCCAGGAATTCACTAATGGAGTGGAATACTCCCAAAAATAGGTAAGAGGTGACTATGATGACCGGGGAACGTGGTTTTTAAAACTCTCCTCTAAATAGGTTTGTTCCCGAAGCGAGTTCCTAACTTGTTATGAACATACTGAGTTGCGCAGTATAAAATAACTCTTCCATTATTTTGTACTGTGCAGACTCCTGATCCATTATTTTATACTGCGCAACTCAGTATGTTCATAACAAGTTAGGAACTCGCTTTGGGAACAAACCTAATATGCTCTCTATCGGGGGCATATTAGGGGGATAACCCGAAAGTTTGACAACAGCGCAATTTTTTAATAGTTATTCACTAGTAATGAAATAGGACAGAAAAGATAAGAATAAATAGTTTGTTGTATTTAAATTTTCTGCAGCGTTTTTTTTATAATGGAAAATCAAAAAAACAGAAATGCAAATACATCTTTGCAACAAAAAAACCAGTGAAAGGAATAATCACTGCGCGATTTTTTAAGACTACGGCCCGCTTCCGTCAGCGGAAGAAAGTCCGATTCGAAAAAATGGGAATTTTTCCAATGATTTTTTTTTCACATTTTTTAATTTTTTTTCAACGACCCCATGCGATTTGGATATTAATCGACGCGTCTTGACGTGCGAATAAAAACCAATAGCCGAAAGAATTTTCTGGATCGGCGGTGGTACAGACATCCACACATCCACACAGACAAATTTTTTTTGAGATTTTTGCAAGATTTCAATACTACGGTTTGTCCTACTTCACCAACGGTGAAGTGTGGGCGGTCCGTAGTAATATGTTGGTCGAATGTATTAAAAAAAATCCCAGCCTAATGTTGGATTTATAAACTCTCTTACGTCAACTGCAACTTCAATGTTAATCGCAACTGCAAAGTTCAATTGTACGAAAACAATATTGGCATTTATAAAATACTAGCTGAATATCCGTGCTTTGCTACGGAGTTTCTTTAAGATTAGTAGATACCTGTTTTTTTATATTTTTTCTTATTTTTTTCCATTTCTTTCTATTTGGCATTATTTTTTTATATATTTTTTTTTATTTTTCCATATTTGCTACTCTAATTTTACTCTATTTATTGCTGTATTTCAATATTTTCTTTTTTACCTATAATTACTATTTTTACATTTACTCCTATTTTTCCTTTATTATTTTATCCTGTTTTTCATTATTTTTCCTGTCTATCATAATTTTTTCTTGTTTTTCATGAATTCCATATTTTTAACTATTTTTTACTATTTCTGCTTATTTTCCATATTTTCCACATTTTTCCCAGTTTTTCCCTTTTTTCCAAATGTATCCCTATTTTTTACCACTTTTCCATATTTCTCCATATTTCTGCCTGCTTTTTCTTATTTTTCACTAATTTCCCTGTTTTCCTATGTTGCCCTACTTTTTCTATTTTTTCCAATTTTTTTATATTTTCCCCTCTTTTTCCTATTTCTTCCATATTTTTAATATTTTTCATAATTTGTCCTTATTTTTCTTATTTGTCCTTATTTTACCCTATTTTTCATTATTACCCCATGTTTCCTTCCCATTCAAATTTTCATGTTACGGGGTGGGTCTGAAGGGGGTTAAGGTAGAGCGACAAATTTTGTCAAAAATTTCGTTTCCTTTAAATCAAAAGTCGAGTGTCTCACTATTTTTCTCAACAATTATTGTGCGAGTGTAAAGTGAGGGTAGGAAAAAACACCCTGTATTTCTGTTCAGGGGAGTAGTAAAAAAATTAAACTTAGTGATTTGAATTCTGCATTCATTGAATTACTTTTTTCCTGATGTGCCACACAAGGTATGTTCTCTATTTAAATTTTAAAGTTGAGGGGCGAGGGGTGAAGGGGGTTGACGTTAGAGTGATTTTTGTTATCAAAAATTTTGTCCCCCTCAAATCAAAAATCGACGTTTCTCGCCATTTTTGCCAATAAATTATTGGGTAAGCCTAAATCGGTTGTGGAAACTTTTTAAAAAAACACCCTGTATAGATCGATTTGTAAGAAAATCGATTCGATCTTTAAGTGCATCGATTAAATACCAAACGATCTGAATCGATTCAGAAGATCGATCTTTGGCAAAGATTCGCACATCCCTACTGTAGACGAATTTTTCGCGCTAGATGAATCTTTTTAACGGATTTTAATTTGTAATGGACTATCCCATATTCGGAGAAAACTGCACTCGACGCCCTCGTGATATGAATTAAGAACTCACATCCATTTGGAATTTGTTTTATTAATTGGTCGATGTTTTGGCATCAACCCTCTTCAGTTCGAAGGACCAGTGTCTGATTAGCATATTATTTAACACAAAAGAATCGATTTGATACATTTTTACCGATTATTTGCTTACCCATTTATTGGATCCAAACATAAAATTTATAAATTAAAATTTTAACAATTTACTGTAGAACTATTAACGATCTTGTTACATTGAAAGTACTCAGAAAATTCAACATCAATATATAGAAGCGTGGTGGTCAGTCATTTTCATTAACGACCTTGCTAAGAACGAATATCGATCTTTTTACTTGCGATTCTCGATCTTTTAAATCGATCTTTTCACAACCGATTAATCAGTGTATCGATTATTTTATTAGAAAATCGTTTAACAAAGATCGGATGTTCCCAAATTATATTCTTACTGCAACATCGCGACATATAGTATATTTAAATTTAGACAGAAACAGAAAATTGCCATTTCCAGCCATTTGTTTCATTTCATAAATATATTAAATTATAAATAAATAAATGATTCCCTTAAAGGAATTAAAAACTACCAAGTATTTTTGTTTCGTTAACTAAAAGAAAATCGTGTGAATAAATATTATATTATAAGATCGATTTTTTCGATTCGATCTTTAAGCGCATCGATTAAATACCAATCTGAATCGATTCAGAAGATCGATCTTTTGCAAAGAATCGCACATCCCTACTGTAAACGAATTTTTCGGGCTAGATGAATCTTTTTAAGCGGTGTTGTAACGGATTTTAATTTGTAATAGACTATTCCATATTCAGAGCCAACTGCACTCAACGCTCTCGTGATATGAATAAAGAACTCACATCCATTTAGAATTTGTTTTACTAATTGGTCGACGTTTTGGCATCAACCCTCTTCAGTTCGAAGGACCAGTGATAAAACATATTATTTAACACAAAAGAATCGATTTGATACATATTTAAGGGTTATTTGCTTGGAAATTTAGGTGTAAATTCTGGATAATATTCCAGTGACACCAATAATTAGCTAAATATAATCCAAGAAAGTACATGTAAGGAATTATTATGACGTGTCAAGTGCTTTTGGACGAAATCACTTTAATGGTGTAATAAATCAATAGATATTGAATGTTAACATATAAGACACCATTGAGAGGCAAAAGGGAAGCAAGTAGAGACATTCAGATAGAATCAGCCTGACTAGGCACATTTGTCGAATATTATTATTTGAAGAATTATTGTTTCGTAACTGTACTATTGACTTTCATAAATTCGTTATTTTCCGATTGTTTTAACTTGTCTGTTCTTGACAGAAATATCAATCCTAGGGCATATATTTCTTACCTGTTATTTGCAACTACCACGGTGTATAAGTTGTGTCTATGGTTCTCGACGGGGGATTAAAACAGTGTGGCAGGCGACGCGACATGGTTTCGACATTACTGTGATTGCTAGGGCCGTAGCCGAAGCTGCTGACGTTCGGTTACCCACATATCTGTTGCAGTCGTCCGTACCTAACGATTTAATTTTCTCTTTTCGTTTTGTCCTTCTCTCATCCCTTTGTATTACGGCCATTATTACCAATAACTACGTAATGTTACGTAAAAGTCCATCACATCAATTATATTTATAATCATCGAAAAGTTGCTTTGCGATTGTCATTTCTTTGTTGGAAAATAGCTGTGACGTCAAGTTTTTTTAATTAAATGTCAACGACGATTTGAAAAAATAATAATTAATTTTAAACACCAGTGGCGTTGTCAAGAGAAAAAATCTTTTCACATCCTTATTTTTTGTTAAATAATCGATATAACTTCTGAAATATTCTGTAGAACAAATATATTGTAAAAACGAGGAAACTGTAAATTTGAAATATTAAAATTATCTGTTTGGTCCTCCCTCAGATTGAAAAATGTCCTTATGTCATACTAGTTCATTATTGTGTTTTTATTGCTTAGTTACCAAATACATAAAGATGTACTTTATGCCCGTGCGGGCATAAAGAAAAAAAAATACTAATAACGTGCTTTGTCTCTTTAAGAGTACCTGGACGACAGAGCTTTGCTTGTTTTTTCCTATTTTTGCCTATTTCTCCTGTTTTTCATTACTTTTTTCTGTTTTTCTGTTTTTCCCCATTTGTTCCTATTTTTATCTATTTTTTTCTATTGTCCTATTCCTATTTTTTACAATTTTCCCAATTTTACCATATTTTTTTCTATTTTTTACAAATTTGTAACTAATTTTACCACATTTTTCATTATTTTTGCGCTATTTTTTCTATTTTGCCATTTTTTCTATTTCTTTCTGTTTGTTTCTTTTTTTTATTATTTGATCCCATTTTCTTTATTTTTCCTTATTTTTTTCTATTTGGACCTTTTTCCCTATTATTTGCTATTATTTAATATTTTCATCTATTTTTCTATTTTTTCCTAGTTTTCCCTATTTTATTTATTTTTCCATTTTTCACCATTTCTTCTTATTTTTACCTTATTTTTCCCTGCTGTTCCATATTTTATCTTGTTTTTAACCGTTTTTTTTTTATTGCTTAGTTACCAACTACATAAAGATGTACTTTATGCCCGTGCAGATCTTTGCTTGTTTTTTCCTATTTTTGCCTATTTCTCCTGTTTTTCATTACTTTTTTCTGTTTTTCCCCATTTGTTCCTATTTTTATCTATTTTGTTCTATTTTACCAATGTTTTCCTATTTTTTACAATTTTCCCAATTTTACCATATTTTTTTCTATTTTTTACAAATTTGTAACTATTTTTACCACATTTTTCATTATTTTTGCGCTATTTTTTCTATTTTGCCATTTTTTCTATTTCTTTGTATTTGTTCCTTTTTTTTATTATTTTATCCCATTTTCTTTATTTTTCCTTATTTTTTTCTATATGTCCCTATTTGGACTTTTTCCCCTTTTATTCTTATTATTTGCTATTATTTAATATTTTCATCTATTTTTCTATTTTTTCCTAGTTTTCCCTATTTTCTTTATTTTTACATTTTTCACCATTTCTTCTTATTTTTACCTTATTTTTCCCTGCTGTGTTTTTAACCGTTTTTTTATGTATTTTCCTATTTTTCTCTAATTTCCCTATTTTTTTCTGTTTTCCCTACTTATCCGTATTTGCCTATTATTATCTATTTTTCCTTATTTTGTTCTATTTTCTAAATGTTTCCCTATTTATTCCAATTTTCCCCAGTTTACCAATTTTTTACCATTTTTCCATATTTTTCACTATCTTCCCCCTATTTTCTCTATTTTTCGCTATTTTCAAATATTTTCTATTTCTTTCAATTGTTCCTTTTTTTCTATTATTTTATCCCATTTTCTTGATTTTTCCTTATCTTTTTCTATATGTCCCTATTTGGACCTTTTTTCCCCATTTATTTCTATTATTTGCTATTATTTAATATTTTAATCTGTTTTTTCTATTTGTCCCTATTTTCTTTATTTTTCCATATTTTTTACCATTTCTTCTTATTTTTTCCTATTTTTGCCAATTTTTTTTTACCTTATTTTTCCTACTTTTCCATATTTGATCCTGTTTTTCCCTATTATTTTATGGTTTTTCCTATTTTTCTCTAATTTCCCTATTTTTCCAATTTCCCCCAATTTTTCCTGTTTTTCATTATTTTTTTCTGTTTTTCCCTACTTGTCCGTATTTGTCCCTATTATTATCTATTTTTTCCCATTTTTATTGTCTTTTCTTATTTTCTCCTATTTTTCCCTATTTGTCAGTATTTTAATGTTTCTTTCTATTTTTTCCTAGTTTTCGCAAATTTTAGTATTTTATCCATGTTTTCTCTAGTTTTCGCTATATTTTTCCATGTTTCCCTGTTTTTTCCCAATTTTCGCTATTTCCTGTTTTTTATTATTGTGTTATGTTTTTCCATATTTATCCCTATGATTTTCTATTATTTCATTATTCCATTTTTTTCTTATTTTCTCCAATATTGCCCTATTTTTTACTATTTTCCCATGTTTCCATATTTATTCTCTTCCCTATTTTTTCATATTTTTTCCTATTTTTTCCTATTTTTATTACTTTCCAGATTTTTCCCCTCTTTTCACTATCCAATTTTATTTTTTTCCTACTTATTACTATTTTTTACAAATTTTTCTATTTTTCACAATTTTGCTCTATTACCTCTATTTCCGTTTTTCCCAATTTTTCACTGTTTTTCCCATATTTTATCCCATTTTTCCTATATTTTTTATTTTTTCTGGATTTCCATTAGTTTTTCCTATTTTTTTATTTTTGCTTATTTTTATTTACTTGTCCTTATTTATAGTTATTTTTCCCTATTGTTTCCCTATTTTAAATTATTTTCCCCTATTTTTCCCAAACTTCCCATTTTTTCAATATTTTCCCAAATTTTTCTATTTTGCTCAATTTTTCTTATTTTTCCCAATTTTTTCCTATTTTTCTTTATTCTTTTCCCTATATTTCAATCTCTTTACCAACTTTCTCTATTTTTTACTTTGCCCTATTTGTTCCTGTTTTCCCAATTTTTCGCTATTTGTTCCTATTTTTCTCAATTGTTTCCACATTTTTCTTTATTTTTCCTTATATTATAGATGTTTATTAACAAAATTATTATGTAAAAAATAATAATATAAATAAACTAGTACGGCATAAAAGTTTCTATGGCCCTCGGACGACTTACAAACCCTCGGGCCAGAAAAGGCCTTCGGGATTGTAAGATCGTCACCCACCCCACACAGCACATTCAATGGACGTCCAGTTACAATGTTTCGGAAGTTAATGGGACGTACATGATTGGACGTTAAACATCCAATTGATGTCCACTAAGGACACCACTTTGGACATTCAATGGACGACCATATTTGGACATACAATAGATGTTAATCTTCTGATATTCAATGGACGTATCACGTACATTCATAATTCAATGCTATACAGAGTAAAGTATCCTCAAAACGTCTATTGGACGTACTTGATTGGACTTTAACGTCCAATGGATATACAATTTGGACAATCCATTGTATATCCATCTTTGGATGACCAATTAATGGTCATTCGAAGCTCACGGACATTTAAACTTGAAACGGTCGTTAAATGGACGTACAACAATGGACGTTCAATTCCAAACATCCAATACATGTCCATCTTTATACTTACAATGGATATACATTGAATTTTTGGACTTATAATAGTTATTAAGTGGACTTCCATTGTACGAACAATTCGGGACGTCCAATAAGCATACATTTTTGTTCTTGGACATTTGGACTTGAAATTAACATAAAATGGACGTCCAATGGATGTCTTGTTCTGTGTGGGTCGGGACATAAAGATCTGTTTATACCCTTGACACATAAATAAAGTTAAAACTACTATAAAGCTACAATTTATGTAAAAAAATTAATACTTAAAAATGGAACTCTTCGAGTATATAAACTTTATATATCTCATAGTTCTGAACTAATTGACAATTGTTTCCTCCATTGTTGAATACTAATTCTTCTATAGAAAGGAGCGAGAAGATATGCAAAAGCAAAACACAATACAATTATATATGTAGACCTGAATTGATGAGGATGTTAGTTAACCAGCGAAAATCGTAGAATTGAATGTGATAGTAATGGGCGAGAATCTCTTTATGTCAAATCCAATTTACGCCCTGATTTTATTCGAATCCGTAATTCAATCAAGGACTCAGCAGGCACTCTCGCAACTCACTTCCAAATCCACTCTAACTTCTGTTTCGTTCCATTTCGGTTTTTTTTTTTTTTTGTTGATTTCAGCAACTAACTCACCAATCGAATAATAGACTGGCAATTTTTACAAAACAACCTAATTTTTATGTTATATCAAAAATATTGTTGTCAGAAAGGAAAATCTTAACTGCAGGTACGTGAAAAATGAAGGTTTTGGGTAAAAGAAAATTTAGGGAGATTTTTTTAATTTTATATATGCAAACTAATTTTTGTGTTTATAAAACAATTTTAAATAGCATATTAATTTATTGATTCAAATGATTGATTTTCTCTATAGAAACTGTTTTCGATTAAAAAAGAGTAAATTTATTATTATTTTATAAAATTCTAAATTTATAATGTATTTTAGTTTCTTCGAATTTAGAATTGTAATTATTACAGCCAATATATTTTTTGTAATTTCGTTTCATCAAAAAGTATAAAACAAATGAAAAAAGTAAATACTATATTCCAAAGAGATCCAAAAGTACTATGTGCGTAAATTATTTCATAATTATAAAATAATATTTGTAAAAGTTATAGCCAAAAATGTAAAAAGTTAAAACAATTCCAATGAAAAATAAAAAACAATATCACCTAGGAAATAAAAAAAAAAATAAAAAAAAACAGGAAAAATCAAAAAAGTTGAAAAGAATGGAAAAAGTAAAAAGATTTTAAAAATAATTGAAAAAATTAGAAAAATTCAAAAGAAAACATTGAAATTCGTTTAAAAAAAAATCAAAAAATAATAAAACAGTCAGAAAAATCAGAAAAAAAGGAAAATCAAAAACAGGAAAGATCAGAAAAATCTGAAAAAATTATGGTAATCTGAAAAAAATCAAGAAAAATTATAAAAACAGAAAAATAAAAAACAACATCAGTTAGGAAATAAAAAAAAATAGAACAAAAAACAGGAAAAATAAAAAAAGTTGAAAAATGGAAAAATAAAAAGATTTAAAAAAATTGAAAAAAAGACAACATAAAAAAACATTGATATTCGTTTAAAAAAAAATCAGAAGATAATAAAACAATCAGAAAAATCAGAAAAAAAGGAAAAACAAAAACAGGAAAGATCAGAAAAATCTAAAAAAATTATGATAATCTGAAAAAAATCAAGAGTAATTATAAAAATAGAAAAATCACCTAGGAAATAAAAAAAAAATTGAAAAAAAAACAGGAATATTCAAAAAAGTTGAAAATAATGGAAAGAGTAAAAAGATTTTTAAAAAATTGAACAAATAAGAAAAATTCAAAAAAAAATTGAAATTCGTTTAAAAAAAAAACAGAAAATAATAAAACAATCAAAAAAATCAGAAAAAAAGGAAAAACAAAAACAGGAAAGATCATAAAAATCGGAAAAAATTGTGATAATCTGAAAAAAAATTATAAAAATAAAAAAATCAAAAACAACATCACCTAGGAAATAAAAAAAAAACAGGAAAAATCAAAAAAGTTGAAAAGAATGGAAAAAGTAAAAAGATTAAAAAAAATTGAAAAAATAAGAAAAATTCAAAAAAAAACATTGAAATTCGTTTTTGAAAAAAATCAGAAAATAATAAAACAATCAGAAAAATCAGAAAAGAAGGAAAAACAAAAACAAGAAAGATCAGAAATATCGGAAAAAATTATGATAACCCGAAAAAATCAACAAAAATTATAAAAACGGGAAAAAAAATTAAAAAATCAAGAAAAAAACAGGAATCAAGAAAAATAAATAAAAAAAAGTAGAAGAAAAAAACAGGAAAAATCAAAAAAGTTGAAAAGAATGGAAAAAGTAAAAAAAATTAAAAAATAAGAAAAATTAAAAACGGAAAAAAAAAATTAACAAATCAAGAAAAAAACAGAACACAAGAAAAATAAAAAACAGCATCAGCTAGGAAATAAAAAAAATAGAAAAAAAAACAGGAAAGATCAGAAAAGTTGAAAAGAATGGAAAATGTAAAAGGATAAAAAAAAATATAAAAATAAGAAAAATTAAAAAAAAAAAACAGAAACATTGAAATTCGTTTTTAAAAAAATCAGGAAATAATAAAACAATCAAAAATATCAGAAAAATTTTTAGTAAAAAACTATAATTGTGATTTTTTTCCAAATTTTATTCAAAAAATTGTAAAATTCGTAAAAAATGACGAAATTTTTTTGAAATTTAATATAAAAATTTTGAATTACTTTAAAAATATTAAAGATATTAAAATGTATAATTCTAAACCTAATATAAATCTCTAAATTTAGAATACATCTTAGTTTTTTTAAATTTAAAATTGTAATTTTTTTGTCCTTTCGTTTTATTGAAAAAAGTAAATAGTGCATCCGAAAAATTAAAAAAAAAATTGAAAAACTAAAATAATTGATTAAACAATTACATTCCTATATAGGAGTGTTCGGAAAATTGGGTGGGATTCCTTTATTTTTTTCTATTTTACAGCATTGTTAAAGCAATTTGTTTTAAAATTATTAATATTTTGTCCTTTTACTATTATTATATTCCATAAAATTTTATAATATTTATTACGTATTTATATTCTCTTCTCATATACAAGCCAAGCCTTTATTGATTTATTATTATTATATATTTATCAGTAGCGTTTCATACCTTAATTGAATGTACCCATTAATACAGTTAATACATTTAAAGAAATTAAAATTTAAAAGATTACCAACACAATGGATCGTTCTTTTCCGTCGATGGCGCGTCGCTCCAGAATCCCCTCAATTATTGACTAGTGCCAGGAACATCTACGGAATACAAATTAGGAACACTTTGCATAAAGTCAAAGAAACAAGCTGAGAATTTGCTTCCTTCAATCTAGATAAGAGTAGGTATAAATTAGTTTATATAATTAAAAAAAAATGAATAAACAAATTAATATTAACTTAAATTTCACGGTAACTAAACTTTAGGAAATATTCTTTGTTAAAAATATTGAACCAAATGTGTGTGAAGTAATTGAATCATTGGAGAAACATGGCACGTGTCGAATAAAATCATAAAGGGAGAAGTAACTTAACAAACAATACCCTCGGCAGATAATACGTCAATTGCAAACCTTACCACCTGGAGAGATAATGAAAATAAAAGAACCAATATTTTATGTTAAACACAGGGTGATCTAAAATCTGTTGACCCTAAATATTTTATTAGTGTTTTAATTTTCAAGCAATATAGTAATTATAATATTTTAAAATATTTTGGTTGGAGCAGATATTAGAATCAATGTAAGATATATCGAATCGATTCAAAGTCTACTTTAAAGATTTTAATATCCATGTAGACGTGATTTTTAAATAATTGAAAAATATATTTTCACTGGCAATACCATAATAATAATAATCTCTTTAATGTTTGTAACCATTCATATGTTAGAATTTTATGTTATTTCTAAAAGTGTTGCCTAATTTATAGTATAAAATTGTATTTTTGTATCTAAATAAGTCACGTCACTTCATACGAGAATTAAATAAATTTTCGCCTTCCTATATGGTGTACCAAAATACTTTTGATGTGCTAGTGTAGATGATAATTTGGTACACTTACCTCAACCCTTTTTACCTCTCACTATGGGTTTTGTTCAACCCTCCCATTCAAATTTTCTATTCCAAAATGGGGCTGAGACTATTGTCTTCATGGTCAATCAATTTTGGGTTTTTACAACGTTTCAGTTTTAGCTCTAGGTAGCACTTGGTCGTTTTCTAAACGTTGCTGAATTTACTTAAAAATAACTACACCATCGCCCTCTCGCGCGGAGATGACAGTTTACTTTCCAGGGTATTCAAAAAATAGTAAATTTTTTAACCAAATAATTACTGATGTCCGAAATGGACACTTAGAGAAAACTTTCTGACAACTACTAACGCATATGTTTTAATCTTATATGCTCAAGATGCCTTATTTATATTGTTGAAAAATAACGATTTCGAATCAGAAATTACCAACGCATTTCATTTTATTGTCAAATATACTATTATTTTATGAAAAAAAAAACAATGGCGCCTTTAATCCGTTGCGAATTTCTCAAAACTAAGAAAAAAAAACCACAAAAATATATTAGATAAACAATATTTAAACTTAATATTGATTCAAACGCAAACCACACGGGATACATATGAATTTTTACTAAAAAACTAAAATAAGGCTTTATAATCCATTATTTATGTTTGTTTCCCAAATTGTAACGGCCGACCATGTTTCCAAAGATTAGTTGCTTATCCGACCAAAACTGAACATATTCCAACTAACGAACCTATTAATATTCTACTATCTTTAGATAACCCTGATTCCCCACAAGATATGAAATTTGTCAGCAATGTGTTGATTGCAACGTGAGGTATCTAATATTCTAGCACCCAATTGGGTAAAAATTCTCAAATTTTAGAGGCTAATGTATCCTACACAGATTGTGAATTTTGCTCTTGTTCGCTGATCTCTTCCATTAGATTGGTATCTTCTTCATTATTGAGTTCTTTAATCGGTTCTTTCATTTGACTAAGCTATTCCTCCTGCATAAATTGTTCGTCCTCTGGAAAATTAGTTGTTTCCCTTAATACCTCTAAATTTAAACTATCGGTCTTCATGTAGGCTTGCGCATGTGAAGTTTCTCCACGACATAAACGTTTTTTTAAAGGCTCGTTTCATTTTCAATTCAAAACCGATTTTAAATTTTAAAATTAAGTTATGATCATTCAGGCCTTTTAAAAGGGTTAGTTACAAAGGCGACTGCGCGAAAACGTTTTTAATTTAACTTAAAAATTTCCCACTGCTTACAAGGTCGGCTCTTCGTCGGGAAAACGTTTAATATAACTAAAGTTGTCACTTAAACTTTTATAGAACGTTATTCCCATTTCCAAAATATTTACTATATGTAGCTGGTTGGGTAAACGTTGTATCAACGTTGTAGTTTAACATGCTCAATGTTAAGACAACGTTGTTCGGTGGTTTAAAGGACGTCGTTTTGTAAATGACTGATTTTTACACCAAAAACAACGTTCATTTTGGCGTATTATGTGGTTATCGTCGCCAAAATGCTACTATTGGGACCTAAATAGCACAACTTTATCCATAAGGTGTCCATTGGACATCCATTGGACTGTACACTTTCTACAAAAATGGACGTCCATCTGGCAACGCAAAACGGATATCCCTTGGACATCCATAAACACCTATACCGATATCCAGTGGACATCCATTGGATATACATTGGACATCCAGTGGATATCCAGCTCATGGTACTTTATTTTGTAAAACGATACGAAATTTTTTTTATATAAACTATTGAAATAATAAGTCGCCACAAAAAAAAATATATATATCCCTTTTTACCATTATATATTTGTACCATCTTTTACCTGTGCTTGGTATTTAATTTTTGTCTCTCTTTATTAACAGTTTGAAGTTCACACATTGTATTTCTTTTTGTTCATGTTTCATAGGCCTGATGTTGGCATAATTGCCGAAACTAGTCGCCGTTCTCCCCCCTTTCAATATAACAACGGATATTTAACAATTATTTTATAATATGTTACATGTGGTACTAGATTTAGAGTTTTACTGCCTCAAATAATTTTAAATTCCCTTCGTTCTTTTTTGGTGGAATCGTTTTCCTTAGATAAAAATAATATACCATTGAGAAGAGATTTAGAACTAGATCTTTTTACAAGGCCTGAATTTTTTTCATGCATATCTTAATCTTATGTATAAATATCGTAACTAGCGGTAATGGAAAAAATTCACTTGGATCCAATTTATTTCGCGGTAAAAAAGCGTTCATTGTGAATAGGGTTATATAAAGCTTTTTTTTTTAAGAAAAACTGGTAAACTTTTAGCCTTTGTTGATGCTCATTATGGATCGATAATATACAGTGTTCCATTTAAAATAACATTTTGCAAATTATTTACAAGCTATTTTTCGCACCCTGTATATTATAGGTCGTTTAAGTTTTTCGCTTGGGAAAATAACTTAATAATAGTTGTTAACAGGTACAAACCTAAAATCATTCTGATTTAATTTATTTCTTTGCGGCGATTATCGATACGCTGATCTTGCAAGTCAGCTTGGTCTAGACGGAAATATTATAAACATCGCTCCCTAAATGTGTGAGTGGGGGTTATTGCATTTCATAATATAAAACTGATCGAGTTAAAATATATCGTTTGAGAATCGCCAACGTACAATATTTGATCAAAAATCAAATGGAGATGTTACCTCATTTTAATTTTGAAGTAATTTATTGAATTGTGCCGATATATATGTGCAGGACAGCTTCAGCTCCATTTACAATCAACATTCAACACGTTGCGATTCAAGCTGCTTACAAAACTCTTCTCTCTGTATCTTCTAGGGAAGATGGAAACAAGAATTTCGACAAATCTGCTTGTTCATTAAAAAGAAACTGACTTGAAAGATACTGATATCCAATCAAATTCAAGAAATGGGAATTATTTTTTAGATCAAACTTTAGACGGAATTCCCGTATTTAAGCTTCTGGGAGAAATTTTTGCAACTTTGCACATTCAAGCGCCTTAAGAGAAAGGCAACAAGTGCCTACACTAATAAAACGAAAATCAAGACTTTGTTTGACTTGTATATAAAGTCAATAAACGAAAAGTCAAGTGTTAAATATAGAATCGATTGGTGAAAACCGCAGCTTCCTATCTTTAATATTAACGGAGCACCCAAACACAACTTCAGGCAAGATAACATATGGTATTAGCGCCTCTTAATACATCTATATTGTATTGATAAGTAACTTATAACGACAACCAATAAGTGATTGTAGGGAAAATGTCCGAGACTGCTCGATGAATCGCCATTTCAAAGTCTGCGACAACCTTTTTCGGATTGCACAAATAACCATATTCCTGTTTTTTCCAAATGAATCGAAACATCTTCTAATAAGTAGTGGCCTGCTTGTTTTTCAGTAAACAAAAAACAGCAGGAACATAATGATCATTTTTCTATACGTGGATCGTATTGTTCTTGTTCAAATAAAAACTTTAAATTTATCTTTGTAGAAAAGATAATAATGTTAGACATTCTATAGGGTTTCTGATCTTATCGAGAATCGATCTTTTGTGACTCGATATTTGATTTTTTGGATCGATTTTTTTTCTATTTCTTTTGGTTTCGATTTTTTTCTTATTCGTCTGAGTTTTTGCGATTTTTTTTTGTTTTTGTTGCGATTTTTGTAATTTATTTCAATTCTTTTCATTATGGTTACAATTGTTTGTATTGTATAAGATTATAAAATGAATCAATTTTCATGGAATGGATTTTTTGTCCATCAGATTTTTCCTAGATTGATCTTTGACTCAAAAATCGATCCTTTAATCGGAAACCGTAGTTAAGATAAAAGATCTTCACTTCTGTCTTAATTTCAGCGTAGTTAAGAAAATCGTGATTTCTTCTGTTGACTCGTAATTTTGGTACCGGTTTGAATTTCTCTTCTAACAACATTCCTTACATATTTAATATCGGTGCTTGTTTAATATGTCTACAGTCTTATTTTGATGAATAATCTCTTAATGAATCAACTTGGATGGTTTTTCAGATATATCTTCTGCAGCTTTCCGTTTTACCGAATTGCTCACTATATTTTGACAATTTAATACATTTTTATTAATGTTTTCAAGTTTAGAAAAATTAAATGAACTTTCCCCGATAACGTAGAGCTTCACTTTACAGTTCTTATTTATACACGAGTAACAAACTTCTTCCGTAGAAGTTGCTTGTATCTGTAAAACTTCGTATATTAACATCTTTTTCCGTCTCGGACTATACATTTCTTATAAAGCCAATTTGGAGAATCTCTATACACGTGCGCTTCGAGAACAACGAACAACTAATAAACCAAAAAAGATAAATTAAATGTTTTGTAAACTTTTTTGAAAATCTCTAATTACATTTGATGACCCTTTATCTACCGCTAGGAGATGATGGACTGGATTAAAAATTGTTAAGTACTTGCGTACCATGGATTTACCACGGACCCTAGTAAAATTATTTACTATTTATTTACATCGCCCTTTATACTAAATAGGTTTTTTCTGCTGAAATAAAAACGATTGTTATGCTTTGTATTAACATTTTAGGATTTACAACATCAAACAACAAACAAATTTAAATATTTAATAAGTAATATTTATACAATAGACAAAAATGTGTAATAAAATAGACCCTGAGATAATTAAAACATAATAGGTTTGTTTTTCGTTTGATTTTTTACATAAGCTGTAAAACGTTTTAAAAACTTTGGATATTCACGTTTGTACACTGCCCTTAATACTGAAGCTGGAGCCCAACCACCAGGATTTACTAAAAAAATAAAAAACACTTTAATATATATAGTACATGAATTTAATATAAAAATTAATATAATTTGTAATTAAATACATACCCACAGAGCAGTAAGTTATTTTACAAGATAAATTATCTCTTGATAAAGGCATCCCTTCTTTCGGTGGATCCACTGTAGTTTGACAGAGCAAACAAACTGTTAAAAATACTCTGACACATTTACCACTATTGGGCTGAAAAGTAAAAGAATATTTTTTTAAATAATACTTAATTCAAGAAAAGTATCAAATATAAATGAATAAATTCAGTTCTTAAATATAAATAACAATAACATTTTTGTAAATTTAAAGTTCCATTTTTAATATGATCTCAGATAACATATAACTACCAAATAATTTATATTACTAAAGGCATTTCAAAAACTTTACAATTTATTTTACTTGAATAAAAAATGATTTTGTATAAAGCAACTTACTGGATAATCTGGATGAGTAGTAGAATTATTAACGACTGTCCAAATATCTGGTCCATCTCTATCTTTTTCGTTGGGCAGTTTCCTTATATGCGACCAAAATAAACCATCTCGTTGACTAGCGGGCCAAATTCTCTTATGCGTCTGAAGAAATATTAATGTATCTTCTGATATGGTTTCTAGTACAGTCATGTGTTCAAGTGTTGCTGTAATCAAATCAAATCAAATTTTATTTCTATATCCAGTTATAGAATTGCAATTCGAGCTGACTTCTTCTGCTACAGAAAAGGCCAGTAACATTTTTTTTTTTATTCATATACTCAGTAGATAGAACGTTCTTTAACTTTAACGGTTCTGTAACTAATGACAATGACGTTTAGATTGTGACAATTGTACAAGAAATCAACTTGTAAAGTTTTATTCTAAACGTCATGCAGGAAGAAGTTAAAGAAAAGGAAACTCAATTTGTTGACAGGATATAAAAATTTTCATTAATTATTTATATTTTTATTAAATTTTATGATTTTTTTTATTATTTAGACCTAACCCACTCCTAAATTGAGATAGAGTATCAAAAGTTTTCATTAATGGTTAAAAATGCAGATCATTTTAAAAGTACACTAAAACAAAAAAATTGACTACTTACTTTCCCAGTCATATCTAAATTGGGGATTAAAGAAATGATGACACACTTCATGGCCCGTAATTCCTTTGACAACATGAACGGCTTTAAGAGGATCTACCACCATACCATCCACTTCCTCTTCTCGTCTGTACATTTTCATTTCTCCATCTTCAGCAAAAAGTTGCCATCCGGATCCACATTCACCTATTCCCATTTTGGCCATTGAAACTTGATTTTGGACAGTTTTTTCAATCTAAAAATAAAAGAGTTGTCAATTAAGTAAAAAATATAGTTTTCTATATGAAAATAATTTTAATTCCTCTTTACGTGCTGAATTTTATTGTGTAGATGACTTGTAAGAAGTAGCTGATAATTTTATAAGATAATTAAAATAGTTTCAAAATTGAAAATAATTTTTTAAAAGATTTTTATAGAGTATGTTGATTTAGATTAATTTTAAACAATTGTTTTGGATGACTAAATTTGGTTCTATTAAGAAATGTAATTATAGTGTTTTGAAATGTGTTTAAATTTTGTATACGTGAAACTGGAGGGGGGTTGAAATTTCGCCATTTTTAAAAATAACGAAACAGGTTATGAGACTTTTTCATGTCCTAATTATTAGAAAATTAATTCATTTAAAACTTTTTTCGATTTGACCTTCATGGGTGGAAGTGGAGGGTGTTGAAATTTCTGGAGGGTGTTGAAATTTCAAAAAATTCATTTTGAAAATATTGTAACAGGTCTTTACACTTTTTTCATATCCTAATTATTATTATAAAATTAATTCGTATAAAACTTTTTTTTATCCGACCTACGGGGGTGAAACTGGAGGGGGTTAAAATATCAAAAAAAAATTATATCTTCACCATTTTTAAAAATATTGAAACAGATCATTAGACGTTTTTCATGTTCTAATTTTTAGAAAATTAATTCACAAAAGTTTTACGATTTTTTAAAGAATTTTAAAAAATTGAGAAAGAGAAAAAAATGGAAAAAACCGTAAAAAATCATGAAAATTCGTAAAACATCATAAAAAACCCGTAAAAAAACATAAAAAACAGAAAGTCGTAAAATTTCGTAAATAATCTAAAAAATTAAGAAAGAGAAAAATTCGTAAAAGAAGTAAAAATATCGAAAAAAACAGACAAAAGATCGAAACTAATTAAAAAAATTAAGAAAGGGAAAAAAAATCGTGAAAGATCGTAAAAAATCGTAAAAATTTTTAAAAAAACTTTAAAAAAACCGTCAAAACAGGCAGAAAATTGTAAAATTTCGTGAATAATTTGAAAAATTGAGAAAGAAAAAAATAGAAAAAATCGTGAAAAATCGTAAAAAATTGTAAAAAAAAACCGTAAAAAACAGGCAAAAAGTTGTAAAATTGCGTAAATAATTTAAAAAATTAAGAAAGAAAACAATGGAAAAACGCAAAAAATCGTAAAAAATTGGAAAAAACTTAAAAAAAATCTTAAAAAACAGGCAAAAAACATTTCGTGAATAATTTAAAAAAATTGAGAAAGAAAAAAATGGAAAAAATCGTAAAAAATTGTAAAAAAAATTGTAAAAAACACTCACTAAAATTTCGTAAATAACTAAAAATTAAGAAAGAAAAAAATCGTAAAAAAAAGTAAAAAAAAATGTAAAAAAAGGCAAAAGGTTGTAAAATTTCGTAAGAAAATTGTAAATAATCGTAAAAAACAGACAAAAAGTCATAAAATTTAGTAAATAATTTAAAAAATTGAAAAAGAAAAAATGGAAAAATCTTAAAATATCGTGAAAAATCGTAAAAAATCATAAACATACGTAAAAAATCATAAAAAATCGTAAAAAACGGTAAACCTGTAAAAATCATAAAACAATCTTAAAAAAACTGGTAAAGTAGTACTTTCGTAAATAATGCTAAATAATCGTAAAACAAGTTAAAAAAATCGTAAAAAACCGTAAAAACTGCAAAAAGCTGGAAGAAATGAAAAAAAGGGTTAATATCGGGAAAGATCGGAAACGCGAGTAAATTAGAAAAAATAAAAAAAAACCATAAAAAATCGAAAAAAAAAACAAAAAAAAAGGTGTAAATAATGAGAAAAGATGGGAAACTTAAAAAATATAATAAGAGGGACCCTAAAAATTTTAATTTCAATCAAAATGTATAATACAATCAATTTTTTCTTAAAATTTGAATCTAGACTGACAAAAGAAAAACTTTTTGTCATAAACAGATTCTCGCAGTCATAGGACTGTTTTTAAATCATTACGGTTACTTACGTTACCTGAAGGATTCATGCACCACAATTAGATATGTTATATTTATTTTTTTATTTTTTTGCAGGTCATTTTTGTTATATTTCACGATACTTCTTCAGTAGCTAATGAAAAATGTTATTCTGATTACGCCTGTTTAAAAGACTAAAATATTTTCATAGCGTTATGTTCATAAATTTCGTGTTGCGTATAGTTCTTGTGTTTATTGTTAAAGTGAATTTTTCGGGATGAAGTACTAAATAACATCATATGTTTTTACCCCGTGTAATATATATTTTATTTAATATGTGTTAGAGGGCACAAAGGAGCTGCAGTAATTAATATGTAGAATTTTTAAACAATTGCCGACTGAATTGTATGTTAAAATATAAATTCTATATGTTTACCTCAGGCCATAGACGGTGTTGTGACGCGGGAAATATAGGTGGAGGAGTTACTGGTACTACTTGCCCAGTTTTTAATCTGTCTCTTAATTCCTGTTCTTCTTCCATTTTGTCCAATCCCGATTCTAGGGCATCATAAAATTCATCATCGGCAAGAACGCTATGAGGTCCTTCCTAAAAAAATTATTAAAAATGTACCATTTATCTACTACTCGGAAAAATTTATCACACAATAGATCATAGAAAATGTTTTATTTACCTAAATACATATTTATTCACGATAATATGCATCTACACTAGTTTCTTTAAAGCTCCAATATGATTTTTTTAGTGGCGAAGGTTGACCTTTGCCACTTAAAATAAGAGATAAAAGTGTGATATAAATATATTTTGAAATAACCATTAATCTAACTAATGCAACTGTAAGAAAAACGTTTAAATAAAAATGGGAAAATATCATAGAAAATTAGGAATAATTTGAAGCTAGAAAAATATACTTAATTTTAGTTATTCATAATGTTTATTATATTATTACTGATAAAATATTAATCATGTTATTATTTGCAATTTTTTTATACTATTAATACTGAATATAACTTTAGATAAAAATATAATTAGTAGCATTCCAAAAATACCAATATTTATCTATTGTATAAATATATACATGATTTTAATGTATCATTAGTGGTAAGAAGACATTGATTAATGGACTAGTTCCTACGTTGTAACATATATTTGACAAATGATTCATAAGACAATGAATACTCTCAAAAGTTGAAAGTCAAGTAAAAATTTTATTTGATAAACAATTAATAATTAGTTAGTCTAATTTAAATGTTATCTAATCTGGTAAAAAAACAGAATGGAATTTATTTATATCAGCAGATACTAATAATTATCAACGAAAAAGGGTATCGGTCAGTGGCGTCCACAACCCCCTCCCAGAAACGCCTTTTGTATAAGAAAATTTAATTTGACATATAACAATTTAACCTCCCTGATTTCATACTACGTCACTGGTATCAGTGTATATTTAATTCTTGTTCTTGTTACTTTAAAAAAGAAAAAAAGTAACAAGATTTCAAATTTAAACTAATAGTTTTATTATAAAATAAGCTAATGATTGTAAGTTACTTACAATTACGTACCTGTGGAACTTCATTATTTAACTTAAAAAAAAAAAATGTGATAATGAAGTCCTGGTCTACTACAATATCAATATTTTACTATATAATGAGAATACTTATCAACAAACGGAGGTAGTGGCTTCCTGATTATTATTCATGAAGCAATTTTGTTTACTAAATATTTATAATATATTTTTGATAAGGTAATGGTTTTTTTTATAATTAATTGCACAAGTATGTCATGTGAAATATGACAAGGTGAATTTGTTATATGTAATGAATACCCATTTTTTTTTATTGAAGCAAGCAATAATTTTAGAATAATTTCGATATTAGTGATATACAATAATAATACATTTTATTATTTAGATTAATAAAACAACGTTTTATGATTTTTACAAAAAATTACTTTATGAGTAGTAAAACACACTAATATTATTGACAAATGGGCTACATTTACAGGTCGGAATTTTAGCACAATGGCATATGAAATTCATTAAGAGCCTTGAGAACCGCAGCCATTATAAAACGTGGTTTCATTTTACGGGCTTAATAATTAATGAAAGTAGTTTTTGTTTGAAGAAACATATTTATAAAAGTGAAGTAATTTTTATTTATTCTTTGTTTAATCTAAAAAATAGTGAAGTTCCGGTGAACAATATTAAAAAAGCATTGTTTTTTCCAATACATCATTTTTCAAATATTCTTATATATTTTGTAAAATGAAACCTATTATTTTGATAAATAATATTCGACCGGTGTTGCCCTGTTCGATTTTACCAAAGACGGCAAAAAAAGTTTGTATATTTTGAATTAATGAATAAACTTATTTAACATCATTTTTGTTTAATATTAAACATCTAAATTCAGTTCCTAAATTACACTGTTATTTTTGAAAATTTAGTCTACAAAAATCCGTAATTTTTCAAAAAATAGTAACAAACTCAAGAGAAACTAATAAATAAATCTATAGAGAAAACTTCGGACCCTTTTTCATAGACTGATATTAAAATGGGTTCGAATCCTAACCCTGTCAACTTTTTTTTATTTGGTTTTTTTTTAGAATCAGTTTTTACTTTTCTTTATTGTAATTTAATTTTTGGAGGAAAAACTTATCCAGGCCTGTTGAACGATTTTTTTATAGGTAAAAAAATGGGAAGAATAGAAAAAAATTGGAAAAAATAGGTAAAAATAAGAAGAACTAGAGAAAACCAGGGACAATGGTAAAAAAAACAGGAAACAATAGGAAAATGGGAAAAAATAGGGAAAATAAGGAAAAATAGAAGGAATAGAAGGAATAGAAGAAATAGTAGAAAAAATGAAATAAGAGGGAAAAATATAAAAAATTGGAAAAATGGAAAAATATTAAAAAAAAAATTGGGAAAATGGAGAAAAATAGCAAAACGTAAAAAAATTGGAAGAAATAGAGAACATGGGAAAAATCAGCAAAATCGAAAAAAAAACAGGAAAAAAAAGAAACAGGAAATAATGGAAAATTAGTAAAAAATGAAAAAAAAAATAGGAAAATGGTATAAAATGAAAAAAAAAATTAAAAAAAGTAGACAACAAAAATAGGGAAAAATAGAAAAAATAGAAAAACGTAAAAAAAATACGGAAAAATATAAAAAAATGGATGGAAAAAATAGGCAAAATAGTTAAAAATAGAAAAAAATATTAAAAAAAACAGTAAATAATAGGAAAAAATAGCAAAAAATAGGAACAAATATGAAAAACCAAGGAAGAATATGGAAATATCGGTAAGATAGGAAATTGGGGAATAAACTGTAAAAATATCAAAAACCAGGAAAAAACAGAGAAAAATCGGAAAATATATGCAAAAATACGAAAAATGGACAAAAATAGAAGGGAATAGAAAAAAATGGGAAAAATAAAACAATAAAAAAGAAAAAATAAAAAAAAATAGGTCTATACTTTAAATTTTAATGAATTACGATCAGATTTCGACCACTGGGCGACCACTAGTAAAGTTAAAAATACAAACTTGTAATTTTAAGAATTTAAGCGGTATTGTCACCGCCCGGAAGTTGGCACCCCTATTGCCGGAACCCTTTGATTTTTTCGGAGTTCTGGACGAGTTATAGATTTCTTGAGGGGGTGCAGATGGAGTTCTGCAATTTTTTTGCGGAACTGTTAAAAAACAAATTTTTGGGTGCTAACTTCATGCCGCACCCCTTTTGTGAGAAAAAAGAGTTCTATGTGAATAGATATCTCAGAAATAAAGAGTTCTAGAGTTCTCGATAGGTTTTGCAAAGAGTTCTGGGAATGTTCGGAAATTACAAAAAAAACAAAATTTTATTTACTGTGTAGTTTTAGTCACTTAGGGCTGGTCTTAAATACAGCACCCCAAAGTTCTGGCACGAAAAAATACTAAAAATTATGAAAATAGATATTTTCAAGGGGTGCTACAAAGTTCTGTTTTTTTTTCGCTAATTTTTCGCCAGAATATTCAATTTTTTATTTACTAGGTAGTTTTGGTCACTTAGGGCTTATTTTAAATACAGCACCCCTGAGTTCTGACCCGAAAAAATAATGAAAATTATGAAAATGGATTTTTTTAAGGGGTGCTACAAAGTTCCGATTTTTGTCGCAAATTTTTGGCCAGAATATTCATTCTTTTATTTACTGGGCAGTTTTGGTCACTTAGGGCTGATTTTATATACAGCACCCCTGAGTTCTGACTCGAAAAAATAACGAAAATTATGAAAATGGATTTTTTTAAGGGTTGCCACAAAGTTCCGATTTTTGTCGCAAATTTTTGGCCAGAATATTCATTCTTTTATTTACTGGGCAGTTTTGGTCACTTAGGGCTGATTTTATATACAGCACCCCTGAGTTCTGACTCAAAAAAATACTGAAAATTATGAAAATGGATATTTTCAAGGGGTATTACAATATTTTTAATTCTAAAAAAAACCTAGTTTACATTAGGTATACTAAAATAGTAATTTTAGGGGACATAAATTTTCTATTAAAATATCGAATTTCCTTTTTTCTGCTACTTAAAAATATGAAGGTAACTTTGCGTTACGTAGACATGAAAGAAATAATTATTTTGCGGGTGGCGCCATCTATAAAAAAGTACGTGAACTGTAAAATTACCAGAATAACATGTCTGATGTATTTTTGGTGATGTTCTATGGTAAGACTCGTAAATGAAAACAAAAAATGAAATATCTCTTATGTACCGTCGCTAATGGGAATTATAATCCAGTTCCTGAAACAGTTTTTATAGCGATTTTTGATGCCCTTTTTTTTGAAGCTAAAAAAATTCTATTGTTTCTTACATTTTCTTAATTTTTTTTTCACTTTTCAATATACTCAGGAACTAATTTAATACCATTAGAAGATTATAAAAGCAAATCCGCATATATGTATTGCCTGGATAGTCCGTCTTATATGTTCAAAAATTTCCCTATGCTTATCCATTTGCTGACGCCGTATGAAACAGGTGATTTTATTTTGAATATTTTACAAATTTGACTAAAAGGATCAGTATTTGCAATATTTAATAGAAACTGTTCTACTTTTAGTAGTACGGAAACCTCCACGATTTAATCCCTCAATTAAGAATAAATTAATTACTTACCTCCAAATCTGGCCCAGGATGCACATTTCTTATTTTCTGAATTTGCATGAAATACGAATGAGATAAAGTTTCTGCCCTTTTACGTTTTTCACCTTCTCTCTCTAGCCGTTTACGCCAAGAATCTTCTCTTTGCGTCATTAATTCCGCACAGTGCTCCAACGTTTCTATCACAGCTGTAGTAGTTGATTTAAATGTTAAAGCCTCCCCTTTAAAATCAACCACTGGAAATGTTTCTGAAAAATACAAAAAAATATCCTAAGGGAGAAATTTAAATACAGAAAACAAGAACTATTTAAAAAAGTTAAAATAAGGTGACTTAACATTATCTGTCAATGATTTAATTCTTGATAAACATCACTTTTTAAAGTTGGTAAGTGTGATTAGTAACAGGGTTGGTTTTATAGAAATTTTATTTACTACAAACCTTTATTTGGTTCACTTGTGTATGTCTTTATATCATGTTCAACGCAATAATCAAAATAACTCTGTAAAGTGTCTATTTGTCTACAGAGTATATCTTTGAAAGTGCCGATTTCTGCCAATTTTTCTTTAATATTTCTTGATGATCTCTTAAAGCTACTTCCAGAGGCTGTACTATAAGAGTTGGATTGTAGACTGACTGTTGAACCATGGCGTTTTAAACTGTTCTCTGAACCAGTACCATACCCAGATTCCGCCTAAAAATAATAACCAATTAATAGGCCAACACAACAATTTTTTATTTAAAAGGATGTTGTACTCAGAAATATAGCTAACGCTATCTACCAATGTGACACGGTATCACTTATTACTAGATCCATAAAGTTAGCACAACAATTATAGCACAATCTCCCCGGACCTTTTTCCAATATTTATGCATATTATGTGTAATTTTTGTGCATTTATACTTTTTGTTATATTAAAAGTTGTGCCAACTTTTGTTAATTATTAAACGATTTTTTTATAAAATTATTTTGGTCAAATAGTTTAGGTTAGGTTAGTTTTTTTTTTAATAGTAAACGCTATTTTTTATACTTTTGTTAATTATCATGCGATTTTTTTTTAAATTTCCACTATAACTTTCTGCTTTTTATGTGCAAATTATAAGTGAAATCAAAAATTGATTTGGTCAAATAGGTTTTTTTTAATAATGCTATCTTTTATATAAAACTAGCACATCTTGTGTTAATTATCATACGAATTTTTTCAAATTGCCATAATTTTATGCAAATTATGTGTAAAATCAAAAATAAATTGTCTTCTCAAAAAAGGGTTATTTAAATATCAGAAAAATTAAAAAAAAATAACCACAGGCTTTTATCTTGGAATGATTTGGTATAGGCTAGAGGCTGAGTGAAAGGTTTATAGGCAAAACAAGATATACAGTATGTTTTAAAAAAGTCTAGAAATGGTCCTAACATCATATTTGCTTTTAAAAAAATTCAAGATTTCCGTATATAGCAAAAACAAATGAATGTTTTTGAATTTGGACAATTTATCTTAATTTGAATTCCAGGACCGTTTCCAGACTTTTGAAACACGCAGAACCATTTCAAGACCTTTGAAACACGCAGCACCGTTTCCAGACTTTTAAAACGCTCTGTATATAAACTAGTGGGTGCCAGATATTTTGCTGTTCAAAAAATGACAAAAAAAATTATAATTCTGAGTTAAAAAAAAAGAATTTGCTTAAAAATAAGGAATATTAATTTAAAATGAAATATTTTCTATTGGTGATAGGATAATTTTTTTAAATTATTTTCTTTTAAGTACAAATTTTCATTATTTCATTATTAAAAAAAATTATTTGACCAAATTACATTTTGATCCCACACAAAATTTGCACATAAAACGCACAAAATTATGGTAGCAATTTAAAAAAAAAACAAGATAACTAACAAAAGTTATGCTAGCTTTCAATTAAGCTGGCACATCTTTTAATATAACAAAAAGTATAAATGCACAAAAATCGCGAATATCGCACAAAAATATGAAACAGACCCGGATAGATTGTGCTATAATTGTTGTGCTAACTTTATATAACTCTTATTACTTGGGAAAAAGATTTCATCTATGTAATAAGCGCCAGTACAAACTGGAACCGACAAAGGGACCATATCTCTAAAGGGTAATGAAATTATAAATAAGTTATAAAATACCCGTAAGTTGTGAGAATTTTATTCCTATACAATAAGTGATACTGTGTCCCATTGGTAGATGGCGTTAACTTAGTATTGCACAGGTGTGTTTCGAGATGAGAACTTGATATCTATGGATCTGAGCACATTGCTTCTGCTGAGTCCTTAAGGGACGAAACAGCTGTCCGGTATACGGCCTGAATCAAATTCTCACAACTTACAAGTATTTTAATTTTTTAATGATTTAAGTTAAGCAATAAAAATATTGGGAATGATGTACATACTAAACATGAGTTTAGAATAAGATGTCTAAAAATCCTGGTGTATCTACTGATTCGATTTTGTTTAGAACTTTATATGAGTACCTCAATAGAACTTACCAGAATTCTGTAAGGTGGCGCTGTTCAGAATTGTTCGAGTCCACGCTGAGTTTGTCACAGATCATTTAAACAGATAAATTATTGACAATTTCAGTTAACCTCAAAGCACAGAATATAAATACTCTGAAAATTAGTCAAAATCAAGTAGGTAAAAATCTCCCAATTTGTCCCAAACTTTTACAGGATTTTTAGACATCTTCGTTTAGAAAAAAATGATAAAAATCAAATTACCTTTATGCAGGAAAGCCTTGTAAAACATTTCATACTTCTAAATAAAACACTAAACTACTGAGTTGATAACTTTGTTAAACATAAAAACAACAACTTTTATAGCTAATATTTGTAACAAATTAAAGTTTATTTACTTACAATATTAGTATATAAACATTGCCAATAAGAGTAGCAAATATGCAATAAACTATTTTTTCTAAATTTATTGGTATTGTAGGAATGTTATATTAATCTAGAAACATTCATGAAATAAATAAAAACGTTACAAATCATTTTGCAATTAATGATTATAAAAAAATGTATTATAATAGGTGATAACTATAAAAGATAATGTTCAATATAGTTCCTGTAGATTTTTGTTCAATAAGTCAAAAATATAAAACTCTCCCCAAATTATTTATATTTCAAATATTACTATGTATTATTTTTTCAATTTTCTTCCAAGAACAAATAAATGTTAATACCTGAGAGATAACAATAAACACAAAACATATTTTAATGTAATTGACTAATAAAAGCATGTTTCTAGAGATAATAGGTGTTAAAATTTTGATTATTTTTACTAGTTGTATAATGGCAAATGTAACATTTCTATTTAATGATTAAACCTGTGTAAATAAAGAAAAATTGATGACTGGACAGTAATTTATAATTATAACCATTGGATTATATATAGCCACTCCATACAAGTAATTCAATATCGTATAGAAAATATATCTATGTCAATTTTTTTTCATAGTATTCCCAAACTTAATGGAGCTGTGTCTCCTTACTTACTTCTTAACCATAGTAATAAAATAAAGTTTAATTTTAATATTGTCCCACTTACTTTAAATGACTCTAATGCTTCTACCCAACTCTGTTTACTTTCAACAGAATTTGCTCTGAGGTACCATACACAATCATTTACTGATACATCAAATCGGCATTCATCAAACTCATGTGGCTGAAATTAAAAAATATTGGTTCTTATTTTGGTAAATAAACTAGTTTATACTAAAAGCATCTAGTCTATTACTCACTACAGCAAAATGTAGGAAATGTATATGAATAGTAGAAATAATATTCCAAAACAAGTTAGGGAGATATTGTTCAGTAATTAAAATAGTTATAACCATCATTTTTTAAGTTTTGAAGTACTTATTATTTATTTATAAATATATCTAACCCTTTCCCTTACAGTGGGCATCAATTTTTTATAACTTCTATAAATCGAAAAATCTTTTCTTTTTTTCAAATAAGTAACTTTGTCCATTACCGATAGGGCGGACTTTGCAAAAGGTCATTCATTCTAAGGTTAATTTTAGGTTGGCAGACAAAGTATTTTGTAAAATAAAGTGTTGTTTATTACTGGTGATAAGTAAAAACTATAATTTCGTTGGTCTTTATAATTCATAAAATATTTTTCGTAAAATCTTGATTTAGACCCTTGAATTAGTATGTCCATCATGTTGGACATAACAACCTAAGTCAAAAAGCGATCTCAAATTTTAATGGTTTTCGCAGTAGACTTACTTTTAGTTTCATCTTTTAAATAATATAATACGCAATGGATTTACCTTCAACCAGTATAAAAAAAAGAAATGGAACCGGCGTTTGACAGAAATATGAACTTTTAGATTGTGTAATGAACGACGTGAATATTTTGGAACTCGACTATGATATTATACACGATCTACAAATAACAAAAAGCGATAATAACGACCAAATAAGACAACCAAAGGAAAATAAAAATAATGACTAAGTAAGACAACCAGAAGGGAATGAAAATAACGACCAAAGAGAACATGAAGAAAACGAAAATATGATATTATTTAGAATAAGTATTATAAACAGAAACTTGACATAATACGTTTTTTTGTGCACTTCTGTCTCCTCTGGTAAAATTTCTATGTCACAATCGACATGCCATTAATTATAAAAAAATATAATATCCAGAAATAACTGACAAGAGTCCTATAAAATTGGCCTATTATTCCTTGTACTTAATTTCAGAATTTTCTGTTCATTAATAAAAAGTTGTGACTGGAAGGCCTAACCCATTAACACTGTTGTTGTCTTTTTTCTTTGATTTAAGCACATACAATAGAGGTACCAGGCAAATGTACTGACCTTTATTATTTTATACACTAAAATAAGAATATTACAATATATAACAAAACACTTTACAATAAAAAAAGAGTTAAGACAACTAAAGTCCATTCATTTAGTTTACACCGATATTCAATTAAGTACTGAAATAAGCTACGAACATTTTTCTTGTTCAAAATGAGACAAGCAATAAATCTTAAAAACATGACAAATACCATAAAAGTGAGTCCTAGTTCTTTCAAGTACTCGTATTAAAGGTCCATCATGATTTTTTTCAGCAAGGAAATAATTAAAAGCATTTTTAATTATTTCATATAAATTTAAGGAGCTAGGACAATTTGTCACTTTCGACTTTCCTTTGGAAATAATATTTTGACAAGTCTTACTTCTTTTGATTCTTTTGTAGACTTCAAAATTGCCCTAATCTAACTAACTTATTTTCTCTTCTTCTATTTTTTTTTAATTAGGTCATGTCTGAGCTCTATCTTAATTGAATATCGGAGTAAACTAAATGAATGGACTATAGTTTTCCTCAAATGTTTTGGGGTTAAGATTAAGTTACCAGAATTACATTTTTACAAAAACGGAATTTCTCATATAACTATAAGTACCGATGAAAAAAATTAGCAAATCTTAAGTCACATGCTAAATTCCACTTATCGCTGTTGTGAGTACTATTTTTCAGAACTTTCTTAACATACAATATAAAAGTGTGTACTGTCCTATTTAGTAGTAATAACTCTGACCATGGGTCACACCCAAAAATCAGTGCAGCACAAAACTTCAATAATAACACTAAAGATATAAATTACAATTTTATTTTCTTGCACATATGTTAATATTTTTTTGTGTATCTTATCTAAAAAGAAACACTTGTGCACATTTACGTAACTAAAGCAATATAAATAAACAAATACTACATTTTAAGTTTGCTTTTAAAGATTAATAGAAAATTAAATTACATACTTTAATAACAGCTTTCGCAATGGACAATGCTCCTCTACAACCATATCCACTTTCCTGTTCACTTTTATAATAAGACAGAGTCCCGTTTGATAAAACTATGTATCTATCCTGCCATCCATGAATATAATTGGTCCATTTGCTTAATACGCCTGAAAATTCGTTTGGATTTTCAACATCAGAATCGTCACTACTTTGACCCTCAGCCATACTAATTTAAGTTGTAGGTTTATTTGTATTAGTCGATTGCGTAGAGATGGACATATCGTGCGAATTAACGCATTTGATGTTTAGCTCCAGTAATTTAACTTAATTTGAAACCAACCAATAACTTTGATAATAAAAATTTGTTTATCAGAAATTCTCGCTTTTTATAGCTAGCTGACATTTGATGATTGAACTCTGACAAGTGACAATGACATTGACGTAACAGGTACGTTTTGTTGTGATTCTATTCTGAAAAAAGTTTTTTGTTGGATCAGTGCAGTTGAATCCATTCTCCTTTAATATACGCGTTTTGTTTGGCTTATACGACGTCAAGGTGAAAATTTGTATTAGGAATTAAGTTGTACCAATCTCAAATAAAACATTTTCTAATATAATTGGTTCGTTCAGTGTTGTTACATAATATCAATCTATCAGCGTATCATCTTGTAATGATGATATACACATAATATCTTTATCCTCATATATTTACCATCAAATATATGAGTAATGCGCAAATATTTTGTTTATTTTATTGTGCGTGCTAGCTATAGGGGCATCCGCCATTTGCAAGGTCCATCGCGTTCACCGAACGAAAGTGAAATGCTCCTTCCTATTAACTTCATATTCTAAGCATGGATCAGTTGCCCGCACTTTTACAGCGACATGACTTCATGGTGGCAAGTGAGCCGAATGTGATTATTTGCTGAACCCAATCATGTTTTAGGGATCGACAAGAAATCACTCTTACCGTTATTTGTAACTAACTCATGTCAAATATCTTGATGTAAAGTTTAATTAAACACCTAGTACATTTCTAATACAATATATTAATACAACATTGAACACATGTGACATTCTTATATAAAATATGTTTTAATTAATAACAAATACCTAGATTTTTTATTTTTAGGTTGGTAATAAAAAAGTGTTGACTTATGTAATTTCCCTTCACTTCGTCGTTCTGTAATTGTTTTTTGTATTTTGTGGTATTACTGTCGATTTAAAAATCCTGGAGAGAGTTTCACAACATGAAAGTAAATTTTTAGTAACAATGTCAGTTAAAATTGTACGAACTATAAATCTTCCTTCCATCGGTATGCCTGTTGATGTTTGAAATACAGTATTAAATACAAAATTCTTAAGACTATAATTGCCCTAAAATTAAAAATAAATAAATTATAATTAACTCTACAGCTCGTTTCTTTTATAATGTGCTAACATTGTTATATTCTAAACCATATAAGAGATAAAAAGATTAAATGGGCAAAAGTTAACAATTTTGAAGAACATTACGGTAAGGAACAAAGGGAAAAAGAAAAAAAAATAGAAAATTATAGGGATAAATAGGGTAAAACAGGAAAGAATAATGAAATACGGGAAAAATATGAATAAAAAGAAAAAATAGTGAAATTTTTTTTGAAAAACAGAAAAAATAGTGCAAAATACAGAAAAGTGGGAACATTTAAGAAAAATATGAAAAATAGGGCAAAATTGGAAAAAAAAATAGAAAAACAGAGAAAGTATTGAAATTAGAGTTAAATAGAGAAAAATCTGGCAAAGAGGAGAAAATAAGGAAAAATGGTAAAAATAGGCAAAAATAGATAATACGGACAAATAGGGAAAAGCAGAAAAAATTATGAAAAACAAGAAAATAGGAAAAAAATTAGAGAAATAGGAAAAAATGGAAAAAAATGCGGAAAATAATTTTTTAACGTCAAAATATACATTTGAACTTCTAATTTTTATATAAAATTATTTTTATTTAAAGAAATCCAAAAATTTACCCATTAAATGTTATGATAATACTAGTAGCGGGAAAGTAAAAATAACGGTTTTATTAAAAAATAATATTATTTGATAGTTATAACAGTTTTCTTATTTTTTATTTTTTTTTATTTTATTTTTTAAATTTACTTATAAATTATAACAATCCGGACCTGTGTTCAAGGTCGCACTCGCATAATATTTTTCTAGGAAATTAAACCAAGTTGGTAGAACTGCTTGTATTAAGTTGGTAGAATGGTAGATTAGTTGTGTTGTGAAATGGAAATAATTTGTGTGTGAAATGTGTAAATAACAAGGTAGGTTTATTTTTTTAAATTATTTATTATTTCAAATTGGATTTTTTATTATATTAGTGTTATAACCACCTGGAGGTAATGAAATAAGTATAAAACATATTAATTGTAAACTAACTCTGCTGTAAAGCGGTTTATTGAAACCTAACCTAAAAAAAAATAACTGTAAAATGATTAAAAAAATACGTTTTATACAAGTATAATATTAAAAATTCATAATTACAGTCGATATATTTGATTTTTCTAATATATTTTCTGTCAAAAATACGAAATCGAGTTAACTTATTAAAACTAATTTTGTTCTCTTTAATTCAAATTTTAAAATTTTTTTCTCCAGAGTTTAAGAAATTATTCTAGTATATTATAAATATTGAAATTATTATATTGAAAATATTTATCCAATCTTTTTTGTATATTATTATGGATATTCAATATACCTTATGATAAATATTGAATATATATGTACGACCAATATTATTTTATTATGTAAGAATCGTATTCTTTTCTAATATCATCAGAAGATTGAAAATATTTGTCCAATATCGATATTATATAGAGATATACAGGGTGTCCCAAATAAGAGTGATCTATTTTAAATGTAAATGCACGCAGTTTAGTTATTTCAGATAAAACGTCGTTAAAATGGCAAGTATGATATATACCGGAATTTGCATTTTAACAATTTATCATGCAATATCTGAAATAAAAAAGACAGGTCCGTATTTAAAAAAAAATAACTTGATGGTGGCTGTATGGTTCGTATCGAAGATTTATTAGTACACTTTTGTAGAAAATTTCAGATACAATAGAACTTTCCTTTTCTTTTTTTGAAATAATAATGATGCAAAAAGACCAAATATCGCATTTTTAGTTTTCCCTGTATAATTCGAGAAGAACAGGAGTCCCTTCCTATTCCTTATGGTTTAGAATATAGCAATGTTGGCCCATGATAAAAAACAGCCTGTATATAGTAGTAAAATTTTAATAAAATTAGGTTATACCGAAAATAAAAAATCTATTTCAATTTTTTTTATAATTTAAAAAATTAGCACGTTAACACAAAAAAGTGAGAAAAAAATTGTTTTTAAATCGGTATCACTCTTGATTATTTTCTTTATTTGTCACCTAGATTCCTATAAAAGTTTATGACAAAAGGTCTTAAAGGTGAAAGATTATTTTTGGTCAAAATTTATTTCATTATTTTCGCAATGATAAAATATATTTACAAAATTTTATTATCTGAATCTAGTGGGGATAATCATTAATAAAAAATTGCATTGATTTTTGCATTTATTTCTCAAAAAAAAATTATGGAGTATCTCTCCAAATTGCGATGCATTTGTCGTCCATTAGCCCCTCCTGTTTTATTTGCCGCGACTTACCTGCAGCCTCGGAGGGTTGATGGAACTAAACTGAATTTGGCGGTTAATTTGAATATTTTACAAATTCTCATATTTCGTATATTAGCATGTTCTGTAACACCTAAAATATAATTTTTAGATCGTATTTTAATTGATACGGATACGCTATTAAAGACGCATAAAAATAATTAGAAAAAGTATAATTAATAACAATAATAAAACAATTTTATTTGAATACATTTAGGTTTACAAATTTTAACGTAATATAATACTGATAAAAATCTTAATTATGATATTTTCCGCTTTCAAAATTAAAATTAAACTCAATTCATATCTCATTTAGCAGTAAATTGTCTTCAAAAGCGGAGTTTATTAAAATCATTATATTTCACCGATGATATATTGGAAAGCTCAGTAAAATTGAGAAAATAATGAAGTACATTTTGACCAAAAATAATCCTTTACCGTTGGTAGACCTTTTTCTATGTTGGTAACTTGATGGTATTTTTGTGGAATTATATACCCATCATTATCTATGCCCTTATGCGCTATAAATCTTCGAACAATGTACTTCAACATAGTATAAAATATACTCACAGCTGGTATAGGACATTTATCAGGGTGTTCAACTCCTAAGTTTGTCATCAAAGGTATCCAAAGAGTTTTAAAGTTTTTTGATAAAATCTTACAAGCATCAGAAAGTACAGGAATAAATGGAATTTTTCTTAATCCTCCATTAGTCACTTTTTCCACTGTGATGCTTATCTAAAACATTTATGTATAGCGGAACTGCCGAAAGTTGTGTCGAAATAATTAACTAACGATATAAAGAGAAACGTTTTTTAGGTAATGATCTATTTCCATGATTATGTCAGAATAGCTAATAAAAATATATTAAAATATTATACATACCCCTACTTTATCGTCCAAAGGTCTGAGCCATCTAACGTCAAAACTTAACGTTTTTGCTGTACGATTAATTTTTGTAAATTTTAAATTTAAAAATGGAGATTCCATGATTTCGAATTCTGGACCATTGCATGAACTCATGCTTTCCATTTCATAGGATAATTTGGAAGCCTAAAAAAATTGTGGTTTACAAATCTTTAAAACTAAAATGACATAAAATTCTCTAAAATTTTACTCATAAAAACTTACCCATGTGTTAAATGGTAACAAAATGAAAACCACTACAAAGATCTGATTGTTTATCATATTAAATGTAGAATAAATATATATTTCGATTATTGATTTTAAACAAATTAAGATAAACTGTTTACTAAATTTTAAACTATGTTCACTGACTGTGTAATGATAGTGTTAATATTTTTTTAATATATGAGGAAATAGAATAAATGTTATCATGATGTAAATAAGAATAGTTCTTGGAATCACGTGAGTTAATAAAAATTTCTAACAACGTAAATCGTATAATAAAAACAGACCAAACTCATTTGAACTCATTTTAGGATAATCTAAAAAAAATATTTTTTCTACGCCCACGTGGATATTGTCGGTTCTACGCACACTTTACAGAATGTATATGTAGGGAATATTAGTCTACTGAACGGATATAATTTCATTAGGGTGAGATATGAAATCCACCAATCAGTGGTCACAATATCACCATTAGCGTGATATGAAATCCACCAATCAGCGTTCACATTTATAGTAACTTAGTAAGTAATTCCAGTAATGACTTAATAAAAGGTACTTCACCAGATATTCATTTAGCCACAAAGATGTAAAAATAATAAAATTATTAACCCAAAAAACTAATGAATATGACTCACTTAAAAAACAGAAGGTGTCTATTAGTTTTATATGATTTTATAATAATGCTCTCGCTTACGGATACGAAGGTCGTCGGTTCAAACCCTGTGTAATCTTAATTTTTATATTTTTTAGTTTTTCCTTTAGTGGGTTGTAGAAAAAAGTACTGTTCAAGTCGTGTGGATTGTCCATATATACACACTAGTTGCACAAACTACTATTTTCTGATTTTAAGAAAAATTATGTACATTTTTTGTACTAGTGGGATAAATATCACTTTCTAGACTAATGAAACTTACCCAACCCTGTTATATAGAAAAATGAAATGTTGATAATATTTATGTCTATCATTTATTGTTATGAGAAATAAATAGAACACGGTTAATTACACAAAACTTCATGGACACATTTCACTGAAAACAATCCTATATCTATATATGTGTTCTTAAAATCACATTTAATAAAAAATATTTAATATCATATCTAAACTAGTTATTATTTGGCAACACCGCGTTTTATAAACAGCTAATACTTTTCATCAAGTCACAGCTTGCATATGCTCTTTCGTTCTCATAGCTGCTTCAAATATAATTTATCAATTCACACAATAAAAAGTCGATTGACTTTCACATGTACTTGAGAGAAATATTTCCACATATTTTTAGCCACAATACTTAATCGACGTTGTTATGTCTGGCTAAGCGATGACCGCGCCAATCTACGGCAATATTTCATTATCTCTCATAAAATAGCTATGGCTGTGCTTTTTTTATCATTGACTACAGCAAACATTTCTTGCTGTAGTGATATTTGTTCATATTTGAGATTTCACAAAATTATTGTATATAGTTATAGAAGTGAATAGTGAGTGACAACAGTAAATTACTCTAATTAAAAAATAATGTACCTCTTCTAATTTATTTTGATTACTGTTGATGTAATAACTTGGAAGTCTTATTTAATAAAGAGAAATAAATGCAAAATAACTTTATTCTTTTCTGTATGACCATAAAGCTACACCTTACAGTTATTGAGAAAATAACCCTTAAATTTCACATCAATACTTGTTTATTTATTTACATTATATTGTAACTGTGTGACACGCATGTTCATATTTTAAAATATTAAAATCCAATTCCTTATTGGGTGGTCCTTCGATTCTTACTCATATTTGTTCACTCCATATAAATAGGAGCCTGAAAGCACCGTATAAAGGCGTCGAATTTAAATAAACTATTCGAGTCCGATTAAGGCCCAATTCACTAGATCCGACCTGTCATGACTTGTGCCTACGACAATGTGAATACGGTTTTGTTTTTGAAATTTTGCACTCAATTTTGTTCAAAAGCAGTTCAAATGTTCATGTCCATTCGAAAATACTGTAAAAAAAATTTTCTTTATCGTCTATCAAATGACTATATAAAGCGTGATATTAGCTTTCTTCTTTTATCGTTAATAAACTGGGATGTATTCACATTCGTCTTCTTTTCATTTTACGTAGGTAATTTTTCTTATTTGTATCCTTGTTCATCCAAAATAATGGATGAAAAATTAAACATTTTTTGTCAATCTTCTAACCAGTTTGACTATTACCACAAAAGGGTTTATCTTCTGTATTTAAAGTATTTAAATTCGACATAAGATAATTTTTTACTTGTTACAAAGGCCTTCGAGGATCCCTTGAACTTTTAACAATTTACATTGATCTAACTATACCCAGTTACTTATGTAATTGAGTAGAAAATTTGGTAAATATCAGCTAGATTAGGTATCTGTCACCAACTTCCTTTATCTGATGATTGATTCCAAGTAAAAAAATATTTTTTGTAACTATACATATTTTGGAGAGTCGAAGTGGTAGCGTGGATTTTTGTCCTGATTCCTTATCTAGTCAACTCGTTACCTAAAAAATATCATCTTACTGATATATACATCATTATAACATCCTATTTCCTCATATATTAAAACAATATTAACACTATTATTTCACAGTCAGTAAACAGCTAGTGTAAAATTTAGTCACTATCTAAAAAATATATCTTAATTTGTTTAATAGGAAAAAAATTAATCTACATACATTTTTATTCTACGTACAATATGCTAAACTTTCAGATCTTTTTCGGGCTTTTCATTTTATTAATATTTAACACATGGGTAAGTTTTTACATATATATTTTGGAATCATAAGTTTTTTGTTGCCTCTTTTTCCTAATAACACATAACATTCCATGTATATTCACAGAACCTACACCTAGGACAAAGACAAGCATTCTATGAATGTTCTAAAATGTTATAAAACATTCCCAGAACAAACGGGGAAAAGTCTTTGTCAGCATTTTAAATATTTTCTGAACATTTTATTGGAACATTAACTGAATTTTTTGAAATGTTCAATACACAGTCTGGGATTTTTTTGGAATCTTTGGTTTGGCACATTTAAAATATTGTTTTACCTTCAACCTTCAACTTCATAATGTCAACATTCCTCAAACATTTAATTTATGTCCAGAAAATTTAGACTTTCCCAGAATATTCACAGAATATCCTAATAAAATATTTCATACACATGAATAAAGGACAGGACATTCAAACTTTCGTAGAACATTGGTAGAACAATCTCAGAATATTCTGTTCTATTAGGGTTATAACCTGACAGTTCAATCTAATAGTTGAAGAAAACCTGAATCAAAAATATAGGTAAATTTTGGAGTATCTGTAGGACAGGTTTAAAAAAGTTTGATCAGTATACGGAAGCGAATAACTCAAATCGTTCTATTTTTATTATAATTAAGTGAGCCATGCAGGGATGTATTTGCAACCAGGTGGACTAAGCGCGCCTTGAGCCGCAAAATATGGGGGGCGGCAAAATTTAGGAAGCAGAAAACTAAATACGTATGGAAAATGAAATTTTTTTAAACTTGTGTTCCATTATTGTTGCATTACATACATAGTAAACGTCGCAGTCAACTTTATTCCATATCTAAGCTAACCAGATGTCGAATAATGACGTCAAAAATACGTCATTTTTAGGTGATTATTCGGTACATTTTTCATCTGTCAAAATATGACGTCGAAAAGCCGTCATTTTTGTGATGTTTCCACGACGGCATATTTTTACGTCAGATTAACTTCTTTAGTCAGTCATTTTATGACCAACGTTTTTATGCATGTAAGAATGCAAGAATGTAGGTTCTTACAGTCACGAATGATTGAGTATATAATTAAGAGTCTAAATAGGATATGATTTTATTGAAGCGAATGTTGATATGGTATTCAATTATCATTAATCTCAATTTACTGTTATTTCGTTTCTTTACCCTCACGGTATAAATTTTGTATTTATAATGAGCATTTGCCGGGCAAATTTGAATCTAACTGGCATTGAGTTTGGCCAATGGAATCCATTGTAGAGTTCCAAACGACCGATTATGAATTGCCATTGGCGGTTTTGTGCTTTATACGTCAGTGTGAAGTTATCAAGACGTTAATGGATGACATATAATAAACGTCAGCTGCTGACGTCACTGGGCTGTGACTTTTTCACGTGATTGCGACCTAATGAATACGTCACTTGCTGACGTCAGCCTGGGGATTTGATGTCGTATAAACGACGTATTTGTGACGTCATCTGGTTAGCTGGGTAATAGCGATAGATTTCCTAGAGGCACAACCACGTCGCCTCTAATGGTCTAATCTCAACTATTTTTGTGCTATCCGAGAGGCAGAAGTAAAGACCCGTAACATAGCCTAATGTATTTTTTCTTGCAATAAATGCAAGCCGGCTAAAATTTATAACAAACTATTAGATAGTTTGTGTTGAAAAAATCAAATTAAACCGATTTTTGAATGTGTAAGTGTCTGTAAAAAGTCAAGATGCAGCTCAAATGTAGCTCTGTATCGAGCTTAAAGAGGGCGGCCGAATTTTACTGCCTAAACTGAGCCGGTTGATATCCCACATTTTAGTAGAAACAACAGAGCAGAGATCATGAGAAATAATAATCTTTTCAATCAATAATTTGTATTTACTTATATTATTACTTTATTATTATTGTTTAAAACGCAGTATCTACTGAATTATTAGCGTTAATAAACGTTCTATTTATTGATTGTACTTCAGCAAAAACATGTTTTTTTTAGGCTCTAAAATTTTCTTATGAACTTGAAAGTATGGGAGCATGCACTGGCCCAGAATTCGAAAATATTGAATCTCCATTTACAAATTTAGTATTTAAAAAAGTTAATCGTACTGCAAAAACATTAAGTTATGATGTTAGATGGCTCAGACCTTTGGACGATAAAGTAGGGGTATGTATAATATTATTTTTAAATATAAATTAAGGAGGGTCTTTTAGTATCACTCTGGATCTCGTATAAAATCGTCTGGAATGACATACTTTAGTATAGATCCAGAGTTTTTACATTACAAGTAAGACAGGACATGTTCAATACTGTAATTGATAAATACTGTAGGGTCAGGGTTTCCAACAGTTGTTTACACGAGTACAGTGGCTTTATAGTACAGGGTGTCCCAAATAAGAATGATCGATTTTAAATGTAAATGCACAATGTATTAATTGCTCTAAATAAATCGGGGTTTCACTAATTGTTTTCGTTTACCCAAAAGTTTTTTATGAAGTTTGTTTATATTTTATCCCGTGAATATAGGGTGATCTACTTTTTTTTCAAAATAAATGGAAAAAATACGTATTATTTTAAATGGAACATCCTGTATGTTTAGATGACATTTAAAAGAGCTAAACTGCGCCACCTCTTTGTACAATTTATTGATAAAGATTTATTATCTTTTTTGTATTTTTTGCTACTTTGTTTCGAGTTTTTGCGATTTTTTGCAATTTATGCAATTTTTTGGACATTTTTAAGATTTTTTTGTGATTTTTTGCAATTTGTTTGTCTTTTCGATTTATCAATTTTTCCCATGTTTCATAATTTTTTTTCTTTCAATTTTTTTTTCTGATACTATCCATTTTTTTTCGGTTATTTTTGCCGTTTTTTGTAATTTTTCAGGATTTTTTCGATATTTCTGTACATTTTAATTTTTTCCAATTGTTTTTTGTTTCCCAATTATTTTCATTTTTTTTGCAAATTATGCAATTTTTGATATTTTGGAAGATTTTTTGTAATTTTTTGTGTTTTCGGTTTATCAATTTTTCCCAATGTTTCATGATTTTTTTTTCTTTCAATTTTTTTTTCTGATACTATCCATTTTTTTTTCGGTTTTTTTTGCCGTTTTTTGTAATTTTTCAGGATTTTTTCGTTATTTCTGTATATTTTAATTTTTTCCGATTGTTTTTTGTTTCCCAATTATATTCAATTTTTGGCAATTTATGCAATTTTTGATATTTTGGAAGATTTTTTGTAATTTTTTGCAAAATTTGAAACTTTAGCATTAAATATCTGAAGAAGTATTAATCCGATTGAGCTGAAATTTGGTATGTGGGTTTGGGTTATCTGTCGGAAGAACCCATTATTTTTTGTACGAGATCTGTCAAACAGAAGTGTCACTATCAAAAAATGACAGATGCAATATGTCACGGAATTGGACATGCAATATGTCGTTTGAAAGCCCTTGAAAAACTCTATTCAGAACAGTTAAAATTACTTCTCCAACTATCACCTGTCAAAAATAAAAACTTTAACATAAAATATCTGAAAAAAGTATTCGTGGATACTCGTCGGCAAAGTTTTGGGGGCGACACAACCGATTTTTTTTCTTTAATCAGAAACTTATCTTGGTTTCTTCGTTTTTCTATAGATGTAGTCATCGTCTTGATCGGTTTCGGATGGAATTGCGTCTTTTCAGGTGACTTCCTGTTTGTTCTGTTATGTTCCGGAAGAAAAAAACTTTGTTACAGTAGGTGCCAGAGAAGAATTTTTGTATCGCATAGAAAATCTTGGTGTCGTAGAAAAAAATTCGTGTTGTAGAAAAAATTTCGGGTCGTAGAAGAAACCCTAAAAGTTTATACAAAATATAACATACGAAAATAAATTACCAGATGTTGCGGTCTCTGATAAAAAAAATAACAGTGACCATATATAAAAAAATTACATGACTTTTTAAAGCAAAATATGAACCAATAAAATAATTATAATGAGTTAAATCTATTAAGCCAATGTGTAGAAATAAGAAAAAAAATAGATTCTCTTTTTGTGAACGTTAATAAAAAAGAATTGCCATATATACATCAGATAATTTATTTATCATTAAAGATTAAGATATGGATTTTTGAATATGTATATTTAAAAAGTATATACCAGCAAAAAAAATTGTAGTAGAAAAAATTAGTTGATAAAATAATTAATGTAATAACACAGGCAATACATAAAAAATATAATATAATAAAAACTTACTCCAAGTTTTGAGGGGAAGAGAAGAAACCTTCGATATATTAACGGAAAAACTTTAATAACAAGATAAGAAGAAAAAGAACTAATGATACTGAAACAGGAGAAGGAGAAATCTAAGTTTATTTTAGAGGTGGTAATTACTGATAACAGACCAGAAACAAAATTTAATTGGAAATAAAATATACCAGGTGAATAGGAAAATATAATTATAGAGTGTCCTATGAAAATAAAAACGTAACAATTAATCAAATAAACGTGGAGAGAAGAGATACATCAATTGTCTTTATTTATTTATACACATCGATGTATAATATATAATAAAGCAGAAAAATGACTAATGAACATTTTTCCTTAATTTCATGGTGATTAGAGTCCAAATAAGTGCAAGTACAATCCATATATTTAGATAAACTCAGAACTTTCTTTGAGTTTTAGCAGATGTCCAGTTTGTAATAAAAGGAACAGTACATGAATGAATTGTAATAATATTGTGATGAAAAATATCTTTTATGCAGAATTTCCCACTTTATACCTAAGTAAAATAGTAGTTCTCCCTACCATTTTTTGGAATACGAAAACACTAAATTCTTAATCTCCAATTCTACCTGATCTTAACATGGTAAAAGCTTATACTGAACTATTTGGGAGATTATATTTTAGATACAATATTTTTAGAAACATTCTAGAGAGAATTATGGGGAAATCCAATAAATATTTCAGATAAATAACATGATTTTTACAAAAAAAAAAAAATTAAAAGTACAAAAATCTTTATTCGTAGACTCTAATGCTGGTGCCTAAAATGTATACGCATTACATACATATATAAAATTTCATATTTTTCTTCTCATTTTAGATAACCATCACTGTAGCGAAAATGACTAGCGCAGGATTAAGAAAAATCCCTTTTCTTCCTGTGTTATCTAACCCTTGTAAAATTTTATTAAAAAATTTCAGTACTCTTTGGGTACCTATGATGGATAATTTGGGTGTTAAACATCCTGATAAATGTCCGATACCAGCTGTAAGTATATAGATTTATTGTACCAACTTCTTATGGCGAATAGAAACAGTAATGAAGAAAACCCAACACATGAGGACTATATTAAATATTTTCTACATAGTGACCAAAAATATGTATATTAAATTTTATTAGGGATAAATCTATTTATTTATTTTAAATTTTAGGGCAATTACAGTCTAAAGAATTTTGTATTCAATAGTGCATTTAAATCATCAACTGCTGTACCAATGGAAGGAACATTTTTAGTTCGAACAATACTTAGTGACATTGCTACCAAGAAGATAATTTCATGTAGCGAATGCATCAGTAAATCAACAATTGATTAAGTAATAATAATCACAAAAAATATTTTATAATTTCACCTACCGCACTCGAATCTACAATATTATATTAACTTGTTTTTGCAAAATAAAAAAAATAAAGTAGTATTGAAATTTACATATTTTTAATGGAGTTTTTTCTATAAAAATTATATTAAATTAAATTAAAAAAATGCGAAAAGCCGATAAGTATACTTAAGAATATAATATTAGAGTAAATCTAGAATATAAATAGATTATTTAATAAATTGAATACAATTGTATGGTAAGTATTTTTCTTATTGAAAATACGATCCAAAATGACAGACTGTTTTTTTTTGGATTTTCTGGACCAAAATACATTAAGTTATTTTAAAAAATAAAAAAAAATTAAATTTTTGATCGGAAAAATCATGGGTCTCTTTAAGATTTTTTTAAAATTTACAATTATGATTATAACTTTTACAAATATTCCTCAAAAATTATAAAATAATTCACACATATAGAACTTTTTCAGATCTTTCGAATGGCGTATTTACTTTTTCTGTTTATTTCATAGTTTTCGTGAAAACGAATTTACAAAAAAATAAAAAAATCTTTTTTTTTAATTATAACAATTACAATTATGAAATCGAAGAAACCAAAATATATCGTAAATTTAGAGTTTTTTATCCTCTTTCGAATGACGAATCTCGTTTTAATAGCTTTAATATTTTAAAAGTTCAATTTTCTTTAAAGTCATAAAAAAATTTGATAAATTTTGAACTATTTTTTTTAACAAAATCTATAATTGTTGGATTAAAATTTAAAAAAAAAACACAGTTCTAGAGTTTTTTATTACAAATTTAATGCTATTTTTATTAAATTTTTATTATTAATTTTTACCCAAGGAAAAAAAATCGATTTTTAAATCAATAAAAAATTAATATTTCCTTCAATTCTGGCCGAAATGAAAACCGGACCTTTTTTTGGATTTTCTGGACCAAAATGGACCAATTAAGTTGGTTTAAAAAAATTTAAAAAAATAAAATTTTCGATCAAAAAAATCATGAGTAATTAAAACTTTTTCAAAATTTACTCTTACGACTATAACTTGTACAAATATTATTTTAAAATTAAGAAATAATTTACACGTATAGTACTTTTTAAGACTTTTCGAATGGTGTATTCACTTTTTTTATTTATTTCATAGTTTTCGAGATAACGATTTTACAAAAGATTAAAAAAAAATCTTTCCCTATAACAATTACAATTATGAAATTAAAGAAACCAAAATTTATTGTAAATTTATTCTCTTTCTAATGGCACAAACCGCTTTAATATTTACAAAGTTATTAATTTTTTTTCAAAATCATAAAAAAATTTAGAAAAATTTTCAGCGTTTTTTAAAAAAATCTGTAATTGTTGGATTAAAATTAAAAAAAAAAATCACAGTAATAGTTTTTTAACAAAAATTTAATAGTATTATTTTAAAATTTTTATTATTAATATTTACCTTGAAAATGAAATAAAATAATTATTTAATAAACGGAAAAGAGAGGAAATTTAACGAAAAAAATTAAAAAAAAAATATGAAGGAGTGGAAATTGAGAAAAAAATAATAAAACAAAAGTGTTACATTCGTGAAGAATTAAAAAAATTTTTTTATAAATTACGATGAAAATTAAATTAGAGGGGTGAAATATTAAATAAGGGGAAAAAGTAAATATAAAAAAAGTCTTAATTTTTTCTCTATGCAACGATAAAATACAATTCACGAAACGAAAAAAAATCCATCTCGGGAATCGGGAGAGGGGAAATTTAATAGAAAAATTGAAATTAAAATATGAAGGAGTGAGATTAGAAAAAAATTATCAGACCGAAATTGTTATATACGCATCCAGCAACATCGTAAATAAATAAAATCACCATTTTTTCTAAAATTACGAGAAAAATAGATGCGGTGAGGTGAAAAATGACAATTAAGAGGGAAAAAGACCAATTATAAAAAAGTCTTATTTTTTCTCCTCTTTACGAAAATATAATATTGTCCTAGTTTATTTGCAAAAAAAATCCAAAATCCAGCTCAAAGTCCTAGTGTATTGCGCAATTCATATTTTGCGTTGAAATATTCAATATACGTAGGGAATAAAAATAAAATTTGTTTATATTTGGAAAATATTTAAAATTTAACTATGAAAATTAAAAATCATTTAGTATAAAACATTTTGGATAAGATTTAAGAATGACGTAACGATTTTTGTTTTGATAAAAAAATAAGGATCGAAATTAATTAGATACGAAAATAAATAGAAAATTCATAAGATTTTACCATTGCAAATGTTGTAATTATATTGTAATAAAAGTATTATAAAGACTACAAGTTTAATTAGATAAAAAAAAATCATAGATAAAAATCAGTAAGCAAATGATGGACCTGGGTCAGTAAGTGGAGATTTGATCAGAATAGGAAATAAATTTGAAATCTTGAATTAAGAAGAAATTTTCAGTACTTAGTTAATATATTCGTCAACGTAGAGATAAGAATTAAAAGAAGAGAAAACTCATTTTGCGGACAGGATATTAAAAATTATTTATACATTTGTTGACTTTTATAATTATTTTTATTTAGAACAGAACCCAGCCCAAATTAAGATAAAGCCCTAATAGCACAGATACGTTTAAAAAACGTCTTAAAAACGTAAACGACCGACCGTTGGGACGTTTTAAAAAATATCGTTAAAATACCCGAGAACTTTTATAGGACATTTTTCTCTAATGCGAATGTCCACCCTCTATTTTCATTATTCCTCTACTCATTATATTTTATAGTTTCATATTCGCTTGATGTTCCCCTTCTTATTTCCTCGCGTCATGTCCCTCCTCTTCTCTTGGTATTCCTAAAAAATGCCTTACACATGTTAATAACCTTCTTTTTCTTTATCTATTGAGTACAATCAATTAACTTTGTATCTTTATATCGCCTGTGTTATCTACTGAAGATTTTTTTCTCCCCCCTTTTTCTATAGGGTAAGTTTTTATTATATTATATTATATTTTCACTAAAATTCTTTGAAATCATTATTAATTATTTCGATGCTTTTAACTTTCATACTGTTATTTTAAATTCTATTAATGCCGGTATATTTTTTTTTATTATTTACTTAAAAGTTCATATCTAATCATTATAAATTATTTGATTTCGGTGTCTATACAAAAAAGACAATCTAATTTTTAATTTGTTTTTACAGATTGTCTTAAAATTTATTTCATTTTAATTATTTTTATATTTTGATCTAAAGTTCATGTTTTTCATTTTAATATTATCATTGTTTTACACTCTTTTTTCAATAACAGAGACCACGAAATCTGGTAATTTATAAGATTTCAACTGAGGACAGGACAGCTTGGAACGGGATATTTTACATCTATAACAACAAGACCCTCAACCTACCTTAAAGAAGCTAAGTTTTATTTTATTGAAGAAAAAATAGAAGAAAATCGTTAAATAAACAAAAATATAACGTTTCATTTGAGTTCAATTTCCTTAATCCGAAAAAAAAAGAAAGAACGGATTTTGAAATATATCATAGTTTTTTTGTCAATTGTTTCTAATCACATCAAAAAATCAACTGACTGGAGTCCAAAATTTTTTTTGTTTAATATATTACTTCTGATATATTTCAAATTCTATTCATGGAACGAACCCATAATTAAAGTATCGTTTCATAGACGTCGAAAAAATACGTTTTAAAAACATTTTAAAGTGACTAAATAAATGATTCGACAAAAGACGTTTTTTGGATGTATTAGAACGTTCACTGGACTAAATTTTTTAACGATCCCTAATAGCACAGAGACGTTTAAAAACCGTCTTAAAAACGTACACAACCGATGATCGGGACGTTTTAAAAACGTTCGTTAAAGTACCTGAGAACGTTTATAAGACGTTTTTATCTAGTGCACATGTCACAACTTCTAACGTCGAAAAAAAGACGTTTTAGAACTGACTAAATAAATTGTTTGACAAAAGACGTTCTTTAGAAAGTCCACTGGACGTTGTAAAAAGTTTTTAGCGATGGTTTTAAAACCCACTCAAATAAAACGTTCTCAAAACATATCGTCTTTTGAACCATTTTTACAGTAGTTATAAAAAAGTAACTTTCTGACTTTTTCTGAAAACATACTTTTGAGGACCTAATAAAACATTTTTAAAACGTCCCTATTATGACATTATAAAAAACATTCTGCCATGCGGCGTTAAAAAAACGTTTACTAGTTTACATATGTTTTTTATCGTAGGTTTTAAAAACGTCCTAGTACCTACTATAGAGTCAAAAACTTTTTTTTATTTTATAAATTCGAACATTTTGTCGACATATTTTAAATCCATTATTAAAAACGTTCTTACATAAACGTTTTACTATTGTCCTTGACGTTTAATGAACTATAAAAAAATGTCGATAGGAACTTTTGTGCTATTTATGGTTTTAAGAACGACTCAAATAAAACGTTTTGTCGACATATTTTAAGTCCATTATTAAAAACGTTCTTACATAAACGTTTTACTATTGTCCTTGACGTTTAATGAACTATAAAAAAATGTCGATAGGACCTTTTGTGCTATTTATGGTTTTAAGAACGACTCAAATATAACGTTTAAACTTTCTTTCTCAAAATATAGTTTTGCGGACACAAAAACACAACATCGATTGAACGTTTTTTACAGTGGTTATAAAAACAATATGCAAAAACGTTTAAAAAACGTAACTTTCTGGATTTTTCTGAAAACACACTTTTAAGGACCTAAACAAAATGTTTTGTGAACTTTTTTACGGTTGGATTTAAAAACGACTTAAAATAAAACGTTTTAAAAACGTTAATATTGTTCCTTTGTAAAAACATTCTGACATGGACATTAAAAAAACGTTTAATAGTCATTTGTTATCGCAGGATTTAAAAACGTCTTGAGTACTGTAGTTTAAAAAAAGTTTGGTTTTCAATTTGGACGTTTGGGAACTTTTGTGCTATCAAAAATTTTATTGTGATAAATTGCATATCATAATAATATACACCCTGTAGAAATAAAAATATGTTTGTACCTTGTGGCATGGTAACTTTAACAGCTATGGCTTCTCTGACGTTTTTTAAACTTGATACTAGTGAGAAAATAAGGGTTAAGGTAAATCGTATATTATGCCATATAGTAAAATATATTAAGAACAAATAAAAAAACGTAGTAGTATTATTAACATAATTTATTTTTTTATTATTTACAGATGTATTTAAAAATGTTTGTAAAATCAGCACGTCAGTAACTAATTCTAAAGACTAGTTTTGGATATATAAAACACCCATAATAAAATAAAAAAAATAAGTAGTAAGTTTACATATTATAAGTACAATAAAACTTGTCTGTATCAATTATATATCTTTGCTATGTAACACAGTCATATCACTATTAAATTTGTCGCGCATCAACTCGGATTATTTCTATATTTAATAACTGACAAAGCTTTTATAAGAATTTTTAAATTCCTATAGGATTTACTCCTATTCAATCCAATTAAAATAAAAGCCCAACAAGATTGTACCATTTGGTTGTTCTACCTTTTTTTTTTATTTAATCTTTGAAACGGGCCCTTAAAGTTGAATCCCGACATGATTTAATACTTAAATAGTTAAAATATAAATCCTTTTTTATCCTAGATGATCCGAAATTTTATGTTCTCGTCAACAAGATCGAAAAAAAATCACTGTTAAGGTATTCAAGATGAATAAATTGGCAATGTTACAATTTACTAAAAATAAAAATAAAAACTAATTTACAATTTGTTCAAATTTTTATTCGTATTTTACGATATTCTTCTAATTTATCTTGCTTGGTAGGACATTTTCCTTCGCTTATCATGTAAGCACCATATTCGCATGATGGTAGGCTACATTCATTATCTTGGATACACCTAAAACATATACATAAAATTATTTCCTGACGATAATATAATTGACTAATACCTAGAAGTTTCTGACCCATTTTATTTTACAAAAAACTTTTTTGGTCATAAACGTTTATTCAATAAATTATTATAAAGGGTGTTTAAAAAAAACTGCATTTTTCAATTACAAATATCGTCGATTTTTTTGAATAAAATATCTTGAATATTTTGATCCTACGTGAAAGATGTACTCTTTCCGAAAATGTATAATTTGTTGCAGTTCAATCGAAAAATGAGTGAGTTATCTGGTCTTTAAGGATCTTTTATATACATTTTTACAGGTCATAATGTTAAAGCATGCTTTGAAATTTTTTAATGTCAGATATACTGACACAACGAACTGTCAAAGTAATTAATTCTGATTTGAATAATTCCCAAATGGCTGCTGTTATTTTTTTCAATTTACTTTAACTGAAAAATTAACAACTGTGTTATTGTATGCTAAGTATCAATCGATTGTTAATACCAAAAGATTTCGTGCGATATTTAGAAAAAATCCACCTTCAAAAACAGCATTAAAAAGTGGCACGTTGCATTTCTGCAAATTGGATGTCTAGAAAAGAAGAAATTACAAACGCGTGATTCTGATGTTTTTTTTTTTTAAATAGACTCCTGCGCATTCATAGTGGAGTCATTCTACGGAAAAATAAGGCGAGGTTCGTAAAAATTTGATATAGCTAAGCACAAAAAGTTTCGTAATTATACCAAAAATAAGATGTCGTGTTTTTTGCCAGGATTGGTTTGGGGGAACCATCCCTAAAAACCGAAAAACAGGTTTTTGAGGTATTTTTTGGGTCGATTTAGTAGTTTTATTTTTTTTTTGAACCCTTTAGACATCTGGTTAAGATTTGGGATTTGAACACTTTTATTCTCAATGTTTGAGGAACCTTCAGTCCAAATTTGTAGTGGCTGCGATCATTTCACCCCCTGGAATAAAAAAGAAGAGACCGCATTTAAAAAAAACTTGACGGTGGCTGTTAAGACACGAAACGTCGTATCAAAGATTTATTAGTGCACTTTTGTAGAAAATTTCAGATACAATAAAACTTTTTGATATTTTTTTAAATAAAAATTTTATGCGCAGTAAACCAAATATCGCATTTTTAGTTTTCCCTGTATAGCTCGAGATGGGAGAGAGTAACTGTAGATTTTTTTCGACCAGTGTAATGTTCTTTAAAATAGTTAACTTTTTGCTCATTTAATCATCTTCGTATCTCTTAAGGTTTAGAACAATATGAAACTATATAAAATAACCTTTAATTTAAGCCCAACCACAGTACTCTACGACTCGTTGGTTATAATCGGGGTCCACTTTAAAATTTGGGGGTGAATGGACCAAATTTAGATTTTAACCAAAAATATTGCATATTTTGACTTCAACTTTGGACCACCTATAGTGGTCATCATGACTCACTTTTTCAATAAATTTCATCCGATTCGGCAGAGATTTGACCAAAATAGCCATATTTCAATTTTTAGCCCAAAAAACGTAATTTATATCTATTCCAGGAGGTGAAATGATCGCAGCCACTCGAAATTTGGACTGAAGGTTCCTCAAACATTGACAAAAAAAGGGTGCAAATCCCAAATCTTAAGTCTAAAGGGTTCAAAAAAAAAAAATAAAACTAGTAAATCGAAACAAAAAATACCTGAAAAACCTGTTTTTCGGTTTTTAGGAGTGGTTCTCCCAAACCAATTCTGGCAAAAATCACGACATCTTATTTTTGGTCTAATTGCGAAACTTTTTGTCGTTGTGTCTTAGCTATATCAAATTTTTACGATCCTCGCCTCCACTATCAGGAAACATTAGAACACAATAATCGAATATCTCTCCGCATAATAGTAAGTACAACTGGGTTTTCTAAATCCGAAGTTCAGAGATGTATGAAGGTATTAAAATGAACTCCTTATAAAATTCAGATGCACCAAAAAATTTATGAAAGATTTTCAAAAAAGAATTGTTTTTTCGGAGACATTACTAGATTTATACCCAATGTTCTGCTTATAATGTCAGATGAGGCTGCAGGTTATTTAAACGGACAATGTAAGAAACATAATTGTCGAATATGGGGCTCCGAAAATCCAAGAGTAATTGAGAAATACGAAAGAGATTCACTTCACCGAAGTTGAACGTTTGGTGTGGTGTTTCTAAAGAAAAAATATATGGGCTATTCTTTTTCAAAGTACTTAAAATTACTGGTAATGTTTACACAGACATGTTAGAAAATTACTTATACCCACAACTGGAACAAGATGGAACATTGTGGATTGGGAGAGCCGGATCAATTGAGTGGCCTGCCCACTCACCAGATTTTTTTATATAAGCTTTTATTAAAGATAGATGTTACAATCCTATCTATCCCACAGAATCAGGAATAACTGTCCGAAAGTTTCAAGAAATTACCCCGGAAATGTTGCGAAATTCTTATGACTATTTCTTTTTCAGATTGCAAAAATGTATAGACCAAAATGGACAACACTTGGAACATCTTAAAGATTTTTATTAATGTAGGTAATTTAAAAATGTTAATTTTTATTAAAACTAGGTATTCATTTTTGAATGTTGTCTTGTTATTTTCTACAAATAGCTACTTATCGGATTTTTAATGTTGAAACATGAGTTTTTAAGATACAAGAATTTAACGGTGTTTTAGCTCACAAATCCTTTTATCTTTTTTTAGTCAAAACTTAATACGGGTCAACATGGATCACATCAGTTTGTTGTGTCAGTTAACTGGCATTATAAAAATTCTAAAGCATCATCCGTAAAAACCTATTTAAATGAATATCCTTGAAAAAAAGATAATTCACTCATTTTTCAATTGAACTACCACAAATTATACATTTTTGGAAAAAGGAAGAGTTCAATTGAAAAATGCAGTTTTTTAAAACAGCCTATATAACAATTTATTGAATAAACATTTATACCCAAAAGAACTTTTTGAAAAAATAAATTGTTCAGTGAAAACCGCACCTTTCTGTGGCTTCTGAGTTCGGAGATATTTGCAGTTAAAATGGGTCAGAAATTTCTGGGACCGGTATTAAATTTAATTAAATTGTAACGCATCTATCATACATTATTTTTCCACAAACACAAAGTTTAAATAGAGATTTGCATATTAGATATTCTTATGGTGTTGTAATAACTTTTTCCATGGACAGTAAAAATTCGGAATAAATCATATTTTTTGAGAATTTCTTTACATTAAAATTATAAAACGGTACTTGTACTTACATTCTGTTGGTCATACTAAAATGTTCTTTTCCTTTTTTTAATTGAATGCAGTCTTGTTGGTTAAGGTCACAGTCGCAAATACATTTTGATGAGACAGTGGTTGGCTCATATGGCATCGGACAGTTACACCTATAAATAAAAAATTATATATGCTATATAAAATGTCTGCAAAGCATTCATGTTATATTATAAATAAATAATGAGTATTTATTAATATCAACTGAAGAGAAAATTATTTGATACAAAATATAAATTAGTGATATAGGAAATCTTTCCCTATATCAAATATATAGGATAAAATATCCATTACTAACGACAAATTAACAAAATTTTAATAATTAAAATTAATGAAAATGTTTTTTTTTCCTTAAAACTACACATTTTTTAATAACATAGTTCTATTTGATTCTTTTTTTAAAAATTTTACAATATGATGTGTAGACTTTCGGTAGTGTTTACATGTGTAGTATGCTTTAAGGTAGGATTCTTCTCTCTAGGACTTTTTTGAAACTTGGCACACTTATTTTGTAGAGTTTCATAAATATTTTAACCAATTTTTGTAATGCTGGTAAAGTAGTGGAAATAAAATTTCAGTGCCACGTAATCAACTTATGAAAATAGATGTTGCCATTTTCCTATTTTTCGATATTTCCTTTATTTGTACCCATTTTTCTATATTTTTTTCCTATTTTGCTTTATTTTTATTTTCCATATTTCACTTTATCTTTCCCTATTATACTTTATTTTTCCCTATTTTCTCCACTTTTCCTCATTTTTCCCTATTTTGCATCCACTTTATCCAATCTACGATTCTATGGACCATGTAAAAATAATCATAGTAATCAAAGTAACCCTTTTCGAGTGCTTGCGACCTTTTTCGTCAACCCAAATAATCTCATCATTCACTATCCCGAAAATATCAACAGCAAATTCATCTGATCGCTGATTAGGATTAGGATTTCTATTGTAGTAAATTATCAATCAAAATTGGTTACGGGAACAATATAGTAATAAATTAGAAGTGGAATCAGAATCTGTTCCATGCATGGTATTCAGGTAGGTACCCTAAACAACAATAATTCAGTTTCTAGTTATTGGATATGTTAGAAAAGAAATGATTATAGTTATAGATCTATTTTGAGAAAAAACAAAGTAAAAATCACTAAAAAGCCCTTTCGAGATATTGCGAGCACTAAGCACCAAAATTGATGGCCAAACTTTACCAGATGGTAAAGGACGATGAAGTGGTTTCATATCGGCTGTTATTGTGTCCCAAATATCTTTTGTTTAATATATACAGGGTGTTTTCGTTTATTTTCAAAAATTTCAATTGTCAATATTTTGCCGATAGTTCCTCTAATTTGAACTAAATTTGGTATGTATATTCTAATGTGGGTAATCTACCAAATTCTGTACCGTAAACAAAATTTATTTTAACGCCGTCAAAAAAAAATTTTTTTTATATGAATTTTGACAATTTTTTATATCGATTAATAAACTTCAATCCTAACGGAAACAAATCAAACTCTCAGAATTTCTGGTACATTTATAGTAATTCTAGTTTTAATTCTAAAATGTTACGATTAACAGTTTTTAAATAATATGGTAAAGTTTGGCCAGTCACTCGCGAAACACCCTGTATACTTTATTCACTGAAATTCACAAATTTTACAATAGTTTACTATATACAACTAGCTAGTACCTGGACGACCGAGATTTGCTTGTTTGTTCGTATTTCTTCCTATTTTTCCTGTTTTTTATTATTTTTGCCCTATTTTTTCCAATTTTCACAGTTTATCCCATATTTTTCCCCATTTATTCCATTTTCCATGATTTTTAAGTACCATCAATTTAACAAAGTAATTACTTAACAATTTACACCATGAACAAATTAGGAACAGTTAAATCAGGAAACAATCAAGAAACAATTAGACCATTCATTAAATTTCTTTCAGTTGATACCAAGAAATTTTTAACTTTTTTAAAAGATAGGGAGTAACCTGCTATTCTTAATTTCAATAGGAAGAAAAAGATAGGGAGTAACCTGCTATTCTTAATTTCAATAGGAAGAAGTTATACAGGGTGATTCATTGGAAAACGGACATACGTTAACTGTCACCGAGGTAATTCTAAAAAACCCCCATACAATGGGTATTCCACTTTTTATAATCGAGATACAGGGTGTTTTATCCATTTTTCTCATTTCTTTCCTTGATCATAACATTTGAACCACCCTGTGCATTTTTTGACATTAAAATGTAACGAAATCCAGGTCAGGCTTTGAAAAAAATTCACAAATTTTTCCACCCTTAAAACAACACCCTGTATATGTGAGTTTTTAAAATTTCGTTTCCTGATATAGGAACATCAGTTTTAAAGGCAATTAGTTTCGGCTTATGAGCCATCTTCAGGCCATATAATTTTAACAATAAATTTGAATCAATAATACAAAAGGTTTTAATTTTTTTTTACACATTTACAAAGGGTAGGAAGTGGGGAAAAGCATATACATGAAAATTGTAGTACAAATTAATATTGACAATTTAAAACCTTAAATAAAAAAGGAAATAATATTTTTCCTCTTTTACCTACAGACTCCACATACGGTTTATTTCGTTTCTTCCCGCAAAATTTCACAGTTTTTGATTGGCAGTAGCTTTGAACATAAAAAAAAGCAAATTATGATCATCAACTATAATAGTAATAACCCATCTCGATATTCATGTAATTTTACTATGACTTTTGCTAAATAAATGTTATATACTATTTTACTTTCCCGACCCACCTCCGAGAAGGGAAAGTTTTGTGAACGCGCTAAAAAAAAATTTCGAGATAAAGATGGAAGTCTGTCTGTCTGCCAGTCTGTGTGTATTCTTCCACGATAGAGGCCACACGTTTAATCCGATTAACCTGAAATTTGGTATATGGATTTGGGTTACCCGTCGGAAGAACCCATTAGTTTTTGTACGACATCTGTCAAACGGAAGTGTCACTATCAAAAAATGACAGATGCAATATGTCACGGAATTTGACTTGCAATATGTCATTTGAAAGTACTCTATTCAGAACAGTCAAAATTATTTTTCCAACTGTCACCTGTCAAATATATTGCTTTTTTGCTAGTTTTTAATGATTTTTTCTGATTTTTCAAATTGTTTTCATGAGTTTTCAATTTATTTTCTGAATTTTTCAAAAAATTGTATTATGAGTTTTATTTTGAGTTTTTTTCTGATTTTTTTTATTTGTTATTTTATTTTATTGTTTTTCTTCTTATTACTTTTTTATATCTTATTTTTTGTGATTTTTTTCTGATTCTCCTGTCATATTTTTTCTCTTCTTTCTGATTCTTTACTAATTTATGTCATATGGATAACCTGTAAAATTGAGGATTTTTTGATTTTCTGATTTTTATATTATTTTTTCTGATTTTCCGATTTTTTGTGGTTTTTTGTTTTTTTTTCTGGTTTTTTTTCGATTTTTTTAAAAATTTTCTTAATTTTTTTTTCTATTTTTTTATTTGTTTTCTAATTTTTTCTTATTCCTCTGTTTGTTCGTAAAGTGGATGACAAATAATAAAAAAATATGGAGAAACGAGGGGAAGTGGTAAAAAATAGTTTCAAACATAAAGAAAATAGTAAAAGGTAGAGAAAAAGGGGAGGGGAGTTGGGGGGTTACGATTTTTTTGCAATTTTTTTTGGGATTTTGTTGCAATTTTTGCGATTTTTTAAGACTTTTTGTGATTTATTTCAAATATTTTGAATTTTTTCTTTTCCCGTTATTGTTTTTTATGGTTACAATAGTTTCCGGTTTTTTGGTTGCTTTTTGTTTTTGCGATTTTGTGCTATTTTTTTGCTAATTCTTTTTCGTTTTTTTTTTGCGATTTTTAGATATTTTTTTCGGTTTTTTTTTATTTTTTCCGTATTTCACAATTTTATTTTTCATTTTTATTTTATATTTTCCGATGTTTCTTCCAATTTGTTCCAATGTTTTCTGTTTTTTTCTGATTTTTTTTTTGATTTTTCTGATTTTTCTGATTTTTACTTTTCCAACTCATCATTCGAGAAGGGAAAGTATTGTGAACGATCTAAAATATTTCGAGATAAAGATGGAAATTTCCATTTTAAATTTTGAGGTCCTCTGAGACGTTTAAGACCATTTCCAGGTGGAAGTCTGTCTGTCTATCTTCCTGTGTGTCTGTCTGTGTGTCTGTCTATGTGTATTCTTTCATGATAGAAGCCACACGCTTGATCCGATTAAGCTGAAATTTGGTATATAAGTTTCGGTAAGACATTGGAGGAACCCATTAATTTTTGTCAAACGAAAGTTTCACTGTCAAAAAATGACAAAACAATATGTCATGGAATTTGACTTGTAATATGTCATTTGAAAGCCCTTGAAAATCTCTATTTAGAACAGTCAAAAGTATTTCTCCAACTGTCACCTGTCAAAAATAAAAAAATAACATTAAATATCTGGATACTCGTCGGGAAAGTTTTGGGGCGATACAACCGATTTTTTTATGTTAATATTAATAAAAAAATTTATATGTTATAATAAAAAATTATGTACCTTACCTATCAATATTTTTTTCTATTCTTGTATTCTGGAATTCCGTTTCTGAAAGTTTTGAATCTGGGTCCTTGGCATGTTCAGGACTAACATATTGCGTTCTTTCTTTACACGTACATTCCGTGTGATTGTAAAACTCCAATCTCTCAATAGTATTATGATCTTGTCCGATTACTTTTGCCTAAAAAAATAATGTATTTAATTTTTCGCAGACATACAGTACAATTTAAAGAGACAGGTCAAGTTAGGTTATTTATGAAATATAAATAGTTCTAGGAAGTGTTTTTGCAGTTGGCAAAATACGACAATGCCAGCTCATTATTCTAAAAGCGGATTATTATTACACCTCGTCAGACATATGCTGCGTATGTTGGTATAAATTAATACAAAGATAGTGGAAAAAGTAAATAAGAGCAGCTTGGTCAACGTAAATTTAATAATTATAAAGCAAATATTGACGACAAGTTAAGTAAGTTCAAGGAATGCATAATGGTAAGTAATAAACAGATAAGAGACGTTTAAAAAAAATACTCAAAGTTAATATTAAGCAAAACAAGAAAAAATTGGGAACAAAATGTAAAAAAAATTATGCAGTTATTAGAAACAATAATTATAAGAAATATATTATCAAAGATATAATAATAAAGGATTAAAATAGGGACACTGTTCAATTTTGTACTTGAAACAATTTTGAGGAAAGCAAACTTAAAAGTGCAAAATAGGACGGTCCTATCCTTTTTCACTTTTAAAGGTGTATCCTTTCTGGGCGCAAAACCTGGATTAAGGGTTCTAGGAAAATGAAATTGGATTATTTAAATATTAAATTATATTTTTTTAATTTCTTTAATTTTGGGCTATTCCTATATACAGTTTAAATAAAATTATTGTCAAATTATTGGTTTTATGAATGGGGTTGTCTTATTTAACTTCTCTAATACTCTAAATCGGTTTATGATGAAAATAGGTCCGGAAATTCTACACAAAGAAAAAAGATTATTTGAATTTTATTTGAACTAAATAAATATGTTATTTGGATGGGTCGAACAAAATGTGCTATTTGGTAAATATCCAAATAAATGATTTTATTCAATGAAAGAACTGTTTTATTGATTAAAAAATGTTTTGTTAAGTGAAAAAAATGTTTTGTTGAATCAAAAAATGTTTTTCCGATCGAAAAAATGTTTTCATGGTTGAAAAAAATTTTTGGTCAAATGAAAAAACAAATCAAACCGAGGTTATTTATTTGGAGAAAAAAAATCTTTACCATACAAATCAAATGAAGGATAATAATATATATTTGGAGAAAAAAAATTGAAAAAAATCATTGAAATTATTCCTATTATTTTTTGATAACCCGAAAAATATTATCGTGAACGAGGCCCAATAATCGCTTATAGCACAAAGAAAAGTGGGTAAAAATTGGAACCAATAGAAAAAAAGTGGGAAAAAAAGAGGTAGAAAAACGTGGGGTATAAAACACAAGTCAAAAAATGGGGGAAAAAAGGGGATCAAAAAAAAGTGGGTTAAAAAACACAAGTGGGGAAAAAAGGGGGATAAAAGTGGCGGAAGTGTTAAAAAATAGGGAAAAGCCCAAGTAGGACAAAAATGGGTAGAAAAAAAGTATGAAGTGGAAAAAAGTGGGGTATAAAACACAAGTTCGAAAAAAAAACACTGTGACTAGCCACACGTTAACCTGTGGATAATTTTAGAAATTACCCACACGTGAAACGTGATTCGCTTAAATAATAAATTTGAACATATGCATGCATGAGCTCTGGTAGCCTCGTGAACATAGTGCCCGCTAGTGGTGCAGTGGGTCCGGGGATCGAATCCTACATGGCCCTCTTTTTTTTAAACACAGGTTAAATTTAGATAGTAAGACATCTTTTAATATTTCTTTCTAAATATACAGGCTAGATTTCGATAGTAAAAATAATAAATATTTTTTTAGGTCAGATAACCAAGTTTAATATTTTAACCTGTGGGTAATTTCTGAAATTATCCACAGGTTAACGTGTGTGTAGTCTCGGCCAAAAAAAATGGGAAAAAATCGGGTTACGCAAAAAAACAAAAGAGTTTGTTGTCTTGTATTTTATAAAGCTTTCTTCGTTTTGAATTTGCATAAATTCGCAAGTTAAATTGTTAAATTGTTAAAAATACGGAAACAGTAGTCAAAATTTGGAAAAAAAAATAGGGGAAAATTTGCGAAAAAAGAGAAAAATCAGGCAAAATAGTTAAAAATTGGGGAAAACAGTGAACAAATAGGAACAAATGGGGCGAAAGTGTGAAAAATTTAGCAAAATAAGGAAATTCCGGAAAATAGTTAAAAATGGGGAAACAATTGGAAAGTTGGGACAAAATAAAGAAATTTAAGAAAAATGGGAAAAAAGGGGTAAAATTGGGAAAAATAATAAAAAATAGAAAAAAAAAATATTGAAAAATATTGAAATTAGAGAATAAATATGGAAAATAGTGAAAATAGGGCAATATTGAGGAAAATAAGAAAAATGAAATTTATGAAATAACAAAAAATAATAGGGATAAATATAGAAAAACAAGAAACAATAATGAAAAACAGGAGAATATGAAGAAATGAAAAAAAAACCGGTAAAATAGCGAAAACTAGAGAAAATAGGGGACAAATAGTAAAATACAGTAAAAATAGGAAAAAATATATAATAACAGTAAAAAATAATGAAAAACAGCAAGAATTGGGGAAACGGGAAAAACAGGGAAATTAGAGAAATACATATATAAAAAAAAATGGAGACAAACTTGATAGACTATGGAAAAGCGGCAAAAAATACCGAAAAATAAGAAGGAAGGGTGAAAAAGAAAGAAAATAGTGAAAAATATTAACAAATGGGAAAAAACAGGTAAAAATAGGAAATAGTAAAAAATAATAAGAATAAATGTGGAAAAAATAATGAAAAACAGGAAAAATATGATTAAATGGGAAAAATAGGAAAAATAAGGAAAAATAAGTCCAAATAGAAAAATATAAAAAAATAAGGAAAAATAAAGAAAATATAATAGAGTAATAGAAAAGACGAATAAATAGAAAGAAATAGGAAAAATGGAAAAAAATGGGGAACGTAGCGAAAAATAAAGAAAATAGTGGAAAAATATGGGAAAAAACAGTGAAAAATTGGAAAAAATAGGGTAAAATGGGAAAAATAATGTGGTAGCAATCAACGGCAATGATGAAATATGTTATTGGGTCTTCGTTGTAGGACAGTTGTACTTTGATCATTTCTTCAACTGTCTATTTCAATTCCTCTGGAATAATCACATTACTATGGATATTGTTGATGAGTGCAAACGTTGTACCAACTTTTATAGCTACCCTGGTAGAGACAAAGAAACGTGGTCAAAACGGATAGGCCACGCCTCGAATCATAAAATCTGCTTCCTCCGACCACACCGACACCCTTCAAGTGTATCTGATCGTCAAGTAAATCATGCTCTTAAATTATTTATGATATACAACAGCTTGAAGTACCAGTATTAATATATGTTTTATTGGTTATATCTGATTAGAAAGATTAGCTCAAAAAGTATTTGCCAGAATTGGTGTTAATAGATGTCTATAAATAGATAATAATAGTACTTACATAAAAATAAAGAGTAACTAACGCTCTTGTTTTATACTGGCATTGCGTGTCCCTTTTGCAGCAACCAGAGTCCTCTGCACATCGGTATAAAACTGTACACGCTGGTATATAACTTCTAGTTGGATCTGGATGTTCGTGTTGAACAGGTATAACCCTGGGCAAAGGATTATGACATTTTGATTGTTGATTTACTCGGGAATAATGATCGATAACGGCTTTTACTTTCAGTTCTAAAAAAAATTATTTTCGTAAAAAAAAATTGCATTTCATAACGGTACATAAAATTTGCCATGAAATTTTTTTGGAAATATACTCATGTCCATAAATATTTGACTGTTTCGGATACTAAAACTGTTTTCTGGCTGAATAAAATTCCCAATGGGAGTTATTCATTCATTTTTAACCTTGTTTTGTTTTTAAATTATGTTAATATATCCTTAAAATATCCCCGTCAGACACAACTTGACCAGAATTAGATTAACTTTAAAGGGATTCCCCAGGTGGTAATCTGTTGCCTTCCACTCTCTTCGACCCCCGCGGTAAGCGAGAATTCCGAGGTTACCACGTTTAATATTATATTACATTTCTTCAGACTTAACAAAATATAATACATTTTTCACACGTGTAGCTTATTATGTGGCAACGTTGTACAAATTAGCAAAAACATAAACTGTGCTTATAGCTTATGTTCTTCTTCTTTTTGATTGTACAACGTTGCCAGTAGCTTAATTTAAAAACACTTCCTATTTTATCCTATTACAAAGTGACTAGATTATTTTTATAATAAGCTACACGTGTGAAAAATGTAGTTATTCAAAGTATTATATTTTGTTAAGAAATGTAATATAATATTAGACTTGGCAACCTCGGAATTGATATCCATACATCTCAAATTCTCGCCTACCGCAGGGGTCGAAGAGAGTGGAAGGCAATGGATTTCCACCCGATTAGTCATCATAGGGAATCCCTTTAACATTAATCTAATTCTGGTCATTCCTGAAAGAATTTGATGGCGTATTATGGGGATATTTTAAAGGTATATTAGCACGATTTAAAAAAAAATCGAGATCAAAAATGAAATATGAATAAACAAATATTTGATTGTCCAAAATGTTTTTTGTGAAGTCTCCCTTATCTAGAATTTGTTGCTTTTAGGAAAAATGAACTAGTTTTTCTAAATATTATTTTTTTTAGAATTTCATATACTTATCTTGTATCTGAGTAGTATAACTATATCGGTTCTGGACCACTTCCATCCACCTAGCCGAAGAAAGAGTACCCTTAGCTAAGAAGAGACTAGCGGAGGCTCGTTTACCCCAAAAGAACCCCGAAATGGTCATGAAACTACCCCAACGTGTCGTAATGAGTGTCCTTTTGCCAGACGAGACCGATAACAATGACCAGAAGCGGTAGAAGAAGAGGAAAACTTTTTGTGCCCCCCTGTATATTGCAAAACTCATCGCTTATCGCTTGATCTATTCTTCTTTTCCCAACAAGAGATGTTTAAAGCTGTTTAAAGCTGTTCCAGACCTGTTCGAAAGATGTTAGAGACCTGTTCGAAAGCTGTTCGAGACCTATTTGAGATCTGTTCGAAATATGTTCGAGACTAGTTCGAAACCTGTTCAATAGCTGTTTGAGATCTGCTCGAAAGCTATTCGAGAACTGTTTAAGACATGTTCTAAAGCTGTTCGAGACATTTTTAAATCTGTTTAAAGCTGTTCGAGACCCGTTTAAAGCTGTTCAAGAGCTGTTTAAATCTGTTCCAGATCTGTTTGAGACCTGTTTGAAAGCTGCTCCAGACCTGTTCTTAAGCTATTCGAGACCTGTTGATGTTGTTGTTTGTGAGATCGATTACGCAAACAGGGGGCAGAAAAGTCCTCCTCTTCTACTACCGCTTCTGGTCATTGTTGTCGGTCTCGTCTGACCAAAGGGCACTCATTACGACCAATTGGGGTAGTTTCATGAGAATTTGGGGTTGTTTGGGGTAAACGAGCTTCCGCTAGTCTCTTGTCGCTGGTACTCTTCTATTCGGATAGGGGTGGCTAACTTCTTCGGATAGGTAGATGGAACTGGATGTAAGTGGTCCAGAACAGGTATAGTTGTACTACTTATCTGCATTTTTTTTTTAAATAATGAATTCTATAGATTAATAATTTAAGCAAAACTCTAGTGATTTTACCACTGTGTGACCAAATTAAAAAAAATATTTACAATTTTGTGTACAAATAATTTCTGTTCATCAAAAATTTGTTTTAAAGTATTAAATATTTAAAAAAAACATAGGAAATATTATTGTCTTTACAATTATTTACATATTAAAGTAGTTGGGACGTAAATTAAATACTTAGTTATGACGAAAAAAAAAGGACTTTACATAAGAGTAAAAATATTGTTTTATACTTACGTTCTTTAGAAGGATTTAACTGAAGTTGCTGCCTCATAGACTCCTCTACCTTTTCTCTAGTACCAAAATGATTCCATTTATATTCAGTAAATTTAGATACAGGTCGGGGTGCTAAGGTACTTGGTTTTTCTGTTGGTTTTTCTGTCGGTTCTTCTGCTTGAATATCATCAAATAGATCATCATCTTCGTCTTCGTATTCAAATTCATCGTCCTGGAATAAAAAGAGAATTAAGCAAAAACATTTCAAAAAACAAAATTTCATTTCATTAGAAATCGCCTATTATGAATATAGTAAAAAACATTTCATATACAGGGTGTTTCCAAATAAGTGCAAAGTTTTTAGGGGGTGATTTCTTGTCAGAAATTAAAGGGGTCTTTCCTGTAAACAAAAGCTTGAAAAGTTACAGATTTCCAAAAATGTGAAAGAAAATTAAGTTTTTTTTTGCTTTTGGGAAATGGAAAATGTTCCACTAGCTATTGTACCAAGAAAGTCGTTTATGCACGATAACGCCAATTTTAGCATAACTGCTCGTTGGATAGGCCGAGTAGAACCTCAGGCCTCGCAGATATCCAGACTTAAACTCCTTTAACTTTTGTATATATTATAATGAAATCTTTTAGTATGATTTATAAATTTAATTTATTATTTTTATTATTATTATATAAATAAGTGAAATCATCTAAAATTTAAAAAAAATGAAAAAATCAAAATAATTCAAATAAATTAAAAAAGAAAATAGAATAAACAAAAAATGAGAGAAATATTAGTAAACAAAAGAGAAAAAAACAGAAAAATGAGAAAAATGAAGAAAATAAAAAAATAATGAAAACCAAAGAAAAATAGTGAAAATTGGAAAAACTAGGAAAATATGATAAAAAAAAATTAGAAAAAAATCAGAATCAAAACAAAAAAACAGAACAAAACAGAGAAAAAACATTAAAAAATAAAATCAAAATGAGAAAAAATCGGAGAAAATTGAAAAAATCAGTAAATATTGGAAAACAAAATTGTAAAACGAGATAATTGTAAAAAACCGAAAAAAATGCAAAAAGAAGACAAAAATCGCAAATAAACGAAAAAAAAGGCGCTAAAAAACCGCAATAAATCGAAAAATATCGTAAAAAAATTCATATAAAATCGTAAAAAAGCACAAAAAAATTACAATAAAACCAAAACAAAATCCTAAAAATTAAATCTCAAAAAAGCAAGAAATCGCAGAATATAACAAAAAAAAATTTTAAAAATCGCAAAAAAAATTCAAAAAGCAAATAATCGGAAAAAGAAACAAATAAAAAACCGAAAACAATTGTAAATTCCAAAGAATTGAAATAAATCCAAAATAAAAATCAGAAAACAAAAGAAATTGAAAACAAAAACAAAAAAAAATTAAAAAGAAATGGGAAAAAACACAAAGAAGAAAACATTGGAAAAAGTTGAAAAACACAAAAAATATTAGAAAAAAATGAAAAACAAATTGTGAACAATTCAAAACATGCAAAAAAAATCGCAAAAATCAACCAAAAAATCGAAAAGTATTGTAATGATTTTAAACAAATAAAAAACGGCAATATTTTTGAAGTTTTCGAAAATTTAAAAGTTACGAAAACAAATTTCAATATAGGCATATACCTTATTGCCGTTGTCCGTTTGTCTCTATCTGTCCCCGTTCTCAAGTTGAATCGGACTAACAGACAGACAGACGGACAAAACCATCTTATAAGTAAACATTTTTGTATATTTAACAATTCTGGATGAAATTTTAATATAATTAAAATTTGTTAATATTTAGAATTATGATAATTAAAAATCATTTAGTATTAAAGATTACGGATAAGATTTAAGGATCAAGTAACGATTTTTTTTGATTTTAATAAAAAAAAAGAGGGTTGAATGAATTAGAGGCGAAAAGGACAATTTGACAGAGGTTTTGAAATTTGTTATATTTGATAAAAATGGCTGAATTTAAGAAATTTGTATATATCCAATTAAAAAAAACAAAATATAAATTATGATGAACAATTAGATTTTTATTTGCAATAAAAAAAAAATAAAAAATACACTAGATTTTATTGATATTGCAACCTTAGTTTAATTTTATTAATACTTTATTCCCTGTTTAACTATTACTTAAATTTAATGTATTTAATGTATTATGATTCAAATTTTAAGATTATTTCACTACTTCGATCTACTTACATATCAACAATTAACTTATTTAAAAACTCATACAAAGTATATCATTACACTGTATAAAAAAAACTAGAAAAACCAATAATTATAAAATTAATCCAAAGGAATTCTGGCGTCTATATTTGAAATGTGACGTAGGAGAAAAATCGTGCGCAAAACCAAAGACAAAAGGGCAATAGGGTCTAACTTTGTTATTAATAATTGGATTTTGATGGGACAAACTGTAATATGTATAGAACACTTCATACATGTGTAAAGTTTAGGTCATGAGTCATGGGTCATGTATATCATAGGCCGTGGGTCACGAATATCATAGGCCGTGGGTCATATGTATCATAGGTTAGGAGTCATGTGTATCATGGATTATGGGTCATAATGGGTCAAGGGTCAATGTATGCTAAGTTATCCTAGGTTAGGCTTGATAAGATTATTTCACTACTTCTATCTACTTACATATCAACAATTAACTTATTTAAAAACTCATACAAAGTATATCATTACACTGTATAAAAAAAACTAGAAAAACAAATAATTATAAAATTAACCCAAAGGAATTCTGGCGTCTATATTTGAAATGTGACGTAGGAGAAAAATCGTGCACAGAACCAAAGACAAAAGGGCAATAGGGTCTAACTTTGTTATTAATAATTGGATTTTGATGGAACAAACAGTATTATGTATAGAACACTTCATACATGTGTAAAGTTTAGGTCATGAGTCATGGATCATGTATATCATAGGCCGTGGGTCATGTGTATCATAGGTTAGGAGTCATGTGTATCATGGATTATGGGTCATAATGGGTCAAGTGTCAATGTATGCCAAGTTAGCCTAGGTTAGGCTTGGTTAGATTTTTGAAATCAAAATGAATTTAAAAATGTAACAAATACAGGGTGTTTCAATTAAATATACATGAATTGGATAAGTCACAGATTTATCAGATATCTATGCTGGTAGTTATTTTTGGAAAATAGTTTTCATCGTTACAACTTTTATTTAAGACATTTTTGCCTATCTCAAATAGGAAAGCACAAAATTCAATTTAAACGCATCGTCGATTGTACAGGGTGTTTCATTATATTCTGACTGTTCTTAAAAGCTCATATCTTCCAAACGGTTCTAAATCCAAACGGTTATAGATAATGAGATTCGGTTTTCACAGTTCGGTTTAAAATTACTTTAAGTTTTGTTGTGATATATTAAATGGCCTACTTCCGGTTTACCTGCTTTAAAAGATTCGTGATTTCGATAATCTAGTTAAAATTCTGAAATATCGCTTTCTGTGTACCGAATTTAAACTTTAAGGTACCGTTACATAGTAAAAATATGTGTAATTTAGAATATTACTCAATATACAGGGTGGCCCATTTAAAAAATAACATCTACTGTCCTCTGAAAACACGTCACTTTTATATCAAGTAAACCGGAAGTAGGCCACTTACATCAATAGGACCCAACCGGGATAAGAAAAGTTCTTTGTTTATCAAAATTTTTAAATTTTTTAATGACGAAATACCAGATATTACTGACTAGTGATGTAATATTGTTAAAAAATTAAAATTACTTAATAATCTAATGAAAAACATTAATATTTTATTAAACCATTAATAATAAATTTATATCATTTATATATATTAAAAGCAGCTGTAATATGTCTTTTACAAATGATTCACAATATTACAAAATTGCGTTGGTTTAAAACCGAGATTTCATGGACCACCTGAGAAAATCACACCTTAAAACTAATAAAATGTGCACATACACGGTCAAATACCACTCACTTGTAATAATATTTCATAACAATAAATTATGAATAATAAATATAATCTTACATTTACTATTTACAAAAAAATCTACAAAAAGACATAAATTAACAGCACCATAAAACCATCGTACCAAGTTTTACCATTTATGTATACATTAGTATTTTTTAATTACAAACCATACTAAAATAGTATTATTATATGAAAGATTTTAATGTTTTTTAGCCAAATTAGATTTTTAGAAGCTATGAGAAAAACCTAAACTATTAATTTCTTTCATTATCATCATGAGAAATAAATAAAAAAACTCAGCTTCTACTTTCTATACAAATTTATTATCCCAAATAAATATTTTAATGTAGTTTTGATTTAATTCAAGAACGTAAATGTGAAATAAGGAATTTAAATGCTTAAATTAAGTAACATGTCTGGTGCTAAAATTAACATACACGGCTTAAATAAATTACTCGCCGTCTAGCTAGTGTCGGGTTTAGTAAAAATCCATGTATTAAGTGGTAGAAAAAATTCTAGATTATTAGAAAACTAAAATAAACGGAGGGTAATCCCACCTAGCTAAAAGAATTAAAAAAAATGTCAAAAATTTGGATTTTTTTAATTTTTTACATATAACTTCTACAAATATTATTTTAAAATTATGAAATAATTCACACTTATAGTACTTTTGAATCCCTTTCGATTAATCTATTTATTTTTTTCATTTATTGTCTATTTTACAAAAAATTTAAAAAAATCTTTATACAAATTACAATTCTAAATTTGAAGAAACTGAAATACATTGAAAATTTACAGTTTTATATCATCTCAGAATCGTATTAAAATTTCAAATTTTTTTGATTCATTTTTTAAAAATTTCATAACTTTTGTAATAAAATTTTGAGAAAAATCCCAATGGAGGGAGTTCAACTTGAAATATTAGTCCATCTTGTTTTGCATTATTTAAGAAAAAAATGAATTTCTTTTTATGAGGTAAAATCGTTTTTTCTGTTTTTTTCTTTAATTTAACATGAAAATTTAAAAATTACTGCATCTATGCAACTTGCAGTACACCTACGTCACAAATATAGATGACGTTTGCTTATAATGTGTCGTTTGGTCAATATATTTTTATTGGGTTTTCTTTTATCTTTGTTTACGTATCCTTACAAATATAAATAAACACGGAAAATTATCAACATCAACCAGCTCTACAGAGTACAAACTACAAACTATGCAGTAAGCAGACGCGACCTTTCACTTAATCAGGAACGCTTGTGCACAGCACTTATGTACCAAATAGCAAATTATTACCTGATCTCGTTAAAATAGTCGTTTTCTTTATCTAACAACGGAATCTAATATCTATTTATCTCTCTCGATTTTGAATGCGAATTCACAGTGGATAGGTCCTAGTTTTCATCTTTATCCAATTATCATATAATGTTTTTTCCATCTTTGTATAAGTGAGATTTAACAGCTGTTAATCATTCGTATTCTCTTCTTTACACATTTGCAGTTAATGGCTTGACGGTAACTTCATTGCACATAAGTGACGTCACGATCATAATGGCGGCATATTCAAATAATTAGAAATTTGAATTTTTAAATTAATTTATTCAAAAATCTAGCTCAATGGGTTTTATTTGATCAATTCTAACTGTTAATAAAGAAAAAAATGTAAGATTATATTTTTGTTATAAAGTTTTTTATTACAAATTTAACAGATTTTTTCTTAAATTTTTAATATTAAAATTTAACTAAAAATTATTTAAAAATTAAAGTAAAATCTAGTGTCGAAACTGTGCGAAATTCAGAAAAAAGGTAAAAACAAAATTTGTAGGAAATTTTAGTGATTTCCTGTAATTTTTCATAAAAATCTATAATGTTGGCTCAAAACTTAAAAAAAGGCGCAAAAGTCTCTGGTGGCGAAATTATACGGAATTAGAAAAAACAGTAACGACAAAATGTGTAGAAAATTTTATGTTTTACAACTTTGATATTCTGTAATATTTCATAAAAATGTATAATTTTGGCAATCTAAAAAAATACAGAAAAATTAACTATTTGGCAACAATAACAAAAGTTTGAAAGCTTTATTGCCATCTTGTTTAATAATGACGTCATTACATTTAACAACTGTCACTTCCGGTTGTCCGATTAACACAAAAATCTATACAGGTCGTCTCCTTGCTAACTTAAATATGTGTATAAAATTTCATATAAATCGGTTCAACTGTTCAGACGTTATCGTGTACATACAGACAGACAGACATTATCAGATCCGCTAAAATCTGGGCATGGCCAAAAAATCATGATTGCAATACTTTCCTTCCATATAAAGTTAAAATGATTATAGAAATGAAGACTTTTTTTACTATCTTAAAATAAATAATTAAAAGTTATTTATGGGGAAATGTTACATGTACCACAAAAAATATTCATATGACCAATAGATCTGCTATTAGAATTCAAATGAATTATTTTAGTGGTGATAATGAATTTACTACCAGATATTTTTCCTCCTGTTGCGCACCCATGTAAAGTCTAATTCTCGATGATATTTTTACCTTCCAACATATCAGGAATTACAAAATTGGATAAACGAGCATGTAAAGTTAGCCCCCCACCCCATTTTTCGAATTTTGAAAGTTGTTATAAATTGTTCTACGTTTATACCAAATTGTTCCAGAAAATTATTCCTTTCAAACGCCGAAAAACTCAAAAACCCATCGAGCTAGTCCCCCATTATTTTCTTTGGAATTTTTTTACCTTATACCAGATTATTCTAGTTGTATTGAACATTGTTCCACATTTTCATGCTTAAAAATTATATTTCAAGCTGAAAATCAATTAAAACCATTTAGAGCTAGACCCCATTAGTTTTTTTCGAACATTTTATTGTACCAGATTGTTTTAGTTGTTCTTAACATTGTTCCAAATGTCCTAAAAAAATATTTCAAGTTCAAAATCGTTAAAAGCCATTTGGGTCCAGCAACCCATAATTTTTTTTTGTTTTACCAGATTATTCTAAACATTAGTCCAAGTTTTCATCTCTTAAAAAATATTTCATGTCTAAATTCAAGAAAATCCATTTAGATCCAGCCCCCCATTTTTGTATTGTACTGTATCGTTTAAAAGTTTTTTTTGTTGTTCTTGACTGCTCTAGTCATCCTTAACATCCAAATTTTCGTGTATTAAAAAAAATATTTCAAGCCCAAAATCAATAAAAATCATTTGAGTCCAGACCTCATTATTTTTTTTTGTTCTTAACATTGTTCCAAATTTTGATGTCTTAAAAAAATTATTTTAAGCAAAAAATCAATAAAAATCATTTCGGTCCAGCCCACCATTATTTTTTTTTATTTTTTTTTGTTGTACTAGATTATTCTGGTCTTCCTAAACATTTTTCAAAATTTTCATCTCTTAAAAAAATATTTCATGTCCAAATTCAAGAAAATCCATTTAGATCCAACCCAAATTTTTATGTCCTAAAAAAAAATATTTCAAGCTCAAAATCAATAAAAACCATTTGGGTCCGTCCAGCCCCCATTACTTTTTTTTCGAAGTTTTTTTGTTGTACCAGATTATTTTAGCCTTCCTAAACATTGGTCCAAATTTTCATCTCTTAAAAAAATTATTTCATGTCCAAATTCAAGAAAATCCATTTAGATCTAGCACTCCATTGTTTTTTTGTTATACTGGATAGTTTAAAAGTTTTTTTGTTAATCTAGACTGTTCTAGTCATCCTTAACATTGTTTCAAATTTTCGTGTCTTAAAAAAAATATTTCAAGTCCAAAATCAATAAAAATCATTTGGGTCTAGCCCACCATTATTTTTTTTTTAATTTTTTTGTGTTGTACCAGATTATTCTGGTCTTCCTAAACATTTGGTCCAAATTTTCATCTCTTAAAAATATATTTCATGTCCAAATTGAAGAAAATCCATTTAGATCCAGCCCCATTGTTTTTTTTTTGTTGTACTGGATCGTTCAAGTCATCCTAAACATTATTCAAAATTTTCGTGTCTTTAAAAAATTATTTCATGTCCAAATTCAAGAAAATCCATTTAGATCCAACACACCATGTTTTTTTTTAAGTTTTTTGTTTCAAATTGTCGTGTCCAACCCCCATTTTTTTTTGTTGTACCACATTGTTCTAGTTCTTAAAATAGTTCCAAATTTTCATGTCTTAAAAAAATTATTTCAAGCCCAAAATCAATATTTCTTTTTTGTACGATTATATGATTTTTCGATTTTGCTAAATGACAGTTTTGACCAAATAAATTCGGATATTGTGTGGTACCAATGGTATATGCTGGGATTTATTTTCCTAAATGGTTTTTATGATCTGGATCTGTCTTAGTATCTATTTTTACTTTCCGAACAACAGAGTTGTATAGAAGGAAAGTATTGCGATCATGATATTTTGACCATACCCAGATTTTAACGGATCTTTACGTTTTGAGGTCACCTGAATCCATTTATACCATTTTTAGCATGATGTCTGTCTGTGTGTGTGTGTGTGTCTGTGTGTGTGTCTGTGTGTGTGTCTGTGTGTGTGTGAACACGATAGCGTCTAAACGGCTGAACCGATTTAGATGAAATTTTATATACATATTTAGGGTAACAAGGAGACGACCTGTATAGATTTTGGTGTTAATCGGACAACCGGAAGTGACAGTTGCTATAAGTGATGACGTCATTACCTTAAAAGATGACAATAAAGTTTTACACATATATTTTTTATACGTTATAGTTTAATTTCGAATGTTTAAAATTTTCAAAAACTTTTGCCATTGTTGCCAGATTTATGAAAAAGTAATTTTTTTTCATATTTTTCTTAAATAACCAAAATAATGCATTTTTATGAAAAATTACAAGATACGAAAGTTGTAGAACATAAAATTTTCTACACATTTTGTCATTACTGGTTTTTTGAATTCCTCATAGTTTCGCCGCTAGAGGGCGTGAAAATAACTTATATAGACATTTTTGTGACTTTTTTAGATTTTAAGACAAAATTATGGATTTTTATGAAAAATTACATGGGATCAAAATTGTAGAACATAAAATTTTCTATAAATTTTGTCTTAACTATTTTTTCAAGTTGCGTATAGTTTCGCCGCTAGTTTTTATTTTAATTTGTATCTTTATTAAATTATTATTTTTCAGTTAAATTTTTATATTAAAAACTTAAAAAAAATATCTTTAAATTTGTAATAATTAATTTTATAATTGTATTTTTTTTCAAAATTTTATTACAAAAATTTTGGAATTTTTAAAAAATTGGCTAAGAAATTTAAGATTATATTACGATTTTAAACTAAATTGAATAACTTGAAAAATATTAAAGTTATTGAAATGTGATTTTCACCATTCGAAAGATAATATAAAACTCTAAATTTTAAATGTATTTTAGTTTCTTAAAATTTAGAATTGTAATTATTACAGCCAAAATTAAGAATTTTTTTAAATTTTTTTGTAATTTCGTTCAATCAAAAAGTATAAAATAAATGAAAAAATTAAATAGCATATCCGAAAAGGATCCAAAAGTACTATGTGTGTAAATTATTTCATAATTTTAACATAGTATTTGTAAAAGTTATAGCAAAAAATGAAAAAAGTTAAAACAATTCAATGGATTTACCCATGAATTTTTGAAAAAAAATTTGATTTTTTTTTAGTTTTTTAAACTAAATTTATTAATGCATTTTGATCCAAAAAACCTAAAACAAGGTCTGTTTCCCATTTTGAATAAAATTGAATGAGATATTAATTATTTATTGAATTTAAAATTATTCACAAATAGGTTTTAATTGTTTTAAGGTTAAAATTAATATTAAAAATTTTAAAAAAATTACCCTTAAATTTGTAGTAAAAAACTCTATAATTGTGATTTTTTTCAAAATTTTATTCAAAAAATTGTAGAATTCCTAATTTTTTTTTTGTAATTTAATATAAGTTTAAAAGAAATTGAATAACTTTAAAAATATTAAAGATATTAAAATGTGATTTATACCATTCGATAGGTAATATAATTAATGTATTTTAATGCCGAAAAACTAAAATAATCGATTAAACAATTACTTTACTAGGAGTGTTCGGAAAGTTGGGTGGGATTACCCCCTCATTTTTGTTTATTAGTTTTAGTGATCGGAAGAATCGAATACTTTAAAGAATCGAGAACTCAGTTCTCGAATACTGATAAAAATCGAGAACCGAGTACCGAATATATTTAACTCAGTATTCGGTCGGATTAATTTGATTAGAAAGTGTCAGTTCTCGGTTCATGGTCGGATCGGTGCTCGGATTTTCTAATTATCGACACTTGGAATTCTTATTATTAAGATTAATTAAAAAACAGGCACTGATTCTCCAGAACCGAGAACTTTCGAACATGGTTCTCGAGAACTTAAAGAATCGATACTTTTCGATTCTTGGTATTCGAGAACCCTGTCACTAATTATTTTACTGTCAATATCAATATGCACGGGGACTCGCGCCGTCACTGGTCACGACAAAATATTAATTATTATTGATGAATAAAAAATCGAATTACTTTTTATAAACTTGAAGTAACTAGAATCAATATTTGTATTCAAATAAACATTTCTACGAATACAAAAATACAATGCGTGTGTATATACCTTAAACTCATTCATAAATTCAAATATTTGTAATCTACTTACATTCCACACGTAACTAGTACTGGTATCTTTCTTTCTATAAAAAATTATGACCTGGCAGTTTAACGGGAATACTCTTTAATCCAAACAAACCATATAAAATAGTATTTGCCCAAGTTAGCCAGATTTAGTAAAGCGAGAACAGTTTAATTATCAAATTATATCTATATTTAGCCGGCGCGTGTTACATAATTGCTATTATTATTATAAACCAGAAAATATTTTGAAAGGACAGATTGCCATCATTAATTGTAGAAAGATAACAGATGTGGATGAATGAACTTATTTTATAGATAATTTTTTTTGTGTAATTGAGTAATGAAAACTAGGTTGAGAATATAAAATATGTATATTTAATCACTAACAGATACCATACTATTTTTTTTAGATACATTAACAAATCAAATACATTTATTCTAATATTAATACGTGATTTAACATTTGTTTTAAAATCTCTTATAAATATCTTTATTATGTCTAGAATATAACAATGGAAATATCTAAAATGATTCTAATTTGACAGTGGCAGAAAATTGCCAACAGCTTCTTCATGAAAACAGAAGAGCACGCGATACTAAATTTAGTCTAACTTTTATGCAGAAGTACTAAGTACATTTGAGGTCAAATAAATAGACAGTCTACGTTGGTCCTAACAGCAAGTATAGAGAATTCAATGTGTTAGAGAGAGAACGTTTCCATCTTCGTTACTATTGGTCCAAAATCAAATCTGAAAACGGACTCGATACTTCAGCTCCGTCTGGTCTATTCTTTAGCTCTGCCAGGTACGTTTGCTGTTGGACCAGACGGAGCTACAGTAAGAGCTGAAGTTCTTGAAGACCAGAGCCGACGCTATTTTCAGATTTCAATTTGGACCAATAGTAACGGAGATAGATACGTTCTCTCTCTAACACATGCATTCCCTATACTTGCAGCAGGACCAACGTAGATTACCTACTCAAATGTATTGCAATTTAGTATATAAGTTCAATAAAAAAATGCTTTTTTTTTCTTTGTAACTCAATTTATTTTTATTTTTTATTTATTACCTTCCCAGTGGTACTTCCCTTAGTACAAACTAAAGAAATGTCTCTATTTCTACACCCACTATACAAAACACGCTTTTCTACACAAATTTTTATACACAAAGCAGGAATTTTCTTAATTTCTTTAATATCCGTTGGAAGAGTAATAATTTAGAGTATATGACACTTTTCCCCACGGAAATGTCAAACACAGCTATGACCCATCAACTTTTTTTTGACAAGTTACTGTTTTTTTTTTCATTAATATGTGGTTTTAGAAAAAATATTGTGTACAACTTTATGCAAAGCACTTATCCCACTCGCTAGATTTGCGACACTCGCCTTACAGCTCGTGCCACAAATTTCTGAGCTCGTGTACAAACTTCTATTGCATAGTAGTTGTAGAACTTCTATTATTGTTGATTTCTTAGAAAATTTCTGGATGACTTGAAATCCAATATAAACTACATTAATATAAATAAATAAATAAATAAATAATGTAAAATATTTCTCCTTGACAAAACTTGAGGAGTTTAAAAAAAGTAGCAATAAAATAAGTAACAAAATCAAAACGACAATTTATTCGCAGTTTAACAACAATCTATTAAGAAATTATTAAAGAAATAAGTAAAACTTCTAATCTCCGAGGGGTATTTTTCTTATTTTTCTAGGATCAATCAGTTCTCTTATTATATGGTGTCGAAGAAAAACTTGTAAGGGTCCCTGCATATTATTTTTCCAAAAATTTTCGTCCTTATCAATTTTCGTAATTTTGATTCCCTTGACTGTCCAAACTTCAAAAATACACTTTTTATAACCAGTTACATGCAACTATTTGATAATACCATTTGTGACTCGTATTAACAGCTCCGGTTTTTTTTTCTCCAAAAAGTAATCTAATTCCTTCTTGAGGAGTCATCTATTTTGCCGAATATGGACATTTCACATCTATAATGGCAGTACCGTCTTGCAAGACTCCATTGTTGATCTTCATCAATGTATAGATCATAATTTACTTCGGTGATCTTGGATCCTGGCCGGCCAGCTCCAAGCTTATACCGAGGTCATCTTGGCTCCCGGCCGGCCATCTCCAAGCTGCACTTTTCCACCACGCTCAAATACTTTCTCAAATTCATTCAGCCGATTCTAAATTGCTTCGATCGAAATATTGGCATTGGGTGAAGAACCTGTACTTACTGAAGAGATCAACTGATATTGAAACGAATTCAATTTGATTCTCTGATAAAATACATCGACATCGAAGGCTCTACATAATAGAAGTCTACTGTTATCTTCCTTAAAGGACCAACTCCATGGATTGAGATGTAGATTTTCCTACTGCTCGATTTTTTTTAGAGGGATGGAGTCTACTCTTACAAATTTTCTATTCAGTACAAAATGTTTCGTTAACATATATCTCCTCCAAAAGGCCAGCTCCATGAATCGAAAAGTAGATTCTCGTAATTGTCGAACAAATTTTATGAACTGAACTAAACCAAAATAGAACAACAATAATTCAACACGCAAATACAATATATACATTGTTTATATAAGCATATTATTGCCTACCGGCAAGCTCAATCTTCTCGTCTCCTCCCGCCTGACCCTTGCACCCCTGATAAACTGTTCGTAGACGACCTGACAGTGTTAAACAATGCAAAGCTTAAAATTTAGTAATTAGGTCATTTGGTCGAGTCTTAGCTGTGTGGTTAGCTGCGCTATGATATTTTGTGCAAGAATATTGGGATGATCACTTAAGCTTTTAGAGCAGTTTATGGAGTAAGTTTTTATTTCTGGTTTCACTGTCTTAATTTGAAGGTCGTGTGTTATAATATAATTTGAAACATACCAAGGAGCGTTCACAATGGTACGTACCAGTTTTGATTGGAACCTTTCCAATATCTCAATGTTTGATCTGGATGATGTACTCAAAAGTTGAATACCATACGTCCATAGAGGCTTGATAATCATATTGTTTAGTGAAAGCTGAAATTCTCATCCTATCATCCAATATAACTACTTGAGTTTGAGACCCAATTGTTTCCTTTTTGTATACATATGAACCGGCTATCAAGATACGTTTCCAGATATTTAGCGTCGTCCTTCTATAGCAGACCATGTTAATTAGGTGTGACTGGAGGGCAGTTTCCTCTTTTGTTTGTAAATGCCACTTGGACTATTTTTGTTTCATTCGTTCTAATACGCCATTTATTTATTCATTTGTTCTGCTTCATAATGGTATGCTGATGCAGTATTGCTATCCTTATGTGGAGCTAGAATAACAGTATCATCTGCAAATGTAGCTGCTGGACTTCCGTCACTTGTTGGTAGATCAAAATTAAACAAAAATTATAATACAGCTCCCAGGACGCTTCCCTGTGGAACCCCAGACAACGCAGTTGTCAAGAATAATACAAAGAATTGATTTCTGGGAATTTTATTGCGTTATTAGTGAATAATTTAAAATAAGATGAAAAGTTATATCCTCTTAAAAATTCAACGAAAACAAATGAAAACAAACGAAAACAAATGAAAACAAACAAAAACAAATGAAAACAAACAAAAACAAATGAAAACAAATAAAAACAAATGAAAATAAACGAGAACAAATGAAAACAAATGAAAATAATCGAAACCAAATGAAAAAACGAAAACAAATGAAAATAATCGAAAAAAAACGAAAGCAAATGAAAACAAACGAATTCAAAAAGTTGTATTGTATTTATTTATTTATTTTATTTAAAAGTTCTTGCGCGAGTGAAAAATAATAGAAATTAAGAGTCGCAACGACTTAAGTGCAAAATTATTACGTACCTATAAATTTAGATAAAACAAATAAACAAATTAGTGTTATCAAATATAAAAACGAGGCGCCATCTAACTAACTCAATTGTATATTTTTCGTCCTTCATAACGTTTATTAGATACTAAATATTTTTCACTTTTATCCACTGGCACTGTATCAATTTATGTTTAGTCTAACTTTCTCAAATCACTTTTTCTTGACATTTAACGTGATAACTAGTATTGTACATAATTTTGAAAGTAGATATCAAAAAATTACCGTGCCGAATAGTTGTTGGGTGGAAAATCGCCTGTTCGAAAGTTGTTGGTTCGAAACATTGTCCGTTCGAAAGGTAACTGGGTTGAAATTAGGGTCTTTGGCGATTTACTCTCAAAACTTTACCGGATTACTCACAAATTACTCACAACTTGAAAATATCAATATCAAGGCAGTTTTTTTGGAAAATATCAATATCAAGGCAGTTATTTTGGAAATCGTATCGTATAGTAAATTATATGTATTTATTATTTTTATTAGTACAAAACATCAAAGATTTGGCTTGGTTAATTGTTACAGTCTTGTCATAGGAAAAAGGGAAATTCCCTAACCCCAAAACTTTCAAAATCAAAACAGACGTATCGTTTTTCCGACTCTTTCGCCATCTTACAAAAAAAGAGAGGTTACAAGTTATAAAATATTAGATAAAAAACTGTAGGGATCTTTCCAACCAACTTAACAAGAAAACACAAATAAAAAATATTGTTTTTTATTAACAAGCAAAAAAATAATAAATTTAAGTTTCGTAAGATATATCAAACAGACGAATCATAGAGTCTATCCGTTTAGAGAAGAACCCATTACGTCATACTTCACGCATCGATAACGTCTACCTTCTCCGCAAAAAGGGAGGCAATACCTGCAACCAGTGGCATGTACGTTTTAGTATAAAATTAAAACTGGTAATAAATTAAAGTATTTTTTACTATCAAGTGAACAAAACAACACTAAATTTTTTCGAGCAAATTTTTGGTTATTTATTCAAATTTGTGTGGTATTGGAAAACCACTTGAGGACGCTGTAAATCTGAAAAGTGAAAATTGTGTCTAAAGTAAGATTTTTTGAAAACTAAAAGGTTATAATAATTTATGATTGTAAATCACAATTTTACATGGATGGTTTGGACTTGGTCTATTTGTTTTAAACGGTGATATAAAAAATTTGGTATGGTACATATTATTTTTTTTTAATGGCATATTAAATTTTTTGAAAAATGTATATTTAATTTTTATTTAAACTTGCAAATAAAACAACAAAATAATTACTAACAAAATTTAATACCAATGCAAAAAAGACAAAAGATTTTTTAAGAACTTGCGTTAATTTTGGTTATGATTAAATTGAATGTAAATTTTAATAAAAATAAATTTTAAATTTCCATTAATATCATTTTCTCAAAGGAAATGCTAGCGGATTTTTAAATAATAATGTAATTTTTCACTTTCCCGGACCCAGTATGGTAAACGAGCAAAAAATAAATTTGAGATAACGATGGAAATTTCATTTTGAGGTCCCCCGAGACGATTGAAACCATTTCCAGAGTATGGTCTGTCTGTGTGTCTGTGTGTAATCTTCCACGATAACTGCCGAACCGTTTGACCAATCAAGCTGAAATTTGGTATGAAGGGTGAGTGTATGCCTCAAATGCGACCATTTTTTTTGGTTTAAATGCAGATCTAAGATTTTATGCCTTTTTTTAAATTTTATGGACAAACTTTAGTGCAAAATGTTGTAGTACAAATTTTTGGAGGATAACATTTCCTACAATTTTTATATCACACTTTTTTCGGAATTTCTAATAGTTGCGCCACTAGAGGGCGCGCAAGAAATGTTTATGTAAGATTTATGTAGTTTTTCAAATTTTGAGGACAAACAATGCTCTTTAGTTCAAAATTTTCTTATGCAAAGTTGTAGAGAACCAAATTTCCTTTAACTTTTATTTTTAACATTTTTTCGAATTCCCCATAGTTTCGCCGCTAGAGGGCGAAAAATAGGCTTACTATTTTTCTCATTTTGCTCTATTTGTTCCAATTTTTTTCATCGTTTCCATTTTCATAAATTTTTTCTTTTTTTGCTTTTTTCTCCTATTTTTCCCTGTTATTTCCACCTATTTTTTCCTATATTCCGTGTTTTTTTCCTATATTCCTTGTTTTTTTCCTATTTTTTACAATTCTTCCCTATTTTTCTTTATTTCTCCAGATTTTTTCTACATTTGTTCGCCATTTTGGAAAAAATTTTTTTCAATATTTTGAAATTTTTCTTTTTCTTTTATTTTTCCGGATTTTCCAATATTTTCGCCATTCTTTTTGCTATTTTCCCTTTTTTCCCCAATTTTTTTGTAATTTTGCTCTATTTTTCCCAGGTTTTCATATTTTCCATTATTTTTACCTAATTTTCGTATTTTTCTTTATTTTCCGTTTTACAATTACAATATTTTTCCCATTTTTCCAATTTTTGTCTATTTTTCCAGTTTTTTCCTATTTTTTACTATTTGTTCATTTTTTTCTCCATTTTATCCATTTTTCGTATTTTTTTTTCTATTTCTTTCTTTTTTTCTAGATTTTCATTACTTTTGATATTTATACTCATTTTTCCGTATTTTTCCCCATTTGTCCCCAGAATGTATCCTTATTTTTCAATATTTTTGCCTATTTTTCCATATTTGTCCCAATTTTTCCATATTTTTCTCTATTATTTTTCCTATTTCTCTAATTTTTATTTTTTTCATTATTTTTTCCTATTTTACTTTCCCGACCTACCTCCAAGAAGTGAAAGTATTGTGAACGACCTAAAAAAATTTTTCGAGATAAAGATGGAAATATCCATTTTGAGGTCACCTGAGATGATTAATACCATATTCAGATGGAAGTCTGTCTGTCTGTCTATCTGTCTGTCTGTGTGTATTCTTCCACGATAGAGGCTACACGTTTAATCCGATTAAGCTGAAATCTGGTATATGGGTTGGGGTACCCGTCGGAAGAACCCATTCGTTTTTGTACGACATCTGTCAAACAGAAGTGTCACTATCAAAAAATGACAGATGCAATATGTCATTCAGAACAGTCAAAACTATTTCTAACTGTCACCTGTCAAAAATAAAAAAATGTAAAAATTTGAAACTTAAACATTAAATTTGAAAATTAAACAAAATTTTAGAATATATTCATTTTAAATCTCCGCATAAGAAAGCAATAATGAAAATTTTTAATCACCATCTAATGGATATTCGTCAATAGCGTATTTATACAGAGTATTATTTTGACTAGGCCATTTGCAAATATTTTACAATAGTAAATGTCTTTTGAAATAAAATACAACTTGTTTAATTAATCATAAAGATAAATAAAATTGCAAATTCATCTTATACATTTACTAATTTATAATAATAGTTATTTAATGAGATATTACGAAAGTTAAACATTAAATGATATTAAAAAGCTATCATCGAGTCATAAACAAAAGAATTTATTTCCTAAGTAAGACACAGGCTTTTAGTTGAAGTCCTTGATGTGTGCCGTGTAGGTCGTAAATGCTAAAGAAATCTACTGATTCTCTTCATGAAGAGTTACTTAAGAAAGTTAAATAATATTTACAAATATGTATGTCTAATATATACTTTCACTTGTATTTAGTCAATAGGGTGTTAAATATTTGGGCATAAATGAGTTCATTTAAACCATCAAACAAAAGAAAGAAAAATGTTGATTTCTACACTATTCTGCAAGAGAATACAGTTTTTTTTTAAATTCTTGCACCAATGACAAATATAAATAAGAATTCTATTTGGGTAAGAATTTATGATCAAAATAGTGGATTACCCATAATTTTTATGTTAAAAAAGGTGTTGCCAAACTATTTCTGGTGGCCAACTTCATAATAGTAGCCCCGCTGACATTTCTTTAAAAAAAATTAATTGTTTAACCATGTTTGACCTGTTTTTTTCAATGTTAAAGAATATTGTTTATAATTACTTTCATGTCAAGGATTTTAGGTATGTCTTTAACGCTTTAACTGCCACTTGTATATTCTGGTATACATATGCAATGATCAATATTTTGCTGTGTGTATGCTATAGAGTAACACGTTTTACGTGGATTTCTTTTAGGTTATGGTTTAGCGTGGTGTAATGACAAAATATATTAGCTTCGTCTTTCGATAAAAGTTTATGACATTACATACTTTTTTACCTAAATATAAGTACATTATTCGAAATACAACATATTTTAATACTATAATAAAAACAACAAATACATATCTCATTTTTCAATTCGCGAATACCATGATACGTTAATGGTTTATGGTGAAACACGCGGTAATAGTAAAAGGGTCATAAGACTTTATTGCAAACGATATCCAGAACGGCGACAGCCAAATTCACAAAATTTCGTCAATTTGTCCCAAATATTATTAATAACTGATTGTGCCATTGTACCACTTTTTCATATCCTGTCGTGGCGTCACAGGGGGGCCTTTTCGATTTCGGACGTGACTGTTAAATACCAGGCGCGGCCTTTGTGGTAACTTTTTTCCTGACTGAAAGACGCAGCGTTATTTATTTTTGGATATTATTTTCTTTGAATATGGATTATGTTACCCTCGACATAACTGACTCATCAGTCGTGGGACAATCACAAAACCCTGGGGCATGCCACCCAGTCGCAACCTCCCATCAGAAGACAATTCCTTTCCATAAGAAAGAAGAAAACAAAGAAGCTGCCTAAGATGAAGAAGAATCATTGGTTGCTGAGTGTACGAAAAGCAAAAGTCAAATAACTTAAGAGAGAGACAGAGAACTTTCAGTTCATTCAATTTCAAGATCAACTGCTAGAAGCACACGCAGACACTATATACGCTTCACAATGGACACTATAGAGAATCTAACTGGAGAGTAGTACAAATTTTTGGAATTATGCTTCTCTCTCTTTCATAGTCATCTGCGATGAAAATTTTGATTTCTTGTTTGAAAAAATCGATAAAAATGTTGATATTTTTTATTGTACCAAGAAACTAATTTAGGTACCACATTTATCAAAGAAGTATCACCGTAGTTTTTGACGATCAAGAGTACCACTGGATGGTTAAAATTTGACAGTAAAATTTTTATTGCAATGGCTCATTTTTCAATTCGCGAATACCATGATACGTTAATGGTTTATGGTGAAACACGTGGTAATGGTAAAAGGTTATTAGACTTTATGGCAAACGATATCCAGAACGGCGACAGCAAAATTCATAAAATTTCTTCAATTTATCCCAAATATCATTGATAACTGATTGTGTCATTTACTTGTGTGTTGTACGGTTAAAATTTTTTTCAATTCGCGAATACCATGGTATGTTGATGGTTTATTGTGAAACTCGTAGTAATATTTACTATTACTGTAAGACTTTATAGTAAACAATATCCAGAGCGGCGACAGTCAAATTCTTATTGCAATGGCTCATTTTTCAAATCGCGAATACCATGATAAGTTAATGGTATACGTTAATGGTTTATGGTGAAACACGCGGTAATAGTAAAAGAGCTGTAAGACTTTATGGCAAACGATATCCAGAATAGCGACAGCCAAATTCATAAAATTTCAATTTGTCCAAATATTAGTGGCAACTAATATGTGTCATCATTTACTTGTGTGTGGTACGGTTAAAATTTGACAGTAAAATTTTTCAATTCGCGAATACCATCATACGTGAATGGTTTATGGTGAAGCACGCGGTAATAGTAAAAGGGCTGTAAGACTCTATGTCCTAAATACAATTGAAAACTGGTTGTATTATACCATAGAAAAAAGTGATAGAATTCATAGTGATCATATAAAGAATCCAGAAGAACGAATTTTCGAGATTGTCGAAGATAACCCAACAGTTGCTACACGTTATTTTATGCAGCGTTGCCAATCTGTGGGGAATCCCCCAAAATGTGGGGAATTTCATCGACTGTGGGGAATTTTGAGGGGTGTAGATACTGTGAGGATTTTGTGGGGAATCCAGGATTTCTCATACTAAATAAGGTAGGTAAGTGACAAAATTATAGATTAATTTTTCTTAAAACGTCTTCTAGGTTTACTAGACACTACCTCTTGACATTTCACGGTTCTCTTTCTTTCACTCATTATCGATTCTGCATAATTAAATAACACGCGATTAACGTTTTAATTTAAATATAATTTTAAGAAATTTACTTATTTGTTTTAATGTATCCCCTCCTAATACTTGCAGAAAAGTGTAATTGGGCGCATGCGCGTTGTAAAACATATAATGTGGGGAATCGCCAGTCGTGCAACGGGGAATAACGTCGAAGGCCATTGGCAACCCTGATTTTATGTGATCAATGTAAGTAACACTTTTTTTATTGGATATTTATATCGCAGAACGTAGATATTAAACCTTCATTTAACTTGTGCGATGTGTCCTAGATTTTTTTGAAAAATTGCATAAGAATTTTTTTATTTTTGTCTTCCACCTGTTTATATGGGCTAAAAGGGGTTTAAATATTAGTGAAAATAAACTGTCAATATTGCGTCTAAAAAAATTAAAATTAGACCTGTTACTCTCAACTTGCTATTATACGCCTTCAGGAAAATTTCATATTTTTTTGGAAATAGTAGTTTGTACAACAAGTGCGTAAAGCGTCACTTTTCCCACGAGCTCAGAAGTTTGTGGCATGAGCCGTAGCGAGTGTCGCAAATCTAGCGAGTGGGAAAAGTGCTTTGCGTACAAGTTGTACACAATATTTTTTCTACAACCACATTTATTAATGAAAAAAAAAACAGTAACTTGTCAAAAAAATGTTGACAGGTTATAGCTGTGTTTGACATTTCCGTGGGGAAAAGTGCCATAGCGTGTACTTTTCGCACTCTAAATTATTACTTTTTGGCACACATCAATTAGACAACATATCACTTCCTTTTGAACCGGAAGTGACTTTTTTTCTTAAATGGAATGACTATATTTTTTTGATGGTTCCTCATTAAGCATAAATGTCTAAATGCAACTGTTTTTTCATTTATTTTCGTTAGGTTAGGTTATAAAATACATAATAAAAATATATTTGGGTTAGAACTTTGCTATTAAGGAGCGAGCTCCCCCTATAAGATTGTATTGTGTGTCTGTCCGTCCGTCTGTAGTTGTTGCGATATCTTGCAAACGGGTTGACCGATTCGGGTTTTTTTTTGTGTTTGTTATAACGGGCTTTAGCGATATATAAATGTTATTAAGTCTAGGTTGAAAGGGGGAGGGTCCACGTCTATAAAACAGTAAAAAACACCATGCAGAATAGGTTCGTTTTGAGTGTTAAGCGGCGTAGCTTCGCCCCCTTTTGAATCAGGATCACCAAAAACAAATCTGGCGATGCCTAAATGTTTAACTATGTAAAAAAAATACCGGATGGTCAAACCGTTTATCTGATACTGGAAAAACAAAATACAAAAAAAGGAAAACGAACGACAAATATCGATCAGAATGTAATGAATTTGAGCGCTACATTTGATGAAAAAATAGAAGAAAATAGGAAGAAATAGGAGAAAATTGCAAAAATAGGAAAAAATTGGTGAAATTAAAAAAAAATACTAAAATATATTTATTTTCCTATTTTTTCTTCGGCTCCCTTTTATTTATATACCCACGTACCCACGCTTGTTTTTATTTATTATTCATTATAATTATTGTATTTATACCACGTTTTCGAAATATTAAACAATTTCATAGATATAGTAATAGAAAAAAAAAGTTTTATTTCTAATACAGTTACGTGTAATTATCAAATTATCATTAAGTAAATTTGAATAACAAAGTAGGCGTTTCTACGTTTATTTCTATAATTCGTTAATACTAATTTTTATGTAGGTGCTTAATTTTCTTAATGTCACTAGTATATTAATGATAATAATCCGCTAAGTAACCCAATGGCGTTTAAATTGTGATAACCGTTAGAATTAATGGCTTTTTGACATGAAAAAGTACAAATTTGTTAATTAATATTTTTTTCCTTTCTCTTTAGTAATAACCTCAAGGATGAAGCATAATATAACCGGTACAACCCAAAAGTGAGAATTATATTTCAGATCCTTTGCATTGAGTATAAAATTATCATAAATTTTTTATACGATTTTATAAATCACTTTTACTATAATGTTATAAAAATAGACCTGCAAAAACTAACCAAAACTAATACCCTCTAGACTAGATTATGAATTATCTATTTAAAATGCATCTATACAGTTATTTATGATCACTCACTCTGCCTGAAATTAAACAGTTACAACTGAAATTTAATAAACGTAATTGTTAGATTAATCAAAATAAGACATGCTAATCGTAGTTTTTTCCGAATGTTTCCAGGCTTCGGTCGATTAAAATAGATTATCCTTTTCAAAAGACATGATTGCTGTTATATCTCTAGCGGTGTTCTTACATTATTATTTTGGTTTTAAGAAGTGACCCAATAGAGCTAATTAGTATAGCCGAAGGCGCATCATTTTTTTTATTGGAATAACTTCATAAGTCGTCGGTTACTTTATGCATGTCGTTAATGATGTACATTATTTTTTATGTAGACAGCTGTAAAACTTGTTGGATAGGTTGGACTTATATTTTAGTTAATACCCGCATTATTAAATATTTTGGTGAGTTACGAAAGAAAAATTTCTCCAGACTTGTTTTGTTTTCAGTCATTTTAAAATAGTATACTGCGAATTTTTTTTAAAATTAGCTTATCGGAAAGAGAACAGGAAATAATTACTTATAGGTAGCTGTGGTAAATTACCCAGTCTAATCGGAAGTTAAAAGATACAGTAATGTTTTCCTCTTCAACATGCAAATTTTGTTGATAGGAGACCGAAATAAACCTCAATATAAGATTATTTTGCACTTCATATATACATTTGTAAAACTTTCGACACCGTCAATTATAATATTCTACTAAAAATAATATATCAAGCAATATTTGTAGTTGGATAAATAGATTATATTAATTATAATAATAGTACATAAATAATGATTTTGTAAATAGGAATAAATTAATAAAAAAAATGAATAAAACAATAAATGTTTCCTGCCTTCAAAAAGAATAGTAAAAATTAATGAAAAACCGAGAAAATAGGGAAAACTAGATACAAATATGGACAAATAGGAAAAAATAGGGAACAATAAGACTGTATTTTTTCACAAAATTTTAAAAAAAGAACAGAAGTAAGAATGCGTTTTCTTTGCACACGATTTTGAAAATATAGAAATAAAAACACATTTTTCCACAAAAAAAAAACTAGGAAAAAATTCAAAAGTATTTTTTCACAGACGAATGTGAAAGAAAGCGTTTTTTTCACATATAAATTGCTATAAAAGCAAAAATGCATAAAAAAACGAGAAGAAAAAGAGCAAAAGTGCGTTTTTTCACACATATATTGGGAAAAGGCAAGAATGGATTTTCTACATAAAAATTGGAAAAAAACAGCATACCTTTTTTATACAAATTTGAAAAAAACAAAAGCAAGAATACATTTTTCCTTATTCAAATTTGAAAAAATGTAAAGTGCATTTTATGTCACACAAATTTGAAAAGAAACAAGCAGAAATGCATTTTTCTACACCAAAAACTAGAAAAAAAACAGCAGAAATGCATTTTTCACACATGAATTGGTAAAAAAGCAAGAATGCATTTGTGCACACAAAAAAATTGAAAATAACAGCAAAAACGCATATTTATTTCAACAAATTCGAAAAAAAAACGAGAAGCATGAATGCACACTTGAATTTGTAAAAAACGCAAAAATATATTTTTCCACACCAAAAAAATTGGAAAATAAAGCAAAAATACATTTTTTCACATATAAATTGGTAAAAAAGCAAGAATACATTTTTTCACATAAAAAACCAGAAAAACAAATTAAAAACCAGAAAAAAAAATCAGCAAAAATGCGATTTTACACATAAATTGAGAAAAAAGCAAGCATGCATTTTTCCACATGGGAAAACTAAAAAAACACAGTAAAAATGCATATTTTCGCACAAAAAATAAGAAAAAAGCAAAAACTTTGATACAACAAAAATGTATTTTCTCTCAAATGAATTTGAAAAAAAATCGGTTGTGTCCAGAGATGAATATTTTTTCGGATATTTAGTGCTAAAGTTTCAAACTTTGACATTTTTTATTTTTGACAAGTGACAGTTGGAGAAATAATTTTGACTGTTCTGGATAGAGTTTTTCAAGGGCTTTCAAATGACATATTACAAGTCAAATTCCATGACATATTACAAGTCAAATTCCATGACATATTGTTTTGTAATTTTTTGACAGTGAAACTTTCGTTTGAAAATTTTTTTAGCTCGTTCTCGGAGATGGGTCGGGAAAGTAAAATGGAAAAATTAGGAAAAATTGAGAAATTAGGAAAAAATAGAGAAAAGTTGGGAAATATAGGGAAAATTATAAAAAATAGAGGGAGAGAGAGATATTAAATCACGTAAAGAACTTGGTTCCTGAACCGCACAAACTTTTTTAATTTACAAATTTGAATAATCTAGAGACGTTACAAAAAAATCACATTGATTTTTTCTAAACAATTACAAAATAATTGCCATTCGGTATTTAAAAACATAATCTAAATTTTTTGTGTTAAGTATTTCATCAACTTGACAAAATAATTTTATTAGGATATAGGTACAATGTTTTTATACCTTGAAAATAATAGAAACCATTAAAAAAAATTTGTTGTTTCACTCCAAAACTTTCCCTACGAGTATCCATAGACGAATAATTTTTCAGATATTTAATGTTAAAGTTTCACATTTTGACAACGAAAACGAAAATTATACTATTTTGAATCCGTCACGCCCCTCATTTTTTCCGATACGTCACGTCCGTTTTATTTTTGCCCATTAAGTACCGACTTCCATTTGGAAATGGTCTTAGTCATCTCAGGTAACCTCAAATTAATTTTTTTGATTTCACACATAATTTGCACAAAAAATGCACAAAATTTTGGTTGTAATTGGAAAAAATAATCGCATGATTATTAACAAAAGTTGTGCTAGCTGTATATGAAAGATAACACAATATATTATCAACAAAAAAAACTATATGGCCAAATTAATTTTTGATTTCACACATAGTTTGCCGAGTAGTTTGCACAAAAAACGCACAAATTTGCAAAAATATGAAAAAGGTCCGGACAGATTATACTATAATTATTGAACTGACTTCTTATTGATAACGTCAAACATTTTCTTTTAAAATAAATGGCTTTACAATAAGGAACATTTTTATAATAAAATGAATCTTTGCGCCAAAAATTTTAAGGGGATCATGCTGAGGAATATCAAAGAAAAAGATAAAAAAACTTTGTTATTTCTAATTATTAATTTGGCTACAACCCAATGTTGTATCAAACAGATTTTTTTCCAGATCACACGCAACAAATTATTGAAATTAAACATTTTATTAATAGATATTTCAAACCCTGACCTATATTAAACTAAAACATAATAAAACTATATTTTTGTTTTTTTTTTTACAAGAGAAAGTGCTGAAATATCTAATATTTGCGTAGTTAACACTTGAATGTTTTAGTCAAATAAAGACGTTCACATAAAACATAACTTATATTTACTTAAGATATTTTCACTGATTCAGCAGTCTGTGGGTAGTCTAAATAGAAGATTGAAAGTTTCAGTAACAATTTTTGAGTCGGTCACAATTTTAATGAAATGACTAAGTAACAATGGAATGTCAAGCTGGGACGATTCAGTGATTTGCATCGTGCTTTAATCAAAACAGGCTTGCACTCTTCAACCGAAATGAAGTGTACAACGACCCGTCAAGACATTAATGCTTATTAGTAGTAGAGATATTAACAAAATATCATAAATGGTAAAGGAGCATTTATTGCAAATCATACATGACCAATAAAAACAAAAAACATTAAGAGAGAAACATCCAAAAGAAGAGAGCAGAACCAGAAAGACACTATAAAAAGGAGTGCAAAGATCAAATACAAGCTGAGAAAAAAGAATAACAAAAATGCACAAAATCAGCGAAAAATTTAAAACAAAAGCATATCTTTCAGGCTATTACATAGCCTTAAAATAGTTTTTTTTTTTGTTAATGTTCTTATCTATATGTAAGGGTTAGATGTAAGAGTAGCCTTGGGCTAAATCTCGCCCATGCAAATTTTACAAAAATTGTATTTATGTATACAAATAAAGACATTTATTATTATTATTATTATCATTAAAGATGAAGGATATTGTAGAACAATTAAAACAAAATTGGACAAAAAAACAGAAGGCGCATATTATATAGTAAATAATAATTAACGTTTCATTTTTAATTAATAATTGGCAGCATAATTCAACAAATAATTAAAAATCCAAGTCATACCACAAAATTTATTAAAAGGTTTAAATGTGAATTAAATTGGCTACATGTTTCGGCCAAACGATGGCCATCATCAGGCTAACATAACATGGTAAATATTTTTTAAACTTTAACCAATACCTATCCCTCCCTAAACTAGAGGGTCACGAATAGTGAAAATAAACATCAAAGTGCACTACGATGCACTCAGAAAAGAAAATGACAATTGACAGAAAGACAAAACTGTCATTCTCTTATTAGCTGCCGCATGGTATTATTTTGACTTTTAAAAACATACTTTGAAAAAATTACTGATACATCGAAAAAATTACTGATGTATAAACGTCCAAAAAATAATTTTGACTTTAAAAAAAAATACTGGGACTTTTAAAAATTACTGACACATTCAAAAAATTACTGGGACTTCTAAAAATTTACTGGGACTTCTGAAAAAAGATGTATAGACTTCCAAAAAATATCTGGGACTTTAAAAAATTTCTGGTACTTTTAGAAAAATTACTGACACATCCAAAAAATTACTAGGACTTCTAAAAATTTACTGGGACTTCTGAAAAATGATGGATAAACTTCCAAAAAATAACTGGGACTTTTAAAAAAATACTGGATTTCTAAAAAAGTACTGACACATCCAAAAATTTACTGGGACTTCTAAAAAATTTAATGGGACTTCTAAAAATTTAATGGAACTTCTGAAAAAGATGTATAGACTTCCAAAAAATATCTGGGACTTTAAAAAAATTTCTGGTACTTTTAGAAAAATTACTGACACATTCATAAAATTACTGGGACTTCCAAAAATTTACTGGGACTTCTGAAAAATGGTGGATAAACTTCCAAAACTAACTTGGACTTTTAAAAAAATACTGGGACTTCTAAAAATTTACTGGGACTTCTAAAAATGGTGGATAGACTTCCAAAAAATAACTGGGACTTAAAAAAATACTGGACTTCTCTAAAAGTAATGACACATCCAAAAATTTACTGGGACTTCTAAAAATTTAATGGGGCTTCTGAAAAAATGATGTATAAATTTCCAAAAAATAATTGGGACTTTAAAAAATTACTGGGACTTCTAAATACTGGGACTTCTAAAAAATTACTGACACGTCCAAAAAATTACTGGGAGTTCTAAAAATTTACTGGGACTTTTAAAAAATGATGTATCGACTTTCAAAAAATAAATGGGACTTTTAAAAAAATACTGGGACTTCTAAAAAAGTACTGACACATCCAAAAATTTACTGGGACTTCTAAAAATTTACTGGGACTTCTAAAAATTTATTGGGACTTCTGAAAAAAGATGTATAGACTTCCAAAAAATATCTGGGACTTTAAAAAAATTACTGGTACTTCTAAAAAATTACTGGTACTTCTAAAAAATTACTGACACATCCAAAAAATTACTGAGACTTCTAAAAATTACTGGGACTTCTAAAATATGATGTATAAATTTCCAAAAAATAATTGGGACTTAAAAAAAATACTGGGAGTTCTAAAAAATTACTGACACATTCAAAAAATTACTGTCACATTCAAAAAATTACTGTGACTTCTAAAAATTTACTGGGACTTCTGAAAAAAGATGTATATACTTCCAAAAAATATCTGAGACTTCTAAAAAATTACTGATGCATTCAAAAAATTACTGCGACTTTTAAAAATGTACTGGGACTTCTGAAAAGTGATGTATAAACTTCGAACAAATAACTGGGACTTTTAAAAAAATACTGGGACTTCTAAAAAAGTAGTAACACATCCAAAAATTTACTGGGACTTCTAAAAATGTAATGGGACTTCTGAAAAAAGATGTATAGACTTCCAAAAAATATCTGGGACTTTTAAAAAATTACTGGTACTTCTAAAAAATTACTGATACTTCGAAAAAATTACTGAGACTTCCAAAAAAATTACTGGGACATCTAAAAAATGATGTATAAACTTCCAAAAAATAATTGGGACTTTAAAAAAAATACTGGGACTTCTAAAAATTTACTGACACATTCAAAAATTTACTGGGACTTCTAAAAATGTAATGGGACTTCTGAAAAAAGATGTATAGACTTCCAAAAAATATCTGGGACTTTAAAAAAAATACTGGGACTTCTAAAAATTTACTGACACATTCAAAAAGTTACTGGGACTTCTAAAAAATTAATGACACATCCAAAAAATTAATGGGACTTCTAAAAATTTACTGGGACTTCTGAAAAATGATGGATAGACTTCCAAAAATAACTCGGACTTAAAAAAATTACTGAGACTTCTAAATACTGGGACTTGTAAAAAATTACTGACACTTCCAAAAATTTACTGGGACTTTTAAAAATTTAGTGGGACTTCTGAAAAATTATGTCTAAACTTCCAACAAATAACAATTTTTAAAAAAATCTATTTGCAATAGACGGAGAACTGAGCAGGTTCTAGTTAATGGCATATTAATTTTAAGTTTAAAAAAGTGATAAAAATACATATATTGGTCATTAGTCTTTTTTGTGATTTTAGCTCAAACTTGTTTAATAAACTGAATATTTCATAACAATCTTTCTATTAATTGGATCATTTTAGTCCAATTATATTTGCAATGTTTTTTTGATAAAGTAAATTTTATAGGAATCCCCTAAAATTATTAAATAAAAAAAGTACGAAGCGATTGTAAATGACGATTTTCAGTTAAATTTAATATTAGTAAGGTTATCACTGAGTTCAAGTGCAAAACGATTATATTCTTTTTTGTAAATTGTACGACTTATTAAGTATGTTAAAAAAAACTACAAGCCATACTTATTTTTATAAAAAAAAATGGTATTAACATAACTAAATACTTATCCAGATTTAACGTGTTAATTAACTAATTAAATAGTCTCGATAAATTCTTTAACGTTCGGCGAAAACTTAAGAATGAGAAAAAAAAAGACGATTAAATCACTTTAACGATGACAAATTGTGCAACATGTATTCTGGTATAGCGTGAAGTCCTCTTAGGTAAACTGTCCTTGAAGACATGTACACCATCGCACTTTAAACAATGTGCAAGAGAAACTGGTTTCAATAATCTTTCCGCTATTCCCGAGTCTTGTTCGAATTTTTGTTCCGGTCGGTCATTGCTAGAGAGAGTATTTACGTTACTTTACTTATTTTTGTTTGCATATAAGATATGATCCATTTTATGGTATTACTGAAATAATACAAATAAGAATTTGAATTGATTTCATTTTTATTTCCTCTGGCACTTTATGAATGAATATAGTCTACAAAAACACTTTCTACATTTTAATGTTACTACATATCTCGCTCTATTTTTGGTTATCAAGATTACCTCAGACAGGAGCAGTATCTGTGTTCGAGATGAATCATAATTGGTACAGACAAAGCCTTATTAGAGGTAAGCTGCAATCCAAGTTTCGGACCAGCACTAAACGGTGCTCTCTAATCTCTAAATTCGTCCCCTAAGATAACCTTATCTACATTTAGGACCCGTTTTTCATTGTCGGGTTAGGTTACTTTAACCCAATGTTATATGCTAATTCTGGGCTTTTTTATTCATGGGTTAGTCTTACCCCAGGGATAAGTATTGGGTTAGCATGACTCGTACTGTGAAGAGTTTACATCTGAATGTTGCGTTCTACAATTCTGTAAACAGGTCTATCCAAGTACGACTTGGTAGCCAGCAGATGGCGTTACCCATCATACATCATAATGCCTAGGGGGCAAGCGGGCACCTCGCAATAATATCAAAAACAAAGACAGTAAGTTTTTGTCCGCTTGCCCCCTAGGCATTATGATGGATGATGGGTAACGCCATCTGCTGGCTACCAAGTTTTACTTGGATAGACCTGTTTACAGAATTGTATTCTGATAAACGGCTTGCCCGGTTGGTACCCATCAACCATACGCTAGATGGCGTGACTATCTATTATTTATGGAATACATAGAAATACTTGGGGTATTCAGACAGAGTGAGTTTTTGAAATTATGCATTCCGACAAAGTGCCACTGAAGATTCCGAAAGGATGAAACATGTATGGTAAGAAACAAAGAATTTGTTAACTGAAATTGTTTAAAATGGAAATTTTTGAAGATCTTCTAAGTGATTCCTTTTTTTATAAATTTGTATTTCTCCACCAGTTGTTTTGTTGACCGAGGCTAAGATATTCCAGATTCTTCTGTACTTTACGTTTTCCTATCCTTCCATTTATCTCTCCATGTTTTGCCATATTTATTTTAATACTCGATAATTCAGCTTTAAGTAAATTGGGTGCTCGCTCTTTTTTACTAATCTTTTACCTTGTATAGGAAAAAACAGACATCCAAAAAGCAATAAAGACATCGGGCCTTGATCTTAAATGGCTTTCGCTTTCCGCTGCCAATTGAAAATGAGATAAATTTCACAACACTGGCCAATTTTGAGCTACGTACCCCAAAGTTACTTTTGCATAAAAAAACGCTTATAACTTGACTCTTAACTTTAACCTCGGGTTACTTAACTCTACAATTTAACCCTTCATTGAAAAATCGGGCCTAAGTAAACAAATAATGCAAAATTACGTTAGAGCGGTGCCGTCTGTATTCAGTACCAGATTATAAATACACCCTGTGTGATCTGTGATTACAGTTTACTATGAGCGATATATGCGCCATCTGAAATTTCTAATGTGACTCTAGTAATCTCTCAAAATTAGTCAAAATCAAGTAGGTAGAGATCTCCCAGTTTGACTCAAACTTTTACATATATAAGTTTTTAGACATCTTAGTCTACACCATAGAGAAACTAAACTCCATTTCTAGTACAAATTTTTGGAAGCATACTTTTCTTTTTTCATAGTCATTTGCTACGAATATTTTGATTTCTTATTCGAATTAATCGATTAATAAATTGTATCGGGAAACTAATTTGTGTATCACATTTATCAAAGGCGTACCACCGTACTTTTTGACAACCAAGAGTACCACGTGTGGTACTATAGTACCACTCTGGCAACACTGCTCTCAATCCTTCAATAATACAAAGTATTAGATCATATAGGACTAGATGTACCATATAGATTAGTTTGTTTGGTAATGAAGAGTAATAAGGTGCCCGATAATAGCATTTGACAGAATTGACAGATCTCTTTTCACATATAAATATACATCTCATAAATGTGTAATAGGATAAAGGAATTATTTATTGCTAAAGAATTAATATAATGAATAAAGACATAAATGGCCAAAAGAAAGGTAAGGATACATTATTAAATCACGAAATGTAAGATCGTTGAAAATTTTTAAACATATATTTGTCTAGATATAAACAATGACTAAACTAAAACATTAAAACCTTTTTAAAACGGCACGCTATTGATTCAGTAGAACATCTTGGTGCGTCTCACCTCACCTTGCTTTTCCCCGCAAGAACTAAACAAAATGTACAGAATACCACGCCTAGCGAAGCTTTAAAGCTTTGGTTTCCTCGGAAACGGTGCCGTCTTCTTACGTTCGTCAAAGTACGTTGGGTGATGTCACAAAAAATGGTGTCACATAGGAATCAGTTTATCAACGGTTTTTTACGATGGAATTGTGTGCTCGTCATCGATAATAAGAAAAAACATCCTTGTCAGCCGTTATGCTTAGAAACGATATCCCTGAAACCCACAATTAGTGACGTTCGTACATGAAAGGATTTTCTGCGTGCTCTATTTGGTGGTAGCACTGCCGTATTATTATTTGCACATCGATGACGTACAACGGTTTTTGTTTTGAATAGACTATAGCGATGAAGATTTTCATTGAAAGTTGAATTTTAAATAAATGACGACAAATTAAAATCTCATAAGCACCTTCCTTTCTGCGTTTATTAAATGATTTAGATTCAGATACTCTTGTCTCTTCTGATAATTTCTCTGCGTCTAAAATAGTGCGGCGTCTAGATCATCCATAGTGACCAGCGTTTCCAATGCGAGTAAAAATGCTCACATTGAGGATTTTGTGAGCATTTTGATGAAATGAAATTTATTTAGCAACATGGCACACGACTGATTGAGTTAAATAAAACAATAAAAGCAGTTTATACATTCCAGGGTCCTATAATTCGGATGTGTGACCTTGAAACAGTATAAAAGTTCACAGAACTAACATTTTGGCGCTGGTGTCGTGTTAAAGTTTTCTACATAATTATTTTTTAATGACATATGTAGTTCTTCAGCATGTTGTTTTCAAAATCGACCAATAGAATTGGATACAGAAAATCCGCCAGCAGATTTTCCGCCTGGTGGGAATCCGTCTTTATGGTTTATAATTTCTATTTTTTTTTTGAAAAGTTGGCAATGACGTTCGTTCTTAATTTCTATTGCAGGTGGAGCTAGTGGGATTCATGATTGTGCGCATGCGTCGTTAATGTTACATTAGGTTGTTTCTAATCATTTAGAATAAAAATAAAAAAATAAAACTACTATTCGAATCTAAAAAATTATTTTTATGGAATATTTGTCTCCCAATAGCTCCTCCTCTCCTTCGCTGATTTTCTAAAATTCGCGTCAACGTCGGTATGTATTTTTTTCTCACTCACTGCATTTTAGTGAGACCGAAACAGAGATGCGAGGATTTTGTAAGGATTTGTGTTTGTGTGTGAGCGAAATGGGAGCATTTCAAACAGAAGGGAGTTTTTTTATTATTATGTTGGCAACGCTGATAGTGACACTTCGTTTTCAGACTTTACACTAACCCACCATTTTTGTGACGTCACCCACCGTACTTTGACGGACGTAAGAAGACGGCACCGCTTCCGAGGAAACCATAACTTAATGGTCTAAATACAAAGTCGTTATAAGTAATCAACATTGATTTCATCTAATTTAATAAACAAGTTAATTTTTTTTTCATTGAAGTGTCTAGATAATACCATAATTTTTTAATTGATTAAAATAAATTTAAAACTTTTTTATTGTAAATTTCTTCCCCTTTTACAATATTTTATTAAAAATACTCTAAACGCTTATAATTTTTGAAAAACCAGACCCGTGTTTATTTTGCAATTGTTTATCGAATAAACTCTGATTTATATTTTATTTCACAGAATCACGATTAAGCTCGTTCCGGAGTATACGAATTTTTTTTTTATTTTCATAAACAACTTGTTTTTCTTTATTTTCAGCTTTTTTATAATAGTGCGATTAAATCATACAAGGCGGTAATGACGATTATTTATTTAATCTGTAATAACTATTTATTGTACATTTTATTTTGTAAGTGGATAATATTGCGAAAATAACATAGCGAATTGAACATTTCTACGAGCAAGATAAATTTACTGTTAATATACAGGATGTCTCAATTTGGAAGCGATAAGATTGCTATATTGATGGTAGTCATGAAAAAAACAAGATTTAATGAAAGTGTTATAGAAAATTGTGTATATTTTTTTTTGATATTATTTGAAATAGAGGCGGCGCAAGTGAAAATAAAAATAGCAATTTTTGTTAACAAAAACATTAGTTGGAAAAACGAGTGACAATTTATTTAAAAAAAATGGAATAAAATGTCACTTTTGATACTATTCCATAATTTATAATAATGTGAATAAATAATGTCTTTATATTTATAAATATATTTGAGAAAACCGAGATGCTTGCCAACATCAAGTAAATACAACTTCTGTATTCCAGCTTTCTCTAGTTTTATTATAAAAAAATAGCAATGCATTCCTCGAAAATTATGCTAGGATAATAAAGTACATTCACACTTCCCAACACATACATAGTGAGACAAATCCGAGCATGTAATCTATCGACTATAAATACAAATTGAGTTTGGAGCCATAAAATTGAAAAACAAACTTGTTTAGTTATTCCCCGAAGTAACGTCTCTTAAAAGGAGGAAATGTAAATTTATTTTGTCACACGAGAATGAACAAATAAACGAGTTACATCAAATTAAATGAAAGCATATGTATGTCAACTGTTTAAAGTATTACAGTTTAATAAAAAATTAGATACAAATCGTTTCCTAAATTTTATATAATTAGGAATTTCCTCGTTAAATTTTTATTTATAGATTTAAGTTTTAACGATAACGTTAACTTTTTTGTACCAAAATCTCATTTGGGGTGGGATCTAAATTAAATAAAATAATAAACATTTTTATTTTATACCATAGCTTCTACTTTTTTCCAAATATCTTCTTAATTTATCTTCCTTTATAAATTAAGATTTTTGTTTTTATTTTTTTTATTTCAATGACACCAAGTGCATTTTTCTTTACTATTGGTATACATATAATTTTTTACATTTTTATTACTTTTTTTAAATCCACTTTCTTTGATTATTTAATTTTTAAAAATCACCATTTTCCCACTTACGATTATATCTTATCCCCTTTACTTAAAAATTTTGTTTCATAATTTCAAACTGAATTTTTCCTATCAATATATTTCCAAACTTTTTTAGTGCACTTTATGGCCCGCAAAATGAACTTTATTGTGGACATAAAGAGAAAAAAATAGTTTTTGTTTTTATTATGTAAAAAATAATAAATTATTATGTTATCAAATAAAATTTTCAGATTTTTAAAATATTTATATAGTGAAATGCAATAACGAACTAATATGACATAAAAGTTTGTGTGCATCGCGGGTATAAAAAGAGGCCCTCGGTATTGTAAGATCATCGCCCTCAGGGCGTAAACATCTATTTATATCGTTGATATAAATAACTATTATGTTGTGGGGTACTTTATGCCTGCGGGAATAATGTGAGCTTTATGGCCCACTCGGGTATAAAGTGAGCTTTATGGCCCACGGGCACAAAGTGAGCTTTATGCCCGCTCGGGGGTATAAATAGAGCTGTATGCCCTCGGGTGACTTACAAACTCTCGAGCAAGAGGCACTCGTGTTTATAAGATCGTCGCCGTCAGGGCATAAAGACCTATTTATACCCTTGGTACATAAATAACTATTAAACGTAGCGCTGCTTCTTGACCAATAATTAATGTTTTATTTTCTACAGCATTGCCAATATTACTTACGATTTATACTTATCTCTTTCTTTTAAACATAACAAATAACAACGAGAGTTGGCATTTCTAATGATATGGCAACATTGCAAAATATATTGTGTTCCAATTTTAAGACGTCACAATCCCCTGTAAATTTAAAAAATAATTACAGTCACAGGTTCTCGAAATAATAAAAATGTAGGGAAAAAATAGAGTCGAGCAATAATTGGAAAAAATTGGAAAAAAAGTATAAAGAAAGTATAGAAAAATAAGAGGGGGGAAGCAGAACAAAAAAAATGTTGAAAGAAACCAGTTGGAAAAAATGTTTGATTTTATTGCTCGGCTCGGAGTGGATGGTGGGGGAAAATAATAATAAGGTAGGGGAAAAATAGAGTAGAGCAAAATTAAGAAAAAAAATTGAAAAAAGGTATAAAAACAAATTAAAACAAAGAAACTAGTAAAAAGTAGCGAAAAATAAGGAGGGGGAAGAGGAACAAAAAAATGATTGATTTTATTGCCCGATGGAAAGATATGGAAAAAATAGAGTGGGGTAAAAATAGAAAAAGAAAGTTTTAAAAAGAATTTAAAACTAAAAAATTAGTAAAAAAGTAGGAAGAGAGAGGTGATGGGAAGCGGAACAAAAAAGTAGCAAAAGTGGGAAAAAAATGTATAAAAAAAAATTAAAACAAAGAAAATAGTAAAAAAGTAACGAAAAATAAGGAGGGGGCAGGGAACAAAAACATTGTAAAAAAAAATTGATTGATTTTATTGCTCGATGGAAAAATATGGAAAAAATAGAGTGGGGTAAAAATAGAAAACACACGGTTTAAAAAAGAATTTAAAACTAAAAAATTAGTAAAAAGGTAGGAAAAAATGAGAGAGGGTATGGTAAGCGGAACAAAAAAAGTATAAAAAAAAGTATAAAAAAATTAAAACAAAGAATATAGTAAAAAGTAAAGAAAAATAAGGAGAGTGGGGGGGAAGCAGAACAAAAAAAATGTTGAAATAAACCAGTTGGAAAAAAATTTTATTTTATTTGTCCGAACCTCGCTTCGCTCGGCTCGGAGTGGATGGCGGGGGACATAATAGAGTTGAGCAAAATTAGGTAAAAAATTTGAAAAAAGGTGTAAAAACAAATAAACAACAAAGAAATTAGTAAAAAGTAGCGAAAAATAAGGAGGGGGAAGAGGAACAAAAAAAATTATTTGACTTTATTGTTCGATGGAAAAAATTGAGTGGGTAAAAATAGAAAAAAGAAGGTTTAAAAAAGAATTTAAAACTAAAAAATTAGTAAAAAGGTAGGAAAAAATGAGAGAGGGGATGGGAAGCGCAATAAAAAAGTAGCAAAACAAAAGCTAGATAAAAAAGTTTAATTGACTTGATGGTGGGGAAAATAATAATAGAAACGTAGGGGGAAAATAATAATAGAAACGTAGGGAAAAAATAAGGAATGGGGAAATGGGAAGGAAAAGTTAAAAAAAATAAAGCAAAGAAATTAGTAAACAAGTAGCGAAAAATAAGGATAGTTTCATGTCTAATTCAGGTCAAGTTCAACATCATCTATATTGACTTCAGTGGCGTACGCCTGATTTAACATAAATTTTCAAATTGTTATTACTCCTTTAATTATAGGTATTTTGTCAAAATAATATTTTTAATTACTCGGTTCTGAACACTATTTGATGTTAACAAATTTGATTTTTCATATAAATCAGAACAATAATGACTTAATAATTACTCGTTAGTTAATAAATCTGATTAATGTAAATAGAAATGAGGAAATTAAAAATAAACAATATTTCATAAGTTTATCATTAAATTTAACATCAGGGTTAACACTTTGTTAATTTCTAATTCTATCTTTATGACCTAAAAACGATATAAAACATATTTATTTCTTGAAAATGCATTAATATCGTAAATAACATTATTTTATAGTATCTATATTATGTTTCTTATTATCTTCATTGCCTATTTAATACCACACAACATTATATTTTTTTTTTCATAAAATAAATAAGACCGAAAACTTTTAAACTGTGTATTTTTGATTTTTTTTTTTTTTTAAAAATTATATTAAGAAATATTCTTCATGAATGAATAACTTGTTACTATTTTAAATAATTGTGGTTTTAATGAAGGCGAAAACAATGTAAAATATCACGGTTAAAGTAATGCAGCAGGGTTATTGTCAATCAAGTTGCATACATACTTATAATGTATTAAGAATCGTGTCGTAGAAAAAATATTATATGTAAATTAATGCAAAATTAAGTCCTTTTGTGTGGTAATTAAATAGAATTATTTTAGTGGTAGATTTAGCATAAATAACACTTACCAATGTATCTTCGTAATCGTCAAGGTAATTTTCATTGACCAACTCCCCGTAGGTGTCAAATAGATCAACTTCAGTGGTTGTAGTTGTTGTAGGAGTAGTGGTGATTGATTTCCGATTGTTCCATCCTTTATGTCTGATTTTGTACGCTGCTTGGTCGAATATTTCATCATCAAAGTTCATGTTATTTATACGGGTCATCACTTTATCAAATTTTGAATATCTAGATTGTTTATAATAAATGTCTGGAGTATATGATGTCACCATTTTAGGAGTCACTTGGATTTTAGGTGTCCGTTCACTGGTTTTAGCATAAATATAAGAAGTTGTTACCGAGAAACAGAAACATATGCATACCACTGTTTCACTTAGTTTGATTAACATTGTTATAATTTAACGTTTTTTATTTTTTTCTGTGATAGAAGTATGGCATGACTGAATATGGATGTATAAATGTAGCACAGTCCTGGTCATCTATCTAAAGATAAAATTTATTTGTCGATATTACTCATATCTAATAAATTTATTGATTAAGTTCACGATTTCCTCGAAAAATTTAATTTTATTGCTTTTCCTCTTAAATTTTAATTAATTATTACCAGAGCTCTAATACAGAGTGAGAACTTGTTATCGAACACGATTTAAACAGAATTGAAAATGTACAAACTTTAAACTGGAACATTTGCGACATTTTTATATGCAGTATAAAAACGTTATTTTCAATGACTCTTCTATAGTACCATGTAGTGGCCATTAAAGTAATCTATCAAAGAGAGTCTGGATCATTTTTAGTCATAGTATTTGTATACTTTGTCATGAGGTATATCTACATGACTGATAAATACAGCTTCAATAAAGATCTGAGGATAATAATTAAGAACCGGAATATAAGCACAGATTTCAGGACAAGCTCTAACGGAATTACCTGGTACACAGACGGGTCAAAAACCGAAGGGGAAACTAGAGCTGGTATATACTGTAAACAGAATAAGTACCAAGAGCTTTTCTATAGGGAGATATTACTTCTGTATTCCAGGCAGAAGTCCACGCAATACTCGAATGTGTGAGAAATAGTAATTAAGAGTCCACGAGGGAAAAGAATCATAATCTACTCCCCTATTAGTACAAAGTAGTCCTACAGATATCCATAGGATGTGTTCTTCGGACATTATGGACATAATTTTCTGATACAGTATGTTATATAGTCTGTATTATATCCATTACGGACACCTACTGGATATCCGGTATGGACATTGTACATAAATTGTACAAACAACGTTTTAATACTGTCCAAAAACAAACATCCATACATATTAAGTCGATGGACGTTCCGACAGAAAATGGAAATAAATTGTACCTCACAACTACGTTGTGTGCTATTAGGGTCAATCAAGCAGCCCTTAAGGCTCTAGGGAGCCCAAAGGTGACATCTAAACTGGTATAGGAATACGGGGAAGAATTTAGGGAACAGAAGACTCAAAATAAGGAAACCTTATCATAGGTGCCAGGACACAAAGACATCATTGGAAACGAAAAGGCTGACGAGCTGGCAAGAAGTGGATCGTCCACCTCACTAATGTGAATATCAAACCATATAAAAGACTGGATCAAGCGAGAACATAAATTATACTGTGACAAAATACCCGGACTACTATAAGTGAAAACGTTTATAAAAGAACCGTCAAAGAATGTAAATGAAAAACTACTTTTAATGAGTATGAATCAATTATGAATTACTACAGGGGTCCTCATGAGACGCCTTCCCACCAGAGAGTACCTGAATAAACCGGGGTTGGTTATACAACGATTACCTTAAATACAGACGAAGAATATATGAAATATGAAAAACGTAAACTGGATATAGAAGACTACTGCAAACAGTCATTAAAGAATCTGTACAAACTAGTACAGGGAACAAGATTAACTGACTGGGTGCAGAAGACAAAGAGGCAGGATATAACGCAATAAGTCTACGAGGCTGCAATGAATCCGGTTTATAAAGAACGGTCCCGGAAAAAATGTCAATATACAGTCAAAACATCTCTTCCCATTTGTATTATAAGACATATTTGAAGCAAGAAAATTTATTTTAATATATATGATCTACAAAAAATCCAAAATTAAGTCAACGTGTGGTAAAAATTAAGTAACTATAATTAGTTTAGTTGGTCTATTGCGGCAGCTAAGTTGTCTGAACTTCAGAGAGTAGCTTGTGTGGCCTTGTCAACTATGCCGACTATTGACGTAAAAAAGTAACTACCCGCTACAATGTAACGGGTATTTGCTTACTATTCCTTGTTCAAAATACTCGTTACTTTTATACCTATAGTCCAATAATTCCTAAGATTACTATGTTCTAATAGAATTATTTATACTCAGAGTTTTAAAATACTGTGTGACTAAAAAGTAACGATTATTTTATTTCTGTTAGGTACTTTACTTTGATAATGGTAAAATAAACAGCATTTCGCATTCTTAGCAAAATGAAAAACACGGTGAAGCGGCGTAATGCAAAGATGATTTACAAAAGGAGTGGCGGTTTCATTGATGTTTGCTTTATTTGCAATTGTAAAAGATTACCGAAATCCATAAATTACTAGCGAGCTAGGATACAGGAAAAAGAGTAATCAATGTATTTAAATGTAAAAGTACCTAAAATAATGAGTAACGAGTATAAAGTAACGGGTATTGATTGGTCTTACTCCTCTCCACATACTATTGGAGCAGGAGGCCAGAATAGGCTTCTATAGAGCCGTGTCGGTAGCTAGACAAATCGAGAGAGAGAGAGGCTATGGGACCACTCTGGACTGCTGCGAAAGATGAGTACTCACCACACTCTCTGGATGGTTTCAGATGTGCTCTCCTCCCGAACTCACATACAGAAGTCCTTTAACGGGAAATCGTATTTCCATATAGAGTATGGTTCAAAGACCGTAGGTTGTGCGGGAGCCAGAGTGTACAGTAGAAAACCGAGAGTTGACATCACAGTAAGCCTCGGCAAATATGCTACCATCTTTCAGCCGAAGGTCTTCGCGATAGAATTGTGTGCAAGAGAGTTGGCAAACCATCCTTTTGTCAACAAAAGTATTTACATTTTGTCGGACAGCCAGGCAGCTTTAAAAGTACTGAGCTCCAACCGGCTAGACTGGAAGCTGGTGTGGAACTGCATCGAATCCTTTGTCCTTTGATCGCATTGCTACCAGTAACAGAGTAACCTTACTATGGGCACGAAGGTGTAGAGGGCAACGAGAAAGCCAACACTCTTGCGAGAAAAGGTGCAGAATCAAAGTTCCTTAGACCGGACCTATTCTTTGTTATAGCAAAAATCAGTGCCAAATAAGATATCTGGAAATGGGCCGAAAGGAAAAATTTCCTGCACTGGCAAAATATTCCTAGGTTAGCTGACTCTAAGGCGTTCAAAGTCAAAATCTCAGGTATCACCCTATTGCATATCTTAGATTGGAGTAGGAGTGATATACGCATCTTAATTGGACTACAAACAGGGCACTGTCGTCTACGTTACCATCTGAAGAAGCTAGGGCTGAGTCAAACATCGGACTGTCGCTTTTGCAGTGTGGAAGACGAAACGACGAAGTATATTCTATGCTCCTGTCCTGCCCTGGAAACGCCCCACTGACCTTGAACCTATCCCAAAGTTTTATCGTAGCATATTCCTACATTTTAGGCATCTTCTTCTCTTCCTAGATTATTTCTTTTCTTTCATAGTAATTTCTTTCTTTTCGTTATCGGCTCTTTTCTTTTGCAATTTGATTTTTTTTGCGCTTGCCAACACTATGTTTTCGTTGGATTGTTTAATTTCGTACTTTATTTTAATCTATATCTTCCTTTTACATTCTATTTCTCTGTGGATAGATTTTAGAGGATGTCACAATTTTCGGTTGGTTCTTAAATGGTTAATTTATTTCTTTCTATTCTTTTTCTATAGTTTGTATTGCTTTTGGCTATTTTTCTTGCTGTATTTCTGATTTTTGTAACTCTCATATATTGAACTACTTTCTTTTGCCCTGTTTTTTGATTACCTGACCCTTATCTATTTTCAGAAGAAGATATACTGCACCTTTATCTTACATTTATTATTATCCTTTGATGTTTTCTTTTTAGCACATTCACTTGATCTATTTGGTACGAGAATTCACTATTTGGAGAAGCGATAACATCTGTGTCTCTAATATAAGCTGGATATTAGCGACTTGTTGTTCTGACTATCGACAAAACCTCTATTAGCCACAATAGATAAATGTAAAAAATTGTCATCATCATGTAGATTCCTTCAACCTACATTCTTGAAATAGATCGTGATTTGGAAAATGAAAAACGTTGAAGACTCGCGGTTTTCGAAAACATAAATTTATATTGAAGTCGTTTTTAGACAATTTCCAGACAGATAAATATGGAAAAATAAATATTTACTGATAAAAGAATCTAGATTTGTTACTCTGGTAGCATATATTAATTTTGTATCTATAGAAAATAAGTGAAGCATTATTTGTTTTATACCATTTGCAACTATATTTATGTGAATTTACTTGCTCATTTATGACTCCCATCAAAATGGGAAATAGCCTAGAACTTGAAACTGATACCATTGTTTGTGTATATAGTAGTAGCTATAGTTTTGGAAAAATAGACATTATTGCCTTATAATACTGTTTTTATGTTTTCTATTAAGAGGCCCACACACCACGTGTCTTTGGTGTTTGCCGGTTAGAGAATTACCAAAGGAAAATGTGCTTGTATTCTAATAAATTGAGTGTAAAATTTTTTTTTTAGCATTTTCCTTTTAATGTTAAATAATCTTAACCTCTAGTCCAATTTTTTCTGCGCAGAACAGGGTAGAGCGCCATAAAATATAATTATTCGTTTTTGGACGAAAACTCGCCTAATATAGCAACTAAAAATATGCGGTTTTTTCATGATATTTAAAATATTTATGAGAAGAGCACGTCTGTGCTACCTTTTTCAAATTTATCTAGAGAAAAAAGTTGATAGTCGTATCACTTTTACTAAAGATATTTTAAAAAAGTGCCACAGACGCGCTCTACAGAATCGATTGGTTAAAACCGCAGCTTCCTATCTTTAATATTAACCGTCCAAAAAAGATTTCAGGCAAAAAAATTGTTTTTATAATAAATCAGTTTTGAAAATAACTGAAAATCCTTTAATTATTCATCACTTTGGATATAAATATAAATTAACTATAATTTATTGACATGGAATATTTAAAAATTATTGCTCAATTTTGATTTAGGCTCTAGGAATGAAGCTGAAACCAATATAAAAGATGTTCTTTATTGATGAAAGGTTCTAGCTAGAGATTTTTAAAACATCAAACATAAATTAAAAAAAGAATACCTACAATAAAATTAATCATTTGGAACGTATCTCCAATAAACTTGGCACATATTCATACATTAAATCCCACCGGTACCGGTATTTTATTTAAATGCCTCTCGATAAAAATATTCAATTCATATACATATAAAAAAAAATAAAATTATGGCGTAATATTTAATGTACGTTTACTTTTAGGTTCATCGCTACCGAGTTTCAAGTCTTATTTTAATAAATATGATGGCTAATATAAGGTCTCACATTCAGTGGAAAAGGTCAATTTTCTAATTTACAAAACAGCAATAAATGAAGTTGTATTTATAGTATCATGACATTTATTCGATGGCATTAATATAATGTCTTGTTTAAATATACATTCCCATAATTAAGTATTTATTAGTTTAAATTATTGTTTTGACTTTGTAAATTTAGTTACACCCTGTATACCCAGAAATATAGCTTATAAATTATACAAGCCAAGTCACGCGATATTTTTTTTAAATAACTACAATTTTCAAATTATATAGTATTTTTCAAAAAAAAACGTTGTATATTGACCACGACCACGAGATATATTGTACTCACTCTGTATCAGATCATGGATAATTGATGTTTTTCACCTTTGCCGTGAATTGCCCTCGGCTTAGGCCTCAAGCTGGTACATTCACGCTGCGGGACGCAAACGCCTATCTTACGCTCTTGATATATAAATAACGATTATTTTTATACTATAAAGTAATGGATAATATCTCGAAAATCTCTAATTTGATTGGTTACAGTTTTATTTTTAGATTGGCTATGTTGCCCGTTATCGAAATTTTCGTAAGAAGATATATAGAGTGATTCAAAATTAATCAACAATCTTTATACGTTTCATCAAATTATAAAAATTGTATATGAAAGAAGGAATCAAATGTTTTTCAATACATTTTTTTGAATTAACACAATTTCTTTTTTATTAAAATAAAGAAGATTAGCAACTAGTTTCGGCAATATGCCATCATCAGGCGAAGAATACAACAGTTTTTAATACTTGGAGGAATAAACATTATATTATCCCTAGTTCTAATAACTGTTGTATTCTAGGCCTGATGATGGCACGTTGCCGAAACTAGTTGCCAATTTTCTTCACTTTAAAAAAAAATTGTGGTACTCGACTTTGAGTTTTATTACTTCATTTGAGATAATGGATAACCTTTTGGATTTATATATTTTTTTAATAAATCTCAATTATTTTTAATTTCAACTTCTAGTGAAAACAATTTTTTAGATTCTTATTTTAGTGGCAACTGTCCTTTTTTTTCTAGCTCTTCGGACCTCGATTTTTTATACGGTTTTTCAGAATTATATGTTTTGAAATAAAATAACTGGACCAGGAGTACACATTAAACGAGAGGAGAGAAAAGTACATCAATGTGTAAAAATAATAAAGACAATTATAAATGATCCCCGTCGAATTTTGAGTAACTTCATTTTTTCTGTTCTCTGTATGTCTGTCTGATTGTCGCCAGCAAAGTTTAAAAATTCCATAACTTTTGAATGCTTCAATATTTCGGCGCGAAATTTTTCACCGTTTTTTAAGACCCACGAATATTACATTTTACTAGAAAATGAGCGGAATCAGAAAGTGAATAAAGGGGATTTTCCGGGTTTTCTCACTTTTTTTCTAGTCTCACAGGAAACACGCTGCAGGTCGTAATTTTTGAACAAACCGGTTCAAATTGTTGGAACAAGATATTTGAAGTACTGTTACGAAGCCTATTTAAAACCGAAATAATCGGAAAATTTTTAGTACGTTTTCCCGGATTATTTTTCTGAAAAGTCATCATTTTAAAAAATCGATAACTCTGAAACCGTAAAAAATAAAAATACGTAAATGTAGGACTGAAATAGCTCAACTAATATTATTTGAAGTATTTTTCCGAAATTTGTTGAGAAAGTTGGAAAAAAAATTAAAAAAAAGAAAACTTTCGATCTTCAATTCCGAAAATCTCGGTAACGAGGGGGAATATCAAAAAATGTTTGAAAAGATCCAAGGAATTAAAAAAAATAATGAAAAATAGGAAAAAAGCATGAGAAATAGGGACAAAAATAATGAAAAATGGTTGAAAAAATAATGAAAAATAGGGAAAAATATAATGAAAAGTGGGGAAAAAATGAAAAATGGGGAAAAAAATAATGAAAAATAGCGAAAAAAATTAAAAATGGGGAAAAAAATATGAAAATAGGGAAAAAAATAATGAAAACTAGGGAAAAAAACCAATGAAAAATTGGGAAAAAAAATAATGAAAAATAGGGAAAAAAAAATAAAACTATCGAAAAAATTATGAAAATAGGGAAAAAAATAATGAAAAATTGGGAAAAAATGAAAAATAGGGAAAAATAATGAAAAATTGGAAAAAAAATAATAAAAAATAGGGAAATAAATAATGAGAAATAGGGAAAAAATAATAAAAAAAAAGGGAAAAAAATTATGAAAAATAGGGAAAAAATGATGAAAAATTAGGAAAAAAATAATAAAAAATAGGGAAATATATTATGAAAAATTGGGAAAAAAATAACGAAAAATAGGGAAAAAAATTAGGAAAAAAATTTTAAAAAATAGGAAAAAATATATTGGGAAATGCGGAAAAAATAATGAAAAATTATGGAGAAAATAATGAAACTACGAAACCATAAAAGGTATTCAAAAAACGAAAATACCATGCAGAAATTAAATAGATAAAAAAATCTTATTTAAACTATTTTTCATAAATTTGGAAATGTCAGTCTTAAATAGTTCGACAAGAAAAATAGGGAAAAAAATAATGAAAAAAATAAAGAAAAATAGGTAACAAAAATATTGAAAAATAGGGAAAAATATATTGCGAAATGCGGAAAAAAACTAATGAAAAATTACGGATAAAATAATGAAACTACGAAACCATAAAAGGTATTCAAAAAACAAAAATACCTAAATGCAGAAATTAAATAGATCAAAACTATTTTCCATAAATTTGAAAATGTCATATTTTTCATAATTGTCTTTATTATTTTTACACATTATAAACATATACTAAAACGTATGGGTATATAATTAGTATTCTATGGAGGAACTATTCGTGGTTAGAGCGGGTCAATGTTTTGACACTTGGCCTCTCGGTTTTAAATCCACTATCGTAGTACTAGAGAATGAAAGGAGCACAAAAAGAAAAAAATCGACCACGAACGAATTTAATAGATGCAGTTTTAGGCGAAGTTTATGTCCATGAAGGAACTAGTTAGGGCTAGAGTAAAGTACTATCCACTCAAAAAAATCCGTGCGGGTAATTTATACATTCGAAATTGAATAAATATATGAAATATATGAAAATCGTTCCCGAATTCCTGCGTTTTCTGAGATTAATATGTACTGGGATCTTCTTGTTCTGAATGAAGTTTTTTAGTTTTGCATCGAATAAAAAAATTATTTAATATTGACTATGACACAGAATCGGCTAAACCACGTTGATATTTTGTATTCCTAAGTAATTGTGCAACAAGAGTTCTAGTACATTATCAGCAAAATGTACATGTAAATCTCCATAAGAAAATCCAAGTTCAAAAATAGCGTTTGTCCATCAAGGTCACCCGCTCTTGTCAGAATAGAGATAACATCGGTTCTGGTCTTCAGGTTCTTTGGCTCTGTCTGATCCGAGCTTCCAGATTCATTAGCTACGTCTGATCTCAGCTCTGTCAGGTACGTCTGATGCTATCGGATCAGACAGAGCTGAAGTACCTATTCACTAACTTGTGTTTGTGGTCGAATAGGGGCTCTGGGCAAAAAGTTAACTATTTTGGAGGGGATCCGGACAAATCGCCGAATGGGCAAAACGCCGAATGGACAAATCGCCGAAAGGCTGGTCAAAACGCCGAATGAACAAATCGCCGAAAGGCTGGTCAAAACGCCGAATGGACAAATCGCCGAAAGGCTGGTCAAAACACCGAATGGACAAATTGCCGAATGGACAAATTGCCGAATGGACAAATTGCCGAATGGACAAATCTCCGAATGGACAAATTGCCGAAAGGCTGGTCAAAACGACGAAAATAAGTCTTTTGTAGAAATTTTTTTACATAGTATTTTATGAAATGTAGGTGACAAATGAGATATTTAAAGATTATTGATATGCTTTTGAATCCAGTAACCGACAATTAGTAGTTATATCTATATATTGCATATTATATTAAAAATATATTTATCCACTTGAGTTGCTTATTATTATATAAAAAATAAACCTAGTTCGCCAGATTTATCAAAAAGTTAAGTTTTTTCATATTTTTTTAAATTGCCAAAATTATGCATTTTTATGAAGAATTACGAATTTTCAAAGATGTAGAACATACAATTCCGCATAGTTTCGCCGCTAGAGGGCGTGAAACAAATATATTTATATAGACTTTTGCTCCTAATTTTTAGATTTATAGCCAAGTTTATAGATTTTTTCTGAAAAATTAAAACGAATCAAAATAGCATTATATAAAATTTTCTAAAAATTTTGTACTCACTATTTTTTCAAATTCCGCATAGTTTGGCCGCTAGAGAGCGTGAAAGAAATATATAGACTTTTGTAAACCATAAAACTTGCTACAAATTCTGTTTTTAATTTTTTTTGAATTCCTCATATATAGTTTTGCCACCAGTCTTTATTTTAATTTGGAAATAATTTTTATTTTATTAAATTACTTTTTTGTAGTTAAAATTTAATATTAATAGAAATACCGTTAAATTTTTTATAAAAAAACTGTATAATTGTGATTTTTTTCAAAATTTTATTACAAAAATAGTGAGATTTTTAAAAACATAGTTTAAAGAAATTTGATTACAATTTTAAAAAAAATTAAATAACTTTAAAAATATTGAAGATATTAAAATGGGATTTTTACCACTCGAAAGGTATAATAAAACTTTAAATTTACAATATGTTTTAGTTTCTTCGAATTTCAGATTGTAATTGTTATAACCAAAATAATATTTTTTTCATTTGTTTGTAATTATATTTAATCCAAAATTATAAAACAAATGAAAAAAGTAAATAAAGTGTCTGAATGGAATTAAAAAATACTAAATGTGTGAATTATTTCATAATTTGAAAATAATATTTGTAGAAGTTAGGTTAGGTTAGGTTAGGTAAAAAGTTAAAAAAATCCAAAAATGCCAATGAAATTTTGACAAAAATAGTATATTTTACAAGACATGGAAATACCGGTTTTTTCGTTAGTGAAAATTTGTCCACGAGCGAAGCGAGTGGGGCTATTTCACGAACGAAAAAAACATATTTTATGTAGGAAATATAAGTATCTCTACAAAAAGACTTATTTTCGGACTTTTTAAGCAGCCTTCCGGCGATTTGTCCATTCGGCCATTTGTCCGTTCGGCAATTTGTCCGTTCGGCAATTTGTCCACGTTCGGCGATTTGTCCAAATAATAGTTTCGGAGTTTTGATCAAGTTGAATATTTTGATCAGAGTATCTTAATTAAAATTGTGACTTCGGCTTCGACGCCACAAACCCGATCTATGCAGCGTCGTTTTACAGGATTCGGCAATTTGACCACTTTCGGCTATTTGTCCAAAGACTTCTTTCGGCGTTTTGACCAACCTTTCGGCGATTTATCCATTCGGCGTTTTGTCCATTCGGCGATTTGTCATAGACCCTTTTGGAGAACAAAAAAACCTACAGGGACTCTCACCTTTCTCTAGTTATACAGGGAGAACTAAAATGCTATTTTTGGTTTCTTTTAAGAAATCGTAGTGGACCATTTTGTGTAGTCTTAAAAAACTATAATGGGACTGTTCCTAATAATTTGGGCGACTTATTATGGTTTCAGCAAAATGGCGCCGAACCCCATTTCCAGAGTCATACACAAAAATTTTCACAAGTTGAGTTTTTCAGTAAAAACGTATAAATAGAATGGCACACTCGTTCACCTGAACTTGCCCTTTTGTTTTTTTTAAAGATTTTTTATTAAGTACATATTATATGGGAAATTAAAAGTGTATCAATCTACTTACATATTCTCAATGTGACTATCAGAAAATCATTGTTTATGATTGACTTTGCAAAGAAAATACAACATAAAATCACATTTAAAAAAAAAGTAGTTCCCGAGGGAGGTGTTTTTGTACTGGATTTTATGAGTTACAGATTTGTCGTATATATTTTTGTGTGCTTAAATTAGCGAATAAAATAAAATTTTTGATTTGAAATCGGTTACTTTTTCAATAATAAATAAAACCTTAATCACTGCACTTGATTGGCACACACATATTTTTATAATAAAATTTTAAAAAGACTGTTTTTACCACTAGTTATTAAACGAGGTTGCATACTAAAAAGAATTCACTTAGTTTTAATCTCCATATTCCACAAAGATATAAATAAACCGAAAAATTCGTCGGAAAGCACGCGTGTTTTTGGATAAATTCAACGTCGATTATTCGTGATGCTCTCGCTCTCGCGGTTTATATTCAACTGAAGTTGCGTCTATTTGTTTTGTGAGCTGCACAAATCTGGTCCATTCATGTCGTTTCCCCGTCTCGAATTACAATATTATTACAAAAGGGGGTGTACAATGTTTAGTTGTTGACAACATATTTGTTGTATATATTTATGTATGTGTGTAAAACGCGACCAAAAGCAACAAGAAGAGATTAACAATTCAATGCAGATGCCAGATGTGCAGACAAATCAGATGAAATTTTTTTTTTGATCTTTCTTTTTGACCTTATACAATTAAAAAATATTTGTGTTTACTGAAATCCTTTTTTTTTACTAGCTTTATATCAACGAAAATGAAAAATATAAAATTTAAATACAATTTTAATTTGCGTTAATTACAATTATACTTTTAATCTAAAAAATAAAAAAATTTCATATCAATAAAAAAATGGCAAATGTATAAAAATTTATTGATGAATACCGCACTCAAAGTATATTGATTTTTAACAAAATAAAAAGATAGCAAACTGCATGGTAGATCGAAAAAATAAAAATAAAAGAAAAGAAACTAGAAAAAAATACGCAACAGAAATATTATTACGAAAGAATTTTTAATCCATGGCTCCAAATAATTAAATCGCTTTTTGTATTGTTTAAATTAATATCATTAATTATTTTTATGTCATACTAGTTCAATATTATGTTTTTATTGCTTGGTTACCAACTACATAAAGTGCACTTTATGGCCCGCCATTTTTTATTTTATTAAAAGAAGTCTTGACTATCTAAACCTAACCTGTGTATTTAAAAAAAAGAAATAACTTTCATTTATTTCGTAAAAAAAAGATATTCTGAGGAATCGTAACAGGAACTACTGAATGTAACGCGTACAATCTACCAGTAGACCACACCGTATTATAGCGATGAATAGTAAAACATTCAAGTTAACGTACAACGTTTAGAGCCTCTTTTTAAGAACCACTCCTCCTTGGATAATTCAACTAAGGTGGCTGAAAACAGAGTTCCAAAATTCGAGTTATCGCTGGAATAGACAGACGCACGGACAAACGGACAGACAGACGAACGGACAGAAAGACGAACGGACCGATATAGACGCACATTGTAAAGTAAATAAGTACTTTCACTTTGCGTCGTCACTTAATAATTGAGATAGAGTTCTAGTCGACGACTTTTTTACATTTTTTCTCTTTCTCTCTCTTAACCAAATTATTTTTCCAAAATCGGGATAAAATTGGTTCAGCAGTTATTTTACAAATCAGTGTCGAAAAATCCGTGTACACATACATACATTTTTTGGCCCAGGGGATCTGATAATGTAAAGAAAAATCTAGAGATCAGTTTTTTTCTGATTACAATATTTCCTTTTATAGGTAATAGATGGTACTATTTTTTCCCCTTTAATATTTTCCCCTATTTTTCACTATTTTCATACCTCTATTTTCCCAAATTTTTCTATATTTATCTCTATTTTACCTATTTTATTTATTTTTTCCATTATTCCCAATTTTTCAGTATTTTTCCATGTTTTTTTTGCTATTTTTCCATATTTTTAGCAAATTTTCTTATTTTTCTCTGTTTGTCCTGGACGACAGAGCTTTGCTTGTTTTCCTTATTTATTCCTGTTTTTCCTGTTTTTCATTATTTCCTATTTTTCTCTATTGGTTCCTATAATTATCTATCTTTTTCCTACTTTCACTATTTTTCCTTATTTTCCACTATTTTTCCATATATTTCCCTATTTTATATATGTTTTTAATTTTATTTTCTATTTTTCCCAATTTTGCCCTAGTTTTCCATGTTTCTCGTATTTTTTCCTCTTTTCCACTATTTTAGCCTCCATATTTTCTCCGTTTTTCCATATTTTTTCTCAATTTTCCTTATTTTCCCCTATATTTCTCTACTTGTCAGTACTTTCCCATTTATTATTTAATTTCCTTGTTTCTATATTTTTTTCCTATTTTTTCTTAGTTATCCAATTTTTTCCTATTTTTCGCTATTTTTGCCAAATTTTTCCCTATATTTTCCAATTTTTCTCGTCGCCCCAAGGGCATAAAGATCTATTTATACCCTTGGTACATAAATAACAATTAAACATTATTTAAAATATAAAACTCCGTTGTTTCTATCAACACCTTTTATTTATTTAAACTTTGGCCGACTGATTCAGAGTCTAATTAAAGACACGATAAAAGAAAGTAAAGTTAAAAAGCATTAATTGGGAATTAAATCACTGTTTTTTATAGAAATCGTATTTCATTTTGACGTTTCGGTGTCTAACCAGACAAAACCCTGTTTTTTAAAAAAAATTATAGTCCCTAAGGATCGTGTCTTTGTACCAAGGACAATTGCCCAAATTAAATAATATTTAATTTAAAAATTAAATTAAATTTTTAATTGTAAAGAAAGCAATACACCGAAAATTAAGTCTCTCTCTCTCCTCCCACGGATTTTTAAATTTCATATGTGCCACCTCACTATAACGTCAGCGTAAGTTTTGTGGGGTTTTCTAGCTCAGATTTTTTAGTGTAAGCAAATTAGTTCGAAAAACAAGGAATAATTTAGAAGAAAAAATTTATATGAAATTTTGGTTATGAACTCTCAATAAGGACCCAAATACAGATCCGAAGAGTTCCCACCTCTCTCCGGTGCAAGTTTCATCTCCTTTTGCTCCAAAAACTACCCCCAATCGTGACCTCGCGGTCTTTTTCGGCGTTTTGCTCGTAAACTGAATTTTTTACGAAAAAACGTTACGGGACTTTTTATATTCTCCATTAAATTCTCTATAAAAATGTTCCTTACTATTTTTTGCGTATCTCCCACCCAACGCTCGTAATTGACCTTGGAATATAGGCATAGTTTCAGCGCAAAGTGAAAAATGAGCCCAGCACCGTTTTTTGCGGCTATTATCTCTAAAAATGTTAATCTAAGCAAAAAAATTTATATAGAATCGAAATTAAAGAGCAGTTTTTGAACTATTATACCGATTGCAATCCTATGACGTTGTTCGGGACAAAATAGTAAACACATAATGTATATGCACAAATATAACATGTTACCAAAAGACATATATCTGAATAATCAAAATATTGCCTATAAAATAACTGAAAGTAAAGTTATGTTTCTGACACAATAAAAATACTTTTCCTTAAAGAAAAAAATGGTATTCAAATCGGGTCACCGGTATATCACGTGATCAGTTGTGACCAATGAATAAGGCTGTTCCGACATTTACTTACTAATCAAAGGACGCCGTTAATTGGACATTTTTGTATCTTCTTGCTCTTGTGACTCTCTTAAGTGTTTTAATCGTGTGGTGTGACCTAAATGTGGCACATTTTTAGACATATATACAATACGTACGTCAATTTCATTCGAAAGCGAAACAGTCAGCGTGTAACTGTAGCAGAATTTCCAATTGGCGCATAATTATGCGACTTCTGCACAATTTAAGAAGTCTGCGCATAATTTTTGCATCTAAATTAAATCGCATTATTTCCGCATTTTATCCTTCTCACCAATTTTGTTTTGAATGTAAACTCGGAACACTACATTACTACTAAACTATCACTGTCGCCATCTAGGGGAAAGCTGGGGAATATCGACCTGCGGCTAATATCGACCGGGGTGTTTTTATGATAACAGAAACTTAAGCAGAACTTCTGGTATATGCTACAAAGTCAAAACAAGTAGTAGAACCTACCCATAAAATCAGTCTTTAGTAGAGCTGAGTGGTTTGATTGTGTGTTCGTAATTTGTATTTTATGTGAAAATTTTATAATTTTTACCAGTCTTTTTGAAAGGTATGTTACTTTTATCTTTATCTATTTGGTTAAATATTTTAATGTGATATGAATATAGATGTATATTGAACAATTCACACCTATTTACATACCCTTTTAATGTAAGGTTAGGTGAAGATCCAAATATTTTATATTCGATGTTACAATCTGGCAAAATCGATCACACTGATCGATATACCCCGCCAGATTGGTCGATTTTACCCACTATGTGATTCTTACAGATACGAAGTCATTTTACGTGTTTAAGATATTGTTGAAGAATATATAGCATCACCACGAACCAAAATCAAATAATTTCCTTGATACTACACCTCCACGTACTGCACCTAACAAATCTGAAATCTAGTTTGGAAACTCAAAAGGTCCTACAAGGAATCACTTTTAACATCTTCTAGTGATTCTAAAAGCGACTTAGAAGAAGTTTTTGACACTGAAGCCACAGATGATGAAGATAAGTGTTGAACCGAAAAATAACAAAACCTTTGAACAATTAGCTCCACCGCCATTATTCTGCGAAAAAAGAATTCTAGAAGAAAAGGAAAAGAAGAAAGAAGTGAATAAAATGAAAAAGTCTAAAATGACTGTTAAATGAAAAATTTCAGCTTCTACAGCTTCTACAGAACGATGAAGGCGAAAAATGTTCCGTATGTGATGAATTTGGCAGGAATAAGGATATATGGTGGAGATGTCGGAAGTGTGGACATTGGGCACATGCAGAGTGCACATCTGCTGCAACAGGTGCTGTTTACTTCTGCAAATTTTGTTCAACTACTTGATCGATATTAACCGAAGTAGTGGTCGATATTACCTTTATGAGTGCGGTTAATATCGACCATGTAATACATCTAAAATTTGTTTATTTACTTATGTTTATTTAACGGTTTTTAGTTTTTTTATACTTTATTACCTTTATTAATGTTCTATTAATGTTATCGAATAGAAAATATACATTTCGTTCTTTCTAAATCCGTTACATTTAATTTTTTTGCTTAGGTGGTCGATATTCCCCTACTTTCCCCTACTAGTAAAAAAAATAATTTCCGATTTTAATGTCAAGGAAAAAACTTTACTGCAGGAAGCAAGCTAAATAAAATAAGTGATATGACGAAGTACTATAAACAAAAACCTATCCAAAAATTTCACATTATTCAAATCACGCATTATTTTTATTCAAGAGCCGCATAATTTTATCTAAAGCAGTTGCCAACACTATGAACTGTAGTTTTTAATGGATACAGCGAGAATGAGGACAGTACAAAAAGTATTGAACGTCAGCAACGGCTCCTAAAACGGATATCTGCAGAAATAATTTTCGATAAAGAAACGCCAATTTGTGATTCGCATAGAAATTTGCTGAGTAACCTGGCCAATAAAGAGCTAATTGCTAATTGTTCAGACTAAAGACACGCCAATTTGTGATTCGCATAGGAATCTGCTGAGTAACCTGGCCAATAAAGGGCGTTTTATTGATGGTCAACTGATGGGCACATTAGAATTAGCAGGTATTTCCGACTTGCTAATTGTTCAGACTGCAATCGACGCAGCCAACAATTTTGAAAAATCTGTTGTTGTTGGGAAAGACATTGATTTGCTAACACTCCTCATCGCTCTTTCTCCATCGGACAAAGACATTCGCTTTTTGAGAGATGCTCAAGGCAATATTAAGAAAAGAGCGTATATAGTTCCCATGACTTATAAATTTCGGATGTTTTGAAGGGTTGCAACGATAACATTTTATTTGCCCATGCGTTTAGTGGCTGCGACACCACGTCTGCCTGTTTTTAGGAAAAGAAAATCGCAGACTATAAACCAAGAAAGGATTTACAAGATAAGTGGTTGAAATATTCAATAATCCTTCATCGGCGGAAAATGACATAGAAAGAGCTGGTGAGAAATTTACACTTGGCTTATACAAAAGGCACCCCGAAAAGAGACATCTTTGAATCATTACCGGTTTATTTCATTTAATAAGTTAGTTGGCCAATCCAGTCACGCAGTAATTTTGCCTAGACTACCATCTACATCTGCTGCATTAGCACAACAAACTGAATGGGGCTGGAGAAAAAGTAAAAACCTTTTAATGCCAGTGGTTATGACTGAAGCGCCAGCTCCAACTTCAATTCTTCAGCTTATATCCTGCGGCTGTTAAAAAGGATGTAGAAAGCGATGCACTTGTGTAAAAGTTGGTTTGCGCTGCTCCACAATCTGCTCGTTGTCATGGGCAAAGTTGCTTCAATTCGATCGAGGACGACGACTTTGCAGAGGAAAATTAATAAATAGATATATTTTATTAGTGGAATAGGCCTACAGGAGAAACCACGTAAAAAAAACGCGCCCAGAGCGCTACCTCAAAGGTGGTGTGGAAACGGGCTCAAAGTACAGAATGCATAAATATAATAAAATCATCACTTGATCATAAAAGGATCTTATTTTATATGCACCTTGTAGGGAAAAAACTTTTAATTTTGATTCTATACATTTTTTTGCTTAGACCAACATTTTTAGACATATCACCGCTGGGCTCATTTTTCTCTTCGCGCTGAAAACTATGACTAGCGACATTTTTATAGAGAATTTAATGGAGGATATAAAAAGTAAGTAATTTTGCTTGGTGGTAAATATATTCTTGAACATGACGTATTAATTAATCATAATAATATTCGATGTTTTTAATTAATGATTCAACAATGCATGAAAACGAGAACAGTAATATCCAAAAAACTGTAAGTTCGGCAAAATTAATAGTGTCATTGTAGACCCGTTAAATTATCAATAAAAAACAAATTTAAGTCCCACTTTGTCCGAATTAAAAAATAAGGTCATCCAAGTAATAATTTACCCAATAAAATAATTTAACAAATGGGGAATTTATTTTATTAATTACTCTAGTTCAATTAGTTAAAATGTAATTTATATTTTATGTCTAACGCGGCATCTTTACTATATTCTAGCGTCCATTATGCTTAATTTGCAACTCAAATCAACCACAAAGTTTTCAATATTAGGTCATTACTTTTAATAAGCATCAACAACTAGTCAAAAACAAGGACGCAGCTTCTTACATATTAGCACGAACCGCCCGTCGTTCGTTATTATGTTACAAAACATTTCACTTCTTCCGCTAAAACAATAAGAAAGAAAGTACACAGAAATAGGTCAATCTTCGATAATTAATAAATATTATGATATATCATGCTGATCATCTGTGCTTCTTTTAATTGTTTAAAACAATTATTTTTTAAATATTATGTCAAGACAATTTTAATTACTGATGTCTACTATCCGGCCATTCGAAGTGTATTCTAATTAGGTGGAAATAGCCCAAAATGAACTTTTTATTGAATAAAATGAAATGAAACAACAAATATTTCAAAAAAATTTCTTCCTTGAAAATGAGCAATAAGTGTTAATTCTTACACATTGGGCGCCAAAACTGTCACGAATAGTAACTTGAATAGTAACGTGAATATATTTTTTTTCTAAACGAGAGAAATGGTTCTTTTTTGAATATGAAACCGCATAATCGTATTTTTGAGTGTCTGATTTTTTTCCAGTGTTAGTTTCGTTGTTTTTTGGCAAGTTTTTGAGTTTCAACAATTTTTTCTTTTTCGGGTGCTTACTAAAAGAATTAATTATAGTTTATCAATTAAGATATTTGCATCTGTTGTGTCTGTTTAGTAAGCTTGGAAATTTAATTGAAACTGAGTGTTATTTAAATAACAAGTAACTAACCACAAGCGTGTAGTAAATGCGACCACGAACCCCCCCTTCCCCGTTTTTTCCGCATAGTCTTTTCCTGAACACATGTTGAAACGTCGCCGACTATACTTTTATTTTTCTTGTCGAACTATTTAAGACTGACATTTAAATTTTTTGGAAAATAGTTCAAATAAGACTTTTTGATCTATTTAATTTCTGCATTTAGGTATTTTTGTTTTTTGAAATGAAATTATATCGTAAAAAATTATAAAATTCCGATAACACCTTTATATTATAAGTACCTTGTCGCATTAGTTCTAATTTAATAAATATAGTTTGATCTAAGAAAAACTGCAATACTTCATTTCAGTATTTACACAATTTACTATAGACACAAATACAACTGTAACCTTTTTCAGCTGTTTAATAGGCTTGAAAATAAAAAAAATCTTTAAACTTCTGTATCTAACTAAATTTTCTCACTTATCGGGTTTTCGCTTTTACCCCTCGATATATACTTGATAATGGAAGCACCCAATATTTTCTGAAAAAAAGTGAACGATTTTAGTAACGAAATTTGTATTTTGTGTTGTAATTTTAGAAAATATAATATCTAAGTGTAAGGGATGCTCAATTCAAATCTAAAAGTAAAAACCAAAATATATTTTTTATACACAAATCAATAAAATTTTATATTCACCAAAATCTATACTCTGTATTTTTGCTTTTGTAAATCCAATGATGAAAATTGTAAAATCCTAAAATGTATTATAATTTGTGTTGAAATTAAAAAAACTACTATTTATTAAAAACTGTAATTCTTATAGCGAAAATATAAGTTAAATTGTCTATTATACAATCATTTCAAGTTCCTTAGCATACTCTATTGCTTGTCGGGCCAATTCCTGGGAAGGGATAGGCTCATGAGTCTTTTCTTCAGGGATAAAGTAAAAAAAGTCGTTGTTTAACTTCCATGCTTTATTTTGAAAAGCCTGCAACACAAAAGATTATCAACCAAATCAAATTTAAACTAAAACATTACCTTTTTGGCGAAATTCTTTGCAGCTTCTTCATTTGGTAAGTACAACATTCTTGCAATATCCCGTACTGATATTTTTTCATAAGCTACTGATAAACAATCTGCTATTTCAACCCTTATTGTATCAAGTAATATGTCCATAAAAAAGTTGTAATTTGCTGCAGGTACATTGCCTTTTGCCAGAAATATCTAAAGAAAATCATAATGAGTGATATTTTTTTTTACTAGTAATTGTAAGTCAAGCTTACTTTGTTATAACTCCCTTCCATTAAGTATTGCTCAATAGACAAAGGATGTCTGATATAAACATCATTCTGTATATGATCAGCAGGTAAAAGTTCCAATTCAGTATGAAATTCAGCCACTCTATTTTGTGATAATAAAAACAACAAATTTAAACCCAATAGCTGATATTTGAATGAAGATTCTGGAAGTTGACTATTGTAATCAAAATAATAACATTTCAGTTGAGCCATGTATCTTTCAAAAGAGGTAATATCGTTTGCTGCAATACTCCACTGAACACCTATTTCTAACACATCTCTGGCCAAAAGAAGTTCTTGGTTGGATGCTGTAGCTGTGGAAGTAGGTAGGAACATCAAATTTGTCAATTCCAGCTGAAATTTTAATTCATTAACTGTATCAGATACCTTTTACTTTACGCCGACTAAATAAAATTACTCTTGAGTGAAATTAAGAACAAAAAAGCTGCAGATTGTGAATATTTACAATTCTACCTGAGCCAATAGTCCAGAAGTTATAAATATTTCTTTTATGATAACCATTATTCATATTCCTTCCACTAGACAAACAAACTAACGTAATTGAATGTTATTAATTAACATTCTCATGGTATTAAGCCGCCTATATCAATTTTGTTAATTTAATTGTTTCTGTAGTTCTATCAATACTAAATGATTGTAAAATCTTTTATATTGAGAAAGTTTGGCCACATTTCTGTTCTTTTTGCTTAACCCTTGAGTAAACTGGTGAAAATAGTTCCGCAAAAGGACGAGTTGGGTCTGAGATATAAAATATATATTTTTGAAAAATGAATATAAAAACATCAGGTTTATACATACAATGTGTTGAAAGAGATAATACCTAAAAATACAGCATGTTATGTACAATCACGATTTACAAAAAAACTAAATAAACAAATATGACAAAAAAATGTGTTTTCAGGTTTTGGTAAAAGACGCATCTTCTATATGGTCTTTTTTGTGGTTCTTCTGGAGCAATCAAACTTTGTCCACTAAACTTTACGGCTTTCATCTGTATATCTCTAGGAATACGTTTATCCATAGCTCTTTTTTTTAGCTGGTCCATAATTAAATCCATTCCTAGTTGCTTTTTAGGTATTGTTTTCCAGAAATTTTTGTGAAAGGTTTCATCCTGATTATTGCGTTTATATGTAATATACGAATTCATGGCACTAACGTTTAGCAAAGAGTAAAACATTGTCATTGACCATCTTCAGGTGATTCTTGTAAGATCGTATGAAGCTACCAATTGGTCAAAGCAATTCACTGCCGCTTTCGTGAGATTATACAGAGTGGATTGTTTTACTTCTCCAGTTCTTTTGTCTCTGTTATTGTTGTGATGCAAGGTAGATAGTAATACAACAATTTTATTTATCTTGGGTTTTTAAAATACTAAATTTATATCTTTAGTGAAAGCGAACATACTGGTTTTAGCAGGTCTTCGTGAAGTTTGAAATTCTGGCGGAATTTTAACTTAATTCTTATATAAAGTGCTGTCAATTTATAAGTATTCAATAGTTATTGGGCTAATGGAATCGAATTAAACTGATTATCGATTGTGACATTTGGTTCTGTAATTCTTACAGTAATATCAATAGATTTATTGCTACATTGGTATGGTCCAGCAGGTTGAATTCCCGTTCCAAAAAAAAACTTACCGTAAAGGTATACAAATCGTCTATAACTACAAAACTGGAAACGGAGATCGAATTCACCTTTACAGTATCTGTAGGTATACTAAAGTTAGGAAGGTATGACCATGAGACTGAGACATGCAATAAATAACACAGTCGCGTTTAGAAGGGGAGAGTTGAGTATTTTCCGACCCAACCCGACTAACCAAGGATTAATTGAAGTGGTTAAAAACTGATAGTTTAGTTCAGAACCTGTTAAAATAAAAAATTGAGAAATATATTCACAATTTAAACATTAAATATATCACTTTTACGAAACCACAGAATATTTCTTCTATGCTTAGTTTCGTTCCAACAATTGAAATATCTCATTAAGCAGTTTTATATACAAATTAAAAGATTCCTGGTTCAAATATTATACTGTACTTTTGTTCAAAATAAAGGCATTTTACTATTAAAGAAGGTAATTTTAGAAATTTTAAAGCAGATTTCTTATTTTGCAATACTATGTATAGGGTTTAATAGAAAAGTGTTGGAAAGCTGGAACTTTTATTTATCTAGTAATTAAGTTTAACTATTTCGTTTTTATTCATCTGGCTCAAATATTTAAGAATAATAATTTTTTTACCTTTAAGTGTGACAGCAGCTTCTCGCATTTGCTCAAATTTGGATTAGTTGTATTCCATTCTGATTTCAACTGCTTGTACATATTTGCTACTTCGTTTACTTTCGACATTGTTAATTGAATTAATGTTATTTGAATCTTTTTTCTTTAATAAATTCGTATGTAAACTCACTAAACACTTTGTTTAAATCAGAAATGACGATGAATCTACAAAAAGTTTATGACTTCTTCTTTTTCTTCTAATTAAAATCTGGTCCTGAACTAATACGTTCGCCAGTTAGCTAAATTTGTGCGTGGTCTAATTCATGTCGATTTTTAGGCCATTTTTTCAATATTATATAAAATGCGCATTTTGTATGATACATTTTATAAAATCAATGAAATATTAAGAAAATAAATGCGCAATATGTATTTTTTTTATTAAATTCGTTTAGGGCACATAATAAATCAAATATATTTTTCATATAATGTTTTATTTAAAAAGATAATATTGAAATTGGTATAATCATTTTTCCGCAAATACCCCGATTAATATTATATAAACGGTAATAACATTTCTAGAATTTTTAAATTTACTCATCATTTATGACGTTAGATTGAGACGTAATTAATTATGTTATACCTCAACTCAAGGCAAATTATATAGTCTACTAATACAATTATACTGTTATAGTGCGACGCAGTTTTGGTATATTATTAGCATAAACTTGGAACTTTTCCCATAATTTATTTTCGTTACCAAGTACATATGACTTTATTCAGTAAAAATCAAGTGATATTTGTAGATTATGTAACATTTTATGATTTTGAAAATATTTATATATTAAATATTTGTTTTCTCATCATTTACAATAAGAACATAATCTAATGAGTTTTTTATATCCACTATTTACTTATATATATGAATCATTATTTAAACGATACTTTAATGTACAAATTTGTATTAGCAGAACAAACTTTTGACCATTTGTAGTAGGATTTTTTTTATTATAGGGTTTCAAATAAAACAATTCAGAATAGTTATATTTGCTTTAATAAAATTGCTTAACAAAGTCTAAATAAACTGAGCCATACTATATAGCACTCATATTTGATAATATATCTGTGTAGTAATAGATTAATATATATTTATCCTCAGCAGCTAACAATACTAATGCATATCCAAAATACTAATAATTATCATAATTTTGCGTTATATGAAGTCTTAACATTTGGAAATTTAAAATGTTAAAAACATTTTAAAATTTTCCAAGACTTTAGTCAAACTTATACATACAGATCTAAAAGATGTAAATAGAAAAATCCAACTTTCCTTATGATTATTCTATCCTATAACTAGATATAAAGTCAAAATTAATTATTTGCTATTTTTAATGATTACATATTTGTAAAAATACATTTTTTTTTACAATTACCGTCTACCTTTATTTAATACCTCTTTATTAAAGGGCATATTTAATAGAATTCTCTTATTCACTCTGATTTTTATTGCCCTAATATAATAAAAATAATTTAAGATTTAAGTAACTATGCCAGCCTAAATAAGAACAAAAAAAAAAACAAAAAACGTTAAATCTATAAGTCCAACTACATATCACAGGACAACAGTATTGATTGCTATACCTGAACATACATAGCAGTTTAAATATTTGCAGCAGAGTTGGATTGGTCTAGTCTTTACTCTTTAACTCGATCTTCGCCCCCATTCACTCATGAACTAGTTTTCTCACTTTCTGAGTTACTTCTCAATGATCTTTTAAGTTTATCCAACAATCTGTTGTGGAACTTATTCAGATTTGGTTCAGATCCTGATCCTGTGCTTTTTATGGGACTCTGAAGATTGCTCTCACTTGTTCTGGAACTTGCTCTCGAGTACTGTCTGGATGATGACATGTTTGTAGGTACAGAAGCACGATCTCGGATAGGGGATGTTACAAATTCTGAGCCTGGTGATGTAGATGGACTCGGTCCTTCGGAGCGGCACTCAGATACTTTTCTTGAACGACAATTTGTAGTATTTGAACACTCAGAAACCCTTCTTGAACGATTTGCTTTGTAAATATCCCAATCATTTTTTACAACAGGCATCATAAACGCCATTTTACTTTTTTTTACTTAAACTTTTCAACTGCACAACTGCACGTACTCACGAATTGTTATTTACACAAATTCAATTATGGTAAACAACCGTCAGCAACATGAAAAATAACATACGCATTAAGATACCAAACGATTATGTGGTTATAACTGTTATAAGCGTCTAAATATAAATATTGTTCTATAAATAAATACCAAAAAACTTTCTCATAACATACAACGTATTTGTAATTTAATCTTATAATGGATAAGATCAGATTGTGATTGTATACCTACCGAATCAGATACGCAATGACATTAGTTATGTTCTGACCTTAATTCTCTTCTTCTTTTTTTTACGATCTCGACCTTCTCAGCTCTATATCGTTAAAAATATTTTATATTTACATTTTTACTCGTATTCTCAAAATCTCATTTAATTAAATTAAACTAAAAAGTAGTTCAATAAACTCTTAATAATTGTCAATAAGTGATTATATACGGTATTTACTAACAAAGTAAATACTCTAAAGGACAACATTAATAAAGGCCACTGATAAAATAAAGAAATTCTGTCTAAGTGAAGTATCCGAGGTCATATTTAAAAAAGACAACATCATGTCTTATTATTTTCAACTGTGTTTAAGGTTATTTTAAGGTTATTTGTTTTGATGTCATTTTTGTTGATTACTTTATAAATAGAGTTATGTGTGTGTTCCAACAGCACTTTTACAGAGACCATTATGTACTGTAGCTGAAAAATGCTTTTAGTGTAGTCACTAAATTTGTAACAAAAAAGAAGAAAAGAAAATTGGAAGATTTCTATTTCTAGTTAGCTTTCACATTTCACATTTTATTTGTATTGTATTTGTATTTAAGAAATGAGGTCGAGATATATACAGCTGTATTCTTTGTTATAACTAGTAAAATATTTAAATAATGGCAAATTCTAGTGGTGCAATGTTTTGGCTAAGCCAACAAATAGGGGCTACAGAACCAGCTCTTAAATTAATATTAACCGTTTTTGCTGGTGAGTATATTTATCCTTACATATATTTCATTATACTATAGGTTTATTATCTAACTTTACCCTGAACATTTTACCAAAGTTCAATAGCAGCGACATTTATCTTTTTTATAGTTGTCTGGCATCAACATTTAGTTTATTTATACTTATTCAAAATAGATTTAATCAGTATACTAAATATGAAATGATTTAAATTTTTTTACAGTTACAAAATTGGTCAGGTTTTTTTATAATTATAAAATTTGTCAAAAGTTTCATCATATAATGTAATATTTTTTATTTACCAAATATATAACAGCATTCTTGAATTTAATAAAATTATATAAGTAAAACATTTCTTAAGTTGTTGCCCTTAGAATAATAGTTTTATTCCGTGACATAAAAGGGCAATTTTGAATTTAATAGAAATATATAATAATAAAAACATTACTAAATTGTCTCTATATTTCTTCAATTGTTGTCATGTCTTAATAGAATTTTTTTAAAATATGTCACGACATCTATCTAGGTTGAGGGGTACATATTACATAAAAATACTTGGGGTATACAGAGTAGGTTCTTAAAACTATGCATTCCACCAAACTACCACTGATGATTCCTATAAGGATGAAACATGTATGGAAATGATCAGAATGTATAGTTTCAAAAACTTTCTCTGTTTTTGACTTTTTTTCTCTTTTTCTAGGATATCCATTGGCATTAATTCATAGGAAATACATCTATAATAAAGAAGCAAGTATACAACATTTATATTTTATTACAACAGGACTTTTTCTCGGCTATTGGAATTATGGAAGCGATATTCATCATTGTGTTTTTACGACATTTTTCACGTATTGCACATTTCTAATTTTAAAAGGTAGTGCTCTAAGTGTTGCAATTACATTTATATTCAATTTGGGATATCTACTAATAGGTAAGTAATAATTGTAGTTATTATATTAATTTAAAAATAACAATATTTAACTATTGAGTAGTAAATTATATATTATATTTTTCTAAATGTGTCTAATTTGAACTATTTTTCCTTAATAACAGTTATTTTTATACATTTTATTAAAGAACAGTAAAATATAAATAGAACTTTAGTATTGTTTTGTGCTTTTTTATTGCATATAAAGAAGACTGGCACAAATGTTAAAATTTGGATACTGAGATTTTTACATGAATATCTTTGAATTATCAATTATAGTTTTTTTGGAAATTAGAAATGACACATTATTTTCGTTAAATTAGAGGTCATTTTAAACATATTGGTGTAAAAACCTAATTTTTAGCATTCGTGCCACTATTTTTCCAGGAGAACAAAATATTCTTTCATGGTTAGAATTTGACTATCTTGAAATATTCAAACTAATGCTAATTTAATTCCAATCTTTTTGTGCTAATAAAAATATTAAATATTGTAATTTCGTTATTAATTAATTGCTTGTGAAGTTTGTTTATAATTTTATGCAATATTTTATTTTTAGATTTATATCTAGCAAAAATAATTAAAAATAAAATATATTTCCTTTTTTTAGGATACTATTATGCAAGTACTGAACATTATGATATAAATTGGACAATGCCGCAGTGTATTTTTACATTAAGATTAATAGGTAAGTATTAATTGATGTTTGTAATTTCTAGGAAATTAATATCGAATATAATGATGAGTATTAATGATATTTTTATCTCGAATTGTGTCGCAATTTAGTTTGTAATTTTTTAAATATTCTGCTAGTACCAATAAAAATATGTGACCATTAATTTGGAAATATGTGATTTTTCTCAAATCCGAATGAGACACAAACAGTTCTACTTAATTATTTCTTAGTTAGAAGCGTATTAAAAAAATATTAGAAAGTAATCACATAAACATTTACTTCTGTCCTATCACAAAATATATATTACCAAACCAGAATTATAAAGCTCGGTTAGTTTTATTACATCCTTTGTTTCCAAGAGACTGATTAAATTCTTTGATATAGAATTAATTACAAAATATATTTGTAAACAGACTAATGTCAAATTATGACATTTTCAATATAAGTTTTAGAGTTTACTACCCAGTTAGTTTTTTTTGGGTAAAACCAACAAGGTTTTTTTCAAGTGGGTTTTTGAATGGAATTTTTCTTCTTTATTTTTTTTTGAACTCTGTATACATTTCATATTTTAGTATTTTGTAAAAAAAAAACAATACTTACAACGTATGTAAAAAAACAAATCTAACACAAAACTAACAAAAATAGGAACTAGAAAATAACATAACTATGACAAAATTACATAAGTAAAAGAAAACCTCTAATAAACTACCTACATAAAAAAAAAACAGTTGTTTGAATCTGAACCGAGATCTGATCGAAAAATCTATAAACTTTGACTAGTTGCAAAACTTTTTCGTATCCCAAACGATTTCTTAATTTATTCCAAACAAGACCGTATCTTGGAAAAACTCTTTCATCATTTTGCCGCCGAAAATTTCTCGATAACTGTAGCTTTAATAAGCGATGGAGGAAAATATTCAGGATTCTTTATTTTAAAAGCAAGAAAATATGGCAGCATTTCTGGATGATTTTCATTTAACCAGTTTTCTGCCATATTCTATGGGTTCTCAGAGAGGTGTTCTTTCAAATATTTTGGATGACTTAAATATCCAATGTATTTGAGTGTATAAATGGTAATTTGATATAAAACTTTGTAAGCAATCTTCATAAGAATTCCAACGCGTTTCATTTGGGATTTGAGGCATGGCTCTCCCTTTCTCTTTTACCCATCCATGTGGTTGGTGATGGTTCCTAAAAAACTTTTGTACCTTGACGATATGTTTAGTGATGTTTTTAGAGATTATATCCTTATACAACAGGTTCATGTAATGAGCCGAACAGCGATATGTTACAATTCCTTTTGTTTCACTTAAAATTTGCTTCATTCTCTTCATTTTATTCTCATTATTTGTGCAACATGAAAATACAGTCTTACCGTACAATTCTTTTATACGGTCTATAGCTCAATTAGCAACTTCAACACAGTACTCAGACGTCTTTTTTTCAATTCCAGCATCCTCAGCATCTATTGCAATAATCGAATCATTGGATGTTTGACCCCCCATCTACTTTTGGTACATTCCAATTCTTGTTTTAATGAACTTTCCATTTCTGTGCAAATTTGTGAAAGATACTTTTCGGACAATTGTTTCTTATTTGGAGCAATATACCCTGGACGAAGTGCAGATATTTTTCTTTAAATGTTCATTATTCTGCAATGTTACAACCAAAGAAAAATTTTGCTACCATTTTGTCCATTTTTTCTTTTTGTTCAGCAGTGGTTTTTATCACAAACTTGTTTAAATGCTTATTATTCGCTTAGGGAACCGATTTCTTCCTTTTTTCTTGTTTACTTATTTTTACATGTTCTAATCTTCATCATCGCTGTTGATGTTCATGCTTTCTTCATCTCCTACATCTATACTTCGCTTGTTTGTACTCGCATCTCTATTTTTACATTTGTTTAAATGACTTCTTACTCTCTCAACATTTTTAGGTTTTTTACAATTAAAAAAAAGAACATACTTATACAGCGGTGGTCAAACCAAAACTGCTTTGATATTTGATATACAAAGAAACGATCAAACAAAACGTAATTTTCCACCTGCCGATCTGTATTCTACCTACGAATTTTTTACAGTAATTAAACGAACCATTGCTAAAATACGTCGTAATGAAGGTAGTAGTGAAAATATAAATTTTTTTCTTTTTAAATCCGTTTTAAATGATATTTTTCCACTAAAATCTGTATGGGATATAAAAACCCAATTAAAAACTCAAAAAAAACGACCCCATTTGAAAAACATAAAAAGCCCAGTGGGTTGGGTTTTTTTTAAACCCGGATTTTTTCCAACCCTGGTTCTTTAAAGCATCATTTTTCTTTAGGTTACTGAATTACTGAGGCTCAAAAGTCTCAGTATTTGTTTCGTGATGGCGAAAAAATTTCTTGCCCCCACTTTTTATCACTTTTCTCGACGTTTCCGAGTTCCCTGAGTCCGAAAATGCAAAAAAATCCTATCCGGACGTCTGGATGTCTGTTTGTCTGGATTGTAATTCTGTAACTTTTGAACGAAAGCTACGATCGAGTTCCAATTTTCACTTTACCGAGTTAGTTTTGTCCAAGGAAGAACCCTATTGAATTTGAACAGGATCGGACCGGCCCTTCCGGTACCCACCATACAAATTAAAGTGGCTTGCATGGGAAAACTTTTTTCCAATTCAAATTAGAACTTGTTAATCTTCACATCATGTATACAATTCCCCTACATGTATGTGTTAATTTTGGCTAGTATCGCACAAGCTATTCTGGTACCCGCCCCACAATGATCCATAAAAATCAAGTTCTTAAGGAATAATTTATTATACTGCAAATTAAAAAAAAATACGTCAGATCATGTATAATAGTGTTCTATATGTATTTAGCGCCAATTCTTCACAGCATAAAAAGTGTTCGCTCGATGGGCCGAAGTCCCAAAACGGTGCACCACCACGATTTGAGTGTCTAGAATTTTTGTTTACATTTTGATCATTTTTATTAATTGTACCATTTTGATCGTTTGTATTCCTAGCATACTGTAAATAAACAAACTGTTTTATTTTCAGGTGTTGCATTCGATTTATATGATGGACATCAACCTGTCGAAACATTATCTAGTGAAAGTAAGAAATTAGCTCTTGTTCAGAAACCTGGTATTTTAGAAATTTTTGGCCACTGCTTTTTTCCTTCTTCTTTCCTAGTAGGTCCCCAATTTCCAATGAAAAGATATTTAGAATTCGTTGGTGGACATTACAATAGTAAGGTAATAAATGCTTTTTGTAGTATTAGATTTTTCGCCTTCTTACAAAATTTGCGTTTTATGATATAGTAAATTATTCAGAAATTGAAAAAAATTGTCAGTTTCTGTTTTATTCATAGATTTTAACATTTTAATAAAATTATTTACTGTATATAATATATAATGCTTATAAGAGATAAAAACTCAAAATCTACACCACATGAAATTTAACTTAATTAAAGGTAATTTTAATTAATAATTGAAATTAGTATCAGAACATGTTTCGACACTCAAGCCATCATCAGGTGAATGTTTGAACAAACTTTAAATGTAGAATGAGACTATTATAACACATGTTATATAATAATTTAAAATACCGTTTCAAGTGCTAGAAAAACGGAGGAAAAACAAGAAAAATTAATTAATTAGTTAAAAAATGTTGTGTTAAAACTAAACTGAAAAGGGCACATAAGAGCATAATATGTTTTTTACTTTTTATACTTATGTAACTTGTAATTTTTAGCGCTTGATGATGGCGTGAGTGCCGAAATATGTTGCGATACTGATACTTTTAATTTTTAATTGAAATTACTTTTAATTAAATTAAATTTCATGTGCTATTGTCTTTTTATTAGGGAATGAATAATCTAGTTTATTTATTATAGACATGCTAATTTTATTGAGGTTTCTAAAAGCAAATAATTCAGACATCTATTTTTTAATTATATTAGATCAGCAGTAAAAAAATGAATTAAAATTATTCAATATGATGAAAAATAAAAATTGTATTTTATAGTTGAATCTCACAGAAGATAAACTAATACAGAACCGAAGGTTCCTGATGTAGCGGTGGTCAAAATTTGAGCGACATTTCAAGTTTTTGCCGCTTAATACATTGGGAAAAATAATCAAAATTCGTAAATTCGTCTATCTAGACTTACGAATTTTGAACATTTTTCACAGTGTATTAAGCGGCATAAACTTCAACTGTCACTCAAATTTTGACCATCGCTACATCAAAAGGGCTGATAGGAACCTTCGCTTCTGTATTTATCTTCTGTGGTTGAATCATATAATATTTTAGGATGGACCTCCAGATAGCACTGGACCAGCTATTAGAAGATTTACCTTTGGTGTAATATATCTTACAATTTTCCAAATATTAGGATTAATGGTTTCCGATGAGTACTTAGTATCTGAAGAATTTGGAGATTTAAGTTTCTTTAAAAGAATGTTATTGTTAGGAATGTGGGGGAGATATACACTATATAAATATATATCATGTTGGCTATTAACTGAAGGGGCCTGCATTCTTTTTGGTAAGTTTTTTTTACGAGTCACTAATATTATTTATTTACTTAATTTTTTTAAGGAGTTGCACACAATGGCGAAGACGAAACTGGAGTATCAAAATGGAACGGTACTGAAAACATTAAACTTCATATATTTGAAAACACTACAGAATTCAGTCACTACATTAAATCGTTTAATGTAAATACAAATAGCTGGTTAGCACAGTATGTTTACAAAAGACTGAAGTTTTTGGGAAATCGACAATATAGTCAATTTGCATCATTAATGTTTTTGGCTGTATGGCATGGATTACATTCTGGCTATTACATTTGTTTCGTTTTTGAGTTCCTTGTGATGTACATGGAGAGAGATGTAAGTTTATATATATTTTTTGGTATTCTAAATTATTTGTTTTCTTTTAGATTAAATCGATAGTAAAATCAAATGAAACGCTAACAAACTTTTTTGGAATGCCGATACTTCAGTTACCTTTACAAATCTTACTCAGGATTTACACTTTCGTATTTATGGGATGGTGTCTACTCCCCTTTGCTCTACTTCAGTATCCTAAATATTTGAAAGCATTTTCTAATGCTAGCTATGTTGGGATAACATTATTTTGTATGTGGCCTATAATTTATGGGCCTCTTATAAGGTATGTACTAAAAAAATATAGCAAGAAAGATGATTAGTTCTTGCCTTAATTTTAATAACTTAAATTGTGATGTGCTGACTGCTAGCTAAACTTTTTATACAAATATTACGATTACGTAAAACCAGGGATTAATGATTTTTTTCTAAGGCCGAAATGTTATGAACTTATTTAGATGATAGTAACAAATTTTAAGATTAAATGTTTAATGGAGCTTTTACGGTGTACTTCACAAATTCAAAGATGAAATGTATTATTTGTAAATATTTCAATAGGTGCTTTTGGTCCTAACAACTTTTTATCCAAGTAAGTTAACGATCTGAAAATTTTTGCGCAAATCAAAAGCACCAAATATGATAGATCGCAACAAGGAAATACTGACAGTAAAATGCACAAAAAATAGGTTTATTTTATTTGCACACATGTGATTGTTAATTATTATAATTAATTTAAACTTCAGTGTATTTTTTAACGATTTAGAATATTTTTCCTTATCATTATTTCAATCAATATTCAAATTTAATTTTAAATATTAATTAACCTAATTTTGAAGGTAAATGAATATAAAATAAAGTGGCTTGCTTGGTAGGAAAAATTATTAGCTAATTTCTACTTTTTAAATCTAATTAATACTTAACCTAAGTGTCATTAATGAGTATCTTATTTTTTGATAAATTTTGTATTGTATTTCCTTTGCACAAAGTATTTATATTGTACTAATTGTACTTAGTTAAAAATAGAAAGAATAATATTTATAAAATTAATATTAATTTGTGGATGAAGGATTTAGGTCAATTGCTGTTTGAATTTTGTTCAATAACTTGCCTTATTGATTAATGTAATATTAATTTTTTATAATTAATTCCTAATTATGTGAAATGACCCAAATGTAATGAGAGAACTGTTGTATGCATAGATTTTTTTATATTGTATCTAATAAATTGTTACCTAAAACTATTTGCTTTTTTTATTAAATTTATTTTAATGTATTACAATTTTTCTATTATTTAAACTGAGAAATAAAGTAAAAAATAAATGTGTAATAGGTAAAAACCCAAAGCTTGCAGACAAATACATGGTAGAGTTTAAGAGCCGGAGATTCCAGAAAAATTAGCCCTTCTGTAGCTCTTAGTTTCTGAGAAAATTGAGTTACAAAAAAATGGTGAGAGCGCAACTTCTACATAATTCGACAAAAAAAAGTAAAAAGAAACCAACAGAATCCTGTATTCGATACGGATTATCTTTCTCTATCTATAACTTAAATTTCATTTAATTCAGAGAGAAAAAATATCTGACCCGAAAAAAAGTGTAAGGTTATAGCCTTCAAAAATCTTCAAAATTCTTCATCGTTCAGAATTTAATAGAAAATAGTGGAGGGGTAGTTTAAGGGGCGTTGATTCCAAAAAAAATAGTCATTCTTCTCTAGCTCTTATAGTTTCAGAGGAAATTGAGTTTTAAAAAAATGGTGGGAGAGCAACTTCTACATAATTCGACAAAAAAATGTTAAAAAAAAATAAAAGAAACCAACAGAATCTTGTATTCGATTTGGATTATTTTTCTCTATCTATAACTTAAATTTCATTTAATTCGGAAAGAAAAGATATCTGACCCGAAAAAAAGTGTAAGGTTATAGCCTTCAAAAATCTTCAAAATTCTTCATCGTTCAGAATTTAATAAAAAATAGTGGAGGGGTAGTTTAAGGGGCGTTGATTCCAAAAAAATTAGCCATTCTTCTCTAGCTCTTTTAGTTTCAGAGGAAATTGAGTTTTAAAAAAATGGTGGGAGAGCAACTTAATTCTACATAATTCGACAAAAAAATGTTAAAAATAAATAAAAGAAACCAACAGAATCTTGTATTCGATTTGGATTATGTTTCTCTATCTATAACTTAAATTTCATTTAATTCGGAGAGAAAAAATATCTGACCTGAAAAAAAGTGTAAGGTTTATAGCCTTCAAAAATCTTCAAAATTCTTCATCGTTCAGAATTTAATAAAAAATAGTGGAGGGGTAGTTTAAGGGGCGCTGATTACAAAAAAATTAGCCATTCTTCTCTAGCTCTTTTATTTTCGGAGGAAATTGAGGTTTAAAAAAATGGTGGGAGAGCAACTTCTACATAATTCGACAAAAAAATGTTAAAAATAAAAGAAACCAACAGAATCCTGTATTCGATTCGGATTATCTTTCTCTATCTATAACTTAAATTTCATTTAATTCGGAAAGAAAAAATATCTGACCCGAAAAAAAGTGTAAGGTTATAGCCTTCAAAAATCTTCAAAATTCTTCATCGTTCAGAATTTAATAAAAAATAGTGGAGGGGTAGTTTAAGGGGCGCTGATTCCAAAAAAATTAGCCATTCTTCTCTAGCTCTTTTAGTTTAAGAGGAAATTGAGGTTTAAAAAAATGGTGGGAGAGCAACTTCTACATAATTCGACAAAAAAATGTTAAAAATAAATAAAAGAAACCAACAGAATCTTGTATTCGATTTGGATTATTTTTCTCTATCTATAACTTAAATTTCATTTAATTCGGAAAGAAAAGATATCTGACCCGAAAAAAAGTGTAAGGTTATAGCCTTCAAAAATCTTCAAAATTCTTCATCGTTCAGAATTTAATAAAAAATAGTGGAGGGGTAGTTTAAGGGGCGTTGATTCCAAAAAAATTAGCCATTCTTCTCTAGCTCTTTTAGTTTCAGAGGAAATTGAGTTTTAAAAAAATGGTGGGAGAGCAACTTAATTCTACATAATTCGACAAAAAAATGTTAAAAATAAATAAAAGAAACCAACAGAATCTTGTATTCGATTTGGATTATGTTTCTCTATCTATAACTTAAATTTCATTTAATTCGGAGAGAAAAAATATCTGACCTGAAAAAAAGTGTAAGGTTTATATATAGCCTTCAAAAATCTTCAAAATTCTTCATCGTTCAGAATTTAATAAAAAATAGTGGAGGGGTAGTTTAAGGGGCGCTGATTCCAAAAAAATTAGCCATTCTTCTCTAGCTCTTTTATTTTCGGAGGAAATTGAGGTTTAAAAAAATGGTGGGAGAGCAACTTCTACATAATTCGACAAAAAAATGTTAAAAATAAAAGAAACCAACAGAATCCTGTATTCGATTCGGATTATCTTTCTCTATCTATAACTTAAATTTCATTTAATTCGGAAAGAAAAAATATCTGACCCGAAAAAAAGTGTAAGGTTATAGCCTTCAAAAATCTTCAAAATTCTTCATCGTTCAGAATTTAATAAAAAATAGTGGAGGGGTAGTTTAAGGGGCGCTGATTCCAAAAAAATTAGCCATTCTTCTCTAGCTCTTTTAGTTTAAGAGGAAATTGAGGTTTAAAAAAATGGTGGGAGAGCAACTTCTACATAATTCGACAAAAAAATGTTAAAAATAAATAAAAGAAACCAACAGAATCCTGTATTCGATTTGGATTATTTTTCTCTATCTATAACTTAAATTTCATTTAATTCGGAGAGAAAAAATATCTGACCCGAAAAAAAGTGTAAGGTTATAGCCTTCAAAAATCTTCAAAATTCTTCATCGTTCAGAATTTAATAAAAAACAGTGGAGGGGTAATTTAAGAGCCGTAGATTCCAAAAAAATTAACCATTCTTCTCTAGCCCTTTTAGTTTCTGAGAAAATTGAGTTACAAAAAAATGGTGAGAGCGCAACTTCTACATAATTCGACAAAAAAAGTAAAAAGTAACCAACAGAATCCTGCATTCGATACGGATTATCTTTCTCTATCTATAACTTAAATTTCATTTAATTCGGAAAGAAAAAATATCTGACCCGAAAAAAAGTGTAAGGTTATAGCCTTAAAAAATCTTCAAAATTCTTCATCGTTCAGAATTTAATAAAAAATAGTGGAGGGGTAGTTTAAGGGGCGTTGATTCCAAAAAAATTAACCATTCTTCTCTAGCTCTTTTAGTTTCAGAGGAAATTGAGTTTTAAAAAAATGGTGGGAGAGCAACTTCTACATTATTCGACAAAAAAAAAATGTTAAAAAAAAGTAAAAAGAAACCAACAGAATCCTGTATTCGATACGGATTATCTTTCTCTATCTATAACTTAAATTTCATTTAATTCGGAAAGAAAAAATTTCTGACCCGAAAAAAAGTGTAAGGTTATAGCCTTCAAAAATCTTCAAAATTCTTCAACGTTCAGAATTTAATAAAAAATAGTGGAGGGGTAGTTTAAGGGGCGCTGATTACAAAAAAAATTAGCCATTCTTCTCTAGCTCTTTTAGTTTCAGAGGAAATTGAGTTTTAAAAAAATGGTGGGAGAGCAACTTCTACATAATTCGACAAAAAAATGTTAAAAATAAAAGAAACCAACAGAATCCTGTATTCGATTTGGATTATCTTTCTCTGTCTATAACTTAAATTTCATTTAATTCGGAGAGAAAAAATATCTGACCTGAAAAAAAGTGTAAGGTTATAGCCTTCAAAAATCTGGAAAATTCTTCATCGTTCAGAATTTAATAAAAAATAGTGGAGGGGTAGTTTAAGGGGCACTGATTCCAAAAAAATTAGCCATTCCTCTCTAGCTCTTTTAGTTTCAGAGGAAATTGAGTTTTAAAAAAATGGTGGGAGAGCAACTTCTACATAATTCGACAAAAAAATGTTAAAAAAAAATAAAAGAAACCAACAGAATCCTGTATTCGATTTGGATTATCTTTCTCTATCTATAACTTAAATTTCATTTAATTTGGAAAGAAAAAATATCTGACCCGAAAAAAAGTGTAAGGTTATTATAGCCTTCAAAAATCTTCAAAATTCTTCATCGTTCAGAATTTAATAAAAAATAGTGGAGGGGTAGTTTAAGGGGCGCTGATTACAAAAAAAATTAGCCATTCTTCTCTAGCTCTTTTAGTTTCGGAGGAAATTGAGGTTTAAAAAAATGGTGGGAGAGCAACTTCTACATAATTCGACAAAAAAATGTTAAAAAAAAATAAAAGAAACCAACAGAATCCTGTATTCGATTTGGATTATCTTTCTCTATCTATAACTTAAATTTCATTTAATTCGGAAAGAAAAAATATCTGACCCGAAAAAAAGTGTAAGGTTATAGCCTTCAAAAATCTTCAAAATTCTTCATCGTTCAGAATTTAATAAAAAATAGTGGAGGGGTAGTTTAAGGGGCGCTGATTCCAAAAAAATTAGCCATTCTTCTCTAGCTCTTTTATTTTCGGAGGAAATTGAGGTTTAAAAAAATGGTGGGAGAGCAACTTCTACATAATTCGACAAAAAAATGTTAAAAATAAAAGAAACCAACAGAATCCTGTATTCGATTCGGATTATCTTTCTCTATCTATAACTTAAATTTCATTTAATTCGGAAAGAAAAAATATCTGACCCGAAAAAAAGTGTAAGGTTATAGCCTTCAAAAATCTTCAAAATTCTTCATCGTTCAGAATTTAATAAAAAATAGTGGAGGGGTAGTTTAAGGGGCGCTGATTCCAAAAAAATTAGCCATTCTTCTCTAGCTCTTTTAGTTTAAGAGGAAATTGAGGTTTAAAAAAATGGTGGGAGAGCAACTTCTACATAATTCGACAAAAAAATGTTAAAAATAAATAAAAGAAACCAACAGAATCCTGTATTCGATTTGGATTATTTTTCTCTATCTATAACTTAAATTTCATTTAATTCGGAGAGAAAAAATATCTGACCCGAAAAAAAGTGTAAGGTTATAGCCTTCAAAAATCTTCAAAATTCTTCATCGTTCAGAATTTAATAAAAAACAGTGGAGGGGTAATTTAAGAGCCGTAGATTCCAAAAAAATTAACCATTCTTCTCTAGCCCTTTTAGTTTCTGAGAAAATTGAGTTACAAAAAAATGGTGAGAGCGCAACTTCTACATAATTCGACAAAAAAAAGTAAAAAGTAACCAACAGAATCCTGCATTCGATACGGATTATCTTTCTCTATCTATAACTTAAATTTCATTTAATTCGGAAAGAAAAAATATCTGACCCGAAAAAAAGTGTAAGGTTATAGCCTTAAAAAATCTTCAAAATTCTTCATCGTTCAGAATTTAATAAAAAATAGTGGAGGGGTAGTTTAAGGGGCGTTGATTCCAAAAAAATTAACCATTCTTCTCTAGCTCTTTTAGTTTCAGAGGAAATTGAGTTTTAAAAAAATGGTGGGAGAGCAACTTCTACATTATTCGACAAAAAAAAAATGTTAAAAAAAAGTAAAAAGAAACCAACAGAATCCTGTATTCGATACGGATTATCTTTCTCTATCTATAACTTAAATTTCATTTAATTCGGAAAGAAAAAATTTCTGACCCGAAAAAAAGTGTAAGGTTATAGCCTTCAAAAATCTTCAAAATTCTTCAACGTTCAGAATTTAATAAAAAATAGTGGAGGGGTAGTTTAAGGGGCGCTGATTCCAAAAAAATTAGCCATTCTTCTCTAGCTCTTTTAGTTTCAGAGGAAATTGAGTTTTAAAAAAATGGTGGGAGAGCAACTTCTACATAATTCGACAAAAAAATGTTAAAAATAAAAGAAACCAACAGAATCCTGTATTCGATTTGGATTATCTTTCTCTGTCTATAACTTAAATTTCATTTAATTCGGAGAGAAAAAATATCTGACCTGAAAAAAAGTGTAAGGTTATAGCCTTCAAAAATCTGGAAAATTCTTCATCGTTCAGAATTTAATAAAAAATAGTGGAGGGGTAGTTTAAGGGGCACTGATTCCAAAAAAATTAGCCATTCCTCTCTAGCTCTTTTAGTTTCAGAGGAAATTGAGTTTTAAAAAAATGGTGGGAGAGCAACTTCTACATAATTCGACAAAAAAATGTTAAAAAAAAATAAAAGAAACCAACAGAATCCTGTATTCGATTTGGATTATCTTTCTCTATCTATAACTTAAATTTCATTTAATTTGGAAAGAAAAAATATCTGACCCGAAAAAAAGTGTAAGGTTATAGCCTTCAAAAATCTTCAAAATTCTTCATCGTTCAGAATTTAATAAAAAATAGTGGAGGGGTAGTTTAAGGGGCGCTGATTACAAAAAAAATTAGCCATTCTTCTCTAGCTCTTTTAGTTTCGGAGGAAATTGAGGTTTAAAAAAATGGTGGGAGAGCAACTTCTACATAATTCGACAAAAAAATGTTAAAAAAAAATAAAAGAAACCAACAGAATCCTGTATTCGATTTGGATTATCTTTCTCTATCTATAACTTAAATTTCATTTAATTTGGAAAGAAAAAATATCTGACCCGAAAAAAAGTGTAAGGTTATAGCCTTCAAAAATCTTCAAAATTCTTCATCGTTCAGAATTTAATAAAAAATAGTGGAGGGGTAGTTTAAGGGGCGCTGATTCCAAAAAAATTAGCCATTCCTCTCTAGCTCTTTTAGTTTCAGAGGAAATTGAGTTTTAAAAAAATGGTGGGAGAGCAACTTCTACATAATTCGACAAAAAAATGTTAAAAAAAAATAAAAGAAACCAACAGAATCCTGTATTCGATTTGGATTATCTTTCTCTATCTATAACTTAAATTTCATTTAATTTGGAAAGAAAAAATATCTGACCCGAAAAAAAGTGTAAGGTTTATAGCCTTCAAAAATCTTCAAAATTCTTCATCGTTCAGAATTTAATAAAAAATAGTGGAGGGGTAGTTTAAGGGGCGCTGATTCCAAAAAAATTAGCCATTCTTCTCTAGCTCTTTTAGTTTCGGAGGAAATTGAGGTTTAAAAAAATGGTGGGAGAGCAACTTCTACATAATTCGACAAAAAAATGTTAAAAATAAAAAGAAACCAACAGAATCCTGTATTCGATTTGGATTATCTTTCTCTATCTATAACTTAAATTTCATTTAATTTGGAAAGAAAAAATATCTGACCCGAAAAAAAGTGTAAGGTTATAGCCTTCAAAAATCTTCAAAATTCTTCATCGTTCAGAATTTAATAAAAAATAGTGGAGGGGTAGTTTAAGGGGCGCTGATTCCAAAAAAATTAGCCATTCCTCTCTAGCTCTTTTAGTTTCAGAGGAAATTGAGTTTTAAAAAAATGGTGGGAGAGCAACTTCTACATAATTCGACAAAAAAATGTTAAAAAAAAATAAAAGAAACCAACAGAATCCTGTATTCGATTTGGATTATCTTTCTCTATCTATAACTTAAATTTCATTTAATTTGGAAAGAAAAAATATCTGACCCGAAAAAAAGTGTAAGGTTATAGCCTTCAAAAATCTTCAAAATTCTTCATCGTTCAGAATTTAATAAAAAATAGTGGAGGGGTAGTTTAAGGGGCGCTGATTCCAAAAAAATTAGCCATTCTTCTCTAGCTCTTTTAGTTTCGGAGGAAATTGAGGTTTAAAAAAATGGTGGGAGAGCAACTTCTACATAATTCGACAAAAAAATGTTAAAAATAAAAAGAAACCAACAGAATCCTGTATTCGATTTGGATTATCTTTCTCTATCTATAACTTAAATTTCATTTAATTTGGAAAGAAAAAATATCTGACCCGAAAAAAAGTGTAAGGTTATAGCCTTCAAAAATCTTCAAAATTCTTCATCGTTCAGAATTTAATAAAAAATAGTGGAGGGGTAGTTTAAGGGGCGCTGATTACAAAAAAATTAACCATTCTTCTCTAGCTCTTTTAGTTTCAGAGGAAATTGAGGTTTAAAAAAATGGTGGGAGAGCAACTTCTACATAATTCGAAAAAAAATGTTAAAAAAAAATAAAAGAAACCAACAGAATCCTGTATTCGATACGGATTATCTTTCTCTATCTATAACTTAAATTTCATTTAATTCGGAAAGAAAAAATATCTGACCCGAAAAAAAGTGTAAGGTTATAGCCTTCAAAAATCTTCAAAATTCTTCATCGTTCAGAATTTAATAAAAAATAGTGGAGGGGTAGTTTAAGGGGCGTTGATTCCAAAAAAATTAGAAATTCTTCTCTGGCTCTTTTAGTTTCAGAGGAAATTGAGGTTTAAAAAAATGGTGGGAGAGCAACTTAATTCTACATAATTCGACAAAAAAATGTTAAAAAAAAGTAAAAAGAAACCAACAGAATCCTGTATTCGATTTGGATTATCTTTCTCTATCTATAACTTAAATTTCATTTAATTCGGAAAGAAAAAATATCTGACCCGAAAAAAAGTGTAAGGTTATAGCCTTCAAAAATCTTCAAAATTCTTCATCGTTCAGAATTTAATAAAAAATAGTGGAGGGGTAGTTTAAGGGGCGCTGATTCCAAAAAAATTAGCCATTCCTCTCTAGCTCTTTTAGTTTCAGAGGAAATTGAGTTTTAAAAAAATGGTGGGAGAGCAACTTCTACATAATTCGACAAAAAAATGTTAAAAAAAAATAAAAGAAACCAACAGAATCCTGTATTCGATACGGATTATCTTTCTCTATCTATAACTTAAATTTCATTTAATTCGGAAAGAAAAAATATCTGACCCGAAAAAAAGTGTAAGGTTATAGCCTTCAAAAATCTTCAAAATTCTTCATCGTTCAGAATTTAATACAAAATAGTGGAGGGGTAGTTTAAGGGGCGTTGATTCCAAAAAAATTAGCCATTCTTCTCTAGCTCTTTTAGTTTCAGAGGAAATTGAGTTTTAAAAAAATGGTGGGAGAGCAACTTCTACATAATTCGACAAAAAAATGTTAAAAATAAAAGAAACCAACAGAATCCTGTATTCGATTGGGATTATCTTTCTCTGTCTATAACTTAAATTTCATTTAATTCGGAGAGAAAAAATATCTGACCTGAAAAAAAGTGTAAGGTTATAGCCTTCAAAAATCTTCAAAATTCTTCATCGTTCAGAATTTAATAAAAAATAGTGGAGGGGTAGTTTAAGGGGCGCTGATTACAAAAAAATTAGCCATTCTTCTCTAGCTCTTTTAGTTTTAGAGGAAATTGAGTTTTAAAAAAATGGTGGGAGAGCAACTTCTACATAATTCGAAAAATAAGTGTTAAAAATAAATAAAAGAAACAAACAGAATCCTGTATTCGATATGGATTATCTTTCTCTATCTATAACTTAAATTTCATTTAATTCGGAGAGAAAAAATATCTGACCTGAAAAAAAGTGTAAGGTTATAGCCTTCAAAAATCTTCAAAATTCTTCATGGTTCAGAATTTAATAAAAAATAGTGGAGGGGTAGTTTAAGGGGCGCTGATTCCAAAAAAATTAGCCATTCTTCTCTAGCTCTTTTAGTTTCAGAGGAAATTGAGTTTTAAAAAAATGGTGGGAGAGCAACTTCTACATAATTCGACAAAAAAATGTTAAAAATAAATAAAAGAAACCAACAGAATCCTGTATTCGATTTGGATTATGTTTCTCTATCTATAACTTAAATTTCATTTAATTCGGAAAGAAAAAATATCTGACCCGAAAAAAAGTGTAAGGTTATAGCCTTCAAAAATCTTCAAAATTCTTCATCGTTCAGAATTTAATAAAAAATAGTGGAGGGGTAGTTTAAGGGGCGCTGATTCCAAAAAAATTAGCCATTCCTCTCTAGCTCTTTTAGTTTCAGAGGAAATTGAGTTTTAAAAAAATGGTGGGAGAGCAACTTCTACATAATTCGACAAAAAAATGTTAAAAAAAAATAAAAGAAACCAACAGAATCCTGTATTCGATACGGATTATCTTTCTCTATCTATAACTTAAATTTCATTTAATTCGGAAAGAAAAAATATCTGACCCGAAAAAAAGTGTAAGGTTATAGCCTTCAAAAATCTTCAAAATTCTTCATGGTTCAGAATTTAATAAAAAATAGTGGAGGGGTAGTTTAAGGGGCGCTGATTCCAAAAAAATTAGCCATTCTTCTCTAGCTCTTTTAGTTTAAGAGGAAATTGAGGTTTAAAAAAATGGTGGGAGAGCAACTTCTACATAATTCGACAAAAAAATGTTAAAAATAAATAAAAGAAACCAACAGAATCCTGTATTCGATTTGGATTATTTTTCTCTATCTATAACTTAAATTTCATTTAATTCGGAGAGAAAAAATATCTGACCCGAAAAAAAGTGTAAGGTTATAGCCTTCAAAAATCTTCAAAATTCTTCATCGTTCAGAATTTAATAAAAAACAGTGGAGGGGTAATTTAAGAGCCGTAGATTCCAAAAAAATTAACCATTCTTCTCTAGCCCTTTTAGTTTCTGAGAAAATTGAGTTACAAAAAAATGGTGAGAGCGCAACTTCTACATAATTCGACAAAAAAAAGTAAAAAGTAACCAACAGAATCCTGCATTCGATACGGATTATCTTTCTCTATCTATAACTTAAATTTCATTTAATTCGGAAAGAAAAAATATCTGACCCGAAAAAAAGTGTAAGGTTATAGCCTTAAAAAATCTTCAAAATTCTTCATCGTTCAGAATTTAATAAAAAATAGTGGAGGGGTAGTTTAAGGGGCGTTGATTCCAAAAAAATTAACCATTCTTCTCTAGCTCTTTTAGTTTCAGAGGAAATTGAGTTTTAAAAAAATGGTGGGAGAGCAACTTCTACATTATTCGACAAAAAAAAAATGTTAAAAAAAAGTAAAAAGAAACCAACAGAATCCTGTATTCGATACGGATTATCTTTCTCTATCTATAACTTAAATTTCATTTAATTCGGAAAGAAAAAATTTCTGACCCGAAAAAAAGTGTAAGGTTATAGCCTTCAAAAATCTTCAAAATTCTTCATCGTTCAGAATTTAATAAAAAAATAGTGGAGGGGTAGTTTAAGGGGCGCTGATTCCAAAAAAATTAGCCATTCTTCTCTAGCTCTTTTAGTTTAAGAGGAAATTGAGGTTTAAAAAAATGGTGGGAGAGCAACTTCTACATAATTCGACAAAAAAATGTTAAAAATAAATAAAAGAAACCAACAGAATCCTGTATTCGATTTGGATTATTTTTCTCTATCTATAACTTAAATTTCATTTAATTCGGAGAGAAAAAATATCTGACCCGAAAAAAAGTGTAAGGTTATAGCCTTCAAAAATCTTCAAAATTCTTCATCGTTCAGAATTTAATAAAAAACAGTGGAGGGGTAATTTAAGAGCCGTAGATTCCAAAAAAATTAACCATTCTTCTCTAGCCCTTTTAGTTTCTGAGAAAATTGAGTTACAAAAAAATGGTGAGAGCGCAACTTCTACATAATTCGACAAAAAAAAGTAAAAAGTAACCAACAGAATCCTGCATTCGATACGGATTATCTTTCTCTATCTATAACTTAAATTTCATTTAATTCGGAAAGAAAAAATATCTGACCCGAAAAAAAGTGTAAGGTTATAGCCTTAAAAAATCTTCAAAATTCTTCATCGTTCAGAATTTAATAAAAAATAGTGGAGGGGTAGTTTAAGGGGCGTTGATTCCAAAAAAATTAACCATTCTTCTCTAGCTCTTTTAGTTTCAGAGGAAATTGAGTTTTAAAAAAATGGTGGGAGAGCAACTTCTACATAATTCGAAAAAAAATGTTACAAAAAAGTAAAAAGAAACCAACAGAATCCTGTATTCGATACGGATTATCTTTCTCTATCTATAACTTAAATTTCATTTAATTCGGAGAGAAAAAATATCTGACCCGAAAAAAAGTGTAAGGTTATAGCCTTCAAAAATCTTCAAAATTCTTCATCGTTCAGAATTTAATAAAAAATAGTGGAGGGGTAGTTTAAGGGGCGCTGATTCCAAAAAAATTAGCCATTCTTCTCTAGCTCTTTTAGTTTAAGAGGAAATTGAGGTTTAAAAAAATGGTGGGAGAGCAACTTCTACATAATTCGACAAAAAAATGTTAAAAATAAAAGAAACCAACAGAATCCTGTATTCGATTTGGATTATCTTTCTCTATCTATAACTTAAATTTCATTTAATTCGGAGAGAAAAAATATCTGACCCGAAAAAAAGTGTAAGGTTATAGCCTTCAAAAATCTTCAAAATTCTTCATCGTTCAGAATTTAATAAAAAACAGTGGAGGGGTAATTTAAGAGCCGTAGATTCCAAAAAAATTAACCATTCTTCTCTAGCCCTTTTAGTTTCTGAGAAAATTGAGTTACAAAAAAATGGTGAGAGCGCAACTTCTACATAATTCGACAAAAAAAAGTAAAAAGTAACCAACAGAATCCTGCATTCGATACGGATTATCTTTCTCTATCTATAACTTAAATTTCATTTAATTCGGAAAGAAAAAATATCTGACCCGAAAAAAAGTGTAAGGTTATAGCCTTAAAAAATCTTCAAAATTCTTCATCGTTCAGAATTTAATAAAAAATAGTGGAGGGGTAGTTTAAGGGGCGTTGATTCCAAAAAAATTAACCATTCTTCTCTAGCTCTTTTAGTTTCAGAGGAAATTGAGTTTTAAAAAAATGGTGGGAGAGCAACTTCTACATTATTCGACAAAAAAAAAATGTTAAAAAAAAGTAAAAAGAAACCAACAGAATCCTGTATTCGATACGGATTATCTTTCTCTATCTATAACTTAAATTTCATTTAATTCGGAAAGAAAAAATTTCTGACCCGAAAAAAAGTGTAAGGTTATAGCCTTCAAAAATCTTCAAAATTCTTCAACGTTCAGAATTTAATAAAAAATAGTGGAGGGGTAGTTTAAGGGGCGCTGATTCCAAAAAAATTAGCCATTCTTCTCTAGCTCTTTTAGTTTCAGAGGAAATTGAGTTTTAAAAAAATGGTGGGAGAGCAACTTCTACATAATTCGACAAAAAAATGTTAAAAAAAAATAAAAGAAACCAACAGAATCCTGTATTCGATTTGGATTATCTTTATCTATAACTTAAATTTCATTTAATTCGGAGAGAAAAAATATCTGACCTGAAAAAAAGTGTAAGGTTATAGCCTTCAAAAATCTTCAAAATTCATCATCGTTTAGAATTTAATAAAAAAATGGCAGAGGGGTACCATTGTTGAGAATTTAATAAAAAATAGTGGAGGGGTAGTTTCAGGGGCGTTGATTCCAAAAAAATAAGCCATTCTTCTCTAGCTCTTTTAGTTTCAGAGAAAATTGAGTTTGAAAAAAAGCTGATAGCGCTTCGACAAAAAATTGTTAAAAAATAAAGTAAGTTCCTACCAGGAGAGCAGAAACGAAGTAGGGTAACTTTTTAATGTTATTTATAGAAAAGAGTTTTTAAATCTATTTTTGAAATTTTTGTTCCTACCAGGAATTTTTTGAAATTTCAACCGCTTCCAGATCCACCATCGTAAGTCTGATGAAAAAAAGTTACAGACCAATTAATTTTATAATAATTGGAACATGAAAAAAGTATTATGACTTGTTTTAATACTATCAAAAATGGTGGAGATCTGACTTTTTTGAGATTTAAACCAAATCCAATTCTCACCCCCTTAGAGCTAGAATGTACATTTGCAATACGCAACGAAGTACTCCTCCAACGAATTTTTGTGCCAAACTTGGTGTCGATTGGACAAAAATTACGCCCTCTCATAAACGGCGTAGCGCCCCTATTCCCAGGTCTGGGTCCCGTCATTGAATCGATTGTAATAGGTAAATTCCATATATGGAAATGTACCAAAAAATCTCCTATTACGTTAAGAATTTCCTTTTATTATCGAAACTTAAAGGGGCGGCCGGCCGAATCGTGCCTATAGGGACGGCGCCATGGATAAGTCCGCCACTGTACCGTTGAAGTAGTTAAATTAGACGACCGAATAAATAAAACACTAATATTGATAAAAAATTTATTAATGCAATTTTTTTAATTAATAATAAATGCTTAACACATCTAAGACTTTCTCGGCGATTTAAACAATTAACAATAACAATAGAAACATGTAAAGCTAAACAATTTATATAAGATAAGAAATAGAATGTCTCTGAAATATAATCGAAAATCTGTTTATATTTTATATTAATTAATCTGAATAATACGCAAAGTCGTACTACAAAATATATTCTTAATACAATTTTATTAAAATGGCGACATGTTTCGGCCTCATAGCGCCATCATCAGGCCTATAAACAATAAATTACATGTAGGAAAGAAACAATAATATTAGTTAAAAACTAACAAATTTTTGTAGATATATCATTAAAATAGGAACATATGTGGTATCGAAAAAAATTTGAACGAAGTAAATTAATAATAAAACATTATAAAATAATTAAAAAATTAGTAAATTAGACCAACAGTGAGCCACATAATTGGTAAAAAAGAAAGCACTCTTATGTCAATGTCAAATGAATCTAAAGTTGAAAATTAAAAATTTAAGAGTGAAATGCGCCGCAAACTTGTAACTATCCAAGGGGGTTAAAGTACCGGACGGAAATAGAATTTACTGAATGACAAATGACATTTTTACAAATTTTTTAAAGAATTGAAGCAATTTAAAATATTGTTCAAAAATCTATCACCAAAGGAAAAAAACAACAGATATCATAATTTCCATATATACATATGAGAATACTTACCTATATGGGAAATTCATTCAGTGCATACTGAAAATTGTGTAAAAAAATAATGTTGAAGTACTGCTTTGAGATATTCAAAGTCCCGACATAAACCCAATAGAAAACATTTGGGAAGAAAATCCAGAACCGAAATAAAAATCATTTATGTTCTCTAATTAAGGAATCCTGGAAAAATATGACAGAAATAAATAATCTTACTGCAAATTTAATAGGTTCAGAAGGATTCAAGAAATAATCAATAATGGGGCCATGACTAGATATTAAATTCTGATGTTTTCGTGTTTCGTATTTAATAAAATATTTGGATATTTTTAATCAATTACTGTTTTATTTTCTGATATATTTCGAAAATAGAAGGAAATATCGGTTCGCACAACTAAAAATTAGATTTTTTAATGTACAAGAGTTGTCCTACTTTTATTTGTCGGGAAGTGTACCATTTCTACAATAAGGTTTGCCCTACAGTCACTCATATAAAGATAATTGTAATTTATTATTTCCAATTTTTGGAAAACATTACTCAGTTCTGGCAATTATTTGACATTAACAATAAAAGTTACTATCGATATGTTAATTTGAATTTCTCAGAGACATTCTATGTTTAAATTAGGTACTTTAAAATCATTAAAATTTTTTTGATATAATTTAAATCAAATGGATCACAAATTTAAAGAGTCTTAATTATTAAGCCACATTTTTAAGCTTGTCTTAGTAACTATTATGTATACTGCATTTCATAAAAAAGTGGGACACTTTATTTTAGCTGTATAATTTTTTTTGGAAATGTCAAAGTTGAAATATTGAATTTAAATATTTCATTTTATTTTATAAACTTGAAATAAGTTCTTAATAAAGTAGGTCATACAGGGTGTTCCATTTAATATAAACCGAATATTAGGAGTCACAATATTCTACTAATTGAACTACACATTTTAAACACCCTGTAAAGAGATGTTTGTTAGTGAATCAATAAATAGACTAAGAAAACAGTTTTTTACTTAAACCTAAAAGTGGGACACTTTATTTTAGCTGTATAATTTTTTTTTGGAAATATCAAAGTTGAAATATTGAATTTAAAGATTTCATTTTATTTTATAAACTTGAAATAAGGTCTTAATTAAGTATTTCATACAGGGTGTTCCATTTAAAGTAAGCCGAATATTACGAGTCAGAATATTCTACTAATTGAACTAAAAATTTTAAACACCCTGTAAAGGGATGTTTGTTAGTGAATCAATAAATAGACTAAGAAAACAAACTAAACCTTGAAGTGCGACACTTTATTTTAGTTGTATAATTTTTTTGGAAATGTCAAAGTTGAAATATTGAATTTAAAGATTTCATTTTATTTTATAAACTTGAAATAAGGTCTTAATTAAGTAGGTTATACAGGGTGTTCCATTTAAAATAAGCCGAAAATTACAGTGAAAATATTCTACTAATTGAACTAAAAACATCCTGTAAAGAGATGTTTATTAGTGAATCAATAAATAGACTAAGAAAACAGTTTTTTATTTAAGCCCAAAAGTAAATTTGCTATAATTGATTTTATCGGCAGATATTAAATTTTTTCTAAAGCCTTACATTTTGTATTTAGATATAGGGAACCTTTATGAAAGTTTAGCTTATTTTTTATGTAATTATATACAGGGTGTGCACTTTTTTGGAGCACCCTGTATATTTAAAAATGTAGCCCTTATTGACTTACATAATAGAACTGCAATAGAAGTTAACGAATATATACCATTTAGCCATAAAATTCTGTGGCTTCGGTCGTGAATCACCCTGTATAATAAATGTCATGGTGGCTCCAAATAAATATTAATTATTATTTCCTATTTTTTGTGATTTATTTAACATTTTTTTAAATTATTGCCTGTTTTATGACTAAAATATATGAAACTAAAATTGTAATAATCCAATTAAGATGGTGAAAGTCAAATTTATACAAATAAATTATCTACATTTTTGCTTACAATAAGTGTCATACTTTTTTTGAACAGTAGGATATGTAGAAAAAAAAATATAATCTTTATTTTTTACTTTCTTGCTACCATACTTTACCTATTTTATTAGGTATATACAGGGTGGCGAAAATTTCATTGCAATGTATTATAATATTGGAAACCGTAAGAGATACGAAGTCGGTTAAATGGAACAAAAGTTTGTCAATTTGAAAGCTAATTGACTGGTACTCAAAGCTATCAGGAACGGCTTTCATAATAATTGATAAAATTTAAAATTGCACATTTTTTAATCCAATGCTTTTATGTTGAACAATACGGTATTTAACTTTTTTGTATGAGAACAAATTACTAATAATATTAGATTTTGAATCTGGCCATTCCCAGTTTTTTTTCTCAAATACGGACCTGAACTTTTTATGAATTCATCCACTTAATTCAAGTTTAATGATTTGAATGAATTATTAACTATTTTGTAAAAAGGCTTTTAAATACGGTCCTGTACATTATCTGTTGTTTAAAATAAAAGCAATGGGGCAAAAAATAAAAAATGAGCAAATTTGAATTTTTTTTAATTATTAAAATCGTCCCTGACATCTTTTCCATTTAACCGACTTTGTATTTTACAGTATTCGGGATCACAATATATTGCAATGAAATTTTCGCCACCCTGTATAGGTATTCGATTAAATAAAAATTCAACTTTCTCTTTTATTTCTCATAAAAAAATTTCAATTCTTTTTTTATTATCAGTATTTTCATAAATCTCTCGCATTTTTTAGTTTTATATATGAATTCTTGAAGTATATAACCCGGTTTTCGATAATTGTGGCGTATACGAGGTTTTGGTAACAAAAAAAATAAGATAAGAGTGGATGGAAACAAACTAAGGTGAACGTTAGAAATAATTGCGGTATTTTTATGAGTAATCAATTTCGATTTATAATTTAACGCCAAGAACAAAAACTAACCAAATTTTTTTGAAGATCTGTGCGTATATAATGTTACAAAATGAAAAATAATAATAATATTGCAAAAAGCTAAATATTTACACGGTATAAAGCGACATCTCTAATTAATCCACCAAAAAATCATGTACATTAATAATTAAAATTACTATTAAGTACCACTTAATAATATACATAAAAAGTATACCAGAAAAGTTGAATTTTTCCAACTAGTAATTCGGTTCGCATTTGATTCTTTTATGGTGGTAGTTAAAGCTTTTTCTCGTTCTCTAAAGAGATTCTTTGCTAACATCCGCATTTTTGAAATTTTGTCATCGAAAATTGCTGTCGATGAATTGGTTGGCACGTTTACGTTGCAGTAGTTTTGGTCACAGCACGAGACGCACATCTGAAAAGAAAACGAATAACATAAAAGAATTTTTTTTCAAGCAAAAAAAAAAGTATACAGAATAAAATTGTTACCAGTAATACACATTAGAATAGTATAATTTCGGAATTTCGGGACTAATAGAATTTGACAAACAAATAAAAATAATAACGAGATTAGCGATAGGCATCGTGCTGGTAAACAATTTAATAATCTAGAATAAACGTAATGATCTAGATACAAAATAAAATATTTATTATGCAACTCGTAAAAATTTATTTTGGCAAAGGTAACATTTTTTGAAAGTATTGCCTAATTTCATTTAAACAAAGTAAAAAAACATTGTATACTTTAACACGTGGCCCTCGTACTATTTAAAATTACGTTTTGGATTTTATGTGGTATGTATAACTGATCTGTTATATAGAGTAAGTTTTTATTATATTATATTATATTATATTATATTATATATTCACTTATGTCCCCTAACTTAACTTTTATTTACTATTGTTTTTAATTTTTTTATGCCGGTATATTTCTTGTTATATTTACTTAAAGGTTCATATTTTATATTTTATAATAATATAAATTATCTGATGTTTATGGTGCTCTTTTAGTCTCTATTACAAAAAGATAATCTATTTTTAATTTGTTTTGAAAGGATTTTTAATGATTTTTGGGATTTTTATGAATTTTAAATTTTTAGTATTTTTAAGAATTTTAAACTCTTTTTAGGGATTTTTTCAGGATATTTTAAGGATTTTAAAATATTTTTAAGATTTTCTTAAGTTTTTAACGGTTTTTAAATTTTTTTCAAAATTTTAAGGGATTTTTAGATTTTTAATTATTTTAAGGACTTTGAAAAGATTTTTAATAATTTTTAAGAATTTTAAACTCTTTTTAAGGATTTTAATGTTTTTTAAGGATTATTTTTAAGTATTTTAAGGGTTTTTAGAGATTTTTCAGGATTTCCAGGATTATTTTTTTAGGATATTTTAAAGATTAAAATCCTTAAAAAGTATTTTTAACAATTTCTAAGATATTGTTGATGTTTTCCAAAATTTTTAAATTTTTTTAAAAATTTTAAACTATTTTTACGGATTTTAATGTTTTTTTTTATGGATCTTTAAGAATTGCTTAATAGTTTTAAGTAATTTTAAGTATTTTTAAGGGTTTTTAGGGATTTTTAAAGATTTTTTCAGGAGGTTTTAGGATATTTTAAAGATTAAAATCCTTAAAAAGTATTTTTAACAATTTCTAAGATTTTCTTAAGATTTTTAAAAATTTTTAAGAATTTTAAGAGATGTTTTAAGAGTTTTAAAGATTTTTAATGATTTTTAAGGATTTTTTGATTTTTAAGGAAGTATTTTTAAGAATTTTAAAATATTTTTTAGGATTTTAATGTTTTTTAAGGATTATTTTTAAGGGTTCTTAGGGATTTTTAAGGATTTTTTCAGGATATTTTAAGGATTTTAAAATATTTTTAAGACTTTCCAAAGTTTTTTAACGGTTTTTAAATTTTTTTCAAAATTTTAAGGGATTTTTAGATTTTTAATTATTTTAAGGACTTTGAAAAGATTTTTAATGATTTTTAAGGATTTTTGGGTATGGATTTTCAAAAATGTTTAGTATTTTTAAGAATTTTAAACTATTTTTAGGGATTTTAATGTTTTTTAAGGATTATTTTAGGATCTTTAAGAATTGTTTAGGATTATTCAGGAGTTTTTTTGGATATTTTAAAGATTAAAATCCTTAAATAGTATTTTTTACAATTTCTAAGATTTTCTTGATGTTTTTCAAAATTTTCAACTATTTTTACGGATTTTAATGTTTTTTTTTATGGATTATTTTAGAATCTTTAAGAATTGCTTAATAGTTTTAAGTAATTTTAAGTATTTTTAAGGGTTTTTAGAGATTTTTAAAGATTTTTTCAGGTGTTTATAGGATATTTTAAAGATTCAAATCCTTAAAAAGTATTTTTAACAATTTCTAAGATTTTCTTAAGGTTTTTAAATTTTTTTCACAATTTTAAGGGATTTTGAATGATTTTTAAGGATTTTAAGGATTTTGAAGGATTTTATGGATTTTTGGGATTTTTAAATGTTTTCAAAAACTTTTTTTAAGAATTTTAAACAATTTTTGTAGATTTTAATGTTTTTTTTTATGGATTATTTTAGGATATTTAAGAATTGCTTAATAGTTTTAAGTTATTTTAAGTATTTTTAAGGGTTTTTAGGGATTTTTAAAGATTTTTTTCAGGAGTTTTTAGGATATTTTAAAGATTAAAATCCTTAAAAAGTATTTTTAACAATTTCTAAGATTTTCTTAAGATTTTTAAAATTTTTTAAGAATTTTAAGAGATGTTTTAAGAGTTTTAAGGATTTTTAAGGATTTTTTTGATTTTTAAGGAAGTATTTTTAAGAATTTTAAAATATTCTTTAGGATTTTAATGTTTTATAAGGATTATTTTTAAGGGTTCTTAGGGATTTTTAAGGATTTTTTCAGGATATTTTAAGGATTTTAAAATATTTTTAAGATTTTCTAAAGTTTTTTAACGGTTTTTAAATTTTTTTCAAAATTTTAAGGGATTTTTAGATTTTTAATTATTTTAAGGACTTTGAAAAGATTTTTAATGATTTTTAAGGATTTTTGGGTATGGATTTTCAAAAATGTTTAGTATTTTTAAGAATTTTAAACTCTTTTTAGGGATTTTAATGTTTTTTTAAGGATTATTTTTAAGTATTTTTAAGGGTTTTTGGGGATTTTTAGGGATTTTTAAGGATTTTGAAGGATTTTTAATGATTTTTAAGGATTTTTGGAATTTTTAAGGATTTTCAAACACATTTTTAAGAATTTCGAACTATTTTTAGGGATTTTAATGTTTTTTAAGGATTATTTTAGGATCTTTAAGAATTGTTTAATATTTTTAAGTAATTTTAAGTATTTTTAAGGGTTTTTAGGGATTTTTAAGGATTTTGAAGGATTTTTAATGATTTTTAAGGATTTTTGGGATTTTTAAGGATTTTCAAACACATTTTTAAGAATTTCGAACTATTTTTAGGGATTTTAATGTTTTTTAAGGATTATTTTAGGATCTTTAAGCATTGTTTAATATTTTTTAAGTAATTTTAAGTATTTTTAAGGGTTTTTAGGGATTTTTCAGGATTTCCAGGATTATTCAGGAGTTTTTTAGGATATTTTAAAGATTAAAATACTTAAATAGTATTTTTTACAATTTCTAAGATTTTCTTGATGTTTTTAAAAATTTTTAAATTTTTTTAAAAATTTTAAGCTATTTTTACGCATTTTAATGTTTTTTTTATGGATTATTTTAGGATCCTTAAGAATTGCTTAATAGTTTTAAGTAATTTTAAGTATTTTTAAGTATTTTTAAGGGTTTTTAGGGATTTTTAAAGATTTTTTTCAGGAGTTTTTAGGAAATTTTAAAGATTAAAATCCTTAAAAAGTATTTTTAACAATTTCTAGGATTTTTTTAAGGTTTTTAAATTTTTTTCACAATTTTAAGGGATTTTGAATGATTTTTAAGGATTTTAAGGATTTTGAAGGATTTTTATGGATTTTTTGTATTTTTAAATGTTTTCAAAAACTTTTTTTAAGAATTTTAAACTATTTTTAGAGATTTTAATGTTTTTTTTATGGATTATTTTAGGATCTTTAAGAATTGCTTAATAGTTTTAAGTAATTTTAAGTATTTTTAAGGGTTTTTAGGGATTTTTAAAGATTTTTTCAGGAGTTTTTAGGAAATTTTAAAGATTAAAATCCATAAAAAGTATTTTTAACAATTTCTAGGATTTTCTTAAGGTTTTTAAATTTTTTTCACAATTTTAAGGGATTTTGAATGATTTTTAAGGATTTTAAGGATTTTGAAGGATTTTTATGGATTTTTGGTATTTTTAAATGTTTTCAAAAACTTTTTTTAAGAATTTTAAACAATTTTTAGAGATTTTAATGTTTTTTTTTATGGATTATTTTAGGATCTTTAAGAATTGCTTAATAGTTTTAAGTAATATTAAGTATTTTTAAGGGTTTTGAGGGATTTTTAAAGATTTTTTTCAGGAGTTATTAGGATATTTTAAAGATTAAAATCCTTAAAAAGTATTTTTAACAATTTCTAAGATTTTCTTAAGATTTTTAAAAATTTTTAAGAATTTTAAGAGATGTTTTAAGAGTTTTAAGGATTTTTAAGGATTTTTTTGATTTTTAAGGAAGTATTTTTAAGAATTTTAAAATATTCTTTAGGATTTTAATGTTTTATAAGGATTATTTTTAAGGGTTCTTAGGGATTTTTAAGGATTTTTTCAGGATATTTTAAGGATTTTAAAATATTTTTAAGACTTTCCAAAGTTTTTTAACGGTTTTTAAATTTTTTTCAAAATTTTAAGGGATTTTTAGATTTTTAATTATTTTAAGGACTTTGAAAAGATTTTTAATGATTTTTAAGGATTTTTGGGTATGGATTTTCAAAAATGTTTAGTATTTTTAAGAATTTTAAACTCTTTTTAGGGATTTTAATGTATTTTTAAGGATTATTTTTAAGTATTTTTAAGGGTTTTTGGGGATTTTTAGGGATTTTTAAGGATTTTGAAGGATTTTTAATGATTTTTAAGGATTTTTGGAATTTTTAAGGATTTTCAAACACATTTTTAAGAATTTCGAACTATTTTTAGGGATTTTAATGTTTTTTAAGGATTATTTTAGGATCTTTAAGAATTGTTTAATATTTTTAAGTAATTTTAAGTATTTTTAAGGGTTTTTAGGGATTTTTAGGGATTTTTAAGGATTTTGAAGGATTTTTAATGATTTTTAAGGATTTTTGGGATTTTTAAGGATTTTCAAACACATTTTTAAGAATTTCGAACTATTTTTAGGGATTTTAATGTTTTTTAAGGATTATTTTAGGATCTTTAAGCATTGTTTAATATTTTTTAAGTAATTTTAAGTATTTTTAAGGGTTTTTAGGGATTTTTCAGGATTTCCAGGATTATTCAGGAGTTTTTTAGGATATTTTAAAGATTAAAATACTTAAATAGTATTTTTTACAATTTCTAAGATTTTCTTGATGTTTTTAAAAATTTTTAAATTTTTTTAAAAATTTTAAACTATTTTTACGCATTTTAATGTTTTTTTTTATGGATTATTTTAGGATCCTTAAGAATTGCTTAATAGTTTTAAGTAATTTTAAGTATTTTTAAGTATTTTTAAGGGTTTTTAGGGATTTTTAAAGATTTTTTTCAGGAGTTTTTAGGAAATTTTAAAGATTAAAATCCTTAAAAAGTATTTTTAACAATTTCTAGGATTTTTTTAAGGTTTTTAAATTTTTTTCACAATTTTAAGGGATTTTGAATGATTTTTAAGGATTTTAAGGATTTTGAAGGATTTTTATGGATTTTTTGTATTTTTAAATGTTTTCAAAAACTTTTTTTAAGAATTTTAAACTATTTTTAGAGATTTTAATGTTTTTTTTATGGATTATTTTAGGATCTTTAAGAATTGCTTAATAGTTTTAAGTAATTTTAAGTATTTTTAAGGGTTTTTAGGGATTTTTAAAGATTTTTTCAGGAGTTTTTAGGAAATTTTAAAGATTAAAATCCATAAAAAGTATTTTTAACAATTTCTAGGATTTTCTTAAGGTTTTTAAATTTTTTTCACAATTTTAAGGGATTTTGAATGATTTTTAAGGATTTTAAGGATTTTGAAGGATTTTTATGGATTTTTGGTATTTTTAAATGTTTTCAAAAACTTTTTTTAAGAATTTTAAACAATTTTTAGAGATTTTAATGTTTTTTTTTATGGATTATTTTAGGATCTTTAAGAATTGCTTAATAGTTTTAAGTAATATTAAGTATTTTTAAGGGTTTTTAGGGATTTTTAAAGATTTTTTCAGGAGTTTTTAAGGATTAAAATCCTTAAAAAGCATTTTTAACAATATCTAAGATTTTCTTAAGATATTTAAAATTTTTTCACAATTTTAAGGGATTTTTAATGATTTTTAAGGAATTTAAGGATTTTTATGGATTTTTGGGATTTTTAAATGTTTTCAAAAACTTTTTTAAAAATTTTAAACCATTTTTAGGGATTTTAACGTTTTTTTTAAGGATTGTTGTAGAATCTTTAAGATTTGCTTAATATTTTTAAGTAATTTTAAGTATTTTTAAGGGGTTTTATGGATTTTTAAGAATTTTAAACTATTTTTAGGGTTTTTATTCTTTTTTATATTATATTAGGATATTTAAGAATTGCTTAAAATTTTTAAGTAGTTTTAAGTCTTGTTAAGTATTTTTAAGGGTTTTTAGGGATTTTTAAGGATTTTTAAAGATTTTTAAGGATTCATTATCTACCAAGAGCAGAGGAAGTATAATTTATAATCCAGAAAAAGTTGATTGAATTCAGATACCCAATTGAGATAATTAGTATTTATTATTTTTGATGTCGTTATATATTTCTTGTTTCTTTTTTATTGTACTATATTTTTCTCCAATGTACTATAATAATTTAAGTGCCCGTACTATAACAGCTTCCAATACAATTGGCAACGTTTTAAATTTCAGCCTCTTGTGATAATCCATATATATATATTATATGCGACATTTGAAAATCTTAGTAACGAGATATATAATTATAATTTAAGATTTTAACCAACTATGTTATTAAACTTTATCAAAAGTTTATCATGATCGCTTATCATCATGGAATTTATTCAAAATGGATAAATTTTTCTATTACTATTACTTCATTTACATTATCTTTAAATATTTTAGCTTTTCCTATATTTCAATATGTACAGGAAGCTTAGCGCCGTTATGTTTTTAATACCTCTCAAATTTACACACTTTTCATCGCTTCGCAACAAGTGTAACCCATAAATTCAAAGCTTTTATGGTATTACTACAGACATCAAGATTACCAAAAAATTAATTTATTACTGACTTTTGTTGTTTGCTTTATAAATTATATATATTTTTTTTTAACACATCATTCAAGCCTTTTACGTTCATATCTACAGCAATTTTGAAATGTTATAAAAGAAAACTAACCATTTGAGCGTCGATTTCCACACATCCCACTTTATTTCTTTGGCATTCCTTCTCGGTCGTGCATTTTTTGTTCACCAAAACGCTCGTTCCCTTTGAATCCATTATGTGCAGAGTGTGGCAAAATGTTTCTCCTGCAAAGAATAAAAATATAAGGATTATGATGGAGCGAGAGGTCAATATCCGATCAATGCATTGCTATCGTTAGAAGATAAATGGATTGAAACGGTAGCAAAAGATAAGTATGTCATTTTTTTTAGACAATTTCATAATGGGATATATTGCTATGATAGAATGATTTAGGGAGAAAAAATGGTTATAACTTTTTCTGCCGTGGGTCTATTTTATGTAATTATAACTTTTATATTTTTATTTTTTCAGGAGCTTCCTGAATTAATCCAGACAGCAAAAAAAATGACGCCACTGACGTCTTTTGAAATATTTGGAAAACAATAATTTTAAAGATAGATTAAATAATAATTCCAGCCGTGATAGACGTTATTTTAAATTTGTATTTTTTTAGTAACATTAGACGGCTTTTATTTTACCGATCCACATCCGAGAAGGGAAAGTATTGTGAAGGAGGTGAAAACAAATTTCGAGATGATTAAGACCATTTCCAGATGGAAGTCGGTCTGTCTGTGTGTATTTTTCCACGATAGAGGCCACACGTTTGATCCGATTGAGCTGATATTTGGTATATATACTTGGTTTATTCGTCGGAAGAACAGATTAGTTTAATAATTTTTAAAGAATTTTTAAAGATTTTATTAAGGATTTTTTAAGGATTCTTTAAAGATTTTAGATTTTTTTAAGGATTTTGTAAGGATCTTTTAGGCATTTTTAAGGTTTTTTAAGACTTTTTTAAGGATTTTTTTAGTGTTTCTTAAGGATTTTTTAAATATATTAATTAGGTACTGTTTAAGGATTTTTTAAGGATTTTTAATCGATTTTTTAACGATTTTTTAACGATTTTTATGAAACGATTTTTAAGGTTTAATATAGCAAGTCTATTTTAATATTTTTTCATGTTTTGGAAAAAAAATTCTTTAATTAATTTTAAAGGATTTTTTACGAATTTTTCAATTATTCAATGATAGTTCAAGGAATTTTTCAATGTTTGCAGAGTATTTTTACAATTTTTTCCAGAATTTTTCATTCTTGAGTTTTAGAAAGATGTTTTAATTTTTAAAAGTTTTTACAAAGATTTTCAACAAATTTTAAGGGTTTTTTTACAATCTAATAAGATTTTTTTAAGGATTTTTAAGGATTTTTTAAGGATTCTTTAAAGGTTTTAGATTTTCTAAAGTATTTTTAAGGAGTTTTTAAGGATTTTAGATTTTTTTAAGGATTTTTTATTGATTTTTAGGGATTTTTAAGTCTTTTTTAAGGATTTTTTTAGTGTTTCTTAAGGATTTTTTAAAGATATAAATTAGGGACTGTTTAAGGATTCTTTAAGGAATTTAGATTTTTTTAAGGATTTTGTAAGGATTTTTTATCGATTACCTAGGGATTCTAAGGATTTTTTAAAGGATTTTTTTTAGTGCTTCTTAAGGATTTTTTAAAAATATCAATTAGGGACTGTTCAAGGATTTTTAGGGATTTTTTTAAGGATTTTAAAGCGATTTTTAATCGATTTTTTAACGATTTTCATGAAAGGATTTTTAAGGTTTAATATGGCAAGTCTATTTTAATATTTTTTCATGTTTTGAAATAAAAATTCTTTAAGGAATTTTAAAGGATTTTTTACGAATTTTTCAATTATTCAATGATAGTTCAAGGAATTTTTCAATGTTTGCAGGATATTTTTATGATTTTTTCCAGAATTTCTCATTCTTGAGTTTTAGAAAGTTTTTTGGATTTTGCAAAGTTTTTAAAAAGATTTTCAACAAATTTTAAGGTTTTTTTTTACGATCTAATAAGATTTTTTTTAGGATTCTTAAGGAGTTTTTAAGGTTATATTAAGTGTTTTTTAAGGATTTTTTAAAGATTTTAGATTTTTTTAAGGATTTTGTAAGGATTTTTTAGGGATTTTTAAGGTTTTTTAAGAATTTTTTAAGGATTTTTTAGTGTTTCTTAAGGATTTTTTAAAAATATTAATTAGGGTCTGTTTAAGGATTTTTAAGCGATTTTTAATCGATTTTTTAACGATTTTCATGAAAAGATTTTTAAGGTTTAATATGGCAAGTCTATTTTAATATTTTTTCACGTTTTGAAATAAAAATTCTTTAAAGAATTTTAAAGGATTTTTTACGAATTTTTCAACTATTCAATGATAGTTCAAGGAATTTTTCAATGTTTGCAGGATATTTTTACGATTTTTTCCAGGATTTCTCATTCTTGAGTTTTAGAAAGTTTTTTGGATTTTGCAAAGTTTTTAAAAAGATTTTCAACAAATTTTAAGGGTTTTTTTACGATCTAATAAGATTTTTTAAGGATTTATTAAGGATTTTAGATTTTTGTTATAGGATTTTTTTTGTAAGGATTTTTTAGGGATTTTTAAGGTTTTTTAAGGGCTTTTTAAGTGTTTCTTAAGGATTTTTTAAAGATATTAATTAGGAACTGTTTAAGGATTTTTAAAGATTTTTTTAAGGATTTTTAATCGATTTTTTAACGATTTTCATGAAAGGATTTTTTAAGGTTTAGTCTGGCAAGTTTATTTTAATATTTTTTCATGTTTTGGAATAAAATTTTTTTAATGATTTTGTAAGGATTTTTTAGGGATTTTTAAGGTTTTTTAAGGATTTTTAAGGCCTTTTTTATAGATTTTTTTAGTGTTTCTTAAAGATTTTTTAAAAATATAAATTAGGGACTGCTTAAGGATTTTTAAATTTTTTTAATGATTTTTAAGCGATTTTTAATCGATTTTTTAACGATTTTCATGATAGGATTTTTAAGGTATAGTCTGGCAAGTCTATTTTAATATTTTTCCATGTTTTACTATTATTCATGTTTTACTGTTACATTCTAATATTGTCGCCGTCATCAATTGTCACCGCGTCCAATTGTTATATATCCCAAAAAATCGTGTTAACACATTTGTCTTCTTTTTTGTTTCGGCTTTTATTTATTCAACTCTATCTGATAAACAATGCACTCGTCCTATTTATTTGCAATACAAAAAAATCGGTTGTGTCGCTCCAAAACGTACCCGACGAGTATCCACGAATTCTTTTTCAGATATTTAATAATAAAGCTTCAAATTTTGACATTTTTTATTTTTGAAATGGAGAAATAATTTTGACTGTTCTGTATAGAGTTTTTCAAGGTCTTTCAAATGACATATTACAAGTCGAATTCTGTGACATATTGCATTTGTCGTTTTTTTATAGTGATACTACCGTTTGACAGATGTCGTACAAAAACTAATTAGTTCTTCCGACGGGTAACCCAAACCCCTGTACCAAATTTCAGCCGAATCGGATTAATACTTTTTCAGATATTTAATGTTAAAGTTTCAACTTTTGACATTTTTTTATCTTTGACCGGTGATAGTTGGAGAAATAATTTTGACTGTTCTGTATAGAGTTTTTCAAGGGCTTTCAAATGGCATATTGCATTTAAAATTCCGTGACATATTGAATCTGTCATTTTTTGATAGTGGTACTTCCGTTTTACAGATGTCGTACAAAAACTAATGGGTTCTTCCGACGTGTATACCAAACCCCTATACGAAATTTCAGCTCAATCAGATTACACGTGTGGCCTCTATCATGGAAGAATTCACACACACAGACAGACAGACAGACTTCCATCTGGAAATGGTCTTAATCGTCTCAGGGGACCCGAAAATGGATATTTCCGTCTCTATATCGAAATTTTTTTTTAGCTCGTTCACAGCACTTTCCCTTCTAGCAGGTGGGTCGGGAAAGTAAAATATATTAAAGTTTATGAGCAAAGACAATTAACAGGAAAAAACAAGTAAGAATCAGTATAGAGATATAGAAGTTGAGAAGGGAACACCAGGAATTCAGGTTAAAAAGAGATATTGAGAAGAAGTGGCTGGTCAAGATAGAGAAATGAAAATGGTGTAGAAGATTGGAGTGGAAGTAGAATAGAAGGACTTTTTTACAAAATTAGTTTTTTTTATTTCTTTTGTGTAATTTTTATTCTTTTTTTAAAGTTACAGAACCCACCCAAAAATTTGAGATCTTAAATCATAACAATATATTTATTTAGCATGGATTTGTTGGAATCAGTAAGTAATTTTTGCAATTAGAATAAAATTCTGCTATATTCCGCAATGTAGTTTATAAACCAAGAATTATTATTTACATCATTTTTTTGTTTGGGTTATTTTAGAGCCTAGCCCGTCAAATTACGCAAAAAGCCTTTCTCTAATTTATTAGACGCGTAATGGTCGTACTGATATTACAAAAACTCGCTATACAATATTTCTTGACCTTTGTATGTTTTTATGACGCTATTCTAGAAAAAAATGTAAGGAAACTATTTGACCCAATTCTGATTTCGAGTTAAAACAGAGACCCTCGCTGATAACTGTAAACGAGCTAATAAAATAGAACAGGAACGAAGCGACTTGAGTGGGAACTATAATATGGGCAATTACTCTGTTGGGTTTGTAGGGAGAAATATAAGAGAATTACAGGGAAATGATAATTCGGAATTGGATTATTAGCGAATTATCTAAGAGTGGTTTTCATAAGCTAAGGGATAACAAAGAACAGTATTAGGCTCTTTCACATTTTATTACCTTTAGGGTCTAATAAAATTTAATTTGTTCATATTTACCTGGCTTACAGGGTCTATCTATAGCAAATTGGTTACAAACTAGATTGTCAGAAACGTTTACACAAATATAGCAGGTAACTGCGTATTTGTCAAAATCGGTCAAATCAGACGCTGAATCTACGAGGTTCGATGCTAAATTCTTCTCTTCCATCGCAGTATTTGTCATGAAAATGCAGCTAATGAGCATACTCAGTCTAAACATTACAATCTGAAACAAAAGAAACTTTTTTTAATATTTGAAAATAGGAATAGGTAAAACCGATATTAAATACCCGAATTCATGCAAGATTATTAACAGTATGTGGGGTGTCGGCCAACTTGCGCCCGACCGGCTTGCGCCCGCTCATTAATTCAGCCAGTTTGCGCCCAATGTATTAAGGGTACCTGCTGGATGGCCTGTTTGCGCTCATCGTAATAATTCTTAGAAGAGTTTATTTTAGAAGATTTTTATGACACCATTAAACTCGCCTGGCCAAAAAACTACTGACCTATAATCTTGCCTATGAATGTTATCTTTAATATTTTTTCAATATTTTTATCTAAATCTGATTTGTACAGTAAATAATTTTTAAAAATTTTTTTTCTCCAAATAAATAACCTTATACTATAATGATTTTTTTCAGTACCATTCTTGACTTTTGTGGAAATTATATGTTAGTTACAATTTCTTTTATCAGGAAATAATTATTTCAGAAGTAATCTACAAAAAGTGTTAAAATATAGAGATCCAAAAAAAAAATATTGTTTTTTTTTCTGTTTTTTCTAATTTTTCCTCTTTTTTTCTCATTGTTCTGTTTTTTTTTGTATTTTTTCGTTTTATAATTTTTTTCTTATTCATTTGATTTTTTGTGATAATTTGTGATTTTTTTGTAATTTTTTGTGATTTTTTTTGCGATTGTTTTGCGATTTTTTGTGATATTTTTCGATTTCTTGCGTTTTTTTGGGCCCTCTTTTTCGTTTTTTAGCGTTTTTTTTTCGGTTTTTTAATTTCTTCGTTTTTTTTGTATTTTACAATTTTTTTTTCATTTTTTCCCAATGTTTTCTAATTTCTCTTTTAATTTTTTTCTTTTTTCAAAGTTTTTTGTTTTTGTTTTGTTATTATTTTAGATTTTTTCTGATTTTTTCGGTTCTTCTAATTTTTTCACGTTTTTTTTATTTATATGATTTTTTGTTTTTTTTCTGTTTTTTTTTTCAATTTTTTCTAATCTTTCCTCATTGTTCTGGTTTTCTATTCTATGTTGTTTTCTAATTTTTTCTCATTTTTTCTTATTCCATTGATTTTTTGTGATAATTTGCGATTTTTTTGTCATTTTTTTGCGGTTTTTTTGCAATTTTTTGTGAAATTTTTTGTAATTTTTTCGATTCTTCTAATTTTTTCTCGTTTTCTTTCTCATTTTTATAATTATTTGTTTTTTTTTCTTGTTTTTTAAATGTTTCTGTTTTTTCTTTCTTTTGTTTTCTCATTTTTTCTTATTCCTCTGTTTTTTTGTGATTGTTTTCGACTTTTTTGCGAGTGCTTTGCGATTATTTGTGATATTTTTCGTTTTCTTGCATTTTTCGAGGCTTTATTTTCGTTTTTTTTGTGATTTTTCACGTTTTTTTATTCGTCTTTTTTACAATTTTTATTATTTCCCGTTTTTGCCGTAGTTTTCATTTTTTCCCAATAATTTCTATTTTCTTAATTTTTTTTTTTCAAAATCTTTTTTCATTTCTTTTTATTATTTTTTCCTATTTTTTCTGATTTTTTCAGATTTTATCGATTCTTATCATTCTTTATGTTTTTTTGTTTTATTTTTTCGGTTTCTTTTTCAATTTTTTCTCATTGTTCTGTTTTTTCCATTTTTTGTTTTCTATTTTTTTCTCATTTTTCTATTTTCTCATTTTTTCTCATTCTTATAATTTGAATGGCTATGCGATAGGGATTGATTATTTATTACGGGCGCAAATCGGTCGACCGTCAGGTACCTTTGGAAGTTTGGGCGCAAACCGGCTGAATTAATGAGAGGGCGCAAGCTGGTCGGGCGCAAGCTGGCCGTATCCGTATGTGGAACCCTCTTATCATGTAGAATAAAAAACAAATGACAATCATAAATATTTATTTTTCCAGCACCTATTTCTCCCCATTCTCCATATTAAATCCTATATGAAAACGCCAAGATCCGTTCTGAATATATTGTGTTAATTCAAGGTCACTTAATACGGCGTAGCAGATCGAAACCGGATCGAGACCTGATCAAGGTCCGTCCTAGCAAAATTGGATTAATTCAAGGTCACTAGTAATGTCATCAGTCTCCGCTAGATGAGTCTCGAATCAGCTTTGTTCTGCTTCTGATCACCTTGAATTAACGCAATTTTGCCAGAATGGACCTTGACGTTTTCTTATGGGATTTAACATGAAGAATGTGGAGGAATACCACCCATTCCTCCACCACTCCTTTACTCGTATCTCATCTTTTATTATTATAAATTCATCAAGATATCCATGTCTTAAGTATAGTCAACCAATGAGTAATAAAGCACATAAAGTCCAGTACCACGATATATATTTGTTGAACAGTTAGTTTAGTGAAATTGGCAACTAGTTTCGGCTTCCGCCATCATCAGGCCTACAATAGTGCTCGTTAATACAACAACAGATATAAATAATCATTATTAAAAGAGGGGCTTACCATAAACATCGTGGGATAAACAGTGGGTGTAATTTAAGTTAAAAGATTAAAAAATTTAAAAATTTTTAACAACATAAATTTTTAAGCTATCCATGGTACTGATAAACGATAAAGGAAAATGTTAAAATACGAAATTAAAATTGAGGATTAGGAGAAACCTGACCCAAAAAAGCCAGAAGAAGCATTTGGTAGTGAAAAAGAAGACACGGGGGCCAGTAGAGAATCCCACTTAGGGGTAGGAAAGAACTCCTACGACGGGGGAGCGTACCCCAGAAGGCAACTTCGGGTATGGTGTACGAGAATAGTTTATTAACTATGGCCCATTTAAGAGCAATAGTTAGAAAAAACAGTCCGAAAATTAGGATAACTTCTAGCAGTACCATTAGACTTAACGTCATACACAAAATGGTGTATGACAGATAACATTATGACAGCTGACAAGCAAACATTAAATTTAAAAAATTAAAAAATGTTTTTAAAGCCATGATGTGAATGGGGGTTTCCCACCTCTAAAACAAAACCTGAAGGGTAAAATTATACAATAAAAATTAAAATGAAGGTAGTGAGAACAATTACTAGTAGAAAATAATTTAAGGGTTGTGAGATTTTTTTTTTTTTTTTTGCCCGGGACCGTTCTTTGCAACCGGATTCACTGCAGCCTCATGGGCTTATTGCGTTCTCTCCCGTCTTTTGTCTACTGCACCCAGTCCATCAACCTTGTTCCCTGTACTAGTTTGTACAGGTTCTTTAATGGCTGTTTGTAGTAGTCTTCTGGATCCATTTTTGGTTTTCCATAAATTCTTTGCCTTCTGTGATCCAGCGCCTCACAGTTGCATAGTATGTGGAGTGCATTCTCGGTCCCTTTATTGCATTGTCTGCATTTAAGGTCGCCGTTATATAGCCCCATTTTGTTTAGATGCTCTCTGGTGGGAAGGTGTCCCGTGAGGAGCCCTGTGGTAATTCGTAGTTGATTCCTACTCATTGAAAGCAGTTCTTCAGTTTCGTTCTTTGTCGGTTGTGAGATTAGGCACAGGACACGGAGAGATTATGGTTATAACATCTCCTTGATACAAACTTTCCAATAGAGTTTATCTTTTTCCATATTATTTCTTAATATCTTGTAAGATGTAAAATATGGGTTAAAGAGTCTGATCCCACCCTCTGGTCTACTGACTATGATTCGGTAATAGATCTATAATCGTCTATTTTAATAATTTTACTTTGAAGATATTACCATGAAATTGGGAAGTTAAAATATATCTTGGTTACATAAATTATAAATTACTGCTTATTTAAAATGAATATATCATAAAAAATACATCGCAATAAAAAAAAAATACAGGCAACACTAAATATTTTTTTTACCACTAACAATTTAATGAATAAATACATGGTTTAATAAAAACACTATGAACAAAGATATTTCCTAAAAATAATCATTCCTTTTTAAAGGTATAGTATAAGTACGCGACAAGTATTATGCTCCGGTCATTTGCCAGAGAAAATGACAGGCACTAATGGATGAACTAACTTTTATTAAGTCATTTAGAAAGGATAAAATTGCTTTTTGGCTTATGTGACTCGAGTCTAATTACATAAAGTAATAAAGATAAATCTACGATAAAAACAAAACTATATAATACCTATGAAAGGGTAGAAAAATAAAAAAAAAACGCATTTAAACTACTTTGTCAAATGCAAAGCTGTGGGATCGATTTCAGTGCCGAAGAAGCATACAAATCACGATATTGTATCGAAAATGTAAAGTTTGCGGCCTTTTTTATTCGTTCCAGGATTCAGGATTTACGGATATCGGATTTTAAAAAGTAAACGCTGTTGGTTTGCAATAAAATTTGGATATAAACCAAGATTACCTGGTAAATCCTGATTGGTTTTCCATTTCAATTTGATCGTGTTGGTTAAAACAGCCTGTTTCAGCTTACATAGCTCATCGTACCAATATTTGCTTTCACTATTGCGTTATGTATGAATTGTAAATATACCTATGGTAAATTCTCACCGTTAAATGAGAGCACAATACACATTATAGTTTTTGGTGTTCATAGAATAAACTATATTTGAGATTATTTTATAATTAGGTTATTTTACTAAAGGTAATTCGATAAATTATATAAATATTGGTTTGCTTTTCAATCGTGTCAAATTGAGATTAAACTATTGTAATATTTTTGTACTTTTGGTTCGCTTGAATTCAAACATTTCGTTAAATTATAACTAATTTATTCAAATGACTTCTAATTTATATCAAACATAACTAACAAAATATTTTAATTGATATAACACAACATACAAATTTCACTGACTCTTGTCTGTCTATATTCATTTTTCTTGATCTGAAACGCTTACGTCATTTCCAGAATAGTCGATGGATTTCTTGTGCGCCATTCGTAGGTCAAGAAAGATTTTAAAAACCCCCATACAATGGGTATTTTGTCCAATTATTTTAGAATAACCAGTATATTTTTTGGACGTTTGGCACTATATACTTTTTTGAGTGATCCCTGATACCTACGTCATCACTAGCTCTTGTCTTAGTAGTACATGTAAACTAGATGAGACAGACAATTTATAAGTAAAACGAATGTCTTAAATAACTTTCACAATCATATAAAATTTTACGTCAGTTTTGATTTTGACACATTTGACATTTACGCATTAAAAAAAATGTCGCGATATTATGAGAAAGAACAACAGTTTATATAATAATAATACTTGCCCTACATTTCACCCCCTTACGAGTGAATCCCAGAAGCCAAAGGCTTTTGGGGGGAAGGGACGGCTATTATTATTATTTGCCGTGGCGCTCCGGGGCGACTTACTGAGAATTTATGGCGCCATTTGGCTATATTTGTAGAAAAACCCGGAAAACCTCACCAAATTAATATTCAATGCGGTTTACCTATTCGAGCCAAGTATCTAACACTGAAACTTTTAAATTAAAATTTCACTGCCAGATACGAGACATGAACCCACGTTGGATTTAGCATATAAACAGCAATAAATGAATACGACCGATAGCCAACGATCTGTGCCACCGAGACCGATATTGAAATTAGTTGATTATATCCAGACGACAAAAGTTGCCTTAAAGACTCTTTTGTCCTTAAGTGCAGTTTGGAGGTAAGTAAAAAAATACGTACCATTAAAATCGTAGAAAAATTCAGCATTATGAAAACCTAGCTTAAGAAAAACATAACCTTAGTCTATAGAATGTCAAACTAACTGAATTTATTTCCGACATGTCCAATGGTTTGAAATTATGTCATTTTGTGACGTAGGGGTCAGGGGTCACTGAACAAACTATATCTTATCGAATATAAAGATGTATTTAAATGTATTATTATTCAGGTCAGTCTTGACATAAATTCATAATTTTTTCCACCCTTAAAACAACACCCAGTATATCTGATTTTTTAAAATTCCGGATTTAGAATCATTTTAAAATAAAACACCCTGTATCTTTGTTTTGTAAATTTTTTACGTTACTTTTCATATTTCAGGACAAGAAATCTTTTTAGTTAATTTGTTGCCGATTATTAATAAAACACCCTCTATATTATTATAAAATATTTAAATTTTTTATTAATAAAGATGAGATCTGTAAAAGCAGTACAAAAATGCAATTGGAATTTTGTTGTTTTATTTTTAGAATTGTTATACAACTGTGTAAGTTTGGGTTTTATCTACTTCTTAGTACCTTGATTATACAGGGTGAGTCATAAGGAACTGTACATACTCCTACCTCGTATTGAGGTTCCTATGTGGAATATGAAATGGCCATTAAAAAGTGTCTGTTCCCATTGTTTAATAATATACAGGGGGAGTTGTGAATTTTGACCAAAATTTTTTTTGCTCATAATAGTAAGTTCGATTTGTCTCATATTTTGGTAAAACGTTACAGTACTACCACCTCATTAACTGATTTATTCACGGTAGAAAAAAATCAGGTCCGGTCTTAAGAAATTAGTTCGTTTTTTTCATATAAAAAAATTTCACCCTATATATGGTTTTTGAAAACTGTAATAAGAATTTTACAAAGTACACAAATACACAACAAAAATGGCGTATTTATTTTCCCCCCACAAATACTCAATTTTAAAAGTTTAGCAAAATTAATCTTATATTTAAAAAAAATATATAGCTTTTCTTGAAAAAATTAAATTTTTGTACAAAAATTTAATTTTTAATTACTAGTACCACCACAACTCGTGCTATATTTTTAATAATACAACCTTTTTAGTTAATTTCCAGAATCGGCTTTTAAAAATACAAGCTTTTTTGAGTAATATTAAAACATCGACCTGTATAATTTTTCTTTAGTGATTTATCGGTATTGTCAGGAAAATTACTGATGGAAAAATTTTGAGTTTAAAAGAAATTTATCCTTAAAAAAAAGCTTGAGTGTTTTTTGGCAAGATAAATTAACGACAAAATATAGAATGAACAGCAACAATAATTATCTATATTGATACAATTAAATAATTTCATTATTACTATTTTTTAACAATTATTATTATTTTATTATTCATCTTCCATATTTGAATATCAACCAAACAAATAATTTAAACTGACAGAACTAAGGTTAAAGTGACGTGCCGACGCGATTCACAGCTACTAGATATAGTCTGATTATGAGGAACATGCATTTTTATCGCGAGGAAGAGGCATTTTTATCGCGATAAAAATGGATGCACCTTTTTTATCGCTGTCAAACTGACAACACTGTCATCATTAAATGACACATTTTATATAGGAGTTAATTTATCAAAGATAATACCTGAAAACTAGTTTATTTGGCAAAAATATGAAAACAAACCAATTGATAAAATCATTAGTCCATTAGGACGAATAGTTTTATCTAAATTCGGTTTGTTTGAATCATTTTGCCTCAAATAAACAAGTTTGAGTGATGGAAAATAAAAAAATTATCTGATAAAATTTGAAAAGATTATTTTTTTCATCAATTTGGAATAACAAGAACTCATTTCGTCCAAATTTTATTAAATTCAATAAATCAAATAAGCAACCTTGACCTTGAACCACCCACGCTGTGACGTCACTGGTTACGGGTCAACGCCCAAACACACAATCCCTTATCTAAACCGGATGGAGTAGGAACGGTATAGAATAACTACTGGTATATTACCGATATCGTCAAAATCTGACATTTTGCTGATTTAAAATTTAAAATTTTTGACAGTTCAATGTAAACAATGTTTTATCGAGGACTACGTAGTTTAATCAGTATAAAATCGAATGATTAGTTAGAATTGCCCATTGCTATTGGTTGAAATCAGCAAAATGTCAGATTTTGACGTAAGAAAAAAATAATATGAAATAACTTATGTTTTTTTTGATTTCAAAAACTATAAATATAAGCTAAAGATACTATCCAATACTTCGACTACATGGTAAGTACAATGTTTTCTGAAACAACTGCAATTAAAAATTAGAGACCAAATAATAGACCTAATGTGGTATTTTTTATGACATAATTAGAAATTTTTCTATAAAATAAATATAGAATCATTCGAGCGATTGACGACATTACACTACACTGAAATTTCATAAAAGATAACTAAAACATTTTTAATTTATATTTAATACCACAAAGAGACAATTTTCAAATATCTACATCATAAATACAAATAGATCTTAATTGGGATAGGAATTCATATGGGAGTAATTCCAAGCAAATTGGGTCGTTCTGCATTCAAAGTAAAAATGTTAAAGCTTCTTTTTTTATTTTTACTTTGTGTATTTATTATATACAAAAGATCGTATCGCTATACGGCAGGCTCGATGTGATTTCCATCATCGTCTCGTCTTATTACAAATGATAACATTCATATTCATCTAGATTATAAAATGGATGAATTCCAAAACAGAATATCGTATCTAAGGCTTAAATTTACTTTTGAAAAATATTTCTTTAGTCTTCTTAATATACAGTATGTCCCCTTAAGTTTGCAGCATATGGAAACATTTTTTATTATCAATTTTATGGAGAAAAAGTTATTCTTCATAAATAGTTCTGCATGGTCTAAAAATCAGAATAAAGTCATCTGATGTCAAAATTTTCTAGTCGTGTATCGAAAAATTCTAATGGGAAAATTTTTGCTTTATTAAAAAATTGAGGAATATTCACTGACTGAAGAAGGAATTAGAACTGAAATGTACAATAATAGTATATATATACCAAGGAACTAAAGTGCATATTTTAATCCTGTGGGATTAAAAGACACTTTAGTGTTGTGGTATATATGCTATTTTTTACACCACGGTGCCCAAGTCCCCTTAAAATTCAAATAATTATTTACCTGTTAATTTTGTTAATATTTAAACGTAACAAATAACTCTATTATTTGTGAGTTTCCTACTTCTAAAATACTTGTAGAAGTATTTGACAGTTCTGAATTAAGTTAGAACAAATAAGGTGGCTGGTTTCAATTGTTTTTTATTTGCGGGACTGTAATATAGACTAAAGAAATACAGAGAAATTTAAAGAAAAAAATATAATTCATAATATTCTAAATTATTAAATTAACAAGGTCAGGTCACGGAACCCGAAGGTATGATATTTAATCCATAGGATATAACAAAATTCTTTATTTTAAACAAAGTCACATTTCGTGCTAAGGCACGAATGCCTGTAGACAGCGTTAGATCCAAGGCCAATGGGAAAACGGGATCGCGCAGCCATGGTTGCTAGACAGCCAATCAGCGAATGTACACGTCAAAAAAGACAGGCCTCACGAATGTGCAACACGACGTGGTCACAAAAAAATTTTTAACTCGGCAGTGAGAAACGAGTACCACTTTGCAGCGGTCGAAATAGGTACCGTCGCTGCGTAAAATCTCACAGGCGCAATCATTTTTTGTGTGTGTTAACTCGCAAACGGATAGTGAGCAATAAAAAGAAAATTTTGTTTTGAGTGCGACAACTATAGCGCGTCAAGGATTAATCGAGAGAACTCAGCTCGTGGTAAGCGAAGTTTAATTCTTTTACAAACACTGTCAAATATTGAAACATTTTGGTTTTTTTTTATGCTATAAAAAAGTGCCTCAGAAAAAAAATGACGAAAAGCTCTCTGGGTTTCTAGTCTTAATTTATTACAGTTAAGATGATAAATAGAATAAAGAGAATTTAAAATAAGGGACATTGCCCTCCCATTAAGTAAGGGAGTAAGCCACTAATTTTTGTTTTATTATTATTTGAGCCCATCGTGGGGAGCTGTCAAATTTGTTAGAATTATTTGCTATATTTTTCTTTAGTCAGTCAGCTTTATTTGTTTTTTTTCTATTATAATTTTTTTATATAGATATTTTTTTGTTGTTAAACTTTTCATAGACTTGTTTTTTTTTATAAACACAGTAACCTTCCAGTTTATTTAGCAGGTTGTTACGCTAGTGAATTTTTTTTTGGAGTTATTACAGGACTAAAATTTTAGTCGCTTGGGATTAAAAATTTAGTCCCAAGGGAGTAAAAGTGGCACTTTAGTAACGCAAATGCGGGACTAAAGTACTAGTTTCACTCCCCGCGGTGTAAAATAAGTATTGGAACCTTAAAACTGAATTAATTCCAAACAATAGCTTCACCGTTTCTTATAAATTGAAATAAAATTTTAATAAAACTACAGCATCAGTCATGCTGCATCGTTTCGAATATCAAATATAACTTTTTCCTAATACTGACTCACTATATTATATTCAAGCAATGTTAAAAGTGATTTATTCTTCTGCCTAATGATCGAAACTCAACCTTCTTAGTCCCAACAAAACTGTGTCGTAAATCGATGTCGTTTGCAACTGACAACGGGTTAAAGTGATAAAATACACGTTGTCTAAATATGATACGTTCGTGCATTTCTTCGTTATGCGCTTGAAAATGCGAATGAGGTTTATGCAACTGATTTAAAAGCGTCAAAGGGTGATTGAGTGGAAAAAATCAATTTTAGATGAATATATATAGTCTTTTAGGTGAAATATTGAGTTTACAGTATTTTTCATGTCTGTTTTAATGAAGTGGGTATTTACTCATAAAACATTAACCATTTTTTTGCTTTTATTTCGTATAAAAAATCTTTTTTTACCCGGAATTTAACTCGGGATTTCTGAGTGAAATCCACTAGACCACACCGGAGCTTAAATAAAAGATTATATTGTGGTTATTTTTAATATCTAGTGAAAATAAATTGAAAAATACTTCTCACTGCAAACCGATACGATATTTAACTAAATGTTGTTCTACTGAAACAAGTTGAGAACTATCAAAGCATCAAAAAAATACAAAATATAATGTGCTCTCAAAATTAATCTGAGTACCTCTTACTTCATGATCTGTAAAGAGTAAAGAACCCTTATTTTTGATAATATCAAAAAAAATATTTAGGAAAGTTGTTTAGAATTAAAAATTACATTGAGATTTAAAATCACAGCCTACTACGCAAAAAATCCTTCAATCACTATAATACATTTTGGTTAAAAAAATTAAAATATGAAAATATTTATTCTGATTTATTTTTATGAAGACAAAATAAATCCAGACGAAGTGAAAAAATTGTCGTTTACGTGAGAGAGATAAAATGGGTAGACGCCGAAATATTTAGCGTCGGGACGAATAGCGTAGCGACGCTGAATGGACGTCGAATATTGTAACTTCTGCTAATGGCGTTCGTAGTTTAATATGTGAGAATAGACTGACTTTTGAAGAAGTAAAATCCATCTGTTTGTCGAAACTATTGGCGTCGGCGTCTTGACGCTAAATACAAGATTTTAGGTGAAGATGTTGGTGATTTGAAATTTGGTTTTTGACTGATCTCTTCTCTTAAATATATTGGATTCCAAATTATATTGGCATATTCTAATGTAAATAAAACAAAGACAGAAAAAAAATTCATTGCTGAATAGTCTCCGACTAATAAATTGATATATCGATAAATACTTGATGTACCGAAGCCATTATTTTTTCACTGTAAGGTATAAACGTTAGTTTTTGATCAAGATCTTTTATTATTTAGACCGTATTTAAATAGGAGTACTGAATATTTATGGATGAACTACATTACATAACATTTTTTTACGTTTAACGGTAACTTATTATTTCATACCCATCATATGAGTGGCCCAAATTCTTCTGCAGTTTGATGCAATCCGAAAGAATAGAAGATATTTCACAAAAAATCTTTAGGTTATCGGCAAATAAAAGATTTGGCACATTCAGTTGCCTCACAATGTCATTTGTGAACAGTAAAAATAATAGTAGTCCCAATACTGATCCTTGAGGTACTCCGGATATTTGACTGTAATATGCAGATTTGTGGCTTAAATAATGCACTTAAAGGTTGCGATTTGTCAAATAGGATCGAAATAGATTTACTTGTGAATCATTAAAATCTAATGGGAAAAGTTTAGCTGCAACGAGAAAAATTGGTTTAATTAAGAAATCCAACCAAATTTGTAGAATTACTCCAAAAATATTTTGTTTTTTGAAACTCTCTTTCTTATAGAATAGGTGCTCGGAGAATTCATAGACCGCTTTAGAGGTAAGTTTTACAAATTAATCATATTACAATATTCTCTAACTAGTTTTGTCTTGGATAAACATCTTTATTTTGCGTTTTGTGTTTTGTTCAAACAAATTGGATCATTGGGACTTTAACATTTAAGGTATCTATATTCTATCTAAAACAAAAAAATAGAGAATATCGTATGACTAATTTGTAAAACTAACGTCTAAAGCGGTTCCGGAAATTCCAGAGCCCCCATTCTATTAGAAGTACTTCAAATTTCACTTTAAAGCCACGCTTTTATAACATAAAACTAATAAAACTTGTCACCAGTCCAGTTGTTTAATTACTCTTAATAATTTGTTAAATTGTGTTAAGTAAAATATGTAATACTCCCAACAATTTTAATTTGTAAGGTGGGGCCAGATCATTTTAACATCGACTTGTCATTTTGACAGTTCCGGGATCAGAATTTGATTTATTTGGAAAGTGAGTAGTGAGTAATAGCACAGTGATTATATATTAGGAAATCTTAGTGAAGTTTTTGTTCTATTGTGTGAAATATTGGTGCGGTGATTAGTTCTAGTGATTGTGTTTATATGGATCACATTCTAGATATCTCTAAGGGTAGAGAAAGCTGAAGGCTTTGGTATTTCTTCAAGGGTGAAATTGTGATGGTGTATTTTTTTATTGTAAATTGTATTGAAAATTTTGAAAATATCTTTTGACTTTCATTTAATCCCTAAATAAAATTATTGACCTGAGTTTTACTATATAGTAGAAAGTACCTGTTTTGAATTTTATTTCTCTTTGATTTTGATTTTTTGTTTTGCTCTAATTTTTTATTTTTTTTTATCCATTGGCGTAGATCTAGGTTTATTCCTTTAGGTACGACAGTTAGCTGAGTCCTTGGGCGTGGGCTTTAGGACAACACTTGCTTACCTACGCGTGGCAGCTCTGCATTCTGATAGAATACGGTGGGATAAATCATATTTCGTTTAATTTTTTTGTGGTCAAACGTGAGGGTACTTTTGGAAGAGATATCACCCCTCGTAGTTATTTTTTTGTCTTAGTAAACACCCTGGATGGGTCCCACAATCACTTTGAAGGAAAATTGCTTGGACTTACACCCGGCGTATTGTAGTTTTGTTGATTAGAACTGTGGGAATATTGTGCGCATTGATCTTGAAGTATGGTTGGTTGCGCTTGGTCACGTGCTGATCGGAATTTATTTGATTGGTCATGGACATCTTTGGAACTGATTTTTCTCGGTTCTCAGAAGAAAGGCCACTTGTTGCTTGTGGCTTGGTAATTGTTCTTCCTCGTGTGATTGAACGAAAAAGTTTGTGGTTGAAACTTAAGTGAAGATTCCTTTCTAAAATCTCTGATTGATTTAATTGACTTGTATGTTATCTCCATTGGGAGGATTTTAACCCGGTTTTCCTACCGCTACAAAAGAGATTTGTGTCTTTTTTTGAATTTGGAATTTGGCGTGTTTGGACTGCCATATTTGTCGGATTTAAACTTGGAATCGACCCTATGTATGTCATCTTCGTCTCACTACCACAAACCAGAGTTTTATGGATTTTGTGTTGATTGAATTCGCTCCAGGATTGATAAGTTCTAACCCTTTTTGTTAAAAAGGTAAGATTTTTTTTTGTGTACATACCGGCTTTTTTTTCAACCTTTTGAACATTTGTACAACGACATATCCTATTTTAAATTCAAGTTAATAGTTCGGGTAATGATTTCACTTTTTTATGGGTTATTTTTTTTTATTTCACATTTGTTTGGTTAATTTTAATTGGAGGGTTTATTTAAATATAAGCGATAGGCTAGAGAAGGCTTCCAGTTAGGAGTGTTTTTTTTACATGAGATAGTTCTGGTGGGCTATTTTAGGTTTTTTTTAGGGTTCTAGTGCCCAGTTAGAAGGCAATTATTCTAGTGCCCAGTTAGTAGGCAATTATTCTAGTGTCCGGTAAGTTGCAGACTATTCTAGTATCCATCATCTAGTTATGAGTAAATTCTAGTGTCCAGTTAGAAGACAATTATTCTCGAATCCAGTAATTTGGATATCCGGCTAGTATCAAGCTATCCTAGAAACTGGCTTGACAGTGGTGTACAGCTAAGTGACACAAAATATTCTACTGTTTTATTTTTATTCATATGCAAGATTTCTTATACTTTAAGGGGTAGAGCATAAATTAATATGTAGAGATTGTTTTTAACCTTTAGTTGTAAAGCGGAAATTATTTAGTCTTTGTTAAAAACTGTTACGCTCTTCTGAAACATCAAATATTTTTATTAGTCGTTTTTGGTACCAAAATCGTCCATATTAATCCTTTTCGACTAATAGCAAATTTAAACTCCGCTAAAAGTGCGCTATACATATATATTTGATTTTACTATTTTTTTTTTTTAAAAATTCACTTTAATGTTTTATATATTTTTTTAATTAGGCAGAATACTTACGTAACATTTAATTATTTTTTTTATATTGTTCTGATTTTGTGCGCTACAATTTTTTTATTATCATTTTGTGGTATTCCTAAGAAGTGTGTGGAATTGCTCACCTCCAAATAAATCTTATGTGTATTGGAATGTATTGTCTTTGATTTACCCAGTTTAGCCGTTTAAGAGGTAAACCCACTCCCATTTCCCATCTCAGTGTGTTAGTAAATTATGGTTAATTTTGTCAAAGGCTTTAGAGAAGTCAGTGTATATAATTTCCCCTACTTCCGTGCCACTGGATATTGGCACAAAACAGATAACACATTTTGTTTTGTGGTATAGACGACCTGATGCCAAATTCTATTATACCGCTTATCCGGTTTACTGCATCTTCTTTTTCTTAGGACTTTTTTACAGTGGGCTCTAGACCTAGAATATGAATATTGACCATATTTAAAAATATTTATTAAAACTTAAAGTATTGAGGTAATATAAGAAAAATTTGTCTTTTAATAGCATCTATTTTTGCTTTGATTGCACTCAACACTCAACATACAAGAATTTAATTTTTTTTAATTTAAATAAAAAATTTATTTTACATCTCTTGGAGAAAACGGCTTTAATTTGCTTTAAATTTCCAGCTGACAATCAGAGTAAGCGTATAAATATTTTTATTTTCAAGCACGAATAAGTAGATGCACACCTCGTTTCGTACCGTGTTTATCGAGATGAAAAGTTTTAGTTACGGAAATTTCTTTGTATGTAACAGCGCAGCAATTTTAATTCTCTTCTTTCTCACAAAGTTTTCTCGAATAAATCCTTTGACTAGCAACATAAATAAAAGGGCTTCTATTAAAAGTTATGATGAGCCTTTGTATTTGAAATATATAGGACTTTCGCAATAACAGCAATAGTTCTGACAAAAAGTAAATGCGGATAAATAGCAAGGCAACAAAGTTTTATCGCGATGATCGCAAAAATGGACAGACCCAGTTTCTGAACTTTGCACAAATTATTCATATTTCTTTTTTCCCCTAACATTTAGAAAATGATTTAAAATAGTAAATGTTGGACTCTTTTATGTATTTTTTATAGTGCAGTAGTTTTTTTTTGTGAATCATAATGAACCCAGTTTCACAACATTGTAAAAATTATTTATAGTTCTTTTTTTCCTAAAATTTATATACCAGAGTTAATAATTTTTGAAATAAAAAAAATTAATAGCACCATGTGGATGGTCGGAATATTTAAGGTAAATTTTATGTTCAAACGGTCTCGAATGTGGTCAACAGATGAGGTAATAAAACTCGTAGTCAGTACCACAATATATAATAAATAAAATAAAAGAAAGGTCTGCATAGGTTACGATAAATTCACGAAATTTAAAATCTAGTAACCATCTGTGAAATATTTTATGTCAACGAAATGTAAAATGTATGTTATATGTATATTATAGAAATAAGTTCTAGCAATAAAGAGATTTAACAAGAAAAGACGAGACAAACAGTTACAAAACGAGACCGAGACTGAAAAAGAAACTTATTTTTTCTCAACTAATGAGATCGAGATGAGATTTTTGAAATTCTCGTCTTATCTCGTCTCGTATGAAGCCCTATTAACATTTGATAGTAACATGATGTGTTACCAGGTATTAAATAACTGGTGACAATTACGAAAATTATCGATACGAAATTATATATTCCAACGACATGTGGAATATTTAGCAGATAATTTCTGACGATAATTTTTTTCCTCTTTGTTCTTTTTAAACTTATCCAGTGTCACAACAATGTCCTTTAAATTTTAAGTTCTGTTTTATTTGAATTTAAGTCTTTAAGAATAATTTTTTACGGTTTCCCTTGATTACAAATCTAAGCACTTTGTTTCCCTTTAATTTTAAAATTGTATGTAAGAAAATATGTTGCATTACAGGCCTGATGATGGCAAGTATCGTCGAAACTAGTTGCCGACTCCACTTTTACTAATTTCGTATATAAATATACGATTTTTTTACTTTGGTCTCGATTGTTGACTACTTTAATGCCGATTTCGGATAATAAAATAGTGAAAAAACAAAATATAGACGTCTTATAATAGTTTAGTCGAATTAGCTTATTTTAAAGCGAAAATAAAACAAAATTGTTAACAGGATGGGAAAAGTTGGAAATCGTAAAGTGGAGTATATTAAACGTAAAATAAATAAATGCGTGAACAAGGGTGTTTCCAGATATATTTTGGGGATGAAAAGGGGTGGAATTTTGGATTATTGCGATTTTCGGCGAAAGTTGACGTCGGAGAGAAAAGTGTACAATAGGAAAGTTGTATATCATAAAAAGATCTACAACTTTTGTATGAATGATTTTTTTATATAACCTCAAAATCTCCGAGTAAAATGCGAAAAACCGCTTTTATCGTTTTTTATTTTTCATTTACACAAAAATAATTTTATTTTGACGAAACTTGGTGAAAGTATAACTTTTTGTGTTTGAAATATCTCAAAATTTTTTTAGATAAAAATATTAAGAGACTTCCGAGAATCGCGTTTTTCTGCGTAAAAAAATATTTTTCAAATTAAAATTTTCCTTTGAAAAATTGTCGTAGAGACTTCTTTCAGGTCACAATATTTTCGTTTTGAGTTATAATTTCTAGTGAAATCATAAAAAAATACAGTCCTCATTTAGAAACAAGCTCAAAAATTGGAAAATTGCAAATTGCAAAATTCATTTTTTGATTTTTCCAATTTTTGAGCATGTTTATAAATGGAGACTGTATTTTTTTATTATTTCACAAGAAAGTATAAGTCAAACAAAAATATTGTGACCTAAAAGAAGTCTCGTACGACAATTTTCCAAAGGAGAATTTTAATTTTAACAGGTGAGAGTTGGAAAAATAGTTTTGACTGTTCTGAATAGAGAATTTCAAGGGCTTTCAAATGACATATTACAAGTCAAATTCCGTGACATATTGCTTTTGTCATTTTTTGACAGTGACACTTCCGTTTGACAGATGTCTTACAAAAATTAATGAGTTCATCCTATGTATAGCGGAAACCTATATACCAAATTTCAGTTTAATCAGATTAAGCGTGTGGCTTCTATCATGGAAGAATACACACAGACAGACCCACAAACAGACACACAGGCAGATAGACAGACAGACTTCCACCTGGAAATGGTCTTAAACGTCTCAGAGAACCTCAATCTTTATCTCGAAATTTTATTAGCTCGTTCACAATAATTTCCCTACTCGAATGAGGAGTCGGAAAAGTAAAAAATCAGAAAAATCTGAAAAAATCAAAAAAAAATCAGAAAAAAACAGAAATCATTGGAATTGAAAGAACATCGGAAAATAATGAAAAATAAAATTGTGAAATACGGAAAAAATAAAAAATAAACCGAAAAAAAAACTCTAAAAATCGCAAAAAAGACAACGAAATAATTCACAAAAAAAGAAAGAAATCGAAATATATCACAAAAAATGGCAAAAATTTTAAAAAACCGCATAAACAAAAAGCAACCAAAAAACTATTGTAACCATAAAAAAATTATAATAGGAAAAGAAAATATTCAAGATTTGAAATAAATCTCAAAAAGTCTAAAAAAATCGCAAATACTTACAAAAAATCAGAGGTATAAGAAAAAATCAGAAAACAAATTAAAAAATTGAAAAAAAAAAAAACAAAATAATATAAGAAAAAAATGAGGAAGAAATTTAAAAAAATTGAAAAATACCCAAAAAACCAAAAATCAGAAAAAATCGGAAAATCAGAAAAAACCAAGAAAAATTAGAAAAAAGCAGAAAAAATTAACTCGGAAGTCTCTTAATATGTTAATCTGAAAAAATTGTGGATATTTCAGACAAGTTTCGTCAAAATAAAATTATTTTTGTGTAAATGAAAAATAAAAAACGATAAAAGGGGGTTTTCGCATTTTACACGCAGATTTTGAGGTTATGTGAAACAATCATTCATACAAAAGTTCTAGATCTACAACTTTCCTATTGTACACTTTTCTCTCCAACGTCAAAGAAATGGAAAAAAAATGTCAGGTTTTTAGTTTGAAAATTATGTTAATTAACAAATTGTAAAAATAACCTGATTAACTAAAGCAAGTAATTGAAAAATTCCGGAAAAAAATTTCTTGCCGGATTATGGCAAATTAGAGTTCCAAGAGTTAAAACCTTTTTTAGTAACTTTCCTGCTGTTTTTAAATTTGCAATATCTGCAACAGTTTTTGAGATATTCGTAAAAAAGTAAATCCATTTTTTTTATTAAACTGTTTATAACTTTTGACTTTTTTTTTGAGCGTTCATTGAATTTTTTCAAAAAGTTTCTAAATTCCATTCCGAATCGAATGGCACTTGATAAGCATAGAAAATTTTAGGAGAAAGCAAACTGGAATTTTTAAAAAGTGTACTTGTACGTGATACAGATTACCATATACTTTAGGTGTTAAGACCATGAAGTGTTCGTATGCTCTATTTTGTATTTACCTGTTGATATGTCCTATATATGTGCTTAATTAAAGTAGAAAATACGTATTTGATAATATTTAAATAAATGTTGTAAATAAAATAATTGAAATGACAAAATCTAAAAACGTAATAAATCCTATTACTGGACTTTTTGTAAACAAATAGTAAATCCCAAAACAATACGGATGGAAACCAAAAGCCAAAAGTCGATGGGTATATATTTTATTTAAAAAATTAATAAATTAAACTTTATTATTCAGAACCGAATAAAATTTTCAAACATAATACTTAATTATTTAAATACCAATTAAATTTTCCAAATAACAAAATTCATTCCAGCATGAAATTGTTTTGTGAAATTCCTCTCAACTCGATGTGAGTGTACTACTACCTTCACAGTCCTTTCATTTATGAGAACATTATTACATGCTCCAGTATTTTCAATGATTAAAACTCATCAACAGTTTGACTGATATGTGCTCTTCTATAGTGCAAATGTGTTATTTAATATACAAAGAGATTTTATTGGACCATCCAGAATAACCTATTTGAATATATTATGCTGTTTTGGTATGCAATTGGCATTAAGGTGACTGAACGCCAAAATATGAACAGCAAATTTTGGAACAGTGGCGTTATATAGTTAATTAATAATTAAGAAAGGAAACCACATTTCTGCGCTACAATTGGATTAGTCATTTTAATGAACGATGATCAATCATTAAATATAGGTCAGTTATTTCACCCCCCCAGAAGACTAGACTTGTATGGAGAAACACAACTACCAGGTCATAATTGAATTAGTCTCTTTAGTTATGAATAATTGTGTAATGTAATAATTAGTGTAATTTACACCAACAATAACAAATAACTGCTGCTAAAATAACAAATCCTAATTCAATCAATTTTTTCTGGATTATAAATTATACTTCCTCTGTTCTTGGTAAATAATAAATTCTTAGAAATCCTTAAAAATCCTTAAAATCTTTAAAAATCCTTAAAAATCATTAAAAATCTTTAAAAAAATTAAAAATCCTTAAAAATCCATAATAAAAATCCTTAAAAATCACTTAAAATTTTTAAAAAATTTAAAAATCCTTAAAAATATTAAGAAAATTTTATAAACACTTTAAAATCCTTAAAAAATCTTTAAAAAATCCTTAAAATATCCTTAAAAAATACTTAAAAACTCTTTAAAAATCCCTAAAAACTCTTAAAAATAATTAAAAAGACTTAAAATTACATAAAAATCTTCTGCAATTCGTAATTATCCCAAACTAAATCCTAAAAATATCTCCAAAAATCCTTAGAAATCTCAAAAATCCTTAAAAATCCCTTAAAATTTTTAAAAAAAACTAAAAGCCCTTAAAAATATTAAGAAAATCTTATAAATAATTTAAAATCCTTAAAAAAATCCTTAAAAAATACCCAAAAACTCCTTAAAAACCCTTAAAAATAATTAAAAAGATTTAATATTACTTAAAAATCATCAGCAATTCTTAAAGATCCCAAACTAATTCCTAAAAATATCTCCAAAAATCCTAAGAAATCTCAAAAATCCTTAAAAATATTTAAAAATTCCTTAAAATTCTTAAAAAAAAATTAAAAACCCTTAAGAATATTAAGAAAATCTTAAAAATACTTTAAAATCCTTAAAATACCTAAAAACTCATTAATATCCCTAAAAATAATTAAAAACACTTAAAATTACTTAAAAATTTTCACCAATTCTTAAAGATCCCAAACTAGTCCCTAAAATTATCTCTAAAAATCCTAAAAAATCCCTTAAAAATTAAAAATACTTAAAAATATTAAGAAAATATAAAAACTTTAAAATCATTAAAAAATCTTTAAAAAAATCCTTAAAAAATCCTTAAAAATATTTAAAAACTCTTTAAAAATCCCTAAAAATAATTAAAAAGACTTAAAATTAATTAAAAATCTTCAGCAATTCTTAAAGATCCCAAACTGATCCCTAAAAATATCTCTAAAAATCCTTAAAAATCTTTAAAAACCCCTTAATTTACTTAAAAAAAATTAAAAATCCTTAAAAATATTAAAAAAACTTATAAATACTTTAAAATCATTAAAAAATTTTTAAAAAAAATCCTTAAAAAATCCTTATAAAAAAATACTTAAAAATCTAATTCCTAAAAATATCTCTAAAAATCCTTAAAAATCATTAAAAATCTCCAAAAAGCTTTAAAAATCCCAAAAATCCTTAAAAATCAATTAAAATTTTTAAAAAAATTATAAGTCCTAAAAAATTAAAAATTTTTTTTTAAAAAATCCTTAAAAATCACTAAAAACCCTTAAAAATTCTTAAAATCATTAAAAATCCCTTAAAAATTTAACAATCAAGAAAACCTTAAAAAACTTTAAAATCCTTAAAAAAACCTTAAAATATCCTTAAAAAATACTTAAAAATTCCTTATGGATCCTTCAAAATTTGTTAATAAATCCTTGAAAATAATTAAAAAGACTTAAAACTACTTAAAAATCTTCAGCAATTCTTAAAGATCCCAAACTAATCCCTAAAAATATCTTTAAAAATCCCTTAAAATTCTTAAAAAAAATTAAAAATCCTTAAAAATATTTAGAAAATCTTATAAATAATTTAAAATCATTAAAAAATCTTTAAAAAAATCCTTAAAAAATCCTTAAAAAATGCTCAAAAAAATCCTTAAAAATACTTAAAAACTCTTTAAAAATCCCTAAAAACTCTTAAAAATAATTAAAAAGACTTAAAGTTACATAAAAATCTTCAGCAATTCTTAAAGATCCCAAACTAATCCCTAAAAATATCTCTAAAAATCCTTGGAATTCTCAAAAATACTTAAAAATCCCTTAAAATTCTTAAAAAATTTAAAAACCATTAAAAAATCTTTAAAAAATCCTTAAAATATCCTTAAAAATATTTAAAAACTCTTTAAAAATCCCTAAAAATCCTTAAAAATAATTAAAAAGACTTAACATTACTTAAAAATCTTCAGCAATTCTCAAAGATCCCAAACTGATCCCTAAAAATATCTCTAAAAATCCTTAAAAATCTTTAAAAATCCCTTAAAATTCTTAAAAAAACTTAAAAATATTAAGAAAATCTTATAAAAATCGTTAAAAACTCTTTAAAAATCCCTAAAAACCCTTAAAAATAATTAAAAAGACTGAAAATTACTTAAAAATCTTCAGCAATTCTTAAAGATCCTAAAGAAATTCCTAAAAAAATCTTTAAAAATTCTTAGAAATCCTACAAATCCTTAAAAGTCATTAAAAATCTCCAAACAGCCTTAAAAATCCCAAAAATCCTTAAAAATCAATTAAAAGTGTTTAAAAAATTTATAAGTTCTAAATATTTAAAAAAAATCTTTAAAAAATCCTTAAAAATCCCTAAAAACCCTTAAAAAAGCTTAAAATCATTAAAAATCCTTAAAATCATTAAAAATCTCTTAAAAATCATTAAAAATACCTTAAAAATTTAAAAATTCTTAAGAATCTTAAGAAAACCTTAAAAAAACTTTAAAATCCTTAAAAAACCTTAAAATATCCTTATAAGATCCTTAAAAATCCGTAAAAATCCTTAAAAATCCTTAGAGATACTTAAAAATCCTTAAAAATCCTTAAAAATCCTTAAAAATCCTTAAAAATCCTTAAAAATCCTTAAAAATCCTTAAAAATCGTTAAAAATCGTTAAAAATCCTTAAAAATCGTTAAAAATCGTTAAAAATCGTTAAAAATCGTTAAAAATCGTTAAAAATCGTTAAAAATCGTTAAAAATCGTTAAAAATCGTTAAAAATCGTTAAAAATCGTTAAAAATCGTTAAAAATCGTTAAAAATCGTTAAAAATCGTTAAAAATCCTTAAAAATCCTTAAAAATCCTTAAAAATCCTTAAAAATCCTTAAAAATCCTTAAAAATCCTTAAAAATCCTTAAAAATCCTTAAAAATCCTTAAAAATCCTTAAAAATCCTTAAAAATCCTTAAAAATCCTTAAAAATCCTTAAAAATCCTTAAAAATCCTTAAAAATCCTTAAAAATCGTTAAAAATCGTTAAAAATCGTTAAAAATCCTTAAAAATCCTTAAAAATCGTTAAAAATCGTTAAAAATCGTTAAAAATCGTTAAAAATCGTTAAAAATCGTTAAAAATCGTTAAAAATCGTTAAAAATCGTTAAAAATCGTTAAAAATCGTTAAAAATCCTTAAAAATCCTTAAAAATCCTTAAAAATCCTTAAAAATCCTTAAAAATCCTTAAAAATCCTTAAAAATCCTTAAAAATCTAAAAATCTTTAAAAAACCCTTAAATATCCTTAAAAAATTCTTAAAAATCCTTACAAATCGTAGATCCTTCGCCTGCGACGGGATTACTGACTGTAGCAAATTACAGTTGGGTGGATAACTAAAGACAAATTCCCAATACTATAATTATAGTACGGTTGGCAACGCTGGTTCCCACATTATCAATTTATTAGTGATTATCAGGACTCCGATGGTATGAATTAATTAAGCAAAAAACTAACGAGATTGAATTCATATCAAAATTTAAATAATACCGAACAAAAAACAAAAATATTAACACAATATAAAATTATTATTTTCAATATAAATTGATAACGTCGCTTTTCGTCAACCGAGGGTGGGCCAAGGGCTTAAGTTCAATGTCTATCAACTTAGCAAAACAACTTTGGAAAATTACAACGGTATCTTATTAGTAATTTGCCGTTAATTAGTTGTGGAAAAATAAATTTTGCCGCTCTTTTTTTTTCCAAAAAATTCAATCTCTTGCTAACTTGATATCAAGCCTCCTCACCAATATATCCAGCAAATAACACCAGAAAAATTTTGTTGATCATTCTTTATTTTATTTCCTGTATCTCTAATAATTTTATAAATTTTACAATTCATTCTTCATTCTCAGTAATTATTTTTGAATCTGACAACAATGCCCTGAGATTAGATTCTGCAAACTCTGTATATATCTCAAAGCCTAAAGACGTGTTACTCAACACAGTTGCCGTTTTGTCGACTAGTCCAATTGCTAAATACCGTAAAAAATTGCTGAAATGGCAACACTCTCAGTAGGCCAACCTCTACCCTGTCGCTTGCCTTTTTTTAGTTTAGTACATAGGTGTATTGCTTCCTGTCATAAAATCAAAAAAAAAAGAATTATAAAAAATTAAAAAACAAAAAACGAACAAAAAAATTGTTTTGCCAAGAGAAACTCTGTACCTCCACGTTGGTTTTTGCTGGGCAACAATTAATTTTGTCATTGAAGTAGCTGGTACTGCCGCTGCGCAAAGGTTAAATTAATTGGCTGAAAATTTATTTTTACAAAAACGTTTTATATCCTTTCTTAAAAAGTTCACGAGTCGCCACTGACAAATAGAATAACTATAAAAATCAAAATGCCACAACTAATACTAAATTTAAGCACACATCATCTATTTAATCTCTAAAAATGTAACTCATAGGCGCTCATATTTGATTAAAAAGTGGGTTATGCTGTGTCATATATACAGGATTTTCATATTTTGCTAGATTAAGACGAACATTTAGGGGATTTCTGTCAAAATCTGAAATATTGCGACTCTGATAAAAACTCCAACAATGAAAGACATCGTCAACAAGAGATCAACGGCTTAATCGTTAGGCGTTGAATTTTTAAAATAAAACTTCATCATTTATTCAGAATATATAAAGGGTCTAAAATATTATTTTATTAAAAACAGAAAAACAACTAATAATTTATTTTTAATAATTTCTTTTGGTCCATAATATACACTTCGAGAATTTTCAACAACTCCTTTAGTAAAAGACATAATGAATTTTCTAGACGGCGACTAATGCGTGTTGTTGAAAATTTAGACCGAACCCGAAATCATAAAGTACAAAACTACTCTTAACGAGTTGGTTTCTTATTCAAGCTTTACCGCACATGAAGCTCAAATTGCTATTTTTATTGTTTTGTTTTATGCTTTATTTAAAGATCTCTACAGACAAGCTCACGGAAACTGTTTCTGAAAAGAAATAATTTAGTTCGAATAATGTGTGTGTGAAGTTAGGCACCCATTTTTGAAATTTTAATATTTTAAAAGTTGTTCCAAATTGTTCTAGATTTGTACCAAATTGTTCCAGAAATTATTCCTTAAATTTAAATACAAACGCCGGAAAACTCAAAAAACCATTTTTAGAGCTAGCCCCCCATTATTTTTATTTCGATTTTTTTTCTGTTGCACCAGATTATTCTAGTTGTACTCAACATTGTTTCAAATTTTCATGTCTTAAAAAAATTTTTTTCAAGCCCAAAATCAATAAAAACCATTTGGGTCCAGCCCTCCATTATTTTTTTCCGAAGTTTTTTTTTGTTGTACTAGATTGTTCCAGTTGTTCTGAACATTGTTCCAAATTTTCATGTCTTAAAAAAAATATTTCAAGCTCAAAATCAATTAAAACCATTTATAGCTAGCCCCCCATTATTTTTTATTCGAAATTTTTTTTATTGTACCAAATTGTCCTAGTTGTTCTTAACATTGTTCTAAATTTTCACATCATAAAAAAAATTATTTCAAGCTCAAAATCAATTAAAACCATTTATAGCTAGCCCATTATTTTTTATTCGAAATTTTTTTTGTTGTACCAAATTATTCTAGTTGTTCTTAACATTGTTCCAAATTTTCACGTCATAAAAAAAATTATTTCAAGCTCAAAATCAATGAAAACCATTTATAGCTAGGCCCCCTCTTTTTTTTTGAAATTTTTTTTGATGTACTAGATTGTTCTAGTTGTTCCAAATTTTTGTGTCTTAAAAATATTATTTAAAGGTTTGAAGGGAATATATTTTAAATTCGGACCTTAATTTAAAATATTTCCTCTAAAAGGTAATACAAAACAAAATTATTGATAGCCAATTTAAGAATGAAAACAAAAAAAACAAAATAAAAAATATTTGTAACATTTTATGCTTGTAACTATCTAATATCAAAGGTTTTAATTTTTTGGAAATAATTAAATAAAAACAGTTTTTGCCAATAAAAAAAATAAAAAAATATTTGGAAAGATTAATGTAAACACTAAAAAAATAATTAAATAATATGTACTGAAGTTAGACTTTAATTGTTTTAACTTAATTTATCCTGACGTACTTTTTTTTAACACATGAAAATTTGAAACAATGCTAAGAACAACTAGAACAATCTAGTACAACAAAAAATTAAAAAAAAAATAATGGGGGGCTCGCTCTAAATGGTTTTAATTGATTTTATGCTTGAAATAATTTTTTTAAGAAATTAAATTTTATTAATGTATTTTGATGCAGAAAAATTAAAATAATCGATTAAACAATTACTTTACTATGAGTGTTCGGAAAGTTGGGTGGGATTACCCCTCATTTTTATGATTTTTTTTGATTTTTTCTGTTTTTTTTTTGGTTTTTTTCTGTTTTTTTGTGGTTTTTTAGGTTTCTTCTACTTTTTGTTTTTTCTGTTTTTCTTATAATTTGTCATCATTGTTCTGGTTTTCTTTTTCTATTTTTTTTCTTTTGTTTTTTTGATTTTCTCTCATTTTTTCTTATTCTTCTAATTCACGCAATTATTTGCGATTTTTTGCAATTTATTTCTCAATTTTTCATTTTTTTATGGTTACAGTTGTTTTCGATTTTTTGGTTGTCTATGGTTTTTTTGAAATGATTTTAGATTTTTCTCGCTTTTTTCTCATTTTTCCGATATTTTTTTTTTGATTTTTTCGATTTTTTCTAATTTTTCCTTATTTTTTCTCATTGTTCTATTTTTATAGTCTTTTTTTGTTTTCTAATTTTTTTTTTTTTTTATTTCATTGATTTTTTGTGATATTTTTGTCATTTTTTTTGTTATTTTGTTGAGGTTTTTTTGCGATTTTTAGCGTTTTTTTTTCGGTTTTTTATTTCTTCAATTTTTCCGTAATTTACAATTTTATTTTTCATTTTTTTCCCAATATTTTTTAATTTCTCTCAATTTTTTCTAAACTTTTTTGGTTTTTTTTTTAAATTTTATTTTCTTACTTTTTCTGTTTTTTTTTTATTTTTTTTTGATTCTGCAATTTTTTTCTCGTTTTTTTCTAATTTTTATGATTTTTTTTGATTTTTACTGTGTTTTTTGTGGTTTTTTAGATTTTTTCTGCTTATTTTGTTTTTTCTGTTTTTCATCATTGTTCTGGTTTTCTTTTTCTGTTTTTTTTCTTTTCTTTTTTAATTTTTTCTCATTTTTTCATTTTTTTATGGTTACAGTTGTTTCCGATTTTTTGGTTGTCTATGGTTTTTTTGAAATGATTTTCGATTTTTCTCGATTTTTTCTAATTTTTCCTTATTTTTTTCTCATTGTTCCATTTTTATAGTCTTTTTTGTTTTCTAATTTTCTCTCATTTTTTTTATTTCATTGATTTTTTGTGGTAATTTGCGATTTCTTTGTCATTTTTTTTGTTATTTTGTTGCGGTTTTTTTTGCGATTTTTGTGATATTTTTCGTTTTCTTGCGTTTTTTCTATTTTCTTAATTTTTTTCACTTTTAAATATATTCAGGAACTAATTTAATACCATTAGAACATTATAAAAGCAAATATTTCTTACCCGGATAGTCCGTCTTATATGTTTCCCTATGCTTATCCATTTGCTAACGCCGCCTTGAAGAAAGAATAATTTGATATAAAAGGCGGGACTCCACCAAACTGGGCACATGCGGCCTTGCCACCTGCACAAAATGCCGCATAGTTAAATTCGACCCCTACCAAACAAGAGGCATTTTAAATGTGTCGGTTTAAATTTTCTCAAGTATTCCATAAATTGCATTAATTTCGGAAAGTAGATGAGCTAGACCAATACGGGCTCATGCTTAATACATCACCCGATAGATGGCGCTACTAACCTACAGACAAGGTCGATGTCGAGGTTAATGTCAAGGTCAAGACCATGGTCAAGGTCGATGCCAAGGACAATTTCAAGGCCAAGGTCAATCCTAAATATATAGTTACTGCGCAGAATCAAATGCAAAAGGGGCGTCAATAATAAGACCATTGTTTCAATCAATTCCATAGAAAAATGGTCCTCATTCTGGGTATTTTTCGTATTCGAATCTTGGCTTTCCATTTTAAAGCCATTTCAATATCCATTGTAAGTTATTGTATATATAAAACAACAAAAAGTAACGTACCGTTTAGTAAAACATTCAAAATTGATTAAAAACTCGTTGGCGTTGATTCTTCACCATCTACCCGCTAGGATGCAGAAATTCATTTGATCTTTACCGACTTTTGATCGCAAGCAAAAATATGCCGGCGGCTATGATTAAGACCGTTTCCAAATGGAAGTCTGTCTGTCTGTCTGTGTGTATTCTTCCACGATAGACTCCACACGTTTAATCCGATTGACCTGAAATTTGGTATATGGGTTTGGGTTACCCAACGGAAGAACCCATTAGTGTCACTGTCAAAAAATGACAGATGCAATATGTCACGGAATTTAATTTGCAATATGTCGTTTGAAAGCCCTTGAAAAACTCTATCCATAACAGTCAAAATCATTTCTCCAACGGCCACTTGTCAAAAATAAAAAAATGTCAAAATTTGAAACTTTAGCACTAAATATCCGAGAAAATATTCGTCTCTGGATACAACCGATTTTTTTTTTAAATTCCTTCTAGAGAAAACGTATTTTTGTTATATCAAATTATTTTGCATTTTTCTTACTATATGTGTGAAAATATGCATTTTTACTGTTTTTTTTAGTTTTTCCTGTAGAAAAATGCAGTATTGCTTGTTTCTTTTTAAATTTGTGTGAGATAAAATGCACAAAAAAGTATGCCGTTTTTTTCAATTTTTATGTAGAAAATCCATTATTACTTTTTTCCCAATATATGTATGAAAAAACGCATTTTTGATGTTTTTTTTCTGAATTTTTTATTGTAAAAAAATGTATTCTTTCTTTTTTACTAATTTATTGATGTATTTTCCAATTTTTTTTTTGGGGAAAAATACATTTTTGCGGGTTTTTCCAAATTCGAGTGTGTATTCGTGCTTTTGGTTTTTTTTTTTCGAATTTGTTGAAAAAAAAATGCGTATTTGCTGTTATTTTCAATTTTTTGTGTGGAAAAATGCATTCTTGCTTTTTCCCAATTCATGTGTGAAAAATGCATTTCTGCTGGTTATTCTAGTTTTTTGTGTAGAGAAATGCATTGTTATTTGTTTTTTTTTTAATTTGTGTGAGATAAAATGCACTTTGCATTTTTTCAAATTTGAATAAGGAAAAATGTATTCTTGCCTTTGTTTTTTATTTTCAAATTTGTCTAAAAAAAGTATGCTGTTTTTTCCAATTTTTATGTAGAAAATACATTCTTGCTTTTTTCCCAATGTATTTGTGAAAAAACGCTTTTTTGTTGTTTTGTTTTTCTAGTTTTTATGTATTTTTGCTTTTATACTAATTTTCACATGAAAAAATACATTTTCGCTTTTATTCACATTCGCACACATGAAAACATACTTTTGAATTTGTTTCTAGTTTTTTTTTTGTGGAAAAATCTGTTTTTATTTCAATTTTTTTAAATTCGTGTGCAAGAAATCGTATTCTTGCTTCTTTTGTTTTTTTTAATTTTTGTGAAAAAAATGCAGTCTTGATGTTTTTTTTCAAATTCGAGTGTGGAAAAAATATATTGTGAACGAGCTAAAAAAAGTTTTTCGAGAAAGTTGGAAATATACATTTTAAGATCTCCTGAGACGATTAAGACGATTTAGTCTGTCTATCTGTGTGTCTGTCTATCTGTCTATCTGTGTATTTATCTGCGTCTATGCTTCCACGATATAGGCCAAACGTTTAATCCGATTCAGCTGAAATTTGGTATATAGGTTTGGGTTAACCATCGGAAGAACCCATTAGTTTTTGTACTACATCTGTCAAACGAAAAAGTCAATGTCAAACAATGACAGAAGCAATATTTCACAGAGGTTTTCATTGCTCCGTCTAACCTCTTGTGTTAAGGAGGATTTTGTTTCGTGAAATTTGTAATGAAACAATAAAATGTTCTCCAAAAATTTTGTGGTATTACCCTTGAATATTTAAAAAATTAAAAGAAGAATATTAAAACCTATATACAATATTTTGATTCAAAATAAACCATTTTGTAGATTTTATAAATGTTGTGTGATTCCCCCTGTTGCTTTAAATTGTGTTTACTAATGGTAGTATTCAAGGCACATAATGAGCAGGCAATAAAAGAGGAAATGTAAACTTAATTTTCTTTCTGATTATTTTCTTTAGCAAACACGTTTTTCTCAATTTTTTTACAGTTTAAGAAATGGGTTTGCGGTCAACATAACAAAGTAGTGTTATTTATGGTAAAAGAAAATTGTTTCGTAATTAGTATTCAATGAGAAAATGCGGTTTGTCGACAATGAAAACAACATATTACTTTTCCCTCTTTGTGTACACTTGTCTGGTATTTTTATTATCACTGGAAAATGGGGTTTTGTCGCTTTTCACGTATCAATATTTCGATGCGTTTAATATGCGTTTTTATATTAATTAAGTAGTTTGGTCCTTCGATTATTAGTCGAATTGTCCATTTAGGCAACTGTTTTCGGGGAATCCGTTATTTTTACAGACTATAAATTTCACAAATTTTAAAACTTTTATATGCTAAATCCAAATACAAATCAAAAATCAAAATTCCTTGAAATACTAACAAAGCCGAATTTAGTAACGATTTTTTTTTTAAATTCGTCGAAAATATATATTAATTGGTAACACCTCTAAAAGAATTTTTCCAAGCTAGAAAAATGACTAAAGATCTAAAAAAGGTAGAAAAACGAAAGCCGGCTTCAAAGAACGAACTAATTTAGCTTCTATAAAAAAAATCGGGACAAAAATAGTCTCGTGGGAAATTTTGAGCGGTTTTATTCTTTTCGGTTTCATTTATTTCTATCATGGAAAATTGCTCGTATACGTCTTAGTCTACATTTATACCGATTCAGCTAGTTTAAGAAAACCACCAAAGTTATTACTAGATAAAAATTACATCTTTGCAGAGTTACTTTATTAAAAACTTATAAGAAATAGCTATTTATTTTCCATTCACGTAAACTTTTAGTTACTAAAAGTTGGTGTTAAAAGTCACGTTTTTGTACGCATTTTAAAAAAATGAAAAGTTTCTATTAATTCATTTGTTAAAATATTTGTCGTCTTATTATTTTTGGAAATCGTTTATATTCATTAATAAGCGAATCCTATTTATATTTTTATTTCAAATTACAGATTGTATAACTACGTCACTCAAATTCCGAGAAATATCCAACTAAACATATTTTAATATTGTAAAAAAGAATGAAGACACATCACACCATACTTTTTAAACCAATGAGATTCATTCAAATTGTTAATCAACACAGTCGCATGTTAGTCTTCAAAATGGTTGAGTCCATTATGACCAGTATTGCCGATTTGTGTATATTTTGACATGCCAGCATATCTTTTTCTAAATCTTTGAAATTCCGTATAATTTCCATACATCCTGGGATAAACTATGGATATTTTTGGATTTCCATTTATTTTAGAAATAAATTTAGACCCTCCTGAGTTTAATTGAACAATTGAGTTGTTTCAGTGTCTTCTGGTCTTACTTTTAGAGAAGGCCACACTCATTCACCAATGAAAACAGGCCAGGGGGATTCACCAAACCGCGCAGACAATGGCTGACTGGTTGCTGGCTGCTTATTTTAGAGAAGGCCACACTCTAGGTGATTGACCAATGAAAACAGGGGATTCACCGAACCGATATTGTTCGTATTGTTGAAATGCACTTTGAAGACAACTTATTTGTTTCAGCATGCCTTCTGCTCTACTTTTATTGTGAACCGCGCGCAGACAATGGCTAACTGGTTGCTGGCTGCTTATTTTAGAGAAGGCCACACTTTATGTCATTGACTAATGAAAACAAACCCGGAGCCGGGGATTCACTGAATCGATATAATTTGTATTGTTAGGACCCCATAGGGAGTTGCTTACTACGACCCATATAAAATCGTTATCTTCGTAACTAAGCTAAAACAGGCTATAGTATCTTCGGGAGAAATGATCCCCATCGAATTCTGAGTAATTTAATTTTTTTCTGTGATCCGTATGTCTGTCTGTCTGTCTGGTTGTCGTCCGCAAAGCTTAAAAATGTCATAACTTTTGAATGCTTTAATATATCGACATGAAATTTTCACCATTTTTTGAGACCCACGACTAGTAATTTTAATAGAAAATGAGTGAAATCGGAAAATGATTAAACAGAGTTTTCCGGGTTTTTCTCACTTTTTACTAGTTTCACAGGAAACACGCTGCGGGTCGTAATTTTTGAGCAAATCGCTTCAAATATTTGAAAAAGATAACTTGAAGTACTGTTACGAAGCCTATTGAAAATCGGAATAATCGGAAAATTTCTTCTGGGTTTTCCCGGATCGTTTTTCCAAAAATGCCATCATTTTAATAGGATATCTGTGGAACTGTAAAAGAAATTCAAAAAAGAAAAATACGCAAATGTAGGACTTAAATAGCCCAACAAGTATTATTTGAAGTATTTTTCCGAAATTTGTTGAGAACAAAAATAAAATAAAAAAAAAGAAATTTTCGGAAATTAAATTTCGAAAATCTCGGAAACGAGGGGGAATATCAAAAATGTAATTTTTTGATGTACTCGAAAAGATTCTTTGAAATGAAAAAAAATATATGAAAAATAGGGAAAAATATTGGAAAATGGAAAAATAAATGAAAAATAGGGAATTAAATAAAGAAAAATAGTTAAAAAAAAATAATGAAAAATAGGGAAAAAAACAATGAAGAATAGGGAAAAAATCATTGGAAAATAGCTAAAAAAATATTGGAAAATAGGGAAAAAAATCATAGAAAATGGGAAAAAAAATTAATGAAAAATAGGGAAAAAAATAATGAAAATAGTGAAAAAATAAGGAAAAAATAAAAAATAGGGAAAAAAATAATGAAAAATATGGAAAAAAATATTGAAATATATGGAAAAAAAAATTATGTAAATATGGAAAAAAATAATGAAAAATATGGATAAAAATAATGATTAATATTGAGAAAAATAAGTAATTAAAAAACTGGAAAAAAATAATGAAAAAATTGAAAAATATAATGAATAATATGGTTAAAAAATTATGAAAAATTTGGATAAAAATAATAAAAAATATGGAGAAAAGTGAGGTAAAATATTGAAAAAATAATAAAAATATGGAGAAACATAAAAAATGGGAAAAAAAATAATGAAAAGTAGTGAAAAAAATAATAAAAAATAGGGAAAAAATATCGGACAATGGCGAAAAACAAAATAATGAAAAATATGGAAAAGAATATTGAAAAATAATGAAAGATAGGGAAAAAAGTAAAGAAAATTGGGGGATAGAAAAAAAAATAATGAAAAATAGAAGAAAATAATGAAAAATAGGGAAAAAGAATGAAAAATATGGAAAAAAATAATGAAAAACAGGTAAAAAAATAATTAATAATATGAAAAAAATGAAAAGAAAAATAAGGAAAAACAAAATGAAATATGGTGAAAGAGGGAGAGAGAGAGAAAGAGGGAGAGATGTATTAAATCACGTAAGGAATTTAGTTCTCCCTGTCTGACTGAACAGATGTGGCTTAGAGATGTTCAATACTCTAAAAAGAATCGATACTCAGTACCGATACGTATCGAAATGTTCAATATCGATACGATACAATATCGGTATCCAAAGTATCGATATAAAATATCGAATGATCGATAATATTAGGTTTGTAGTTTTTCTTAAAATTTGGACCGTTAAATTGGATAATTTCGGTACAAAATTTGAAACCAGTTATGACATGTGGAAAAATAATTAATTATTTTAAGAAGGAAATATTTTTTTCGCGAATAAAATAATTTATAGGACAACTAGAGGCACACAATGAATTTTAAAAGTATCCAACATTACAATTTTCATGAAAATAGTGTGTTGCATAAGAACATAGCTATTTTAATTTTCGATACGATATTAAGTATCGAGCTAAAAGTATCGATACAAAATATCGAGTATCGACACTCACAGCAATCTTTACTCCAAGTATCGATACTCTAGAGTATTGACACTCAAAGTATCTATACTCTAGATACTCTATTGAACATCTCTAATGTGGCTGCAAAGCTAAATCTACAAAGGCATATAAAAGGCGTATCTTTTGTATAGTCACCGTATAATTTCAAGTTTGGGTATTGGCAATACTGATTATGACTAAAAGTTAGTGTTCTTTGGTTTCTTAAGCGAGACAGTCGCATTTTAGCCGTTAAGAATGGGTTATTCCATTACAAATAGAAGTTGTTTTTGAACAAAGAAAATAGAATTTTTCTGAGATTTCACAAAATATGTAAATAGTTTTTTATAGTAAAAGTGTTGTGTTAAAAAAAGTAATTTTCAAACTTGTTTCTACAGTTCAATTTAATAATATTTTATTTTAGTATTCATATTCATTTGATTCCTCAACAAAGGAATCTGGTCGGTCCTTCGAATATTTAGTTTGTATTCATATTTGTTCAAATCCTATTTGCGGGAACTGGGTAAGAAATTATATTAATTAGAATAAGTAAAACTACATCTTTTCATCATTGGAAGTTGATGATAAAGTAACTTTTTAGTTCTTTTTTTTTAATATAATGTTCGCGCTTTATTTTAATTTCCACATGTATTAATATTGGACTATTTAGGTTCCAAATAGCTGCGGCAAAAATAAAATAAGGACTCTCCCATAAAGCGAAAAGTTTCAGGAGATTTGTTATCCGAGACCGACGTTGCACCATTGAAGCGCGTTATCCGAAACCTTGAAAAGCCCTAAACATCGTGAATCCACGAAGACATAATACTATTTCAGAGTTTGAAGTACGACGGGAAATTAAAATAATAATTTAGTGAAGTTCGAAACCGGGACGATTTATTCGGCTGTTTTCAAACTTTGATCTTTTGCCATTTGCCGTCGGGTTTATAACTCACGCTGAGACGATTACGTTAAGCTAAGGCAATTAAGTTTAAATCGGCGTTAACAGTCGTGTAAGGAGATATTATTTAACCCAGGTGAACGTACTTTAAATGGGATGTCTTAAAATATTCACTTCTGCGGCTTACGAAACTGTTTCGAGCGGTAGGTAAAGCTGAATTTATTAACATGCTTTAATTAACGTTTAACCCTCCAATGTATTAACATTTTGCGGACCAAACTATAAAAATTTAACTCAAACAAAAGTAGCTACGGTTGAGGATAAAACAAACATGCCAATTACAACTATAAATGAAAGCAGAAATTAATTCTGTATATCTTTACATGGAGGTGAGAAAAATTAGAAAAAAAATCTATGTATAATTAGAGAGCATTGTTCGAGTCGTATTTGGTTTTGGTGCTGTCAAGTTTGTAGTTAAAAGACCATAATTCACTATTCATTAATCAGTAATCCTTGTATTTTATATAATAAATTTTCTATTTGTAAATCCGTAATTCGATTCTGTTTCAGATATAATTTATAGTACAGTCACCTTATAGGAGTTCAACATCGAAATGAAACGGAATACGGTGAAAATTTGTATAAATCTTTATTTTTGCACTCTAAATTTTGTTTCAAAAGTCTCATAAGGTCACGCGTGAGCGTCCTTAGATATTCAAGGTCAAAGGTCGCGAAATATCTCGCTTCCCTTTGCCCAATCGTATTTGCATTCATTATACAAGTTGTATAGTATAAATTATCTACAAATATTGTCTTAAATAATTTTATTCACAATCGTATATGTAATTTAAAGGTCGGGAAATAAACTATTTCAAAATTTATTTCCTGCCCACGGGTGGGAAGTGATATCTGTCACTTCCCGCCCGTCAGCCTCTAATTTGGTCAATGATATAGCAACCTAAATTCTCATAAAATTTTCAATATCATTTTCAGGAAAAACTGCAGACCTTTTTGGTTTATAGCCAATGTTCTTTTTCTTTAGAAAAGCTATACGTTTTGAAAACTTTGATATATCGAGTTTGTCTTTAATATTGAGTGTAGATTTCAGCATAGAAAAAGTTGCCAATAAAGTTGATGGTTTTGTAGTTTGTGACTGTACATTGAAGTATGCCAAAAGAACACTTTCAGATCCTATATTTTGAATTTCTTTCTCAAAATACCAGCCATTTGGGCCATTTTTTTGTATTTCCGGTGGCGTACATGGTTCAAATATTTCAAAATAATGTTTTATAGCTAATTAACTATTGTTGCTCTTAATTTTTTAAATGATAATATAAAAATTAAGATGTCTAAAACCCTGGTGTGTGCACTGATTAGATTTTGTTTCAAACTTTTTGGGAGTACCACCTGTTGCGTTCAATAGAACTTACCAGAATTTTGAAAGATGGCGCTGTTTAGAATTGTTCGTGTCCTAGCTTAGTTTGTCACAGATCACTTAAGGCAGATGAGATGTCAAATAAATTATTTTCTGTCAATGTCAATGCGGATTTTTTTATGTATGTGGTATTTGTATTAGCTCATAACGAATAGTACTAAATAGTGTATAAGTATGGATACTTTTCGTCAAATGGGGCTATACTGTATTTTGTGTGGACAGTGTAAAGCTGCAGTTTCGAGCATTCGTCTGTATTCAGTACCAGATTATAAATACACCCTGTGTGATATGTGATTACAGTTTACTATGAGCGATGTATGCGCCATCTAAAATTTTTAATCTGAAACTTTAGTAATCTCTCAAAAATCAGTCAAAATCCAGTAGGTAGATATCTACCAGTTTTGACCCAAACTTTTATAGGTATAAGTGGAAACACCATGATTTTTAGACATCTTAATAAAAATAAATTCATGTCATCTAAATGTCACAGTATTTTAATTTCAAAGAAAACTTGATGATAGCATTTTACTACACATTTAGTACATGTTTTTTTAAATTGCGGATTAAAATAAAATGATTGTGAATAAAATAGCATACAAACCTTGGCGGAAATTATCATTCCTGTCTCGGGCAATAGTTCACCTCGGCGCAAGCACCTCGGCGATCTATATTTGCCCTTGACAGTAATGATGCATTTCCCGCCTCGGTATGTAATCTACTATTTTATACGCTTAACCATAGGACATTCTTACCATACAAGACAAAAAATAAATTTTCACTACCTTTTATGAATAGACAATAGGACAAAAATGTCATCTTTTTCTAGGTCCGAAAATTTTTAATTCTATTCCTGAAAATCTTAAAAGTTACTCAAATTTAAAATCATTTAAAAAGAAAATAACACAATACATTATGACAACTTCGCGACTCTACATCCACTCGTTAATAGATTAAACTAAATTAACTTATTAAACTAAATTACACTAAAATAATGATTAAAAAAAAATGCTATCTGACTGCTAATATTGTGCTGGGACCTACCTACATATCATTATATTAAAAAAAAAAAAAAAAAAAAAAAAAAAAAAAAAAAAAAAAAAAAAAAAAAAAAAAAAAAAAAAACAAAAAAAAACTAAGAATATTGCTATTATTACTATTATAAGTTTTACTTTATTTATAGGTTATATTTTATTTTATTTGTTTATATGTTAGATTTTACTTACATACAGGTGGTCAAACACCTCGTAAGTTTAGCATCTACTTTATTCATTGAAAATGTTTTATAATATTGTCTATATTTTAATGTACTTCTTGTTATTGAATAAAGTTATTGTATTGTATTGTATTGTATTGTATTGTATTGTATATTTAAGGAACGGAGCGCTCACCATACATGCCATAGCGCAAGGTCAATCGCGAATCCCAGATCATGGTATTATAAGTATTACTTTACATTCATTGCCTTTTTCCTTTAAATAAAAAAGTAATTAAACTTTAAAAAGAGTTTACCCTACCCTATCCCTGGGATTCTAAATTATTTCCTAACCAAGTTTGAATTGATTGATATGTTGGTGAACTGCTGCACTCGTTGGTGGAAGATTTATCTCAGATTTTCTAACATTGTAACACTACCTTAGTCATTTATATTTGACATGAAGAAAGTAATAAATTCTCAGCCAATTCAGAAAAATAAGTATATTTCGTTTAAAATTCAATACATTGTAATTATTCACTTTAGAAAAATTTACCAAGATATATAAATAAATAGAAGAAAGGCTGTCCTTCTCTGCAAAAGAAAAAAGCCAATGGGCTCACAACACATGTAGAATATAAAACTTTCTGACACGAAATTAAATTTAATCGTTCAGAAATATAAAAATATAATACAACGTATTTAGTTTAGTCAAATTATGTTATTAGATAAGAAATTGGAAACAGGACATGGCTTTGGATGATGGTTTTTTTGGCGGGTTTTTCCATCCCTGTAAAGTCCAAAATTTCTGATTTGTAACCCGACCTTTACCTGTCTCGAGAGATCAGATTTAATATTATATGGCGCGGATTCTAATTACATAGCTAATCGCTGATATATCGCATAATTAAATTCAAGTAAACTCTTTGAAATTTTCCCAGAGGGCAGCACTTACTGGAAGTCAAATTTGTAATAAAAAGGGATACGCCCTTATTAGTTCGCTTAGTAAAATATTCTCATTTCTGATTTGCTAGATTCCAGTAGGATTAAGGGTGGTACCGGGAAGCTTACGAGGTCGAACCAATCGGGAAGCCTTTCGCTGTGTGATACTAATTTCGTTTGTAACTTTGAAAATTATTTCCAAATTTGAGTTAATTTACAACTTAGTTCTTCTTCCAATAAGCAGTTATTTTAGATATTAATATTCAGAGTAAGTTTCTCAACTAAAATTAACGTCATTTTTCAATAATCTGTAAACTAACTTTCATAATTATTTATTTAGTAATTTGGACCAACTTATAGTCATGCATATAGACATCTCTCACCAATAAAATTAATTAGTATTTATCTCGTGTTTCTATCAATGAAAATAATTATACTTCCCTAACCTAAAACGTGTATAAAATAGTGGCCAACCTTCTTCATGATGACTACGAGTTGAAGATTGTTCATTACTTCTGTCTCGCGGTCTCATCTTACAGAATCCACGTATGCCTCGCTCGGCCTACATTCACTCTAAAATCAATAAACTCTATATAACAAATAGCGAATAAAGTAAAATAGAACGCCCGCGAGATGTAACAGCATTATATACTGTCAAAAAATGCGTGTTCAATTTTCAAATAATATTTGCACATGACATTTTTCTTATTTAAATAATCGAGCTAGTAGATCCTAAAAAGAGCGGAAGTAGTGTCACAGCCACTGTGATATAAAATGTATTCTTTACAAAGAGAATATTTATCAAAACTTTTAGTGGAGTAGATTTGTATTTTAACGTCGTCTTTTCTAATTCTTTTTAAGGAAATTTCCGATTTACGTGAAAGTGGGTCCACTTAAAATAATAAACAAATTAATATCGTCTCCGATGATGACGACAGTCTTTTAACGTTCTGATTCCTCATAATAGTTGTTTCGACGATAAGAATATCAGCATCAACTCTGGCTACTTTTGTAGCGACATTAACACTTCTTAATCGCTCAACGAACATGTTCATAAATTTTTTTTTATTGATTCGATAAAAAAAAAATCGTGGTTGATTGGCAGTAGCATTGTTTCATCAAAATGTTTTTTTTCTATGCTGTCCTATATTTTCATTCTTCCTCTGCGCAATATATATATATATTTTAATTTCAGACTCGCCTGATATCCCTTCCTAATTTCCTCGTGTCATGTTCCTTCTCAACTTATCTTGATGCTAAAAATTCTCCTTTTTATCTCATCAGTCAGAACAACCAACTTATAATAGTTTATATCGTGTATTGAAAATTTCTTTTCTTCCCCTCCACATATAGAGGTTTTTTCGTTTAGGTTCCTCCCGGATCCACAACGTTTTTTAGTTTATTGGTTTTTCTTTTCTCCCGGATGCAAAACTTCATGTTGGATAAGAAACGTTTTCCTCCAGGATCTAAAAATCTGATTTAGAGAATTATCTTCTGCTTAGAAAAACACAACTGGAAGAAACTGGCTAATAAAGAAAAACAAGATAAGTTAAGCGTTTAAAAAATTATTTAAAACAAAATTTGTAGAGATTTTTACTTGTAACGTTTTTTTTCTGTGCTACCCTGTATTTTCATTATTCTTCTGCTCAGTGTATCTTAATTTCAGACTCACTTGATATCCCTTCTTAATTTCCTTGCGTCGTGTTTCAAGATCTCCCTCTCTTCTTGGTATTACTATAAAATGTCTTTCCTATGTTAATAATTCTCTCTCTTTGCCTCTTCGGTCAAAACAATTGACTTCTATATCGTTTGTGTCGCTTATTGAAAATTTCTTTTCTTTCCCTTGTTATATAGGGTAAGTTATATTTATATTATATTATATTTTCACTTATGTCCCCTATTATCATTAATTATTTCGATGCTTTAACATTAAAAGTTCATATCTTATCTTTTATACTAATATAAATAATTATCTAATTTTTGTGGTGCTCTTTCAGTCTCGATTACAAAAATAGAATCTATTTTTAATTTGTTGTCTTAAAATTTAATTCACTTTGATTATTTCTAATTTTGATCTAAAAATTTATGTATTTCATATTAATAAAATCATTGTTTTATATTCTTTTTCAAAAACAGAGACCACGAAATCGGGTAATTTATAAGATTTTTTTCTTATATTTATTTTATGTGAACTTTTAGGATTTTTGGGACTACAAGTTTATTTGGGACTACAAGTTTTTTTTTGAACAAGTTTTTTTGGACAGAACATTTTCTTTTTGGGACTACAAGTTTTTTTGAGACTACAAGTTTTTTGGACTGAACAATTTTTTCGATAGGACATTTTTTTTGTGACTGAAAGTCTTTTTGGAACGAGCAAATTTTTTTTGGGGCTGAACGTCTTTTTTTTGGAACGAGCAAGTTTTTTTTCCTAATTTGGGACATAACCAAGTTAAGTCACATTTCAAAAGAAAAAATAAAAAGTCTCTGAAGGATTTAAATTTTTCTTATAAAATAAAACAAATATACCGTTTAATTTGAGTTCAATATCCTTAAACCCACAAAAATAAAGAAAGGGTGGATTTTGAAATATACCATAGTTATTTTTGTCAATTGTTTCTAAATACATGAGAAAATCAATTAGACCAGCTTCATTTTTTTTTATTTAATATTTTACTTTTTAATATATTTCAAATTCTATTCATGGAACGGACCCATAATAAAAAGAATTGAGCTTAAATCACATTTAATTTTCGCGACCTTTGACCTTGAATATCTAAGGACGCTCACACGTGATCTTATGATACTATTGAGACAAGATTTAGAATGGAAAAATAAAGGTTTATATAAATTTTTAGCTTATTCTGAGGTTGAACCATTTTTTTTAGCTTAAGTGACTGCACTATTAGGTGATAACTTATATTTTATTACAGACAAATTTTATAAAATATATAAATCTTAAATCTATTCTACTGGCTTTTACAAGCAATACAATATAAGAACATAAAAGTCGAATTTTATTTTAAATCATAACTGAATACAAAGATTACAGCGCAAAAATCTAAGGACCTCGTTAAAGAGGATGTATCTCATCCATATTGCATAAGTCTGAAAACAATAGTCGAGCTCTTCAGACTGTTGTTAAAATTTAAGTTTCCAAGCGAAAAGTTTGTCGAAAGGAATGAGTAAAAGAATTTTTGTGTGGCGTTTTTATTGAGTTTCTTTTTTATTCTTTTAGTCTTTCTAATAGCCCGCCGAGGCAGTTGTGGAATATTTTATGAGGAAAGGTCATACAAAGTGACATTTAACTTGTACGGTTTTGAGAGGATGTCCGAGAAGTTTTTATCAAAAGTGACAATCAATTATTTTTATAACCAACCATTTAATTATTTCGTAATAACACTTTCCATTATTTATTATATAAATAATTACGAAAGTCTAAGCTGAGCAGGTAAAATCTGTAGATGTGTCTTGGCCAAAGGTTTCGTCATTATATCAGCCAACTGTCTCTCAGTAGAAATATGTTGTACAGCTATAGAATGTTACGTTTTTTGTGCCACCCTGTATTTTCATTATTTTTCTATTCAATATATTTTAGTTTCATACTTGCTTGATATCCCCTTCTTATTTCCTCGCGTCATGTCTCTCTCTAATAATGTTCTTCTCTCTACCTACTCAGTCAAAATAATCGACTTTATATCGCCCGTGTTGCTTACCGAAGATTACTTTTTTCCTCCCCCTCATTTTATAGGGGTTTTGGTTCTTAATTTTCCTCTGGAAAGTTTTTTTACCTGTACCAAGAAGCTTTTCCCCTGGACAGTTAATTTTACTTGAAAGTTTTTTTTAAGAAAAAAAGAAAAAATCTCTGGAACTAATTATCGTAAAATAAACAAATTTAACGTTTAATTTGAGTTTAATTTCCTTAACCCGGAAAAAAAATCGGCTGTGTCACCCCAGAATTTTCCCGGCTCGACCGTAGAGAATATGTTATTTATTATTATTATTTTAATTACAAAATACTAAGCATTACAATAATTCATTAAACACATTAAAAATAGTAAGCCGATGGTGATTGACTTTTCCATGTTGATGACATAAGCTGCGCATGCGCATATTGTATAGAGAATTTTATGCTTTACAACTTTGCACTGAAACATTTTGCACTAAAAGAGCATAATTTACCTAAAATTTTAAAAAAATGGAAAATCCTAAATGTGTATTTTTCTCGCCACCTAGCGGCGAAACTATGAGGAATTCGATAAAAAGTACAAAAATACAATTTGAGTCTAGCACAATTCAGCACAACGAATAGTTTTGCTGAAAAAAATTTTGGTTTAGTATTTTTGAAAATTAACTTTCAATTTTCTCGGTTGATTAAATTTTTTAGGAAAAAAGTTAAGAGTACAAAAATACAATATCAGTATAGTACAATGCACCACAACTAATAGTTTTGCCAAAAAAAAATTATTTGAAATATTTTTGAAAATGTATTTTCAACTTTCTCGGCTAATTTAATTAAAAAAAAATCGGCACAATATAGCATAAACGTAGCACGACTCTTTTTAAATCGGAGAAAATTTCGGGACCAACTTAACGATGAAAAATTAAAAAATTAAAAAAAAAATAGAAAAAAAATATATATTTTTACTTTCCCGATCCACCTCCTAAAAGGGAAAGTATTATGAACGAGCTAAAAAAAAATCGAGACAAAAAGGAAAATATCCATTTTCGGGTCCCCTGAGATGAGTAAGACCATTTCCAGATGGAAGTCTGTCAGTCTGTCTGTCTGTGTGTATGTATGTGTGTATGTGTGCATTCTTCCTCGACAGAGGCCACACGTTTAATCCGATTGAGCTGAAATTTGGTATAGGGGTTTGGGTTACCCGTCGGAAGAACCCATTGTACGACATCTGTCAAACGGAAGTATCACTATCAAAAAATGACAGATGCAATATGTTACGGAATTTGACATGCAATATGTCATTTGAAAGCTCTTGAAAAACTTTATTCAGAACAGTCAAATTTATTTCTTCATCTGTCACCTGTCAAAAATAAAAAAATGTCATTAATATTCGTATGACATCTGTTAAACGAAAGTGTCACTATCAAAAAATGACAGATGCAATATCTCATGGAATTTGACATGCAATATGTCATTTGAAAGCCCTTGAAAAACTCTATTCAGAGAAATCAAATCTATTTCTCCAACTGTCACCTGTCAAAAATAAAAAATATGAAAATTTGAAACTTTAACATTAAATATCTGAAAAAGTATTCGTGGATACTCGTCGGGAAAGTTTTGGGGCGACACAACCGATTTTTTTTATTTACGGCTCAACCCAGCACAATTTAATTTTTTTTTAACGGACATACAACATTCTTATTATAAAATTTACGAAAAAAAGAATAATATCCTGTTTGTATTTGACATCTAATCTACAGGGTCCACAAATTAAAAAAGTTCGATAAGAATTTTTTGAGTACTTCAATTTTAAATTAAATTTTGAAAATCTTGTAAAACACGTTATTTATTATATTGTTTAAACAGTTGTTTAATAGCTGATCTGTAACATTTTATTTGGAAAATGAATTGGCTGATGTTCTAAATGATCTACTCATAACCTTAAAAACAACATATATGGTTACCATATATGTAATACTCCTATATCGCCAACGTCCTATCTTTGACTGTAGAAATAAAGCGTTCCGACAGAAGGAGATGCAAGATCGGAATTAGGTTCCAACGCGCATGCCCATATACATAAATTGCATTGGCGTCGTGTCTCGTGGTGAAAAAGGAATGTAGAGAAAAGGAAAGTAGGCGATTTTACAGCTGTGACGCCTATGCCTATCCGAGACTGCGTGAGAGAGAAACGATCGTCTACACTCTACTATCGGCGACACACTTCTCTCTCAAGCTGGCGATATAGGAGTATTACATATATGATGGTTACAGCAGATACAACATGTCACAGTAGGCTCGATGTAGCCACGCGAGTCTCATTTTCGAGAGTCTCGCATCGTGTCGTCTCGAAAACGAGACTCGAAACGATATTTGGTTGGGGCGAGACGAGATTTTTATTAGTCTCGTCTCAAGTCTCGTGTATGTTTTTTTTTATTTGATGATATGCCGCTGTTGCGTTTTAAAAATGTTTTAGTTATAAGTAAATAAAGACACCAAAGCTTAAGAGTCCGCTACCGCTCTTGATATACAGAATTGATCCACATGTTTAATATTAGAGACAAAGAAAGCGTATCCTGTTCTTCCTTCGCCTTTCGATTTATCTGTTTAGATTGTTGTCCATCTGTCGATTGACGTATTCTGCTGTTTCACGTTTACACTTAATTACAAAATTAAAATATAACTAATGATAATGACATATGTTAAGGATTGTTTTCAATGACGCATGTTAAGGTGTGTTTGTATGAATAAATTGATAATGCCAAAAATTATATTTTCCTTTATGCGTTGCGTACTTTTTACATAATTGTAATTTTTTTAACTTGAAACCTCCGTTTTTTTTTTAACTGATTTGTTTCAAATTTCTAGCTTGAGGATGTTTAACGTCCATGTATTATACGATTATATTTTTGGGGTGAACCCAAACGATGTAGACTGCATTTAACGGTAAAATCGGTATTCCAGCATCTCTTTCTGTTGAAAAGTAATTAATCAACTTCAAAATTAAACTTTGTTCTTTCTCTTTATACCCGGAAGGCATTTTGACAATGAAAAATTAATTGAACGGTCAAAAGTAATAAGAAACATTTACGTCGACATCTGTTAAGAAATATGTTAATGACGTCATGATTTCATCTCATCCATTTCATGATTGAGAGATTAAGTTGGACAATGTATGACATAACGGCAAAAGATGGTTAAACAAACTTAAGTATCGGTAAAAGCATCATGGGAGTTTTTTTCTGCTCCAATAAGTTTTCGGTATTAATAATAGCGACTTTTTGGACCAATGATGTATTGAATGATCTAATTTCTCCGACAATTTAACGGGGTTCCTGGTTAGGTGAGGATTGCATTGCTCCTAGACATATTTTTATGGCTTTATACTGTATTCTGTCTGGTATAGTTAAATTTGTGTTTGAAGTAGAACCGAATAATAGAAATGTTTGAGTCAGCACCAAATTTTCGTTTTGTAACATATTTCAGGATATTAATGCCCTTTTCACACCTCGTCTTAATATAAAGTTTCCTATCAACGATAATATCCATGTGTTGAAATTTTCGACAATGGGCAAATATTTTTTAAAAAGATAAAATAAAATGAATATTTAATTAAGCAAGTTGTCAACTCCTGCAAATAAAGATAATTATCACAGATGATGGCCTATGGACTTTATGTGCAATATTGATAAGAATTTTAATAAAGGCTTTGAAATTACTTATATTTGTCACGTAAAGTCTCGAATCCTGGAATACGAACATGAATTTATTACAAGCAAATATACAATAAGTCATTTGGCATGATCAAAGTAATTTTTTGCATTTGATATATCTCATGTACCACATGCTTTATTTCGTCATATTAATTATATATGTACAGCAAGTGAAAAAAAAAATAGTTTAAACCTTTAAAAATATTTAAACAAAACAATAATACAGAAGCAATACAAAAATTTAATTTTAGCATTTTCCATTAAAACAGGTCAAATAGTGCTAGATCTGGAGATCGCGAGGGTCTAATTCAAATTTCTCAAAATTAGCATTAAATGAATAACAATAAAGTTTATCCTATAGATGTCGTGACTATCTGTCATTTTGGTAGTACATAGAAATAATGTGAGGTATACAGAATAGGTTTTCGAAACTATGGATTCCGACAAAATACCACTGATGATTCCTATAAGGATGAAACATGTATGGTAATGGTCGGAATGTATAGTTTCAAAAACTTACTTCATTTGTTTTTTGATTGAGAATACCAGATATTAAAAATAACAGTTAAATAAAATTAATTCTGTAAAATTTATCCTAATCCAGAATAAAGATAATCAATAATTAATTACGATAAGTATATTAAAACTCGTTTATCCTCTTTTTAAATTAAAATTTCTTACTAGCTTTTAAACTTTACTGCTGAAATGTCAGATATATACGAAAATCGTAGAAATAAATTGGATTTTTCCTGTAAAATATCTAACTGAAACTGATAATAACGAAATTACTTTATTGAGTTATGCGATTTATTCCAGGAATTTTATCAATGTAGACTTTTCTTTTAAAGATAAAATTTCTTCGGTGTATTTTCTTTAGTGGTACAGTGAAAACGTGATTTAAATATTCAACGAATATATGTGGCTGGATACTAAATCATATAAAACAAGAAGAAGTCCCCTATAAATAAGTCTAATAGAGCCACTATAATAATAAATCCAATAGGTTAGCTATATCTCGAATGTGGTTCAAATTTTCAACAATTGAAATAAAACACAAAGTTCAGCCGCCACATTATCCAGATTTGGGTCCACTTAAAAAAATTAAAATAGTGAATATGTCGGATTTGGACGTGTGAGGTCTCAAACGACTCGTAATCATTAAAGGATAAATGGGAAATGTCTAGAAGTTGAGTCATTTCATATACCCCTAAAAATTTTTCCATTCCAAACTCCCTACAAACTCCACCACCTTTTCTGATGCGCATCATCTTTATGAATTTATAATTCAATTACTTCTTGTTACTTACATGGTCTGATGATGGCTAATTAGCCGAAACTAGTTGCCGTTTATATTAAATTATTGTGGTACATGATTTTGAGTTTCATTACTTTTATATTAACAAGGCTCCAGCTGAACTGCCCTGCGCCGACAACTTTGCGAGTATATTCGCTGCATAAGTGTTTTTTTTTACTCGTTGGTTCTGCGCATGACTTTTACGTAACATTTCAAAGAAAATGTCGTTCTTCACGTTCATATCCGACTAATAATAACGAAAATAGACACTAATGTCCTTTTGGTATGACAACCTTTCAATCTGCCCTATATACGTCCCAACGAATCGTTTGACAGCTCACACGTCAAAATCCGACATCTAACGGCCGAAATATTCACTACTGCCCTTTTGGTAATAGCTTTACTCAACTTTTAGGAATTCCCCATTTATCCTTACGTCATTACGAGTGGTTTGAGACCTCACACGTCCAAATCCAACATCTAACGGCCGAGATATTCACTATTTTTATTTTTTCAAGTGGACCCAAATCAGGATACTGTGGCGGCTGAGGTAGACCCCGCCTTGTATCACTACTCGTGTACCACAGTTTGTATTATAGAAATAAATAGGCAACTAGTTTCGATTAAGTATGGGATGGGTATTTAAATAATATTTTTTTACGTTGTTTAATTAATAAGTAATATTTTACTACATTTTTTACTATTGTAGTTGTACTTTTTTTTGTACTACTTAACCCCCCCTTTCATTATTGTTCTGGCCTTCACAATGGTTTTTACCATATGTTTAAATAAATTTGAGCCACTGTAACTATTAATAATGGCCTGATTATGATTTATAAACTGAAACTAGTTACCTAAAACTTAAAAAAAAAAATTTATAATACAAACTATGGTACACGACTTTGTGTTTTATTTCAGTTGTTAAGTATAATATTTAAAAAAAATAAATATAGGTTTGTGGCTAAAATTTTAGAGTCAAAGTGGCGCGACAATATTTTTTTAAATAGGTAAAAAAATCGACTGTCACAACAGAACTTTCTCGGCTCGGCTGTAGAGAATATGATTATTTTAATTACATAATACTAAGAATTACATTAATTTATGGAACAAATTTTAAAAAGCACCATTATAAAATCTCCTAAAATCAACTGGGTAACAACTAATGGGAATTCAGGAAAAAATTTGATACAAAAGTTGTAGGGGATTTTATGCTCTACAACTTTGCACTAGAACATTTTGCACTAAAGTCCATTGTTTGCCTTCAAAATAAAAAAAAAGACAAAAAGCCTAAACGTGTATATTTTTCGAACTCTAGCGGCGAAACTATGGGGAATTTGAAAAAAAGTTAATGATAAAAGTTAAAGGAAATTTTTTGCTCCATAAGAAAATTTTGCACTGAAGTGCATTGTTTGTCCTCAAAATTTGGAAAAACTACGGAAAACCTACATGCACATTTTTGCACGCCCTCTAGTGGCGCAACTATTGGAAACTATGGAAAAAGTTTAATACTATAATTGTAAGAAATTTTATGCTCTAAAACTTTGCACTAAAATATTTTTCACTAAAATGTTTTGTTTGTCCTTAAAATTTAAAAAAAGGTAAAAATCTTACATGTATATTTAATCAATGTCGGTTTTGAGGACCTTCTACTGTACCAATTTAAACCAAAAACTAATTGTTACATTCGAGGCATACACCAACCCTTCATACCAAATTTCAGCTTGATTGGTCAAACGGTTTGGAAGTTATCGTGGAAGATTACACACAGACAGACCTTACTTTGGAAATGGTTTCAATCTTCTTGGGGGACCCCAAAATGGATATTTCCATCGATATCTCATTTTTTTGCTCGTTCACTATAGCGATGTTCGATTTAAATCGAATATTTACAAGATCGATGTTTTATCTGCGATTCTCGATATTTTAAATCGATCTTTTCGTAAGCGATTAAGTGTATCGATTCATTAATTACAAAAATATATTAAATTGTAAATAAATAAACGATTCCCTTAAAGGACGTACAGAAGGAATTAAAAACTACCAAATTCTAAAGACAATTATTTGTTTTTACTTGATCATTTCAGAGACTTAATATAAGGAAAATTTCACTCTTTTGTCCCTGTTCGTCCACATTTGATCTCCTTTTCTGAAATTTCTTAATTTCCTCTCCTCCATCTGATTGCAATTAATGTTTTATTTTCTTGATTTCAATATTTATTTCCATTGATTTTCGTCAGTAAATAACTTTATTATTATTCCCTAACCTATCTTTCTATATTGTCATTTTCCCTCTTCTCAATTAACTGTCATACTTCTTCTTTTTTGGCCTCTTGTATAACTATCGAAATGTATTTGTCTTTGCCTACTCTTGCACTCAGCCACTTTATGTTCCTGCGCAACATTAACTTTGAAGTGTAACTGGCACTATTATTTTTACAGGTAACTCTTGTACTAAATTGCCTTTCAGGCTTTATTTACTATGTTTTAATTTTTATTTTTTATATAATCTATATTTAGATCTAATGTCATATGTCATCTGTCTAAGTGATATATGACGAAAACAAATGAAAACTAATGAACACAAACGAAAACAAACGAAACCAAATGAAAATAAACGAAAGCAAATGAAAACAAACGATAATAAATGAAAACAAATGAAAACAAACAAAAACAAATGAAATTAAATGAAAACAAACAATATATATCGTTCTCCTGAGTTTCGCTGAGATGGTAACTTGTTTTATGCGTTGTTTAATGTGCATTTTGACTTTTGATTTGTACTATTATTTGTGGCCGCCTACAGGGTCGACCAAATTTTCAAAATCCTTTCCGGGGTATCCATACCACATTCCTAAACTGATCCAATTTTTCGGGTCTTACGTAATTTTTTTCCTGATTACCCTCACGTATTGCTTTCACTTATGGTTCCTTTTTCACTGGATCTATTTCATCCAGTTTCAAATTTACCAAAGTTTTAATACCCTTTAAACTTTTTTCAGTACCATATTTAAACTCCCAAGTTTTGTTTCTCCCACCCTTATTAATTTTAAGTGCGCACATGTAACCATATTTTAATACTTACACAACTTATGTAATTTTAGTTGGTAAGTCTAAATATGCTGTTTAATTGCAACGTTTGTATTATAGGCCTGATGATGGCATATTTGTATCGAAACTAGTTGCCAGTTTCTCCTCAATCAAAAATTACAATAAATAATTTATACTAGACTTTGGTTTTTTTTATTTCTTCATTAAATGATGGATTTGTAAGAAAATCGATTTTTTCGTTTCGATCTTTAAGTGCATCGATTAAATACTGAATCGATTGGAAACAATCGCATATTCCTAGTTCACTAAACTTTCAATTTGATTGGATCGGGAAAGTAATAATGAGGAAAATGGCTTATGTACGAGTTAAGGAAAATGTTGAGAGGCGGTAGCATATTTTCCAAATGATTTCAAAAGAAAGATTTATCCAAATCTAAGTTTTTTAATTACAATTAAAAAAAGTATAAAAGTAAATCCGATATTGTTTATCTGGGCATCGGTTGTTTGATCTATCATCGACTTTAATAACATATCACCTTACACCCTTTATTAGTGATGTGTTTTCATATAACCCTTTATTAGAATTGTGTTGTATATATATATATATATATTAATTAATTAATTAATTAACTAACTCATAGTTAGTTGTATTTTATATTATATAAATAAAAACTAGCGTTAAACTTTAACCAGTCATAGTTGGTGCGACTAATTACTTCGCTTTAACCCTTGGCATGTTTCTTGAAATAGTTACCTAATCAATTAAATTAAAGAGAAGTTTGAAGAAAGTTTACGTAGCACCTAAGTTTGTATCAAAACATTCTTGATACCTTTAGTCGTTAGTTTTGGGATTTTAGTGAAGAGCCTCTCGAAAAAGCAGACGGCGGTAGTTAATTTTCATAATATAATTAGAACTAAATTATATAAGACTCAATTTAGAAGTTGAGTAGGTAAAATCTATTTGTTTTTTATGTATGTAGTTAGCATAAGTTATCTATGTGGTTCTCACAATAATTCTTATAAAATGAGGAATTTTATGAGTTTGAATGCAATTAAAAAAAATCGGTTGTGTCGCCCCAAAACTTTCCCGACGACTATCCACGAATACTCTTTTAGATATTTAATGTTAAAGTTTCAAATTTTGACATTTTTTTATTTTTGACAGATAACAGATGAAGAAATAATTTTGACTGTTCTGTATAGAATTTTTCAAGGGCTTTCAAATGACATATTGCATGTCTAATTCCGTGACATATTGCATGTGTTGTTTTTTGATAGTGACACTTCCGTTTGACAGATGTCATACAAAAACTAACGAGTTCTTCCGAAAGAAAACTCAAACCCCTGTACAAAAATTATATTATTATTATTTTATCTACTATAAGATCTGGGTTATTTTGGAGGTGTGCAACTGGAATAGCAAAAGTTATTAATCACGCTAAAGATAATCTTCTACAACTCCAAGAAAAACGCCATAATATGGATATGAGTAAAAAATATTTATATTTGAGACCATATAAAAAGTATATTTTACCCAACAAAATTCATAAATATAATAATGGAATTTTAACTACGAATTTATAAAGGGGAGAAGGACTACATTGGGCTGGATATATAAAAACAGAAATAAACTTATGAATTTTGATAGTTATGGTAATCAGAAATTTCATGAATATGAAAAAAAAGTAAATGAATAAACAAAGCGAAAAAATTATATGTAAATTGGTACATAAACTAACTACTAAGCCATATATTCACATATTAATTTTTATTTTTTTGCTTGTATTTTTAACACGTATTTTTGTTTTCATATGATATATACTTACTTGCATGTACGTAGAAACAGTGGCTTGATATTAGCATAAATGAGACATCCCAGAGAATTTGCCTGAAAAAGAAAACTTTATTTAATTCATATAATTTCAGCGTTTTAATAACTAAAAATAGAAAAAAGATTTGTCTGCAAACCAATCTTCGTTTTTTTACTTGAAAACTCTTTATAAACTTTTACACCCACTTTCACGCTCTTTGGAGTAAAATTGCCACTTTATTCGATCTTTTCGAGGATAAAGTTATTTATAAGTCGTGCAAAATAATAATTTTCTCGCTTAATGCGGTAATCCGGTTTCGACAGCTCTGTATTTAATATTCCAATAATTTTAAAAGCTTCATTGTTCTTCAACCGTTTGGATTTTGTCAACGAGGTTTGCTTTTAACCCGAATAAGACTAAACATTTCCAATTCTAAACAATTTGGACGACATTTGCTGGACAATTTAAATATTTTAGCTCGACTACCAGTAATGAGAATTGCTTTTCTACGTTTAATGCTTTTGTTCTAACTAGCGAATGGTGGTTTCTAAAAGCAGACAAGATTTGTGAAATTGAACAAAGTATTATTTTACAGGAATTTTACATTAGGTAGATTACTTTCGCCATTGCACTCAGAAAATATTATTTACTGATTAGCTTGGAAAAATAACCACATGTCTAACTGAATGTAATTTTATACAATAAATAATTTAAATAATTAAAAAACAAGTCAGAAGCGCCTGCGCGTCAGCAGGCACGTGACGACTTCTAAACACGCATTAACTCATGAACCATAAAAGATATCTCAAATCTGTTTCCAAATATCGATTCAGCATTAAATTTCATGTAGGAATGCTATTTTTGAAACCGGTAGTATCACTTCCGGTTCTAGTTCCTAAAAACCAGTTTTGAAACCGGAAGTCATAAAAATCTGAAAACTTTTTTGGGAGCTATTCAATGTATGCTGATTTTATTACCGTTGACAGTTTGTCTCTATTTGTTTTCGTAATTAATGCGGACAGACGGACAGACAGATAGACAGACAGAGCCCTATTATAAGACTTCTCCTTAGGGTTTAGAAGTCTAAAAAATAGTTAATTTATTTGTTCATTTCATTCAAATAAAATAGAAGCAAAAAATATTGAATAAATTATTTTAAACCAAGCATAAAAATTAGATAAGAAACAAGCAACAATTGGAAAATGAATGAAGAAAATAAAAATTCAATTAAAGAAGGAATTTAACATATATCAAGAAATACCATCAACGTCTCTCCTAGGAGAAAAAATAGGTCCTTGAACTCTGAAAAGAACTCTCTAGACTGGAACGGCTACAAGGGTGGTTCATGCACTTGCGGTGTTCGAGAGTCTTTGTTTATACAGATAGTATTAGGGGATGAGGAAGGTTTTTGTACTTAAAAGAAAGAATATAGTGAATAAATAACGTCGATTTTAGCGCCATCTTCAGAGAAATAGAGAATTTATGGATTTAAAAGTGATTACAGGATACTGTTTTCTCTGCTTCCTTAAGACGTCACAAATATATTTAATATTCAAAATTAAGGGCACTAAACGTCAAAAAAATTCCCAAATTCTGTTCTAAGCTTGTCAACAGTGGTAATAAACATATTAAAGTAAAAAAAATTAAGCAAGTACCCCATTAAGTGAAAAAATTTTCATGTCCGTATATCTGGATAGATATGGAGAAGATACTTAAGAATTAGTCGTCTGATTTCAAAAATTATTTAGCCAATCGTCTACGTGTCTAGGAGAGGAACTTTATTGTTTTTGGGTCTGGACATTCACTATTTCTAGTACTCACAATATTAAAAAAACGATTTTGTACAGTTTGACTACAACTACGAACAATATCATTCGGATTACATCTATTTAATAGACCAAAATGACAACATAGCGTGGTGCGTACAGTTCTTATGTTTTTAACCCGTGTAATGTTTTAATTTAAAATACTTAATATATCTAAAACCATAAGTCAATAGAGATTTATTGCTTCCTCCGTTTTGTTGATACTTTAATAAAGTTTTACTTCATTTGACATGTACGCATGCGCATTTAAAATAACGTTGAATATTTTCTATTAATAAAATACAGGCGATATCTATAGACTATAACATATTTAATTTAAAGGGCCTTAATTTTGATATGTATTTTTCCTCGTTGACGATGTTATTATTCTCCGAGAGTTTAAAATTTGTCAATATAACGTATTAAACTAAAAAATGTCTGTATAAAACTGGGTAAAAAATTTAATATAGGATACTTTATTTAAAATTTCTTTTAATAAAGTCACGTTTTTTCACTTTGCAATAAGTAAAATGTAGTTATTCTTTTTGTTTTACTTTTAAAGAAAATTAATATTGATTGCTAAAAATCCTATTCCAGAAAATTTGAATTACCTTAAAAGGCAGATGTAATCATACATAATTTATTTTTAGAATATCTCATTTCAACCGTGACTTCTTTATTTACAGACTATATAGTCCAGGGCAGATGAATTTGGAGGTGAAGCAGATATCGAGATGCGGTTTTCTGCATTGTGTTCAGGAAGGTCACAGAAAACAAGGCTAATCCGTTTTTGGAAAAATGCCTTCTGGGCCGGAAAATGCATTTTATAATTGCATCACTACTTGCACCATTATAGGAACGACTGGAAACTCGGAAAAATCGCTCGGAAATTGTTACTCGGGGGGGTTTCAGGCCCGCCGAATTCGATTCTGGCATTAGAATTACCCGGGGGCGCCGGGGGTGCGAGGGTGGTTAATTTGGGGAGAAATTGCAGCGTGCATGGAAATCGCTCCAAACTCGTTATTCGGGGGTTTTCGGAGATGCCGAATTCAATCCCGACATTGGAATTGCCCGGGGTAGCACGGGGGAGGCTCTGCGGGGGTCATTCTGGGGAGGGGGAATTGCATAGTCCATGGGAAGCGCTCCAGACCTGTTACTCAGAGGTTTTCGGGGATGCTGAATTCAATTCTGGCATTAGATTTCTCGGGGGCCCCTCTGTGAGGTTGTCTGGGGGTGATTGTGGGGGAGAGGGTGGCGGCAGCATCCACCAATGGTAAAGAAGAAAGTGAAAAATCACAAATTATGTAAATAATACTTTATTCAAATAACAGATAGGAGTTTTTATTAATCTGGAATTATTCATTATAAACTTCAATTTTTAACTAAAATACTAAACATCTTGTTCAAACTCTTCTTTGTCTTCTTCCCGTTCTTCAACTTCTCTCCCTCCTGAATTTTCTTCCCCTCCATCATCTTCTTCCTCGTCACTACTGTCGGCCTCATTGGAAACGTCTTTTTGGTTTGAGCAATTGCCATTGCAATGCTTGCATGCAAGTGAGCACTCCAAACCACTTCGGCGGCACCCGCACCTCAGGTCACAATCGGTTTGACAAGAATAAGAAATTTTGCTCAAAATTTCCTCGGGACCGGCTTCCTGGGTCATGGTGACAGGACTGAGCTCTCCATCCACCATTTCCCAGCCCCATTCCAACGGATCTAAGGTTTCGTCTTGACCTTGTGAACCATACCAAGCCTGTACTTGGAAATAGACCCACTCGATATGCTCGGTTAACGCATTGAAGGTTGGCGGCTTTAGCATACGATTTTGCTCAATACATTTGGACGAGCTGAATGGCAGGTTCATCTTTGGTGCGCAGATCTTTGGATGCCCCGTAAAGAGCCAAAGCGAGACGAAGCCTGCGATCTATTAAAGTATCCATGTCTACATGTGTTTGCTTAAATATTTCTGCAAACCCAAGCAAATCATCGCATTTTGCAAAAAAAATTCGCAGAATTTTAGTTTCCCTCGATAGAGAAATGCTGAAGTTGTGTCGCATCCCGTGAAAGCATGTAGAAATAATATACGAGACCTGATACACGCGCTCTCGGTACCAAGCTCAGAATACACAACATGAGGTACTCTAGCGGAAGGCGGCTTCAGCAAGAACACTTCTAGATTCGGTGGAGTCCGACCTACAAGCATTGTTAAGACATCAGTGTCTTCCGAAACAATAATCACTTTATTGTTGTGACTTCCAGAAGCAGTGTCTATGGCCTTAAGCACAATGTTAACATCCGCATCAGCTACACTCTGCTGAGACATTATGTTGGCCCGTTTAAATTCCTCCTGGAGAAATTTTATGAGCTGGGACTTATTTTTGCTATTCCTTAGAAACTTGTCCTGAGTTACACTTACAATTTCCCCTCCAGAATGACCCCCGGATACTCCCGCAGAGCCGCCCCCGTGCTCCCCCGGGCAATTCCAATGTCGGGATTGAATTCGGCAAACAATAGAGAGGCAAATTTGAAATTTTAGACATAGAAAGAAGAAAAACTGTAGATTCTGAAACTAAAATTAGTTTTTTTATTGCATCTGTGCAAATTGGTGATATTCATAAAAGTTCGAACCAATGTCCGTAAAATATGGAATTTTGGAATCTCAATTTTTAACGTTGGAAATTTTCAAAGGAAAACAATAAAAAATTATGAAAATATCGAAAATGGTATAAAAACAAGTGTAACTATTGAGAAAAAAAATTAAAAATTTTCATATCGAATATTTACGAAGTTCATTTTCAAAGTTGGATAAAAAACTAACCAATAGAGAGGCAAATTTGAAATTTTACACAAAGAAAGAAAAAATACTGTAGATTCTAAAACTAAAATTAGTTTTTTTATTGCATCTGTGCAAATTGGTGATATTCATAAAAGTTCGAACCAATGTCCGTAAAATATGGAATTTTGGAATCTCAATTTTTAACGTTGGAAATTTTCAAAGGAAAACAATAAAAAATTATGAAAATATCGAAAATGGTATAAAAACAAGTGTAACTATTGAGAAAAAAAATTAAAAATTTTCATATCGAATATTTACGAAGTTCATTTTCAAAGTTGGATAAAAAACTAACCAATAGAGAGGCAAATTTGAAATTTTACACAAAGAAAGAAAAAATACTGTAGATTCTAAAACTAAAATTAGTTTTTTTATTGCATCTGTGCAAATTGGTGATATTCATAAAAGTTCGAACCAATGTCCGTAAAATATGGAATTTTGGAATCTCAATTTTTAAAGTTGGAAATTTTCAAAGGAAACCAATAAAAAATTATGAAAATGTCGAAAATGGTATAGAAACAAGTGTAACTATTGAGAAAAAAAATTAAAAATTTTTAAAAAAAAATGTTTGAAAAATTTTTTTTTTCATGTCGAATTTTTACGAAGGTCATTTTCAGTAACGGGTTTGGAGCGATTTCCATAAACGCTGCAATTTCTCCCCCAATTAACCACCCCCGCACCCGCCTCAAAGCTGCCCCCGTGTAATTCTAATGCCAGAATCGAGTTCGGCAGGCCTGAAACCCCCCGAATAACAATTTCCGAGCGATTTTTCCGAGTTTGAAGTCGTTCCTATAATGGTGCAAGTAGATTTTCCGGCCCAGAAGGCATTTTTCCAAAAATGGATTAACCAGACCATGTAGCCTCGTTTTCTGTGACCTTCCTGAACACAATGCAGAAAACCGCATCTCGATACCTGCTTCACCTCCAAATTCATTTAATCCGGCCGATTTTGCTCTAAATGCCCTGGACTAATAATCCGCTTATTAATCTAGACTTTCTATAAAAATTTTACTGTAATATCATACATTTTACTTAATAATGCATGTACTTGTACAATATAATAATATTCTGGCTTATTATTAGATATTTAATAAATATTGATTAAATATTAATAAAAAAATGTTTATTGAAGGATTATTAAAAATAGGTAGCCGATTTATTTAAAATCCAATTACATTCAGATTAAACCACTTACTTAAATAATTATTACTTTCCTTATGTTATAAATGGCTTATAAACTTAAACCGACAAAAGTTATAAATAAAAATACACACCACAAACAATATGGCGTCAACGTCGTCCAGGGATAAATAGCTTAGTAAAGACTAAAGTTAACAATACCTTAATTCTAAAACAAACTAACCCTTTCTGTTAAAACTTGCAATTGGTTTGGTAACCAGTTTCGAGGTCCTGGTCTAGTTTCCTAAACTTATTCGTTGTAGTTGCTAAGAAGATGGTGTAATTTAATTTAAAATTTATGTCAGAAGCAGATTCTTGTTTCTATGCGTTACTAATTTTAAATTATCTTATACGTCTTATACAAAATTTATTGTTTGTGAATTATAAGTTCTGATCGATAATGAAAGAAATAGTTTTTTCTGTAGAAAAGTATGAAAAAAAATGACTTTTTAGTAAATTTGACAACAATGGCAAAAGTTTTGAAAATAAACTATAATGTAGGTAAAGACGTCATCAATCACAGTAACTGCCACTTCCGGTTGTCCGATTAATGCCAAAATCTAATCAGATGTAATTTAGAGTATTAGAACCTTGTATGCAAAATTTAAAAATTTTTAATTCAATAATTTTTGAGTTATCGTTACCAATACACACACTAACACACACACACACACAGACATCATCGCGAAAATATCAAAATCATATTCTATTAACCTTAAAACGTGTTTATATATTGAAAAGTCACTACCCAATTTTTAGCATGATTACCATAACTCTCTTCTCTCATGGTCGAGAGGTAAAAAACTACAAATTTCCACAAACTAATAAAGTGGAGAAAAGTGGGGGAAAAAGAAGGCAAAAAACAAGAATATGAAAAAATGGAGGCAAATGGGAAAAAAACAATAGTTGTAAAAAAAGGGGAAAAATGGAGCAAACAAGAAGAATGGGGAAAAATGGTGGAAAAGCGAAGCAAAAAAAAACTGACAAAAATCTAAATTTCAAGATTCAAAAATTTTGGAAGCTTTAAAAATTTCAAGCTTAAGAATTTCAAAAAATGTCAGATATCGGAAATTTTAAAAAAATTTAAATTTCGAGTTTCAAAAAAATGTCAAAAATATCGAAAATTCTAAAAATTTCGAATTTTGTGTTTCAAAAAAATGTCAATAATTTCAGAAAAATGACAAACATTTCAAAATTCAAGTTTCGAAAATTTTGGAAGATTTAAAAAATTTAAGCTTAAGAATTTCAAAAATTGACAAAAATTTCGAAAAAAATCCATGAAGTACTTTTTCAGATATTTAATGTTAAAATTTCAAACTTTAATATTTTTTATTTTTGACAAATGATAGTTGCAAAAATAATTTTGACTGTTCTAAATATAGTTTTTCAAGGACTTTCAAATGACACAAATAAAGTTCACACAAAAAATTAGAAAAAAAAGTCAAGATGCATTTTTTCATACACGAATTTGAAAAAAAAACTGAAGCCAGAATGCATTTTTCCGTCTTTGAAATTGAAAAAAACAAACAAAAATGCATTTTTTTCACACGAATTTGAAAAAAAACAGAAGCAAGAACGCATTTTTCCGTCTTTGAAATAAAAAAAAAATGCATTTTTTCACACCCGAATTTGAAAAAAAAGAACCGAAGCAAGAATGCATTTTTTACACTTAAAATTGAAAAAAAAGGAAAAATGCATTTTTCCACATAAAAAATTGGGACAAACAGAAAGAATGGTTCCGCACTCACTCGAAATGGGAAAAATGAAAAATGCATTTTTTCACACACGAATTTGAAAAAAACAACAGAAGCAAGAATGCATTTTTCCGTCTTTGAAATTTAAAAAAAAAATGCATTTTTTCCACATACGAATTAAAAAAAAAAGAACTGAAGCAAGAATGCATTTTTTACATTCAAAATTAAAAAAAAGGAAAAATACAAAATTGGGACAAACAGAAAGAATGGTTCCGCACTCACTCGAAATGGGAAAAAAGAAAAATGCATTTTTTGACACCCGAATTTTATTAAAAAGAATCAACAATGCATTTTTCCACACTCGATTTTCGAAAAAAAGCACGAATGCATTATTTCGCACAAAAAGAGTAAAAATGCATTTTTTCACAAACAAATTTTTCCACACTCGAAACTGAAAAAAAAAGGAACGTGCATTTGTTCATACACGAATTTGAAACAAAATAGAAACAAGAATGCATTTTTCCACACTCGAATTTTGAACACTCGAATTTGGAAAAAAGCAAAAATGCATTTTTTCGCATATGAATGAAAAAAAAAAACAAGCAAGAATGCATTTTTCTACACTCGATTTTGTGTCGCCCCAAAACTTTCCCGACGAATAACCAGAGACGAATACTTTTTCAGATATTTAATATTAAAATTTCAAATTTTGACATTTTATTATATTTGACAGGTGACAGTTGGAGAAATAATTTTGACTGTTCTGAATAGAATTTTTCAAGGGCTTTCAAATGACATATTGCAAGTCAAATTAGGTGACATATTGCATCTATCATTTTTTGATAGTGATACTTTCGTTCGACAGATGTCGTACAAAAACTAATGGGTTATTCCGACTCGTAACCCAAACTCATATACCAAATTTCAGCTCAATCGGATTAAACGTGTGGCCTCTATCGTGGAAGAAGACAGACTTCTATCTGGAAATGGTCTTAATCGTCTCAGGGGACCCGAAAATAGATTTTTCCGTTTTTATCTCGTTCACAATACTTTCCCTTCTAGGAGGTGGGTCGGGAAAGTAAAAAAACATAAATTTTCCGGCAAAGTAACTTGTTTGGCTAACAATAATTTCACACCCTGATATTTACATTTTCCATTTATATTTTTCTGTTTGTTGATAAAGCCACAGCAATATGTACTAGTAAATAATTTTCGTGTGTACATTAAGGGTTAACTAAATTACTAATCGATATACCACTACAATTATTGACATTACATATTTTAAAATGATGAACTGACTAGCGGTAAGCAATTACAGTTACCGGATGTTTAATGGGATTATTTGCATGGATTTTGATTCAAATCGATTTGGTTTATGAGAATATCACACGTTGCAAAATACAGATGGACGTGTCCAATAATAATACATATTCAATGAATGGTAAATTTTGTTTTTTACGATGCACTTTACAATTTGAGCTCATTGGTCACATTTGCTGTAATACTAAAAGGATAGTTCAATGGAAAAAGTAGATGCTATCGTCAGTGCAATCCATTAAAGATAGGCTTTTATTTTATTTCAGCTACAAAATCCGCAGATTTATACTTTAATTACTTAAAGTGTTACTTAAATTATTTTTTATAGGACAAAACTACACTGAGAAAAAAATACGTCAGTATGCGCATTAAACAAGTGTCTACCTGACTGCAATAATGGCCAAACAGGGATAATCTTCCATAAAGACGTTTCCACATGCTCGGTAATGTTAAAAGCATAATGTTGTATGTACATGTTAATCTAGTATGGCGTACCGTATAAGCATGTACAAATTTATGACGTCAAAATAAATGACGTCACAAAGCAGTGTATTAGAAGCTGCACGTATTAGAGTATTCAACCTGATTATCATGGTATTTCATAAGGCTGTACCTATACGAGTGATTCAATATGCTGAGCTTGGTATTTTAAGCTGATTTTACGTTCGTTATACGTACTTTATAGCGTTTGAACTATAACAAAGATGGATGAAATATTTTAGACAAACGCGATTACATTTTAATTCAGCCACGTTTCTCTATATCTGATTAGTCTCTGATATGCTGTAAAAGCTAGAATGAACGTGTTAAATAAACGAAAAAGCAGCTTATAAAGTACCATGCCCAACATGATGAATCAGTGATATTTATTATGTTTGGATCAGGTACACGGACAGTTTAAAATGATATACCAACCATGCTGAAGTAATCTTGCGCAGTAATCAGATGACGAACCATCAGCATGTTTGTTGCGTCTGATTTTGTTTACTAGGTAGGTTTTATGTTCCCTAAGCCTTTTTATAGGACAATTGAAGTAAAAAGTAGTTGATTATTAGAAGTTTATTATAAAATACAACCTAGAACAGTAAAATAACATTTAAATGTCAAAAGAAAACAAGTGATTTACTTCCAATCAAACTTACAACAGTCAAATAACAAAACAAATTTGATTTAAGTAATTAGATTAGATCCTCATATTCATCTACTATCAGCTCATACTGATTAACCTTTCCACCATTTTAGTCCATTGGCATTCTGACAGTCACATAAAATCTTTAGCTAACTATAACAAGAGAGAATCACAATTAAGAAATAAGTCATCAATTTTGTTATAAAAATGTCGATTTACAATTTACACAGTTATTTTCAAAAGGCCTCTGCATTTTATACGAAGCCTGCTTTTAGTAAGTATGTATACACCGACGACATATTATTAAAATGAAACAAAAATTTGGTGTATCACAGATGTTATGATATAAGTATAGGTCAAAGTTATTTTACGTTTGCTTATCGAGAATATTACATTACACCAATTGAACTGTAAGAATCTGTGTCATATTCTTTGTAAATAAAGGTTGAAAATTAATTTAACCTAAAATTATAACTGCAGGCCAAGACATCGGCCAAGAAACGTATTATAACTATCAAGACAATACAGAAATACCTATTAGTTTGTCACGAAATGCTAACAACTAAATAAATATAGGTACTTACCTTTATATTTTCAAAACACATACAATACCTATAATACATGAATATATGGGTTTCGACACTTTAAAATAGCTATTTGTCTCTGATAACAATGAAAAAAACAATGGAAATTAGTTCTGTTCGCAACAGGGTGGGTGTGATGGAGGTTGACTTACATAGTTGCCGCTTTGTAAACAATTACTCTATTTGAGCGTAATTATTGAAAAACGTTCAACATTTTCGAAATATTTCAGATTTGTACTTTACGTATTACTTATAAATTATTGTTCAAATCGAGTCAAATCGTGAGATACATGTTTCAAATGTTTTATTTAATTTCAATATCTTATAGATTCTTATATTTTAAATTACACTTTAGCATCTGCACCAATTCAACAAACTGAAAATAATATAAAATTATTTAGCAGCTTTTCTAAGTATTTGGTTCAATATAAAATTTACAAGAATCATAAAATTCTTTTCATGAGTTCTATAAAGTACTTTTGTATCATCTGATAGGTAATAGGTAATATCTGGTGTGTCCTGCCTGCATATAAAAAGGAACTGTCGCTAAAAGTGGCGTGGATTTTAAATTGATTTTCTAGCGTTAACAACTGTATATTCTGGTGTATTTCAATCAGAAGAAAGGTGAAAGCAAGAGTACTATGATGGTGTATTCTACCGTATAAAATAAGGATTAAGTTATCTGCCTTGTAGAGTAAGATACCATGCGCATTTTCTGTGTATTCCAGCCTAGGACTGCCGTCAAAAATGGCGTTGATTTTAATCTGATTTTCTGGCGTTCACCACTGTGCTTTCTGGAGTAAGTTAATTTATCAGCGTCTATAATACTTTCTAAGCAGTGTATTTAATCCAGAAGGAAGGTGACAGGAAACGTATAGTATCTGGTTTATTCTACAATATAAAGAGGATCAAGCAATCTTCCTTGCAGAGTTATATACCATTCATTTTCTGTATATTTCAGCATTAACTCAATAAAAACAAGATATACCGTCCTTATAGATGGTGTTTGACCATGATTCTAGAATCCACATCCAGTATATTGTAATAAACCGTAATACCATTTCAGATAATGGTGTTACTAACAGACATAATTTTTGCTGTAATGTTGTTCTGCATGTATTAAAGGCATTTGATATAGATTTAAAGGCGTTACTTACATAGTAATGCAAAAACGGTTTTACCCTTATATCTGGACTTCAGATTTTCCTCAGTGTAAGAAAATGCATAATAATAAATGCAGAAATAATAAACAAAACCAGTTCGGAAAAGTTGTAACGGAATTATTTTTGAAAGTGTTTTGTAGATTATTTTGTCGTAGTCATTGTTGATTTTGTATTCTTAACTATAATAAAAAAGTTTCAAACATTTATTAAATCTAGTTAACTTGGTAAATTACTGTTTAGCTCGAAAGTGCTATTATAGCTCTCGCATACAACATACAGTGTTGTGTAAAATAGAGCTACGTATATGTTTACAATATTGTTATTATACACTCAAATTTGTAGGATGGGTTCAAGTTATTTTTGTTAAGAGGAAGTATGTTTGTAAGTTGGCTCATAATCCAGCCATAGTAAATCCGCTTGAACGGCTCGAATGAATTCGCGCATCGATTTTATAGTCTAGTCAACAAGTGCTTTTTGGGTCAAACTTTCGATTCGGAATAGCGTGTAGGTGAATTTTGAAAAAATTCAAGAGCCGCTTGCAAAAATTTCAAAAGTTATAAACAATTAACTGAAAAATAAAAATGGGGTTTGGTTTTTTGAAAATATCTCAAAAACTATTTGACATTTTACAAATTTGAAAGAAGATTCAAAAAGAAGAAGAAATTTCCTAAAAAAAAAGTATCTCCTGGAAATGTAGGATCAATATTTATAATTTTCCCAGAGGGTTGAAAATACGGCCGAAAACAGGGACTCTGGCTTGCGTAAGCGACGCCCACTTTGAACCTTTAATGAATAAATATTATTTAAACTTATTAAATATGAAAATTAAAAATTGAAAAAATTGAAGCATCTACTGGATAGATTTATAAAAAATAATCCGCGGTCAAAAAATTTTTATCGCGATTTTTCTATTAATTATGCATAAGTTAATTAACAATTTTTTCTTCTTGAACATAAACATTGTAAAATCTGAATTGTTTTTTTCCTTTTTGGACCTATTTTTGAAAGGTTTGATTCCTGTTGGAAAAATTAAAAAATTGTAATTTTTCACTTTCTTATTAACCATTTAAAAATTATTTTCAACCTTCTGGGAAAATTATAAATATTGGTCCTACAGTTCGGAGGTACAATTTTTTTTGGGAAATTTCCCCCTCTTTTTGAATCTTTTTTCAAACTTGGAAAAACCCGCAACAAAAATTATAACAAAATCGAAATTATCACAAAAAAAATCAATGAAATAAAACAAAATGAGAAAAAATTAGAAAACAAAAAAAACAGTAGAAAATCACAACAATGAGAAAAAAATGACAAAAGATTAGAAAAAATTGAAAAATAATTAAGAAAAACAGAAAAAAAATCATAAAAATGAAAGAATTAAAAGAATTGAAAAAAAAGAAAAAATCGGAAAATATAATAAAAAAAAACAACAAACTTCGAAAAACATAAAAAAATTGAGAGAAAAATTAGAAAATAGAAAATTGTAAAATACGGAAAACCGCAAGAAATCAAAAAATATCACAAAAAACCAAAGGACTAGGAAAAATGATAAAAAATTAGAAAAAAAACAGAACAATGAGAAAAAAATGAGTAAAAATTAGAAAAAATCGAAAAAAAATCAGAATAAAAATAGAAAAAAAAATCAGAAAAATAAGAAAAAATCGAGAAAAATCGAAAACATCGCAAAAACCAAAAAACAGCCAAAAAACCGGAAACAACTGTAGCCATAACAAAATTAAAAAATTCAAAAAATTGAAATAAAATGCAAAAACTCGCAAAGAACCCCCAAAAAAGTTGCAAATAATTGCAAAAAAAAAACAGTAGAAAAGAAAAAATTGAAATAAATAAAAAAAAAATTAAACAAAAACAATAAAACAAGAAAAACAGAACAATGATAAAAAATTCCAGCTTTGTTCAATATTAATTCTACAAACATCAGAATATTTTTCAGTTCGCTAATATTCTGTTAAAAAATTAAACAAAAAATAGTTTATTAATTAACTAAGACTTAAGAATACGACGTCAAAAAAATTTCAAGATTTTCTTTTGTTAAATACTTAAATTTATCCCTTTAAATTTGTAAATATTTAACATTAAATTTATTCCAGTTTATATTTGCCTAACGAGTATAACGTATAATTTAATATTATAAATTATAAACTAATATCAAAAGTCCTTTTTAATATTTCAAATTTCTTATTTGTTTCTAATAAAATATTTATTTTTATTAAAAATAAATAAATCATAATTATTTATAAGAGTCAATAATTTGTTAATTCTGATTATTTTTAACAAATAAGATTTTATTTTATGATCGTTTTTGGACTTCAAGGATCAATTTTTGTAACACTCAAGAATTATTTTGATTATTTTTTCAGTATCATTTTTTGTTTATTCTAATTATTTTTTTAACCTTCGGGATCATTTTTTGTTAATTCTTATTATTTTTAACAGTCAAGAATTATTTTATGATGGTTTTTGGACTTAAAGGATCAATTTTTGTTAATTTGTATCACTCAAGAATTATTTTGATCATTTTTAAATCTTCTGGATCATTTTTTGTTTATTGTAATTATTTTTAAGAGTCAACGATTATTTTCTGATGAATTCAGGATTTTCGGGATCATTTTTTATTAATTTTAATTCATTTTAATAGTCAATAATTATTTTCTGATCAGTTTTGGAACTACAGGATCATTTTTTGTTAATTTTTACAACTCAAGAATTACTCTAATCATTTTGAATCTTCAGGATCATTTTGTGTTAATTCTAATTTTTTGTTTATTCTAATTATTTTTAAGAGTCAACAATTATTTTATAATCATTTTTTGAACATTCGGGATCATTTTTTGTTAATTCTGATAATTTTTAACAATCAAGAATTATTTTATGATGGTTTTTGGACTTGAAGGATCAATTTTTGTTAATTTGTATCACTCAAGAATTATTCTGATCATTTTTAAATCTTCTGGATCATTTTTTGTTCATTGTAATTATTTTTAAGAGTCAACGATTATTTTCTGATGAAATCAGGATTTTTGGGATCATTTTTTATTAATTTTAATTCATTTTAACAGTCAATAATTATTTTCTGATCAGTTTTGGAACTACAGGATCATTTTTTGTTAATTTTTACAACTCAAGAATTACTCTAATCATTTTGAATCTTCAATTTTGTATTAATTCTAATTTTTTGTTTATTCCAATTATTTTTAAGAGTCAACAATTATTTTATGATCATTTTTTGAACATTGGGGATCATTTTTTGTTAATTCTGATAATTTTTAACAATCAAGAATTAATTTATGATCGTTTTTGGACTTCAAGGATCAATTTTTGTTAATTTTTAACACTCAAGAATTATTCTGATCCTTTTGGAATCTTCTGGATCATTTTTTGTTAATTCTAATTATTTTTAAGGGCGAACAATTTTTTCTGATCATTTTTTATTCTTCAGGATCATTTTTTGTTAATTATAATTATTTTTATGACTCGACAATTTTTTTTCTGATCTTTCTTGTTAATTCTGATTATTTTTAACAGTTAGGATTTATTTTATGATGGTTTTTGGACTTTAAGGGTCATTTTTGTTAATTTTCGATGTTTCCCCATAAAAATGCACTAATTTTGCTTGGGTAAATATCCCCTTAACGTCATATAATTTCTTTCGAGGCATCAATATTTATGACAGAAAACTCGCCTAAAAACTGCCAAGCCCCACTGGGAACCATTTTGAACCACCAATGAAACTTAAAACATATAAACCATTTTTTTTTAACTAAACAGATTTTTGTTTGTTTTTCCACTCTGTTACAAAATCTATACTAGGATCATTTGAAGTTATTCCATACAAATAATTAATAATTTTAAAATTTATTACAGATATGTTTTACATCTGAGATTCAAATATTAAGTGATGAAATATTTTTTTTCTTAGAGGTTAATTTAGTTTTTTATGATATCATTTTTTTAAATAAAATACAAACTCATTGAAATATTTCTTAAAACCCCATCGCCATCTATATGTAGACATGTTCAAATATAATTTATATTCAGAACTGAGGCTCTCTTTATGCTGTACAAATTTGCTTTTGCATAATTAAAATATCTTGTTCTTTTTCAAAATCTCCGGCTTAGCAGTTTTTATTAGTATTCAATAGCAGTAGCGTTTGAATAGCGATTTTCCCCAAATTCCTAAAAACTCTCATAAGGGAGTTAGACTTAAGACGTTTGAATATTGAAAATTGTGCCTATTTAACCCTCCATTTTAATGAAATGTCGCTTCATCTCCATAAAAGCACAAATCAAAGGAATTTCCCTGCTGATTAATTTTTCTTTGAGAACATTCACAAAATGTTACTCTTCTCAGAAAATTATTATCGACTAGTTCTTGATGTAACTAGATATGAAAAATTTATTTTTTAAAAAGAATTCTTTGAACTCTGATTTTATATCGCTTTGAATTATTTCGTATGCAAATACTTTTTATTTTATTTTCATAGCTGAGGTAACTTTTTATTTTCTTATTCTGATAAGATACTGTACCGGCACTTCTAAAACGATTCGTTAGTTTTTCAATAGTAGTTTGTGAATCCAACCGAGAAAGTGAACATTTTCCGGGTTGAAAGGAAATATAAACAGCCTTGCTTGAGGCGAGATCGGCCACTTCTTGAGAAACTTTCTCACAATATATTTTATCCGTCACTCCAATTAGTTACAAATAAAATTAATTAATAAATCGTTAATTAATTAATAATTTTATTAATAACTTGGTGACTAAATAAATTAAAATTTGAAATTAAAGTACTATTCCATTTTTTGGGACGTTTACAAAAAGATAAAAAAATACCTGTCCCAAAATAAAAATCTAATCTAAATTTTTGCTCATCTCTAATCGTTGGCGTGCGGAAATTTGTTCGATAGAAATTTGTTCGTAAAATATTTGTACTAGCGAAAATTTGTTCAAATGGAAATTTGTTCGATCTATATTTTGTCGGACATTTGAGAATTTTATTTAAAAAAAGCTGCAATATAACAAATATATAAGATACATGCCCAAAGAGAGAAACCTTCAATATTTGGTGGGTCCTTACTAGGAATCACCTATAATACACATACACACATTATTATTATTATTATTACATACTAAGGATCATCTATAATACTTGTGCGAAAAATTGAAAATTCCAGATGATCCCTTGCATCCAAATAATTTTTTAAACTAACGCACAACCAAGAAACTAGATACGATTTAGAGGCTAAAATGTAATTTTAATGTAAAAATAGACGTTTTTAAATATTTTATTTGACCAGTTTAAAGGTTAATTATTTTAATTTAATATAACTTTTATACAAATAGAGGAATCAATGATGATGAAAATAATAATTTTAGTTGTGTTAAAATTTTTTTTAATTAGTAAAGTTCAAGATAAAAAGTTAAAAAAGGCCCAAAATACTTATTAAAGGTCGAATAGTCTTTGGTACGGTAATTTTACAAAATCGCATTTAATCTTCGGGTGTTAAAATATATTTATAGACCTGTACAATTAAAATAAGACAAGGATCCTGCAGAACAAAATGTATTATTGCAAAACAAAATAGATGTTATATAGGACAAGATTTCTTGGTATAAAATTGAACGGTCTTACAAGATAAGATTTTGCTGCAAAACAAGACCAAAGATGCTACAAGCCAAACCGAAGGTCCTAAAAGACAAGATAAAATCAATACAAGACAAATTTCTTGCTATAAAATAGAACGGTCTTACAAGATAAGATTTTTGCTGCAAAACAAGACAAGAAAAAAAAAAGACAAGAAGAACTACAAGACAAACCAAAATCCTAAAGGACAAGATAAAACTCATATAAGACAAAATTTCTTGCTATAAAATAATACGGTCCTACAAGATAAGATTTTTCCTGACAAGAAGACAACAAGTCCTACAAGACAAACCAAAGGTCCTAAAAGACAAGATAAAACTCATACAAGACAAGATTTCTTGCTATAAAATAGAACGGTCTTACAAGATAAGATTTTTGCTGCAAAACAAGACAAGAAAAAAAAAAAGACAAGAAGAACTACAAGACAAACCAAAATCCTAAAGGACAAGATAAAACTCATATAAGACAAAATTTCTTGCTATAAAATAATACGGTCCTACAAGATAAGATTTTTCCTGACAAGAAGACAAGTCCTACAAGACAAACCAAAGGTCCTAAAAGACAAGATAAAACTCATAGAAGACAAGATTTCTTGCTATAAAATTCATACAAGACAAGATTTCTTGCTGTAAAATATAACGGTCTTACAAGATAAGATTTTTCTGCAAAACAGGACAAGAAGTCCTACAAGACAAACCAAAGGTCCTAAAAGACAAAATAAAACTCATATAAGACAAGATTTCTTGCTATAAACTAGGACGGTCTTACAAGATAAGATTTTTGCTGACTAGAAGACAAGAAGTCCTACAAGACAAACCAAAGATCCTAAAAGACAAGATAAAACCCATATAAGATAAGATTTCTTGCTTTATAGATAAGATTCTTGCTGCAAAACAAGATAAGGAGTCCTACAAGACAAACCAAAGATCCTAAAAGACAAGATAAAACTCATACACGACAAGATTTTTTGTTATAAAATAGACGGGTCTTACAAGATACTATTTTTGTTGCAATAGAAGATAAGAAGTCCTACAAGACAAACCAATGATCCTAAAATACAAGATAAAACTCATGTTAGACAAGATTTCTTGCTTTATTTAGAGCGGTCTTATAATATAAGATTCTTGCTGCAAAACAAGTAAAGGAGTCCTACAAGACAAACCAAAGATCCTAAAAGACAAGATAAAACTCATACAAGACAAGATTTCTTGCTATAAAATAGAACGGTCTTATAAGATAACATTTTTGCTGTAAAATAAGTAAAGAAATCCTATAAGACAAACCAAAGGTCCTAAAAGACAACAAAATTTCTTACTGCAAGACAAAATAAATGTTATATATAACAAGATTTCTCGCTATAAAAGAAAACGTTCTTACAAGACAAGATTTTTGCTGAAAAACAAGACAAAAGATCATTCAAGACATACCAACGGTCCTAAAAGACAAGAAAGATCAGATTTCTTGATTTAAGATTATACAAGGATCCTGAAAAATCAAATTTCTTACTGCAAGACAAGATAAATGTCATATATAACAAGATTTCTCACTATAAAAGAAAACGCTCTTACAGGAGAAGATTTTTACTGCAAAACAATACAAAAGGTCCTACAAGATCAGATTTCTCGCTTTAAGTTAAGACAAGGATCCTGTAAAACAAAATTTCTTACTGCAAGACAAAATAAATTTCATATATAACAAGATTTCTTGCTGTAAAAGAAAACGTTCTAACAAGACAATATTTTTGCTGCAAAACAAGACAAAAGGTCTTTCAAGATATACCAAAGGTCCTAAAAGATAAGAAAGATCACATTTCTTGCTTTAGAATAAGATAAGGATCCTGGAAAACAAAATTTCTTACTGCAAGGCAAGATAAATGTCATATATAACGAGATTTCTTGCTATAAATGAAAACGGTATTACAAGACAAGATTTTTGCTGCAAAACAAGACAAAAGGTCTTTCACGATATACCAAAGGTCCTAAAAGACAAGAAAGATCAGATATCTTGTTTTAAGATAAGACAAGGATCCTGCAAAATAAAATTTCTTACATCAAGGCAAGGTAAATGTCATATATAACAAGATTTTTTGCTATAAATTAAAACGCTCTTACAAGACAAGATTTTTGCTGCAAATCAAGACAAAACGTCTTTCAAGATATACCAAAGGTCCTAAAAGACAAGAAAGATCAGATTTCTTGCTTTAAGATGAGACAAGGATCCTGGAAAATAAAATTTCTTACTGCAAATGTCATGTATAACAAGATGTCTTGCTGTAAAAGAAAACGCTCTTACAAGACAAGATTTTTGCTGCAAAACAAGACAAAAAGGTCCTTCAAGTTAAACTGAAGGTCCTACAAGATCAGATTTCTTGCTATAAGATAAGACAACGATCCTGTTAAACAAAATTTCTTACTGCAAAACAAGATAAATGTCATATATAACAAGATTTCTTGCTATAAAAGAAAACGCTATTACAAGACAAGATTTTTGCTGCAAAACAAGACAAAAAGGTCCTTCAAGTTAAACCGAAGGTCCTACAAGATCAGATTTCTTGCTATAAGATAAGACAACGATCCTGTTAAACAAAATTTCTTACTGCAAAACAAGATAAATGTCATATATAACAAGATTTCTTGCTGTAAAAGAAAACGCTCTTACAAGACAAGATTTTTGCTGTAAAACAAGACAAAAGGTCTTTCAAGATAAACCAAAGGTCCTACAACATCAGATTTCTTACTTTGAGATAAGACAAGTATTCTGTAAAACAAAATTTCTTACTGCAAATGTCTCATATGACAAGATTTCTTGCTGTAAAAGAAAACCCTCTTACGGGGCAAAATTTTTGCTGCAAAACAAGACAAAAGGTCTTTAACGCAAGATGTATGTAAATATGAATAATATAACGAACATTAGAAACATCAAAAATATAATGTAGGATAAGAATTTAAACGAAAATAAAAGCACCCGAATAATTTAAGCTAATTTTAAAACTTTTCTTATAACGAAAAGTTTAACGTTAATATGAGAAATTCCAATGAATCTAACTGTCAGACCGTTTTCCCAAAAAGCACAATGATTTAAAGTTTCAATGAACTCAAGTTCTAGAATTGATTTTTGCTATTGGACAACTGCAATTCTCTAAATATAACTTGCAGGAAGAATCGGTAAAACAAATTTATTGCCCGTATCGTTCGACAAGCCAAACCGTTAATAAATTTTAAAATCAATCGTATAAATAGTAGTTAATGGAAATGGTAACCTCAAGTTGGCAATGATCGTTATCGTGTCCGGGGTATTAAATAAAAATACTAGCACTTTTGATTATTATTTTTTTATTAAAAAGATATATTATTATATATTTAAATGTTTATAGTTTATTGGTTTTTTCAGCTGAATTATCTTTATTATTTATTTCACCACGTAGAATTTCTTTTTGGTAAAGATCATTTTTAGCTTTTAATAATGGAAAATTCTCCGGACATTCTATTTCATAACAACAGGCTGGATATGGTTTTGATAAAATACCAGCAACTACTTTACAGGGTGGTGATACGCTAACGACACCACATCTAAAAGACATAAAACAATAATAAATTATTTCATTTTAATTATTTTTTCATCTTACTCAATTATTTCTATTTCTCTATTTCCACCACAACTTGCTTGAGCACATTGTCCTTTGATTCGTTTTACTTCTCCTTTTTTCATGGATCCAATATTATTTGTAGTTGTATAGCAATCGCCTAGATGTTCTTTATTGGTAAGAAAAAAATAATTATCATATTAGAACGTCTAGAAAAGTGTAATTTTATTGAACAAGTATGGCTAATTTTACTGTAATACTGTATTTAAATAAATACTTATTTTATATATAGACCCGGGCTGAAGCCTTTGAAAATAGTAAAAAGTGAAAAAATAAATAATAGTATAATGAAACCCATTGGAAAAGGAAGCTAATATAACAAAAATGAAAGGGAAAATAATTTACGGGAGATTTTAGGTCTGGTAGTGGAAGGGGGTGAGTTTTTAAGGGTAAAAAACTGTTTATCTCAATTTCCGGCAAAACTATGGAAAAAAGCTAAAGTAATTAATAAAAAGATCTAGAACTTTTGTTTTTACAGTTTTTTCAGATAACCTCAAAATTTATGTGGAAAATTCAAATAACCCAGTTTTTGGTTTTTTATTTTTATCATTTACAAAAAAAAAATGAAGGGGGGAGGTTAAAGAAAACCACACAAAAAATATGTGCTTAAAAATTGGTATGTATATTTTCTTTGATAAATAAACAAACATGTACTTCAGTTTTTGATAAAATTGATTTGAGATAAATACTTTCCCGACGAGTATCCATGAATAATTTTTTAAATTTTTAATGTTAAAGTTTCAAATTTTGTCATTTTTCTATTGTTGACAGGTGACAGTTGGAGAAATAATTTTGACTGTTCTGAATAGAGTTTTTCAAGGGCTTTAAAATGACCTATTGCAAGGTAAATTCTGTGATATATTGCGTCTGTAATTTTTTGATAGTGACACTTTTTTTAGCTCGTTCACAATACTTTCCCTTCTCGGAGGTGGGTCGGGAAAGTAAAAAAAGTTAAAAATGCTGAAAAAAAGTAAAATAATGCCAAAAACGCTAAATATGCAAAAAAAATCCCAAAAAAATTAAAAAAAAAATGCAAAAAAAATACAAACATATACAATGAAATGCACAATAATATATGAAAAGCAAAAAAAAAGTTTAAAAAGTGTTAAAAGAAATTGTAAAAAATGTTTAAAAAATGCCAAAAAAAATCTAAAAACAAAACTAAAAAAAAAGGCTGAAAAAGTAAAATATTGCTAAAAACGCTAAAAATGCAAAAAACGAACTAAAAAATGAAAAAAATACAAACATACAAAAAAAATGCACAATAATATATGAAAAGCAAAAAATGAACAAAAAAATGTTAAAAGTTCTAAAAAAACTGAAAAGTAAAAAAAAAGTGATAAAGTAAATTATAAAGAATGTTAAAAAATGCAAAAAAAAAATCTAAAAAAAAGTTTAAAAATGGTAAAAATAAAAAAAAATGCAAAAAAACTAACAGAAATTAAAAAAAGTAACATAACGTTAAAAAACGCTAAAAGTGCAAAAAGCCTAAAAATTGAAAAAAAAAAATACAAAAAGATGCCAAAAAATCTAAAAAAAAGTCAAAAAATGCCGAAAAAATTAAAATAATGCTAAAAAACGTCAAAAATGCAAAAAAACTCAAGAAGTAAAAAAAAATGCAAAAAAAGCAAAAAAACGCAAAAAAAATACAAACGTATGCAAAGAAATGCACAAAAATACATGAAAAGGAAAATGAGCTAAAAAATGATAACAATTCTAAAAAAAAGTAAAAAAAAAGTGTTAAAAGAAATTGTAAAAAATGTTTAAAAAATGCCAAAAAAATCTAAAAACAAACTTAAAAAAATGCTGATAAAAGTCAAATATTGCTAAAAACGCTAAAAATGCAAAAAAACGAACAAAAAAATGGAAAAAAATATAAACATACAAAAAAATGCACAATAATACATGAAAAGCAAAAAATGAGCTAAAAAATGTTAAAAGTTCTAAAAAAACTGAAAACTAAAAAAAAGTGATAAAAGTAAAAATCTAAAAAAAGTTTAAAAAATGCTGAAAAAAGGTAAAATAATTCTAAAAAATGCTAAAAATGAATAAAAAATGCTAAAAAATCTAACAAAAGTCAAAAAAAGTAAAACAACGTTAAAAAATTCTAAAAGTGCAAAAAAGCCTAAATATTAAAAAAAAATGCAAAAATCTAAAAAAAGTCAAAAATGTTGAAAAAAGTAAAATAATGTTAAAAAACGTTAAAAATGCAAAAAAATCCCAAGAAGGAAAAAAAAATACAAGAAAAAAGCAAATAAACGAAGAAAACGCAAAAAAATAATACAAATGCAAATAAATGCACAAAAATACATGAAAAGGAAAATGAGCTAAAAAATGATAACAATTCTAAAAAAAAAGAAAAAAAAAGTTTAAAAAGTGTTAAAATAAATTGTAAAAAATGTTTAAAAAATGGCAAAAAAAACTAAAAAAAAAAGAAAAAAAAATGCAGAAAAAAGTAAAATATTGCTAAAAACGCTAAGAATGCAAAAAAACGAAAAAAAAATGGAAAAAATGCAAAAAAAATATAAACATACAAAAAAATGCACAATAATACATGAAAAGCAAAAAATGAACTAAAAAATGTTAAAAGTTCTAAAAAAAACTGAAAAGTAGAAAAAAAAGTGATAAAAGTAAAAATCTAAAAAAAAAGTTTAAAAAATGCTGAAAAAAGGTAAAATAATTCAAAAAAATGCTAAAAATGAATAAAAAATGCCAAAAAATCTAACAAAAGTCAAAAAAGTCAAAAAAAGTAAAATAATGTTAAAAAACGCTAAAAGTGCAAAAAAAGCCTAAATATTAAAAAAAAATGCAAAAAGATGCCAATAAATCTAAAACAAAAGTCAAAAAATGCTGAAAAAATTAAAATAATGCTAAAAAACGTTAAAAATGAAAAAAAATCCCAAGAAGTAAAAAAATACAAGAAAAATGCAAATAAACAAAAAAAACGCAAAAAAAAATAATACAAATGCAAATAAATGCACAAAAATACATGAAAAGCAAAAATTAAGATAAAAAATGATAATCATTCTAAAAAAAAAAGCAAAAAAAGTTTAAAAAGTGTCAAAAGAAATTGTAAAAAATGTTTAAAAAATGCCAAAAAAATCTAAAAAAAAAATGCTGAAAAAAGTAAAATATTGCTACAAAAAATTCAAAAATAAAATAAAAATTATTGTTAAACTTATAATTTATAAATGTTTTGTAGTAAAAAAATAAAGTGACCATATTTTATTAAAAATACGGTCAACAGATTTTTTTTTAATTAACTCGTATAATAAAAGATTAATAATTCCAAAAATGAACTAAATATAAAATATAAAATATATATATACCTGTATTTGGATCAGAAAATCCAATCGAAACCGAAGCATCTACATAGGAAAGAACAATGCTAAGGATCAAAATTAAAAAATATCTTAATCCAAACATGTTGACTTTTAGTAAATAAACCCTAACTGACGATAAATATTAATTTTGTTATTAGAAAATATTTATAATTATCTTTTGCAGATAACTTATCGACCCGAATAAACATTGATCCTAATACTACATCTTTTATAATCCAATTATTTTTAATTGGTAAATATTAATAGATTACTGAATCTTAAAAAAATATTTTTGGATGAATATTTTTAATTTTTTGAAAAATTACACTTTTTAAAAACATTCGACGAACGTTTCGCTAAACTATATAAACATCGATCCTAATACTACATCTTTTATGATCCAATTATTTTTAATTAATAAATATTAATAGATTACTGAATATTAAAAAATATTTACTAAAAATATTTTTAAATGAACATTTTTATTTTTCTGGAAAATTACAAAAAATATAGAAAAAACATTGAAATAAATGGAAAAATAGTGATAAATAGGGAAAATGGGGAAACATGGAGGAAATAAGTAAAAAATAGGACAAAATGCACAAAAATAGGGATTATTAGGGATAAATGGGAAAAAATAAGGAAAAAAAAATGGAAAAATAGACTACAATAGGCAAAAATAGTAAAATTAGAGTAAAATATTGAAACATAATATGGTAAAATAGTGAAAAATAGAGAAATTGGGGACGACAGTTAAAAACAGGGAAAAATGGGGTAAAAATTAAAAAAAATTGTTAAATACGGAAAAATAAGAAAAAACAGTGAAAAAGGGAAAAATAGGCAAAATAGTGAAAATAGAGGAAAATGTGTAAAAATAAGGTAAAACAAGGAAAACAGGAAAAAACAATAAAAAAGAGGAATAAATGAAAAGAAATATGAAAAAATAGGAAAAATAGAAAGTGGTTAAATGGAAAAAAAGTTGCATATTATCAAGACAAATTTACTGGATTTTGAAAAAATTTAATATCAGGTCCGGTTTCAGAGATATTTGCTTAAAACCAATATTGACGATTTTGGTTTTATTTATATCACCTTTATTGTTTAGGATAGAAGAAAATTTTTGTGATCTTTTTTGTTGAAGACCAAATGCCGTTTAATATAGCGTAGTCAGTTTTTCTATACGAAAATTAATATTTTACATTTACAGTACTTTTATACATAGTGGCCAGAAATACAGACAAATTAAATTAATAATAAATATGTCACATTATTAAATATCAAATTTTTGATACATCCTTAAGGTAATTTTTAATCACTAAATTATTTAATCAAATATATGAAAATTCCTCTTAATTTTTTTATACAGGGTGATTCATTGGGAAATGCTCATACTGTAAGGGTGATTTAATAATGTTGTCCCTTTTTTTATTAATCCTAACTTAAGAACCACCCTATATATTTTTCTAATATTTAGTACGTACGTTTTTTGTCCACTCACTGTAGTATCGATTAAAATAATAATTAAAAATCTTATTCCAGGTCCGACCTTAAAAAAATAATAAGTAGGTTTCGACTCGAAACAACACCCTGTATATCAATATTTTAAAATTATATAATATATATAATTTTCCAGCTTTAATCAATAAAATAATCAACTGTTTCATATTCTATTAATTTCTGAACCTTAACCTTAATGTAAATTAGGACAGGTCCGTATTTGGGACAAAATATTATCAATGACTAACTTTCAAACGCCCTGTATATGTAAAACTCTGATAATAACATTTGCTCATTGCGCTGCATTTAAAAAAATAATAAAATAGGAAAATGTCTATTCCGAGAAAAGCATAACTATACAGGGCGTTTGAAAGTTAGTAATTGATAATAATATTTTGTCAGAAATACGGACCTGTCCTAAAGTTTTACATTAAGGTTAAGATTCAGAAATTTAGAGAATATGAAATAGTTGATGATTTAATTGATTAAAGCTGGAAAATTATCATTTAGGAATGAACATTTATTTTTTACTTTCCCGGACTCATCAAAGGGAAAGTAAGGTGAACGAGCAAAAAAAAATCGAGATATCATTGGAAATATCCATTTTGAGGTCCCCCAAGAAGATTGAGACCATTTCCAGCGTATGGTCTGTCTGTGTGTCTGTGTGTAATCTTCCACGATAACTGCCGAACCGTTTGACCAATCAAGCTGAAATTTGCTATAGAGGGTCGGTGTGTGCTTAGAATGCGACCATTAGTTTTTGGTTTAAATTGGTACAGTGGAGGGTCCTCAAGACCGACATTGGTTAAATATACATGTAACAATTTCTTGCTTTATTTAAATTTTAAGGATAAAAAATACATTTTTGTGCAAAATGTTGTAGTACAAAGTTTTAGAGCATAAAATTACCTACAGTTTTTGTCTGGAGCCTTTTCCAAAATTTCCAATAGTTGCGCCACTAGAGGGCGCGTAAAAAAATGTGCATGTATGTTTTCTATAGTTTTTCTTGATTTTGAGGACAAACAATACACATTAGTGCAAAATGTTGTAGTACAAAGTTTTAGAGAATAAAATTCTCTATAACTTTTGTTTCAAACTCTTTCCACAATTTGCAATAGTTTCGCCACTAGAGGGCGCGTAAAAAATGTGCATGTAGGTTTTCTCTAGTTTTTCTTGATTTTGAGGACAAAAGATATACTTTAGTGCAAAATTTTGTAGTACAAAGTTTTAGAGCATAAAATTATCTATAACATTTGTCTTAAACTTTTCTAAAATCTCCAATAGTTGCGCCACTAGAGGGCGCGTAAAAAATGTGCATGTAGGTTTTCTCTAGTTTTTCTTGATTTTGAGGACAAACAATGTATTTAGTGCAAAATTTTCTTGTGCAAAGTTGTAAAGCATCAAATTTTCTTTAACTTTTATGTTTAACTTTTATCGAATTCCTCATAGTTTCGCCGCTAGATGGCGAGAAAAATACACATTTAAAATTCCCTACAACTATTGTATGAAAATTTTTCGCGAATTCCTAATAGTTTTCACACATGATTTTAGGAAATCCTAATTGTAGCAGTATGATATATAACGTGCGCATGCGCAGCTTATGTCATTACCAACATTGAAATATTAATTCACCATCAGCTCGCTACTTTTAATGTAATGCTTAGTATTTTGTAATTAAAATAATAATAATAAATAACATATTCTCTACAGTCGAGCCGGGAAAGTCCTGGGGTGACACAGCCGATTTTTTTTTAATTTGTGCCACCTTTTTATCGAAAGATCAAGATTTGACTCAAGTTAATAAGTAACAAAATTGGATGCAGAAACACCAAATACATTCAGTGTTACTTAACTTTTTCTGCTTTTTCCAAATATGTTAATACAATTTTAAAATTGAGATATATAGGGTGTTGTTTGGAGTCGGAACCTACTTATTATTATTTTTAAAGCCTGGAATAAGATTTTGAATTATTATGTTAATCGACACCATATTGAACAAAAACCGTATGTACCAAATATTAGAAAAATATATAGGGTGGTTCTTAAGTTATGATTAATTAAAAAAAAGCGACAAAATTATTAAATCACTTTGTATCTAGGTTATAAAGAAACACAGGTCCATTAAATATAGGTTTTTTTGAATCACCTCGGTGTGCTTCATCTACCCTAACAGAATGCACATTTCTCAATGAATCACCCTGTATATCTTATCAATTGACCAATTCTCAACAAACAAGTACTTAAATATAATTATAACGTTATTATGCGTTTCTTGGGGCGGATTTGTCGAGCGCATTTGAAGGGTCACCCTAACCAGCACGTCTCTCTTCCTTATTACAAATTAACGGAATTTTTCACTTAATTTACCCTATTAGAAATGAAACAATAATCACAACGTAGTCAATAAATATTGCCAAACGTACTCTTATAGAAAATGGCTTTATTTGCTCCCCGATCAGCTGTTTGTCAACTGCCAGATTACGTCACTTATCCTATTTTATACCAAGTATTCAGTAATATTGAAATCCTCTTTTATAAGCTTTTCTACTGCACTACTTTTACACGTTGTTTGTCTCGTATGTTTGGGAAACGGTTTATCAAAGTAAGCATCAAATAATTTATCTAATATTTGCATAATTTCAAGCTAGGTTAAGCTACGGCTTTCTGTTTTCTAAAGTATTAAATGGAGGCCGCGTGTTTGAGCTTTAGTACGAGCATAACGGTAAATTCTATTCCATGTTTCTTCACCGACTAAGTGCTCAATTTTGAGGATAGTATCAGTTCAGAACCCATTGGCGTTTCCGGGGATATTCGAGTAATCGCTGTATTATTGTACAAAAGACAAAAGGATTAGAGAACAATCTAAATATAAATTACCATATGGATAAGTGTAAAACAATATCTATATAAGAATTTAATCTGTGTACTTATGATATTCTCTGTAATGATTTTACATTTCTAAAAACATGTGCTTAATTTTAAAACACAAAAACGAGAAAATTTAATACATCACATTAAATTTGTTACATTTATTTTCTGTTAATAAATTAATTTTGAAGTAATGAAAAGTTTAGGTTAAAAATTATTAAAAAATTACGGTATATGTTTATTTTAAAATAAAAGAAAAATTATTAATTTTAAGACCGGGCCCAAATTAATTTTATTATAATTAGGATATGAAAAAAGTCCATTTAGCTGTTTCAATATTTTTAAAAATGGTAAAGATATGAATTTTTTAGATTCCATATATGGAAATCTAACTAAAAGTGTACCCGGAATTTAGGTTGATGATTAAAGTAAATGAAATAATGATTAAAAAAAATGGTTCTTTATTCATGCTAAATTAACTTGTATAGATTAATAAATAAAATAAAAAGAAAATATTAATTTTTACAAAAAAATGTTGATTAAAATATTTAAAGAATGGAAAAAAAAATATTAATTATTTTTATAAATGATCAATTTCTTTAAAAAAAATTGTTAATTTTAAAAACAATGCTTATTTGTTTATAACATTTTGTTTCCAACAATTAGAGTAAAAACTTAAAAAAAATATTTGTAGTTTTTAGTGATTATAAAATGAAATAATCGAAATATTAAAAAAAAACTTTTTAGCTTTATTCAATTTTTTATTTTTTTCGTCCCTTAAATTGTTAATTAAAAATCGGGATAGTAAAATGTTGTAAAAATGAAGTACATGGCTGAAAAAAAAAATGGGTAAATATTGCAAAAATGCGCAAAAATTAATTAAAATGAAAAAATACCAACAAAAAATTGGTAAAAATGATAAAGAATTGCTAAATTTCAGCAATAATTAAAACTATAATAAAAAAAGTGAAAATAGGCAAAAATCAAAAATGTGATAAAAATTTTAATACAATTTGTAAAAATTGGAAAAAAGAGGCAAATATGCAGAAAAAGACAAAGGGCAAAAAAGGTACCTAACAAAAGGAAAAAAAGTCCAAAAAAGCCAAATAAGACAGAGTAAAAAACGCCAAAAAAGGCAAAAAAGGTCACAAAAGGGCAAAAAAATCTAAAAAAATTAAACACTATTAAATATATCATAAAAAAGGCAAAAGAGGTCAGAAAAGGACAAAAAAGTCTAAAGTATAAAAAATCAAAAAAAAAAGCCAAAAAAGTTGTAAAATGCCAAAAAAAAGGAAGAAAAGCAAAACAGGCAAAATAGAGACTAATAAAGGGAAAAAAAGACAAATGGCCCAAAAAAAGACAAAAGCATAAAAAAAAACATTTAAACAAAACAAGAAAAAGGTCAAAAAAGGGTAAAAAGACCAAAAAAGAAGAAAAAAAAAGGTTAAAATAGTCAAAAAAAAGGCAAAAAAGATCAGAAAAGACAAAAAAAGTAAAAAAAACTACAAAAAATGTCTAAAAAAGTCAAAAAAAAGGTGAAAAAGTTGTAAAAATGCCAAAAAAAAAGGGAAGAAAATCAAAAAAAAAAAAATAGAGACAAATAAAGGAACAAAGCAAAAATCTTAATTAAGTCCAAAAAAGAACAAAAAAGGGGTTAAAAGGCAAATAAAAGAAGAAAACAAAAAAATAGCCAAAAAAGGCCAAAAAGGTCAGAAAAATTAAAAACTACTAAAAAAAGTCTAAAAAAGCGAAAAAGTTGTAAAAAGGCGAAAAAGTTGTACAAATGCCAAACAACGGAAAGAGAAGCAAAAAAGGCAAAATAGGGACTAAAAAGGGAAAAAAAGGCTAAAAATTCAAAAAAGACAAGAAAAAATTAAAAGAAAAAAATTAAAAAAAGCAAGAAAAGGGATAAAAAGGACAAAAAAAAAGAAGAAGAAAAGTAAAAATAGCCAAAAAAGATCAGAAAAGAACAAAAACGCCCAAAAAAGTTAAAAATTATTAAATAAGGTTAAAAAAGCAAAAAAAAGGCAAAAAAGTTGTAGTAAAAATACCAAAAAAGATTAGAAAAGAACAAAAAAGCCCAAAAAAATTAAAAATTATTAAAAAAGCTTAAAAAAGCAAAAAAAAAGGCAAAAAAGTTGTAAAAATGCCAAACAACGGAAAGAAAAGCAAAAAAGGCAAAATAGAGACCAAAAAAGGAAAAAAGGCAAAACATTCAAAAAAATCAAAAAAGACAAAAAAATTTAAAAGAAAAAAATTAAAAAAAGCAAAAAAAGGGGTAAAAAGGCCAAAAAAAGAAGAAAAAAAAGTAAAAATAGCCAAAAAAGATCAGAAAAGAACAAAAAAGCCCAAAAAAGTTAAAAACTATTAAAAAAGGTTAAAAAGGCAAAAAAGTTGTAAAAATGCCAAAAAAGGAAAGAAACGCAAAAAAGGCAAAATAGAGACCAAAAAAGGCAAAAGAAAGTAGAAGAAGCATTCAAAATTTAAATAAATTGTATTTTTTTATATAATTTGTAAATTTTTTTCAGTGTGAACCCAACCCGGACTGAGATTGATAGATTTGACATCAAAAATACCGGGTGGTCCATATCTGGTCCATATCAATATATTCCCTCTTAAAGAGGTTGTGAAATTCCTGAGCTTCCTAAATTTCGAAAATTTAAATATTTTATAATTTCAAAAACGCAAAATTTCAAAAATTTCATTATTTTCTAATTTCAAAAATTTTACAAATTTCAAAAATGCCATCTTAAAAATTTCAATTATTATAAATAGGTATTTCGAAAATTTCTAAATAATGTCAAAACGGATTTTGAAAATTTTAAAATTTCCAAAGTTTAAAAAAATCCCGAGATTTCCAAATTTTGAAAACCTGAAAATTTCTAAACAATGTCAAACCTAATTTATAAAATTTTAAAATTTCAAAAAACAATTCCCGATCTATAAAAATTTGGAAAATTTAAAGAATTTCTAATTTCAAATATTTTTCAAATTTCAAAAATGCCATCTTAAAAATTTCAATTATTATAAATAGGTATTTCGAAAATTTCTAAATAATATCAAAACGGATTTTGAAAATTTTAAAATTTCCAAAGTTTAAAAAAATCCCGAGATTTCCAAATTTTGAAAATCTGAAAATTTCTAAACAATGTCAAAGCTAATTTATAAAATTTCAAAAAACAATTCCCGATCTATAAAAATTTGGAAAATATAAAAAATTTCTAATTTCAAATATTTTACAAATTTCAAAAATGCCATCTTAAAAATTTCAATTATTATAAATAGGTATTTTGAAAATTTCTAAATAATGTCAAAACGGATTTTGAAAATTTTAAAATTTCCAAAGTTTAAAAAAATCCCGAGATTCCCAAATTTTGAAAATCTGAAAATTTCTAAACAATGTCAAACCTAATTTATTAAATTTTAAAATTTCAAAAAACAATTCCCGATCTATAAAAATTTGGAAAATTTAAAAAAATTCTAATTTCAAATATTTTACTAATTTCAAAAATGTTTTCGAAAATTTCAAGAATTTACAAATATTTTGAAAATTTAAATATTTCAAAAATTTAAAGAAAATTCGAAATTTCATAGTTTCAGAAAATAAAATCAAGGAATAGAAAATAAAATAAAATTATTATCCACAAACTTCAACATGATCTATGTCAACGTCAGTGGCGTACGCCTGTTTTAACACATATTTTCAGAATGTAATGATTATTATTTTCCAAAATAATATTTTTGTTCATTCTAGGGGAATTTTGATCGTTTTAATTTCAGCTCAATCGGATTAATACTTTTTCAGATATTTAATGTTAAAGTTTTAAATTTTGACATTTTTTTATTTTTGACAGGTGATAGTTAGAGAAATAATTTTGACTGTTCAGAACAGTTTTCCAAGGGCTTTCAAATGATATATTGCATGTCCAATTCCGTGACATATTGCATCTGTTATTTTTTGTTAGTGACACTGACGTTTGACAAATGTCATACAAAAATTAATGAGTTCTTCCGACAGGTAACCCAAATCTACGTACCAAATTTCAGCTCAATCGGATTAATAATTTCTTAGATATTTAATATTAAGGTTTCAAATTTTGATATTTTTTTATTTTTGACATGTGACAGTTGGAGAAATAATTTTGACTGTTCTGTGTAGAGTGAAAATGGATATTTCCGTTTTTATCTCGAAATTTTTTTTTAGCTCGTTCACAATACTTTCCCTTCTAGGAGGTGGGTCGGGAAAGTAAAACGTAAGAAACGAAATAATTATTTTAGATATAAATCCAGTTTTAGAAACTGGGTCTATTATTTTATTTATTTTTATATTCTTGTTCCGAATTTTCTCTTATTCTTAATTTTTTTAAAAACTTGGAACGAAATGTAGTTTTATTCAAAAGATGAAAATATCTATAAACATATAATCAATCAATCGAAAATGTCAAAATCATAAACAATTTATATACCTTTTCTTCAGCGCACTCAGTTTAAAGCTTTATAAAGTAAATCGTCGAACTCTTTGAAAAACCCATAAAAAATTCATGGAATAAAAATAGGAATGTTTTATTGACTTTCCATCCAACATTCTGAAGTGTTCCACTCAAAAGTTTATAATAAAGGGTACATGCTTCGAAGCACAAAAATGTGAACTTCATAATTAGTTGATCGATTAAATTTTTAATGTTTTTCTAAAGTTGAGCGATTTTCTAATTTTAAAGAATTAACGCTCTAAAGATGACTGATGGGAAAATTTTAATACTCTTTTATTTTCACCCCCGTTCTTTGTGTTTCCGAGAAAAAAGTTTTCAAGGAATGTAAAATAACGCGTTAAAAAATTATGCTTAAAAAGTTTTTGTAAGAAATTTCCTTTACAACGTTGGTTCCTGACAGTTAATAAAATAATATGTTTTTGTTGCCTATACAGGATCGTATCTCAGATAAAGGGAAAATTTCTCCTGTGAGACCCCCACCACAAATTTTTAAGAGACCGAGGCGCTTCAACCACGGTGTTTTGTGTCGACTTTTAAAATAAGGACTCAAGAAATTTTCAAGCCCAGTATTGTTGAGATTAATTTTAGTGCCATTAGTTTCGCGGTGTTATTTGTGGATTTTTTAAAAATTTTCTTTTTATCGGAAAGTATGGGGCTAAGGAATAAACGATATTTTCTTAAGAAAAGAGAGAAGAATATAAATGACGAATAAAAATCGAACAATTATTAATTTTTTGCTGCATACTGTATACAACTTGCAAGAATTTTCTTTTTTGAGACAAACTGTATACATTTGACAATAATTTTTTTTGGGACATACTGTAGGTAAAAATATCAAAAGATTTTTGAAAAGGAAAAATCTTTTAACGACAAATAATATATACCTACTATTTAGAATATGTATTCCTAAAAAACTCAACTGCAGACACACTGTATAGATTTTACAAGACTTTATTTTGAGGACATTCTGTATATAAGAATTTTCATTTTTGGGACATACTGTCTATATCTTACAAGAATTTTTATTTTTGGGATATGCTGTTATAAGAATTTTCATTTTTGTGGCATACTGTATACAACTTAGAAGAATTTTCATTTTTGGGACATACTGTACGCATCTTACAAAAATTGTTATTTTTGGGACATGCTGTTATAAGAATTTTCATTTTTGGGACATACTGTATATATATCTTACAATAGTTTTTATTTTTGGAACATATTGTATACATCTTACAAAAATTTCTGTTTTTGGGACATGCTGTTATAAGAATTTTCATTTTTGGGATATACTGTCTATATCTTACAAGAATTTTTATTTTTGGGACATGCTGTTATAAGAATTTTCATTTTTGGGACATATTGTATAAATCTTAGAAAAATTTGTTTTTGGGACATGCTGTTATAAGAATTTTCGTTTTTGGGACATACTATATACATTTTACAAGAACTTGTATTTTTTTGACATGTTTTAATAAGAATTTTCATTTTTGTGGCATACTGTATACAACTTTCAATAATTTTCATTTTTGGGACATACTGTATATATATCTTACAATAATTTTTATTTTTGGGACATATTGTATACATCTTACAAAAATTTCTGTTTTTTTGACATGCTGTTATAAGAATTTTCGATTTTGTGGCATACTGTATACAACTTACAAGAATTTTCATTTTTGGGACATACTGTACGCATCTTACAAAAATTGTTATTTTTGGGACATGCTGTTATAAGAATTTTCATTTTTGGGACATACTGTATATATCTTACAAGAATTTTTATTTTTGGGACATATTGTATACATCTTACAAAAATTTCTATTTTTGGGACATGCTGTTATAAGAATTTTCGTTTTTGGGACATACTATATACATTTTACAAGAACTTGTATTTTTTTGACATGCTGATATAAGAATTTTCATTTTTGTGGCATACTGTATACAACTTTCAATAATTTTCATTTTTGCGACATACTGTATATATCTTAGTTTTTTTTTGACATTTACTGGTATAAACTAAGAGATTTTCTGAAAACAAAAAATGTTTTAAAGACAAATATTATATACCAACTATTTAGAAAATGTATTCCTAAAAAAACCGGCTTGAGACATACCGTATACATATTACAATAATTTTGTTTTTGGGACACACTGTATACATTGCAAAATTTACAACTAATTCTAAAAATTACTTCGATTGGTTTGAATTAAAATTTTCTATTTCATTTAACTCTTGGAGTCCGACTCTTTAACCCGACAAACCGATCGAAACCGAGACTCTACGAACCTCGGCTAACGAAAGAATTGCAAATTAAGTAGTAGGGATAATATTTGCCTTGTTTATAATTATTTTATTAACAGAACGATATCTAGTATTTTAGTGATTAGAAGCTCATGTCGAATTGAATATTTAATTTGTTTTTTGCATTATATTACGGAAAGATGAATCTGCAGATTGCTCGAATTTTTTTTTTTAATAATACATTTTTAATATAGTAATTGTAAGGTAAAAATTTATTATTTTTAAAAATTTCACCAAACCTTACATTTTTTCCAAGCGGAATGGTTGGTTTTTTCAAAAAAAAAATTCGACGACATTGTAGATTAATCCTTTTTCTTTGTTACAAAACAAAAAGTAGTGAAATTTATTCAGTATTGTATTCTCTATCACTAAAACCAAATGCATGAAATTTAAAGGTTTTGACGCGAAGCAATTGCTCTTAACGAAACTGATATAAAAAAAATAATAAAAATCAAAATAGGGTTTAATTCTAAAGTGTACCAACATTCACAATGTTTCTACTAAACTCTACTTTAGCTGAATTCAAACAAAAAGCTGGTATCGCATGAAATCCACAAGGGCATATACTCCCTACAACCCAGTTAAAACTTCCAATGTCGATACTACATTTTGGACAAAACAATCTGCCTCTATCGGTTCGTTGAACATTCATCCAAGCCATTGGTTCAAAAAAGTAACATTTATCACAAATTTTTTCGTGATCTTTATGAGGGAGAAGATTAGTTTCATTCGCTAAGAGTCTCTTGCATCTTTTACATCTACACAAATTTGCGTTAGTCATCTGTTTTTCATTGCTAGGATCAGGCTGGATTAATTTAAGGAATTCTTTAGAAAGAATTTTAAGTCTTCTTACAGAATCCGCTGCTACGGTTAATCTATGCATTCTGAATTGTACGCTGGTCTTATCTACTTGATATCCCATCCTTCTATACATTTTCAACTGAGAAATGAAACCTTCATTTGGGAAAATAATATTTCTTTTTTCTCTTACCATTTGAAAAGCTTTGTCATAAGTCATTTTATATTTTTTCATGAGATAACCTATAACTACACTGGCACTTCTTGAAACACCGAAATAACAATGTACTAAAACTGATCCGTTTTGTTGGCCTTTTTCTATGAATGAGTACGTATCGTCTAAATGAGATAACAAGTCTTCAGATGGTAGATCTAATAGTTGAAGATATTTTGTTGTTAAATGATTTTTATGAACGATGACTGAAGGTAGTGGACGAATATCGATCGTTAATACATGCGTAATTCTATGTTTTTGAAGCATCTCGTTGTTTCTAGCAGCTCCTTGGCCACCGAGAAATAAATTCTTCTCTATTTCATCCAGGCTTAATGGACCTAGTTCCATATAAAAAGGTGGTGGGATATCCATGTTTTATTAAATTACTGTTAATTCTGCGTATGAAGGTATAAAAAAACTATTGACAATTTTAAAAATAAATGTCAAAATAATTTAATGAAAAGTGACAATCTTTTATGTTTACGATGATTTTGATTTTGAAATATGGTTGGTCATGAAAAAAACATAGAAGTTGATAGACACAAAGGAGGGTATCGTTTTAAATGGGTTTTTTTTTTGTTTCTCATAAAAATAATTTTTATGTTTCAAAAACTTGAAAATCAAAAAGAGGAAAATGAAAATTTGTTTTTATATTAAAACTATGAGCTTAAAATGAATTTCCATTGTGTGAAATTCTAAATTACCTGATATTTAGGGTGTATACGCGACGGCTAAAATTATTAATAAATTAAACATATTTAATGCAAGAAATCTGTTTGTAATGGAAAAAAATAAATCACTAATATTTTTAAAAATATTACATCTACCTGATATGGCTCTAATATTTAACAATTGTAAACTAAAAAATCCAAGAATTGGAGAAGTTTGACATTTATTATTAAAATCTCAGTTGTTAAGCCAATTTGTAAATATGGCAACAACGCATGTCTTAACACAGAACCACAGTATACGTAACAAGAAGAATAAGCATTCGTAATAAGAAATAAATATTTCTCCAAATAGATGTAAATATTTTTTTTAGGTTATACCTTAAACCTAAACAACGTTTAAATAAGGCAATCCAGAACACGTGACCAAACATCATTTTGTATGTGTTTTATGTTTATTTGATGTATTTTGTGCTTTTAGAAAGTGTTTGAAATAAAAATAATTGCTGTTTCAAATAATAATCAAATAAGAAAAAAAGATAACAGCTTATAACATACATAATGAGAGTATAAAAAAATACATATACAATACTCCTGGAATTGATGTAAAACTCGAGAAGATGACTTTCCATCATCAGTGACTGCTTTCCACATAATCTAATATTTGGTCCTCAGACATAGTTTTTACAGCAAAGAACAAGTCAAGGTCTACAAGAGTTTGTCAGCATATAAATATTTTTCATGGTTTTTGAGAGATCATTCCGTTCTGGTTTATGTGGAAAATGTAGTTCACTAGGTATTCTATAAAATCTAACAGTTTCACGACCTCTTCGACTCCCACAATTGACTACAGAACAAGTAGTGTGCATGTTTAGTTCTTTCTAAGAAACAATATTTTTTCTGTACATTTTCACTTCATTAAATATCAATAATGCATCCCGAGTAGTTGGTCACACAACTATTCTAAATTAAAATGTCCGTTTTAAGCTCCAATCGTTTCATATGTTAAAATAAACTGCTCTTTTCATGTTAACTACGTGAAAGACATGGGTTTGTGTGCCTACCAGCAGCCATCTTGAATTTCATCTGACAGCATCTTGGATTGGTCTATAGATGATAATATATGTCAATTTAATTACACCTTGTACTTAACGGTTTGTGTGCCTACCAGCAGCCATCTTGAATTTCATCTGACAGCATCTTGGATTGGTTTATAGATAATAATATATGTCAATTTAATTACACCTTGTACTTAACGGTTTGTGTGCCTACCAGCGGCCATCTTGAATTTCATCTGACAGCATCTTGGATTGGTCTATAGATGATAATATAGGTCAATTTAATTACCACTTGTACTTAACGGTTTGTGTGCCTACCAGCGGCCATCTTGAATTTCATCTGACAGCATCTTGGATTGGTCTATAGATGATAGTATATGTCAATTTAATTACACCTTGTACTTAACGGTTTGTGTGCCTACCAGCAGCCATCTTGAATTTCATCTGACAGCATCTTGGATTGGTTTATAGATAATAATATATGTCAATTTAATTACACCTTGTACTTAACGGTTTGTGTGCCTACCAGCAGCCATCTTGAATTTCATCTGACAGCATCTTGGATTGGTCTATAGATGATAATATATGTCAATTTAATTACACCTTGTACTTAACGGTTTGTGTGCCTACTAGCGGCCATCTTGAATTTCATCTGACAGCATCTTGGATTGGTCTATAGATGATAATATATGTCAATTTAATTACCCCTTGTACTTAACATTTCTATAGTTCACTTTTGAACAATTTTTGCGGGTGGAGCAGCATCGGTAAATGGGAAGTGATCCAGATCGGATAAATTCCGATTATTTTACAAAGAAAACTGTATCTGAAGTAATCTAGATCAGAAGGTGAACTGATCCGACTGCAAATAAAATTCAGCTACTATAGTAGTCTTATACTGTGGCAGAAATAACCTTTTTATTATTGTTCTGACAGGAGTACCTTGTAACGTCAAATAAAATATTACCAACACATTTTTTAAAAGCTTTATTCAAATATTTAACAATCTTAATTTTTTAATTTAACGTGAAAAGTATAGTTAGTATTGTTTGAAATATTAAAACTTCGGTATTTTAAATTAGAGGAAATGCTATTCAAATAATAATACCTTTTGCTCTTCCATCCATGTGATGAACTTGTCATATTCTTTTTTATAAGCTTCTTTCGATTTTTGCTGTATTAACCGCGATCCAATGTTAGAACTTATTTTTAAGCAATATACAACCAATAACAACTGTGGTGACAACAATAAATCTTAGGTAACAGATTGCAAATTAATTTTTGTATTTATCATTCGATGACAACTGATGACATCACAAATTCAACCATTTTACATTATTAGTTCTTTATTTCCATTTTTTGTAGTAATAATAATATTTATGGTTTTAAAGTGTAACAATAAAAAAAATAGAATTCGTGGATAACTGGTCTATTTCGAGCACTCCGGTATACTATTATGCTAAATGACAGCCGGTCGCCATGTTGCCAAATCCTCCTTGTCAGTCCTTATGATTTTGTCATAAAATAGATTTCAAAATTAAAAAAAAGTATGTTCCGGGACGTTTTAATGAAAAAAAATTTGGGAAATTCATTTTTTTTTAAATATCTTTTAGTGAGAAAAATTTCGTACGGAGTCGCAAAAAACCCAAAAAACGATACCCTCCTTTATCTTTGTTTATCTATAATGGATTAGACAAAACAGAAAACAATAGCTCAATATTAATTTTTTAGTATTCTTATTGTTTAAATAAAAAAACATTCGATGAAGTCTTTTGCAGAAAAAAGTTGTAGAAGCGGGTTCTAGTCCAGTGCAATGGACAATTTTAGCATTTTTTTTTAAATTGATATTTTAATATAGAAGGTCCAAATGTACCATTTATACTACTTTGTTATTTTTTTAAAACAACCCTTTAAGCTAAAAAGATCCTCTTATTTAAATTACGCGGGCTTGATGACGTAATACCAGAAGCTTTACCTACGTCACATACTGTATCGATATTATAAGAAGTGTCTACTCGATCATTCGTTGAAATCATTCGATGTGACATTGATAATCGAATTGTTAAATTATGAATAGGTTATTTGCAATAATTATTAATAATACCTAATAAAGTTCAGAAATCAGAAAACTGATAATAGTTAAAGGTCCAAAATCAGATATGGAGCGATATTCATTTGAAAAAAAAAATGTGAAATCATAACAGATACGGACATTCTATTCGATTATAATCGATTTTTCTACTTAACGAAATGTCATATGTACCAACATAAGTTAAATCACTGAATAAACTTCCCAGATCAGTAAATACGTCACGTATTTTAAAAAATCATCATTTTTAAAAAAAGGAAGTTTATTTTGGGTGGGTTTTGATTTGTAACCGAATAAATATGATTAAGATTAAGTGTCGGTGTATTAAAAATCCTAAAAATCTTACTTACTAAAATCGTCCATTAAAAATAAAAAAATGGCGGAACTCAGGTATAATGAATGAATTTGAATGATTTTTTTTGGTTTTCTAATGCCATAAACTGAAAAGTTTACACATTAAAATTATAAAATTATTGCAATTTTGAAATTCCGTTAAATTAAAAAAATAATTTTTTTAAAAATTTCAAAAAAAATTCAGATCTCCGCCATTAGATATTGGACTTTTTTATGCTCTGATTATTATAAAATTAATTTTTCTGAAACTTTTTTTCATCCGAATCACGGGGGTGGAACTGGAGGGGGTTGAAATTTAAAAAAATTATATCTCGGCCATTTTCAAAAATATTGAAACAGGTCATAAGAATAAATAATTTTTTTAAAAATTTCAAAAAAAATTCAGATCTACGCCATTAGATATTGGACTTTTTTATGCTCTGATTATTATAAAATTAATTTTTCTGAAACTTTTTTTCATCCGAATCACGGGGGTGGAACTGGAGGGGGTTGGACTTTAAGAAAATTATATCTCCGCTATTTTCAGAAATATTAAAACAGGTCATGGGACTTTTTTTATGTTCTAATTATTATAAAATTAGTTTTTCTGAAACTTTTTTTAATCGGACTCAAGGAGATGGAACTGGAGGGGGTTGATATTTCAAAAAAATTCAAATCTCCGCTATTTTCAAAAATATTGAAATAGGTCATAAGACTTTTTTATGTTATAATTATTATAAAATTAGTTTGTCTGAAACTTTTTTTTAATCGGACTCAAGGAGATGGAACTGGAGGGGGTTGAAATTTCAAAAAAATCATGTCTCCGCTATTTTCAGAAATATTAAAACAGGTCATGGGACTTTTTTTATGTTCTAATTATTATAAAATTAGTTTTTCTGAAACTTTTTTTAATCGGACTCAAGGAGATGGAACTGGAGGGGGTTGATATTTCAAAAAAATTCAAATCTCCGCTATTTTCAAAAATATTGAAATAGGTCATAAGACTTTTTTTATGTTCTAATTATTATAAAATTAGTTTTTCTGAATCTTTTTTTAATCGGACTCAAGGAGATGGAACTGGAGGGGGTTGATATTTCAAAAAAATTCAAATCTCCGCTATTTTCAAAAATATTGAAATAGGTCATAAGACTTTTTTATGTTATAATTATTATAAAATTAGTTTGTCTGAAACTTTTTTTTAATCGGACTCAAGGAGATGGAACTGGAGGGGGTTGAAATTTCAAAAAAATCATGTCTCCGCTATTTTCAGAAATATTAAAACAGGTCATGGGACTTTTTTTATGTTCTAATTATTATAAAATTAGTTTTTCTGAAACTTTTTTTAATCGGACTCAAGGAGATGGAACTGGAGGGGGTTGATATTTCAAAAAAATTCAAATCTCCGCTATTTTCAAAAATATTGAAATAGGTCATAAGACTTTTTTTATGTTCTAATTATTATAAAATTAGTTTTTCTGAAACTTTTTTTAACCGGACTCAAGGAGATGGAACTGGAGGGGGTTGATATTTCAAAAAAATTCATATCTCCGCTATTTTCAAAAATATTGAAATAGGTCATAAGACTTTTTTTATGTTCTAATTATTATAAAATTAGTTTTTCTGAAACTTTTTTTAATCGGACTCAAGGAGATGGAACTGGAGGGGGTTGATATTTCAAAAAAAATCATATCTCCGCTATTTTCAAAAATATTGAAATATGTCATAAGACACTTTTTATGTTTCAATTATTATAAATCTAATTTGTCTAAAACATTTTTTCATCCAACTTACGGGGATTGAACTGGAGGGGGTTAAAATATCAATAAATGTATATCTCCGCTATTTTCAAAAATATTGAAACAGGTCATTAGTCTTTTTTTGTGCCCTAATTATTATAAAATTTATTCGTTTGAAACTTTTTTCGATCTGACCATATCGTAGGGTGGGAAAGGATGAAAGTCTCAAATTTAGACAATAGAAATCTACCTCCCGCTGTCGACTGACAGGAATTTTTTTTAAATATATTTTTTAAAGAAAATTATGATTATTATATTTTTTGAAGACGTTTAGTAAAAAGTATTATTATTGCAAGTATATTTATTTATTTAATTTTCTTTAATAAAAGACAATATTAATATAGTGAAATTTTACACAAAATTATTACAAAAACAAAACAAATTATTCGTACAAAAATATTTACATTTTTCGCAGCACTAATATCACTAATCTCTAAGTCACTTTAATTTACTTACTTTATTAAAAAGAAGTGAATTTATCAACTATTTGTTTTACTTGGTGATTTAAAATTAAATTTAACATTGGAGTGCCGAGCAATAGTTTGCCACCTGCACTTTTATTATAAAAAAATGGAGTCTTTAATCGATCAGGTTTTTAATTCTTCTCTGGTTAGATTGTATCTATGTACTAAAAAAATTCATTTTTGTACTTTTTTTCGCTCATTGCAATAAGATTTATTCCATAGAAAGCAATTTTAATTACTCGTATTTGTCTATGAGTTAAACAAAGAAAATGCTAAGGAATAAAGAATTTTACAGACTTATTTGGTTTTAAGATTTGTTTGACCAAAAACTTACTTAATTCGCATTTTTTTTGCACTCGTTTCTAATTTTTAATAAATGCCTCATCTGATTTATATTCGTTTTAGCGAAACTTATTAATTAGAAAATTTCTACACCTTATTATGTCAGAATATTGAATCAAAATTGTTCAAAAGAGAAATCGAATAATTTGTAATTTCGTTACTCACGACTTTCATTATTAGCATAATGAGATTAGAAATAAATTAAATAATTCAAATTCGAATTGTGAATTAAAATGTCAAGATTGGCGATGACGGATTTTCGTCAAGATGAAGATTAACTACGAATTTAATTTTGCACTTAGAATAATGGTTATAAGAATGTCTTTTTATCCTGAAATAAAGCCAATTTCTATGTCTAGGTTTATTGATTTTCATTGAATCTTTTGTGTTTGAAAATTCAAAAGGGATTATATATCTTTATAAAATATATGACAATTATATTGAACAAATCGTGGATATATTTCATATACCCATCGTTATAAATTTAAAAAAAAATCTGATGTGGCCAGCACATGACCTCTCGCCATTTTTGAATCAAAAATTTACAGGTTGACACAAAAAAGTATGAAAAAAAATTATATTTTTGTAAATCTGGCAACAATGGCAAAAGTTTCGAAAATTTTAATGAGATGAAAATAAACTATAGGGTATACAAAATATATGTGTAAAACTTTATTGCCGTTTTGTATAATAATGGCGTCATCATTCATAGCAACTGCCACTTCCGGTTGTGCGATTGGCACCAAAATCTAATCAGATCTAATCTAGGGTATCAGAATCCTGTATGCAAAATTTCAAATTTTTTTATTCAGTAGTTTTTGAGTTATCGTTACTACAACATCCATCCAAACACACACACTAACACACACACACACACTAACACACACACACACACTAACACACACACACACACACAGACATCATCGCGAAAATATTAAAATCGTATTCTAGGGACCCAAAACGTGTTTATCAATTGAAAACTCACTACCCAATTTTTAGCATGATTCCTATACCTCTCTTATCTGAAGGGCGAGAGGTAAAAATGGGTTGTAGGGAATATAATACTTTATATGTAATATTTTATTTTCTTTTAAGTAAGATTTTTTATAATATGTAGGGGAGTATGGGGTAACTCTATACATCTAGGTGTTCTTCATTATCAATCATTAAATATTATGGTACATCTCTTTTTATCTTAATTTCAGATGCCTATAAATTTTAAAAGAATGACAAATGAGGCACAGTGGTCGCAAAAATCTTTAGAGAGCGCATTAGATTTTGCAAAAAATAGAAATTGTCTTCGTTCAGCTAGTCTGAATTTTAATATTCCATTAAAAACTTTGTAGCAACAAAAAAAAATAGGAACGGAACGGGACGTTTCGGCGTGGCCGTTTGGACGTCGGTCATTTGGGCGTCGGCCATTTCGCCGTTGGAAGTTTTGGCAAACTTAACAATATAATTTTTATAAATTTTAAATAATTGTTTTATTTATTATAATTAGGTTTATTATAATTAAATAATAAAACTGTTTTTTTGTCGAAAGGAAGAATAAAATAAAATGTCTATATAATGTTACCGAAAAAAAATGGAATATTCGAATCTCAAATTATACATTTTTCAAAATTCTTGTACTATCATTTTTTTTATTTGTCTTTTCATCAGTAGTAATTATAACGATGTATATTTTGGGGAAAAAAATGAAATAAGTTAAAATAAATTTTCCAAAATTTTTAAGGTCTAAAATGCCACTAAAATCTAACAAAAATCATTTTCAAAGTTGTATAAAAAAATAACCTATTAAGACTCAGTTTTAAAATTTGGAAACTAATAAGAAAAAATCATGTAGATTCTGAAAATTTCAATTTTTTTTCTATACAATCTGAGCAAGTAGGAGTTATCCATAAAAGTTTGAACCGTTGACCGAAAAAAAAGGAATATTCGAATCTCAAATTTTACATTTTTCAAAATTCTTGTATTATCATTTTTTTTATTTGTCTTTTCATCAGTAGTAATTATAACGATGTATATTTTGGGGAAAAAAATTGAAATTGGTTAAAAAAAATTTTCGAAAATTTTCAATGTCTAAAATGCCACTAAAATCTAACAAAAATCAATTTCAAAGTTATATAAAAAAATAACCTATTAAGACTCAGTTTTAAAATTTGGAAACTAATAAGAAAAAATACTGTAGATTTTGAAAATTTCATTATTTTTTCTATACAATCTGAGCAAGTAGGAGTTATCCATAAAAGTTTGAACCGTTGACCGAAAAAAAATGGAATATTCGAATCTCAAATTTTACATTTTTCAAAATTCTTGTACTATCATTTTTTTTATTTGTCTTTTCATCAGTAGTAATTATAACGAAGTATATTTTGCGAAAAAAAATTGAAATTGGTTAAAAAAAAATTTCCAAAATTTTTAACGTCTAAAATGCCACTAAAATCTAACAAAAATCAATTTCAAAGTTGTATAAAAAAATAACCTATTAAGACTCAGTTTTCAAATTTGGAAACTAATAAGAAAAAATCATGTAGATTCTGAAAATTTCAATTTTTTTTCCATAAAAATCTGAGCAAGTAGGAGTTATCCATAAAAGTTTGAACCGTTGACCGAAAAAAAATGGAATATTCGAATCTCAAATTTTACATTTTTCAAAATTCTTGTATTATCATTTTTTTTATTTGTCTTTTCATCAGTAGTAATTATAACGATGTATATTTTGGGGAAAAAAATTGAAATTGGTTAAAAAAAATTTCCAAAATTTTCAAAGTCTAAAATGTCACTAAAATCTAACAAAAGTCATTTTCAAAGTTGTATAAAAAAATAACCTATTAAGACTCAGTTTTCAAATTTGGAAACTAATAAGAAAAAATACTGTAGATTTTGAAAATTTCATTATTTTTTCTGTACAATCTGAGCAAGTAGGAGTTATCCATAAAAGTTTGAACCGTTGACCGAAAAAAATGGAATATTCGGATCTCAAATTTTACATTTTTCAAAATTCTTGTATTATAATTTTTTTTATTTATCAACAATAATAATTATAACGATGTATGTTTTGAAAAAAAAAATTGAAATTGGTTAAAAAAAAATTTCCAAAATTTTCAAAGTCTAAAATGTCACTAAAATCTAACAAAAGTCATTTTCAAAGTTGTATAAAAAAATAACCTATTAAGACTCAGTTTTCAAATTTGGAAACTAATAAGAAAAAATACTGTAGATTTTGAAAATTTCATTATTTTTTCTGTACAATCTGAGCAAGTAGGAGTTATCCATAAAAGTTTGAACCGTTGACCGAAAAAAATGGAATATTCGGATCTCAAATTTTACATTTTTCAAAATTCTTGTATTATAATTTTTTTTTGTCTTTTCAACAGTAGTAATTATAACGAAGTATATTTTGCGAAAAAAAATTGAAATTGGTTAAAAAAAATTTTCGAAAATTTTCAAAATGCCACTAAAATCTAACAAAAGTCATTTTCAAAGTTGTATAAAAAAATAACCTATTAAGACTCAGTTTTCAAATATGGAAACTAATAAGAAAAAATACTGTAGATTATGATAATATCAAAAAAATCTACCGGGTGATTCAAATGTTAAGAGCAAGGAAAGAAATGTGCAAAATGGATAAAACACCCTGTATCTAGGTAGAGATACAGCTGTTCGAGACCTATTAAAAGCTGTTCGAGACCTGTTCGAGATCTGTTAAAAGCTTTTCGAGACCTGTTAAAAGCTGTTTGAAACCTACTTGCAGCGCCATCTATCGGGTGATAAATGAAAACGTGGATAAAAAATGGCAGACAAAAGACGTAGATTAAAAATGGTGGTCCATGCATCGAGCGGCCATCATGGAAAGGGGGCGTGGCCTACAATACTATTGAGAAAATTTTCCCATGCTCAACCGCCGTAACCCCTACTCCCGGTATCTAAAATAAACTTTATTTTAAATATTTCCTCCTGAATATGAATTAATGTAAGTGCCGATATAAAAAAAATCAATAGAGTTTGTTTAACCATACTTTGCCGTTACGTCATAATAGGTGACGTATTCTGCTGTTTTACTTTTGTCATACATAATTTGAATGCTATTTTACACTTAACCTCAAAATTAAAATATAACTAATGACATATGTTAAGAATTTTTTTCAATGACGCATGTTAAGGTGTGTTTATATGAATAAATTTTATTGATTTGTTTCAAATTTCTGACTTGTGGATGTTTAACATCCCTGAGCGTGATTAAATGGCGAATTATATAATATATTAAAAATGTATGATTATATTTTTGGGGTGAACCCAAACGTTGTAGACTGCATTTAATAATAAAAACACTATTTTAGCATTTCTTTATCTTGAAAAGTAATTAATCAACTTTAAAATTAAACTTTGCTTTTTCTCATTATACTGGGAAGACATTTTGACAATGAAAAATTACTTGAACTGTCAAAAATAATAAATAACATTAGTTAAGAACGTCATAATTCCGTCTCATGCATTTCATGATTGAAAGATCAACTACCACATATAATTCCTTTCTGTTCCTTTCCCTTAAAATTGTTTTTATAAAACAAAAGAAATGTCTATAGTGCAAATAGTAAATCAATTATTAGGAAAATATATTTTTTATTATTAGCATTTTCTGTTTTATCAAATGTATTATTTTCTTTTTCTCGATAGTTTTTTTCTCTAACTATATTGTTTTTTGCCGCACTTATTACTGTTTTTTTAATTCGCTTTCAGGAATCTTTAATAATAATTGCTTCATTCCGTTTATTTAGTTATTCTTTTAATTTTTTTCATATTTTTCCATCTTTTCCTCTTGTTTTTATTTCTTTTCGTTTAATTATATTATTCTTACCACTGTTACAATAAATAACCTGAATCGATGTTAGCTTCTTTCATCATTTATTGATTTGGAGTGATTTTTTTTTAAATATTTTAACGCTAAATTGGAGATATTTCTTTGTACGCCATTGCTATCAGCAAATTCGGATCGAAATGAAAATTGCTACGCTACCATCCTAAGAAAGAAAACTTATCGGGAAAATATTGTCACGAGGTATTTTCTCATCACCTTAGTTGGCAGCGTCATCGAATACAAAGCCGTATTTCGGAAAGGAACGTTGTCAACACTTTTATATATTACGAATTTTCAGCATAGTTGTATTGCCTTTTCGGTTTGCCATTTCGAGCTAACAAGAAAATTAAAGTAGTACTTTATTGCTATAAAAAAAAATCATCCATGTTAAATAGGTAACTAGATGTATATACAAAGTGACCATTCTTATAGAAATAATATCGGATTCAGTACAGTGGCTGCTTTAGTTATATCTTCTGTTTACATTTTAAATTTTATTAATTTTATTTCAACTAAAATTAGTAAATTTTTAATTAGTAGCAAGAATAAGAGTCAAAAGAGAGTTAAATTTGTAATAATAAAAGACTGGATACTTACTTTATTTTGAGACCGTAATACAATTGTCGTTTTATTTATGGTTTGTAAAGGATATATCCAAAATAAGGTTTAAATTTGGTCGCCGGTCTATTCTTGAAATTATTTTATTAAAGAAAAACCAAAAAAAGAGTTATTGGTTAATATATTTTAAGGTTATGAATCAAAATAAAAAATAATATTTAACGAAAATATTTATCATTAATTGCAATGTGAAAAATGAGGGGCTAATCCCACCCAACTTTCCGAACACTCCTAGTAAAATAATTGTTTAATTTTTTCTAAAAATTTTTTTTAATTTTTTATAATTTTGTATAATTTCTACAAGTATTATTTTAAAATTATGAAATATTTCACACATAATGTACTTTTTCATCCCTTTCGGATGTACTATTTACTTTTTTCATTTGTTTTACCATTTTCGATAAAACAAAAGACAGGAAAATATTTTTTTTTTAATTTTGTTTATAACAATTACAACGTTAAATACTAAAATACTTTCTAAATTTAGAGTTTTATATTACCTATCGAATGGTATAAATCCCATTTTAATATCTTTAATATTTTTAAAGTTATTCAATTTTTTTTAAACTTATTTAAATTTCAAAAAAAAATTATGAATTCTACAATTTTTTCAATAAAATTTAAAAAAAAAATCACATTTATAGAGTTTTTTACTACAAATTTAATGGTATTTTTTTTTAATTTTTAATATTAATATTAACCTTAAAAAAAATACAACCTATTTTTGAATAATTTTAAAGTCAATAAATAATTAATTTCTCATTCAATTATTTTCAAAATGGGAAACAGACCTTTTTTTAAGGTTTTTTGGATCAAAATCCATTAATAAAGTTAGTTAAGAAAACTAAAAAAAAATCAAATTTTTTGTCAAAAATTCATGGATTCCATTGAATTGTTTAAACTTTTTTAATTTTTTGCTATAAATTTTACAAATATTATGTTAAAATTATGAAATAATTTACACACATAGTACTTTTGGATCCTTTTCGGATATGCTATTTACTTTTTTCATTTATTTTATACTTATTGATAAAACGAAAAAATTCTTAATTTTGGCTATAATAATTACAATTCTAAATTTTAAGAAACTAAAATACATTTTAAATTTAGAGTTTTATATTATCTTTCGATTATTTTAGAAGTTATTCAATTTAGTTTAAAATCGTAATATAATCTTAAATTTCTTAGCCAATTTTTTAAAAATCCTACAATTTTTGTAATAAAATTTTGAAAAAAATTATTATTATAAAATTAATTATTACAAACTTAAAGATATTTTTTTAAATTTTTAGACAAAATTTGTAGAAAATTTGATGCTCTACAATTTTGATACCATGTAATTTTTCATAAAAATCCATAATTTTGTCTCAAAATCTAAAAAAGTTGGACGGACTTTTTTTATTAATAATTCACAGATAAAAGGGTCGAATTTGATTTGTATCCGACAAAAAATAAAAATAAAATCATAATAAATTATATGTTATGTATAATCGGAAATCAAATCAAATGAGGAAATATAGGGTAGCATAATAAAGAAGCAAAAAAAAACATAATAACAATTATATACAATGAGAAATTAATAAATAAACAGTATCAAGATTAAATATAAAAATGCTAAGTAAGCATTTATGTCTATTGTACCGAATAATTAAGTCCGGTCCCGTTTCAGTCTCCTTGAAAGCGCTGTCAACAGCATATACGAGACTAAGGTGGAAATTTCTGGGCACGAACATGAAGAATTTCCTGCAACATGCTAACGTACTTACTTTCGTCATTAGGTTTGACTTCACGACTATAGATAGATTATTGTTCCTTAACGATATTGATCTGAACTTCTGCTTAAATTTTTTGATAGTGTAAATAGGTTTTAATTGTTAAACACCAAATTACAGGTTTTTTCACTCGAATAAAATCCACGCACTGGTGCGAGATTCAAAGTCGCGTAACTTTAAAATTTCACTTGTTTTCGATGAAATCAAGAACGTAGATCTGGATGAAACTTCTATCTATGACATTTCGATCGGTACAGACAATCAACTCATGTAATGGTAGTGTGGAAATGAGTTTTTTCTAGTTTAATTTATTATATAACGGTTTTTAGGCTCCATGTTTTCAAAATGCGCAAAAATCACATCGAAAACTCCCGGAAAACTTTACAGGGAAAACTACCGTAATATATTCTGAGATTTAGTTGAATACTGAAGAGATTTAACACATTTTTTAGCAAAATTACATTGATTTTGGGAACCGAGAAAGTGGGTTGTTATGACAATGAGAATTTCATTGGCAACGAAATAAATTAACGTGAACATGAGTTAAAGAGAGATATACAGTGTGACTCAACCATATGCGGAAATTTTTATTATTCATTTGATAGAAAATTTTATTCTTGATACAAGTTGGTGAATTACGTAAAACTGCTATTTCAAGCGTCAGACTTTCAAATTTCTAAATGGTATACAGGGGCGAGCAAAAAACAGGAATTTTATAATATTCTTTGTTTTTATTTCAATTTTAAAAAGCTTAATCTTGTTTAGTTTACATTTGATTTTACACCTTTAAGATTAATAACCATTATTTTGTATTTTTCTTTTATTTTAATTTTCAAAGCTTCATTTTGTTTAGTTAATAACTACATTTTGGTACTAAAAACGTTTGGGTATCTTTTTTTTTACCCATTTTCTTCAATTAAATCATAATGGTAGTTTTTATGTACCTGTCTACAGGGTGAAATTTCAACTAACCAAGAAAAAACAAAAAATCATAGAAATTTTAAAAAACGGCCGAGAATGGTGTGAAAATAACGAAAAAAACTAAATTTTTTTAACCAAAATGTATTACAGTGATTGAAGGAAGGCCCCTAAAGTGCATCCGAAATGATATTTTGAGCTGGGCTAAAAACATATTTTTTTGCGTAAGAGGTTGTGATTTTAAATCTGATTGTAATTTTTAATTCTTAACAACTTTCCTAAATACATTTTTTTGATATTGTCAAAAATAAGGGTACTTTACTCTTGGTCAAAATTCCTATTTTTTGCCCGCCCCTGTATACCATTTATCAATTTGAAAGTTTGACACTTGAAATAGCAGTTTTACGCAATGCACCAACTTTTATCAAGAATAAAATTTTCTGTCAAATAAATAATAAATATTTTTCTCACATGGTGCAGACTTTTTGAGTCGCACTGTATATATTGATGAGTGAGATGACTATATTTATACTAGTCAGAAATATTATTTTGCATAAAAATAGATCTAAGAATAGAATATTTTGTTAAAACTAAGGAATGTACAATTATATTATTATAAAAACATGTATGAAAGTTAGTGAATTTATTAATATACTTCACCTTAGGCGAATAAAAAAAAAATAATCGTAAAAACTAAAAAAAAAAACAGGAAACATTTGATTATTATTAAAAAATGGCAAAAAATCAGAAAAAAATTAGAGAAGAAAAACAAAAAGATGCGAAAAAATTGCAAAATATCGCAAAATTGTCAAAAAACCGCAAAAACTGGCAAAAAACGGCAAACAAAAAACCCAAAAATAATCTCAAAAATGGCAGAAAATCACAAACAGTCGGTGAAATGAAACAAACCAGGAAACATTTGAAAACAATTAAAAAAAGGCAAAAAATCTGAAAAAATTAGAGAAGAAAAACGAAAATATAAGAAAAATTGCAAAACTCACAAAAATTGCAAAAAATCACAAAAAAACCTTACAAAATGTCAAAAATTGCATAAATTGCAAAAAATCGAAAATAATTGGAAAACAATGAAAAAATCTCAAAAAATTGCAAAAAAACCGCAAAAAAAAACCGAAAAAAATGGAAAGTATCAGAGAAAAAATCGAAATAAAAAATCACGAAACATTGGGAAAAATTGAAAAATCGAAAACACAAAAAATGGCAAGATAATGCAAAAAATCACAAAAAAAATGTTATAAAATGTCAAAAAAATTGCATAAATTGCAAAAAATCGCAAAAACTCGAAATAAAGTGGCACAAATTGCAAAAAAATCGCAAAAAATACAAAAAAGCGAGTAGGCACATACAGTATTTTTGTACCTTTTACATAATTTATTACTATTAATTACATTATTAGTTTGTGATTTTTAGTTGCTGAATAAATTATTTGTCAGATTTGTTAATTTTTATTTACTGTAAGGAAAAATTCGGTGGTTCGTGAAATCTCGAATATTTTTGTTGTCAGGAAAGCAAAAGATATCAAACTATACATTTCTTAAAAGAAGATAATAAATCTTTATTAATAAATTGTACAAAAAGGTGGCGCAGTTTAGCTCTTTTACATACCATCAAAACACACAGGTTGTTCCATTTAAAATAATACATATAATCTCCATTTATTTTGAAAAAAATTAGTAGATCACCCTGTATTGACGGGATAAAATGTAAACAAACTTCATAAAAAACTTTTGGGTAAACGAAAACAATTAGTGAAAATATCCTGTATAATATAATTAATTTAAAATGTTTATTATGTTGACCTTGAGTGTATTTTTTTTTAATTATTCGCAATGGTTTATTTTTATCTGTACATGACCCTATCATCATGAACACCCTTTATGTTTTTACTAGTATAGTAACCATGCAAATAATGTTTGAACCTCAGAAAGAATTTCTTACCCACTTGAGATTCCAAGACAATCTTAGAGAATGGGATAGTACATACCTGAAAATAAGAAAAAAAGTATTAATTTATATGCAAAAGAGATTGTTTGAAATTCAAATGTAAATATTTTATGAAACAGAATTGTAAAGTGAAGCGATGCATAAGAAACAGAGCGTTTTACGAACACCAAGTAAATTACACCCGTTTTGCTATTAGCTATAGCAAATTTTAGTGTAATTGATTGGTGGGTTTCATCTAAATTTGAGAATGAACTTTATAATAGAAAAAAACCACAAAATATTATATGAAAAGACAAAAAAGCTGTAGGAATTTTAAAATTTCTGAAATTTTTTCTAACCTGTGTAAAATTTAAAAGATTAAAAAACTATCTTACGACAAATTTCTGCTTATTAAAACAAAAAAGTTATAGACGACTTAAATTTTAAAATTTATAAATTTTTCTTCCTATTTGTGTAAAATTTTAAATTACAATTTCAAATTTGGATACAGCATAAAAAAGTAAACAAAAACTATTTTACCAAAAGTTTGTGCCTATAAAAACAAAAAATTTTATAGGTGTCTGAAATTGTTATGATGAATTAGTTACCTTAAGAGGGGTTTAACCCTAATGTGATTGTAAGTAAAACAATGTACCGCAAAAATCAAACTACTCGGATTGTGGTTAAAAAATTCAAGATATTTTTTTACTTTTGGATTAATAAAGGTTGGATCTAGGCATCTCTCGATATACTTTTTTTAATTTTTGAGAAAAAATTGAAATAAAAAAATTGACAAAATGGACCAGATTCATTATTTTTTATCTCACAAAAAAAAGTTTATTTCAAAAAAGTACTCTGAGAGATGCCTTACTTATACATTCGCCTTTATTGACAAAAAACATTTTTAAGATCTATCTAAAATTAGACCCTCAAAAATGATTTTTGGAACCACTGCAAGCGAATTTTGGAGCATTTTTCATCACTGATTCAAGCGATTCTATCGTGGAAGAATACACACAGACAAACACAAAAAGACAGACACAGAGACACATAGACACACAGACAGACCGACAATTTTTTTTAGCGCGTTCACAATACTTTCCCTTCTCGGATGGTAGGTCGAGAGAGTAAAAATCTCATGTAAAATCTACCCTGATGTAAATGATTAAAAATTAAAGAAAAGCTACGGAGCCAAGTAAAATGTAAAATATAAGAAACCGAACTGAAATACCATATCTTTGTCAGCCGGAGCGATAGGAGGTCACTTACAAAGGACTACTCGAAATGATTTTATTTCGCTCAGACGATCAGATGTTTACGATAATTTTACGCAAAGCCACATGACAGAGACACTAAATATATATTTCTTTATCATCAGGCCACGCCTTTATAGCTCTGTATTTTTACCTCGTCTTTCATCCAGCAAATATACTCTGATCTTTTATAAAAGGTTAACCCCCTCTTAATTAAAAAATTCCTAAGACATCCTGTATATGTATACCCTACAACACAACGAAGGTTTAGGATTAATTAGAACAAAATAAATGGATGGTCTACTAAAACCAAGTTTAATACAATGTAGCATGTAGTTGTAAATTAATCCCTCGTCTCGCGTTGGTTTTAGAGATTTAAAAACAAAATCCGGTCTTCGGACGAAACAAGGTGAAGCGAGGTCTCTTAATATACCTATGCTACATAAAATTTCTTTCGGTTTACAATTCCCAACTCCCCACTTAAAATAGAAACGGTGGGATTTTCTCGTTTACGTAAGAGAATACGCAGAATTTTGCATAATTGAGACAAATGAACGTTTCTCTATTCCAGAATTCCTGCCGGCATAAATCACACATGGCACACACAAAAGATAACTTTTTTTCGTACTAATGGAAATGTATTTTTCGTGTTTTTTTTTCTTTTCCTTTTTAGACAAACAACCGTAACATTCAACGAGGCGATAGCAATTTTTCCAGCAATAATCATATCGGGATAATGTTAAGTGGACTATGAATATAGAACAACGTCTATCTGCTGTATTCCGCTTCCTAATAGGCCTCTCAAGGGGCTTAGCCAGGATCCAGCCGCACTTTTGATGTTTCTACTCGTGTATTAAGGATAACAGTTATGTAGTAACTCCTACTATACAAGGTGGACCAAAATTGTCGAGCAAAACTTCTAAGGGTGATAGAACACCTAAAAATAAGTAATGTTTGTCTAATTAACCAATGTCAAAAACCGCTTATTAAGGGTGCAACAACCCCTAGAAAGGGCTTAACGATAATTGTTTTTTCATGAATCTTTTCAAATTTTAGGGTACTAAGATACGCTTTTGACGTATTTTTGGTCTTGATTCTTTGAATTCACTAAGGGTATTTTTCAAGGGGTAAGTCAGTAATTTTTAGATACATTTTTTAAACGATTAATTTTTGGATGATGCATCAAGAGTACCTTTTATTAAGAAAAAACTTATTTTTTATTATTATATTTTAATATGCATTTTCCAAAACAGTTGATAACAAAAAAAAATGTCTAAATAAAGAGAGGGTAATCAAACCCAACTTTCCGAACACTCCTAGTAAAATAATTGTTTAATCATATATATATATATATATATATATTTCTTTCACGCCCTCTATAGCGGTGAAATTATGGGAAATTCGAAAAAAGTTAAGACAAACTTGTAGGAAATTTTATGTTCTACAATTTTTATATTACGCAATTTTTCAAAAAAATTCATAATTTTGACACAAAATCTAAAAATAAGGTTCAATGTCTATATATATTTTTTTCACGCCCACTGGTGACAAAATTATGCTGAATTCGAAAAAAAAAGTAAAGACAAAATTTGTAGAAAATTTTATGTTCTACAATTTTGATTTCCTGTAATTTTTCATAAAAATCCATAATTTTGGCTCAAAATCTAAAAAAAAGTCGAAAAGGAATTCGAAAAAACGGTAAAGACCAAATATGTATAAAATTTTATATCCTGTAATTTTTCACAAAAATGCATTATTTTGCCAATTTAAAAAAAAATATGAAAAACAATAACTTTTTGATAAATATGGCAACAATGGCAAAAGTTTTTGAAAATTTTAATCATAAGAAATTAAACTATTACGTATAAAAAATATATGTGTCAAACTTTATTGCCATCTTTGTTTGGTAATGACGTCATCACTTACAGCAACTGTCACTTCCGGTTGTCCGATTAACACCAAAATCTATACAGGTTGTCACCTTGCTTCCATAAATATGTATATAAAATTTCATCTAAATCGGTTCAGCCGTTTAGACGCTATCGTGCTCACACACACAGACACACACACACACACACACACAGACGCACACACAGACAGACATCATGCTAAAAATGGTATAAATGGATTCAGGTGACCTCAAAACGTAAAGATTCGTTAAAATCTGGGTATGGCCAAAATATCATGATCGCAATACTTTCCTTCTATACAACTTTGTTGTTCGGAAAGTAAAAAGGGTAATTCACCCCTTGAAAACTGCCCTTAGTGAATTCTAAGAATAAGACAAAAAACGTAATCAGTGTACTACCTAGAATTTGAATATTGTATGGGACCCCTCTCGAATGATATTCATGAAAAACCAATTATCGTTAAGCGCTTTCTGGGGGTTGTCGCACCCTTAATAAGCCTTTTTGGACAAACGTTTATTAGACAAACATTACTTAAGGTGTTCTATTACCCCTAGAAATATTGCTCGACAATTTTGGTCCACCTTGTATACTTTAAACATTTATAAATAAATGTAAGTAAAGCAACTGCTTTTGTTATAATTTGAATTAAATCAAATTATCAATAATGTCGATTTTGCTTTATTAAATTATTTTTTTTCAAAATGTTATAACCAATAAAAAAGTGTATTTTTGTACATTTAAACCGATCAAGATATTTAGCCAACGTGCCAGAAAACGAAGCATTTCTGAGCATTCTGAGCAACTCATAGAGGAAACGAAGTATTAAAAAAAAAAAATTTTGGACGCTAGTCTAATTGATTTTTTGATGTATTAAGAAACAATTGACAAAAAAAATATATATTTCAAAATCTGTCCTGTCTTTCTTTTTGTGGGTTTAAGGAAATTAAACTCAAATTAAACGTTATATTTGTTTTATTTATAATAGTGGAACAAAAAAAATTTTAGAGACTTGTCTTTCTTTTTGGGAAAAAAAACTTAGCTTGGTTCTAGAGGTTTTTTTTTCAAATTCATAAGATCAGTAGAAACTTGCTTTAAAAAAAATTTGATCCAAAGAAAACTTGCAGTCCAGAAAAGATTGGCTCCAAATAAAAATTTGGTCCAAAGAAAAACTGCTCCAAAAAGTTTGATCTAAAGGAAAAAACTGATCCAAAAAGTTTGGTCCAAAGGAAAAAAAAAACTATTGTGGTCCAAAGAAAAACCCTAAAAGTTCACATCAAGTAAATATAAGACAAAAATCTTATAAATTACCAGAATTTGTGGTCTCTGTTTTTAAAAAAAGAATATAAAACAATGATAACAGTAAAATGATATACATGAATTTTTAAATCAAATATGAAATCAAAATGAATAAAATTTCAAGACAATCTAAAAAAAAAAACAATTAAAAAAATAGATTCTCTTTTTGTAATCGAGACTAAAATAGCACCACGAACATCAGATAATTTATATTGTTATTAAAGATAAGATATGAACTTTTGAGTAAATATAACAAAAAAAAAATCGGCTATGTCACCCCAGAACTTTCCCGCACGACCGTAGAGAATATTTTATTTATTATTATTATTTTAATTACAAAATACTAAGCATTACAATAATTTATAGAACACATTAAAAACAGCGAACCGATATTGAATACGTCTACCGAATTGATATTTCAATGTTGATGACATAAGCTGCGCATGCGCACGTTGTATATCACACTGCTACAATTAGGATCTCCTAAAACTAAATGTGAAAACTATTGGGAACAGGCGAGGGTTTCTAAGAATTAATCAATCGTTTTTATAATTTCGTATTCATTTTGATAATAATTAAATAAGAATAAAACAACTCGAAGTCATACCACAATAAAAGGACATTGTGAACACAATTGAAAAACTTGACAAATTGGATCCAAAAAGTAGAATTTTTTGGTATGAAAACGAAACTTAACTATGCATTAAGAAAATAACAACGAGACTTAATAACTTAAATAATTCCAACTACTTTTTTAATGTATAGTTAAGTTTAGTTTTCATACCAAAAAACTTGTTTTAAAATTCTACTTTTTGGATCCGATTTGTTAATCAGTAAGTTTTTCAATTGTATTCCTTTTTCTTATAGGCCTGATGATGGTCGCTATCAACCGAAACATGTGCGCCATTGTGACGTTATCTTTTATAAAAAAAAATTTTGTGGTATGACTTCGAGTTGTTTTATTCTTATTGAATATTTTGCCATATTTGAGTATGGATAATATTTTGTTTTTTTTTTTTTGATAATATTTATTTGTATTCATATTGTTCTTACCGACTAAAAATAACTAGTACTAGTACTAGTACGTAAAACTTTATAGAACTTCAATAACATAGACTTGTATAATTAATTATGTCATAAATTATCATTTTATTGTAATTCACGCGCGTCTAGGTTCGCTCGGCCTAATAAGAAATATTTTGTCGTAATAATATTGATCTTTATATAGAAAGAAAGCACCATTAGTACACATGACGTACACCTTTGTTACAATATGTATTTTGTTTTGTTAACAATTTGTAACTTTTCATTTGTAACTTCGTTTGCCTTCTGTTAGTAATACACAATATTGATTTTTGAGTTTGCGCGCCATTTATAATACAATTATATTATCACCGGCATTACTTAGTTCGGTTTGAGTTCCGGATAAATTTAGATTAAATCCGGTGTGACCCATCTAAGATGATACACTGTACATTGTTCGTGGCTAACAGGATTATAAATAAAAAGCGAGTGGCCTTTGCCAAGCGTGTTTGATGTATCTAATTTTAATTCGCATTATACTTGAACTCTCTTACCTTTTCTAGTGTATCTAGCCATTATGAGAAGCTTCTGGTGCACTGAGTATTTATGTGAGTAACAAAGAAAAAAAATAATTTAATGCCCTTTTCGGAGAATGGCCCAGAGGGACGCCATAATAGCAGCACCGTAAAGGACGCTTAGGAAAACAAAAACACGGGAAGTGAGAAATAGGGCGCAAGGGATTTCAAATTAGGAAGAATAACTCCGGAGGTGATGCTAGAAACAAGTGACGGCGGAAAATACAAGTAAACGATGGAGAGATTTGTTTCGAATATGGACTCGCGGAGATTAAATTTAACTACGCATTCTTGGGACATTGTTTTAATGTACTTCTAAACTGTAAGTCACTTTATATATCGTAGTTCATTAAAATAGTTATAATTTAAACAATATAAAGTTTGAGACGTGACTTATACATAACGTCATAATGACAATGTAACGCCGACAGGTTGAATGCCGGCCGGTGCCCAGGTCAGGATATGTGTATTGTTGGATTTGCATATATATGTTGTTATCTCTTTGAGACTGGTCATTCTTGATTCGTAAACATGTACCAATGAATAAATTTGTTGTTGAAAGTATCTATTTTTTATCTTCCCAACATTGAGATACTCTATATGGCTACATCACAGTTACTAAAATTGTGATCAAAATTATTTTTTAATCAAATCTAACAAAATTTCATATATTCCCGTAATAAAATTTTTTTAATATATTTAAAAAAATTCTTTATTCTTCCAAAATTAACTATTTTGGAATGTCTAATATATTTTATGGATTTATTACTCGAAGCCCTTGAAAGAAACAATGAAAATGAATAAGATTTTATATTTACAAGGAACCAGGCCTAATATAAATATAAATAAGTAAAAAATTATTCACGGTTTTTCGTAGTTATTTATTTATGGTATGTTTTCTAGAAAGATTGTTTCATAATTTAAACACGAAGGGATAGCAGCGAAATACGTGAAAGTATGTAAATTTTTTTTATGGTTATCCCAAAATGTAGACATGTAATATTTATTTTATTATATATTATTTATGAGTAAATATAATATTTAAAATAATTTATTTATTATTCAAATTATTTGTATATAGTAGGAGCTGATATACGGACAAACTTTATATAAATACTATTTTATAAGTAAAATTTATAAACAAGGCATTAAAAAATATATTTAATATTATGTTGATTTTATTTAAAAAATACTTCAATTAACATTTGCTAATTCTTATTTAATTTTTTTACTGAAATATTATTAACTGATTCTATAACATCAAACACGGTTTGTTTTTTTTATATATAACTCTTTAATGAATTTTTAAAATTAAAAATGCTTGTAAACCACAGAAGTTAAAAAAGACAAAAAGTAAATTTCTAACAATTTCGCAAGAAGAATGTTGTAGAGTTTTGGTTACAATTTTACAGAAGGAACTAGATTTTTTCTGACTTTCAAATACTGTTCGGTGACTTTAAGGTGAGAAAAAATCTAAATCTGCCCAATGTAAACCATTCTTCGCGTTTTACTAATTCCGCCAATTATATATTTTGAACAAAGAAGTCGATTTTTAAAATATTATAATGAGATTGGTACACAGAATCTTGGTGACTTACAAATAGCGCGCGAGAAATCCATCGACTATTCGGGAAACGACGGTAGCGTTCCAGATCTGGCAAAATGAATATAAATAATCCGAAAGGAGAGACAATAGTTAGTTAAATTTTGTATGTTGTGTAATATAAATAAATAGATTTTGTTAAATTGGAAACTGTATTAATTAAATAAGTTATAATTGAAAGTACAAAAATACTACAGTGGTGTCAGGTGCGAATTTTTATTTTTGTGAACTTTAAACATGAAAATTAAATAAACTAAAAATGTCAAAAACGGTTTGCTTAGATCAATTGAAGGTAGTGGATTCAAAAATTGGCTTCAAGGGAATACTCAGAAAGAAATATCCACAATTCGATAAAAAAATCGTAATGGATCAATTATAGGCACCAATTCGAGGTAACAGCAGAGGTAAATAGATGGTCAGCACAAGAAAAGGCAATAGAATTAATTTTTGCATTAAGAGAAGATGCTACAGATATTTTTCAAACGCTAGATATATCCTAGCAAGAAGACTATGAATAACTAGTCAAACATTTGGAACTGAGGTATGGACAAACGCATTTGGAGTAAGTTTACAATTTCCAATTAAGGAATTGGTATCAAAAATCGAATGAATCACTACAAGAGTTTCAAGCTGGTACATTTTTAGATGGACTCCGACATCAGGAAGCAAGACAAGCATTCTAATATCCCACTCAATTAGTAGATGCATTAGATCATGCTCTTGAATTTGAGACTGCGAAAAATATATGTAGAGGCCAATATCGAATCTGAACCATTGAAGGCAAATCGGAAGAAACCGGAAACAATAGAGCGACTGTAAGGAAGATAATAGTAGAGGAAATCCTTACCGAAAAAAGACAATTAAGATGTCGGGACTAGCCACAAGAATTCTGATGCCTAATCAAGTAGACCATGCTGATGACTGAAAGCATTGTTGGAGAGCGAGAAAAAATTATCCCCCCATCTAGGAAAAAGGTTTCATTGCGAGAGTTAGGAGAAAATAATCGTTCAGCTAATCACTCTCGCAAATGAAAGTTTAGATACAATTATAGAATCACTGTTGTAACAGATCCGGAACAAAGTGAAGGAAAATTCACAGAAAACTCCAGAAAATCAAAGAAATAAACACCAAAAAGTATTTTACGTAGAAAATTAAGGAAAATTGATCTAGAAATGCCCACGTATTTTACGCAGAAAATTAAAGAAAAATAATATATTCAATTGAAAACTAAAGTAAGAAAAATAAATAAATGTAAAGTGCAAATTTTTACAAAAATAAATTTTTTCACGAAAGTTAGGAGGAAATTCTAAAAAGGTCTAGAAAAATCACACATAAATTGGGAAAAAAGCATGAATACATTTTTCCAGAGTTCAATTTGAAACAAAAGAAACAGGAATGCATTTTTGCACTGTTGATTTTGAAAAAAAGAAGCAAGAATGCATTTTTCTACACTCGAATTTGAGAAAAAGAAGTAAGAATACATTTTTCACAGTTAAATTTCACAGATTAATATTTAGAATTACTAATTTTTTGGTAAGAGTTGCTACAGTCCATTTCACAGGAAAACAGCAAAAATGCAGTTTTAAAATATGAATTGAAGAAAAAAAACAAGAATGCATTTTTTCCTACAAAAACAGCAAAAATGCATTAATAAAACAAAACAACAATGTATTTTTGCAAAGTGAAACACAAAACAAAAAGTATTTTTTCACATAAAAAATTGAAATTCAAAACAAAAGTGTATTTTTCCACAAAGAAAAACGAAAAACAAAGCAACAATGTATTTATTTATATAAAAATTTTAAATTCAAAGCAAGAATGCATTTTTCCATACAGGAAATTAAAAAAATAAAGCAACGATGCATATTTTTTACACAAGAATTAAAAAAACAATGCATTTTTCTACATCTTGGACAAAAACAGAAAAAAAATCACTTACCGATAATCTGCTTCACCCGAAATCAATTTCAATTCCATTTGACAGGGGCGTAGATATGGGGGATACAGGGGGTAATTATCCACCCCAGGATACCAAAAAATAGCACAAAAAGAAGAAATAAATATATAAAATGTACAAGCGGACAAACATATTTGTCTAAAAGTTTCATTACCTGTCCCAGGAAAAAAGTTATCTACGTACTTGCTGGCAATCTGGGGAGATCCAAAAGTACCAAAAATTAGATCCGGAGCTGAGAAAGATTATCCTGTGTAAGGATGAAGACCTCAGGGGGTTTAGTGTCTATAATGCTCTTAAGGTATAAGTCACTCCCGGAACGCCCTTTAAAATATTATGTTGACCTATTTTTTTGTCTTATTTGGTGGTTCTCCGCTACTCCATTTGAATTCTGGATAATAGTCCGAATCATCTATGGATTCATCTAATTCTTCTAAACACTTCACAATGTCCTTGAGACATAAACTTCGTGTTAAGGGTTAAATTGAAAGCGAACCCAAATTACAAAAATATTACAATATAATTATTTTAATAAACTTTACTTACAAACAGAAATTGCTAGTTTAAAGAGTAAATCTGGTGCAAAGGCATCTGTATTGCGTTAAGTGTGTCCCAGAGACTCCACAAAAATCAAAAATTTATCAAGTAAAAATGCATTTTTCTTATTAGTATAAATGTTTATTTTATCTCGAATATAGAATATCCAAAACACACACGAGTTCCTAAATATGCAATCATCGCTGTTATAAGTTTGAAGTCGAAAATAGACTCTTGAGTCTCGCCTGAATAGATGAAAATCAGTTTCTCAGTATGTCGATGGGCAATATTATTATTATTTATTTGTGACAATTGTATTATTATCAATTAATTGCAATTTTATTACTACTTATTTAGGGTAATTTTATTAGTACTGATATAAAGAAATGATATATCTTAACTTCGCCATAACGATAAAAATAATGTTAATATTCTCGTACTTATGGTATTGATACAGTTATATAAATTACTTAATATTTAATTGTTTACTGAAGCACTATTGTGTGATTCTGCCTCTCAGTATGAATAGATAAATATGTTCGAATTCATATAAGAATGTGTGCCGCTTTGGCATATTTAGCTCTGGAGTTGACAGAAAAAGTTATCAAATTTAATGACTATTTTGTTGAAGTCTGGTTAAACGTCGACAGACACTGGATATGTTATAACAATAGACATCGTACCACGAATGCAGTTGAAGGTTGGCACAATAAATTTAACAGAACCGTCGGCAAAAATCCTCAAGGTTCATAGATTTTTGCGCTTTTTACGTTTTTTTATCGTTTTTGTTTGAAGCTTTTTGGTAATTATTTGCGATTTATTTCACATCTTTCAAATGTTTTCATTTTTTTTATTTTTGCCGGGTTTTTGCAGTTTTTTTCAGTTTTTTGCTATTTTTTTCAATTATTTACGATAATTTTCGATTTCTTGCGTTTATTAGCCACTTTTTTCCGTTTTTTGTGATTTTTAGCGTTTTTTTGAGTTATTTTTATTTTTTTTGCATTTTCTTTGGTTTTTTCTTGATTTCCTCGTTTTTTTCGTATTTTATAATTTTTTTTCATTTTTTTTCCAATATTTTTTGATTTTTTCAACTTTCTCCAATGTTTTCATTTTTTTCTCGATATTTTCCATTTTGTGATTTGGATTCTAGAATTAAGAATATTCTTAAATCATTTCTGGAAAATCGTGTAAGTTTGGAGGTATCAGATTTTTGAGAAAAAATATTGTTTGTATCAAAAATATGTTTTTTCTATTTATATGGAAAACTATCAACCAGAATTTAATAAAACTTTGTATACACTTAGTTTTAATATCCAGTAAGTTTTAAACAAAAATTGAAATTATAGTTTTTTTTTATTTATTTTTTATAATAATGTTACTAATTATTACAATAAATATTATATATAATATAAAAATTAAAAAGAATTATGTTTTACAGACTTTTATGACATTAGTAGTCCCACTTGACGAATTGCGGAATAAATTATTACCTGCGAAAAGGTCAAAAAGGTACAGGTGACCAAACAAGAAATTTTGGGCTTTGCGAACACGCGTATCTGGAATTAATCTAAGCGCTGACTATCGGTGGGTTTTGCGAACATGCTTAAGATTAGAACTTTAAAACTATTAATATAGGATTAAATTATTATTTAAAAATATTAGTCCAAAATCTAAATATACCAAAATGAGAAAATTTTGCATTGTCTTCGACAAATTACAGTCAAATTATTGAATAATTTAGTTTTTTGTCAAAGTGGAACTATAGAGGAAACTATCTTTTTTAATAAAAATTGACAAATTTTTGAGTTATTTTATTAATTTTAAAAAACCGAATGAAATCTTTTCTATTTAATCTCGTGAACTAATGGCAATAGCAGACTCCCAGTACTGCCAATGGTCTTTTCTTTTTAGTTTAAAAACAATACTTTATTTCATTTCATCCTGTCCAGTAAAATATCATACGATATACGTCCACTAGGTGTTTTTACGGTACTCGCTTATATTCGGGTCTCGGCTCCTGCGTCGACTCGTTCTTAAAACAAAAAGTTACCTACCAGACTTGTAATGTAAAATACTATTTATTTCGTTCTTTCTATTATATTGAATTTGATTAATAAATAATAGTTAATATTTCAAATTGTTTATTTTATTTCTACCACTTTAAAAATTACACATTTTACCGAATTATTCAGAAATTTGATTTTATAAGTTATTTTTGTTAAATTAACGCATAAAATATTAGATAATGAATGCAATTTGAGAATCAAAAACAGGACTGAAAAAACTGTTAAAAAAAATTATGAGTATGCAGGATTTTTCTAAAATGTAAATATCTCGGTAATTATACATGTGTGAAAAAATAACTGAAATATAACATGTAATTATTTTTATAATTTTCTGTTTTATTAAAATAAAACCGATACACTATTAACAATTACCTGCAGTGTTCGTAAACCCCACGGTCCCCATAAACTGACCAAGGGTATGCCAGGTATATGTTCGGAAATCCCACAGTTCGCTGAACCCACGTTCGCAAAGCCCACGCCACCCAGGTGACGAATCACGAATTGACGAAACAAGAACAAATCATTAAAACAAGTTAAAAATAAGTTAGGTATCTAGGGCTAATTTTGATATTACGTTTCAAACTGTTTTTTTATTCAATAATAAATTTGTAAATGATAAAATCTTATAACCTTCTAACTATATTATTCATACCATACCAGTAACATATTTAAAATTCATTACTAATTGAATTTTTGTTGTCTTAAAAATATTCCGGTTGTTTAAGTTTGGAATAAGCACTAAAAGTAAATTGCCGAATTACTGAAACTAAAACAGATAAATTATTCTCAGTCACGGCAGAACTGCAATAATATTGACCGAAATAAATCTCAGTAATGGAAATATTCACTTCGCAGATGGTATATAAAACTGAAATTCTCGTTTACTTTTAAGAGTACGGTTTTAATGAAGATCACGTTTTTAATAGAATCTCTTTTAGTTTCCAGAAAGTTTTCGCCTCTGAAATGCTATTAAAAAGTTAAGGTGCATTTTTTAGTTCACACCTTCGGCTGGTCTACATTAATATTGATAATATCTACAGGATTTTTTATTCACCTCGATAAAGTGAAAATCTTATAAAATCACTCTATAAAATTTTTCATTTTCTTAGAGAAAAATTGATCCTTTTTGACTGTATCTTGTGTTTCGTACCTTCTCGTCTAAATAATAAATTGATCGATTTTGTTTTTAAACTTTTGAGTAATTTCCAGATAATCCTACAATTCTTTTATTTCTATAGTTTTAAACTTTAATACCATTTACTTTATAATTTTTACAGTATTTGATAAAATATACACTATCGTTAATTAGCATTTTTTTTTTTTTTTTTTTTTTTTTTTTTTTTTTTTTTTTTTTTTTTTTTTTTTTTTTTTTTTCGAACATAATACATTACAAAAAGTGTTTTTTACAAACAATTTAAATGGAATAAATGTAAATACCAATAAGTAATCAACTTGTTTTGGTTAAACAGGAAAAAAAACGATAGTTTTACATTAAATAGTGATAATAATTATATAATATATGAAATAAGAAAATCCTACTTACTACCTACTTGTAAAAAGTGTAAAACTAAGACTTATCTAATAGTAATAAAAAAATAAAAATGCGAAAATAGATGATTTACGCTTAAATAAAAGTATTAGTAGCAATAAACTGAATTAATAATTAAATATGTGTAAAATTTCGATGTCATCAAAAGAAAAAATATGCTTCTTCTCAAGCTGTCCTAAATTTTATTTTCCCATTTTTTCCAATGTAAAGTGTATTTTTCATTTTAATAAAACAATTTATTTGGCCCAGGTCTGACTCTTGTTTTAATATAAGTATGCTGTCACTCCGAAAACATTTATTAAAAAAAATATATATCTTCTTTTTAAGTAAATACATGTTTTTACGTATCCGCATATATTTACTAGGATGTAAGTTCGTAGTTTTAATTTCCTTTCTACATGACGAAACTAAAAATTGTGAAAAGTACAAAGTAAACATTTAAACGAATAAAATTACCATAAACTTTTCCCAGAAGCAATAAACTTGACAAGCAGGATACATTTTACAGCAAGACTCTTTTGTATACAACAATGAAGTTGACAAATTCCACAAAATATCCTATTTTACGTAGAAAATATTGCATAGGAGGTTTAGGGACTTGATCGAATCTTTTCTTTAAATTTTCTATAAAGTCAATTTAAAAAAATACAGGGTATGACACTTTTAAAAACTCATTCGACCGAAAAGTAGCTTAAACTTTATTGTTATTTATTACTTTCCCGACCCACCCAGAAGGGAAAGTATTGTGAACGAGCTAAAAAAATTTTTCGAGATCACCCATTTTGAGGTTAAGATGGAAGTCTGTCTGTTTGTCTGTGTGTATTCTTCCACGATAGAGGCCACACGTTTAATCCAATTGAGCTGAAATTTGGTATATGGGTTTGGGTTACCCGTCATAAGAACCCATTAGTTTTTGTAAGACATCTGTCAAGCTGATTTTTTTTCTAATTCCTTTAAGACAAAATACATTTATATGTGAAAAAATGGGTTTTTGCTGTATTTTCCAAATTTTTTTTTGTGGAAAAATACATTTTTGGCTTTTTTCCAAATACGAGTGTGCATACGTGCTTCTGTTCTTTCTTCGAATTGGTAAAAAAAATGCGTTTTTGCTGTCATTTTCAATTTTTTTGTGTGGAAAAATGCATTCTTGCTTTTTTCCAAATTCATGTGTGAAAAATGCATTTTTGCTGTTTTTTCTAGTTTTTCGTGTAGAAAAATGCATTGTTGCTTGTTTATTTTTAAATTTGTGTGAGATAAAATGCACTTTGTATTTTTTCAAATTTGAATAAGAAAAAATGTATTCTTGTTTCTGTTTTTTTTTTTCAAATTTGTGTAAAAAAAGTATGCTGTTTGTTCCAATTTTTATGTGGAAGATCCATTCTTGCTTTTTTCCCAATGTATGTGTGAAAAAAACGCATTTTTGCTGTTTTTTTTTTCTAGTTTTTTATGCATTTTTGTCTTTATACTAATTTATATATGAAAAAATGCATTTTCGCTTTTTCCACTTTCGTCTGTGAAAAAATACTTTTAAATTTTTTCTAGTTTTTCTGTGGAAAAATGGTGTTATTTATTTCTATTTTTTCAAATTCGTGTGCAAGAAAACGCATTCTTGCTTCTGTTGTTTTTTTAAATTTTTGTGAAAAAATGCAGTCTTGCGAGGTTTTTTTCAAATTCGAGTGTGGAAAAAATGTATTGTGAACGAGTTAAAAAAGTTCTTCGAGAAAGATGGGAAATATATATTTTATGATCCCCTGAGACGAATAAGACCATTTGGTCTATCTGTGTGTCTGTCTGTGTGTATTCTTCCACGATAGAGGCCACACGTTTAATCCGATTGAGCTAAAATTTGGTATATGGGTTTGGGTTACCCGTCGGAAGAACCCATTAGTTTTGTACGACATCTGTCAAACGAAAGTGTCACTGTCAAAAAATGACAGAAGCAAAATTTCACAGAATTTGGCTTGCAATATGTCAGTAAAAATATTCGCCTCGTCGGGAAAGTTTTGGGGTCACACAACTGATTTTTTTCAATTTTTTTTTTCAATTATTTTCAATTCTTTTAAATTTTATTGCATTGTTTCCATTTATTTGGATTTGTTTTCGATTTTTGTGATTTTTTCTAATTTGTCCAATTACTTCCAGTTTTTCCACTTTTTTCAATTTCTTTCGTATTTTCCCAATATTTGTAAATTTTTTTAATTTTTTCCATTTTGTTCCAACTTCTCTCGTTTTTTTCCGACTTTTTGCAATTTTTTCCAATTTTGGTCTGTTTCCATTAATTTCACAATTGTTTCCGATTTTTATGTTCTTTTCATTATTCAGGTTAATTTATGATTTTTCTAGTTTGTCCAATTATTTTTTTCATTTTTTCCAGTTCTTTTAAAATTTTTCCAATTTTTTCCAAATGTTTTCCAATTTCTTTCAATTTTTTTAATTTTTTTCAATTGTTTTCTAATATTTTCCAATTTTTTTAATTTTTTACCAATTTTTTCCGATTTTTTCCAATTTATTTTTCACTTATTCACAATTTCTCCAATATTCTCCACTTTTACGACTATTCCAATTTTTCGTGATTTTCTTTCTATTTTTTCCAAACTTTTCCAATTTCTCTTCCATTTCTTTTTCAATTTTTTCCCACTATTTTCATTTTTATTTTCCATTTATTCCAATTTTTTTTAATTTCTTTCCAATTTTTTCCATTTATTTGCAATTCTTTCCGATTTTTCCGATATTTTCCACTTTTACGACTGGTCCAATTTTTTGTGATTTGATTTACTTACGGATTTTTTTGTCCCTATTTATCCCAATTTTGATCAATTTTTTCCAATTTTTTCCATTTATTTGCAATTCTTTCCGATTTTTCCGATATTTTCCACTTTTACGACTGGTTCAATTTTTTTGATTTGATTTACTTACGGATTTTTTTGTCCCTATTTTTCCCAATTTTGATCAATTTTTTCCAATTTTTTCCATTTATTTGCAATTCTTTCCGATTTTTCCGATATTTTCCACTTTTACGACTGGTCCAATTTTTTGTGATTTGATTTACTTACGGATTTTTTTGTCCCTATTTTTCCCAATTTTGAACAATATTTTCCAATTTTTGTCTTCCACAATAGAAACCACACGTTTAATCCGATTGAGCTGAAATTTGGTATTTGGGTTTGGGTTACCCGTCGGAAGACCCTATTATTTTTTGTACGACATCTGTCAAACGGAATTGTCACTATCAAAAAATGACAGATACAATATGTCACGGAATTCGACTTGCAATATGTCATTTGAAAGCCCTTGAAAAGCTCCATTCAGAACAGTCAAAATTATTTCTCCAACTTTCATCTGTCAAAAATAAAAAATTGTCAAAATTTGAAAAAGTATTCGTGGATACTCGTCGGGAAAGTTTTGGGGCGACACAACCGATTTTTTTATATTTATTCAGAAGCTCACAATGGAGCAAATCAAAGATAACCTGTAGCAATTTTTTTCACTTCTTCGAAATTGTAAGCTCCCACCCCTGACTTATGTAACACATGAAGAAGGCGAGTATAAAGTTACAAACCGTTGTACATTTAAGTAAAAAACTTCCGTTCTCAAATTTAACAGAAAATATATCTGATATATTTATTTTTATAAAGTAAAAGCAAAATACAGAAAAACCTTCAAATCATATATTCAGTAATTTCCAGAATATTACTAAGTACAAACAAAAAAAAACCATGAAACGTTATTTAATTTAACTCCTATTCGTATGTGAGAGCCCTTTATAGAGACACGCCACTGGGTGAACAAAAGACATTTGTCATATTTTACCAATTTGTATTTTGTGTTTTGTATTTATTTTTAGATTTATTGTTTTGTACAACCTTTTAATTTCGGTGATTTTAAATCACTTGTATTTAGTATGGTTAACAATGTTCTAATCGTTCAGGTAGGAAGATGAGATGTCCGCGGGTCTATAGCCGTCTGCAACATCCCTTATTGGGAAAACTTCATGGGGAGAAGAAATCACATTGAATCCTAACCAACCCAAAATTAGTTTTTTTGTTTAAAAACGACATGGTAACTATTTTGATCAACTTATAAAGGCACTAAATTTTATTTATAAAAATATTTTATATTGTTGTAATTGGTAAATGAGATTTCTGATTTAACCCTTCCGCCAAAACAAAAGCGAGCCGCTGTCAAGCAAATCAAATATGATTTTTCTTCCCCGGATTCTGAATTCGGGGTGAGACATTCCATTAAATAATTATGAATTATTTTTTTTTACTTATTTTCGTTATCGCCGATTTGTTTATGTTAATGTGGATAAAACCGCATTCCAGAGGACGACTTTTAACTATTTTGAGATTTTTTCGAATTTTATAAGAAATATTTTTATACAGAGAAAAATAATATTAGAATATACAAGGTAATTCTAAAATATAGAAAAAAATAATAATTAATAGTAGTTTGAGTGACCTATTGTAGGGTGAGAGAGATTCAAAATATTCCAAAAAGAAAATAAAGTAAAGCAAAAGTTAAGAAATGAGATCCGTATGCTTGTCTGTAGACTTTCATAATAATAATAAAGTTTGTCAGAAACTTAAATTCAAACTTTATAGAACACAATAATTCACCAAAAAAATGTTGACGGGGTTTTTGAGGGCGAAACCGATTCTTACTATTTACGATCACAGGGTACTGATAGAATCCATATATCTCTGATAACTATTATGTATATGCGGGATAAACGAACACCACTCCTTTTTAACTTTCTCATATCCCGAAACCTATAAAACGTAAAATATGACAAAAAAACTACCCTTCAAAATTATACCACGCAATTTGGTTTTGCTTTATTTAGTGATAAATGGCCCTGCTATTGTTGAGTTTCTGATAGAATTCATGTATGGAGTTTATGGAGAATCGAACCTCGTTATAGTTAGTTGAAAAGCTGGAGTTTTATGTGTCACAGAGTAAGCCAGTCACGGGGAGTCCGATGTTCTTGAAGTATTTTTGTTTTAGTTAATTTTCAATGCGTATAAAAAGTTCGTATTGAAATTTAAAATATAGAAAATAGAACGCGCAACAGTTGAAATTAGAGCAATAAAAAGCATTGATAATTGTTAATAAACACAACTATAATACTCATGCCGTAATATCAAATGCCAAAAAAACATTTAATGAAATGAACCAAAGGGCAAAAATATTTACCCAGCTACTAATTTAAAAAACCAAATTTCTACGATATGCTTCCGGTCTTTTTAGTTTTGTTATTCTTTTTCTCTTTTTTTAATTTGTGTGATATTATTTATAATTTCCCACACTTTCTTGCTGTTTTTACCAGCATCATTTTTACTTTCCCGACCCACCTCCTAGAAGGGAAAGTATTGTGAACGAGCTAAAAATAAATTGTGATGAAGATGGAAATATACATTTTAAGGTCACCTGAGATCATTATAAGACCATTTCCAGATGGAAATCTGTCTGTCTGTCTGTGTCTATTCTTCCACTATAGAGGCCTAACGTTTAATCCGTTTGAGCTGAAATTTGGTATATGGGTTTGGGTTACCCGTCGAAAAAACCCATTAGTTTTTGTACGACATCTGTCAAACGTAAGTGTCACTATCAAAAAATGACAGATGCAATATGTCAGAACAGTCAAAATTATTTTTCAAACTGTCACGTGTCAAAAATAAAAAAATGTCAAAATATTAAACTTTAACATTATATATCTGAAAAAGTATTCGTGGATTTTTTTTAATTTTTTACAATTTTTTTACAATCTTCCAATTTTGTCCAATTTTTTTCAATTTTTCTTTGACTTTTCAATAGTCTTTGAAATTTTTTTGAATTTTTTTGAGGTTTTTTGAGATTTTTAAGATTTATTGAGATTATTTAAGATTTTTTGGGATTTTTAGAAGTTTTTGAGATTTTTAGAGATTTTTTGAGGTTTATTGAGATTTTTTGAGATTCTTTGAGACCTTTTAGATTTTTTAAGAATTTATAGATTTTTTGAGAATTTTTTGAAGTGTTTCAAGATTTTTTGAGATTTATTTGAGATTTTTTAATATTTTTTAAGATTTTTTGAAATTTCTCTGAAATTCATTTTAGTTTTTTGAGACTTTGAATCTTTTGAGATTCTTTGGGAATTTTTAAAGATTTTATGAGGTTTTTAATATTTTTTATCAGATTTTTTGGGTTTCTTTGAGGTTTTTTATAGAATTTTTGAGATTTCTTGAGGTTTTTTGGGTTTATTTGATATTTTTTGATTTTTTGAGGTTTTATTTTTGAAATGTGTTACGGTTTTTTGAGTTTTTGAGATACGTACTATTCTGAATTTTTGAGACTTGACGTTTCAAATTTTTTGAAATTCTTTGTAAATTCTTAGATTTTTTGATGATTTTTTGATTCTTGAAATTTTTTGAGATTTTTAGAAGTTTTTGAGATTTTTGAAGATTTTTTGAGATTTTTTGAAATTCATTGGGGCTCTTTGGATTTTTTAAGAATTTATAGATTTTTTTGAGAATTTTTTAAGATTTTTTGAGATTTATTTGAGATTTTTTAATATTTTGTAAGATTTTTTGAAATTTCTTTGAAATTCATTTTAGTTTTTTGAGACCTTGAGTCTTTTGAGATTTTTTAGGAATTTTTAAAGATTTTATGAGGTTTTTAATACTTTTTATACGATTTTTTCGGTTTCTTTCAGGTTTTAAAGAATTTTTGAGATTTTTTGAGGTTTTTTGGGATAATTTGATGTTTTTTGATTTTTTGAGGTTTTGCAAGATATTTTCAGATTGTATTTTTGAAATGTGTTACGGATTTTTTGACTTCTTTGAATTTTTGAGTTTTTGAGATACGTACTATTCTGAATTTTTGATATTTGACGTTTCAAATTTTTTGAGATTCTTTGTAAATTTTTAGATTTTTTGAAAATTTTTGAGATTTTTTGATGATTTTTTGATTCTTGAGATTTTTTGAGATTTTTAGACGTTTTTTGAGATTTTTTGAGATTCCTCGGGACTTTTAGATTTTTTAAGAATTTATAGATTTTTTGAGAATTTTTTGAAGTGTTTCAAGATTTTTTGAGATTTATTTGAGATTTTTTAATATTATTTAAGATTTTTTGAAATTTCTCTGAAATTCATTTTAGTTTTTTGAGGCTTTGAATCTGTTGAGATTCTTTGGGAATTTTTAAAGATTTTATGAGGTTTTTAATATTTTTTCGGTTTCTTTCAGGTTTTTAAAGAACTTTTGAGATTTTTTGATATTTTTTTGATTTTTGAGGTTTTTGAGGTTTTTTCAAGATTTTTTCAGATTTCATTTTTGAACTTTTTTAAGGTTTTTTTGAGTTTTTGAGATTTTTTGACCTCTTTGAATTTTTAGAGATTTTTTAATCAAATTTTTGAGTTTTTGAGATATGTACTATTCTGAATTTTTGAGATTTTGCGTTTTAAATTTTTTGAGATTCTTTGTAAATTTTTAGATTTTTTGAAAATTTTTCAGATTTTTTGATGATTTTTTGAGATTTTTAGTAGTTTTTGAGATTTTTAGACGTTTTTTGAGATTTTGTGAGATTCTTTGCGACTTTTAGATTTTTTAAGAATCTATAGATATTTTGAAGTGTTTTAAAATTTTTGGAAATTTCTTTGAAATTCATTTTAGTTTTTTGAAACTTTGAATCTTTTGAGATTTTTTAGGAATTTTTAAAGATTTTATGAGGTTTTTAATATTTTTTATTAGATTTTTTGGTTTTTTTAAGGTTTTTAAAGAATTTTTGAGATTTTTTGAGCTTTTTGAGATATTTTGAGGTTTTTTGTTTTTTTGAGTTTTTGAGATTTTTTGACTTCTTTGAATGTTTAGAGATTTTTTGATCAAATTTTTGAGTTTTTGAGATACGTACTTTTCTGAATTTTTGGGATTCGACGTTTTAAATTTTTAGATTTTTTGCAAATTTTAGAGATTTTTTGTTGATTTTTGATTTTTGATGGTTTTGAGATATGTTACTTTTTTGAGATTTTTGATTGTTGAGATTTTTTGAAATTTTTTGAGATTTGAGATTTTTTGTTGTTTGAGTTTTTACTTTCCCCATCCACCTCCTAGAAGGGAAAGTATTGTGAACGAACTAAAAAAAAATTTCGAGATAAAGATGGAAATATCCATTTTGAGGTCACCTGAGATGATTAAGACCATTTCCAGATGGAAGTATGTCTGTCTGTCTGTCTGTGTGTATTCTTCCACGATAGAGCCCACACGTTTAATCCGATTGAGCTGAAATTTGGTATTGAGCTGAAATTTGGTATATTGGTTTGGGAAGTGTCACTATAAAAAAATGACAGATGTAATATGTCACGGAATTTGACTTGCAATATATCATTTGAAAGCCCTTTGAAAAATTCTATTCAGAATTATTTTTCCAACTGTCACCTGTCAAGAATAAAAAATGTCAAAATTTTAAACCTTAACATTAAATATCTGAAAAATGTATACGTGGATAATCGTCGGGAAAGTTTTGGGGCGACACAACCGATCTTATTTTATTTTTTAATAATCATTTTTAGTTTTTTTGATTAGGGTATTTGTTTTATTTCTTTAATTCTCATATTGTCTATCTAATTCGTCAGTGTAATGTTTTAATAGATTTTTTTTCATTTCATCTCTTTTACAAATAAATTTAATAATTCCGTAAGTTATCCAGGGTATTATTTTAAGTGAATCTTTATTTTTAGCTTTTATGAATGATGTAGGTACATTTTGATAAATTAAGCTTTAGTTTGTTAATAAAAGTGTCATAAAATATTTGTGGATTTTTTCTGCAGTTACTTCTTCCCATTTTTCAAGGGTTAAGGTAAATTTTGATCGACTTTAATATAAATTATTTCTTCACACATATCGGTATTTATATTTTTGTCTATATCATAATTTACTGTAACAATCCCAAATTTTAACAATTCGTAATTCCAAATTTTCATACATGAAATTTTTCTTTAATTAAATTAGCACACAAGTATACTTTATTAATCACAGTCCATTTTTTCCAACTTAAATTAAAAGTGCATAATCATTTAAACCGTAATGATAATTTCTCGCTTCCCGTTTTGCACAAATTTCGGCTGAGATTTAATTTAGTTTTTCTCCATTGCTACGCCAAAAGCTATTAAGTTTCCCTCTTTATAGAGGTTAAAATGTGTTTGTAATCTTTTTTCTTCTCACTGTGTACATCTGAGTAGATCTTTTTGCTTTAGTAGCTCTTCGAATCGGTGTATTCGACAACCCCTGAGATGCTATTAGCTTTTTTGAATTGAATACTTTAGAGGCAAACCGGCTAGTGATAAACAGTGGCGTATTCCGAAGGAAATTTATTTGCACAATAGTGTCAGGAAGTGACAAAATTTTAAACAAATTTCGCAATCACCTCAATACAGCAAAAGATGGGATAAAAATAAATATTTTTATAGTTCAGAAATTAATCTTTATAATTTTTTTTATCTCTATTACCTCGTTATAAACATATCAGTGGATATATTTTTTACTATTATTAGATAAAAGCTTAGTGATTTTCTATGATGTAAGTTTAAACATCTACAATCGAATTTAAATATAATTGTTCTATTGGGGATTCCAGTTATTTTTTTTTTAATTTTTAATTCAATAGATTCGATACATTTTCTCTTATAGGATTACTTTGTACGCTGCATGATTTCCAATTTCAGAAATAACCCATGCAGACGTATGTTATTGTTCAAATTTAAAAGTATAAAAAGGTAAGGGTGCAGTTTTGTGGAGCATTTCTGAATAAAGAGACAAACTTAGGCTATAACGGAAGCTCCAAACTTTAAAGTTTGCATCATTACAGTATTATGCTCATACATATTTCTTTATAAAATAACTGAAAAGTTTACACTCTAAAATTACTTTGAGATTTAAAAGGCATTTTCCATTCTTGTGTAGTGTTTTTTGATACAAATAATAAGAGACTATGAAAACATATTACGATACATTTTTGTATTGTTATGTTTTTTTCCTACTGTGCCACCCTGTATTTTCGTTATTCCTCTGCTCAGTATATTTTAATTTCAGACTCGCTTAATATCCCTTCTAAAATTTCCTCGCGTCGTTTCCATTGATTTCCCCTTTCTTTTTGATAGGACTATAAAATGTAACAATTCTTCTCTTTACCTCATCAGTCCAAATAATTAACTTTTATATTGTCTATATAGCCTGTTGAAAATTTCTTTTCTACCACTGGATATATAGGGGTTTTCTGGATTAGGCTTTTTTCCTGGACAGAGCCTCTTTCTGTACTGAACTTTTTTCTGGACCAAATTTTTTTATGGTCTGAGATTTTCTGGACTGAACGTTTTTTTTTTAAATATCTTTTTCTTTGGATTGGAACCCGCTTTTGGACTGAGACATCTTCCACTGCCGGATCCAAGTTTTTCGAGTTATTACCGTCCTTTTTCTTCCGGATACCAGAAGGAAGACTACCGGAAGAAACTTGATGATAAGAAAAACAAAACCAAGATAAGTTGAATTTTCTTGAAAAAAAAATTAAGAAAAAGTGTCTGAAGATATCACATTTTAATAAAATTTATTTTTTACTTATAACAATAATAAAAATAACGTTTAATTTCCTTAAATTCATAAAAAGAAAGAACGGACGAATTTTGAAATATATATCATAGTTTTTTTGTCAACTGTTTTTAAATACATCAAAAAATCAATGATCAACAAATAAAATATAACGCTTCACAATTTATCTTTTTTCTGGTATCCGGGAGAAAAGAGACGGTAATAACTCGAAAAACTTCCCGGATCCGGCTGTGGAAGATGTTTCAGTCCAAAAGCAGGTTCTGATCCAAAGAAAAAGACGTTCCGAAAAAAAGTTTAGTCCAAAAATGCTCAGTCCATAAAAAAAACTCAGTCCAGAAAAAACGCCTATATATCGAGGGAAAGAAAAGAAATTTTCAACAGGCGATATAGAATAATGAGATAAAGAAAAGAATTGTTAACATGGGAAAGACATTTTATAGTCATATCAAAAGGAGAGGGAAATCAAGATAAATTGAGAAGGAACACGACACGAGGAAATTAAGAAGGGATATCAAGCGAGTCTGAAATTAAAATATATTGAGCAGATAAATAACGAAAATACAGGGTGGCACAGGAAAAAATGTAACAGTGTGAACTTATGATAATAATCAGACTGTAATTCATCAATTTACGCTCGGATGGATGTTCCGGGTTCCCCTTATAATTGAACTTGTCTTCAGCTTGACCTTTCTCTAAAGAGCAACTGACTACATCGACTCATGTGAAACAAGTACGCGAGTGCCTCCATCTTTCGGCGGAGGTTACAACTGTTACGACTCAGCTTATATTCGAAATTAATTCTAGTCCAGTGCCGTGCGCGATTTTATTTAAAAATTTTAATTATTACGGAAATTAAAGTAACTTCGTTACAAGGTCGAGAAATTTGTCTATTTGTGAGCAATATTCAGGAGAAAGCCGGATAAGAAGGAAGAAATAAAAACAACAAAAATTGTAATAAAGCCCTTAGGTATTTTTGCCTGTGAAACATTAACTTTAGAAGTCTGATAGCTTGGAACTCTGGGAAAGAAAGGTATTAAGTAACACGAAGCAATGAAATATGGGAAAGAATAACAAACCAAAAGCTTAAGAATATGTATAATGAACCAAGTATTACAGGATTTGCGAGAGCTAAGGTACTTAGAAAAGATGTAGCCAGAATCCCAAAAATTACCATTAGTACAAGCATAGGAGGAAGAAAGAGGAGAAAAAGACCAAAGGAAAGATGGAAGAGAGAAGAGAAGTAGAATTTGATTTGAAAAGCCTATGGAGTACAAAACTGGAAGATAGAATCAAATGGATATAAATAACAAACCAAGCCTTAGGTCTTTTAAGCCTTTGTTGTTTTTTTTCTGGATTTGTATCATTTTTAGTATTTCTCGTTTTCTGCTGATTAGAATATATTTTTTAATTTGTCGTCGCACACAAGAGAGAAAAAAATGTATGAATAAGGATGGAAAATCATTAATAATTAAATGAATATTTCTAGGAATTTGAATGACCAGCTGAGACTTGAATATATTTTGACAGTTTCTAAAAACGCAGTTGTGACATAATAAAGATACTGGATATTCCATTTGAATGTGAATTTAAATAAAAATATAAAAAGGACTGCAAATTTTGGATAATTTTTCAGTGTAATTTATTCAGATTTGATCACGATTAGTTATATTGTCTATTAATTAATAAAGGAACAAATTATCTCTTAATCTTAATGTATTTAATTTTTTTTATAAGCTCTTAAATTTATTTTTACAGATTATTTTCCTGCGATCAGGATAAAAAAGAATTAAATGAATAGCGCCCTTTTATATGTAAAAGATAAATCTCGTTTGATTAATGATTAGTATTACTCAGGTCCTGTTATGGTAAAAGCACGAACCCTATAAAATTAGAGCTTAAATACTGAAAAAAAAAAAATTAGACATTAAGTATCAACATAAATATTTATAGATCCAAAATGTTATCCATGATCTTAAATGTGGTCCAACGATGAAGAACTAAAATTCAATATCTAGTACCACATAAATTTATTAAAGATGTAGGTTGGCAACTAGTTTCGGCATGCTAATGTCATCATCAGGCCAAATAATTATAACATCAAATGGGTAATTTTAAAGATATAAAAATAGTACTAAGTACTCGTGACAAATTTAAACAACTAAACAAACTTCTAAAAATGCAAAATATACAAAAATTTTAAAAAAAGGTAGGTGACTAACCGTAACAGGTTAGGGGAGGGTAAAAATTGGGCGGAATCCAAGTGATTTGATTGTGTAAAACATTGTAGGAGGAAGGACAACATAATGGAATAAACCAAATGAAGTTCAATCCTTCACCCTTTAATATAACCACTATCCGGTTCCTTCATTTGGTTCATTCCATTATGTTGTTCTTCTTCCTACAATGTTTTACACAATCAATTCACTTGTGTTCCACCCAATTTTTACCCTCCCCTAACCTGTTACGGTTAGTCCCCTATCTTTTTTAAAAATTTTGTAACTAATTCTATTATTACGTTACTTTCATATACCACATCTTAGTTTAACCCTTAGATTCCACATATACAAAAATTTTATTTAAGAAAACATCATGCTGTATTTAGATAACGTTTATTTCTAATAACCTAATATAAAATAATACATCTCCTGTTAAAGTAAATAACATAAAATGAGGTCTTGAAAAAATTAACTTAAAATAATTTTTCTCTAAACAAAACAAAGCATTATATTTCCCTAGATTGAACTAGTGGTTAAGATACAGTAAACAATAATCCAATTACATACTACATAGATGCACAATTATTACATATTGTAGTTTGATGTGTTTTTCTATGATTATCACATATAAACTTATTACAATTATTACAAGACGTGGTCACTTTTTTGTCTAATTTTCGCGGACATTGATAACATCGTCCACGCTTTCTAGGTTGGTTTCCTACTTCGGTCACATGATCTGTGATATCAGATGGAATAAGTATGCCACAGTTACCCAAAGCAGATTTTATAAACGACTTATGATGTTCCTTCGCTTATAAGTTTACCCACAGTACCAACGCCCCCCTTGGTTTTGTTATAATCCAAAATCGTAAAGGGTTTGTTGTTATCTTCGGTAGATATATTATCTTTATCGTGTTGAGTGGAAAGCATATGGACCATTTTATTTTGTTTAGGTTTATACGAAACCATCGTAAGATTTTTTGTAAATGCAAAGATCGATGAATGAAGGGACCGGGATGCAATTGCCAATTGTGAGGAGTATCTGGCTTATTATTATACACAGTACCAAGCAAAGTTAGTTTTTTTGTCAGCAGATATTGTGCTAATGGGACACTGGTGAAAAAATTATCTGTGGTTATTCCTCTCCAGCTACCGTAGTATGGCTCTGCCAAGTCTGACGCAACACGAAATCCTTGATTTTTCTCTGCTACTCCATTAGACGCTTTTCCAGTGTAGACCTGAAGATTGGATAAATATGATGTTTTAGTATCGGCAGCTGCCCAAATTTTTATTCCATAGCGTCCAGGTTTTGATTTTATATATTGTCTAAATGGACAACGTCCCCGAAAGCAAACTAGCTGTTCATCAATAGTGATGTTTTCGTATGGTTCAAATGCCTTTTTGCAATTGCTAACAAACATTTCCCAGATAACTATTATGGCTGCTAGTTTGTCCTGTTCTTTTCTTGTAGCTCTAGTGGATTTGTCATCAAATCGTAAGAATGTTGAAATCTCTTCAAATCTCTTTCTACTGAGTGCAGCGGTAAAAAACGACCTACGGATAGCGGTGTTAGTGCTCCATATTTCCTTGGTAGATTCCTTTCGGTACCTTAATGCACCTGCTTTTAAAAGCACTCCTAAGAAACAGTCCAATTCGTCTACTTCAAGTACAGACCAATGCTTTTGTTTGTTAGGATTTTTTTCATTCCATTCAGCATAATATCTAGCCGCTTCTTGGTTGGTACAATTGCATACAGTATCTTTTATTTCTGTGGTTAAGAATAAGTTAAACATTTCTATAATTGTATCTGACGATTTGCTGTATTCTGTAAGTCCCGGCCGTGCAGTTACAAAATTTCTTTGAAGTCTCCTTCTTCCAGTAAACGGTTGACTCTGCCATTCCATACCAGATTTGGAAATATATTTAGGACCAACAAATTGTATATTATGATCTATGTTTAGTCTTATGGTAATTAAACGTAAATTTAATTTACAAACAGACATAAAAAAGTTAATCCGCGCGCTCATGTGTACTACGTCATCACGGTTAGCAGGAAACCGAACTACCCTCGCCCCGCGACAAGAGAGACGAGATCAGAAACTCAAGGCGAAAGCACGCCGTGCGCTGTTAGAATTATATGTTTGTTGTGCAATCTTCGATTCGCATTTTTCTCATTTAACTTTATATAGAGTCAAAGTGCCCCCAGCCAGTTCAGGCATTGCACCACGTTATTTTCTTTATTAATATAAGTTTAACCTCTGATTTCGTGAGTCATTTTCATAACCTAAAAATTACAGTCCATATTTCATATCATTTAACAATCTGCATGGTTTCATTGAAGTTCACAGTTGAAACCCTCTGAACCAGATTTATACATTTTTTGGTCCTACGATACGGATTTCAGTCTAGTTCAAGACAAATTTAACCAAGTGACCTATAATAACATTTTTCATTATCTTTAAAACATTGTGCATGGAAAAAACAGGATTAATATACCAGTTCAAGAAGGTATTAATCACAAGAGAAGTCTTCAGCCAAAGTAACAGGTAAAATAGAAGTATCAGCTTGCTTGTCACGACACGCAGTTCAGCGAAGTTACGTGGCGGTAGGAGCATTCGTCGAGGGAGAATCCAGCTTTAGCGTATTCAAGGTACTTTTTATAACATTTACAGAGTGCAGTACGTGAGTGGACGCCGTTTTCAGCGGTTAGAGCTAGTGCAGGCTCTTTTTAGGTGATCCAGGTCTGTCATTGGGTCTGGAATAGAATGTTTTCTTTCAGATAATTTTAATCGAATTTATTTAATCATTTCATTACATTTCGCAATTAAACTTATTATTTTATTAACAAATACAGGTTATTGTGCATTTTCTTTTGTATATTGATACACATTTAGAGACTTGAAAAAATTATTTAATTTAATTTACACATTAGTGCCAAGGAAAAATGGCAGAAAAACAAAAAATGATTGAAGAAGAAATTTCTAGTTTAATTCGTAAAAAAGCAGGTCTCAAATTAAATTTAATACGTTTTACAACATTTTTCAATAATGTTAAAACTAGTGATATTGATATTTCCAACGTATTGGAACTGGAAATGCGTGTAGGTACTATAGAATCTAATTTATTACAAGAATATCTTGCGTTAGATCTTGAATTATTTCATTTAGATTCAACAAACTATGATTCAAGTGATTCAGTTACCTTTGAAAATCAGTATTATTCTATTGTTTCTGAGGCAAAACATTTTATTGCGTTTAAACAAGCAGAAGCTTCTATAAATGTTTCTCGAACAGATCAAACTTTATATAATGGTGCTCAAATAGTACCAAGTCATTCACATGGTGTTAGCCTTCCTCGAATACAATTGCCAAAGTTTTCAGGTGTACACGAGCGTTGGTTAGAATTTAAAGATTTATTTGTTTCTCTTATTCACCACAATAATTCCATTTCAGCGGTTGAAAAATTCTATTATTTACGAACATATTTAGAAGGTTCGGCTGCTCAGTGTATAAAGTCACTGGATACGTCAGAACAAAACTATCAAATAGCGTGGGATATCTTGTGCAATCGTTTTGATAACAAAAAATTATTGGTTTATAAATACATAAAATCACTGTTAAATATTCACGAAATAAAGCCCAATTCTCCAAAGGCGCTTAGGTACGTTGTGGATACTTTGTCCGAAAATTTAAATTGTCTTAAAAATAGTGGAGTGAATACAAATTCATGGGATCCATTGATTATTTATCATGTTACATGCAAACTAGATTCAGAGACGCTTCGTGAATGGGAAATGGCGGACTCTGATGACGATCTTGCAACATTAGAGCAGTTTTCAAACTTCCTATCAAATCGTGCAGATTTTCTTGAAAAATATTTACAAAAAGCAAAACCAAGTTTACAGAATAGTCAAATTCCATATCGTCATGCTCCGGGGCAAGGTCAAAAGCGATTTTCAGGTGTTGTAAATGAAATACAAAAAAGTAAATTTGCATGCTATTATTGTCAAAATCATCACAATATTTACAAATGTCCTAAATTTCTGTCTTTAACGGTACCTCAAAGGAAACAAAAGGTGATAGACTTAAACCTATGCTTTAATTGTCTACAACACAATCATTCTGTGGATGTTTGCAAATATGGTAACTGCAGACATTGTCATGAAAAACATAATTCTCTTTTGCACGCAAATGACAGTTCAGTTATTAGTGCTCCTAGCATTTCTTCTTTGGGCTCAAGTTCAGAGCCAATCAGTTCTATAGATACGAAAGCTTTAACAACATTTTGCAATTACGCAGTCAAAAGCCAAGTCTTACTCGCCACTGCTTTAGTTAAAATTTCTGATGCACAAGGTAATAAACATGTTTGCAGAGCTTTGTTAGATAATGGGTCTATGTCCAATTTCGTTTCACAAAATTTCATTGACAAACTAGGCATTCCACAAAATCGAATTGAATTATCAGTAAAGGGTATTGGCAATTGCGAATCATCTTTAAAAACATCATGTGACGTGAACATTTCATCTCTTAATGCAGATTTCAACACATTTCTCCATTGTTTAGTAATTCCAGAAATTACTGATATTCTTCCAATTTCATTCCTCAATCCAAAGTCCATTCAAGTACCTGAAAGGGTACAGCTTGCAGATCCAGAGTTCTACAAACCTTGTAGAGTAGATCTTTTAATTGGTGCAGACACATTTTGGAGTCTTATGCACAATGAGATGATTTCAATAGGCAAAAACATGCCTATTTTACAAAATACTAGGCTTGGATGGATCATTTCAGGTCCTATCGGTCCAATCAGATCCAAGGTCACATCGTGTCATTTTGTTAAAACTTCAAGTGTTCAAGATCAACTAGTTAAATTTTGGGAAATTGAAGAAGTTTCTCATAATACGTCTTTTTCAAATGAAGAAATGTTAGCAGAAAAGCATTTCGGTGATACTTTCAGTCGTAATCAAGAAGGTAGGTTCATTGTATCAGTTCCATTGAAAGAGTCAATAAATCAACTTGGTGATTCCAAGGAATTGGCTAGAAAGCAATTCTTTTCTTTAGAAAGAAAACTCCTCTTAAACCCAACATTAAAAAAGATGTATGTCGATTTCATGAAAGAATACATAGATCTTAACCATATGTCGTCATTTCATCAATCAGAAAGTCAAATCACATATTTCTCTCCCCATCATGGTGTTTTACGTGAAGATCACGATACAACTAAACTACGTGTTGTCTTTAATAGTAGTGCAATATCAACTTCTGGATATTCCTACAATAACCTGCAAATGGTTGGTCCTGTGGTTCAAGAAGATCTTTTTTCAATACTATTAAGGTTCAGGCAGCATTTATACGCCTTCACCGCTGACATTTGTAAAATGTACAGGCAAATTCTAGTTAAGGATGAGTTTAAACCATTGCAATTAATTCTTTGGAGAGAAAGTCCAGACAATGAACTTCAAACATTTTCTCTCAACACAGTTACCTATGGCACATCAAGTGCTCCTTTCTTAGCAACACGTTGCATTAAGCAATTAGCAATTGAAACCAAATTCTCGTTTCCTCAAGCTTCAGAGGTTATTAGTCGAGATTTCTATATAGACGATGTTTTATCTGGAGGAAATTCTATTAGTAGTACTATTGACATTTGCAATCAAATTTCTGAAATTCTAAGTTCAGCAAACTTCGAGCTTCGTAAATGGAAATCTAATAGCAAGGATGTCCTCGATGGCATTAAGATATCTAACTCTTCTACAGATACATTTTATTTTTCAACTTCAGAAAACGGAAAAACCTTGGGGTTAATTTGGTCTCCTTCGGCAGACTGTTTTTCTTTTTACATTGATCTCTCCCCTATTAGTCAGAAAATTACTAAACGTTTAATTCTATCTGAAATAGCAAAAATATTCGATCCTTTAGGACTCTTAGGTCCAATTATTATTGTCCCCAAGCTCACATTACAATCACTTTGGTTGCTAAAACTATCCTGGGATCACGAAGTACCAGATAGTATAGCTCAAAAATGGTTAAGTTTTAGAACGCAACTTTCAACCATTAATACATTAAAAATTCCCCGATGTGTTTCTGCTCAGAATGCTCAAAGCATTGAAATTCATGGCTTTTCAGACGCATCCGAAAAGGCCTACGGTGCCTGCATTTATGTTCGTGTTATTGATTTTAATCATCATGTTCACCTTAATTTAATTACTTCAAAGAGTCGAGTTGCTCCGCTGAAGTCAATCAGCATACCACGTTTGGAGTTGTGTGCCGCAGTTCTTCTGGCGAAACTCTTCGAAAAGGTCAATAATTCAATATCCCTTAAAATTAAAAAGTATTTTTTATGGAGTGATTCTACCGTTGTATTATCATGGATTCGAACATCCCCTCACTTGCTGCAATCATTTGTTGGTAATCGAGTAACAGAAATTCAAAATACTACCAACATTCAATCGTGGCGATATGTCCCAACCGAATTGAATCCAGCCGATTCCTTATCTCGTGGCATGTCGCCCATAGTTTTTATACATTTTACCACGTGGTTTTCTGGTCCTACGTGGTTAAGAAACTCCCAAAATGAGTGGCCTCATGACATTTCATTATCAAAACCCATTTTGCACGAAGAACTTCCAGAATTGAGAAACCAGAGTAAAACGTTTGTTCAAGTTAATTCAAGTAAATGGTTTCCATTTGAAAGATTCTCATCACTAAATCGTCTCAAAAGAGTTATGGCGTATTCCTTAAGATTTATAAATAATCTAAGAAATTCCAAATCACCAAAAAGTGGATTCTTGACTATCGTCGAGTTAAGAGATTCACTAAACGTCTTAGTAAAACTTTCGCAACATGAATCATTTCCTTTAGATATGTGCGAGCTTACAAAATCAGGAGTTGTAAGTAATAAAAGTAGACTTTTATCCTTAACCCCATTTTTGGAAAATGGAATAATAAGAGTTGGTGGGAGATTAAAACATTCTTCTTACTCATTTAATAAAAGGCATCCAGTAGTTCTTTCATCCGATCATATATTAACTAAGCTTATTTTGAAACATGAACATCTTCAGCTCTTGCATTGTGGTCCAAACCAATTGTTAGCTCATGTCAGAGAATTTTGTTGGCCTATTTCAGGCAAAAATTTAGCAAAACGCATTATTAGAGAATGTGTAACATGTTTTCGTTTTAAGCCCAAGGCTTTATTACCAATAATGGGAAATCTACCTGAGCAACGGGTTAATCCTAGATTACCCTTTGCAGATACCGGAATAGACTATGCCGGTCCCTTTTCCATAAAGGATCGAAAGGGCCGCGGTTGTAAGGTCCAAAAATGCTACCTATGCTTGTTTGTATGTTTAGCCACTAAATCTATTCATTTAGAACTCGTCAGTGAGTTAAGCACACCAGCATTTTTGGAGACATTTCAACGTTTTATTGCACGACGCGGTAAACCAGCGCACGTGTACAGTGACAACGGCAGCAATTTTGTCGGGGCTAATAATCAGCTAAAGGAATTGAGTACATTTTTAAAGTCTAGCGAATCCTCTTTGTCAGATAAGATTGACACAACATTTAATATTCAATGGCACTTTATACCAGCTTATTCTCCGCATCAAGGAGGGCTATGGGAAGCTGGCATTAAATCTGCTAAACACCATATTAAACGGGTTCTCTCCAATACTTTATTAACCTTTGAAGGCTTTTATACCGTGATAACTCAGATTGAAAGCATTCTAAATTCTAGGCCCCTAACACCCTTGTCTACTGACCCTAACGATTTAGAGGTATTAACGCCTGCACATTTTTTAATCGGTCGTTCACTTCAAACTATTCCGTTTCCGGACGTAATGACGATGCCGGTGAATCGATTGTCGAATCTGGAACAATTAGAAAGACTGAAACAATCATTTTGGTCCCGTTGGTCAAAGGAATATATTAGCCAACTACAACAACGGACCAAATGGAAAACCAATAAGTGTCAAATTCAAGTTGGATCACTGGTACTTATTCGCGAGGACAATCTTCCGCCATATAGGTGGAAACTGGGACGAATAGTAACTTTACATCCAGGTTCCGATATGGTAGTGCGCGTAGTGTCAATTAAAACATCTAATGGAGTAATCAAACGTGCGGTCGTCAAAGTGTGTCCATTACCGCTCGCTGAGGCAAGTTAAGGGTTCGGGAGTGTTAGTTTAGTTCCCTTTATGTTTCGTTGGCTTTGAGCCCATGTATTTAGTTAAGTTTTCTTTATGTTTCGTTGGCTTTGAGCCCATGTATTAGTTAAGTTTAAGGTTAATCTATGTTACTTGTAGGCCATGTGCCCATGTATTTAGTTTTAATTTATCTACTGTTGAAATGTTTTTCAACGCTGGGGGCCATGTTTAGTCTTATGGTAATTAAACGTAAATTTAATTTACAAACAGACATAAAAAAGTTAATCCGCGCGCTCATGTGTACTACGTCATCACGGTTAGCAGGAAACCGAACTACCCTCGCCCCGCGACAAGAGAGACGAGATCAGAAACTCAAGGCGAAAGCACGCCGTGCGCTGTTAGAATTATATGTTTGTTGTGCAATCTTCGATTCGCATTTTTCTCATTTAACTTTATATAGAGTCAAAGTGCCCCCAGCCAGTTCAGGCATTGCACCACGTTATTTTCTTTATTAATATAAGTTTAACCTCTGATTTCGTGAGTCATTTTCATAACCTAAAAATTACAGTCCATATTTCATATCATTTAACAATCTGCATGGTTTCATTGAAGTTCACAGTTGAAACCCTCTGAACCAGATTTATACAATCTACTTGGTCTGAAATTTCTTCATCCGAACTTTCCTCGCTTTGAATTTCAAGATTATCTTCAGTTTCTGAAATATTTTCATTTCGAAAAGCATCGCGTTCATTATCGGAATCATTCTCACTGTCATACTCCATTTCAGAATCTGTGATAATGTTCTATTCCTCTCAAAACGTCTCATTTTCGGTGCTGAAACAAAAGCGATTTGCATAAATATTTGGTTACTTAAAATCCCGTGCGGGGTTCCTACAGTACCCCACTTACCTTTTCTAGCTCCACAAACGAAACACACACTGCGAAATCTCTATACGAACTGAAGCCACCCACAGTCAACACATACTAACACATAGCTGAACGCAGCGTTGCCAGTTTTTTAAAATAAAGATTATATTTAAGAAATTATACCTCTGAGGACCCTGAGGTACCCCGCATGGGGATCTAAAGGTTAAGTTTGTTTACTTGTAAATGTTTAAAATTACCCGTTTGATGTTATAATTATTTCCCAGCTAACCAGATGTCGAATGATGAGGTCAAAAATACGTCATTTTTAGGTGATTATTCGTCATATTGGTCATCTGTCAAAATATGACGTCGAAAAGCCGTCATTTTTGTGACGTTTCCACGACGTCATATTTTTACGTCAGATTAACTTCTTTAGTCAGTCATTTTATGACCAACGCTTCTATGCATGTAAGAATACAAGAATGTAGGTTCTTACAGTCATGAATGATTGAGTATATAATTAAAAGTCTAAATAGGATATGATTTTATTGAAGCGAATGTTGATATTGTATTAAATCACGGTATAAATTACGTTACATAGGTATTCATAATGTGCATTTGCCGGGCAAATTTGAATCTAACTGGCATTGAGTTTGGCCAATGGAATCCATTGTAGAGTTCCAAACGACCGATTATGAATTGCCATTGGCGGTTTTGCGGTGTTCGTGACGTTTGACGTTTGTGTGTGTGTGTTGTGTCCATTTTGTGGTGGGTGGCATTGAACGTGGTTACAAAAATTAAAATATGCCGTTTTATGTTGTTGAATTCGAAGAAGGGGGACTGGCTGTTGTTCCTTCATTTTGGCTGACCCCTATCAAGAAGGAAGTCTATATATAAAAAACTCGTTAGACGACAGGAGGCTGTGGATGAAAGCACATGGAAATTGTATTGCATCCAAAGAGTTTTTTGTGAAACTGGTAAGCATCGCTATTAAATTTAAAATGACCAAACTTTGTATAGAAGTTCACTATTTGGAACTTATAGGTTAGGTTAAATATTGCCTACTTTTTTGGGCGTTATACAATTGTCTGATATTTTTAGCTGATTTCGAAACTGCAGAAATTAAACTTAAGAAGGCTGAGCTGACATCAAACTTGGACACATCAGATGAGGAAGCAGGTGTTTCATCGTGCAAATGTAAAAGGAAACTCAAACGATTTTCATCAAGCTGCAGCAGTGGAAATGAGAAGAATTCACCATTAAAGCGTCCACCTGCTTTGAAATTTAAAAAAGCAACTAGAGGTCAGCATTAAATTTCATAATATGATGAAAATTTGAAAGAAAAATTTGTGTTACAGAAAGGTCTTCATTAACTGAACAAATTGTGCAAACTCCTACAGTAAGTCAAGTTGGAAACACACTGCAAATGAACCATCAGGTAATATCAACACCATCATCTGTATTTCATCAAACAACTTCACATAAGTCACCAATAAGTGCTATAATACCCCAACGTTATTGACTCCTACATCTAGTAAAGGTATTCAAATTGATGCAAAAGGTAAATTGACAAATATCCATCTAAATTATTTGAATAATTAAATATTTGTTTTTAGCCTATCAGACATTATTGCAGAAAATAATCGGCATTCAACAGCAAAATGTTCAAATTTTAGCTCTCTTGGAGCAAAACAATACAACTAGGGTGAATGAAGCTGAGCTCCCAGATTTTCCTGTTCCAATTCCTTTTCAATCTGAGGAAGATTTCTTGGCATTCTAATAAATATTGATATCATTCATATGCATTTTATTTCTATTTTTGACAGAGTTGATCCACCAAAATCACTTGATAAGCCTTAAAGTGACATTTCACATTTTACAGTGGTTAATATCCATAAATTTTTCAATTCTCTATTTTTAGCTGAACAATAATCCATTTAATATTTTGATAAATAAAACGTATAATTTTCACACGATTATTATTTTTTTGACTAATGACCAGTTTCGTTATAGTACAATAACATTATCAGACTAATATGATATTAGTTTGGTGATGTTATTGTATAACGAAACTAGTCACCAGTCAAAAAAATAATAATCATGTGAAAAGCAGACTGAAAATTAATTGAAATTTGAAAGTCGTTAATGGATTACATATAATAAACGTCAGCTAATGACGTCGTGACTTTTTCACGTGATTGAGACGTAATTAATACGTCACTTGCTGACGTCAGCCTGGGGATTTGATGTCGTATAAACCACGTATTTGTAACGTCATCTGGTTAGCTGGGTTGGCCTGATGATGGCATTAGTATGCCGAAACTAGTTACCAACCTCCATCTTTAATAAATGTATGTGGTACCAGACATTGAATTTTATTTTTCATAAACATTTATGATGTTATTAAATTTGATATTTATAATATTTATTCAGATCTATCAAAGGTTTTTATAAAAGCCCATAAATTTCCTTAATACCAAAGTTATCATTATTATAACAGATTGTTAAAAGGGTGACAAAATAGTATCACCCTCATTAGCCGAGAATATTGAATCGTTAATGGATAAAGGACGGTGGCGTTTGAAGCGCTTTGCCCGTTATCTCTTTGTTAATAAAATGCTTCGAATTCAATTTAGCTGTAACAAAAGAATGAACGAAAACGGATACATCTGAGAGCATCATTGTCATTCATTGTATTGTCCCTAATTTAATTGTAGAGATTCCTATACGCCGAGCTGTGACTGGAGTGCCTCTGTACGTTTTCTTAACATCGATCCCCGGTCTTTGGTAATTACTTTAAAATTCCACTGACGCGTTTTTGGTTCGTTTCAGAGAAAAGGAATGGAAATAAACTTCTGCGACTCTTTCTGTTACAGATCCCTACAAAGAGTTCCTTACCCTTAATGCAAATATAAGATTTACAGTTTTTTTATATTCATTCTGCTCTTTAATCATTTTTAATTTATAATGTAAGTTTAAAATAATGCAATCGCGTTAAAACACCTTGTAATTCCCATAGATAAATACAGAAACTATAAGATATTAATTTGGCATTTAACGTTGTGCATTGATAACTACAATCGAAACTTGGCGCGCAAATATTACTACAGCGATTACGGAAATGAATCTACCAGACAATAATTTAAATTATTTATTGCCATCATTTATCACTAAGCTTGTAATTTAAGTTCTTGAATTATACATTTTGTTATCTAGGTATTAAAATCAAAATTGAACATTTACAAACGAAATCCTTTAATAGGATTTCAATGAAATTGCGGTTAATGAAAAGATATAAAAAAATGCTTTAACAGAATATATTGATAAATTTTAATGAATGAATCACATAATAAAATTAATCCCAAGTAACATCGAGGTCAACATCCCTGAATGTTTTCGATCATAGATTGTGTTTTATTTATTTTTATTTATAAACAACACACCGAAAAATGCCTATGTATTTTTTCTTATTTTTCTGTGTAAAAAAATTGTTTAATTACACTACAGAATTGTTATAAATTATATTACACCTGTGTGTAAAAATTTTCATACGTTTTGTGTAATTTTCATTAGAAAGTTGTTCATATTTAATAAACAGGAAGTCTGGATTCTTTTAAAATAGAAACTGTGTAAATTTATTAACATTTACTGTAACAAAATCTGGTAATAAAATTCAACAGTAAATAAGCATTTCTTCCACACAAATTATAATATATATATTAAGTATGTTTGATACACAATTTTGTAGAAATACAGACGCGCAGGCAATGGCGCCTTTTTCTGAAAACTTGTCGTTAATCTAGCCATGTTGCCATATTACTCATAAGATATTTTATAGAAATAATATCTGTAATAAAATTGAATTAATAAATTGGTAAAAACAATTAATATTGCCCAATACATAACCATTTTTATTTAACTTGTACATTTGCACATTTGTTGTCAAAATATCATTAGAACACGCTCCAAAAATCACCTGCAAAAATACAGTTTTATTATTAAAAATCGAAATAACTCTACGACTATAACATTTAGGTATAGGGAATGGTTAACAAAAGTATTTTTTAAGTAGTTTATGAAAATGATATAAGATACAGAGTGTTCTATTTGAAATAACTGAGAAAATCATGGTCGTAAGATTTGGGTCATCCTGTATTCAAAATGAAAGATATAAAAAACATGATGAGTTGCAATAAAACTAGAGTACTACGAAATTATGTTGACCTTGAGATATTAACCCTCAGTTATTGATTCTAAATAATACAGGGTGGCGATTTCATTAAGATTTTTACATAAAAGTAATCATATCTTTAAAAGTAGAACATAATAAAATCCTATATTGTCGGAATAGAGAAAATGAGTAAAATTCAAATTCGAGGTAATATATAGGGTGTTCTATTAAAAAAAACCATAACTTTTATATGCTGTGACTTTATGAAACGCCTTGTATATTACGAAATAATTTTATAATGTGGAGCTGGACTCTATCTATAATTTGTATTTAAAACTTTTTTTTGTATCCCTCAAAACAACGGAGATATCAAACTCCGGAGTACAAGTTGATCACCCTGTAGATATGTTAATTAAAAAATTAAATCAGACCTCCTACGCTACATCTAAAATTAAACAATCAATGCCATTAAATTAATTACTGAACGTTTACTACAGCCTAGTTTATAGCAATTTTATAATGTTGGAAGCTCTTGTAGATCATAATTTATTGCTCAAAAAATTTCATGTATTTATATTTATCAAAGTTTGTTGTATATTTAAGAAAATATAGGAAACATTTCCTGCTGGTTCCGCCTTACATAAATATAAAACTCGACATTATAATTTATTAGTTTTACCAAAGCATACAACGGTCAAATTCGAAAATTGTCAATCTAATACAGGTTTAAAATTATATAATCATCTTCCTCTATTTCTTAAAATTTTATCTATACGTCAATTTAAGTCTAAACTGAAGGAGCTTTGAATAAAAAAAATTACTATAGAATCAAAGTACTTTAATACTGTACTATTACTATTTTTGGAATATAATTTATGAAATTAACCCTGTAAGTTACTTTTCAATAATTATGTACGGGGGTCAATCCACTAATTTATTAAATTATTTTATAATAATATTGAACTATAAATGATGAAACAAAAATCATCTTATTAAAATTTACACATTTTTTACATAAAATTTCTCTTAAAATATCATACCAAGACATATTCAATAATTTTCCTATATAAGAATAATATTGAATTATAATTTATTAAATAAACCCCATATAATTTACAAATTTCAAAGCCACCACTAAAATTTTTTCCGGTTAAAATTTTCAATATTTGTAAATTTTTAAAAATCCAAAACGGATCTTTTTTCATATTAATCTAAAACTTATGGAACTAACCCTATATAATTTAGTTGTTGAAAAAAGTGCTAATAACTATCAACAATTTTTAATTAAAATTAATTTTAAATCAGTAATTAATAAGAAGGATATATTAATGTTATACAAGGATTAATTAATATATTTTTAATATTTGTAACTTTTTATAATTTTATGTTTTTAAACAAGTCAAAAAAAATCTTATTATTATTATTACTTTATACCTTTTTAAATTTATTTAAAAAAATGAACTTTCCGCAATTTTGATTTCTTTTTAAATTTCCGTTTTCCGTTTTTTTAATTCTTTAAAAAAAAAAACAATAGTATACACAATTTCTCTTTTTCCACAATTTTGATTTCTATTTTATTTTTTTGCAATAATTTTATTAATTTTAATAATTTGTGGTTATTTATATTTTTGTATATATATTATTGTAGAATTTATTTTTTGCACCTCACGGATTAAAACATGCATTTTACTCCCTCATTTTATGGACCAAAATGCTACTTTTACTCCGTTGGGATTAATAGTGTATTATACACCAAGGGACTGAAGTGCACCTTTTAATCCCGAGAAGCAATCACCTGAGGGATTAAAAGACACTTTAGTCCTGTGGTATATACGCTATTTTTTACACCGCGATGCCCAAGGCCACTTAAAATTCAAATAATTATTTAAATACAATTTTTTTTCAAATACAATTTTTTTTTAATATAACTTCTTTTAAAGAATTTTAGTCGGTTAAAATATGTTTTTGCACAATTTAAAAAATTTATAATTTGATATATAAAGTATCCTCTTAAGGGGAACACAAAATTGGAGAGAAATGAGGGGAAATTTTGAAGAAAGAGAGGAAATTTGAAACAAAAATAGGTAAAAAAGGGGTAATTTCAGAAAAAAGGGATAAAATTTGACACAAAAAAAGGGAAATTTGACAAAAATGAAAAAGAAAGATTTAATTTAAAAAAGGGTTATTTTTAATGAGAGAAAAGAGGTAATTTTAGGGAAAAAGAGGAAATTTTGGAGGAAGGCGAAAAATTTAAGGCAAAAATGTGTACAAAATGACAAAAAAGGGTAATTTTCGAAAACAGAGGTAATTTTTTAAAAAACGTGTAATTTACTCAAAAAAGTAACAAAATTTGAGAGAAAAGAAGGGAAATTCGACAAAAATGAAAAAAAGAGGTACTTTTAATGAGAGAAAAAAAGTAATTATAGGGAAAAAAGAAAGGAAATTTTGAGGCAAAAAAAGTGACAAAAGTTGAAACAAAGGGAAATTTTATAGGAAGAGGGAAAATTTAAGGCCAAAAAGTGACAAAAATGAGAAAAAAGGGGTAATTTTAGAAAAAAATGGGTAGTTTTTTAAAAAACGTGTATTTCTGCAAAAAAGTAAGAATTTTTAAGAGAAAAGAAGGGAAATTCGACAAAAATAAGAAAAAGGAGGTAATTTTATAAAAAAAGTGGTAATGTTCGAAAGAGAAAATTTCAGGACAAAAGTGACAAAATTCGAGACAAAAATGGGAAAAACCTAGGAAAAACGAGAGGAAATTTTGGAGGGAAAAATTAAATAAAAAAAGTGACAAAAATAGTAATTTCAGTAAAAAAGTGACAAAATTTGAGAGAAAAGATAGGAAATTTGAAACCAAAAGCTAGAAACCATAGCAAACTATACTCGGGGGGTAATATAACACTACTTAGTTTCTAAGCGAATAATTTTTTTATTAATAGTACAATTATTAATAACATAATTATCGTATGAATTTCATAGTTTTAGTCCCTGAGGCGCAAAAAATAGCTATTAACTATACATTGTTCTTATTTTACTTGTTCTATACATTATTATTATTATTATTATTATAGCTTAGGTGGTTTAGAAGCTTTTATGAAATACAAATTTTTCTGATAATTGTAGAAGGGAAAATGTATGATTGTGTCTATTTATTTGAATATTGGATATTTAATTATTTAAAAATAAATATATAAAATTTAATAATAAAGGATGTAAAAGAAAATATAAAAATTTTTAGGGGAAAATAATTTATCAGGAATTTTAATAAATTCAGGTAACCCTCATTTTATTACAAGAAATCACAACAATAATTCTTTTAGCAACATTTTTTTCGTGTGTTGCGATTAATTTGGTTTTAGTCATTTTCCTACCATGTACTTTACACAAAGACGTCTAAAAATATGTAGAGATAATTAAAATTTAAAATTCAACTATTTAAGATATTAAAAAATGAAAACTAAATTATGGATATAAAATATTTGATCTTAACACATAATAGAATTGAAGCATTACAATTAAATAACTTCAGTATCTCAATTAAATTCCTCTCTGGGTAAAATATTTGCGGTATTTATATCGTAGAAATGTGTTTGCAATTTGTGCATATTTATCTGGAAATAACACTACGTTTAATTTACAGCTGGGATAAATAAAAATTGATGTTTAATGACTATTGTGACTATTACAATCATTAAAATGGTGTCGGTATGTAATAATGAGCAGTAACTTCATTTCAAGCTTAATTGACTTTATGAAATATTGTGATTGTTTTTTATTAGTAAAATTTATAAATTTTTCTCTCCCGCTCAAAGTATGCACCATATGGGAAAATTATTTATTAACGGTTTCTCGACAAAAATTTATTCTTGATAAAAGTTTGTGCAACTCCTAAAATAAAATATGCACCAACAAAATATAGTAAAACACACGTAAAATACGTGGAGCCTTCAAAAATTTAAAATGATACAAGAGAAAATCTCCAGAAAATCATTGAGTTTATGCCGAAATACTTCTTTTATTTTGATGTTTTGTGATTTGATATTATTAAATATTAAGTTCTTGTGACAATATTGTATAATTTTAAGAAATTTTCGGTGTCAACAAAACATAAAAATAAATTTGCACCAAAAATTTTGAAAATTACTTTAGTCTTCAGAAAAATTGACCGTAGTTAACAGACGTGTTATGTATTTTGTAATATTACAGGTTTTTTAAATAAACCCCATTAAAAAAAATGGGTAAAAAATAAAACTTCACTTAGATGATCATGACTTCAAATTGAGATGTATTTTTTTAATGCTGAATAACTTCCAAATAACATTTCCCGATATTTTTCAAAATAAGGGTACTTTACTCTTGTCCCAAAATCATCTTTGAAGGCTCCTTAACACTGTTAGGATATTTACCGATATCCCCCAGTCAGGCTTGGAAGAAGTCCAAGATGATGAAAGGAGGTTTATCCTCTAGTAAAAACCGCTGGGGGCAAAATTGGAAGGATTTGTAACTGACAAAATTACTGACCGCTGCATGCGAATTTAATACTTTTAACGGAATTTCACGTTCTGATCTAGAATGTTACGAGGAAGAGGAAGGATTATCTGGTTTAGGACGTCCTGAAGAAGAAACTTTGAAAAGTTTCTTAGACAAGGAATTACCTAAGTTTGAGGAAATTCAGGGACCGACAGATCTAGTATATCACGAGATCCGTCTTCTAGACTGCACCCCGATTAAGCAAAGATATCGTCCACAGAATCCTAAGATGCAGGAGATCTGCAATGCAGAGGTGGATATGATGTTGAAAGAAGGGATAATAGAGCCCTCCAACAGTCCGTGCTGTTCTCCCATAGTAATCGTCAAGAAGAAAGATGGAAAGACTCGTTTCTGTATTGACTTTCGAAAAGTCAACGAGGTCACGATGAAGGACGCCTACCCTCTTCCATTCATAAACGCTATTCTGGACAAATTGAAAGCAAGCCTATCACTGCATTTACCGTACCAGGACGAAGACTTTTCCATTTCACCGTCATGCCGTTTGGTCTACATTCTGCACCCGCTACATTTCAGCGGCTGGTAGATCGAATTATCGGTCCAGATTTAGATCCGTACGCATCTGCATATCTCGACGATATTATCGTACTAGGGGATACTTTTGAAGAACATCTACGAAATCTCGCTGAAGTTTTCCGTCGTCTCCGAGATGCCAAGTTGAGGCTGAATCTCGAAAAGTGCCATTTCTGTCTACCGTCTATGAAATACCTAGACCATGTCATTACTGGTGATGGTATCAGTACCGATCCTAAAAAAGTAGAAAGCATTATGACGTTTACACGTCCTACAAATAGGTTCCTGGGAGTAGCCTCGTGGTACCGCCGGTTTGTTCTTTTGTTTTCACAAACAGTAGCTCCGATGACGAAAGTTACTTCGTAAGGCACAGCGGTAGAAATGGACGGAGGAAGAGGACATTGCTTTCTCCAAAATTAAAACTTGTTTGTCCGAAGCTCCCGTACTGAGCTGTCCTGATTTTAGCATACCGTTTCCACTGCAAACAGACGATTCTGAACACGGATTAGGTGTGGCACTGACTCAAAAGACAGATGGTAATGAACACGTGATAGCCTATGCTAGCCTTACCTTAAGTTTGGCCGAAAGAAACTAATCTTAATGTCAAATAAATAATTAATTACTTTTAAATTTTTTAGGTGTGAAATTTTCTTACCGAATCCCCCACGATCTTGAATTAATAACCGGAAACTTTTCCTCGTACGTGATTTTTTAAGAAAATTATCCCTCGTCGCTTCGCGACTAGGGCTAATTTTCAAAAAATCGTGTACTCGAAAAAAATTTCCGGTAATAATTCAAGCTCTAGGGAGATTACTAGTGATAATTTTGGACAATTTTCGAAGTATCTCAAATCCTATAAAAATTGAAGGAAAATCTATAAAGCTTTTCATAGGATCCTTTCATATATACAGCAAAAAAGTACTTTTGACATTTTTAGAATTTAATTTCAAAAATATCTTTTTTTCATATTTAATTTTTTTCTCAACTTTTTTACATTATTCTGGAAAATATTTCATATAAGACTTATTTTATTCCTATATTTAATAATTTTTCGATTGTGAATACCTTTCACGGTTACGTAGATAACGGTTTTTTAAAACAATGACATTTTAAGAAAATTAACCCGGTATAACTCCAATTTCCAATTTTTTCATTATTTTTTTCCATATTTTTATAATTTTTTCCATATTTTTCATTACTTTTTTTCCATATTTTTCCTTATGTTTCTCCATATTTTTTATTATTTTTATCCATATTTTTCATTATTTTTTTCCATATTTTTCATTATTTTTTATTATTATTTTCCCTATTGTCCAATATTTTTTCCCTCCAATTCTCAATGTTTTTTTCCCTATTATTCATTATTTTTTCACTTGTTTTTCATTATTTTGTTACTATTTTCATTATTTTATTCCTTATTTTTCATTATTTTTTCTTTATTTTCCAATAGTTTTCCCTATTTTTTAGATTCCAGCCTATACAACTCAGGACAATAGTTGTAATATAACAAAAAAAAAAAAAAATTTGATAGTTTGGCTAATTGGTTTCTGCCAGAGCCATTTAACTACCAAAAAAAAAAAAAAATTGAATGGAGACAAAATTATTCCCCACTTGATGTAGAGTATTTTTAATCGCAAATCTGAGAATGAAAAATTTCAAATTGAAACGTCACATTATCAATTTCTTATATTTAGTAAAATTTTGGTCAAACTCGTATACAAAGTTTGTTATAATTTAGCATTATATTTAATTGTTTTGTATTGCTCTTAAATTAAATAAAATATTTAATAACATATTAGTGTTATATACCAAATGACGTTTCTATCTATAAGGACCCTTATGTATATTTCATCCATTTTCTTTATTTACTAATACTGTTAGGAATGGGGTGACCTAAATAGATCAAGAAAACTGTGTTACAGAACAGACTCTTAGGTCAGATTGTTTGGAGAGTGAGCAAAGGAAAACTAGTTGGAAATTTACATGTACAACGGCAAGTAGGCGGCGTAGAAAAAAAAAGGAATTATAAAGCAGTCTATGCTTTGACCGGCTTTTATTAGCATTCTGGGTTTATGAATAATGTAATAGATATAAGTAAAATAAAAATAATAATAAATAGATGTATTTACATTTGAAAAGGATCTTTTATTTTCACTAATAATACTAGACCCAGGTGTTCCTGTTCCCGAAAAATCACAATATATCAATGAAAATAAATGGCATTTACACTGGCGTGAGATACCCGTATGAATCACCCGTTTTCGAGTTCGAACTTGAGTCCCAATATACTCGTATATTTTAGGAATCGGGGCATTCAATTAGGTATTTGAAATCTTGATTCGCTTGGAGATCTTTTCTGTATTTTTTTGCTAGACAAACCGAATCGAATATTTACTTCACGTTGTTCAATTTATCGTCGGCTGTTTTCAGCTGTCTGAAGCTGGTTTCGCACTCCTAAATCATTATAAAAGGACTTACTTGTTTAAAGAGCTATCTTATTGTTATTAATGGAAACGTATACTGGGTGTATATATAAAAATAGATTAATTATTAGATTTTTCTATAATGTACAAAAAATGTTTATTGTAGAATCTTGCCAATGGTTCGTTCACACACTTAGAAATCAGAAACACGTTATATTTCTTTTTATTAAAGTTACACGTCAATAGAAAGCCTTAACAACAACTTTTATTGACAAAACTAAAAACGACAAGTGACACTTGACAGGTGTACCAACTTAGAACTAAAGAATTAAATTGTAGTAGAATACGTTGTGGTAGAATTGCATTAATTCAACACTCTCAAATCAACAAAAATATAATTTCAAGTTTTTTCTTTATTAGCAGTTAGAATTAATTAAATAAATCCCATTGAGTTTAATTATCTACCGTAATTTAAGCTATATTTGTTAGTAAATTTATTTAAAAAATCAAGTTTCTAATTATTTGAATATGTCACCATTACGATCGTGACGTCATATATATGCAGTGAGGTTATAATCAGGACATTAACTGTAAATATGTAAAGAAGAGAATACGAATAAAAAACAGCTGGTAAATCTGACTTATACAGACAAAGATGGAGAAATCCATTATATGATAATTGGAGAAAGATAAAAACTTGCACCTATCTACTGTGAATTTGCATTCAAAATCGAGAGAGATAAATAGATATTAGATAAAGATAAAGACTATTTTAAGGAGAACAGGTAATAATTTGCTGTTTGGTACATAAGTGCTGTGCACAAGCGTTCCTGATTAAGTGAAAGCGTCGTGTAATAAATTCTAACAAAAAACATTCATTCAGGAAAGTCCTGAGCGATTTAAAAAATAATTTTTATTTAGATACGATACAACAAAAAATAAATATTAAAACAAAAAAAGAAAATGTATGTCATCAACACGATCCAAAAAAATTAAACATAATTAAAAACACATTGACCAAACGACACCTTATAAACAAATGTCACCTATATTTGAAATCTTCTTTCTTCTTTAGAGAAACTGGCCTACGTTAATATTATGCTACAGCTATTGCACGTAAGTGACGTAGGCGCATAGTTGCATAGATGCAGTAATTTTTAAATATCAATTTTTTGTGTTATATTAAAGAAAAAAATAGAAAAAACGATTTTTTCATAAAAAGAAATTTTTTTTTCAAATAATGTAAAAAAAGTTGTTCTAATATTTCTAATATTTCCAGTTGTACTCCCCGTTCTAAAATTCGTTAAAAAAATATATTATAAACATTTAGTTTTTTTTTTAAATAAACTAAATTTATTTTCAGAAAGAGTCTTAGTAAGAATGTCTACGGTCTGTTCATTTCTTGAAATATATTTAATTTCTGTTTTATTTAAATTTACCAAATCCTTAACAAAGTAAAATTCGTCTAGATAGACAATCTACGAATTTTGAACATTTTCCCAGTGTATTAAGCGTCAGAGACTTCAACTGTCACTAAAATTTTGACCATCGCTACATCAGGAACTTTTGCTTCTTTGTTAGTTTATTTTCGGTGCCCTTAGTTTCCTCTTAACAACCAACCACATAAGATAAACTAATACAGAAGCGAAGGTTCCTGTCGGGGCCCTTTTTATGTAGCGGTGATCTAAATTTGAGTAACAGTTGGAGTCTGCCGCTTAATACACTGGAAAAAATGTTCAAAATTCGTAAATCTAGATAGACAAATTTTGAACATTTTCCCCAGTGTATTAAGCGGCAGAGACTTCAACTGTCACTCAATTTTTGACCATCGGTAGATCAGGAACTTTTGCTTCTTATTAGTTTATCTTCTGTGCCCTTAGTTTCCTCTTAACAACTAACCACATAAGATAAACTAATACAGAAGCGAAGGTTCCTGTCGGCCCTTTTGATGTAGCGGTGATATAAATTTGAGTAACAGTTGAAGTTTCTGCCGCTTAATACACTGGAAAAAATGATCAAAATTCATAAGTCTAGATAGGCGAATTTACAAATTTTCCCAGTCTATTAAGCGGCAGAAACTTCAACTCTCACTCAAATTTATTAGTTTATCTCCTATGCCCTTAGTTTCCCCTTAACAACCAACTAATATTTTACTTGATATTTTTATCATTTTAGTGATGTCCTAAATTAAACTTTGTGTGTGCTTGTTATTTTTTTCTGGTTTTTCCCATTATTATCTATTTTATTTTTCCTTTATCCCCTATATTTCCCATATGTTTGCCTATTTATTGTCTAATTTCCTTATTTTTCCGTTTTTGTTCTTATTTTTCGCAAAATTCCCTATTTTCCCAAATTTTCCCATTTTGCCCTTTTTTGTTATTTTTCCCATTTTTTCCCATATTTTTCCCCTATTTTTAGTATTTTTCGCCATGTTTCCCAATTTTTTCCATTTATCGTATTTCTTTCTACTTTTACTGTTTTCCATTCTTTTATCCTATTTTTCTTATTTTTATAGTTATTCCTATTTGTATTTATTTTTCCATATTTTTGTCACATTTTCCTTATTTTTCCATTTATTCATATTTTTCCTGTTTTTTATTTTCCACTTTTCCTATTTCTTCCAATTTTTCCTGCTTTTATTACTTTTTCCTGTTTTTCATTACTATTTTCTGTTTTCCCTATTTGTCCCTATTATTATCTATTTTTTACTATTTTCCCATATATTTCCTTATTTGTCTATATTTATCTCTAATTTTCCTATTTTATCTATATTTTATGTTTTCCTATTATTTACAATTTGTTCCTATATTTATTCTCTAATTTCCTTATTTTTCTTATTTTTCCCATATTTCCTCTATTTTCTGTTATTTTTCCCCATTTTTTCCATGTATTCTATTTCTTTCTATGTTTTTCTGTTTTCCATTATTTTATCCTATTTTCCTTATTTTTTCTAGTTGTTCCTATTTGTACTTTTTTTTCCCTATTTTTTCTCAATTTTCCTTATTTTTCTATTTATTCATATTTTTCCTGTTTTTCATTTTTCACTTCTTTAATTGCCCTACTTTTCCTATTTCTTCAAATTTTCCTGTTTTTCATTATTTTTTCCTATTTTTCCTACTTGTCCCTAAGTATTATTATCTATTTTTTACTATTGTCCCATATATTTCCCTATTTTTCTATATTTATCTCTAATTTTCCTGTTATATCTATATTTTTTTATTTTTCAATTATTATCAATTTGTTCCTATTTGTTCACGTTTTCTTCCTATTTTCACTTTTTCCTTATTTTTCGCAAATTTTCTTATTTTCTTTATTTTTCATTATTTTTCTCCTTTTATCCATTTTTCCTATTTGTTTATGGTTTTTTCTATTTTCCAATATTTTATCCTATTTGTACTTATTTTTTTCCAATTTTCGCTTTTTGTCAATTTTTTTCTATTTCTTCATTATTATTTTTATCAATATTATTTTCTATTATTTCCTTTTTTCCCAATATTTCCCTATTTTTCACCATTTTCCCATTTGTTTCCATATTTATTTTCTAATTTCCCTATTTTTTATATTTTTTATCAAATTTTCCTATTTCGACCTAATTTTCCCCTATTTTTTAACAAATTCCCATATTTTTTCTAATTTTTTCCCAATTGTTCCCTGTTTTTCTCTATTTTTTCCTTATTTTTCACTATTGTGCCTTGTTTGTTCATGTTTTTCCCTGGTTTCCCCAATTGTTCAATATTTTCTCTTATTTTTCTTTTTTCTAAATTTTCCCCTATATTTTTACTATTCTCCTTATTATTTTTCCGCATTTTTCCCTACTGTTTCCCTATTTTTGACTATTTTCATCGTTTTTGCCTATTTTTCCCAAATTTCCCTATTTTTGACAATTTCCCTCGATTTTTCCTAAATTTCCCTATTTTTGACAATTTCCCTCATTTTTCCCTATTTTTCCTAAATTTCCCTATTATTGAATATTTTCCTCATTTTTCCCTATTTTTCCTAAATTTCCCTATTTTGCCCTAATTTTCCAAATGTTTTCATATTTTTTCCTATTTTCCCCATTTTACCCTATTTTTCCTATCTTTTCCTACTACCATTACCCGCTCGAGTAAGTGCGTCAACATATAGATATACTTACTCTATGTAAGCCACCGTTTTTCACCCTTTTCTACCCCTTAAAATCAAAATTTCGCAAAGTGCTTTCTTACTGGGTGTCTACATTATAAACAGAACATACTATCAAAATTTCAAATCTCTGGGTTAAGTAGATTTTGCTGTGCGTTGATTCTATGTCAGTCAATCAGTCAGTCAGTCAATCAGTCAGGACTTAAATTTTTAAAATACTGCGTGTTACTTTTCGTATTGTCAAGATCTTTATTCATTTTGTTTGTTTATTACAGTATGTTAAATTATGCGTACGCTTCTGAAATTGATATAGGTCATGTTGAACTTGATCTGAATGTTGAGAATATCCAATTTTATTTTTTTGTTTTCTGTTTTATCTAATCTACTTCAAATAAAGAAAAATAAAATTATGCCTTGGTACATTCCGACTATATTTAAATTAAACAACATGCATTTTAAAAAGATAAAACGAGTGTATATTTTCCTAAACAAACATCATTATCGCTGACATATCCATTTAGAAAATTTATCCAGTTTAGTAATCTACATTTCCGAAGAGAGCGGTTTGAAAAACCTAATAAACTCAGAAATAGGGACCTCTCAGTTTCCACGTTCAAAGAGATTCATCTTTTTACGTTTGAAAAATTAAAGAACGCAAATCATTGTTGCGAAAGGTACTGGATAAAAGTTGCACTAGAGTAAAACCACGTTATGCTTTGTTAAAATCGCTTTCGGTTGTGTAAGCGCATTTTAACAATTTGTTTCGCGTCAGAGTCGGATTATGAGAAATTTATTATTGCCTGTCTAAAACATATTAGTGTTATTATCACCTCTTCTTCTTAAACTTCAATTATTTATCAACGTTTCAAAGAAATTATAATTTCATTGGAGATAAATAAGAGAAAGAATTAAATAAAGCCTTTGGAGTGACAGCTGACAATTAGGGACTTTCTATTTAATGTAATCCAAGTCTTAATTTATTTCTGTCGAAAACAACTTTGATTATATGTCGAGAACTGAGAATGTAACCAATTAAACTATGCGCAGCTTTTTACAAACTATAAATAGTCACGTAAATTAACAAAGTTTGTATTTACTGTACAAATAAACGAACTAAGGCTAATGTATAAGATTTAATCGATATAAACAAATATGTAATAGACCGAAAGTACACTATAAAAAAGCCCATAAGCAAAAGAAGTAAACCGAGATAAGGTTTAGACAGATATTCCGTTACCCCTACCAAACTTGCGTACAAATATGATACTCATTTTAGGAACTCTCTGCGCATTACGCATCGTGGCCAAACACTGAACTACAAAACTATTGGAATAGGGCACTGTCAGCTGACGTCACAACATGGCGGCTATCAGCTGATCAGTGAGAATTCTCCATAAGATTATCAATGTTCTACAAAAACCTATGCATTAGACAATATTTGTTCATTACGTTGTGATTGTTATTTCATTCCGAATAAGGTGAATTAAGTGCAAAAGTCCGTTAATCTGTGATAAGCAGCATTTTCCAGTCTGATGATACGGTGTCCCTGTCCCATGTTTCACATTTCTATAAACATTTGTGCGGTTGTTGGTTGTAGTAAATGGGACACAAGCTTTTAAGTTTGTTCGATTCCCATCCATCCATCAGGACTAAATAGAGCCTGCTAAAGAATAGAAAAGCGAGACGTGCTAGGTTGGTAGCTAACATGAATGTATGTTTCTCTATGGGGAGCAAATAATAGAATTTGGCATTTGGTATCAAAATTCCTATACCCAATTTTCATGGAAGTAGGAGAAAATCCCAGTTCAATTTTTTTCAGCCCCTCCATGGAAAGAAACAATCAATCAAAGACTATAAAGGAATACCTAGAAAGTGAGCAAACTGTTTCGCGCTATATTTTCAAAACTTGGATGATCAATCGCTAGGGTGCTCTTTTCCTTTTTTCAAATACATGCAGTAGGTTAGGTTAGATGAATCTCTTTGAACGTGGAAACTGAGAGGTCTCTCTTCGGAAATGTAGATTACTAAACTGGATAAATTTTCTGGATGGATATGTCAGCGACAATGATGTTTTTAAAATTCATGTTGTTTAATTTAAATATAGTCGGAATGTACCAAGGCATAATTTTATTTTTCTTTATTTGAAGTAGATTAGATAAAACAGAAAACAAAAAAATAAAATTGGATATTCTCAACATTCAGATCAAGTTCAACATGACCTATATCAATTTCAGAAGCGTACGCATAATTTAACATACTGTAATAAACAAACAAAATGAATAAAAATCTTGACAATACGAAAAGTAACACGCAGTATTTTAAAAATTTATAATATAAGTCCTGACTGATTGACTGACTGACTGACTGATTGACTGACATAGAATCAACGCACAGCAAAATCTACTTAACCCAGAGATTTGAAATTTTGATAGTATGTTCTGTTTATAATGTAGACACCCAGTAAGAAAGCACTTTGCGAAATTTTGATTTTAAGGGGTAGAAAAGGGTGAAAAACGGTGGCTTACATAGAGTAAGTATATCTATATGTTGACGCACTTACTCGAGCGGGTAATGGTAGTAGGAAAAAATAGGAAAAATAGGGTAAAATGGGGAAAATAGGAAAAAATATCAAAAAATTTGAAAAAATAGGACAAAATAAGGAAATTTAGAAAAAATTGGGAAAAATGAGGAAAATATTCAATAATAGGGAAATTTAGGAAAAATAGGGAAAAATGAGGAAAATATTCAATAATACGGAAATTTAGGAAAAATAGGGAAAAATGAGGGAAATTGTCAAAAATGGGGAATTTTAGGAAATATAGGGAAAATCGAGGGAAATTGTCAAAAATAGGGAAATTTGGGAAAAATAAGCAAAAACGATGAAAATAGTCAAAAATAGGGAAACAGTAGGGAAAATGCGGAGAAATAAGGAGAATAGTAAATAAATAGGGGAAAATTTAGAAAAGAGAAAAATAAGAGAAAATATTGAAGAATTGGGGAAACCAGGGAAAAACATGAACAAACAGGGCACAATAGTGCAAAATAAGGAAAAATAGAAAAAACGGGGAACAATTGTGAAAAAAATAGAAAAAATACGGGAATTTGCTAAAAATAGGGGAAAATTATGTCAAAATAGGGAAATTTGAAAAAAAAAATAGGGAAATTAGAAAATAAATATGGAAACAAATGGGAAAATGGTGAAAAATAGGGAAATATTGGAAAAAATGGAAAAAAGGAAATAATAGAAAATAACATTGATAAAAACAATAATGAAGAAATAGAAAAAAATTGAGAAAAAGCGAAAATTGGAAAAAAAATAAGTACAAATAGGATAAAATATTGGAAAATAGAAAAAACCATAAACCAATAGGAAAAATGGAAAAAAGGAGGAAAAATAATGAAAAATAAAAAAAATAAGAAAATTTGCGAAAAATGGGGAAAAAGTGAAAATAGGAAGAAAACGTGAAAAAATAGGAACAAATTGTAAATAATAGGAAAACATAAAATATAGATAAAACAGGAAAATTAGAGATAAATATAGAAAAATAGGGAAATATATGGGACAATGGTAAAAAATAGATAATAATATAGACAAATAGGGAAAATAGGAAAAAATAATGAAAAATAGGAAAATTTGAAGAAATAGGAAAAGTAGGGCAATTAAAGAAGTGAAAAATGAAAAACAGGAAAAATATGAATAAATAGAAAAATAAGGAAAATTGGGGAAAAATAGGGAAAAATAAGTACAAATAGGAACAACTCGAAAAAATAAGGAATATAGGAGAAAATAATGGAAAACAGAAAAACATAGAAAGAAATAGAATAAATGGAAAAAATGGGGAAAAATAGCAGAAAATAGAGGAAATATGGGAAAAATAAGAAAAATAAGGAAATTAGAGAATAAATATAGGAACAAATTGTAAATAATGGAAAAACATAAAATATAGATAAAATAGGAAAATTAGAGATAAATATAGACAAATAAGGAAATATATGGGAAAATAGTAAAAAATAGATAATAATAGGGACAAATAGGGAAAACAGAAAATAGTAAAAAACAGGACAATATAATAAAAAGCAGTACAAATTGGAAGAAATAGAAAAAGTGATTTTCTTTTCATTTGATTTTTTTTCGATTTCTTTTGAAAGGTTAGTTTTTTTTTGATTCCGCATTTTTATAATTTTTTTTTTATTTTTAACAAATTATAATTTTTTCCAATTTGTAACGAATTACTGAGACCCAAAGCCTCAATATTAGTTTCTTGATGACGAAAAAAATTACTTACCCACTATGCAAAAAAATCCTGTCTATCTGTCTGTATGTAAACATTGTAACTTTTGAACGAAAACATTGATCGAGTTCCGGTTTTCTCTTTACCTTTTTTTTTTTTTTTTTTTTTTTTTTTTTTTTTTTTTTTTTTTTTTTTTTTTTTTTCGTTAATGTGTAAACCATATGTTTTTGCCCTTTTCTCGAATTCAATCCGATAAATTTCCTTTCAATGAATTTAAATTCGTTCGCTTGTACATGTCCGTATCACCGATACTTAATAACAATCTCTAAGTTGGGATCAGAGACACTGCCTAATATAAATGGTTAGTTCATATATTTCATCAGTTTCAACAGATTTTTTTGCATAAATTTCCGCTTTCCACTCACGTCATGTTTTATGCTAAATTTTTCTTATCTTTATCTTACTTACATTGTCATTTTTTGCTCATTCTTTATATTTAATATTATTCCTATCTATATTTAATTTTATAAATATATAGAAGATATTATTTGAACTACTATTCTGAAATAAATATTGCGGGTATAATTTTGGTATCAATTAAAAGAAAGTTTAAAATGTAATATATTATTATATCACATACAAATTGTTAATTACAAAAAGTTTTATATACAGTAAAAATAACTATTATATAAAATAGTACAATTATTCATACTAGAAATGTAGCGATGTTTATTAAAAATAATAAAATAACTTGGAAACATTCTCGTACACCATTTTAATTAACGAAACGAACAATCATAAAGCTCATGTTAATTATAAAAGTTAATATTGTCATGCAAATGTATATTGCGATATTTTGCCACTGATTTTAAATGGATGGAACTTAATATTGCAAGTGAAATTATTGAGGTTGCTGAACACTCATTAAAACAATTTGCCCATGCGAATTTATTGAAATAATTGGCAATTGTTAATATTAAAAAATAAACATTTCAAATTTATTTTTCTACAAAACTCAATAATTTATTGATTTTAAATTTAAATCCAATAACTATATCTTTTACAACAAAATAAAAAATGAAACAAGCTATCGCCATAAGATATTCAATTTTTGCTTTATTAAGCTACATATACTATTAGTCAGGTCAAATTAGCTAGAAAAATAGTGGTCAAATACCAAAAATTCGCTCAGGCACTTTTCTTATGACATAATACCGTTTGTCCCATCAAAATCTGAATATTAATACCAAAGTTAGAACCTATTGCTCTTTTGTCTTTGGTTCTGCGCATGGTTTTTCTTCTACGTCATATTTCCAATATACACACTGGAATTACTTTGAGTCAATTTTATAATTATTTGTTTTTCTATTTTTTTATATACTATGTTTATTGATATGGTATTTGTGAGTTTATTACAATTTTTGACCCCACACTTTTATTTTTGTATTTTTATTTTAATGATTACAATTATTTCAGTTCTTTTTTTCTTTTTTTTTTCTTTTAAATTTTATTTTATTGTTTTTGTTAAAATAATTTTTTTTATTTTATCAAATAAATTAAACAAATATTCACCTTTCACAAAAATAGGTTTTATATACACAAAAATTTTTATTGTTTACCAAATTCCTTGTAAATATGCCGTTAAAAAAAAATCTACTTACTAGATTTAATAAAATTTCTACCGAGGTAGGTTCAAATTAAAGAACTATTATTTACAACTAATTCTATTTGCAATCATCTAGGACCATTCCATATATTTGGTTTTCCTCTTGATGTGATGTGCAAAGTCCAAATTTTTGACAAATTTTCCTGGCACTGGTGAAAACACTGTTCACAATTACAAATCAACTCTAGATGAATATTTGCTTTACAATGTCTTCATATTTATGCATTACCCATATATATTTATCTTTATATTTTTTAATCTCTTAAAATTATAACTACCATTATTAACTCCCTAGTTTCATCTTAACAACCAACTAATATCTTACTTGATATTTTTTATCAAATTACTTCGGACCAATCATTACTTTATAATTTTAGTGATGTTATAAATTAAACTTTTATTTCAAGAGAATGAATTTATGATATGTGAGAAAAACTGGATTTTCGAAATTTGAAAAAATCCACAAGTATGAATTTTTTCCCAATTTTTTAAATAAATTTAAAATTGTATGAGAAAAAAAAACAAAATTATCCGAAGGATTTTTCAAATTTGTAACAATATGAAAAATACCATATGTAATTCTTTGTGAGTTAGCAGCCAAGAATTATAGTTATTTAATCACAAAGTCAATATGAAAAGACTTTCGAAGGACCACGCAATTTTTATAGAACTGCGACACTTGTTTTTAAACGAAGATACAAATGGTTTAATTCCAAAGAGCTTTGCTCATTTATTAAGCATAAAACATGTTAACGAAATCACTTTCAGTTGCACTTATTTCGATATCACTACAAATTTTTTAACACATTTTCAATAACAAAATTTCATGAATAAATCAGTTCAAATTACATATTAATCTAAGATGATTTATATGTATATATATAAAATTGTCGTGTCGCTGACTGACTGACTGACTGACTAACTGACAATCTACGCACAGCCTAAACCAGAGGTGATAGAGACATGAAATTTTCAGGGTAGTTTCCTTTGGTAGTGTAGGGGAGCACTAAGAAAGGGATTTTGAAAATTCTCACTTTAAGGAGTTCAAAATTGGGATTAAACAAATATTGACCCGCTTGAGTAAGTGCGTGAACCAAAAACAGTCAGGGTGATTCATTTAGAGGGGAGTGCAAATATTTAACTTTTCCGACCCACCTCCGAGAAGGGAAAGTATTTTGAACGAGTTAAAAAAAATGTTCGAGATAAAGATGGAAATGTCCATTCTGAAGTCACATGAGATGATTGAGACCATTTCCAGATTGAAGTCTGTATGTTTGTCTGTCTGTGTGTATTCTTCCACGATAGAGGCCACACGTTTAATCCGATTGAGCTGAAATTTGGTATATGGGTTTGGGTTAGCCTTCGGAAGAACCCATTAGTTTTTGTACGTCATCTGTCAAACGAAAGTATCACTATCAACAAATGACAGATACAATATGTCACGGAATTCGACTTGCAGTATGTCGTTTGAAAGCCCTTGAAAAGCCCTTGAATAAAAAATCGGTTGTGCCGCCTCAAAACTTTCCCGACGAGTATCCAATACTTTTTAACTTTTTTTAGAATTTCTTTAACACTTTTTAAACTTTTTTGTTTTTTTTAGAATTCTTATCATTTTTTAGCTCATTTTGCTTTTCATTAATTTTTGTGCATTTCTTTGCATATGTTTGTATTTTTTATTGCATTTTTTTATTTTTTTGCTTTTTTTTTGTGTTTTTTTAACTTTTTTGGAATTTTTTGGCATTTTTCACGTTTTTTAGCATTATTTCAATTTTTTCAGCGTTTTTTTAATTCTTTTTAGATTTTTTGGCATCTTTTCGCATTGTTTTTTAATTTTTTGGCATTTTTTTGCACTTTTAGAGTTTTTTAACATTATTTTACTTTTTTTGACATTTTTTAGATTTTTTGGCATTTTTTTTTGTATTTTTTTTTTCATTTTTAGCTTATTTTATCATTATTTTACTTTTTTTCAGCATTTTTTAAACTTTTTTTAAATTTTGGCATTTTTTAACATTATTTACAATTTTCTTTAACACTTTTTTTTACTTTTCAGTTTTTTTAGAACTTTTAACATTTTTTAGCTCGTTTTTGGCTTTTCACGTATTATTGTGTATTTTTTTGCATTTTTTTATTTCCAAATGACCATTTCCAAATGGAAGTCTGTCTGTCTGTCCGTCTGTGTGTATTCTTCCACGATAGAGGCCACACGTTAAATCCGATTGAGCTGAAATTTAGTATATGGGTTTGGGTTACCCGTCAGAAGAACTCATTAATTTTTGTATCACATCTGTCAAACGTGAGTGTCACTATAAAAAAATTACAGACGCAATATATGACAGAATTTAACTTGCAATACGTCATTTAAAAGCCCTTGAAAAACTCTATTCATAACAGTCAAAATTATTTATCTAACTGTCACCTGTCAAAAATAAAAAAATGTCAAAATTTGAAACTTTAACATTAAAAACCTAAAAAGGTATTCGTGGATACTCGTCGGGAAAGTTTTGGGGCGACACAACCGATTTTTTTATTATTTGTCACCAAGTAATTTAATTAGAAATAGGAGAGAAAGTATAAATTATTTATCTCAAATCAATTTTATCAAAAACTGAAGTACATGTTTGTTTATTTATCAAAGGAAATATATATACCAATTATATACGTATCAATTTTCAAGCTTCTATCACCATTTATAATTTTCGAGTCAATATTCAATACAATATTCATCACAGAGTTTAAAAATCAGGAAAAAGAAACAGATATAAGAAGGAAACTTTTATTTATTCCAAAATCAACGCGGACGAAGTCGCGCCCAAAAGCTAGTCTAATATATATGGCTTAACACCTCATATGAGGTTACGCCGCTTCCACTATCTAAATCCATTTAACGGGGTGGATCAGTCCCCATATTCGATTTATCATTGTACTTGTTCGCTGATTTTCCGCCATTTCTTCCGATCCCTTGTTTTTTCCTTTCATCTTGTAACTCCTACCTTGCTTAAGTCCTCTTCTACCTCTGCCAACCATTTCGATCTGGGTCTTCCACGTTTTGTTTTTCCTTCTGGCATAGCTCTTGTTACTACTTCTGGTTCTTTTCTCCATATATGTCCTAGCGACTTGATTCTTTGAGCTTTAATTTTCTTTATTATATCTTTTCCATTCAGGTCTTCTAATATTTCTTGATTAATTCTCCTTCTATATACCTGCTCTCCAATCTTCACGGACCCCAGAATTGTTCTTATTATCTTTCGTTCGTTTATCCTTAACTTATCTTCTTTAATTTTCGTCATAGTAATAGTTTCTGCTGCATACATCATTATGGGTATTATTATTGTTCTATTTATATTCATCTTTGTTTGTTAAGTCAATATTTTGTTTCTTAATAGGTTTTTATTTGCTTGGTACGCCTGGTTGGCTGCCATTATTTTTTGTTCTTTCCCTTTTGTTGTTTATCATTACTCCCAGGTATTTATATTTGTACTTCTTCGAATTTTTTATTTCATATTCTTATTTCTCCATATTGTCCAGTTTTTCCAAACCCCATTATTTTAGTTCCCTTTTTCTTCTTTAATCTCTTTTTAGTTTTCTTTTAAGGCAATTTTCTCAATGAAACACATCTGCCTTTGAGAGCTAATGAACTAATTTTTTGTAGAAAACTCGTTGACTATCTGCAGATATGTAACTTAATTTCATTAGCTAACAATAAGTGGCGTGATTTATTTTAGGTTACGCTTCGTAATATGCACAATTTTCAATATAATATTTATTGTAACGTACAAGAAGGAGAAAGAAAAGCGCCCAAATACGATTTTTTTTTCAGAATATTTAAAATAAAATTGTAGGTATATGAATGAGAAAAAAAAAGAAATTCAAAATTTGAAAGATAACTGTAAGTGAGAATTTTTTAAAATGTTTAGAGAGAAGAAAACAGAAAAATTGTTGTTTTAAAAATTTACTTTAAACTGACTTTTTTTTTAATACTAATAACGACAGATCCGTAAAATATATAAACAAAGCAATAAAATAATTTATAATAAACGTAACACTTTCTCGCTAATTATTTCAGATAGCGAAAGCGTTACAAAAATTCTTTATGTAATCTGTAATTTTTTTTCACAAAATAAATCTATCAAAATACATCTTCAATAATACCTCCTTTTTGCGGTTATCTGCCAACTACTATAGATAGAAAACATCAAATATAATAAAATGTTTGCCGAATAGATACATGTAATATATTCTTACGAGTTCTTCCAACTAGGTTAATAACATTTTTGTATAAAGGGAACGAATAAAGTTTTCTTTTTTGTGGATTTATTGTGAGCGCCTTCGAGAAATAAAACAACCACACCAGTAAGCCGTTTATGAAGAAATTTATTGCCTCTATAAAAAATGATAGAAGGTCTTTGATCTAACAAAAAAGTGCTTCAGGCGAGAATAAGAATGTGGAGTTTGATTAAAATTTAAATATTTTAATGGGATTTTTATGTATAATTTATATTAGAATGAGCAATTTTGTATTTTCTGTAAGGTTTGTTAATATATTTACAATTTTTTATATTTTTTAAACCCTCCGGTACTGTAAGAAAATTCAAAATATGTTGTGTTCATATAAATTGGATACAAAGTAAAACATTGATTACATCAAAAATGTTTTAAAATATCAGTAGTAAAAAAACAAGACATTAGTATTGTAAAGTCACCCTTTACACCCTCTACGAGGTCCTAATAAGATATATTATATTATATTTTTTATATTATATTTTATTGTTCTAACGTTTTTCCACGTATATTCAATTTCACAATTCCATTTTTATTGTATTAGTTTATATTTCTATGAATTAGCTCACTTTCGGTTGGTAGTTGTTAAATGCACTATGCAATTGTTGTCCGGTTTTGATTGGTCAAAAGTTGTTACGTACAAGGCGTCAGTCAGTTGACTAGAGTCGCTGAATGATTTGATAAAAAGGCGCGGTATTGTCCGGCATTTTAATGAAGAATTTTTACATATTGTAATCGACTGATTGCTAATAAAACCGAAAGCCAGAGCTAAATAGTGGTCATTTTTACATTTATTTCGTCATTATACATTCCGATTATTTGGTCATTTTGTTTTATTTTGTTAATCACCCTTTAACGCCTCTAAAAAAATTCGCAATACAACATTAGTTTAGAAAAATACAGTACTCTCAAAGTAGATCATGTAGACTTTAAATATTAAGGATGGAAAGTTTGAGCCCATAAAAATGACCTTAATAACATTTTATAATTGCGTTAAAATCTAGAACATTTCTACAAGAAACTTTAGCTTAATATACCCATAGAGACAATAATAACACTATATTAATAATCTTAATTCTACGAACGCAAAGTTTATTATGATTAAAAGTTTTTCAGTCTGTAGGGTACATTAATTCTTCATTATTATTAGTAACTAATCGTATTGTATATTAGGTTTTTGTGCAACCAGAATATACACTTAAAATCATTTCCCTGGGTAAGTTTTACTCCAAACTAACTTTATATTAGTGACTAATGTAACTTTATAGTATATTTTTTATATACGTTTATTCATATTTCTAGGTTTTACTGATTTTACAAATTCCGCTTCTATAAAATATTTTTATGCCTTTTGCTTTTCTTCCTGCAGACTTTCTCATCTAGTTCTTGTCTTTATCTGTTGTTATTGTTAAATTATAACGGATGTTATTACTACTTAATAATTTTAGGTCTGATTTTATCTCTTTACCATTCAATTTTCTACATTGGGTATTGAAATGGGTATTTTACTTTTAACAAAAACGTGGTAAATAAACATTATTAAAATAACCCTAGCAATCTATCAGTAGCCAAGTAACTCAGCTACGGATAGATAGGTAGCTACAGTTGACTAATGTCACTGAAAATAGTAAGTGGAGACCAGATATCGATTGCTGAAAACAGATTACCAAAACTCGAAACCGTTCTGGAGTTATCGCTGGAACAGATTGACAAACAGACAGACGGACGGACATTGTAAAGTCAATAAGTACCTTCACTTTCCTTTGTTTCTTAATAAAGCTAATTATGTTGATCTAACCAACCGAACCAAACAAATAGAGCTCACAAATAAAACGGAAGTTGTAATGGTTATTCCCACATCATCGAGTAAAATGAGACCATATCAATAGTGATCATTATGAATAATTTCATAAATTTGCATCGATTACTTTTTTGATAAAAAAAACAAAATAATTATATACTAACCACAAACTAAAATGACAAAATTGTAATAAAGAAAAATAAAAAAAATAAAAATATATATATTACAGGGTAAATTATGAAATACAAAAGTTACAAGAATTGAGGTCAAAGATTATTGGAAGAAAGTTTGCTAATTTGCTAACAACAAAAATAAAAATCTGATGTGAATTAAAAATTTACACGGTAGCACAAAAAAGTATGATAAAAATTGAGTTTTTTGTGAATCTGGCAAGAATGGCAAAAGTTTTGAAAATTTTAATGATACGCAAATAATCTATAGTGTATACAAAATATATATGCAAAACTGTAATGCCATTTTGTTTATTAATGACGTCATCACTTATAGCAACTGCCACTTCCGGTTGTCCGATTGACACGAAAATCTAATCTAGGGTATCAGAATCCTGTATACAAAATTTCAAATTTTTTAATGCAGTAGTATTGTCGCTTGTACACGTTTAGCAACTAAGCAAAAATTTGGACGAGCGTGCAAAGGTCACATTTTGCTCGCAGAACATAGCCAATGAAAAGACCAATGACAGCGCGAAAACCAATTAGAAAGATGGTACATCGCACCGTCGTACTATCGGTACGATATCTCTGGTTTCTTGCATCCTTATTAAAAGGAAAAAATAGGGGTAATTGCCTCCCCTAATCATAGTAAAAATAAGAGGGACTGAGTTAGGTTGTTCATATTTTGTTTTTTTTAGTTGCCACTTGGCAACCTAGTGTAAATTTTTAACCCCAAAACAAAACTTCACAAAATGATAGCAGACTCTTAAAATAATTAGTTTTGAAGTTATAGACAATTGAAAATCGCATTTTTTCAAGTTTACGGCCAAACGGCATAAAGTCGTTACATGTCCCTATTTGACTTCTACTTAGAGACATAAGAAGAAAATATAAACAGGGTGATTCAAATTTGTGTACTTTTGATCACCCCATATATATTTTATTCTTATGTCACCAAGTAGAACTCAAAAACTTAAGATAGGGACATGTAAGCCGTTTTATTCTATTTTATGTCGTTTGGCCGTAGCAATCATAAAGTTGGAAAAATGCGATTTTCAATTGTCTATAACTTCAAAACTAATTATTTTATTAAATAGGTGTCATAGGTTTTTGAAATCACCTTCTTAGGACGAATCTAAAAATGTAAAAAAATATATGGTGTTTCATATAAAATAAGGAAGTTGATACCAATATATAATAACTGGAAGTAGCTAGTTGTTCTAAATATTTTAGATCAATTGGGCATCCCAAATTTTCAGATTTTAGTTCCACCTACTTCTCCTGAAACCACTAATTAGCCCTCTAAAAGAATCACCCTGTACTTGGCTTAATATAATTTAACCAGTATTATTAGTATATCTAGCTTGAAAATTGCTTGTTAGCCGAAACAAGTTGCCTCCAACCTTGTTTGAAAAAATATATTTGAGATGTGGATAACCTATTTGATTTATTGTTTTTTTTTTTTCATATTCCATCCCTTTTTTTCACTTTTTTCACTATTGTTTTTATCCATTTTCCCGTTTTTTTACAACTACTGTTTCTTGTCACATTTCCTAATTTTTCCCACTTGTGTTTTTTGTCCCAATTATCCCCTCTTTTTTACAATTATTGTTTTTTGCCATATTTATCCTACTTGTGTTTTTTGTCCCATTATTTCCCTCTTTTTTACAACTACTATTTTTTGTGTTTATTTGGCACATTTCCTCCCTTTTTTACAAATATTGTTTATTACCCTATTCCCCCCCCCCGGACCCTTTTCCCCACTTATGTTTTTTGAACCATTCCACCCCCCACAATTTTTCCTACATGTTTTTTTTTCAGAATATCCCTTTCATTTTTTACAACTATATAGTTTTTTGTATCCCTTTATTCTCACTCTTTTTTTAACAATTTTTCCCGATTTTTTTACAACTATTGTTTTTTTTACCCTAATTTAACTCTCTTTTTACAACTATTGTTTTTTGTCCTAATTTTTCCCATTTTCTTTTGCCCACATTTTTTACAGGTGCCACTACAATTCATACATATAATAGTGCATTGCACATGGATTAATCCTACTGAAGATACCACAATAAAAAACCCGACACTTAACCTAAGTCATGGTGGTGTGGAAATGAGTTTTTTGGCCAAAACGTATGTTGAAGTATACTTTGCCACGCTTGTACGGTAAAACAATTGATTTTACAAAAAAAAATCTTATTGCGTAAAATATAAACAACTAGTTTAATTTATTATATAACTGTTTTTATTGTAAAAAAAAATTTCTATGCTCCATTTTTCCAATACGGAGACGCGAGCTACAAATATACGATGTGGCAAAGTAAAAATTCTAAAAGAGCACATCAAAATCTATAAAATCACCAATTTTCAAAACTTCCGGAAAACTTTTTAGGTAACCACTTTTTTGAGCACCAAATGACTGTATTAATAGCCCACTTTTTTATAAATTAAATTTTTTTTAATGTAAAAAAAGTGTTTAAATAGCATACATAAATTAGCACACAATATTCCGTGTTTCCATAAAACACAAGGAAGTATAGGATTAACGAAGTCAATCCGAACGTCTAAAAAAAGAAGACTCTTTACCAGATCCGATAAATCATATATAACCTCCTATATAAAATTGATGGTTAGACCTAGTATGAATTTCGTATCAGCATTTAGTCGAACAAATAAAATATGAAGGTCAAAAAATGTCGGGTCCACTAGGAACACCTGCGTTTGCATTTTAGAGTAAATTGTCAGTGCTGGGGCTTGGGTTAGGATTTATAAAATTACCTCTGCGTTCTTGCGAATTTTACCGAGTGGCTTGCATTAGTGTTGTGTTTTTCTAAAATGTTTTCTTGTTATTATTATTTAATCAAGATCCCTTTTCTTGATGTTATTAACAGTTATTAATAAAGTAAACGATAGTGGTAAATGGATGAAATGTATCTAGAATGTCATGGAAAATGAGAATAAATATTGTATTTTATTTTACCTTCCATTGACCTCATTATTATAACCCCAAATTCAGATTCAAACTGGTATTTTTTGGTATTACTCTATATTACTAATAAAAGAATATACGTGTAGGTATATGAAAAATAAAATTAATTTTGATAATAAATTATATTACACCGATCATGTTTTACAAAGAAGTCGCAGCCGGTCGGTTGATATTTAATTTTTATACCGTTCGAATTGATTTCGTATAAACTATAATAACAATTTAAAAAAAGTAAAAATAGTACAAAAAAAGTAGAAAAAAAATTATAACGCTTACGGATAATACAAATATAATGTATTTTATCTAATCACGTATTCTTTTTTTTCTTATTATCCAATCTTGCTTCAATTATTTTTCAGTTTGTGTTGTTACATTTACACTTCTCCATTTAATTTATTTTCGATTAAAAAACACAGAATAGTTTGCATAATTTAATAATCTCTAAAAATATTTTTACATTAAAAATATAAAGTTACAAAAAAAAATAATTGCTGATAAACAAATTTTGGCTGGCGCCAATCTTTATGGCTTAAATTTCTGGAAACCGCATAACTTCCAGCTAATATCCTCTAAGGGAACGCATTCATGGCGAAATTAATATTTTGAAAGGTAAACCGTGTTGAACGACGCTAGAATGAAAAAATATTCGCCAGTCGCGCTTTGCTAGGGCTGCAAATCCTTCGGTGGTATAGACTTTAAGAAGATAATAAACACCAAATTGAATTTCTTGTTAATGTCTTCTTTACATAGAACACAAGCGTAGACAGAATTAAGGTTATTAGATTATCTTTTATGGAATGTGTTTTGTTTTTCTATGCTTAATTTATAAATCAGAAGAAAAAATCTTAATAGGTTTTTTTTTTGGTTTGTTTCCAATTCTATAAGATGAGAAATTAATTAAAAAAATTTAATTAAAATTACCTACTAACAATTTTTACAATTTTTAGGACGAACTATAGCAAGTCCTGAAAGTTTGCGAAGTTTGGCGCTAGATATAGTAAACAAATAATAAAGTAATAAATATAACAAAATAGACACACAACGAACGAAAAAAATTTCTGTCGGTAAGGTCGATAGGGGAAGGTAGATTTCTGTTGTATAAAGGACCAGGCAGCCGGCTTATGGAGAAATGGGTTCCGGTTAATTTGCCTGAATTTTTGGTATAATAGTGTCCATGAGCACAACTCAATCCTATGGCCAGTTTTCAAAATTTTGCTTTGAAGCAAATGTTTTCGACTGAATAATCAACCTAAAAAATTTTTTTCAAAATGTTAGACAAGAATTCCAAGACAGACTTGACTTTTGTTTAGCACACGATGGACAACATTTTGAGCAATTGCTGTAATTTTTTTTATTTTTACCTTCTTTTAAATACCTAACAATAAACTGAAAACAGTATTGATACAAATTATGTAATGTTTTTTTGTCCTAGCAGTGGACAAAGGGTATGATTTGAATTCTGCATTAAATTACCTTTCCTCTGATGTGCCACACATGGTGTATCGCCCATTCAAATTTTCATGTTACGGGGTGGGGGTGAAGGGGGTTAAGGTAGAGCAACAAATTTTGTCAAAAATTTCGTTTCCTTTAAATCAAAAGTCGACGTGTCTCACTATTTTTCTCAAAAATTATTGTGCGAGAGTAAAGTGAGTGTAGGAAAAAACACCCTGTATTTCTGTTCAGGGGGTTAGTAAAAAAATTAAACTTTGTGATTTGAATTCGGCATTGAATTACCTTTTCCCTGATGTACCACACATGGTATGTTCCCTATTTAAATTTTAAAGTGGCGAGGGGTGAAGGGGGTTGACGTTAGAGTGATGTTTGTTATCAAAAATTTTGTCCCCGTCAAAACAAAAATCGACCTGTCTCGCCATTTTTGCCAAAAATTATTGGGTAAGTCTAAATCGGGGGTGGAAACTTTTTAAAAAAGCACCCTGTATATAAATTTCTTTATTATGCTTTTACTTTTTATTAAACTTCCTTTATGTGAGGTAATGTAAATTACCCAACAATACGTTTCTTTTTCTTTTCTTTTTTAAGGACGAACAATTTTTGTTCACGATATCAATTTAGATCGAAAAATTAAAAGAGAATTTTACAATATTACAAGAACTGATAGAGGACAGCGAGATTTTTCGTTTATTTTAGAATGACTGTCCATGTATTTTTTTAAAGAGTTTCTCTGTATCACACTGTAACAGATCACAAACTAGAGGGGCAAATGGTGCATGCAGTGTTCTACCATAGTTATATCATAGTCCACAAAGTGGTACGCAATCAGTGATGCCAGGTCTACCGTTTTTAAGGTAGATCTACCGTTTCTCTGTCTGTGCAACAATGGAGAAAACTAGGTATCATTTTTTGACAACATGTATTTTTAGTTACCTTATATCATAGATTTCCTTCCCAAGCGACTCAATTCTGACAGTAATATGACTTTCAGAAATATTTCTTGTAACATAAATAAATCTATTTCCCTTCAATGCCATAATCTCGTGGCCTATTAGATGTTATGTACTAGCGAGATCAATAATTCTTAATTGTCTTCTTTGATTTTTAGGGTAACTTATAGGTATTATCTCAATTAGTAGAGACTCAACTGTTTTACTCTTCGGCTAATTGGCTTTATCCGATAAAAATGGACGTTGCCGAAATTGAAAAAAGTTTTCCTATTTGAAAACCTTATAAAAAACTTATCACATACACGTTAATAGAGGTCGTAAGTTCTTTAACAGAGTCGACTTTATGTATCCCCCTATGGACTACGCTAAATTGAAGTTGACTAGAGTTTATTGGTAGGAATGCTATAAAGTATGTGTATACAACTTTTGTATACAGAGTGTACATAAAGTAACGTAACTTGCTAATATGTCGATTTCTATTAGGTGTACAAAAAAAATGTTGAATACAATTTTTTTCAAATAATTCAGGCTATCTGCGCAAGTCAATTAGAAGTATACAGGGTGCACCGTTAATCCAAAACAACTTATTAACATATTTTTTAAATAGTACACCCAATATATATTTTCAGTTTTTCATAATCTAAAACAACCGTCAAGACCGCATAATTCTACATTTAATAGTTCCAAAGTTACAGTGGTTTGAAACTAAAATTATAAAAAAATGTAACTTGCTAATATTTAGATTTCTGTTAGGTTTACAAAAAAATGTTGAATAAAAGTTTTTTCAAATAATTCAGGCCATTTGCATAAGTCGATTAGAAGTATACCGTTATTAAAATATGTTTTGAAATAGTACACCCTGTATCTATTTTAAGACGGAATTAGCACCCCACGGTTTTCATAAAAAAAAAATCTATAAATTAACTAAATGTTCGATAGATGGTGATTAGATGTACTTTGTAAATTCAAATGTTTATTATCCTCCAATAATCTTGCTTAGTTGCCAGATATATCGACCGCCGAAGGGTTTTAATTTTGAGTGAATATGGGATATTAGTGACTATAGAAGATTTTTATGACACCATTAAACTTGCCTGGCCTAAAACTACTGACCTATAATCCGATATATAAACTTGCCTGTGAATGTTAGATAATATCTTTTAATATTTTTTTTCAATATTTTTATCTAAATCTATACCTGATTTGTATGGTAAACCATTTTTTTAAATTTTTTTCTCCAAATAAATAACCTCGGTTTGATTTATATTATAATGATTTTTCTCAAGTCTTTACTTTTGTGAAAATTATTCGTTAGTTACAAAAATTTTATTTGTTCTAGTTTTTCTCATTTTTTTGATTTTTTGTTTTTTCTGTTTTTGTGGTTTTTTCTTTCGTTTTTTAATCTTTTCTCATTTCTTCTGATTATTGCGAGTTTTTGCAATTTATATCAGTTTTTTGAATTTTTTCATTTTTATGGTTACAGTTGTTCTTTGGTTTTTGCCATGTTTTTCGATTTTTCTCGCTTTTCTGATTTTTTTTCAGTTTTTTTTTCTGATTTTTTTCGATTTTTTCTGATTTTTCCTCATTATTCTGTTTTTCTTTTCTATTTTTTCCGTTTTCTAATTTTTTCTCATTTTTTCTTATTCCTTTAATTTTTTATGATAATATTTATATTATATTTTACAATTTTATTTTTCATTTTTTCCCAATATTTTCTAATTTCTCTCTCAATTTTTTTCTTTTTTTCAAAGTTTTTTGTTTCTTTTATATTTTTTCTGTTTTTTTTTTTTAGTTTTTTCGATTGTTTTAATTTTTACTCGTTTTTTTTTCATTTTTATGATTTTTTATTTTTTTACTTTTTTTATTTTTTTTTCAATTTTTTCTAATCTCTCATTTTTTCTCATTGTTCTGTTTTTCTATTCTTTTTTTTTTTGCTTTTTTTTATTTCATTGATTTTTTGCGATATTTTTGTCATTTTTTTGTGATTTTGTTGCGGATTTTTGCTTTTGTTTTACGATTTTGTGAAATGTTTCGATTTCTTGCGTTTTTTCAGGTTTTTTTTCTTCGTTTATTTGCCATTTTTGGCGTATTTTTAGGTTTTTTTCGGTTTTTTTTATTTTCATTTTTTTCCCAAAATTTTCTAATTTCTCTTTCAATTTTTTCCAAAGTTTTTGTTTTTTTTTTTAATTTTTTTTCCGATTTTTTCTGTTTTTTGCAACTTATATCAATTTTTTTTGATTTTTTTCATTTTTTACGGTTACAGTTTCCGGTTTCTTGGTTGTTCTTTGGTTTTTGCGATGTTTTCGATTTTTCTCGCTTTTTTGTCATTTTTCTAATTTTTTTTTTCTCATTGTTCTATTTTTTTTCTATTTTTTTCGATTTCTAATTTTTTCTGATTTTTCTTATTTCTTTTTGGTTATTTGCGACTGTTTTGCGATATTTTGTAAAATTTTTTGATTTCTTGCGTTTATTCCGTATTTTACAATATTATTTTTCATTTTTTCCCAATATTTTCTAATTTCTCCCTCAATTTTTATTCAAACTCTTGTTATTTTTAAATTTTTTTTGATTTTTTCAGATTTTTTTTCAAATTTTTTCAATTGTTTTAATTATTTCTCGTTTTTTTTTCATTTTTATGATTTTTTGTTTTTTTTTTCAATTCTTTCTAATCTCTCCTCATTTTTTCTCATTGGTCTGTTTTTCTATTCTTTTTTTGTTTTTTTTTTTCTCATTCTTTTTATTTCATTGATTTTTGCGATATTTTTGTCATTATTTTGTAATTTTGTTGTGTTTTTGCGATTGTTTTACGATTTTTTGTGAAATATTTCGATTTCTTAAATTTTTTAGTCTTTTTTTTTCGTTTTTTTGCGATTTTTAGTATTTTTTTCGGATTTGTGATTTCTACATTGTTTCCGTATTTTACAATTAATTTTTCATTTTTTCCCAATATTTTCTAATTTCTCTCTCAGTTTTTTTGAGTTTTTGTTTTTTTTTTAAATTTTTTCTTCTAATTTTTGTAAAAAAAAATTAAAAATAGCGTCCCGAATTTCGTACTGTGAAATCTAGTCACTATAATTTTAATTCTAAAAGAAACCTAGTTTTTATTATATATTATACTAAAATATATACAGGGTGTACTATTTAAAAACATATTTTAATAAGTTATTTTGGAATAACGGTGCATCCTGTATACTTCTAATCGACTTGCGCAGATGGCCTCAATTATTTGAAAAAACTTTTTTTTGTATTAAGTATTAAATTTCTAATGTTTATTATAATTTTTCCATTCAAGTATATCCGTGGACTATTTTCATGTGATTAATCGTAAAATAATTAAATCTTATTTAGAAAAATAATTCTGAAAGTGTATAGGCTGAAGTTTTCTTTAAAAACAGATGTTCTTGTTCAAACTAATACAATATCATTAATTTCTTTTAAAAAGTGTGACGCTGCATAATCCCCCACGAAATTTTTCTCAAGATGAAAAATTAATTTGCTTAGTAATTAATTGTATAAAAAACAGTAAACAGTGTTGTTTCAAAATAGAGGATTAAAATAAAGCTGTCAACAGTTTTTATTTCTGATGAGAAATATCGAAATTAAAATGCAATTTAGCTGTTAAATATTCAATTTGTCTCGTAAATACTGAAGTCAACCGTTTTCTCATTTACGTGAAAAATAAGGGGAAATATTCGTCAAAAAATTGGAAATTAATTTAATTAAGAATGTCTGCATTAATTTAAGATGTTTGCTGAAATAAAAGTTAAAATGGATTTTAAACGTTGGCAATTATAATGTACTAGTTGAATACCCATGCTTGCCATTTTTTTTATTTTTCCCTGTTTTTTTTACTTTCCCCTATTTTTTCTTATTATTCACCATTTTTTCCAATTTATTCCTGTTTTCCCTATTTTTCCCTGTTTTCCATATATTTTCCTGTCTTTCCATACTTTTTTATATTTTTCCTAATTTTTCTCTAATTTCTCTATTTTTCCAATATCATTCTATTTTTCCCGTTTTTCATAGTTTTTTCCTGTTTTTCCCTATTTGTACTTCTTTTTAACTATTTTTGCCTATTCTTCCTTATTTTCCCCTATTTCCCCATATGTTTCCAGATTTTCCTCTAATTATGTCTAATTTACCTATTTTCTCCATGTTTTTCTGATTTTTTCATATTTTTTCCTTTTTTACCTAAATTTTTCGTGTTTTTTCTGTTTTTTTTTAATTATTTCCTGTTTTTGCCTATTTATTTCTGTTATTTTCCATTTTTTCCTATTTTTCCTTTTCCATTATGTTCGGCTATCTTTCCCTATTTTTCACAATTTTCCCATACACTTCCCTACTTTTCTCTAATTTCTCTATTTTTATCTATATTTTTTCTACTTGTCTCTATTTGCACTATTTTCCAGTATTTTTTGTATTTTTTACTATTTTTCCCTACTTCTTATTTTTTTTTTATTATTTTTCCAATGTTTACCTGTTTTTGTCAAATTTTTCATATTTATCTCCATTTTTCCCTATTTTTCCTATTTCTTTGTTTGTCCTCGTTTTCATAGTTTTTGCACCATTTATCCGTATTATTTTCTGTTTCTTCCTATTTTCCTTTTTTTCCTATTTTCCCTTATTTTTCACTATTTTTGCATGTTTTACTATTTTTCTATAATTTTCCTATTTATAAGTATTTCTTTATATTTTTCCTGTTTTTCATTATTATCTTTTGTTTTCCCATTTATCCCTATTATTTTCAATTTTGGCCTGTTTTTCCCAATTTTTTTCCTATTTTTTTTTTATTTATTCCATTTTTTCCTTATTTTCTCATGTTTTTTTAAAATTCTTAGCCACTTTCTCCATTTTTCCTTGTTTTGCACTATTTCCACCCTTTGTACTTATTTTTCCCTATTTTGCCCTATTTTACACATTTTTTTTATTCTTTACTATTTTCCCCTACTTTTTATCTCTTTAATTATTTTCTCTATGTTTACCTATTTTTCCTCATTTTTCCCATCTTTTATATTTTTCCTGGTTTTCATAATTTTTTTCCGTTTTTCACCATTTATCCCCAATATTTTCTGTTTTTTCCTATTTTTCTTTTCCCCTAATTTTGCATATTTATCCCTATTTCTTTATATTTTCTTCTGTTTTACCCTATTTATCCCTATTATTTTGTATTTTTACCTATTAGCCCTATTTTTTCCTACTTGTTCCTATTTAGTCCATTTTTTTCCCATTTTTTACTATTTTTAGCAAATTTCCCCATTTTTCCATGTTTTGCATTGTTTTTTTTAACATTTCCTATTTTTCCCAAATTTTCATTATATTGTTTTTATTATTTTCCCTATTTTTCTCAGTTTCCTATTTTCTAGTATTTTCCTCGTTATTCTTAAGTTTTTAAATATTTTATCCTATTTTTCAATATTTTACCAAAAGTTTGCTATTTGTCACTGTTTTCCAGATTTTTTTCTTTTTTTTTTTATTTCCCTCAATTTTTCAATATTTTTTCCTAAATTTTCTTGTTTTTCAAAATGTTCCCTATTTTTCACTATTTTTACCAAATTTGCTTATTTTCTCTGTTTTACCCTATTTTTCCTAATTTTCCTATTTTCCCATTTCTTCTCTATTTTTTCCCTATTTTCTACTATTTTTCAATATTTTACCAAAAGTTTGCTATTTGTCACTATTTTCCAGATTTTTTTCTTTTTTTTTTATTTCCCTCAATTTTTCAATATTTTTTCCTAAATTTTCTTGTTGTTCAAAATGTTCCCTATTTTTTACTATTTTTACCAAATTTGCTTATTTTCCCTGTTTTACCCTATTTTTTCCTAATTTTCCTATTTTTCCCATTTCTTCTCTATTTTTTCCCTATTTTACCAAAAGTTTGCCATTTGTCACTATTTTCCAGATTTTTTTCTTTGTTTTATTTCCCCCATTTTTTAATATTTTTTTCTAAATTTCCTTATTTTTCAAAATTTTCCCTATTTTTACCATTTTTACCAAATTTTCCTATTTTTCCCTGTTTTACACTATTCTTACCTAACTTTCCTATTTTTCCCAAATTTTCTCTATTTACCCCATTCTTTCTTTATTTTTTTCCTATTGATTTCCCCTATTTTTCACTATTTTTTCCAAATTTTCCTATTTTTCACTATTTTCTCCATTTTCTCTAATATTTCTTACTATTTTTCCCAAGTTTTACAATTGTTCACAATTTTGCCTTATTTTTCCAATTTTTTCACTATTTTTCCCTAGTTTTCTCAATTTTTCCTATTTTCCGCTATTTTTTTTTCTGTTTTCCATTATTTTTCCTGTTTTTTTAATTTTGTACTCGTTTTTTCCTCTTTCGCCCAATTTTTATATTTTTTATAACTTTTCCGCTGTTCCCATTTTTCCTTATTTTTCTCTATTTTCCTCCATTTTCCATGTTTTTTTTTTATATTTTCTATTTTTCGCAATTTTTTTTTTCGGTTCTATAGAGCTATATCTAAAATTAAAGACCTTGAAAGGTCTTATTATGAAGGTTTTGAATCAAGTTTTGAATAATTTATAACAAACCCGCCATCAAGTTACAATGATTTATTAAAAAGTGTACGTTCACTTCGCATTTATAGATTACGATGAAGTGAAGGCACTGCAACCGAGTTACCAACTTATGACAGACACAAATTAAACGTAGGAAAATCCGTACGTCTTCCATTTGCCACAAATATGCCGCACAAGTCTTGAGACTTGTTCCGCATGCTTGATGAATATCCGTAAAACACGAAACATGTATTCTCTAAAATTAATGACTTTAATGATATTAAAACTTTTGACAGACAAATTGAGTATATTCCACAGAATTTTAGCGCTTCCGAATTATTTAATGCTATTAAAGTCAATGGCGTCGTTAAAAGGGATATTTTCATAATTCAGATAAAGTGGATTCATTAATTATTAAGTAACGAATCTCCGTCCGTCCGTTTGTCTGTCTGTCCGTCTGTCACTCCGATAACTCGAGAACGGTTTCGAATTATGGAACTGTGTTTTCAGCAATCGAGAGCTGGTGACAATCCCTGCTATTTTTAATGACCTAAGTCAACTGCAACCGTATGTCTGTCCGTTTGTCCGTCTTTCCGTCTATCTCAGCGATAACTCGAGAACGGTGCTGCATCTAAATTTAGTAGATAAGCAAAGAGAGCATGAGCGCAATGGACCAACAGGACAAACGGCATTGTATTATAAATGTGACGTAGAATAAATACGTAAAGAAAAATCATGCGCAGAAGCAAAGACTAAAGGGCCTTAAAGTCAAACTTCGTTATTATTGGTCCAAATTGATCGCAAAAAATGACGGTATATTTGAAATGTGGCGCAGAATATATATTTAGATAAAAATCTTGTCAGGAACAAAAGGCCAAAGGGCATTAGCCTCAAACTTCGTTGTTAGTAGACAGATTTACATCTGCGCATAATTTTTGTTCACGTATTTATTCTACGTCACATTTATAATATTATGCCGTTTGTCCGATGTAAATCTGTCTACTAATAACGAAGTTTGAGGCTAATGCCCTTTGGCCTTTTGTTCCTGACACGGTTTTTTGTCTAAATATATATTCTGCGCCACATTTCAAATATATCGCCATTTTCCGCGTTCAATTTGGACCAATAATAACGAAGTTTGACTTTAAGGCCCTTTAGTCTTTGCTTCTGCGCATGATTTTTGTTTACGTATTTAATCTACGTCACATTTATAATACAATGCCGTTTGTCCTGTTTAAATCTGTCTACTAATATGGTAATCGATTCAGTGACGGGACCCAGAACCGGGAATAGGGGCGCTACGCTGTTTATGACCTGAAGAATAAGATAGGTACATACCTATATATTCTTTTAATAATAATAATAATAATAATAATACTCGCCCTACATTTCACCCCCTTACGAGTGAACCCCAGAAGCCAATGGCTTGTGCGGGAAAGGGACGACTATTATTATTATTTGCCGTGACTTACTGAGGATTTATGGTGCCATTTGGCTAGAGGTATCGGAAAACCCGGAAAACCTCACCACCATCATCGGCCCAGTGACACAGGGGGATTGAAAATCTAGGCTCCGCATTAGACATGAATTAAATTAATATTCAATGCGGTTTTACCTATTCGAGCCAAGTATCTAATACTGAAATTTTTGAATTGAAATTTCACTGATACGAGATAAGAGGCACGAACCAACGTTGGCTCTAGCATATAAATAGTCATAAATGAATATGACCGATAGCCAACGATCTGTGCCACTGAGACCGATAGGCTAATTAGGGGTTTCTGGAGAAGCAGGCGGAATTCAAATCTGAAAATTTGGGATATAAGATTTTCGGGGATGCCCAATCGATCTAAAATATTAAAAGCAACCAGCTACTTCCGGTTATACCGGAAGTGAACATCAACTTTGTTATTTTAAATGGAATACCCTATATTTTCTTACATTTTTAGATTTGTCCTGAGAAGCTGTTTTCAAAAACCTATTACGCTTATAATGTAAACTTATTAGTTTTGAAGTTATAGACAATTGAAAATCGCATTTTTTAAGATTTAAATGATTGCTACGACCAAACGACATAAAATCGGATAAAACGGCTTACATGTCCCTATCTTAACTTTTTAAATTCTACTTGATGGCATAAGAACATAATGTATACAGGTTGATCAACAGTACACACATTTTGATCACCCTGTATACACTTTCTTCTTATGCCACCTAGTAGAACTCAAAAAGTTAAGAATAAGGACATGTAAGCCATTTTATCCGATTTTATGTCATTTGGCCGTAGGAATCATTTAAAGTTGAAAAATGATTCTCAGGACAAATCTAAAAATGTAAGAAAATATAGGGTGTTTCATTTTAAATAACAAAGTTGATGTTCACTTCCGGTATAACCTGAAGTAGCTGGTTGTTCTAAATATTTTAGATCGATTGGGCATCCCCGAAAACTTCATATTCCAAATTTTCAGTTTTTGATTCCGCCTGCTTCTCCTGAAACCTCTAATTAGCCCTCTAAAAGAATCACCCTGTATATGTATGTATGTATGTGTAGACATTCCGTTCCGGCACGATAGAGGTCTTAATTTTTGTCCAATTGATACCAAATTTGGTACAAAAATTCTTTGGGGCCGTAATTCGTTAGGGGGTAAGAATTGGAGGGGGTTGAAATCTCAAAAAATTCAGAACTCCGCCATTTTTGAAAATATTAAAAAAGACCATCAGACTTTTTTCATGCTCTGATTATTATAAAATTAATTTATCTGAAACTTTTTTTTATCCAACCCACGGGGGTGAAACTGAAAGGGGTTGAAATTTAAAAAAAAATAAATCTCCGCCATTTTCAAAAATATTGAAAGAGGCCATGAGACTTTTTTTATATTCTAATTATAATAAAACTATTTTGTCTAAAACTTTTTTTCATCCGACCCACGGGGATGGAACTGGAGAGGGGTTGAAATTTCAAAAAAATTATATCTCCGCAATTTTTAAAAATATTGAAACAGGCCATAAAACTTTTTTTAATGTTCTAATTATTATAAAATTAATTTTTCTGAAACTTTTTTTCATCCGACCCACTTGGATGGAACTGGAGGGGGTTGAAATTTCAAAAAATTCAAATCTCCGCCATTATCAAAAATATTGAAACAGGCCATTAGACTTTTTTTATATTCTAATTATGATAAAACTATTTTGTCTAAAACTTTTTTTCATCCGACCCACGGGGATGGAACTGGAGGGGGTTGAAATTTCAAAAAAATTATATCTCCGCAATTTTTAAAAATATTGAAACAGGCCATAAAACTTTTTTTAATGATCTAATTATTATAAAATTAATTTTTCTAAAACTTTTTTTCATCCGACCCACTTGGATGGAACTGGAGGGGGTTGAAATTTCAAAAAAATTCATATCTCCGTAATTTTTGAAAATATTGAAACAGGTCATTAGACTTTTTTCATGTCCTAATTATTATAAAATTTATTTGTTTGAAACTTTTTTCGATCTGACCATGTCGTGGAGTGGGGAAGGATGACAATAGAAATCTACCTCCCTCTGTCGACCCTACCGACAGGAATTTTTTAATGTTGTTTTTTGGTTGATATTTCGATTAATAATCAGCGTTCATAATTTTTGAGTTAAAGTAAATCGGATCATTTTTAATAAAAAAATAACATCAACCCTATAAAAATTATTTAATTCAGAATTAATTACTTTGTGCTAATTATAAATTATACTTTTACCAATAAAATGAAAGTATTATTTTCTTTCAATTTGGATGCAAATTAAATATTTTTTAAACAAATATAACATTAATTAAAAGAGATGTATTAAAAAACCGTTGCTTTCTAATTTTCCCGTTCCTTTTATATCTGTCTAAATAATTTTTCATTAAATTCTACAAATGTTTTAATTAGCTCTACTAACGAACGGAGAGTACTAAAAGTCTATAAATGAGTGTAAATTATGGTAAGTAATAAACCAAAGCAGTAAAACTAGTATTTTTTACTTTTCTTCTAAAGGTTATATAAAACAGGGTATTTTATAACTAAGGGTAAAAATATATTCATGTAAGTATTATTAAAATATAATAAATGAAAACAACCCAAAATCATGTACCACAATATTATTTATTATACAAATTTTTTGAAAGGCAACTAGTTTCGGTTGACAAACCATCTTCAAGCCTATAATAGATATACAATTATTATCCTGATTAAATTATTATTTTTTAGTTAAATTTTAATATTAAAAATTTTAATCTTTAAATATGTAATAATTAATTTTATAATTATAATTTTTTTCAAAATCTTATTACAAGAATTGAGGAATTTTTTAAAAATTGGCAAGAAATATTTAACATAATATTACGATTTTAAACTAAATTGAATAACTTCTAAGTTATTGAAATTTTTCACCATTCGAAAGATAATATAAAACTCCAAATTTAAAATGTATTTTAGTTTCTTAGAATTTAGAATTGTAATTATTATAACCAAAATAAAGATTTTTTTTTAAATTTTTTGTAATTTTATTTTATCAATAAGTATAAAATAAATGAAAAAAGTAAATAGCATATCCGAAACGGATCTAAAAGTACTATGTGTGTAAATTATTTCATAATTTTAACATAATATTTGTAAAAGTTATAGCGATTTTTTTTTGGTTTTTCCTTATTTTCTCATTTTTTCTCATTTTTTTTCTATTTCTTTCTTTTCTGTTTTTTCTCATTGTTTTCTTGTTTTTCAGGTTTTTTCAAATTTTTTGTAATTTCTTTAATTTTTTGGTTTTTTTCTAATTTTTCTTCTCGTTTTTTTTTCTTGTTTTTTTCCGATTCTTTATCCTTGTTTTTTTTTCTATTTTTTTTTTTTTTTCACGTTTTTTCTCATTTTTTTCTTATTGCTATCATTTTTTTCGATTTATTTCAATTCTTTCTAATTTTTTAATATTTTTACGATTTTTTGTTTGTTTTTTGTGTTTTTTCCAAATTTTTGCTGTTTTTTTATTTTTTTGTGATTTTTCAAGTTTTTTTTCGTTTTTTACAATTTTTTCCGTGTTTTTTTATTAAATTTTTTGATTTTCCGTTTTTTCCGTATTTTAGAAGTTTATTTTTCTTTTTTTCCCAATATTTTCTGATTTTTCCAATTTTTCGATTATTCTAATTTGTTCTCGGTTTTTTTTGTCATTTTCTGTTTTTTGTTTTTTTCTAGTTTTTTTTTCTCGATTTTTTTCCTTTTTTTTTCTTGTTTTTTTTTCCATTTCTCTCTTTTGTTTTCAGATTTTTCTCATTTTTTTGTTATTCCTCTGATTTTATTCGATTTATTTCAATTCCTTCGGGTTTTTTAATCTTTTGTATGATTTTTTTGGTTTTTCCGTATTTTAGAAGTTTATTTTTCTTTTTTCCCAATATTTTCTGATTTTTCCAATTTTTCGATTATTCTAATTTGTTCTCGGTTTTTTTTGTCATTTTCTGTTTTTTGTTTTTTTCTAGTTTTTTTTTATCGTTTTTTTTCCTTTTTTTTTCTTGTTCTTTTTTTTCCATTTCTCTCTTTTGTTTTCATATTTTTTTCATTTTTTTGTTATTCCTCTGGGTTGTTTTTGTTTTTTCCCAATATTTTCAGATTTTTCCAATTTTTCGATTATTCTAATTTGTTCACGGTTTTTTTCCCATTTTTCTGTTTTTTGATTTTTTCTAGTTTTTTTCTTGTTTTTTTTTCAGTTTTTTTCTTGTTTTTTTTTTCTATTTCTCTCTTTTGTTTTCAGATTTTTTTCTTATTCCTCTGATTTTTTTCGATTTATTTCAATTCTTTCGGATTTTTTAATTTTGTGGGTTTTTTTCGTTTTTTGTGATTTTTATCTTTTTTTACCATTTTTTCCGTATTTTTTATTGGTTTTTTTAAAAATTTTTAATATTTCCGTTTTGTACGTACTTTACAATTATTCTTCATTTTTTTGTCAATATTCTCTGATTTTTCCAATATTTCGTGTTTTTTTTTTCTTTTTTTCCCAGATTTTTTCGATTCTTCCAATTTGTTCTCGTTTTTTTCTCATTTTTCTATTTTTGGTTTGTTTTTTCTGATTTGTTTTAATTAAAAAATTTGATTTTTTTTTCGTTTTTTAAACAAATTTTGATCCAGAAAACCTGTATTAATGTATTTTGATGTAGAAAAACTAAAATAATCGATTAAACAATTACTTTACTATGAGTGTTCGGAAAGTTGGGCGGGATTACCCCCTCATTTTTTTTGGATTGTTTTCATTTATGATCAACACTTGACCACATTTAAGATATGGATAACTTATTGGATTTATTATTAAAATAGACTATTTTAGTAAGTTCAATATTAAATAATAAACTAAAATAAAAATAATGAAGCGAAGTTTTATAAATATGAATCTGTATTTCCCATTACAATTACAACCTTTTATTCTGTTATTGAAGTAAAGGAGTTTTCAAAAGATAAATCAATAATTGATAGTCCTCTAGAGGGTAATTTGTAATCTGGAGTTTTTGCGAACTTTTAATATTGGTAAAAAAAAAGTCATAAATTCCGCCTACGTGATAAATTAGAGAAAAACACAGCTTTTAGTAAGATCTAAAAATTCGTTTATTCTTGTTGAATAAAAAAAAATAGAATATGTCCAGGCACGTTTCAACATGTGCAATCAACCAGCTCGTTAAGCATCAAAACGTGTATAGATACGTGGAAACGTCGAAACCGATTTTTTACTTTTTATCACAGTATAGTTTTTCTCTACATGTATAATACTACAATTCATGTTATACTTAGTATGCATCGTGGATCCTTATGTAGATCGGCATTGCCACGGTTAACGTGGAATTGGTTCGGTTCGGCGGAGACTGAAAAACAGGAGCGTACTTTGCTATTGTTTAATATTTAATTTTTATTTTTAATTTGCGTTTTCTAATATAAATTTGTATAAAATAAGAAATCAGTAAATCAGGAAATCTATGTTGGACAATGTAAAATTTTTAATTTTGCACTTAAAAGTTTGTTATCAAATATGCCCAGAAAAAATATTTATAAATTTTTTAAACCTATATTTTATTTAAAAAAAAAATAAAGTAAAAATATCTACGTTAATTGATAATACTGTTCAGAGATGGCAGTATATACGAACTGAATTCCATATTAAATAGAGGCCAGAAGTAAACATGAGAAAAGAAGAAAATTACCATCTAATTTTTACATCTCGAACTTTGAAAAAAAAATGAAGAAAAAAGACACTACTGTATAAATGAACTTGATTACCAGTCACTATTTTTATGTGAAGTTAAAAAAGTGAAATCTAATAAACATTAATTTTGGAGAAAAAAAATAGAAAACAGGAAAAAATTTAAAGAAAAATCAAAAAATTTAGAAAAAAACGAAAAAATCAAACGCTAAAAATCGCAACAACAAAAACGACGCAGAAAAACGTAAGAAATCGAAAAATATAGCAAAAGAAAACACAAAAAATTAAAAAAAAAAACAAAAAACCGGAAACAATTGTAACAGTAAAAAAAACTTAACAAAAAATTAAAAAAATCGAAAGAATTGAAATAAATTGCAAAAAAAGCCTCAACAAAATTTCAAAAAAATGTGAAAAAAATCGCAAATAATCGCAAAAAAAGGAATAAGAATAAATGAGAAAAAAGATTAGCAAAAAAAACAACATTGATGAAAAATGTGGAAAATGAGAAAAAAATCGACAAAAAAAAAAAACGAAAAACCAGAAAAATAAGAAAAAGACGAGAAAAAGTTTTAACAACCCAAGAAATCAGAGAAAATCGGAGTACTAAGAAAAACAGAAAACAAATTTAAACAAAAATATTGGCAAAAATGAAAAACAAAATTGTAAAATGGAAAGACCAAGCAAAATAAAAAAGAAGAAAAAGAAAGAACACCCAAAAAACCAGAAAAATTGTAACGATAAAAAAATTGAACAAAAAAAATGAAAAAAATCGATTGAATTAAAAAAAATCACAACAAAATTCTAGAAAATGGCAAAAAAATCGCAAATAAACAGAGGAATAAGAAAAAATGAGAAAACAAAAGAAAGAAATAAAAAAACAGATCAACGGCAAAAAATGAGGAAAAATTAGAAAAATTCGAAAAAAAAAAAACAGAAAATCATAAAAATGAGAAAAAAACGAAGAAATATAAAAAAAGAGAAGAAAATCGCAAATAATCGCAAAAATTAAAGGGATAAGAAAAAATTAGAAAAAAAAACAATAATGATGAAAAAATGAGGAAATATGAGAAAAATCGAAAAAAAATCAGAAAAATGTGAAAAAGACGAGAAAAAAAATTTTAACAACCCAAAAAATCAGAAAAAAATCGGAGTAATAAGAAAAACAGAAAATAAATTTAAACAAAAATGAAAAATAAAATTGTAAAAAACGGAAAAACTGGGAAAGACCAAGCGTTCTAAAAGTCGCAAAAAAAAACTATGTAAAAAAAGCAAAAAGCGAAGAAAAAAAAACACAAAGAACAACGAAAAAATCGTAACGAAAAAAAAAATTGAAAAAAATTAAAAAAAGCGAATGAATTAAAAACTCGCAACAAAATTCGAAGAAAATGGCAGAAAAATCGCAAATAATCACAAAAAGTCAGAGGAATAAGAAAAAATTGGAATACAAAAGAAAAAATTCCAAAAAAAAACTAAAAATAAACAAAAACAAAGAAAAAATCAGAAAAATGACAAAAAAAAGGGGAAAACATAAAAAAATTTCTCTATTTATAATATAAAAAAAAATAAATGAGACAAAAATTATATTGTGGAAAGAGACAGGGAGTAACAGAAAGAAAGGGAGTCGCTTGGAGGGGGCACAACGTTTTTTTCTTATGTGACGCTTTGTGCCGGTTAAATTCTACTAAAAGTCTCACATAAAAATATCCATTCTGAAAAAGTGTACCGGACTGAGAAAAGATACCGACCACCACTGGAAATACTGAACTATAAATAATTATCATCATATTTTTTACTTCAATACAAATAGCAAACACACCTTCTACTACCGGTTACCAATGACTATGTTTATGTGGTTTTTAGGAAGCTAAAAAAATTATCAAAACATAAAAAAGTTGGCCGTACTGGGAATCAAACTCCGGCCCTTATACACCGAAACCATATAATATACGCATTACGAAAAAAACAAAGTGACAGATATATTATGAAACTTATCAAGCAGATGCGCAAACATACTTCCATACTTTGTAAACCTTAAAACGCAGTGAACAGTCTATATATAAAATAAATGCGTACTTCCGATGTACTGCTAGTCACAGCTTTTCATTTTTCAGTATAACATAACCTATGAGTTTTGCTTTTTTCTTCTTTTTTTTAATAGTCAAAGTCACTAAGGCTATTTGGTTTAGTAATACTCGACAGATAACTGTAAATTATACCTTGTCGTGCCATCTACATTACTTTAAACAAATTAATGTAGCTGACGTCACTTGAAAATTTTCAAAATTTACTTCTTAGTAATCGTAGTGTTTCAAAGTTAGCCAAGCCTGTTTTTGTGAATAATTTTAAGTATATTTTCATATACTACAAATGAATTTGCTGTAGCTACCGCATCACACGTCCCCATTAAGAGTAACTGCTGTCTAGGATTAAAAAAACTTCTTATAAGGCTTGGATTTTTTGTGACATTTGTGGTGAAATAACATTTCACAGAAACGCCACATTTAGACATTTTACCAGTTCCTACTCCAACCAAAAAATTATGAGTTGGAAGCAGAGAATGAAAACAGTTAGACAAAGACAAAGAATCCAACAGTCCTTTAGCATTCAATGATCCTGATTTTAAAGTAAAACATGATCAACCGCACATATTAAGCCAATCAGAGTTAAGAGCGCCCTATCGACCTACAAATACTAAATTCCTAATAACTTTTTCACTAAAATATGGAGAAAAAAATCTATTATTGTGGCTACCAATTACATTTTTTTTATATTAACTTATATTTTTTTCTCGTTGTTTAATTTGTTTTTGAATTTTTTTTTAGCTTTTCGCTATAATATTTTAGGATATTTAGTAAAAGAAAAAAAAATCTAACATGAGTTAAGTTTTAACAGCGAATTAATATAAACGCATTTAATTGCTTGGTAAGTGCTGCCACTTGTTAGATGGACCTACAAGAAAAGAAAGTGTCGGAAGCTTCACAGTACTTAGGAAACAAAAGAGATGATAACTACACTCAATTGGTACTCATAGAAAAATGCCATTTACTGGGATGCTCCTAAAAATCGATTTTCTCCACTTTCATCTCGATTTTTCGCACCTGTAAGTAACCAGCAGGGAAAAAGGTTTCATCAGGATATTTCTGTGATGGAACGGGTAGCTGGTTTTAAATGTTGTTAGCATATGTAATTAATATTTACCATTTTCTTTTAATGCTTTAAATGTACATAACCTAGAGTTATTAAAATTTTATCTTTATCATATTCGATTTCGTCAACACAAAATTAGTATGGACATTATCTTTTTGTTTTTATACAAAAATAGATTGAAAGTTTTATATATTGACCACATTATTTAAAAATTCAATCAAATACCTGACAATGAATATTTCTCTAAATCCCACAAAACGAACGAGCGACAACAACCCGAATGTAGAAAATAATGAAGGGAGAATAAACAGAAAAAGGAGAGAAGAAATAAATATACGTGGGTACATAAATTGTAAAACAGTTCCAGTTTACAATTTTTGCCACTTTATTGCAAGTCTATTTTAACAATCATGAACCCTCAGCTCAGCCAAAAAGTTTTAATTGTGGCTATAAATTCGAAACGTTAAAAATATCTCACTTGAAAAATCTAATATGCCATAAATTGCTTTGGTAGAATGTAGCGAAATTTAAATAAAAATTCTCCTGGGTGATTTTTTTACAATCAATTTCAGATACACGTTTGATAAATGTAAATAAAAATTCAAGTAAAAGCATCTATTCGAGGAAATATTAGCGACGTATGTCTAAGAAGAAGCATACATTAATGAAATCACTTTTTGTCAAACATGTTGACAAATTATCCAATCGAGTTGATGCACAAGTTAATTTATTAACGAAATTGTAAGCTAAAGTGGATTGCGCAAAAGATATTTTATCTCACTTTCTGGATCAAAGTAAGTTATCAATTAACGCAATTTTAAATTCTAGAGATGCTCAAACGTTGGTGCACCATTTCGGGACTTCGGCCCATCGAGCGAACACTTTTTATGCTGTGAAGCATTGGAGCTACTTATGCGATCTTGGTCAAACTTCTCAAATATATGTACAACACTATTATACATGATATGACGTATTTTTTTTTAATTTGCGGTGTAAAAAAGTTAATACCTTGAGAACTTGATTTTTATGGATCGTTTTAGGGCGGATACTAGAATGGCTTGTGCGATACTGGACAAACTTTTTACATACATGTAAGAGAATATTATACATGATGTTAAATGGAAAAAGTTCAAAAAATTTTAATTGGAAAAAAATTTTCCTATGCAAGTAACTTTAATTTGTATGGCGGCTACCAGAAGGGGAGGTCCGATCCTGCTCAAATTCAATAGGGTTCTTACTTGGACAAAACTAATTCGGTAAAGTGAAAACCGGAACTCGATTGAAGTTTTCGCTCAAAACTTACAGTATTTACATACAGACAGACAAACATACAGATGTCCGGACAGGATTTTTTTTTGCATTTTCAGGGAGTTCGGAAACGTCGAGAAAAGTGATAAAAAGTGGGGTAAGAAAATTTTTTCGGCATCACGAAACTAATATTAGAGGAATGGGGAATAACAAAAACAACAAAAATTATTAAAAAAATGATTATAAACCATCTAAATAAATACCGTAAATCTATTAAAGTTTTGCGTTCGAGGGATATCCGGTAGGAAATAAGTTATTTTTTCACAATTTAAAATTTTAAAATAAAAAACAAAAATCTGAAAACTTTCAAAAGAAATTGAAAAAAATTTAAATAAATGGAAAAAAATCAAATCGAAACAGATGGACTCAAAAGAAATCGAAAAATATATAAAAGAAATGGCAAAAAAATCAAAAGAAATCGAAAAAAAAATCAACAAAAATCGAAAGAAATTAAAAAAAAACGACAAAAATCAAAAAAGATCAACAAAAGTAGAAAGAGATCGAAAAAATCAATAGAAATAAAAAATAATAAACAAAAATTCAACGGAATTGACAATAATTAAAAAAAATCGACAAAATCGAAAGATATCGAATAAAATCGAACGAAATTGAAAAAAATCGAAAAAAACTGAAATAAATCAGAAAAATAAGGAATTTGAAAAAAATCAAAAAAAACAATAGAAGAAACTCAAAAACAACAGAAAAATGAGAAAAAAAAGGAAAAACCGAAAAATCAAAAATAGATCGGAGGATCGGGAAAAATTAGAAGAGAAAAGAAAGAACTAAAAAAAAGAGCAATGAGAAAAAAGTCAAAAAATTGGAAAATTTTGAAAATTCAGAATAAAACATGAAAAAAAAAAATCAAAAAATTTAGTGAAAAACGAGAAAAAATTAGAAGTATCGAAAAAATAAGAAAAAACCGCAAATAATCGAAAAAGAAACCGAAATCGTAAAGAACAACCAAAAAACCAGAACAATTGAAAACAAAAGAAATAAATGAATAACATCGAAAGAATTGAAATAAATCGAAACAAAATCACTAAAAAATGGCAAAAAAGAAAAAGAAAAAAAAAGTAATTTTGTTTTTTCCTATTTTTCACTCTATTTTTTGCATATTTTCCTATTTTCCCCTATTTTCTCTGTTTTACCCCATTTCTTTATATTATTTCCTTCTTTACATTATTTTATCCTATTTGTACTTATTTTTCCCTATTTTCTCCATTTTTCTTTACTTTTCCCAAATTTTGCTTATTTTCTTCTATATGTCCCTATTTTTCCATCTCTTTATTCTTTTATTTCCCTATTTTTCTATATTTAATATTTTTTCTTATTTATCCAATTTTTCCTGTTTTCACTATTTTTCCCAAATTTCTCTGTTTTTCTACATTTTGCCTGATTTTTCAAAATGTTTCCCTATTTTTACCTATTTTTTTTTATTTTTCACTATTTTAAAATTTCCCGATTTGTCCCCATTTGGCCCTATTTTTTCTTAATTATTCCAATTTTTTCCCTACTTTTTTATATTTTTTCCCTATTTTTCCCAAATTTGCATTGTTTTTTCCTAGTTTTCCCTGTTTTTTTCCAATCTATAATATAAGCGGCAAAGTCGTGACTGAGTGACTGAATGACATACTATTTCTCCCTATGCTTCTCTATTTTTTCCATATTTTCATGTTTTTTATTTTTCCCTATTTGTTCTTATTTGTACCTATTTTTACCTATTTTGAACTATTTATTTCCATTTCTTAGTTTATCCAACTTTTTCTTATTTCTATTATTTTCCAGTATGTTTAATTGTTATCCCCTATTTTTCTCTAATTTTCGCATTTTCTTTATTTTGCTCTACTTGACTAATTTCACTAATTTCCCTATTTCTCTATCCTATGTGCCTATTTTTCCCAGTTTTCTCTATTATGCCCTATTTTTCCCTATTTTCCGTAATTTTCCCAGTTTTCTCTATTATGCCCTATTTTCCCCATTTTTTTTTCCTAAAAAAATCAAATTAGATATACGTATTCTATGTAAGCCACCGTTTCCGTCCTTTTCTACCCCTTAAAATTAAAATTTCGCAAAATCCTTTCTTAGCGGGATCGAAAAGAGGTGCAAAATCTCCGTAAGAAACTGACGTAAAAGCAAGTGGGATTGAAAAGAGATGCTAAATCTTATGTTTAATTAACTAACAAATCATTGGTTTATTATTTTAGCAACGTATTTTTTTTAACATTTTCCTGATGTTATTTTGTTGTTTTTGAATTTTTTCTATTATTTTTGATTTTTTCGAATTCCTTCAGTTTTTTTCTTATTTTTCTGGTTTTTTCGATTTTGTCGATTTCTATTGATTTTTGTTGATTTCGTTGATTTTTTTCGATCTCTTTCGACTTTTGTTGATCTTCATCTCTTTCGATTTCTTTCGGTTTTTGTCGTTTTTTTTTTCGATTTCTTTTGATTTTTTTCCATTTTTTTAATATTTCTTTGATTTATTTTGATTCCTTTCCATCTCTTTCGATTTTTGCTGATTTTTTTCGTTTTTTTTTCGATTTCTTTTAATTTTTTTCCATTTCTTTTACATATTTTTCGATTCCTTTTGATTCCTTTCCATCTCTTTCGACTTCTTTTGATTTTTTTGTCGTTTTTTTTTGATTTCTTTCAATTTTTGTCAATTTTTTCGGTTTCGTTTCGATTTCTTTTCATTTTTTTTCCATTTCTTTTAAATTTTTTGGATTTCTTTTGAAAGTTTTTATCACATAATAAAAGTAATTCTAATGGCAGATTTTGGTACGTTGTGAAACTTTTTATTAATGAATTTTTTAAATAAGATACATACTAGTATTTTTTTTTAATTTTGAGAAGGATATTTATTAAAGTGACACTTCTGAAAAAATTTTATTAAAGTAACAAAAAATTTATTAGGTGATAAGTTTTGTCCACCTATTTATATAAAATCGATTGCACTATATAGTGCAACTTTAACTAATGCAATTGAATTCTGCAAATCCAGGAAGGTAGGTATAATATTTACATATAAATGTTTGAGTCCTTTACATGTGAATAAACCACCGCTGTCCAATTTCTATAGAGTGTAACTGAACAGTGGATTACCTGAATACTAAAGTAGTGACCCTCGCATGCAAGTAGCATTTGATTTTAATTGCATTATACAATTCAAAAGCAAGACACTAAAATGCCTCTTGTGCATATGACAGTACGAAATAATCCAATTATTCACTTATAATACTGGAAAATAAGTATTAATTTAAGTCTGGAAAAAAATGTACGGAAAACAGATTTATTTAGATCCAGTTAAACGAGGGATATCAATTTAAGGAAAAACTGAAACGTATAGCAACTTTTTTTTTATTTTAAGTCAATTCTTAAATGGTATTCATTTAATTTTTTCTGTATTTGGTATTAAAAAATTCGGGTGAGAAAGAGAAATTTGGAAACTTAAAAACATAAAAATAAGATCAGTTTAAATTGTGGCAAATGTCAAAAAAATTTAATGTAAATTTAAAAAATAACTTCAATTTATTATACCAATATGAAATTGTATCAAAACTATTTTAACATTTTGTGTCACCCGGTATATTAAGTAGTGATAAAATGTCATAAAAACTTAATAGTTAAATAAAGCAAAAAATTGTCAATTATTTATAAAAAAATAAATTTAACAAATTTTAGTATGGTTTTAAAACTTTTTTTTAGTTAAAAATATCGTGCAGGGACCCGGACCCGTACCGGACACTTTATGACCGAAAACCGGACCGGAACCGAAATTTTTTTCTGGACCAGAACCGAAACCGAACCCATATTTTCGTCCAGAATTATTTTAGGTACCGAACCCGAACCCTTTAAAAAATACCGGTTCTTTTTAAGTTCCTTAAACATAATTAATATTATTTACCCAAATTTTGTCATAAAGTTTTTGGTTGCCTTGACATAAATCATTGTTTAATTTTCTATATGTAACTTGATAGTATAAAACAGAAAAATCATAAAAATAAGAAAAAATGTCCTGCCCTAACAAATTGTTAATTTTACAAGACAATATAATTAAAAAGAAAAAATCAAAAAAAATCAGGAAATTCATAAAAAATTATTAAAAAATCAGAAAAATCGTAAAAAAATCAGAAAAATCATAACAAAATCATAAAAATCAGAAAAATCAACAAAAATCGTTAAAAAAGTTATAAAAAATCAGAACCATAAAGAAAATCAGAACAAGAAAAATCGTAAAAAAACAAAAAGAAACCATAAAAAAAAAACAAAAAGAAATCAAAAAAAAAACAAAAATAAATCATAAAAAACAAGAAAATCATAAAAATAAGGAAAAATGTCCTGCCCTAACAAATTGTTAATTTTACAAGACAATATAATTAAAAAGAAAAAATCAAAAAAAATCAGGAAATTCATAAAAAATCAAATTCATAAAAAATCAGAAAAATCTTAAATCAAAAAAATCGTAAAAGAAATCAGAAAATCATAAAAAAAAATAAAAATCAGAAAAATCGTTAGAAAATTATAAAGAATCAGAAGAATCATAAAAAAAACAAAAAAAGAAAAATCGTAAAAAAAAAACAAAAAGAAACCATAAAAAAAAACCAAAAAAATCATAAAAATAAGAAAAAATGTCCTGCTAACAAATCCTTAATTTCACACGACAATATAATTAAAAAAATCAAAAAGTCAGGAAATTCATAAAAAATCAAATTCATAAAAAATCAGAAAAATCTTAAATCAAAAAAATCGTAAAAGAAATCAGAAAATCATAAAAAAAATAATAAAAATCAGAAAAATCGTTAGAAAATTATAAAGAATCAGAATAATCATAAAAAAAACAGAGAAATAAAAATCGTAAAAAAAGAAACCATAAAAAAAAACCAAAAATAAATCATAAAAAAAACCAAAAAAATCATAAAAATAAGAAAAAATGTCCTGCTAACAAATCCTTAATTTTACAAGACAAAATAATTTTAGAAAAATTAAAAAAATCAGGGAATTCATAAAAATAATCAGAAAAATCATTTAAAAAATCCGAAAAATCGTATGAGATATCACAAAATCATAAAAAAATCAGAAAATTCTTAAAAATCAGAAAAATAATAAAAAATCATTAAAAAAATTATAAAAAATCAGAAGATTCATAAAAAACATCAGAAAAAGAAAAATCGTAAAAAAAATGAAACGATAAAAAAACCAAAAGAAATCATAAAAAGACAAGAAAAATCATAAAAATAAGAAAAAATGTCCTGCCCTAAAAAAACCCTTAATATTATAAGACAATATAATTAAAAACAAATTAAAAAAATCAGGAAATTCATAAAAAATCAGAAAATCATAAAAAAATCCGAAAAATTGTACGAGAAATCAGAAAAATCACAAAAAAAATCAGAAAATTCTTAAAAATCCGAAAAATCATAAAAACCTTTAGAAAAATTATTAAAAATCGGAAGAATCATAAAAAAAAAATCAGAAAAAGAAAAATCGTAAAAAAAGAAAAAGAAACCATAAAAAAAGGAATCATAAAAAAAACAAGAAAAATTATAAAAATAAGAAAAATTAACCTGCCTAATAAATCCTTAATTTTACAAGACAATATAATTAAAAAAAATTAAACAAATCACGAAATTCATAAAAAAAAAAATCTGAAAAATCATAAAAAAAATCCGAAAAATTGTATGAGAAATCAGAAAAATCATAAAAAAAATTAGAAAATTCTTAAAAACCAGAAAAACCATAAAAAATCATAAGAATCATTAGAAAAATTATAAAAAATCAGAAGAATCATAAAAAAACAGAAAAAGAAAAATCGTAACAAAACAAAAAGAAACCATAAAAAAAACAAAAAGAAATAAAAAAACAAGAAAAATCATAAAATAAGAAAAAACAATTCCTTAATTTTACAAGACAATATAATTTTAAAAAAAATTAAAAAAATCAGGAAATTCATAAAAAAATCAGAAAATCATAAAAAACAGAAAAATCGTAAAAGAAATCAGAATAATTATAAAAAAATTAGAAAACTCATGAAAATCGGAAAAATCATAAAAATCATTAGAAAAATTATAAAAAATCAGAAGAATCATAAAAAAAACTCAGAAAAAGGAAAACCATTAGAAAAATTATAAAAAATCAGAAGAATCATAAAAAAAATCAGAAAAAGGAAAATCGTAAAATAATTTAAAAGAAACCATACAAAAAAAATTATAAAAAAACAAGAAAAATCATAAACATAAGGAAAAATGCCCTGTCCTAACAAATCCTTAATTTCACATGACAAAAAAAAAATCAAAAAATCAGGAAATTCATAAAGAATCAGAAAAATCGTAAAAGAAATCATAAAAAAATCAGAAAAATCATAAAAAATCAGAAAAATCATTAGAAAATTATAAAAAATCAGAAAAATCATAAAAAAAATCAGAAAAAGAAAAATCGTAAAAAAAATAAAAACAAACCATAAAAAAAACAAAAATAAATCATAAATAAAAAAACAAGAAAAATCAAAAAATAAAGATTTTCCACTTTTTTTAGATTTGTTTCAATTTTTTTCAAATTTTCAATTTGTGAATTCTCTCGAATTTCTCCGATTTTGTCAGATATTTCCGATCTTATTTTTTCTGAATTTCTCCGATTTTCTTCCGATTTTTCATTTTTTTTTAGATTTTTTCAATTTGTTTCAATTTTCTTCATTTTTTCAATTTGTTTGGATTTTTGTCAATTTTCTCGAATTTCTCCGATTTATTATTATTTTTTCTGAATTTCTCCGAATTGCTTCCGATTTTTCATTTTTTTTTAGATTTTTTCAATTTGTTTCAATTTTTTTCATTTTTTCTATTTGTTTTGATTTTTATCAATTTTCTCGAATTTGTTTGGATTTTTTGATTTTTTTTTTCAATTTTTTACAATTTTTCTTATTTTTCCAATTTGTTTCATTTTTGTTTTCGATTATATTCACATGGCTGTCAAAAATTTAACTGCTGCGATTGGATAAAATTGAATATCAACACTTGGCAACTATGTGTTTATTTTCACTCCCATTTTTTTCAAGAATAAAGTATTTTTGTCTAAGAGAAAAGGATGGGGAGTAGAAAAAGTAGGAAGAACCTTATTGAATTTGAGTAGGATCGGACCGGCCCTTACCGGTACCCATAATAAAAACTAAAGTGATTTGTAATGGAAAAATAATTTCCAGTTGAAATTTTTAAAAAAATTTTCACACAAAATATTACCATACAAGCTTAAATAAAAAGGGCCGAAATCCCGAAATAGAATTTATTTTGAATTACGAAATATTTATTTAGCTGTGTACTGGGTGTATTTTTATTTTTGTCAAAAGTGTTATTTTTTATGCAATTTTGGTAGCAGGGAAATTATAAGTTTTTTTTTATGATTATTGTTTTATAGTAATATGAAGAGATATTTTTTATTTTTGATCACTACTGTTGAAAAAAACAATTATAAATGTTTTTTTAATAGTGAACCAATTCAGGCTAACAATTTTACATTTTGTTTTATCAAAAATTTTACGAACGACGATTATTTTAACAAGTAATAATGTAACTAAAATAACATCTCTCTAGTTAATTTAAAGTTTGCTTTAGTTTCGCGTGTTAATAGGAAACGCGATATTACTCATCTGTAACGCATCTACCCTATCTCGTTCAGTTTTCTTTTTTTTGGCTTAAAAATAAAGTGCACAAACTAGATTTTAGAACAGATGTTTGATTTTAATATCGTCTAGTGAACTTAAATAAAGTGTTCATATTTTATTAAAAAAAAAAAATAGTACAGTAAAACTATCTTTTAAAAGTTTGAAATTTTGCTTAACTTGCCGTTCTTTCAAACTTTATCCAGTCATTGAAGTGGATGATATAGATGAAATAAGGGCACAAATATAAATTTATTATTACTTTTTTAATAATATTTAGAAGGCAGACAATTACTAAAAAAAAATCAGCTGTGTCACCCCAGAACTTTCCCGGCTCGGGTATGGAGAATATGATTATTTTAATTACAAAAGACTAAGCATTTCATTAATTTATGCAACAAATTTTAAGTAGCAATCCGACGGTAAATACTTCTACCCAATTCATATTTCAATGTTGTTAATGACATAAGCTGGCGCATGCGCACATTTTATAGCACACTGCTACAATTAGTAATCTACTAAAATCATGATTGAAAAATACTGGGAATTCGGGAAAAAGTTTGATACAAAAGTTGTTTGCTTTTCAAATAAAAAAAATTGAAACACGCCTAAATGTGTATATTTTTTGAACTCTAGCGGCGAAACTATGAGGAATCGGAAAAAAGTTAAATATACAAGATAAAGGAAACTTTGTGCTCTACAACTTTGCACTAAAGTGCATTGTTTGTCCTCAATATTTGGAAAAAAACCTACATGCATATTTTTTGGGCGCCCTCTAGTGGCGCAACTATTTAAAATTCTGGCAAAAGTTTAATACAAAAATTGTAGTAAATTTTATTCTCTAAAATTTACACTGGAACATTTTGCACTAAATTGTATTTTTTGTCCTCAAAATTTGGAAAAACTGCGAAAAATCTACAGGCATATTTTTTGCACGCCTTTTGTGGCGCAACTATTGAAAATTCTGGAAAAAGTTTAATACAAAAATTGTAGTAAATTTTATTCTCTAAAATTTACACTGGAACATTTTGCACTAAATTGTATTTTTTGTCCTCAAAATTTGGAAAAACTGCAACAAACCTAAATGCATATTTTTTGCGCGCCCTCTAGTGGCGCAACTATTGGAAATTCTGGAAAACATTTCATACAAAAATTATAGAAAATTTTATGCTCTAAAAATTTACACTGAAACATTTTGCACTAAATTGTATTTTTTGACCTCAAAATTTGGAGAAACTGCGAAAAACCTACATGCACATTTTTTGCGCGCCCTCTAGTGGCGCAACCATTGGAAATTATGGAAAATATTTAATACAAAAATTGTAGAAAATTTTTTGGTCTAAAAATTTGCACTGGAATATTTTGCACTGAAGTGTATTTTTTGTCCTCAAAATTTGGAGAAACTGCGAAAAACCTAAATGCATATTTTTTGCGCGCCCTCTAGTGGCGCAACTATTGGAAATTCTGGAAAACATTTCATACAAAAATTATAGAAAATTTTATGCTCTAAAAATTTACACTGAAACATTTTGCACTAAATTGTATTTTTTGACCTCAAAATTTGGAGAAACTGCGAAAAACCTACATGCATATTTTTTGCGCGCCCTCTAGTGGCGCAACTATTTAAAATTCTGGAAAAAGTTTAATACAAAAATTGTAGAAAATTTTACGCTCTAAAAATTTGCACTGGAACATTTTGCACTGAAGTGTATTTTTTATCCTCAAAATTTGGAAAAACTGCGAAAAACCTACATGCATATTTTTTGCGCGCCTTCTAGTGGCGCAACTATTGGAAATTATGGAAAATATTTAATACAAAAATTGTAGAAAATTTTTTGGTCTAAAAATTTGCACTGGAATATTTTGCACTGAAGTGTATTTTTTGTCCTCAAAATTTGGAGAAACTGCAACAAACCTAAATGCATATTTTTTGCGCGCCCTCTAGTGGCGCAACTATTGGAAATTCTGGAAAACATTTCATACAAAAATTATAGAAAATTTTATGCTCTAAAAATTTACACTGAAACATTTTGCACTAAATTGTATTTTTTGACCTCAAAATTTGGAGAAACTGCGAAAAACCTACATGCATATTTTTTGCGCGCCCTCTAGTGGCGCAACTATTAGAAATTATGGAAAAAATTAAATACAAAAATTGTAGAAAATTTTTTGGTCCAAAAATTTGCACTGGAACATTTTGCATCAAAGTGTATATTTTATCCTCAAAATTTGGAAAAACTGCGAAAAAACTACATGCATATTTTTTGCGCGAACTCTAGTGGCGCAACTATTGGAAATTCTGGAAAAAATTTCATACAAAAATTGTAAAAAATTTTATGCTCTAAACATTTACACTGAAACATTTTGCACTAAATTGTATTTTTTGACCTCAAAATTTGGAGAAACTGCGAAAAACCTACATGCATATTTTTTGCGCGCCCTCTAGTGGCGCAACTATTTAAAATTCTGGAAAAAGTTTAATACAAAAATTGTAGAAAATTTTACGCTCTAAAAATTTGCACTGGAACATTTTGCACTGAAGTGTATTTTTTATCCTCAAAATTTGGAAAAACTGCGAAAAACCTACATGCATATTTTTTGCGCGCCTTCTAGTGGCGCAACTATTGGAAATTATGGAAAATATTTAATACAAAAATTGTAGAAAATTTTTTGGTCTAAAAATTTGCACTGGAATATTTTGCACTGAAGTGTATTTTTTGTCCTCAAAATTTGGAGAAACTGCAACAAACCTAAATGCATATTTTTTGCGCGCCCTCTAGTGGCGCAACTATTGGAAATTCTGGAAAACATTTCATACAAAAATTATAGAAAATTTTATGCTCTAAAAATTTACACTGAAACATTTTGCACTAAATTGTATTTTTTGACCTCAAAATTTGGAGAAACTGCGAAAAACCTACATGCATATTTTTTGCGCGCCCTCTAGTGGCGCAACTATTAGAAATTATGGAAAAAATTAAATACAAAAATTGTAGAAAATTTTTTGGTCCAAAAATTTGCACTGGAACATTTTGCATCAAAGTGTATATTTTATCCTCAAAATTTGGAAAAACTGCGAAAAAACTACATGCATATTTTTTGCGCGAACTCTAGTGGCGCAACTATTGGAAATTCTGGAAAAAATTTCATACAAAAATTGTAAAAAATTTTATGCTCTAAACATTTGCACTGGAACATTTTGGACCAAAGTGTATTTTTTGTCTTCAAAATTTGGAGAAACTGCGAAAAAAATACATGAATATTTTTTGCGCGCCCTCTAGTGGCGCGACTATTGGAAATTATGGAAAAAATTTAATACAAAAATTGCAGAAAATTTTTTGGTCTAAAAATTTGTACTGGAACTGGAAATGTGATGAAATCATATTTCACTCACTCTGAACGTTTCTGTACTTCAACTAATCAAAAGTTAATAAAACTAGTTGGAAGTGGAGGATTCGTACAAACATATAAACGAAATTTGCAACAAAAAAATATTAATTTCTATGACTGCAGTGATCATACTGAATATATTTTTTTGAGGTTTCAACTCTACTACTGTATTATTCCATTCCGTAAAAAATATTTGAAATTTTTTCACTTCACAGACCAATTTTAAAAGCGAAGTTAGTCATGCATTTATGTGCAATGAACAAAAACTCGCAACAAAAATATATAACGCATATCAAAAAGCGGAAGAACAACTATAGGAATTTTTAAAGCGAAAATATATATATATATATATATACGTGAAAAACGGAAAATTCAAACAATCAAAGTAGAAAATGTATTGTTTCCATTTTATAATATATTTCATTTAATTAAGCCCTGTCATGGTAAACCGCCGTGGAATTGTGGAGTTTATATTGAATTTTAAAAATTACTATGCGAAAACCTTATTTTTCGTTCGTTTAATCCGGTTAATAATTTCATAGCTTGTACTAACTAAAAATTAAATTTTTGTCAGGAAATATTTCATAATATAGAACAGCGCTCACATAGTTTAATTATTGTTCAATATTCGGATGACATAAAAATGTTTCGCTGCAAAATTTAGGTTAATTGAATCAGTAGAAAAATGAAAAACGTAATAAAAATATTTTTTTAATGATTTTTTTTTTGTATGAAGTGTTACTCAGATTTGGTTAAATTTTAAATAAATATCATGAAATTGACAATAAAAATACTACAATTATTATTTTTTTCAAATTTTTAAACAAAAAATTGTAAAATTAACCAAAAATAAGATAAACAAAAAAAATAACAGATCTAGGATTTTTTTTATTGGTAAAATTTAAAAAAAATATTTTTGGTCATTAAAAAATTAATTTTGTTTTTGAATGGTATTTAATGTGTCATTAACCCTTTAATTTCGGCTGTCGTATATACATGATTCCTAAAATATTTTTTTATAAATTTTACAATTTTTAAAATTAATGTTTTTTTGTAACTTTTGACATTTTTGAAATGTTTAAAATTCGTGAAATTTTGAAAAAAATTTACTCTTTGAAATTTTCGAAAAAAATGCAAAATTTCAAATTTTTCGAAATTTTTTCTTTATTTTTGAAACTTTAATATTTTTTTAATGTTATCCGAATGTTTTGAAATGTTTTAAATATTTTTATCTAGACGAATTATTTTATGTTTCTTGAAATTTTCGATATATTTTAGAAATGTTTTAATATTTTGACATTAATATACAAATTTTTCGAAATTTTTGATATATTTTTGAAATTTTCGAATAATTTTTTAATGATTTTTGATTCTTTTGAGATTTTTGATATGTAAAATTCTTGAAATTTTTTTACTTTGTGAAATATTTGAAATTTCGAAAAAAAATGAAAAATTTCAAATTTAAATTTTTGAAATTTTTGAATAACTTGTTAATGTTTCTTGAAACTTTTGACATTTTCGAAATGTTTGAAATACTTGAAATTTTTAAAATATTTTTAACTAGACGAATAATTTTATATATTTTGATATTTTCGATATATTTCAGAAATTTTTGAATAGTTTGACATTTTTACGGTTTGAAATTTTTGAAAAAATGGAAAATTTCAAATTTTTCGAAAATTTTTATACATTTTTGAAATTTTCGGATAGTGTTTTTTAATGTTTTTTGAAACTTTTGATATTTTAGAACTGGTTAAAATGCTTGAAATTTTTGACAAATATTTACCTTTCAAATTTTTGAAAAAAATTTCAAAATTTCAAATTTTTCTAAATTTTTGATAAATTTTTGAAATTTTCGAATAATTTTTTAATGGTTTTTGAAAAGTTCAACATTTTTGAAACGTTAAAATTCATGAAATTATTGAAATATTTTTTACTGGATGAATAATTTTATGTTTCTTGAAATTTTCGATATATTTTAAAAATGGTTGAATGAATATTTTACCATTTTTTCTTTTTGAAATTTTCGATAAAAAAATGCAATTAAATTTTTCGAAATTTTTAATTTATTTTTGAAATTTTCGGTATATTTTTCTTGAAATTTTCGATATATTTTCAAGATGTTTCAATATTTTAGCATTTTTTTGAAATTTTTGATATATTTTTGAAATTTTCGAATAATTTTTTAATGATTTTTGATTCTTTTGAGATTTTTGAAATGTAAAATTCTTGAAAATTTTTAACTTTTTGAAATATTTGAAATTTCGAAAAAAAATGAAAAATTTCAAATTTAAATTTTTGAATAACTTTTTAATATTTTTTAAAACTTTTGACATTTTCGAAATGTTTGAAATACTTGAAATTTTTAAAATATTTTTAACTAGACGAATAATTTTATATTTTTTGATATTTTCCATATATTTCAGAAATTTTTGAATAATTTGACATTTTTACTGTTTGAAATTTCTGAATTTTTGGAAAAAATGGAAAATTTCAAATTTTTCGAAATTTTTGATATATTTTTGAAATTTTCGAATAATTTTTTAATGTTTTTTGAAACGTTCAACATTTTTGAAAAGTTAAAATTCATGAAATTATTGAAATATTTTTTACTGGATGAATAATTTTATGTTACTTGAAATTTTCGATATATTTTAAAAATGGTTGAATGAAAATTTTAGCTTTTTAAAATTTTCAAAAAAAAAAATGTAATTAAAATTTTTCGAAATTTTTGATTTATTTTTGAAATTTTCAGTATATTTTTCTTGAAATTTTCGATATATTTTCAAAATGTTTGAATATTTTGACATTTTTTTGAAATTATCGGAAAAAAATGCATATCAAATTTTTCGAACTTTTCGATACATTTTAGAAATTTTTGAATAATTTTTTAATATTTTTTGAAACGTTTGACATTTTTGAAATGCTTAAAATACTTGAAATTTTTGAAAATTTTAAATGTATGCGAATAATTTTAAGTTTTTAAAATTATGTATATATTTTAAAAATTTTTGAATATTTTGACAATTTTACTTTTTGAAATTTTTGAATTTACCAAAATAAATATAATGGTTGAAAGACAATAAGATAAGTTTTTTTTTTATATATATTTTGCTTATTATTTTGTAAACAAAAAAAATAATAGATCTGGGATTTTTTTTAGTGGTAAAATTTTTAAAAAATATTTTTGGTCAATAAAAAATGAATTTTGTTTTTGAATGATATTTAATGTGTCATTAACCCTTTAACTGCGGCTGTCGTATAAACATGATTCGTAAAATATTTTTTTATAAATTTTACAATTTTTAAAATTAATGTTTTTTTGTAACTTTTGACATTTTTGAAATGTTTAAAATTCGTGAAATTTTGAAAAAATTTTACTTTTTGAAATTTTCGAAAAAAATGCAAAATTTCAAATTTTTCGAAATTTTTAATATATTTTTGAAATTTTCCATATATTTTTGAAATTATCGAAATTTTTGAATTTCTAGTTAAAGGGTTAAAGTAGTATAAAAGATATTCAATTTTATTTATTATTGGAATACATTTTTTTGAATTGAACTCACTCTGAGAAAATAGTACAAAAAAATAAATAAGTTGGTTTATTTAAAATATAAAAAACATACCAATTTAAATGTCTTCACAACGTGGGGCTTTCTAAGCCCCACATATCAATTTACTATATTAGTTTTAACGCTACAAACCGCGGAAAGATAATTGGCCCACTGTAGTGCTTATTGTAAGAGATAAACACTACATGATTTGTCAGACAGAATGGTTATCTTGACAAGTTGTCATTTTAGGTTTTTTTGGTTATATTGACATGCTGTCATATTGGGTTTGTTAGGTTATGAAAATCTGTCAATCATTTCATCTTTCAAATTTAGATTGAGAATTGACGTTTCAAGTGTATTCAAACAGTATGATTATAATCTGGTCTCCGTTGGAGTCCGTTGGTATAAATACATAACCGTGCTACGATGCCCACCCTGTATACAGGGTGTTTTTTTAAAAAGTTTCCACCCCCGATTTAGGCTTACAAAATAATTTTTGGCATAAATGGCGAGACACGTCGATTTTTGATTTGAGCTGGACAAAATTTTTGATAACAAACATCACTCTAAAGTCAACCCCCTTCACCCCTCGCCACTCAACTTTAAAATTTAAATAGGGAACATACCATGTGTGGGACATTTAAATTTTTAAGTTGAGGGGCTTGGGGTGAAGGGGGTTGACGTTAGAGTGATGTTTGTTATCAAAAATTTTGTCCCCCTCAAATCAAAAATCGACGTGTCTCGCCATTTTTGCCAAAAATTATTGGGTAAGCCTAAATCGGGGGTGGAAACTTTTTAAAAAAACACCCTGTATATGGTACATAACTTGGATTTTATTTCCTGAATATTTCACCACATTTAAGATATAGCTAATCTTTTGGAATTAATTATTTAATTATTATTAATATTTCGGTAACAAAACTTAATATGTACCAATAAAAATCCAATTATATATGATTTTAATAAACGGTTACGTGATCAGCAACTATCGCAATAAACGAAATGCGACTGTTTCAATTAAATCACTGTCGGCCAAACTGGAAATTGGAATATTATATCCATTCCCGTGCTATCCAAGGATGATCCGCTATTTAATGGTCGATTAGGCCCGCTTTTGTTGAAAAGCCGATTCCACATACGTCACTCATACATCATATTCCATGTAGCTGTAGAAGGAGAAAGGAGGGAAACACCATGTTGTTGGTATAGTCCGGGAGCGATGAAGGGATTGTTTTGCTTGAATGATTTTGTATTTGTGAAATGAGGTTTCAAGCGCTTATCAAAAGACGCACCCTTACAATAATGGATGAAATTCCTAATCGATTTATGAACTGATTGTTTAAAATTAATGCTAATAATAATATTTGCTACTTTGAAATTAACTATTACTATTCTAAATCATTAAACATAATATATACAAAAAATGTGTTGCGTTTGAAATTAATCGATAACCAATTATTCAATTTTTTCACTAAAATACATTATTTATACAAAAATGTATGATGGTTTCCATATTTTTAAATTAACTGTTATTTTAATCATCAGACTCTTAATATTTTTTTTTACTAGTACAGGGATGGGTGCTGGAACAAATTAGAGACAAGCTAGTTTTTTTAGTGTGTAGAAAAAAACGTCCCATTTAACATACTAAAAGTCCCATTATGACAAATCAAAAAAAAAATGTCCGCCATTTTGTATACTATAAATTATGTCTAATTCAGATCAAGTTCAACATGTCCTATGTAAAATTCAGTGGCGTACATACATTTTTAAAATGTAATTATTCTTTCAAATATAACTATTTTTTCAAAACAATATTTTTGCACATTCTAGGAGAGTATAAATATTAATATGTATGTATTTCTGTATATTTTAGAAATGCGGTAATTTTAATATTATTATTTTCTATCCCAGCTTGTTTTCTAGTAAAACTATAAATTTTAACAGCATGTGCGCTTTGTTCTTTTTTTTCTGGCTAAAACGTTTTCCCTTGTTTAATTTTATAACGATATTATTTCATAGTGCACAAGGCACTTCTTTTTCACGATAAGCAGATTAAATTCCAGTTTATTAAGTTAAACTTTCTCGTAAAAAAATGTAAAACTGGCCCTTTTTTAGTGTGTTTTTTTTTTAATAATTATTGCTCTCTAGTTGCGCATTATGGGCGCTCGAACGCCTGTTTATAAAATTTGTCTTAAAATTTGTAGCGCTCTGGGGTACAATTAAGCAATCCGTTGCGAGTCCTTGCTCAAAAACCCGCCGGTTTAAGTGAAAATTTAGTTCATAATTCATCAACGCGAAATTAAAATCGCCATCTTAAAACCGTTTCTATTTAAGATATACAAGTAGGAATATCTTATAAGAAATTTATAATCGATTTTAATACATATGAGTTAATTAAAAAAAAATTCCACGACTAATCTATTATTTGTTCATTATACATAAATTTACTAAATAATAATAATATCCATTATTCACTTGTGAATAATGATTATTTACTAGTTTAAATAAAGGTTTATAGTAGTTTCAGCAAAAATTATTTAACAACTTCAATCATGAAATGGACGAAACGAAATTATGATGTCATTAACGCCTTCCCGGTATAATGAGAAAGAGTAAAGTTTAATTTTGAAGTTGACTAATTAGTTTTTAAAAGAAAGAGATGCTGGAATACCGCTTTTACCGTTAAATGCAGTCTACAATGTTTGGGTTCACCGCAAAAATATAATCGTTTAACACATTATTTTTTTCGACATTTAATCACGATTCGATTATCCGCAATTTTTTTAATTTAGTCAAAAATCATGTTTAGGGACGTTAAACATCCCCAAGCTAGAAATTTAGGTGAAATCAGTTAAAAAATCTGATGTGGCCTGCACATGACCTCTCGCCATTTTTGAATCAAAAATTTACAGGTTAACACAAAAAAGTATGAAAAAAAATTACTTTTTTGTAAATCTGGCAACAATGGCAAAAGTTTTGAAAATTTTAATGATACGAAAATAAACTATAGTGCATACAAAATAAATGTGTAAAACTTTATTGAAGTTTTGTATAGTAATGACGTCATCACTCATAGCAAGTGCCACTTCCGGTTGTCCGATTGGCACTAAAATCTAATCAGATCTAATCTAGGGTATCAGAATTTTGTGTGCAAAATTTCATTTTTTTTTATGCAGTAGTTTTTGAGTTATCGTTACTATAACATCCATCCTAACATACACTAACACACACACAGACATCATCGGGAAAATATCAAAATCGTATTCTAGGGACCCCAAAACGTGTTTATTAATTGAAAACTCATCACCCAATTTTTAGCATGATTACTATACCTCTCTTATCTGAAGGACGAAAGGTAAGAAACGGAAGTTTCAAGTTTAAAAAATTACTAAATTAAGAAAAAATCTACGCAACGCATTAAGCAAAATGCAATTTTTGGCATTACCAATTTATTCATACAAACACACCTTAACATGCGTCATTGAAAACAATTCTTAACATATGTCAGTGGCTATATTTTAATTTTGAGGTTATGTGTAAAATAATATTGAAATAATATATGACAAACGTAAAACAGTAGAATACGTCACCGATTATGACGTAACGGCAGAAGATGGCTAAACGAACTATACTCGTATATAAATTCTATGGTTTACGCTACCCTCGTTAATAATAGCCATCATTATCTACTCGTTCAATAATCTAGATATTAATAAGAGAAATCTTCGGATCCATTTTTAAGCGTAATGCGAGAACGAAGGAGTGTGATATTATGCATGGTTAAAGTTTATGTACAGGAGCAGTGCAGAGAGTTAAAATTAAGATTTATTATGTGTTACAAATAAAATAAATTAAACATAATAGTTATAACATTCATTATTTATAAAATTTTATTCCTGAAAAATGCGAAAATAGAAAAAAATAGAAAAAATGGTTTACCTGTAAAAATGCGGAAATGGAAACACACACAGAAAAATAGGGAGTCGCGAAAATAGGAAGAAATATGAAAAAGCTATAGAAAAATAAGAAATAAATAGGAAAAATTAGGATCATCGTTTTCCGTGAAAAAATGAGAAAATAAAAAAAATGGAAGAGTGGGGAAGAATCGGAAAAATATTTTCGATGGAAAAATGAGAAAATAGGAAAAAATGTTTTCTCTGGGAAAATGATCCATAAATTGTCAGTAGTAGAAAAAATAGATCATTTTAAGCAGTAATAAAATTAATAAAATTTCCATCTAAAATAATTATTTTATTTATGATGGAAAGAGAAAATTTGTATTTTTAAGTGTGTATGGTTTAATAGGTTAAAATTAGTCGAGTGCTTTCGGCTGTATAGCCATGTTCAAGACTGTAAAATATATAAAAAATACAACTACACATTGTTACTAACATCGAAAACGAACAGAACTCGTCATTTTTTTTTTGAAAACGATGACAAAAATGGGGGCAACCATTCATATGTTAACGTGAATATTAGTGAAAAAAAAAATATGTTAAAATTTTTCAGATTATTTTAAACACATGCGGTTTGCACAAATTTTTGAGGTTGACAAGACCAAGACATTGAACATTGAAATCAGACAATTGATTAGTGAACAGAATGACAGTTATTAAATAAAAGAAGAAAAGTGAGTAACCTACCTAACTGCGTGACTACAAACGCGGGAGTGACTACCTATCACGAACCTCCAAGACATTTGAATGATGGCCTCCGCTTTTCTCAAGTTTTCTAAAAAAAATTTTTTTGACGAGTAAGTTCTGTTCATTTTCGATGTTAGTAACAATGTGTAGTTGTATTTTTTATGTATTTTAGAGTCCAGAAGATGGCTATACAGCCGAAAGCGCTCGCCTAATTTTAACCCATTAAACCATACACACTTGAAAATACAAATTTTCTTTTTCCTTCACAATCATCCAGTATATACACACCTATTTGATTTCAATTATTTTATTTACTTACATTATCTATATTGTATTATAAAATAGGAAATTGGGTTTTCGTGCAAAGTGGGTTATTTATTACATTTAATAGCGGTTGTGAGTGCTTTGATGTTTAAAAAGCTCTAAACAGGTAGTTTAATTAAATTAAAATGTGATTTTCACTTTTCCCCTCTTTACCTTCTAATAATAGGTATAACAAGGGAAAGAATTTTAATTGGATAAATAGCTTTCATGAAAATTTTAAATTCTTTATTTTTAGAATTCGCTAAATTTTGATATTTAACTAATTAAAATATACAAGACAGAAAAGTTAAACTCTCGATTATCAGTAATAATGGAATAAAATAAGTATAAAGAAGGAAAAAATATTTTTAAAGCTTTGAAAATATATGAAATTTAAATTCTTTGCACCATTTTCGGAGTTATGTAAATTTGCATTTAAGTCTAGTCATCTAGATATAAAACACAAAGGTCCTAAATCTGGAGACCTAGAAGGTCATTAAAATTTACATTTATAATAAAAACAACTTAAATAATATTATTATTTATAATTCAGATTTGATTTTATCTACAATAATAGATTTTAGCTTTCTATTTATTAAAATATTTAATATTAGTATCAACTGTAGAATTTCTCATCAAAAATTTTGTTGAAATAGATTTTCTATTCCATAAAATATATCCGGAAAGTATTTATATTGAAAGAGAAATTATTTGTTGGAATATACAACGAAAAAATATTTTCGAAACGTTATTGTTGAAGGATCACCCGAAGAGGTTTTATATTTATCAACAGACCCTTTTCATCATTCACGATTCTGGAACGGGAAAAATATTTTCATTGACCCATCGGCAAATTGTATTCTGGGGATTTATCCGAGGAATCATTTTAAAGATAAGAATACGATGCGAACAGTGGCGGAGAATATTTATGGAGCTTTTTATCTAAACTAAACTTGGTTTATAAATATAATATTTTCTAAGGAAATAAAGCACAAAGTCAGGTACTACAGAATTTAACGTAAATATAACAAGTGACAACTAGTTTCGGTCACTGACCATCATCATATAGATACAAATGTTCAGAGTTAGAAATGAATACAATAAAAATTCAAAAGTATAAACTTACCATTATATTAAATACTTTCGCAAGGTAAAAAAGAAAATTTCACATATGTGATACCCGTTAAAACATTATTAAAAAAAAATTAATTTAAAAATTAATAATGGTACTTGAAAAAGAATAAAACATTAAATATTAGTAATAAAGACAAAAACTAGATTACCTAATGGAGGGATCATCACCCCTGAAAATTTTAAAAAAGGAAAAAGTCACCCAAAACGATCACAAGGTGGTCATTGAACGAAGAAAGTTAATTATATTTGATTATACAAGGCGTTCCAACAGAAAATGTACATACGTTACAGGTAGATAGGGGGCACCAAACCGAATCTAAAAACCCTATTGAAAGTTGGTCCAATGTCATTTTTTTCCGAGATACAGGGTGTTTAATGAATTTTGAGTAGGTATGGACCTGTAATTAATTTATTGATTATATGTTTGTTGTTTGAAGTAATATTTGTAAAACAAAAGTGCCAAGTATGAATAAAATATACAATGTGGTTTCACACGGGCGAAAGAAGTTTTGGTCAAAATTCTTAAACACCCTCTCAGTAAAAAAAGACATTGGACAAACCTCCAGTGGGATTTTTAGATTGGCTTTGGTGTCCACTATCTGCCTATAACGTATGTATATTTTATGTTGGAACACCCTGTATGCCTCAAACTTGGAAAGTTAGCGAGAAAATCGACACGTGTTACAATTCTCACCGGCCATCAGTGAAAGTGAAATGACAGGTGACAGTGAAAGTACCGCCCTGCACGCTGAAGTGAGGGGTAATCAAAAAATTTTTAAAATATAATAAGTAGATACTAATGGTAATGATTGGAACCGAGACATAAGTGTAGAGCTTTTTAAAAAATTCACAAATAGTTTTTAGAAACATTTTTGAAAAATATAATAAGTTAATTTAAAATAAAAACAAAACGTTTAATGGAGATTCTGTACATTCAAGGTAAGAAAAAAGAAAACTAAGATCGAAGAAGAGGAGATTGACAAGTGACAGGTGACAAGTGGGAGAAGTGGGAAGAAGAAGAGAGGTTAGGAACCAAATGTGAAAATATAAATAAATAAAGGGCCCAATGGGAAGGAACGGAAATTTTAAGGGAAACGGATAGAGAAAAGAAAAAATGGGGAAACGATGAAAATATAATCCTTAATAATAGCTAAAATCGACTTTACCATAAACTTTTAAAATTATTGTAGACTGACTTTTGGACCACCCTGGCTGTATCGGACGAAAAAAATAATTTTCATGTATTTTGAGAAGGTCCAATAGTTTTTTTTTATCAAAATTAACCCATTGAATCAAATTTCAAAATTTTTAATCTCTATTAACAATTTTTTTGCTTAACTCGACTTTCGTGTTGACTATAGTCCTTAATAGTGGCCGAAATTGACTTTCTCCTAGTCCTTTGTAGGCAATTTCCCTTTCAATCGATTGGTTACCAAACCAGCGTCGTACGCCTAGCGGTTTGATCAAAAAACGTCATTATTAGGACCGATTTTTTCGAGTAACAAAAAAAGAATTTGTTCGTCTATTTACCCTCAAAATACTTTTCCAAAACCGAATACGGAATCTAAATTATCATAGAGTGAAACTTCGTCAAATTTCCAATTCGACGACTTGAAATTCGACCGTATTGGACAATAATGGTTATTTACGTTACAAGACCGGAAAATATTGTTTTGCAAATCGAGCCAAGCAGATTCTATGACGAGCAGAAGACGAGTCCTGCAAGACCTGCAAAACACTAATTTTCTGTCGCGAGATGTACAATATTTTTTTTAAGACTGACACTTTAATGTAAATCTAATTATTTATTTTATTTTAATTCGCGAAACAAGTTTAACATAAACAATAATCTAAAAATCAACGAATTGTCGCTTAACAAATAATCATAGTAATGATATCAAGGATTATCCAACAGCGATTGGAAAAATGAAAAAACTGGGACCGGAAAAAGCTTTTGCCGACAAACAAATAAAATTAAATATAAAAATACAACTACAAAAAACGAAAATTAGAACTACTCAGAGAAAAACTACTACATTATACATATAATAAAATAATGAAAAACAAAAAAAATAGATTAAAAGTGGTAGAGGAATAAAGACAAAGATAATAAAATATACCGTTTTTAAAAAGACAGATTTAAGTTTACTATTATATGGTTAAAATAATATTTTACGTCAAGTTTTATAAAAAAATTATTCCTTTTGTTTAATATTTTAACCGCTTAGATTATAATAATTTTATTATTTTTACTAGTGTCAAAAACGAGTTAAAACTATAATAAATTTGTATAACCACGTAATCCTAAGTAAGAAGATAAAATATTCTAATAGGTGGCTCCTGAGTGAGTGATAAGAGGGGCGTGATAAGAGTGCAGCTTTGTAGAAATATAAGCTATAAGGATTTCACTACATGAATAAAGATGAGATTTCCACACCTTCATCATTCTTGTAAATCAGTTTTGAGCAAGAGCAGTCACTCGTAACTCGGCACCAGAGTTATCGACCGTGCGGGATTTACTTACATAGAATCTCGGTAGCTTATCCGCGATCTCTAATGATGCGATTTATGCGTGGAGGGTTTTATCCACGATACTGGACAAGTAGGTCACCGATAATTATATTTTACCTTGATAATTTAATTCATGTATAAAAAATCCCATAAGCCGCGTGATTTTGTCATTGTAAACAAATTTTTGATAACGTTATGTCAATTTTTCTCAAACTTGTCAGAAAAGTTTTCATTGTCCGACTCAAGCTAATTTTAATAATTAATAATTGTGTTTTTAACAATTGTATTTTTCCGTTAAATTAAATACATCTTATTTTTAATTTATTGATTTACTTATCCATTAAATTGTCTTACCGAATTACACTAGTTTTTTTTTGGGTCAAAATAAACTTGACATTTATAATTCGAATTTTGTTGGCATTAGGTAATTCAACTCAAAAAACTGCCAGAACAAATTACTTGTCCTACGGACTCGTAATTTTTTCAGAGGCAGTTTTTTTCGTTAAATTGCTGGGCAACAAAATTCTTATTGATACATGTCAAGTTTACTTCGACAAAAAGCTATCGTGTAATTATAAGTGATAATTTCACAACTAACGTTTTTGACCAATTAAAAGCCTGTATTTTATATCGTTACCACAGCAACTAAAAAAAATTCTGGAAATTTTTCTCCTCCTTGCAATAAGGAGCATGAAAATATACTGGAAATTGTTTGACGTTTATAGTAAAATGACATTTATATTTACCATCAAAAACCGTCATTTTTTAAATAATTTGGTATGAAATTTTCTTACCGAATCCCCCACGTGCTTGAATTAATTGCGGGAAATTTGTCTCGTACATGAAGTTTTAAAGAAAATTCATGTAATCAAAAAATTTCCAGCAATAATTCATGCCCTAAGGAGATGTGATAAGTGATAATTTTTATTTTCTCACAGCATGTGTTAGATTCTTTGTTATCTTTTCTCTATACAAAATATATTTAATGGAACTTCTCTTTATTATTATACATAGAGAACAAAATTGTATAGGTTTAAATCGTTTTTACTTTCCGAACAACAGAGTTGTATAGAAGGAAAGTATTGCGATCATGATATTTTGACCATATCCAGATTTTAACGGATCTTTACGTTTTGAGGTCACCTGAATCCATTTATACCATTTTTAGCATGATGTCTGTCTGTGTGTCTGTGTGTGTGTCTGTGTGTGTGTGAACACGATAGCGTCTAAACGGCTGAACCGATTTAGATGAAATTTTATATACATATTTAAGGTAGCAAAGAGATAACCTTTATAGATTTTGGAGTTTATCGGACAACGGAAAGTGACAGTTGCTATAAGTGATGACGTCATTACTAAACAAGATGGCAATGAAGTATTACACATATATTTTTAATACGTTATAGTTTAATTTCAAATGACTTAAATTTTCAAAAACTTTTGCCATTGTTGCCAGATTTAACAAAAAGTATTTTTTTTTCATATTCTTTTTAAATTCTCGTTGTTTTATCGGAAAAGAACAAGAATTCCTTCAGTTATTAAATATAGATCGCGATTATTAAAATGCCCAATCGATATACGCGATCGATTTTAATGAAATATATCTGAACATAGGCGTATCATTAGAATGTTTTTCTAAATAAATAAAAATTTTAACCACTGATTGATAAAATCCGTTAGTCCGTTATACCTATAACTGTATAATATTTAGCACTATAGACTTTTCACAGGAATAAATTTCCAATTCATTTTTTATTCATATATTGATTATTATTCTTATTTTATCTTACATTAAAAAAAATAATATGAATTACCCCTCGTATTTCGAATAAAACTTCAGTTCGAGTTTTTGTTTGAATCTAAGAATAATGTGAGGAACTAGGAGGAAAATAGAAAAGATAAACCGGAACATAACATCAGATAAAACATAAAACTAATTCAATACAACACACCGTTAGACGCTAACGACGATGTAAGACTCCTTAAATTTTTCCGAGCGAAGCGGAAAATCTGCCCCGGTTCAGATAAATTTTCCGCCAATGCGACTTTTTCTAAGTGTAAATAACAGAAAATCTAGAGTATGGGAAATTTTATGTTTCCCAAAGAAGGAATTAAAAGGCAAAGGTGACTATAAATCTAAATGAACTTACCCTCCACGTCGCTCGTCCTTCCTCCTAATATACCAATATCCTTCATCTTGTTTTTTCTTAATGCTTAGCGTGGTTTCCATAGTGCTTGCAATTATAGTTTTCCTTTCTTGTCATTTGTTTTTTTGTGGTATGGAATTTGATATAATACGATGGATAGATTACAAAGCATTAGTTCCATAAGTGGATTATTTTTATCATGTTTATTGGAAGCTTGATCTCACCTAAGTAATTGCTTCAATATAATCCCAAATAAGAATTTTTTGTAATTTTTTAGATCAAAATACTTTAACAAGAATAGTTTTAAAAACTATAAAATTTTCCTCAAAAAAACAAATTTAAGTTTATAAACTTTTTAATTTTTTCCCTATAAAGTTTTTCCTCATAAGGTTTCGTACTGCTGCGGGAGCCACCTTCCGTTTGAAGTGTCAAGGCCAATTGCACGGGCAGCTTCAGTGGAGAAAAAATACTATGGCATCGACAAGATTTCAAAAAATTATAACTTTTCTCCACGACTATTTAATAATAAGCTGATTCTTACTACAATTTTAGTGGAAGAATGAAATATATTCTTCCACTAGTTGAAGAATACATTTAAGAATCCACGCTAATTAGCCAATCACATCCTTTGATTTCTAGTAACAAAACAATCCCTAACCATTTCTGGGTTCAAAAATGGTAGCCCAAAAATATATGTTAGGTAATTTCCAACATCAGAATTTTTGGAATACTCTGAGGCCAATCCAAGACTCTGTTATTTTCGCCACCTGAATTTTTAACTGAGCGACCTTCCAGGTAAATCCAATTACCCCTCATAAAATTTAGCGCCGGTGGTAAACTGGGCGCGAAGTTTAACTGCTCTATAATCTGGACACATAAACTATGCGCGAGGATTTTAGGATTCGTTTAATCCTATAGCTAAATTGGGCACAAGCTTAAATTGTTCTTATACGGGTGTTTCATAACTGAAATCTTTAAAATTTTGGATCAAAATTCTTGAAATTTTGGAAAAATACTTGAAATTGTTAAAATTTTGGATCAAAATTCTTGTAATGTTTGAAAATTTAGACCAAAAGTCTTGAAATTTTGGAACAAAATTTGTAAAATGTTTGAAATTTTTAAAATTATTAAGCAAAATTCTTGAAAGTTTTGAAATTTTGGATCAAATTTCTGGAAATTTCTGAAATTTTGGATCAATATTCTGAAATTTTTGAAAGTTTGGGTAAAAATTATTGAATTGTTTGAAATTTTGGACCCAAATTAATGAATTGTTTAAAATTCGGGACCAAAACTTGAAATTTTGGATCAAATGTCTGGAATTTTTTTTACTTTTTGGATAAAAATTCTTGAAATTTTTTATATTTTGGATTAAATTTCTTGAAATTTTTGAAATTCTGGAAATTTTTGGATACAAATTCGTGAAATTTTTTATATTTGGATCAAAATTCTTGATTTTTTTAAATTTTGGACCAAAATTCTGGAAATTTTGATAAAAACTATTGAATATTAAAATTACCTATATATATTTATTCGAACGTATTATGCCAATTTCAAAAAAGAATTTTTTAATGTAATAAGAATTCAAATTTCAAAAATCAAAAAACAACAATCTGGTCATTTTTATTTTTCGTTTTACATCAAAGTTTTCATATTTTTATTCATTATCCTATAAGCCGCTTTAAATGTTAGAATCAAAAATATTTTTTATTTAAACGTATGAGACAAATTAATTCTTCTTGATAAATAACCAAGTTATTATATCTTGCACTTTTTTAGAAAAAAATTATTTAATCATTTAAAATTAAAAAATAAAAATTTTCACAGTCATACTGGGCGATCCGGGCTATGAAATATTTTTTATTTAAATGTATACGACAAATTAAATCTTTATAAAAAATATACTTTTTAAAAAAATGGTGAAGGCGTCATCCGACATGAATTATTACAAAATTGATAACTAATAAAGCATTAAACATTAAAAAATAAAAATTGTCACGGTTATACTGGATGATGCAGGCTATAAAATATTTTTATTTAAACGTATAAGACTAATTAATTCTTTATAAAAACCGAGTAATTATATCTTGTACTTTTTTGAAAAAATGGTGAATGCGTCGTCAGACATTCATTAATAAAAAACTTGATATTTCCTAAAGCATTTAAAATTAAAGAATAAAAATTTTCACGGTTATACTGAACGATACAGGCTATGAAACTTATAATGCCGTAATTAACGTAGAAGAGATGACGTCATAATCAAAAAAATTCAAATCCAAATGCAACTCATTTCGGTTACTAACCATCATCAGGTACAAAACGTTCGCTAATTAGTAATAAATACAATATAAAGTTTAAAGAAACTTACCATTACTTAGGAGCAAAAGTGACACCAATTAAGAGTAGTATGCAGATTTATTAAAAAAAAAAAACAGATTATTTTTCAAAAAAATTTTTATGCATTAAAATAAGTTTTTTATAAAACATTTTTTAAATTTAAATGTCAATTTTTTGTAAGTACTCATTTTGTCCGGTTATTTATCTAAACTGAAATTTTTGTATTATAGGCCTGATGATGGCCATCGAATGGGCAAAACATGTTACCCATCACTAGTTGATATTTAAATTACATTATTGTGATACGAAAACGAGATTTTTTATTATTCTTTGATTAAAAAGGTTCCGGAAAAATTTTTAGAGCAAAATTAAAAATTTAAAAATTATTAAGCAACAAAAGGTTTCTCCCAAGGGGCTGGCAATAATTACTCGCAAATAGGGATAACACCTATTGGGGGGCTCAGAACCCCGGAAGGATTTAGCCAAAAAAAAATTTATTTTTTGAAACCCAAATTGTAAAATATGGGAAAAAGAGAGAAATCCTGAGATAGTACTAACTTACATGCTGAAATGGGTGGGTAACAATAAATTGAAAATTTTTGAATTGATAACTAAAAATAATGGTCATGATGGTTGAAAAGTTAAAATTACAAAAAAAAAATTAAAAGAAGTTAAACAATCTACCAACAAAGTTAATTTCACTGAAAAACGATAGGTGGAAATTTGGTACATGCAAAATAAAAAAGAAGAAAATTAAAAAGCGAGAAGAAGAGGTTGACAAGTGGGAAGAAAAATTAGGGTTAAGAATCCAATATGGAATTGAAAATAAAAATACCAACAAAGGGCGCCAGGAGTTACAGGAACTGTAAATTTAGAGAAAACGGGGGGAGAGAAAGGGGGATAGACAAAATAGGAGAACCAATAACAATTATAATTTGGGGAGCAGTCAGACAAAGGTAAAAAGGTACGTTAAAACAGGAAATAAAGTTTAAATAAAATATCAGAAACGGTATGATAAGAAAATATGATTCTCAAAAAAAAAAAAAAAAATCAAGTAACTTTTTAATGTTTTTTTAAATTATTTGACTTAATAAATGTCAATTTTGCTCCTTATATAGTACTAATTAATGATTTAAACTGATGATGGTTAGTAACCGAAACTATTTGACTGCTTTTATTTACAATTAAATTCTTGTGCTACTTGACTTTGTGCTTTATTTCCTTAAAAAAAATTAAAGAAAATAATGAAATATTATCAGGTAATTACAAATCCATGAATATTCTCCATTTAAGCGTGTAAGACAAATTAGTTCCTCTTTATAATTAACCAAGTTATTAACAATTAAATATTTAAATTTTGTACTTTTTACAAAAATGGTTGATACTCTATTCTAGATGCATTTTTTAAAAACTGATAACCCCTACAGTATTTCAAATTAAAATTTATACTAGACGATAGAAATTGTAACAGGCGCCTATGAAACTTTACGTGACGTCAATAATGCAGAAAATATGACGTCATAAGCAAACTAATATAAGGAAATAATAAAATTATATTAATCAATTATAAAGTCATGAATATTTTCTATTTAATTGTATATAAAAAAATAATTCTATGATTATATATTAAATAACCCTGTTAATAACAATTAAGTATTTCAGTTTGTATTTTTTTAAAAATGGTAAAATTTAAAATTATAGAACAAAAGTTTATACAGTTGGTTATAGAAATTAACTATAAAACCATTTTTATATTGTTTGAGGAATGTTTTGTTAATCTAGATTAGGGATTCACACGAGACGAGATAAGGCGAGAATTTCAAAAATCTCGGGCTCGTGAGTTGAGAAAAAAATAAGTCTCGTTTCGGTCTCGTCTCGTAACCGTTTGCCTCTTCTCGTTTCGTCAAGTCTCGTTATTGCTATATAGGTAATTATTAATTGTAGTATAATTATAATTTATAAATGCGTGATTATTTATTTATTTTTCTTTTTTATTTGGACGTAAAAAAATTAATATCTATAAAATTATAATTATTAACATTGTCCTAAAAAATTCTAAACGCCACGGCATTTTTGCTATAACTGCAGTCCAAAATTAAAAAATTAAATATTTCGCAGATGGTTACCAGATTTCGTAAATTTATCGTAACCTATGCAGACCTTTTTTTTATTAAAAAAAAATTAAATGTTTATACTGCTTGCTAGTTTATTTTTCTCGGAAATTCAGAAGAAACATGAACGAGACCAATTTTCAAAAAGGTCTCGTCTCACTCTCGCCTCGGTTTTACAAGACGAGACGAAACGAGATACGTCTCGTTCTAGTGTGAAGCCTTAAACTAGATTTTCATTAAAAATGAAAAAAGCAAATTTTATAGTACTTCCAGTACCATTAAAATATTGTCTCACATCTGACTCTCGATTAAACTAATCTATTTTATATTAAAATTATGAATATGTCACACATTATTGTCACTGATTTTCCAAAACCAGATTTGTATTAGCAATGTAAAAAAAATTACTTTTAGTCTTAATCGATTCAGTTTCTCAAAATAAGCAAAATATTTATTTGGTTTGATTCTGCAAAAACTTTAAATATTTATGAAAGTTCAAGATTCTTTTTTTAACCGAAAAATATATCATTAATATCATATATTTGTTAAGAAAAGCGTGTGATGAATTTTTTTATCTATTGTGGTAAGCGATGATAAACAACTTTTTTTTATAGCAGCGACATATTGGTCAGGCATAATATTTTTTTTATTTTCAACACAAAACCTAAAAGACGATCAACTAATTTAATACAATTTTTTTACAAATTAACAACTGTTTTAGTATCTTTATAGTCATTTAAATATAATTAAGGACAAAGAGGAGCAAATAATTTAGGAGAGGTTTTATTTGTTGTAAGTTTCAATTTCACCAGCTCCCCAGCTATATAGAGTAGTAACTTTTTTTTTATAAATATGTATAACTGATTATATCAACCCCTCTTCTATTTATATAAAATTTTGATTTATACATTTGCTGAATATTTGATTTTTTTCTCTCATATAACACTGTGTTAATCCTTAAATCTCTGGATTTAAAATTCAATTTAATTCGCTCAAAAATGTGAATAACTGTAATAATCCAGAAATAATATCAATTTTTTTTTCCAAATTTGATATTGATTTCATTGCTCGATTATATTTAAAACTGGCTACTTTTTTATTTTAATATTTCATTTTTCGTTCAGTGATATTTCCGTTTGAAAAATTTGCACGTTATTCCGATTTGCTTTATTACTTTTTTACTGACAATTTTTGTTGATTGCTCATAAATGTACTCAAAACGCGGCGTTTGTTTGTCTAAATCTAAATTGACGCAGCAGAAGATATTTTGAATAGCATTGTTTTCGCTTCAACAAGCTTTGGTGTGTATTTTTAAGAGATGTGAATAAATCAAGTTATTCAAAAAAAAAAAAGATATATCTACGTATACAGGCAGATGGTTTTTATGGTTCATTTTGAGAGTAATCAACATTTTTGCTCTCTAATTGGAGTGCCTAACTACATCAAGTTTTCAACAGTCGTAACGACTTTTCCAGACCTCATTTATACGACTTTAAATTATTTTTATAAAACGAGATATACCAGATACTATTTTTGGTTTTATTAACCAGTTAAACGTGATGAAAAAAATTGAATAAATTATTTTCGCATAAACATGAACGGAACATAAACAAAAATATTAACTACATCCAATCAGCTCGCTTAATTTTTGGGTTTTTTTTTCAAAACTGGTCAAAACTTTAGTTTTAACATTTTTTTACTTCATATTTCAATAATTTTTTTACACGTTCGTTGGAACATCAACATGTTGAAAATAATTATCTAAAAACACATTTTGGACTCATCTGTAATTGTCATTGTTTTAATTTTTTTTAGAGGGGAATAAAAATTATAATGGTTTGTTAAAAACCAAAAAAAATTGAATTACTAAAAGTTTTTCAGAAATATGCTAATGGTAAACTAGAAGAAAACGTATTTAACCTTCTAGTGCTAAACTAAAATGTAAATTATGCGATTTGTTTATTTATTTAGTGTTTTATATTTATTTAACATATCTTAATATAAAAATATAAATTATTAAATTTTTTACAAAATTCAAAAAAAAAATCAATTTAGCCATAAATTCCTATCAATAAGTAACATTAGCTAATAAAAAAATGTGCTTGAAAAAATCTAGTCTTCAAATTGTTCATTTTCATTTGGAATTTATAAATAAATAAGGCCCTATTTTTTTTCTGTCGCACTGAAAACAACAGCCTTTCTGAGCCTTAAGGTTATCTGGTTATAAATCCTATTCATCATTTATGCCCAATACTTCTTTTAGACGGATTCTAACATTTCGTGGGATCCTTCCATTCAACGCTCGTCATCCTAAATGTGCATTTAGAAGTACCATTGTTACGTTTTTTTTTCTGTGCCACCCTGTATTTTCATTATTCTTCTGCTCAGTATATCTTAATTTCAGACTCGTTTGATGTCCCTTTCTAATTTCCTCGCGAGTCGTATCTCTTCTACAAATCTCCCTCTTCTCTTGGTATGACTATAAAATGTTTTTCCCATGTTAACAATTCTCTCTCTTTGACTCTTCAGTCAGAACAACTGATTTTTACTTTGTCTGTGTCGCTTATTGAAAATTTATTTTCTTCCCCTTGATATATAGGGTAAGTTTTAATTATATTATATTACATATTCACTTATGTCCCCTGTTATCATTATTAATTATTTCGACGCTTTAACTTTTATTTACTGTTGTTTTTAATTCTATTTTTTGTTATCTTTACTTAAAAGTTCATATTTTATAAAAATATAAGTTATTTGATATTTGTGGTGCTCTTTCAGTCTCAATTACAAAAAGAGAATCTATTTTTAATGTATGTTTACAGATTGTCTTAAAATTTAATTCACTTTGATTATTTTTATATTTCATATTTTAATCTAAAAATTCCTGTATTTTATATTAAAATTATCATTGTTTTATATTTTTTTTATAAAAACAGAGACTCCGAAATCTGGTAATTTTACTTTATGTGAACTTTTAGGGTTTTTTGGACTGAACTTTTTTTCTGAAACGAGCAATTTTTGTTTTTGGACTGAACTTTTTTTAGCAAGTTTTTTTTTTCTTACTGAAATCCAAAGAAATAAAAATATAAAATACATCAAATATAACGTTTAATTTGAGTTTAATTTCCTTAAACCCACAAAAAGAAAGAGGACGAATTTTGAAATATATCATAGTTGTTTTGTCAATTGTTTCTAAATACATCAAAAAATCAATTAGACACTCGTCCAAATTTTTTTTTATTTAATATTTGACTTTTTTGATATATATTCTATTCGTATAACAAACCCATAATAAAAAGAATTGAGCTTAAATCACATTTGTTACTAACTATCAACAAATTAATTTACCACGCCAAGGGACTCTAAAAATAATCTTCGATTGTCTTATCCTTGTACTCTGTATTACGGGGGTGAAAATAGTGGGGATGAAATATCAAAAAAAATTATATCTCCACCATTTTTAAACAGGTCACTAGATTTTTTCACGTTCTAATTTTTATAAAATTAATTCCCTAATTTTTACGATTGTTTACTATTTTTTACGATTTTTTACGTTTTTTACGGTTTTTTACGTTTTTTTACGTTTTTTTACGATTTTTTACGATTTTTTACGATTTTTTACGTTTTTTTACGATTTTTTACGATTTTTTACGATTTTATACGATTTTTTATGATTTTTTACGATTTTTACGTTTTTGTACATCTTTTCCATTTTTTTCCTTTCCCAGTTTTTTAAAAATCCGTAAAAAACGTTAAAAAAATCGTAAAAAATCGTAAGAAACCGTTAAAAAAACATAAAAAATCGTAAAAAATCGTAAAGAACCGTAAAAAATCGTAAAAATCGTAAAAAAAAACCGCAAAAAATCGTCAAAACTCGTAAAAATCGTCAAACGTCGTAAAAAATTGTAAGAAATGGTAAAAAAAATCCTAAAAAACTGGTAAAAAGTCGTGAAATTTCGAAAATAATGCCGAATAATCGTAAAACATCATAAAAAGCGAAAGAAATTTTAAAAATCTGGAACAAATTTAAAAAAGGGATAATATCGGGAAAAAAATAAATAGAAATTAAAAAAAATCATAAAAAATCGGAAAAAATTGGAAAAAAACAAAAAAAAAACGGAAAAATGGGGAAAGATGGAAAAAGTTAAAAAAAAAATGGGAAGAAAAACCCTAACAAATTTAATTTCAATAAAAATGTATAATAAAATCAATTTTTTCTTAAAATTTGAATCTCGACTGCCCGAAGAGAAAATTTTTGTCATAAACGTTAATTGAAGGATTCATGTACCACAATTAGATGATATATTATATTTTGTTTTTTATTTTTTTGCAGGTCACTTTTGTTACAATACTTCTTCAATAGTTAATAAAAAATGTTATTCTAATTACGTCTGTTTAAAAGACTAAAATGTATATACATTTCGTGTTGCGTACAGTTCTTGTGTTTATTGTTAAATTGAATTTTTATTTATATTTTAAAAATTAAAAAAATACTAGGTAAAAATTTTCGGCTTAAAAAAAAGGAAGATTATTGATTCTTAAAAAAAGGTTGTCAATAAAAGAACTTTTGAATGATTATAAAGTATTTAAAAAAAATGGTTTATTGAATGTTTTAATGCATATTTTAGTTGAGTAAAATAAAAATATTTACATACCAATTAAAAAAAGTTTTATTAATTAAATAAAATAAATAAACAACAGATGATAATTTTAAAAATAAAGGTGAAAAATAAATAACAAGATAGAAATTCAAATAGTTCTGTAGAATTAAAGAAATTAGGTAAAGAAGATAAAATATCAAGATAGAAATTCGAGTAATTGGAGTAAACAGAAGAGACTGGAGAAATATTTAGAAAAATATTTATAATTTTTTTTTATATTTTTTCATTTTTTTTAAGGCATCTGAAACCAGCCCATTGAGAAAAAGTTCTACTACAGGATAAGAAATGGGATTCACTTTTCATCGAGAATTCTTATTTCAATATATTGATTCAAATTAAATATAAATTATAAATTTTGACTTTTGACAGCAGCAACTGATATACCATGACGCAACGGGATTTATATAAAATATATAAGAAAAAATATGTCTCTAGTGACATTATGGTTAAAACTCCAGTTCAATATAACTTTGAATTTTATTTTAATGTAAATAAAAACTAATACTATCCTTTCTAAAAATCGTTCGGGAATGATCATTTCTTTCTTTCACCAAATCGTTTATTATTGTAAGTCGTCGGAATGAACTCCGGCTCTCAAAAAAACTTTATCTAAATGATTGTCCGCCAGCACACCAGCAGGAGTTCATTTGGAAAATAATGACTCAGTTCTTTCTAGAAGTAAGACATTTATTACCTGAGAGAGATATTAGGGATTTAGAAAACCATGGGTTTTTATGTTCTCTCTTGTATTTACATAAATTTTATCTTCTACGAAGGCCACAAGTGGTATGATTTAAAAAAAATTCTTATTAAAAAAAAAACTGTCTTAAACGAAAATATTTCCCATGTAAAACTTCAGAAATATTTTTAATTCATTCTTTCGTAAAATGTTGAAATTTGATTTTTTCTTTTTTATTCTCGATTTTAATCAAAAGAAAATGAAAACATTTGAGGCGCGATTTAAGGACTACCCGGACTGGATTTAATTCGTTAATAAATCGTTGATTTCTCTCATTTTCAAAACGGTCCGTCCAACTTTCAGATAAAATAAATAACTTGGAAGCCTTTTAGGGCCTCGAGTTGGCATTAATCCGTTTTAACCCTTTAATTAAAAACGAAACGTTCCAATTATAAATAAAAGATGCCAAGAGGTTCAATCAATAAAAGATGAAATTTATGATATTTAATAAACAATATTTTATATCTTTCAGATCATTTTAATAACATATGATAAGAGTTTAGAAAATTTAGTTTACTTGATTATTTACTTATTTTTTTATAAACTTATTTATAGTAATACTTGCAGTCAAAGAAAGTAACAAACTAAAAGCTCATATAAAGAAAAATCGTGCAGGGTTTAGTCCAAAAAATGATCCTTAATTTATACCAACGTCATAAAAGTTGCTAAAACCTTATTGGAGCTACGTTTTGCAGTTAACGTGTTAATATTAATAATTTTTATAATACCCAGAAATTTCTGACTCATTTTAACTATAAATATCTCTAAACTCAGAAATAATAGGGAGGTGCGGTTTTCATTGAACACTTTCTTTTTATACAGGATGTAGCAAATAAACCGTCGGTTAGAAAGATTTCTAGAAAACTAAAAATCGGAATTTAGGGATTTCGAAAATATCGAAATTATTTTGCTATTTCTGGTTATATCGGTAATTGGTGTTAGCTTCGTTTTTTTTTAAGGAACACCCTATATATTTTGGAATAATTACGTTATTCTGAACAACTTTCCTATACCTATCTTTCAGTATTTTTAAATTATAGATTTATTTAAAATGCACTTTTTTACCATTAAGAAAAAATTAAATTTCTACTAAAGGTTCTTGAATAAAAGCTTAAATTTTTTACAAAGACTAAACGACATAACGTTCTGTCGGTTGTCTTATGAAATTTTTATTATACAGGGTGTTGTGAAAGTTAAAATTCAATCGTAATGCAAAAAAATCGCATTTTTCATTTTTTTTATGAAACACCCTGTATAAGATTAATATCTATTTTCACTATGGATCCCTATAATACGTATCTTATATAGATTTCCAGATATTCGGTTTTTCATTTTTTTCACAGCAAATTAATTTTTGCACAATATTTTCATGTTTATAAATTACAATAATTATAATGATAAAAAACAAGAAAAAAATAAGTTACAGGTACGAAAATTTTTAGAATTAAATAAATTTTTCTTTGTTTAAAAAATGATACATGGTCATTTTCGTATTTAAAATAAATATAGCTCAAAAAATAATTTGGTTTGAAAAAATTTATAAAATCGAATATTTGGAATAAGATAAGTATAGGGAATCCTAGTACAGATACACAGCGATAAATATTTCTTAAAAAATATTATACAGGATGTTTCATTAAGAAAAATGAAATATGCGAATTTTTTGCATTAAGATTTTATTCTAACTTTCACAGCGTCCTGTATAATAAAAATAAGAATTTCTTAAGAGAAAAGACAGAACCTAATTCAGTTTTCAAATACCTTTAATTCTCGAGATCTTTCTAACCGACGGTTTATTTTCCGCACCCTGTATAATTTTTTTTTTCAGTTAAAGTATTTACGTTTTTCAAGCATTTTATTAAAAGGGATTTTCAAGGATTTTTTTAAAGCAATTTTCAAGAAATTTTTAAGATTTTTTCAAGGATTTTCATTTTTTTTCAATAATTCTGCAGGATTTATTTATTTTTTTCAAGGATTTTTTAAGCAGTTTTTTTAAAAGGAATTTTCAAGGATTTTTTAAAGCAATCTTCAAGGAGTTTTTAAGATTTTTTCAAGTGTTTTCATTTTTGAGGTTTTTGTGAGTATTGTCAATAATTTTCCAGGATTTATTCATTTTTTCCAAGGATTTTTCAAGTAGTTTTTTTAAAGGAATTTTCAAGGACTTTACAAAGCAATTTTCAAAAAGTTTTTGAAGTCATCAAGGAAGTTTTGTGAGTATTGTCAATAATTTTCCAGGAATAATTCATTTTTTCCAAGGATTTTTCGAGGATATTTACGTTTTTCAAGGATTTTTCAAGCAGTTTTTTAAAAAGGATTTTCAAGGATTTTTTAAAGCAATTTTCAAGAAATTTTTAAGATTTTTTCAAGGATTTTCATTTTTTCAATAATTTTACAGGATTTATTCTTTTTTTCAAGGATTTTTCAAGTAGTTTTTTTTTTAAGGAATTTTCAAGTATTTTTTAAAGCAATTTTTAAGGAGTTTTTAAGATTTTTTCAAGGATTTTCATTTTTGAGGTTTTGTGAGTATTGTCAATAATTTTCCAGGATTTATGTATTTCTTCGAAGGATTTTTCAAGTAGTTTTTTTTTAAAGGAATTTTCAGACTTAATACAGGTAGCAATTTTCAAAAAGTTTTTAATATTTTTTAAGGATTTTCATTTTTGAGGTTATCAAGGAAATTTTGTGAGTATTGTCAATAATTTTCCCGACTTTATTCATTTTTTCCAAGGATTTTTCAAGCAGTTTTTTTTAAATGGAATTTTCAAGGATTTTTTAAAGTTTTTTTTTCAATAATTTTCCAGTATTTATTCATTTTTTCGAGGATTTTTCAAGCAGTCTTTCAAAAGGAATTTTCAAGGATTTTTTAAAGAAATTTTCAAGGAATTTTTATGATTTTTTCAAGGATTTTCATTTTTAAAGTCATCAAGAAAGTTTTGTGAATATTGTCAATAAGTTTCCAGGAATAATTAATTTTTTCCAAGGATTTTTTAAGTAGTTTTTTATTAAAGGGAATTTTAATGATTTTTTAAAGCAGTTTTCAAGAAGTTTTTAATATTTTTTCAAGGATTTTCAATTTTTTCAATAATTTTCCAGTGTTTATTCATTTTTTTCAAGGATTTACAATTTTTTCAATAATTTTCCAGTGTTTATTCATTTTTTTCAAGGATTTTTCAAGCAGCTTTTTAAAAGGGACTTTCAAGGATTTTTAAAGCAATTTTCACGAAGTTTTTAAGATTTTTTCAAGGATTTTAATTTTTGAGGTTATTAAGAAATTTTTTAATCAATTTTCACGAAGTTTTTATGATTTTTTCAAGGATTTTCATTTTTAAAGTCATCAATCAAGTTTTGTGAGTACTGTCAATAATTTTCCGGGAATAATTAATTTTTTTCGAGGATTTTTCAAGTAGTTTTTTTTTAAGGGAATTTTCAAGAATTTTTTTAAGCAGTTTTCAAGAAATTTTTATATTTTTTCATTGATTTTCAATTTTTTCAATAATTTTCCAGTATTTATTCATTTTTTTCGAGGATTTTTCAAGCAGTTTTTCAAAAGGAATTTTCAAGGATTTTTTAAAGCAATTTTCAAGGAGTTTTTAAGATTTTTTCAAGGATTTTCATTTTTGAAGTCATCAAGAAAGTTTTGTGAGTATTGTTAATAATTGACCAGGAATAATTTATTTTTTCCAAGTAGTTTTTTTGTAAAGGGAATTTTCACGATTTTTTTAAAGCAATTTTCAAGAAGTTTTTAAAATTTTTTAAGGATTTTCAATTTTTTTAATAATTTTAAAGTGTTAATTCATTTTTTTCAAGGATTTTTCAAGCAGATTTTTAAAAGGGACTTTCAAGGATTTTTAAAGCAATTTTCAAGGATTTTTTAAGATTTTTTTAAGGACTTTCATTTTTGAGGTTATTAAGAAATTTTTAAATAAATTTTCAAGTTTTTATGATTTTTTCAAGGATTTTCATTTTTAAAGTCATCAATCAAGTTTTGTGAGTACTGTCAATAATTTTCCGGGAATAATTAATTTTTTTCGAGGATTTTTCAAGTAGTTTTTTTTTAAGGGAATTTTCAAGAATTTTTTTAAGCAGTTTTCAAGAAATTTTTATATTTTTTCATTGATTTTCAATTTTTTCAATAATTTTCCAGTATTTATTCATTTTTTTCGAGGATTTTTCAAGCAGATTCTTGAAAGAAATTTTCAAGGATTTTTTAAAGCATTTCCAATAATTTTTTAATATTTTTGCAAGGATTTTCATTTTTTTTCAATAATTTTCCAGTATTTATTCATTTTATCGAGGATTTTTCAATCAGTTTCTTAAAAGGCATTTTCAAGGATTTTTTAAAGCAATTTTCAAGAAGTTTTTATGATTTTTTCAAGGATTTTCATTTTTGAAGTCATCAAGGAAGTTTTGTGAGTATTGTCAATAATTTTCCAAGAATAATTCATTCTTTTCAAGGATTTTTTAAGTAATTTTTATTAAAGGGAATTTTCAAGGATTTTTTAATGCAATTTCCAATAATTTTTTAATATTTTTTCAAGGATTTTCATTTTATTTCAATAATTTTAAAATATTTATTCATTTTTTTCGAGGATTTTTCAATCAGTTTCTTAAAAGGCATTTTCAAGGATTTTTTAAAGCAACTTTCAAGAAGTTTTTATGATTTTTTCAAGAATTTTCATTTTTGAAGTCATCAAGGAAGTTTTGTGAGTATTATCAATAATTTTCCTAGAATAATTCATTCTTTTCAAGGATTTTTCAAGTAATTTTTTTTAAAGGGAATTTTCAAGGATTTTTTAAAGCGATTTCCAATCATTTTTTAATATTTTTTCAAGGATTTTCATTTTTTTTCAATAATTATCCAGTATTTATTCATTTTTTCGAGGATTTTTCAAACAGTTTTTTAAAAGGAACTTTCAAGGATTTTTTAAAGCAATTTTCAATAATTTTTTATGATTTTCAAGGATTTTCATTTTTGAGTTTATCAAGAAAGTTTTAAAGCAATTTTCAAGAAATTTTTATGATTTTTTCAAGTAGTTGTTTTTTAAAGGCAATTTTCAAGGATTTTTTACAGCAAGTTTTTAATAGTTTTTCAAGGATTTTTATTTTTTTCAATAACTTCCCAGTATTTATTAATTTTTTTCGAGGATTTTTCAAGCAGTTTTTAAAAGGAATTTTCACACATTTTTTAAAGCAATTTTGAGCTTTCAGATGGAATAAAAATAAGGCGTTTTTTGTTAAAAAAAATCGACGATATTAGCATTTAAAATACCATTTTTTTAAAACACCCTATATAAACACACTATTTAAGATTTTACTAAATACCTACTAGTTCTGAGTTCCGAGATATTTACAGTTAAAATGGGTCAGAAACTTTTGGAACACCCAATATTAAAGTATTATATTGAAATTAACTGCAGAATAATATTTAACAAAAAAAATTTAATTTAAAATTTAAAAATAGTAATTTATTAATTACAATTAGGTATTTAATTTTTTATCTATTTTTATTTACTTGTGACTTCAATTATTTCAATATAGTCTAACTGAGACTCAATAATTCTATTAATAAACCACATTATGTGACACATTTTCTCGATATTTTTTTATATCTTTTAACGTCACATTTTCATGACACTTTTTTTACATCTAGCGAAGATTCAGGACACGCACGTCCCTTCTACCATCTCGCCTTAGTCTTATTCTGCCCATTCCCTACACTTTTTCATAAACTCGTCTCATATAACTTCATTATCCACACTTTTTCACATTCTTTCAATTTGGCCCTGGTAATTTGTCACTTATTTATTATTAATAACCTTTATCTATCTGTCATTTACCAGCTTTATTATAACCATGACTAAAAAAAATGTTATTCCAAATAAAATATTTTCTTATCATTTCAAAAATTTATTCAAATAATGTCTTAAAATAGTTTTTATCTATGACCAATGTATAATTTATTTATCATACTTACTAATAACAATATTCATTATTCACTAGTGAATAATGTTCCCATTTGCCGAGTACAATGTCAAGGTCGAGATCAAAATCATGTTAAGGTCATGAGAAAAACATATCAAGGTCATGTTTAGTTCATGTCAAGGTCATATTAAGGCCATGTCAAGGTCGATTCAAGGTGATTTCAACGAAGTCGCATCAAGGTCAATGTCATGGTTAAGGTAAATGTCAATATACTAATAAAGGAGTGGAAAGAGTATTGTTTTAAAATAAATTTTGAAAAATAGAGAGAGATAGTGAATACAAAAATTTCTATTAATGTTAATGAAATTATCATGTTTTTTTTAATTACTTAGTTATACAGAAATACAATATTTTATATAACTTATACTTCGTTAGTGACGTAAACGTTACTCTCGTGAATAATAGCCCTCATTATATGCTCGTTGAATAATATAATATTATAAATTATGTATAATACAATTATTTATCACGGTAATTAAGTAACTTCGTAACATTTGGAAATAAGAAAAAAAACGCAATTTTTACTATTTTTTACTAACAAAAACCAATACTATGTGTACGTTTCGCTAACTATGTTCATCATCAGGAGTTGATGATAAACCTACGTCGAGTGTTTTTAATAAAGTGTAATTTTGGTTCCAAATTCCCAATTTAAAAAAATGGTTTAATTAAACTAAACAGCTACCTTGTAGATTTTTTAATTTTATTTTTAATTTTTACTGTCAGGGTGGGATCATATTTCTGGGGTTCTTTTAATTTTATTCACTTTTATTTGTTTTATTCTATTTTTGTTGCAATAAAATAAAATACTTGTCGAATTTAACAATGTATATTTTAATACCTGTTTTATTATTATTTTTTTATCTTGGCGTGGTAAAATTAAATTTGTGTGTAAGCAACTATTTATACATGTGATTGTACAATGGGTTGCATACCAATATAAAAAAATAATAATAAAACAGGTATTAAAATAAAAATTAACAAAAATAATTAAAATTAAATTGAATATTGAAAATCTATTCAATATACCACGAAAATCAATTGTCATAATAATATGTGATGCTTCACGCAAGCCTTTTGGGCTCTTAGCTTGGTAATGATTTTTTTCCACTCTTTCCTATCTCTTGTCTTCGCCTTCCAATCCTCAGTCCCTAACTCTCTTAGGTATTTTGTCGCTATCACCTTTTTTTTGTCTTCCTTTTTTCTTATATCTAAGATTTTTTTATCATTCTGGTATCTGGCATTATCTGTACATCCTAATCTATTTGCTCTTATTATTTTGCCTATTTCTTGTTCTTCATATAATTTTTTTTTTCTTGGTTTGTTCTTCTTAACCACACTCCTTCCTCTTTTTTCCCTCCTAATATCCTCCTAAGTATTTCCTTTTCCCATATATTTATTTTCCTTTTTTCTTCCTTATTTAATATCCATGTTTCACTTCCATATAGTCCCTGTTTTGTATAGATGTAATTTGGTCTTTCTATAAGTTGGAAAAAGTTTGCTTTTCTGACAGACCTATCTGTGATCATTTAAGAGTAGTAATAAAACATTGCATTTGAGCTAATCTGACTAACAATGGGGAGTTCAACTTGAGATATTAGTGTAGTGCATGCAATACAAAGAAGAGGAGATTTGATACTTGTTCTGAAAGCGAACCATCCACTCGCAAGACAAGTGAAGAGGTATTAGATACCAAATTTAGTGTGGGATATGTGCCTGATATCAATGATAATTATCAGCAAACTGAAATGTCTGTGACAGATGTGAGTGTATCTTGCAATATACAATTTACACAAAAAACTGTTAAACTTGATACCTCAGAAGAAAAATGTTTTATATATTGAAGAGACAAGTACAGAGGAAACTACTGAGGGTATACAAACTGGGAGTGATTTTATTCCAATACCTGCAATATTATATAAAACATTTTTTCTATAATTGTAATTCTAAATTCGAAGAAACTAAAATGCATTTAGAGTTTCGTTCAAATAATGCAAATCTTATTTTAGCCTCAGGTAGTCGAAAAAAAAACAAAATAACATCTGTTTTATGGTCTGGTTGCTGGCTTAGATTGGTTGAACATGTGTACAAAGTGCATCGGAAAATTCTCGAAATATATTTTAAATTAGAAATTAATATTTTAATACTACTAGCGCCACCTGGTATACAGAAGATTAAATAATTTAAAAAAAGATAGTTTTTCTGTTGGTATATATGAAACACAGTGCTTCTCTCTTATTATTGCTGAAAGACAGTGATAGACTGACGACACTGACAACTCGAGTAACACAACAGAACTGTGAATTTGCTTGGAATTTTAGTGTTGCCAGTGTGGTGTACCTGTTAAGGTCCCCCTCTTAATAATTGTAGTTGATATAAATAAGTAGTAACTAAGAAGCCTTAGAACCTTTTATTTCTGTCAGATTGAATCTATTATCGTTTGTAGGGAACTCGTGCACCATAAAAATGTCTATATGAGGCATCATCAACAATAGTAAGAAATCATAAATCACAAAAAACAAAAACAAATAAACACGGAAAATTACCAACAGCAACCAACTCTACAGAGTACAAACTACAACAGTGATAGTGAACTATGCAGTAAGCAGACGCTTTCACTTAATCAGGAACGCTTATGCCCAGCATTTATGTACCAAACAGCAAATTATTACCTGATCTGGTTAAAATAGTCGTTTCCTTTATCTAACAGCGGAATCTAATATCTATTTATCTCTCTCGATTCTGAATGCGAATTCACAGTGGATAGATCCAAGTTTTCATCTTTATCCGATTATCATTTAGCGGTTTTCTCCATCTTTGTCTGTATAAGTGAGATTTAACAGATGTTTTTTATTCGTATTCTCTTCTTTATACTAATGTCTTTACGTAACTTCATTGCACATAAGTGACGTCACGATCGTAATTGCGGCATATTCAAATAATTATAAAGTTGAATTTTTAAATTAATTTATTCAAAAACATAGCTCACGGTAGATAATTAAAATTCAAAATCTAAGACTGTATTCAGGAAAGTTTGTTTTTCTCTTTTTTGTTCAGGAGCGTATTCATTAGTTGTTAATTTACTTGAAAGCCAAGTACATTTATGTAGTGCAAGCCATTGCCTATTTCTCCACAATTGTTCTGGTGTTGCACATTTGGATACTATATCTGCTGGATTGTCATTGGTGCTTATATGATTCTAAATATTTTCATTAGTTAATTCATTAATTCTCTGATTAACAAATGGTTTCCATTAACTAAGATCACTATTTATCCAACAAAGAATAAAGCTGGAATCTGAATAAAGATATGTGTCATTAAAAGTTAATTTTGGTACTAAATTGTAAGTTTCACAAAGTCCTAACCTTGAAATAATGAATCTTTACTGGAGATACTTTTGTTTTGGAGCTGACTAAACTAACATTATCTTTATTTTCTTAGTCAGTTGTCCTTAAATAGATGACAGCTCCATAAGCCTTTTCATTAGCGTTAGCAAAATGGAGCTGAGTGCTAACCGGATTGGGACATATAATAAATCGTGCAAATAGATAATTTATTTACTGCAATTGTAATTGGTATTGTTCAAAACAATTTGATAATGGTTTTGAAATGGATTGATCCTAATGTAGTCCTGTCTTCCATAACTCTTGCAGAAATATTTTAGCCTTGGAAATAAAAGACCTAAAGGATCAATTTGAACAGGGACATTGGTTATTAAAATTATAGAAAAAGAACCTAGGACTTTTGAATCGACCTTGGTATCCAAAATTATCAATGAAGGATTATTTTCATTAATATCTAATATTGAGTTTTAATTTGATTTCCATTCATTTTCTTAATGGGAGTTATCCTTGTTTGTTTGGCAAAGTTGTTCACAAATACAATAACAGTTTTGAAACCGGGGGAAGGTAGATTATCTGAACAGACTTCCAAAAATGGATGGAGCCATCACGGGAAGTAAATGATAATTACACCCCTCCCCTAAAATGGCCTTTAGCACAAATTTTACAGTTATATGTTTAAATGTAGTATATAGATTTTCAATTTCCTATTGTCACTGGATCGATAATAAAAGTAATGTATAAAACAAAAAGTAGCAAGCTATAGAAATGTAAATTAAAGTAATTAAAATAAGAAATTTAGTTATATGGAATAAATTAACACATTAAAACCATTGAATTTAATCTATGGATAAGACGTTATCAAATTATTGATTTTCTTTGTAAAACTACTATCCAATCAAGATAGCTCATTGGATTATTATATGTAAAATAGTGTTGCTACGCTACTGGTTCAAGTACGTACTAGAGACATTTCTAGATTCTCTCGACAACTTCGGATGGATCTCGAATCTCGAGTAGAACGCCAGGCTAAAACCAAGATTGTGTTCGACAGAAAATGGGAATAATAATAATCGGAGAAGCTCTGGCCTTTCAAAGGAAAGGACAATTAAAGCGAGTAAATGAGTTTGTATATTTCGATAGTTTGCAGATGAAATGATTTGTCAGGAGCGTTTTCAGACCTTGTGGATTTGACAGTTCACTTGCAATGCAATAAATTGAAATAAATAAATGGGTTGTTAATTAAATATTCTTTTTTGTGCAATGACAGTTTACGATTTTTATTTAAATAGTAACATTTTGTTACCTTCTAAAACTACTTTATTAGAGTTTGTTTAACCATTCTATGCCGTTACGTCATACATGGTCCATCTTGATCTCTCAATCATGAAATGGATGAGACGGAATTATGACGTCATTAACGTATTTCTTAACTAATGTCGACGTAAATATTATTTATTACTTTTGACAGTTCAATTAATTTTTCATTGTCAAGCTTAGATCAGATACGCTACGCTAGATGCGGAATAAGTTACTTGTTTGATAGATCCCGGAGAGTACTCAAATTTCGACACAGTTTGACCAATGAGAAATCAGTATCGACGCAGTTTGACCAATGATAAATCAGTACCCGACTCAGAGTACGCTATCAACATTACACCCCTCTTCAACCAACAAAACAGTATTCGCTGGGTGCAGGGTACATAGTGGGGATAACTGAAACGATCCCAGCGCTCGTAGTGGTTAAAATTTCGTGAAATCTGGCTCTTGTCATAAATAAACACGTCAAAATTAAATATAAAAATGGTTCATAATAATTGTGTTGTAATTGCAAAAATACAGGGAGAAATAAAGTGCAGATTTTACATATTTTCAAGAGCTAGTTATAAATTAGAGAAAAGAAAGAACTAGATAAATGCAGTTAGGAGAAAAAAAGTAAGTAATGTATAACCTACTTTTGTAGCATGCTTACTAAGACGAATGTATGTTTTATTCTACAATTATTCGATGTAATTAAATAACTTTTGCCACTATGTCTCAATTCTTTCACATGTCTAACTTGACCAGCCGCGACAAGTTGCTTCCATTTGTCCATCGTTTTGGGTTTAAATGATATTTAAAAACTAATAGTCGTATTCAAGGCACACACCGATCCTTTGTAGCTTAATTGGTCAAATGGTTCTGCAGTTGTCGTGGATGATTACACACAGACAGACCTTTTTTTTACTCTGGAAAGTAAAAAACTTATGGACGACCGAGCTTTGCTTATTTTTTTGCCTATTTTTTCCCATTTTTCCATTTTTCCCTATTATTCTGTATCTTTCTCTATTTTCATCATTTCTTCTTATTTTTTTTTCCTATTTATCGCTATTATTTCCTATTATCCCCTGCTTTTGGAGATATTTTTCTGTTTTTCAGTATTTTTTATAGTTTTCCCTATTTCTTCCTTTTTTTCTGTTTTTCATTATTATCTATGTTCTTCTGTTTCTACTATTTTTCCTTAATTTCTTCTACTTTCCACTATTTTCCCATATGTTTCCCTATTTTGTCTGATTTTCTCTCTTTATCTCTAATTTACCTATTTTATCCATCTTTTTGTGATTTTTTCCTATTTTTCACAATCTTTCCCATTTTTCCATATTTTTTTCCTATTTTTAACTATTTTTCCTATTTTCCTGTTTTCCCCTTTTTGTATTCATGTTTTTGACCTGTTTTCTTTAATTTCTCTATTTTTCCATTTTTGTCTATATGTTTCCCTAGTTTTTCCTATTTTTCACTATTTACCTATACGTTTCCATATTTCTCTCTATTTTTTCAAATATCCCTATTTTTCCATGTTTTTCCATTTTTACCCATTTTGCCCTATTTTTGCTTATTTTTCACTATTTTCCCATGTTTCCCTATTTTGCTTTATTGTTTTCTAATTTTGTTATTTCTTCATTTTTTGTTATATTTTTCCCTATTTCCCCGTTTTTCCAAATTTGTATCTATATTTCCTTACTTTTTTCTATTTTGTGAATTTTTCCTATTTTTTCCTATTTCTTTCCTATTCCTCTTTTTTATTGTCTTTTCCTTGTTTTTCCTTATTTTTCCTTATGTTTCCTTATGTTTCCGTATTTTTCACTGTTTCCCCATTTTTCCTCATTTTGCCCTATTTTTAAGTGTCCACTCTTATTTCCCTATTTGTCACTATTTTCCGATATGTTTCCTATTTTACTCTAATTTTACTATTTTTTTCTATTTTACTCTATTTTTCCCCAAATTTCCTTAAAGTTCACTATTTTTCCATATATTTTTCAAAAATTTTCCTATTTCTTTCTATTTTTTTCCTGTTTTCTATTATTTTTTCCTTATTTTCCCCATTTATGCCTTATAGTTCCTATTTCTGCGTATTTTGCCCTACTCCATTTTTCCTTATTTTCTCCATTTTCCTTATTTTTCCCTATTTTTCACTATTTTCTCATATATTTCCCTATTTTTTCTAATTTACCTATTTTTCCCCGTTTTGCCCTACTTTTCCTTATTTTTTATTTTTCCTATTTTTTCTATTATTCCCTATTGTTTCCAATTTTCCAACGTTTGTCCTTATTTTCCCATGTTTTTTCCCTATTTTTTTCATTTTGTCTCCATTTTTCCATATTTCCACATTTTTTCACCATTTTCCCACATTTTTCACAATTTTTCCATGTTTCCTTATTTTTCACTATTTTTTCCTATTTTCCCTATATTGCGCTATTTTTCCTTACTTTTTTCTATTTTTCCAACTTCTTTCCTGTTTTTTATTATTTTTTTCCTATTTTTCTTATTTTTCCATATTTGTTTTGCGCCATTTTCTACCCCTTAAAATCAAAATTTCGTAAAATCCTTTCTTCTATATTATGAACAAAATATACTCTCAAAATTTCAAGTCTCTGGGTTAAGTAGATTTTCCTGTGCGTTGATTCTATGTCAGTCAATCAGTCAGTCAGACAGACAGACAGACAGACAGACAGGAATTTGCCGCTTATATTATAGATTGTTTGTAACAATTGTTAATATATTGGCATATAATTTAAAACTATTTACAATAGCACTATTAAAAAAAACCAAAATATCTCTGTTTTCCATGTTTACCAACGGATATAGTGTAAAAAAAAATTTCGCTGCATAAATATCATAGATATTGTTTAAACAATATAAATAATTACGTCACCGCTCCAAAAGGTTTCTAATTTTAAATAATATAAAAAAACTAAATTTAAAAAAAATTATCAAAATCAGTAGAAAGTGTCCCCCTTCAGAACAAACTCCCTAGAAAAGTTACTAGATTTTCCCCCAGATTGACTTCTGTAGACCTCTGTAGAAATTTGAAGTAGGCGACTGTGGTGATCTGTGGTGATCTGTAAAGCTCTGTAGACCTATGTAGACGTACTTCAAACGTACTTCAGACGTCTACAGAGGTCTACAGAGGTCAATCTGGGGGAAAATTTAGTAACTTCTCTAGTAACTTTTCTAGGTAGAAGCTGTTCTTGGGGACTTCAGAAGATTCCCTGTTTTATGTACTCAAATATAAATAATAAATATTCTCTGTTGAAGGTAAATCATCGTAGTTTTCAGTTTTCATTAAGGCTCCGCATTGAGAAATATAAACGAATATTCCACGCGGTCCGTGCGAGGCAGCACTGAACGGACATGAATAAATACGAAATTTAGGTTTGTATACCTTTCGCTCGTGCACGATTACTCGGTTATCTTTTAAAAAAAATACAATTTTGTTTTTTTTAGATTAAAGATAAAGGTTAACTTTAGGATTGTATGCATGTAAAATGTTATTATAATTTTTCAGAACCCGTAAAAGTTACCAGGAAATTGTAGTATTTTTATAGTTTTTAAATTGTCGTAGTTTTTTCGTTTTTATTTTTTTTTAAATTTGAATTGCACACAATACTAGCTTTATGTTTTGTAATGCCAAGAAAATTTAGAAATAAAGTAGAAAATTAAATATGTTGCTATAATCCAGCACGAGCTGGATCCCTAAATCAGTCCAACAAATCAGCAGACGGTAGAGCTTTAAACGCGTGGTTTAAAATTAGCAACGATTTCGTACTTTATATTGTTTTATTGTATACAAGATGGAAACTCCCAGAGGGCAGAAACGTCGAGAGTGCAGTTCTAAAGAACTGCATTTTCTCACAAGAAGTTTAGCGATAAAAGTAGCTGTTTTTTATTTGTAAATTTATTTTCGAAACAACCGAGTCGAAAACTTTCCTAGCATTTTGCATTTGTTAATTATAAAATACTAATTATCAAAAAGAAGTATAATTAATTTATCGATTAGGTAATAACAAATTTGGATGTGGAAAAATAGAAATTTTTTATTCTCTTTGTTATAATATAATTTATAAAAAAAAAACTTGTTTTCCGCTATTTACAGCATTTTAATTAACGTTAAAACAATGGTAAATTTTCACAAAAGGAAATCAGATAAATGCACGAAATATATTTAATTTAATAGTACGGTTACAATATAATCGTAATTTATTTAATTAATCTGTATAAAAAATTTTGTTTGTAATATTATTACAGAATGATAATTAATAAATATATTGATTCGATTACTTAGTTAAATATCATGTCAATGTAATTAAAATTTCTAAATAGCCTGTATATTTTACAAATTTATAAAAGATTAAAATTCGAGAGATTGCATGCTGGCAACTAAATTAAAAATGTCATCAGCAGAGCTGTAGCATATTTTTTTAACTAAAATTAACTGGATTTATGCCCGAAAAAAATTTAACTATATATAGACTATATTAATAAGAAAAATGCATTTAACAGGGATGGATTCAGTTCTGGATGTTTTTTACTATTATTTACTTCATTCTTCTGTAAATAATGAATTTTTTTTTAGAGTTTTAATAAAATGTACAGAAACTCTTATTATTTATTAATTTAAAAAAAAAAAACAAATAAACTCAGAAATTCAATATTGGTAAGTGGTATGATGATAATTATAAAAAATCATTTGAAATTAAACTTAATTATACATGTATATTCCTGAATCAAGATTATTGTGACAAACATTCAAGGGCGTAGATATGGGGATTGTAAAGAGGGTAATTACCCCCCTCAGGATACCAAAAAATAGCACGAAAAAAAGAAATAAAATATATGAAATGTAAAAACGAACAGACAAACTTATTTGTTTAAAAGTTTGATTACCCCCGCCCCCAAGAAAAAAGTTATCTACGCTCTCTTATACAGAGTGTTTCACAAGAGGGTTTCATCGTGAGGGTTAGGAGAAAATAATCAATCAGATATAATCACTCTCACAAATGAAAGTTTAGATACAATTCTAGAATCACTGTTGGAACAGATCCGGAAAAAAGTAAAGGAAAATTCACGGAAAACTTCAGAAAATGAAAGAAATAAACGACAAAAAGTATTTTTCAACAGGATATCAAGGAAAAATGATTTAAAAATTCCCACAGTCTCCAATGGGGAAATTTTTTCCTAAAATTTTTCCAATGAAAACGAAAGTATGGAAAATACAAATTTTTACAAAAACAAATTAATTTTTTCACGAGAGTTAGAAGAAAACTCTAAAAAGGTCTTGAAAAAATGCATTTTTACACTGTCAATTTTGAAAAAGAGGAGCAAGAATACATTTTTCTACACTCGAATTTGAAAAAATCTGCAACAATGCATTTTTCCACACTTGAATTTGAAAAAAATGAGCAAGAATGCATTTTTCCACACTCGAATTTGAAAAAAAAAACGGAATGCATTTTTCCACTGTTAATTTTGAAAAGAAGCAAAAATACATTTTTCACAGTAAAATTTCACAGATTATAAATTAGAATTACTAATTTTTTGGTAAATTGTTTGTTTAGTTGCTATAGTCCATTTCACAAAAAAACAACAAAATGCAGTTTTGAAATATTAATTTGAAAAAAAAACAATAAAATGCATTTTTCACACACGAAAAAAACAGAAGCAACAATGCATTTTTTCCCCGCAGAAATTTATAAAACAAAGCAACAAAGTATTTTTTCCCACAGTAAATTGAAAAACTAAACAAAAACCATTTTTTCACATAAAAAATTGAAATTCAAAACAAGAATGCATTTTTCCATACAGGAAATTGAAAAAAAAGCAACAATGCATTTTTTCATACAAAATAAGAGTGCAAATTAAACAAACAAAGCAACAATGCATATTTTTTACACAAGAATTTGAAATTCAAAACAAGAATGCATTTTTCCATACAGGAAATTAAAAAAAAAGCAACAATGCATTTTTCCATACAAAATAAGAGTAACAATTAAACAAACAAAGCAACAACGCATGTTTTTTTCACAAGAATTTGAAATACATAGCAAGAATGCATTTTTCCAAACAGGAAATTCAAAAAAAAACAAGGCAATTATGCATTATTTACACAAGAATTTGAAATACATAGCAAGAATGCATTTTTCCAAACAAGAAATTAAAAAAAACAATGCAATAATGCATTTTTTACACATGAATTTGAAATTCAAGACCAGAATGCATTTTTCCATACGGGAAATTGAAAAAAAAGCAACAATGCATTTTTTCATACAAAATAAGAGTGCAAATTAAATAAAAAAAGCAACAATGCATTTTTTTTACACGAGAATTTGAAATACATAGCAAGAATGCATTTTTTTATACAAAAAATTGAAAAACAAAGCAACAATTGCATTTTCTACATCTTGGACAAAAAGAGAAAAGAAATCACTTCCCGGATAATCTGCTTCTGGAGGATCCCTCCCAACCAATTTCATCTGGCTCGGTTATACGCAAGGGCGTAGATATGGAGGGAAAGGGGGTAATTACCCACCCCAGGATATCAAAAAATAGTACGAAAAGAAGAAATAAAATATATGAAATTTAGAAACGGATAAACATATTTGTCTAAAAGTTTCATAAATTCTCCCAGGAAAAAAGTACCCCCCTCCAGGAAAAAAAGTTATGGACGCCCTTGCAAATATTAGATATTGCTTATATCTTGTTTGTAAAGACAATTTTGTAAACAGAGTAAAAAATAAACTATAATAAATCTTTCTTAGAAAAATGAAATGGCGGGAAAATGTTATGTTGGCCACAACCCATTTTTTTTTTAATATGAAATAAAAGGAAGTGTATTTATTTTTGTTGTATTTCACATATTATCTCAGTATTGTTATATATCTAATATAATTTTCTATACACGTTTTGTTATATTTACTATACCAATATTGGAATCGAAAGATGTAATAAAACAAAGGGACGTAAATTTTTGTTAGCCTATTTGAGTATATTACTCTATTGACAAGTTATATCCTACAGTTAATCAGTGAATTGTCGGTGTTAGCTTCAACGTTAATATACCGATAAACCCCTAATGGTTTTTGTTCATTAGTCGATTATCCATTTCGCATATCTAAATTGTAATGTTAAATAATTCAGGACATTTACAATATCAAATATCTTCAGTTTTACTGGATGTAATTGCAATATTAGCTGAGTTAAACTTCGTTACTTTTTTCACTCGTTTTAGCCCGTTCTAGGGATGATCGATTATTCACAAAATCGATCTTTTTACCTGCAATTCTCGATCTCTTAAATCGATCTTTTCATAAGCGTTTAATCGGTGTCTCGATTATTTTATACCAAAATCGCTCAACGAAGATCGGATATTCATAAATTATATTTTTACTGCGACATATTTAATTATAAAAACTCCAAAAAGTTATCCACATCTCATTAAATTATAAGATCGATTTTTAAGAATATCGATTTGTTCGATTCGATGCATCGATTAAATACCAAACGATCTGAATCGATTCAGAAGATCGATCTTCTGGAAAGAATTGCACATCCCTACCCCGCTCTTGACCCCGGTACTGACAAAAATTTGGTTTAGACGTTACTCCAAATACTGACACTCTACTCCTACTACTCTAAATTCTTCAAGCCGAATTAGGCTATTAATATTAAAACTGACATCATACACTCTATAATGTCCAAAAAGGAACAAAACCAATTTTATATTTATTTTGGTGTTGGAGAATTTATACTAAAAGAGTAGATAAGCTAAGTGCAAACTGGAACAGTGGACCTCCGCGGGTGTCGCGGAGACTGGGGAAAGTATGAAGAAGGATATTACTTAAACAAAAATCATGTGCAGAAGCAAAGACTAAAAGGTCTTAAGGTCAAACTTCGTTATTATTGGTCCAAATTAAACGCGGAAAACGACATTGTATAATAAATGTAACGTAGAATAAATACGTAAACAAAAACTCTGAAGATAACTTTGAGGACTGACTGATGATACTAGAATAAATAAAAAACATCTATAAGTATGCTATATATGTTAACATCTTTTACAAAAATAAAAAAAAAACTGTAGCACAAACACTTTAGGCTAGAACCTTAACAATCAAAAGCCGACTGAATACAAAATGCCAAAGTAGAAACAATATTTGTGTATTATTGGAACAATAAAAATAATCAGTTTATCTCCGCTTTCTGGCACCGCAATTCTTGGAATAATGTTATCATTTTATTTGCAATGATATTTAAACAATGGACAATACGTCTCAGTTAAGCAGAAAACCGTAATTATTAAAATAAGATAAAATATGATGATAATGAGTTTATATTCACGTGTTGTTATCAATTAGGAACATTGTTTTGCTGGAACGTTAATTTTACACTGCGCATGATCATTCAAATCAGAACAAGGTGCTGGAATGAACCTATTAATTTGTACGTTGCACGTTATTTTTATTCTCAATTTTGAGGCTAGTAACTACAAAATGATGATTACGAATTTCATACAAAAAGCATGCGCACTCTCTTTCATCCGAAGGCGGAATTACGCGCAGCTGTAATGCTGCGTCCTATTCTGTCGCATCGGATAGTACGCTCGGACCTCTCTATCCGACATCTTCATTAGCACTGATATTTTCCTTTTTTAAACGCAGCAACTAGAATTTAAACCAGGTTTTTCCTCATATCATAGTTACAATGAAATTATCTTTATTTTGATATAATGGTTTATTGCGTAAGCAGAAAACTGTAAATCACTAAAATCCATTTACCTGTTTATACCTGGCAACTTAATAATTATATCAGGAAAAAATATACAACTAAACGTTTGCATGTTCTATATCCCTCATACTTCCGATTGACGTTTAGTTTTTTGCATAAATAAATAGTTGCGATTTTTAAAAAAAAAAGTCATTTTTGAATTTTTATTTAAACAGAGTCTTATCAAGAATCTTTCAAGCAACCAATCCGCGAAAAATACCGATTATCCCGTAATTAGATGGATGAAGGACATGTCCAATTCGGATCCTTTACTATTAGTGCCTTTAACAAAAATAAATTTTAGTAAAACCTATGACAACTTCAGTAGCGTACTCTCGATTTAAGATAAATTTTCAAAATTTAATTTCCAAGAGAATTTTGTGCTTTCTAATTATTTTATAAAATTTCAAAATTTTTGATCTTGTTTATTAAAATACTTATTACTTTTGTTGCTTACGAAGAATAAACTAAAACAACATATCATATTTTAGCTTGAAATGTTTTTTTTCGCGCGCTCCCTTATTATTATATATAGGAAGCTATATTTAATTCTTCAAAGCGTATGCGTGACACTATTTTTATTATTTTTAGTAAAAATTATAAAAATAACCAATAGTAAGTTTTGAATCATTATTTAAAGCATTTTAACTAGTAGTTTATTTGAAAGATCAAATAAATATACCACCCTAAACAAAAAAATATAATAATTAATCGAATTATCTAGTTGGATGAGCAATGCCAGCTTTCTTTGCAATTAATAAAGCTTCTTTTAGGGTTAGGTCAAACCCAATTCAAACACGTACTTATTCATCGAACCATAACACAATAAAAGACAAAATAAATATCAAAACCTGTCCATTCGTCTTTTTCACAAATTATATTTATTTCATTTCTCCGTCTATAACACTTCCGAAATCTTCTTTCTGTCGTCCATTTTACGTCCTTCTGTTTTTATTAGTCACCATTAACTTTAATTTCAGCAAAAATATTGAGGTCCAGTGGACAGACCTCAAGCATCTAACGGTGGAACTGAAGCTTAAATGGTGGACATTTTATTTATAAATTGAAAAAAATTATTAAAGATTTGTTAAATATTTATAGTTTAAATTGTAAGATATATAATGACGATAACAATAAGGTATTATTTCCGAATTTTTCAGGCAGCTTAGATTTTAATGAAAATTGGTAATTAAGCTTATTTTACCGGACTACAAGGACTACAAGACCTGCAAGTTTTAACCCTTATTTTTTTGAGATTGAGATATGCGAACTTACAACAATGATATCTTAAAGTAGATATTAAATAGCGGTACAAAATATGTACTTCCGGTCACGTGTCACATCTGGCGCCGACGGGGTAATGGCTGTACAAAATGTGCACTTCCGGTCACATCTGGCGAACATCGGCCAACCATCTGGCGCTAATGGAGTAATGCCGGTACAAAATGTGCACTTCCGGACACATGTGCTAGTCATTGAACTTAAGGTCAACCATCTGGCGAACATCTGGTGCTCGCATCATATCTAATTTTAGAACGTGTAAATATTATTTAACGAACTTTTCCACACTTTACGACCATCTGTTTTGTAGCATCTGGCGAACATCTGGTGAATATCTGGCGCTGACAGGGTAATGCCGGTACAAAATGTGCACTTCCGGCCACGTGTGTTTATTAACATCTGGCGAATTAAATAAACATCTGTTTCCGTACTAGCACCGCATAGCTATTTTTAGAACGTGTGAATATTATTTAACGAACTTTCTCACGCTCAGACTTGTCGGTCGATGATGCCCATTCGTGTCTGACCATCTGGGGGTCACGTGATCACTGTATTTTAGTATATATGCGAAGCGAATTATTTTGCTTTTACTAGTTGGTCACTATGGTTAGTCAAGAAAGTGGCTATTACAGAATGTCTATAAATAATTTAAGTGATTTTTCCGTCGGTGGTGCTGCCAGAGGTGAGCAAAGTTACTTGCTCCAAAATTCTATTCAACTTGGAACATTAAAAATTCAATTTGCATCAAGACGCAAACTTAATCCAAGGGGGGGTAAAACGTCCATAAGAACAATGTTAAATATAATCTAAATGTACCTCCAATTTGCGTCCGAGCGTCCGGACGCAAACTTAACCTAGGGGGTAAAACTTCCATAAGAACAATGTTAAATATCATCTAAATGTACCTTCAGTGATTATCAACATCAAATATCGCAAACGCGTATGTAACTACGATTATTTTATTTGTTGTTAGGTCCCCTGGGTGTAGTTTGCAACCCTAAAAGTCGTGTGCTACTGACACTTGTTTCAATTTTTTTGAAAAAAAAATACCTTAATGAAGCATTTTTTATACACCTTTGTTTTATACTGTAACGAAGTTACTTTCCGTAATAATTAAGGTATTTAAATTCGCGCAAGGCACTGGATTTACTTTTAAATTATGTGAGAAACCAGCCGTACCAGTTGTAATCCCCGGCGTAAGATGGAGTCACTCGCGTATCCAGCCGACTAGGGCTTCGCGCGAGAATTTTTAAAAACCTCGTCTCGATCTCGTTAGTTGAGAAAAAACAAGTCTCGTTTCAGTCTCGGTCTCGTCTCGTCTCGTCTCGTCAAATCTCGTTATTGCTAGAACTTATTTCTAAGACAAAACGAAGTAATTATTAATTCTAGTCTAATTTATAAATGCGTGATTATTTATTTTTGTTTTTTATTTGGACGTTACTAAATCATTATCTATACAAATTATAATTATAAACATATTGTTATATAATAAAATACAATTTTTTTTTCATTCCTACACGTTACAATATTTTCGCGAACATACATTTTACATTTCGTTAATGATAAATGTTAATTAGTTTACAAATAGTATTATATTATAATTTATTTTTTATATGGGAAATAACTGAATTGGAGAGCATGTTAATATTGATTTCGTTACTAATATTTTCAATAAAATTAAAAATTTTATTTAAAATGTTTTATTCTGCAAACATACTTTCAACCTTCAATAACAAATGTAGTTTCTAGGTACCCTGGGTCATGAAATTTTATTACCCTCGAACTGTATGGAAGGGCTAAAAAACTCGAAACACATTGAGAGTGTCATTTTATATAAAATAAAATATTTCACAAATGGTTACCAGATTTTAGATTTCGTAAATTTATCGTAACCTATGCAGACCTTTCTTTTAATAAAAAAAAATAAATGTTTATACTGTTTGCTAGTTTATTTTTCTCGAAAATTCAGAAAACAATTCTGAAGAAATATGAACGAGACTCTCGGGTCTCGCCGTATGTGGTCTCGGTATCGCCCAATTAATTTTCAAAACGGTCTCGTCTCGGTTTTACGAGACGAGCCGAGACGAGACAAGTATCGTTCTTGTATGAAGCCCTATACAGCCAACCTTATGATAAACGGCAACTGGAGTCGATCAATCAACTGCAGTGGCAGATGCTGATATTGTAAAGACTACCCTCTCCAAGAGATCATTATTCGATTAAGTTTCTATTATTAGGGAGGACGTTGACCTACTGGTCATCCTAAAATGACTTAAGCTCTGGACAGACGAACGCCTACTTCCAGAAAGGCGACAGAGATGGATCAATATCCAGCAAATTCCTCGAATTATTAAATTAATTATTAAATAAATATATGGAGTGTTTTTTCAAAAATGTTTATTTCTCTTCGTTTAGAGATCTACAATTTAAATAATTACAATTATTACTGTTTGGAAAAGACAAAATGACAGACAAAATTAAAAGTCACAATAAAAATATTTTTTTTTCTTGGACACATTATTTATTATTTTTATAGCGTTATTGTTGGTCGATTTTATCTTTAACGATAAAAAAAACCAAGTAGACTTACACCGTCGTAAGACTCTGTGATATTTAAAATGTATTTTAATTCGAAAAAGCGACCATCAATAATGCTATAAAAATAATAAATAATTATAAAAGTTTTCATAACTTCTGGGTAAAGTATGTATAAAAAAAATAAAAAAAAATTAATGCAACTTTTAATTTGTCTGTCATTTTGTCATTTTCAAACAGTAATAACTGTAATTAATTAAATTGTACATCTCTAAATGAAGAGAAATAAACATTTTTAAAAAAACTCCATGTAACAAAAAAACCTAGATAAAATGAACAGACCTCGCCAGAATTTTCCTTGATCTAAACTCCAACCAGGAATAATTTCCTACTTATTCCTGCTGGTAAGAAGATATTAATAAACCTCTACGGAGGAAATGATGGAACGCTTGCGATACTCAGCATTTGTAAAATCAAAAAAAAAAATACTTGTAGATTATGAGAATTTGATTCCTATGCATCCAGGCCGTATACCGGACAGCTGTTTCGTCCCTTAAGGACTCATCAGCGGCAATGTGTCCAGACGCATAGAAATCAAGTTCTCAACTCGAAATACACCAGTACAAGGCTGAGTTAGAAGGATGTTGTTCTCAGGTAGACAGCTAACGCCATCTACCATTTGTAAAATCGGCAGCAATATCCACAGTCAACCTTGCCTGCCTTTCCCCAACCATAGAAGCCTACCCCCAGGTGCCAAAATGGTTAGGGGTTAATAAAATCCATTTTATTCAAAATCGTATATGTAATAGCTCAATTATACACTTTTTAAAGGTCGGGAAATAAGCTATTACAAACTTTACTTCCTGCCCACGGGTGGGAAGTGATATCTGTCACTTCCCGCCTGTTATCCGAAAAGATTTCTTTATAACTATCATATCAGAAGAAAGCGATACATAGTATTATTAGTTACAACAATAAAGTAACAGTAATAAACTATACGAATTTCCAAAAGCTATTTAATTTATTTTATTGTTAATCGTAATGTTTTGTGACTATAATTTGTCATTTTTTATTTTTTTTTTTAAATTGATAGTACAAAAATAAAATGTCATGTAATATCTAAATGCCAAAGTATTTTGATTTCGAAGAAAACTTGACTAGAGTATTTTAATACACATGTCACATGTCACATGTCACATGTCACATGTCACAAATTAAGAACTATATATTCCTTTCAAATTGTGCATTAAAATAAAATGATTGTGAATAAAATAGTATACAAACCATGGCGGAAATTATCATTCCTGTCTCGGGCAATAATCTATATTTGCCCTCGACAGTAATGATGCATTTCCCGCCTCGGTATGTAATGGTAACTTGTAAATGCAAAAAAAGAGTGCTTAAGGCCATGTATTTGCAGAAAGGCAGGGCTCAAGTAATCTATCGTATGTTCTCCTATCCTTCTGGACGAGGATGTGGAAGATCCAATACCATATAAAGACCTGCCTCCACCTCCAGAAAACGTTATCTCTCCTCACTTTCTCCCTTACCCTGCAGGATCCGATATTTCTTCAATTTTAGGAAAAAATTGTCTATCTTTGACTGGCTGTATCTCCGCAACCAATGGACCTATAGTGCTCGTATTAGGCTCAAATTGTAGCAAATGTAGTTTACTTTAGACGAGTATAGAATAAAGATAGCTGAAAAACGCCTCCTTTTACTTTTTTTTTACTGAAATAAGTGCTAGGTTTTCAAGTACCATGGGAATAGCATTAAAAATAAATATAAACTGCTCTCAGGTGTGATGCCTTTTGGGCCACGCAGAATAACCTTAAATAATTATATATCGTAGTTCATTATACTCGTTATAATTTAAACAATATAATGGTTGAGCCGTTGCCCAGGTCAGAAAATATTTATTGTTGGATTTGCATATATATCTCTTTGCGAGGGGTCTTTTTCTTGATTCGTTATTTATTCTCGATTCTTGATTCATTATCGATGAGTTATCGATTTATTATATTGTAGTAAATATGTACAAGAGAATAAATTTGTTATTGAAAGTAGCTACTGTTTATCTTCCCAACATTGAGATACTCTACATGGCTTACTTATTATCCCACATCATACAGGAGATCTAAGAATATATAAAAAAAAATCGTAGTTACATGCGCGTTTGCGATTTTTTGTGTAAATAACAAGTGGGTAAAAATACTCATTTTTGCCTTCTTTCTGCGTATTTTTTTACTTTCTGCGTATTTTTTTACTTTTATGAACTTTTTTTACCTTTTTTGCCTTTTATTTTCATCTAATTTGCCTTTTTTTGCTTTTTTAACTTTTTCTGGCCTTTTTACCCATTTTTTGGCCTTTTTTTGCTTTTTTTTTTAAACTTTTTTCATATTTTTAACTTGTTTGGACCTTTTTAGCATTTTTTTACCTTCATTTTGCTTCTTGTCTTTTTCTGCTTTTTTTAACTTTTTTGGAGTTTTTTGCGATTTTCCCTTTACTTTGCCTTTGGCTATTTTTTGGATTTTATTATTTTTTTGACTTTTTTGGTGTTTTTTGAATTATTTACCTTTATTCTTTTTTTTTTTGGTATTTTTGGGTTTTTACCCTTTTTTCCTTTTTACACGTTTTTTGGCCTTCTTCTTGTTTTTTTTTTACTTTTTTGGACTTTTCTTATATTTTTTGTTTTTATTTGCCTCTATTTTGCCTTTCTTGCTTATTACCTTTTTCTGGCATTTTTACAAACCAAAAAAAATCTAGCTGGTTTTTTTCCTATATTACATTGTTGATTATTTGTAAAAAAGAATAATTTTCTGTAATTTTAAAATTTGTATCTGACGTAAATTAAACTTATTTTTAAAAATAAACAGACTTTACAATATATTGCTAGTAACTTAATATAGCTAATTTTATGTGGATTTCGTTTACTTTCAATTCTTTCGGTAAAACTATTGGTTTAATTGCTGATTTTTCAATGAAAAATAAAAATATTGAGTAAGTAACTTTTGACATTTATTGGATTACAACAAATAGTCCTAGAATAAACTATAATCAACTAAATACAAAAAATACAAATAAAGCAATAACAAATCAAATAAAACAATTATTACAAAAAAAAATATATTTTATATACTTTTAATCTTTTTTTTTAATTTTGTAAAAAAACTCTTCAGTTTGTAATCACACACTTTATTTATCTGCGAAAAAAAAAGTGAACTAATATATTATTAAATTAAATTAAATGATTACAAATGTCCACATATTTTTCCATTTGGTATCACTGTGCAGCTCTTTATTCGATCTCTGTAGAGAAAATGGCAATATTTTTCGACGTTTCTTTTGGTGCACTTTATCGATTTAGAGACACGATAGTAAACGAGTTTGATGGCCGAAAAGGCTAGAACGTGAAAATAGTCCATTTGTGTGTTGTAAAACTATAAAAGTCAAAAGTTTTTATATGTCCAAAGGGTGAAAATTAATGTGTATCGTAAACAATATTCGAAAATAAAAATGCATTATCTCTGCGTTTTTAAATTAGAAATTTGAAAAACTGAAATGATTTTGCAGTGTCACAAATCTAACGTATAGAATTGGAGGCATTCAAACTATATTGAGCAATTTTAGTGAGTTAAATTTGGCTTTTTAATAACGGATCAAAAGACAGTCAAACTCCGGAAGATAGTGTCGAAGCAAGTACAAAAATTTGAAAAACTGAAAGGATTTTTCAGTGTCACAAATCTAACGTAGAATTGGAGGCATTCAAACTATATTGAGCAATTTTAGTGAGTTGAATTTGGCTTTTTAATAACGGATCAAAAGACAGTCAAACTCCGGAAGATAGTGTCGATGCAAGTACAAAAATTTGAAAAACTGAAAGGATTTTTCAGTGTCACAAATCTAACGTAGAATTGGAGGCAATCAAACTATATTGAGCAATTTTAGTGAGTTGAATTTGGCTTTTTAATAACGGATCAAAAGACAGTCAAACTCCGGAAGATAGTGTCGATGCAAGTACAAAAATTTGAAAAACTGAAAGGATTTTTCAGTGTCACAAATCTAACGTAGAATTGGAGGCATTCAAACTATATTGAGCAATTTTAGTGAGTTGAATTTGGCTTTTTAATAACGGATCAAAAGACAGTCAAACTCCGGAAGATAGTGTCGATGCAAGTACAAAAATTTGAAAAACTGAAAGGATTTTTCAGTGTCACAAATCTAACGTAGAATTGGAGGCAATCAAACTATATTGAGTAATTTTAGTGAGTTGAATTTGGCTTTTTAATAACGGATCAAAAGACAGTCAAACTCCGGAAGATAGTGTCGATGCAAGTACAAAAATTTGAAAAACTGAAAGGATTTTTCAGTGTCACAAATCTAACGTAGAATTGGAGGCAATCAAACTATATTGAGCAATTTTAGTGAGTTGAATTTGGCTTTTTAATAACGGATCAAAAGACAGTCAAACTCCGGAAGATAGTGTCGATGCAAGTACAAAAATTTGAAAAACTGAAAGGATTTTTCAGTGTCACAAATCTAACGTAGAATTGGAGGCAATCAAACTATATTGAGCAATTTTAGTGAGTTGAATTTGGCTTTTTAATAACGGATCAAAAGACAGTCAAACTCCGGAAGATAGTGTCGATGCAAGTACAAAAATTTGAAAAACTGAAAGGATTTTTCAGTGTCACAAATCTAACGTAGAATTGGAGGCAATCAAACTATATTGAGTAATTTTAGTGAGTTGAATTTGGCTTTTTAATAACGGATCAAAAGACAGTCAAACTCCGGAAGATAGTGTCGATGCAAGTACAAAAATTTGAAAAACTGAAAGGATTTTTCAGTGTCACAAATCTAACGTAGAATTGGAGGCAATCAAACTATATTGAGCAATTTTAGTGAGTTGAATTTGGCTTTTTAATAACGGATCAAAAGACAGTCAAACTCCGGAAGATAGTGTCGATGCAAGTACAAAAATTTGAAAAACTGAAAGGATTTTTCAGTGTCACAAATCTAACGTAGAATTGGAGGCATTCAAACTATATTGAGCAATTTTAGTGAGTTGAATTTGGCTTTTTAATAACGGATCAAAAGACAGTCAAACTCCGGAAGATAGTGTCGATGCAAGTACAAAAATTTGAAAAACTGAAAGGATTTTTCAGTGTCACAAATCTAACGTAGAATTGGAGGCAATCAAACTATATTGAGTAATTTTAGTGAGTTGAATTTGGCTTTTTAATAACGGATCAAAAGACAGTCAAACTCCGGAAGATAGTGTCGATGCAAGTACAAAAATTTGAAAAACTGAAAGGATTTTTCAGTGTCACAAATCTAACGTAGAATTGGAGGCAATCAAACTATATTGAGTAATTTTAGTGAGTTGAATTTGGCTTTTTAATAACGGATCAAAAGACAGTCAAACTCCGGAAGATAGTGTCGATGCAAGTACAAAAATTTGAAAAACTGAAAGGATTTTTCAGTGTCACAAATCTAACGTAGAATTGGAGGCAATCAAACTATATTGAGCAATTTTAGTGAGTTGAATTTTGCTTTTTAATAACGGATCAAAAGACAGTCAAACTCCGGAAGATAGTGTCGATGCAAGTACAAAAATTTGAAAAACTGAAAGGATTTTTCAGTGTCACAAATCTAACGTAGAATTGGAGGCAATCAAACTATATTAAGCAATTTTAGTGAGTTGAATTTTGCTTTTTAATAACGGATCAAAAGACAGTCAAACTCCGGAAGATAGTGTCGATGCAAGTACAAAAATTTGAAAAACTGAAAGGATTTTTCAGTGTCACAAATCTAACGTAGAATTGGAGGCAATCAAACTATATTAAGCAATTTTAGTGAGTTGAATTTTGCTTTTTAATAACGGATCAAAAGACAGTCAAACTCCGGAAGATAGTGTCGATGCAAGTACAAAAATTTGAAAAACTGAAAGGATTTTTCAGTGTCACAAATCTAACGTAGAATTGGAGGCAATCAAACTATATTGAGCAATTTTAGTGAGTTGAATTTGGCTTTTTAATAACGGATCAAAAGACAGTCAAACTCCGGAAGATAGTGTCGATGCAAGTACAAAAATTTGAAAAACTGAAAGGATTTTTCAGTGTCACAAATCTAACGTAGAATTGGAGGCAATCAAACTATATTAAGCAATTTTAGTGAGTTGAATTTTGCTTTTTAATAACGGATCAAAAGACAGTCAAACTCCGGAAGATAGTGTCGAAGCAAGTACAGAAATTTTCAAATTATCTCAGACAATAATCCAATTACGGTTCCGAACGACAAGCGGATTAAAATTCTCCTTTAGAGGCTCAACTAATTTCCGATAATTTGTTAGGAAGTTTTAAATACTCCGAAGCGCTCATCAGCAGCGGATGGGAAAAATTATTCAACAAATGGAAGTGCATAAAAGGATTAGAAAATTAAATTAGGTAGATACTTATAGAGATGAATTAGAGGACAAATAAATTGCAAAGTAGGAAACAAGAAGTTGGAACGAATTTTATTTTTCGTATACAATTTGTTTGTCTTTATAAAACAGAGAGGGACGAAAAAAAAAACTAAGTATTTGAAAATTTAAGATAAAAAATCGCACAAAACGTCAAAAATTCGCAAAAACCCAAAAAAAATCTCAAAAAATGACAAATAATCGGAAAAAATCTCAAAAAGTGTAGAAAATCGCAAATAATCGGAAAAAAAATAAAAAAAACCGGAAACATTTGAAAATTATTAGAAAATGGCAAAAAACAGAAAAAAATAGAGTAGAAAAACAAAAAGAAAAGAAAAAATTGCAAAATATCGCAAAAATATCAAAAAAACAGCAAAAACTAGCAAAAAACTGCAAAAAAACCCAAAAAATCTCAAAAAATGGCAAATAATCGGAAAAAATTGCAAAAAATGGCAGAAAATCGCAAAAACTCCCGAAAACCATAAAAATTTCAAATAATTAGGAAACAAAAAATAATCGGAAAAAATTAAAATATACAGAAACAACGAAAAAATCGCAAAAAATTGCAAAAAACCGCAAAAAAACCGATAAAAAAGGAAAACATCAGAAAAAAAATTTAAAAAGAAAATCGGGAAAAATTGAAAAATTGAAAAATCGAAAACACAAAAAATCTTACAAAATGTCAAAAATTGCATAAATTGCTAACAAACGAAAATAATTGGGTAACAAAAAACAATCGGAAAAACATAAAATATACAGAAACAACGAAAAAACCGAAAAAAAATTGGAAAGTATCAGAAAAAAAAATTGAAAGAAAAATAATTAAACATTGGGAAAAATTGAAAACAAAAAAAATGGCAAAAAATATTGCAAAAAATTACAAAAAAAAGTACAAAATGTCAAAAAAACTGCATAAATTGCAAAAAATCGCAAAAACTCGAAATTAAGTGTCAAAAATTGCAAAAAAAAAACGCAAAAAATACAAAAAAAGAGTGGGTACATTCAGCATTTTTGTAACTTTTACATTAAATATTACTATTAATTAAAAACCGAAAAAAAAAGGAAAACATCAGAAAAAAAATTGAAAGAGAAAATCAGGAAACATTGAGAAAAATTAAAATATTAAAAAATCGAAAACACAAAAAATGGCAAAAAAATTTCAAAAATTCACAAAAAAATCTTACAAAATGTCAAAAATTGCATAAATTGCAAACAATTGAAAATTATTGGGTAACAAAAAACAATCGGAAAAAATTAAAATATACAGAAACAATGAAAAAATCGCAAAAAATTGAAAAGAAAACGCAAAAAAAAGCCGAAAAAAAATTGGAAAGTATCAGAAAAAAAATTGAAAGAAAAATAATTAAACATTGGGAAAAATTGAAAACAAAAAAAATGGCAAAAAATATTGCAAAAAAATCACAAAAAACAGTACAAAATGTCAAAAAAATTGCATAAATTGCAAAAAATCGCAAAAACTCGAAATTAAGTGTCAAAAATTGCAAAAAAAATCGTAAAAAATACAAAAAAGAGTAGGCACATACAGCATTTTTGTAACTTTTACATTATTTATTACTATTAATAAAAAACCGAAAAAAAGGAAAACATCAGAAAAAAATTGAAAGAGAAAATCCGGAAACATTGGGAAAAACTGAAAAATTGAAAAATCGAAAATACAAAAAATGGCAAAAAAATTTCAAAAATTCACAAAAAAATCTTACAAAATGTCAAAAAATGCAACTCTAAGAATAACATTATAATAAACGTACTGTAGGGTTGGGCGACTGGTAAAATCTCGCTCCGGCTCTTACAACCCAAGCAACGGTCCTAATAGAGAAATGTGACAAGAAATGCATCAAAAACTATTTATCCTATCGCAAATGTTGCCATCTAAAATTACTCCATTGAATGCACTGAACTACATCACAAAAAACCGTTTGATCCATACTTTTCCAATCGTTTTTGTAGCTTTGCGAATTTTATTAACTATGCCAATCAGTGCCGCAAGCGGAGAGAGTTTTTCCAAAATAAAACTGTGTTTTGGCTTCTATCTCGATAAAAAGAATATTTGTTCAAATTGGTTCAGTAGAATGTCCTCCAAGTACGACATTGACTGAATACACGTGCAAGTTTGCCTTTTTTTAATTTTTAATGACAAAAAATACGCTTTAGTGCAAAATTATATTTGTGGCAGTGTGCTATGTAATTCACCATCAGTTTGCTATTTATAATTGTAATAAAGACTAAATAAACACAGAGAAATTTAAAGAAAAAAATATATTTAATCCACAGGATATAAAAAAATTCTTTATTTTAAACAAAGTCGCATCATGTCGCAATTTGCAAAACAAATCGAGTTGAATTTAGTGCCAAGGCACGAACTGCCAGTAGACAGAAAAAGCGCTGAAACAGCGAAAAGACAGTTGCAAAAAGTATTACAATTGACGCCCTCAACGCATGGTACTGCGTCAGATCCATGGCCAATGGAAAAACGGGAGGTTGCTCCGAATCCCACAACTGGTCAAAAGTCGCGGGAAATGGTGATAACCAGCGAATATACACGTCAAAAAGACAGGTCTCGATGAATGTGCAACCGACGTGGTCACAAAAAAAACTGGGCAGGTAAAAACGAGTACTACTTAGCAGCGGTCGAAATAGTTACCGTCGCGGCGTAAAATATCACCGGCGCAATCATTTTATTTTGTGTGTTAACTCGCAATCGGATAGTGAGCAATAAAAAAAAAAAATTGTTTTGAGTGCGACAACTAAAGCGCGTCAAGGATTAATCGAGAGAACTCAGCTCGTGATAAGCGAAGTTTAATTATTTTACTAACACTGTCAAATATTGAAACATTTTTTTTAATGCTATAAAAAGTGCCTCAGAAAAAAAAATGAGGAGAAGCTCTCTGGGTTTCTAGTCTTAATTTATTATAGTTAAACGGATAAATAAAATAAAGAGAATTCAAAATAAGGGACATTGCCCTCCCGTTAAGTAACAGAGTAAGCCACTAGTTTTTTTATTATTATTTGAATCCCTCGTGAGGAGCTGTCAAATTTGGCAGAATTATTTGCTATAAGAAAGAGTAACGACTTAAAATAAATCAAAGAATCAAATATTTAATAACAGAAAGTGAAACTCTCACCATCCCCCAAAGTCCTGCCTGTAAGGTAAAGACTCTCCAACACCGCGAGAGCACGAACTACCCTTTCGACTGAAAAGTGGCCGTTCCCATCTAGAGAATTCGCCAAGGAAACGCGTCCATATTTTCCGAGCCTTGACTAACGCTCCAGGACCTTTTATTTTCTCCTAGGAGAGTGGTGACAGTATGCTGTCGGATAGGGGTTATTACACTGGTAAATTTGTTCCATAAATTAATGTAATGCTTAGTATTTTATGATTCAAATAATCCTATTCTCTACAGCAGAGCCGAGAAAGTTTTGGGTGACACAGCCGATTTTTTAATTTCAAAATTATTCCAATATCATTTTTTTGGACACTACGCAAAATTTAAAATGGAACTCTAATTTAATTTCTGCCTGTAGCTTAAATCACCCTTTGCCCGGTCCTGCCATTACTTCATCAGTGATCGTATTAGAACCTTGTAAATCAAAGTAGAAATTAAATTAGTTTCGGTCTTGTATGTTTTATTAAGAACCTATAACCATACATTGTGACAGCGTACGGGCAACTTAAGTGATTTCTTAATCGGATTTCAGCATGACGAGTTCGGCAAGTTTAGTGTCCGAGACGAGTACAATAGCTTAATATATATCAGAGTTAGTGTCTCCACGAGATAAATTCGATTTTGTAATACCTCAAGAATAGTCCCAGAGGCGTAAAAAAATTATTATTAGATTGCAAAATAAAGATAAAAAAAATCCCGACAGTCAGGATAAATCCTTAATGTTAATCAACAATTAATTCCAGATCATCTATTATTGACTCGAACTAGAGTTTATTTGAAAATGATTGATAGCACAATTTTTATGACCCAGTAGGTAAACCCCAATATAACATCATAAATCAGTGGCGGAGAATTTCTAACATAAATTGTAAAAAAATATTCCTAAAATTTTTAAAAATACCAAATGAAATATCCCAACCTAATATCTAATATACTATTTTTATAAAAATAAATGTGAGTACTTAATATTGACAGTTTACTATTTTTTATATTAAAGTAATTTCGTGTTCCCCGTCACTGAGGTGTAGAATTATAGGTTTGCTCATTTACATTTTATGTCGTATTATATTCGAAGTTTTTCGGGGTAGTCATACTAAAATCTAATTAAAATTTAGATCAATATTTACTTTTTTTCTGCTTTGAACAATCCTGTATATATAGACCAATTCCATAACAACTGTGCTATCAAGCATTTTCAAATAAACTATAGTCTAGTGATTGAGGTTGTTTTCTGTATGTAGTAAATCTTTATTCAAAAATATATATTTACATAATACTAGAATATTACCCGATCCTAATCCCAAACTTTTAATTTTCTTTCCGGTCCCTTTTACGACGACCCTTCTCACTAGTGTGACCCTTTAAGCTTAGGTTCGAGCCGATTCATTTTATGGGGATTCGCCGTTTTAAAACCGGTTACAGCTATTCATGAAACAAAAAACATTCTTGATGGTAATGGCGGCATATTTTTTGCACGATCTTCTCGTGTAGGGAAATTTTATTCATATCGATTATCAATTTTCTTCGGTAGGAAATATTGGATGGATAATAATATGTTTAGAGAACGGAATTTTTTAAGTTATTAAAGAATTTTAGTCGGTAATAATTGGATATTATGAATGCAAATTATAGAGATAAATCAGTTTTAAGATTCTTCTCAATTTTTTTACTTCTGACATGATATATTTAAATTTTGTACAAATAATTAAAAAAATTCACAAATTGTAAAATTTTAAACCCTATTAACTTTTTTATTTTAATAGGCACCAACAAACAAAAATTGTACAGAAAAATCCTAATTTTAATATTTACAAACATACAAAAATTGTGTTTACTTTCAATGGAATATATAACTCGCTTTTATATGCATAATTTTCCCAGAAACAAATACCGTGTCTGAGTTTTGGAATCAACTTGAAAATAACAAGGATGCAGTAAGATTGTTTTTAAATATATAAAGAGGTATTTAGAGAAACTAAGTTTCTCTAACAACGATTTACACCAAGCGCTCAGTATGACATGAATCCTGCTTAGTTATATAAGGAACATTCTATATTTGTACAGAAATACGCAAATTTACATGCCTATTAATTTAAATAAATTTATCAAAATTAAAATAATAATAACTACGAAATCTTAGTATACATCAAAATGTAGTAATACAGAAGGAATAAATTGATTCAGAGTTGATCTTCCTTTCTAAGATAGATTGACAATTAACAATATTTTAAGTTCTTGATAATAGAATCCTTAAAAGATTCAGAGGCGGTTAATAGGGAAAAAAGTTAACTATTTGAAGAGTATTACATTGGTTAAAAAAATATCTACAGGGACTTTCGCCATTCTCGAGTTATACAGGGAAAACTAAAATTGCTACTTTTGGTTTTTTGAGTATAGAATTTTTATTTGAAAAAATATCAAAGGAAGCATTCACCATTTTTTTTAAAAAGTACAAGATTACTCTGTTTTTTATAAAGAAGAATTAATTTGTCTTATCCGTTTGAATTAAAAATATTTTGAAGCCTCTATCGTGAAAATTTTTATTCTTTGATTTTAAATGTCTTATACATTTAAATAAAAAATATTTTTTAGCCTGTATCGTCCAGTATAACCGTGAAAATTTTTATTCTTTAATTGTAAATGCTTTAGGAGTTATCAATTTTTTGAATAATGCATGTCGGATAACGCATTCACCATTTTTTTAAAAAGACAAGATATAATTACTGGGTACTTATAAAGAAGAATTAATTTGTCTTACACGTTTAAATAAAAATATTTTATAGCCTGCATCATCCAGTATCCCCGTGAAAATTTTTATTCTTTAATTGTAAATTCTTTAGGAGTTATCATTTTTTTAATAATGCATGTCGGATGACGCATTCACCATTTTTTTAAAAAGTTTAAGATATAATATATCGTTTTTTTATAAAGAAGAATTAATTTGTCTAATATAAAAAAAAATTCATAGCCTGAATCGTCCAGAATTATCGTGAAAATTTTTATTGTTTAATTTTAAATGCTTTTAGAAGTTATAATTTTTTAATAATGCATTCGGAGGACGCATTCACCATTTTTTTTAAAAGTTCAAGATATAATTACTCGGTTTTTTATAAAAAAAAAATTTGTCTTTTACATTTAAATAAAAAATATTTTATAGCCTGTATCGTCTCCAGTATCTCCGTGAAAATTTTTATTCTTTAATTGTAAATTCTTTAGGAGTTATCAATTTTTTAACAATGCATGTCGGAGGACGCTTTCACCATTTTTTTAAAAAAAGTTCAAGATTTAATATATCGTTTTTTTAAAGAATTTATTTGACTAATATAAAAAATTTTTCATAGCCTGAATCGTCCAGAATTATCGTGAAAATTTTTATTGTTTAATTTTAAATGCTTTTAGAAGTTATAATTTTTTAATAATGCATGTCGGATTACGCATTCACCATTTTTTTTAAAAGTTCAAGATATAATTACTCGGTTTTTTATAAAAAAAAAATTTGTCTTTTACATTTAAATAAAAAATATTTTATAGCCTGTATCGTCTCCAGTATCTCCGTGAAAATTTGTATTCTTTAATTGTAAATTCTTTAGGAGTTATCAATTTTTTAATAATGCATGTAGAAGGACGCATTCACCATTTTTTTTTAAAGTTCAAGGTATAATTACTCGGTTTTTTATAAAGAAAAAATTTGTCTTATACATTTAAATAAAAAATGTTTCATAGCCTGTATCGTCCAGAATTGTCGTGAAAATTTTTATTCTTTAATTGTTCATATTCAAATAATTATGAAACATGGAAGAGGTAAGTAAACTCATATCTAAACTAACTTTAAACAAAGTTTATTTTTCAAATTCGTAAAATACATTAATTTTTATATAATTTTGAAATATTTCAGAAAATTTAATAATATCTTGGCAACGCAGCAACGGATTTTTACAAATAAATTATTGTCATAAAGAACACTAAAGTATTAATCGAAAAATGTAAAAATATATAGCGTGTCTCATTTATAAAAATCACAACCTTTTAAGCCAGTTGAATATAAATGATGTATCTCAAATTTTCTATAAAACTGTACTAATAAATCTTCGTTACGACGTTTGGTGTCTTAACGGCCACCATCAAGTTATTTATTTTAATTACGGACCTGTCTTGTTTATTACAAAAATTGATAAACCGTTATAATTCAAATTTAGTGATATATATATATACGTTTTATCTGAAATATCTAACATCATCAGTTACAATAATTAAAGTTACGGTCCTGTCGTCGTTATTTTGTAAATTGGTTTTAATTTCATCAAAACGAATATACCATTACTTAAAAATTTGGTAAAAAAGATGCAAATTTTTCGATAACAATTTTAGGTAGATTTCCATATATAGTAATCGATATTGTAATCGATTCAATGGCGGGACCCAGAACCAGGAATAGGGGCGCTACGCCGTTTATAACCTGGAGAATAAGAATCAGTAACTTTACTAGTTAGTTTTTTCCAGGGAGGAACACTATTGAATTTGAAGAAACTAAAGTGTTAACTTTTTTCCAGTTCAAATTTTCTACGTCACATGATGTATTATACCTTACGCATGTATGTGGAAAATTTAACCAGGATTGCACAAGTAATTCATGCTTCACAGCATAAAAAGTGTTCGCTCGATGGGCCGAAGTCCCGAAACGATGTTTCACTGTTTGAGCGTTCTTAGAATTTGTGATATAATTCCAATATTTAACAAACGTTTAAAATTACGGATTTAAAATTTTAATTTTCTCGTTTAATATTCGAAATATCCCTAAAGTTTAAAATAATATAGTTATATCTATAATATTTAAAAATAATAGTCCTCTTTACGGAAAAAATAAATGAAAAGTATTTTTCTCAGATAAGCATTTGAACCAATATTTATTTTATGTAATAGACTATAACTTATAATAGTATTTGCAATAATCCAAATATAAATCAATAATTTATGTACATAAACATGTATTTATCGTTGATATAAACTCTAAAGAAATATGGTTTACCAACATACAAATTAATTTAACATACAATTTAATTCTTTAAAATATCTTTTTATGTGAAGAGAAAAATCTTTATTATTCGTTTTACGGACCAAAACCGACTATTCGAATTTTTAATTTTAATCTTTATGTTAATTTATAAACAAATTTGTTATATTGTTAAAAATAATCAATAATTGTAATTTTATCTTGAAGCATTTTGTTGATTTCCTAATTTATTAACACCCTGTAATTTTCTCAACAAACAGAACTTTTTATAAAAAATAAACTTTGGTCGCAAAGATTTTTCTCCTCTTGGCACACAATTTATATATTTATGTTTTTTATTATTATTATAAAATTATCTTATATATTTGCAATAAGGTATATAATGTTTAGTATGCGGTGTTAGTAACTTCATTATTTTTTCTTTCTATAGAGGTCCACACAATTAGGATTCTTTTTAAACAAGGACTAGACAACGTGACAAAAATATATAGAAGACGCAATAAAGATAAACCCGAGACATTTGAACAATTTATTTTGAATAAATTTGGCGTTATCATTTATCACAAAATAACAAATAACGTATATATTTTGTATTCCAGTAGCGCGCAATACCAAAAAGAGCATAGGTCCTATTAAAAAACTTAAGGTTTAAAAATTAGAAAAAAAATCATATATATAAATATATCGAGTTAAGTATTTTCCTAAATTTTCAGCAAAATCGATAATGTGGTTTTCGAAAAAATGAAGAAAAACATTTTTTTTCTAAGTATAAAGCTAAATAAGTACTTTCTCGATATTAACTATTTTTTGTGAAATAATTTATTTTGTTGGAATAAACATATTTTTTTCAAAATATTTCAAATTTGCGGTTTTAGTTAAAAAAAAAAAGATTTTTGAAATAATTCCTAAATCTTTTATTTCTTTGTATTTATTGTTGAAATCTATTTGAAAGTATTTAATAAAAAATATACGACTCAGTTTAAAAAAAATATCAAATAAAAGAGTAATATAATTTTAAATTCCCTGGCTAGATTCACTTATCTGCAGAGTGCCTTCTAGCTGAGACACAGGAACTTTTTAAAACACTTTGGCCACTAATGGTTAGTCAACTTACGATTTTCATGAAAAAATGTAACCTCCACCTTCACGTAAAGATGAAAAAATTTTAATTCGGCGATACCAATTTATTTGCACAAACTAAAAATTAAGCAAAATAAAAATATGATTTCATTATTTTTTAATATTTTTTCCACGAACTCCAAATGTAGCTTATATATAAATTTTAAAATTAGGGATAGCGATCAGGTTTAAAAATGTAAAGGGCACAATTTTTTTATTGAAAGGGCAGGCTCAAGGGGTAAGCAGCCCAAATATTTTTATAAAAACAAACTTAAATTTAAAGAGGTCAAAGCTGGAAAGCTAAAGAGGTAAAGAGCCCTAATATATTATATGGGCAGGTTTAAGGGTTAAAAGGGCTATTATTATTATTATTATTTATTATAGTCCATTTCAGCGTTCTTGAGCTTTACGTCATACATTCATACGAAATAAGTAGACAGAAACGTAATATCAGTAGCGGGGTTGCTCAGTACTATTGCGAATTTTATCCGAATATAAAATCACTTATATCATCAGCCTTTCTTGAGGTAGAATCGAGCTTTTTCGTGTCGCTCTGTATCAAATTTATCGATGGGCAATCATTCCTATTCTTGCGCTCCCTGCAAGCCTTCGATCAATGCTGGGGGGCATACTCTTCTACCCCCTGTGAGTCTGTGTGTATTCTTACTAAATTACCCCCCATACACATTCATCTATAATATATTGTAATAAAATGTATGAATTAAAGTTAGTTATATCCGGTATAAAAAAAATAAAAGACAGTAATAGAATATTGGTCGTCAATTTGACAATTTTTTTTTTCTAATTTTGACATGTAATATGAGATTTTTTGAACTAATTGACGTTATGATGGGGCACATTTTACGTAACTGCTTGCGTAAAGTAAAACATTAAATAACTAGTGATGAAATCTTTATTTCATCAAATATTGTTCAAATTTTTCATAACAAATATTATATCTAAATCTAGATTTTGTTGGAATAACTGTTGATAACGCTCTTCTTGGTGCATCTGACTCGCTTGAGGACATATTTACTAATATTTTTATTATTGTTATTGTTGGTTTCTAATATTTATTATTGACTGATAACTTCTCAAAATCATTTACCTACATAATTTTTAACAAAATGAAAAACTTATTAAAAAAAAATTCACTGTTGAAAGAATACTAGGCTGCGAACGTGTTAAAAAAATTCCAGAATTTCGAAGGACCAAACTTCTTGGGTAAAAGTTAAACCAATATGAATATTTAAATAAAAATATTATTTGAAATTGGAATGTAATTTTTTATTCCATTTTTTCTAAGTACGAAACATGAACAGCAAAATCATAAAGCAGCACATTTAGTTAAATTATGAAACCGAAACATGAATATTTAAATTGTACTCAATCACTTCAATCAATGTAAAAACTATTCAGAAAACTTTTTTCGTGCGGTTAATTACCCGCCATTTTACTTACATGAAGAAACTTGATTACCTGTCTGGATGCGAGAGAGAGAGAGAGAGTCTGCTCTGATTTTTAACGGAGAGGAGGGTTGGTGGTTTTTTATTGGTTGGATACATGTGACGTGGTATGTAAATAGCCTTGAATTAAGCATCTTCGCGGGAAGAAACATCTATATTTTTTGTTTCTTATATTGATAGGATAATATAACAGAAAGATAAGCTTGCATAGCAACAGTCGCTAATGTATTTTATTTTTGTTAGTTTGTATTTTCTGGATAATGAAATTTATCCAAATTACATTCAATACTTACAAAATCTTGGCAATCCGAATGGGATCAAATTGATAAGGACAGGTATCTTTTGCCTTAATTCCTGATATTTTGTCTTGACTTAACCCAGAAGTTCCATCGCCTTTTTATGTGCCCGATATACGATGCTGTCCGTGCTGATCTTCATTTTTTAAATTTTGATGTGTCGTTACATCCCTCTACTCAAACAACACTACCGGGCAGTAACGCAAACAAAAACAATTGCCAATTATGAAATTTAAACGTGGCAATGACGCATAACGAGAATTTTCTTTGAGTACACCATCTAGTGAGCATTAGCGAAAGATTTTCGTACAAAAAACATAATAAATGTAGGCCAACGTAAACGTTAAATGTATAATAGAAATTTCATTTTTAAAACTTACCAAGTGGCTTATTAAAATTCAATAATTTTCACTTACCTGAAACAAAATAAAATTAATTACAGATATGAGAAGAAACATTTACACAGTTTTTTAGGTGAGAATGAAAAACATAAATTTAGCTAGAAATAAAAAAATTAAAACATTACTTAAAATTTTTACATTATAATTTAAAAAAAATACACCGTATAGAATATTTTTCAAATTTCCTTAAAAATCTGAAAAAGTTTTTAAAAAACTCCTTTCCTTAAAAATTGGTAATAATGTAGTATGTTTTGATTTAAAAACAAATTTATAAATAACTAATAGTAGATATAGTGATTTATTTATATTCCTCTTCTTTATGTAAATTTTTATTTAAATTCGAAACGTAAATTGTTACAAAATTGCATGCTTGACAAATTCGCGTTAAGTACAAACCAAGCACCGCATAATTATACAATTTCGACTTAACATGTTTCATTAATTGACTTCTAAGATGTTTGAGAAATCAGATTAGGTAATTACTTTAAACAGACTTCAAAGATGTCAAAGGATTTTCATTCTTGGGTATTATGCAAGCGTCAAAGTGTAATTATAAAATTTTTGGGTAGAAACATGAGTAAAATGGAATTATTAATTGTTTTAAAAATTACTTTATACCTGCTAAACTTTTTTTTTATTTTTTTCTCGAACGTCTTTACTTTTGTGGAAATTATTTGTTAATTACAAAAATTTTATCAATAAATGATTATTTCAGAACTAATCTTCAAGAAAGGTTAAAATGTAAAGATCAAAAAAATTAAATTAAAATTTTGTTTTAAAATTTATTATTTATTTTCCCAATTTTTTCTGATTTTAATTAAGTGACCAGATTTTAAAGTTCGAAATTCGGGACGCTATTTTTAATATTTTTTTTTTTTTTGTTAAAAATTATTTTATTATTATTATTATTATTATGTCTTTTTTTACCGTATGAATTTTTTCTTATTTAGAAGTTTTTTACAGAGAGGTTTTTTTTTATTTGTTTTAGTTTTTTCTCATTTTTCTGATTTTGTGATATTTTCGATTTTTTCTAATTTTTCATCATTGTTCTGTTTTTTTCTTTCCATTTTTAATTTTTTCTCATTTCTTCTGATTATTGCTATTGTTTGCGACTTTTTTAAGATTTCTTTGCGAGTTTGTGCAATTTATATCAATTTTTTTGATTTTTTTTATTTTTTATGGTTACAGTTGTGTCCATTTTTTTGATTGTTCTTTGATTTTTTCGATTTGTGATTTTGTTGCGGTTTTTTGCGATTATTTTCCGATTTTTTTTCGATTTCTTGCGTTTTTCTTACAATTTTATTCTTCATTTTTTGACAATATTTTCTAATTTCTCTGTCAATTTTTTTTTCACATTTTTCTGATTTTTTTTTCGATTTTTTCTAATTTTTCCTTATTTTTTTTTCATTGCTCTGTTTTTTTTTTCTCTTTTCTAATTTTTTCTTATTTTTCTCCTTTGCGATGTTTTTTGCCATTATTTTGCGATTTTTTTCGATTTCTTGCGTTTTTTCCGAATTTTACAATTTTATTTTACATTTTTTCCAATATTTTCTAATTTTTCTCTCAATTTTTTTCTTTTTTTCGTTTTTTTTTTTATTATTTTTCCGATTTTTTCTGATTTTTTTTCAGATTTTTTCGATTCTTTTAATTTTTCTTGTTTTTTTTTTTCATTTTTATGATTTTTATTTCCTTTTATTTTTTGCAATTTTTTCTAATCTTCCCTCATTGTTCTGTTTTTCTATTCTTTCTTTTTTGTTTTCTAATTTTTTCTCATTTTTTTTTCTAATCTAATTGATTTTTTGTGATAATTTGCGATTTTTATGATACTTTATCGATTTCTTGCGTTTTTGTGAGACTTTTTTTCGTTTGTTTTGCGATTTTTAGCGTTTTTTTTCGGATTTTTGATTTCTTCATTTTTCTCGTATTTTCCCAATATTTTCTATTTTCTCTCTCAATTTTTTCTAATGTTTTTCGTTATTTTTTGCAATTCTTTTCGATTCTTCTAATTTTTGTCAAAAAAAATATTAAAAATAAAAGAAACTTAGTTTTCATTAGATATTATACTAAATTAGTAATTTTAGCAGCATTTTAAAAATATTGGAACAAAGACATACATTTTCTATTAAAATATTGAAGACATGAATTATATACCCCAAAATAATTAATTTGTCGGTGGCGCCATCAACAAAGAAGTACGTGAAGTTCTATGGGTCAAATTACAAATTTTTGAACTTGTAAATGAAAGCAAGGTTAAATTTTCACAATTATATTGTTTTTTCCATTTTCTTCATTTTTTTCACTTCCCTATACGCTTGTCCATTTTTCTAACGCCACCTTAAGGAAACTTTAAACGAAACATTTGATGGAATGGGAGAACAGATCCACTTAGGTGGCCACCGCGGTTGCCTGAATTAAAGATACTGGATTTTTTTGTGCTTACATTAAAAATCGCTATTGCAACCCACCCCCTACAACCTTGAAGGTATTTTAAGACCAACATAATATGTATGATTGAAAGTAGGACACCATTTCGAAATTTTTTAATAACTATCTTTTTTGTTTAATAACGTTCAGAATTGTTATTTTATTATCATTTATAATAAATTTCTTCATTAAATACTTAACACAGAAAAATTAAGTGGGACACCCAGTAGCAATTTTACCATTTATAAAAAAGTACAATCGCTAATTAGTCCATCATTTACAATGATTATTTACTTATAACCTTTAAGGCCTTTTTTAACCAGCTATTACATTTGTTTTACATCCTAAAACAACAATAAAAGAGAAAAATTTTCTCATTAAAAATTAAACAATATTTCGTTAGGACGAGATTTTTCCAAAGCCATCATAATTTTTTGAAACCTTAAGGGCATTACTATCGACCTACAAATACTAAATTCCTAATAACTATTTTACGGAGTTACAAATTTTATTGTAGTTTTCACCAAAATATAGCGAAAAAAATCTATTATTGTAGCTACGAAGTACATTTTTTTAAATCAATTTATATTTTTTTTTCAAGCTCTTTTAATTTTTTTTTGAATAATTTTTTAGCTTTCCACAATTCCCTATAATATTTTAAGATATTTGGTAAAAGAAAAAAAAGAAAATTTAATAGTAGGTAAATTTTAAGAGCGATTTAAGATATACAGGGTGACACAGGCTAGAGTATCTGTGTTTCTCAAGATAAAATTTTAAAATTTTAGGGCATCAAATGGGACATCAGTGGTCTCATTTTACTCAGTTTGTTTCACTTTTACTACTTCCGATTTTACCGGAAGTGATACCAACTTTTGAATTTTAAACGGGACACTCTGTAGTTTTTTCCTTTTTTATAATCTACATGACAACCTGGTATCTCAAGTGAATAGTTAAGGAGCTACACACAAAAATACGAAAAATCTAAATTTGCTCAAATGACGTATACCAAAGAAATAAACAATGGTGAAAAACGACACTAACTTTAAGATTACCTTAAATTATTTAATGTAATTCAAAAAATTTATACAACTATGTATCCAAAATAATGGACAACATTTTGAAAATTTGATTTAGTTTTTAAATATTTTGTGTGTTTAAGGATTAGTACTTTTTTATTAAAATTGTCAAATGAGGAGGAATAAATATTATTTTGGAGGTATGACTTTTTCAATTGAAATTATTATTGACTAAGAAATGTACAAAAAATGTAAATTTCAATTATGCAGTTAGTTAAAATAGAATGTTTTTATTGTTTTAGAAAGAAAAAAAATAAGGGTTGCAATTTAAAAAGGGTATGAAAACAGGGGTGGAAATGGGTTAAATTAAAAAAAAATTCAATTATGTTGCATAAAATTTATAAATTTTTTGAATTACATTAAATAATTTAAGGTAATCTTAAAGTTAGTGTCGTTTTTCCCCATTGTTTATTCTTTGGTATACGTCATTTGAGCAAATTTAGATTTTTCGTATTTTTGTGTGTAGCTAATTAACTATTCACTTGAGATACCAAGTACTACAGGGTGCCCCGTTTAAAATTCAAATGTTGGTATCACTTCCGGGAAAACCGGAAGTAGTAAAAGTGAAACAAACTGAGTAAAATGAGGCCACTAAGGTCCCATTTGATGCCCTAAAATTTTAAATTTTTATCTTGAGAAACACAGATACTCTAGCCTGTTACATGGTTGCTGTGTCACCCTGTATGCATTTAATTGTTTGGAAAGTGCTGCCACCTATTAGATAGACCTAAATCGTTACGTTTTTATTATTATTGCATTTTAAGTCTCCATAGGTGGCACATAAACATCTACAAAATATTGTAAATTGACTCATAATGGTTCAGTCATTAAATCCATAATTATTAAAATTTTACAATTACACCGCGCTTACCAATTAAGCTATAACAATTATCAAACTTTTCTCATCATAACCTACACTAATTTACACTTCATATACAGTATATGCCTTCTAGGGAAATTTCAGGTTTCTCAAAATTAGATAGATTTATAATTACATTTATTATTTTTGATAATAATATTATTTTCAAATCCATCACAGACATAATGAGATATAATCATGAATGTTTAAAGTGTTTGCGCCCTATTCTGTCAAATCCAGTCAACTTGTTATTTCTTAGAAGTTTAATTATTTTATTCAATGGAATTTAATAATATAAAATTTGGTAAGTAAATATTGGGAAAAGTTTAATTCCGGTAATGCCAATATCTAGATTTTTTACTTTCCCGGCCCACCATCCTGTATTGTAATCAAGCTAACAAAAATGTTTCGAGATAAAAACGGAAATACCAATTTTGAGGACCCCTGAGCCGATTAAGACCATTTCCATGGAAGTCTGTCTGTGTGTCTGTATGTGTGTGTGTGTCTGTGTGTATTCTTCCACGATAGAAACTACACGCTAAATCCCATTAAACTGAAATTTGGTTTATGGGTTTGGGTTATCCATCAGAAGAACGTATTGATTTGTATACGACATCTGGAAGTGTCACTGTCAATATGTCATTTTTGAAAGTCCTTGAAAAACTCCATTGAGAACAGTCATTTCCTGTATTTTGCCTATTTTTTTATTTAACCCTTTTTTCCTTTTTTGTCCATTCTTTTGCCTTTTTTGTCTTTATTAAGCTTTATTTTTTCTTTATTTTGCCTTTTTTTTCTTTTAACATTTTCGCTTTGTTTGCATTATTTTTGCCCTTTTGGCATTTTTTTTTGCTTTTTCTACCTATTTTCTTTTTTTTTGTCCTTTTAACCTTTGTTCCTTTCTTTTGTTTTATTTAAATAAACTCTTGAAATTTTTTTATTTTTTTTTATTTTTCATAAATTTTTAAAAAAAAATTTTTGATCCTTATGACCTTTTTGCCATTAGTTTTCCTCTAATTTGCGTTTTTTTTTGCATTTGTTTTAACTTTTTTTTTACTTTTAAGGCATGTTTTGCTTTTTTCCCTTTATTTAGCTTTTTGTACCCATTTTTCCTTTTTTTGCCTTTATTATGCCTTTTATCCTTTTTTTTCCTTATTTTTGTTCTTTTTATCATTTGTTTGCCCTTTCTTTTGTTTTTTTTTAACTCTTAAAACTTGTTTTTATTTTTTTTTAAATTTTTTTATATTTCATAAATATTTGACAATTATGACCTTTTTGGCCATTGGTTTTCCTCTAATTTGCGGTTTTTTGCTTTTCTTTTAACTTTTTTACTTTTTAAGTGTTTTTTACATTTCTCCTTTTACTTTGTCTTATTTGGCTTTTTTTTCCTTTTTTTTAACTTTTTTTTATTTTTCATAACTTTTTAAATTTTTTTTAACTTTTATGAACTTTTTTACTTTGATTTTCCTCTATTTTGCGTTTTTTTGCTTTTCTTCTAGCTTTTATCCATTTTTAAGCGTTTTTTACTTTTTTCCCTTTACTTTGACTTATTTGGTTTTTTTTACCATTTTTTTCCTTTTTTTTTGCCTTTATTAAGCCTATTATACTGTTTTTCCTTTTTTTTTTTGTTTTTTTTTACCGTTTATTTGCCCTTTCCTGTTTTTTTAATACTCTTTTAAAATGTTTTTATTTTTTTTTTAAACTTTTTTATTTTTCATAACTTTTTAAATTTGTTTTTACTTTTATGACCTGCCTTTATTTTTCCTCTATTCTGCGTTTTTTGCTTTTCTTTTATCTTTTTTACATTTAAAGCGTTTTTTGCTTTTTCCCTTTACTTTGTCTTATTTGGTTTTTTTTTTGGACTTTGTGTTGATTTTTTTACCCTTGTCCTCCTTTTTTTTGCCTTTATTTAGCCTTTTTTTCTTTTTTTTTGTTCTTTTTACCGTTTAATTGCCCTTTCTTTTGTTTTTTTAAATAAACTCTTTTAAAACTTTTTTAATTTTTCATAAACTTTTTAAATTTTTTTATTATTTTTTTACTTTTATGACCTTTTTCGACTTTATTTTTCCTCTATTTTGCGTTTTTTTGCATTTCTTTTAACTTTTTTTACTTTTTAGGCGTGTTTTGCTTGTTTCTCTTTACTTCGTCTTATTTGGCTTTTTTGGACTTTGTGTTGATTATTTTACCATTTTTTTTTTCTTTTTTTTGGCTTTATTAAGCCTTTTATACTGTTTTTCCTTTTTTTGTTCTTTTTACCGCTTGTTTGCCCTTTGTTTTGATTTTTTTTTAATAAACTCTTGTAAAACTTTTTTTTATAAACTTTTTAAATTTTTTTTTAATTTTTTTTTGACTTTTATGACATTTTCTTACTTTATTTTTCCTCTATTTTGCGTGTTTTGCTTTTCTTTTAACTCTTTTTTCTTTTTAAGCGTTTTTTGCTTTTTTCCCTTTATTTTGTCTTATTTGGCTTTTTCTGGACTTTCTATTGATTTTTTTTGCCCCTTTTTTCCCTTTATTAAGCCTTTTATCCTTTTTTTTCCTTTTTTACCGTTTGTTTGCCCTTTCTTTTGTTTTTTTAAATAAACTCTTTTAAAAAAATTTTTAATTTTTTTTTTTACTTTTTTTTACTTTTCATAACTTTTCATAACTTTTTTAATTTTTTTTTTTTAATGACCGTTTTTGACTTTATTTTTCCTCTATTTTGCGTTTTTTGCTTTTCTTTTAACTTTTTTTACTTTTTAAGCGTTTTTTGCTATTTCCCTTTACTTTGTCTTATTTGGCTCTTTCTGGACTTTCTGTTGATTTCTTTTACCCTTTTTTCCTTTTTTTTACCTTTATTAAGTCTTTTATCCTTTTTATTGCTTATTTTACCTTTTTTCCTTTTGTTAACCGTTTTGATTTTTTTGCCATTTTTGCCAATTTTTACAAATTGTATAAAGATTTTTCACTCTTTTTTATTATAGTTTTATTTTTTGCTGAAATTTAGCAATTCTTTATGATCTTTAACTACTTTTTTTAAATAATTCGTTACCTTGTTGCTATTTATAACAACTTGTAATTTTTAGTAACTTGTTTCGTTTTTCATTATAATTAATTTTTACGTATGTTTGCAATATTTACCCATTTTTTTCAGCAATTTACTTCATTTTTACAGTATTTACTCTCCTATTCAGGAATTTTGTATTTTGTAATTAAAATAATCCAATTCTCCATAACCCAGTCGGTAAAAAATTCTGAAGTGATACAAGTGATTTTTTTTAATAATCGTAATTGAAATTCACAACAGTTTTAATTAAAAACGATTTTTTTCCATAAATAAATTTATAACGACCATAAAAATAAAGTATTATATTGCCTGTAACTATTTATTTCTGATGTAAAAATAATCGTTAAATGATTCGATTTGTATAATAATAATAATAATTAAAATTATTAATTCAGTTGTCCAAAAAATCACTTACAGCGTGTAATTTTTTCTGAGCATATTTTATTCAATAAAAGCACATGGCTTCATGGAATTATTTTTTGGTATATGTCATTTAATTTTTTTTAATGTCGAAACGTGCGTATCCAAAAAATCAAAATTATTTAATATATTACTAAACTCAATTAAATTGTTTTTTTTTTGTTCAATATATTTGTTTTATAGGAAAATATTAATATTAAGTAGAAAAAACTTACCATCAAACATAGTTTTTTAACCAAGGTAAAAAAACTTTTCAAAATATTTTTAAAAGCGAAATTTATAAGCTATAATTAATTATTTTTAAAAATATATTATAATTAATTCTCTATAAAAAATAATACCGGTTATGTCTATTTCAAACTCCGAATTTTAACAAATATTTATTAATAACTACTTGATAATTTGATTTAGTATTAAATTCCAGTGTATACGGTTCAAATTTAAGCAAAAATTAACACAAATTTTAATGAAAAACACCTGTTTTCCAAATCGTTTTCCCGACTATCAACAGCGATCTTTTTTAAAAGAGCATTTTCCGGAAAACACATCACATCCTCCGCAGTCTCGTGGTCGACTAAAATATTGAGGACCCGGGAAACACCGATCTTTATCGAACCGATGCGGAAAGAGTCGAAAAGGAAATTCACTATCAAAATGTAATGGCTTTTCAGAAGAGTTTTCAGGAGTATTTTCATGAATTATTACACACGTTTCTTATTCCAATTTGGCCGTCCGTGATATATGGCCCAAATTGCATTTTAAAAACGGCACACACAATGTCATGTATGCGGGGCGGGAAAGAGTCAAGACGCCGGATGATCTGGAAAAGCGAATTTTCCCACGCGAGCATGTGACGCTAAAAGTTTCGATAAGTATTTATGAGATATTTGCTTCGGTGATCGTCAAAATAAGCGTTATTCCGGAAAAGTTTTAGTAAAACCAATGTAAACTTTTCTTTTGTAACTTTGAGCTAATTTTATTTGAAAATTTTATTATAAACTATTTTTTTAATATTTCTAATATCATTTTGGGCCAATAAAATAGAAAATATAACAAAATATATTATAATGAAATTATTTAGTGTGATTTATAGAATTTAATTTATTATTATTATTATTATTTATTATTATTATTATTAGATAAATAAGTGTTGTATTTTCAATATTTATATTCTAAAGGTTTTTTTTTGAGTTAATTTAAAGTAATTGGGTAGAACTTTTCCGGCTCGGCTGTGGAGATTATGATTATTTTAATAATCAAATACAAAATTCCTGAATGGGAAAATGATATGAAAATGAAGTAAATTACTGGAAAATAAAAATAGGTAAACAGTGCAAAAATACTGAAAAATTAATTAAAATCAGAAACGACAAAAGTTACTAAAAATGGCAACAAGTTATTATAAATGGCAACAAGGTAACGAATTATTTCAAAAAAAAATTGTTAAAAATTATAAATAAAACTATAATAAAGAGGGGGGTAATACAGGTTTTCTGGATCAAAATTGATTAATGAAATTGGTTTAAAAAACGAAAATAAAATCAAATTTTTTATCAAAAATAATCAGAAAAAAAACCAAAAACAGAAAAATGAACAGAATAATGAGAAAAAATTAGAAGAATCGAAAGAAACTGAGAAAATAAGAAGAAAAAAAACACGAAATATTGGAAAAATCAGAGAATATTGACAAAAAAAATGAAAAAAAATTGTAAAGTACGGAAAAAACAAAAATTTTTAAAAAAACCAACAAAAAGTACGGAAAAAATGGCAAAAAAACGCTAAAAATCACAAAAAACGAAAAAATCACAAAAAATTAAAAAACGGCAAAAATTTGGAAAAAACGAAAAACCAAAAAAATCGTACAAAAGATTAAAAAATCTGATGGAATTGAAATAAATCGAATAAAATCAGAGGAATAAGAAAAAAATGAGAAAAATCTGAAAACAAAAGAGAGAAATAGAAAAAAAAAACAAGAAAAAAAACGGGAAAAGAAACGAGTAAAAAAACTAGAAAAAAACAAAAAACAGAAAATGAGAAAAAATTAGGATAATCGAAAAATTGGAAAAATCAGAAAATATTGGGAATAAAAGAAAAATAAACTTCTAAAATACGGAAAAATCAAAAAATTTAATAAAAAAACAACAAAAAATACGAAAAAAATTGTAAAAAACGAAAAAAAAATTACAAAAATCACAAAAAAAATTAAAAAAACAGCAAAAATTTGGAAAAAAAAAAAACAAAAAACAACCAAAAAAATCGTAAAAACATTACAAAATTAGAAAGAATTGAAAAAAATCAGAGGAATAAGAAAAAAATGAGAAAAAATGTGAAAACAAAAGAAAAAAATAGAAAAAAAATACAAGGAGAAAGAATCGGAAAAAAACAAGAAAAAAAAAACGAGAAGAAAAATTAGAAAAAAACAAAAAAATAATAATTACAATTCTAAATTTTAAGAAACTAAAATACATTTTAAATTTAGAATTTTATATTATCTTTCGAATGATGAAAATCCCATTTCAATAACTTTAATATTTTAGAAGTTATTCAATTTAGTTTAAAATTGTAATATAATTTTAAATGTTTCTTGGCCTATTTTTAAACAATTCCACAATTTTTGTAATAAAATTTTGAAAAAAATTATAATTATAAAATTAATTATTACAAATTTAACGATATTTTTTTTAATTTTTAATATTAAAATTTAACTAAAAAATAATAATTTAATAAAGATAAAAATTGTTTAAAAATTAAAATAAAAACTAGCGGCGAAACTATGCGGAACTCGAAAAAAAAGTAAAGACAAAATTTGTAGCAAATTTTATGTTCTACAATTTTGATTTTATGTAATTTTCCATAAAAATCAATAATTTTGTCTCAAAATCTAAAAGAGTCGCAAATGTCTATATAATTTTTTTTTCACGCCCTCTAGCGGCGAAACCATGAGGAATTTAAAAAAACTGTAATGACAAAATGTGTAGACAATTTTATGTTCTACAACTTTAATATCCTGTAATTTTTCATAAAAATGCATTATTTTGGTTATTTAAGAAAAATATGAAAAAAAATTACTTTTTGATAAATCTGGCAACAATGGCAAACGTTTTTGAAAATTAAACTATAACGTATAAAAAATCTTTGTGTAAAATTTTATTGCCATCTTGTTTAGTAATGACGTCATATAAATATGTCAAGGGCGGATCCAGAGTCTCACTTTAGGGGGGGTCATACAGGCAATTCATCTATAAATCGCTTCAAAGCGTCACGGCAAATATTATTAATAGCTGTCTTTTTCCCTACTTTCTGAAGTAAAATCTGTGAAGTATTAGGAAAATATTAGTATATGTTTCCCTATAAATATTTTACAAAGTATTCTAAATATGGTAATTAAAGAATTCTTGGAAGTATTTTTAAGTTAGTACTAATGAAACAACTAAATTTGTTACTTGACAGTAACAGTAAAATTTAATTTGGAATTAAACCAAAACAAAACGTAACCCCTAACCTATAAAAAGAAAACAGCTGTCATCTTTTGAATCTTATGATTCTTTTAGGCGGCAAGCAGATATTTGACAGTTTCAAGCATGCGCTGTTTTGAGTTATGGAAGAAATTAATTTCTTAGTTGAATGTTGGCCATCTTTCTTAGTTTTAATTTTAATTTTAATTGCTTAGTTTTTTGCATGAATACCCCCATTACATCACATTGTTTTATAATCATAATTTTAGTTTTAAATTAATTTAAGTTTTAATTTATGCTTGCATGAATCCACCTTTACAAGCCACCAAAATATAAAAAATGATGATTTTTATCAAAATAATGGTTAATTTTCAATTAACGATTTTTAATTTTTGTGTTGGTAAAAGAATGAACATATAAATCATAATAACAGTAACGTTATTTACCTTATTGTATTTCTACCATACAAAGTCAATATAAGAACGCATTTCTCATTTTGTGGCGACAGCAACATTGTCTGGCACTGAATACTCATCTCACGTTAAATTCAATGTCCTTTTCGGTATTACCCTTGGGGATGAACCTCTTTTGCATACTTTATTTCCTCAGATAGTGTTGATGCCGAAGAACAATTCGTCACTGGTGTGTATTTTTTAAATTTCTATGTATAGGAAAGCCGAAAATAGGGGAAAATACGGAAACATTGAAAACTATTGTCAAAAATTAAATAAATGGATAAAAATAGAAAAAACGTAAAAAAGTCCTGTCGGTAGGGTCGACAGGGGAGGTAGATTTCTATTGAATTTGAGCATCCTTCCCAACTCCACGATATGGTCAGATCGAAAAAAGTTTCAAACAATTAAATTTTATAATAATTAGGACATGAAAAAAGTCTAATGACCTGTTTCAATATTTTTAAAAATAGCGGAGATATGAATTTTTTGAAATTTCAACCCCCTCCAGTTCCATCCCCTTAGGTCAGATTAAAAAAAGTTTCAGACATATTAATTTTATAATAATTAGAACATAAAAAAAGTTTTATGAACTGTTTCAATATTTTCGAAAATAGCGGAGATATGATTTTTTTTAAATTTCAACCCCCTTCAGTTCCATCCCCGTGGGTCGGATGAAAAAAAGTTTCAGACAAATTAGTTTTATAATAATTAGAACACAAAAAAAGTCTTGTGACCTGTTTCAATATTTTTGAAAATGGCGGAGATATAAATTTTTTGAAATTTCAATGCCTTCCAGGTCCATCCCCGTGAGTCATATGAAAAAAAGTTTCAGATAAATTAATTTTATAATAATTAGAGCATAAAAAAAGTACAATGGTCTTTTTTAATATTTTCAAAAATGGCGGAGGACAAATTTTTTGAGATTTCAACCCCCTGCAATTCTCACCACCTTAGAGGTAGAACGCCCATTTGCAATAAGCAACGAATTACTGCCCCAAAGAATTTGTGTACCAAATTTGGTGTCGATTGGACAAAAATTGCGACCTCTATCGTGCCGGAACGGAAAGTCTACACATACATATATATACCGATAAATTTTTTTTTTTACTGATTCTTATTCAGAAGGTCATAATCGGCGTAGCGCCCCTATTCCCGGTGCTGGGTCCCGTTATTGAATCGATTACAATAGGTAGATTCTAATCTACCTACAAATAGTAAAAGGCAAGAAAAAATAGAGAAAAACAGGAAAAAATAGGCAAAATTAGTATAAAAAAACAGAGAAAAAATAGGAAAAAGAGAAAAATACTTAGGGAAACATGGGCTAATTTTAAAGAAATTATAAATTACCCAACTAATTTTGTAAAGTAAAAGTAAATAAAAAATTGTACAAGGATTTGGAACAATCCTAAATATGAATATGAAACATGGCTAATATTTTTTTTTCTGAATAGTCAATCCCCACTTCCCTACCTAAAACCAAACACCAATTAGTAATTTATGAAAAGTAAATCTTTTAAAAAGCTCCTACTATCCAAAGTTTTTTAAATTTTTTTTAGTTCAACGTAATTAATTAATTAATTAATTACCTTTAAATATTTTTTCCTATTGTCAGTTCATGTATCCATAAATCTTCCCTTCCTTATCATTCCCTTTAAATTTTCCACTATCTACTATTGATGTACCAATATTATGCTTATGTATTTCTGTTAATCTAATAATTTTATACTTTTATGTATATATAGTAAGTTAGTTTGTTTTTGTAAATTTTTATATTGTAATTTTCATACATTGTTAATACTCTTAGGCCTGATGATGGCTAACTAGCCGAAACTAGTTGCCGTTTACATCTGTAATAAATTCATTCTAGTACATGATTTTGAGTTTCATTTCATTTATTAAAATTAATTTTGTTTATATAATAAGTCTGACTTACAGTCAATATAAGAATCAAGTTTGTATGACTATATTAATTTAGTAATTTAACGAACGGTAATGTAAGTCATAACTCACGCAGATGAAGTTTGCAGCACAAGCCGCAAGCGAGTGCTGTAATTCATCATAAGTCAGTTATGACCATCGTAAGTTGAATACTATACTTTATCTACGACTATAACAATAAATACTAAGATGCAAGTACAGAGAAAGAACCAGGGCCGGGCTGACGAGTGTCCGACGTATGCAGCCGCACACTCGACCCTTTTTTAGAGGCATAAAATTGGCCAATTTTCTTAAAAAAAGGCAAATTTTTAGAAATTGATTTAAATGTTGGGCAGAAATATTTAAACTAGAAGGAACTTTGTCTCAAAACTATTCAAGGTAAAACCCAATGAGTTCTGAGTTGATAAAAACTTGGCTCAGGTCAACATTGTCGACTTAACAATCTTTCAATTTTATTAATTGAAAAATGGAGCTGTCTCAGTCAATTGATTATTTAGACATAATTAATTTATTCTCCGAAATGAAAGCAAGAAAAACCCTTGTATAAATGTATAATAAAAGAGACTATATATGTACCAATCTTAATAGTTAATAAACTTATGTTGTGTGTGCGCCATTATTAAACTTTGTAATTATATTGGTTCACTATATTCTCTTGTTTTATTTTTTTCACCCATGACATATGGAAATTCATCTTAGGTCCGGCAGACGGTGATTCCCGCATTAGCTATTTATTCTGAGAGTACTTTGCAATCTAAGTATAAAAATAATAGTGGTTTTAAGGTTCAAGAAAAAGTACTGAACCTATCAAGTCAATGAATACTAAATCAAAATGAGAGATATAAATTTAATGTTCTTAAAGACGCAAAAGTGCACAAGAACTGTGTTTTTAGACCTTTAATTTCGAAAATTACCTCCCAGATTAAGTCTTGCACACTTGCAATTTTCGCATTAGGTCGGCCCTGTACAGAACCATTTGGTACTTGGTGACGCGTTGCTAATTTAATAAGTTTAAAAGCGTTTAATTATACATTATCCTTCCCAGTTATAATTTTTTTCTAACTTTTCTCCACTATTTTAACGTTATCAGCTTTCCAAGAATTTACTGCACTCTGCCGAATTATAATAGTGAGTTATAGTAGTGAGTTATTATAACTCACGCTGTTTGCTTATGGATATACTTATGGTATAATAACTTACTATAGTGAGTTATTATAACACACGCTGTTTATTTATGGAAACTATATTAATTGTTCAAAAGCAGTTAAATAATTAATATATAATTTAATAGGAGTATATATCTAAAACCTGAAATAACCATCTTCCGATTTGTTAAAAATGTATTCAACGTTAGGCCTATGGGCATTTGTTTGACAATTGTGATATTATGTTTTTACATATTATTCCAATGCATTAAAGTTATTCTTATTGCTATGAAATTCACCAATACTCACCTATGAAATGTAATCCCTAAACTTTTATAGTTCGGCGTCCGAGAGTTACTGCAAACCACACAAACCATTATTGTTTAAATATTATTAATAATCGTTTATTTACACAACTGTTAGTATCTTAAAATACTATTGAAGATTAAGAAACAAAAATTCTAACAATAATAACACTGCATACTCACAGATAAAACTCAAAACTTGTTGCAAAATCACAATTAAAAATATCTTAATTTCAAAACTAAACGTCACATAGGAATGGGTCTTAGTTGGCTGTACAAAATAGAAGCCGTTGTCTACAGAGATGAATTCCGGCGTTGCCAGTTTGTTGTGACGTTTAAGTTGAAGTTATAAACTACATTCTGATCTGCAGACAGCGGCTTCTTTCACTTCAACGACCATCGACATATACTAGTGGACATGCCTTTCCAGTATAATTTTTAAAGGAAGATGGCGTATAGGTTTCGGACTTTCTCGTTCATTAGCCGCCCAGATTTGTAATAAAAAAAACGTTTAGTTATTTTTTAATTATTATTTAGGTTTTTAATAGGACTTGTTTAATATGGTATTTTTTTTGTAGCTCTTAATACAAAAAAATCGCTTATTTCAACTGCAGTAGGTACCTAGTTTAAAACTATACGTAAATACATACAAAAAAAAGAAAACCAGCAAAAGTAATGTCCGATCTTCTTCATATAACAGATGGAAGTAAACATAATTTAAATTTTAAGAAACCAAGAAACTTTAAGTTTTAATGTGAATTCCATATTAATTGTGCATGGACTAAAAATTAAAATAAAACCAATTGTAAATTATTAAAGAAACATAAAAAGTGAATAATATACTCAAATATATACATAACTTCGTCACAATAAATAAATAAATACAATTCTATAGAAAAACAAATTAAAATCATTTTGCAGCGCCATCTATCGAATTCTCCTTTTTTTAATATCTATAGATCTAAGGTCAATCAGCATATGTCGATGATAATTGCAGATGACATATGTGTCCTTCCTCTTGTTTTGAATTCAATTGATGCGTTCGGCATTGCTGCTCGCAAGTAAACATTTTTTATTATTTTCCGGAACACACGGTTGAATTTGTTCTAGGTATTTATATTGAATAAAATGAAAGAATGTATGTATGATCTTAAATGTTTTAAGAGAAATATATTTAGATTCAAACAATGTAAAACAAACAATCATTCATTTTTATGACTGTTTGATAAGCACAAAATATAAAGGTAGGGCCACACTATGGGTCAATCTTTGGTGGTCTTGGCCAGCAATACTTGACAAATATTTGGCTCCACTTCGACTCGCCTCTTTGGATTCAAGACCTAGGAATACTGGCTGTCTATACAATGGGCAAAAGGCTAGACAAGTTTATATTGGGTGATATTGGTCATTGGTGTAGCGGCCACACTGCCAGAGCCCCTATTTGGCCAACCTTACCCATAGTTAGCTACTTTTTTTAAATCTTCTGCATTCTAACTTAAGAACAGGGTGTGTTTCTAGTGTAACATGATCCGGCAAGACGACACCGGCAATAACTTCCGGTCCCAACGAAGTCATTTTAGAAAGCTATAAAGAAATATTTAATACAAAACGAATAAAAACTATCTAGGAATGACCATATAGCTGTCCCGAAAAATGCTTAATAATAATAATAATAATTGCAAAAGTGGAGACGACTCAATCATACCTCATTTGTTAGTAAAGTGACTTCAATAAGAAAAAACAAGGATAATGGCGATTGACACGATGACATTTGACAACGAAATATGTCAATTGTCAACTTGAGTCTTGATACCAACATTAATTTCAACCAATCAGAAGTAGTGTTTATTAAAATAATTACATTTCACTACATTCTGGAAAGCTCAATAGAATTGTGTACACATATTTTATCATTGCGAAAATAATGAAGTAGATTTTTGACCCGAAATAATCCTTCCCCGTTTGTAGATCTTTTTCTAGGTTGGCAACTTGGAGGGAACTCCCTTATTTGACAGAAAACTCGTGTGAGCTCGGTTTTACAAAGTTTGATTAAAAAAGTGACGATAAAATAGACGAAAAAAATGAGCTATAATTCGAAGTATTGGACTTCCTAAATTTTGCCGCAAAATCCTACGGGCCGGCATAAAAATCCCATTAAAAATAATAGTTTAACGACATACTTATATTATTTTGAGCTTTAAAATCTACTCTTTACTTTAAAAGAAAAATAACTAGATATAAACTAGATTTAAAAACTACATTCATTTTAATCGTCATATTAATAATAATTTTGATAATTCCTGTTACTTTTTATATAAATTATGTTCGATTTGTGCTTAACGAAAGAAGATAATAATAATACATTATATTAATTTTTTATTTAGTGGAAAACGTCCATTTTTAATAATAAAAACACAAGAGAATGTTTTTTTAATTTAATTTTTAAACATTAAATATTAATACAATTAATACTTCTACAAAATTGAATTGGGTGAAATTTTGACAGAGAAATCACATTATAGAAGTACTTTTTAAAAACATTTAACAAAATCTAAGCGCATCTCTTTTAATAAAAAAACCTGTAAAAATTTAAATAAATAGATCATTTAGAAAATATAAAAATTAACCAATTTTATAAAATTGTAATAAAAATAACAAAATATAAAAACCAAATTTTTTTCAAATTTGATGTACATTTCTTGAACCTTTATAAAGTCAAGTCAATGACCGTTTTCCCGTATAATGTTGCCAAGCAGCATCGATTTTCATAAAAATTTGGATTGAGGTTCTATTTTTTCTCCTTCAAAATTGGGCGTGTCTGGGGATGGATGCCACCCTTTGGCGGGGGGGGGAAGAAAATTGTTGAAAATAAAGGAATGGATAGATTGACTTATCTCAAAGCAAAATTTTATTCCATAAAGTATTTTTCTGAAAGGCAATTTTTGAACAAAAATAAACCGTTTTCAGACGGTTTTTCGCGAATAACTCAAAAAATAAGTATTTTATCAAAAATATTACTCGTATTAAAAATGTAGCTTATAAAAAAATTAAAACAATGGTGGGATTCTGGTGTCTGTAGACCCAATACAAACGGAGTAATAGCTTCTTGTTATTCGTCAAAAACCAAAATTTAAAGTTTTCTACGTAAAATAACCAAAAACAATGCATTTTTCGGGGAAAATTCACTTCAATGCTTGAAAAAAACTCCTTTTTTTGTTTTTTTTTTAATAAACGCCCCCCTAATTACCACCTAAAAAGAAAAAAATCCTTACCACTTCACAATTCTATTTATTTATGTACCTTAATATGCTCTAGAAGTTTGACAGGTTTAACTTAGTTTTGAAAAGAGTACAAAGGTTTTTTTTCTGAAAATTTTCATTTTTTTCTGTAGGATAAAAATTGAGTAAGATATGGCGGTTCGTAAATAGTAATTTTTTCAAACCCTTTCAAAAATAAGGGATGAAAGAAAATTTAATTTATATGAACTTATAGATCTTGACAAAACTTACAAAATGGTTTTTGAATGACTTTATAGCTTAAAAACTAAGTGATTTATGGTTAAAAAAAACCGAATCAACCTGCACCTGCAGAGCTGTTGAAAATGATTTTTTATAGCTGTAAAAAAGGGTGCAGTTGTCAAAGGGTAGGACTTTTCTGCAATTTGACATGTAAAATATGCATCGGAGACAACTGTCAAAACAGTGCTCCAATTATGGTCCAAGAGGATGAGTAGGAAGAGAAGAACGATGAGGAATAGGAGGAAGACGAGGATGTGGACATAGAAAAAATGAGGACGAAGAGGAAAAGGAAGACTAGAGTGAAGAGGATTTTTGATTATTTATATATGCTTGTATAAAAAAAATGTAATCAAAATCAAAAAATTAAAATCCATATAAAAGTAAAATTCTTATTTTCCCATTTTTGATATCAAATTTTGATCAGTAGGGTTTGTTTTTTAAGGGTTGATAAAATAAAAACATTACATTTTAAATAATGAAAAGATGGTAATATATTTTGAACTAAAAAAATTTAACTGTAATTTTTCTACTTTTTGCAAGCTGTGGTTTTTATAAGGGTTGATACTAATAAATAAATGATAAAAAATTAAAACAGTAAATAAATCTTAATTTAATTACTGTATGTTTAAATAATTCCAAGTAACATTATTTTTTAATGATCACTATCATACTCACAGAGGGTAGTTTTTAGAGGTTGAAAATTTTCAATCCATTATAATTTATCCCTCAAAATGTCAATTGGCGTTTAATGAACTTATTTCAATCGATGACACGAACAAATCTACAATTCTAAAATTATTTTCGAATAGGGGTAGTTTTTTCCTCTAAAAAATAGAAAGCAACTGACGGCACAGGGTCAACTTTGAAGTAGAGGGTAAATAGAACATAAATCCAAATGTTTGTGCAAATCGATCGGATTTTATCCGTTCACAATACTTTTTTCGCACATATAACTAATATTGTATGTAGGGTGAAATAAAAATAATTTGAACTCAATATAAATAAATATAAAATAAATGATCAAATTTTATAAATATAACTTAATCCAATTTTAATATTTGTTTAATGACTGATCTACTATTATATTTATATAATGTTTAAAACAAATAAATAAAACGATTAATAACAATTAATACATTTATAAAAAAAATTAATTAATCTTATAACTTCTCATATTTATTATTGCAATAATTTTTATTTGCTGTTCTTATTGTATGGAAATGCAATTCTACTTTTAACAATTCTTATTTGTTCAAATTTATGGATTTAACAATTTTAATTATTGCGATATACAAGGATTATATGAACATTTATAAAATAAATTATAGATAATATTCTGAAATAAAAAAAAATATTTATCAAAAAGTATATTTATCTTATGCAATGTATACCACACCTAAAATTCCATCTATCATCAGACAACAAGTATAGCTTGTGATTGTGAGTTATAAAATTAGTTTCATATTTTGTCAATTTTAATAAAAATTAGTATTAATCTATGAACAAAATTACCCTGGCACTTAAAATTTGTTCCCACTGAGCAGTAGATATACTATGTTAGTTCCGGCACACGCATGCGCAGAAGGAACGTTGAATCTCCAACTTCGTTGCTATTGGTCGGATTTAGACGCAGGAAACGGCGCTATTGGACAACACACTGGGACGCCAACATTGTGACGTCAGTAAACGCTGCCGTTTTTGTTGTTTTTCGTCGTGTTCGTCGTTTTCAACGATTTTCGTCGTTGTCGTCGTTTTTGCTCTTTTCGTCGTTTTCGCCGTTTTCGACGGTTTTCGTCGTTTTTCGGCATTTTTCGACGATTTTCGTCTGTTCCACACTATTGACTTGATGTGCAAACGACATTTATTGCCAGGTACGTACGATACTTTGCCTTGAGGACATTTCATATAAGTTTTTTCACTGTATTATAGTAAAAAAAAGCAAAAGCAAAAACGACGAAAATCGTTGAAAACGACGAAAAACAACTAAAACGGCAGCGTTTACTGACGTCACAATGTTGGCGTCCCAGTGTGTTGTCCAATAGCGCCGTTTCCCGCGTTTAAGTCCGACCAATAGCAACTAAGTTGGAGATTCCACGTTTCTTCTGCGTATGCGTGTGCCAGAACTAACATAGTATATCTACTCTGAGCATTGCTCAGAGATTAGATCATATCTTTTTGAGACGTACTGTTGATTAAAAAAAAAACAGTGTAAATATTACTACGAAAAAATTATTATAGTTATAAAGTTTTTTTTGTCTATTTCCAAATAATGTTTTATATAAATATCAAATAATGCTATTACAGCTTTATATACAGAAATTAAAACCATCTTTTAAAGACCTTTAAACTTTTTTTCTTTCTCTAGGGAAGTATTGGTAATATTTTTATTACTGACTACAATTAGCAATACTACATAGTTTATAATTTTATTAAGGTAACGGGATCTCTTTTTTTGTAACTTTTCAACCTTCCTTATTTTATAAAAGCAGAAAGTTTCTGAGCATATGCCTCTAGCACAGGTAGGAACGATGAGCAATTATGACGTATATTTGGCAGCAAAGGTGTAAAAAATAGTCAATAAAGACATTTTTTGGTGATCTTGATCTACTAGTTGATTGGCATTCTTCGGCTACTCCTCTAAAATATATCGATTTCTCTGATCAATGTGTGACTGATTCCATTTGGCCTTCTTTATAAGTTACTCTTTTTCGCTTTTTCCTCGCGCTAATAAATACACAAATCAAATCAACACTCCCCGCTCCTGATGCCTCTCTGCCTTTTACCTCTCCGCGTGGCTCTACCCTCTCAGCTTCACTATATTTGTACCCTGGCAATGGACGGTGTTATATTATTCCGAAGAAAATCAGGTTTTAGGTTGCTATTTTATATACCTATGCTACCTTTTATCTGCCAATACCACGATGATCCAAACTTCATAGTAGCTCATTGTTTCCTACCTGTGCACTGAGCAACTTTAAGCTTTTATAAAATAACGAAGGTCTGACCGTTACAGACTCTATCTTGCTCTATTAGAACCCTGACATAATCTCTGGCAGTGAAATGTTGGAAAAAGTACAAAAAGAAAAAATAGAGTACCTTTTATACGATCAATAAGTTATAAATGACAAAGACCGTAGTTTAACATTAAAATAGCAAACATTCATTTTGTTTTATTTTATTATTATACACAATCAAATTGATACTTCTTATATGTTGTACGATATTTATTAAGATATCAAAAAAATTGTGTTGAATGAAGGTCCAATTAATATATTTATCATTGTAAAAAATACTTTAAAGGTCTTTTTGCTATATTGTTGTATAAATTCAAATAAATTACAATATGAAAATATTAAATAATTAAGATAATAAATTATGCGAGAATAAATAGAATTCTTGACAAAATATGAAACTGTAATCGAAATTTATTACATCGTTATTGGCCACCAAATGCTAACAAATACTTCGTTACCGTTTAACATATACCGACTTCGTTTCGTTGACATATAAATAACATTAACATTTTCACTTATATAACGAATAAATACAACATTTAGAATAATATTGGTCGACTAAGAATCTGAAAATAAGATATTATTATTAAAACGAGTACTAAATTTAATTATTTACCTAAATTGGTTTTGGAAAATATCCAATAATACTCTTTTCTGTAGGTGGATCATCTGTATCGCTATCATCTTGAGGTTCTTGTGATTCTGGTAGTCTAATAAATGGTAAGTGTTCACTTCCACTCCACATTGAATAAAGATTGGCATGAAGTCTAATCGCTTCCTATAAAATAAAACAAGCACTAAAATATAGAGATCTGGCAAAAAATATACTGGACATAAAAATCTAAGTTTGTATCAAAAGTAGATAATCAATCAAGTACCCTTGTTTGAATGATACCAATTTTACATTTTTTTTAATAAAAGAATAGTATAATTAACAATTTTAAATTATTTGAAGTTTCAGTTTCATTTTATATAAGATGCTCAAAATGTCTGCCATTTTCTCTTATACATAAATTTACTCGTTAAATGATGCCAAAACGTTTCTTAGCATCTGAGGTGAAATAGATATAAATGCTCGTACTATTCTCTCCTTCATATCTTCAGGTAATTTAATAAATATCTTTTATAGCAATAAACAATAGCCAAATCTCTTATAAAATGATAATCAGCAGTCGGCTAAAGCTGAATTCGATCTGGACATGATACTTTCCCTAAACGCCGATGTAGATCAGATCCGCTACGATAAATTACGAATGTTTTTAAAAAGGTGTATACCGAAATATTTAATTCTTATTACTCGCATATTGGGCTTCTTGTCTGTTTCATGAAACACCCTATGTTCCGTAAAGTTTTGGCCAAAATCTGTAGGACAAAAACTTACTGTCCCACTGGCTTCACTTGCCGATCCTCTTTCTGAAGAACTTGTTGTAGATCGACTATGAATGGACAAACACGATGAAGAATCTGTAGATGAGCTGCTTTTTCGAGATGTTAGTGGTAAACCAGAAGGAAAAATATCACAATGTTCAGTAACAGACATACCACTTGCGTGAGGTACATCAATTGATTGCCAGTTACCCCTGGAAAATATAAAGGTAGAATTTTAAATGACGAATGTTTGACTTATACACTTATTTATTGTTTGTTATAAACCATTACCTTTGAGAAGCAGGTCCCGGATACATCATTCTTCTGTGGATTCTCTCTTCGTGAGTTTCGCCCCATTGGGATATATAATGTGGTCCGGCCATTTGCGGTATCGAGCAACGAGCTGGGCGACATGACAGAAGATGAATCGCTTCTGCTAATCCTTCAGTACCAGGTATTATACCTGGACCTCCACTTGGTGGTTGGGTAACTGGCGGTAGCGTTTCTACAATTTAGGACTAGTTCAAAAATACAGCAGAAAAATATCTAGCACAGACATCAGACTAGATGGTAAATGTTCTAATACAAGAAATATTAGGTGTGTACAAAATAGAGTTGGGGTAAAAGAATGATCTTAAAATAAGAATCGTATATTTTCAAAATCACCACAGAAAAAGATAAATTCGAAATAATTATATAAAATAACAAGTATTTCTAAACTCATTGGGCTGTATGATTTCTATTTCGTTAAAACATTCGTTAAAGCGTCTTTATCTAAATAATTGATTTGTCTAAATAACGTCTTTAGATAATTTTTTAATGAAAGGGTTATGAATTCTCTCATTTTAGCTATTCAAAAATTAAATTTATATAAGCACTGAACTGTTAAGTTACGTCACTTTCATTTGATAAGCGCGTTTAATTTTGAATTATTCTAAATTTTTCAATTTTTAATAAGAGCAAAATAATGTAAATATTGTTGTCTTAAAAAAATTATTAATGAACCTAAAAAGAGCAAGGGTCAAAAACTTTTCTGAGGAAGAAAAAATCTAAATTTTGTGAAATAACATAAAATCATTTTAGAATAAGAGGATTCTGAACACCGCATTAACAAGCTTAACAAAATTATATCAAAAAAATGTTCTAAAACAAGATACATTTTATAAATTTAAATTAAAAAAATCCTCTTTTATTCGATTGTAAGCAAATGTTCACTTTCACGCCAGGGGCTGATTATATAAAAAAATTCATTATTTGCACACATACTATTTTTGGACATTTAAATAGGAGTATCCTTTCCTGCCTCAATAAAGTCCAGGATTTTACTCAACTGGATTTTTTATTTTTATCTGTATATACTTGATACATCCTACTGATCCTACATGTTGTCTTAACAGTCTTGCGAAGGTCAAAGTCCCTCAATACTGCTGATTGCGTAGTATCGTGCAAATCACCTAAGAAAAGTAATTAATAGTTAATAATTGCAATTCGTGGCTGATATTCACTATCCTATATTGAATTGCGATTTTATATAATCCCTTATTAAGTCCACTACATGGTGTATTGTAGCTTTCGATAAACGATACCTTTTTTTAAATTCATTATCTCAAAATTTTTCAAAAGGAATTTTCCGTTAGCGATAAGTATAACCATTTACTCCTGGAACAATATTCATATCGTTAATTACGTTTATTTATTCCAAAATGTTATCAAATTCGGCCAGTTTTTTTGGAAATGTTAAGTTAATGAAATTTGTAAACTTCAATTTCCATTGTATAAAATATTATTTAAAATTAGCAACTAAAGACGTTCGTTAACTACTTACTCAAAGGAAAATCATAGATTAAAATTGAAGACTATTGTTAAGCTCTTAACGACAGTCTTTAAGTTTCAATAAATATAAAATCATACGGCCCATTGTTAGTTTGGAACGCGAAAATAAAAGAATGGTCCAGCATTATAGGTGTCAAATATTTGGCCAATTACAGTCCAACTACAATATGAAAGTACAATATGTAAAATGTGCTAAAAATCATGAGTTTAAAGATTACCAATTGTCGTGTTTATTTCTATTTACTTGTTTTTTACAATTAACATTACAAGAATTGCCATTTTTTAATCTTCATGTTTTTAATACCGGCAGAATGACAGAATTTTTATATAAATGTCATGTCAATGTGGATTAAAGAACATATTCAAATAAACATATTTAAATGTTTAGTTAGTAGTATCTTCAATATTTTGTAGATAAAGACGAAACCAAATGTTTCAAATTTAGGGACTCTTAATTATGTCATTAAGATACACTGTTAAAAAAAATCGTTAATAATTATTGGTGATTGTTACCTGGAGTAGTACTTCTGCTTTTATCTTGAGAATATCCACCAGGTACTGCAAGTTTCGAAGGCAAGTACCTCTGTTGGACTTGATTAGCAGTTTCACCCCAAGCCGTGTCCCAAGGCATCGACCACCTTCGCCTTGTTTCATCTCCACTATCACCAGAGGACTCTGCAACACCAGCTTCTGACCATCTACGTTGACAATTTAAGGGAAACAGTGGAAAATGAAGAGGTGATCGGGAACCCCGACCTGGAAATGGTAATTTCATTGTATGTAGAGGACCTGGTATCGGAAATGGACCTAAAAGAAAATAAATTAAATTTTCATAAACTGGTTAGAATAATAATAACAATTTATTACCTCTCAATGTTTCTAAAGCGCCAGCACTTCTACTAGTTTCCCCGAAAACATGAATGGGACTTTGTCCTCTAATAATACCCTCATGTGGGGAATGCTCCCTGAGTTCTCTATGCGGACTTCGCTGTCTAGGAACGTCGCTTCTTGGCAACTCTTGACTTTTTGGACTATCGGTTACATGTTCTGTTGGTAAATGTGGACTAGATCTTTGAGATGACGATTCCTGTGCATACATCCTATTAAATACATAAAATAATATTAAATAAACAATAAAAAATGAATAAACATATCGAGGATAGTACTAATCAGATATTTTGCAAATACTGAAAACTCAAACTGAGTTTACCCGAAATTTGATATATGGAGGTGAAGAAATATTTGCACAAAACTTCAGTTTATTCATCTAAAAGGGACAATTACGATACTGATTACAATTCTTACTGACAGTAGATAGAACATTTGTTAACTTTAACGGTTCTGTAACTACTGACAATGACGTTTAGATTGTGACAATTGTACAAGAAATCACCTTCTAAAGTTTTGTTCTAAACGTTATTGCCTTTACTTACTAAATAGTTAATGGACGTTCTATCTACTGACAGTTTACCTGACAAGAATTTTACTAAAGCAGTAAAAAACAAAACCACATCAAGTAGAAATCACGAGTGGGCAAGAAAAATGAATATTGTAATAATCAAATTGAACAGGTATGCATACCTACTAAAACATTGCTGTAGAGCAGCTAAACTACATTCTGAACTATGTATCCCACCAGGGGCAGTTTGACACAAAGGACACATAGCCATGGACCCAAAATTTTCACAGCCAGCTATAGAAAATTGATACTGAAGATTGATAAAAGCCATCAAATTCTCAGTTATTATTTGCTGATTATGTTCTTGTTGGCGTTGAGCGTCATCCTCAGTAAACGTATCACCTGTAGAAATAGAAGGAAAAAAATGTTTATTATATATGGCAAATTTTTAATGTATTTATCTTACCTATGCTCATGTCCTGCATGGCATTTGCAATATGAGTTTTAACAGAATTACTAGCTACTACTGTTGATTTTGAAAGTTCTTCCCAACTAGATTGGCACTGGAGAGCTAAAGAAATATTTTGCATCTGAGATAGATTTGTAAGAGATTGAGATAGGCGCAGACCAGCTGCGCACATACTATTGAGCATCTATAAATAAAAAATATATACATATTACCTAAAAATAATCAATTGGTTCTATTTGCTTTCAAAAAGTGCAATTTACCTAATTATATGTAAGAGAATCTATAAATAATATAAATAAGTAAACAAACTCAATGCCATTTTGAGTATAAGGTGAGCAAATTTTAGAACAGTATTCTAAGCATGAATGTACAAAAGAACAAAAAAGATTTTAATTGTATAAAAATTCACAAAATTGGACAAAGCTTAGTTATTTCAGAGCTTTATTGCTCATATTCAATATGCTGAGAGAAAGAGAAATCTGAGTGAAATATTAATAGAAAAAATAGGGGGAAATGGGCAAAATACGGAAAAATAAGTACAAATGGGACAAATTGGAAAAAAATTGGGAAAAATGGGGTTAGAGAAAAAGAGCGGAAAATAATGGAAAAAGGGAAAAGAAAATAATAGAAATAAATAGGGAAAAACAGGAAAAATATGGCAATATAGGGAAAAAACGGCAAAAATATGAAAAATCATAAAAATATAGAGACAATAAGGAAATAAATTAATAAATAAATAAATAAATTTACTAATCCTTTTAAGACATTACAAATGTATAGGATACCTCACAAAAGAAAAACCATACACGGACGAAAAGTAACAGTAATAAAAATCATAAAATACAAAATATAATATAGCCTATAAATAATTGTCAAATTATAAAAAGAATTATACAGTTTTAATTAGAGATAAATAGAGAAAAATCTGGATAAATAGAGAAACACAATAATAGAGACAAATGGTTAAATACGGGAAAAAATAATGAAAACCAGGAAAAATATAAAGAAATGGGAAAAATAGGGAAAAACAGGGAATATTGCGAAAATAGGTAAGCATATGGAAAATGATTAAAAACAGATAAAAAGTAAGGGAAAATAGAAAAAAATAGAGAATAGGCTAACATACAGAAAAATAAGTAAAAATGGGGACAAATAGAAAAAAAATAGTCAAAATAGGGAAGTTAGAGAAAAATAAGGAAATGTATGGGAAAATAGTGTCAAATAGGGAAAAATAGCGGAAAATAATGGAAAAGGGAAAATAGGAAAAAATAGAAAATAATAGAAAAACAGAAAAAAATAATGATATATAATGTGAGATTAAGCTTTTACTAAAATCAGACATACATTTGATTCAAGTTTCTTTTGGAGTACCTCAAGGAAGACATTTAGACCCTATGTCATTCAACATATTTATCAACGATATTGCCAAAGTGTTTGTTAATTGTAAATTTTTATTATTTGCTGAGGACCTTAGATTCTATTTTCCTGTTAGCGATCTCCAAAAAATTCAAAACGATCTTGATAAATTACATGATTGGTATCAGAGGTCAAAGTCTATAACTCTAACGAATTTTTTCGTTAACGAGTTATTCATTTGTCATTTTCCGTCAGTGACGTATATTTCATAATCTGTAACACACGCAGATATAAAGGTAGCGCAATTAAACCATTATTTCAGTCCAAAATGTCTGAGTGTTACGAGAACAGAAAATTAACTCTTTCTGCACTGCAAGAGACTTTTAAGCAGCTACTCCTTCATACACGAGTTGGTACGTTTTACTCCTATTTCACATACTCGAACGGTTTTAGAGATTTTGAAAAAAAAACAAAGATTATTTGATTAAATGTCAAAAGCCATTGGTCACAGCCCAGTTTTCTTCCTGTTGCTTAAGATGAGCAATAGTTAAAAGAAGCAAAAAGAGATTTGGGATTTCGCCGAAGTTACGGTAATTACTAGGAAAATAAAAAAGAATGTGCAAAATTTAGAAAAAAGGTATTGTTTTTTAAATAACTGCAAAATTTAGGAAAGGGATAATTTTTTTTTTTTTTGAAAAATGTGGAAAATTTAGAAAAACGTGAGCAATTTTTTGAAAAAAGGTCAAAATTGTAATAAGAAAAATGCAAAATTCAGAAAAAAAATTGATGTTTGAGTTAAAGAAGAAAAAACATAAAAAAAAATTTGTGGGGGTAATTTTTCTTGGGAAAAAGTGAAAAAATTTTAAGGTAATTAAGTATGAAAAGAGAACAAAATGAAGAAGAATTAGAATGGGGGAGCATTTTCTATTGAAAAGAGGAAAGAAATACTTAAAAAGAAAAAAAAAAAAGGGATAACAATGAGTGATATTGATATTAAGCTACTCTGTGTCAGTTGGTTGGGAAGAAGTAATTTTTGAAGTGGTAATTTATGAAAAAATATGAAAAAAAAATGGAATTTAAAAATAACATTGAGAAAAAGGGGTTAATTGAGCTAGTTATTAAACAAAGAACAAAAATAAAACACGTAAAAAATGTGTTTATTAAGCTAGTTACTGGAAAAAGAGAAAAAAAGAAAGAAAAAATTGCGTTAAAATAGCTACTTACTGAAAAATTATGAAAAAAAAAGAAGATAAAAATGCTTAAATAAGGAATGAAAATGTGTTAATATTACTGTCTTTAGACAAGTGGAGTAGTTGTAGATGCTGTCTTTAGACACGTTGTTACAAAAAAAAGATGTATTATAATCTGTTTGATTGCCATCTTTGGACAAATGTAGAATACATTCGTAAATACTGTCTTTAGACGCATTGTCGATCGCACTACTTTATAGTAGAATTATATTGATCGCTGATGGGACGGATTTAAATCAACGAAAACGTAAACGACTGCTCCCGGTGTACGAGCCTTTAAGCTGAAGTAAGTGGAGTAATAAAAATTATAGTGATACACACACGTAAATCTTGTTCGTAGACACGGTCAATAATAAATCATTTAAAAATACGACGATGCCATTGTTTATCCAATCTTGTCTGTGTATAATGTCTTTTCATGTTAAAACAAACGTCAAGAACACCTCGGTGGGTTTTTAAGCTTCTCTTTAGTCTCTTATAGCTATTTCACATTTTAGCAACAATCAGTCACTAACGACTTTATTTTTATTCAAAATGATAATTGGTGACGTTTGTTAGGCAGATTTTACAGACTGTCAATAGCTGAAAATTGTAATTTCTTATGAGACTCGTAAATAGTTTAGTTTGGGTTTAAATAATGAGAGTTAGTTGCCCAAAACAATTAACATTGTAATAAATCAAAATATTATAAGTATATATATTAGAAAAACGCCAAACGCGCTACCTTTTATCTGTATTAGACTACGATTTATTCGTCAATGACGGAAAACTGACAAATGCATAACTCGTCAACGAAAAAAATTCAATACCTCAGTCGTAGAGTCCCGGATATAGAAAAAAATTAAGTATTGAAGAAAAATACATAAAAATCATATTTTATTGAAAAATGTGTTATATATTTTTTAATATTAATATTATTTTATAGATTAGCATGATAATACGTGAAATGTTTGAAGTTACACAAGGGTGGCCTATTTATATTTACATTTATATGTAAAAATAGACTTTTTATTTCAATATTCCAACATACCCAACATCTTCGTCTCGTTTTTCTCAAGTGCGCTACTTTTTTACCAGGGAGGTTAATATCAACAAGTGTAAATAAATAGAGTTTTAAAGACATGAAATAAATCCAGATATATATCCACAGAACTACATATTGCAGAAATACCTTTAGAAAAACTAGACAATATATCTTGGTGTAATCGTTGATAGTAGAATGGACTTCGGGAAGCATTATGAATCTATTTAAAACAGAAGATTTAAGATATTATTTATCCGTAGGCATATAAACGAATTCGCGAACTTGACTTCCTTAAAATATTTATATTTCACTCTAGTTCGGGAAATTCTTACATATCCCATCAGAACACTTCTCAGCTACACAAATGAGGCAATGTATGCGAATTCAAGAATTGGATCAATGAAGATATATACAATTAATATACATAAGATACTTAAAAATTTAAACAAATGTCCTGAATTAATGTTTATGATTTCTATTCGAGTACTAGCACATAATTTAAGAAACACTGAATTATTTTCTATACCATTTCATAGAACTAATTATCTAAGATTCTCCCTAATGTCCCGTTTAATGAACAAAGGAATGTCCATTCTCTTAAACACAAATTGCATTCTGCGTAAATATTACTACTAATGTATATATTCTTTTTGTAACTTATTCTTAAGTATTGTAAAAACTTTAAACGGGTATTACCCATATTATAATTATAAATAATCAGGTCAGAATTTCATAAACGCAAAGATTTTTAAAATTACCTGTAAATAATGAATCCAGCTATTTAAACAATCGGCAGCAGCTACTTTCAGAGCATTGGGACTTAGCTGCTGTTGAGTGTCTTCTGATTTCTTATCCTTCTCTGTTTCCCCTTGCTCCATGGTAAATTCCTAAACGTAAAAATTATTTTAAATATCTACTTTATTTTATATGCAGTTAATATGAGAAGATTATTAGTTAGATATAAGATGGGATTAAATAAGTTTACTTACTTTTTTTATTCACCAAAATCTATATTCATTTTTGAAATAAAAATACACAACGAAATGAGAGTGAAGAATTAATATAATTATGTATAATTAAGAATGTAAACATTATAAAGTCCGCGACTATATTATTAAAAATTAATTATTTAAGAAAATATACTATTAGCCAAATATTTGTGTTAAAAAACTATTAACAAAATAATAATAAATAACAATTTTTCTTATGTCTACGGTGCAACACCGAAATTTTTTGACAGTTTCGAAAAATATCGGTCCAAAAAAGTTAGGCGCATGTGCAGTAGGTTACGCACATGTGCAATAGATAAAACACAGCACGAATATTATAATGCCCATGCGCCTGACTTTCTAGGGCAGATATTTTTCGAAACCAGAACACACCTATTGACATTGGAGGTGAATAACGGCAACACAGCAAATTATTTGGATCTTCTTACGTTGTACCTACATAACCGTTAACGGCAAGCTATCGCCGGTAGAGAAACGTCCATACTATGTTAATGACGTCATACTCGTATATTCTATGATCATTTTTTTGTTTTATCAATATTTACTAAAACTAAAATTTTATTTGGTGCTAAACAATTTAACAGATTAGTTTTGTAACCTTTTTAAAATATTAATAAATGATTTATTTACTGTACTCCAAATACATAGAGTTCGTTACACACTATGATGAGCATTAATTATAAACTGTCGATATATTTTGTTACCATCAGTAAATCATATTCTTGTTATAAACAAGTGAAAAACGGCAATATTTTTATCTTAATTTTTCGACTTTTCGAAAATTTAAAATGACCTTGAGGTTTAAATTAATATCATTTTAGACGTTTTTAAAGATGCTGAGTAGATTACCATTGCCTGTTTGTCGCTATCTATTACCCTTTTTGATTTGTGTCTTGTCACAGACACACAGCCAGGCGGACAGACAGACGTTGTATGACTTTTTTTCGAAAAACACTGAAATCAAGAGAAAATCTTTAAAAAAAAAATATGAATAATTTAGTCCAAATACCGTTACATCTAGAAGTACGAATCTTTCATAAAGTGTCTACTTTAAAAAATTGAAATTTAAACAGTGTCGTACAAAATGGGAGGAATTGAGGGGTCCCATTCTGTTGTAGTACGCCCTGGGCAGTCAACGATTTTTTTGCAGGTATACCAATGAGTTTTTTGCCAAGTTTGGTAAAAAATCAGCCATCTTGAATTTATTAATTTTGACAAAAAATTCATAATCTCGGACCCCAAAAACCTTCACACACCAATTTTGATTTGAATCGGTAACTAATCATAAATATCGTCCTCCTTCTTGATTTTATGAATTTTGTAAAAAATGCATAATCTCTGACCCCAAAAACTACCGTATATAACAATTTTGAATAGAATCGGCCGGTAAATAATAACAAATATCGTCCGCCATCTTGATTTTAAAATTCAAAATTGGTCTAGACATCATAACGAACAAACTTCTCAAGACACCGTAACATACAAACATACAAAAAAGCAAAAGAAAATATATAATAAGGATTTGAAACTTATGAGAAAAATATTCATGTTTTAATTTTTAACTTTAATGGTCTGTAGCTCAGTAAGTATTAGTATTTTATCTCAAAGTTATTAAGTAAAAAATTAATATACTATAATCTGCAGGTAAAATATTACCTATTCCTAGTATTTCTGTATATATTTATATGAACAGTGGCCTTATTTTATCTAAAATAAGATTTTCACCAACACTGTATAGTGTATGACGTCATACTGTTTTTCACGACTGCCAATGTTTAGCCGTTACTGGCTGCATAGGCACAGCGGTTTTTTTCTTTAAAATTAAAGTAAGTGAAAAAGAATTGCTAATTTACTAAAAATAACTTCTAAAATCCCTTAAATTTTCGGATATAATAAAATTTTGCTACACTATCATGCCTAGGAACATAAAAATGAGTTAATCGCAGTTATATTTGTATGCTAACCAGATTAAAAAATAATTGATCTTATCAATCTGTTAACTTACATATATTTATTTAAATTTAAGTATTATTGTGGATTATGATCTCGATAAGATTGCGATTTAAGTTTATGGCGCGATCAAAGAAAACAGCAGTTTACTTTGGCGCGTTTTTTAAAAGCAATAACCGTTAATTTCATTGAATGGAATGAATCTCTTGGGGGGAAAAAGACTCAGGTAGACGCCAAGTGAAGCCACGCTACGCATGCGCATTGTAAGGTCCCTTTGTTTGTATAAATGTGAAAAGTGCGGCTTGGTTTGTCTTGTTTGCAAGCTTTCGTTTGATCGAGTAGTCGAATTGTGTCTAAGCCAAGCCAAGCGGTTGTATGTGTTCATTTCAGTGTTTTTAAAGAGAAGCAAAGCTTTGTTCAATACTTTATTTAATACATTTTCCGCTATCTAGTTTTATTAACAGGTATGAGTAAATAAATGATGAAAATATTTGTGATTCTTAAATATATTTTTTTAATTACAGAATATAAAATGTCCGACGAAGAAGTTCAAACCAAGAAAGGACGCAAAACTACAGTGGAAGCTACTAAACGATCAAAGAAGGTATGATTTTTTTGTTTCTTATATATATACACACTTGTTATTGATTAACCATAAAAATACGAATCAAATATAACGTAAAATCTATAATTTTTGCATAAATCCCGCCACATTCGTTTACCCAAGCCAAGCTTCTAAATGTAAGCTTGGGCATCGTTTTCAATTTATGAATATTTTAATTATTTCGATATTTAAATACAACAATGGATAGTTTGATTAAATTGATTAAATTTATTTCGTTTAATAAAAAATTTTTAGGGCGGGATTTTAGATGCTTAAAATAAAAATGGCATGTGTAGATTGATTTCTATATGGCTTTTAACAGTTTTTTTTCGTCCATTTTATAATTTAATTAAAGCATTGATGTTGTTTTTGAATCAATATTATACAAAATATTTGTTTAATTTAAGGAAGCTGAGGAGGCACCTCCAGTGAAAAGGGGTAGGGGAAGGCCACCAAAAGGAGCTGCTAAGAAAGTTGAGAAAAAGGAAACAAAAGCAAAATCTAATGGAGGTAATAATTATTTTTCATTAAAATTAAAAAAAAAAAAATCAAGGTTAAAATTGTAAAAAAATATATCAAGGTTAAAATTTTTACAGTTCAAAAACCGCATTTTTCTCAGGGTCACTGAGCTAGAAGATAAAAGATATTTATCTAATTTTAATTTTATATTTTTTTCAATTTCAGTAGGCAGACGTGGTAGAAAGAAGAAGGAAGAAAAGGAAGAATCTGCTGAAGAAGAAAATGGAGATAAAAGTAGTGAAAATGAAGAAGAGGAAGATGATGAATAAATGGCGTTGTTTGGCTTTAATTTAAGGTTTTATCTAATTTTGTATTTTAAAGTTTCCTTAATTGTAAGATTTTTTGTAATAGGAATTTATTTTACGAACATACTCTAGAAATTGACTGATGATTTGTAATTTCCATTTTATTCGTGTCCTTAAAATAAATTTTGTATATATTTATTTCGTATTTTTATTATCACTTGCCAAATTTACTTTTGATTTAGTAATAACAAAAAACCAGTAAATCTGAATTGATTCATTGAGCCCTTAAGTTGGGCCAAAAAATTGACTACAAAGTGATTTTATATACATTTTATATTCATCTTTCCTTTTAATTTATGTCTGGGACATTTTGTTTTATAGTAGTTCCACCTCTGCGCATGCGTTAAAATTTTTGCAAAACGCATGCTCAGTCAGTGTTGCCAGATCTTTTTTTTTAAAACCGTTACCTTTAGGTATACTTTCTTTTTTTTGGAAGTTATCACAGAAGATAAAGTAAAATCGGTGCCCTAATCAAATACTTTTTTCACGAAAATTTTGTAGAGATGAAACATATCTATCTGCAAGAGACGACCAACCTAGGAAATACCGACGCGCTGCCATTTAGCCATTTTTATACACCGGACAGGGTCGGCCCTAACTGATATTTAAAAATTATTTAAATATATATTTATAAAAAAAATGAAACAGGAAATAATTGGCAATTAAACAAATTGTATTTTATTTTTAGGTTACTGTATTTAACCAGACACCATTCATCCACGTTCCATTATCTTTTGGCAAAATATAATATTTATATAACTATTAAGCAGAGCTGGGAGTAACGAAACTAAAACGTTACTTGTAATTTCGTTGTTTTTTAAAGTGAGCGAAAAGTAACAAAAATTGCGTTACTTTGTAAAAGTAATGCGAAATGGTTACTAAAAAGTAACGCGTTTAAAACAACTGTTTTGTTACTGAAGTTAAATGTGAAATAATGTTTTTATTATTTTTTGTACCCAGAGGATTTCGCGCGCCACTGTGTTCTGGATACATTTTAAAAAATCAAGCATAATTATCCAACTTTTATTTGAAATTTTTTTTTTATGTACAATAATAACGGCGATAAATTGTGAGATGCACAATAAAAGAACGAGAAGATATTGAACAAGAAGAATATATAGAAAAGTAACGCGTTATTGTAAATTTAAAAGTAACGCGTTACTTTTGGAAAGTGACGGAATAAATCGTTACTTTTTAAAAAAAGTAACGGTAGCGTTAATCTAAAGCGTTACTTTTTAGCAAAAGTAACGGTAAAGTAACACGTTACTTTTTTTTAGTAACACCCCAGCTCTGTTAGTGAGTTTTACCCATTAAAAATTATTCCTATACTACTTTGGAGCAATGACAGATGTCAACATTCCTTAAGACATTCCATTACTGTCAGATTTTAAGGAAAATTGGTATAATTAATTAACAAATAACTTATATATAATATTTAATAACACGATATAAATCAAGAAACATGATCAAACTGAACCAACCACTAAAAAGATGGCGTCAACAACAAACAACAATGCTATGCCGGACCTGAATAAAGTATCGGTTGAACCAAAAATACAATACTTAAATTAACGATTTTAATAACAAGTGTATATAGCGATATGATTGGTCAAAAATGATCTTTGACATAACAAAGTTAATGTCAACCAATCAGATACTACAATTAATCCACAGATTGTTAACGAGTTTCAAGATATATTTGACAGATGACAAAACTGACAAAGGTGTGCAAAAATGGCATTCTAGCAAAACTTACATTTGTCTTATTATTTATCAGTATCAGATGAATAAATCCGTCCAAAAGTCATCACTTTACTCTTCTAATATATATAATAAAATATTATAAGTCTAATTGCAATTACCTAAGCGTTATAAAAATCTAACCTAACTTCGGAATTATTGGATATAGCGATATGATTGGTCAAAAATGATCTTTGACATAACAAAGTTAATGTCAACCAATCAGATACTACAATTAATCCACAGATTGTTAACGAGTTTCAAGATATATTTGACAGATGACAAAACTGACAAAGGTGTGCAAAAATGGCATTCTATCAAAACTTACATTTGTCTTATTATTTATCAGTATCAGATGAATAAATCCGTCCAAAAGTCATCACTTTACTCTTATAATATATATAATAAAATATTATGTCTAATTGCAATTACCTAAGCGTTATAAAAATCTAACCTAACTTCGGAATTATTGGATATCTATAAATTTTAACGAAAATATTTGGAGAGAATACCCATTCCTCTCTAAATTTGACAAGACGTTAAAAAATAACGATTTGGTTATTATGGAATACCAATGTTGATTTGTCGGATGTTACAATTTTAACGGATGGCTTACAGTACATCTTTAAATGTACAGATATTTTAAATTTGCCGCCAAAGGAAACAATGAGTCGTTACAGGAAGCAGTTCAACATTGACGCCGCCACTGTTCACTGATCGGCGATAAGTGACTGACGGAAACCAGAAGGGAGAAATTTTGGTTGGGTTTAGTAGTTGGACAATCTTTATTATGAAGACTTGTTAGATAGAATTTGCTCAAAATAATTTATAATATACCCCTTCTACACTAACGTATTGACATAGCATTTGTTAGTTTCATAAAATTTCCGCTAGATGTAGACGCCGGTAGATTTTTAAAGAGCGACTATTGGACAACAAATATGCCATATCGAGATATAAATATTCCAAGAAACTAATATTGTTTTACGAAATAAATCCAATTTTTTTTATTAATAATTAACCCCTGTTTTGATTTGAATAGTAGTTTTTAATCTAAATAAACAGAAAAAAAACTAATCTGACACTAACGACGCATGCGCGAATGTCGAATATTTGTCTTCCGATATCTCAACTTCAAGACAGACAAAAAATCAATAAATTCTAAAATTATTTGCCTTTGATTTGCAAATGCAAGAATTTTTGTCTTATTTAATTATTTTTCTTTTATTCTGAATATTCTTTAAACAAAAATTCCCTTAATATTAGCGAAATATGTCAAAGACTGAATAAAAACATCAATAAAGCTTTATCTTTATCAGTTTTAAAAATCTTTTGTTAATGATTTCTGTATGCTAGGCCAAAAATCCATAGTTGTACAGATAAACCATAGTTCCGGCAACGATGTACTCAGGGAATGTTTTTCAGCGTAGTAAGAGAAAAAATCCTAGATGACACTACGGTTTATAAGGAGATGAGGGAATTTGTATTCTGTATATTGGCAATAGTGAAAATTAAATTGACAGTTTTGTACATGTATGGCGCGTTCGGTCAGTATTCATTTACATTCTTGGGGTAATTAAAATAAGACGAAAAAGTACAGAGTCAAAACGTACGGATTTATGAAGGAGTAGCTGCTCAAACTTCTCATATGGGCTATTAATTATTAAATAACAATACGATACCTTAAATAACTTTCCACAATTTTTTTTTTGTTTAAAAAATCAAACGCGTAGAGTATCAATGAATATCGCGGGAAATTTGTGTGAAATATTATATGTTAATAAAAATTAAACTTGAAAACGACAGGCGCATATGCAACTTCATTTACATGGAAGTGTAATTCTGCTTGTCTACACTTCAGGGGTTTAGCATAGCTAAAGTGATTTGAAATTGGTGAAAAACGTAATTCGTTTAAAGCTAAAATTCTAAACCTTAAATTGAACTAAAACACCAATAATAAAAATATACAGGATGTCAGGAAATTTCGGGTCAAGTATAAGTACTAGTCTTAAAAATTAAATAATATATAAATAATAATTAACGGAAAATTGTTATTCATTACATTTCTATGAAAATCGAAAAATATTGCAGCGCAATAAAATGCTCAATTATTTATTAAAAACGCGTACAATTTTTTAAATCCCGTTTTCCCAAAGAGAATTGTGGAGGCAAGAGAGAAATATTGTTACTTTTTTTAATTTAATATATACATATTTATAATACATTTTAGATGACCTCAATGTGCCTTCAAACATTTAAAGATGTGCAAACTGTAGATTCTATCAAAAAAGGTATTGTGTTTAAAGAATCCACTACTTTTTAAACTTTATCTGGCCCAGTAGACACAACCAAACAGTTTAGCCACACTATATATTTTAACACAAAATTACTAGTCAGCACGATGTCAGTCATTTTATGAAATATTGGTTTCTTAGGTTTACAACACTGTTGTTGTCAGCGCCATTTTTAAAACACAACTGGCGTGAAACTAGTTTTTTGTTTATTTCTTTGAAAAAGCTCTACGTCCAATAATCTACCTAATGTTAATTATTTTATGATATACGAGGAAAATATATAAGTGCAACATATTAAAATGATACTATATAGGAGGTAAAAACACTTTTTTATACACAATATGAATAGTAAAAATTCTTCTACTTTTAGACGTCATTTCTTATTAATTATATTGATTTAATCACTAAATCAATATGGATATTTCAATTATTACAGTTTAATTACCAGATATAAGTTGTAGAATGTAGTAGACTCTTTCAAACTAAAGTTGCATATGAATTACTGATACTACGTCATGGCCGTGCGATTTAAAAATCGAAATAGGTCAAAAATGTGTTAAAATTTAAAATTTGTAATCAGTGCAGATAATACATTTTGATGTAGACATTATTTGTAGAAAATTAGCGAACTTCTATTTGATATTTGAAATAATTATTTTACTGTAATGGATTCGTTACGGAGTTCAATTCATAGTCATATATACTAAATCTAAACTTAAGCCACATTTTTTTCGGACATTTTATTCTGATATGTCTTATACAGATTATTATTTTTAATGTATTCATTCTTTTATTTGAGATTATTATACAAAATGAAGATTTAGCTTATTTTGAGTAGATGAATCGATTAAGACAAAAAAATATTACCGATCACTACACATAAAAAAAAATCTATATATAGGACAGAAAAAACTGATACGACCTTAAGAATTTGTTTAGATCCTTTACATCTAAATAAAAATGACCATTTCCCCATTCCTACTCTAGAGCAACTTTCGCTAAAATTAAAAAATTAGAAAATATTTAGTTTTAGATCTAAAAGAAAGTTTTTATCATATTCCTTTAGAAAGCAGTAAGAAATTAACAGATTTTTGGTGATTTAGGCATTAAATTGTTATTTACTTTGATGACTTCATAACCGCTGCTGAGACTGAAGAAGAACACGGGTGTAATCCTTCATGATAATCAACAGAAATAACAATGTTAAATTTAACAAACGTAAAATTCACTATAAAGTAACCGAGGTAAAATATTTGGGACAAATTTTCTCAGCAGAAGGAATTAAACCAGATCCTAACTATATAGAGACTGATTTGAAACTATAGTCACCTAGCAATAAAAAAGAACTTTTAAGAATATTTGGTATGCTAAATTATTTAAATAAATATGTCCCTGATCTGTCAGAGTTATTAGGCCCCTAAAAAATTGTGGGAGTGGACATTGAGTTATGAAATTGCGTTTAATAAAATAAAAAAACTTATGAGTAAAATTTCTAAGTTACAAATTTTTGATAGCAATAAATATATTGAATTGCAAACAAGTTTGGCATGGGTGGATGGTTACTACAAAAAGTTAACACCGTAGCTTTTTGTTCAAGAAGTTTTACTGAAACAGAAACTCGATACCTACAAATTGATAAAGAATTATACATAGTATTTGTTTAAATACATTTAATAACTTAATTTATGGTAGAAAGATTAAAATCAAGACAGATCATCGTCCACTAGTATCAATTTGTAATAAGGATTTTTAAGCCAGTGGACGCCTACAAAGACTAAAATTAAAATTATTACTGGGACGATTTATTATCAAGATCCTTTATTAAAGTAGAACCAATGATGACCCTGAAATATCTGTTACAGTTCACTCCATTGAAATTGATTTGCCTGTCAGAGGATAGATTATTTGAGTCAAAAAATGCCTACTTACATGACATATAGTATTGAAAGAAATTAAAACATTTTGTGAAGAAGGTTGGCCAAATAAATCTAAATCATTTAGTACGTACTTTAAACTAAGGAATCAAATATATACAAAAAATGAATTGATGTTTCTAAATAAAATAATAATCCCTACTTCCTTACGCAAACTTATGTTATCAAAAATACATGCAGCACATTTAGGAACAGAAAAGACTAAGGAAAGAGCGCGTAAAATTTTCTTTTGGCCCGGAATGTCAAAGCACATGCGAAGTTTGTTTAAAATTTGCAAGAAAACCAACCAAAGAACCTCTAATTCCTCATGATCGGCCAGACATACCCTGCTTTTACAAAGTAGGTGCAGACATTTTAGAATTTGGTGGTTGTACTATTGTACAAACTGGATAGAATTAGAACAGTTAAGAGACAAAATCAGCCATTACAGTAATTAACAAACTTAAACCCATTTTTTCAAGAATCGGTACCCCTGTAATTTTTATTTCAGACAATAACCCGTTTAATAGCGCAGAATTTATAGAATTTGCAAAACATTGGGATATTAGTTACTACTTTGAGTCCTCATTATCCCAAGTCAAATGGACTGGCTGAGCGGGCAGTAGGTATTGTATAGAAATGTCATGAAGATAATAGTGACATTTACAAGGCGCTACTAGAGTATCAAAACACTACTATCAGGTCTGGAAATAGCTCCAGCTGAACAGCTGCAAAATAGAATATTGAGAAATTTTTTACCCGTTTCCAATAATATATTAAACAAGAATCCCGTGATTAATAATGAGAAAATTCTTAATCAAAGATCAAGAAAAAAAACTTACTATGATGCTACTGCACATTTTCGTGAAATTTTCAAAGGTGACAATGTAATAATTATAAAAGATAAGCAAAAATGTTGGGTCCCAGGGGAGATAGTGGGTAGATCTAATATTCCTAGGTCATATTGGGTAAGAGATAATTCTGGAAAAGTTTTACGTAGAAATTCGTCATTTCATAGACCTTCACCAAATCCTTTTCAAATAAAACAACAGTATAGTAATTTTGATAGCGAGTTGGTTAAACCAAGCCCTGTGCCAGAACCACTTCGTAGTCATGAAAATAATGCACCTTCAAACAACAACAATGACATGTACTAATATTACTACTCGATTAGGCAGAAAAATTGTTAAACCCTATCGATTTAGAGAATAGTTGTATTTCATAGTATTTGTTTATATAGTTTGCGGTACTTTTGTTATTGTTCATGGTTTTTGTAAACTTGAGTCTTTTATAAAGTTCTGAAAAGGGGAGATGTAACAGAAGTCATTTTAAATGGCTCATTGGCCTATTTGTAAGAGACTCAAGACAATTTAGTCGAGAGCCAGACACATTCGACTCTTATTATCACAATACAAATAAGACGACATCTCATAGTATAAATATGAAATATAGTAGGAAGCTCAACATAGACTAAAATATTATTATTATAATATTTACAAATAAAAACCTGCAGAACTTTTATAGTAAATAAATTATACAAGTGTTAAAAAGTTTATTAACAAAAACGAGTAAACACAAAAAAATAAACCTAAATTATGAGATTTAAGCTAAGTGCAGTACAAATTACTAAACTACTCATTACAGCCTTCTATTTTGATAAATTAAAATAATTAAAATAAAAACATCTCATATTTCTTTTTTAATTCAACAATATAATTTCGCAGCGATTTTATTTTTAACATTAAAATTAATGGTAGCATTAAAAATTTTACATAAACCACACATTAAAATCACCAAAAAAGGTTTTATTCCAGCCATAAATGCCTGACTAAAGCCATTTTCTAAAAGATTAATATTAACTGTTAAAGTTCATAATTTTATAATAAAAACAAAAATAATACTAACTTTTTACAGTATGCTTTAAACATAACTAATAAATTTCTTAAAGTCGGTATATATACAGGATGGGTCATTAGTTCAGCAAAGTCAGTTATAAAATATGAAAAAATTCAGTTTCTAAAAACAAAATGAATTCGGTGATGTTTTTACTTTAACCAAACTCTAAAAACTAAATATGGATCAAATATACAAAATTTAAAAAACAAGTTCTACTCTGTGATGCGCCTTCTGAAAAGTAGAATGTGAGGTTCTGAAATAAAAAAAATTAAGTAAATATGTATCATTTTATAAATGGAATTCAGCATACTAAATAGTAACAATTATTATTTTGATCTCAACATTATTTTTGGTTTTTCACAATCCTAAGCAATAGTAAGAATCATTTCAAAAATAAATTAACGTTTACAAATTACTTGAGTAACTTGAAATTGTAATTAATTCCGTTGTCTTTTCAAGTAATTTGGAATTGTAATTGTTGAACAAAATCGTGAAGTATCTGCAATTTGTTTTTTTTTAATTCAATTATAATTACTCTTTCAATTCCAAATTCCTTTTCCAATTACTGTTGCAAATTTTTGTCTATCTATTCTTGTTCGAAAAGACAGGAAAAGGAAAATTTATGCATAAACCTGCGTTTGACTGACCTAAGCTTGTATACAGAGTGAGTTACAACTATTCCTTGGGTCACTTGTCCCTAAATGGTACAAGATAAAGATATCAGCTTAATATTTTAGTGACATATGTAAATTGTTTGGTACTATTTTTTTTTTAAATTTATTTGCAATTATCAGAAAATTGTAATTTAAATTAGGTTTGTTTAAATGGAACTCCCTCAACCTACCATATATATTTTTTTGATACCAAATACATGAGGTCTAAAATAAACATTTACATTAAATCAGCATTTTTCAACTTTAGCAACTTTATATTGGGAAAAATTACTTACATCTTCTGATCTTAACATTTCAAGGGTTATATGATGGTACTAAAGAAAAATTAATACAAGGTGGTCAAAAAATAAGAAAAATTGTAAATTTTTGAGCACCTTGTACAAATTTTTCTTTAGTAGCGTCTAATAGCCCTTAAAAAGTTACGATAGTGATATTTAGCTGTTTTGTCAAAAAAAGACCCAAAGTAATGTAACTTTGTAAATATTTGGTATCTAAAAATCAGATCTTCAAAAGGAACTACAAAATATACATATTATTTAATTTAAAAAATCTAACGTAAGTATATTACAATTTTCTGACCAACTGCAAATAATTTAAAAGGTAAATATAGTCCTAAATAATTTTCATATATCTGAATATGTCGTCAAAAAATTAACTTAATATCTTTAGCTTGTGCCGTTTAGAGTTTAAACTTAGTTGGTTTCCGTTAGCCGAGAAAACATCTGTGTTATCCAAATATTATATTAAACAACTACTTATTTCTGTCCAACAATCCGAATCAATCAATATTACAGGTACTACAGATATCAAAAAGAAGGAACATAATCACTAGTAGCATATTTGATTCCAATGAAAAAATTGCAGAATCAGCATCAGCTGAAACTTACAAATATTAAACAAGTTAAAAACACATGTTTTTAGTAGTTCGGCCCGAGAAATTCACTTTCACATTAAACACAAGAACTATACGCACCACGAAATTTATAGACATAACGCTATGAAAACATTTTAGTCTTTTAAACCGACATAATCAGAATGACATTGTTGATGGTTTTGAAATTTCAACCCCATCCAGTTTCCATCCCCTTACTGGTAGAATGCCCAAAAACAATAGGGTTCCACTCCTAGATACGAGAAGACAATTGGCGAAAGAATTTTTCAAATTTACAACTGGTTCTTGATTTATTGTCTCCACATACATCAATCCAGACCGCCATGAAATTTTTTTCACTTAATCGTGATGTGGGTGGCTTAAAACGCCGATTAACGTTATTTTAAGCAAAAAAAATTTTCCTTGATTTTATTACTTACAGTAAAGTAATAATAATAAGGCGCATCTTGAAGTTTTACAGTATCTGGACAATATAAGATCTAAAGCTTCTATGCTACAAAGTTACCCTTTAATTCAGTAAGTGTTTTTTAGATACAATATTGCACTACCATCTTCAGTACCGGTCAAACGATTATTTTCATTTGCCACCATAATTCATGCATCCAGAAGAGCCATTTCAGACACGAATTTTGAAAAATTAGTTATGACGAAAAGCAACAAATATACTCTTAAAATAATAAGTTATTTTTTTTTTAATATGATAAATTATGTTCCGATTTTTTTAGTGTATTTTAAGTTCTGATTTGTATATTACACACAAACAAAAAACTAATTAGTGACAATAAGTGATTTAAATAGTATGACCATACGTTTCAGCGAATTTTTTGTCATCTTTCCTAAGATTTTATTAACAAATGTAATTGAAATTGTAATTAAAGGAAAAATTCCTTTCTTCATTTCTTGTACTTTGTAATTTGTAATTAATTACATTTTGAAAGTAATTACCCAGCTCTGGTAAGAACCTACATTTTAAATAATATAAGACTATTTCTTCATCGTCAGTCTCTATGGGGATATTATTTTATATAAGCTGCTTTATTTAAAGATTTTTTAAATTTTTTTCAAAGCTTGTAAATTTATTAAAAAAAGTTAAGACCCTTCAAATGAATAATCTCATAGTTCTATCGTAAATCCTTTAACCCTTCTTACTGTCAAGACTTTACACATTCGAGCCATATTAAAGTGATTTAAGTTTCTTATTTTTTGAGAAGGAAGAACTGAATGCATGTGATTGTTCATCTCTAGAGGAAAATATGAATAATATTACCTCTCTTTACCAAAGGTTAGTGATATGGGCTGGGCAAATGCCTAATAGACAGGGCATTTATAAAAAAATTATTGTTTTAAAATTTTACTGCTTGTGATTGTTACTCGAGTTTCTAAAACGTAATAAAAACCATTATTCAAAGGTACATTTCAAAACAGAGGAAAATATTGAGTATCATTAACAAGCTTAAAATAAACTGAAATTAGCACAACTACAGTCAATAATAAACAAACTGAATAAAATCAATTAACGACAGTTCAACACGCAGTAAGTATGAACAAAGATAAAATACAGACGAAAAGCAAAAGACGAGACAAAAGAACAAGACGAAGACAACGGGATGAAAATAAAGACCTTGCTCAGATTTGGCAGAGAAAAAGTATGCCAAGGAGAAAAAGAAAACAAATTAACAGAACAATTTCTTATACCTTTTTGTACACTAATTTTTTAGGTCTATTGTACTTGGAATATGATATTGGATAAGTGTTTAATCAGTACATTCAATGTCTATATCCTTGTTTAACAGGTTAAAATGTGATAAAATAAATTAGCAAAACTAACACTTGATAAAAAAATAATGTAAATCAAGTGTAATGTTCTAGCGTTTGAGGTAATGTTATGTTACCTGGTATATGCACCATATAATGGACCCATCCTTTACTTTGTTGGACTCCAATGCCCCTCCACTCGTCCTCTGACATTAAATGTGTTTTAGGTACTAATTTAGTCAATTCTCTAGGAAGTATTACATGCCTATAAAAATAATTTAGTTAATAAATATTTTGAAAAGATGAAAATAACAATCAATCAACATGTCAGTAATACTTACCTATATTCATATTCATCATCATAGTATTTATCAGAGTAAAAAATATTTCGCTGCAGTTGTTCTCTATTCATATTTTTATAAATTTAATATTCTTCAATTAAAAATTTTACAGACAAAGCAGCAATTCGTTCTCACCTCACGTTTACGACACGCTTTTACCGTTGATAGTTTTGATTTGATTCTGTAATTAAATCTAGTTATTTTGTGCTACCAACATAAAATTTATTGTTATACTGTCAAGTCAAGTTAGTTCTTCGTTTTTACATTATGGATAATTAATCATTCGTAAGCAATAACATAAAAAAATTGTTAAATCAGTTTTAGTAAAAATTTAACTAAATTATAAATAAGTAGGGTAAATAATTATTAATGGTCGGTTACAGTATAAGTTGTAGTCCAGATAAAAAGATTAATGTCTCCTGATAGTCTAAATGAGGCTGTAACATTATCCAAATTAATTTTTAGATTTAAATATATTATTAAATATTTAATTAAAATCTCAATTCGGATAATATCTTTTCCCTGGATATTTTTTTTATCTTATAAACAGATTACGCGAAGAATATAGTGTTGCCTAATCTAATGGCGCATCAAGTAACATTTGCCATCTAGTGATGAATAGAGTAAGTATTAAGAGAAAACTTTACGACAAAATTTGAATTTTTCATAGCGGCAAATAGTGTTTCTTTTTTAGCGATTTCTAAAATTTAAGGTGTGTATAATGATAAAAAAAATCAGTTTTTGAAAAATAATCTATATTTTGGAGATGGGTTTAAAATAAATGTTTATTGGTATATCAATAAAACGTTAAAATAAAAATTTGGAAAAATCATCAGACTGGGAAACCGAATGTTTAAATATTGATGTAAACGAGAGCGAAATGATGGATTGTGGCTGATCCTGACCTACATTCAATAACCAATTACACACCGCCGTTCGTCGCACGGTTGGAACAGGAACATGTTGCCCGGAAATGGTTAAATAGAAGGGGAAGCTAAAAGTGAACAGGAAAAGAGCTCGTGACCGTAACCTACTTTCCTATATTTGTAAATCTGCCAATGGCAATGACGCTACTGGGACCCCACGCCACGCTTTTTCAAGCTACAGGTTATTTTGACTGTTATTCTATAATTTAATAAAAAATATGCCTGGGCCAGAAAAAAATTTTTATTCAAATTTAACAAGTTTTTGATTGTGAAAAAATTCAGGTTACACTGAACCTTTTTAATTTCAAATATTTCTTAATTTGTTCGTCCCCAGTGGCGTAATAAGATATATTTTCAAGGGGGTTATAAGTCTTGAAATCAATATACCTTTAAAATATATTGTAGCTCAGTCGGTAATCAAACAGTGATGCCGATTTGTGGGTAATTTCCTATTTTTGTCTATTTTGTAATCAACAGTGACGACGATTTGTGGGGAATATCCAATTTTTGGGTATTTTTGCACGTCATTGGACGAGGATAAGTATATTATACAGTTGTGTACCGTTCTTTTTATTTTCTCGCTAGATATAAAGACGAACAAAAAATTAGTAGCTTAGTCGGTCATTAATTAACAGTGATGCATAATTGTGGGGAATTTCACATTTTGGGCATTTTGTAATCAATAGTGAGGCCGATTTGTGGGTAATTTCCCATATTTAGGTATTTTTGCACAGCATTTTGTAATTATTGGAGGATAAGTTTATTATACAGCTGTGTATCGTTATTTTTACTTTCTCGCTACATATAAAGAAGAACAACAAAATTTGGTAGCTCAGTCAGTCAATAATCAACAGTAAAAAAATATTATTGCGAATTTTGTGGGCATTATGGCTGTCTAATGATATTATAATGTACAAATTCAATTTTCTTCATACAAAAGGCGTTTCGGAGGAAGTTTTGTCCCCAAAACCTTTCCGTTCCTACGCCACTGTCGCTACCCCTAGAATTTATTAAATCTGAATATAAAAAACCACCCGTAAACTTTTTAATTGGGTAAATTAAAATATGAAAAATAAAAAGTATTTAAACGTAAAAAAGAATATTTAAAAAAAATATAATAAAATATTTACTGTTATAATTATTCTTCCATTAAAAAAGTATCTATTAGCTTAAGAGTGATATATTTTTTTTCTTGTGTCTGCGACCTACTTTGTCTAAGGTAAATTTTTCTTTAAGGTACCAGACTATAACCTAGTTAATTTTCAAGAGTAAGTTATTTCTCGTGTCCCGTATATCGGTCGTCGGCATCCAGGTGAAAAGCTCCTACCGATATTTAAAGAAGAATAACTGCGTCATCTGATGCGTAGGGGTAGATAATACGGGGGTGCCCTAGGACTTGTTGTCCATAATTTTTTATTCTCGTTTTAAATTAAGTTTTGTTGGTTTTTATAAAATATGAATTTTATAAGACTTATTGTTCCCCATTTATCCCTGTTTTTTTCTATTTGTCCCTATCTTTCTTTACTTTTTTCTATTATTAATATTTTTCACTATTTTTCATTATTTTTTCCTATTTCCCCTATTTGTATCTATTTTTCACTATTTTCTGAATTTTTCTCTACTTTTTCCTATTATTCCCTATATTTCCCCGTTTTTCTCTATTTTTGCCTATTTCCTCTATTTCTCTTTTTTTCTACTTTTACCATTTTTTCATTATTTTTTTCTATTTTCCCCCATTTGTCCCTATTTGTAAGTATTTTTCCCAATTTTTTCCTATTGTTCCCAAATTTTTTTTGATATTTTTCACCATTTATTCTACTTTCCTCCTTTTCCTTTATTTTTCGCTATTTGTGTGTTTTCCCTATTTTCTGTATTTTCCCAATTTTTTCCGATTTTTTCCTATTTTTCATTCATTATTTTTTCCTAGTTTTGTTGGTTTTTATAAAATATAAATTTTATAAGACTTATTGTTCCCATTTTCCCCTGTTTTTCCCCATTTATCCCTATCATCCTCTACTTTTTTCTGTTATTCCATATTTGTCCCTATTTTTTCTATATTTCCATATTTTTCCCTATTTTTGCTTTTTTTCTGAATTTCTTCTATTTTCCCTATTTTTCATCATTTTTCCTATTTTCCCCTATTACTCCCTATTTTCCCCCATATTTCCACATTTTTGCCTATTTTATCTGTCTCCTTTTTTTTATTTTTACTATTTTTTCATTATTTTTTCTATTTACCCTATTTTCCCTATTTATCCGTATTTGTAAGTATTTTTCACAATTTTTTCTTGTTTTTCCGAATTTTTTTTTGATATTTTGCACCATTTATTCCAACTTTTGCTCATTTCCCCCCATTTTTCGATATTTATATGTATTTTCCCTATTTTCTATATTGCCAAAATTTTTTTCCTAATTTTAAAATTTTTTTCGCTTTTTACCTATTTTTCATTATTTTTTTCCTAGTTCTTCACTGATTTCCTTATTTTTCCCTATTTTTTCACTATTTTTCCCTTTTTTCGCTATTTTTGTCCATTTCCCATATTTTTTCATTTTTTTTCTATTTTTCCTTATTTTTTTTATTTTTTCCTGTTTTTTATTTTTTACTATTTTTCATTATTTTTTCATATTTTATTTTATTTGTCGATCTTTTTCCTCGTTTTTTCCTCCGGTTGTAAAAAACTATAGCTCATATAAAAAATATGACTATCATATATTTTACTTTTCAGGAGCACCCTGTATAATTAAAATTATCGTTTCTGATATAAATCTCACTGTGAAAGCAGATTTAAAAAAATATTTAGTTTTTGCTATACAAACCGAGGCGTTACCGGTGGACCACCCTGTATATACCACTCCAAATTTTGAATTTCAAGGTCTGGTCACCTTAATTTTGTTTTGAGAAAGATTGCAGACCTGAAGATAACATAAGCCGAAACCCTAATTTTTTTTTTACCAAATATCAGAACAGTAACGGAACTAAAACGTTACTTTTCAGTAACGCATTACTAAATGTAACGCATTACTAATAATTTCATTATTTTTTAAATTTAGTTAAAAGTAACGGTAACTGTATTATTTTGTAAAAATAACGCGAAATCGTTACTTTGTTACAGTAACGTGCTGTTTAATGTAAAATCATTTGTTTTAAGTATTTTTTGGTACCCCGTGGATTTCGAACGTCACTGTGTTACGTTTTCTATTAAATATTTGAAATTCAGAAATTTATAAAAATAAAGTATGAACTAAGTAAGTAACAATTGCAAAAACGCATTACTTTTGTAGTAAGGCGTTTTTTCAGTTATCCATTACTTTTTTAGTTATGCGTTACTTTCGGAACGTAACGAATAAATCGTTACTTTGTTAAAAAAGTAACGATAATGTTGAATTAACATATTACATTGCAGCAAAAGTAACGATAAAGTAAAGCGTTAATGTTTCAGTATTGCGTTACAATTTCAGTAACACGATTTTAAAAAAGTAACTGTAATGTTTATCTAACGATCTAATGCATTACTTTGCAGAAAAATTAATGATAAAGTAACGCGTTACTTTTTCATCAATACGTTACTATTTACAGTAACACGTTACATTTTAAGTAAAGAAATTTCAATAACGCGTTATTTTCGGAAAGTAACGAATAAATCGTTCCTTTTTAAAAAAAATAACGGTAATGTTTAATTAACGGGTTACTTTGTAGCAAAAGTAATGATGAAGTAACGCGTTACTTTTTCAGCAATGCGTTACAATTTCAGTAACACGTTTTTAAAAAAGTAACGGTAATGTTTAATTAACGCGTTACTTTGCAGCAAAAGTAACGAAAAAGTAACGTGTTACTTTTTCAGCAATGAGTTACTATTCAGTAACACGTTACATTTTAAGTAACGAAGTTGAAATAACGCGTTATTTTCGGAAAGTAACGAATAAATCGTTACTTTTTAGAAAAAGTAACGGTAATGTTTATGTACTACTCGTTACTTTTTTTTCATTAACTCTAAATATACTATTATTATTTATTAATATCGTAATCCCGTCTGTATGTGTGTGTGTCTGTCAATACAAAATCTTGCGTTCTAGACATCTGATTGATTTCATATTTGGTACACAGACACCTCAGGTCACGCTAATCTATAGAATTGATTTTCAGCACCAGGAGTCACCCCCACTATAGATACAGGGTGGCGCAAATTTAATTGAACACTATTGGGATTTTCTTAACCGTTAATAAAAGTTAGTTAAATGAGAAAAAAGATACATATTTTTATGACGAATTGAACTTTTTTTTATTAAAATATCAGGACCGGTTTCCGAGATATTTCGGGACAAACCGAAATTGACGATTTTCATTGTATTTAATTTCCAAAGACTTTATAAGGTTCTTTTCATTGTAGGTCAAATAGTGTATCCAATTTTTTAAAACAACGTTTCGTCTTTGTGAACGTCCATCCTCAACTATATTCTCACACTACTTCAACTGCTGCTATCGAAAGCTTTCTCTCAGATTTTTAGCTTCAATATGAATTTTTAGCTTCAATATGAATTTTTAGCTTCAATATGAATTTTTAGCTTCAATATAAATTTTTAGCTTCAATATGAATTTTTGGCTCTGGACTATACAGTTTACTTCTAAAACAGGTAAATGGGTCATACTCGACGTCTTCTCTTCGGTAGCAGTGTTTACATAGCCTACGCCGATTCCTACGCTTTACTTTTTAATTCCGCTTTGGTTTGCTGTTCTGTTTCAGATGCGTATTTCGATATTATTTCAAGGTATCTTTCCATTAAGAATTATATGTATTTTGGTATCTTGTGCCTGGTGACGCAAATGTTAAGAGTTCTTTTTAGATATAAATTTATTATGTAAAGTCAAAGTATGTGTGTACATATTTTTAAAATTTTAATATCTAAAAAAATAAGGATTTCAATGAATAATTAAGAGATAATTGATTCGTGCTTCATTTGGTTTTAGTCACAGAGAGTACAATGCTGAATAAATTTAATAATTTATTTTATTGTACGAAAGAAAAATGATTTAACTTTTAATTCGTCAAATTTGTTTATAGAAAACTTCCACCAATTTATCAGAAAAAAATTGTTAAAAATATTGAATTATAATCAAACTACTTCTGAATTAAAAATAGCAAAAATTGTACCTTTAAAAATTATTGCTTTCAAGATTTAAAAACGCATGCGTCAAAGGCGTCGGTTTTTTCCATATTTAAGGCAAAAAACGGATGAGTTAAAAAACATAAAAAATGAGGGGTATTCCCACTCAATTTTCCGAACACTAATAGTAAATTAATTGTTTAATGGATTATTTTAATTTGTCTGCATCAAAATATATTAATAAAATTAGTTCACAAAAATTATAAAAAACTAAATTTTTTGTAAAATTTTTTTTTAACTTTTTATAATTTTGTATAATTATTTTAAAATTATGAAATATTTCACACATAATGTACTTTTTGTTCCTTTTTGGATTTATCATTTTCGATAACACAAAAGGACAAAAATATTTATTTTTTTTATTTTCTAAATTTAGAATTTTATATTACCTATCGAATGGTTTAAATCCCATTTTAATATATTTAATATTTTTAAAGTTATTCAATTTTTTTTAAATTTATATTAAATTTCAAAAAAATTTTATGAATTCTACAATTTTTTGAATAAAATTTAAAAAAAAAATCACATTTATAGTTTTTTACTACAAGTTTAATGGTATTTTTTTTAAATTTTTAATATTAATATTAACTTAAAAAAAAACTTTTTTGAAAAATTTTAAAATCAATAAATAATTAATATCTCATTCAATTTTATTCAAAATCGGAAACAAACCTTTTTTTTAAGGTTTTCTGGATCAAAATGCATTAATTAAGTTGGTTTAAAAAACTAAAAAAAAATCAAATTTTCTGTCAAAAATTCATGGGAACCATTGAATTGTTTTAACTTTTTACATTTTCTGCTATAACTTTTACAAATACTATGTTAAAATTATGAAATAATTTACACACATGGTACTTTTGGATCCTTTTCGGATATGCTATTTACTTTTTTGATTTATTTTATACTTATTAATAAAACGAAATTACAAAAAATTATAAAAAATTCTTTATTTTGGTTATAAATATTACAATTCTAAATTCTAAGAAACTAAAATACATTTTAAATTTAGAGTTTTATATTATCTTTCGAATGGTGAAAATCCCATTTCAATAACTTTAATATTTTAGAAGTTATTCAATTTAGTTTAAAATCGTAATATAATTTTAAATTTTTTAAAAAATTTCACAATTTTTGTAAAAAAATTTTGAAAAAATTATAATTATAAAATTAATTATTACAAATTTAAAGATATTTTTTTAAAATTTTTAATATTAAAATTTAAAAAATAATAATTTAATAAGGATAAAAATTGCTTAAAAATTAAAATAAAAACTAGCGGGAAACTATGCCTAACTCGAAAAAAAAATATAGACAAAATTTGTAGAAAATTTTATGTTCTACAATTTTCATTTTTTTCATAAAAATCCATAATTTTGTCTCAAAATCTAAAAAAAAGTCCCAAATGTCTATATACATTATTTTCACGCCCTCTAGCGACGAAACTATGAGGAATTCAAAAAAACGGTAATCACAAAATGTGTAAAAAATTTTATGTTCTACAACTTTCATATCCTGTAATTTTTCATAAAAATGCATTATTTTCGTAATTTAAAAAAGAAATATGAAAAAAAATTATTTTTTGATAAATCTAGCAACAATAGCAAAAGTTTTTTAAAATTTTACTTATTTAAAATTAAACTATAACGTATAAAAAATATATGTGTAAAACTTTATTGCCATTTTGTTTAGTAATGACGTCATCACTTATAGCAACTGTCACTTCCGGTTGTCCGATTAACTCCAAAATCTATACAGATCTTGTCCTTGCTACCCTAAATATGTATATAAAATTTCATCTAAATCGTTTCAGTCGTTTAGACGCTATCGTGTTCACACACAGACACACACAGACACACACAGACAGACAGACAGCATGCTAAAAACAGTATAAGCGAAATACTGATTTTTTTGCGTACTTAAAAATAACGTTCTAAAAAAGACAAAGCACTTTCAGATATGAACGTTTTCAACGCACGTTGTGTTAAATAGGAGAAAAACGACTCAGAATTCGACGTTTTTGACGCATGCGTTTTTTAGTGTCTTATGCGATAAGACACAGTCATACTAATGGTATATTAAAATTGCATAAAATAATTGAAAAGGAAAAACAAGATACAAATATAATTCATAACATAAAATATGGAAACATCCGGTATATCGTTAAATAATTGTCATACCATAAGTTATACATAAAAAACCATTAAAAAAACAATTTCGATTTAGTAATATTAAAAAATAGTTATTTTTCCAACAAGTGCGGAAAAGTATAACTTTCCGCACGCAATTGCAGTTGCCCGAACGACGCGAAGCGGAGTTCGGGCATGCAATTAAGTGGGGAAAAGATACTTACGTAAGTGTTAGGAACAACATTTTTTCTACAAGCGCCTAGAATTAAAAAATTTTTTTGACAAAAACATGTTTTTGTCATTAAACAAAAATTTTCTTAGTGCTTCTTAATGAATAAAACATTAGGCTGAAAGTAATCATAGTAACCAAGCAAGAATTAATTTTTAATCATTTTAACATTTATAAAATCAGTGCGGAAAAGTACAACTTTCCGCACGCAAATGCGTGCGGAAAGTTGTAACTATCCGCACACATTTGAGTGCGTAAAGCTGTACTTTTCCGCACGCTTGTAGAAAAAATACTTTTTGCTAATTTTTTTTTTAATTCTAGGCGCTTGTACAAAAAATACTTTTTGCTAATTTTTTTTTTTAATTCTAGGCGCTTGTAGAAAAAAATACTTTTGCTAAATTTTTTTTTTAATTCTAGGCGCTTGTAGAAAAAATATTGTTCCTAACACTTGTGTAAAGTATCTTTTCCCCACTTCGCATCGTTCGTGCAACTGCAATTGCGTGCGGAAAAGTATAACTTTCCGCACTTGTTAGGAAAATAACTATTTTTTCGGGGCACATACTGCATATTCAACAAAAAATTATTTAATTAATATTACCCAAGAGCAAAGACCCATATAGAGACAATTATGGGACAAGGACAGAAGGACAAAGCTACTAAATAGGTACCATTATATAGGGAAATAGAAGGAAGTTAAGAAAATTTGTGGAGTTTATCATTAACTCCTGATGATGCTAAAAAAAGTGTAATTTTGGTAAGTGGTGATGATATTCTTTAATATTTCAGAAAATTATTGGATCATTACATATACGTTACGTTCAAAGTACTAAATTTATATACATAACATGTACGGCAATGACTAAATTGCATAGTTTTTTTATCTTTTACGATAACAATAATAGTGTTTGAAATAATATCTGTCTCTCCACCAATGAGCGCGCCATTACCATTGTCATGTCAGGTAGATATATAAGAGCGGGAGCGATTACAGCAGGATCCGGACGGCCGGGCAGAGAGAGCACCGGCGAAAACTTGGACTAGACCAGACACTGACGGCAATGGCAACGCCGGCGCATATCATCTCAGCCTACTCTGTTAGAATATGAGAAGAGCGAAGAGTAGGCTCCTCGTTTTAATTCTCTACTTTTTTAGGGTAACTCAAGCTAAAAAGTTTAGATAAAATATGTAGGGAATTTTATGTTTTACAATCTTGTAATTTTTTTAAAAATCTATAATTTTAGCTCAAAATATAAAAAAAGAGAGGGTAATCATCCCACCCAAGTTTCCGAAGGCTCCTAGTAAAATAATTATTTAATAAATAATTCTTCTGAACTTTTTTAATACATCCTATTATTTCTTTTTTAAAATTGTATTTTTATATATTTCTTTCAAGCCCTCTAGCGGCGATACTATACGGAATTCGAAAAAAAAATACAGACAGAATTTGTAGGAAATTTTATATTCTATAATTTTGATATCTTGTAATTTTTCATAAAAATCCATAATTTTGACTCAAAATCTAAAAAAAGGCACAAAGTCTATATATATATTTCTTTCACGCCCTCTAGCGGCGATACTATACGGAATTCGAAAAAAAATACGGACAGAATTTGTAGGAAATTTTATATTCTACAATTTTGATATCTTGTAATTTTTCATAAAAATCCATAATTTTGATTCAAAATCTAAAAATAAGGAGCAAAAGTCTTAATCTAGGCAATGATGCACTGAAAAGGCCAAAAGATCGGAATTTTTCGGACTAATACGGTTTTTTCATTCGTTTCCAAAAATTTTTTAAAAAAAATGTCCCTACTTTTTATCTTACACAAACCGGAAAGAACTTTGTAAAAAAGAGTCAGAACTGGCCCGATTATGATTTTCAAATTGACCCACAACTGACCTGGAGCTCAAGAACGTCCATGAACGTCATCTCCGTGGGACTCTCCCGAAATTCACGCGGGGAAGGAGAGAAACTGGACGACCGCAGATTTTTTGGTTCGCTGAATTCAAATATGGCATCGGCGAACACCCCCCGGACACCTGGTGTACCGGAACCTGGACGTGGAGGTCATACTCGAGAATTTTCATAACAAGATCGCCAAAAACAACCCGAAAATCATTGTAGTGGCGTTTTTTTCACGTCGAAAACTATCCACCGAACACCTAGTGCACCGGAACCTTGACCTGAACGTCGTCTCCGAGGGGTTTCCTCACTCAATCGAAGAAGACGAACCCAAAATCGTTATGAGCGTCTTTTTGTGTAAATCTTAGCTGGGGCCCTCGAAAAAGTTGATCCAGTCCTGTAAAATTCTAAATGCCGAGTTTGAATAGAGCGAGGAGAATTACCAGAATAATCTCCATCTAGATCTCCGAACTTTGCCGAGCGGCCTTTCACTTTTCTCCCAACGCTTGGAGACGATGTTCATGCCGAGATTCGGGTGCATCAGGTGTTGGGAGGGTCGTTTACAACATGAAATTCGGATTCAGGGCCCCAAAAACCCCCCATAACGATTTTCGGTTCGTCTTTTTCGATTGTGTGAGGAAAATCCGCGGAGATGAGATGCACTTCCAGATTCCAGATTCCGGTGCACCAGGTGTTCAGGGGGTCGTTCTCGACGTGAAATTCGGATTCAGCGCCCCAAAAAACCCCCCATAATTATTTTCGGTTCGTCTTTTTCGATTGTGGGAGGAAAACCCGCGAAGATGAGATCCACTTCCAGATTCCAGATTCTGGTGCACCAGGTGTTCAGGGGGTCGTTCTCGACCTGAAATTCGGATTCAGCGCCCCAAAAAACCCTCAATAACGATTTTCGGTTCGTCCTTTTCGATTGTGTGAGGAAAACCCACGTAGATGAGGTCCGCGTCCAGGTTCCTGTGCACCAGGTATTCAGACGCTCGTTTTCGACGTAAAAATTGGATTCAGCGCCCCAAAGAACGATTTTCGGGTTTTTTTGGCGATCTTGTCAGAAGAATTTACGGGGACGACGTCCACGTCCAGGTTCTGGCACACCAGGTGTCCGGAGGGCGTACGCCGATGTAATATTTAAATTCAGCGACCCAAATAATTCTCGGGCGCCGAGTTTCTCTCCTTTTCCGCGTGAATTTCGGGAGAGTCCCACGAAGATGACGTTGATCGGCGTTCATGAGCTCCAGGTCGGCTGTGGGTCAATGTGAACATCATAATCGTGATCAGCGACTTCCAAAACCCGATTTCGGCCAGTTCTGACTCTTATTTACAAAGTTCTTTAATCTTCCAAAAGCTGTCTTAAAAAATACATTTTTTGAATGCATTTTTGGCTGCAGCAATGCAATTTCCAGTTTGTATAAGATAAAAAGTAGGGACATTTTTTCTAAAAAATTTTTGGAAACGAATACAAAAAACCGCATTCCGATCCATCTTAGTCCGAAAAATTCCGATCTTTTTTGCTTCATTGCCTCGACTATATATATATTTCTTTCACGCCCTCTAGCGACGAAATTATGCGGAATTCGAAAAAGCAGTAGCGACAAAATGTGTAGAAAATTGTATGTTCTACAACTTTAATATCTTGTAAATTTTCATCAAAATAGATAATATTGGCAATTAAAAAAAAACTTTTTGATAAATCTGGCAACAATGGCAAAATTTTTAAAAATTTTAATGATGCCTACAAAATGTATGCATAACAATTTATGTCTATCTTATTTAATAATGACGTCATCACTTATAGCAACTGTCACTTCTGGTTGTCCGATTAACACCAAAATCTATACAGATCTTGTCCTTGCTACCCTAAATATGTATATAAAATTTCATCTAAATCGGTTCAGTCGTTCGTTGGATTCGGAAAGTAAAAATAGCTCGGTTAGCAGCTAAATTCCTGTCTCGAGACAAATATATTGAGTTGGTCGGAGATATGCATCGCGCAAATTGGCCATCTGAGCGTAACTGATATCAGAATCAATTTTCGCATATTTTAGTGACAGTGACAGAAGTTTTAAACGCTGTAGTAATTATCCTATTTTAGTTTGTGCGTATGTGTTTTTTTAATACTTTTCTTTTTTTAATATTATACGTATTATCCTAATAACGTTTTTGTCCGAATTGTTGTAGTGATTTTAAAAGACAAACCGTGGAAACGGTAACGCGGTTGATAGGTTTATAAAAATTTTGGATTTTTTGAACAATTTGTGGACTTTATAAATATAATTAGATGAATAATGTAAGCTGAATTGGGTATTCTGAAGAAAAACGTAATTTACTGCTGTCAAAGGTCAAAGGTAGGTCAGCATGTTTTCCAAATTTTACATTAGTACAAGTTAAAATATAAATCAGAATCTAGTCGGTACTAATCGTATTTCTACGAAGTAATTCGGGACAAGTGATTTGTAATTTTCTATTGGAATAAAGCTGTAATATAAATAAAGTTTGTAGTAGGTCATGCGCATATGCAGTAGAGAAATCTGAGTACCAGAAAAATCAATTTAAATTAATAGTACAGTGAATACAAACATTATAGTGATTTTATTATCATAATATCATTCTGTCTATTTTTGATATCAATTTTTTAATTTAATTAAGTTAATTAGGTTTAGAAACGTTTATCAAGAGTAAAATAATATTTTGGCGATTAGGGTTACTATGTATATACAGGGTGTTGCTATATTCGACCGACAACGCTTTACCCTAGATAGCTCTTGTTAATTATTGAATTTTGGGTAATACTTTGTTGCGATTTTTTTTTAAAAAAAGTGGATCTTACGTATTTTGGTCTCCTGAACACGAATCCGAAATCAAAATGTGGCGCTCTCAAGTAGTTTCGGAGATACAGCCCTATTTTGTTCAATATTTGACAGCTCAAATTTCCGTTATTAGAAAAACACAAATTTCTTCCTTATTATTATCAAAACACTACAAATGCTTTTATTTACTTGTTTTCGGCACTTTATAGCGGAAAAAACTAACATTTTTCAAAAAATTCACTCTGATTTGAATTTTAGACAGGTCACTAAAGTTGGGTTAATCAGCTGACAATTATGTCTATTATTTTTTATTTATAGAATGTTGGCAAACGTGACTACGTGATTGTTCGTTTGACTCCTGTCGGTTCTTGCTGGGATTTTTGATTTCCATTATCTTTCTCTTGGTAACTTTTTTAATTATATTTCTGAACGAAATCACAAAAAAAGGGATCTCATGATAACCGTTACCATGCTAACCTCTAAACAAAAATCCTAGTTCAAATTATTTTCAGAAATAGTTAATAAGGTAGTAAAATAAATGCGCGCGTCCGGCCGACATTTGACAAACTGATGGATCTAGAGTCATCCCAATTTTTTTATGTCAAATTTTAATAGATGATTAGATTCTAAAAATGACAATGTATGTCACTAAAGTTAACACTTCTTGAAATAAGTTTCAGTTCACAGTGTTTAATTTTAAAGAGAGAAATTTAAGTATGGTTTATTTTATAGAAAAAAGGTATAAATTAAGTGCTTAAATCGAAATCCTTCCATTTCTCCACAATGAGCCATATCCTTTGGGACGATTTCCGATGTTGTCCAGCGCCCATTACTTGGCAACCGCGTATTTCCGCAAAGTTTCAATATTATAACGAGACTCGCATTGAATAGTACAGAAACGTCTTTGAACCATCCTTATATCAGAATTCTAGTAATCCGAAGTGATCAACTTGGCAACAGCGCATTTACAAATATTGAAAACCATACCAGTTAATGAAAATGCAAATTTATATTGATATTTTCTTACTAAAATTTCCACAAATGTCTCAATAATAACTATCGTCTATAACTTGGCAACAGCGCATTTTTGCAAAACAACAGTTTCCCATATCTGATTTCCGCTAAGCCAAATTTTAACCTTATATTTACTATATATTTAGGTCACAGCTCAAAATATTCAACTATATCTTGCATTACCCACGAGGTATCATCTACAGTTTTTCGTTACAAAAAAAGGAATAAAAATTTGCCGTCTTTCATTTTATTGTGAGATCCATTTTTTTATGATTTCGTTCAGAAATACAATTAAAAAATTTACCAAGAGAATCATAGCTATTTCATTTGATAATGGAAATCAAAAATCCAGCAAGAACTGACAGGAGTCAAACGAACAATCACGTAGTCACGTTTGCCAACATTCTATAAATAAAAAATAATAGACATAATTGTCAGCTGATTAACCCAACTTTAGTGATCTGTCAAAAACTCAAATTAGAGTGAATTTTTTTGAAAAATGTTAGTTTTTTTTCGCTTCAAAGTGCTGAAAACAAATAAATACAAGCATTTGTAGTGTTTTGATAATAATAAGGAAGAAATTTGTGTGTTTTCAATAACAGAAATTTGAGCTGCAAAATAGTGAACAAAATAGGGCTATATTGAGAGCGCCACGTTTTGATTTCGGATTCGTGTTCAGGAGACCAAAATACGTAAGATCCACTTTTTTTTTTAAAAAAAATCGCATGATCCCTAAGAATGAAGTATATATATACCCTTAAAGGGCTTAGTTGCTGAGATACAGGGTGTTAAAAGTTTTAGATAAAAATTAAAAAACTTGCCATAAATCAAAAAAGCCTTTAAATATTTTTATCAAATCTGGTGGCCAATATACTCTATAAAGAATGTCATATTTTAACACAAACTAACTTTTTAAAAATTTAACTAGTGGCGCGCTATTAGGGTTAGGGGCAACTGAAACTTTCCCGGATCCATCAAAGGGAAAATAAGGTGAACGAGCAAAAAAAAATCGAGATATCGATGGAAATATCCATTTTGAGGTCCCCCAAGAAGATTGAAATAATTTCCAGCGTATGGTCTGTCTGTGTGTCTGTGTGTAATCTTCCACGATAAATGACGAACCGTTTGACCAATCAAGCTGACATAGTTTCTATTAAAAACTAAATACCTAATTCGGAGGTATGAAAAGGTCATCCGATGATCAAAAATAGGAAATTCCCCACAAATCGGCATCACTGTTTAATTACTGACTAGCTGAGCTACTGATGTCTGGTTAGAGGTCGCAAAATGAAGAAAATAAAAATATTTAGAGAAAATCCCGGATCAAAAATACGATTTACCCTCAGCACCAGAAGCTAACGCTTATACGGGCATACTCTTTTGTATTGTATAAAAAATTGTTTTGTTACACACCGGGTAATTTGTTTCTAGGCCTGAGGATGGCTCATAAGCCGAAACTAGTTGCCCACTAAACCTTTTTGTTTCATTATATTGTGGTACGTCTTCGAGTTTTATTTCAATTGGATAATTTGACCACATTTGAGATGTGGATGACCTCTTGGAATTACTTAATAATAACTTAGCTATTTTAACTTTTTTTGACATATGTTATAAAATATCAATGTCGTAATTTGGAAACTACAAAATTTGTATTAAATTATTGAGATCAATTTTATAAGAAACAGCGAAACCTTTTAACGGATTTAATTTTGATGAAAAACCCCATCCATGGAAGAGCGCCGTGTTGCGCCGCCGGTTTGTAAGCTTGCCGCCGCCGATTTCAATGCCGACGTCGCCACGACGATCTGCCTCCGCCGCCGCAACAGGTAGTATACTCTCCTCGGCCTCCTGGGCTGCTGGCTTGATCGCTTTTTCCGTGCTGCGTGTGTGTGTCAGTTGTTAGTTTTGCTCGTATTCTTCTTTTTTTTTTTGGCCTCAATTTGCATTGGCTAAAATCGTGCCTAAAAGGTGAATTTTTTGTTCGGAAAGTGTGAAATTTCTGTTTTTTTCGTGGATGCCGTTGATGACGCTTTTTCTACCCACGATTATTCTGCAGGTGAGATAAATGCTTCCCGCTTGTTGCTCTCTATTGATATATACTTTAAAGTGACATAGATGGAGATAAATAATAATTTAAAGTGGATACATATTTTTAGATTTTATAGAAATGTATCTACAAATGTTTTTAAGAAGTTTAAAATTTTTTTTCAAAATAATTTATTATAATTATAAACATTATATTTTATAACTATCATGAAATAATTTAGTTATGGAAAATAAAAGTCGAAATTAAGAAATAAATTTCGAACCCAGTGACCTAATTTTATTCGGTTCATTCAGGTCGTTATCGCCTTACCGCCTCTACTAATCCTCCCAACATAATATTTAATTTATGTTGTGCTGAGTTAACGTAAATTTATATTTATTAGAATCAGTTAATTTTCTTCATAAAGTAGAATTAACTAGCAAGCTAAAATATTATATAATAAGGGGGAGTGAGGGGTATTATTTTAGAGTGATCAGATATGACAAGGAGGATGAGGGGGTCTAAAGAACTGTTTTATTTTTTTTTAACTTGACAATTCCTAAAATTTATTCATTACTGAAAATATTTTATTATTATTCATTTGTTTGCTATTTTAATCACAAGAAATTGTTTATAGGGTTCTGGATTAGCTTTGGTGACGTAATATTTGTTAGGGGGTCACTGAAAGTATGACTTAATGTTGGGGGTGGGAGGGATCCAAAAATGTAAAATTCTGATTAACGTATTTTATAGACTACTAAGATAAAATTTTTAATTATTCGTATTTTCAGCTTTAGCAAAAAATTATACAAAACATTTAAGAATTTTGTATTAAATAATAAAATTGTTTTTTTTATTTTTTCTTAGCGTTTTTGAAAGATTTGTCCATGATTTTTCTATTTTTTTTAACTTTTATTATTATTTACATTTTTGAATTCTCTTTATTTATTATTTTTTTTTTCATGATTTTATAATTACAATTAATTTATTTAAATAATCTCGATAATTGGTTTAGACTTTGATGGAAAATTATTTGTTTCTTAGGAAGAAAATCTAAGTTGTAAAATTATAAATTATTTTTCACAATTTGTCCCTATTTGTCTATACTGTTTCATATTTTTTTCTGTTTTCCTCATTTTTTCTATTATTCCCTATTTTTCTTATATTTCCCTATTTTTTACCATTTTCCCATATGTTTCCATATTGGTTCTCTAATTTCCCTATTTTTCCATATTTTTTTCTCAAATTTCCCTATTTTGCCCTAATTTTGCTAATTTTTTCCTATTTTTCTAAAAATTTCTCTATTTGCTCAATTTTTTCGAATTATTCCCAATTTTTCCCAATTGTTCCCTATTTTTCCTATATTTCTTCATTTTCCACTATTTTTGCCTCATTTCTTTATTTTGCTTTTATTTTCCTGACCCACCTCCGAGAAGGGAAAGTATTATGATCGACCTAAAAAAAAAAATCGAGATAAGGATGGAAATATCCATTTTGAGGTCACCTGAGATCATTAAGACCATTTCCAGATATAAGTCTGTCTGTCTGTCTGTCTATCTGTCTGTCTGTCTGTCTGTCTGTCTGTCTGTCTGTGTCTGTCTCTGTGTATTTTTCCAAGATAGAGGCCACATGTTTAATCCAATTGAGCTGAAATTTGGTATATGTGTTTGGGTTACCCGTTGGACGAATCCATTAGTTTTTGTACTACATCTGTCAAATAAAAAAATGACAGATGCAATATGTCACGAAATTTGACTTGCAATATGTCATTTGAAAGCCCTTGAAAAACTCAAATCAGAACAGTCAAAATTATTTCTCTAACTGTCACCTGTCAAAAATAAAAAAATGTCAAAATTTGAAACTAACAATAAATATCTGAAAAAGTATTCTTGGATTTTTCCCGTATTTTTTCCTATTATTCCTTATTTTTTCCAATATTTCCTCATGTTTCCCTACTTTTACCTATTTTCTCTACTTCTCCTATTTTTCCTATTTCCCCAATTTTGCTCTATTTGTCCCTATTTGTATATATTTTTCCCTATTTTCCGTATTTTTCCCAATTTTTTCCTATTATTTTTCTGATTTTTTCTGTATTTTTTTCAATTTTTTCCTATTAGTACCAATTTTTTCCTATTAGTACCAATTTTTTCTGATTTTTTCTGTTTTCATTATTTATTCATAGTTTTTCCAATTTTTTACCCTTTTTTATTTATTTTTTTGTATTTCTCCCTATTTTTCACTATTTTTTTTCCCGATTTCCCATTTTTTCTATTTTTTCCTGTTTTTCCCATTTTCATGGTTTTTTCATATTTTACTCCCCCTCGTTGTCTTCGTTTTTTCCTATTTTATCCTATTTTCTCCTATTTTTTCTCTGTTTTTTTTCTATTTTTCCCAATTTTTCACTAGTTTTTTCTTTATTTATCGCTATTTTTCCTTTTTACCCTATTTTTTATTGTTTTTCTATTTTGTCCCTATTTCTCTTATTTTGCAGCATTTTTCTTTATTTTTCTATTTTTCCATATTTCTCCCTATTTTGCTTTATTTTCCCTATTTTACTTCATTTTTCCCTATTTCTCTTTATTTTTCTCTATTTTTTCCTATTTGTTCCAATTTTTACATATTTTTTCCTCTATTTTTTCCTATATTTGATTGTTTTTTTCCTATTTTACTCGTCCTCTTTTCTCCTTATTTTTTCCTCTATTTTTCACATTTTCCCATATTTTTTCTTCTATTTTTTCATCTATTTTTTCCTATTTTTCCTCTTTTTCCTATTTTTCATTGTTTTTTCCCATTTTACTCGTCCTCTTTTTCTCCGTTTTTTCCTATTTTATCTCATTTTCTCCTATTTTTCCCTGTTTTTCCCTATTTTTACCTATTGTTCACTATTTTTTCTTTATCACTATTTTTCCTATTTTTCCCTATTTTTCATTATTTCTTTTAATTTGCAGCATTTTTCTTTATTTCTCTATTTTCCCTATTTTACTTTATTTCTCTATTTTACGTTATTTTTCTCTATTTTACTTTATTTTCCTATTTTTCACTATATTTTCCCATATATTTTCCTCTATTTTTTACTATTTTTCCTATTTTATATTGTTTTTTTTCTATTTCACTCCCCCTCTTTTTCTCCGTTTTTTCCTATTTTATCTTATTTTCCCCCATTTTGACCTGTTTTTTCATATTTTTCCCTATTTTTCACTATTTTTCACTATTCTTTATTTATTTATTATTATTTTTCCTCTATTTTTCCTATTTTATTATATTTTCCAATATTTTTTCCTGTTTTTATTTATCACTATTTTTCCTTTTTTTCCCTGTTTTTCATTATGTTTTATATTTTGTCCCTTTTTCTTTTATTTTGCAGCATTTTTATTTCTTTTTCTATTTTTCCCCATTTGTCCCTAATTTGCTTTATTTTCCCTATTTTACTTTATTTTTCCCTGTTTTACTTAGTTATTCCCTATTTTACTTTATTTTGCTCTATTTTTCATTATTTTTCCTACTTCTCTCATTTTTCCCTATTTTTTCTATTTTTTCTTATTTTTCCCTACTTTTTTTATTTTTCCATTATAATATTCATCCAGTTTATCCAATCAACGATTCTACCAACCATGCAAAAATTACCATAGTAATCAAAGTAACTATTCACAATTTTAAATTAATAATCGTTACTAAAGAACGAATAGTTACTTTTTCAACATCTCTATTTTTCGTTACGTTACAATTTCTGATTCTTAAATCCTATACCGTTATACTTAGTTTTTGGAATTCTTTAATAAACTAATTTATATATTAAAGTTTCAAATTATTATCCAAACACTTTGAATTATTTTAAGTAGGTGACAAGGGCGTAGATATGGAGGGTAAAGGGGGTAATTACCCCATCCCCTGTATACTAAATAATAGCACGAAAATATATGAAATGTAGAAACGGATAAATATATTTACCCCCTCAAAGGAAAAAAAGTACCCCCCTCCAGGAAAAAAGTTATCTACGACCTTGGTAGGTAGTAGGTCCTACTACATACACGATTTATAGATTTTCTGAAGGCAATAAATTTCGATATTGTGAAATTAAAAATTTAAATTTTGGGGTTCGAGTAATAAGGTTATTAGAGATATTTTAATTTGTTTTGCCAAGTTTATATGGAATTTCGAAATTCCGAATTCCAATGAATTTTAATTATGTTATCTTTGATGTTTCGTTATATTTCCTTCAAATGTATCTGCCAATACCACATACTTTGGAATATCTTAGGAAAATAATAATTGTGAGTTAGAAATTGATCACAGTCATAAAATTAATGAAAAATAAAAGATATAATAAAAATGAATAAAATTAATGATCTTCCTTTTTCTTCCTTCCTCTGCTTCCTCCTCAGTCTTCCAAAATTTCCCTTCTCTCTCCACTTTTTACTTCTTCTCTTTATTCACCCTTGAAGCTGTTTAATTTTCTTCTTCTTTAAATTTTTACCTTTTATTATTTTATATAATCTTTGTTCCTTTATATTTTCTTATTTTTCAATTTTTTTTCTATTTTGTTTTTTTTTTGTTTTTCTCTAATCTTTCCTCATTTTTTACTTAGTGTTCTGCTTTTTTATTTCTATTTCTTTTGTTTTGGGTTTTTTCTTATTTTTTCGTATTCCTCTGATTTTTTCGATTTATTTCAAATTTTCCGACTTTTTTTTATCTTTTTTATTATTTTTTTAGATGGTTACAATTTTTTGGTTGTTTTTTGCAATTTTTTACCATTTTTTGCGTTTATTTTTGCGCTTTTTAAAATCTTTTTTCTGATTTTTGCGCATTTATATCTGCAATTTTTTTGCTATTTTTTAAAATTCTTGTTTGCTATTTTCGATGGTTTTTTAAGATGTTTTTGGGATGTTGTTTCGAATTTTTTCTGCAAAGACCAAAATAATTGTATATAAACATTTTAAAAATACATATAAAATTCCTACACAATATTTAAACTTCCAACTTTTACCAATGTTTTTTTTAGATTTTTTCTGATTTTTCCCCGTTTTTTCTTATTTTTCAATTTTTTTTTCTGTTTTGTTCTGATTTTTTGTTTTTTTTTTTGATTTTTTCTAATCTTTCCTCATTTTTTTGTTACTGTTCTGCTCTTTTTATTTCTATTTATTTTGTTTTGGATTTGTTCTCATTTTTTCGTATTCCTTTGATTTTTTCGATTTATTTAAAATTTTCCGAATTTTTTGATTTTTTTTAGATGGTTACAATTTTTGGTTGTTATTTTTCGATTTTTTAATTTTTTTTTTTCCGAGATTTGCGCATTTATATTTGCAATTTTTTATTTTTTTCAATTTTTCTGCGATTTTTTGAATTATTTTTTTTTTTTGCTATTTTCGGCGATTTTTGAGATTTTTTTGCTATTTTGTTTCGAATTTTTTCTGTAAAAAACAAAATAATTGTTTATAAACATTTTAAAAATACATATAAAATTCCTATACAATATTTGAAATTCAATGTTTTTTTTCGATTTTTTTCCAGTTTTTTTCTTATTTTTCATTTTTTTCTGTTTTGTTCTGATATTTTGTTTTTTTTTTTTTTGACTTTTTCTAATCTTTTCTCATTTTTTTCTTACTGTTCTGCTTTTTATATCTATTTCTTTTGTTTTGGATTTTTTCCATTTTTTCGTATTCCTCTGATTTTTTCGATTTATTACAAATTTTCCGAATTTTTTGATTTTTTTAATTTTTTTTAGATGGTTTCAATTTTTTGATTGTTTTTTTTGCGATTTTTTACCATTTTTTGCGTTTATTTTTGCGATTTTTTAAAATTTTTTTCCGATTTTTGCGCATTTGTATCTATTTTTTGAAATTCTTTCCGGCGGTTTTTTTTTTAAGATTTTTCTGGGATTTTGTTTAGAATTTTTTCTGTAAATAACAAAATAATTGTATATAACTACCAATGTTTTTTTTTCTATATTTTCTAATATTTTTCCCGTTTTTTTCTTATTTTTCAATTTTTTTTCTGTTTTGTTCTGATTCCTCTGATTTTTTCGATTTTTTTCAAATTATCCGAATTTTTTAATTTTTTTAATTTTTTTTACAATTGTATGATTGATTTTTGCGATTTTTTAAAACTTTTTTTCCGATTTTTGCGCATTTATATCTTTTTTATTATTTTTTTAGATGGTTACAATTTCTTGGTTGTTTTTTGCGATTTTTTACCATTTTTTGCGTTTATTTTTGCTCCGGTTTTTTTTTTCAGATTTTTGGGCATTTGTATTTGCAATTTTTTGTATTTTTTTTTCGATTTTGTTGCGATTTTTTAAAAAAAATTTTGCTGTTTTCTGCGGTTTTTTTTAGATTTTTAACCATTTTTGTTTGAGATTTTTTTTATAATTATTTTTCTCAGTTACGTGCAAAATTTTTGTATTCTATTGATAATCACTTTTACTAATTTTTCTTTCTTTAACACAAACTTTTCACTAACTTTTTTTTTATCTCAATTTTATTCAAAAATGAGCTGATATTATCTAAAGGGTAGGTTCTAAGGATTAACTTCCAAAGATAAGAATAACAACATTTTTTTCCCAAACAGTAGTTTCCCTGAATTACAAAAACAATTTGGATTTACTGCAAACTTTTTTTCATAAAATTAATTTTTATGATAAACCCTGTACGTAATTATTTCAAAACAAATCTTTGTTAAAAATACAATTTTATATAATTTATAATGATTTATTTCAGAATAAAAGCCCCTTTTTTAACTACTCTTTATTATTTTTTTTAACTTAGATCACTTTTTTCTCTACCATTGATCTTAGCTCTTTATTAATGGTCTGATGATGGATTTTTAACCGAAACTAGTCCCTTAACTTTTTCCCATGATTTTTTTCTCTACCACTGCTCTTAGCTCTTTATTAATGGTCTGATGATGGATTCTTAACCGAAACTAGTCCATTAAGTTTTGCCCATGATTTTTTTTCTCTACCGCTACTCTTAGCTCTTTATTAATGGTCTGATGATGGATTTTTAACCGAAACAAGTCCATTAAGTTTTTCTCATGATTTTTTTTCTTTACCACTGTTTTTAGCTCTTTTTTAACACTTTTTTAATGGTCTGATGATGGATTTTTAACCGAAACTAGTCCCTTAAGTTTTTGCCTTGATTTTTTTTCTTTTCTACCTATTGTCTTGAGACTTTAATTATTAACAATATTTTCTCTTTCGTAATTTTTTTTAATTCTAACTTCGTGTTCTTATAATTTTCTTAACTAACTGTATTTTAATTTTAATAACCAAATAACATATAGAAGAAGAATTTTTCAATCGTTTCATTTTTATTCGATAATTGATAAGCGAAAATTAAAAAAACTTTTAAATAAAATTTCTAACATTACTGAATACATAAACAAATCGATGCTATAGTTAAAGTTTCCTTCGAGCAATTTGCAAATGCGACGAACTCCATCAAACTGTTAACTGAAGTGTGTAAGCACAGGAAAATATTGTTCTTGAAGACATAATTGCGTTTTCAGGAGATTCCTTTTGTTTGAAGTAAAATAAGGCATTATTTCTAGAGAAAATTTAGAATAATTAATGTTGTTTTATGTCTTCCAAAAAAAAAAATTTCGCTTAATTAAAGCAACAAGTTTTATCAAGAATAATTTTTTGAGACACACTGTAAAAGTTTTGCATTTTCTTTATGTACAATTTTGGAATATTAAACAAGCAGTTATTAAGAACTTAGAGTATTGGTTGTCTCAAATATTCGAACTCGTCATGAACGAAATCAATAACTAAGCGAGAGAGTTGTTAACTTCAGAAAATATCTATAGGGTAAAACTTTATACTCTAACAGGTTTAACCCTTTGTTCCCTGGAATAAGATTTCTTTAAAATTTTAGAAAAAATAAATTCAAATATGAAATAATTAGAATAAATTAATTTTTTTGTTTAACCCCTTCCAAGGAGTACAAGACCCGTCAGAGACGAAACTACCATTTCGATAAAACAAAAGGACAAAAAAATTAAATTTTTTTTTTTTTGTTAATAAAAATTAAATTCGAAGAGACTAAAATATTTTCTAAATTTATATTACCTATCGAATTGTATAAATCCCATTTTAATATTTTAATATTTTTAAAGTTATTCAATTACTTTTTAAACTTATATTAAATGTCAAAAAAAAATTATGAATTCTACAATTTTTTGAATAAGATTTTGAAAAAAATCACAATTAAAGAGTTTTTTACTACAAATTTAAGGCTATTTTTTTAAAATTTTTAATATTAATATTAACCTTAAAAAAATAAAACCTATTTTTGAATAATTTTAAAATCAATAAATAATTAATATCTCATTCAATTATATTAAAAATGGGAAAGAGACTTTTTTTTAGGTTTTCTGGATCAAAATGCATTAATAAAGTCAGTTTAAAAAACTAAAAAAAAAACAAATTTTTTGTCACCTTTTTTTGTTAACTTTTTTAATTTTTTACTATAACTTTTACAAATACTATGTTAAAATTATGAAATAATTTACACACTTAGTACTTTTGTATCCTTTTCGGATATGCTATTTACTTTTTTCATTTATTTTATACTTTTGATAAAACGAAAAATATCAAAAAATACTTTATTTTGGCTATAATAATTACAATTCTAAATTTTAAGAAACTAAAATATATTTTGAATTAAGAGTTTTATATTATTTTTCGAATGGTGAAAATCCCATTTCAATAACTTTAATATTTTAGAAATTATTCAATTTAGTTTAAAATCGTAATTTAATTTTAAACGTTTCTTCCAAGTTTTAAAAAATTCCACAATTTTTGTAATAAAATTTTGAAAAAAATTATAATTATAAAATTAATTATTACAAATTTAAAGATATTTTTTTGAAATTTTTAATATTAAAATTGCTTAAAAATTAAAATAAAAACTAGCGGCGAAATTTTGCGGAACTCGACAAAAAAAGTTAAAACAAAATTTGTAAAAAATTTTACGTTCTGCAATTTTGACTTTACGTAATTTTTCATAAATTTTCATAATTTTGCCTTAAAATCTAAAAAAGTCGCAAATGTCTATATTCTTTTTTTCACGCCCTCTAGCGGCGAAACTATGAGGAATTCAAAAAAACGGTAATTTTATGTTCTACAACTTTCATATCCTGTAATTTTTCATGAAAATCAATTATGAAAAAAAAAACTTTTTGATAAATCTGGCAACAATGACAAAAGTTTTTGAAATTTTTAATCACGCCCTCTAGCGACGAAACTATGAGTAATTCAAAAAAACGGTAATTTTATATTCTACAACTTTCATATCCTGTAATTTTTCATGAAAATCAATTATGAAAAAAAAAACTTTTTGATAAATCTGGCAACAATGACAAAAGTTTTTGAAATTTTTAATCACGCCCTCTAGCGGCGAAACTATGAGTAATTCAAAAAAACGGTAATTTTATATTCTACAACTTTCATATCCTGTAATTTTTCATGAAAATCAATTATGAAAAAAAAAACTTTTTGATAAATCTGGCAACAATGACAAAAGTTTTTGAAATTTTTAATCATGCCCTCTAGCGGCGCAACTATGAGGAATTCAAAAAAACAGTAATAACAAAATGTGTAGAAAATTTTATGTTCTACAACTTTCATATCCTGTAATTTTTCACAAAAATGCATTATTTTGGTTATGTAAGAAAAATATGAAAAAAAATTACTCTTTAATAAATCTGGCAACAATGGCAAAAGTTTTTGAAAATTTTAATCATTCGAAATTAAACTATAAAGGTATAAAAAATATATATGTAAAACTTTATTGCCATCTTGTTAAGTAATGACGTCATCATTTAAAGCAACTCTCATTTTCGGTTGTCCGATTAACTCCAAAATCTATACAGGTCGTCTCCTTACTACCCTAAATACGTATATAAAATTTCATCTAAATCGGTTCAGCCGTTTAGACGCTATCGTGTTCACTTACACACAGACACACACACAGACCCACACACAGACGGACATCATGCTAAAAATGGTATAAATGGATTCAGGTGACCTCAAAACGTAAAAAATAGTAAAAAAATAGAGAAAAACAGTAAAAAACAGTAAAAAATAGTAAAAAACAGTAAAAAATAGTAAAAAATAGTAAAAAATAGTAAAAAATAGTAAAAAATAGTAAAAAATATTAAAAAACAGTAAAAACAGTAAAAAATAGTAAAAAATAGTAAAAAACAGTAAAAAATAGTAAAAAACAGTAAAAAACAGTAAAAAATAGTAAAAAACAGTAAAAAACAGTAAAAAATAGTAAAAATAGTAAAAACAGTAAAAAATAGTAAAAAATAGTCAAAAACAATAAAAAACGGTAAAAAATAGTAAAAAATCAGTAAAAAGTAGTAAAAAACAGTAAAAAATAGTAAAAAACGGTAAAAAACAGTAAAAAACAGTAAAAAACAGAAAAAAGTGGTAAAAAATTGTAAAAAACATTAAAAAAACAGTTATTAAAACAGTAATGAATAGTAAAAAACAGTAAAATATAGTTAGTAAAAAACAGTAAAAAGTAGTAAAAAAGTGTAAAACATTTAAAAAAAAAGAGTGAAAATTAAAAAAAATATGAAAAAATCGGAATAATAAAAAACAAAAAGTAAGAAAAATAAGAAAACCAGGAAAAAATAATAAAAAAATCGGACAACAATAGGGAACTGGAAAGAAATAGAAAAAAAGAGGAGTAAATAAAAAAAATAGAGCTAAATAGGAGAATTGGAAAAAAATAGGGAAAATTTGAACAAACTAGGAAATAGTTTGAAAAAATAGGAAAATGAAGAAATACGAAAAATATGAAAAATTATGTAAATTTTAACGAATTTCGGCCATTAGTAAGAATAACTTTGAAAACCTATATACTCTTATTTGTTTATTTTTTTATAAATATTAACAATAAATTACTTAACAAATACTGTTCGGGATTTATTTTACCAGTACAATATGGTTGTTATGGAATGTGGTGAAAGTTCTAGTTGGATGGATCCTTTTATGTCATCAAATATAGTCTTACGCTGAATTTTGTCGCTTCTGAAATCAAAACATTACAAAAATGTAAAAAAAATAAGCTAAAAAAAATATAAACCAAAGTACACAATGGATACTCCACTTTTGTACTTAATAAATCTAATAGATTATCCAAATTCTTAATAGAAATAAAACTCCAAGTATGTACCAAATATATTCAAAAACAAAGATTTACGGAGGCAACTAGTTTCGGCTAACGAGCCATCTTCAGGCTTGGAAACAAATTACCTAGTTCGATACAAACTTTTGTAAATTACATTGAATAAACTTTTCACGTATCCCCATATATCCCTACCCCAACTTCCCCACATATTTTATATTTATGGATTTGTTTGTTTTTTTGATTTAATCATTAGTATTAAATTTTATATGGTAAGTTTATTCAATGTAATTTACAAAAGTTTGTATCGAACTGGGTAATTTGTTTCCAGGTCTGAAGATGGCTAGTTTGCCGAAACTAGTTGCCCCCTAAATCTTTGTTTTTGAATATATGTGGTACATGAGTTTTATTTCTATTTCTAGTTAATATTTATCAGAATATAATTGAACAAATTAATAGTTTAATTAAAAAATTATTGTAGAATATACGGTGAATAACATTATTAAATTAAATTTTAAAATAACAATTCTCTTATATGTTCATTTTGTTTATTTAATTTGTAGTTTTTTCCAAGTTTAATATTTCAATTTATATTTATAGGATTTTATAAGCATAGCCGCAATACATGAAAAGCACATTGGTATTTTTCATTTTGAAATTCCATATTCTTGGTATTGTTTCAATGCACTTCAGTTCTCGGAAAAGAAAGTAGTTTTGCAAACATATTCTAGTTTTTCGATAATTTAATTTTCAAATATAAAGTTAAAACTAGTGTCGTTTTTTTCACACAAAAATTCATTTACCTTGTGAATATTTCGGTAATTTTCCATGTTTCTCCCTTTCAATGAATCTATTTTAAAACTTGAGACTAGTATAGAATGATCAAAAATAATTTATCGTTACAGAAAAAAAATTGTTTAATTATAAATTTATGTACCTTGGAGGTAAAATGTCTCCAAATATCCTCTAGAGCGTCGTATTTATTTTAATTATTTATCCACCTCTAAACCATTCGGTTGGTTACAATTTCATCCACCTACTTTTTCTCCTTTCTATTGCTTAAATTTATTATAATTACATTCTAGGTCCGCTATTTTTTCTCTTATCACATATTTTAACAACTTAAAACACGAGATCAAGTTGTAATAAATAGTATAAATTATAGGATTATGATTGGCAACATTGTGAATCTCGAAATAAAACCATCTAATTTAGGTAAAATTCAACATAACCTATGTCAACTTCAGTAGCGTAAAGATATATTATCAAAATGTTTAATTATGGGTGAGTTGGGTTAACCCGCCACCTTGGATAAATCCACCATCCCATCTTACAGGCTTTCGTGTTGTTTCTAGGCGATAGACAGTTCAGCGCTTCTCAAGCGGCAGACAAGGGAACTATTTCTTTAAATTTTGTGAATTTTCACCAATTTCTTGTTATTTTACCAATGCTCAAAACTTGTGAGACTCATACAAAGGTAAGTGTTTTTAGTAAGTAACTGTAGAGTCCGAACTATTTTAATGGCGTAATGGGATAAATTGCCCGGTATGGAGTTTTATGACAAGATGTTTCCCCCCAATTTTGGTCCTTTTTTGTGGTTTTCAAAAATCAGTTCAGAATGGAATTTCAAAGAATAAAGATTTTTCGATTCCGAGGTCAACTTTGCTATCAAATGAATGAATTATCTAAGACTTCTTTAGGTCGAAAATCTGTGTTCAGTTCAAAGCAGGAAAAACAGATTTCTAACCACGTTGTTTTGATAGCAAACCTGTTGGTCTAATTATTACAGACTTGGGGCGCTTAGCTTTTGATTTATCAAAACAAAATGGAGTAAAACGCAACTTTAAACAAGATAAAAAATGGCTGGAGTAGACTTATTCAGCAACAAAAAATTAGCTTAATAAAACCAGAAACTACCAGTTTGAGCCAGAGCATTTAATAAAGAAGAAGTTGACTTGTTTTACAAGAATTTTGATACTGTGATGACTAAACACAAATTTTCACCAAATCATGTCTTCAACATGAATAACCACAGTGCAAAAGTCAGGTAAACTACTAGCTACTCAAGGAAAAATGTAACAATTAACATAAATAACTATGATTGCGTCAGATGGTTATTTACCCACTACCTTCATATTTTTCACTGTCCATGGTGAAATTACCCCACATACTGGGGGAATTCCGCCACTTGGAATATTTTTTTAATATTTACCCCATTAATTGAAAGAAAGCACTTTAAAAATTAGTAAAAGGTAAACAAATAACTACTTTAGGTCTTTGTGTATTAAAAAATGTTTTTCAGCAAGACTCAATTCAATTAAAAATACTTTCTTTTTAATGCGGCGATATTACCCCACCTTCCCCTATTCTTTCAATTATAAGTATATTTGCAATACCACATTATAAAACACTATAAAGATTAATTTGTTTTAATATGTACATATTGAACAAATATGATTAAGAATCGATATAAATTTGGAATAATTTACTACGCTGCCTAATTTTCGAAGGACCACCTTAATACAGATAATAAGGAATTAGTATGTTATCACAAAATAAATCAAATTTTTTAAGTGAACTGTAAGGGCTATTTACTCACCCATTTATTAGTAAACATAACTAGATTTTTTTTAGAGGTGTTTCTGTTACTCAGCATTTGTTAATATAAAAATGAAATAAAATATTATATTGTTGATATCGTTCAGTAGATTCTTTTGCAATTTCTTAAAACATTTAAGATCATTAGAATAACTGTTAGAAATGGATATTATGAATAGAGAAGTTTCCAAGTTAGAAATTTTGCTTTATAATAAACAAAAACTATTTCAAAGATAACAAAATCCTTCTTATTAATTTATTACATACCTACTTGAGGTACTAAAACTCTGAATCCAGTTCCACATTTAATATAATTAAAAAAAAATTTCTTAGTTACGTTGAATGAAATGGGGACAGCGACTAGTTTCGGCATTATGGCATCATCAGGCCTATAATACATAGTGTTAAGAACTAATTACAAATGAGATGAAAAATAAATAACATAATACAGGTTTAACGAAGAATTAAAATTAAGTGTGTGCGCATATTGGTATAACGTATGAATTATTTTAAAATGGGAGGTAAGAGTGGATTAAGTGGTACTAGGAGTATTTTTGGAACATTATAAGGGTAGCATTGTAATTGAACAAGAATTTTCAAAAGGATACGAACCCCATGCTATGACTCAGAGGCCACTATGGAAAAAGGTAAAGGTACGAAGTTGCTATATGTAGGAGGATACGAGGACATCATACCAAACAACGTACTACAATTAACCACTATTAGCGGATAAACCACAGGGAAGCAACCCTGTAGGAGGCCAACCCAGTACCAAACTAAATGGTGGTTTTGACAAATGACACCTAATATAAAAGCGCCGGTTATTTAAAAAAAAACAAATAAATTAAATTAAGTAGTATAGCAAAGTGTTGAAAAACTGATGAGTGGTGGATAAATTTCACTGGAATATTATCCAGAAAATACAAAATAATTCATATTTCTTTTAAAATTAATAATATTAATCTTTTAGTTCATACTAATGTCTATTATTTCATATTTTAAAAATAGATTTAAAATCAACACAATATTATTCCGTTTGTCTCTCAAACTTTTTTCTGTCTACTTGCAAAATACAGTTAATAAAAACAAAATACATAAGCGACTGTTGCTATGCAAGCTTATATTTCTCTCATGTTATCCCATCATTATAAGAGAAAAAAAATATAGATATTTTTCTTCCCACTACGATGCTTAATTCAAGGCTATGTACATACCATGTCATATGTCTCCTACCAATAAAAAACTACCAACGCTACTCTCCGTTAGAATTTGGAGCACAATCATTCTCTCGCATACCGACTGTGAACAGATGCAGTCGCATTCAATAGAGCAAAAAAGTTTCTTCAACTAAGTAAAACCATGTAAATAGTTTACAGTGAGTGAAGTGATGAGTACTATTTAAATATCTATGTTACGGTTTAATAATTTAAATTAATGTGCCGCTTAATGATTTTTCTGTTCATGTTCGTACTTGGAAAAAATGGAATAAAAATTGCATTCCTATTTCAAATACTGTTTTTATTTAACATTCATATTGGTTTAACTTCTACCTAAAAAGTTTGGTCCTTCGAGAAAATCTAAGAATTTAGTTAATAACGCTTGCAGTCTAGTGTTCTTTCAACATTTATGAATACTAATATTCATAAATCGTTCAAGTGGCGATTTACATATATAAATTATAAATCAATGAATATTATAAAACTATTGATAATATTAAGAAAATCATTTGACTGAATATGGATAATACTTTTAGATTTTTTTAAATACCTACTTGTTTAAAATAACTATTGTAATTCCTCCATCCGGTCTTTTAAAAGCTACAATTTTAACATCAGAATCACATTGACTTGAATAAATCCGTATCGAATCTCTTGGTATAAATTTAGAAAAGTGTCCAATGGCATAGTACATTGGTTGTTTGTAAAATTCTTGTGCTGAAGCGTTTACAATTATGGAAGAATCAACAAAATTATTAATGTAAGTTGGTCCTCCTTGCTCATTTAATGCCATATTCCAGTCCATCCAACCAACTACCCAGTGATTTAAGTCCTAGAAAATAAAAGTAGATTAATACAAAGTTGTCAGATTCAAAATAAAGCATATTGTAATAAAATAATTTGTATGAGTTTTTAATTGTTGACGTTTTAATGAGTTTATTGGTATGTACTGGTACATAAAATATGAAAGGATGCCAAATCAATAATTGTGGAAGAAATTTTATCTCATTAATATTATTATTATTAGAGTTATACAATTTTGGGAATTTAAAAAAGAAATATTTGAAAAGCTTCAAATCAGCTATAAGTGTCAAATGTCAAAGGAAAAGTAGCTGATGCTTTTATTTTGTAAAGAATAAGAAGAACAAGGACATAAAACATTTCATTGCGTGCTTTTCATCCAAACAAATGTGATACTGTCGTTGAATTGCAGTTTCCATTTTTAATATGTGTTTATGCAGCACTAAAATTCAGCCAGATGAGAGAAAGATGATTTAAAGTAACAGACAAAGAAGACGACATAGAAATTTTCAATATTATAGAAAAATGAGAACTTTGAACAGGGAACAGTTTTTTAAATTTACCAGGATGACCGTTCCTTTATTTATATTAAGAATGTTAAAAGTTCACATTCAAAAACAGAAGCGGTCAGATGGAATAAGGCATGCAATTAAGGTTATCCTCTGAGTAAATTCTTCTTATTCTTTTCTTTTTTCTCTAAGTTAGATATTGTCCAATAAAAAAGAGAGGAAAAAGAATATTGAGGTTAGCATTCAATCATTAAATCACGTGTTCTAGTATGCTCATTTGATTGGCTGAAAGTTGGGCATTCCAATGGAACGATAAACAGCAACGGATGGTACAAAATAAGTTTATAAATGGTTCCTTTATTGATTTTCAAAGTTTTATACATCGACCTGTACTGAACGATGCTTCGATAATCCCCCTCAATTGTAGAAGATCCCAACAGACACCTATATTGTGATCTTGCTAACTTCATACCCAAACAGCGCATTATTCAATGTGGATAATGGTTATGCAAATCGACCCATTGTAACACGTCCGACCAGAATCCGTTCAGTAGAAGAGTCTAGCAGAAAAAACATTGACCTTAAAAGTATAAGATCTGAACTTTAAACAAACTTTCCATCATTGAAAAGTAGAAATCTAATGAAGATCTATTAGAAGTTCTAAGAAACTTCAACTGATTCAAATACACATTTCTACTTTAAAGGAGTAAAAAGCAAGAGTATTTTTTCGCTATTTACTATGACGTAACTCTAAGTCTGAGTTGATATATCCACGTCACTAATTTACATCAACTTTTACTCAGCCAGAGCCACCATTCCGTCTGCGTCTACGTGAACCCCCCCATATTTCCATACCACATTGAAAGCATTGAAAAGTGAGTCCGAATCGGTAACTAACGTCAAGCGCCAACTTTATAACTTTCCGATATGTTGATAAGTAAAGTAAATAAAGTATGACGGTTTGCATTGAGAAGACAAATTTGTTTTTTTATTTTATTTTTTTACTTTACTTACTAGATGGTATTTTGGTCAGAACAGAACTCTCTACTTGACCTCGATTTGAGTACCTTTTGCTTCCGTTCTCGCCCGTTTCGGCCGATAGATAAACGTATTGAGTTCATCTCTGATTCTTATTTTAGGTTAACGTAGAAAGCAGACGTTTATCGCCATTTCCTTGATAGGTGTGTTGAACCTATGATTCCCATAAGGACGTGTTAAGTCCTTAATACGATACAATATTTTTTAGTTAAGTCGCGCCATTGGTTAAACGGCGTTTATTGTCCTATCCAAGCTTCTTGATTCAAGGACAAAGCGACGTTGCCATGAACATTTATTTATAATAAAAATATTAGTTTTAAGTGTTTTAATAAAAATCTTTTTTTTTAAACTTTACCAAAACCACATCAGATTATGAAAAATAATAATAAGTTAAGTGGAATAGTACTTTTAAAAGATCAATACATATAGAAAATGGATCTAGGGTTGATAAAAAGTATTTATAAAATTATTATATATCTAAATCATACCTGAATAATATTATTTGCATAATCCTCTCCTCTTTCCCATGAACCCAGTAATACTGGCGGATTGGAAAGTCCTAAAATAAATAATAATATGGTTCATATAAAAAATTATACACATAAACTAATTATGAAAAATGAACGAAACCTAAATTCGTTATCAGAGAATGTTCTGCTTTTTTTTTTTTTTTTTTTTTTTTTTTTTTTTTTTTTTTTTTTTTTTTTTTTTCCTGAATCGGGCGTGGGAGGTCCCACCTGCACTGAGGCTCTAGGCCTATTGTACCCCGCCAGTTTTCACATCAGTCCAGTACTCTTGACGAAGTCAAGAATAGTCCTGATGCAAAGCGTTACTTTTCCCACGAGCTCAGAAGTTTGTGGCACGAGCTAAGGCAAGTGCCGCAAATCTAGTGAGTGGGAAAAGTGCTTTGCGTACAAGTTGTACATAATATTTTTTCTACAACCACATTTACTAATGAAAAAAAAACAGTAACTTATCAAAAAAAATTGACAGGTCATAGCTGTGTTTGACATTTCCGTGGGGAAAAGTGCCATAACGTGTATTTTTCGCACTCTAAATTATTACTTTCCCAACGGATATCAAAGAAATTAAGAAAATGCCTGCTTTGCGTATAAAAATTTGTTCAGAAAAGCGTCTTTCGCATAGTGGTTATAGAAAAAATAAATTTTTTAGTAATAATAAATTAATTTATTACCATTGCACGCTTCCGTATATAAAAGAAACTTATTAGGATATTTCTGATGGACCTCATCTAACATATAGGCATTATGGTCGGTATCATAATACCAATGAACAGCTGTACCATCTATAAAATTTTCATTTTCTTTTTCTGAAAATATCTGAAAAATAATTATTTTAGTAAAAACAATTAAATAATTTTCGGTTTATCACACAACGTATTTGGAAAAAAAATCAACAATTTCCTTAAATTTAAGCTAAATACATGAGTATACAGGGTGTCCCAGAATAAAGGGGACAAACTTCAGCGGTAGAATATTTACTTAATTTTAAGAAGAAAAGTCTGTATGAACCCATTCTCTAAATGGAGTATTAACGAAGTTACAGGGTGTTAAATTTTAAGAAAAAAATAACATTTTTTTGTATAACTCTAAAATGGCTTTATATTTTTTTATGAAATTTTCTGTGTCGGTCTATATTAATTAGTCTAGTATTGTAGTAATAATTACCTGTCTGTATCTTGAACCATAGACATACGGTAGATAGGGGTCCAACATGTGTATCACCTAATTTTTACGCCACTGGAGAAATTTTGGTTTTGACATATTTTTCTAAATTTTATACCTTTCTAGTTCACTAAGTACATAAGGTTTGGTATGTAAATTCTTTACAGTTTTTGAGATATTTTACATTAAATAGGTAAAAGTTCAGTAAATATAGATTATTGTTATTATTGTTAGTAATGAAAATTACTGTTTTTTATAATTTTTTAGAAATACTGAATACAAAACCAAGAAATAAATATAAAGTTTAACAAAAAAATGTTATTTCTTCCTGAAAATTTAACGCCCTGTAACTTCGTTAATACTCAATTTAGAGAATGAGTTCATAAAGACTTTTGGTCTTAAAATTAAGTTAATATTCCACCGCCAAAGTTTGTCACCTTTATTCTCTGACACCCTGTATATCTAGTTGTTCAAATGAACTTTATAAAAACGCGTATATATTACAGTATATATTCCACACTAGCTCAGAATTAGCAAAAATTTGTTCAGGTGCTACTTGTATCAAGATAATTTTCGTATACTTAATCACAAACGTATAAGTATTGATTTTTTTTTTATTTGAAAATCAATAATGGACCTAATCTTAAGATGAATACACATTTTAAATATGACTTAAATTATCTTAAGCTACGTTCAAATTGGTCAAATATTTGCGTCAAATTTATTTCAGAAATATTACGTAATATAAAATTTACCATATTTGATATTTGACTGTGTTTACATTGAGTCCAATATTTGACTATTTTATTTGATGGCAAACAAATTTGATTGGGTTACATGGGCAAATATTTGATCCACGTTCACACTTGAATCAAATATTTCCATCAAATTTTATTTGCCAAGTCCGAGGTAAATATAAATTTATTGTCATTTCAATTTTGGTTGTCGCAAAATGAAGAAATTTATTGGAGATAATTTATTGATTCTTTGTCTTTGGTTCGGAAATAATAAATTGCTAAAGGAGTTACGATTGGAAACAGTTAATTTATATAAAAACTTTATTCCTATGTCATCTAAAGGCTTCGATCATTTGGTAAATGTTTCTCTACATTTTTGTACACATATTAATTGAAAACTATTTTGTAGTTGAGTATTGTTGGTATTTTGATTAGAAAAGAGGATACACATTTACGGAAAGTAATTTAACAGACAGCACACGACGTCCATTGGACGTCCATATTTTGTGTCCATGGACTTTAAATGGACGACCATTGGACGTCCTCTTTCCGTTATCCATTGAATACACAGATTCAGATAGTCCAGTGGAAGTCCAAAAACTGTCCCAAATGAGGGAATGTTCTAGCATTGATAAGTACCTATTTTATTAAGGTAGAACTATGTTCGTCTTATAATAAATAATTATAATTATATTATTATACTGCAATTTTATCTTCAGTACCGTGTTGACCAGATATAAAGTAAAAGGCCACGAAAGATTTGTTTTTGGGAAAGAAGAAGTTCTAGTTACAACTTCGCAGTTATTAGTTATTTTAGCTTGGGTTGTTCGACGCCTTTTTAATTTTTTAACCACGATGTTAACATTATTTTGAGTTTGTTTCTGGTATATATTATCTGCTGATAATAAAGCTAAGTATCATTTTTAATACTAACAATAATTATAAGATGCCAAAAATTAACAAAATTGGGCAAATCGTTAAATCGTTTATTTTCTAATAACCTCGTGGAAAATCCTATTTAGCCAATTTGCCAATTCGGTGTTTATTAAAAGATTTATTACTGTTTCTTGTTCAATTTGATTTAAGGCAAATCCTTTTCTAAAATTCTTTTCCAGTGCTGCTGAAAGCCACAAATGCTCTGATAAGAAAACTACGGAAATTGCAATTAAAAAATAGCTGAGAAGATCAACGGAGAGAAATACATATAAAAAAATTCGTAAAGATGTACCATAATATATTATTATAATTATTAAATAACTTTAGTGGCAATTTTATTTTAATACTTATTAGTATCGATGTGGATGTCCATCAGATGTCCATAAATTGTCCAACAGCAATACAAAACGTATCCATGTATGGACTTTTCATGGAGTCCAAATGGACGTCCAGGAGTGAGACATTGGTATAGTCCACTGGATGTCCATCTGTACAATTCTTGATGTCCAGTGGACAGTCGGTATGTCCATTAATTAACTTCTAATGGACATCCAATGGATTAATATGTGCTATCTGGGTTCAGAAGCCGAGCGCTTCATATTGACGCTTCACTTTTTGACCATGGGTAAAACCTTCCGATCATTGCAGTATGCTTTCCTTATAAAATCATTAGCGTCATTATTCCGGAAGTGCTGAATACGATTTTTACTGTTCTAAAACACGATTATATGAAAGTACCATTAAGCTCAGAAGAATAGGAAAAAATTTCCAGTTAGACCCTATGCAATCCAATGTTAAATTATTTCGTTTGGACTCCAGTTGACGTCATGAGCAAACTTGGACGCTTGAGTGTCGAACCTTTGTTATTCTCAAACCATGCTTACCAACTCCATTTACAAAAACGCGACCGAATTACTTGAAATATAAAAACAAAATGACAATTTTATTTGATCACAGTGAAAGTGCAGAAATTCTGCAATAATAAACTCTTTTCTCAACTTCAAAATATTTTTTTAACAATGTTCTCGTAAAAATACCACAACAACACGTAGCATAATTTTAGCTTACAAATATGATATTAGAAAGATAGATGATACTAAATAATTACAACACGCTCCATAATACATTAGTCAATTTTATTTAATGTGTTGCATTTTTGCAAAAAGATGCATTTAAGGGTTAAGGTATTAATATTTCAGGTTTTTTAGACTTTTTTTGAGTTATCCAAAATACTGGTAACAATATTTATCAATCTTACTGAAACTTTGCAACTTTTTGAATTGGATGTACAAAAATGTCGCTGGCAATGCATCTGACATATCTGAGGTGTACTCATGCCTACAGATTAGAATTCTTGATGTCAGTCCACTTGCATCTTATGTCCCATATACAGGTCACCCTCTAAAATTAATTTATACTTATGTACTAGAGACTTGCATTGAAGATTTACTTTGCATAACGAGCTGTTTCTAGCTGAATCAAAACAAGAAAAAGAACATCAAGAACACAAGATTAACGGCTAAAACCCTTTTTACTACAAGATAGATACAACATTTTAAAAGCCTTATAAATAAAATGGCCAGCAATAATCATAGTTTTAGAAGCATTAAAAAAGTGACATAGATCAGAAATCTGGTACCTGAGCAGCAACTAAGTACCTTGTACGGTGGTTAAAGCATTTAAAAACAGGTATAATGGTTCAGTTGTAGGTTATTATTTTTTCAGGATTCACAAGGTAAGAATGAGTAGAAGTTTTCAAATTACTCATACAGTTCTTTCAAGAGCACAAAGATCAGTTTGATGTACATGAATAAAGAAGTCTTGATGTTTGTGGATCTAGAGTGTATACACATGACGAAAGACGTAAGGTAACAAGAATACTAAAAGTTTGCTTTTTACATAGAGACAACTTCAGAATAAATGTCAATGTTAAATAAGAACTTACAGTGAGAATGACTGACTATGAGGACTTTGCTGAAAGTTTGGTACAATAATAGAACTTTGGGATTTGACAACAGAACAGTTTGAAGCTGAAACTAAAAAAGTTGTTACACTTTATAAGGAAGATTTGGAGCTATCGATTTTTGATGCACTGGTTCATCTTAACTCATACTTAACAATAATTGTCCGCACTCACCAGACCTTCCTCGGTATGGCGTATTTTCAAAGTTTGACCTACGGCGTAATCCTTCCCTGGACTCAATTTATTTTATACATAACCTTAAATAGTCATAAATTTGTTTTTAACTAGATATAAATTATTAATCTAACTTTTAACCTTAAATCGAAATAATATTTTTTATAAAATCTACCGTATTTAAAGAATGTAACAGAATAGGTCTGTTGTCGTCATTTGCCAGAATTTTTATATCAGAATGAGATGAGTTTCTTATTGCTGGGCCGAAATGGAAACGAATCCAGTCTCTCTAAAATAATAAATTATATATTAAAAAAAAATATATTGTTTGGTATTTTTTCTTTGAATTTTGTATATTTAGAAATTTAATTTTCTTGAGATATGTATTTTTATTGACGTTTCGACCTTCTTCAAAATATTTTCTTTTGTTCAAGTATAAAAAATTGTTGCAGTTAGAATATTGGTATTTATTTATAACAATTTTTTTCCATAAGAAATAAAAAAATAACATTTAACTAATTGTTTTTTTGTAACTTAGTTCGAAACAACCAATTGAGTGAATTTTTATGGCCTGTAATGGCCACTAATCTCATTAAATGTCAAATTGTCGTATGTGTTTTTTGTGTCATATGACTTTGTAACACGTTATTTTCAATTTATTTACAATATCACAAATTTAAATTACAATTCAAGACCAATTTGTTAATCAATCTTCCAAATTTAAGCATTCATTTTAATTATTTTAATGCGACCACCCTGTTAATAACTTGGCATTTCATAATGTCAAATATTTCTCTCCAGTTCGTGATTTTTGTGCTAGCTGGAAGCAAAGCAGGCGGGAGCGTTTCATTTTGGTGAAATAATTTCAAAGTTGAGCATCGTTCCTGTAGTGAGAGCTGAATCCAAATTTAAGCATTAATTTTAATTCTCTTACTGCGACCACCCTGTCAATAACTTGGCATTTTATAAATTCAAATATTTCTCTTTAGTTCTTGATCGTTATGCTAGTTTGAAGCAAAGCAGGCGGGAGCGTTTCTTTTTGGTGAAATAATTTCAAAGTTAAGCATAGTTCCTGTAGTGAGAGCTGAATCCAAATTTAAGCATTAATTTTAATTCTATTAATACGACCACCCTGTTAATAACTTGACATTTCATAAATTTAAATATTTATCTATAGTTCGTGATTTTATATTGGCTGGAAGCAAAGCAGGAGCGAACTTTTCTTTTTGGTGAAATAATTTCAAAGTTGAGCATCGTTCCTGCAGTGAGTGCCATTATCTAGTGAAATTTACAAACTGATCAAGATACCATTTTTTTTATATACCTACATTTCTTGTTTCTATCTTAGATATTCTTTTAAAAACATTCATTTATAATTATCAGATGATTTAAATTTTTATGTAAAAATTCACGTTTAAAATTATTCAATTCAAAAATTAAGGTTGAATTCACCTCTTGACAGTCTCATTAAGTAATCAGTAATCTAATTTTTATTGTTAAAGTCCAAAAATATTACCCTAATCGATCAGTATTTATTTTGATAGGTGAAAGTTCAAAATTTATGATGAAGTTAGTGTCTTTTTTGTCATTTTTATTTCTCTACCCTCGTAGATTTCCTATTTACGTGTTGTGTCATTCTGTTCTTAAAATTTTTGTCTCATCAAAATTAAATTTGTGATTGTGATTTTCGACACGCAAGAAGAACTTAGACGATATATTAATTCTTTATGAGACACTTTTTTAATATAAAAATAATGAATTGTAAAAGGCAATTTTATAAGTTTTGTTACAACCCAGTGAAATTATAAATTTAGGTAGTGGGGAAAAGATTAGATCTTTGTTAATAAATGTATTTTTTTCTCATGTTTGTCGCACTTATAGGATTGCATCCTTGATTCTAAGTATTTATTAGCTTGTCCTATGTATACACCTATGTAATCTTTATAAGGTATTTCGTACATTACTTGTAACTTCTTTTTTGAAAGTCGATTTTTTAGTTATTAAGGAGTTTGTGACCCTTGGAAGGAAATTGAAATATCATGTTATGATAATAGACGTTTCGATGGCTCTATCGGCTAGTTCGATTTTTATTTGGATGATTGGATTACAGTTGGTCTAACGAGAAGACCACGATTCTTTGGTGTACTATTCAGTTCGTATTGAGCATTTTTTATTGTGTAAAATTTATCATATGTTCAGATTTTATTGCATTTGTTTGAAGGCAGTTATTTAATTAGACCAACCATTCCAAAATAAACCAAACACCAATAACCCGAATGCATTCTACCATTATAGACTATTTTGATCTATTCAAAAAAAAGGACTAAACCTGTGTATTAACTTGCATTTATATTTTAACTATTTTAGATGTCCATCAATCTGTTCTTTTCGTGATATCTTGCAAACCAGTTGACCCATTGCTTTCGGGTCTCTTTACGTGTTTGTTATAACAGGCTTTAGCGATATGTACATTTTGGTAAGTCTAGATAAAAAGCGGCGAGGGACCACGTATAAAGAACAGTAAAAAACACCTATTCTATCTCATTTTTTCCTATTTTCCCTATTTTCTCCTATTTTTGGATAAGCACTTATCGACTTAGGGCCGCTTTCCCCAACTTGGTTAAACTGATATTTTCGTTCAAGCCAAAGTTGGCCGATTGGATTAAACCAACCCAGTTGGACAATTAACTGGATAAAACCGTTTAAACGAAAATTTTGTTTACTTGTGTTTCAACATCATAACCTAAAAGCAAAACAAAGTTTCAATGTTGTGTTTGGTACTACAGTATATAGTTCTGTTAAATGGTAATAATTGCAATGGATGATATATTAGATGTATTAAATGAAGTAGAGGATGAAGATTTTTTTTAGAATTGCCAAGGACACTAGGGCCTACTAAAATAAGAACACCAGAATTGATCACTATGAGAGGTTTGATGAAATTAAAAAATAGAGCTATTCTACCTGCAGTCACGGTAAGCAAAATAAAATTTGAAGTCCAAAAATAAGTTACAAAAATTTTACAGTAGCTTAGCTTTTTTCTATTAGGCCTCCCATACAAAATTAACTAAGTATATGACAATAAAGAAAAATAAAAATTAGCCTGCCAAGAAAAGAAAAACATTCAAATTAAATAGCCTTGCACTTAACCTAGTCTAATCCTTTTTAACTGAATGTCTAGGTCTTCTTTTGTTATTTGAAGCTGTAACAGCTGCATTTTCTTCTCATAAATAGCATCTTCGCTTCGTGCTCTTTATCTTGTATTTGAAGCTGCCTCTCACTAATTGCTTTTTGTATGGAGAGAACTTCTTCTTTAGCTGTAGACAAAGCTTGTATTTTTTTTTCAGCCACTGTTTTATCTATTTTTTCTTCCTCGTTTTCAAGGGAGAAGAAGCGTTAGTGCGCAGATTTTTGGCACTAAATTTTTATCCAAAGCCATAAGTTTTGTTCATTTGTTCACTTGTGGTTTGCTCAGGAATATCCATACCTGTGAATTTAGGCCTACTTGTTTCCGTTAAGGATTCATCCGCAATCTCCTCGAATACTACTGGAAGATTCATTATGCCCAAGGTAGTATTAGTAGGAAGGTCATTTTCTTCCATTTCTATTGCTCTCTGGGGAGAACGAATTCCCAGACTCAACATGTCAGCTTGTTTGTGCATCAGAATCATATTGTGATGGTGTACCATGAGCCTGCAAATCACCAATTAATTCCTCAACTTTCATGTCTGTTTGGGAAATGTCCAAACATTTGTTGTGTCCACCACCCGTTCCAGAAACATATTTTTTCGTTTGAAAGTCTTTTTTAAGTTCTCATATTTACTTCTTAACATTTTCCAATCCCTAAAGTAAACTCCACTGTCACTATTAAACTGTTCTTCTATAGTTCCCCACACCTTTTCTTTGTCTTTCAATATAACCTTTTCAGATTTTTTGTACTCTAACACTCTTTTATTAGTTGCAACTAAATCTAAGAGTAGATTAAGATCAGAATCTTTAAAATTTTTGGTTCTTTTTTCTTTCTTAGTTAATTCGGCTCTAACGTTAACGTACTCCATGTTTAAAGTTCAAAAAGAATAAAAAGAAAAACTTGATTTGAAAATTGTGGAAAGAAAAAACACTTGAAAATACAAAATATTCACTTAATATAGACTACTTCACTTCAGCTTAACACTTGTCATTTACCATAACCTCTAATCATAACATAATAACAGACGAAAAACAATCAAACAGAACTACTAACCACCTGGTTTCAAGGATAAAAACAGTTTAAACTAATCATTGCTAATTATTACGTAGGGAAAGTACTATAATATGGTTGGCCGCCTAAAGGCCCATTATTACTATTTGTTATGTTTTTCTAGCACTCAACACAGATAAATTTAATTTGGTTTCTGTACATTCAAATAGTTGGTTTGAAACTATCATTGCCAACTTCCACCAACTTCCTAGTTCCTGATTGGTATGTGTATTTAGTAAATACCCTCCATTCCCTTAATTTTACATCCGAACACTGTTAAGTTGGCAATTTGAACCCTATTAATTTTAAATTTTTTAACACCTTTTACCCCCTTCACTTCTAGTACCACAACTATCCTTCCATTTCACCCACCCTTACCCATAGTGCGCGCAAATTTCTATACGGGGAGTTCAACAAAAATATAACCTCACGTTTTTTCTTGATTAACAGTTAGAATTAATCAAATAAAACCTATTGAGTTTAATTATCTACCGTAATTTGAGCTAGATTTTTCAATAAATTAATTTAAGAATTCAAATTTCTAATTATTTGAATATGCCGCCATTACAATCGTGACGTCACTTATGTGCAATGAAGTTACCGCCAAGCCGTTAACTATAAATGTGTAAAGAAGAGAATACGAATGAGTAACAGCTGTTAAATCTCACTTATACAGACAAAGATGGAGAAAACCATTATATGATAATTGGATAAAGATGAAAACTTGGACCAATCCGCATTCAAAATCGAGAGAGATAAATAGATATTAGATGCCGCTGTTAAAAAAAGAAAACGACTATTTTTACGAGATCAGGTAATAATTTGCTGTTTAGTACATAAGTGCTGGGCACAAGCGTTCCTGATTAAGTGAAAGACTGTTGTAGTTTGTACTCTGTAGAGCTGGTTGATGTTGATAATTTTCAGTATTTATTTGTATTTGTAAACATACGTAAACAAAGGTAAAAGTAAACACAATTAAAAACATATTGGCCAAACGACACTTTATAAGCAAACGTCATCTATATTTGAAAGTGTCAATTTTATTTAGAGAAACTGGCCCACGCTAATATTATGCTGCAGCTATTGCACATAAGTGAGGTAGATGCACTACAAGTTGTATAGATGCAGTAATTTTTAAATATCAATTTTTTTATGTTAAATTAAAGAAAAAAACAGAAAAAACGATTTTTTTATAAAAAGAAATTCATTTTTTTCTTAAATAATACAAATAATATTTCAAGTTGAACCCATCGAATTTTTAAAATGTATAATTTAAGTAATATCAATGATCACTTCTAATATTGACCTGATGATGGCAGTTTGCCGAAACTAGTTGCCAATCCCTTCATTTCATCTTTAATAAATTTTATGTTGTACTCTTTATTTAGAGCCTTAAAAATTTATATTGTAAACTTATTTTCTCTAATTATTGTTAATGTAAATAAAGATTTTATTATTATTATTATTATTATGGTATGAAAAACTTTTTTCCTTTATTTCATGAATGGTAAAACAATGGGCAGACAAAACAGACATGCGTGTTTAGTTATTAGATTATTCTTCAGGAATTAGCTTCTAAGAGTCATTTATTTGATTTGTCAGGGTTTTTTTTTTTTTTTTTTTTTTTTTTTTTTTTTTTTTTTTTTTTTTTTTTTTTTTTTTTTTTTTTTTTTTTTTGTCAAGCCCAGCAAGTCATCTGTCAAATTTTCTACCCAATTTTTGTCACTTTCAGGTCTATTTTTATTTTGTTTTACTGTAAGTTCGTTGATTAATTCATTTTATTTTTTTATGTATTCTAACTGTAACAATTTTTTATAGTTGAACAAAAAAAAATATTGAAAATGGCATGAATTTCCTGCCAAAACGTCGATAAAAATACCATACTATGTAACTCATTTGGACCTATCTCAAAAAAATTTAAGTTATATATATATAAAATTTTTTCTACTTTACCTGTTCTTCTGGAATCCACAAGACAGCTGGTATTTCCGTCAAAGCCATTGCATAAAAAACTTCGTTACCAGTTGTAACACCCCAAAAAGTTATATTATTATCTCGATATGCATCTAAAAATTTTACAAAATAATTAGCCCAAGGCTTATACATATTTTTATGTAAATATGCCATTGTTCCTCTATATTTTCTATTTTCCTTCATCCATTTAGGAGCTGTCCAAGCTGAACCGAGTAGTAATAGTTCTTTCCTCAATTTTAATGCTTCTTTTATTAATGGAATCTAAAACAATAATATTTATATTAGACATCCTCTATATACATTACTCAACTTGTGTTTAAAGGATAAAAATAATAGTCAATTAATTTATCTATTCTGTTAAAATAATGCTGAAACAATAGCTCTGGAAGTATTATTGAGCATCTGCTGAAAAATAAAAGTAAACCTGCCCACACATTTTTTTCTCTCTAAAAACTGAGTTGACGCAAGTTGTGAAATGAACTGTGTAGGTTTGACTACAATTTTCGAGGTTTTATCGATTTGTTTGATTTCCAGTAATAATGTCGTCTCAGCTCATTTTTCATTATTAACACTTCACGTCCTTCAATATATTCGTACTAATAAGGACTTTAATATTTTGGGATTAAAAATTCGCAGGACCATTCAAGGGAGAAGTATTACATATTTTTATGAATGAAATTGAAAATTTAAGTAAAAGTGTGAAAGTGATATCTCAAAAAGTAACGAAGTTATAACATTTTAAAGTTGCGCTTTTTATTAAGAGTTTGGTTTGTAGTACGGTGCTTTGGCTATGCGGAGACGTGACGTCACATTCATCATAATCCGCGCTAAAAAGTAACAACTTTAATATTATATTTATTCGTTATTTATTGATCGATTTCAAAAATTTGTTTACCGATTTATTAGTTTTTATATATCTTTTACTTGTATATTACATTATTTATCTATTCAAAATTATTATCCTAAGGATATTGTTTATAAATATAGTTTTTGTTACTGTACCAACCTTGTATAAACGATCTTCTTTGGCAAGCTTAAATTTAGTTAAAAGTGGATCCTCACAAAAATCTTCATCTTCATCGGTGTCAAGGTAAGTATATCCCCGAGTGGAAAAATCAGTTCCACCAATTGGAACTCTTGCTAAATTATATTCCAAACCATCGTCTCCAAAATAAGAACTAAAAAATTTAAATATATATCCAGTTACTTAAAAAATATAATTCTTACTTCATGAGTTTATTTTGAAGATCTTCATTCAAACTTTTAATGTTTACTCCAGTTGAATCTGTAAACGCTCCACCCCATCCTAGGATACTCTGGAAAGTTATTTGTTGATTTATATATATTTTTTTACATTCCCCATTACTTCCTTCAGAAATATTTATATTATTCCACGGATCTTTTAGTGATCGGCGAAATTTCTTTTTACACGTTTCATAATCCTCTATTTTTTGATCGGCATACACTTGTTCATTTAAATATAATTTTCTTTTTTCTCTGTGCATGTTTTCGATAATCCTTCTTTGTGTTCGGTTTTTTATAAAAAGACCTGTACTGATATTAAATCTTTGACCTTCTTTATTAGAAGTAATTATTAAGTATGAGGTCGAATTTGTTTTTTGAATTTTTGGAATGATATCACAATGCTGATTGGTGCAAACACAAACTTTACTTCCATGTCCATAGTCGCGATGAAGACAATCGTAAGCCGAAATAATAGTATAATCTAGAATACAAAAATAAGCAGTTAAAAATTTGTTATCAAGAAAACATTGCGTAATATGGTGACTTTTTGGCATGTTCATGAAAAATCAACAAAAAAAACATATTTTCTTGAGGATAGGAAGAAAGTAAACACAAATTCTAATATTTGATTCTGATTCAGCGACATAAAATCCATAGAAATTTATTACTATGGTTAGCCTAAACATCAAATTTTTTTGCGCAGTTATTGTAATATTGTACTCTATAGGGCGCCTTCCCCACGTCAAAGTATTGAGCTCAAAATACCATTTTTACGTATTTCTTGCCGCAGACTACGAATTTCTTGCCTAGATAAAAAAACACGTGTTTTTTACATATTTTAGAAGTCAAAATTCATAGAATGTGACGTGACATTGTCCTTTTTTTTGTTGGGATTTTTTCTCTGTATCTGTATTTATAAGGTGAGGAAGGGGTCATTGTGCACATTGTGCATCATGCTTCGTAATTGAGGACTTGGCTCATCAGCGAGTGTATAGTTTTTAGGATAAAGGATGTGCCCCATGTTATTGAGGTGTTTTTTTACTGGACAGTGAGCAGTCAGAATACCTGTTAAAAGGCGCAGATTCCACCTAGTCGTGGGCAATAATTGCTACAGAGATGTTAGGGACCTCATAAGTTACTCTGACAATACAACAGCCAACAAATAATAATTATTTGTTGGCTGTTGTATTGTCAGAGTAACTTACGAGGTCCCTAACATCTCTGTAGCTTCTTGTTTCATCCCATCTTTACTTAAGGCAATGATAATTAATTAGGTTCGTTACGACCGATGTCGTTAGCCCAATGAAGAATCCAGGTCCAAATAGTTTTTAGTTTGCTGCCTTTTTGGCAAATGAGTTGGAGAGATGGTTACCTTTTGATATGGCATGGATATTGATCCATCTTAAGGTGACCATATTGTTCATGGAATCTTCGACTAATGCTTGGTGATACTCTAGTAATAACCCTGAGCATATTTCTTCTAGTGATGTTATTTCTGTCGATTTTTTTTTGCTGCTATTAGGATATCAGTGAGCTCCATTTAAGCTACTATGGCACTTCTTACCATATCACATTTTATTTTTAGGTTTAAAGATCTGGAATATATGACGCACCCTAAACCTTCTTTTGTTTTGGATCCATCAGTGTACTACTTGCCACTTCCGGCTCTTCTATATATTTTGTAATAAATTTCTAGAGCTTGTGAGATAAGAGTTTATATTCGTTGGTAGCAGTAGAACATACCAAGTGAATCCCGCCAGAAGCGACATCTCACCTTCCGGATCCCACATCAGAGGTTCTATTCCAATCGAGAGGAGTCTCATCATAGCCGTCAACGCGGCCTCCCTTATATAAATATCAAGGGGATGAGACTGAGGATGACTTCCATAGCTTTGGTTGGTGTTGTTGTCATGGCTTAAGATATGTTGTTTTTTAAATTTGCTCTAGTTTGGGGGTAGTTGTCTGTTTTTGGTCCTCAGACCACTACACCATATGTTAGCATAGGTCTTATGATAACCGTGTATGTCTATGAGACGACTCTGGGGGAAAAATCCCAGGTGCGCCTCACAGTTCGACAGCTAAAGCGACACTTTAAGTTGTTAAAAATAATTAATGTGATTAAGCTCAAATTATATTATGGGTTCGTTCCACGAATAGAATTTAAAATATATCAGAAGTAAGATTAGAAACAATTGACAAAAAACCTATGATATATTTCAAAATCTATCCCATTTTTTTGAGATTAAGGAAATTAGACTCAAATGAAACGTTATTTTTGTTTATTTAACGATAAATCAGAGATCCTTGTTTTCTTTTCAAATAAAAACAACTTAGCTTCTTTAAGGTAGGTTGTCTTGGTTTCGTACGAAAGCTCTTTTGTCAGATGTCCTCTTCTGAGTTGTCCTATTCTTCAGAGAACAAAAAAAAAACTCCTTGGACCCGGCAATTGACCAATGTCCAGTAAATACGATTGATTGAAGTGGAACCAGCAACATAAAACCTCAAATAAGAACCCCTATAAATAAAGGGGAGACAAGAAAGAAATCTTTAGTAGAAAACACTGGCGATATAAAGATATACAAAGGCTACTACTTGTACTAAATAGATAAAGAAAAACGAAGGTTCTTAGCATGGGTAGGCAATTTATAAGAATGCCAAGAGAAGAGAGGGCCATGACGCGAGGAAATAAGAAAGGGAACATTAAGCGAATATGAAACTATAAAATATACGGAGTAGAGGATTAATGAAAATACAAGGTGGCACAAAAAAAAGTAACACGGCATTGTTCATAAGCAATGTATGCTTTTGTGGGACTGTGTTATTAATATACCTGTTTTATTCACTAACCTAGTTAATTATGTAAGTACGATATTTCAAATTAAATTAACTTAAAAATTTTGTTTAAGGTCAATAAAATATAATTCGGAGTATTGTGCTACTTTTTGTCTATTTTTCAATAGTGCTTGCTCTACTGCCACTTATGGCACAATCGTGCAACATTTGACAACACTGTACCCAACCGAGTTCAATAGTTCAACCATATTTTGAACAGACTTTATCTTCTATTTGGATGGAAAAATACTCAACTAATGTCGAAGATGTAGGTTAATGATGTTATGGTATTCATTTACCTTTACTATATCTTTTTACCTTATCTGACACCCAAGAATGTGATTTAAAAAAAATTTTTCACGTTTGTAGCAATTTTAGTCTATACAACTGGTAATATGCTGTAATAATTTTTCCTCAAGATCTGTAATTTGTAAACTATTTTCCACTCCAAGCAACTTAAATTATAATATTAATTTTTTTGCGCTTTGTTATCAATTAAAAAAAATATTAATCAATTGTTATAATAACTAATATAATAATAACGATAAAAAAAGTTTAATAAAATTATTTGGTAATAACATAATTAAACTATTAAAAATAGATTTATATCTACTTATGTTGGTCATAATTGGAATTTTCAATATTCACTGTTAATGTAAACATATGAAATATATTTTCGTTCTATCATGACCAAAAAAATGTTAAGATAAATATAAGATGGTAAATAATTCTAATAATCTTTATTGACAAATTTGCATTTGCCTTGAAGAATATTAAAAAAAATAAAATAAATGTAAATACATAAAAATTAATAATAAAATAAGGAACAACTAAAGTTATGTACATTAAACAAAATAAAAATTTTTCATAGCGTATTAAATAATAGTTTAAACACTCGGTATTAAGCTAAACAAAACAAAAACCTATCATGTAGCCAATTGTCGTTATAGAACGTGCAACCAATCAAAGTCGTGGAAAAAAATAGTACCTCCAATCAGCGAGTTGGTATGTCAGCAACGTATTTCTTGGTACGACACCAACTCTTAATTTAAAGTATGTTAAATAGACAATTGAAAACAAATTTTATTTCTCAATGCAAACCGACATTATACTTAACTGATTTTGTCATAAAATTAAAAATATTTCGTCCTTCTAACTTTGTTATTTTTTCACTAGTTATTAGACCAGTTCAACAAGATAGTGGGACAAAATATTAAATGTTAATTTTTCTCTGAATATCTTAATTTTTTTAAATTCAATAGTTTTTGTTGAATATATGAAAATTTGACTGAAAAATTAGGACTTTTTTTTATTAAATTCTAGTGAAAATGTTGACTAAAAGAAATTTTTTCCCATTTTTATTTTAAATTGTAATAGATTTTTTTAAATCGCGATTTATTTTATTTAGATAATTTTGTCATAAAATTAAAAATATTTCGTCCTTCTAAGTTTTTTATTTTTTCACTAGTTATTAGACCAAATCCACAAGATAGTGGGACAAAATATTAAATGTTAATTTTTCTCTTAATATTTAATTTTTTTAAATTCAATAGTTTTTGTTGAATATATGAAAATTTGAGTGAAAAATTAGGACTTTTTTTATTAAATTCTAGTGAAAATGTTTTCTGTCTATTAAACATTAAGATTTTTTTTTTGAATTGTAATACATTTTTACAAACTTAAATAAAACGGAATTTTTTAAAAATCGCGACTTACTTTATTTAGATATTTTTGGCATGAAAATAAAATTTCGTCCTTCTAACTTTGTTATTTGTGAGCCACTTATTAGACCAAATAGATAAAATAGTGGAACAAAATATTAAATGGTAATTTTTTATCTCCTTGGTAAAACTGACGCCAAATACATGTAAGATTTACAATTATATTGTCACTATGATTTTAAGTGAAATTTAAGTAAAATCATTCTCAAGTGGTACAAATTTTTCTATAATTAGATCCGAAAAAATCTAAATAAAATTTCATCGTACATAAAAACGTAGATTTTTTTGTTACTTTATTATATTTTTTGTTTTCCATTGTTAGTGTTTTTTTTCTTATTACCACGTCTTCATCTCAACAACAGGGACCAGGCTTACATGGTCCAAATCCTGGATAACAAGGATAAGGAGACGTCGAATAAAATTTCAGCATACGGTACATGAATTGCGCAAACTGGATTACAACACGGACCTCTAGATCCGCACAAGGATTATTACATACTGAAAATATTATTGAGAATTTTTAAAAATTTAAAGTCAAAAAAATGTGATTTATATTCATCAAAATAGTTCAAACAAAATAAAAATTTTATTCGATTTTTTTTGTAATTAATTTTTATGGAAAGAATAGAAATTTAACTAAAATTGAAATTTTTTGAAAAATCGTGAATAATTTTATTTAGATAATTTTATTATGAAGTTAAAAATATTTCGTCCATCTAACTTTGTTATTTTTCTTCTGTTTATAAACCAGTTAGACAAGATAGTAGGACAAAATATTAAATTTTAATTTTTCTTTGAATATCTAGTTTTTTTTTTGTAAATTCAATAGTTTTTTTTGTAGAATATACGAAAATTTTAATGAAAAATTAGCACTTACTATTTTGTTAAATTCGGGTCAAAATATTTTATGTCTTTTAAAATTTATGAATTTTTTATCGAGCGGTGGACCGAAGCCCAAATAGTTGAACAAAAGAATTATTTTTCTGAATTGTAATAGAATTTTTTACAAAACACAGAAATTTAAATCAAAAGGATTTTTTTTTTGAAAATAGCGACTTATTTTATTTAGATAATTTTGTCATGAAATTAAAAAGATTTCGTCCATCTAACTTTGTTATTTTTTCATCCGTTAATAGACCAGTTAGACAAGATAGTGGGACAAAATACTAAATGTTAATTTTTCTCTGAATTTCTTGCTTTTTTTAAATTCAATAGTTTTTTGTAAAATAATTAAAAATTTATGTGAAAAATTAGGACTTGTTTTTTACTAAATTCTAGTGAAAATGTTTTTTGTCACTTAAACTTTATTAATTTTTTCCGAGCGGTGGACCGAAGCCCAAATAGTTCAATAAAATAATTTTTTTTTCAATTGTAATACAATTTTTTACAAAATATGGAAATTTAAATAAAAAGGATTTTTTTTTTAAATGGCGACTCAATTTATTTAAATGATTTTGTCATAAAATTACAAATATTTCGTTCTAACTTTGTTATTTTTTCACAAGTTAATAGACCAGTTAGACAAAATAGTGGGACAAAATACTAAATGTTAATTTTTGTCCGAATATTTTGATATTTTTAAATTCAATAGTTTTTTTTTGGAAAATATATGAAAATGTGTGTGAAAAATTAGGACTTTTTTTATTAAATTCCAGTGAATTTTTTTTTGTCTGTTAAACTTTATTAATTTTTTAACGAGCTGTGAACCGGTGCCCAAATAGTTCAATAAAATAATTTTTTTTTCAATTGTAATAGATTTTTTTACAAAACATGGAAATTTAAATAAAAATGAATTTTATTTAAAATCGCGACTTATTTTATTTAAATAATTTTGTCATGAAATTAAAAATATTTCGTCCTTCTAACTTTGTAATTTTTTCACAAGTTAATAGACCAGTTAGACAAAATAGTGGGACAAAATACTAAATGTTAATTTTTCTCTGAATATCTTGATTTTTTTTAAATTCAATATTTTTTTTTGCAAAATATACGAAAATTTGAATGAAAAATTAGTACTTTTTTTTTATTAAAGTCTAGTGAAAATGTTTTTTGTCTATTAAATTTTATTAATTTTTTACCAAGCGATGAATCGGTGCCTAAACAGTTGAATAAAAGCAATGTTTTTTCCATTTTTTTTAAATTGCAATAGAATTTTTTACAAAACGCAGAAGTTTAAATAAAAGGAATTTTATTTATATAATTTTGTGATGAAGTTAAAAATATTTCGTCCTTTGTTAACTTTTTTACCGTACTAGACCAGTTAGACGAGAGAGTAGGACAAATTTTAAATAAGACTTAATTTTTCTCTGAATATCTAATTTTCAATTCAATAGATTTTTCTATAAAATAAGAAAAAAAGGATAAAGAATATATTCCAAATAATCCATGACAGACAGAAATGGAAGGGGATATGAAGAAGGGACCATCTCCAATACTCTAACAACTCCCTCACAGTTACTCATTTATCATCAACCGTACAACCGATATCTGGTAGAGAATTTAAATTTGGTCCCACGAACCTGATATTTTTTATGTTTGATTTGTCATACTCACTTTTATAGATAATTTAACTTGTTTTTCATAAAAGTATTTGGAAAAAAAATTAAGAAACATCCAGCTAAATCTAAGCTCGCTCTTAAAAGATGTGATTCGCTATATATATTGTAATATTAATCAATAATATTATCTTAAATAATTAAATTATACAAAAACACCAAAATGTCAGTTTAGTTTTTATAAAATACTAAAAAATTCGCCATATCACAATTATTTTGATGTTTATTTCAAAAATCATTTTATCACTTTCTAAAAATAGCACGTAAATCAAATATTAACTAAAATAATTTTACTTACCGATCACAACAATAATACAAATCAAAAATTTCATATTATACAAACTTCATCTAATAAACAAAATTAAAATAATTTTATCTTATATATTCCCGTCACAACGAAAATTTGAGATTAAGTTATATCAGTCCGCATATTTATACTGACAATATCTTCAGGGCTACAAAAACGTTATACTGAGAAATTATTTATTTAAAGATTAAAAAAGGACAATAAACAAAAAAAAAATATAAAAACACGAAAATATTTAATCCAAATTGTTTTTATTAATTGCTCAGTTATAGCAATAAATTTGCTGCCACTTCAACTTGGAAGCTTTTCAATTGGAATTTAGTTTGAAGATTGATGAAAATCAAACCCTTCCAATTATTGTAGTGTTTGTGTTAAAAGCTTATACTGGATGTATTGTAAGATATTTTAAAGTTAAATTAATTAATTTTAACTATAGAAATATCTGAGAGGTGTTTAGTTATATAAAAATCATTATAATTATAAATTATTTATTAATTTTTGTTAGTGTATAATAATGCGTGAATAGAGATAAGAATATTTACGGAAATATAATAAATTAATATGTTTCATAATTATTTTAGTAGACACATGGAAGAAAAATAATCAATATCTATGAAACTATTGATATTTTGCGAAATAGGAAAATAAACAAGACGTAATATTTATCGCATATTTTTATAAGAATACTAAAAATAATAATATTTTTCTTTAGTTATAATTATTACTGATTTTAAAAAATTTACTGAATGTAAAAAATTATATAATCGATAAAAAAAATTTGAAATTTATTTCTAGTATTCTAGTAAAAATTCTTTATTGTATTATTCCATTTTTATTCCGGTAGAAAAATTTGGGTGACGGATTCCGTGTAAGTTATTTTAGATGTTATCTAAATTCTTTATGGAAATGTAATTATACAGTTATTAATTATTTTTCTGATAAATAAAAAGTTATTTTAAGTGTTGTTGACTTTTGCTTTTAATTTGAGGCTAGTGCTAATGAATAAAATGTTTCCTTCTCTTCCATTAGAGGATAACATATGCGTACTTTAGCACAAAGTAAAAGGGAAAGGTCTGAATATGTTGCTGTGACCTATTAGAATTTAATTAAAAATAGTTACTTTACAATTTTTGCATTTTCATTTGGATTGACAATTGCTTTGACTAAAGTAAAAATTCAATGTTATAATCCTCATTTTTTACTTTTTTTAATGTTAAATAGGACTCTGCCATAATAATAATAAAATATTTTTTAAATGGGAGACTTGTTCAGGAATGTTAATTCAGTAGAGAATATGTTATTTATTATTATCTCCTAAAATTATATGTGAGAATTCTGGAAAAATTTTCATACAATAGTTGTAGGAAATTTTATGCTTGACAACTTTGCACTGAAACATTTGCACTAAAGAACATAATTTACCTCCAATTTAAAAAAATGGAAAATCCTAAATGTGTATTTTTCTTGCCATCTAGCTGCGAAACTATGAAGAATTCGATAAAAAGTTAAATACAAAAGTTAAAGAAAATTTGATGCTTTTCAACTTTGCACCAGAAAATTTTGCACTAAATGCATTGTTTGTACTCAAAATTAAGAAAAACTAGAGAAACCTACATGCACATTTTTTACACGCCCTCTAGTGGCGCAACTATTGGAAATTCTGAAAAAAGTTTGAGACAAAAGTTATAGGGAATTTTATGCTCTCAAACTCTGTACTACAATATTTTGCACCAAAGTGTATTATTTGTCCTCAAAATCAAGAAAAACTAGAGAAAACACACATGCACATTTTTTACGCGCCCTCTAGTGGCGCAACTATTGGAAATTCTGAAAAAAAGTTTGAGACAAAAGTTGTAGGGAATTTTATGCTCTAAAATTCTGTACCACAATATTTTGCACTAAAGTGTATTATTTGTCCTCAAAATCAAGAAAAACTAGAGAAAACATACCTGCACATTTTTTTACGCGCCCTCTAGTGGCGCAACTATTGGAAATTCTGCAAAAAGTTTGAGACAAAAGTTGTAGGGAATTTTATGATCTAAAACTTTGTACCAGAATATTTTGCACTAAAGTGTATTATTTGTAATCAAAATCGAGAGAAACTAGAGAAAACATACCTGCACATTTTTTACGCGCCATCTAGTGGCGCAACTATTGGAAATTCTGAAAAAATTTTGAGACAAAATTTGTATTGAATTTTATGCTCTAAAACTCTGTACTACAACATTTTGCACCAAAGTGTATTATTTGTCCTCAAAATCAAGAAAAACTAGAGAAAACATACCTGCACATTTTTTACGCGCCCTCTAGTGGCGCAACTATTGGAAATTCTGAAAAAATTTCGAGACAAAAGTTGTAGGGAATTTTATGCTCTAAAACTCTGTACTACAACATTTTGCACTAAAGTGTATTATTTTTCCTCAAAATCAAGAAAAACTAGAGAAAACATACATGCACATTTTTTACGCGCCCTCTAGTGGCGGAACTATTGGAAATTCTGGAAAAAGTTTGAAACAAAAGTTATAGGGAATTTTATGTTCTAAAACTTTGTACTACAATATTTTGCACCAAAGTGTATTGTTTGTCCTCAAAATCAAGAAAAACTAGAGAAAACATACATGCACATTTTTTACGCGCCCTCTAGTGGCGGAACTATTGGAAATTCTGGAAAAAGTTTGAAACAAAAGTTATAGGGAATTTTATGTTCTAAAACTTTGTACTACAATATTTTGCACCAAAGTGTATTGTTTGTCCTCAAAATCAAGAAAAACTAGAGAAAACATACATGCACATTTTTTACGCGCCCTTGTGGAAGATTCCACACACACAGACACACAGACAGACCATGCGCTGGAAATGGTTTCAATCTTCTTGTGGGACCTTAAAATGGATATTTCCATAGATATCTCGATTTTTTTTTCTTGTTCACCTTACTTTCCCTTTGATGGGTCCGGGAAAGTAAAAAATATATCCAAATATATACAATGTGTACCACATTGGGAAACTTTTTTATTATCAATTTTACAAAAAAAAGTTATTCGTCATAAAAAGTTCAGGATGGTCTAAAGCCTAAAAGGCAACTATCATATAATACATTTTTTAAGCCGTATACGAGGGTGCGTCAAAAAGTATGAATTTTGCTCAAAAGTAAAGTATGCTTATTTTAAAAAATATAGAAAATGTTATTTTAAAAATTTGTTTAAAAACAATATTTACCTCCGAATCTAAAATGACAGCCATCTATCTCAAAACAACATTTTTTCTATTTTTTTTCTCATTTCAACTAAGAAGTAAAAAATAAGAATATTTTTAGGCTAACAAATTAAGATTAAAATATTTTTGTTTGTATAATGCTGTATTTTTATAATTTAGTAAAGATTTAGTTGTAATTTAACATAATAAAAATAATAAATTGAATAAAATTTCTATTGAAATATTTATTATTCACAAAATTTTATTAAACCCTTTTACAAATACGTCCAATCGATGTGCATTTTTAAATAATTAACAACATATTTATTTCACAAACAAAATTCCCTTTTAGTCAAATAAATATTTTTATAAATTATGAATAATGACTAAAAATAATATAAATGTAAACCAATTTAAAAATTATTTCCTGTCGATTTGAATTAATTCTGGGATTGTGTAATTCCGGTAGAAAAATGTTTTTACATTTTAGCATTTTTAGTTTGATTAATTTTGTTTTTGTTTTGATATACTATTTTATTTTATATAGAAATTTTAGTATTGATAATAATTTGGTTACATTTTTTAATATTTTTCGTCTAAAGAGAAAATTCCATTAAATAATTTTATATTCTTCTTTTTATTTAATGGTGTGTATAATCGGAATTAATTCAGAGCTCTAGTAATTATTTTAAATACGACAAATATGGCAACAAGTTATTATAAATAGCAACAAGGTAATGAATTATTTCAAAATTAGTCAAAAATTAAAACAATAATAAAAAATGATTGAAAATGAGCAAAAATCAAAAATAGACTAAGAATCTTAATACAATTGGTAAAAATTGGCAAAAAAGAGACAAAGAGGCAAAAAAGGCAAAAAAAAGCAAAAAAGCAGTAAAAGGAAAGAGGTAAAATGAAGCAAAAGAGGGAAAAAGATTTAATAAAGGCAAAAAAAATGGACAAGAAAGGAAAAAATGGTAAAAAAATCAACAAAAAAACCAAAAAAGCCAAATAAGACAGACTAAAGGGAAAATAAGTAAAAAACATCAAATTAGTAAAAAAAAAAGTCAAAAAAAGCAAATAAAGTCAAAATAATCGAAATTAAGGTAAAAAAAGGGCAAAAATGGTAAAAATTGGCAAAAAAGAGACAAAGAGGCAAAAAAGGCAAAAAAAGTGAAAAGGAAATAAAAGGAAAGAGGTAAAATAAAACAAAAAAGGGAAGAAGGTTTAATAAAGACAAAAAAATGGAAAAAAAACAGGAAAAAAATGTTAAAAAGATAAACAAAAAATCCAAAAAATCCAAATAAGACATTCTAAAGGGAAAAGAAGCAAAAAATACCAAAAAAATTACAAAAAAGTTAAAAAAAAGAAAAGAAAGGCAAAAAAGAGTCAAAATAAGATCAAAAAAGGTAAAAACTGGCAAAAAAAAGACGAAGAGGAAAAAAGCAAAAAGGCAACAAAAGGAAAGAGGTAAAATAAAGCGAAAAACTGAATAGAATTAATAAAGGCAAAAAATATGGACAAAAAAGGAAAAAATGGTAAAAGGATAAACAAAAAATCCAAAAAAGCCAAATAAGACATTCTAAAGGGAAAAGAAGCAAAAAACACCAAAAAAATAAAAGCAAAGTTAAAAAAAAGAAAAGAAAGGCAAAATAGAGTCAAAATAATCAAAACAGGAAATTTTTTTAAAAAGATAAACAAAAAATCGAAAAGAGCCAATTAAGACATTAAGACAGGGAAAAGAAGCAAAAACAGCAAAAAAATAAAAAAAAGTTAAAAAAAGGCAAAATAGAGTCAAAATAATCAAAATAAAGGTAAAAAGGGCAAAAATGGTGAAAATTGGCAAAAAAGAGACAAACAGGCAAAAAAAGCAAAATGACAACAAAAGGAAAGAAGTAAAATAAAGCAAAAAAGACAAAAAGGATTAATAAAGGAAAAAAAAATGGTCAAAAAAAGGAAAAATGGTAAAAAGATAAACAAAAAATCCAAAGAAGCCAAATAAGACAGACCAAAGGGAAAAGAAGCAAAAAACATCAAAAAATTAAAAAAAAAGTTAAAAAACAAAAAAAAGGCAAAATAGAGACAAAATAATCAAAATAAAGGTTAAAAATTGGCAAAAAAGAGACAAAAAGGCAAAAAAAACCAAAAAGGCAACAAAAGGAAAAAGCCAAAATAAAGCAAAAAGGGAAAAAGGTTTAATAAAGGAAAAAGGCCAAAAAAATTTACAAAAAAAGGAAAAAATGGTAAAAAGATAAAACAAAAATCCAAAAAAGCCAAATAAGGCAATCTATAGGGAAAATTAGCAAAAAACACCAAAAAAAAAAAATTCAAAAAAGCAAAGAATGGCAAAATAGACTCAAAATAAAGACAAAAAGGGCAAAAATGGCCAAAAGGTAAAAAAAACTTGAACAAAGTAAAAAAAATTAGTTATAAAAAAAGGACAAAACACTGGTAAAAAAGCAAAAAAAAAGTTGAAAAAAATCAAAAAGAGGTAAAAGGACCAAAAAAAGGTAAAAAAAAAAAGAAAAAAAAACCAAAAAACGCAAAAACGGCAATACACTTTAGTGCAAAATGTTTTTGTGCAAAGTTGTAGGGAGCCAAATTTCGTTTAACTTTTTCCGAATTCCTCATAGTTTTGCCTATGGAAGGTGAAAAAATACACATTTAGGATTTATCGCCCATTTTTATGTTGTAATCCTATTCTCTACAGCCGAGCCTGGAAAGTTCTAGGGTGACATAGCCGATTTTTTATTATAACTCCATTAAAAAGCATTATAAAGTTTTAAGTTAAAAATATATTTTTTTCAATTAAAATTATAAAAGAATCACAATAGAGATGAAAAGGAATCAAGATATTTTCAATGTTATTCTGAATAATCAATTATAATTAATTATTATAATTTTTATTTCCAGGTTCAGATATCCAAGGTTTAAGAAATTAATAAAGAGAAGTCTACAATTTTGCCATTGTGGTAAGACTATTTTATATATATCCTAAAATTTAGACTGTTTAAAAATGTATTTGTATAACAAAAATAATTTTGAAGTTTTAGTCTATTTTAAGACCGAAAAGAGAAATAAAACTTTTAACTTCAAGCATAAAATCACACCGTAATTTAATTGTAAACAATAGTTCGATTCGAAGTTCGTTTCCACACGCAATCTTACTTTAGAGTTACCTGTTTAATCAACGTACTTATTTGATTAAAGGAAATTTTGAATTGATTAAAAACACTCAAATTTGAATTATCTATTTAAGGTGTGGGCGGTTAAAATATTCCGTCAATTGCACCAGGATATATTTAATCAATAAAACAAAATTGTTAATTTATTTTTAATCAAGTTTTACTTGCACGGGCCAAAAAAAATCGAGATATCGGTGGAAATATCCATTTTGAGGTCTGTCTAGGTGTCTGTGTGTCTGTGTGTAATCTTCCACGATAACTGCCGAACCCTTTGACCAATCAAGCTGAAACTTGGTATGGAGGGTCCTCAAGACCGACATTGATTAAATGCACATGTAACAATTTTTTACTTTTTAAAATTTTGAGGATAAACTATACACTTTAGTGCAAAATGTTGTAGTACAAAGTTTTATAGAATAAAATTCCCTACAATTTTTGTTTCAAACTTTTTCCAGAATTTCCAATAGTTGCGCCACTAGAGGGCGCGAAAAAAATGTGCATGTAGGTTTTCTCTAGTTTTTCTTGCTTTTAAGGATAAACAATACACTTTAGTGCAAAATATAGTAGTACAAAGTTTTAGAACATAAAATTCCCTATAACTTTTGTTTCAAACTTTTTCCAGAATTTCCAATAGTTGCGCCACTAGAGGGCGCGTAAAAAATGTGCATATAGGTTTTCTCTAGTTTTTCTTGATTTTGAGGACAAACAATACACTTTATTGCAAAATGTTGTAATACAAAGTTTTATAGCATAAAATTCCCTACAACTTTTGTTTCAAACTTTTTCCAGAATATTCAATAGTTGCGCCACTAGAGGGCGCGTAAAAAATGTGCATGTATGTTTTCTCTAGTTTTTCTTGATTTTGAGGACAAACAATGCATTTTAGTGCAAAATGTTATTATACAAAGTTTTAGAGCATAAAATTCCCTACAACTTTTGTCTTTGACTTTTTTTAGAATTTCCAATAGTTGCGCCACTAGAGGGCGCGTAAAAAATGTGCAGGTATGTTTTCTCTAGTTTTTCTTGATTTTGAGGACAAACAATGCATTTTAGTGCTAAATTTTCTTGTTCAAAGTTGTAAAGCGTCAAATTTTCTTTAACTTTTATATTTAACTTTTTATCGAGTTCCTCATAGTTTCGCCGCTAGATGGCGAGATATATACACATTTATAATTTTCCATTTTTTTTAAATTTGAGGTAAATTATGCTCTTTAGTGCAAAATGTTTCAGTGCAAAGTTGTAATGCATAAAATTCCCTGCAACTATTGTATGAACATTTTTCCAGAATTCGCAATAGTTTTCACGTAAGATTTTTGGAGATAATAATTGTAGCAGGGTGATATACAACGTGCGCATGCGCATCTTATGTCATTGCTTAGTATTTTGTAATTAAAATAATAATAATAAATAACATATTCTCTACGGTCGAGCCGGGACACAGCCGATTTTTTTTCTGTACTACTAAATAAAAATTACAAAAAAAAAGAGATCCAGTAGTAAATAGACTGCAACAGTTCTAGCCCAAAAATCCTCATTTTTACATGTAAATCTCCATAAGAAAATTTAAGATCAAAAATAGCAAAATTGGGTCTAAAAGTGGTGGGGGTAAAATTCATGAAATCTGCGCATGGCGTGCTTGCGTGGCTGCGTGTGTATGTGTGTGCGCAGATCGCATGAATTTTACCCCCATCACTTTTAGAGCCAATTTTGCTATTTTTGATCTTAGATTTCTTTATGGAGATTAACATTCAAAAATGAGGGTTTTTGAGCTATAACTGTTGCAGCCTATTTACTTCTATTTTTTTGCAAATATCTCAAAAAGAAATTTCAAAAAAAAAGTAGAAATTACCGAAAAATGTAAGCGTTAACATTTTTTGGATTATAGCATCAGTAGGTTATCCGTGTGCCAAGATCCTTTGTCTCAGAAACGCGTTGAGGAATTAAGTTAAAATTAATATTAAATATTAAAGGTCCATTGTCCCTTGAAGCTATAAAAAAATCAAACCTTTATGTTAAGGCAGTAAAAAATAAGCCCATTTATGCGTTTGTGTGATGTTAGCCACACTTTTCCAGCCACGGTTTCTGACATGCACTTAACATTTTTTCTGATTTATACTGGATTTTTTTTATATTTTAATGTTGCCAGTTAGTCCTTAAAATACCCTTTTAGTATACATTTTTTAGGCGGATTTTCAAGCCCTATTTTCAGTTTAAATTTAAAGTATTAATAATTAAAATAAAGTTCAATCAGTCACTATTTTTTTTAAATTCATTTTTTTATAGTTATTTCAGCATATTATGAAGTCGATGGTGTTGTAGTTAATTAAATCGCAATTTTCGAAAAAAAAGCATTTTTACAGTCACTAATTCAACTTATATATTGAAAATGTATTATTATATTTCTTGTAATGTGGGTTCATAAATTTCACACCTTGTTTTTCCAACTCAATATTTTCACATGTCAGCGACTGTGACAATTGAACAATAAAAAAAAACATTTTATGAGTCAGTTGCCAGCGTTGTGAAAATTCAATTCGTTACACAAGAGTGAATAAACGGATATTTTTCCAAACATACACAAAGTATGATGGAAACCATCGATTGATTAAAAAATGAACGATATTTGACTTGGTGAAAAACAATATTCTATAATTTATTTAATGCTTTTAGCGATAAAAACAAGTGATTATAAGGTAAAAAATAAATAAACCAAATTTTTTTCCTTCTGGTATTTATATTGGATAAATTTCACTAAAAAATTATTCAGAATTTACAAATTTCTATTTCTTTTAAAATTAATATGTTTCTTATTTCGGTTCATACTTTAGATCATCAATTTATAATTTATTATTCTAAAATTTAAAAATAGATTCCAAATTTACACATTTGTTCAAAAATTTTGTCCACGTCATTTATACAGCTATACCAAAAGAATTATTTCTAAAAAAAATCTGTCTCTTTCTATATATCATTCTCATAGAGAGCGAGGAGCGCAGTTGCATCCAAATATGGACTAGTCCATTACAAATTAAAAACTGTTATAATCCTTCTTAAAAGATGCATATTTCGCGCCAAATTATTATCCACATATTCATTAGCTTCTTGATCGTTCAGGAGAATAGTTGTCTCCCGGTGAGATGTTAGAGGTCCCCATCCTGTGGACAGCCTTTTACTGCATTCACTTTTAAGCTAGCTAAGGATTAGCATGAATGTGATGTGAGCTCTAAGTCTATAAGGAAATAGCAACGATTTTTGGGAAGGTTGTTGATTTTAGTATGGCTAATTTTGATGTGATTAAAAAAAATAATATAAAATTTCAAATAGTTAATCCAAAAGAATAAACAAAGTAAGTATCAACCCCGTGTTTATTATTCCTATTAGCAAAAAATTCTTTTGGCGAGCCAATATTTCCTATATTGTATTTTTACACTTATTATGACATTTGCTATTAGGTGGGTTATTATTAAATAAAAATATACCGAAAAGTGTGTCTGAAAAAAAAACAGTATAAATTTTAATGAAATTTCATTGTTTCTCCGCCGCTGGAACGGCTCCTAACATGATTATATCCATTTTAAAATTTAATCACGACCACAGCAAAGGTGATAAACATAATAGTATATACTTTTATTATTTAAATTTCGAATAATGTGCACGCAAAGTTATAATCCTCGTAATAACTTTAAATTAGCTTTGCACACATTATTCAAAATAAAGCCTACGCTGAAATTCAACCTGAACAAAATGAGTTAGTCGTCATTTCAGAGTTTTAAAATTAGGTAGAGAATTGGACACATAAAACTTTTTAGTATAATAGAGTACGTTGTCTCATTAGTGTATGCAATTATAAAACAAGAAATTATATTATATAAATCTAGTTAAAATCCAGTAATTAATTATCACATTAAATTTCTTTTCTTATACCATTTTTTTCTACCCTAATAGCTATCTCGCTTCTTTATAGTGACCTCCCTTTTCAACTCATTACTCTGAGGTATTTAAACATGGTACCGATGATGTTAATGAAAGATTATTGCATTTTCTACATTTATTGAAGATTATTGCATTTTATTAAAATCATATTTAACCATTTCAACTTCATACCATTTATAATCATCCATTTTTTATAATTATACCAATTTGCCTAAGGATGGTCAACGATTGGCCGAAACATGTCATCGCCCCTTAATAAAATTTGTTATAACCTTCATTAAATTATTGTGGTATGACCTAGTCTATCATTATTCGTTGAATATTTTTTACCACACTTGAGTATAGATAATCTTCTGTTTTAGAAAACTTACTATTGATTTACAACCATACCGTCAGTAGATAGAACGTCCTTTAACTTTAAAGATTCAATAACTAAAGGCGATGACGTTTAGAATAAAATTTAACAAGTTGATTTCTTATACAATTGTCACAATCTAAACGTCATTGCCGTTAGTTACAGAACCGTTAAAGTTAAAGGACGTTCTATCTACTGACAGTTAATGTTGCAGTGATTTTTGTGCAAGTGAACGTTTGTTACTAGATTTGAAATCGGTAATAAGTGCTATTGTTTAAGTTGGATCTATTGAACATATACCAACTGTACAACTATGTAAAAATTAAGTCTGTTTGTCTGTCTATTCGCATGTTTTTCTATGTGACTATCTATAACCTATCGAATTTTAAAATTTTGATTTCAGAAAAGTTTGTGTCTATTGAAATAAAAAAGTTATGAGGTCCACCTAATTTTTACAAAATTTTTAATACAGGATACTTTATTCAAAATACCTTTTATATAATAAAGTGACCTATTTAACTTTCCCGGTCCCATCAATGGGAAAGTAAAGTAAACGAGCAAAAAAAATTGATATTGATGGAAATATCCATTTTGAGGTCCCCCAAGAAGATTAAAACCATTTGCATAGTAAGGTCTGTCTGTGTGTCTGTCTATCTGTGTGTAATCCACGATAATTGCCGAACCGTTTAACCAATGAAGCAGAAATTTGGTAAGAAGTGTTGGTGTGCAACCATTAGTTTTTGGTTTAAATTGGACAGTAGAAGGTCCTCAAGATTGACATTGATTGAAAACACCTGTAAGATTTTTTGCCTTTTTTTAATTTTAAGAACAAACCATACACTTTAGTGCAAAATGTCGTAGTGCAAAGTTATAGAGCATACAATTTATTACAATTTTTGTATAAAACATTTTCCAGAATTTTCAATAGTTGCGCCACTAGAGGGCGCGTAAAAAATGTGCATGTAGGTTTTCTCTAGTTTTTCTTGATTTTGAGGACAAACAATACACTTTAGTGCAAAATTTTGTAGTACAAAGTTATAGAGCATAAAATTTATTACAATTTTTGTATAAAACATTTTCCAGAATTTTCAATAGTTGCGCCACTAGAGGGCGCGTACAAAATGTGCATGTAGGTTTTCTCTAGTTTTTCTTGATTTTGAGGACAAATAATACACTTTAGTGCAAAATTTTGTAGTACAAAGTTTTAGAGCATAAAATTCCCTACAACTTTTATCTTAAGCTTTTTCCAGAATTTCCAAAAGTTGCGCCACTAGAGGGCGCGTAAAAAATGTGCATGTAGGTTTTCTCTAGTTTTTCTTGGTTTTGAGGAGAAAAAATACACTTTAGTGAAAAAATTTTTTATGCAATGTTGTAGAGCACTAAATTTCGTTTAACTTTTATCATTAACTTTTTTCGAATTCCCCATAGTTTCGCCGCTAGAGGGCGAAAAATATACAATGGGATTTAGTGCAAAATGTTCTAGTACAAAGTCGTAGAGCATAAAATTTCCTTCAACTTTTGTATCAAACTTTTTCCAGAATTCCCAATAGTTTTCACCCATGATTTTAGGAGATCCTATTTGTAGCAATCTGCTATATAAAGTGCGCATGTGTCCGCTTATGTCATTATCAACATTTAAATCTCAATTTGGAGACGTATTGACCATCAGAGGTGACACAGCTGATTTTTTTTGTAATTAAAATAATCCTAGTCTCTACAGCCGAGCTGGGAAAGTTCTCGGGTGACATAGCCGATTTTTTTCACTTAACAATAAGTCTCTATTATATATTAGATTCATGCACTTTTATTGTTACTATTACTATGAAAATCGATATGTACTGAAGGTGTAACGACCTATTATGAATAGTGACAGCAAATAACCACTTTTATATTATATTGTGTATAAAATAAATTATAAAAAAATATTAATGAATAGAAGCGTTTATATTTTATTTAAAAATACATATAATGAACCTTTTACAATGACAGCCTAAATACCAATAACTTTCAAAAATGATTAAATGTATGTAATTTAAAAGAATCATTATTTATCATTATTGATAATTATCACTCTAAAAGTTGTAGTTAGAAACGAATGAATTAAATAAAAACATTTGTATATATAAAATTATCATCCTGATTTTTAAGCTGAAAAACATTGGTTTTAAGCATACCAACATTATTTTAGTATAATTTAGAAATTATTGGAAATGTTTGATAGCAACAAAGAGAAAAGAGTAGCAAAATTAAGTAAAAGATGAGGATTAATTAACCTCAAAACATGAGTTTAAAAATGACTTAGTCTTTAGACAAAGTCAGTAATGATCACTGGGGAAATTATGTTTGACACCGGAATACAATTATATCAGCCATTTTGTTAAACTTGAAATACAATAACAAAGTGGAAGGACTTGGTTGCTGTTGTTCATTAAGGCCAAGAGAATTTCTAAAAAATGAAAAATTATAATTATGTGCAGTAAAGTTTTACTTATTTGTGTCTTGGATCTCTCATTAATGACTAAAGTAACATATTTAATTTAACAAATTATGGCAAAAATTTTATTTACTTATTATAACAAATATAAAAATTATAGGATACTTGACTACTTCGAAAAATGTAGTTCGCAAAAATAATTTATCCATACTTCAGAATTTTTTAATCGTCTCTCTCTATGCTATTGGTCGAGCAAACACAAAAGTACATTATTTAAAACAGTTGTTTGAATCCCAAAATTAAAACGGTATTCATAAAAACAGCGTAATCGTGATCGCGAAATATCTATATTTTCAGCATAGAGAAGCGCACTTTTAAGAGAAGCAAACCACAGTTAATTTATTAAAAGTCAATTTTTTGAGTCACCCTGTATTTTTGGAGTCATGGTACAATGAGCAAAAATGATCCATATAAATCAAGAAATATTTGTACCAAATTTTAAAAAAATCGGCCCGGGACCTAACCGCCATAAGAAAAGTGCCAAACAGAATGCTTTGGTTTTGGCATAATATTAAATTAAAATCAGAACTAACTTAACACAACAATCAACACAAAGTGGAAACACAGATAGGATTATTTGCAGTGTTACCGTTTAAATCTAACCTGTGTATTTTAATCTATTTTATTAAAAGAAGTCCTTGATTATCTAAATCTAACCTGTGTATTTTAATCCATTTCATTAAAAGAAGTCTTTGACTATCTAAATCTAATCTGTGTATTAAAAAAAGAAGAAAATATAACACTTTTTATATTTATTTTATTAAAAGAAGTCTAAATCTAACCTGTCTATTAAAAAAAAAGAAAATATAGCTTTCTATTTCCACTTAAAACTTCTCCACCACGTTCCCTATTGTTTTCCACTTTCCCCTATTTTTTTATTCTACTCTTTCGACTTCTTTTTTTATACTTTTTTCTACATTTTCTCCTATATTTTTTACTAATTTCTTTTGTGTCATACTTTTTTGTTCCACTTTTTCCCGTTTAAAAACTTTTTTTCTACTTCTTTCCCAATTTTTTTCACTTTTCCCCTACTTTTTTCCACTTTTTCCCCTACTTTTTTACCAATTTTTTATATTTCAAACTTTTTTCCACTTTTTCCCCGACTCATTTTTTCTCCTTTTTTTTTTGTTTCAATTTTTTTCTGCAATTTTTCCACCATCCTTTTTTCCTCTACTTTTTTACCAATTTTTTTATATTTCAAATTTTTTTTCCAAATTATTCCCCCCAATTTTTTGTTTTAGATATTTTTTTACGTTTTTGCCCTACATTTTTTAGTTTCAAACTTTCCCCCTTTTTTCCTAACTTATTTTTTCTGCTGTTTTTTTAGTAATTTTTTTACGTTTCCAACTTTTTTCCCATTATTCCACCACCCTCTTTCCCCTACTTTTTTAATAATTTCTTTGTGTTCCACTTTTTCTCCTCAAAAACTTTTTCCACATCTTTCCCTTTTTTTTCACTTTCCCCTACTTTTTTCCATGCTTTTTTATTCCACCTTTTGCTCTATTGTTTTTCACTTTTTCTTTGTGTCAAACGTTTTTTGTTCCACTTTTTCCCCTTAAAAACTTTTTCCATTTCTTCCCCTATTTTTTCCCACTTCTCATAAATTTTTGACTAATTTTTTTTGTATAAAATTTTTTTTCTTCCACTTTTTCTCCTTAAATCTTTTTTTCACTTCTTTTCCTATTTTCTTCCACTTTTCCCTACTTTTTTATTCTACCCTTTCCCCTACATTTTTTCACTTTTCTCCTACATTTTTTACCAATTTCTTATTTCTTGGTGTCAAACTTTTTTCCACCTTTTCACTAATTTTTTTAAAATTTAAAATTTGAAACTTTTTTTTACCAATTTTTCACTTACTTTTTTTTCCACTTTTCGCCCCAGCCTTTTTCCCCTACTTTTTTTCCACTTTTCGAACTTTTTCCCCAATTTTTTTATATATAATCTTTGCTTTTTATTTCCAGTTTTCTCCCTCTCCATTTCTATCGGTACCAATGGTACGGGGGAAAGATAGGGGGAAAGAAGAAAATAATTACTCAAAAAAAGTGATTTTTTCGTAAAAAAGTGAAAATTTGACATAAACTGACAATAATGAGAAAAAATGGGTAGTTTTAGAAAAAAAGGGAAAAACGGGGTAATTTCAAGAAAAAAAGTGACAAAATTTGAAAGAAAAGGGGAAATTTAAGACAAAAAAGTTCGAAAATTTGAAAGAATAGAGGGGAAATTTTGGAGTAAGAGGGAAAATTTGAGAAAAAAATAACAAAAATGAAAAAATAAGAGGTAATTTTAAGAACAAAATAGGGTAATTTTAGAAAAAACGGGGTATTTTCAGGAAAAAGTTACAAAAATTGAGAGAAAAGAGGGGAAATTTGAGACAAAAGTGACAGTATTTGAGAGAAAAGAGGGAAAATTTTGAAGGAAGAGGCCTTATGATGAAAATAAGGTTTAATTTTCAGAAAAGGGTAATTTTAGAAAAAAGGGGGTATTTTCAGAAAGTGACAAAGTGAAAAGAGGAAAAATTTTCGACAAAAAAATTAACACTCTCATTTTTCTTAAAAATCTACTAATTTAGTAGGAAATCTACTGAAAACGGTAACCCTGATTATTTGCGATAGAGGATAAGTAAAAGCAATAACAAAATATTGAGACATTTTCATATGTTTAAGATGGTGGAAATTTAATAAATAAATATTTTAATAGGTGAAAATAGTGTCACGTAATATATGAATTATATTCTCCTAGTGATTTGATTTCTAACCATTATTTTCTTAGTTTTCTTTTCTTTAAAATTAATAAAAATAAAATATATTACAATAAATTAAAAAAAAAACAAAAATTATTTCTATTAGTTTAAATACAAATACGATATAAAAATCCTAAAAAATTTATAAAATTAAGTTTTTTTATTGTTAATAAATATAATATCTCTTAAATTAAAATGTATATATATAGGTAATTTATTTCTTAATTTAAAATTCTTTGTATTTTATTGTTAATACCTCTTATACTAAAAACTTCCTTCAGTGTTTAATTCTTTACAATTGATGATTGTTAAGGAAAAGGGACGAGAAATAAGTAATATGACAATTAGTATTGAGTACGCACTTCACACTAATTAAATTGAAGCATCAATGCGTATGATTACTTTAAATTTTAATTAGCCTTTTATTTAAGAAAGTATTTTTCATGTTGTTTATTGAACACTTCAATAATAATACAATAATGATACAACAGCTGTGTTTTACAAATTCAAAAATCTTTTCCTTATAAAAATTTTCATTATGTTTGTCAAAATAATTATTGTTATGATAAAACCCTTTGAACGCCGATATTTTAAATTTAAAAAGAATATATAGGTAGTGTTGGGCAATTAATAATTAACAAAAAATTAATTTTTAATGGTAAGTTCAACAATTAATTAATTGTGAGCACTACAATTAAAAATTAATGACTTATTTTCCCGACTTTAAAAAGTGTATAATTGAGCAATTAAATATACGATTATGAATATTTTTTTTACTATAGATAAAAAAGCTTGTCGATTGTCATTTTTATGTTATGGATTTTTTTGGAATTGTTTTAAATTCTATTTCCTACTGACAAGTATTATTGGCTCAAACGTATTGTTTGGATGAATACATGCCTGTCGTGGTTATGATTTTTTTGTTTTAAATGCAAGTCCACACTTTAATCTAGTCATGTCGAGGCAAACGAATTTTTCTATCAGTCCTATATCAAGAGAAAAGTTAAATTGATAAAAAAAATCGGCTGTGTCACCCCAGAACTTTCCCGGCTAGACCGTAGAGAATATGTTATTTATTGTTATTATTTTAATTACAAAATACTAAGCATTACTTTAATTTATGGAACACAAAATCCACAAAATCAAGAAAAACTAGAGAAAACGTACATGCACGTTTTTTACGCTCCCTCTAGTAGCGTAACTAATGGAAATTCGAGAAAAAGTTTGAGACAAGAGTTGTAGGGAATTTTATGCTCTAAAACTTTGTACTACAACATTTTGCACTAAAGTGTATTGTTTGTCCTCAAAATCAAGAAAAACTAGAGAAAACCTAGATGCACATTTTTTACATGCCCTCTAGTGGCGCAACTATTGGAAATTCTGGAAAAAGTTTGATAAAAAAGTTATAGGGAATTTTATGCTCTAAAACTTAGTACAACAACATTTTTCACTAAAGTATATTATTTGTCCTCAAAATCAAGAAAAACTAGAGAAAACATACATGCACATTTTTACGCTCCCTCTAGTAGCGTAACTAATGGAAATTCGAGAAAAAGTTTGAGACAAGAGTTGTAGGGAATTTTATGCTCTAAAACTTTGTACTACAACATTTTGCACTAAAGTATATTATTTGTCCTCAAAATCAAGAAAAACTAGAGAAAACATACATGCACATTTTTACACGCCCTCTAGTGGCGCACCTATTGGAAATCCTGGAAAGAGCTTTAGACAAAAGTTGTGGGGAATTTTATGCTCTAAAACTTTGTACTACAACATTTTGCACTAAAGTGTATTGTTTGTCCTCAAAATCAAGAAAAACTAGAGAAAACCTAGATGCACATTTTTTACATGCCCTCTAGTGGCGCAACTATTGGAAATTCTGGAAAAAGTTTGATAAAAAAGTTATAGGGAATTTTATGCTCTAAAACTTAGTACAACAACATTTTTCACTAAAGTATATTATTTGTCCTCAAAATCAAGAAAAACTAGAGAAAACATACATGCACATTTTTACACGCCCTCTAGTGGCGCACCTATTGGAAATCCTGGAAAGAGCTTAAGACAAAAGTTGTGGGGAATTTTATGCTCTAAAACTTTGTACTACAACATGTTGCACTAAAGTGTATCGTTTGTCCTTAAAATTTAAAACAAAAGTAAAAAATTGTTACATATGTATTTAATCAATGTCGGTCTTGAGGACCTTCTACTGTACCAATTTAAACCAAAATCTAATGGTCGCATTTGAGGCACACACCGACCCTCCATACCAAATTTCAGCTTGATTGGTCAAACGGTTTGGTAGTTATCGTGGAAGATTACACACAGACAGACCATACGCTGGAAATGGTTTCAATCTTCTTGGGGGACCTCAAAATGGATATTTCCATCGAAATCTCGATTTTTTTTTTGCTCGTTCACCTTACTTTCCCTTTGATGGGCCAAGGAAAGTAAAATTTGTGGAAAAGCAAGTGCGTAGAAGACAGTTCTATCTTAATATAGCATTTTTTTGAGTTGAGCAGGCTGAATTCTTAGCTAATCATATTAATTTTCAACAAAATATCCGATTGGTGATCCAAGACAAGACTAGATAGAGTGAAATTACCAGCAGTGACTTTTTTAAATTGAAATACCTTCAGCAGAGTTATTTTATTCTTTTAAAGACATAATTAATTTTTATCCAATAAATCTTAGGAACTAAATAAATAAATGTAAAGTACTAAATTATATCAAAAAAAAAATATAAACAATGGGATGCTTGCATATATTTGGGTAAATGATCCACTACAAACCTGACCAAAAAATATTTAACCCGTATGTTTGTATTTTTTTAATTGTACGCCCCATAATTCAAAAAAATTAAAATCTGTGATGACTTAAACTAGATCAGTTAAAGAAATTTGCGAAAGATGACGCCAGTCTGTAACCAAGACTATTGGCACTTTTTTTTCTTTTGCAAAAATATTTATTAAGAAATCTCTAAGATTACAGATTCAATAATAATTCGAGTCGTTGCTCTTTAATTCCTTGTTATTAATATTAGCTATTCTAATTTATTAACCATCTAGTAACGAAAAGACTATTTCCAAGGACTCATCTGTCTAGTCTATGCCAGTATTTATGTTATCTGGTTATTTCTCCAAACAAGCCATGATGATGGTCTCAGAATTCTTTAAAAGAGAAACATTTTTATTTAGAAAAATTTTAATCTGGGTAGCAGATTCTGTATCAGCTTCTTAACTATCAGAATTTCACTTCTTTCTTTCTTTCTTTCTTTCTTTCTTTCTTTCTTTCTTTCTTTCTTTCTTTCTTTCTTTCTTTCTTTCTTTCTTTCTTTCTTTCTTTCTTTCTTTCTTTCTTTCTTTCTTTCTTTCTTTCTTTCTTTCTTTCTTTCTTTCTTTCTTTCTTTCCTTCTTTCTTTCTTTCTTTCTTTCTTTCTTTCTTTCTTTCTTTCTTTCTTTCTTTCTTTTATTATATTTTTTCGTTTATTTTAAACCATTTGTTTGTTCTCATTGTTTGTCTTCTTATTACTATATCTGATTTTTTATTATTGTATTTTTTTACATATCTAGGTTCTACTTCTTTTTTTATAACCACCTTGTATAATTCTTAGTTTCATTTTCGTTATTATTAGTTGACGATCGAATTCTTCACTATATAATCTAACATATAGTATTATTGTTTCTCTTTTGTTTCTTATTAGTATGTGTTCTATCTGGTTTCTTCTTATTTGTCTTGATGGAGTCTATGTTATTTTGTTTATTCTTTAGTGGCTGAACAAATATGATTAAGAATCGATATAAGTTTGTAATAATTTAGTACGGCAGACAGCGTGTTAACGCCGCCTAATTTTCGAAGGACCATCCTTAATACAGAGTATAAGGATTTAGTATGTTACCACAAATAAATCAAATTATTTAAGTGAACTGTAAGGGCTATTTACTCACCAATTTATTAGCAAACCAACATTATTAATATTCCATTTTTTATGACATTATTATTATTAGAGCAAACATATTTACAATTTATGTACATTTTTAGACTCTCAGAATTTTTATTATATTATTAATTTTTAGGGTGCAGTCAACCGTTTTTTATAACATCGAGACATAATATGTCAACTGAACACTGATAAATATGATGAGACTCTCTCTGTATTAGACTGTTTCCCTATTTATAGTTTTAGAAGATTTGTAAGAGGGGATTTGTAACGGTTTTCTTCTTTCCAATAAGAAAACCGACCTGTTCTGCGCTTGTCGCTCTTAGAAATATTATATCGCTTAGAGGGAGATGGCGATAGGGTGAATTATTTTGTTCAAACAATATTTTTGCACTCGGCACGACAGCTATAGTGACGTAAATAACGAATTTTTAGATTATGGAATGGTAAAATATACAGCACTGGCCAAAAGTATGAATTAAAATGAATCTTATTAAATTTAAAGGAAATATAAGTTTGTTTTGTGAATTCTGGATAATATTCCAGTGAAATTTATCCAGTGGTTGAATTTTATACTAGGGATTACCAGATTTTTTGACATTTTAGCAAATTGACAGATATAATTACCACATGTAACCTTATTTCTTTTGATTTGAAAAATACAAGTTAATTTATATTATATATAATACAGAGCTAAAGGCCTTAAAGACCCATGAGTTCAAAATTTCCAACCACATTTCTCTACTTGTTTCTATCCATGGTAGTTTCTTTTTAATTATAGATTCCCACTTTTCTTAAATTTTCTTTATATGCCTCTAACCACTTATTACGAGGTCGTCCTCTTATTCATTTTTCTCCGCCATCCCTTAACAAGAATCCTTTGGCCCATCTTTGATCTGCCATTGTACTCACATCGTAACCTTTTTACTCTTACTATTTGGCTAATCTCTACTTGACTATATAGAAATTTGAGTTCCTTATTTGTTCTTCTTCTCCATTCATTCCCTTCTACTCTTACTCCTGAAACAATTTTACTCAGGACTCGTCATTCCCAGATATTATTAAGTTTGTTTTCTATCTTCTTATTAATAACCCAGCATTCATTTCCGTACAATACTGTAGGTTGTATTACTGTTCGAAATAATCTTACTTCCTTTCTTCTTTTTCGATTTCAGTATCTTTTGAAGAGCTCCTGCATCCTCTCTCCATTCGCTTCTCAATTTCTTTTTCTTCCTCATATATTAATAATCTACATCTCTTAATCTTGTCACTAGTGTAATAAGATTGTGTTGAGATTATTTAATTATTCATTTTCGTTGTAATAACCTACAGGGTATAACAAAACTGTAACGGCAATGCTACTGTCACCACTCTCCTATGAAAGAAAACAAATTACGGCCTTGAGCGTTAGCCAAGGCTATGGAAAAATGGACGTGTTCCTCGCTCACGACCACTTTTCAGATGAAAGGGCAGTTCGTGCTCTAGCGGTGTCCGAGAGTCTTTACATTATAGACAGGATTTGGGGATGAGGGAGGTTAAATATCGTACGTGGAGCTTATGACTGAATTTGCATTTTTAGTCAATTTAGAATGTTATTATTTAGTTAGATATGAAAATTTTTTATATTTTGTTGAAATGCACAAATTATTTCTTTTTTCCTTATTTTCATTTTTATTTCTCTGTTTCTTTCGACTTTATTACATTTACTTTAATGGTAACTGTTATTTCCAGATATTTAAAACTATTTATTTTTTTCAAAACGGTATTCCTTGACCTCATCTGTTTCAATCTTAAATTCTCTTAAATCCCTTCCTGCTTATTTTCCCATTTCTAGTTACTTTATATTACAGTAAAAATTTTGCTCATTTTTATAAGAAATAACAGCAGATTATAAGGCTGTTTCTAAATTGACTCCCAAATAATCTCTATTTTTGGAAAAAGGCGTAATTTGATTCCTGCACAAACGAAAATAAAATGGAAAGTGGCTGTTATCTAAATTATTGTTTATTATTTAATTTAATATTATTGCTGGATTTTTTTATACTTTACGGAATGCCGAGTTATTGGTAAGATTGGCGTGTAAATAATATTATTGCATTTACAATGTTGACAACAACAAATTACAATATTTTGAATTGCAATCTGTATTTTTCAAATTCGATTGAATAAAATTTTGTTACAACCGCTATCACTAATAATAAGATAATCACCTGACATTGAAAACTTGTCTGAATAGGTGTCATTTACATTTTGAACTCACGGAAGCGTTTGTGAACGTTACCAAGGATTCTGTATAATTTGATTCTCTTGAGCTAAATGTAGTTTCATTACATTTTACGATAAACAGCATCTCGTTGGTACATGTTTATTTTAGTTTCAGTCGCTTTAATCTTAAGGTACACAGCTAATAGCTAGCGTGATAAATGGAAGCTTTAATTCGTGTTTTAATGAAGTGGGTATAATTCCATTTCTATTTAATTTGAATTCCATTTTTGTCGTTTTTATAGTAGAGTTACGACTTTTTATTATTCAGTATCAAATCATTAAAAATACATTGTAGTTTCATTTATCTAACGTTAACAAATAAAAAACATTGTAGAGTATAATCATAATAAAAAATATAATACTAGGTTTTACAATAAACCAAATTTAATCTAATAATAATAGTAATAATAATCATAAAAGCTTTTGTCTTCAGTACATCTATTCTGTATTGATGTGAAATTTCGTTCTCGTGAGAAATTGGCTGAGTTCTTTTGAAAAATTGAATACTGTATTCTCTACCTATTTGAGCGCTCACTTCAGGCTAAAATTTAGGGAATTTAGGTAAAATTTTTTTTGTTGGACAATCTATACTCATTAAATTGATATTGAGTTTTCCTAGCTTTTGTCCTCTCTAGTCAAGAGTCGCTCTGTCTGGTGCACTGGCTTGCGATTGACTGAGCTTGGCTTCACTGACTTCAAAGAATAAAACTAGTCGGAGTAAAAGCTTATGTTCGTTGCTTGTGCAATTAGCGTACGTGACTGTCTCCATCTATCGGTGCGGATCTTTACTTTTACCGAACATTAACACTTCTCAATCGGCTTTTAAAGTACCTTAACCGATCCAAATTAATTATTTTCCAATGTGAGTAATTATTAGTTCCTTAGGCTGTCACTAGTTCCTTAGGCTGTCACTACGAATAAATCCACTCACTCTACTCATCTTTATTAACTTACTTAGTGTCAGAGTGTCTGTCTGTGAGAGCTCTCACGGCTATTCCACTGGACCGATTTGCTTCAAATTTGGTATGTAGATACCTTAGGGTCATACCTCGGTCAAGCGTTACTCTGAAGTAATTTTTCTTTCAGAGATTTACACATCTAGTTAACATTTAATTTAACAGTGAACTATTAGATAACCTGGTTGTTGGAATTGAGTAGTGATAAATCGATATCAAAGAATAACTTCATAAAACCTTTTAATATCCAATTTGAATGGAAATGTGAATTAACATCTGATATGGAACAGGGAGTGGAATATATAGTGAGAAATCAAGTTACAAAATATACGGATCACTCAGTATTTCAAGTATGTTACAAAGTTACTTGTTTCCGTAATAATTAAAATATATAAATTAAATCGCGCACGGCACTGGAGTAGAATCAACTTAAAATTAGGACAGAAGCTTCGAGCAAAAGGCCAGTCGTACCAGTTAAACCTTCGCCCGACAGATGGAGACACTCTCGTCTATACTGCAGACGCTCATATCGAGTAGGGCAATTCAAACCGTTGTCGGCAGCTGCAGTGGTAGCCCGAAGTACCAGTTGCTATAGCCGTCCCAATTGGAATAGCAGTGGCCGTGCTACCTTTAGAGACAAGTCAAGCTGAAGCCAAGTTCGATTATAACCGGAGTCCAGAACTGCCAGTCCGACTGCACTACGCCATCCAAGCCAGTCGTGGCCTCTATCGTCTGTTACACACCTTTTTGTTCGCCGAAATTTTGGTAACAATAAAAATTTTATTTATTGAAATTTATTTGTTTTGAGTTTTAATATCCCAGCAGCTAACATCCAGGTACTAAAACCCAGTAGGGCTAGTAAAGACTGCCCTTCTGGCCGCCACTGATTTTGGTCGATACCATAACGACCCCTGTAGTATTTTCTTTATCCACTGATGCTGCCCGTGCAGTGACCTTCACACACTAAACAGAAGGTGGCGCCCGAGGCAATCCGAAACATGGATTAAGGTGCCAAAGTGACCCGTAACGACCGAAGTGCCGTTACAAGTATAGCATATAGTATGTCTAAAGCGGCAGTTTCATATAGAAGTTGAGTGATATAGCAGTGACTGTTATGTAACATACCACTGTTATAGAAGTAGAATGCTATGCCAGTTACTGTTATAACTAGAAATATTTCTACTTTTTGTTATAGCAGTCGTATTTAGGTTAAAATAAAATGGCGAAATCTGTCAAACGCACTGCGTTTTCAGATGAATAAATAGAATTATTTCGCGAAAATGAATGTCGCTGGAACATTAAGTCAATTGAATATATAATAATTAGAGAAAAGCAGCAATAACTGATATTGACAAGAGGAAGAGGAAATATTTATTTATGAAAATGTATGAATACCATACGTATGTTCTCGTGCAGGCATAAAAATTTTCCGTAAGGAAAAGGAGTAAAATTTTGAAAATAAACTTCTACATTTAACAATTCAGTTAATAAATTATTTTCCATGTCAAGCTGTGGTCTGTTTAATAAAGGTGTTTTTACCCAGTACCTTTTATTCTTATATTTTCTTCGTTTATCTTCTAACTTTTTTTTCTTGGCTAATAAGCAAATAATTGAACAATTCAACACTGCTTTTTAATCGGCTCCATTTGAAGCAAGGAATTAAACTCACTATGTGAATCAGGTCATAACAGTAAAGCTATTACAGTAGAAGTCATCCCCACATAATATTACAATTGTTATAGCACTCAACTGCCACGTGAAACGCCGCTTAATGGAAAACGGAAAGAGTTGGACGAAAAACAATCCATTGACAGTCAAGCAGCACTACAGGCTTTAGCATGTAATAAAAAAGATCAAAACCGGGATGAAACTGTCTAAAAACCATATTATCACAATATTAATCCGTCTTTCTCTTAGACTTATTTCTGTCTAATTGCAAAATATAGTTAACAAAAATAAAATACATAAGCGACTGTTGCTATGCAAGCTTATCTTTCTCTTATATTATTCCTTTATAATAAGAGACAAAAAATATAGATATGTGTCTTCCAGCTAAGATGCTTAATTCGAGGCTATATACGCACCACGTCGCATGTCTCCTACCAATAAAAAACCACCAACCGTCCTTTCCGTTAAAAATCAGAGCACAGATTCTCTCTCGCATACAGACAGTAGGCGTGTTTGGATATTATATCAAATCGATCAGGGTGCTCGATATCGTTCGAATATTGAAAAACGAGGATATCGAGCTAAATCTACATCGTTCGAATATTACCTATGAGAGGACTTCGAGGCCGCTCGATTTTATCGGAGGTTTCAGATCGAGCAAGCAGATAAAATGGTTCGTGCATGCGTCGTAGTCTTATTTTGTCTGTCATGATGTCATTAAACATGATTTCTCTTCACATAATAACAATCATTGCTGATGACTGAATTATTAGATTGATTTCATTCATCTCCTCAAAATAAAATACGTAACATATCCAACATATCCATCTGCTCTACTTACATGTTTCGAGGTAATATCCGAACGCGCCTAGTGAATCAGTCATGCATCTACTAGAGCAAAAAGTTTCTTCATATAAATAAAATGGCGGGTAATTAACGGCACCCAAAAAGTTTTCTGATTTTTCATAAAAAAATGTAAATAGTTTTTACAGTGAGTGAAGTGAACTATATTAAAATTTCAAATACTATTTTTATTTTAACATTCATATTGGTTTAACTTCTACCCAAGAAGTTTGGTCCTTCGAAATCCTGGAATTATTTTAACACGTTCGCAGTCTAGCATTATTTCAACATTTATGAAAACTAATTTTCATAATTCGTTCACTGCTCTTACTTTTTCTTCAACCTTCCACCATATTTCCAGGATGCAATGTTATTGATAAATCTTTTTGTTTATATTTAAAATTTATTGTGATATATTTTAGCTTAATGGTAACCAAATTTAATAAATATATCGTCCGATTTTTGGTTTTATCTGATTAAAGTCCATTCCATTGAAGCAAAGTTTTCATTTTAAATTTCATCCCTTAATACTCGAACAAAATCAGAACCTCGACTCTGGAATTGTTTCGTAATCCTTTATCAACATAAGCTGCTCTAAACAAAAGCAAATTTAATCAGGGAAACCTGTTACAACCGTCTGTACTACAAGCTTTATCCTTTCATATGTTGGTCTCTAAATGAATATAGGTATATGGAGTTAGTTATCTACAGAAAATATAATTAATTTATGTGAAAATCTTTTGTTGTATATGGACCAGTCCATCGTTATAACTTCTCCAATGTTACGTTGGTTACTAATCTTATTATTTATTTACTCTTCGTTCCTGCTTTCGCGAGAAAATAAAAATCGAAAATGAAAAAGGTTAACATTGTTATTCTATAATTCGCTTAAGTAACGATTCATTGTAGCATTTTATCATTTCTAAAATCCAGTCAGGCAGTTTATCGATTTGAAAAAAAAATAAAATAGCTTATCTTCCTTAACCTAATTACTAATGAAAAACGCGCTTCTAGACCCAAACGCGATGGCAACCACCGACCGCTTTCCTCATAAACAACACAACAAAGTCGAGACATCAGCAACCGCAAACTCGGCCTGGTATATCTTTGAAGTTTTGCTTACTGAGGGCGGTCGCTTTCGCTAAATTTACATGGATATTAAAAGCGTTAAGTAGATTTTTTTCGGTTTTTATGCTTATTTGAGCACCTGTAAAATTTTCTTTTAAGATATAAAAGACCGTTACTAATTATTCAAAAATCACAAACTTTTACAGAATTAACTAAATTTTATACAGATATGCCATTGAGATTGACAACAAAAATTTCCAGCTTTGTAACAATGTGAAAACGATCTGATAAAAATAAAATAAAGTAAAATGGACAAAAGGAATATCAAAAAATAGAAAAAGAAGTAAGAAAAGATGGAGAAAAATAATACAAGCAAAATAGAATATAGTACAGATGAAAAGAATTAAATCAGACAAATTATGATAGAAAAAGGATCTAAAGTGGAACAAGGACTAGAAGAAGAAGAAAAAAAATGACAAATGGAACAATGCAGAATATATTATTTGAAATGGGTAAAAGCAGAATTAAGGGTTAAAAAAGATAAGTGAAAATGAACAAGGATTAAATTGAAACGAATGAGGATCAGAAAAAAAGTAAAATGGATAAAAGGAATATAAAAAAATAGAAAGAGAAGAAAAAAAAGATGGAGAAAAAAATAATACAAGTAGAAGAGAAAATAGTACAAATGAAAAGAACCAAATCAGACAAATTATGATAGAAAAAGGATCTAAAGTGGAACAAGGACTAGAAGAAGAAGAAAAAAAATGACAAATGGAACAATGCAGAATATATTATTTGAAATGGGTAAAAGCAGAATGAAGGGTAAAAAAAGATAAGTGAAAATGAACAAGGATTAAATTGAAGCGAATGAGGATCAGAAAAAGAAGTAAAATGGATAAAAGGAATATCAAAAAATAGAAAGAGAAGAAAAAAAAGATGGAGAAAAAAATAATACAAGTAGAAGAGAAAATAGTACAGATGAAAAGAACCAAATCAGACAAATTATGATAGAAAAAGGATCTAAAGTGGAACAAGGACTAGAAGAAGAAGAAAAAAAATGACAAATGGAATAATGCAGAATATATTATTTGAAATGGGTAAAAGCAGAATTAAGGGTAAAAAAAGATAAGTTAAAATAAACAAGGATTAAATTGAAGCGAATGAGGATCAGAAAAAAAGTAAAATGGATAAAAGGAATATCAAAAAATAGAAAGAGAAGTAAGAAAAGATGGAGAAAAAAATATTGCAAGCAGAAGAGAATATAGTACAGATGAAAAGAACTAAATCAGACAAATTATGATAGAAAAAGAATATAAAGTGGAACAAGGACTAGAAGAAGAAAAAAAATGACAAATGGAACAATGCAGAATATATTATTTGAAATGAGTAAAAGCAGAATGAAGGGTAAAAAACGATAAGTGAAAATGAACAAGGATTAAATTGAAGCGAAAGAGGATCAGAAAAAAAAGTAAAATGGATAAAAGGAATATAAAAAAATAGAAAGAGAAGAAAAAAAAGATGGAGAAAATAATACAAGCAGAAGAGAATATAGTACAGATGAAAAGAACTAAATCAGACAAATTATGATAGAAAAAGGATCTAAAGTGGAACAAGGACTAGAAGAAGAAAAAAAAATGACAAATGGAACAATGCAGAATATATTATTTGAAATGGGTAAAAGCAGAATTAAGGGTAAAAAAAGATAAGTTAAAATAAACAAGGATTAAATTGAAGCGAATGAGGATTAGAAAAAAAGTAAAATGGATAAAAGGAATATCAAAAAATAGAAAGAGAAGAAAAAAAAGATGGAGAAAAAAATAATACAAGTAGAAGAGAAAATAGTACAGATGAAAAGAACCAAATCAGACAAATTATGATAGAAAAAGGATCTAAAGTGGAACAAGGACTAGAAGAAGAAGAAAAAAAATGACAAATGGAATAATGCAGAAGGGTAAAATAAGTGAAAATGAATAAGGATCAAAAGGAGGTGAAAGAGGATCAGAAAACATTGAAAAAATCTCTAAGAGAGACTGAAAAATGGGAGAAGATTTAAATTCTAAAAGAAGAAGTTGATTCAGTTGAAAATAATGATTTAAAGCTAAAAATTTTGCAGCGCTAAAAGCTCTAGGGACAAAAATATTGAAAAATACATTTAAACATTTTGGTATTAGTTGAATTTTTAGTCAATTTAAATTAAACAACAATAAACTTGATTGTGATAATTTTCAAAAATTTAAAAATACATCTGAGTTTTAAGAAATTCAAAAATTTCGAAAATATATCAAAAGATTCCAAAATTTAAAAAATAAATAAATGTCTAGAAATTCATAATTTTCAATAATTTCAAAAGTATATTAAAGATTTCAAAAATTTGGAATAATTTGACATGTTACAATTTTATTAGAAAATTTCAAAAAAATAATGTCATAATGTTTAAAAATTTCTAAAATATATCAAAAATTTTAAAAAACAAAATTATTCGTCTAATTAAAAATATTTTAAAAATTTTAAACGTTTCAAATATGTCAAGACTCAAAAAAAATTATTCGAAATTTTCAAAAACGTATGAAAAATTTTGCATTTTTTTTCGAAAATTTAGAAAAATTCAATAATTAAAAATGTCAAAATATTCAAAAATTTCTAAAATATATCGAAAATTTCAAACCTAACATTATTTGATTATTTTAAAATAATTAAAAAAATTTTACGAATTTTAAACATTTTAAAAATGTCAAAAGTTTCAAAAAAGGTTAAATTTTTTATTCGAAAATTTCAAAAATAAATAAAAAATGTCAAAGCAGAAAATGGTAAAAAATTTTAAACAAAATGAGGAAAAAAATCACAAAAAGTTTGCAAGTGGAAATAAATCGCAAAAAAATCGGAAAGAAACAACCCAAAGTTTTTTTTATAACAGTGATTTGAAAGGAATCGAAAAAATCAAAGGAATAAAAAAAAGACAAAAAAATGAAAAACAAAATAAGTGCAAGAAAAACAGAACAATGAAAAAAAAACAAGGAAAAATTAGAAAAAAATTAGAAAAAAAAAACAAAAAATCAAAACAAAACAAAAAATTTGAACGATACAAAAAAAAACGAGAAAAAATAGAAAAAAAAAGAAAACATTGGTAAAAAAACATATTGAAGAAAATTAAAAAACAAAATTGTAGAATACAAAAAAAATAAGAAAATAAAAACTGGAAAAACGCTAAAATGGAAAAAAAATGAAAAAAAGTATGAAAAAAAATGAAAAAAGTTAAAAGGTTTGAAATAAATTTCAAATAATTCCAAAAAAATATCCAGCAAACCCATAAAAAAGGCGTAAAAAATCTAAAAAAATACCAAAAAAATCTCAAAACAAAATCGCATAAAATAGTAAAAATTTTTCCAAAAATCACCAAATAAAACGGAAACAAAACATTGCAAATAGAAATGTGTAGAAAATCGGAAAATAATGTCAAAAATCGCAAAAATAAACGCAAAAAATAACCAAAAAATCGAAAACAATTGTAACCATCTAAAAAATTAAAAAAAATGAAAATGTTTGGAAGATTTGAAAAAAGTTAGAAGAATATGAAAAAAAATCAGAAAACAATAGAATCAAATAGAAAAAAACATCAAAATGTGAATATGTCAAAAGATTCAAAAAACATTCAAAATTATTCGAAATTTTAAAAAGAAATATGAAAAATTTGAAAAACTTGAAATTTTGCAATTATTTTCTAAAAATTAAAAAATCTCAAAAAGTAAAAATGTCAAAATATTCAAAAATTTCTAAAATATAACGTAAATTTCAGAAAAACAAAATTATTCAATTAATTACAAATATTTCAAAAAATTTCAGGAATTTTAAACATTACAAAAAAGTCAAAAATTTCAAAAAACATTTAAATTTTTATTCAAAAATATATAAAAAATGTCGAAAAATATTATTCGAAAATTTGAAAAAGTAAAAATGTGAAAACAGAAAATGGTAAAAAAATTTAAACAAAATGGGGAAAAACGACAAAAAATGCAAATAATGGGAAATAAATCGCAAAAAATAGAAAAAAAATCGGAAATAAATGGAAATAAACAACCAAAATGTTTAGAAAAAATTGAACTGAAAAGAATCGAAAAAAATCAGAGGAGAAAAAATGCGAAAAAATCAAAAAGAAAAGAAATAGAAAATAAACAGAAGAATAAAAAGAAAATGAGGAAAAATTACCAAAAATTCAGAAAAAAAAACAAAAAATTTTATAAGTACGAAAAAAAACGAGAAAAAAATGGTAAAAAACAAAAAAAAAAGAAGAAAACGTTGGCAAAAAATCAAAAAATATTGGAGAAAAATGAAAAACAAAATTGTGAAATACACAAAAAATAAGAAAACAAAACTGGAAATAAAACGCTTTAATGGAATAAAAAAGAAAAAAATAGCCAAAAAAGGAAAAATATCGAAAAAAAAATTGCAAAAAATCGATAAAAAACCACAAAAATCGCAAAAAAACGGAAAGTATAAAAAATCTTGAAAGATATAAAATAAACCGCAAAAAATTCCAAAAAAATCTCCAATAAACCTTTAAAAAAAACGTAAAAAATCGAAAAAAATTCCAAAAAAATCGCAAAAGGAAATCGCAGAAAACAGCAAAAAATTTTTAAAAAGTCACAAAATAAAACGGAAAAAAAACTTTGCAAATACAAATGCGCAAAAAATCGGATAAAAATGCCTGAAAATCGCAAAAATAAATGCAAAAAATCGCAAAAAAGCGGGAATTGTGAAAAAAATTGAAAAAATTTAAAAGATTTGAAGTAAATTGCAAAAATCTCCAACAAAAAGGTAAAAAAAGCGTAAAAAATCAAAACAAAATTTAAAAAAAATCGCAAAAAGAAATCGCAGAAAACATTAAAAAATTTTCAAAAAATTACAAAATAAAACGGAAACAAAACTTTGCAAATACAAATGCGGAAAAAATCGGATAAAAATGCCACAAAATCGCAAACAGAAACCCAAAAAATAGTAAAAAATCGCAAAAAACAACCAACAAACCGAAAACACTTGTAACCATCAAAAGAAATAAAAAAAAAAATGAAAATATTCGGAATATTTGAAAAAATTAGAGGAATAAGAAAACAATCAGAAAATAATAGAAAGAAATATAAGAAAACATCAGAATGAGAAAAAAATAAGGAAAGATTAGAAACAATCAAAAAAAAATAAGAAAAAAAGAAAAAATGAGGAAATATAGGCAAAAATAGAAAAAACAGTAAGAAAATAAGAAAAAGAATAAAATGTAGAGAAAAATAGGAAAATGGGGTAAATTAAAAAAAAAACAAGAAACTTTGGAAAAAAGTAAAGAAAAATATGAATTAATAAATTACTGTCGAATTTCGACCATTGGGCGATAACTAGTAATTATTAATATATGGAAATAAATGACTTTTTATAATTAGAAATATACAACGTCAAATTTTTATTCGGACAAAATGTGTACACACAAAGTGTAACTATAGACCCTGAATGCTGACAGGGGTGAAATATTTCGTTTGCAGGAGAAATAAAAAAGTGCTTAGAGGTAGAAGAGCTTCTTTTCTTCCAAAACTTAATTTACTTCGAAAAGGAGAGAATGATTGGATGTGTTTTGCTGTGTAGAGAGCTCCATTGTTTCTTTAACGGGAGATATAAATAACCTTTTTGATGTAAGTAGGAAATGTTTATGAATGGAAAGCGAAATGTCGCTTGATGTAATAACAACAAAAAGTGAAACGTGTAAGTTAAAATTAGGAAATTTATAAATTAACAATAAGAAGATGTTTTACTAGAAATTTGGACAAATAAAAAAAATTTGTGTTGAAGAAATGTTTATTTTTTGAGTGTCGTTTTGGACCATAAAAAAACTTAAATTTAGGAAATTAAAATACATCAAAAATGCCATTGTTTTAAAATCAATTAAATTTTATATCCACCATTGGCGTGCTGTTCTAGAATTAAGAATATTTATTACTTTTTTTTTTTTTGATTTTTCCAATGCAATTTATGATTTTTTTTCTATTCTAAAGGACCATGCACTTTTTTTATGGCGGTTGGGTCCCGATTTTTTTTTCAAATTTTGTACACATGTATCTTGAGTCATTTTTAATCATTGCACCATGAATCTAATACTAAAGGGTGGTCCAAAAAAATGCACTTTTAATACATATGAATACAAAAATTGTAGAAGATTGACAAAACGGCCAAAAATGCCATAAAACCATTAAAACCGCGAAAAAATATAGCAAGCTTAATGAAAACTAAAAAAAAAATTGGTTGGATAAATAATTTTATCTGTTCTGAATAGAGTTTTTTAAGGGCTTTTAAATGACATATTGCAAGTCAAATTCATTGCTTCTGTCATTTTTTGACAGTAACATTTCAGTTTGACAGATGTCGGGAAAAACCTTATGGGTTCTTCCGACAGATAACACAAACCCATATACCAAATTTCAGCTCAATCGGATTAAACGTGTAGCCTCTATCGTGGAAGAATACACACAGACAGACAGACAGACAGACAGACAGACAGACAGACAGGCAGACAGACAGACAGACAGACAGACAGACAGACAGACAGACAGACAGACAGACAGACAGACAGACAGACAGACAGACAGACAGACAGACAGACAGACAGACAGACAGACAGACAGACAGACAGACAGGCAGACAGGCAGACAGGCAGACAGGCAGACAGGCAGACAGGCAGACAGGCAGACAGGCAGACAGGCAGACAGGCAGACAGGCAGACAGGCAGACAGGCAGACAGACAGACAGACTTCCATCTGGAAATGGCCTTAATCATCTCAGTTGACCTCATAATGGATATTTCCATCTTTATCTCGAACATTTTTTTTAGTTCTTCACAATAATTTCCCTTCTTGGAGGTGGGTCAGGTAAGTTAAACCAAAAAAATCGAAAAAAATGGATGTTTGAAAAAATCTAAAAAAGTTGATAAAAATTTGAACAAATTGTAAGAAAATATGGGATAAAATTAATCGATAAAAATCGACAAAAAACAAATACGAAGAAAAAAACACCGAAAAAAAACTGGAAAAATGTAATAAAAAATTCGGAACAAATTGACAAAGTTGTATAATCGAAAACAATCGAATAAAATTGATAAATATTTTAAAAACCCAAATAATAGCGATAAAATCGATTAAATTCGATAAGAATCGAAAAAATCAATTATAACCGACAAAAAACGTAAAAACCAAATAAAATCGATAAAAATCTAAAAATCAACAAAAAATAAATAAGAGAAAAACCGGAAAAAAACTGAAAAAAATGAAATAAAAGTTACAAAATCGATAAAAATCGTTTAAAACCATATAAAATCGAAAAAAAATAGAAAGAAATCGAAAAAAAATCTAAACAAAATCGAGAAAAATAAAATACAATCGACCAAAATCGTAAAAAAAACAAATAAAATCGACAAAATCGATAAAAATCGATAAAAATCGAAAAAAAAAAACCAATAAAATCGAGAAAAATTGAAAAAATCAAATATAATTCAGTGAGATCGAACATGCGTAAAAACCCAAAAAAATTCTAACAAAATCGATAAAAATCAAATACAATGGAAAAAAACCAAATAAAATCGACAAAAATGGATAAATTGAAAAAAAATTGGATAAAATTAAAAAAAAATGAAAAAAATTGAAACAAATTGAAAAAAAAAATGGGATAAAATTAAAAAACATCGAAAAAATCATCAAAAATCAAGTACGATCTCAAAAAATCGGATAAAATCGAAAAAAAGGAAACTGGACAGGGTTGAAATTTAAAAAAATTCATACCTACGCCATTTTTAAAAATATCGAAACAGGTCATTACGTTTTTCATGTTCTAATTTATATAAAATGAATTCGCTAATATTTACGATTTTTTACGAGTCTTTAAAAAATAGAGGATGAGGAAAAAATGAAAAAAATCGTGTGAATCCCAACCGTAAAAATCGTAAATAATCGTAAAAAATCGTAAAAAATCGTAAAAAATCGTAAAAAATCGTAAAAAATCGTAAAAAATCGTAAAAAATCGTAAAAAATCGTAAAAAATCGTAAAAAATCGTAAAAAATCGTAAAAAACCGTAAAAAATCGTAAAAAATCGTAAAAAATCGTAAAAAATCGTAAAAAATCGTAAAAAATCGTAAAAAATCGTAAAAAATCGTAAAAAATCGTAAAAAATCTTAAAAAATCTTAAAAAATCGTACAAAATCGTACAAAATCGTAAAAAATCGTAAAAAATCGTAAAAAATCGTAATGTATCTTAAAAACCGTAAAAAATCGTAAAAAACCGAAAAAAACCGTAAAAAATCGTAAAAAACCGTAAAAAACAGTAAACAAATAAAATTTTGCAAATAACGGTAAATAATCGTAAAACATCATAAAAAATCTTGAAAAATCGTAAGAAACCGTAATAAACCATAAAAAACTGAAAAAACCTGGAAAAAACTGGAGCGAATCGAAAAATTAGCAAAAATTGAAAAATATAAAAAAAAATAATAAAATTAAATCGAAAAAATTTATAAAAAACGGAAAAAACAAAAAAAAAGACGGAAAAATGAAAAAAGTTAAAAAAAAATGGGAAGAAAAACCCTAAAAAATTTTGTTTCAATAAAAATTTATAATAAAATTAATTTGCTATTTTTACGATTTTTTACGAATTTTTAAAAAATTGAGAAAGAGAAAAAATGGAAAAACTTGGGAAAAATCGTAAAAGATAAAATATCGTAAAACATCGTAAAACATCGTAAAAAATCGTAAAAAATCGTAAAAAATCGTAAAAAACCGTAAAAAATCATAAAAAATCGTAAAAAATCGTAAAAAATCGTAAAAAATCGTAAAAAATCGTAAAAAATCGTAAAAAATCGTAAAAAATCGTGTAAAATACGTAAAAAACCGTAAAAAATCGTAATAATTTTAAAGAAATGGTAAAAAACCGGTAAGAAGTCATAAAATTTCGTAATGCCAAATAATCGTAAAATATCATTAAAAATGGTGAAAAATCGTAAAAACCGTAATAAACCATAAATAATCGAAAAAACTTGGAAAAATCTGGAACAAATCAAAAAACGATAGTAAATTAGAAAAAATCAAAATATATAAAAAAATAAATAAAACTAAATCGAAACAAATTGGAAAAATCAAAAGAAAAATGGGAAAAGTTAAAAAAAAATAGGAAGAAAAACCATAAAAAATTTAGTTTTAATAAAAATGTATAATAAAGTCAATTTTTTCTTAAAATTTCAATCTCGAAACTTTTTGTCATAAACAGATCCTGGCAGCCATAGGACTGTTTAAATCATTACTGTTCCTTGAAGGATTCATATGATTTTTTATTTTTTTGCGGGTCACTTTTGTTATACTTCACAATACTTCTTCAGTAGCTAATGAAAAATGTGTTCATAGCGTTATGTCCAAAAATTTCGTGTTGCGTATAGTTCTTGTGTTTATTGTTAAAGTGGATTTTTCGGGCCGAAGTACTAAAACTATCACATGGTTTTACCCCGTGTAATAATTTGTTTTTGGTTTATTTTACCGCACTTAAGTCGAATATTTTTGTACTGACCCAATTTGAAGTTTAAAAGAACGAAAACATTTTTCCAATTTTCTCTTCGAACTATGAACATTTAAAATTATTGTTTTTTTCATATTGTTCAAAATCACTAAACCGCCCCTAATTATAAATAATTTATTGTACTATTTTAGCACTTAATTTAGAAATGAGGTGTACACTAGACAGGTAAATAAATACTTGGAGAAATACATAATTAGAGTTAGTCCCAAGCGTGGTGACAAAGACCTCGAGGGCGACCCTGGCGGCTACCGCCTCTTTGCTTCTCCCGTTCTTCTAAATCAGCCGCCTACCGAAACCACGCGCCCGCCTACGAGAATTAACGTGCAACATGTTACTTTCGAGAACGGTAGCGAGAGAAATAATGACGTTCTATTCAACAGGCTGCCAGGACTCAGACAACGTCCTAATATATTTCTGGGTTATTCAATTTCATTTCCAGTCGGATTTATATTGAAGATTTTTAGAGAACGAGAGTTTTTTTATATACTGTTTCTTTTCTTTTGTTGAGTGCAAGGTATGTAGACTTTATAAGAGGAACGTCAGATTATAAAACAGCCATTTCCTAATCCTTGATGGATAGTAACTGAAATACGTATTTTATATTCTAAGTAACTGGGAAATAGGTGGATTGAGACAATGTCCATGTAATAAAATCCTATAATATATTGCTAGGCTTAATTTTGATAGCTCTTTTACCCCAGCCTCGTTTTAGATGGATTCAAGTGATTCACGCCATTCGTATCCCCGTAAATTCAAGTGTACCAACACAAAAATAAACAATATATAAACTATAAAGTCATACCACAAATATTTAATATAAAGACACAAAAATATTAAGGCAACATGTTTCGGTCTACAAAAAGACCATCATCAGTCCTATAAACGAAACAATGTTGTTAAAAAAAGTATTATTACTGATTTTTTTAACAACATTGTTTTGTTTATAGGCCTGATGATGATATTGATATGTTGAAACATGTTGCCTTGACATTTATATGTTTTTATATTAAATATTTGTGTATTCTTTATTAAATATTGTGCCACATTTGGGTATGGATAATATTTTGTTTTTAATATGTAAATTTATAAATTTATTGTATCTACAATATCTGTAATAATACAGATATATAGATATAACATTTTTTTACTAAAATTAATAATAAAATAAATACAATAAAAATCCAATTACTACGAGAAGCTAGAATTGTCCTGATTGTCTGTGTGTATTCTTTCACGATAGAGGCAACACGTTTAATCCGATTGAGCTGAAATTTTGTATATCGGTTTGGGTTATCCGTCGGAAGAACCCATTAGTTTTTGTACGACATCTGTCAAACGGAAGTATCAGTATCAAAAAATGACAGATCAAATATATCACGGAATTGGACATGCAATATGTCATTTGAAAGCCCTTGATAAACTCTATTCAGACCAGTCAAAATTATTTTTCCAAATATTACCTGTCAAAAATAAAAAAATTCAAAATTTGAAACTTTAACATTAAATATCTGAAAAAGTATAAGTAAAGTTTTCACAACCGGTTTATTAAAATGTTTATAGATTTTTTATTGAAACTTTTGAAATTTTTACAAAATCTTGAAATTTTTACAAAATCTTGAAATTTTTATATTTTTAAAATTTTTGAAATATTTACACATTTTTCATTGACATTTTTAAATTTTAATCAAAATTCCTGAAATTTTTGAAATATTCCGAGATTTTCGATTAAAACTTTTGAAATTTTTATCAAATTTTTTATTGTTTTTTCAAAATTTTGAAATTTTTGTGCGTTTTTAAAATTTTTGAAATATTTATAAATTTTGGCTTGAAATTTTTAAAAGATTTTTTATTGAATTTTTTTAAATTGTTGTCAAAATTCCTCATATTTTTGATCAAATTTCCTGAAATTTTTGGTCACAGTTCTTGAAATTTTTGAAATCTTAACCAAATTTGGAAATTTTTACAGGTTTTTAAATTATTTATAGTTTTTTATTAAAACTTTTGAAATATTACAAAACCTTGATATTTTTACACATTTTTAATTTTTTTGAAATATTTGCATATTTGATTAAATTTTTTTAAATTTTTATCATAATTCCTGAATTTTTTTAACAACGTTCTTGAAATTTTTGAAATATAGATTTTTTATTGAAATTTTTGAAATGTTTAAATATTTCTTATTGAAATTTTTTAAATTTTTAACAAATTTCTTGAAATTTTTATGTCAATTCTTGAAAATTTTTGAAATATTCACAAAAAATGGAAATTTTTAGAGGTTTTTACATTATTTATAGTTTTTTTATTGTAACTTTTGAAATTATTAGAAAATCTTGATATTTTTACACATTTTTGAAATTGTTGAAATATTTGGATTTTTTATTGAAATTTTTTATATTTTTATCAAATTTCCTGAAATTTTTATGTCAATTCTTGAAATTTTTGAAATCTACAAAATCTGGAACTTTTTTTATAGATTTTTTATTGAAACTTTTGTTTTTTCAAAATTTTGAAATTTTTCACACGTTTTTAAAATTTTTGAAATATTTACAAATTTTGGATTGAAATTTTTAAAAGATTTTTTTTTGAATTTTTTTTAAATTTTTGTCCAAATTCCTGAAATTTTTGATCACAGTTCTTGAAATTTTTGAAATCTTTACAAAATCTGGAAATTCTTACAGGTTTTTAAATTATTTATAGTTTTTCTTATTGAAACTTTTGAAGTTATTACAAAATCTTGATATTTTTACACATTTTTAAAATTTTTTAAATATTTGGATTTTTGATTGAAATTTTTTGAATTTTTACCAAATTTCCTGAAATTTTTATCTTAGTTCTTGAAATTTTTACTAAATCTGGAACTTTTTACTCTTTTTTAAAATCTTTTTAGATTTTTATTGAAATTTTGAAATTTTTACAAGTTTTTAAAATATTTGCTAATTGTAGATTGAAATTTTTTAAATTTTTGTCAAAAATTCCTGAAATTCTTTATCAAAGTTCTTGAAATTTTTGAAATCTAGATTTTTTATTGAAATTTTTGAAAAATTTAGATATTTTTTTGTTGAAATTTTTTAAATTTTTATCAAATTTCCTGAAATTTTTGATCTCAATTCTTGAAATTTTTGAAATCTTTACAAAGTCTGGAACTTTTTACATGTTAATAAAATCTTTATAATTTTTTTATTGAAACTTCTTTTGATGTTTTTTCAAAATTTTGAAATTTTTACACGTTTTTAAAATATATGAAATATTTACAAATTTTTGATTTTTAGATTTTTGTCAAAATTCCTGAAATTTCTCGAAATTTTGAAATCTATATTTTTTTATTGAAATTTTTAAAAAATTTAGAGATTTTTGATTGAATTTTTTTAAATTTGTATCAAATTTCCTGAAATTTTTAATCACAGTTCTTGAAATTTTTCAAATCTTTACAAAATCTGGAACTTTTTGGAAAGTATTGTGAACGAGCTAAAAAAATTTTTTAGAGATAAAAGTGGAAATTTCCATTTTGAAGTCAACTGAGATGATTAAACCATTTCCAGATGGAAGTCTGTTTGTCTGTCTGTGTGTATTCTTCCACGAAAGAGGCAACACGTTTAATCCGATTGAGCTGAAATTTGGTATATGGGTTTGGATTACCCGTCGGAAGAAAGAAAGTCCCGTTGGAAAAAAAATTTAAATGAATTTTTTCAAAAAGCTAGTCTATTGTTAATTAACTATTTAAATATAGTTAATTAACAATAGGCGTGCTTTTTGAAAAATACATTTAAAATTTTTTTTCTAACGGGATCACGAAAAATATGAAAAAAAACATTTTTCACTCCCTTTAACCCACCTTCAAATTAAACTAGTCCCCAGTGCGCCGTTTTTTCTTACAGGACCCCTTTTATTATTTCTCAGTACAGGTGTTTTAAAAAAATTAAAAGTGAATATTTGGGATTAAAAAATGTCCCTCATATGGGGTATAAAAATGTAAATTTCGACCTAAAATCATCAAAATCGAATCATTTTTGTGAAAAATAAAAATAAAAAATACGAAAAAGGATTTTGTATTTTTTTCAATAATTTTAAAGTTAAAACTTTTATGTTAAAACTCGTTTTGATAGGAATCCTAGTTTTGCCGGAAATAATTTTCACCCCTTAACACACCCCTGATTTGATCCACTCGAATATTTTTCCTTTTGTTTATGAAAATTACGTTAATAATTTATTATTTTTCTTAATTTCAGATGAGTGAAACTACCATTTTGAGGACTACACTGCCCTCGCTTACAGAAAGTTAAGACCCTCATCCCCTAGTGACAAAGACTATGTAAAATAACCGTGAAAAGTGCTGGTTTTTGACTTGATTTCCCGTGTGCGCTCAATCAAAACTTCAATGCCTGCTACTGCTATGTTTTCTAAATTTAAAAGTGGCGGAGCAACCCAGTGTTCGACAGAAACCAATCCTATTGGACAATTTTTCGAAATAGGAAAACAAGTGGCTAGCGCCGGTCCTGAACTAGTCTGGAAAATACATGATGCTTATAGGAAAAGTGACGGACGGGTGAGTTATGTATTCAATTTATTTAATATTTTTAAAATTGATTGAAAATTCTGTCTTTTGGGTTAGGGATCTTGTCAATTTTGAAATTGACGACTATATCTGTTATATGTTTTCAAATAATGAAGATCTCTTGAAAATTTTATTATTAATAAATTATCAAGCTAAAGATAAATATTTATTTTAAGAAACAAATAATTTTTAAAAAAAATTGTATTGTTTAAAAACCCATTTTTTAATTAAGAATTTTTTTCTAACTGAAAAATAATATTTATGAACCATTTTAGAGTTTTCGAATAAAAAAAGTTATAAAATTGTTTTTAGCTGTCCGTTACAATAATTTAACTATGCAAAAATATTATCGTTTTTTACTTTTACTTTCCCGACCCACCTCCTAGAAGGGAAAGTATTGTGAACGAGATAAAAAAAAATTTCGAGACAAAAACGGAAATATCCATTTTCGGGTGCCCTGAGACGATTAAGACCATTTCCAGATGGAAGTCTGTCTGTCGGTCTGTGTGTGTGTGTATTCTTCCACGATAAAGGCCACACGTTTAATCCGATTGAGCTGAAATTTGGTATAGAGGTTTGGGTTACCCCTCATAAGAACCCATTAGTTTTTGTACGACATCTGTCAAACGGAAGTATCACTATTAAAAAATGACAGATCAAATATAGCCCATAAAAAACTCTATACAGGACAGTCAAAATTATTTCTCCAACTGTCACCTGTCAAAAATAAAAAAATTGCCAAAATTTTAAATTTTAGCATTAAATATCTTAAAAAGTATTAATCCGATTGGACTGGAATTTGGTACACGGTTTTGGGTTACCCGTTGGAACAAATCATTAGTTTTTGTATAACATGTGTCAAACGGAAGTGTCACTATCAAAAAACGAGAGATGCAAAATGTCACGGAATTCGACTTGCAATATGTCATTCGAAAGCTCATAAAAAACTCTATACAGGACAGTCCAAATTATTTCTGCAACTGTCACCTGTCAAAAATAAAAAAATGTCAAAATTTGAAACATTAACATTAAATATCTGAAAAAGAATTCGTGGATTTTTTTCAATTTTTTTACAATCTTTTCCAATTTTGTCAATTTTTTTTTTTCAATTTGTTTTTGAGATTTTTTAAGTTTTTTTTCAAGTTTTTTGATATTTTTGAGTTTTTTTTGAGACTTTTGAGATTTGTAGAGGTTTTTTGAGATTGTTTGAGATTCTTTGGGACTTTTTAGATTTTTTAAAAAATTATAGATTTTTTGAAGTGTTTTGAGATTTTTTGATATTTTTTGGGTTTTTCAGATTTTTTAATATTTTTTAAGATTTTTTGAAATTTTTTTGAAATATATTCGAGTTTTTTAAGACTCTTTGAATCTTTTGAGATTTTTTAGAGATTTTATGGGATTTTTAACGAGTTTTTGAGATTTGTTGAATTTGTGATTTTAGGTTTTTTGAAATTTTTTGATTTTTTGAAGTTTTTTAAGATTTTTCAGATTTTTTTGTTGAAATTTTTTAAGGTTTTTTGAGCTTTTGAGATTTTTTGACTTCTTTGAATTCTTAGAGATTTTTTGATCAAATTTTTGAGTTTCTGAGACATTTACTATTTTAATTTTTTTGAAATTTGACGTTTTAAATTTTTTGAGATTCTTTGTGAATTTTTAGATTTTTTAAAAAATTATAGATTTTTTTGAAGTGTTTTAAGATTTTTTGAGATTTTTTGGTTTTTTCAGATTTTTTAATATTTTTTAAGATTTTTTGAAATTTTTTGAAATTCATTCGAGTTTTTTAAGACTCTTTGAATCTTTTGAGATTTTTTAAAGATTTTATGAGATTTTTAAAGAGTTTTTGAGATTTGTTGAATTTGTGATTTTAGGTTTTTTGAAATTTTTTGATTTTTTGAAGTTTTTTAAGATTTTTCAGATTTTTTTGTTGAAATTTTTTAAGGTTTTTTGAGCTTTTGAGATTTTTTGACTTCTTTGAATTCTTACAGATTTTTTGATCAAATTTTTGAGTTTCTAAGACATTTACTATTTTAAATTTTTTGAAATTTGACGTTTTAAATTTTTTAAGATTCTTTGTGAATCTTTAGATTTTTAAAGAATTTTTGGACATTTTTGGAGATGTTTTTGAACCGTCTAAAAATTTTTTGAGATTTTTTTTTGAAAATATTTTGATTTTTGAAATTTTTGGTGGTTTTGAGGTATTTGACCTATTTTGAGATTTTTTTTATTTTTGAGATTTTTGACATTTTTTGCGATTTGAGATTTTTTGACATTTGAGATTTTTTTGAGTTTTTACTTTCCCGATCCACCTCAGAGAAGACAAATTATTGTGAACGAGCTAAAAATAAATTCGAGATAAAGATGGAAATATCCATTTTGAGGTCTCCTCAAATGCTTAAGACCATTTCCAGATGAAAGTCTGTCTGTCTGTCTGTCTGTATTCTTACACGATAGAGGCCACAGGTTTAAACCGATTAAGCTGAAATTTGGTATATGGGTTTGAGTTACCCGTCTGAAGAACTCATTAATTTGTCACAAAATGTCACGAAATTGGACTTGTCGGGAAAGTTTTGGGGCGACACAACCGATTTTTTTATACGTTTATGTAACATTATTAAAATCTTAATTCTTAATTTATTTACAACTTTTCCAATAATTTTGGGAGAAAAAGCCTCAAATATTTGTGACCATCAAAGAAATAAAAGTCGATAAAAAAAAAGAAGGTAAACATATCGTATAAGTACACAGAAAAATCAATACAAATACTCCTTAAAACCCACACAAATTTTTAAAAATAATTTCATTTACTTTTTAAGAAAAACAACTTGGTTTGTGAAATTTTTATAAGATCTCTAATTTAAGAAAAAAAAATTAATAAGCCATAAAAAATTAAAATATTAAAGTAACTTTAAAATAATACCAAAAAGTTTGGATCTGAAATTTTACCCTCAAGATATTGGAAAGCGAAGCTTTAATAAGCTAACTTATTTCTACTTCATCTACACCATCCGTGGATGAAATTGATGTGCTTTTCAAAAGCATCGCGATAACCATAAAACATTTTCGCAGTTATTGAGAGCTCAAATAAAAATAAAAAGTTATTCCAAGTAATTTAAGAAACAAATTACAACGTTCGATTGATAATTTCTACAGTGAAAAAGTAGGAATATTGCTACGATTAATAAATGATAATCGTAAATGATAGGGGAAACTAGGGACCATTGATCCAAATGACAGTTATTTATTTTTATAATTTTTTTGATAATGTATAAAAAAACATTTGAATGACATACACACATTCTGTATGATATTAAGCACAATGAGCATTAAACAAATTTCAAAAGCCTTCATTTAGGTCAAGGGTCCCCCCGATATATAGGAAAACTTGACCCACCATTAGGGACACTTGGCCCAGTCATAGATTTTACACTTAATAATAAAGTTTCAAAAAAATAGAAACATATTTTATTTTTCTGGAAGTACCTACCAAATTATAAAAATTATAATTTTTATTCTACAGCAAACTTTTAATATTTTGCTTAAATATAAAGTTAGTGATTCTATTATTTTTTTTTATAAAAATTTGGGGAATCCAGAATAACCTAAACTTGTTCGGGACCAACATCGGATGTATCATTCTATTGAGGTCACTTGAAATGTTAAATCGGCGACATGTTTCGGCCTCATCGGGCCATCATCAGGCCTAGAAACAAAAATTACATTGCAGGATAAAGTAAGAAAACTTAAGGTAACTATTTACTTACAAATTTGTAAAAAGTGATCACGAATCACAAAGAATTATAAAAATATAATTGAATTAAGAATATTTGGTAACGAAAACGAAAAAACTGATTATTAAAATATAAAAGTAAATTAATATTCCCCTTCATTTAGTGTATAAAAAATCACATAGAGAATGATAAATATTTTAAATTTAAAATGTGAATGGAATCGTAGTTCAATTGTTACAACACCCTATATATCCTTTCACATGATACGATTTGGCTCGTACGATTAAAAAACGTACGATTTTATATCGTGTGTATTGTGTTTCATATTATACGATTTTTTGCCGTTGATAGAAAATTCTAAAACTCCTCTTATAGAAAATCTACAATTCCATTTATAAAAAATGCCCTTTTACGTAAAATTCTAAAATTCCTTTGCTAGAAAATTCTAAAATTCCTCTTATAGAAAATCTACAATTCCTTTCGTTGAACATTCTAAAATTGGTTTTATAGAAAAATAGACAATCCCTTTCATGAAAAATTTCTCACTGAAAAATCTAATATTCTACTGATAGAAAAATCTACAATTCCATTTATTAAAAATTCTACATGTCCTATTAGGTAAAATTCTAAAATTCCTCTAATAGAAAATCTACAATAATTTTCGTGAAACATTCTAAAATTGTTTTTATAGAAAAATTGACAATTCATTTCATAAAAAATATCTCATTGAAAAATCTGATATTCCTCTTATAGAAAAATCTACAATTCCATTAATAAAAAATTCAACATGTCCTTTTAGATAAAATTCTAAAATTCCTTTAATAGAAAATCTACAATAATTTTCGTGGAACATTCTAAAATTGTTTTTATAGCAAAATAGACAATTCCTTTCATGAAAAATTTCTTATTGAAAAATCTAATATTCCTCTTATAGAAAAATCTATTATTCCAATAATAAAAAATTCTACATGTCCTTTTACATAAAATTCTAAAATTCCTTTGATAGAAAATTCTAAAATTCCTCTAATAGAAAATCTACAATAATTTTCGTGAAACATTCTAAAATTGTTTTTATAGAAAAATCTACAATTCCATTTATAAAAAATTCTACACGTCTTTTAACGTAAAATTCTAAAATTCGTCTTATACAAAATCTACAATTCTTTTTATAGATAAATCTACAATTTCTTTCATGAAAAATTTCTCATTGAAAAATCTAAAATTCTAAAATTTATTTGATACAAAATTCTAAAATTCCTACTACTTATAGAAAATCTACAAAATAGACAATTCCTTGCATGGACATTTTCTCATTGAAAAATCTAATATTCCTCTTATAGAATAATTTACAATTCCATTTGTAAAACATTCTACATGTCAGTTTAGGTAATATTCTAAAATTTCTTTGATAGAAAATTCTAAAATTCCTTTTATAGAAAATCTACAATCCCTTTCATGAAAAATTTCTCCTTAAAAAATCTAATATTCCTTTTAAAGAAAAAACTGCAATTCCATTTATAAAAAATTCTATATGTCGTTTTACGTAAAATTCTAAAATTCCTTTGATAGAAAATTCTAAAATTCCTCTTATAAAAAATCAAAAATTCTCTTTATAGAAAAATCTACAATTCCATTTATAAAAAATTCTATATGTCGTTTTACGTAAAATTCTAAAATTCCTTTGATAGAAAATTCTAAAATTCCTCTTGTAAAAAATCAAAAATTCTTTTTAAAGAAAAAACTACAAATCCATTTATAAAAAATTCTACATGTCTTTTTACGTAAAATTCTAAAATTCCTTTGATAGAAAATTCTAAAATTCTTTTTATAAAAAAATCTACAATTTCTTTCATGAAAAATTTCTCATTAAAAAATCCAATATTCCTTTTAAAGAAAAATCTAAAATTCCATTTATAAAAAAGATTACATGTCTTTTTAGGTAAAATTCTAAAATTCCATTGATAGAAAATTCTAAAATTCCTCTTATAGAAAATCTACAATTCCATTTATAAAAAATTCTATCTGTCATTTTAGGTAAAATTCTAAAATTCCTTTAATAGAAAATTCTAAAATTCCTCTTATGAAAATCTACAATTCCTTTCGTGGAAAATTCTAAATTTTTTTTATAGAAAAATAGACAATTCCTTTCATGGAAAATTTATCATTGAAAATTTAAATATTTCTCATACTAAAATTCCATTTATAGAAGATTCTACATGTCCTTTTACATAAAATTCTAAAATTCCTTTAATAGAAAATCCTAAAATTTCTCTTCATGTAAATCCACAATTCCTTCCGTGGAACATTCTAAAATTCCTATTATAAAAAAATGTACAATTACATTTGTAAAAAATTATACATGTCTTATTACATAAAATTCTAAAATTCCTTTACTAGAAAATCCTAAAATTTCTCTTATAGAAAATCCACAATTCCTTTCGTGCAACATTCTAAAATTCCTATTATAAAAAATGTACAATTACATTTATAAAAAATTCTACATGTCTTTTTACATAAAATTCTAAAATTTCTGTTATAGAAAATCCACAATTCCTTTCGTGGATCATTCTAAAATTCCTATTATAAAAAAATGTACAATTACATTTATAAAAAATTCTACATGTCTTTTTACATAAAATCCTAAAATTTCTCTTGTAGAAAATCTACAATTCCTTTTGTAGAACATTCTAAAATTCCTATTAAAAAAAAATGTACAATTAAATTTATAAAAAATTCTACATGTCTTTTTACATAAAATTCTAAAATTCCTTTAACAGAAAATTCTAAAATTTCTCTTATAGAAAATCCACAATTCCTTTCGTGGATCATTCTAAAATTCCTATTATAAAAAAATGTACAATTACATTTATAAAAAATTCTAAATGTCTTTTTACATAAAATTCTAAAATTCCTTTAATAGAAAATTCTAAAATTTCTCTTATAGAAAATCCACAATTCCTTTCGTGGATCATTCTAAAATTCATATTATAAAAAATGTACAATTACATTTATAAAAAATTCTAAATGTCTTTTTACATAAAATTCTAAAATTCCTTTAATAGAAAATTCTAAAATTTCTCTTATAGAAAATCCACAATTCCTTTCGTGGATCATTCTAAAATTCCTATTATAAAAAAATGTACAATTACATTTATAAAAAATTCTAAATGTCTTTTTACATAAAATTCTAAAATTCCTTTAATAGAAAATTCTAAAATTTCTCTTATAGAAAATCCACAATTCCTTTCGTGGATCATTCTAAAATTCATATTATAAAAAATGTACAATTACATTTATAAAAAATTCTAAATGTCTTTTTACATAAAATTCTAAAATTCCTTTAATAGAAAATCCTAAAATTTCTCTTATAGAAAATCCACAATTCCTTTCGTGGATCATTCTAAAATTCCTATTATAAAAAAATGTACAATTACATTTATAAAAAATTCTAAATGTCTTTTTATATAAAATTCTAAAATTCCTTTAATAGAAAATTCTAAAATTTCTCTTATAGAAAATCCACAATTCCTTTCGTGGATCATTCTAAAATTCCTATTATAAAAAATGTACAATTCCTTTAGTGAAAAAATTATCATTGAAAATTATAACCAAATACCAATAAGCAATAAAAAAAAATCGACAAGAAGTACTATTTTCTACAAGCGTGCGGAAAGTTGTACTTTTCCGCACTAGTGCAGATATACGTACATTCCAAAGTAGCTACCGTATGACTAAAAAACGTATAATGTGAAAGGGCTCATAAGTTAGATGTATTTGAGAATAAAGTTTTTAGAAATTTTCAACAAGGCTTTGATCTTATTTACTTATAAGAGGAAGGATTTTGGCTCTAGATAATTTCCTAAAACGCAATATTTTGCTACAGTCACAGGAAACGGTATATAGCCTAATGATAATCCTACTCAAGTAGATGTCAAACTCATTTGTTTGTATTTTAAGGATGTGTAATGTTGAAATAAAAATCACATATCCTTTAGTAACATCCTGACTAAAGTTAAATCTCATGTTACCAACATCCGACTTACCCGTTGGCTGTATAGGTAGAAATGTCTAAAACAACAATATATATGTTTGACGTGAAAGGTGGCTTAATCTCATTATGTTGTCAGGTTAAGAGATAACTTGTGGCTTAACAACTCAATTACCGCTTTTGATTATACAGCGCGTCGCACTATTTCTCGATCACTTATAGCTTATCTGATATATGAAATTAATGTCAATAAATTGGTATCAAATCTTAGACATAATATGATAATATAAATTAATAACTATCCACAAACATTTCTTTCCATTTATTTCTCACAATTAAATTATTTTAAAATTGTAAAACTATAAGAAAATAAAAAACAACACAATAATAATAATAAAATCTAAATCTTTCTATTTATTTCATCTAACTATTCTTATAATTTTGTCTTTATAACTCTAATATCGATTTTCTGTGCTACCACAACTAAATTACAATTCAGTATAAATATAAATATCCGGAACTGTATCATTAGACCTTAACAATCCACTCTACTTCATAGTGATAGTCTAATATAAGATATCAAACTTTTTGCGGTGTTAAAGAACCAATAGCAAAGGGAAAGAGTCAATAAAAAGTTTTTATAACGCTATTTTGGTAAAATTGGTCGACAATAACAACACAAAATCCTGGATGAACGTGATCGTTAGGAAGTTTCTTATATGAAATAAATACAGGTAAAACTTTCAAATACCCTCGTTCTATGTGTTGATGATCATGATCTATGCTGTAGTCGAAATAGGATGATATGTTTTGATCCTACTAAAGTAATAAAGGTATAACAATGGTGAGATAAACATATTATAAGAGGATATTTAACTTTTATACCAGGTAACAACAAAATAAGGACATACTCAATGTCTTCAGAAATAAATTGGTTTAGTTGGCAACGAGTGCTACCATTTAATAACCGATAAATAACGATATAATCTAATGCCGTTAAGCACTACACGAATCACCAAGAAAGAAAGATTTTTTATACAGAAATATAAAAGGGTTCATCGTCCTTTAGTGTTCATAGATTTTTGTAAACAAAAACTTTTTGGCGTCGAATGTCGCTATGGACCGATCGCCTACATAAATAAATACTGCACTACACATCTGACTTATCCTTATTTAGTTAAAAATTAATAAAATTAACGGTAATTGCTAAATTCTAACTACGGTTCCATAATATTTAAATCTATTTGGATTGTAAGTTGTTTGGAATTCTTGAAATATGTACAAATATTAAGTTGGAGATGCAACAAGCTTATGATTTTTTTAAATTCGCCTTATTTAACAAATAATCAAAGTTATTTAATGTTCCTAGAAGAAATCAAGTACGCCACTGTATTAGATTCAATTCGAATACTATTAATTTCTTATCCAAGAATGTGAATTTTTACGTTCGAGTATTTTTTGAACAATTGGTTATAAATTTACGTCGATTAGTTGACATTCAAACGGTGTTGTGAGATTGTTAATTGTAAAGTGTTTTTGAAGTGCGATTTTATTGTCTGGTAAATTATTTTCTAACATTAAATTAACTGATATGGTTCTGGTGAATGGTCCTACAGGTGAAAACTCTAATGAAGCAAGAAATTTATATCGGAAATGATTTCCCAATCGAAATTTTACTGGAAAAGTCTTTAATGAGTATTAACTATTATACAAACTGATAATTTATCTGATAACTTTGCATTCAATGTTTTATTGTGAAGTATTTTACACGTCATATTTGACTTTAAAGCCCCTGTTATTTTTTTTGATATTACCTCTGTGCGAGAATGCGGAGCATTTTGACATCTGATGCTAGCGCTTGCCGTGATCAGCACCTGAACTTTTGTCCTGAACATTTTTCGACCAAAATGTCAACAACAATACGGAAAGCTTGCTGAAGTCCAGCAGAAATATGTTGTGTCGTGGGCTGCCAGAATAATAGTTTAAACAGTCCTAATACAAAATTTTATCGGTTCCTTAAAGTCCATATAAATGTGAATAAAGAAAAAGCGAATCGTAGGTATCTGAGCTTTGTCGTTACTTTGATTGAAAACTTTGTCCGCGAAATTAAACTCCTTCGAGTAATTCTATGTTAATGAAAATTTTACTGCAGTTAGCTGACCATATAAACCGGGTTGTAACAACCCCAAAATTTTAAAATTTGACTTAGTGTAACCGCTAAAAATTAATATATATAGGTACGTAAGTTATATTAAATTAAAGACTACATTTTTTGCGTTGGATCGATGGTTATGTTGTGTAAGACACGGATTTGAAAGCAGAGGGTGGTCGGTGTTAATTTTTTTTCAATAAATGACTTTTTAATTTTTTTTGTATAATTTTGGATAATTTTTATTCAGAAAATCCGCGAAATTGAACTAGAATCACTTGAAGAAGTACATTTTGGCGGACAATGTTTGTAATTCGAGTCACTCAAAGTTTTTACGATTCGCTTTGATTAATATTTCATTCAAAATGAAAAACAGATTTTTTTTAGGTTTTCTGACCCTTCGCTTTCAAATCCGTGTCTTAAACCGCATTAAAAAAATATAATCTTTACTGCACCGTTGTTCGCACGCATCTCGCAGTTATTATTTTTATTTTCTATTGAATTTTCTCTTCCACGGAGCATATGTGACGAAATTTTATATCATGCATTATTTTCTCAAAACCAGTTCCTAATATTAAATTCATCTTTTAAATATTATTTGATTTTGATTGTACGGGACGAAGTTTTACATTTCAGCCTACAGATGTCGCCACATGGCAAGTTGCACACAGCGAATAGTAGCATCTAAGACCATCTTTTTTTAAAGCATAACAATTAAAAGGCGCGTCGCTTTTAATACATTTTTTGGTGGTTTCTAAACAGATATTAAATGTTTTTGACCATTTAATAATCGATAAATAACGATACAATAACGTACCGTTAGGCACTACACGAATCACCAAGAAAGATTTTTTATACTGAAATATAAAAAGATCGATTGTCCTTCAGTGTTCATAGGTTTTTGTAAACAAAAACTTTTTGGCGTCGAATGTCGCTATGGACCGAGCGCCTACAGACATAAAGACTGCACGACACATCTAAATGATACTTATTAAGTAAAAAATTAATAGGCAATTGCCAAATTTTAAAATTTCGACTACGGTTCCATAATATTTAAATCTATTTGGATTGTAAGTTGTTTAGAATTCTCGAAATGTGTACAAATATTTATACTATAAACTTTTAAGATGCAACAAGCTTATGAAATTTTTTTTTTAATTCGCCTTATTAAACAAACAATAATATTTTGAAAGTTTCTCGAAGTACGTCACTGTATTAGATTTGATCCGAATAAAGTGAATTTCTTATCTCGCAATGTGACTTTTTACGTTTGAGTTTTTTTTTGAAGTATCGGTTATAAATTTACATCAATCAGTTGACATTCAAGTGGTATTGTGAGATTGTTAATTGTAAAGTATTTTTGAAGTGCGATTTTACTGTTTTCTTACACTGAATTAATTGATATGGTTCTGGTGTATATTTCTTCGTGTGAAAAATCTAATAAAGCAAGAAATTTATATCGGGAATTATTTCTCAATCCCAATTTTACTGGTAAGTCGTTAACGAATATCAAATATTATAGCGATTGATAATTTATCGTACAACCATGAATTCAATATTTTATTATGCAGTATTATGCATATGATATTTGAGAAAATGAAAATACAAAGAAATAGGAAAAGGAAAAGGAAAAGGAAAGGGAAAAGGAGAACCCACCTCTCACCCCTCGACTATCAGTAGTCGGTCTCTTGAAATATAAATTATGAATACGGATAAATTAGAATATATGGATAAGATTATAATATACATTAAACTTTACAGTACTAATGACATTATGTTTAATATCTTCCAAAAAATTTACCAAAAATTTGGTTGGTTTAGTTGGCAACGAGTTCTTTTATTTTTAATAATTTTTTTAATCTGATTCTTTATTTACATTAATTGATTGATTCTTAAGTTACTTAGTAGATGCAGTTTTTCATATATACTTGTTCTTTGACTTCTTTCCTGTAATATGTAAACATTTACTATGTAAAAACTTATAACTAGTCTTTGATCATTTTCTACTAGTTACATTTCCTGCTTTTTTTTTCAGTTAAAATGAAATGACCGAAAATGAAACTCTCTTATACCATCCATCTCCAAGGATGTCATCCTTAAAAGGATTAGGACAAGGGTTTTCGTTAATAAATTTTTTCACACTAGTATTCTTTCGTTGGGTAAATTCGTTCCTACAATTAATTATTCAATACATAGTTTTTTATATATTTTTTGATCGAATTGGTTACTTAAAAAAAATTCCAGAAATACTGTATAGTAAAAATATGTTCCCAGTTTCTCATCTTTTAAAATTAATAAAGATATTTGATGTACGCTCATTTTCACCATTGAACATTTTATATCTTGTCAGATCCTTCACAAGTGATCATGTTTAATGAATTTTTAAAAAATTCATGAACCTGTTAGATAAATTGAAATGAATCAACTATATAACCTTTATGTAATCCATCAGAGAATGAAATTTGTCTCTCTCGAATGATAATATACAGTTCGTAAATGGATAGATCTAGTTACTGAGATAAGTTCAAGAAGTTCCTTTAACTCGGAGAATTTTATCTATTTGAAACTCCATCTTTGTTTTCGAATTTTTGTTACATGCCCCGTTACTGCATTGTTGTAAAGGTGTTGCCACTTTTCATTACGTTTTTATTTCATTTTGGTATATATATTTACATATAATAGTTTCATGTCAAGTTAAGGCATTTTTAGCTAGTTTGTCTATTATTTCGTTTCCTTTTATACCAGCGTGTGCTTTTATCCACATTAGTATGACTTTTTTTCTGTGAGCAGTTTTGGTTGGTACATGTTTTAGATTTAGTCTTCAATATGATTTAAGTTCTTAGTGGCAGGGAGCGCGACGAAAACGCCATCTCATTTGAATTTATAAGCATATAAATAAAAAATGTGACTATATTTTTGAAAGAAAAAATTCACTAAAACGTGTGTTGTGATGAACAAAGTAAGTGTAAAACATGTAAATAAATATCAAAAACTATGATTCTTAGGTTATTTTAATCATTGTGGTCCACACAATAATACGTGACAGCTAGAATAATAAAATTTTATGAATATCTGCTAGATTTTCAGTCACAATAATATATCATACGTTTTTTTAAAATAATTTTTAGGCGATGATGAATGTAATTATTCAATCAAACCGGATTTGAGTCAATTACTCGTCAAAAATCATTTCAACCTCTAACAATGGACAAAGGGAAGCAACTTGTCGCGTCTAGTCACATTAGAGATGTGAAAGAATTGAGACATAGTGGCAAAATTTATTTAATCACATCGAATAATTGTAGAATAAAACAAACATTCGTCTAAGTGAGCTTTCTACAGAAGTAGGTTATACATTACTTACTTTTTCTCCTAACTGCATTTATCCAGTTCTTTATTTTACTTTGCCGACCCACCTCCGAGAAGGGAAAGTATTGTGAACGAGATAAAAAAAAATTTCCAGATAAAGATGGTTTTGAGGTTACCCGAGATGATTAAGACCATTTCCAGATGGAAGTCTGTCTGTCTGTCCGTCTGTGTGTATTATTCCACAATAGACGCCACACGTTTAATCCAATTGAGCTGAAATTTGGTATATGGGTTTGGGTACTCCATCGGAAGAACCCATTAGTTTTTGTACGACGTCTGTCAAACGGAAATAACACTATCAAAAAATGACAGATGCAATATGTCACGGAAATTGACTTGCAATCTGTCATTTAAAAGCTCTTGAAAAACTCTATTCAGAAAAGTCAAAATTATTTCTCCAACCTGTCAAAAATAAAAAAATGTCAAAGTTTTAAACTTCAACAATAAATATCTGAAAAATTATTCGTCTCTGGAAATAACCGATTTTTTTTTCAAAATTCCTCTGAGAGAAAATACATTCTTGTTATATCAAATTTTTTTGCTTTTTTCCTATTTTATGTTTAAAAATATGCATTTACTCTGTTTTTTTAAGTTTTCCTGTGTGGAAAAATGCATTATCACTTTTTTCTCAATTTATGTGTAAAAAACGCATTTTTGCTGTTTTTTATGTGGAAAATATATTCTTGCTTTTTTACCAATTTATATGTGAAAATAGTTATTTTCCTAACAAGTGCGGAAAGTTATACTTTTCCGCACGCAATTGCAGTTGCTTCGCGTCGTTCGGGCATGCAATTAAGCAGGGAAAAGATACTTTACGTTAGGAACAATATTTTTTCTACAAGCGCCTAGAATAGAAAAAAAAATTTAGCAAAAAGTCTTTTTTCTATAAGCGTGCGGAAAGTTACAACTTTCCGTCCTAGTGCGGAAAAGTACAACTTTCCGCACGCTTGTAGAAAAAATGCGTTTTTGCTGTATTTTCCAATTTTTTTTGTGGAAAAATACATTTTTGTAATTTTTTTCCAATTTTGAGTGTGAATTCGTGCTTCTGTTTTTTTTCTCGAATCTGTTGAAAAAAATGCGTTTTTGTTGTTATTTTCAATTTTTTTTTGTGGAAAAATGCATTTCTGCTGTTTTTTTATAGTTTTTCGTGTAGAAAATGGATTGTTGTTTCTTTCTGTTTAAATTTATGTGAGATAAAATGCACTTTACATATTTTCAAATTTGAATAAGGAAAAATGTAATCTTGCTTTTGTTTTTTTTTCAAATGTGTGTAAAAAAAAGTATGCTGTTTTTTTCCAATTTTTAGTAGAAAATCTATTTTTGCTTTTCATCTGTGAAAAAATACTTTTGATTTTTTTTCTAGTTTGTTTTAGTGGAAAAATGTGTTTTTATTTCTAGTTTTTTTTGAATTCATGTGCAAGAAAACCCATTCTTACTTTTGTTTTTTTTTTTAAATTTTTGTGAAAAAAATGCAGACTTGATTTTTTTTTTCAAATTCGAGAGCGGAAATAATGTATTGTGAACGAGCTAAAAAAGTTTTTCGAGAAAGATGGAAATATACATTTTAATGTCCTCTGAGACGATATTTAGTCTGTCTGTCTGTGTATCTGTCTGTCTGTTTGTGTATTTATTTGTACGTATTCTTCCACGATAGAGCCCACACGTCTAATCCGATTAAGCTGAAATTTGGTATATGGGTTTGGGTTCTCCATCGGAAGAACCCAATAGTTTTTGTACGACATCAGTCAAACGAAAGTGTCACTGTCAAAAAATGACTTGCATGTGTAAAAATATTAGTCTCTGGGGTGACACAACCGATTTTTTGATACTGTTAATTCACCTCTTGTTCTAAAAACAACGTAAGTATAATTTTAGACTTGAAGATGGCTTTTTAGCCGAAACTAGTTACTGATTGTTAAATGTTTTATTTCAATTTATTGAAATTTTGTATTTAACATTTTAATAGATTGCGATACTTGATGCACAAATAGAAGTTGGGATTTTATCTTTTATTAAAAAGCAATAATTAAAGTTATTCGTGGTAAAAAAATAAGAATTTTATTATCTTCGCGGCTCGAACGAATCCATGCCAAGTGCGATTACTTGTCAAGTTACGATGCCATGAAAATATTTCTTTAAATTTACGACCCCTTATATGTGTTGAAATGTAGGCAATGCGTCTTTCCCGCATGTTCGATTTCTTTCTTTATGCTTTGATCGGAAATGAAAATATCAGAAAACATAAATAAAGAGTCATATTGACTTTTTTGCCCGTATTCGCGTATCTATAAAACTTTATAATTTGGAATTTCTTAGATATTTTATGTTTCACTTTATGGATATGGAAAATGGTAAACTTTATATGTAATAACACGTTTGCAATTCTTGGGTAAAGTATAAGAGTGTTTACTTAATCTTAATTTTGAAAATAATGATGCCAATGAGTTACATTTCCCTTTATTACATTAATTTTGTACGAGACAGAATTTAATAGTAAGTACGAATAATTAAAAAAATAATAACCACACAAAATTTTTATTTGTATGTTTTAACAGAAATAGTAAACTAGAAGATGAAGAAATTTGAATTTATTATATAAAATATTCTCGAACGAAATGTTTGAATTGTTAAGATGCTTCCATTAAAATTAATCCATTAAAATTGCAAATGACATTTTTACATTTACTTTGATCAAATCCATTTGTATATAAATAGTGTCTATGAAAATAAAATCACACCATGCATTAATATTCAAGCTGTTTTAAATTAGAATTTTAATTTAGAAATATATGAAATTTATGAACTTAATTTTTTTCCAATTTACCTTGTTCCATTTCTAAGTTATTTAATCATTATCAATATTATATTTTCCCTATTGCTGAATAATTAGTGTAAATTTAAAAATTAAAAGTAAAGTGAGTCAGGGTCGGACTGGCCACCTTCTAAAAAGTGCCACAGATATAGTTTGTTTAACCATCCTATGCCTAACTTGATCTCTGGAATGGATGAGACGGAATTATGACGTCATTAAAGTATTTCTTAACTAATCTCGACGTAAATGTTATTTATTATCTTTGGCAGTTCAATTAACTCTTCATTGTCAAAATGCAATCCCGGTTTAATTTTGAAGTTGATTAATTACTTTTTACTGGAATATAGATTTTACCGTTAAATGCAGTCTACAATGTTTGGGTTCACCCCAAAAATATAATCGTATAATACCTTTTTGATAAATAATATTAATATATAATTCGCCATCAAGTTAAGGGACGTTAAACATCCCCAAGCTAGAAATTTGAAACAAATCAGTTAAAAAAATGGAGGTTTTAAGTTAAAAAAAATTACTAAATTATGTAAAAAGGTACGCAACGCATAAAGCAAAATACAATTTTTGGCATTACCAATTACATGCGTCATTGAAAACAATCCTTAACAATAGTTATACTTTAATTTTTAAGGTTATGTAAGATATGACAAACTTAAAACAGCAGAATACGTCACCTTTGATGACGTAACGGCAGAGGATGGTTAAACAAACTCTAGTTAAAGTTGTAGCGCTCTCGCTAGCCAATCGAGTGCATGTTTCGACTTATTTGACGTCCTTTTGTTTTTTTTTTCTGATGTGTCAGTTAGTTTGTATGGTGATTTAAAAGTGTGCGGAGGTGTGGTTAGTTTTACAACAAAATAAGCTTTCTAATTTTAAAATTTCAGCCTCAAAACAAAAAACGATGCAAAACAGTCTCCCGCAAAAGTTTTTATCATTTGAAACTACCATAATGTTTTTGATTATCTTCAAGTCGACAGCTCATTTGTCAGACGTGTTTTGTACTTAGAAAAATGGAATAAAAAATTACATTCCAATTTCGAATACTGTTTTTATTTTAACATTCATATTGGTTTAACTTCTAACCAAGAAGTTTGGTCCTTCGAAATCCTGGAATTATTTTAACACGTTCGCAGCCACAACATCAGCAGAAAATGCATTAAAGAAAATAAGCACTATGATCTCAACTATTCTAAGCACATTGAGAAAGAAGATGGCTTTGACATGTATTCAAGTTTTAATAATAACTTTAGATTGTTAAAGGATATTTATTTAAAATTTAAGCCCTTTTTCTATTTAAATATACTATTATGTTTTTAGTAAAAATTTGTTTTTATTATTATTTGTTCTCCATATTTAATTTTTTATAATATACGTTTTTATTGCTACTTAGCTTGAAGTTTTTATCTAAAAGAGACTAAAAATGGTTTTTTAAGGTCTCCGTTATTAAAATTTAGGGGTCCTAGTCCGGCCCTGAGTGAGTATATTATTATATACATCTACCAAAAACTAGAATTTTATACTCATTTAATCAAAAACAATTTTTTTACTATAACATTTTAAGTTAAGGTTGGTTCGTTTTCAAATCGTCTTTCTGAAAAAAAAAAACTGACACAACTTAAAAATTGAAATTTTTCAAGAGAAACATTTTAATATTATTTTTAATTTAAACTTAAAAATTTTCTGTGAAAAATATGTAATTATATGTAATTTTTTTCTCTTTTTTCGCCCATTTTCTGATTTTTTATAATTTTTGTTTCTTTCCGCTATTTTTCGATTTTATTTCTCATTGTTCTGATTTTTTTACTAATTTCATTTGATTTCATTTTTTTTTGCGTTTTTTCGGTTTTTTTCAATATTTTCTTAAATTTTTTTTGCATTTCTCCAATTTTTTTTCTGATTTTTATATTGCTTCTAATTTTTTTTCATTTTCTGGTTTTTCGTTTTTATTGCTACTTAGCTTGAAGTTTTTATATAATGGGTTTTTAAGGTCTCCATTATTAAAATTTAGGAGTCCCAGTCCGACCCTGAGTGAGTATATTGTTATATTACATGCATCCACCAAAAACCAGAATTTTATATTCATTTAATCAAAAACAATTTTTTCATATCGTCTGTCCGAAAAAAAAATGACACAACTTAAAAACTGAAATTTTTCAAGAGAAGCATTTTAATATTATTTTTAATTTCAACTTAAAAATTTTCTGTGAAAAATATCTAATTATATGGGTTAGGGTAATTAGTAGTTATTCCGGTATTTTTCGATTTTATTTCTCATTGTTCTGTTTTTTCCCTTGTTTTTCCATTTTCCGTGGTTTTTTTCGTGGTTTTTCTCACCTTTTTTTGTTCCTCAGGTTTTTTTTAATATTTATAATTTTTTTCTCCTTTTTAGTTCATTTTCTGATTTTTGTTATTTTCGATTTGTTCTGTTTTTTTTTTACATCTTTCGTGTGATTTCAATTTTTTTGCTATTTTTGCCATTTTTTCGTGTTTTTGTCGCGATTTATTTCTGATTTTTGCGTTTTTTAGGTTTTTTCCAATATTTTCTTTCAGTTTTTTTGTATTTCTCCAATTTTTTTCTGATTTTTTCAATGCTTCTAGTTTTTTCTCATTTTTCTGGTTTTCGTTTATTTTCTAGTATTTTGTTGTTGTTTTTTTTTTTCGTTTTTATTTAAGCTTTCCTCAGTGTTTTCCTCATTGCTCTGTTTATTTTACTTATTCCTTCTTTTTTTTCTATTTTATTTTCTTTTTTTTATATTCCTCTGATTTTATTTCTTCTTTCCGACTTTTTTCGATTTTTCGGTTTTTTGAATGAATTAAATTTTTAGTACGTACTCTACTTATTTTGTTCCATAGATAATTATTTCAACTAATCAATAACGAAAGGGAAGCGTTTTGTCTCAAATTTCTTGACAATTTTTATTAAATTAATTAAAAAAATTAGTCATAAACCATTTTTTTAAATTCATTTCATTAGCGAGTAAGTAAATAAATGTATACATCAGAAAACGTGAGCATTTTTTTTTTCAAAAATAGTTTGAGTTGTGTTACTTTATATCTTTAATTGTGAAAATTATACGAGCAAAAATAAAACAAATCACAATAAAAAAACAATATTTGATCCACCAAATGTTTCTAAATATTATTAAATTTAAAGAACAAAAGTTTTAAAATTATAAATTTTGATAAAACTGACTCTATATATCTGGTATAAGTTTCTTCTCTACTAAAGTTAGTAAACCCTTTTTTTTATTGCCAGGAATGCCTAATTTACTATTATAAGCTTTTTTCAATTCTATTTCATTTTCATGTAAAATGGAAATCACACAATTTCTCGTAACCCTGGCTCTGACTTTCTTTTCCGTAGCTAATTCATAAATATTAACTTCTATGTATTCATTTTGATCATATTTATAATAATTTATTTAAATTTTTTTTCTCCAGTTTTAGAATTTTTATTTTAGATATTCTGAAACGATCCATAATAATAATGCCGTCCCTTTCCTGCACAAGCATTTGGCTTCTGTGATTCACTCCTAAGATGTAAGATGGAGAATCATTATTATTTCATTTCTCTATTACTAAATATTTAAGTTAAATTAAATTTAAAAACGATTGGTAAAGTTATTAGACGCATCCACCAAAAACTGAAATTTAATTTTATAATTTATATTTGAACAAAGTTGGGCGGGCATTAATATTCAAATAAAATTAAAATGTTTTCATTTAAAATTTTAATAAAAAAAAATTTGAATCCGTCACTTATTATTTAATTTCTCCATTATTGAATATTTTAGTTAAATTAAATTTAAAAACAATAGGCAAAAGTTATTAGACCCATCCACCAAAAAATCAATTTTGCGCATTCACCAAAAATAGAAATTTTATTTTATAATTTATATTTGAACTAAGTATGCAAGCATTAATATTCAAATAAAATTAAAATGTTTTCAATTAAAATTTTTATAATGAAAAATTTTAATTCGTCACTCGTAAGAGGGAGAATTATTATTATTTAATTTCTTAATTACTGAATATTTAAGTTAAATTAAACTTAAAAACGATAGGTAAAAGTTATTAAACGCATCTACCAAAAAATCAATTTTGCGCATTCACCAAAAATATAATTTTTTTTTATAATTATATTTGAACAAGCATTAATATTCAAATAAAATTAAACTGTTTTGAATTAAAATTTTTATAATGAAAAATTTTAATCCGCCTTGAAATTTATATAAGCTTAATTATTTTTTTCCAATTTACCTTTTTTTAATATACGTCTCTAAATTCTTTAATTGAAGTCATTATATAATCTTGAAATGTTATTTTATTTCCCCTATTACTGAATACTCAAGTATCGTCGAGAAAAGAAATTCGTGGTCTTTTCTTTTGATTAAACTCTTGAAAAGATTTTTTTTTAACCAATGGTTTTTTTATTGAAATCATTTTACTGTCGAATTTCTTAAATTTTTTGAATGCAAATGGAAAAAAATTCTTAAACGATAAATATGTTGCTATTTGTAAATATAATACATATAAAAGGTAATAATAACTTTTTGACACCTCACATGCATTTTACCCCTTCATTTTATGGACTTAAGTACCATTTTAGCTCCCTTGGGATTAAAATACTTTTAGTCCCCCTACCATTAAGTAATCGATTAAGTTATCGTTATGAAATAATATTGAGTGTTTATTTTCACATAATTATCGTATGAATTTCAAAGTTTTAGTCCCTGAGGTGCACTGTCGGAATTAAAAGCAGTAATTTAGTCCCTTGGGACATAATATACTATTACGGTAATGGTGCACTAATTTTTTTTTTTTTATAAATTCGTCATATCTTAAAAGTTTATTAAGTTGTGTAAAAATAAAACAATATACTAAAAATTTCTATACTTTATTTTTTTGTTTATTTATCAGTGTCGTACTTTGGAATTTCTCTATTTGTCTTTTAGTGGAAATTATTTTAACAATGCATTTAATTAGCTTGTTGTATATTTAATTATTAAAACCGAGAATATTCAATAAAACAGCCACCATTAAATTTAATTACGAAACATCGTTTGAATAGAAAATGAAAATTAAAGAGAAAACCGAGAAAACCGATTTTCCTCATTATATAACAAAAAGGAAATGATGCGATTTAGATTCGATAAAGACTCGTTCCGTTTCCACTGCTTCATCTGTTTGGATTATGCTATTTTCCGATTTTACGTTTTCGCGTTTTTTAGACTTTTTCGAATATTCACTAAATATTGGTTTAAGATATTTTTCATTTGAAATATTCGTCAAAGTTTACACAAATATAATGTTGATACAGCATATATAAATATAAAGAGTTTCATTTTTTCTATTAAACTTTAAGCTTTAGATTCCGTTTCTAAGATAAAAATTAAAGTGTTGTTATTTTATTTCATATTAATTTCTAACTACAGGTTCTCCCTCCAATATCCTTAAATTTTGTAATCGTTTTATCACTTCTGATTTATACACGCCTTCATCTGTACTTTCATAAAGAGGATTTCCGATAAACAGAAAATCTTCTAATTCTAAACATTCTTGAAAATTTACAAATTCACACCAATCCTTAATTTTATTATGACCAATATATAAAACTTTAAGTTTTTTTAAAACCCCTATACCTTTTGTTTTTTCAATTAAATTATACGATATCCATAATTGTTCTAGTGTATCTGCTACAACTTCTAAACCAGATAACGATTTAATAGCATTTCTGGCAAGTGAAAGAATTTTTAAATTTTTCATTCCGCTTAAACCTGAAATTTTCTCAATCATGTTTGTCGAAAGACTAAGTTTTACGCAATTTGTAAGTACAGAGAGTGTATTATCCATTTTTTCTACAGGTGGCAATTGAAACTGGAAACCAACATCTTCAGCTTCAGATATATCCTCTCCTGGATGCTTTTCTTCCCATATTTTAATTGCTTCTTTAATAGAAGTAGCGTGACCACCGGACATGTTGTAATTTTTGCATTTTACTGAGAATTTTAATTTATCCTAAAAAAAAGTTTATCTTGACATTTTTTAATTTGATTACAATTAATTTAGGTTATATTAATGAATTCTTCTTTTATTGGGCCTTGGTTAAACAAGTGCAGGTAAAAATAGAATTCATACTATAGTGAGAAAAAATTAAATAATAAAATGTTACAATTATTAAATTTAATAAAATTGAGTAACCAAATATGGATAAAATAAAATTAATATAAATTTAAATTACCAAAATATCAATAAAATAATATCACCCTGTATGATAAGTTGATGATTTCGATGGAAATAAATAAAGTAAATTAATACAAATTTATAATAACGATGAATAGATCCAAGAAAATTATTTAATTTAAATCAAAATAAAATTAGTTTTATTAAGTTATAATCCACATTTAAAATAAATTTTTATAGCCAATCAAATTTTATTCTTTATGACATCAAAATTGTGATTGGTATTTGTTATTTTTAAATGGAGCTAAAAGAAAAAAAAACAAAATGACATCTAGAAAAATCAACAATATAGTCCATTTTTAAAAATTAAGGGAGGCAGGAGCAAAAAGATTTTAGAAAAAAGAAAAATTTGGTACAAAAAAGTCACAATTATTAACTTTAATTAAAAGTAAGGTAGAGCTTGTTTAACTATCTTCTGCCTCTCAATCATAAAATGGATGAGACGGAATTATGACGTCATTAACGTATTTCTTAATTAATGTCGACTTAAATATTTATTAGATTTGACAGTTCAATTAATTTTTCATTGTCAAAAAGCCTTCCCGGTATAATGAGAAAAAGCAAAGTGTAATTCTGAAGTTGATTAATTAATTTTCAAGAAAAATGGATGCAGTCTACAACGTTTGGGTTCACCCCAAAAATGTAATCGTATAATACATTTTTTTCACCATTTAATCACGATTCGATCATCCGTGATTTTTTTAATTTAGTAAAAAATCATGATTAGGTACGTTAAACATCCCCAACTTAGAAATTTGAAACAAATCAGTTAAGAAAACGGAGGTTTCAAGTTAAAAAAATTACTAAATTATGTAAAAAGGTACGTAACGCATAAAGCAAAATACAATTTTTGGCATTACCAATTTATTCATACAAATACACCTTAACATGCGTCATTGAAAACAATCCTTAAACATATGTCATTGATTATATTTTAATTTTGAGGTTATGTGTAAAATAACATTTAAAATTCATAGAAATGAGGGTACACAACAATTCAGATTGCTCAGTTTAATTATTTTTGACAAACAAAGGTTATATTTTAACTTGAATTGGGAATTTGGAACCTTTAGTTTTCAACAATGTTGAAGAAGATCGTCACCACTAACCAAACACTTTTTAAAACACTCTACGTACGTTTCGCTAACTACGTTAGCATCATCAGGAGTCGACAAGTGACAAGTGACATATATGTCAGGGAATAATAATTAAAGTAAATATAATTTAAAAGTAAAACTTGATCATTTACATTACGTATAAACTGTAGGAAGGTTCTTCGTCACTCTGATCAAGTTGTTTTTTGTCATAAGGGTTAAGGCAGAAGGGGCATCTGCATACCAAAATTCATGTCCACATCTTTAATATTTATAAACGTATTAGTAAAAAAGAAGAATCAATGTCGTACTTGAGGATCTTGTACGTCACCAATTTAAACCAAAAACTGATGGTCGTATTTCAGGCACACACCAACCCTTAACACCAAATTATAGCTTGATTGGTCAGATTGGGCAGACCTTACCCTGGAAATGGTCTCAAACTTCTCAGAGGTCCTCTAAACTGATATTTCCATCGATATTTCGATTTTTTTTTTTCGTTCACTATACTTTCCATTTGGTGGGACCGGGAAAGTACTATACGTTGTTTGAAGACTTTTTGGTTATTTAAGTAAATCAAGAAAATTAATTCATATTTATTTTTTACTTTCAGGAATGTTCAGTGTTTATATTCGAAAAACGATGTGCCGAAAAACTTCACAAACCGAAACGAAAAGAGACTGTGACCGAAATTTTGCGCGGCAGCGTTCGTCAACTAGAGCGATATCGACATCCGAAAATTCTGCATGTACTTCATGCCATCGAAGAGTGTGCAGATACTTTAGCATTTGCAACGGAACCTGTTTATGCCAGTTTAGCCAATATTCTGGCATATCATGAGAGTACCATGAATCATGGTGGTATTCAATCACAGCAGCATCAGATACAACAAAGGCCAATTAATTCTAGGGAATATAACTTTTTGGATCTGGAATACAAATATGGAATTCTTCAGGTGAGTCTTTATTGAATTTATTTCTTACTTATACCAAAAATATATAAATCATTAAGATTACAATAAGACGGTTAAAAATAAAAAAAGACTCAACAAATCTTTTTAATGGTGAAAAAAAAAACGAGTAGTAAGTGATTTTGTTATAATTATCCAATTTCGTAGACGGGATTAGAGCAGACTAATTAAATGGCCAATTAAACAGTCAATTAAATGGCTAATTAAATGGCCAATTAAATCAGGGGTTTACAACATTATACACAGAAATATAAAGTTATAATTTAAAATTATTTGACACTGAAATATTTAACACGTTAATCATGGTGAGGCATATAAGTAATGCCTCACTTGTTGCTATTCTTAAGACGGTGCACATTGTTTAAATTTGTAAATCCAGCTGGACAATAATTATTTTTTAATACATATCCTTGACAAACGGAAGAATTAGTTTTTTTTCTGGGTAGAGAACTCCTTGAATGTTTTTTTTGTGGCCTCCTTAAGATTTATTATCAGTTAACTTGAAGGGAGTCTTATTCTAGCCTAATTATACAAGGTGTTTCATTGGGAGATGGTCATACGCTGTGGATAAAGGTCACCGAGACGGTTACAAAGAACCTATGCTTTATGCATGGTGATCAAGATACAGAGTGTTTTATCAATTTTACCTTTTTCTTTCTACGCTCATAACTTATGAACCACTTTGTATATTTGTTTGATATTTGTGATACATGTACCTCCTAACTAGTGAAGTCCGTCCACGTACTTATAAAAAGAAAATACAGGTTCGACTTCGCAAAAAATTTACAAATTATTCTATCCCTAAAAAAACACTCAATATATAAAAATTTTAAAAATCTGATAATCTATTTGAAATGACTGAAAAAAATTAAATATCGTATACTTTTTATTTTTTCGCAGATAATTTCACTACTAAAATTTTATGTTGAAATTCGCTTTTTTGAGTATTTTAGATATACATAAAAATCTGATGTGGCCAGTACATAACCTCTCGCCATCTGTAAATCAAAAATTAAGACGTTAACACAAAAAAGTATGAAAAAAATTGAGTTTTTAGTAAATCTAAAAGTATTAAAAATTTTAATAATACGAAAATAAACTATAGCGTATATGAAATATATATGTAAAACTATATTGCCAAAATCGTATTCTAGGGACCTTAAAAAGTTTTTATCTATTGAAAACTCACTATAGTTTGTTTAGCCATCCTCTAGACCATTTCCAGATGGAAGTCTGTCTGTCGGTCTGTGTGTGTATGTGTGTGTGTATTCTTCCACGCTAGAGGCCACATGTTTAATCCGATTGAGCTGAAATTTGGTATAAGGGTTTGGGTTATCCGTCGGAAGAACCCATTGGTTTTTGTACGACATCTGTCAAACCATTATCCAAAAATGACAGATGCAATATGTCACTTAATTGGACATGCCATATGTCATTTGAAAGCCCTAGAAAAACTCTATTCAAAACAGTTAAAATTATTTGTCCAACTGTCACCTGTCAAAAGTAAAAAAATGTCAAAGTTTGAAATTTCAGCATTAAATATCTGAAGAAGTATTAATCCGATTGAGCTGAAATTTGGTATATGGGTTCGGGCTATCTATCGGAAGAATATATTAATTTTTGTACGAGATCTGTCAAACGAAAGTATCACTATCAAAAAATGACAGATGCAATATGTCATGGAATTGGACATGCAATATGTCGTTTAAAAGCCCTTGAAAAACTCTATTCAGCACAAATTATTTCTCCAACTGTCACCTGTCAAAAATTAAAAAAGGTCAAAAGTTGAAACTTTAACATTAAATATCTAAAAAAGTATTCCTGGATACTCGTCGGGAAAGTTTTATTGCGACACAACCGATTTTTTTGTTAACTTTTGTAACTGATTTGTTTCAAATTTCTAGCGTGCGGATGTTTAGGTCCCTGAGCATGACCAAATGGCGAATTATATAATATATATTAAAAATGTATTATACGATTATATTTTGGGGTGAACCTAAACGTTGCAGACTGCATTTAACGGCAAAAGCGGTATTCCAGCATCTGTTTTTCTTGAAAAATAATTAATCAACTTCAGAATTACACTTTTCTTTTTTTCATTATACCGAGATAGCATTTTGACAATGAAAAATTAATTGAACTGTCAAAAGTAATAAATATTTACGTCGACATTAATTAAGAAATACGTTAATGACGTCATAATTCCGTTTCATCCATTTCATGATTGACAGATCAAGTTGGACAATGTATGACGTAACGGCAGAGGATGGTTAAACAAACTCCACCCAATTTTTAGCATGATTACTATACCTCTCTTCGTTGAAGGATGAGATATAAAAAGACCATACGAATAATTTTGCATTTTATTAAGTTGTAATGAATATTTCTAATTTGATTATGTACAGAAACCTGTTTATTTGCATTTGTAGGTGTGTAAATTTTTACTGATCGGAAATTATGGACAAAATAATACACCTAAACCAAAAAGTACCAAAAGGTATAAGTTACAAAAATTAATAATAATAAACAACAGTTTTCGTTTTTACCTCTCGCCCTTCAGATAAGAGAGGTATAGGAATCATGCTAAAAATTGGGTAGTGAGTTTTCAATGGATAAACACGTTTTGGGGTCCCTAGAATACGATTTTAATATTTTCGCGATGATGTCTGTGTGTGTGTGTGTGTGTGTTAGTGTGTGTGTGTGTTAGTGTGTGTGTGTGTGTTAGTGTGTTAGTGTGTGTGTGTGTTTGGATGGATGTTGTAGTAACGATAACTCAAAAACTACTGAATAAAAAAATTTGAAATTTTGCATACAGAATTCTGATACCCTAGATTAGATCTGATTAGATTTTGGTGCCAATCGCACAACCGGAAGTGGCAGTTGCTATGGGTGATGACGCCATTATTATACAAAACGGCAATAAAGTTTTACACATATATTTTGTATACCCTATAGTTTATTTTCATCTCATTAAAATTTTCTAAACTTTTGCCATTGTTGCCAGATTTACAAAAATATAATTTTTTTTCATACTTTTTTGTGTCAACCTGTAAATTTTTGATTCAAAAATGGCGAGAGGTCATGTGCTGGCCACATCAGATTTTTTTTATTACTTTACCAGAGCATGGCCAATAAAAAAATTACGAATAAAAATCATAATATTACTTTAACGTATAAAATAATTTAATATTCTAATACTGGTTAAGAAAGAACTATTTAAAATAAAATAAAATTCAATAATGAAATAAATAATTATATTATTTAACATACTAAATATTTCAATGTTTTAAATTATTTTTTTTTTAATTTTACAGAAAAAAAACACAAATTTAATTTATTAACTCACTTTTATACTTGTATGTGGAAAATTGTAATACGAGGCAAAGTATAAAGTTGGGAGACTACAAAATAGAAATAATAGTTGGTACTGACCCGGAAAAATATACTGTTTTGTTTTTACATTTACAATTCTTATATTGCCTTTTTTTATTGGTAGTAACAAATGTAAATTTAATTATTACCGATCTAAATAAGTTATAAGGCACTTTATTACTAACTTGATTGACTCATGAATTTATTTCAGATAACTGAGGCTCTATCATTTCTCCATTACTCTGGTCATATGTTACACAGGAATGTTTGTCCTGGTAGCATCCTCATTACAAAGAGGGGAACGTGGAAACTGGCTGGACTGGAATTTATAGGTAATTATTCTTAAAAATTTTCCTACTAGGTGTCATTTATTATTAATCTGTTAAAATTTTTAATATGAGTCATAATAATTGACAAAAATTATAACCTTTAATATATTTTGATTATTTTTTAAATTATGATTTGAGGAAAATTTGTTGCTACTTAATATAAACAAATTAAATTAAAAAATTTATATTTATAGAATATCTTGGAAAAAAACAAAGTCAGGACACTTGAAAAAATATTTTGCCACATTTTAAGGACTTCCGAATCAATTAAAATGCGATTTTCACTAAAGACTTAAGTAAGTTTTATTAGGCTATAGAATTGTAATTTTCTTTAAATGGACCAACCTGTATATTAATCCATTTTTTGAAAAACTACATCTTTTATCTACATAATGGTGTGCTTAGTAAAATATTTTCAAAAATGGCTATGAAATTAGATCGAAAAAAAATGCTTACATAAATTAAACCGGTGGCATTGTAAATAATTATTTTTCTAAGACAAATAATAAAACAAGACAAAAATTAAATTAAAATCTTGTCTATGGTACTTTTATTTATTTTTATTTATTTTCGTTTATTTTCTTTTATTTTCGTTTATTTTTATTTATTTTCGTTTATTTTCTTTTATTTTCGTTTATTTTTATTTATTTTCGTTTATTTTCGTTTCTTTTTATTTATTTTCGTTTATTTTCGTTTATTTTCATTTATTTTCATTTATTTTCATTTATTTTCATTTATTTTCATTTATTTTCATTTATTTTCATTTATTTTCATTTATTTTCATTTATTTTCATTTATTTTCATTTATTTTCATTTATTTTCATTTATTTTCATTTATTTTCATTTATTTTCATTTATTTTCATTTATTTTCATTTATTTTCATTTATTTTCATTTATTTTCATTTATTTTCATTTATTTTCATTTATTTTCATTTATTTTCATTTATTTTCATTTATTTTCATTTATTTTCATTTATTTTCATTTATTTTCATTTATTTTCATTTATTTTCATTTATTTTCATTTATTTTCATTTATTTTCATTTATTTTCATTTATTTTCATTTATTTTCATTTATTTTCATTTATTTTCATTTATTTTCATTTATTTTCATTTATTTTCATTTATTTTCATTTATTTTCATTTATTTTCATTTACTTTCATTTATTTTCATTTGCCGGATGCATGATGAATACGATTTTTTAATTTGTATGATTACAATCTTCAGATCTCGTAAAGGTTAGTCGATTATAACTTTTAAAAGTTATTCGTTAAAATGCCGGCTACGACCGCCCCTTTTTACATTATTCAGAAAACATTTTCTAAGATTTTACAAGATATTGTAATTTAATATTGAGTAAAAACAGTTCATATGATCATTGTTTAAATGTTGTAAAAACAATGTACCTTTTATTATGTACTTTTAATATTAATAAATAGGTGTAAAAACTGTTTTTACAGTTTTCTTCAATGTGCGGTTTTATATTAATTTAACGGTTTGGTCCTTCGATAATTAGTCGATGTTAACACGTCGACTACCATAGTAACCATTTTAAAACATTTATCGATTCTTAATCATATTTGTTCATTGACAATTTGAAAACATAAACTGTTCACAATAATTCTAATACATTTTGATCTAATTTTCGAAAATATTTTGAAACTAAACAGACCGTTATGTAGACAAAGGTAGGAATTTTTCAAAAACTTATTAATATATAGGTTATCCCATTTAAAGAAAATTAGATTATGAACTTTAGTGAAAACAGCATCGAGATATCTTAATTGATTAGGAAGATACAAGTCCTTAAAATGTTAAATATACAACAAATTTCGATTTATAAATGTATTTCGTTGATTGTAATTGTTGCCAAAAATAAATTCCAAACTTTAAATGAACTGATTAAAATCCGGCAATAATATAGTTACTGGTTTTGAATGAGGCATTCAAACACTACAAATTTAGCTGGTTTGTACATTTTTCGGATAATTCATCTCAATTAACAGCATTAATGAAAGATACTTAACACGTTTATATTACATTTTATTATTGTTATACTCCCGGAATTTGGTCGTAATTTATATTGTTCAGGATGTGGTAAGATATAATGAACAAAAATTGCGTTATGAACGAGAAAATATTTTTTATTTTTCTCATAGTATAAAGATAATTATTTAATTATACACAATCTTATAAATTTTTGAGAAAAATATGATGATAATGATTTATACATTCTATTATTTTTATTCTGTTTTATAAATTACTTTTAAGTAAGAAATATAGAGTTAAAAAAGAGATAAAAGATGCAATTTGCTTTTAGAGCTCTTTTTAGTCACAATTATAAAAAATAACTTGTTTAAATTTAAGTTAGTTTAATTAGTATAAATAGCTGTAATTAATATATTGGAGAATAAAAAAACATACTTATATTCCGTTCAGATTTTTTTAGAAATCTTGATACATTTGTATGTAGAATTCAAAAATAAAGATTTTTTTTTATTTTTGTTTATTTTAGTTTAATGTGTCTCGATATCAAAGATACAGATCAATAGTTACAAATTACATATAAAAACATTAAGTGGATAATCTGCAAACGACTCAGGAAGATTAAAGCAGGGGTGGGCGATCAAAAATGATAAAAATCATATAAATATCAAGTATTTATAATTACAAAAGGCGGAAAATTATTGACAACAAAGTGGCCTTATAATATATGGCAAAAAAAGAATAAGCTTCATGATTAAAATTTATTAGAAATAATTACTAATTTGTTAACTAAATTGTATGCTAAATGGCAGACAAAAAAACAGAGTTGAATATTGCATGTATACTTTATACCTTGCATTTTGGTCAAATTGTATTTATTTATTTATATTTATTTACAATATCTTTTACAGAACGAATTAATGACGTTGATGGAGTAGAACCAATACCATGTCAACCATGGACTTCAAGGCTTCCAAAAATGGCACAACCAAATTTAGATTATACGGGTAAATAATATATTTTTCAGATAATCATGTTTTAAATATTTTAAAATTATTAACAAAAACTGATACATCTAAATGAAATGAATAAATTAAAATTAATAGATTAAATCAATTGATATGCTTATTCAAATTAGGCATTTAATTAATGCTACGGGTTAATAGGGTTGGGACCTATGAACTTAATTAGTATTAGGTCATTTAATCCTTACTTATTTAGAATATTTTCCCTATTGGAAGGGTTTATTATTTTGCTCATTAAAATAACCTATTTTTCCAGAAAATTACAACATCTTATATGGATTTTTTTTTTTAAATATACATTCAAGAGAGTGATGTCAATAGAATTAGCTATTCAATCTTTCAAGCTGTTTAGACTGTCTGGCGTGATTTTTTCGCCACTGAAATACTGAGAGAGCTTTGTGGATTTACGTCTGAGAATAAATTTTTGAAATGGAAAAGTTTACACTAGAAAAACTATTATTTATTGAAAAAAAAAAAATTGAAGTAACGCTATTTACAAGTTTTTTAATTGTAATTAAGGGTAAGATAAAAAATCCAAATATCTTTTTTTTATAACAAAGTAATTTTTAAAAATGAAACTAATAGAATAACATATTTCTTAAGAAAGTTATAATTGTCTTTATCAAGATAGTCTCAAGTTGAAAAAAGAGATTTTAACACTCGGCATTAATTTGTCTAATGAGAAAAAAGACGCAAAGTGAGTAAAAAATCTATTTCTCAATATATACAAAATTTTTTATAACAAAAAAGAAAACAGTAAAAAAAAACATATCTTTTTTTCAATTTTTTCTATTTTTTCAATTTTTTTATATTTTTTCTATTTCTTTCGCTATATTTCCATTTTTTCCGTTTTTTTCCATTTTTTCCTATTTTCCCCATTTTTCTTTTTGATTTTTAACTCATTTTTTCCTGTTTAGCGTGTTTTTTCATATTTTTCTATATTTTTTCTTATTTTTTCCTGTTGTGTTCAATTTTTTTCTATTTTTTTTCAATTTTTTTCAATTTTTTTCCGTTTTTTTTTAAATTTTCTATTGTTTTTTTTCTATTTTTTTTCCATTTTTTCATTTTTTTATATTTTTTCTATTGTATTCTATTTTATTCAGTATATTTCCATTTTTTCCTTTTTTCCATTTTTTTCTATTTTCCCTATTTTTTTTGGGTTTTTCATGTTCTTTACTATTTTTTCATGTTATTTTCAATTTTTTTCCATTTTTTATATTCTTATATTTCCCTATTAATGCTCATTTTTTCCCGTTTTTCCTTTTTTTTCCGTATTTTTCTATATTTTTTCCTGTTGTGTTCAATTTTTTTCTATTTTTTTCTATTTTTTATGTTTTTTTTCTATGTTTTCTATTTATTCTATTTTTTTTATATCTTTTTCCATTTTATTCTATTTTATTCCCTATATTTCCATTTTTTTCGTTTTTTTCTTGTTTTCCTATTTTTCCCTATTTTTTTTGGGTTTTTCATGTTCTTTACTATTTTTTCATGTTATTTTTAATTTTTTTCCATTTTTTATATTCGTATATTTCCCTATTAATGCTCATTTTTTCCTGTTTTTTCATATTTTTTCTATATTTTTTCCTGTTGTATTTTTTTCCATTTTTCTCTATTTTTTTCTATATGCCCTATTTTTTTTCTATTTTTTTATATGTTTCCCAATTTTTTTTCCTGTTTTTTTTTTTCTATTTGTTCTATTTCTGCCTGTATTTTCCTGCTTTCCCCTTTTTTAATTTTTTTCTTGATTGTCTCTATTTTTTGTGCTGTTTTTCTCTGCTCATCCATATTTATACCTTTTTTCCCTATTTTTTCCAATATTTTATAATTTTTTTCTAATTTCGGATATTTTTTTCCAATTTTTTTTTCTCAATTATCTGTATTTATTTCTTTCTTTCTAATTTTGCCTATTTTTCCATTGTTTCCTGTTTTTTACTATTTTTTCCTGTTTTTCCTATTTTTCTTAGTTTATCTCTTTTTACTATTTTTTTTGTTTTTCGATTTCTTAATGTTTTTTTGCCATTTTCTCTATTTGTTCCTTTTTTATATTATTCTCTTTTTCTCTTCTTTTTTCTTTTTTTTTTTACTTTTTTACTGCTTGCTTCTATTTTTCCCAATTTTACCTATTTTTTTCCCATTTTTCCTATTCTTCTCTATTTCTCCCTATTTGTTTAAGTTTTTTATTTTTCCCTAATTTTCTTTATTTTTCACTGTTTTTACATATTAGTCCCTATTTTCCTCTATTTTTTCCATATTTTCTCTATTTTTACCTATTTTTGTCTATTATAACTGATTTTTTTAAATTTTGTTTTTGCCTTTGCCTATTTTTACCCATTTTTAATAATATTTCTATTATTTCCTATTTTTGTTGCATTTCCTATTGTTTTTTTCCTATTTTTCTTTCTTTTCTGTTTTTACTATTTTTTTATAATTTTTCCTGTTTTTCCTATTTTTTCCACTTTTTCTATTTTCACAATTTTTATATTATTTCCTATTTGTGTACCTACCCAAAAATCGTCCAAAGGGCCCATAAAAGTTTTCACTTCATAAATAAAATTACAATAAGGAAAAGTAAAAACTTATTTCTAAAAAGAAATTTAAAAAAACTTAACATTGTTAATACTACTCGGCTGTCCTACTTATTAAAAAAAAAATAGTCTAATGTTTGAGATAAACAATGAATGTTATATTATATTTAATTAATTTGTAACGTATGTTATATATTAATTTTGGCTTTCTGCATTCATCCTGTATATAAACTTCAACTATGCAAAATCTCACACTCCTCCGTTTTCGCATTACTCTTAAAAATGAGTCCGTAATTTTCTCTTTGAGTATTAATATAAAAAAGAATTGAAGGATTGAAGAATGGGGTCTTATTAGTAGCCACACTGTATGTATTTTTACTAATTAAAAATTTTATAAGAATTCATCTAAATTTTTTTCTTTCATTATTGCTCCACTTTGATGGTTTTTTACATTTAGTTCATCATATTTTTAGTTAAAGCAAACTTTGAGTTACATATATAAGAATAAAAGAAAAATGAATTCTTCTTTGTAATTTCTAACAAAAGAAATCTCTAGAATGCACGTTTTAAATTTTTATTTATCACAAATAAATTTTTCCAGTTATTATTTTTTTTTATTCTAATTTAATTTTATTTCTGAGGAAAAAATGTGTATTTAATCACTAAAAAAATATTTTTTTACCAATAAAGCAACTTTTAAATATATTCTGCTATCCTGGTTTCTGCATATTTTATACAATCTTATTTGAATATAAAAGCAATGTCGATAAAACTGTACAAAATTTATGAACTGCTTGACACAACAAACAGTAAACATTATCGTAAAAGTCACAGACCACGTTTGTTTCGAATAAAACATAGAGGACATAAGACAATACCGGATACATACCAAATATGAACGAAGTTATTATCCTACGTCGTCTATTTTGACGTCTATTTCCGCCACCTGTTTCCCGTTAATGTGAAGACAAAACACAATATTATGAAAGCCGAGTAGCGATTTCAACTTGTGATGAATGCCTTCTCGGTCTCGCTCAGATAGCTCGTTTGTTAGTTTATCTACTAGGTAAATAGATATTTACTCGATAAGATTAATGGTTTAGTAAATCAATATACCGGGTGTCCCACTTAACTTTTCGGGGTTTTGATCGCTTATTACTCAAATAGTTTTAGGAATAGAAACATGCGGGTTTCGCCAGTTTTATTGAAATCTATAGAAGTTTTTTTCTCAATAATGGGATATTTTATCGTAATGCCGGTTTGACCGGAAATTAACACGGTGATTTTTAGGGATAGGGCAACTTTGTTATTTTAACTAGAACACCCTGCATATTTTTAGCCTAACACAAAGCTTAATATTTAAGCTTTCTAAACATATATAGTTTGTGCTACTTTTTTCGTAATTTATGGCTTAAAATTTAAGTTAAACAACTTTAAGCGTTTTGTAAGGTAATTTATTATAAATGTCAATAAAATTAACAATTTTGAACGTAAAGACATTTAACAAAAAAAGTTGTTATAACAAATTTTCAAAATAGTGTCCTTGGACGTTTATACACATTCGCCATCTTTTAATTAAATTTCTATAACCAGCGGAGCGTTTGGAAGTAGATTTATATATTTTTTAAGTAGACTTTGCTAGTGACAGCAAATAATTATTTCACGCGAACTGTCAGTTTAACACAATTAGTTTTCTTATTTCTCTTCGAAAAATGTTCACTTTATCTGAAAAAGGAAAGTGTGTAATAATTTTTTCAGAAACGAAGTCAATTGTGGTGACACAAAAGGAGATTTCGAATAATGTTTAATAAACGACCACCTAGTGATAATGCAATAAGAAGTTGGCACCGTCAATTATGGGAAACAGTCATATTTGCTCATCAAAATAGAAAGCGTAACCAAGACAATTTATTCAATAGTGTTATTCAAGTTCAAGAAGCTGTAGAAGTAAATTCCACAACGTCAGTAAAAATGGTTAGCACTACGGGCCTTTCTAGGAGCACACTTCATAGGATTTTAAAAAAACATTTAAAATTAAAGGCTTACAAATTTCACTTGGTTCAAGAATTAAAAGAGAATGACCATGCCCTGCGCGTTAATTTTTATCACCAAGGTTTAAGAATTAATTACAGAAATCTTCTTATTATGTCTGACGAGGCTACCTTCCACTTAAATGGTGAAATAAATAGACACAACTGTCGCATTTGGGGTTCAGAGAACCCTCACAGAACTACTGAATATGTAAGAGATTCACCCAAAGTAACTGTATGGTGTGCCATGAGTTCTACAAAAATTTATGGCCTATTTTTCTTTAGCAAATCTATCGTTAACGCAGTAAATTATGTAGATATGCTACAACTGTTTTTTTTCCGCAACTTCAGCAAGATAACTTATTACAAACATGTTACTTTCAGCATAATGGTGCAAGTCCATACTATGCAATGATCACTAGAGAACTTTTAAACGAAACATTTGGTGAAAGGTGGATTGGAAGAGGAGGTCCAGAGGGGTGGGCACCGCGATCACCTGATTTAACAGTACCGGATTTTTTCTTTTGGGTTTACATCAAAGGTCGCTGCTACAACCCACCCCCTACAACCTTGGAGGAATTAAAGATCAACATAATAAATGTGATTGAAAGTATTCCTAGAAAGATGTTAAGAGCTAGTTATCGAAACTTAATTAAAAGATGGCGAATTTGTATAAACGTCCAAGGACACCATATTGAAAATTTTTTTGTTAAATGTCTTTACGTTCAAAATTGTTGATTTTATTGACATTTATAATAAATTACCTTACAAAATGCTTAAAGCTGTTTAACTTAAATATTTTAAGCCATAATTTACGAAAAAAGTAGCACATACTATATATGTTTAGAAAGCTTAAATATTGAGCTTTGTGTTAGGCTAAAAATACACAGGGTGTTCTAGTTAAAATAACAAAGTTGTCCTAAAAAACCTCTATAGATTTCAATAAAACTGGCGAAAACCGCATGTTTCTATTCCTAAAACTATTTGATAAGCGATCAAAACCCCGAAAAGTTAAGTGGGACACCCGGTATTTACGTACAATTTCTTAAATATACAGAGTATTCCAAGTTGTATGTTCTCTTTAGCACTTAAAAGCCTGTTATCAAATATGCCTAGAAAAAAATATTTATAAACCTATATTTTATTTACAAAAAAAAATTAAAAATATCTAGATTAATTGATAATACTGTTCAGAGATGGCAGTATATACGAACTGAATTCCATATTAAATAGAGGCCAGATGTAAACATAAAAAAAGAAGAAAATTGTATTTTTACATCTCAAACTTTGAAAAAAAAATGAAGAAAAAAGACACTTTAATGTATAAATGAGACTTGTTACCAGTCACTATTTTTATGTAGTTTTAAAGAAGTTAAAAAAATCGAAATCTAATAAACATTAATTTTGGAGAAAAAAAATAGTAAACAAAGGAAACAATTTTAAGAAAAATCAGAAAATTTGGAATAAAATGAAAAAATCAAACGCTAAAAATCGCAACAACAAAAATGACGTAAAAAAAAGTAAGAAATCGAAAAATATCGCAAAAGAAAACACAAAGACAAAAAAAAACAAAAAACCGGAAACAATTGTTAAAAACGTAAAAAAAAAAAATAAAAAATTCGAAAGAATTGGAATTATTTGCAAAAAAAAGCCTCAAAAAAATCGCAAATAATCGTATAAAATAAAAGGAAAAAAAATGAGAAAAAAGATTAGAAAAAAAAACAATGATGAAAAAATGTGGAAAATGAGAAATAATCGACAAAAAAAAACGAAAAACCAGAAGAATAAGAAAAAGACGAGAAAAATTTTAACAACCCAAAAAATCAGAAAATATCGTAGTAATTAGAAAAACAGAAAACAAATTTAAACAAAAATGAAAAATAAAATTGTAAAATGGAAAGATTAAGCGCTAAAAATGGCAAAAAAAACGACGTAAAAAAAAAGTAGAAAAAAAAAGAACAACCAAAAAATCAGAAAAATTGTAACGATAAAAAAATTGAAAAAAAAAAATGAAAAAAATCGAATGAATAAAAAAAAATCGCAACAAAATTCAAGAAAACCGCAAAAAAATCGCAAATAAACAGAGGAATAAGAAAAAAATGAGAAAACAAAAGAAAGAAATACAACAAAAAACAGAACAATGGCAAAAAATGAGGAAAATTTGAAAAAAAAACAAAAAATCAGAAAAAAAACGAAGAAATATAAAAAAAGGGAAGAAAATCGCAAATTATCGCAAAAATGAAATGAACAAGAAAAAATTTGAAATAAAACAATGATGAAAAAATGAGGAAAGAAAAATCGAAAAAAAAACGGAAAAAAAATCAAGAAAATGTGAAAAAGACTAGAAAAAATGTTAACAACCCAAAAAATCGGAAAAAAAATGTGAGTAATAAGAAAAACAGAAAAAAAATTGAAAAAACATGACATATTTATGGAAAAATGCCTTATATATATATATATATAAAAAGTCACCTATAAACCTAAATAAGCAAGAAAAATTTTTTTTTTTCGAAAATTCGTAGTATTCCGAATTTGGGCTTGGCGCTGAACGTGTTAAAAACTATACTTCTTGTTGCTTCAAAACTAAGCTAGTCCTTAGACTCTACATCCTGTTCGCAGCTTCTACACTTGACAGTTTATTTTAATATCCTTTTTTAAATCCAAACTTCTTTCAATTCACTAAACTGTAACTGAAAATAACCATAAAAACATTTTTTATCTTTTCAAACAATGAAACGAATTGTACGAGAAAGTTTAAAAATACATTTCTTTTATATTTCTCCTTTATCCCATTTGTGCGACTTTGTGTGCGAAAACAACAAAAATTACTGTTAATAAAGAGAAAACACACAATATTAACCATTTTATGAACAATGGCAGATGGGATAGGAGTTAATGACATTTTTTATGTGGATAAAGTTAGTCAAGAATAATGGAAAAAGTATAATAAAAATATGATTTCGAAATTTTATATCACGCTACAAGGATAATATTTATTTTTGTTAGTAAGATTATTAATTTTACTATATGAAAATATTAAATATAACATCATTAAAATAATAGGTAAAAGATTTTTGAAAAAAAAAGAAATTATTTTCAAATCGGAAACAGTAAAGAAAACATTTTTAGTAGGTTAAAAGATATTTCTCAAAGGAAATATCTCGTTATTTTTTCTATACAAAACCAACATCCGCACGGAAATATTAGCTTTTCCAGAGTTACATAATTCTGTATCCTATGAAAAAATTTTTAGGAAGTGTCTGAATTATATCTACCCGAAGGTATACAATGTTATTCCTTTTATTTATATTTTCTATTAATAGACATTCTCCACTTTTTTCTTCTTTTTTCAGATTTTTATTTAATTTTTTTTTAATAATCTTACAAACCGTTTTGTTTAATAATTATATTTGTACTTTTAGCTTTTTCTGTTTCTCCTATTTTTGGAACTAAGTTCATTAACGCGGCTTATGGTAGGATTTAAAAATCAGAAATTGTAACGTAACAAAAAATAGAGATGTTGAAAAAGTAACTATTCGTTTTTTAATAACGATTATTAATTTGAAATGCGAAAAGTCACTTTGATTATTTAGACTATAGTCAGCAAGCGATTTTTGGGTCAAATATTTTCCCCGCATCCCAAAAATATAAACGAAGTGTCATTCGATTCGAAATAGCGTGTAGATGATTTTTGAAAAAATTCAAGAGCCGCTTGTAAAAATTTCAAAAGTTATAAACAATTAAATGAAACATAAAATTTGGGTTTGGTTTTTTACAAATATCTCAAAAACTATTTAACATTTTTCGTATTTGAAAAAATATTCAAAAAAAGCAAATTTACCTAAAAAATTGTACCTCGCGGAACTATAGGACCAGTATTTAAAATTTTCCCAGAGATTTGAAAATACGGCCGAAATCGAAAACATTGGCTTGCTTAGGCCCACTTTGGACCTTTAATGAAGTATTATTTAAACATATAAAAATTAAGAATTGAAAAAATTCAGGCATCTACTGAATGGATTTATGAAAAATAATCCGCGGTCAAAACATTTTTATCGCTATTTTTCTATTAATTACGCATTAATTAATTTTTTCATACTTGAATATGAACATTTTAAAAAAAATCGTTGTTTGTTTAAAAAAAATTTATTGCTTAAATCCGTATTTGTTCATTAACAATTTTTTTCTACCGTATAAATAAATTATTTTTCTCAAAAAAAAATACATGGTTGTATTTGTTTCATTATGTAGAAAAAGAAAAAAATATGTAGAAAATATTTAATTATTTATAACAAATTATTTTTTAAATAAACTATAAAAATTTAAATAAAAACAATTGATTTCCCGACCCACCTCCTAGAAGGGAGAGTATTGTGTACGAGCTAAAAAAAAATTTCGAGATAAAAACGGATTTTTTTTTTTTTTTTTAATTTAAATAAATAACGGAAATATCCATTTTAGGGTTCCCTGAGAAGAGACCATTTCCAGATGGAAGTCTGTCTGTCTGTCATAAAATGATATATGCAATAGTCACGGAATTGGACATGCTATATGTCATTTGAATGCCCTTGAAAATCTCTATTTAGAGCGGTGAAAATTATTTCTCCAACTGTCACCTGTCAAAAATAAAAAAATGTCAACATTTGAAACTTTAGCAATAAATATCAGAAAAAGTATTAATCCGATTGAGCTGAAATTTAGTATATGAGTCCCCGTTTTTGGCCGTATTTTCAACCATCTGGGACAATTATAAATATTGGTCATACAGTTCCGGGAGGTAAAATTTTTTTTGGGAAATTTCCTCCTCTTTTTGAATATTTTTTCAAATTTGAAAAATGTCATAGTTTTTGAGATATTTGCACCAAACACCATTTTTATTTTTCAGTTAATTGTTTATAACTTTTGCAATTTCTATAAGCGGCTCTTGATTTTTGTCAAAAATCATCTACATGCTATTCTGAACCTCGTTCATATTTTTCGTAGAGAAAATAGAGAAAAAATAGGGAAAAATGAAGAAAGTAGATAAAATAAAGAGAAATAGTGAAAATCAAGAAAAATAAAGTAAAATAGGGAAAATAAAGTGAAATACGGTAAATAAAGGAAACGGGAAAAATAGAGAAAATTAGAAAAAAATTAAGAAAATGCGGAAAAATAAATGAAATAGAGAAAAAAACAGGAAAAATAAAAAAAAATGTGCAAAATAGTGGAAAATATAGAAAAAACTACTGAAAAATAGGCAAAAAATAGAAAAAACGGATAAAAATATAGGAAAATAGGAAAAAATGAAAAAGAAAGGAAAATAAAGTAATAAATGAAAAATAGGTAAAAATTGAGAAAACAATCGGAAAAAATAGGATAACATTGAGAAAAAAGGAAAAAATAGGAAAAAAAATGAGAAATTTTCACGATAATTTCTTAACGCCACTAGCTTAATCGCCCGTCGGCCTAAAGGAACATTTTTCCCTTTTTAGTAATTTTCCCGCCGCGGTTGAGTTATGCGTCCCTCGTTACCATATCGCGATGTTAAGGTGACACTCAGTGGTGTCGTACCGACTGGCTGGTTAGGAGTACTATTTGTTTCGTGACTTTTAATTGGATTGATCAATTTGTAAAAAAACATGTCCTAGTGCTCCCTTTTTTCATTGACTAATTTCTACCAACAAATATGGCCTCGTACTTTTCCACGGCGATTTTTACTTGATAGGCAAAATTTTTGCATAGTACAATGACAAAATTTAACCTAATGTGTTTTAAAATAAAAGATTTTTTTTACATCCTGTGGATTAAGTATCTTACGTCTAGTTTATTACCTGACCTCGATTGCTTTGTTAGTAATCTTATAATGTTATGGGGTGTCCCATTTTATTCTTTATTCCGATATGAAAATATTTATTTGTTTTTTATTTTTATTTTTAATTTATCTCGTCTTTATTACAACCGCATGTGGTACCTCACCCTGTATTTAATTCTTTTTATTAGTTTAGGATAAAATTGGTCATATCTGTATAACCAATTAAAAATCGTAATCGGAAAAAAGGGAAAAATCCAAATTTAAATTTATAAATGATATTTTTCGTTACCGTTTTGTCCAATCTTTTTTATGATTAAACTCTACAATTTTCGTTAATTTTCTAACTTCCCTAATTATTTTTTATGTTTCACTGTTCATGTTTCTCGACACCAAAAACATGAATGAAAATAACCGAGAAACGCTAATTAAACAGTTTGCCAAATAACTTTGAAACTTTCTTGTACTTCTTTTGGAAGTAAATAACAAATTAATGGCAGTTCAGTTTGGAACATCATTAAAAAAATTCAACGAATAAAAGTTTTTTTCTTGAAATAAAATATGTAAATAAAAAAAAGTGTATCTAAAATAAACCCTTTTTTATTTAATAATTGAAAGTTATGTACATAAATATAATTAAAAAATTTAGGAAACGGTGATTAGTTTCGGCTTACAAGTCATCTTCAGGCCTAAAAGTTGTACAAATTCGATAAATGGGGGAGACTTTTACGATAATTAAGGCGTATTAACCATAATAGGGTTAATTAAAAATTAACATTTAATAAATATTTATTGTAGATCCAAGTAGTAAGATAATGGTAAGGTGGGTTTTTGTAGAAGGGGAAGAATATAGGAAGGAGAGGAATATCTCATAAGGTGTGTAACTAGAAATTTAAATAAAAACCATACAAGAAACGATTTGTAATCGTCGATTTGGATACCTTACTCAGTAGGTAGGATCATTCCCCGATAGAATAATAGGAAAATGAGAGGATCATTAAATGACAGGAAACACCGGGAGAAACCACATGGCTTCCGGTTTGGGTGAATTTTTACAAAAGGTCACGTTTGCTGTGACAATTACGTAGAAAATTAATAATAGTTACCAGGGGATAAATGAGTTAAGTGCAGTATGCAAATAAACAACAGTAAAAACATTATCATGAGTTAAAACATCGCCTTAGCGCAATAGGCAGGTTAGACATTTTTTTTAATCGAGAGATTTTGTTATTTAAAAATGATTAAAAAAAATTTTAGCTCAAAATATTAATATTTACATCCACTGTAAGCATTTTAAAACTAAAGATCAGCGAGACTAGACCGTGTGACGTCGGTAGTCATGAGCGCTTTGCCCCTGGCCCGCTGCTGCGCTGTATTCACAATACACACAAGCATGTGCGCGAGACTAGACCGTGTGATGTCAGTGATCATGAAACGCTCCGCCCCTGGCTTGCTGCTGCGCTGTATTCACGATACACACAAGTATCGTGAATACAGCGCAGCAGCGAGCCAGGGGCGAAGCGTTCATGACTACTGACGTCACACGGTCTAGTCTCGCGCACAGTTACGTTTTCCAGGAAAGGAAAATAACCTGGGAAATGGACATAGAGATAGAGTCAACCATATAATGGAATAATATTTAATTAACAATAATTATTACCTAAAGTAAACTGAAAACTTAACAACAAATTGAATTTAGGAACTATACATATGGTAATCTAAAACCAGAAGAATTGAGATGTGCTAAAGATCAAGTGCAGATAAAAGTGTTGAGAAAAGAAGAAGAAATTGATTGACAGTGACATGACAAATGACAGTTGACATGTTAAAGAAATTTGTGTCAACGATCAAATTAGACCTAAAGACGACTATCTCTTCCTGTCTAATAGTTTCAAAGACCTGCTCTAATGTTTCATTACTTTCTAACAACCTTCGTCGTAGTCCCTTTTCTACACTACCCCATTTTTCTCTCTTACTGATGGTTCTAATTTTGTCAATTTTCATTGTTATTGTTTATATATTTTAATTTCTGTCCTAACCTCTATTTTCTTCTTCTTCTCCTTTTAAGGCCTCAGCTGCCTGGGATATTAGGCCTAACCTCTATTTTCTTGACATTTTCTAATTTTTGGCATCTCTTCTTGCCACATTCTTCTTTCCTCTAGATCTCTAATCTCTTCTTTTCCTACTTCGTCTTCTTATCCATCAACTTTTCTTCTGTTCTTGTTAAATCTTGCTCGACGTACCTGTTCTTAGTTCCCTCTTGGTTAGGTATAATATTTTAATTATTTTCTTACTTAAATATAACTTTGTTTGTAAGATTTACCATTGTTTACTTGTTATTGTTATTTCTATCACTATTAATATTTTTTAAATAATTCATACTTATAATTTTCAAAATTCCCGCGTCTACTTAGGTTGTCATTTGTCAATTCAACTTTGTGAATTTTCGATATTGTTTAAGAACAAATTTATTATTAGTTTGATGATTGTTATCAACAAACAATATATTTTGTATGAATATAAAATTAAAATAAAATTAGATGAAATCTAGACAGCTTGGGAAGAGATCATAAAATTTTACGATTCGATTCTCGATTCATGTCATTTATCTAGACACAGTTTAAAATCGATTTCATCTGAATTTACCAGGTAAAGTGAATAAAGAGATAATAGTACTCAAAAATAAATTTAAATAAAAATAAATAAAACTAACGTTATAAATTGCTCCATTTATAACAATATTGTACATATTTCTACTACTTTTATAGATAATTTTACAAGATTGTCAAAAAAATGAACAATATTTCTAAAATAGAATATGATGGGAATTTGAAAAAAATAAATAATTTTGTATCATACTAGTTCATTATTGTGCTTTTATAGCTTAGTTACCAAGTACATAAATGTGTACTTTATGCCTGTGCTGACTATCATGGTTCGCGGGGGTATAAAGTACACTTTATGGCCCGCGGAGGCATAAAAACAAAATGACACATTATGAAATTAAATTGTTATGTCAAAAATAATAAATTATTAATAAATATTTATGACATTCATCAAAATTAAAAAGAAAAAACAAGAAATAATAAAATGTTTAATGAAATAATCTAAATTTTGAAGAAAAATTTGTTTTTTAGTGAAACTAATTATGTTTCCAAATCTAAGAGATTGTAATATAAGCAGAAAAAATGCAATTCTTTTCTCTCAGCACAAGTTTAATGTAGACCTTATATATAGGGTCAGAAGTAAAAATAGGGCTGATAAAATACTAAATAAAAAATAAGCACAGAATTATTACCATTATAATGTTTAAAAAAATACATTTTATAGTAAACTAAATTAAATATAATTTTCTTCTCTCCGCACAAGTTTAGTGCAGTATTTATATAGTAAGAAAAAATTGTCCAAAAAATCTTTAAAGTTAAGAAACAACTAAAATACCAATTTTCTAATGGATATTGTTACATTTATTTTTAAATTTTCTGTTGATACCAGAAGTTTCTTCGCTTTTAGATTTTTTTTAGTAACATTTTCACCAGAAATCTGAACAATAAAGACAACCTTATTTAAATAATTAACTGTTGAAAGTTGAACGATTTATGAATATTAGTATTCATAACTTTTCTTGGATTTTCTCGAAGGACCAAACTTTTTAGGTAAAAGTTAAATCAATATGAATGTTAAAATGAAAACAGTATTTGAAATAGGAATGTAATTTTTATTCCATTTTTTAAAAGTACGAACATAAACAGAAAAATCATAAAGCGACACATTAATTTAAATTATGAAACCGAAACATAAATATTTAAATAGTACTCATTTCACTCACTGTAAAAACTATTTCCATTTTTTTCTTGTTATGAAAACTCAGAAAACTTTTTGGGTGTGGTTAATTACTTATTTCTTGCATATGTTCACAGTTGGGATGCGAGAGAGAGAGATTGTGCTCTGAATTTTAGCGGAGAGTAGGGTTGGTGGTTTTTTATTGGTAGGAGACATGTGACGTGGTATGTAAATAGCCTTGAATTCAGAATCTTATCATGAAGAAATATATCTATATTTTTTGTCTCTTATAATGATGGGATAATATGAGAGAAAGATGAGATTGCATAGCAACAGTCGCTTATGCATTTTGTTTTTATAACTGTTTATTGCAAGTAGACAGAAAAAAGTCTGAGAGAAAGACGGAATAATATTGTGTTGATTTTAAATCTATTTTTAGATTTTAAAATATTAAAATATACAATAATAGACATTAGTATGAACTGAAAGATTAATATTATTAATTTTAAAAGAAATATTAATTATTTTGTATTATCCAAAAGTGGTTAGGTAATTTTTTAGAAAAAAATAAAACTGTTACAGTTCTATAAATTTAAGTACTTTTGCTTAGTTCCTATAATAAGACTGCAGATATAATTTATAATACTCTAATTGCAGAAAGTCAATTAAAAGTTTAATAATCTTTCTACCTATAATTACTTGCGCCATGACTAAGTTTGTCTAAGGTGCGGGTTTATGGGATAATAAAAATATGAGAACTTTAAATATTAAAACTTTTAAAACTACATAACATTTCTTGAATTTATTCTTGGGTTATCCATGTCATAAAACGTGTCCTCAAACAATATTACTTTATGTAAAAATATTGTTTGTACTGTTGAGTATTCCTGTATAACAGTTGAAAGTTTGATGTATTTGGGATATTATTTACTTGTTATCAATTTTGATGTATAATTTTTGATTATAAAAAAAAATTATAAGATATTCGCTTTTTTAATTTTGTAACATTAAACGGTCTTTTGGCGCCTTAGTTCGGATTCTCTCGGGCGCCACCTTCCATTTATAGTGTAAAGGCGATTGCACGGGCAACGTCAGTAGAAAAGAAATACTCGAGGGATCGTTATGATATCTACTGGTTAAGTAGCTGGTTATTTGCTCCTAAATAAAATTCATTAAATTAGATTAACTGTTTATTAAATACCAATTTTCTAAATCTGGCGAGAAGGAATGTGCAACGTTGACGTATCAGATGATACAGGCATGGCTTGTTGGCTGGTGGTGCTGCGGATGGACGGTTTCGGTTATAATTAAACTTAGCTTCAGCTTTAGTTCGCTGACTGGTTCTGAACTGGTTCTCGGCTCGAATTCGGACTACCACTGGAACTCCAATTTGGACTGCCGCTGCAACTAACTAGTCATGGATAATACTGTGTTGAATGCACATTTGTGCTGATACTTTTAGGTGTATTGCTAGTGTTGAAACAGCGTACATGACCCACTGTGACACTAGAGATCATATGAGATGCTACACTCCGCCCACTTTCTTTGGTCTCCTGTCAAAAATGTATTTGACCTTGGCATTTAAATCGGTATATACGCGACGTTGCCAAACTGTATAATTGACTAAAATTATAATATAATTGAATTTCTTTCAATCAGTGATTAGAAACTAACACAAATCAAATTGACAATATCGAAAACAAATATTAAAACAAACTACACTGAAATAATCACTGTGACCAACTTAAAGTGATCAATTTAAGGCCATTGGTTAACGAGACGTGAAATCAGTGATATCGGCCAATCATATTGCAATTCAAATCATGTTGGCATCAATGATTAGTTTTAATGTTTAGACATGCGCAAGAAAGATTATAGTAGTTGTTTTGGGCTTTAAATTGGTATGTATTTTCTTCGTCACTTTTTAAAAATTGTCCTTGCTTTACTGTCTACCTCTGTAGAATAAAATGTGAAAAACTGGAAAAAATTGGAAAAATTAGAAAAAAATAAAAAGCTCAGAAAAAAAAGAAAAAACTGTGGAACAAAAATAAGAAAAAATAGGCCAAATAATAGGTGAAATAATATGGGCAAAAATAAGGCACAAATATGGGGGGATAAATAAAGGAAAAAAAACGCAAAAAATATGGTAAAAGTAGGGTAAAAAATAGGAGAAAATTGACTGGAAAGTTGGGGACAAATAGAGGAAAATTGGGAGGAAACGGAAAAGTAAAGGAAAAATTTTATTTCTTGTATAATCACAGTCTAACAGTCTTTTATTAACTGAATTTTTGTGTTTTTTAAATTGTCACTTACTATCACAATAAAAAACTTATTTTGTGTACTTTATCTCAAAATTTCATGTTGTTTGTGATTAAAAAATGACATCATATAAAATCACACTCTAAACGACATTATTAATAATAACTTTTTATTCGTTACTTAAATTTCCAAAGTAACAGTCTAAACGTTATTATTGAATTTTGGTTTCTGTAATAAACTAAACAATATAATTTTTATATGTGAAAAATATGGGACAAATGAGTAAAAAAAATAGGGGAAAAAGGAATAAATGGAGTATGAAAAATAGAGCGAAAATGGTAGAAAAACAGGGGAAAATTTGGAAAAAATAAAGTAAACATGAGGAAAAAATAAGTGAAAAATATAGAAAAATAAAAAGAAAATGGGGAAAAGATAGGGGAAAATTTGGAAAAAATAAAGTAAACACGGGGAAAAAATAAGGGAAAAATATAGAAAAATAAAAAGAAAATGGGGGAAAAGATAGGAGGAAAAATATGATTAAAAATAGGGGTAATAATAAGGGAAAATAGGGAAAACCATAGGGGAGAAATAGTGAAACAATTAGGAAAGAATAAGAGATAAATAGTGGAAAAATTAGGGGAAAATTGATGAAAAATATGGGAAATTGGGACAAACTGGGGACAAATTGGGAAAACATGGGGGCAAATAGATGGACATGAGGAGAAGATGGAGGAAAATATTGAGTGTCTGTGTGGGGCAGTATCACTATTTGTACTTGTATCAGTATCAGTATCAGTATCGGCCCTTTTGATGTAGCGATGATCAAAATTTGAGTAACAGTTGAAATTTCTGCCGCTTAATATACTGGAAAAATGTTCAAAATTCGTAAGTCTAGATGGACGAATTTTCGAATTTTAAACATTTTTTCCAGTGTATTAAGCTACAGAAACTTCAACTGAAACTCAAATTTTGACCATCATAAAATTCAAATTCCGCAAATAGCTTCTACACTTGGAAATAACGATTTTTTTTTAAATGATTGTTTAAAGATTTGGTCGAAATAATTTAGAATGTTGGGGTGGTTTTCTATGAATTTTTCTTCTATTACATCTTAAATAATCAAAAATAAAGACATTTATAGTAGCCATAATTTTCTGAACATTTCATAATTAAGACTAATTAATTAGTAGCGTGGATGTTAGCAATAATAAAACATCATGCTTATTTTTTTTATTAAAAAAAAAACAAATTTTTTTATCCAAATGAGACCTGATTTTGTCAGAATAAGTTGTACCTTGTTCATCCAGAAATACTGTATTTACAATTTAATGAAAACCATTTTTAATTAACGCCCGTTTGTGTTTTTTGTCAGTACGCAATTAAAATCTTCATTTAAATTAGGATACGGGGGTTAAAACATCAAGTGTTAATTTTGTTAGTAGACTCTGAAAATGTGAAGGAGAGAAAATTTTCATTTTTAGATTTAATTATATAGTTAATAAATAATAATATAAAGTGCTGCTAATGATTTTTTAGCTGTTTGGAATTGGTTCGGTTTTACACTTTTTTTAATTGTATTGACAATTAATTAAATGAAATACTCTGTCTCTTTCTACGATATGAATTTTTTCTTATTTAGAATTTTTTTTATATAATTTATAATTATTTTATACAGAGAGCGAGAGAGAGAGAGAGAGAGATAGAGAGAGAGATAGAGAGACAGAGATTTTTCTCGTTTTGCCTCATTTTTGATTTTTTTTTCTGATATTTTTCGATTTTTCTCTCATTGTTGTTTTTTCTTCTATTTAATCCTTTAGTATAATAATTTTTCTGACGTGTTCCAATTCCTCTGATTTTTTGCGATTATTAGCACTTTTTTCCGATTTTTTTGGAATTTTGTTTTTTAATTTTTTTGTATGGTTACAATTTTTTCTGGTGTTTCTGTTGCTCTCTTTTTTGCATTTTTTTTTATTTTTTCGTATTTAAGAATTTTATTTTTCATTTTTTTTTTTTATATTTTCTCATTTCTCTTTCAATTTTTTTCGGAAGGTTCCTGTTTTTTAATTTTTTCCATATTTCTCCGATTTTTTCTGATTATTTCGATTCTCCTAATTGTTCCTCGTTTTTTACTCGTTTTTTTTCACTTTTCTGGTTTTCTATGTTTTTTATGTTTTTTTTTTAATTTTTTCTAATATTTCTCATTTTTTTCTTATTCCTCTGATTTGCGATATTTTCTTTTTTTTTTGTTCGGTTTTTTGATTTTTTTAAATTCTTTTGGGTTTTTTCTCATCTTTTTTTGTCTTATTCTGCCCATTCTAATTTTTCGATTTTTGTAAGTTTTTATTGATTTTTGTCGATTTTTACCGTTTTTTTTCGACTTTTTTCGGTTTATTTCGATAATTATTTTATAGAGAGAAAGAGACAGATATATTTTCTCATTTTTCTGATTTATTTGTTTTTATTTCCATGTTTTGTTCGATTTTTTCTAATTTTTTTCAATTATATATTATATGTATTTGATATTTATTTCTTTTGTTTTCTTGTTTTCTTATTTTTTCTGAGTTGCTCTAATTCCTCTGATTTTTAGTGATTATTTGCAATTCCCAGTTTTTTTAAAATTTTTTTTTATGGTTACAATTGTTTGCGGTTTTTTTTTCGGGGGGTTTTTGCATTTCTTTTATTTCTTCATTTTTATCGTATTGGACAGTTTTTCATTTGTTTTCCAATATTTTCTGATTTTTCTTTCAATTTATTTTCTGTTTCTTTTAATTTTCATCCGATTTTTTTCTGATTTTTCGATTCTTCCAATTTTTATTGTTTTTTTTTTCATTTTTCTAATATTTTCTTATTCTGATTTTTTTCTGTTTTTTTTTTCTAATTTTTTTCGGTTTTTTGATTTTATTCAAATTGTTTAAGGTTTTTTTTAACTTTTGCTTTTCTGATTTTTTTTCGATTATTTTCGATTCGTTTTGGTTTTTTCCGGTTCTTTCAATTTTTTCTCCGGTCTTTTTCTCCTATCGTACAGTTTATTTTGTTTTTCCCTTTTTCCCTATTTTCACCAATTTTTTCTCATTTTATCTATTTTTCCCTATTTTCCTATTTTTCCCTACGGGGGTTAAAAATCGAGTAGAGTCATCTTTTTTCTTATTCCTATTCTGTTTTTTCGATTTTTATCGATTTTTATTGATTTTTGTCGAATATTGTCAATTTTTACCATTTTTGTCGATTTTTGTCTACTTTTTTTTTGATTCTTTCGATAATTCTTTTATAGAGAGAGAGACAGATATTTTCTGATTTTTTTTCATTTTTCTAAATTTTTGTTTTTATTTCCTTATTTTGTTCGATTTTTTCAAATTTTTTTAATTTAATTTTTTTCTCATTATTTTGTTATTTTTGCTATTTAATTTTTTTGTTTTCTTATTTTTTCTGAGTTGTTCTAATTCCTCTGATTTTTTGTGATTATTTGCAATTTTTTTCCCATTTTTTTGGAATTTTGTCTCGATTTATTTTGCATTTTTTTGCGATTTATTTCAATTTCCAGTTTTTTCACTTTTTTATGGTTACAATTGTTTCCGGTTTTTTTGTTGTTCGTCGTTTTTGTATTTTTTTTCCGTATTTGACAGTTTTATTTTTCATTTGTTTTTAATTATTTTCCGATTTTTCATTTAATTTATTTTCTGTTTCTTTTGATTTTTTCCGATTTTTTCTGATTTTTCGTTTCTTTTAATTTTTCTAATTTTTCAAATTCCTTCAGGTTTTTCAAACTTTTTCTCATTTTTTTCTTATTCTGATTTTTCGATTTTGTTGATTTTTTTTCGATTTGTTTCGATTCCTGTTAGTTTTTCCGGTTTGTTTAATTTTTCTCCTAAATCTTCGTAGATCGCACAGTTTATTTTATTTTTCCATTTTTTTTTCACATTTTCCCCATTTCTTCCGCATTTCCTTATTTTTTCCTATTTTCCTATTTTTCCCTACGGGCATTGAAACATCAGATGTTAATTTTGTTAGTAGACTGAAAATATGAAGGAGAAAACATTTTCATTTTTAGATTTAATTATAGTACATAGATAATAATAACTTTTTTGAATTCTACTGACCATTAAAAAATATTTATTATTATTTCTGTTTGTTTTAGCTCCAGAAACGCAACAGCAATCAATATGTAGCATATTAAGCGACATGTATTCATTGGGAATGGTGATAGCTGCAATTTTTAACAATGGTCGATCACTCATTCAAGCCAATAATTCAACATCATCGTATCTTAAACAAATTGAATTGGTGAGTATATCATAACAATCATTTTATTTTTTATTTTACATCTTTGAAGTAGATATAGAAAAAGTAAGATCAAATTTCAGATCTGGTATTTTTTTCAGTGTATATCGACCCAAGAATGGGTATTATTACGTATAACAGCAAATTTTAAATTTTATGTCTGATCTCGATTTGAATATTTCATATCTAATACAGTTGAAATTTAAACTGGTTATCTCAAGAAGGTATTTAAGTCAACTTGACTCAGTGGCAATAATAACGGCAACACCGCAATCCAAAATAATCAAAATGCTAGGTGAACAAATATGATTAAGAATCGGTATAAGTTTGGAATAATTTACTACGGCAGACAGCGTGTTAACGCTGCCTAATTTTCGAAGGACCACCTTAATACAGAGTATAAGGTCCATGTTACCACAAATAAATCAAATTATTTAATTGAACTGTAAGGCCTAATTACTCACCCATTTATTAGAAAACCAAAATTATTAATTATTACATTTTTTATTACATTATTATTATTATTAGAGCAACTGCTCTCACTACTACAAAACATATTTACAATTTATGTACATTTTTAGACTCTCTGAAAATTTATTATATTATTAATTTTTAGGGTGCGGTCAACCGCTTTTTATAACGTCGAGTCATGATATGTCAACTTACCACTGATAAATATGATGAGACTCTCTTAAACTTCCCTATTTATAGTTTTAGAAGATTTGTAAGAGGGGATTTGTCACGGTTTTCTTCTTTCCAATAAGAAAACCGACCTGTCCAGTTATTTCTACGCTTGTTGCTCTTAGATATATTATATCACTTAGAGGGAGATGGCGATAGGGTGAATTATTTTGTACAAACAATATTTTTGCACTTGGCACGACAGCTATAGTGACGTAAATACCGAATAACAATCTATTTTTAGATTATGGAATGGTACAATATACAGCACTGGCCAAAAGTATAAATTAAAATGAATCTTATTAAATTTAAAGAAAATACCATAAGTTTGTTTTGTGATAATATTCCAGTAAAATTTATCCAACTAGGTCATACATAATAGTCAAAATACTAGAAATAAAAAGCGTGCAGTGAAATTTTTATTGTCATAGAATCGCTGAAAGCATTTTTTTTTTTCGTACATGTAATTCCGAGGAGTTTAAAAAAGGATGACTAAATAGCTGTGTATCTCCTCAGATATTTAGTTCAGTTCTAAGAGTCATCAGTAAAATGAATACCTACAATATTTCAATCGATAACGTAGTCAAAGTTAATATATTTTTAGGTGAACATAGAATTTACTTAAACTCATCGAAATCAAAGTATGCGGCAGTTTGTCTATCTTATGATTTAAACTTTGCACCATGTGTTGTGATATTCTGTATAGTATTTAGTGAATAGGAATGGTATAACTTTCTATCATATAAGGAAACAATTGATCAGTTTATATCTTCAAAGGAATTTCTAGATCCAATTGATGCAGGAAAGTTTTTATTGGAATTTAAACCGCTATCATACTGTTCAACTATCAAGATATCTAATGGGTATTCTAATGTATTTTTGGGGTACCAACTCAATTTCAACACTTTGGAAACTATCACCCATTATAAAGTTTTAACTGGAATTATTAAACAATCAACAATTTACAAGCTGTTTAAAATTACTTCAAATGGGAGTCAAGGATTGTGATGACCCAACTACAACCGCTCTTGCTATTATGGAACCCATTAAAAATGTAAATCAAATTACATACGGCATGACCTTAGAGTTAATTTATAAATACCCCATGCTTCTAAAGGAAGATTTGCAATTATGAAGAAAGTAAAATTTAATGAAGATCTCAATCAAACTCACATCTGGAATCATGCATACAAAGAAGCCAGAAAAAGTAGCTGGGAGTCAGCTGTACTAGACCGAATACGATTCCAAAGTCGAATTAAAGCATCAACTATTATTATTAATCCTATATTAGTTCAATGACCTCTGAGCTTGGGTTCAACGACCTCTAAGCTTGGGTGCACACCTGGCCGGAAGAGTATATAATTAAAATTCCTATTATGGTAATTAAAAAACTAGTGGTAATTAAAAAAACCAGTTTGCACATTTGTACTGTCATTATAATTAAAAACCGGTTTTCCATATATGGAATGTAGGTCAAATAAACCGGTTTGCTCCTTTTGTATTCCCATTTAATATCAACTAAAATATTTACTAATAACTTCATTTTTTAATCCACATATATTTTTTTTTTAATTCGGATACATAATTTTATTTTTGCTATAAAATATAGATAAATATCTATTGGTATGAATTATTTATTTCGATCTGAAAAGTAGGACAGATGTCGTACAAAAACTTATGAGTACTTCCGACAGGTAACCCAAATCCATATAGCAAATTTCAGCTCAATCGGATTAAACGTGTGGCCTCTATCGTGGAAGAATACACATAAACAGACAGACAGAAAGACAGACAGACAGATAAACAGGCAGGCAGATTTCCATCTGGAAATTTTCTTAATCATCTCAAAGTGACCTCAAAATGGATATTTACATCTTTTTCTCGAAATTTGTTTTAGCTCGTTCACAATACTTTCCCCTCTCCTAAGTGGGTCGGGAAAGTGAAATAAAATTGGTGACGGAAGTAAGTAGATAAATAAAAAAGTGCAAATTTTAACGCAAAAAGGTCAGACTAGAAAAACAGGCCTACTGATCTAAATAATCAGATGAAGATCGACTACTGTTTAGTTAAAAACAAAAATAAAATTAATTCCAACAAGTTATCCTTAATCTCGAATGTGGTTGAATGATGAGTAATAAAATTCAAAATCAAATACCACAAATTCAATAAAAACAAACGTTGTTAAAAGGACATAAATGGGGAAACGGCAACTAGTTTCTGCCATCATCAGGCCTGTAATACACATTGTCAGCGAAAATTGTTACTTAACCCAATTAAGCAAAACTTACCAAATACAAATTAAATTAAGAACGAGTGCTTATTACTGGTTGGCTGGTTTGTTTTTATTAAATTCATGGTATTTGATTTTGGATTTTATTACTCAAAAATAAAATTGTTAACGAAAGTAAGGAGGAAATCAAAAAGTACAAATTTTAACTGAAAAAGGAACAGATTCAGCAAACAGTCCCACAGATGTAAATAATTAGATGAAGACCGACTCCCATTTCAATAAAAACAAAATTAAAATTGTTGACGAAAGTAAGGAGGAAATTAAATAGTACAAATTTTAACCGAAAAATGCCCAGATTCAGCATAAATAATCAGATGGAGACCGACTCCCATTAGGTTAAAAATAAAAATAAAATTGTTGACGAAAGTAAGAAGAAAATTTAATAGTACAAATTTTAACTGAAAAATGCCCAGATTCAGCATAAATAATCAGATGGAGACCGACTCCGATTTGGTTAAAAATAAAAATAAAATTGTTGACGATAGTAAGAAGAAAATTTAATAGTACAAATTTTAACCGAAAAATGCCCAGATTCAGCATAAATAATCAGATGGAGACCGACTCCGATTTGGTTAAAAATAAAAATAAAATTGTTGACGATAGTAAGAAGAAAATTTAATAGTACAAATTTTAACTGAAAAATGCCCAGATTCAGCATAAATAATCAGATGGAGACCGACTCCCATTTGGTTAAAAATAAAAATAAAATTGTTGACGATAGTAAGAAGAAAATTTAATAGTACAAATTTTAACTGAAAAATGCCCAGATTCAGCATAAATAATCAGATGGAGACCGACTCCGATTTGGTTAAAAATAAAAATAAAATTGTTGACGATAGTAAGAAGAAAATTTAATAGTACAAATTTTAACTGAAAAATGCCCAGATTCAGCATAAATAATCAGATGGAGACCGACTCCCATTTGGTTAAAAATAAAAATAAAATTGTTGACGAAAGTAAGGAGGAAATTAAATAGTACAAATTTTAACCGAAAAATGCCCAGATTCAGCATAAATAATCAGATGGAGACCGACTCCCATTAGGTTAAAAATAAAAATAAAATTGTTGACGAAAGTAAGAAGAAAATTTAATAGTACAAATTTTAACTGAAAAATGCCCAGATTCAGCATAAATAATCAGATGGAGACCGACTCCCATTTGGTTAAAAATAAAAATAAAATTGTTGACGATAGTAAGAAGAAAATTTAATAGTACAAATTTTAACCGAAAAATGCCCAGATTCAGCATAAATAATCAGATGGAGACCGACTCCCATTTGGTTAAAAATAAAAATAAAATTGTTGACGATAGTAAGAAGAAAATTTAATAGTACAAATTTTAACTGAAAAATGCCCAGATTCAGCATGAATAATCAGATGGAGACCGACTCCCATTTGGTTAAAAATAAAAATAAAATTGTTGACGAAAGTAAGAAGAAAATTTAATAGTACAAATTTTAACTGAAAAATGCCCAGATTCAGTATAAATAATCAGATGGAGACCTACTCCCATTAGGTTAAAAATAAAAATAAAATTGTTGACGAAAGTAAGAAGAAAATTTAATAGTACAAATTTTAACTGAAAAATGCCCAGATTCAGCATAAATAATCAGATGGAGACCGACTCCCATTTGGTTAAAAATAAAAATAAAATTGTTGACGAAAGTAAGGAGGAAATTAAATAGTACAAATTTTAACCGAAAAATGCCCAGATTCAGCATAAATAATCAGATGGAGACCGACTCCCATTAGGTTAAAAATAAAAATAAAATTGTTGACGAAAGTAAGAAGAAAATTTAATAGTACAAATTTTAACTGAAAAATGCCCAGATTCAGCATAAATAATCAGATGGAGACCGACTCCCATTTGGTTAAAAATAAAAATAAAATTGTTGACGATAGTAAGAAGAAAATTTAATAGTACAAATTTTAACTGAAAAATGCCCAGAATTAGCATGAATAATCAGATGGAGACCGACTCCCATTTGGTTAAAAATAAAAATAAAATTGTTGACGAAAGTAAGGAGGAAATTAAATAGTACAAATTTTAACCGAAAAATGCCCAGATTCAGCATAAATAATCAGATGGAGACCGACTCCCATTAGGTTAAAAATAAAAATAAAATTGTTGACGAAAGTAAGAAGAAAATTTAATAGTACAAATTTTAACTGAAAAATGCCCAGATTCAGCATAAATAATCAGATGGAGACCGACTCCCATTTGGTTAAAAATAAAAATAAAATTGTTGACGATAGTAAGAAGAAAATTTAATAGTACAAATTTTAACCGAAAAATGCCCAGATTCAGCATAAATAATCAGATGGAGACCGACTCCCATTTGGTTAAAAATAAAAATAAAATTGTTGACGATAGTAAGAAGAAAATTTAATAGTACAAATTTTAACTGAAAAATGCCCAGATTCAGCATGAATAATCAGATGGAGACCGACTCCCATTTGGTTAAAAATAAAAATAAAATTGTTGACGAAAGTAAGAAGAAAATTTAATAGTACAAATTTTAACTGAAAAATGCCCAGATTCAGCATAAATAATCAGATGGAGACCGACTCCCATTTGGTTAAAAATAAAAATAAAATTGTTGACGATAGTAAGAAGAAAATTTAATAGTACAAATTTTAACCGAAAAATGCCCAGATTCAGCATAAATAATCAGATGGAGACCGACTCCCATTTGGTTAAAAATAAAAATAAAATTGTTGACGATAGTAAGAAGAAAATTTAATAGTACAAATTTTAACTGAAAAATGCCCAGATTCAGCATGAATAATCAGATGGAGACCGACTCCCATTAGGTTAAAAATAAAAATAAAATTGTTGACGAAAGTAAGAAGAAAATTTAATAGTACAAATTTTAACTGAAAAATGCCCAGATTCAGTATAAATAATCAGATGGAGACCTACTCCCATTAGGTTAAAAATAAAAATAAAATTGTTGACGAAAGTAAGAAGAAAATTTAATAGTACAAATTTTAACTGAAAAATGCCCAGATTCAGCATGAATAATCAGATGGAGACCGACTCCCATTTGGTTAAAAATAAAAATAAAATTGTTGACGATAGTAAGAAGAAAATTTAATAGTACAAATTTTAACTGAAAAATGCCCAGATTCAGCATAAATAATCAGATGGAGACCGACTCCCATTAGGTTAAAAATAAAAATAAAATTGTTGACGAAAGTAAGAAGAAAATTTAATAGTACAAATTTTAACTGAAAAATGCCCCAATTCAGCATAAATAATCAGATGGAGACCGACTCCCATTTGGTTAAAAATAAAAATAAAATTGTTGACGAAAGTAAGGAGGAAATTAAAAAGTGCAAATTTTAACAGAAAAAGGACCAGATTAAAAAAAATCACGTCTATCAACTTCGGAAAATTACAACGGTATCTTATCAGTAATTTGCCGCTTTTTTGCCGTAAATTAGTTGTGTCTGTGTGTGTGTGTATTTTTCCACGTCAGAGGCCATACGTTTAATCCTATTGAGCTGAACTTTGGTACAGGGATTTGGGTTACCCGTTGGAAGAACCCATTAGATTTTGTATGACATGAGTCAAACGTGAGTGTCACTATCAAAAAACTACAAATGCAATATGTCACCGAATTGGACATGCAATATGTCATTTGAAAGCCCTTGAAAAACTCTATTCAGAACAGTCAAAATTATGTCTCCAACTGTCACCTGTCAAAAACAAAACATTAAATATCTAAAAAAGTATTCGTGGATACTCGTCGGGAAAGTTTTGGGGCGACACAACCGATTTTTTTTTAATTTGCCAGGGGAATTTTAAGTGTCTTGTATTTCTCTATTTTTTTGTTAAACATTTCGATTGTGATTCGTCTAATTATTGTTTATTTTATTGTCTGTATTGGCCTAGCTGTACCACTTTTATTAGCTTAAGAAAAACATCATTGCCTCTAAAATCCACAAATATATTTTCCCAAGTTTGCTTCAATAATTACTTTCACTTCGATATCACAAATTCTCATCAAATTGTGCGTAATAATTTTACCATTATTAGTGTTTATTAGATAATTGAATACATTTTGATTATTTATTTATCCTTGGCCTTGTTTAAATTTACTCAGTGGATTCAGTGCCTGGTTATCCGTTAATTAATTATTACGTAGAAACCAAACCTAATTACGTTTTAATCTAAAATTAATTTTAAACAAAAGGTCCTGTTCAAGATTGATTATTAAGCATTTCCTACTTGGATTAGGATCACAATTCAAAGAAAATTAAAAATTATTCATAATTTGCTTTATAAAATTATTTTTTTTATTGAGTTAGTTACGATGGTAAAGTCAGAAATTTAATTATTATTTCCCAAGGTAAGATAAATTTCTTAGAATTTTTGGAAAAAAATAATTTAATTTTTGTGCCGCCGCTGAAAATATTTTTTTTACCGTGATCCCAGTTTTCAGTGATCAAACTTGAGGCTAAAGTAAATCTTTTTTGAAACTTAAATACTTTACTCATTGAAGTTGAACTGTCTCTATGATTAAGCGGAGCTAATTAAAAGATCCCCTTGCTGGCTCAACTTAAGAAAAACACTCTTAATTAGATACGAAGTATTTCATGGAAAGTTTACTAACTAAAATGACGCAATAACTCAGTGAAAATAGGAAAAGTTTGCTGACGTATAACTCGATAAAAACCGATCAATTTTAAATTGCTCGTTGTTGCGTTTAAATACGATAAAAATATTGAAAGTTTTTTTTATAAAAAATTATCAAATCTAAATTGTATATTTTCTATATTTTCCATCTTGATTATTTTAAATTTCCAACTACATTTTTTTAATATTAAATATGTCTTAAGATTTGTAATTAATTTATCCTGAATGAATAAAAAAAAAATTATTCTAGGATTCTTAAACTCCAAACTAAAATTCTTTCTCAGATTGTACTTTTTTCCTGCTTTAACTTGTCAGTATCAAACCAACTTGGTTTGTTATCTTATTTTAATTATATCTTGCGCTCTTTTTCTCTTAATGAATTGAATAAAGAAATCGGTTGTGTCGCCCTAAATCTTTCCTGATGAGTATCCAGGGACAAATAGTTTTTCCGATATTTAATGTTAAAGTTTTCTTATTTTTGACAGGTGATAGTTGGAGAAATAATTTTGACTGTTCTGAATAGTGTTTTTTAAGGGCTTTCAAATGATATTTTGCAAGTCAAATTCCGTGACATATTGCATCTGTCATTTTTTGACAGTCACATTTCAGTTTGACAGATATCGGGAAAAAACTTATGGGTTCTTCCGATAGATAACACAAACTCATATACCAAATTTCAGCTCAATCGGATAAAACGTGTAGCCTCTATCGTGGACAGACAGACAGACAGACAGACAGATTTCCATCTCGATATTTCCATCTTTTTCTTGAAATTTTTTTAGCTCTTCACAATACTTTCCCTTCTCAGAGGTGGGTCGGGAAAGTAAAATAAAAAAAATCGGCAAAAATGGATGTTTAAAAAATTCGAACAAAGTTGAAAAAAATCGAAAAAAGTTGGAAAAAAATCAGAACAAATTGAAAGAAAATATTGGATAAAATTAATCGATAAAAAATAAACAAAAAACAAATACGAAGAAAAAATCGAAAAGAAAACTGGAAAAATGTAATAAAAAATTCGGAATAAATTGACAAAGTAATATCATCGAAAAAAATCGAATAAAATTGATAATAATCGATAAAATCAAAAGAATCAATTACAATCGACAAAAATCGTAAAAAACCAAATAAAATAGATAAAAATCTAAAAATTGACAAAAAATTAATACAAGAAAAAATTGAAAAAATGCAAATACAATACAAAAAAATTGAATACAATCTTAAAAAACCCAAATAAAAGCGACAAAATTGATAAAAATCGAATAAAATCATATGAAATCGAAAAAAAAATCGAAAGTAATCGAAAAAATCGAAAAATGGACAAAATTGATAAAAATCGAATAAAATCATATAAAATCGAAAAAAAAATCGAAAGTAATCGAAAAATCGAAAATATCGAAAAAACCAACAAAATCGACAAAATCGAAAAACATCTAAAAAAAAATCTAAGCAAAATCGAAAAAATTAAATACAATCGACCAAAATCGTAAAAAACCGACAAAAATGGATAAATTGAAAAAAAATGGATCAAATTAAAAAACATTGAAAAAAAAATGAAAAGAATGAAAACAAATGAAAAAATTAAATATAATCGAAAATATCGAATAAAAAATAAAAAAAATGGAACAAATTGAAAAAAATGGGATAAAATTAAAAAACATCGAAAAAATAGTCCAAAATCAAATATGATCTAAAAAAATTGGATGAAACCGAGAAAAAAAAAGGAAAAACCGGAAAAATCGACAAAAATTGAAAAAAAATGGATAAAAAATCGAAAAAAATCAAATATAATCAAAACGACAAATTGAAAGAATAAAAAAAATTGAAAAAATTAAATATAATCAAAAATATCGGATAAAAACAAAAAAAAATGAAAAAAATTGAAAAAACATGTGATAAAATTAAAAAACATCGCAAAAATAGTCGAAAATCAAAGACGATCTCAAAAAATTGGATGAAATCGAAAAAAAAGGAAAAAACCGAAAAAATCGACAAAAATTGAAAAACAAAATGGATAAAAAATCGAAAATAGTCAAATATAATCAAAACGACATAAATCGCAAGAATAAAAAAAAAATTGACAAAAAAAAACTGAAAAAATCGAAAAAAGTCTAATACAATAGAAAAAAATCGGATGAAGTCGAAAAAAAAATCGGAAAACTTTTTCAGATATTTAATGCAAAAGTTTCAATTTTTGACAGGCGAAATTTTGACTGTTCTAAATAGAGATTTTTAAGGGCTTGACAGTGACACTTTCGTTTGACAGATGTCGTACAAAAATTAATGGATTCTTCCGACGGGTAACCTAAACCCATATACCAAATTTCAGCTTAATCGGATTAAACGTATGGCCTCTATCGTGAAAGAATACACACAGTCAGACAGACAGACAGACCTTTATCTAGAAATGTTCCTAATCATCTCAGGTGACCTCAAAATGGAAATTTCCATCTTTATCTCGATATTTTTTTTTAGCTCGTTCACAATATTTTCCCTTCTCGGAGGTGGTCGGGAAAGTAAAATTTTGTCTTCAATTATCTGCATAATAAAAGACGCGCGATTTTTTCGACCAATCATACCACTTTTTTACGAAACTGAACTAATTGCTTATCGATATTCTCGAAATGGACAACCAAGTTTTATTAAGCAAATATATTTGTATCAATATAATACTGGATTACCAAAAAGTAAAAGTTCTGTAAAAATATTTTAGCCAGTGTTTGTATTTAAAATAAATGGGTAAAGTTCTGCCATTAAAATATAAAAATTTGTATTCTCTTGCTTAAAGTTTATCATTAATTATAAAAAAAGATGGCTATGCAACAAGAACAAAAAAAAAATCTGAGAAAAATTATAAAAAATTATATACTCTGTTTACTATTTTCAATTTTATTAGGTACAATGCTTATATTTAAAAAACAATATTATTAAAAAATATAATATTGTATAGCTCCGCTTTTAAAATTTTTACTATCTACAATAAATCAGTCAGATGGTAAAACTTCGTAAACGGCGTAATTCGATAAAAAATCACAAAAGTTGGTGCGTTTATCGCATTAAGTCCTCCCAAATGAGTAATGGACAACTTACTTTATATAAATCTTCTTTCTGAACACCTGGTCATATTTCTCTAAGAGGATTTTATGAAAACAATAATTCAGAAAGTTTTAATAAAATATAACGAGCAGCGTAGAAGCCATATGCATTTATCGTATTTTTCTTTTTATTGTGTTTCTTAAAATTTATACCAAAACACTCCCAAATGGAGAAAATACTAGACAGCATTAGTAATCTCTGCGGTATTAAATTCTACATATCGATTTTTTGGTGTGATTGATTAGAAACATTTTTTTTTTTTTTTTTTTTTTTTTTTTTTTTTTTTTTTTTTTTTTTTTTTTTTTTTTTTTTTTTTTTTTTTTTTTTTCAAATGGATAAATGAAACGGTATATTTGTTTATTTTATAGATAAATCAGAGAGTTTTCTTTTTTTTCTCAATAAAAAACTTCTTCAGGTAGGGTTTCTTGGTGTTGTCCAGAAGAAAAAGCTTCTTGGATGTGCAAACTTGACCGTCAAACATTGGAACAGCGGAAAATTTTCAGTCATCCCAAGTGAAACCAGAAAAAAACCACCAAAAACCCTAAAACTTCACATAGGATAAATATAAGATTAATATCTAATAAATTACCAGATTTCGTGTTCTCTCTTATTGAAAAAGAGTATAAAACGATGATATATCAAAATAAAAACATGAATTTTAAATCAAGTTATGAAATACAATTCGATAAGTATTATAAAACTCTAAATTTAAAAAATATTTTGGTCTCTTCGAATTAAACATTAACAGTTTTAGTTTCTACGTGTGCCTTGCTCAATTCCATTTTGAATTATAACTTTAAAAATATTAAAGATATTAAAATGAAATTTATACCATTCGATAAGTATTATTGTAAATGTGTACTCCTATTTTTCATAATAGGAAAGTTACAACTAAAATTGCACTAAACCAACTATTAACCTCAATTGATATTTGGCATTGGAAAAACATATTTCTAGTCATCTACCAAAATGAACGGAATCTCACATTTATCTATCTTTATGATTTTTATTTATTGTTAATTGGATTTTTTACAATGTCTTATCATTTTGGTATTGATCTCTTCTGGTAACCCTTATTATTGTGTTTCACGTTTTTTATTGTATAACCTTATTTATTTATTTATTTATAGATGACTTTTTAATCACAAATGAATTTAATCTCTATAAATTGTTAATTATATATAATCTAAGCTTAAACCAATTTATATGTGCTTTAAGCTTCTTTAAAAATAATATGTACCGAGCCCAGTTTAACCAACCCATATATAACGAGTTTTAAAACTGCGTTTTTTTTATTTTTTAAGCTATTTAATATTAATTAAAGCTATAAAAAATAGCGGTAAAATAAATAGCAGTTAAATAAACAGTGACATTTATTTAAAGCTGGTTTAGCCAGCTATGGAACAAGCCTCGGAAAATTAATGGATGCCTCCCTTATGAATTCTAAATGAAAAATGAAAATCAATTAATTTCAACGAAGGCCTTTGCTTTATTACAGTAGCATAAATATTTCAATAAGCAGCAGTAAAATACACGTGAAAATTGAAAATCTCCCATAGTTCGTGTTGGTTATACGCAGTGAAGTAGACTGATTATTTTTAATAGTCATTACTTTTTTTAAATTAATTTATAGGTGTAATTTTGTTATATATTGTAATAAAATGTATTTTTAATTAAAAGATATACATCAGGAAGATAAGAAAAAAAAATAAAGACAGGGAAGAGAGATAAAATAATTGGTAGAAAATTTTGAGCATCAACAATTTTTTTGGTATTTTTTTAGTATCAAATAATACTTTTTCTACACAAACCAATATTATTTGATATTATTAGAATACTATTACAGCAAAAAAATTATTAATTCATTAAGAAAATTACATTTGAATACGTTTTAAAAAATGGCTATTTTTCAACTTTATCACCCTGTAAGTTGAAAATTGGCCATAGGATTGACTTATCCCGATGGAAAATATTGTTCAGGACGTCGATATCTTCAACATACCAAAAATTCAGGCAAATTAAGCAGAACCCATTTCTCCATAAGCCGGTCACTTAAAAAAAAAACTAAATGGGGTTGTGATTCAGAGTTCATTGAAGATCCAGAGAATGAACTATGGAAAGATAGAAAAAGAAGAGATCTTAGAAGAATCTATTTGGACTAACGAGAGAGAAAGAGAGAGTGAGGCGAATCTATTTGGACTAACGAGAGAGAGTTCTCCCGACTATACTATTAGCGTCAAGCCAACACCGGAACCAGGAAAATATTACTGCGAGTTCTCCTGTTTTATTTTTCTGGATAATTAGTTCGTTTACCGGGGGAAAACAATAGTTAGTATTTCAGGCGAGTTCTCCCGTATTACCACCATCGTTACGCCCTCACCGGGATCAAGATAGTAGGACTGTGAGTTCTCCTGTTGTACTTTCTCGTTAGGGAGGTTATATTATTTTATTTCATGGGAATTTGTTTCTAGTTAAATTTATTTTAAAATTGGATTTTGCTCACTGAGTTTATAATACTTGTTTACGCTTCATTGGGCATTTGCACGCATTAGTTTTACCGTTTTCTCAGGCATTCATTATTTTACCGTTCATACCCGTTTGGCTCCATCACGCGCATTGTTCACCTGTTTTGTTCACCGCTAGTTACACACCTTCTCCCCTTCCTGTGCATCATCTTATGGTTATTTTTTTTGTCCACATAAGTTAACATCTTAGCAGCAGATATTCCGGAACTCAACCCTGTGAGGCAAGTAAAATCTGCCCTACCGGCCGCCAGTGATTTTGGTCGATACCATAACGACCCCTGGAGTATTTCTTTCTTCACTGAAGCTGCCTGAGCAGGTGGTCTTCACACTCTAAACGGAAGGTGGCGCCCGAGGCAATCCGATAACTGAACCATCGTGCCAAAGTGACATGTACCGACCGAAGTGTCGTTACACAGTATTTCATTACTATATATTCAATGTTATCTGACAGCAAATTTCGGTTTTTTCTTCCTAAATGTACGAATTCCGTTAATTAATAATCCTGTCACGGTTAAATTTTAACTCATCTTTAAATTAGCTGAAGGAAATGGTCATTGTATGAGGTCGCGTCCTTTTAAGTTAATTTAAATGGTCTGATATATTTAGATTTTTTTTTAAAGCATCTTTCTGTTCTACTTAAAAAAAACTAATCACCAAAAACTTAAATGAATCTCATAATTTTACAATTGAAGAGCAAGAATAACCAAGAACTAGGATGTAGCAGTCACTGTTCGAGCGAGAGCATACAAAACTTTTTTACTGAGACTCTCAGCAATTGCTCGCAGATATTAGCGAAAATTATTAGCCCCTCTCGGGTCGAAATTTAGAAGTCTATCAACTTAGCAAGACAGCTTCGCTAAGATCCGTTCTGGCAAAATACGTTATTTCAAGGTCACTCATAAGGTCATCAGCCCCCGCTAGATGTGTCTCAATCCGCTTCTGCTCCATTTTCGAACCGATTTTGATCACGTCTATCAACTTAGCAAGACAACTTCGGAAAATTACAACGGTAACTTATTAGTAATTTGCCGCTTTTTTTGCCGTTAATTAGTTGTGGAAAAATAAATTTTGCCGCTCTTTTTTTTATTAAAAATTAAACATCTCACTACCTTAATATCAAAGCTTGTTAAAACCAAGAATATTGTTGAAAATCAGGAAAATTACTAAATATTATCAAACAATCAGAAAATTTGTCAAAAAACCAGAAAAATTTTCAAAATAATCATAAATATTTGCAAAAAATGTTCCAAAAACCAGGAAAATTTTCAAAAATAAGAAAGATTGTCAAAATTAGAAAAATTGTCAATAATCGGTAAACTTTTATTAAATAGCAGTAAAACTGTAAATAACTAGAAGTATTTTAAAAAAACTGTTAAAAATCAGGAAAATTACCAAATATTATCAAACAATCAGAAAATTTGTCAAAAAATAAGAAAAATTATCAAAAATAAGAAAGATTGTCAAAATTAAAAAAATGTCATTAATCAGTAAAATTATATCAAGTAGTAGTAAAATCGTAAATAAGTAGAAAAATTTTGAAAAACTTAAAAATCAGAAAAATTGCAAGAAATCAAAAAAATCTAAAACATTGTTAGAAACCAAGAAAATTGTGAAAAAGTTGTCAAATAACCAGGAAATCAGTAAAGGTTTATTAAATATTAGTTCAATTTAAGATTTAATAATACTATCGAAAAAAGAATGAATCGTACTATAAGTGGGAATTTTTTCAAAATATTTAAGCAAAAATTGTGAGCGTGAGAAAAGCGAGAGATCAAAAATGAGGTATCTAAAAATATCCTTATAGTTGTGGTCTCGCCCTATTCGCACAATCACAATTTTTTATGTAAATTTTTCCAAATATTCGCATATATAGTATATTTTTTCTTTTTCTATCTGTAGTTATTACTTTTAATAACGTAGACAGTTTTTTCCGGAGTTAAACAAAATGTAACTAGAAATTTTAATTCAAATTTTGTTTCTAAGGCCAGAAAAGACAAATTATCCGTAAAATTATAATATTAACTTAATACCATTAAAAAGAGAATAAAACATACTATAAGTGGTATTTTTTTCAAAAATTTTAAAGAAGAATTGTTAGCTTGAGAAAAGGGAGAGACCATAATGAGAACTCTAAAAAAATCCTTACTGTTGTGGTCTCTCGTTATTCCCAGTCACAATTTTTTATCTAAAAATTAAAAAATATTCATAAATATAGTACAGGTTTTTCTGTTTATATCTGCAAAGCCTCATGGATAGAAATGAAATTTTAAGATAAAAAATTAAAAAACCCAGCAATTTTTTTTACAACTAATTAGCGACAAAAAAAGCGGCAAATACTCCTGCTTTCAATTTTTTGATATCGTCATTATTTACGTCATGTTTAATTTTTAAAATTAAAAAGGGCGGAAATTTTTTCCCCAAAACTAATTAACGGCAAAAGGCGGCAAATTCTGCAGCTTTTAGTTTTTTGATATCGTCATCATATCAAGTTAGCAGGATAATTAATTTTTGATAAAAAAAGAGCGGCAAGATTTATTTTTCCACAACTAATTAACGGCAAAAAATCGGCAAGTTACTAATAAGATACGGATGTAATTTTCCGAAGTTGCCTTGCTAAGTTGATAGACGTGAAATTTAGCTCGTAAAGTCATTCACGAATGCATCACATGTTTTAAAACTAAACCTAGTTCTGTAGTTCCCATCATGGGAAATTTATCTTCTAGTAGAGTTACATCTGCTTCTTCATTTTTACAATTGTTGTCGATTAAGGTAGCGTTTGTAGAATAACCAAGGCTTATATTTACGTATAAATAATATTTACTCGAAAGATGCTTTGGCTTTAGCTGAATTAACCGATTTAAAATTACCAACGAAATAACTAAAAGGGAAATTAATTCTCAGGAGAGGTAAGAAATCTCGGTTCTCGGTTTAAGATTAAAATAATTACATTTATAGCCATAAAACCGGATATTTATTTGATGTTTAAGTTACTTATTTTTTTTAATTTTGAACTGTCCGGCTGAAAGTTATTGCTTATTTGTTTAACAGGTTTTGTGTTAAATAAAGCCAAGTTTACGAATAACCTAACCAAAAATAAAGAGAGCTTCAGATACTGAAAGCAATAAAAGTAAACTTGCGTGTATAGAAATCAGCCCATTGCAAACTTTTCACTTTAACTGTATTTGTTTTTAGAAACTATTGTGACCAACCAATACTATATCATAATATTATTTTTTCCAATTTTTAATGGTATTATATTTAATATGTTTTGTTTCGTCTTAGACTTTGTTGATTTTTTTAAGGCACTCGATCTTTTTTAAGCCCCATTTGATCTGTCTGCGTTTATATTGTCAAAACTTATTATTTATAATTATATATTATTTTGTCTTCATTAGCACTTTTCTCAGAATACAAATAGTACACGGTAATATAGAACATTATGACGAGGAATGTTTAGTCAAACTCGGCATAAAAATATGGTTGAAAGCAGTTAAAAATCAAATTTCAAATTATAAACACGTCACCGAAGTTCCTATATTCAGCGCCGAGATGACGATGCCGATAAATTCGACAAACAGTTGACTTTTACTTCTTCAAAACCCACAAATTAAACTACGTACACCATCAATAGAAGCTACAATATTTGACATCCATTCAGCGTCCCGACGCTAAATATTTCGGCGTCTACTCATTTTTACATCTCTCACCATAACGACAATTTCTTTACTTTGTTTGGATTTATTTTCTCAACAATAAATCGGAATCATCTTTTGTAGGTTCGCGGGGGGAGGGTTTCATTTATCAGTTAATTGTACCATCCTAAATAATAAATTTTATCATATATTTTTCTAAAATATATTGTCAGTTTCTAAATTATGGTCCAATGAGTATTCAGACTGAACATAAGTGTTGCATCGCTGGTATTGATCCGGTCGTAATCTAGTAGGATTGTCCATACAAAAGGTGATATCTCTGATATCCAAACAACAATAATAAAAGATGATCTCTTTGATATCCATCAAAAGAGCAATATTGTCAATAATACAGAGAGAGAGACAGTGCACAAGTCTGATAACATTTGCGGTATTTATATTAAGAACTTTTTGTACATATTCGTTGGTAAATGTCCCAGGAGTGGGTATTCGTTGGATTAAGTTTTTATAAGCTCCTAAAAGGCTATTTACAATTTATTTATTGCCAACATATGTGTTAAAGTAATCAAACAATTATTATATGTCGAATTGTCCTGGCCAAAGACGATTCGACATTTAAATTAACATGTGACGTTTTATAAATTTAAAGAAAAAATAAAGCTACAATTTGAAATATGGTAAGAAAGCTATTTCTTTGACAAGTAAACAAATGTCGAAATATCTAGGCAAAAGCTCTCTATAGTGTGCAGTGAAACAAAATAATATGAAAGGAATTATGATTTTATCAAATTGAAGTTAACCTCGATGGAAGAAGGTACAAATGTGTTAATGAGAGGTCACAAAAGTAAATGCAGTTAAGATTTATCCACAAGAAAGAAAATGTCTTCAACACCAACAAATTTAAAAGAATGTATAATACATTCAGCTGGAAATTGAGGTGTTTTCTTTCTTTAATAAAACAACACACATAAGCTATCGCGTGGTCGAATAAATAATTCGAAGGACCACCCTATAATTATTACACGTTTAGGGGACGTGGGACAATAAAACATATCGTCCTGCTTTCTTATAAGATTTAATCAGTAAGCTTTAAACGTTAAAGGTTAAACACATAAATTTATATTAATTAAACAATGTTTATCTAATAGTAAATAACAGTAAATTAATCTTCGGTCAAATAGATGTCGTTAAGCGATAATACATGGTTCGAAATTAATTAAATAATATATTAAAATTTAGTGTATATCAAATATACGCTACAACGGGACCATCTAAATTGGACATTGGAATAATGGGGTCTGTATTATACTTATATGAGAAAGGGTCTTCTACTAATAGTTCTTCATCAACATATTTAATATACCTTTGTGTAATCTTCTTTTCTCGATCCATTTTTTCTCCATATATGCTTTTTTAAGAAGTGTATGATTCCTTTTCTTAATAACTAGCATCATATTATAATTAAAGATACTGCACATCATCTCAAAAAATTCTTGAAAATTGCTATTAAAAAAACTACTTGAAAAATCCTAGAAAATTTTTGATAAAATTCCCAAAATTTCCTTGATAACGGTTATAAGGATGTGAATTTTAAAATTCGTGAATTAAAAGTTCGTCTTGCCATTGCTAGTTTAGGGATTTTCAACATATTTTTGTTGTACGTAACAAATTTAATTTTGTAAAATTTTTAATAAAATTTGCAAAACTTCCTTGATAACCTTAAAAATGAAAATCCTTGAACAAATCTCTAAAAAATCCTTGGAAATTGCTTTAAAAATCCATGAAAACTCCTTTTAGAAAAACTACTTGAAAAATCCTAAAATAATTCTTGAAAATTCTTGATAAAATTCACAAAAGTCCTTTGATCATTTCAAAAATGAAAATCCTTGAAAAAATCTCAAAAAATACTTGAAAAAACTGCTTGAAAAATCCTGGAAATATGATTTCTTTTCTTAATTGCTAGCATCATTATTATAATCAAAGCTACTGCACATAATTATAGCTTTTTTTCCCCATCAATATTTGTTGTGTTCACTCTAAAGTTACATTAGGTTATCACTACAAAATTGTTAGAGCGCATGCCTACATACTAAATAAAATTAAGGTAGTTGCAAACAGAAACACACATTTTTCATACTAAATCTACTCGCGCAACTAACTAATATTTTTAGTACTAAAATCAGTACTGAAATTAACATAATGACAAGCGGACCTATACAAATTTTCTCTTAATCCTAAAAAGGTTAATTTCACAATTTTAAACCTAATAAAAATTAATAAGCTACGTCAAAGCATATTAAATTGTCTTTCAAACAGCATATATTTTTTTTGATCTGGTGAATAGTTTCTAAAAAAAATATAGTTAAAGTCAAAAGTTTACGGTGCGCCGATTTCTATGCACGCTACCATATTATGATGAAAGACAAACCAAACGAGAAAATTATCCAAAAACAATACATTTTAGTACACTAATTGGAGTATGTTTCTTCACTGACGCTGCCCGGAGCATGTAGCCTTCACACTGTTTTAATATGTACATGTATTTAAATAAAGCTTATACGTGATTTTAAATTATTTCTTTTCTTAATAAACAGTATGAAGAACGTATTTTGGATACTATTTTTTTGACACTTACCCTGAATTCAGTAAATAAAGTTCGTCATCTTTGAAACTGATTTTCTGTTACGTGTTATTTATTTTGCCATTCATGGTATAACGTTATAATAAATTAGTCAGTATTAAATCATGATTAACTAAGTACCAACCCAGTTAATGTATGCTAATAAATAGGTGGCGCCCACTCAACAACATCGAGCTGCAACAAGATGGGAATTTACTGCTGGCCATTGACTATAATATTTGATCTATTTAGGGCATTGTTTCATATTGCAGATTCCTCGTAGTTAGATTATACTGTATTACCGAACGTAATTATTGCAGATAGAAGATTAGATTAAGTAGCGATAAGTGATTGACTAGATCAGTATGAGCGGTTGAAGGATTATAAAATCTTTAAAAAATATAGAATATTTTCTATATAAACTCTTAAATCTATCAAATAATTATTTTGGAATTTTAAGTAGATTTTTTTTCATATTGGGTCTTTGTGTAAACATAACTAAATTGAGTTACGATTTGATTTTTCTCGTACCACTCGTTAAGATTTTCCCTTTTCACCTAAACAAAGTCTAAAATTTTTTTGTTTACACAGAAATTCATTTAAACTATTTATTCCAGTTGGAAGATCAAGTTCGGAACTTGATTCCAAGGATTCCAGTGCCTCTTCAGGAAGCGACTACGAGACTTTGCAGCAAAGACACTAGACAACGACCGACAGCACAACTTCTCACTCTAATTAAGTACTTTAGGTAAGTGAAACCTTTAGGAAATTGGCCCAAATACTTCGGATACTTAATGTTTGCCAGTGCCGTGCTAAGCAGTTATAAATTTATTTCGCATATTTAAAAACACTGTGACTAGCCACACGTTAACCTGTGGATAATTTTAGAAATTACCCACACTTAAATAATAAGTTTGAACATATGTATGCATGAGCTCTATTAGCCGCGTGGACATAGTGCGCGCTAGTGGTGCAGTGGGTCCGGGGATCGAATCCCACATGGCCCTTATATTTTTTTTAAACACAGGTTAGATTTAGATAGTTAGAATTCTTTTAATATTTTTTTAAATATACAGGCTAGATTTGGATAGTAAAGACTTTTTTTAATAAAATAAATATTTTTTTAGATCAGATAACCAAGTTTAATATTTTAACGTCTGGGGAATTTATTCACAGGTTACCGTGTGTGTAGTCTCGGCCATTTAAAAAAATAATTAACCTTATATAGATATAATTCAAATTGTCTCTATATCGAAAACTTTTTTATTTTTAATTTTACGAATATAGTTACTTCTCATAAAAAGTTTTGCATAGTCCACAAAAAAATCTGAAATTCAATTATCGGATATCAATTTTTTTCGACCATATTCATCAAAAAATATGAATTTTTCTCATTTTTATAACAGAAAATTGTTCTTTATAAAAAGTTCTGCTTTCTGGGAAAATTAAATATATTCCAATTTGACGTAACAGATACAAGGTTGCCCAAAATAATAAAATAAAAATATAAATATCAATATGCATGTATTTTAACTCCAATCAGAAAACAGCGTGGTAGTGCCACGTTGCCAAGTCGAATTATTCAATTTACATTCATTTAACTTCTCTTTTTGGTTTGTAAAAGTCGTATTTGTGTCACATTCTGTGTTAAAATTAAAAATAAGTTAGGTTACGTTATTATACTGTGACGACTGTCAATGTTATTGTTAGTTCTGTTGTAGAAAGGCGATAAAGATGTTCAATATTTTTTAGTAGGATAGAAAAAGATAGATTGGTAATCCTACAACATTGCAACAGATAAGTCCATCTTATTGGTGTTACGTCACTTACCTTTTTTTCAAATTTCAATATTTTTTCCTGCACTATTTTTCAGTAAAAATTTTATGTCAATTGATGACTAAAGCGCATTGGTAGATATGACTATATATTTAAATTAAGATTTAGGGCTAACTAACGGTAATTTATATTTTATGACGACCCTGTATATGACTTAAAAAATCGGTTGTGTCGTCCCAAAAACTTTTCCGACTAGTATCCACGAATATCTTTTCAGATATTTAATGTTAAATTTTCAAATTTTGACATTTTTTATTTTTGACAGGTGACAGTTGGAGAAATAATTTTAACCGTTATGAATAGATTTTTTCAAGGGCTTTCAAATGACATATTGCATTTGTCATTTTTTTATAGTGACACTTCCGTTTGACAGATGTCATACAAAAACTAATGGGTTCTTCCGACGGATAAGCCTAATCCCTATACCAAATTTCAGCTCAATCGGATTAAACGTGTGGCCTCTATCGTGGAAGAATACACACAGACAGACAGACAGATTAAAATCTATAAAAATCGATAAAATCAAACAAATCAATTACAATCGACATAAATCCTAAAAAACCAAATAAAATCGATAAATATCTAAAAATCGACAAAAAATTAATACGAGAAATACTGAAAAAAGTCAAATACAATACAAAAAAATCGAATACAACAAAATTGATAAAAATCGAATAAAATTATATAAAATCGAAAAAAAAATCTAAAAAATCCAAAAAAAAAAATGTAAATAAAATCGAAAAAATCAAATATAATTGACCAAAATCGTAAAAAAAAAACAAATAAAATCGACGAAATCTATAAAAATGGAAAAAACCAAATAAAATCGATAAAAATCAAAAAAACCAAATAAAATCGATAAAAATCTAAAAATCGACAAAAATGAATACGAGAAAAACTGAAAAAAATTTGAAAAAAGTCAAATACAATACAAAAAAATCGAATAAAATTGACAAAAATCTTAAAAACCCAAATAAAAGCAACAAAATTGATAAAAATCGAATAAAATTATATAAAATCGAAATAAATCGAAAAAATCCAAAAAAAAAATGTAAATAAAATCGAAAAAATCAAATATAATTGACCAAAATCGTAAAAAAACAAATAAAATCGATAAAAATGGAAAAAACCGAATAAAATCGATAAAAACGGATGAATTGAAACAAAAAATTAAAAAAATTAAAAAACAATGAAAAAAAATGAAAAGAATGAAAAAAATTGAAAAAATTAAATATAATCGAAAATATCGGATAAAAAAACAAAAAAAATGTAACAAATTGAAAAAATAAGGAATAAAATTAAAAAGCATCGCAAAAAAAGTCGAAAATCAAATACGATCTCAAAAAATCGGATTAAATGGAGAAAAAAGGAAAAAACCGGAAAAATCGACAAAAAATGAAAAAAAAATGGATAAAAAATCGAAAAAAATCAAATATAATCAAAACGACATAAATCGAAAGAATAAAAAAAAATTGTAACAAATTGAAAAAACGTGGGATAAAATTAAAAAACATCGCAAAAAAAGTCGAAAATCAAATACGATCTCAAAAAATTGGATGAAGTCGAAAAAAAAGAAAAAACCAGAAAAATCGACAAAAATTGAAAAAAAAAAATGGATGAAAAATCGAAAAAAATCAAATTAATCAAAATGACATAAATCGAAAGAACAATAAAAAATTGAAAAAAAAACCGAAAAAGAAAATGAAAAAATAGAAAAAACTCTAATACAATAGAATAAAAAATTGGATAAAGTCGAAAAAAAATCGGAATACATATTGCAAGTCAAATTTCGTGGAATATTGCATCTGTCATTTTTTGATAGTGACACTTCTGTTTGACACATGTCATACAAAAACTTATCCGACGGATAAGCCTAACCCCTATACCAAATTTCAGCTCAATCGGATTAAACGTGTGGCCTCTATCGTGGAAGAATATACAGAGACAGACTTCCATCTGGAAATTGTCTTAACCGTCTCAGGGTACCCGAAAATTGATATTTTTTTATCTTGAAATTTTTTTTTAGCTCGTTCACAATACTTTCCCTTCTAGGAGGTGGGTCGGGAAAGTAAAATTGATATCTGATGGTTAAATTTTCGACTTAGAACATTTTAAAAAAGACTTATTTTTGTAAAACTAAAAATAAAGAATTCAAATGGTAACAAGTTTAGTAGACACACTGTATATTATACTAAATCTAGATATTAGGGTAAACTACTCCTACTAAATTATATATTAATTATACAACTGTTTTTGAGCAATTAATAGTATCCATAAACAAATACCGTGAGTTATAATAACTCACTATAGTGAGTTATAAAAAGGTAAAACAAAATAAAGGTAGTCAGTTATTATAACTCTCTGGGGTCTTGCTATACGTTCCATTGGCGTAGAAATTGTACAAAGATTTTATAACAACTGGAAAGGACTATACACTATTTACGAAACGAATACCAAAGTGGCTCTGTAATTTCACTTAATATTTAAAAAGTTCTATCTCTATACTTGCATCTTAGTGTTTAGTGTTATAGTCGTAGATAAAATATAGTATTCAACTTACGATAATGCTCATAATTCACTTGTTGAATAACAGCACGAGCCGCAGGTGAGTGCTACAAATTTCTATAATTTCAATTTTAATATATAAATAACTATTTGGTAAATGTTTGAATTGTAAAAAATAATTATTCTCGTACTAGCGGAGTGATTGATAATCGAGTGAATTATAGAAACCACGAATTTAATTTGGTAAAGTTAATTTGAAATATCAATTATTAATTTGAAGAGTAAAATCGTTCCACTATTCATATGTCCATATTGAAAATTATTCATGTTATGCGGATGATGCGTAATTAATTGATCAATAATCTAATTAGGATACATTCCGCCTATTCGGTTAGTCAATAATTTAAAAAAATATTCCACGAATACTGCTTAATAATAATAAAAAAATACGCAACTTAAAACTAAAATATTTCATATAAATTAGGGACTAAAGTGCCACTTTTATTTCCTTGATTGATTGTTTTTGAAATAGTCCTTAACGCGTCTTAGCACTCAGAAAACGACACGTAACGAAGAATAGAGATGTTGAAAAAGTAACTATTCGTTCTTTAATAACGATTATAATTTTAAAATATGAATTATTACAATTTTATAATGGAAAAGTAATAAAAAATGGGGAAAAATAGGAAAAAATAAGAAAAATAAAGAAAATAGGGAAAAATAAAGTAAAATGGGCAAAAAAAGCAAAATAGGGACAAAAAGCGAAAATAGGGAAAAATAAAGGAATAGGAGAAACTAGAAAAAATAATAAAAAATAGGGAAATTTGGAAAAAATGTTGAAAAATTGGGAAAAATATAAAAAAGCTGGGAAAAATACAGTAGGTAAAATAAGAAAAAATAGGGAAAAATTGTAAAAATTAGAAAAATAAAAAAACAAAAAAGGAATAAAAACCAGAAAAATGACAAAAAAACGAAAAGAATTAATTGAACAAACCAGAAATCTGAAAATATAAGGAAAAAAAAACAGAAAAAATTGGAAAAAAATTGACAGAAAATATTGGAAAAAAAATGAAAAATAAAATTGTCAAATCCGAAAACACGTTAAAAATTAAAAAAATGAAGAACAACAAAAAAAATAAAAAATTCGAAATTGAAATATATCATAAAATAATGCAGAAAAATCGTAACAAATCCCCCCCATAAAAAAACAGCAACAAAATAAATCATCGGAACAAATTAGAGGAATTAAAAAAAAAACAGAAAAAAAAAGAAATAAAAAACCAACAATGAGAAAAATAATATATAAAATCAGAAATGAACAAAAAATAAGAAGAAAGAGAAAAAAAACAGAAAAAATCAGAAAAAAAATATATTGAAAAAAAACGATAAGAAATTAGAAGAATGGAACATATGAGAAATTAGAAAAATAAGAAAAAAAAAACAAAAAACATTGGAAGAAAAATTGACAGAAAATATTGGGGAAAAATAAAAAATGAAATTGTCAAATACAACAACACGAAAAAATCAAAAAAAAATGGCAAAAAATCTCACCAAAAATGAAGACCAATCAAAAAACTAAAAATAAATCGAAATTGAAATAAATCGCAGAAAAATCGTAACAAAATCCCCAAAAAAAAAAATGTAAATAATCGGAAAAATCAGAGGAATTAAAAAAAAATCAGAAAAAAGAAAGAAATAAAAAAAACAGCAATGAGAAAAAAAAAATAAAAAAATCAGAAATCAACAATAAATTAGAAAAATGAGAAAAAAACAGAAAAAATCAGAAAAAAAATATATATTGAATACGTATAACGGAATTATTACAATTTTATAAAGGAAAAATCAGAAAAAATATGGAAAAATAAGAAAAAATAATAAAAACAAAGAAACTAGGAAAAAATAAAGCAAAATAGGAAAAATAAAGCAAAAATAGGGATAAAAAGCGAAAATAGGGAAAAATAAAGGAATAGAAGAAAATAGAAAAATAGGGATAAATAAGATAAAATAGAAAAAATAGGAAAAAGTTAGGAAAAATACAGTTTGTAAAATAAGAAAAATAGGGAAAAATTGGAAAAATTAAAAAAAAAATAGAAAATAAACAAAAACTAGAAAAATGACAAAAAAAAACAAGAAGAAATTAGAAGAATCGATCAAATCACAAATCGGAAAAATTAGGAAAAAAAAACAAAAAACATTGGAAGAAAAATTGACAGAACAAATTGAAAAAAAAATGAAAAATAAAATTTACAAATACGAAAACATGAAAAAATCAAAAAAAAATTGCAAAAAATCACTAAAAATGAAGACCAATCAAAAAACTAAAAAAAAATTGAAATTGAAATAAATCGTAGAAAAATCGTAACAAAATTCCAAAAAAAAGGGCAAAATAAATCGTTAAAAGTCGGAAAAAATCAGAGGAATTAAAAAAGTCAGAAAAAATAAAATAAAAAAATTAGAAGTCAACAAAAAAATAAGAAAAATGACAAAAAACTAGAAAAAATCAGAAAAAAAATATATATTGAATACAAGGCCGACCCGTATGACGGAATTATTAAAATGTTATAAAGGAAAAGTAAGGAAAAATTAGAAAAAATAGGGGAAAAATAAGAAAACAATAATAAAACCAGAGAAACTAGGGAAAAATAAAGCAAAATAGGAAAAACAAAGCAAAATATGGACAAAGAGCGAAAATAGGGAAAATAAACGAATAGGAGAAAATAGAAAAATAGGGAAAAATAAGATAAAATAGAAAAAATATGAAAAAATAGAAAAAAGCTATAAAAAATACAGTGGGTAAAATAAGAAAAATTGGGAAAAATTAGAAAAAAAAACAGAAAAAGAACAAAAACTAGAAAAATGACAAAAAAACGAGAAGAAATTAGAAGAATCGATCAAATCACAAATCGGAAAATCGAAAAAAAAATAGAAAAAATTGGAAGAAAAATTGACAGAAAAATCAGAAAACAATGGAAAAAAATGACAAATAAAATTTTCAAATACGAAAACATGAAAAAAAATGCAAAAAAATCACAAAAAATGAAGACCAATCAAAAAAATAAAAAAAAATCGAAATTGAAATAAATCGCAGAAAAATCGTAACAAAATTCCAAAAAAAAATCATAAATAATAGGAAAAAATCAGAAATCAAAAAAATAAGAAAAATGAGAAAAAAACCAGAAAAAATCAGAAAAAAAATTAAGTAAGGCGCTTATGATGGAATTATTACAATTTTATAAAGGAAAAGTAACGAAAAATCAGAAAACATTGGAAAATATAAGAAAAACGGAGAAAATAGGAACATAGGGAAAAATGGAGAAAAATAGGAAAAAAATTCTTTATAGGAAAATAAAGTAAAGTAGGAAAAAATATAGCATACTAAGGACACAGAGCGAAAAAATAAAAAAAATCTGCTATATTACCCCAGAAATTACCCGGCTCGCTGTAGTGAATAGGATTATTTTAATTACAAAATACTAAGCAATATATTAATTTATGGAATGTATTGCATACCACACAGCTACAATTAGGATTTCCTAAAATCACTGGAATATTTTATACCAAAGTGCATTGTTTGTCCTCAAAATTTAAAAAAAAGGCAAAAAATTATTTTCGCCCTCTAGCGGAGAAACTATGATGAATTCCAAAAAAAGTTAAATATAAAAGTTAAAGAAAATTTGATGGTCTATAACTTTTGCACCAAAACATTTTAAAATCGATATTTTATTAATGAATTTAATTGTATAAATCATATATTAAAAATATCAAGAACTTAAAAAAAATATGCCATTTTAGTGTTTGTTGGATTAATATAAAATCGAACTTTCATTAATTAATTTGATTATATAACAAAAATTCAAAAAAAAAATCGGTTACAACCCATGGAATTTATTTATCTATTTTTTATATCCTCGTCTTGAACTAAAATTTAACAAGTCAAAAATACACTAATAAAAAAATCGATTTTTAATCGAATTAAACGTTGTTTTTTAAAGCCATTACGAAACGTAAAACTAACTATCTCTTTAATACATTTTTAACTACCCAATAGCTTTTAATTGTATGCAGAACATTAGAGAAGAGAATCAACTTAAAACATTCCTGTATAATTAAAGAGGATATTCCAGCAGAAGCATCAATTTACTCTAATCCATCAGCAATGGTCCGAAATAATCACATCAATAGAAAACTCGACGAGATCAAATCAGTATTTCGTTCCCAAATCCAATTTTCTAGACGAATACAAGCAGAGTCTATATCAAGGCTGTATCATACATAATATAAAGATATCAAAACGATATTTATAATTTATATAGTTTTCTTCCTTCTATATCTAGAAAAAATAAAATATAATTTAAATTAAAAAATATTTACAAAATATGTTTATTGGGGGGTTCTGACTTGAAAAAGATCCAAGAGTGTTCCAACTTGGTAGATTAGTAGATTTTGGGGTTCTGATTAATACTGTAAAATGAAAACACAATGAGCACATATCTACTAATACAGGGTGAAACCAAAGTTAGAAATTAAATAATTGCGTCAATACACGCCAGAGATTGCTCTACTGTATCTAGGTTATCTTCCTTTTTAAATAAAACCTTTAAAGAAGCCACTGGTTTTCTCGATGAACATTCAATTATTAATTCTATCGATCTCACTCATAAAATCTCCTATATTACAATCCCTCATTTTGCTATTTTATTATCCTTAGATGTTACCAATTTATTCACGAGCATCCCCCCCTCAATAACGCATTACACTTGTTAGACACTTACTTTTTGCTGATAATATTGATAATTATATAACCCTTGATCTCTGTTCATTCCTAGGCATAGCCCTTGAAGAAAATTTCTTCCAGTTTAAATCTTGTGATACGACCTTCAGTTTTATTCTGATGAATACCTACCACATTTGAGAATGGATAATTTGGTTTACCTTTTCTTTAACTGTTTGTACAGCCAGGCAGCTTTAAAAGCACTTAGCTTCAACTCGAAGCTGGTGTGGAACTGCATCGAATCCCTGGATCGCATTGCTACCAGTAATAGGGTAATACTACTCTGGGTACCTGGGCATGAAGGGGTGGAGAGCAATGAGAAAGCCGACACCCTTGCGAAAAGAGGTGCAGAATCCGAGTTCATTGGACCGGAACCATTTTCCGGCATAGCCAAAAGCAGTGCATAAGACACTATTTGGAAATGGGCTGAGAGGAAAACTCTCCAGCACTGGAAAGATATTCCTGGGTTAGCTCACTCTAAGGCGCTTATAGTCAAACCCTCAGGTAGCACCCTATCGCAGATCCTATAATGGAGTAGAAGTGATCTACGCATCCTAATTGGACTGCTTACAGGGCACTGTCGTCTGCGGTACCATTGAAGAAGCTAGGTCTGAGTCAAACATCGGATTAAAGCTTCTGCAGTGTGGAAGACGAAATGGCGGAGCATGTTTTATGCTCCTGACCTGCCTCGGAAATGAATAGGCTTCATACCTTTGGTTTTGTACAGCTGGAGCTTACCGACTTCAAGGAAGCTTCACCTAAATCAACCATCGACTTTGTAAGAAGGTGTGGATTGTATGGTGAATTATAGCCCATAGGGGTGAGCCACAATAGGCCTCTGTTCTTTATTTTCGCTCTTAGAGTTGTCCGTTTTAGTGAACTTTTTGGGTGTAATAAATTCACCGTTTTTATCTGTATCAGTTTCGTATTAATTAATTTTATAGTATCCGGGTTGTCTGGAAGGTGAGTTCCAACGTGTTTCTTCTTCTGAGCATGACGATTTTACCAAAATGTCGTAAATTCTGGTATATACATAACGGCAAAGTTCCAGGCTTTTATATTTTGTTTTCTAGTACCATGCTGGTTTCGTCTTCTTCTATATTTTTTTCTTGGCTTTAGTGAAATCTCGATAACCGAAATTTGTATCGTATCTTGTTGTTCAAGATTTGTAGCAGAGAACTTTCCATTTTTAGGACTGTTTTTCTATTACTCTCCTCAACTAAAGTAAAATCCATTTTCTCGGTGTCAAGAATGTCTTGAGTCGCATCCAATGGAGTTGGTTTCACTTGACTTGTTATTTTAAACGTGTCAGTATCTTCTTGTTTTCTTTTGAGTCTCGGTTTTTTGGTTAAAGTAATCAGTATGCCGATTCAAGAATAAAAATCCTCATTTTTACATGTAAATCTCCATTAGAAAATCCAAGCTAAAAATTAGTGAAAAATAACAAAAATCAATTTGGGCTAGAGACCTATTAAAAGCTAATCCAGACCTGATCGAGACCTGATAAAAGTTGTTCGAAACCTGATCAAAAACGAATCGAAACCTAATCTAAAGTGGATTGAGACCTGATCGATCCTGATCGATACCTGATAAAAGCTGTTCGAATGGGTCTCAAACAGGTCTCGATCAGGTCTTAATCAGGTTTCGAACAGATCTCGATTCGCTTTTATCAGGTATCGATACTGCTGCAATTAAGAGTTTTCTTTTTTATGTCGGCTGGTCTACGCTTCGTCGTTTATCTTTGATCTGATTTATTGATGCTCTCGCGGCCAAGATTTTTTTTTTACTTCTTCCAGTCTTCTTTCTTCACTTTTTTCAGTTTGGGGTAGTAAATTTTTTATCTTTGATGGCTCTCATTTGCCTTAATAAAAGTATTATTAATAATTTGAGAGACTTTCTTTTTTCCATGTTTTCTATTTCTTTTAACCCACATTTATTTTTTAAAGTAGAAATTTGATAATAACAAAGCTTGACTAATTAAAAAATTTGTACGGTTATAGCCGATATTATTAAAATTATGTGTTTTATTACCACATTTTCTCTGAAGTTATTTTCGAATTTTTGTGTATGAAAATTCCATAAAGAATATTTTAGCGCTTTATTTCGACCTTTTGTATGAGAGGAGAAAGGAAGTCTGGATTTGGTCTTGTTGAATTTTCGATTGATGTGATATTTCGGGACCCTGTTGGGGATTACAGAGTACAAGGGTTATGATATTGAATTTTCTCACTAATCGTTGGTTCATCGTTATAAGCTCTACATGTTCAGTGGCGGCAACAGAGGATTACGTTAAATAATATTAAGTGATATAATAAGAGCTTATTTTTTTATCATTTTTATATAATTTTCTAATATTTCTCTATTATTTATACACAGTAGACTATACAATATAGAGACTAATAGATTAAATAAAGTTCAAGCTGCGATAACCCAAAGTCGAAGTCCGTTGATGAAGTAGAAAAGGCAAGTGATATCTTGTGTAAATTAATTACAGCAGAAAGTCTGTTACATCAGTTCTCGGATAGACTTCGATTCCTTTGACCACCAATCAGCTGGAAATACCACTTTATTAGATCTTAATTCGTTTTTAGAAAGGAATCTTTTTATTTTCATGTATAAAAGCTAAGTCAATTTTTTATTTCAAATGTAAAATAATTTTAAATAGTCAAATTGTACGATTAAATAAATTAGAGAAAGTGATTAGTCCTGGCTAAATTAAAGTCTGAAAATTAAATTTTAAATTTTTTTTAATTATGTAGATTAGAAAGATAATAAAGTCAGATTTTTGATTATCAAAATAGATATATATTATATATTAATTATTAAAAAAATAGATTTTTAAAATAACAATAATTTAGAAAAAAATCGGCTGTGTCACCCCAGAACTAACATGAAAGTTAAAGAAAATTTGATGCTTTACAACTTTGAACCAGAAAGTTTTGCACTAAAATGCATTGTTTGTCCTCAAAATCAAGAAAAACTAGACATAAACATACATGCACATTTTTTACGCGCCATCTAGTGGCGCAACTATTGGAAATTGTAGAAAAAGTTTCAGACAAGAGTTGTAGGGAATTTTATGCTCTAAAACTTTGTACTACAACATTTTGCACTAAAGTGTATTGTTTGTCCTAAAAATCAAGAAAAACTAGAAAAAACCTATATGCACATTTTTTACGCGCCCTCTAGTAGCGCAACTATTGGAAATTCTGGAAAAAGTTTGAAACAAAAGTTGTAGGGAATTTTATGCTATAACACTTTGTACTATAACATTTTGAACCAAAGTGTATAGTTTGTCCTTAAAGTTTAAAAAAAGTAAAAAATTGTTACATGTGCATTTAATCCATGTCGGTCTTGATTGATTAATGGTCGCATTCCAGGCACACACCGACCCTCCATACCAAATTTCAGCTTGATTGGTCAAACGGTTCGGCAGTTATCGTGGAAGATTACATACAGACACACAGACACACAGACACACAGACACACAGACACACAGACACACAGACACACAGACACACAGACACACAGACACACAGACACACAGACACACAGACACACAGACACACAGACACACAGACACACAGACACACAGACACACAGACACACAGACACACAGACACACAGACACACAGACACACAGACACACAGACACACAGACACACAGACACACAGACACACAGACACACAGACACACAGACACACAGACACACAGACACACAGACACACAGACACACAGACACACAGACACACAGACACACAGACACACAGACACACAGACACACAGACACACAGACACACAGACACACAGACACACAGACACACAGACACACAGACACACAGACACACAGATACACCGACACACAGACACACAGACAGACCATGCGCAGGAAATGGTTTCAATCTTCTTGGGGGACCTCAAAATGGATATTTCCATCGATATCTCGATTTTTTTTGCTCGTTCACCTTACTTTCCCTTTGATGGGCCCGGGAAAGTAAAAGTAAAGAAAAATATAAAATTTTTTGTTCTAATGTCATTCTGTCAGCTTTCAATCGATTCTTCTTTTTTACAAACCACTTTAACCGGTACGTCTTCTCTTTCTAGCATTTTAGTTTGTATTGTATTTATTATTTTCTATGCTTTCTATTCGCTCAACATTTTATTCCCTATCTTTTCTTTTCGTTAGTAAATGTATATTTCATCAACGCAAAACACAACCTAAAAATTTAACAATTTAACTCACAAAAATAAAAGCAAACAAAACGATGTAACGCGCCTGCTCATTGTTTGCCCACAACGACCAATCACATCAATGTCGTGAGTGAATTTTAGTGTAGTCTTGTCTATGTAGACGACAGACAAGTCTGAGACGCTAACTACGTATTGGACACACCCAATTAACACACAAATATTTTATAAGCGGTTATGTGAGAATTGCTAAAACTTCCTAATTCTCCTTTCATATTAAACGATTTGGCTCGTTCGATTAAAAATCGTACGTTAAAATATTTGCAGTCGACTGAAGAAGAGCATGGCCCCATTCATATTACACGATTTCAACCCGGCACGATTTTTAATCGTGTTGACAGCCATCCAGTGCCACTATAATCGTATGTTTATTTATCGTCCGTCTCACGCTCCTTTCACATTATACGATTTGGCTCGTCCGATTAAAAAACGTACGATTTTATATCGTGTGCATTGTGGTTTCACATTATACGATTTTTTGCCGTACGATTTTTCTTTTTTAAATATTAATTTATTAATAAATACTTTCCATATGCATTTTTCTTTGTACCACTAATCTCATCAAAATCTGATTTCAGTGCCAAATAAACTTCCTTCCAAGCATTCCGTGTTGCGATTCGGTCTTTGTAAATATCTAAAGTTTTGTCTTACAATACAGATTTGGCTTCAATAAGCGAAATTAAAACTTCAACGTCATTTTCTGCGATTTAATCAATAATAAACCAATAATATCAAAAAGCAATAAAACAAATCGACAAGAAGTACTATATATGCACATTCTAAAGTAGCTACCGGACAATTAAAAAACGTATAATGTGAAACTGTTAAACACATTCTCATAGAATAAATTTGTCATTGGAATTTTGGTTATGGTTAGAAATTTCAGAATCGTTAAGTTTTGTGTTTCGTTGGGTAAAGACCTGCTTTCAGGTATTTTTGAGTTTCTGTCGGACAAGTGAGGGTTTCTAAGAATTAATCAATAGTTTTTATAATTTAGTATTCAATTTGATACTAATTATTTATTTTATATGTAATAATTTTTGGTAATCATGTTGTTTTTACCTTTATAAATATTTAACTCTCGTCAATAAATTAGAAAAAGTACCGAATTTTTTTTACAAATATAACGTTTATATTATAATTATGTTTATAGTAATATGAAATAATCACTACTGTTGATTTTCAATAAAAAAAGCATCTAGTAGATTTTATGAAAATAAAGTAGGAACCAAGGAAAATTTCTTATACGAATAAAAAAATATTATTTTGAGCATTTTTAAAATACCAATGTTAAGCTTTCTTTCAGTGATCCGGCGTTACACGCTCTCCAGTTCCTGGATGTCATAAATATGAAAGACCCCACACAGAAGTCCCATTTTTACAGGATTGGTCTTAAAGAGGCATTACCTTACATCCCAAAGGTGAGTTTTCTAACAATTTTCTCTTCGAAGCTCGTTCGTGAAACGATTCAAGTGAAATTTTGTGTAAAATGTTTGCCTCACTTTAATTAATTTTTTAGTAGCTCTAACTCTTTTTATTAGGATGTTAAAGTTTTATAGACGAATTTGGGTTTTAGAGATTTTATTAGTTTCTTTTTTATGATGCAATACCGAAAATTTTACATTAATATTTCCGGAAATCATCATGACTTTCCCGTTAATAATAATTAATTTTTCAGGTAAAATAAAAAAAAAATATTTTGAAAGTACCATATTTATGCTCAAAAAATGTAAACTTAATCTTAATTCATAATTATAGTACCAACTAATAGAGATTTTTTTTTTAAATCGGTTAATAAATAACCGAGAAATATTATATTAAAATTGTGGATTTTTGGCGCAGATTGTGGTGCGCGTGACGTCACATATCCGGATAGCCAAAGCGCCATACAATAAAGCAAACTCTTTATTCTATTCTACGGCAAGATTAACGCATGTCTGACTTCAATTTTATTTAATTTATATAAAAGCCAAGTACTTTTTTCTACAATATTCTGGAGAAGAGATTTTATTATTGGAACATGTTCAGAGGTGTCCCTTAAAAGTAAATTCAACTTAGCGCGACAAGGGGCACTCGAAAACAAATGCTGGAAAGAAAATTGCTCGAAATCAATTGATAAAAAAATTGTTCCTCGAATGGACAGTTTCTCCAAAGCCTAGTTACTCGAATAATAATACATTGAAAAGAAAATTTCTCCAAATTATAAAATAAGTTACTTCAAGAAAATGTATATAAATAAAAAATAATTAAATATGCCCTTAACGAGTACAATTAAATATTTATTATCTTCAAATAATCTTCTCATTAATTTCAACAATCCGTAAGGAGTACAATTAAATATTATTTTCAAATAATCTTCTCATTACCTTTCTTACGAATGGTATGATAAGAAGTCCTTATAAATAACAAATTTCTTTATAAAATTTTAAGTTGAATACAGGCATCTGTACGGTAACGGTAACAAAATGGAATTTATTAAAAGTGAAAAAGGCAAAAACAAATTATTAATCGAGGGCTATTTGTTTATTAAAGACAAAGTTATTGAAAATGTAAAGTTTCTAAAAAATTAAAGTGCTAGAGTATAAAATATCTACTGCATCAGAAAATGTTGGTGAAGCAGTAGCAGCAAGATTACCTGTAGTAAGTTCCATCAAAAAAACTATCAGAAACATTCGAGCAAGTGAAAATTTGGGCTCCGAAGTTCCAAACCGCCGGCAAGACATTCAATTTCCACCTGAGTTTACGATTACTGCAAATTGGAAAAGATTTCTTATTATATGATTAAGGGCAAGTGAAAGATCGGATCATTATTTTTTCTACTATAAGAAATTTACGTCTGTTGGAATCAGCCACACATTGGTGAACCTTCAAAACTACTCCACTTATTTTTGGACAATTGTATACCGTACAAGGTAATAATGCTGTGCCGCTAATTTATGCGCTTCTACCAAATAAAACAGGAGAAACTTATTTCGCAAAATTAAAGAATTTATACCTGATGCAAATCCAGAAACAATAATGACCGATGTATATCCTGAAACAAGACAAAGAGTGTGTTTTTTCCATTTATTTTCCGTCATATTGAACCCCCACAAAACGGTAGTAGTTCCTTTTACAAAAAGGAGGAAGCTTGATAAGCTACGTCATCCAATTCTGGAAGGCGTACCTATTCCATTTGCGGAGGAGGTAAAATATCTGGGGATTATCCTTGATAGAAAACTTACCTGGAACTCCCATCTGGAAAGAACAATCAATAAAGCCAGGGCATCGCTCTGGAATATCAGAAGGGTATGCGGCAAGTCGTGGGGAATGAATCCTAAACAGATTTACTGGATTTATCAAACGGTGATAAAACCAATGGTCACATATGGCGCAATAGCCTGGTGGACGAAGGGGCTCCAGTCTATTGCGGCGGCTAAATTATCTGGACTACAGAGATTAGCATGTGTGGCTATTACAGGCGCTATGTCATCTACCCCGACAGCGGCAATGGAAAGATTTCTGGGTCTTACTCCTCTCCATATATTACTGGAGCAGGAGGCCAGAATGACCTCCTATAGAGCCATGTCGGTGGCAGGTCAAATCGAGGGGGAGAGGCTATGGGTCCACTCTGGACTGCTGCGAGAGATGAGTACTCACCACACTCTCGGAATGGTTTCGGATGTGCTCTCTCCCAGAACTCACTTACAGAAGTCCTTCAACGTCCTTCTTCCGAGAAGAGACGAATGGGAAAGGGGGGAGATCCTCTTTCCAGGGACGGCTTATGTACTGTACACAGATGGTTCAAAGACCCCAAGTGGTGTTGGAGCCGGAGTGTACAGCAGGAAACCGAGAGTTGACATCACAGTAAGCCTTGGCAAGTATGCTACCATCTTTCAGGTGGAGGTTTTCGCTATAGAATTGTGTGCAAGAGAGTTGGTAAACCATCATCTTGTCAACAAAAGTATTTATATTTTATCAGACAGCCAGGCAGCTTTTAAAGCACTGAGCTCCAGCCGGCTGGACTCGAAGCTGGTATGGAACTGCATCGAATCCCTGGATCGCATTGCTACCAGTAACAGAGTAACCCTACTCTAGGTACCTGGGCATGAAGGAGTGCAGAATCCGAGTTCATTGGACCGGAACCATTCTTTGGCATAGCCAAAAGCAGTGCCAAAGACACTATCTGGAAATGGGCCGAGAGGAAAACTCTCCAGCACTGGAAAGATATTCCTGGGTTAGCTCACTCTAAGGCGTTTATAGTCAAACCCTCAGGTAGCACCCTATCGCAGATCCTAGAATGGAGTAGAAGTGATCTACGCATCCTAATCGGACTGCTGACAGGGCACTGTCGTCTGCAGTACCATCTGAAGAAGCTAGGTCTGAGTCAAACATCGGACTGTCGCTTCTGCAGTGTGGAAGACGAAATGGCGGAGCATATCTTATGCTCCTGCCCTGCCCTGGAAATGAATAGGCTTCGTACGTTTGGTTTTGTACAGCTGGAGCCTACCGACTTCAAGGAAGCTTCACCTAAACCAATAATAGACTTCGTAAGAAGGTGTGGATTATATGGTGAATTATAGCCCATAGGGGTGAGCCACAATATGCCTCTGTTGGCCGCAGTGGAGGGGCGAGCAAACGCTACACTCACATTGAACCTAAAGTAACCTAACCTAAGGGTAAGTGGAAGATCGTATCATTATTTTTTCTACTAGAAGGAATTTACGTCTGTTGGAATCAGCCGCACATTGGTGAACCTTCAAAACTATTCCACTTATTTTTGGGCAATTGTATACCGTACAAGGTAATAATGCTGTGCCGCTAATTTATGCGCTGCTACCAAATAAAACAGGAGAAACTTATTTCGCAAAATTAAAGAATTTATACCTGATGCAAATCCAAAAACAATAATGACCGATTTTAACTATGCTGTAATTAATGTCGTGCATGATGTATATCCTGAAACAAGACAAAGAATGTGTTTTTTCATTTATTTTCCGTTATATTCAATCGAATGGTTTGTAAAACAGATATGAAATAGATGCCGACTTTGCACTCAAAATGAAAATGCTCCCTGCATTAGCCTTTGTACCTGAAGAACATGTGATTCAGTATTTGTGCGACGAAAATGTGTTCCCTGAAGAAGCACAGCTCATAATTGATTATTTTGAGGACACGTGGATCGATCGCCCAAATCGAAGACGTCGACGTCCACCTCGTTTTACTTTAAGTATATGGAATTGTTACCAAGGTACTCTTCAAGGTGAACCAAAAACTAACAACAGCGTCGAAGGTTGACACAAAGGTTTCCAAGAGTTACTTTCGGCGAATCACGATAGCATTAGGAAATTTATAGATGCTATCAAATGACAACAAAGCCTTAACGAGTTAAAAACAGAACAATTTTTTTCTGGCACGTAGATATTGAAGTTAACTAAATTTGGGAACAATTTTTCGAGCAACTGATTTCGAGCAATTTTCTTTCGAGCAATTGTTTTCGAGTAATTTACACCAAACCGTTCTTAACCTATTTATAGTAGGGGAGCCCAAGAGGCTAAATGAGGATTTACTAGAACGTTGTGGGGGCCTATTGGATTACAAAGATTAGATGCTAAAAAGAAAAATAGTTCATATAATGTGTATCCTTTCATTGGGGGAGGGGGAGGGGAGCGTGTATAAATTGTCAAAAATGTAAAATAAATAGTCACAAAGACATACTAGAACGTGCCAGATATTAATAGCGTATACGCCCTGCGTGTTTCTAGTAATGGAGATACAATAATCTGTCAGCTTGATAGTTGGTGGTGGCCGTATAAAGAAAAGTAGTGTGGGGACTTTGCGAAAGAGTGAGAGATAGAAAAAAGTGAGCAGGGAAGAGAGGCGCGGAGTGAGAAATACATAATTCTCAGCAGCTGCACACACCACACTTTATTGATGATTTCAAGGTGACGTTTTTTTTACAAATTTGTATCTCCCCTACTTTCTTACGTCACACTGAAATCGTCAGATTATTTTAATGTATACCTTTTAGGATGTAATTAACTCACCCTGACGCACTCAAGAATTTCTAATGATCAAATTTTTTTTTACCATTCTGATCCTTTATCCTATATATTCAGCTTATATCAGGTAACGGTACTCAACTGGTTGCAAGGTATCCCTCCATATATTAATTTGCCGAGCTTCAGTAAATCCCCAAATCCCCTACTATAGTTTTATAGGATAATCTCTATGCGCAAAATGGAAATGTGACATGCACTATTGCACATATGTAGTTTAATATTAGGATCCCAAATCTATACGCTCAACTCCATTTTAGCAAAATTATTACATAAATCACTCTTGCTCCAGGGTCCTCACATATATCAAAATCATTTTTACTCCAAGCTTTTGCAAGGCAAAATTTTCTACTGGTTGACTAGAAATTAATTAAAATAAGCTGTGTAATCTTTATAACAAAAAAATATTTCAGAATAGGAACGAGATATTCTGGACCACTTCATTAAAGAAAATTATTTTTAATTATTATAATTTGTAAGCCATTGAAAACCCTTATGGATCTACATTTTTTGGCTCTATATATGAAACAATTATATTAAAAATAACTTAAATTCAAAAGTCAATAAAAATTAATCTCCCAAATTTCCTGTTCTGCAATTCGTTAATATTTCTATTTCTGTCGAAACTTCGGTACATTTTTTTTTTTCCATTTTCAGAAAATGTGGTATCAAACCGTATGGCCTTGTTTACAACAGGAAATGAGAACTCAAGAGGTATTGGCAGCTGTGCTGCAATCTGTATTGTATTTTGTACAGGAAGCTACTGTCGATGAATACGAGTCCATTATTCTTCCGTCCTTAAGGTAAGTGCTTTTCTTATTGCTTTTTTTTATCGGAATTAAAAGTACTTAGCTAATACTATTATTTATTTTTAATGAAGGTTGTTGACTCAAAAACCATTAAATTCCATAGACGCGCCCAATAAAATTTTATGGTTATTGGGTAAAATCAATTAATAATATATTTTCTAAACCGATTAAAATTTAAATGTGACCTAATAAGAAATAAACGATAACTGTCTAATGCCATAGATATCTAGTTTTTAATCTTTCTGTTTTCTATTTATCCTATTTTAGATCTGTATAACAAAAATTTAATTAACAAAAATAAAAAAACTTAAAATTTAAATTAAAATAATCAAATTTAGCTATAAGAATTGTTAAATATTTAAAAAAAAAAACAACTTACTAAAGTAGGTAGAATTTGGAATAAGTTTTTTTATAATTACTATTAAATCATGATCTAAATTCTAAAAATAAATTATAAAGAGAAAAGAAAACAGAAATATAAAAACATAGTTAGAGAACTAAAATAAAGAAGAATAGAAACAATAAATATTTGAGTCACAATAAATTATTTAAATAGAAATAATTATGTATGATAATTAAATAAATCATATTGTCAAGAGTGAACAGTAGTTAATAAAATATGCAGAAAATTTATTTATGTATATTAAAAAAAAGTGTAACACGATTTCTATGTTAATTTAATTTAAAATAAGTATTTAGATTAATATAAACAAATGTAAGGTTATCAAGGAATATTTTGTAGGGATATTAAATAGAATTTAAAAGTTTGACATAATTCGCTAAATTTAATTGAAGGTATCATATAGTAGCTATATGACTTTGCTATAAGAGTCAAAATTACTCATAATTATAGATAATTTTAAAATAGGTGTCAAAAGTAGGTTAAAGATTTATTATAAAAAATTTATTAATCAAGGAGACAATGAAAAAAAAAAGAAAGGGAGAGAAATCAACAAGATTGATAAGAACGGGGTGAATTTTGATAAAATAAGAAAATTGTGAAAAATTTAGTTGAAAAATAAAACAAAATTACGTAAAAAAGTAAATAACAGTAAATTTAATCCATATAAAAGTGATTGTGATTGGTAAGAAAATACCAAATTATGTATAAAATCGGTTGATTAAAGTCTATTGTAAACGACTCTAGTATGAACAAGGTCAAACATTTTGAAAATAATTTAGGCTGATTGATAATAATAAATTGAATAAAGTTCAATAAAACAAATACGTCCGATCAAGGTTTTTTTTTCAATAAATGAACAAAAAATTCCTGGATATATCAATAAATCCATGTACAATTCATGTTAAAATCCAGTGATAATTTCTGGTAAGAGTTTTTTTTCTTGTGCGGATTAATACTTCATAGAGAAACTAGCTGATTGTGTTTGTAAAATAAAATTCAACACACCACACGCACAGTGTTGCCAGGTTGGAAAATTATTTCGTACCACAAACTCGACAAAAATGTATTAAATTTTGCCTCAGCGCACCACTTTCCTTAGGCATCTTTCAATCCTTTGGCTGAATGGGCGGAAACGAGGCAAAAGTCAAATAATTTGACAGAGACAGAGAACTTCATTTAGTTTTAATATCAACCGCTAGAGGCCTATGTGACACATGATTTACTTCGTATACATCATAGAGAAACTAAACAGAGAGTGACGCTTCTAGTACAAATTTTTATAAGCTCTCTTTTCATATTCATCTGCTAAAGATATTTTGATTTCTTGTTTGAAATCAGCGATAAACAAATTGTATCGTGAAACTAATTTATCAAAAGAGAGGCGACGTTAATTGTCGCAGTTCTCTTTCAGTGTAGCCAACCTAAGTTTTTAAAACAAAAACTTTTACATTGTTGCGCATGCTCGGTGCGGAATTAGTCTCTCTTTTCAATATAATAAAAATGAGAAATTTAGTAAATATATACCAAACTACTACAGTACAATTTTCAGCAAATTATAAATCAATTGAATTTATTTTGTTTAATCGGTTTGCTAAAATTGATCAAGGATGGATGGTAAACTAATGTCCATGTGGGAAGTATATAAAAATATAACTTTTATAAGTTACATTTGAAAAACATTATGTAGGGGAACAGAATTTGATTATACTCTTTTCTCTAGCGTTTATTTTCGAGGACTCGACTAAACAATACATTCGATAGAGCACCGAACTGAGGTTTGGAAACTGTACAAGTCATGCTAATGTAATTTAATTCTGACATGTATAGGTACCTAAGATATATATTGCATTTTCTAAGGAAAGTACTATGAGAAACCTTTATTTGCTATTTAATACAAATAGTAGAGAAATGAAATGGTTCTAATAAATTTTTGATAGTTAGAACGTTATAAAAACTTTGTTAAAGCAACAATTTAATATACATTTTATTAGAGATACATCATCAGTTTTTAAGTTATAAGATAAACTCATATTTTGCGACTGAAAATAAATTGCTAGAAATAAAACCAGAAATACATTCCCAAGAAATTTATTTTTACTGTTTGAAGAAAAACAACTTTCTGTTTAAATAAAAAAAATTTATAAGTTTTCATTAGTATTTTATGTTCAATTACTACCTACTATTAACCTAAAAGACACTTACGAGAAAAAATAAATAATAAAAAGTAAAACATTACAAGAACATATATTGTTAACAAAATTTAAAATATGAAGTGTATTCTATTTATTCGACATACAAATTTTTTTGATTTCTTTGTAAAATAATAAGATTGTTTCTCAAATTTTTCTTTTGCTGCTTGCTTTCTTTTCAATTTTCATACCCAATTTATTCGTTTGCTTTTTGAATGCACCTTCATCTAATGCTAATGTCATCGAATAACTATTTGTTTTCTATGAATATTTTCCTGTCTCAAAATTTTCATGTTCGCATTTTTTCTAATTGTTTCTTTCAGGAATTATACAACAATTTTTTCTTCACAATTTCATTCGGCCCACCTAGTGAACTTTTGTCTGAAACTTCTGCTAAAAAGAAACTCCCTCTCTCCTGCACGTTTTAACTGCATTACTGTTAAAATTCACACATAACGGTGGACACACATGTTACATATTTGAAAAAATAACATATACGACAATCAGAATCCATTATATGAAACTTTATAATAATTATTATCTGTTGATGAATTTTCCATAGCCATAAAACTCTCCAAATTTATCCTTTTCAATTTTATTTTCAACAGTTTCAGCTTATGGGCATTTATATCACAATTTTGTCTTTATAGCTATTTGAATGTGGTTTTTTCATTGATAAAATCCTTTGCCACATTCTTCCCTCTTTTTAATTGTAACATTAGATTTTCTGTTTAACTGCAGTTTCAATAAATGATTTAAGTTTTCTAACACCATATTTAATATTTAACTTCATAACAGTGAGCCCAAATTTGTAACCTATCTTCATTCTGGAAATAATATCGACAAATAATAATTTACATTTCTTTTATTTTTTTATAACTTTTTTGTTGTAAAATTTTGAAATTGTTTGTTTATGTAATTTAAAAAATCTATTTAATTTTTGTCTTTCAAAAATTCCAGGTCATTATTTGCCACTTCTACAAATATTTCTTCTTTAGTTTCTGTTAAAATCCTCGTTTCATTTTTTCCATGAGAATTCTATTCCTGAACTTTTAATGCTCTCGCTATCATGTCATTTTCATGTCTCTTCTCTAATAAAGTCAAGGATACATTTGATAAATCTTGATTGCTTATAATAAATTATAGTGCTTTATCTTACGCAACTTTCCATTTTTCTTTTGCATCCTTTGGAATGCCCATTTTCAACTTTTCTACAACTGTATTTTTTTCATTCTTTGATAAATGGGTAAATCTCAACTTTTCTTTATGTCCAACATGTGTATCATGACATATTTAGCAGCGACGATTATTTCAATTCGAAATTTAGAAAATAATTCTATAAGGATAATTTCCATTTATTTTAATTACACCACCTGCTTTGGGTGTTCTTGTCAAACAAGCTAAAATTTAATATGTAGTTTCTTTCAATAATTTTTAAATATATAAATAAAATATGTTATTTGTAATATATACGTTTTGAGCTGCTTCTGTTACAATTATAATAAAATAACTTCGTTATATTCTTCCTTCTATAATTTTGCAAACATTTCCAAATTTCGAAACCTTTGCTAAAAAAGCTAAAAATTGTTTTTAATACTACTTCCTGGTGTATATAGCTGGATTTATAAACTCTTGAACAGCAACGGCAACCTCAACGTCAACCTCAACTGCAAAGTTAAAAGTATTTTATCTTTGTGCGAACGGCAAATGATGGAAATTTCATTTTCCATATGTTTCCACCTCTTCTTGTATTTGACAAAAAAATACGATTTGAACAAAATAATGAATACCATTATAATAATATATAATTTTTAAGTTAACACATTTGCTTTCTTGGATTTTATAGATATAAGATAATACATTCGTTTTCTTTGGACTTGTAAATAAAAAAACTAAAGGTGTATCTCATACAGGTGTATGACATTTGACGTATGTCAAAACTGTCAATTTTCTAAATTGGTAGCACTGGGGAGAACTGCGACAATTAACGTCGCCTTCAAAAGAGTACCACCGTACTTTTTGACAACCAAGAGCACCACATGTGGTACTATAGTACCGCTCTGGCAACACTGCACACGCAACAGCTGATTAGTGTCAGTAAATAAAGAGACAAGTGCACACCAGGAAGAAAGAAAAGGATAGACGTGCAAATTCCGGTGTAGTGGCGTTTTGTAGGTTTAAACAGCGTTAAAGTTCCTCTAGACAAATTTTACGTGGTCAGGGCCGTAGTTAAGTTAATTATAGGTTATATTTAGTGAATAGATATTCATTTATCTGATCAGATAATCAAATTTGATAATAGGTGTCACTCATGATAATTTATTTGAATTAAGTAAAAAGAAAAATATACATTTGGAAATAATGAAAAGTCAAAAACAATTGTGACTCATAATATTTAATTTCAATTATTTTAAATACAGAGATAGGGGTAATAATAATACAAGTGAATTTGAATAATATTTAATTATATCTATGTCATCAGTATATTTGTGTTTTCTTTAAATAAATATTACAATTTATTTTTTTAATGAAACTCACTCTATTTCATTCAAGGTGAGAAATCTGAAGTTTGAACTCTACCCATGCTTTGAAATTATTAAATATATAAAATTATATAAATAGGATGGCGCTTAACATAAAAATAAAAAATTTACAATTTTTTTAAATTTAATATATCATAACAATACATTTCTTTACATGAAACGTTTACTTGAATAGATAAAAATCCTCTTATTCTATTTTTATTTGATGGTTGGTATTCATCATTGCACAAAGGGCAGAATATTTCTAACAACTCAATAATCAACGTATTTGTTGTGAAGATTATCCTTGTATACTCATATCGATATTACGTGTAAATGATAAATGGAAGATCAAAGGACAACGTACGAACCAGATTGTATATATAACTTGATAATATTTCGCCTCTCTTGATAATTAATTGAGTATTTACTCTCCAGCTCAGTTATTGAATTTAATTAATTAATTTTCATACATTAATAAGAAATTTTTGACTTAAGTGTGACTGAACTTCTTTTTTTTTTAGAAATGTATTTTCGGCACCAAAAACGGTACAGGCGACCGTAACGCTTCTAGAAAATTTGCATATAATATTAGAAAAAACCCCACGAGAGGATATTAAAACTGAAATTTTACCGTTGCTGTACAACGCTTTTGAAAGCACAACAATACAAGTTCAGGTAAGTAAAAAAAAATCTTAATAATTTATACTTTGATTAATATTTTGCATTTAAGTGGTAACTAAAATTTCTATCAAATATCGACACTCCCGATGATTTTATTTTTCAGTTTTCATAATATATTTCGACTGAATTTATAAATATTATCAACGGTAATATACCAACACACTGATAAATAGTCGGCTATTTTTGTTGGGTCTAAATTTCGGGAATATTTTAATATCAATTTGATGAGACATAATTTTGGCGGTAAAGCTCGACAGCTTTAATCAATTTATTATTAATGCCAAAATTATGCCGAATCAAATTATGAAATATTTGAGCAATTTAGCAACAAAAAAAATAGCATTGTATTAATTAACGTCGTGTTATATTTAGGAAAAATAAATAAATAAATTGCGGATAAGTAAATTAGAAAAAATTTTTATTAACAGAACACAAATATCAGGAATACAACTAAAACAATAATAAGAAATTAAATCGAATACTAATTAAAGTTGAAAACACAAAAAAGTGACAGAAGTATTTGACATTTTTATGTGACGTATAAAAGTGACTATTTCTCTAGAGAAGCGTCTAGATCCCAATTGCAACTCGAGTGCCCACCGCTGTTGCCATCGTTTTGTACGTTAACTTGAAAGTTTGATTTTTAATACACAGGTAGATTTAGATAGTCAAGACTTCTTTTAATAAAATAAATATTTTTTTTTTCGTCAATGAAACACTTAAACCTGGTAATAGCGGTGGGCTCTCGAGTTGCAATTAGGATCTAGACGCTAGTTTTCTCCAGGGAGTCACTTTTATCATATTAAGGGCCAAATTATTAATCGGCAGCTAAAGTTCCTGTTAAAGTTATCCTCTTGTTACTATAAATATTGCAATTAAAAATATACTGTTAGTGATACCAGCAGAATATAATCAAATTAACATGGACTATTTTGACAGACACTAAAAGTCTTTGTTAGCCAATTTATCTAGGAGATAAGTGGAAGTTATAACCTTAAAATTTTATAAACAAAATATCCTAAAAAAAATAAAACTTTTTAATAATGAATCTTCCAGAGGAAACGTTGCTGTTGATGAAAACGTTTTCTCTGATTCCTCAGATTTTGATTTAAGACGATTATGTGAACATTATTTCCGCAGACTACACCTACGAACAGACCATTCAAATTTCTGGGATGATTTGGATTTTTTTAACAGATTTTGAGTTTAGAAAAATACGGTACAATGTTTATTACATTAAATATAAGATGAAATTCGATATCCAACAACAAGGTACTTGAATATTGTTGTTTTTAATATTAGGACGAGTATTTAAAGTCTTTGTACCTACCTATTTTCAAAAATGCTGCAGTAACTTCGTTACAACACTAACATTACGATTTTATGTCACATGTTCTTTTCAGAATTTTGTGGGTGATAATAATAGAGTGTAATGAGTGTATCAGTCTACAGCATGCATAATTATTAACCACAACATTGTGTAGTTTAAAACCATTTTATATAAATTCATCTCAAAAATAAAATCATTGCAGTTAGTTCAGTAGCAATTTTAGAGTATTGCAAATTTGCCAATGGTGTTATTAGTTATTGCTCTTTCTGAATTAACACCATGGTTGCTGGCGATAATTTCCTCACTTCTACAAAACATCAAAACAGCGAATAATTGAGAAGCAAATACCCGAATTTTACCCGCAAAATTGAAATACCCACAAAGCAGTAAAGTACCTAAAAATCGAGTGATTTCCCGCAGATTGGCAACACTGACTATTGGCAACAAATTGTTTGGCAACATAAATATCGATGTTACCTGGTGTGGACTAAGCTTAAAGCTTACTTTTGTTTAAATATTTTTCGATTTCGATATTAATTTCGGTACACTACATTTCGGTTCAAAACTGACAAGTTGTTTGTTGCTTAAACTTTTTTTATATAATAAACAAACAAACATATTTTTTTGTACTGAAGTTGCCAATAGCAATTATTATATATTGGATCATTTTATTTTGTGTGTGACTTAATTTATAAAATTCAGATTGTTATTTTGATTGGTTGTGACGCAGAAAGTCCGTTATATTTATCACAGAGCGATGCTAGATGTTTGACATTTAATGAACTTAATGTATTTTAGGTAATACATATTTATCCCAAGTGTGCGTTTAAAAAAATAAATAAAAAATGAGATCAAAATGTCACTCGATTATTTAGTTGTTTTTATTAACTATTTTTACCAATAGGTAATTTTGAATAATATTATTAATTCCTGGTGAACTTTTACCAATTAAGCTTAAGAAGAAATCTTAGCTATCTTCAATTTTTTTAAATTCAGACACTAATGTGAAAAATCTTATGATTATTTGTGTTTTTTCAGAGTGCTGCGTTAGTAGCAGTGACCAACGTTGCGGATTACCTCGACGACAACGCAATAAGACGAATGATTCTGCCAAAGACTAAAGCAATATATGAGAAGAATCAATCGGATTCGAAATTAATATCAAACGTACTTTCCTGCGTAGAACAGACTTTGGGTAGATTGGATAAAACGCAAATTATCGATGAAGTGCTGCCCCTTCTATACGACATTAGACTCTCTGATCCTCAAATTACTTTGAGGGTCGTAAGTAAGTTAAATATTTTTTATTTAAAATAAAGAGAGTGTCTAGAGGTCCGTCTAGTCGGACCCGGTGAAAACCAAATAGGTCCGTCTTGACGAATATCGTGTCTAATTAAAAAAGTTCCGTCAATCGGCTGTTAGGATTTAGTTTGAAATAAATATAAGAGAAGATGAAAAAATAAAACTATAGAGTCTAGAGAGCCAGCGTAACTAACCTGTGTATTTTAATTTATTTTATTAAAGGAAGTCTTGACTATCTAAATCTAGCCTGTGTATTTAATCAAAAAGAAATAACTTCCATGTATCTAAATCTAACCTGTGTATTTTAATTAAGTTTATTAAAAGAAGTCTTTCACCGGGTCCGACTAGACGGACCTTTAGATACTATCTAAAATAAATTTAAAAGTATATTTAAAAATTTAAAAAGGAATATTTACTTTAAGAATAAAATCATTTATACTAAAAGTTTAAATAAAGTTTAGTGCATTACAGTTGGTCTACCCTGTAGATGAGATAGCTTTAGTTGGATACAATTCACAAATTCCACTATCGGTGGCTCGTAAATATGATAAATGGGATGATAACTACTTTATCAGGACTAAAAGAGTCATAATAGCTTTGTTCGCGGGTCTGATTCAGAACCGATTCCGAACTAATTCATAACTGACGTATTAACAACATAAAATCGGACAAAACGGATTAAATCTTAACTTTTTGAGTTTTACTTGGTGGCATAAGAAGAAAGTGTATACAGGGTGATCAAAAGTACACAAATTTTGATTACTCTATATACACTTTCTTCTTATGCCACCAAGTAAAACTCAAAAAGTTAAGATAGGGACATGTAATCCGTTTTATCCGATTTTATGTCGTTAGGCCTCTAATTAGACCCGGCATCAGTTGTAATTACAGATATATTTAGTGGTAAAATAGACAGCTGAAGAGAACAATGCATATGCCGTGGATATAGCACGTGGCGTAAAAAATGCGTGTGCCGTGAATATAACACGTCAGTAAATATAGCAGTTAATTTAACAATATAGCACGTGTCGTGAAATCCTATAAAGATTAAATTGTGTAAATATAAAACCTTAGATTATAAATTACCGGATTTAAGATGTCTACTCTCTTATCATACTGTTATAAAAAATATAACAATATTTAATCAAATAAGAATTAAAATAATTAAACAAGAGATTAAACAAAAAAGTTACAATAATATTTAAAATGAAACTAAGTTATTAGGACAATATGTAAAATAAGTTAAAAATAGATTCCTTTTTTATAGTGAAAAATTCAAAAGAGCTCAAGAGACATCTGATAATTTATATTATATTAGATATAAAATTTTATGTATAAAAAATATATATCGGCATAAAAATAATTAAAAATAGCTATAAATAAATCGATAAGCATTGGAATAATTATTATAATATAATAAAAACTCACCTAATTTTTTTAAATTAAAAAAATTACAATAAATATAAAATAAAATAATAGTAAAGCTTAGAGGTAAAAGCTAAAATTATGGGCTTAGTAAAATGAATAAAGTGGCTGTGTAGGTAATCAAAAATAAAATTATAGAATTATAAAGGAGAAGCCGGAAAAGAAGAAATGTTAGAAGACAGCCAAAAAAAAGAAGAAAAGAAGTGACATTTAGAAAAAGTAAATTATAGAAATGAAAACGAAGTTGTTTACTTACGTACAGTTAATAAAAATTAAAGAAAAATAACAAAACTGGAAAAATAACTCGGTTGAAGGAGAAGAAAATGGGAGTTATATTTCCGGTATTGTTGGGTTGATATGCATGAAATTCATAGTTTTCTATAGTACACAACAAGAGATCAATTGAAAGGAGAGGAAGAAAAATCTAGATTAAGTCTCTGAAATGATCAAGTAAATACAAATATTTCAGGTCTAATTTGTTCATTCAGATAGTTCACAGAGTTGTTATTCATATAAAAGTGGATCTCAAATATTTCGAAGAGATTAAGTTATGTCATGTAAAAGTTCAGAGTCAGAGAAGGAAAAGAGTTTGTTTAACCATCCTCTGCCGTTACGTCATTATCGGTGACGTATTCTGCTGTTTTACGCTTGTCATATTTTATTTGAATTTTATTTTACACATAACCTTAAAATAAAAATATAATTAATGACATAGGTTAAGGATTGTTTTCAATGAAAATTGTATTTTGCTTAATGCGATGCGTACCTTTTTACATAATTTAGTAATTTTTTTAACTTGAAATCTCCGTTTGTTTCAAATTTCTAGCTTGGGAATGTTTAACGTCTCTAAGCATGATTTTTGACTTAATTAAAAAAAATACGAATGATCGAATCGCGATTAAATGGCGAAAAAAACATATTATACGATTATATTTTTGGGGTGAACCCAAACATTGTAGACTGCATTTAACGGTAAAAGCAGTATTTCAGCATCTCTTTCTCTTGAAAAGTAATTAATAAACTTCAAAATTAAACTAAAATTAATTGAGCAGTCAAAAGTAATAAATAACATTTACGTCGACATTCGTTAAGAAATACGTTAATGACGTCATAATTCCGTCTCACTCATTTCATGATTGAGAGATTAAGTTGGACAATGTTTGATTCTAATAAAATACGTTTCTACAAATGTTTAAATATTGACTAAGCTATATTCATGTTACCTGTGACCATTAAAAAAGTATTGAAAGGTATTTTCAAACTGTGATAAAATAGCGTTGCTGGAGCAAAACATTACCATCAGCAATGCCGTAAATAAAACCCATATCGGAATTCTGTTTCATATTTCATTTCAATTCAATAAATGTCACACAAAAAACAGTACATTTAAATGACCAAAACGCTATTTCTAATAATAGTACATTTATTTTTTTGATATTTGATTACTTGTGTAATATTTTTATTACCTATACTGATTAAAATTGCTAGTATGAAGAAATTAATTAATAAAATAATGTTTTATGCAAATACACAGAGATATAAAAATTACTATATCAGTATTATCAACAAACTAAGGTTATTTAACTACAACCATATTTCCTAATTACAAATTAGTTTATCCTCATAATTTAATGACGGACTATAAAATATCCCGTTAAATAGTTCTATTATATAAATTGCTAGAGAAAATGGCACAGTGATGTTAAGTTTCAGGAAGTTAAATGAATAATTCATGGATAGCTGTTAAGTTTGTATAGAAGAGGCGAAAACATCCATCAATTATTTAAGAAATACCCTTTACGGAATAATCGATTTACCAAGAACCGGATAAGATCTCAACAACATTGAAAAAGATAATATTGTATATTATTATTTTTAATATTGTATCCCTTGTTTACAAACATTGGATGAAATTTTTATAAGTTTATATAAAGTGAAATTTGGTTTTGAATGGTTTATTGAATACTTAGTCAAAGTTTGTTTGTACCACAAGAGTGGCGAAATAACAATTAAATAAACAACAAGTTTTCTGTCAAACGCCTATATTCTAAGTAGTATTTAACTAAATGTTACGTTACCTAGAATAATTTCGGCGAACTGGGGGTTTTCCCACAGAGTCGTCTCATGGACGTACATCGCCATCATAAGACCTATATGATAACATATGGTGTGGTCGCCTGGGCATTGTTGTTTTTTTTTTGTATCACAACTATTGTCCTGAGTTGTGGCGGGGGGGCTCAGGCGGGCAGAGAGTCCTTGGACGTCAGTGGGGTGACCAGCTCATCTAATGCTTAGAGGAGCCTACTCTAAGAGATCTAGGAGCTCGTCCGGATGATCTTTGGCTTCTTTGAGAATTTTTATATTCGGTTGAGGAAATTTTCTTCTTGGCTTCTTGGGTAGAGGTCTTCCGTTCCTTTCATCTGCCATCTCATCCGTAGTGTTTCCTGGGCGTGGGTGCTGAAGCTGGCCAGGGTTCTCCTGACGTATCCTCCTTGAAGGTCTTTGAACCTGTAAATTATAGGCGTTGTATTAGTTTGTTCATGTAATTCGTTGGAAGGAGACCGCCAGGGGAGGTAGGCGTATTTCCTAAGGATTCTCCTCTCCGTTGCCATGATGGCGTGCAAGAGCTGTATAATCCAGGATGGGTCTGATGTAATTTTATATGTGTGTAGGAGGGTTTCGGGGTTGCATCTCCCAATTCGTCCCCCAAAGGCTCCGATGAGAGAGGCTCGTTCCCTAACTCTGTTCAGAGTTCTTTGGACTTCGGTTGACCAGTTGAGGGTATGCTTGAAGCGTACTCCCAAGTAGTCAATTTTGTCCTTGGGCACTAGTTTCTCTCCCCAAAGCCTCAGGTCAACGTCATTAAGAGATTGGCCCCACCTGTTGGAAAGGGAAAGATGTTTGTTTATAATTTTGAGCAGTGTATTAAAAAAGATAAAAAGAAAAAACCAATGCAATACTAGTTACGACCGACAGAGTGGAAAGCCTCGACATGAAATTTTTGTTTCCGTCCAGACTGAGCTCACATCGAGTACTTTGATGTACCGCTAAGAAACGGATCGGAGCGAGGCCGCATACATACGGATTCAAACAAATTCGCACGTCTCATGCGTCCTCGGGTTGCCTCATTCGGGTTCATGCTCATATGCGTACTTAGCTTAAGAGAGGCATCTCTTGGCGACATTGTCAACTACATAAAAATTATGCTGACTGTACGAGCTAAGTCCTCACTTATTAAGGAGGATGCAGAATGGGCTTAACGTGGCCGAAGTGCTGTGGGAAAGTCCACTTGTAGAGCAACCCACCCCACCTTACAGATACATATACGTAACTTATAAATTATGTTAAGTATAATAATAAAAATACGATGTTAAGTATAATAATAATAAAATACGATCATTAACTTGAATCAAAGTTTTTTCGGTTATTTGCTGACAGCTGACTTGTAAAAAATATACGTAAACTGTTAAAACAAAAATAAGAAAATGGAAACTATTAGAATACTTATTTTTTTTATTTATATCTATAAAAAAAAATATAAATGTCTATAGTGGACTTTAATTAAATTTACAACGTTTAGGATACGTTTGCCATTTTTATGGACCGTATTGTATGAAATACATTCAAAATTCCCTGTATATTTAATACAATTAATCATGCCTTTAAGCTTATTTAAAGCTTTATGAAACTCGGCAAATTTTTTTATGTAGGTAAAAATCCTGTTATAAATATTGCATGAATCAAACCCCAATCTGTTTAAGCTCCGGTTTCAACGCTATCATTTTTATATTTTTTTTCCAGACATTTACCGACTGATGCTGACTGACAAGAGATACGGACTCTCAGTAAATTTAATGGCTACCAAAGTGATGCCTTCGCTTTTACCTCAAACGGTCAACCCCTCACTCAACTTAGAGCAATTTACAATACTAATTGAAGTGCTACAAGACATGTTGGATCAAATAGATCGCAATCAAAGGAACAAGCTAAAACTGGATAATCTTTCACTGCCTAGTCCTGAACGTCACAGGCCGCTAAGACACCAATATAGTTCGGATAATATGCACGTACCGCCATTTAATATACCGAATTTGAGAATCGAACAGAGGAAGACTTCCAGTGCTGAAGATATGGCTAGGAAAAATTCAACAGGTTCGTACATTTTTAATATTGCTTAATATTTAAAAAATCTTAGTAGTAGTGTCTTCAAGAATTTCGTTTCATTAAACTAATATTAAAAAAAATTGTAATTTTATACCCTATATTACAAGTTTATTCATCTCTATTTATTGTTTAGTGTTAATTTATTGAATCTAGAGTGGCTTCGTTAAAAACACTATTAAATGACTGTAGGCGAGCGAGGCATACGTGAATTCTGTAAGATGAGATTCTGAGACAAAAATAATACTATATCCTGGGCACAGCAAATTTCTATATCTAGTACAAGTTTTGAGACTCTTATTTTTGTCGTGAACAATTATTTATTTTCTGACTTTACTCTCCTAGGAGAGAAAAAGGTTACGGCCTTGAGCGTTAACCAATGCTCTGGAAAAATGGACATATTCCCTTACTGAACTCTCTTGGGACGTAACGACCACTTTTCAGACAAAAGGGTAGTTCCTGCTCTTGCGGTGTTAGAGAGTCTTCAACTTATAGAGAGGAGATAAGGAAGATTTTCTTTTATAACGTGAATATCAGTTACTTATTCAAAAATATTATTGATTATTTTAGCTGGCTTCTGAGCCCTTATGTTCCCTCTTTCTGTTCCCCCTTGGGTGGAAAAAAATTAAAATATAATAAAATAAAATATTAAAAGGAAATAATTGAACAATCTAACAAAAAATGAGATTAAAGAATTTTACTTTGACTGATCATATTACATTAATTTAATATAAAAAAAAAATTTGGCAATTTCAATACAAATTGATAATGTTCCAAATATATCGCAACATGTTTCATGGTGAACATGAGTTACCGTTTTGTTATTTATTAATTAATTTTTTATATTTTTCACCATAAAGAAGTTCTTTATTTTTGTATACAAAATTTAATTTAGGACCGCCTCGTTTAACATTGGTTAAACAATTTTTTCAGATGGTTCGAACATTCACCTGAAGATGGACTAAGAGAGGAAACATTTTGCGATATATTTGGCACATTATCAATTTGTATTGAAATTGCCAAAATTTTTTTTATATTAAATTCATGTGGTATCGACTTCGAGTTTCTTTCTCCTTTGATATAAAATATACATTCGCATAAGACTCAAAAGACTCAGTAACCCAAAAATAATATTTCTTATTACATTTTACGGTTAAGAAACTAGAGACTTTTCCCTTTTATTATTTATAAAAAAAAAATCAAAATCTAACCGAAACTTTTTGTTGTTTTTTTTTTCACAAAAAAAAACTGCCACGCATCGATACGATGAACAGAATCTTCCTTTTTTTTGGTTCTTGACCAACGGAGTACATTTTCGTATAAAAAAAAGGATGCGCCGTGTTTTTTCCTACCATTATTGATTCAACATTTTTTATATTGATTTGCATTACGTTATGTGACAGTGCCAAAAGTGGATAACTATATTTGTTATTAATTTCGACACCTTTAAGGTTGCAGGAATGTGTTTGTACCAGAGTTATTTTTCCTTGGCTTAGATTATAGAGTTGCCTGAACTGTGGAGTTTGTATCCGTTTTTATTTACTTGAATTTGATTATACGAAATATCAATCACTATCTAGGTAATTAGAATCCGTGACATATAATTTTAAATCTAATCTCTCGAGAACAGGTTCAGGCCAGGTTATGATTATACAGGGATGGAAAAATCCGTCAAAAAACCACCATCCAAAGCCATCTCCTGTCTTCCAATTATTCTTACTAATATAATTATTTGACTAAACTAAGTAAATTGTTTTATATAATTGAACGAGTAATTTAATTTCACCTGCTTTTGAATAGACTGATAATCAATTTTAATAAAAAAATTATTGGATAAATGTGATAATAAAATAGAAATATTGATTCCGTCAAAATTAATATTTCTGGAACACAATATTTATTTAATTAATTAAATTTTAGTACATTTGTGGTCCTACCAAAATTATACTTAATTATTTAAGATTTATATTAATATTTATAAATAATTAAGAATCTGTGAATTATTTTACTGTTTTGATTCCGATAATTTGATTTATTTTATGGTCCGTATACCACACTTAGTTCACGATCTTTTCGACATGCCAATTTTCCGGACTGTTGTTTTTATCACGTTTAAGAGTATCTCTAACTTCTATAAAGTGTTCTCACGTGCAACAGACCCTTTCTTTGTGCCCGAATCAATTTGATGGGGTTTAAGCGGTAATGATTCTGCGAAAGTCACGAACCGATTAGGCCCTTTTGGTTTGGAAACTTATTTAACACAAATTATTATGACTTTTTTTATAAATAAATATGTTTTTGTATATAAAAATTTGTCGGATATGTAATAAAATTATATTTTACAGCATGTATGTCTATTAACATATAGTCTAGTTTCGGAATTACAATTTTTAAAGAATTCCAGTTCGTCTTCTCCCAAAATTATGGTTAAGTAATTGCATCTGGACACTTTTTTAAAATATTGAAGTAGCGCTCAAAAACAGTAGGGGTTAGGGCACTTGAGCGTGGGAAAATTTCCTATCTCAATAGTATTGTAAGCCACGCCCCCACGCTCTCGTTTTCGTCGTTTTTCGACGTTTTTCAACGTTTTTCGTTGTTTTCGTCGTTTTCGTCGTTTTCGTCGTTTTCGTCGTTTTCGTCGTTTTCGTCGTTTTCGTCGTTTTCGTCGTTTTCGTCGTTTTCGTCGTTTTCGTCGTTTTCGTCGTTTTCGTCGTTTTCGTCGTTTTCGTCGTTTTCGTCGTTTTCGTCGTTTTCGTCGTTTTCGTCATTTTTTCGAATTAGGTCTGCGAGGGGCAACGAAAAACGTCGAAACCGACGAAAACGGCAAAAAACGTCGAAAACGACAGTGTGAGGGCGTGGCTTACAATGCTATTGACATAAGAAATTTTCCCACGCTCAAGTGCCCCAACCAATATTAAAAACTACAAAAGTTATAAACGATTTATAAAAAAATTATTTAATTTTTCATAAATATCTTAATAATTATTGCGGATATAGAAAATAAAAAAAAAATCCTTAAAGAACAGGAAAATTTCTAATAGCCCAGTGATCAGACTTTTTGAGGCCAAAACACCGAAAAATTATCTACAGGATAAAATAATTATTATAAAAAGAGGAAAAAATGCACCCCTGTAGATGTAGCGGTTTAGAAGGAGGGTGAGTTTTAAGGGTTGAAAATTATTTTTTACCATTTTCGGAGTAGTGTGACTTCCGATCAAAAAATGGTTTAAAATTAAGTTGTAGGTAATAAATAAGTTACACACCATTTCTCAACATAACCTCAAATTTTCGGAGATAATGGCGAAAAATTGTTTTCTTTTTATTTTTGAGTTTTTGAAATTTTGATGAAATTTATGTCCTTTGATTTGATCGGTATTTCAAAATTAAATAGTTCATGAAATGTTAACGTTTTTCGAAAAAAATGCATGTTTTTTTTCAATCAAAAAATTGATGGTAGAAATTTTTGATTTTTCAATTTTTTAGGTGCTCATTTTTTTTCTTGATTCAAACTCTAATAAAAAAACAAAAATAAATACCTTAACATTAAAAAAACCCTATAAAAAATGAGAAAAATCAAAAATAGCGATTTGTAGAATTTTTCAATTTCATTTTTTTTTTGAACTATTCAATTGTGAAATTCCGGTCAAATCACTAAATATAAAGGACTTTAAAACATACATTTCATCAAAATTTCAAGTATATTGAAATTTTTTTCGACATAAAAATCTCAAAAAATCAGAAAAAAAAACGATTATTTACCATTATCTCGAAAAATTTGAGATTTGTAACCCTTAAAGGGCTGCATCTAATAAGTATCAAATTGTCATATCACATCTATCAGAGTTCAGTAGACATATTAGGTTTGTTCCTGAAACGAACTTATTATGAACATACTGAGTTGCGCAGTATAAAATAACTAACTCTTTCATTATTTTGTACTGCGCAGACTCCTCATCCATTATTTTTATAGTGCGCAACTCAATATGTTCATAACAAGTTAGGAACTCGCTTCGAGAACAAGCATAACATGTCTTGGTATTATAAAAAGCGGTTGACCGCAGCCTAATAATTATCACTATATTTTCTGAGGTTAATAATAAATTGTAATCTAAAGATAATAATAATTAATAATTTTGGTTTTTTAATAAATGTGTGAGTAAATAGCACTTACAGTTCACTTTAATGATTTATTTGATGATTTGTGTTAATATACAAAATCCTTGATAGTATGTATTAAGACTGGTCCTTCGATCTGATTTAATTATATTACAAATATAACACTTGTTATAATTATTCCAAATTTATATCGATTTTTATTCATATTTGTTCATAATTATTATTATTTTAGGTGGAATGCTAGGAAGTTGGTGGTTCGGCGGTTCGCCGTCGTCACCAGACAGCAATTTCCTTCGAGTGGTTAACGCTTTCCCGAACCGAAGACTATCCGACAATACGTTGATGACGCCAAAAATAAGAGTTGCGCCTTCTTGTGCATCGTCGCCAGGAGGCACTCCGGGAGGCGGTCTACCCATCAGGAGGCACTCGAGTATCGGACCCCAAGAGAGGAGGGGATCCACCGTCAATCTGTCACCCCCGACGGTGAGTAATCTATTGCACTATATTAGTTTGGATATTAGAAATGGTATATTTTGAGAAATATTGGTGAATATTTGAGTTGATCGATATGATGATGACAACACTTATATAATTTTATATTCTATATGACAGCTACTCGTTATTTACATGTTAAATAATATAATACTATACATTTATATATAAGGCAACAATTTATTTATTTTCTAGCTGTCTTTTTTTCATTATATATAAAATAGTAAAAAAGTTAGGTACCTTTATTATTCAGAAATAAATTAACACTTAAACCGAAGTAAAGGAGCAGCAAGGCTTCTGCCCCATTCCCAATGTTAAATCCCATAAGAAATCGCTAAGGTCCAGTCTGGCAAAATTTGTCCATATCAAGGTCACTAGTGACGTCCTCAGACCTCACTGCGCACATTACTGCGCATTATTAGCCACGTGACCTTTGTGAATCATTTGTAAATTAAAATTAATCTGCTTTTGATTAGTTATCGAATAAGTTTCGAACAGGTTTAGAACAGAAAACAACTGTCGAACAGGTCTGAAATAGCTGTTGAACAGCTTTAAACAGCTCTCGAACAGCTCTCCAACAGCTTTGAATAGCTCTTGAACAGCTCATGAACAGCTTTAAACAGCTCTCGAACAGCTCCCGAACAGCTTTAAACAGCTCTCGATCAACTCTCGATTAGCTTTGAACAGCTCTTGAACAGCTTTAAACAGCTCTCGAACAACTCTCGAACAGATTTGAACAGCTCTTGAACAGATTTAAACAGCTCTCGAACAGCTTTTGATCAGAAGTTAACATGATGATTATGTGGATAGGACTAATAGGGCACTGGAAGTGATTGAGAGTAAAGCTGTTCGAGAGCTGTTTAAAGCTGTTCCAGAGCTGTTCGAGAGCTGTTTAAAGCTGTTCATGAGCTGTTCAAGAGCTATTCAAAGCTGTTGGAGAGCTGTTCGAGAGCTATTTCAGACCTGTTCGACAGCTGTTTTAGACCTGTTCTAGACCTGTTCGAAACTTATTCGAGAACTGATCAATATTAATTTACAAATGATTCACAAAGGTCACGTGGCTAATAATGCGCAGTAATGTGCGCAGTGAGGTCTGAGGACGTCACTAGTGACCTTGATATGGACAAATTTTGCCAGACAGGACCTTAGCGATTTCTTATGGGATTTAACATGGGGAATGGGGCAGAAGCCTTGCTGCTCCTTTACTAACGGACAATATTTTTGCCTCATAAAATAAATAAAAATACTCATATTTTATGTAGTGGATTAAAAATTCTCGACCAACAATATAACCAATATAAACACAAATATACAAAATAAATGTTATACGTTAAAAGCTGTTTTAGTATTTAACAAAATAAACATTTTAAATCAGTAACGAATCAGCATCATATCGATTAGTTAAAATTCACAAACACACCATAACATGAACGATTCTCTTTATAACGTGACAAAGAATGAATGTGTAACCACAAACAATAATTGCGCTTTCATTTATACAAAAGCGCATTTGTACGAATTGTATGGGGTGTTTCACTAGAACTTCCCTTTGACGATTTTGCAAGATGAAATAATTCAAAGCCATTTGTGTCACCATTTTTTATCATTAATGGAAATTTCAATACACTTAAAATTAAAATATTCAACCCAAATTTATCCTTCTTTAGCTTCTTTTATAAAAGATTACTAAAGCATAATTTATCGAATCTCAAGTTGAATTTATCGGATTGTATTAATTTAAATCTTTATACAATGTGTCCTAAAAAAAATGCACTATATAAAAAAATGTTTAATTATTGATTTTTGAGAAAAAATTGTTGTTAATAAAAGTGTAATGTGAATATTTTTAATGTTAGTAAACAGTGTTAAAAGTTCTATTTTTAACACATTGTAGAAAAAATATTTTAAAAATGTACAAGATAAGTCAGAAAATATTAATTGAGTTCAATATTAAAGTATTTACTTTTTTTATATAGAAAAATGTTATTATTTACGGTTAAATATTAAATTATAATTTTTATATTTTTTGCCTTCCCTCGTACGTAGTAATTTTTTTTTAAATGTTTTCAGTAAAGCACCAATTTTTATGAAGAATAATTTTCTCTTAAAAATCAACATTAAAAAATTCTCTTATAAGTTGCAAGTTTTTTGGGACAAAAAGTCGTGACTTGGGTCAAACTTTTTTCTGCGCTTCCAAAAAATATTAACTAGGTGTCATTCGATTGGAAATAGCGTGTAGATAATTTTTGAAAAAATTCAAGAGCCGCTTGCAAAAGCTATAAACAATTAAATGAAAAATAAAAATGGAATTTGATTTTTTTGCAAATGGCTCAAAAAATATTTGACATTTTTCAAATTTGAAAAAAGATTCAAAAAGAGGACTGTATGACCAATTTTTATAATTTTCACAGATGGTTGAAAATACTGCCGAAAAAGGAGACTCCGGCTTCGCTCACTTTGGACCTTTAATGAATAAATATTATTTAAACTTATTAAATATAAAAATTAAAAATTAAAAAAATTTAAGCATCTACTGGATAGATTTGTGAACAATAATCCGGGGTCAAAAAATTTTTTCTATTAATTATGCATTAATTTTCTTCTACTTAAACATGAGCATTGTAAGTGCGAAAGTGTTGAGCAAAATTAAATTGTTCGTATAATTAAAGATTAACAATTAATTAATTAATTGTTAATTGTAAGTAATACAATTAACAATTAATTAAATGTTAATTGCGAATACTACAATTAAGAATTAATTAATTGTTAATTGTGAGCACTACAATTAACAATTAATTAATTGAAAATTTTTGTTAAAGAAAACAATAAAATGGCGGTTCCAAGATTTGTGTTTATGGCCCGATTTGGAATATGAGTATACAGGGTGTTTCATTGCGAAACAGAAATACTTAAAACGCAAATAGAGGTCACCGAAGCGGTTCTAGATATATCACATTTATTGGCCTTTGTAACCGAGATACAGGGTGTTTTATCAATTTTGATAATTTCTTCCTGGGGCCATAACTATCGAATTACCCCGTACATTAATATTGATATTTGGTACACATGTTTGTTATTCAGAAACCAAATGAGTTAGTTACTAATCACAAGAAAAATCCAGGTCCGGATTAACAAAAAAATAGAAGGCAATTGTGACCTTGAAACAAAAATTTAAAGCGCACTTTTTAATTTAGTTTTTTTGCGCTATTTTCAAATATGCAAATAGATTTTGAAAATTTCAATATACAGAGTATTGTTTCAAGGTCACAAATGCTTTCTATTCTATTTCCCAATGAAACACCCTGTATTATTTTTTTGTCAAAATGAATAAATTCAAGATGGCTGACGAGATTTGTGATTGCTAGATTGCTAGATACATTCATCCTTACCAAGGTAAAGGGACATTGTGATTACTTTTAATTGCAATTGAATTAATTGCAATTAATTTTTTAATCATTTAATCAATTTAATTGATTAATGCTCAATACTGTGTCCGGATCAATACCACCGAGGCAATCCTTATATATCGAATTTTAGAAAATTAATGGCAACAATCCAACCACTTAAATTTATTTTTTGCTTTTAGTATTCTATCAATTCTACCATGAATCTTAAATTTAATAATTTTAACAAAAAAATTCACAATCTACGGCCCCTATAACATCTTCATACCAAATCTCTTCCGCCATCTTAAATTTATTAATTTTGACAAATAATTTAATCTTAGACCCCAATAACCCCCACGTACCCATTTTGAATAGAATCGAACCACAATTACACTTCTCGTCCGCCATCTTGGAACCTCCATTTTGTTTTTCTCTTAACAGAAATTAGAAGTTATGACCAAAAAACAATTTTGGGTGATTTTTGTATACAATTGTAACCTACATAGGGTTTAGAAACTTTTATAAATAATTTTTATGGCACCACCCAGTTTCATAAAACTTATAACGGACAGGTTAATTGTTAGTTTTAATTGTTTTATATAATAATTAAAAAAGTTAATTGTGATTAATTTAATTGAAAGTTGCAATTAATATAGCTTAATCTAAATAAATTAATTAATTAATTAACAATTAATTGTGATTACTTTTAATTGCAATTGAATTAATTGCAATTAATTTTTTAATCAATTGACTGAATTTTTAATTGATTGATGCTCAACACTGAAGTGCGATAATTGTTAAATAACAAATCTGATTTTTTTTTTTTTTTGGGCCTATTTTTGAAAGGTCTCAAAAAAATTAAAAAATTGTTATTTTTCATTTTGTTATTAACAAAAATTAAAAAGCTTGATTAATCATTGAAAAATTTTTTTTTTTTATAATCACTATTGATTCGTTATATCGTAATCAGAAGTCACATGAAAATGATTTTTAATTTTTTTTATTTTTTTATTGGTTACAAAAATTGTTATTAAAAAGACGTTGTTTTTAATATAATTTTTTTTTTGAAACATAATCTTTGATGCAAATTAAATTTAAAAAAAAAACGTTTCTTACATTTTTTTTATTGCTTAAAAACATTTTTAATATATTTTTTCTATTTTTCTATTATTATTAATCAAACCATTTTTTTTTTAATCATAATTTATCTTCGTCTTCGATAAATTTGTTTTTATTTAAATTTTCCAACTTTTATTAAACAATAAAAAAATTTCTATATATTTTTTTTTCTACATAATGAAACAAAAACAACCATGTGTTATTTTTTGAGAAAAATAATTTATATGGTACAAAAAAATTATAAATTACAAATACTTAATTAAGTAATAAAAACAATTTTTAAGGAACGATTTTTTTCTCAAAAATCATAATTTGCATCAAAGATTGTTTCCAAAAAAAAAAATTTAAATTATCTTATAAAAAACGCATTTGTTTATAACAATTTAGTAAACAAGAGAAAATAAAAATTTTTAAAAATCATTTTCATGTGACAAAAACGGATCAATAGTAATATGAAAAACATTATTAAAGTAAATTATTATTAACAAAGTGAAAAATACCAATTCAAAAATAGGTCCAAAAAAGAAAAAAAAAAGAAAAAAAAAATTCAGATTTGTTATTTAATAATTATCACACTAATGTTCAAGTAGGAAAAACTTGTTAATTAACTAATGCATAATTAATAGAAAAATCGCGATATAATATACAAGGTGTTGCATTAAAAAAATGTCGACGATCTAATTACTTCCATGTGGATCACCCTGCATAAACATCGCGATATAATATACAGGGTGTTGCTTTAAAAAAATGTCGACGATCTAATTACTTCCATGTGGATCACCCTGCATAAACATCGCGATATAATATACAGGGTGTTGCATTAAAAAAATGTCGACGATGTAATTACTTCCATGTGGATCACCCTCCATAAATATCGCGATATAATATACAGGGTGTTGCTTTAAAAAAATGTCGACGATGTAATTACTTCCATGTGGATCACCCTGCATAAACATCGCGATATAATATACAGGGTGTTGCATTAAAAAAATGTCGACGATGTAATTACTTCCATGTGGATCACCCTGCATAAACATCGCGATATAATATACAGGGTGTTGCTTTAAAAAAATGTCGACGATGTAATTACTTCCATGTGGATCACCCTGCATAAACCTCGCGATATAATATACAGGGTGTTGCTTTAAAAAAATGTCGACGATCTAATTATTTCCATGTGGATCACCCTGCATAAACATCGCGATATAATATACAGGGTGTTGCTTTAAAAAAATGTCGACGATCTAATTACTTCCATGTGGATCACCCTGCATAAACATCGCGATATAATATACAGGGTGTTACTTTAAAAAAATGTCGACGATCTAATTACTTCCATGTGGATCACCCTGCATAAACATCGCGATATAATATACAGGGTGTTGCTTTAAAAAAATGTCGACGATCTAATTACTTCCATGTGGATCACCCTGCATAAACATCGCTATATAATATAAAGGGTGTTGCATTAAAAAAATGTCGACGATGTAATTACTTCCATGTGGATCACCCTGCATAAACATCGCGATATAATATACAGGGTGTTGCATTAAAAAAATGTCGACGATGTAATTACTTCCATGTGGATCACCCTGCATAAACATCGCGATATAATATACAGGGTGTTGCTTTAAAAAAATGTCGACGATCTAATTACTTCCATGTGGATCACCCTGCATAAATATCGCGATATAATATACAGGGTGTTGCATTAAAAAAATGTCGACGATCTAACTACTTCCATGTGGATCACTCTGCATAAATCTTTTTTTTATAGAAAATTAAAAATAAAAAACGACCTGTTTTAGGTTTTTCCCAAAAGTACATTAATGCTAAAAATGAATTTATTCCATACATATGGACCACAGTGTATAGTATGTCAATAAACCCATAATGGCATTTATAATTATCAAAGGGTGGTTGTGGTATAAACATTTTCGTACAATTAATAACATGAAAAGAGACATATTTCACTTAGCCATTTTTATACTACAAAGAGTGCTTTTATTGTCTAGTTAAAGAGAACGTTCACGTTATACTATGCACAAGCAAAATTAGACGTTGTAATAGTTATTTATTTATCAAACGCTTTTGTAGGAGAGCGCTCTAACAGCTTATTTATAGTTTAGATTGGTTGTTTATTATTTTCGAAAATCGTTGATTTCATCATTGTAGTGAGTATATTTATATTTCGGCAGTAGTAGGTGTTAGGATTAAGGGTAGTTTAGGCTAAATAGTTTGCAAAGTATTTTTAGATTCTCACTCTGTGCTCTATATAACTAAATATTAATAATATATTTTATACTTTACCAGAAATTGCATTCTACTCTTGTTTTACTCGAATCACAAAGAAATATTAATCTTGATTAAGATTAAAAAATAGTAAAATAAAATTGTGACGAAGTCACTAAAATACCAGCATTAATCATTTCTACATCCCGATTTTTGTTATATTTTTATTTATCCACCCTGACATTTATTAATTTATAAAATCAGTTTATAAATATTTAATTAATTTCATATGAACAGCGATACCGTGAAAGGCACAAACCTCTCGCATTTTGTACAATTTTTTTAAATCGCAAAAAGAGAGGAGCCGTCCGATAACACCAGTGGATCCAGATTCTCCGGAACTTAGCCCAGGGGGCAAGTAAAGTCTGCCCTAATAGCCGACACAAGATTGATCGAGACCATAACGACCCCTGCAGTATTTAATCCTCTACTGATGCTGCCTGCGCAAGTGGTCTTCATACTTTAAACGGAAGGTGACGCCCGAGGCAATCCGAGACCTGAACCAAAGCGCCAAAGTAAATCGTTAAAAAATGAAATCACCAACATATAAATAATATTTTCTCAAATACGTATGATTATGACGGAATATTAATTATGTTTCATGTACTTTTTTTCTTGCATAAAATCTGGACTTTAATTTAATATTTATGGTGATGTAATGAACTAAAATTTTGAATATGTACACCAGAGATATTAGTTTTCATATTAGTTTCTTACTACACCTAAAAGCCATATCTAAATTTACATTTATACAGATGCGCCGAACAGAAAATATCTTTAATTTTACAGTTTGCGTGAAATAAACAAAACAAATTAAGTTTCCATTATTTTTTTGAAATTATACAAGGTCTTTCAAAAGTCTGTAAATGGTCCTTTAATAAATAATTTTATTTTTCTTAATAAAGAATCCCTTCAAGGAATGTCACTGGATAAATTTCACTGGAATATTATCCAGAAAATCATATTTCTTTTAAAAACTAATAATATTAATCTTTCAGTTCATAATAATGTCTATTATTGTATATTTTAATATTTTATAATCTCTCAGACTTTATTCTAATGGCAAAATACAGTTAAAAATAAATATAAGCGACTGTCGCTATGCAAGCTTATCTTTCGCTTATATTATTCCATCATTATAAGAGACAAAAATTCAAGGCTATTTACATACCACGTTACATGTCTCCTACCAATAAAAAATCACCAACTCTACTCACCGTTAAAAATCAGATCACGGACTCTCTCTCTCGCATCCAGACAGTGAATCAAACCAGTCATGCATTTACTAGAGCAAAAAAGTTTCTTCATATAAGTAAAATGGCGGGTAATTAATCGCACCCAAAAAGTTTTTTGATTTTTTATAATAAAAAATATAAATAATTTTTACAGTAAGTGAATTGATTCAGTATAACTTAAATATTCATTTTTTGGTTTCATGAACTTAATGAACAGCTTTATGATTTTGCTGTTCATGTTTTGTACTTAAAAAAAATTACATTCTAATTTCAAATACAATTTTTATTTTAACATTCATAATGGTTTAACTTCTACCCAAGAAGTTTGGTCCTTCGAATTCCTGGAATTATTTTAACACGTCGCAGCTTAGTATTCTTTCAACAGTTATGAATACTAATATTCATAATTTGTTTAGTCACAACGCAAATATATCTAATTACTAAATCCCCAATTTGAATGATTTTTCTGTAACGTTTTTGAATTACAGGACCGCTTTCAGAATTTTTAATATTTATGGGACTTGAACGGATTTCATAAAATAACTCAAAAAGTAGTAACAATAATAATGATACTATTGTTTGTTTAAAAAATCATCATATTTACTTAAAAAAAATTCAAGAAACAAATGAACGTTTTTGAATTTGGACAATTTATCTTTAGTAGTTTTTTAATTCCAGGACCATTTCCAGACTTTTGAAAGACCCTGTATACCACATGTAATAATATAGTAGTAAGAGAAACTAGTTTTGGATGAATTGTTATCTTCAGGTCTATAATATAATTTAAGATATACATGGTGTTTCTTCTAAAATGCCTCATTTTGGAGTAATTTATGCTCGGAGGGCCAACTTTTCATTTAATTTTGGAATTTTTTTAATTTATTTATTCTATATAAGAGATTATCCATATCTCAAATGTGGTAAAATTATTCAGTAGAAATAAAACTCTTGAGTCATGTACCAAAATATATTAAAAAAAAAACATCAATTTTCGGATTATTAGCCATCTTCAGGCCTAGAACAAAGGTTCGACAAAAACTTTATATACAAGGTGTTTCATAGGTAAACCAACATACTTTATTCGGGGGATTCCAAAAAACCCATATTTATGGGTCTAACCCGTCTCATAACTGAGTTACAGGGTGTTTTATCAATATTGCACATTTCTTCCAATCCTCGTTTCTTCAGAATCACACTGTATATTTATTTCATATTTCATACAGGTGTATGCCATTAAATACTCTGTTTACTGTAAAAATCAAAATTAAAATCCAGGTCCGTCTTAAGGAAATTTTGTTAATTCCCAAAACAAAACCCTGTATATCATGTTTTTTTTTTAATTTTACCGGATTTTTAAGAAGTACGGTAAAAGTTAAGTTACACTGAAATATTTTTAGCATAACACGTTTCATTTTACTACTAACATTTTTAATGTCAACATTTATTAAATGCATGTTATTTTCCCGAGCCATAACATTAGAACCACCCTGTAGATTTCTTACATATTTTTATTGTAAAAGCCCAATCATGATATGTAGGAGCTTCAGCTAAATTACAGGTCTGTTTTTAGAAAATTTTATAAAATTTGATAAATCCCGACACAACACCCTGTATACATATGAGAATTTTAAAAATTGGACCGTATTACCCTATACATTAACTAGGGACGATTATTTTGATCTCTTGCAAATATATTATTGGTTCTGTTCGAAGATGCAGATATTGTCGGCCATCTTGGATTATAATAAGAATATATGACGTCATAGGTAAGATCAGCATGTGTTCTTGATCTTATATCATTAGTACTACAAAAATGGAACATCTCTTACAAATTTCAGAATTGTGAACGATTTTTCAGCTTTACAGCTGTACTATTGGTATATAAGAGGTATGCAGATTACTTATGTTAATAAGTTAAAAATTTAAATCGTGATTAAATTAATGTAGACTTGTTTAATTTTGATATAAACATTGCGAACATTTTTAATTGTGAATAAAAATACTACAAACAGATATTTTTGTTGTTAATCAAATTATAATTAATTTTTTCTTTGTATTTAAATTTACGTAATAGAACAAGAGTAGAATGCAATAATATTACATAAGTAATATAAAGCAATATAAATTTGAAATAAAACGAATATAATAATTTTAGGATGTTCTTGAAATTAAACTTAATTAATACAAAAAAAAATGTAAACAAAATTTATTGATAATTTTTAATATTCATAATTTTTTTTTAGTTCATATCTAACTTTTTGTTCTTATTTTTGTTTTCTCTTCTCTCTTTTTGTATTTTGTTCTTGTTTAATTTTTTTTTACTTAAAAATGCCTATTTTTATTCGTCCATTGTGATTTTCTATCGTTTTTTAATTAATCGTGATTATTATTATTAAATAAAAAATAATTTACGTTATCTATTCGTTAACCTAATTAATATATATTAATTATTGTAATAAAGAACTCCACACAAAATGTTAAAAAATTGGCAGTCGGTCGTAGCCAATGAAAATTTTATATATTGTTTGTGTTACTAAAAAGTAAAAAATACTGTTTTGGTAACTTGAATGTTTAATTTATTTGTATTTCTGAGCTGAAGCAACAAAGAAAAACTAAAAAAATAAATAAACACAAACTAGAAAATAAGTGTCATTAATAAAAAAACGCTTAATTTTATTATACAGTATGTCTAATTTATATGGAAAAAACAGATTACTTTTGATATTCAAATAACGATATAAATATACCAACCTGTAGAGTTAGAAACATGTTTAAAAAAAAATAAATAAAAAATAATAAAAAATACAAAAAATAAGAAAAAACTGAAATAATTTCAAAAAATAAAAAAATAACAGAAAAAAATGAAAAGAGAAGAAAAAACCTAAAATCGAAAAAAAATCGAAAAAATCAGAGGAATAAGAATAAATGAGAAAAAAACAAAAAAAATAATCAGAAAAAAAACAGAACCATGAGAAAAAGTGAGGAAAGATTGAAAGAAAGAATAAAAAAAAATCAGAAAAAAAAACAAAAAAAAACGAAATCAAATGAGTAAACGAGGAAAAATTAGAAAACCGGAAAAAACAAATTGCTTTAGAATTGAAAGAAAAATCAGAAAATAATGGGCAAAAATGAAAAATAAAATTGTAAAATACGGAAAAACCGAAAAAATCAACAAAATTGTAAAAAAGGTAAAATTTAAAAAGCGCAAAAAAAATTGCAAAGTAACCGTAACAAAATCTCGAAAAATGGCAAATAAATCACAAATAATCCCAAAAACAGAAGAATAGTGAAAAATGTGAAAAAAATTAGAAAACGAAAGAAATAGAAAAAAACAGAACAATAAGAAAAAATGAGGAAAAATTAGAAAAAACCGAAAAAAAAGGCAAAAATCAGTGGAATAAAAAATAAATGAGAAAAAATTGGAACACAAAAGAAGAAATTAGAAAAAAAACTGAATAATGAGAAAAAAAAAGAGAAAAGATTAGAAAGATTAAAAAAAAATCAGAAAAAAAGTAAAAACTCAGAAAAATGAGAAAATATTAGAACGGAAAAATCGAAAAAAAAAACAAAAATCTTTGGAAAAAATCGGGAGAAAAAAGAAAATATTGGGAAAAAATGAAAAATAAAATTCTAAAATACGAAAAAACGATAAAATCAATTACGTTTTAAAAAATCCAAAAAAACGCAAAAAATTGCAAAAAAAACCAAACAAAAAGTCGCAAAAAAACGCAAGCAAATCGAAAAAAATCGCAAAAAATTCCAAGAAACCGCAATAAAATCTCAAAAAATGGTAAAAAACCACAAATAATCACAAAAAATCAGAATCAGAAAAAATTACGAAAGAAATAGAAAAAAAAACAGAACAGTGAAAAAAAATAGGGAAAAATTAGAAAAAAATCGCAAAAAATTTCAAGAAACCGCAATAAAATCTCAAAAAATGGTAAAAAACCACAAATAATCACAAAAAATCAGAATCAGAAAAAATTACGAAAGAAATAGAAAAAAAAAACAGAACAGTGAAAAAAAATGGGGAAAAATTAGAAAAAAATTCCAAGAAACCGCAATAAAATCTCAAAAAATGGTAAAAAACCACAAATAATCACAAAAAATCAGAATCAGAAAAAATTACGAAAGAAATAGAAAAAAAAACAGAACAGTGAAAAAAAATGGGGAAAAATTAGAAAAAAATCGCAAAAAATTCCAAGAAACCGCAATAAAATCTCAAAAAATGGTAAAAAACCACAAATAATCACAAAAAATCAGAATCAGAAAAAAATACGACAGAAATAGAAAAAAAACAGAACAGTGAAAAAAAATTGGGAAAAATTAGAAAAAAATCTAAAAAAAATCGAAAAAGACCAAAAAACAACCAAAAAAAAAACAGAAACATTTGTAACCATAAAAAAATGAAAAAATTAAAATAAATCGTAAAAATCTCAGAAATCCCAAAAAAAAATGGCAAATAATAGCAAAAAATCAGAGAGATAAGAAAAAAAATTAGAAAACCAAAGAAAGAAATAGGAAAAGAAAACAGAACAATGAGGAAAAATTAGAAAAAATTAGAAAAAATTCAAAGAATGTGAAGAAAAAACAAAAAATTTGCAAAATAAGAAAAAATTAGAAAAATAAGAAAAAAATCTCTATAAAATAATTATAAATGATAGATAGAAAACTCTAAATAAGAGAAAGGTCATATTGTAGAAAAATATAGAGAGTAAGAGAAAGAGAGGAAAGTTCGCTTTTTCGTTACGTAACGATTTCTGTCAATTAACTATGACTGCAAACCGCATTAAGTAACTTCGTTCTAATAAAAAAAAATACGGTGTTCAGTTTTTTTTTATTGAGGCACTCTGTATAAATGAAAATAATTTTAATTTGTACTCATTTGTACCTGCAGTAAACATTTTTTACACAACCTTATTGTTTTCTATATAAAACTCAAAAGTAATCTGTTCTTTCTATATACTTTAGACATCCTGTATAATAGTACTAAACAGTTTTACACTAATTTTCTAGGTTAGGTTTATTCTTTTTTTTTTTTTTTTTTTTTTTTTTTTTTTTTTTTTTTTTTTTTTTAACTCATTAATAAATAAATTAAACTTAGTATTACTCAAGTTACCAACACAATAATACTTATAGGCTAAACCAGCCATAGCAGAAAGTTTAAACTTTACCATTTTTTACTTTTAGTAACACAAACAGTATATATAATTTTCATTAACTACCACCGAGGGCAAATTTCTTAACATTCTGTGCGGGGTTCTTTAAAAATTATTATTTTGTAATCCAAATATAATATTAATGACGTAAGTGATGACGTAAACGGCTTGAAGTTAGAATATACGAACTCTGGAAACTAGAACGGCAATGGATAATATTAATTAATACTTTAAATTCAGGAACATCCTGTAGGCAAAACACATCAAATTAATTTTGAAATGCTGTCAGCAAACGTTCGTATTTAATGGATTCACTAACTGAAATTTAGTCACATTGCTAGTCATTTTAATTATAGTCGTCCAATAGAATCATAAAATTCAGTAAGATAAATAATAAATTTTTTTACTAACATTATAAAATATGAGAAATTTTTACAGCGTTTAAAACTTTTTTTATTTGTTTCTATAAAATTTATTTGGAAATTTCGAAAAAAAAATCTACATAACTTTACGGTAAGTGGATATCGTGAAATTATACAGGGTGGGCCAATTACCTTCCCGCGGTTTGTGGCGTCGAAACTAGTAAAGATATCAAAATGAAAAAAAAACTGTTTTATTTGGTTCGAAAATTGCTACAACAAGAAAATATTTTCATTTATACAGAGTGATCCATATACGGGCGGCTAAAAAAAATGTAATTTTTACATTTTTAGATTACTACTTTAGTGGCCTTTATGACAACAGTAAGTATAATCAGACATCAGTAAATGGGGAATTTCTAATAGATTTTGCAAAAGTACAGACTTTGAAAGGAAGGAGATATACAAGGGAACTTGGAAATCTCCGGATGGAAAAACTATAAACCAAATAGACCACGTATTAATACAAAGGGAAGAGGTAAGAAGTATAAAAAACATCAGAACAGATGCGGACAGTGACCACTTTTTGGTAGGAGTCAAATTTCGCCCAATAATACCTATACAAAGAAATAAGAAGAGAGAAAAGCAAATCGATAGAAGTACAAAACGGTTAGAAAGCCAGGAAGAGAGAAATATATATAATAGAACACTGAATAAAGAGTTATACAATACAAACATCGAGGAATTAGGCAGTGTGGACGAGAAATGGAATTTACTAAAGGAAAAAATGAAAAAATGTGTGGCAGAATATAAACAAAAACGAGGAAAAAATAAAAACCAGTTGTTCGACAAGGAGTGTGAAAGGGAACTAAATAAAAGGAATAAGTTGCGTATGGAACCAATAAAACAGATGACAGAAGAAAATAAACAAAAGTTTTTAGAACAGCGGAAAGCATGCAAAAAACTACTTGGAGAAAATAAAAGGAAGTTTAAAGAAAAACAATTATGTGATATTGAAGATTACTATAAAAACAGAGAAATAAGAAACTTGTACCAAGGTGTAAAAAGACAAAAAAGTGGCTACGAAGCCAAGGTAAAGAAGGGGGCAGCTCATTATAGACAAAGAAGAAATGCTAGCAAGATGGAAAGACTATTTCGAGGAACTGCTAAATGAAAATAGCCCCGAAGATACCGACCGGGAGTAAGACGGTTTCGAGGAACCGGTAACAGGGGTGGAGGAAATACCAGGTATAGACGATGTAAAAAGATTCTAAATAGCTTAAAAATGAATAAAAGTCCTGGCATAGACGACATCACAGGTTCGGAGGGGAAAAATTATCTGAAATAGTCTGATTGCAGAAATTTGGGAAAAAGAAAGAATGCCTCGCGACTGGAACAAGCCCATTATATAAAAAAAGGGATAAAAAAATCTGTGAAAACTATAGAGGAATAGCACTGTTGAATGTTGGATACAAAGTCCTGGCGACCTGCATAAAAAGTAGACAATCAGCGGAAATGTAAAGAAGGATTGGAGAATACCAGTATAGGTTTAGAACAGGAAGAGGAGTAGTGGATCAAATTTTTACGTTACGAGAGATTCAGGCGGAGAGCTACCAGCATCAAAAAGAAACGTATATAGTATTTATAGACTTTAAAAAGGCATACGATACGATCAAAAGAGCGGCAGTATACCAAGCAATGGAAGAACTAGGAGTTACCTAAAAATTCATAAGATTGACGCTACAGAATACGGAAAATAGAATAAGAATGAAAGGAAAAAAATCTGAAAAGTTCAAGGTGAAAGTGGGGTTGCGTCAAGGGGATCCCTTGTCAACAGTTCTATTCAACTATGTATTAGAAAATATAATCCGTGAAGCAAACTTAAATAGAAATGGTTTACTATATAATAGGAAGCATCAATGTTTGGCGTTCGCTGACGATATTGCTATTGTATGTAGAAGTAAAAGTGAACTAATGCAAGCTATTAAAGTGCTCGAAGCAAGGAAAAAGGACTAGAAATAAATGAGGAAAAAACGAAATATATGAAATGGACGGTTTTACCAAGGGAGATTGTTTGAAAGTAAAAGCAAACAGCGGTAACATGTACAAGTTTGAAGAGGTCGAGCAATTTGTCTATCTGGGATCTACATTCACAAGAAAACCGGATACGAAGGAAGAAATAAAAATAAGACTGGGGAAGGGAAATAAATGTTTATATAGCCTAAACCATCTCCTAAAAAGTAAGCTAATAACAAGGAAGCTAAAAATTAAACTGTACAAAACTGTAATAAGGCCCATAGTTACCTTTGCCTGCTAAACATGGATTTTGAGAAAACCAGATATAAATACCTTGGAGGTCTGGGAAAGAAAGGTATTAAGGAAATTTTTTGGAGGGAAACGAATGAATGAAATATGGGAAAGAAGAACAAACAAAGAGCATAGGGACTTGTATAAGGAACCAAGCATAACAGGATTTGTGAGAGCACAAAGACTAAGATGGCTAGGGCACTTAGAAAGGATGACGCCAAATAGAATCCCAAAAATGATCATCAGTAGAAGTATAGGAGGAAAAAAGAGAAGAGGAAGACCAAAGGAAAGATGGAAAAGAGAAGTGGAATTGGATTTGGAAAGCCTAGGGGTACAAAACTGGAAGAATAAATGTAAAAATAGGAAGAAATGGAAAGAAATGACAAACCAAGCCATGGGCCTCTTAGGCCTGCAGAGCTAAATATATATGTATATATATACTTTAGTGGCCTTTATGACAATATTTTATTTTTTTAAATCGGATTCTGCGTTGCCAAAATATTCAAATTTTTATTAAATTTTCTGAAAAATTTGAAAATCATTCAAAAATTAATGTATTTTCCGAATTTAAAAATAAAACTTTGGTTAAAGTTAGTTTAGATATGGATGTACCTCGTCCATATTTAATAATTATTTAAATATGTACAGGGTGTTTATAATATAAGATTAAAATTTCAAAATTGTAATTATAAAAATCTTAGTTTTTTTAAATAAAAACACCCTATATATTATTTAATATTTCGAAAGCCTATTCTACAGGCTTTTTATATATACTACATACTATGATTTCTAAATATTAAATAATATATAGGGTGTTTCATTTAAAAAAACAAAGATTTTTATAATTACAATTTTGAAATTTTAATCTTATATTATAAACACCCTGTATATATTTAAATAATTATGAAATATGGACGAGGTACATTCGTATCTAAACTAACTTTAACCAAAGTTTCTTTTTCAAATTCGGAAAATACATTAATTTTTGAATGATTTTGAAATTTTTCAGAAAATTTAATAAAAATTTGAATATTTTGGCAACGCAGCATCCGATTTAAAAAAGTAAAATATTGCCATAAAAGCCATTAAAATAGTAATCTAAAAATGTAAAAATATATAGGGTATGTCGTTTAAAAAAATTACAATTTTTTTAGCCGCCCGTATATGGATCACTCTGTATAAATGAAAATATTTTTTAGTTGTAGGGATTTTCGAACCAAATAAAATATTTTTTTTTCATTTTGATATCTTTACTAGTTTCGACGCCACAAACCGCGGGAAGGCAATAGGCCCACCCTGTATGTACAGTGTGTCCGTTTAGTGCGGCATTCCTCTCTTACAGCGTTGTTTGAAATCTGATGCAAAAATTACTTCGGAAATAAATATGGTGCCAATTAAGCTACATTTTAAAATTATATTGGCTTATACAGGGTGTTCCAAGAAAAGGTGACACAAATTTTTTTTTTTTTTTAAATGGAATGGTGGGGATATTTTTACATTTTTTAAATCAACCCTTAGGTCTACATTAATAGTTAATTTTTATTTAATATCCCATACACAGTTGCCAAGTTATTACGAAATTTGTCAATTTTTCGAATTTTACACAACTTCTTATAAACCGCCATACAAAAGACATCTGTTAAGTAATTTAGTCACAAATTTGTACATAATATTTCGTAAGAACGAGAAAGCCCTTGGTAAAATTATATTTAATTTCAGTGTTACAGGGTATTCAAAATTTAATGCCAAATTTTCCGATTTTCGAAGTAAATTTATTCACTTTTCTTAAATACGATACCCTGTATATTATAACATATTTGAAAAGCCCATGTATGGATATTTTTTTTTGTTGCACCTTTTCTTGGAACACCCTGTAGAAGCCAATATAATTTTAAAATTTGCTTAATTAGTACCATATTTATTTCCGAAGTAATTTTTGCATCAGATTTCAAACAACGCTGTAAGAGAGGAATGCCGCACTAAATGGACACACTGTATAAGTAATGGGAAAAAATTATCCATAGATTAGAATATAAAAATATTATCTTTCTTAATAAAAATAGATCCAATGGATCCACTTCCAAAGTCCGAATAAATATTTGGACCGTATCTAGGACAATGAAATTTTCAATAAACCGATTATTGCTATTTAATAAGATAAAATCGTTAAATTTATTAATTTTTCTCGATATTTCAGCAAATTTTTAGTTATAATTCAAAAGAAAATATATAATTTTTTTATCAGTTTTGTAGTCTTAGCCATAAACATATTCTTTAACATATAAGAATAATAAAAGTGTCATTTAAGTAATAGTTAGTAGAAGGGTGTTCGAGCGCACTCCTTATGGGAAATCGCTAAAATCCATTCTGGTAATTTTTGGTGGTTCCATGACAGTTGCCCACTAGAATAATCCGCACATGATAATTCCCCACAAATCATTGCCCACAAGTAGAAAGGTCCACACCAAATTTACCCACATAGAAATTTGCTTTACACGGAAAATTTTTTGCCAGTTCTAACAACCAATCAAATTCTATCATTTTGTGTCATGTGAATCAATTTCACCCAATCATGTCAACAGTACACTGATAACAGCATTCAGTGAAATTATCAATCACTATGACAATACTATTGAGTTTGACAACTTCACAATTTCAAAATGTCACGTTTTGGCAATGAGAATGTTGAAAATATAAATGCGCTATTAAAAGAAAAAAATCTAAGAAATACGACATACAGTCACAAATATATTTGGGGAATATTTATGGAATTTTGCTGTACTTTTAATAAATAAATGTTTCGTTGTGTTGAGTTATAAATTTTTCTGTCAAAAAATTTTCCGCCGAATATCCTTCGGACATTGACAAATGCCTCATAATTTTATGACAAATTTCTCAAGTTTTCGATTGTCATAAAATTATCTCGTCTATTATCAATGTCCTAGGAATATTACTACTGATAATACCTCACAATAAATTTGCGCACAATGATATTTGCTCACAATAATATTTGTTCACAGATATAATTTATTGGTAATTATTCAATAGTTATTGAGTTTATACAAAAGCAATTATAGAAATATTTTTTTTTTTTACAAAGTTTAATTAAATTTCTATTCTAAACGTTTCTTATATTTCTAAATTTTTTTCAAAATTAGAACAAATTTTATATATTTATATGTTTGCATTCGGACACTTTAATTTGTTTAAAAATTACAAATATATTTTTATGAGTACAATAAAATATTAAATATATTTAAAAATTACATATATTCAGTATTTTTTTAATAATTTTCTTTAAAATAACTATCTAATATTTTCTGTCAATAATTTTGGACTTTTTACTAACTTATTTTTAAAAAATTAATATTTCTTATTTTTTATTCCATAAACTTAATAAGTATTGAATAATTAAGAATAAATTTTCTCTGTGAGCAAATATCATTGTGAGCAAATACCATTGTGCGCAAATTTATTGTGAAGAATTATCTGTGTGAGCAAATTTCGTGTTTTTTGTTTTTATCCGATATTTTTGATTGTATTTAATTTTTTTAATTTTTTTTATTCGTTCGATTTGTGTCCTTTTGATTAATTTGATTTTTTTCGATTTTTAATCCATTTTTTTTTCAATTTTTGTCGATTTTTCTGGTTATTTCCCTTTTTTCCATTTCATCCAATTTTTTGAGATTGTATTTGATTTTCGACTATTTTTGCGATGTTTTTTAATTATATCCCTTTTTTTTCAATTTGTTCCATTTTTTTTTTGTTTTTCTCCGATATTTTTGATTATATTTAATTTTTTCAATTTTTTTTTATTCTTTCAATTTTTGTAGTTTTGATTAATTTGATTTTTTTCGATTTTTTATCCATTTTTTTTCTCAATTTTTGTCGATTTTTCCGGTTTTTTCCTTTTTTTTCGATTTCATCCAATTTTTTGAGATCGTATTTGATTTTCGACTATTTTTGCGATTGTTTTTAATTTTATCCCATACTTTTTAGAATTTGTTACAATTTTTTTTGTTTTTATCCGATATTTTTAATTATGTTTAATTTTCTCAATTTTTTTTAATTTTTCGATTTTTGTAGTTTTGATTAATTTGATTTTTTTCGATTTTTTATCCATTTTTTTTTCCCAATTTTTGTCGATTTTTCCGGTTTTTTCCTTTTTTTTTCGATTTCATCCAATTTTTTGAGATCGTATTTGATTTTGATCCAATTTTTTTTGTTTTTATTCGATATTTTTGATTATATTTAATTTTTTCAATTTTTTTTATTCTTTCGATTTATGTCGTTTTGATTATATTTGATTTTTTTCGATTTTTTATCCATTTTTTTTCTCAATTTTTGTCGATTTTTCCGGTTTTTTCCTTTTTTTTCGATTTCATCCAATTTTTTGAGATCGTATTTGATTTTCGACTATTTTTGCGATTGTTTTTAATTTTATCCCATACTTTTTAGAATTTGTTACAATTTTTTTTGTTTTTATCCGATATTTTTAATTATGTTTAATTTTCTCAATTTTTTTTAATTTTTCGATTTTTGTAGTTTTGATTAATTTGATTTTTTTCGATTTTTTATCCATTTTTTTTTTCTCAATTTTTGTCAATTTTTCCGGTTTTTTCCTTTTTTTTTTCGATTTCATCCAATTTTTTGAGATCGTATTTGATTTTGATCCAATTTTTTTTGTTTTTATTCGATATTTTTGATTATATTTAATTTTTTCAATTTTTTTTATTCTTTCGATTTATGTCGTTTTGATTATATTTGATTTTTTTCGATTTTTTATCCATTTTTTTTCAATTTTTGTCGTTTTTTCCGGTTTTTTCCTTTTTTTTCGATTTCATCCAATTGTTTGAGATCGTATTTGATTTTCGACTATTTTTGCGATGTTTTTTAATTTTATCCCATTTTTTTCAATTTGTTCCAATTTTTTTCGTTTTTATCCGATATTTTCGATTATATTTAATTTTTTCATTTGTTTTCATTCTTTTCATTTTTTTTTCAATGTTTTTTAATTTGATACATTTTTTTCAATTTATCCATTTTTGCCGATTTTATTTGGTTTTTTCCATCATATTTGATTTTTATCATTTTATCAGAATTTATTTGAGTTTTTACGCTTGTTCGATCTCACTAAATTGTATTTGATTTTTTCTATTTTTCTATTTTTCTCGATTTTATTTGGTTTTTTTTATCGATCTTTATCGATTTTGTCGATTTTATTTGGTTTTTTACGATTTTAGTCGATTGTACTTGATTTTTTCGATTTTGCTTAGATTTTTTTTAGATGTTTTTCGATTTTGTCGGTTTTTTCGATATTTTCGATTTTTTCAATTTTTCGATTACTTTCGATTTTTTTTTCGATTTTATATGATTTTATTCGATTTTTATCAATTTTGTCGCTTTTATTTGGGTTTTTTAAGATTTTTGTTAATTTTAATCGATTGTTTTCGATTATATCAATTTTTTATTACATTTTTACAGTTTTTTTTTCGGTTTTTTTTTCTTCGTATTTGTTTTTTGTCTATTTTTATCGATTAATTTGATCCCATTTTTTCTTTCAATTTGTTCTGATTTATTTCAACTTTGTTTCGATTTTTTCAAACATCCATTTTTGCCAATTTTTTTTTGTTTCACTTTCTTGACCCACCTCCGGATCGAAGTGTTGTGGAGAGCTAAAAAAATTTTCAAGAAAATGATGGAAATATCGATTTTGAGGTCCCCTGAAATGATTAAGCCCATTTTCAGATAGAGGATACACATTTAATCCGATTGAGCTGAAATTTGGTATATTTTATCTATCGGAAGAACCCATAAGTTTTTACCCGACATCTGTCAAACTGAAATGTGACTGTCAAAAAAATGACAGATGCAATATGTCACGAAATTTGACTTGCATTTCTACTTGTGGAAAAATTTCTGTGGGGAATTATCATGTGGGGATTATTCTAGTGGGGAAGTATCCGGTCACCATTTTTGGTACCCGTCAAGGTCTCAAGTAGCTTCTGACCCGCCGATTAATCCTGATGAGAAGCTGATCAAACGTGATGAGATGCGGATCAAAAGTTGTTCAAGACCCGTTAAAAGCTGTTCATGATATGTTCAAGACCTGTTAAAAACTGTTCGAGTCGATTTAGACTGAGAATAGAATAAGTGATTTCCCATGTTATTTTCCATAAGGTTTACGGTTTAAGAAATTCTAGTAATGTTCAATTAAATTTGCGCCACCCTGTATATTTATTATTAGGTAACTAACCAAATGCTTGTTTTTTTATTTTGGTTATTTTTAAAATTATTTAAGGTGTTTTAATTTTAATAATTATAAATAAGCATCTTTTAATGAATCGCTGAGAAAATTTACAATTATTTATTGTATGACAAATATTGAACCACATGGGAAAATTTTAAGAGTAAAATTAATAATTTTATAATATTAAATATTTATCCTGATTTTGTCAATAAATAATTGGTATCAAGTTTGATTAAATAAATGACTATTACATTTGTCAATATTTCAATAATTGAATTACTTTTTATACTTTATTTAAATTTAAAAATTTTTATTTTTGTACTATTTATATAATCAATAAAAATTTTATAAATTTGATTATGTAAATACTATTTTTTTTATTAATAATGTAGGTAAAAAGTTTCTTTGGATAATTTTGCTTAAATAAAATAAAATAATTGATTTTTTTTATCTACATTATTGACATTTTGCACCACATACCACCTCACTACCATACATTACAATTTTTATTTCAATTCAACTTTTTTATTATCATACATCTATTTTCACTTGAAATTTGATGGTTATGTATTTATAAATGCATTGGTGATATTTAAAAAAATATACAAAATGGTAACTGGATTATACAAGGTTTAGTAAATCTTTTATTTGATTATTACACAATACACTAAATTATACAATATGAGTTTTTACTATAAGAAAGTATACGTACTATTTTTAGTGTGGTAAGTAACACATTATCGTACTAGTGTAGTAATAATCTAAATTATAACTTAAAAATGTGTCAACAAAAAATTATTGTGTTTAATGTATTTTTGGACAAAATAGGGTGACTTTTTGTGATATAGATATTTTAAAACGTTTATCATATAGTTCAGAAAAATATTTTTATTGATCTATAATTTTAGATTCATTGGCAAGAGAAAAAAAAATCGGTTGTGTCGCCTAAAAACTTTCCCGACGAGTATCCACAAATACTTTTTCAGATATTTAATGGTAAAATTTTAAATTTTGACATTTTTTTATTTTTGACAAGTGACAGTTGGAGAAATAATTTTGACTGTTCTGAATTTATAATTTCAAATATTTCACAAATTTCAAAAAAAATTCCTGAGCTTCCTAAATTTCGAAAATTTAAATATTTTATAATTTCAAAAACGCAAAATTTCAAAAATTTTATTATTTTCTAATTTCAAATATTTTACAAATTTCAAAAATTCCATCTTAAAAATTTCAATTATTATAAATAGGTAATTCGAAAATTTCTAAATAATGTAAAAACGGATTTTGAAAATTTTAAAATTTCCAAAGTTTAAAAAAATCCCGAGATTTCCAAATTTTGAAAATCTGAAAATTTCTAAACAATGTCAAACCTAATTTATAAAATTTTAAAATTTCAAAAAACAATTCCCGATCTATAAAAAATTTGGAAAATTTAAAGAATTTCTGATTTCAAATATTTTATAAATTACAAAAATTCCATCTTAAAAATTTCAATTATTATAAATAGGTATTTCGAAAATTTCTAAATAATGTCAAAACGGATTTTGAAAATTTTAAAATTTCCAAAGTTTAAAAAAATCCCGAGATTTCCAAATTTTGAAAATCTGAAAATTTCTAAACAATGTCAAACCTAATTTATAAAATTTTAAAATTTCAAAAAACAATTCCCGATCTATAAAAATTTTTTACTAATTTCAAAAATGTTTTTGAAAATTTCAAGAATTTACAAATATTTTGAAAATTTAAATATTTCAAAAATTTAAAAAAAAATTCGAAATTTCATAGTTTCAGAAAATAAAATCAAGGAATAGAAAATAAACTAAAATTATTATCCACAAACTTCAACATGATCTATGTCAACGTCAGTGGCGTACGCCTGTTTTAACACATATTTTCAGAATGTAATGATTATTATTTTCCAAAATAATATTTTTGTTCATTCTAGGAGAATTTTGATCGTTTTAATTTCAGCTCAATCGGATTAATACTTTTTCAGATATTTAATGTTAAAGTTTTAAATTTTGACATTTTTTTATTTTTGACAGGTGACAGTTAGAGAAATAATTTTGACTGTTCTGAATATAGTTTTTCAAGGGCTTTCAAACGACATATTGTATGTCAAATTCCATGAGATATTGCATCTGTCATTTTTTGATAGTGACACCTCCGTTTGATAGATGTCGTACAAAAACTAATAAGTTCTTCCGATGCGTAACCGAAACACATATACCAAATTTCAGCTCAATCGGATCAAACGTGTGGCCGTAGAAGAATACACACAGACAAACAAACAGACAGACAGACTTCCATCTGGAAATGGTCTTAATCATCTCAGGTGACCTCAAAATGAATATTTCCATCTTTATCTCGAGAATTTTTTTTAGCTCGTTCACAATACTTTTCCTTCTCGAAGGTGGGTCGGCAAAGTAAATTTAAAAAAATTCAAAGCACTCTTCTAGGCAGGTTCGACATTTTTTGTTTTTAACTGAAATCGAGAGATTTTGTTATTTAAAAACGATCAAAAAAAATTTGAACGCAAAATATTATTAATCAAGGATCGGCGAGAGGCTGGAAAACGTACCTGTGTGCGAGACTAGACCATGTGACGTTAGTAGCCATGAACGCTTCGCCGCTTGCCCGCTGCTGCGCTGTATTCACGATGTGTGTGTAGCAGCGGGCAAGGAGCGAAGCGTTCATGGCTACTAACGTCACACGGTCTAGTCTCTCGCCGATCCTTGATTATTAATATTTTGTGTTCAAATTTTTTTTGATCGTTTTTAAATAACAAAATTTCTCGATTTAAGTTAAAATAAAAAAAAAAGAAATATGTCGAACCTGCCTATCGTGATTGTTAGTGTGTTTCATTATTTTTTCTGTTTCTCCCTGCTTGCCCCTATTATTATCGATTTTAATTATTTTTTCTTATTTTCTCCCATTGTTCTCGATTTTTCTGTATTTATCTCTAAATTCCCTGTTTTATTTATCTTTTTATAATTTTTTCCTATTTTTCCTTATTTGTCCATGCTTTTTCCTATTTTTAGCAAACTTTTCTATTTTTCCGCTATTTTTTCTGGTTTTCGCTATTTTACCCCATTTTTCTCCAATTTTCGCTATTGCCTGTTTTTTCAATTTCTTCATATTCTCTTGTGTTTCATTATTGTTTCTTATTTTTCCATATTTATCCTTATCATTTTTTATTATTTCAATATTCAATTTTTTTCTTATTTTCCCCATTTTTTTCTATTTTCTCATGTTTCCATTTTATTATTCTTCCAAAATTTCTCTATTTTGGTCAATTTTGCCAAATTTTTCCCTATTTTTCTTTCTTTTTCCCATATTTTACCCTATTTTTTACTATTTTCTCTAATATTCCTATATATTTTAATTTTTTCCTGTTTTTCCCTGCTTGCCCCTATTATTATCGATTTTGACTGTTTTTCCTTATTTTCTCCCATTGTTCTCGATTTTCTCTATTTTTCCCCATTTTTCTCCAATTTTCGCCACTTCCTATTTTTTCTATTTCATTTTCATTATAGTTTGCTGTTTTTAAATATTTGTGCTTATTATTTTTAATTATTTCATTATTCCATTTTTTTCTTATTTTCCCCAAAATTATCCTATTTTTACTATTTTCTCATGTTTCCATTTTTATTCTCTAGTTTTCCTATTTTTCCTTATTTTTTATTACTTTCCAGATTTTTCTCGACTTTTTATAATTTTTAGAAAATTTCTCTATTTTGATCAATTTCGCCAAATTTTTCCCAATTTTTCTCCCTTTTTTTCCCATATTTTAGCCTATTTTTCACTATGTTCTCTATTCTTTCCCTATTTTAAACTATTTTTCCCAAATTTTCCAATTTTTCAATATTTTTCCCAAATTTTAATATTTTTACCAATTTTCTTTTACCTTATTCTTCAATGTTTTATCCTGTTTTTCCCCATTTTTTAATATTTTTCCCTATTTTTCCCATTTTTAATGTTTTTTATTATTTTTTTCTGTTTTCCCTACTTGTCCGCATTTGTCCCAGTTATTATTTATTTTTACTATTTTTCCTTATTTTCTATTTTTGTCGATTTTTCTGTATTTATCTCTAATTTCCCTATTTTTCCATGGTTTTTTGTTTTTCCCTTTTTTTAGCAAATTTTACTATTTTTTCCCCTATTTTCTAGTGTATGGTTTTCGCTATTTTTCCATTTTTCTCTAATTTTCGCTATTATTCCCTATTTTTTATATTTCTTCATATTTTCCTGCTTTTCCATATTTATTCCTATTATTTTATATTATTTCCTTATTCTATTTTTTTCTTATTTTCCACAATATTGCCATATTTTTTGGTATTTTCCCCTGTTTCCATATTTTTGTTCTAATTTTCATATTTTGTTCCTTTTTTATTACTTTTCCCAATTTTCTCTACTTTTTAGTATTTTTGCTGAATTTTGAGGAATTTTTCCCAATTTTTCTCTTTTTTTCCCATATTTCCTGTTGCCTGTTTTCTTTATTTTTACTTACTTTTCCTTCCTTTGTAGGTATTTTTCCCTTTATACTATTTTCCTCATTCATCCCTATTTTCCCTAATCTTTCCCTATTTTAAACCATTTTTCGCTATTTTTTCTAAATTTCCCAATTCTTCAATATTTTTCCCAAATTTTCCTATTTTGTTCAATTTTTCTTATTTTTTCCCTATTTTTACCTATTTTTCAATCTCTTTACCAAATTCCTATTCACTATTTTGCCCTATTTGTTCCTGTTCTCTAAATTTTTCGCTTTTTTTCTCTATTTTTCTTATTTTTCCCATTTTTCCTTGATGTTCCCTGTTTTCAATATTTTACCCTATTTGCCGCTTATATTATAAATAGAACAGGGTTGGTGCTAGAGATTCTGGCTATGATGCAGTAAAAGTAGGCACTCAACTTTATACATATGACTCAATAAGTAGCACAAAAAAATAAAACGAAAAAAAAAAGACTTTCAGTAAACTATACAGAACCCTTTAGCCTATTATATTTTACCGAAATAACAAGTTATTAAATCAAGAAACCGAAGGAGGCAAGAAGCAAATATAATAGAATCAAATCGAAGGGCGAGAGAGGTACCTAAAGCAAATTAGAAACTTCCAATAAAATAATGGCTTTCTCGCGGCATATCGATGGTTATTTATAGCTCACAAGAAAATCTGAGAGACTCATTTAAATCATTCATCCCAAAACTGTCTAATTTAAATTCAACACGGGGAAAAGAATATTGGTGTTAAATAAACGCAAATTTGATTATTGTCAAAGAAATATTTGTTTCATTTAAATAAATTCGTATTTATAGATTAGTATCGCCAGTTTTAAATATTTGAAAATAAATTTCAATCCATTATATATCCAGAGATGAAACCGACAAAACTTAGGGGGTTATAATAACTGCCAATATGATTGTAAAAAAACGTATACAAATGTCCAAAACCGCTTCGTTACTGATATACAGTGTGATTTGTTAATTTAGACAAAAAATTCAATCCGCCATATTAAATACAGAGATAACCCGATTTGATTTAAATTTGGTACATGAATTAAACTAAATGGTCTTAATAAGTAGCCATTTGAACGAAACCAATATCAGGACCGGAATATTCTTTTTGTTCCATCTTAAGTTCTTGTAAGAATAACTCACCCTGTATAATGATTATCAAAAATCTGAGCTCAGATTCGAAATCTACGGAAAAAATCGTACAGGAACTAGTTAAAAAAATTTCTGGCACCATTTCAGTTATTTCCTAATAAATTATGATGTTAAATGTTTTCAATCGAGAAATTAATTTTCGGATAAAGTACCGTCAAAAATGGGTTAATATAATAAAAAATTAGGAAACCAAGACATAAATATTGTTATTTTCTTTAATTAGTTAAGAAAATCTAAGGTCCATTCTGGCAATTTTTGGCTCAAAAAAGTTTAGTGTAAAATTTATACAATCTGCGCATGCGCTACGTCATTGGAAAGCTAATGCCATAAGGAGTGCGAGAAAAATTATGAAAAAAATCCCCACTACCCCCTTCAACCCCCTACCACCCCGTGTTTACAGAAAAATTAATAAAATGGATCATCGTTGAACATGTACATGTCGATTAAGGGAAAAATAATGAAAAAAATCCCAACTGTCCCCTACCACCCGGTTGTACAGAAAAATTATTAATATGTATCACGTGACACCCCCGTTCACCCCCGTTGCTCAACATGAAAGATAGGAGATCCATAATTTTTACTTTCTCGCTATAATTGTTAAATAGCTGTCAGCTGCCATTTTAACGTTAAAACTTAGAATCAATAGTCAACACATAATTTATAATTTTTACTTTACCGCTATATTTTAATACAACGCCACCAACGTAGTACTTTCTCGTTATTTTATCAGCATATTTCTTTCTCGCTATAATATTTTAATACAACGTTACCACCATAGTACTTTCTCGTTAAAAATATTTTTAGCTATAATATTTTAATTCCTATCATTTAATAATTTACCAACATGGTACTTTCTCGTCAAATTTCTTTCCCTCTGTAATATTTTATTACAACGTTACCAACATAGTACTTTCTCATCATATTTCTTTCTCGCTATAATATTTGAATTTCTAGCATTTATTAATTTACCAACATAGCACTTTTTTTCGAAATATTAAGGAGTGTTACCATTATAATTCATCAAATAGCGTTACTCACATGATACTTTCTCATCAATAATTTAACAACATGATACTTTCTTCGTTAAATAGTGTTACCAATATGATACTTTCCCTCCAATTTATGCCAATAATAAACAGTATAATATTTTAATATAACGTTACCAACACAATACTTGCTCGTTAAATTTCTTCCCCGCTATAACATTTTAATACAATGTTACCAACATAGTACTTTCTCGTCAAATTTGTTACTCGCTATAATATTTAAACGTTGTCATAGCTATTTTTTCTGTTAGCCATTATTTTAATAATTTACCGATGTAGAAATTTTATCGTATAAAGGATAAAAGTAGGGTAATTTTTACTTCCCCACTATAATATTTAAATAGCCGTCAGACAGCAAGGCATTGAAAAACTTTGCTACTATATCTTTGTAGTACTTAGCTGTCGTTTTAATGATAAAACTTGGAATCAATCAAAATTGCAATTGTCATACCAAGATTAATAACTTCAACCTTGCACTAAAACATGAACAATTGATAATTTTAATTCATCAATACAGTGTTGCCGCGTAATAATTCGTAGGAAATAGTGAATTTATGGCATTAGCTTTCCAATGACGTAGCGCATGCGCAGATTGTATAAATTTTACACTCTAAACTTTTTTGGAGCCAAAAATTGCCAGAATGAACCTTAGATTTTCTTATGGAGATTTACATGAAGATTTTGCTGATAATGCGCTCGAGCTCTCATAGCTCCATTACTAAAATACTCTCATAACCCATAAAAAGTGAAGAATAAATCCGTATCAGTAGCTTACAATTTTTGTCTAAATATAATTTATAAAAAATTCAGTACAGTCCTTTTTGAACAAATTCCTATCCGCTTTTTTTGATAATTATTATACTAGAACAGTTATTCTTACAAGAAATGACTCATTCCGGTCCTGATACGAATTTATTTTTTCTCCTTTTTTTTTGGGTTATGAAAGTATTTTATAAAATTTTACTACGAACTAATAACAATATTTATGTCTTGGTTTTGTAATTTTTTATTATAATAACCCATTTTTGATGGTATTTTATCCAAAAATTAATTTATCGAATGAAAAAATTGAAAATAATAATTTATTACGGAATAACTGAAATGGTGCCAGAAACTTTTTTAACAAGTTCCTGTACGATTTTTTTCGTAGATTTCGAATCTGAGATCAGATTTTTGATAATCATTATACAGGGTGAGTTATTCTTATAAGAACTTAAGATGGAAGAAAAAGAATATTCCGGTCCTGATATTGGATTCGTTCAAAGGGCTACTTATCGGGTTATCCCTGTATTTAACATGGCGGATTCTCTAAATTCACAAATCACACTGTATATCAGTAACGAAGCGGTTTTGGACATTTGTATATGGCTTTTTACAATCATATTATCAGTCTCTATAACCCCCTAAGTTTTGTCGGTTTCATCTCTGGACACCCTGTATACAACTTGTATAATTTTGTGCTTTACATGGAAAATTTGTCTTGCTAAAAATAAACGCCGCAAGTCATTCTGAAAATTATGACAGGTGAATATTAATTTTTTATGGTGTGGTGTCATGTTTATAATAATAAATAGTAAATACATATTAAACTGTCATTAAAAAGCTATTCGAACTGTCATTAGCTTGATTTTAATGATGAATCTAACCGAATTCAGTATTGTTTATTATTTTTAAATTATTGTAAATTATTGTATAATCCGTGTTTTTCCAATAACATCATTATTAAGATTAGGTAATAAATTTCAAGAAAAGGATTAGATTAAGTAGATAATGATTTAATGCGGCGGTTTAACATATACATATACATCTTAATTTAGCACGAAGTATCGATGTTATGATTTTTTTAAATAGAAAAGATTGTTTCGGCGAGTTCCACTCGGAGAGATTATCCTTTCAGTAGATATTATATGCCAATCCTACTTCATCCGGTTTAGATAAGGGATTGTGGGCGTATCCGGGGAACGTAACCAGTGACGTCATAGATCGCGTAGGCCCTTTTATCATGGGTTGAGGTCAGGGACTATTCCATCCGGTTTAGATAAGGGATTGTGTCCTTGACGATCTTGACCTTTCGACGACCTTGACATTTCTATGATTAACGCGTCTTATGACGTCACTGGTCACTTTCCGTTATCACAGGAAACGCCTACAATCCCTTATCACCAGATGCACCACCCTGTGACGTCACTGGTTACAATCCGTTATCGCCGGAAACTAGAGCTGCTGTACTGATTACCGACAGTACTTAAAAATGTACTTAAGTGCTTTTAAGTACTTAAGTACTTTACTGTAAGTATTCCAGAAAATCAGTGTACTGGTACTTAAACTTTTAAGTATTCAGTCTAAATTTGTTTTAAGTATATTTTTACTTGCAATTTAAAAAATGAAAGTACTCGAAAAGTACTTAAAACGTTTAAAAAGTACTTAAGTATTACGGATTACTGCAAAACTATTCTTCAATGTGTTCGATTTGCTGTGGAAATTATGGTTCCACCAGTATTTTCTTGATTTGTTCTAGAATTCCTGAACCACGCAGCACACGTAAACACAAATAGGTTACTTAAGTACTTATATCTTCTTGGTACTCGTACTTGTACTTAGATCCACTTTGAACAAGTACTGGTACTTAAGTACTTTCTGTCGGTACTTACAACAGCTCTGCCATAAACGCCCACAATCCCTTATCTAAACCAGATGGAATAGGCCTTGACCTTAACCCATGATAAAAGCGCTCACGCGATCTGTGACGTCATTGGTTACGAGCCCCGGACACGCCCACAATCCCTTATCTAAACCGAGTGGAGCAGGCTTGGCATAGAATAACTACTCGTTTCGGTAAGATTTTTTTTTGGGTGAGATTTGTTTGGGAAATTTTTTTCCGACGATTTTTTTTTGCTGTAACCATCTATAATAGTAACGGCGTTTATGCTACACAGGGAAGACATGCCTTATAGATATTCATTTGTATCTGAATATAAGTGTACTGATTGTTGGAGAAGATTTCTTGATCGTCGACTGCTGCAAAAGGCAAGACCTGTTGTCATATTGCTTATTCGAGACATTCCTATGCAAAGTACAAAGATTTACAATTTGTATGTCAAAATATGCGGATCTAATATTTATTGATTTTTATCGATTCAAAAATTAACCTTATTCAAAAAATATTCTCTTTTTGCTATGGATGATTTCCTACTTTAAAATATCAGTACACATTACACAAATAAAAGATTTATAACACTAATTAATGCAGTTAACCATTTTGTAAAACATCTAAATAAAAATTTAGATTTAACGGAATGTAGGTGATGCAAAAGGTCATTCGTTAACAAAACTTACACTGAACATTATATACTGAAGTGCGATTTGTCGCACAGGGTGCAATAGGGTACAGCTCATTCCGAAATGGCTCAAGCCAATCGGTGCGATCCTCATATGTAAGTCACATAAATGTCGTTAAGTGTATTATTTGTACAGTTTGTGGTCCTATAAAATTTTAACCAAATTTATTCAATTATAAAATTCAGTTTATATATTTTATACATATATGAATTTTCTATTGGGATTTTTATCAAGATATAAACAACGTAGTCAATTATGGTAATTATTACAAAAAATAAACGAGTACATTTTTGCTATTACTTTCTAAATTATTAGCGTTCTATCTGCCGGCTAACAGACTAAATTTTATCTTGTTCAAAATTTTCGGTAGTACTTGATTAATTATTATTATTAAAATAATTGTAAGTTTTGAGATGGCGTTAGCTGTCATTATTTTAAGTCAGCCTTGTACAGGTGTATTTCGAGTTGAGAATTTGATTTCTATACCTCTGATCATATTGCCGCTGATGATTCCTTAAAGGACGGAACAGCTATACGTAGGACAGCGTAGGAATCAAATTCTCAAAACTTGTTAAGGGTTTCATTACCCTTTAGAGATATGGGCTCTCTGTCGGTTCCAGTTTGTACTGGCGCTTATTACATAGGTGGAATATTTTTCCCAAGTAATAAGTGATACCGTGTCCCATTGGTAGATGGCGTTAGCTGTCTGACTTTAAATTATTATTATTAAGTTTAAAACTTGTTGATAAAGAAACATATATTGCTAATTTCTTCGGTACAATGTTTTTTTAGTATTAATAACTAAATTAAATTTAGTATATTTTTAACTATATTTTGATTAAAGCTCAATAGACGAATTTTAGTAGGCCATCGTAATTAACCTAGAAATAATCTATTAATTACGGTAATTAACTAGTTCCAGGACTTCGTGGTCAAAATTAAGTAGGTACTTCCATGTAATTTGAAATTAAGAGATGAAAGTTATTTTGAGTCAATCAAAAATTGGTGGTATTCAACTAAAATAAATCATAAAGCTTTAAAATAATTTTCTCACATATTGTTCGAGCAAAAAAATTACTTTTAAAGAAATATACAGGGTGGCGCAAACTTAATTGAACACCATTGGGATTTCGTAAATCGTTATAGATATAAAGTTTATTAAATTAGGAAAAAGATAAATTTACTGGTTTTTTCAAAATTAAAATATCAGGATCGTAATTGACAATTTTTATTTTATTTTATTAACACATTATATTTTAAAGATAGAAAAAAGTTTTTTATTAAAGACCAAATTTTTTTAAACAATGTTTTGTCTAAATGCCACCCTCAACAATTTTTTTAATACGGACCTGTACGCGTTTTATTTTATTTTTAAGATCTCCATTTTTCTCTCTATCCAACTATGTAAAATACTTAATATTTTTATTAGGTTTTGACAATGGACTGTACTTTAGGATTTGTGCTAAGTACGGTCCTGTTCCATTTTCAATAAAATATTTATGTATTTTTTATTAAAATTAATTAAAAATTGAGTATTACTTTGAGCTTATCACCCTATGTATACAAAATTTCTATTAAATTAAATTTTTCATAAATAACTACAATCAGAAAAAATGGCTACCCTCAATTATTTTTTCCTGATTGGAGTTATTTACGAAAATTTAATTTAATAGAAATTTAGTATACTTAGGGTGATAAGCTTAAAATATACCCAATTTTTAGTTAATTTTATTCAAAATTATATTAATATTTCAGTGAAAAGGGAACAGGACCGTACTAAGCAAAATTACTACCTTGTCAAAAAATAATAAAAATATTAACTGTTCTACATGGTTGGATAGAGAAAACAATGGAGATATCAAAAATTAAAAAAAAACGTACAGGTCTGTATTTAAAAAAAATAGTTGAGTGCGGCACTTTAAAGACGAAACGTTGTTTTAAAAAAATGGATATGCTATGTTAAGCGATATTTGGTCTTCAATAAAAAATTTTTTTCTATCTTTAAAAATTAATTAAATAAAACAAAAATCCTCAATTTCTGTTTTTTGCAAATATCTCTGAAACGGGACCTGATATTTTAATTTTGAAAAAAAACAATAAATTCATCTTGAAAATACACATATTTTTTCCAATTTAATCAACTTTGTAATATTGGTTTCCGAAATCCCAATAGCGTTTAATTAAATTTGAGCCACCCTGTATAATTATTTGTCAAAATCGATCAAATTGTGCCTTCATCTTATTTTGAAATAGAAATGAATAAAATGGATTCAAAAATAATAAAAAAAAATCCATTAATTCACTAGAACAATTTTTAGTAGCTAGAGGGGTCCAAAACTCTACATTGAGGTAGTTCTGATTTTTTTATACTGGGTGTTTCTTTTATCATGTACTAACTTTGCTATATTCTAAACCATAAGAGATACGAAGACGATTGAATGGGCAAAAAGTAATTATTTTGGAAAACTATACATTGGTCGAAAAAAATCTACAGGGACTCTCATCGTTTTCTAGTTATACAGGGGGAACTAAAAATGCTATTTTTTATTTCTTAAACCAGGCACACAGTATTATTTTAAAAAATATCAAGAAATGGTAAGTCAGAGTTTAATTGTATATTAAATTTGCTACAAAAGTGTACTATTAATTTTTCGATACGACGTTTCGTGTCTTAACGACCACTATCAGGTAATTTAAAAAAAAATTAATAAACCGTTAAAATACAAATTCAGCGATTTATCATACTTGTCATTCTAACGACGTTTTATCTAAAATAACTAACATTATCAGTGACAATTTTTTTTAAGTACGGTCCTGTCGTCGGTCTTTTGTAAATTTGTTTTAATTTATCAAAATTCTGGGGAAGCTCAAACGTACACCGTTTTGGGAATTCAGCCAATCGGGTACTGGAATGGCCAGTGCAATCCTGGCCAAACTTCTCACATACTTGTAGGGTAATATTATACGTGGAAAAAGTTTGAACTAAAAAAAAATTTTCTTATGCAAAAAACACCTAATTTGTATTGCGACTTTATCGGAACTGTTGGCCCGATCCTGCACGTATTCAAAAAAATCATCCCTGGAGAGAACTAACAAGCAAATGGACAACCGGAACTCGATCGGAGCTTTTATTCGAGAGTTAAAGTGTTTACATCCGGACAGATTTTTTTGCATTTTCGGACTAATATTTTATTCATTTCGGAATATACTTGGAAATTATTATTAAAATATTAATACTAATAATATTGTATTATTTTATTAAATTGAATTTACAAAACAACTACGACAGGACCGTATTTATAAATTATTGTCACTGATGATATTAATTATTTTAAATAAAATGACAAGTATGATACATCATTCAATTTCGTTTTTAACGGTTTATCAATATTTGTAATAAAAAAGACAGGCCCGTATTTAAAAAAAATTGATGGTAACGGTGAAGACATGAATTCGCCATAGAGAAGATTTATTAGTACAGTTTAATTTAAGATACTTTTTTACTATTTTTTGATATTTTTTTAAATAAAAATAGCATTTTTAGTTTTTCCTGTATAGGTCGATAAGGGTGAGGATTCCTATACATTTTTTTCCGAAAAAATAGTTAACTTTTTGCCTATTTAATCGTATTTTTTATGGTTTAGAATATAGCAATGTTATCACATGATAAAATAAATGGCCTATATATTGCTCGGGATGGTTAGAGACTAAAAATTCCTAGTTTTCATAATCCTTATCTCTCTACCTTTTCCGCCATCTTGAAAAAAGCACCGAAAAACGGCACTTTTTCCAATTTTTTCTGTATAAAAAATTTAAAGATCAATAAATTTTATAAAACTTTTGTTTTTGAGGTTATTTTCTTAAGCGAGCTATAAACTTTCTAAAAAATGTGTTTTTTCGAACTCTTCAGATTTTGCGAAATTATGCTAAGAAGAAAAAATAGCATTTTTTTAAAAGCGCATAACTTTTATCTTATGATAGATATACGATGTTAAATTAAACATCAGTAGATAGTCTACGGGGTTTCGACCATAGGTATAGGTAATTCAATGTATTAGAGAGAGAGGTATAGGAAATTCAGCGTTTCAGAAAGAGAGAGCGCTATGACGTCACCCCCACCAGTTGAAAACGTCGTAAAATGTAACGTTCGAATATTTTTTCACGTTCTGTTTTTCGATTCGACAAATATCGTTAAAAACATTGTAAAACGTGACGTTTCGAACGTTTTTTCACGCTTCAAAAAATTAAACGTTAAAAAAGTTCGAAACGTTAGATTTGATTACGTTTTTAATGTTTTTTTAACGTTTTCTTTTGTTGTGAAAATGCTTGTAATTCATTGCATCAAATACATGTATTTCCCATAAGCAAACATATCAAAATCGATGAAAAAAGACATTGTTTGACGGATTTTGCGCAATAAAATTCTAAGCGTTAAAAAACGTTGAAACTGTCGTAAAATGTGACGTTTAGAACGTTTTTTCACGTTCTGTTTTTTGATTCGAAAAAAGCGTTGAAAACGTTGTAAAATGTGACGTTTCGAACGTTTTTTCACGTTTCAAAAGATTGAACGTTAAAAACGTTCCGAGGACGACGTTTTTAACGTTTTTTAACGTTTACTTTTGTTGTGAAAAAGCTTTCACTTATTTGAATCAAATACATGTATTTCCCATAAGAAAACATATAAAAATAACATATCAAAATCGATGAAATATGGCATCGTTTGACATAATTTTTCGAATCAAAATTCTCAATAAAAAACGTTGAAACTTCGTAAAATGTGACGTTTCGAACGTTTTTTCACGTTCTGTTTTTTGATTCGAAAAAAAGCGTTGAAAACGTTGCAAAATGTGACGTTTCGAACGTTTTTTCACGTTTCAAAAGATTGAACTTTAAAAACGTTCCGAGGACGACGTTTTTAACGTTTTTTAACGTTTACTTTTGTTGTGAAAAAGCTTTCACTTATTTGAATCAAATACATGTATTTCCCATAAGAAAACATATAAAAATAACATATCAAAATCGATGAAATATGGCATCGTTTGACATAATTTTTCGAATCAAAATTCTAAGTAAAAAACGTTGAAACTTCGTAAAATGTGACGTTTCGAACGTTTTTTCACGTTCTGTTTTTTTATTCGAAAAAAAGCGTTGAAAACGTTGTAAAATGTGACGTTTTGAACGTTTTGTCACGTTTCAAAAGATTGAACGTTAAAAACGTTCCAACGATGACGTTTTTAACGTTTTTTAACGTTTACTTTTGTTGTGAAAAAGCTTTTAATTCATTACATCAAATACATGTATTTCCTATAAGGAATCATATAATAATAACATATTTGAAAGGCAACTAACCTTTGTAGTTGAAGCCTTACAAACAGGAAAAAAAAAAAAAAAAAAAAAAAAAAAAAAAAAAAAAAAAAAAAAAAAAAAAAAGATCGATAAAATATGGCATTGTTTGACGGATGTTGCGAATTAAAATTCCAAACAGTAAAAAACGTTGAAAACGTCGTAAAATGTGACGTTTTGAACGTTTTTTAACGCTTCAAAATACTGAAAATCGCTGAAAACATCGTAAAATGTGACGTATTCAACTGGTGGGTATGACGTTATAGCGCTCTCTCTTTCTGACAAGCTGAATTACCTATACCTCTCTCTCTAACATATTGAATTCCCTATACCTATTGTAGGAACCTCGTAGACTATCTACTTACTTCATGACGAAAATTTCGTTATAATTTTTTTGAAAAATTATTGTACTGATGTTTTGCTACGACTGAGCAAAATTGAGCATTTTTGGGGTAAAATTGCAATTCTAGTAAAATTTTCACTTTTCCGTTTTTTGGATCGCTTAAATTCTAAACGAATTTTATTGACGAAAATTTTGTTATTGAAATTTTGATTTATTAGGATATTATGCGATTTTACCACTTCTTTGGTACTTAATTAGTTAATTAGTATTGTAGAAAATTTTGTCCTCTACAATAATAAAAGCTCCCTATAACCATCCAGAACAACAAATAAAAAAATCGGAATACATTTTGAATTATTATTTATTTTTTAAATGACTGTTTTTTATTAACTACTGGAATTATTTAATTTATTTTTCTAAATCGAAACCACCAAAATTGCTTTCATTTCTTTATAAAAAAGGTATAAAAAATATTTATAAAATGAAGTCCTGAAACACTCTGTATAGTGTGTTGCAAATATATAGAATATACTATAATTATTCCATTAATGAAATATTTTTTTTTAGAAAATCCTCAAAATAGATCGATTGTTATTTTCAATGATATAAATTTTGCCATAACTTAAATTGTATGTCATATGAAAATTTTTCTAAAGGTTTTTTAAAATTTCCCACCATAAATAGATCTAAAAATATGTTATTTTAATGGCGTTAAGTCCATTTATGATTTCTATTAAATTAATTAATTCTTCCAAATGATGACATGTGTTACCTCTAGAGAAATCCATTTAGTTTTCTATCAAATAATGTCAAATTTCAATTATGTCGCATGTTTATGACTTCATATAAAAGTTATGTCGAAATATTGGAAATAATCGATCTCTAGTTAATATTACTAAAAGCACAATAACTTTGAATTAAATGTAAGCTTTTACATTTACTAATTAGAAAAATAGAAAAAGAAAGAACTGGTATATTACTGCTATTTAATTAATAAAAATTATACCAACTAAATTTTGATACTGTCTTAAATTTTAATAAAATTTTGACTGCTATAAAATTTTCATCTACGATAATTTTTAAAATCAATACAATTTTTTCCATGAATCCCTTAACGATGGTAAGAAATTTTATTTACTGACATATAACGAGAACTTTTTTATATTATTAAAAGATCACTTCGAATGAATATAAATTCATTTTGCTAAATCAACTTTACGAAGAAAGTTAAAAAGTTCCTGAGACAAAAGTTTTAGAAAACAATTTTAACTTTTCTATCAGGAGCAAGAGAACAATCGCTGAAAACTTCAGAATTACTGTATAGAATTGTATAGTTAAATAGTATATATGCATATTATTAAAAAATATAAAATTAAAGGTCGCAATAGAAAATACTTGATTGTATATTTATTTAACACCCCAAAATACTGCAAAGGGAAAACAAGGATGCATTGGGTCTTCGAGAAATGAAAATGTGGAGTACTAAACTCACATTTCCCGGGCTGCTCACTTAACAAAAGTCAAGAGAACGGTATTGTGGTGGCCCAAGTAGCCAGGGCCACAAAGCAGGACTGGGCCTTGGCAAACAAAGTTGTAAACAGAACCAAACTTGCATGGGCTCTGAAAAGTTTTCAGCCATACAAGACAGCCGGACCGGATGGCATATTTCCAGCCCTTCTTCAGAAGGGACAAGATGATCTTGAAGGCCCGTTGTGCCAACTACTCCGTGCCAGCCTGGCACTCGGTTATATACCAAAAAAATGGAGTCTACAAGAGTTGTCTTCATACCCAAACCGGGTAAAGCATGCTACGCAGAAGTCAAATCTTATAGACCTATCAGCCTGACATCATGACGCTGCGATTCACACCCTGGCGCTCAAAGCGGAACAAGCATTGGACTGTCAAGAAATCGCCCTAGCGGCATTTCTAGACATAGAAGGTGAACGATTTACGAATAATAGTATTCATAAATGTTGAAAGAACACTGGACTTGTATTTTCTTTAAATATAAGCAACGAAGGACCAAACTCTTTAGGTAGGAGTTAAACCAAAATAAAAGAGTATTTGAAATAAGAATGTACTTTTTATTCCATTTACTCAAAGTACTAACATGAACAGAAAAATAATTATGAAACCGAAATCAAACAACTCATCACTTCACTCACTGTAAAACTATGTACATTTTTATGTTATCATGAAACCTCAGAAAACTTTTTTGTGTGTGTTTAATTACGCAACATTACAATTGTTTTAAGAAACTTTTACTATTTTAATGCGACTGCATCCTTAGACAGTCGATGAGCGAGTCCCGATCATGTCTGAATTTTAGCGGGTAGCAGGTGCTGATCGTTGGTAGGAGACACGATACGTGGTATCCAAATAACCTTGAATTCAGAATCTTAGCGGGAAGAAATATATTTATATTTTTTGTCTCTTATAATGATGGGATAATATGAGAGAACAATAATATTGCTTGCATAGCAACGATCGATTATGTATTTTGTTTTCGTTAACGGTATTTTGAAAGTAGAAAGAAAAAACGTCTGAGAGAAAGACGGAATGACTCTTGTGTTGAGTTCAAATCTATATATAGAATTTTAAAATATACAATGATAGACATTAGTATGAACTGAAAGATTAATATTATTAATTTTTAATGAAATATGAATTATTTGGTATTTTCTGGATAATATTCCAGTGAAATTTATCCATACTGCCCCGGCAGCAAAGATTTGGGAATGATTCCAGTGAATTCATCGTGAAAGAAGAAACGGGTGAAGAATAACCCTGAAAAAAGTAAGAAAAGACTAAACTCTTCCTTACTATTGAGTTCTCACATAACTATTGAGAAGTAGAAAGTACAGAATACTGTAATGAAAATTCATAAACACAAACATGAAACAATAAAATTAACTTAAGCGAAAAGCTTATAATAATACCACATGTCCTTGTAGAAGGCTGTAGTGCCCTGCTTTGCTAGCAAAGCGTGCAAAAGGCTTCCTTAGTAAAGGGAAAATAAAGGCATGCATGTACAAATACAGCGGCTTCCTTGCAATTAACTTTCCTTCCATAAGGGAAGTGAAAGTGAAAACCCCGTGGGAAACTTACCAGGGACGAAGTTGCCTTGCGTTTGTGTTCCCACATAACAAAAAAGAATACCCCAAGCAGCCCCCGGGTTCGACTGCTGAAATCGTCTGCTGGATTTCGCCGAGCAAATTAAAAAATAGTTGCTTGTGCATTTGTGACGCATGGCGACCACAAAGAACAAGCAACAGGGTGGACGTAAATGAAAATGCACTATCCTGGAGTTCCAGGATAGGATTACAAAGAGTCCATAAATGGGCGAAAATTTGAATTTACAAACACATACGCATGTGGTTGTTCCCTTGAGTCGGGCCACAGAGGCTTAAAACAAAATTAAAACACATACGCTTGTGTAACGCGCCGTAGAGCGAAACACAGAGGCTTAAAACAAAAGTAAAACTGTCATGATGCTGCCTATTCAAGGTCAGTCATCATGAGCAGGCAATAAAACAAGTTTTGTAATGGGTCTAACATATTGACCATTTGAAGTTAATAATTTAACGGATCGAATTTTACCATCTTTACCTGTAAACATTTCCAGAACTCTGGCCAAAGGCCACTTAAGCGGAGGAGTGTCATCCTCTTTAAGCAAAACTAAATCGTTGATTTGAATATTGATTGACGGAGTTAACCACTTGGGCCGATTTTGTAACCTGTTCAAATAATCAATAGACCATCTTTTCCAAAATTGTTGTTGTACTTGTGTGCACTTGTGCCAGAATGAAAGTCTGTTAGTGTTAATTAATGTAACGTCTTTTTCCGGAAAAGCCGTTAAAGCTGTACCAATTAGAAAGTGACCAGGTGTCAGTGGGTTTAGATCCACTGGATCATTAGAGAGAGGATAAAGTGGTCTAGAATTCAATATTGCTTCTATTTGAGATAATACTGTAGCTAATTGCTCAAAAGTAAAATGTGATTTTCCCATGATTTTGTACATGTGTTGTTTAGCGCTTTTTATGGCTGATTCCCAGATCCCTCCCCAATGGGGTGACCGGGGTGGTATAAATTTCCATTCTATTTGATTAGTGGATAAATAATTATGGATTGAATTTTGATTATCTTCTGAAGCTAAAAATTTTTTTATTGATTGGAGTTCATTATGCGCACCAACAAAATTTGTAGCATTGTCACTATATAAGATAGATGGGATTCCTCTACGTGCAATGAAACGTTTTAAGGAGGCTAAAAAAGCATCAGTAGTCAGATCTGATACGAGCTCCAAATGAACTGCCTTAGTGACCATGCACACGAACAAGGCAAGATAGCATTTGGATAAAGGCGCATTTCGGCGCAATGAAGTTTTTATAAGAAAAGGACCTCCAAAATCAATACCGGACTTTTGGAAAGGTCGTGAAATTGCAATTCTATCTTTAGGAAGAGCCGCCATAATTTGTTGGGCTGCTTGTGCATTAAATCGATGACAAACTATGCAACGATGAATAATACGTTTAATTTCTCGTAAAGCATTTAAAGGCCAATAGTTTAATCTAAGATTAGACAACACATTTTGAGGACCACTATGTCCTAATCTGATATGTTCAAAACGAATAAGCAAATTTACAACATGACAATTTGCTGGTAGCAAAATAGGATGCTTTTGCGAATATGAAAGAGATGAGTGCAACAGACGACCGCCCACTCGTATAATTCCATCTGAATCTATGAAAGGGTTTAAAGATAAAATTTGTTTATTTTTAATTGTCTTTTTAGATTTTAATAATTTTAATTCCAAGTCAAAATATTCTTCTTGAATTATTTTTATCATGAAAATATTAGCACTGAGTAATTCAGATACTTGTAAAATTGGAGGAAATTTTATTTTATTCTTTAAAATATTTTTGAATCTTAACATGTACGCCACTGTGCGCTGAAGTTTAGAAAATAACGAAAATTTGTTGAATATTGTTATCCAATAATTTTGTTGTGCAGTTACTACCGGTAAAGCGACTTTTTTGCTTTCCGGGGGAGAAATTACTAAAGAGAAAGTATCATGTTTATCGAAATCTGTTGACAAATTTTTTAAAAATTCTGGTCCTGTAAACCAGAAATCCGAAACCTTTGCATTGAATATTCCACGCGATAACAAATCAGCGGGATTGTGGGCCGACTTGACGTGACGCCACTGGAAATTTTGTGTGATTTCTTGTATCTGTGAAACTCTATTACTCACAAAAACAGACCAACGGGAAGGGTGTCCCTTAACCCAAGAGAGAGCAATCTGTGAATCAGACCATAAATTGATTGATCGCAAAAATATTTTATTTTCAAAAATTTTTAAAGTTTTTTGTAATAAATGTGAAAGCAACAACATCGCACACAATTCTAATTTTGGAATGGTAATAATTTTCTTTACCGGTGCTACCCTAGATTTAGAAGAGATTAAAATGCAATGAATTGTATTATCATCGTAAAATGTTCGTAAGTATAAATTGCAGCCGTACGCTACTGAGCTGGCATCTGCAAATCCATGAATTTCCGTATACAATAATGTTTTTGATAAGAATAAACGTCGAGGGATTTTAATGGAATTTAATTGAGAAATATTCTCGGTAAAAATGTCCCAGTCAAGCAAAATTGATGGATCTTTAATTTGTTCATCCCACGAAATTTTATTTAGCCAAATTTTCTGCATTAAAATTTTTCCGGAAACTATCACCGGGTTAACTAATCCCATTGGATCGTAACATTGAGCTATTGTTGACAAAATTTGTCTTTTTGTAACTTTTTGTAATATTAAATTTTTTGGCACAGATATTTGAAAATTGTCTGTGCTTGGGTTCCAGTGCAACCCTAATATTTTACAAGAGGTATTATCTAGATTCATGTCAATGATATCAGAAGAAGTTGAAATGTTTTTTGAAAATTCTTTTGAATTTGTGCAAAATTTATGCAATGTAAATCCGTGTTTATTTAATACTGAATTTAATTCTCGATGTAAAGTTTGTAAAGCAGAAAATGAATTGACTCCTGAAAGGATGTCATCAACATATGTTTGTTCCAACAATGCTTGAGCAGCCAAAGGGAACTGATAATTTTTAAGAGCTATGTCTTTTAAAACTCGACAAGCTAAAAATGGAGCACTTTTTTGTCCAAAGGAAACTGTATTTAATTCAATACATGAAATTTGATCATGAGGAGAATCTCTCCATAAAATGTTTTGTAAGAAATTTTGAGATGGATTCATCTCAATCTGTCTGTACATTTTTTGAATGTCAGCAGTTAATACATATTTGAATAACCGAAATCTGCATAATATATCAAATAGTTCAGGTTGCACTTGAGGACCTTTAAGAGAAATATCGTTCAACGAGAAAGAGGAATTTGATTTACATGAAAAATCAAAAACGACTCGCAACTTGGTACTGGCACTATCGCGAAGTACACACAAGTGTGGAGCAAAATATTTATTTTCTAAAAGAGAATTAGTGAGAGAAATTGGAATCTTTCGTGCATGACCCAATTCAAGATACTCGTCAATAAATTTTTTATATTCATAAAATAATTTAGGATTTTTCGAAAGTTTATTTTCTAATGAAAGAAATCTATGTTTGGCAGTAATAAATGAGTCACCCAACTTCTTGTGAGCTTGACTATCAACTAGAGGCAAATTTACTCGATATTTACCGTTTTTCAAAATTTCCGTAGTGGAAGAAAAAATGTTTTCAGCCATTTCATCGTCTGATGATAAAAATGGTGTTTGCTGTATCTCTTCTTGAGACCAAAATTTTTCTAATAAATTGTCTAGCTTTTCATTGTGAAAAATAACACTAGAATTTTGTAATGTTTGAAAATCATTAATATTGTTGACGCTATGGTCGTATTTTAAATTTGAATTCTCTAGCTTTTCATTGTGAAAAATAACACTAGAATTTTGTGATTTTTTGAAATCACTATTGTTGTTGGCGCCAGGGCCGTATTGCAAATTTGAAACCTCCGTTTTATGGGTACGAGAACCGCTATTTTTATTTAGGGTGCTAGGGCCGCTTTTTACATTTAAAACCTCCGTTATATGGGTACGAGAACCACTTTGAGAATTAACATTATTCTCTAAAAAATCGTCACATTTACTAGTGAGCAAAAAGTTGTTATCAGATTTGTTTTCTGATAAAACCGACAAAGAAGAAACATTAGCGTTGTTGCTATTTTCAATATATTTAGATGGCAAATTGCCTGAAATTACCCATCCCAGATGAGTGTTAACTAACGATGGTAAACCTTTCCCCAAAGGTTTAAATCCATCAATCAATAAATCATAGTATAAATCAGCTCCTATCAGCATGTCAATGTCAGACGGAATAAAGAAATTTAAATCAGCTAATTTATTTTTATATTGTTCAGGTATTTTAAGTTTTTGTATATTAATTGAAATTTGTGGCAAAGGTTGCGTAATCGTATCAACAACTGCACACGACGCGTTAAAGCTTTTGTTACTATCATACATTGAAAAAAGTTTGACATCCAACATTTTATTTAATGAATTTTTTTTATTTAAAATACCTGAGATTTGTAATTTATATTCGTAAGTATCATAACCCAGTGCATCAGCTAATTTTGAAGTTATGAAAGAAGTTTGACTACCACTGTCAAGTAAAACTTTTATTACCATACTTGGTTTATTTTTAGGCTTAACAAAAAGTTGCGCTGTGGCTAAAAGAACGTAATTGTTTGACATTGAAAAAGCAGACAAAGAAGCTGACGTTAGTTGTCAAGATTGTTCTTGTCTTGAAGATGAAGGGTTCGAAACATCTACCGTGCTTGAACTATTTTTATTATTTACATTATTGTCATGAGAGACATAGTTACTTTGAAAATTATTATCTTTATTGTTAAAGTTTTTATTTGAATAATTTCTTTGTTGGAAATTTTTATTTTTATTTTGAAAATCATTAAAAGATTTTAAATGTAATAAAGTGTTATGCTTTTTGCTGCAAATTAAACAATTGAATTTGGATAAGCAATCATTGCTCACATGATTGCTAGATAAGCAATTAAAACAATGTTTGTTTTCTTTAATAAATTTATGCCTTTCGTCTGGCGGTAACTGATTGAATTGAGAACATTTAAAAATTCTGTGTTCCCCTGAATTGCAGAATGTACATTTTACAAACTGCGTTTTATTTTTCAACACTTGAGACTGAGAAATGTTATTAGAGTTTTGGAAATGTTTACCTTCGTGTTCGACATGAAAGGAATGTTTTGTTTGCGCAAGAGGTTTATGCGATTTTTGTATATGTTGATTGTTTTGATTATCGTCAAAGGACATATTATTAGTGACAGATTCTAACACCGAACATCTGTCTTCCAAAAATTCAAACAAGGTGTTAATTTCTGGCATTTGATTTTTTTCTATTTTTTCTTCAAAAGCTTTTTTACTTTGAAAATCTAATTTTTGTTCAATTATATATATTATTAATGAGTTAAAAAGTTCTTCATTATTTAAATTAGTGTTTTTTAAATTAGCTACTGTTGTAGACATATCTGTTGTGAATTTTCTGAGATTTCTTACATTATTTTTAGAAATATTAGGGGTGTTCAGTAGCTGATGATATAAAGTATTAATTAATTGTTTTTTATTATTGTATTTTTTATTTAAAATATCCAATGCTATATGAAAATTGGCATCGGCTACCGGAACTTGATCTAACGATCTTAGAGCATCCCCTGATAAAAATGTTTTTAAATAAAAATATCTTTCGGAGTTGCACAATTTAGAATTGTTAATAATTAAAGAGGTAAATAAATCCATGAATGTCTGAAATTCTAATGGATTTCCTGAAAATATTGGTATTTTAATGTTAGGTAAATTAATATTATTTTTGGAATAATTATCATGAATGGGTGTTTCCATTATTGAAATTTTTGTTTGCATGTCAGCAATCAACTTGAAATATTTATTTTCAAATTCAGAACGATCTTCGGTGTCGTCTGGTTTTTCTATTTCTAAAATATCTTGTACATCCTTATACCTTTCAAGTAATGGCATATTTGAATTCATTCGTAATTGCAAATTAAGTTTATCTACGTTATCTCCGTTTATTTGAAACCAATTAATTGCTTTAGTTAACTGACTTTTCAGAACCGTTCGCTTATTTTTTAACATTTGAAGCTCCATTTTGAAAGATGTTTTTATTTTTAAATGAAATAAAAAATAAAAAATAAAATATGACAATATAAAATATCAACAATTTTGTGATATACACTATTTTATGATTACAAATTTTTATTAAACTTTGTTAAACAGCTAATAAATATTTTTGTGAAATTAAATTTTATTTTACGTGAAAATTGTTAAAATTCCAGTAAAATCGTCTTTACATGCTACACCGCAGTAAATTGGCTGCGTAAATTATTTTTAAAAATGTTTGAAACATAAAAATTATAGATTTTTATTATGAAATTAAAAGAACTGACCTTGAATTTTCACACAATCACTGTCGATACCTGACTCCTTGAAACAGAGACTACAGGTGCCTCCAACTATTCGCTACTTGCACAGACTTGCAAGCTGCTGATTTGAAGAATCTCCGCTGGCATACAGATGATTACAGCTGTCCATACAGATGGCTACAGATGTCCATACAGATGACTACAGATGTCCATACAGATGACAACAGCAGGAGAATGTTTGCTGGCACACAAACGTGATGACCACAGCAAGAAAATGCTTGTAAAAAACTGGTTCCAATATTCATCCGGCTCGAAGGACCATGAACGATTTACGAATAATAGTATTCATAAATGTTGAAAGAACACTGGACTTGTATTTTCTTTAAATATAAGCAACGAAGGACCAAACTCTTTAGGTAGGAGTTAAACCAAAATAAAAGAGTATTTGAAATAAGAATGTACTTTTTATTCCATTTACTCAAAGTACTAACATGAACAGAAAAATAATTATGAAACCGAAATCAAACAACTCATCACTTCACTCACTGTAAAACTATGTACATTTTTATGTTATCATGAAACCTCAGAAAACTTTTTTGTGTGTGTTTAATTACGCAACATTACAATTGTTTTAAGAAACTTTTACTATTTTAATGCGACTGCATCCTTAGACAGTCGATGAGCGAGTCCCGATCATGTCTGAATTTTAGCGGGTAGCAGGTGCTGATCGTTGGTAGGAGACACGATACGTGGTATCCAAATAACCTTGAATTCAGAATCTTAGCGGGAAGAAATATATTTATATTTTTTGTCTCTTATAATGATGGGATAATATGAGAGAACAATAATATTGCTTGCATAGCAACGATCGATTATGTATTTTGTTTTCGTTAACGGTATTTTGAAAGTAGAAAGAAAAAACGTCTGAGAGAAAGACGGAATGACTCTTGTGTTGAGTTCAAATCTATATATAGAATTTTAAAATATACAATGATAGACATTAGTATGAACTGAAAGATTAATATTATTAATTTTTAATGAAATATGAATTATTTGGTATTTTCTGGATAATATTCCAGTGAAATTTATCCAGAAGGAAAGGAGCCTTTGATTCGGCTTCATATAAATCCATAGTGGGAGCAATGCGGAGGCGAGGAACCGCTCAGAGCATTACGCGATGAGTGGACTTCATGCTTCAGCACAGGAATGTTTACACTTTCCACAGCGTAACAAGGGAAGTCGTTGCCACCAAGGGGTGTCCTCTCCCTACTGATGTGATGCCTGGTGGTTGATGACCTTCTAAGAGAGCTAGAGAAAGAAAATATCTACGCACAAGCATTTTCTGATGACGTAGGTATCATTATAAATGGAAAATTTGATGCAGTTGTATCAGATAGGATGCAACGGTCACTCAATATGGTAAAAAGATGGTGTCGGAGAGAGGGATTAACCAAGAATCCGGCGAAAACTACAGTTGTTGCCTTTACAAGGAGAAGAAACCTGAACATAATGGGACTATCCATGTGGGGAAAACAAATAAATCTGACAAAATAAATTAAATATTTGAGAGTTATTCTGGATAACAAATTAACATTCTCTAGTCATATAGATAGGGCAACGGATAAAGCTCTAAGAGCCCTTTGGGCCTGCAAGAGGATGGTGGGGTCTAAGTGGGGACTCAACCCCGGAATGACGCATTGGCTCTTTACTAGGGTTGTGAGACCTGCCGTGACCTACGCCTCCGTAATATAGTGGCACAAAGCGAACAGCGCTAAAGCAGCTAGGCAAGCTACAGAAAGTAGCATGCCTTCTGATTACAGGGGCGTTTAGAACAACGCCAACAGCGGCTATGGAAGTTCTGCTGGGGCTTCCTCCGCTACATCTAGTAGTGGAAAAAGAGGCACTGGCAACAACGTACAGGCTCGGTATAAACGGTATGGGATGGGAACTTTCAAGGAAAGGTTGTTATTCCATGATCGCAGAAAAACTAAGAGAAAATCCGATTCTAACTATGCCATCGGACAGAATGCCTGTCAGTCACAACTTTGTTAAACATTTCATAGTAACCATACATGAGAGGGACAGAAAGAGTGAGGTCATAACTCAGAAAAATTAAATTGTCTGGTATAGGGATGGGTCTAAAACAGAAGACAGCACAGGTGCTGGATTCTATCATATGAATTCAGGGAGAACTTGCATTCTAAACCTGGGATCTATGGCAATGGTCTTTTTTTATTTAAAAAGAATGTTTACATTGAAAAAAAAATATGATCTTAATCTAAATCAAATGTGCATTTAATGATTTTATGAAAAAAATAATTATTTTTTACTAGAAGTGCATGGAAAGTTGGGTGGGATTGACCCCTCTTTATTTTTTAAATCAATATCTGAGTAAGTATCTAATTGACCTTATAAAGCCATTCCGTTCGTTATGAATGTCACTGTTGGGCTAATGTTTGACCTAATTTTTGAAAACATAATGTACCTGTTAGATATGCGTTGACCTAATTTGTATCGACGTAGATTACTTTATTGGAATGAAAATCGCCATTTATAAAATTAATTACAAAATTCCAGTGGATTTGTGTAAATAGAATATGGAAAACCAATAAAACAGAACAAAAGCAATATTTTACGGTATACGTATACAGAGCTTTTCACAATAAACGTTAATTAGACGTTTCTGGCGAACCAGACAATAATGATTAATCTGAAAATTTTGTGGTATACATAAATGAACATAATTTACCTATTTAAAATATTTTTAATAAAGCGTTACCAAAAATAAATGGATTTTCTCGTGAAGTGGTCAGTTTTTATTCACGTCAAGGTCATGAGCCTCCTCTAAATGAGATTTGTTAATACTGCGCACATTATTGCGCATAATTTGACAATACTGTAATCAGTAATATCAGATGTCGGGACCTTTGACCTTCAAATTAGATAGCCTAGTAACAACCCTAGTGTGACCTTGATGCACTCTCTATCCGGTTCTAACCAGGTTTAAACATAACCTAATTGCGGAACGGAAGCGGATTGAGAGCGCAGTAAGGTTTAAGCCAGCTGATTTTAAGGTAAAACTAGGGGTTCTGGATCAAGAATTTTTTTAGCGCCGGAATCACGCCCTCATATTTCTATTAAAAAAAAAAAAAAAAAAAAAAAAAAAAAAAAAAAAAAAAAAAAAAAAAAAAAAAACAATAGCTTGTCAGCTTAAATAACATTAAAAAACATCCGATTTTTAGTTTTCGAACATTTTAGTTAGGGGTATTCCAACCATGACCAGGGGGAGGCCCGTAAACCACTAAACTTGGGGACCAACCTGGCTCTGCGTGTCCCCATTGTTGGGCAGTGGATTTATTCTAAATATAAACGAAATTTCATTATATTTATAAATTGCTGTTTAAATGGGGTAAATGATATAATTAATTTATATAAATGAAAACAACTACCTCATATCGAAAAATATAATGGTAAAGGTAATTTCAGGTTTTTTTTAAAGGATTATTATAAAATAGGTAAAACTAATAAGAAACTTCTGAAAAAAAAAACTAGAGAAACAAGTAATTAAATTTTTATGAACTATAAAGTTTAAAGTAATTTCAGGTTTTCAGCATTCCGGATATTGCGAATTTTAAATTTTGCTGTTAGTGACTTATTTTTTATGACAAGTAATGTAATATTTAATGTACCTATAAAATGGATTAATTATTTTATTTTTCCGAAACGTATTTTCAATGAATGGATAAAATTTTCTAGATCTAAATCAAAAACATTTCTATCCAATGCATAATTTTCCAAGTTATTGGATGCATTAATTGCACCCACGTGCACAATTGAAATATATCGATCTTGCTGAAAGGTCAGGACACCTTTACATCAAGAATTAACATTCAATAAATATTGAATTGATTGTCAATGCTTATCTAAGATATATGAATATAAATGTAACTAAAATGGTATAAAAATAATTTAAAAGATGTGAAACTATATTTAGGATAATTTAAAAAAGGAAGATTAATTCTTGCACAAAGAATTTTTTTTTAATATTCCATTCGAACCTAGTTATGGATTAATATAGGTCAGTCGTTATAAAAAAAATTGGTCCTATTATCCCAGTTGAGCTTGTGGAATAAATAAATATGATGATCAAAATGACGGCATAATTGAAGGACACATATATTTCTTTTGATTTACTACACTATATTTTCATTGTACTGCCCTGTGAAAAAAAATGTATCAAATATTTTTTCTTTACAAATCACTCATATAAACGTAATACTGGAATGTTAATTTTGAGTGAAAAAATTACCAAAATACTCAAAAAACTCATTCTGTTTTTTAAACAATTTCTTCTACGTAATATACAGTCTGTTTCACATAGATATTCAACCCCATCCTAACTTTGTTAATAATTAAGATATCGGATCAATTTTTTTTTTATTGAAAGATCGCCTGAAGTAGTTTTTCATACGGTAGTCAAATATATGAGGACTTCACTTTTCACTTCCGGTTTTCCCGAAAACAACAGAAAAATCATTTTTGGGTCTATTACTAAACTGCAACTCCGCTTTTTTACTTTAAATTTGAAATAGTTACAAGAAGGTTATTTATTGTTATTTTATCATTTATTTATTGACGAGTGACAAAACACCACTAATTTAATGTAGGCCGAGCGAGGCACTCGTGAATTCTGTACGGTGAGATTGTAAGACAATGATAATTCCACGTAGTTTGCACAGTGAATTTCTAATTTTAGTATAAGAGATTTTTCACCTACCTTGTTCTGTCGACTATAGTCACGATAATGGAGGTCGTAGCCACAATTTTTAAGAAAAATTTTTGATTTGATTATACGAAATATCAACGCCATGTTTTATCTTCTAATTATTCTTACTGATATAATTATCTGAATAAACTAAATACATTGTTTTATATTCTTAAACGAGTTATTAAATTTCTTGTTAGAAAATGGTTATTTCTGTGTTAACATGTGTTAGTTATATCCTTTCCGGATAATCCTTCCAGGACAATCCTTCCCCATTTGAAAATATTCCGGATTGAATAATATTTGACGATTAGATTAAAACTTTTATGAAACATTTGTTACATCGGTGCGCGCTAAACAAATAGGAGAAAAATATGAAATAAAATTTGAAAAAATATGATGCTTTTAATCGTGACGCGATAATCTTTCCCTTAAAAAAAATATGATGCTTTTAATCGTGACGCGATAATCTTTCCCGGAAAATGTTTCCCCACAGAATCCTTTCCGGACAGTCCTTCCATAAGACAATCCTTCCCCAGCGAAAATCCTTCCCCACGATAATCCTTCCCCAGCGAAAATCCTTCCCCACGATAATCATTTATCCTTAACCAGATAATCCTTTCAGGATAATTCTTCTCCATTTTAAAATATGCCGGATCGAACAATATTTGACGAATATATTATTTTTTTTATACGAAAATCGGTGCGTGCTGCTTGATACTTTTGACGGTGACGCGATAATCTTTCCCGAAAAAATTTTCCTCAAACAATCCTTTCCGGGCAGTCCTTCCTTAAGACAATCCTTCCAACGCAAAATCCTTCCCCACGATAATCATTTTTCATGACAATAGTTCCTCGCGATAATGCTAACCCAGATAATCCTTCAGGGACAATCCTTCCAGGACAATTCTTCTCCATTTGAGAATATACCGGACTGAACAATATTTGACGAATATATTAAATTTTTTATAAAAAAATTGTCGGTGCGCGCTAAACAAATAGGACAAAAATATGAAATGAATTTAAAAAAAATATGATTCCTTTAATCGTGACGCGATAATCTTGCCCGAAAAAATTTTCCCCAAAAACTCCTCGCCAGGCAGTATTTCCTTAAGACAATCCTTCCCCGCGAAAATCCTTTTCCATGATAATCAAATTTCCCCAAATATTCCTTTCCGGACAGTCCTTCCCTAAGACAATCCTTCCTCGCGAAAATCCTTCCTCACGATAATCGTTTTTCATGACAATCATTCCTTGCGAATATTCATTTTTATCTAAATATTTTTTAAATATATTTGTTTTCAATAACGTTAGACCGTTTATTCTTTGACAAACTATATTTTTTTAATTTATTTTACATTTAAATTTTTTGGCCATTTATCTCTATATAAACTTTTATTTTTTAATTAAAAGTTTATTGGACATTTATCTCTTGCCAAACTATTATTTTTCCAACCATTTAAGGTTTTAAATCAACTCTTGGTCGTTTATTTCTTGACGAACTATTTTTTTAAATTTGATTTTTTGGATATGAAACATTGAAAAATAGAAAAAAATATATAATTCGTTAAGATATAAATGAACAAACCGTGCTATAAAAAACAATTTACAAATTTATAGTTCGTCTAGAAATAAATGGACGTTTTTTTGGAAAAATATAAAATTTTAAAAATGCAACAATTTAAAAAATTAAAAAAAATTGTAGTTCGTCAAAATCGAGATTAAATTATTAATTAAAAATATATAGTTCGTCTAAAAATAAATGAATAAATCGTGATATAAAAAAAATTAACAAATGTATAGTTCATCCAAAAATAAATGGACATTTTTGGAATAATAAAAATTTTAAAATTGGAACCATTAAAAAAAATATAGTAGGTCAAAAGATAAATGGAAATCGAGGCGATCAAATTATTAATTAAAAATTTATATTTCGTCTAAAAATAAATGAACAAATCGTGATATAAAAATAAATTAACAAATTTATAGTTCATCCAAAAATAAATGGACATTTTTGGAAAAATAAAAATTTTAACATTGGAACCATTTAAAAAAATATAGTACGTCAAAAGACGAATGGAAATCGAGGCGATCAAATTATTAATTAAAAATATATAGTTCGTATAAAAATAAATAAACGGTGATATAAAAAAATTAACAAAATTTATAGTTCGTCGCCAAATTAACGGACTTTTTTTTGTAAAATAAATTGGTAAATGTAAAAAATTAAAAAAATTATAAGTCGTCAAAAGATAAATAAGTGAAATCGAGTTGATCAAATTATTAATTAAAAATATATAGTTCGTGTAAAAATAAATGAACAAACTGCAATATAAAAAAAATTAACGAATTTATAGTTCGTCTAGAAATAAATGGACGTTTTTTGGTAAAATAAAAATTTAAAAATTGCAACTATTTAAAAAACTCAAAGAAAATTATAGTTCGTCAATAGATAAATGGAAATAGAGGCGATTAAATTATTTATTGAAAAAATATAGTTCGTCTATAAAGAAATGAACAACCCGTGATATAAAAATATAAAAGAAATTAACAAATTTATATTTCGTCTAAAAATAAATATACATTTATGGGAGAAATAAAAATTAAAAATTGCAACTATTTAAAAAAAATAGTTCGTCATAAGATAAATGGAAATCGAAGCGATTAAATTATTAATTAAAAATATATAGTTCATGTAAAAATAAATGAACAAACCGTGATATAAAAAAATTAACAAATTTATACCTCGTCTAGAAATAAATGGACGTTTTTGGGAAAAATAAAAATTTTAAAATTGCAACTATTTAAAAAATTTAAAAAAAATATAGTTCGTCAAAAGATAAATGGAAATCGAGGTGATTAAATAATTAATTGAAAATAGATATAAATAATCCTTCCCGGACAATCTTTCCAGGACAATTCTTCTGCATTTGAAAATATTCCGAATTGATCAGTATAATCTTTCCCGAAAAAATTTTCCGCAAAAAAAACATCCCGTATAGGCCTTCCTTAAGACAATCCTTCCACGCGAAAATCATTTTTCATGACAATCATTTTTCGCGATAATCCTTACCTAGATAATCCTTCCCGGACAATCCTTCTCCGTTTGAAAATATGTGGGACTCAACAATATTTGACGAATGTATTAAAATTTTTATACAAAAAAAATGTGTTAAACAGATACGAGTATGATTTTTTGATTTAGCAAATTCAAAAATGTATTGATTTAAAAAATATGACATAATTTTTTTAATTTCTTGAACAAGCAGTTTTTACCAGTTCTTTCCTAATGATTTTTAATATTTTTCTTTTATTTATTTCTTAAAACTGTGCCTATTTTTGAATAATTTTTTTAATGCATAGTGTGTGTCATGAAATTTTTCATTACACCTCATAAATAGTTTCAAATCTGTGTATTACTTTAATTTGTTAATAATATCTTTAAAAATATATTTTTATTTTTTACAAATTTTATGACAAACACTGATACCGTAGAAGTTCCCAAAGTGTGGATTACGATCTACTATGATTTTCGATAAAATTTTAAATTACTCATTTAGATGCTAAATATCTCTAGAAGTACGAAAAGTACCAAAACTCGTCTTCCTAACCACTCGTTCAAAATTTACATATACGAAAATATATCGAAATCATTTAAAAGGAGTTTTATTCCTACAGGATATTATTAGAGATAGTTGGCATCTTAAAAATTGATTTGTAACGACAAAATAGATTAAAAAATTTTCTAAAGTGAATCAGAATCCAGACAATAATTTGGGAATCTTTGGTATAAAACTTAACAAAAAAAAATTGTTTAAATAGGGTTCAGGGTACAGATCGGTGTCTCGACAGGCTTCTAGCCAGTCAATGCCGACAACTAGTCATGCATATGTAAGTCTACTGATTTTGTGTGTTATTTTAGTTGTTTTAATAGCCACAGAAAAATATAATCGCTTACTGGATTGGTAAGAGTGGCAGAATAACTGATTAAAAGTATGATTTTCACATTCTAGATTTTTAATTCTATTAAATGATATTCAATTATTAAGTTTATAAAAAATAACATCTGGAATAATACTTGCTTTTTTACATTAAACGTTGTAAAATTGAACCTCATGTGTTAGCTTTATTACCACAATCTGGTCAATCAAAACACTTACAAAAAATTACTAACAGAGAATATCTAACAAATTGATAAAACAATTGTTATTACTACAGGAGAAGATGAAAATATGCATTACTGAAGTACCACTTAGAATATCAAAAATTCACGATAACGTACCTTTAAGACCAATATCAAGTGCCATAGAATCACCATGGATAACCATATGGTGGAAATTTTGTGAAACCACTTGGGCAAAACAACATTTTAGAACCGAAATTTTACGCACTTCATTTAACGCTTAGACCTTAACTACATCCTAATCAGCTTTGTAAATGTACCACTCGAAGAAGGACTCAGCTACATAGGGGAGATTAACTTTTAAGACACTCGTTCAAAACAACATATTTTTTATGGAACTAAACATTCTATGAATAAATTGACGAAATCGCCATTAAAAATCCACTCAGTCCAGTTGTGACCAATTTTTACATGGAAAAATATGAAGATAGAGCCATCTGCACTACTAAAAAAAAACTGAAACATTGGCTAAGGTATGTTGATGACACATTTGTAGTCTGGACTCATGAAACAGAAGACATGTAAAACTTACTAAACCATATGAACAGTTTTCATTCTACAGTCCAATTCACCATGGAAATAAAAGAAAATCGACAAATTCCTTTTCTGGATGTAGTAGTGAATCTAAATGATAATAAACAAGGCCACAGAGTATATAGAAATAAAACACACACTGATCGATACCTACAAAATGGATCCAACCATCATCCAAAAAAAAACAACTTAGTAAAAAGAGCGTTAAAGATATTGTAACATGAAAATTGAAATATTTTTCTCTCTATGCCTCGACATTATTTTTGTCTACGATTTTTACATCATACAGGACATCGTATAGCATCAGGTTTTATGTTTTTACATAGTAGTCAATCTAAATGATAATAAATAGGCCACAGAGTATATAGAAATAAAATACACACTGATCGATACCTACAAAATGGATCCAACCATCACCCAAAAAAAACAACTTAGGAAAAAGAGCGTTAAAGGTATTGTAACATGAAAATTGATTTTTTTTCTCTATGCCTCGACATTATTTTTGTCTACGATTTTTACATCATACAGGACATCGTATAGCATAAGATTTTATGTTTTTACATATCTCTCATAATTTAAGTATAAAAAGCCATTTGTAAATATTTTTCTTTTGTAAGTATTTCGCAACATGATAAACGAATTATCTCATGACCCTAATTAAAAAGGTTTTTTTAATTTCAAAATAATAAAGGAAAATATAATAAATTGTTGTTTATTGTACTTGACTATAGGCAACCCATAAAATACGTAGATGTTAATCTGGTTGCCCAGACATTTAGCTAGTTAGTTGTTAATAATTTGAACCGCATTATATTCAGTATACTAAATCTAAAATCAGTTTAGCGTCACAGTATATGAACGAAGATACGTCAACGCTGAAGAAAACACCTGACAACAGTGCTACAAGCAAACGGATAGAGCAAAGAAGCACTACCAGCTTAAGGGTGAGGGAAACCAAACACCAGTCGCGCCAAAAAAGCGCTCACAGACAGGCATACAAATGGCATATTCGGAGAGTTCAGTTTCAGTTGATACGTCACGAGGAGTACTTTGTCCACATGACTAAAGATGGCTTCCGTAGTTGCAGTTGAAACTTTTGGAAGTAATAACAAGGCCACGGCATAACAACCTGGAAATAAACAATTACAATACTGAAAAAATTCTGGAAAAAAATGGAAAAATCCTGAAAAAAAATCTGAAAAAAACCCATTGAAAACCCTGAATTAATTTATTATACTTTAAAAAATAGTGAATACAGAAGAGGTTCTAATACTGCACTTTAGAAATTGCCAAAAGTTTAATCATTTAATAAACAAAATTTTAAAATTGTATAAAAATTTGATTTTATATTTTTTTGTTATACATTTTTTACTTACAGAATTGAATTTAATATTAACTAAATAAAACAAGTTCGTGTCATAATTAATAAGTTACTAAAGTTATTAAATAGAATAAAAATCTAGAAAAGTTTAATGGTAATTAATTTAATTTTTAAATTTAGCAAAAAATGGGAAGTTCCGCCACTTTTGCCTTAAAATGTTACGAATGTTAATTTTAATTTTGATGAAGAATTTCAACTGATTTTTATAAATATGCGCAATGAAATTTTTCTAAGTGGACTGAAAAATTAAATCGAGTTAATTTTCATAAAAAATGCTGTAAGCAAACATTAGTTTTAATGTATGAAATATTTTTTTTACCACTTAAAATAAAAAACGTTATATTAAAATTTTTTTAATGTACAAAATATATTTTTAATTAATTAAAATATATTTCGTTTTTGAGTACGGAAAATAAACCAACATTGTGTTAATGTTAATATAAAAGATATCTACAAAAATTATGTGCTATTGTAGACAACCATAAATTTTACATTTTAAAATTATATTTTCATAGGACACTCTATATATATATATATTATTTTTAATTTGGATTAAGCTTATTACTTTCATAAATATTACAAAATTTATTTTTAATTATTAAAACAATTGGTAAGTTTTCAGGATTGAGGAAAGTGTTCATAGCTGATATATACAGAATGTCTCAAAAAATTTGCACCATATGAAAGGGAAAGTAAGAAAATGTGAATATAGTTAAAGAGTTTAAAAAATTCAAAAACATTGTATTAAAAAAATAATATTTCAACACAATTTTTATTACGATAAATTTTTTCAATAATATATAGTACAAATTTTTTGGGACACATTATATTAAAATTTGTTTTTAATTATTAAAACAATGAGTAAGTTTTCAGGATTGAGGAAAGTATTGAGAGATATACAGAATGTTGCAAAAAATTTGCACCATATGAAAGGGAAAGTCAGAAAATGTGTATATAGTTAAAGAGTTAAAAAAATATAGAAAAATGGTATTAAAAAAATAATATTTTAGCACTTTCATTAGGATAAATTTTTTCAATAATATATAGTGCAAATTTTTTGGGACACACTATATAAAAATTTATTTTTAATTATTAAAACAATGAGTAAGTTTTCAGGATTGAGGAAAGTGTTCAGAGCTGAGATATACAGAATGTCTCAAAAAATTTGCACCATATGAAATGGAAAGTCAGAAAATGTGAATATAGTTCAAGTTTTTAAAAAAAAATACAAAAAAAATGGTATTAAAAAAATATTTTTGCACAATTTTTATTAGGATAATTTTTTTCACTAATATATAGTGCAATTCTTTTCTGACACACTATATAAGAATTTGTTTTTAATTTTTAAAACAATGAGTAACTTTTCAGGATTGAGGAAAGTGTTCAGAGCTAAAATATACAGAATGTCTCAAAAAATTTGCACCATACGAAAAGGAAAGTAAATCATTCTTAATATTTACTTTTGTTTAACTTAACTGCCAGTTAAATTGGGAAATTATTTTCAGTTTAAATTGGGTCATTATGAGAAAAAATACAAAACAAAAAAATTTCCAGTTTATTTTTATCTCATTATTAATTAATTGCATTTTCCTACATTTTTTAACAATAAAAATTTCCATTTCATTAACCAACAATTTTTTTCTATATTTAAAATATTATTATTAAAATATATCTTTAGAAGAAATTTTAAAATTTAATGGAATGATAATCATTTAAGGTTTTATATAATTATTAAAAAAAATTCTAGTAATATAATAAGTGTAGGAGAAAAGGTAAATAATCCAGTGTTTAATAAAAATAAAATTCCATTTAAAATGTAATCAATAACATTGAGCTTAGAGCTTTCGTCTTTAATAAACCATCATCAGAGACATCTTAAAAAAATATATTTGATATAAATAACCAAAATAAAATATTAAAAATATTGATGGTTAATAAACACGAAAATTAAGTGAATAATTGAGGGAAAGGGTTAACTAGGAAATTTTTTTTTTCCAAATCTAATTATACATAAAGTATGAAAGAGATGATAAGCTTAATCTAAATTTAATAATGAAACATTATATAGATATAAAAATAATTTTAGTATGAGAATGTTACAGTTTGCTACAATAATGATATCTTTACATAATCTTATATATAAACAAATTGCGTCCGTTATACACTTTACGATCTTTTTATATAAAATAATAAATATACTGAGTGGCTAATAAGGAGATTATTGTATTAAATAATTAATATATTCAAATATGTATGGGTCTATAACCACTCAGTAAATAAATAAACCCTGAGTTATATATTTGTTGAACGTTGCCCGTTGCCACATACATTAACTTTCACATCACACCTCACAATGTTTTTCACTATGTTTAATATGGACTAGTTTACTTTCCACAAAATCTAACACCACATACTCTAAAATGGATACAGTATTTGCCATAATTTTATCGTTATTTTAATATTTATCTGACTGGCAAAATACCGTTACCAAAACTCCATCCTGTAGTTTATATAATTTTTATAAAACATGATAAATATTTTAGTAACAAGTAAAATAACAATAATGTTACTGAAAAATTATATCTGTGTATTCGAATTTAAAATTTTTGCGTAAGGGAAACTAGTCTAATCATGTTTTCCATTGTCTTCATTCCATTTGTCCGTCTGTCCACCACCGCTTGGATCATACACTGTTGCCGTGTGTGTTGATTTTGGTCTGTCTCTGTTCAGCTTGCACGGAGCATGATAGTGAGTATATGTCATCATCATAACTGTTAGGCCAGTAAAATTATTTTATGAAATATGAGTAACAATAATAGTCCGAGGATTAAATTATAGTGTCCACTTTTAGTTAAAAAGTAAAAATAAAAAAAAACGCAAACATCAATTTTTGATTTCTTGATTTTATATATCAGAATTTATTTCGCAATTTCAGCTTTCTTGACAGTTCCAATTTATTTTTTTTATATCAAAGAAAGTAAATTATACCAAAAATATATATTTTTAAAAACCTTCGTTTCGCCAACTATTTTAGCATTATCAGGAGTTTATTATCACTTCCTGATGATGTTTTTATAGTCAACGAAACTTTAAAAAAAATCGACTGTGTCACCCCAGAACTGATGTTGATAATGACATAAGCTGCGCATGCGCACAATATATATCACACTGCTACAATTAGGATCTCCTAAAATCATGTGTCAAAACTATTGGGAATTCGGGAAAAATTTTCATGCAATAGTTGTAGGGAATTTTATGCTTTACAACTTTGCGCTGAAACATTTTGCACTAAAGAGCATAATTTACCTCCAATTTTAAAAAAATGGAAAATTATAAATATGTATTTTTCTCGCCATCTAGCGGCGAAACTATGAAGAATTCGATAAAACGTTAAATATAAAAGTTAAAGAAAATTTGATGCTTTACAACTTTGCATCAGAAAATTTTGCACTAAAATGCATTGTTTGTCCTCAAAATCAAGAAAGACTAGAGAAAACATACATGCACATTTTTTACGCGCCCTCTAGTGGCGCAACTATTGGAAATTCTTGAAAAACTTTAAGACAAGAGTTATAGGGAATTTTATACTCTAAAACTTTGTACTACAATATTTTGCACAAAAGTGTATTATTTGTCCTCAAAATCAAGAAAAACTAGAGAAAACATACATGCACATTTTTTACGCGCCCTCTAGTGGCGCAACTATTGAAAATTCTGGAAAAAGCTTGAGACAAAAGTTGTTGGGAATTTTATTCTCTAAAACTCTGTACTACAACATTTTGCACGAAAGTGTATTGTTTATCCTCAAAATCAAGAAAAACTAGATAAAACCTACATACACATTTTTTACACGCCCTCTAGTGGCGCAACTATTGGAAATTCATTCTAAAAAAAGTTTGAAACAAAAGTTATAGGGAATTTCATGCCCTAAAACTTTGTACTACAATATTTTGCACTAAAGTGTATTATTTGTCCTTAAAATTTAAAAAAAGTAAAAAATTGTTACATTTGTTTTTAATCAATGTCGGTCTTGAGGACCTTCTACTGTACCAATTTAAACCAAAATCTAATGGTCGCATTCTAGGCACACACCGACCCTCCATACCAAATTTCAGCTCGATTGGTCAAACGGTTCGGCAGTTATCGTGGAAGATTACACACAAACACACAGACACACAGACAGACCATATGCTGGAAATGGTTTTAATCTTCTTGGGGGACCTCAAAATGGATATTTCCGTCGATATCTCAATATTTTTTTTGTTCGTTCACCTTACTTTTCCTTTGATGTGTCCGGGAAAGTAAAAGTTAAATTTTTGTTATTGGTGATGATTTTTTTCAATATTATTAAAAACCAAAAAGTTTCAAAATTTAAATCGATTAAAAGAATTTATATTAGTTAAAATTGAAATTCGGCAGTATTGGTCCAACGTAAATTTAAAATATTTTCAATGATTAATTCCAAATTTTTTTAAGGCGAAGTCGACCCTGAATTTTGGAGCTAAAGCCGGATTTGTTCTCGAAAAGTTTATGGCCAACTGAAATTCCGTGTTTGGGTCCGGGAAAATGACCCCTTGGGGCGGGAAAATCCTGTTCTGGACGTCCCGGACCCGACTGTGGTATTTTCATGGACTTTCCAATTTTGGAGCTGAGACTGAGTGTAAAAAGTGTTTGGTCAGCTGAAATTCCCAGTTTGGGTCCGGGAAAATAGCCCATTGGGGCCGGAAAATCATATTTCGGACATACCAATCACAACAGTGGTATTTTCGTGTGTTTTTCAATTCTGGACCTGAGGGACCCGAACAGGGAATTTCACATGGCCATAAACCTGTCAAGCACAGTTTAAGCTACAGGAATTAGGACATAAAAATCCCACTATTGCGATTGGTACATCCTAAATATGATTTTCAGGCCCCAATGGGCCATTTTCCCGGACCAAAACTGGGAATTTCAGCTGATCAAACACTTTTCACACGCAGTCTCAGCTCCAGAATTGGAAAGTCCATGAAAATACCACAGTCGGGTCCGGGACGTCCAGAACAGGATTTTCCCGCCCCAAGGGGTCATTTTCCCGGACCCAAACACGGAATTTCAGTTGGCCATAAACTTTTCGAGCACAAATCCGGCTTTAGCTAGTAAATTTTATCCCGGGAACCGTATTTCAGGCCATTTTCGGCCCCTGGGGCCAATTCCAGACGTGTAGGCCCAATTCTGAGCTCGGTATCAGATTCAGCGTCGAAAAATACATGGGAATACATATGTCACTATCTTGTGTATGAACTCTGTTTTTTTGTGGGGCTGTGTTATTAATTTAGTACATATCAGTAGATAAGCTATGACAGTTCGAGCACACTCCTTATGAAATATAACATAAAAAAACTGCCAAGGTTCATTCGGGTAATTTTTTTTACTCAAGATTCCGATCCGCGCTGGACGAGTCTCAAACCTGATCGAGACCTGATAAAAACTGATCGAGACCTGATAAAAACTGATCGAGACCTCATAAGGCCTCTTAAAAGTTGTTCGATAGCGCGGAATCTTGACATGTACCAAAAATTACCAGAAACCTAACCTTATCGATTTTCCGTGGTATTTTCCTTAAGGAGTGTGCTCGAACTGTCAAAGCTTATCTACTCATATCCGATATTCTTTTGATTTATTTAAACGCCCGTTTAAAGTCAATAAACTGTATTTCCAGAGACTGTGTTCAAAAATTTGATGTGCAAACGTGTTTCCCTTAATTAGTTTTATAGTAAAAAAATCACACCAATATTATCATTATAAGTACATCTAAAAAGGTATAATTAAAGTAGATAAAAAAAAAAAAAAACAAAAAAAAAAAAAAAAAAAAAAAAAAAAAAAACGCACGGTTGTTACATCAAATAATTATAAGTGATACATGAAGAAAATTAACTAAACAGTAAGATTAAAAAATTAAACAGCAGTGACAACTTTTTTTCATATACCACTTTACCATAACAACCGCGCGGTTGTTTGATTAAATTTTTTTTTTCTTCAATTTATTGTTACATCTATTGGCCTGATGATGGCTTTTTAGCCGAAACCAGTCGCCTTCTTCATCTTCCCGTTCCACTAATTGTAATACACGTTGTGGTACTGACTTGGCGTTTTATTTTTTGATTAAAATAAAAAAAATAATAAAGAATTAATAAAAAAATATATGGATACCAATTCAAGTTTCACTTATTTCATATATTCTACTATACGGACTAATTAAAATTTTTGGTACTTAAATATCAATTTAATTTTACTGGCCTATACGTATAGTCGATGGGCTTTAACAGGACTGTGTAGTATCGATTTAACAGGGTCAAACGTTAGGCAAAGTTTGTGGAAATAATCGCCCAACAGGACAATAAAGGACTGAAACTCTGTTACAGTTTACTGTTTGAGTAGGAACTCCATTTGTTAGACTGATATGACTTCGAGAAGTTGTGTTGAAATTTTGGTTCATCGAATTACAACTAATTTTCAGTTAGTACACACAAACAAGGAATATTAATGAATTATGTAGATATATAAGTTTTTCTACGACGTTATTGTTAAGAATGAATTATTTATGTTTAATAATATTATAATTACCAGATACAAATTTCACTTATATGAAACTATTCCTGTTATAGTCCACCTGACTAAGTGTCTTTAAGCTTTAATACGTTATATAAATTAATTAAAACAAGGTATATTACATGTATGTATACAGGTTCATTATTTGATAATAATATATTGAAGCGTGAGCCAGATTATGTATAATTAATTTTAGGTATATTACATGCTGGATGAATATAATTTTGAATGAACCCGAACAAAATTTATTATACAATGTGTCTCACAAATGTTATAAAATATTTGCTATTTTAATAAATTAATATTTGAAAAAATTTATTACAAAAGTTGCAAAAAAATAGGCTCAATCTCTTCCCGTTTTTGTTATTTTTGTGCTTTTTATAAGAACATACTGTCTGTCCAGAAATTAGGAAAAAGGACCAATTCAAGGGTATTTTTGAGACCCTCAAAAATTCTAATTAATTATCTTAGATCCTATTAAATTTATTATACGATGTTTAGGCTAGACATATTAGATTTCTCAGAGAAAAGTTTTGCTATAGTTTTGATTTTCTCACTATCTATGTTTTTTTGGATCACTTAAGTTTGCAGTCAAAAATTTTACCCGGAACTTTGTTTTATGGGCATTTTTTGCTACTTAAAAGGGTAATCTCTTCGAAAGATTAGTATTTGCTGCGTTAATATAAAGTACCCTCTTATGTTTTCGAGGTCGCTATATTCAAATCCAATGCCAATATAATAATATTGACAGTTGACAGCTGTCAAACAACCAAGCAATAATCAAAGTTGATAAAATCTAGATGTAAATATATGTTTTTGAGGTTGCTGAGTTGAAAACTGATGTCAAAAAGACGATATTGACAGTTGACAGTTGTCAATTAACTGTCAAACAACAAGCAATAATCTATCTTGACACATTATCATACACAGTCAAATATTTAATTACCGATAGTACTTAACTGTCAATATCGTCTTTTTGGCATCAGATTAGAATTAGGCAACCTTAAAGACATATACTTACATGTCAATTTTATCAATTTTGATTGTTACATTCTGTTTGACAGTTATTTGACAGCTGTCAACGGTCAATATCAGTTTTGAACTCGGCAACCTCAAAAACATACATTTATATGTGGATTTTATCAATTTTGATGATCACATGTTGTTTGACAGTTAGTTGACAGCTGTCAACTGTCAATATCATCTTTTTAACATCAGTTTTGAACTCAGCAATCTCAAAAACAAATACTAAACTTTTACCCTTTTAAATAGTAAATAATGGTAAATTAGTGGAGCAAAATTGAGCTTTGTGCCCATTAAGACTTTTGTTCAGGATGCCGAAACGAACGACATATCCAAATTTTAGCCAACTTGACCGGGAGACAATTCCCATAAGGTTTGTGCCGGGTTCTTTTCTACATTTCTTATACATAACGTTTTCTTGAAAGGCCCTTAAAGCGCTCCAAAAAAAGAAAATATTCACAATTTTCGCGGAAATCGCCGTTTCTGTGATTGTAACAATTTATTACGTTATACAATTTATACAGTGTGAAAAGTCAAATGGAATAAATTCCTAATTTCGGTTATTGTACATATTTATAGAAAATCCTGAAACACGTCAAATTTAAATTACAAATTGAATTCTTAAACCTGAAAATGTGATCCATACCTTCAACCCCCTTCGAGTGATAGTTACAACGCCCAATTTTTTAAATGAGTATGTGCTTGTGCTTTATCGTTTAAAAGTTCTCTTCAATCTCTATCCAAAAATGTTATTGTTTTGTTCGAAATGCTGTCCAAGAAAGTCTTGATAATGTCCTAATCTTAAATAAAAATGTCTTCCTAACTTAATTCAACATTTTAATCGTAACCGACCTAATCGCAAGCGTTATTCGTCCTCTTAATTCATCTAAATCACGTGGTTTAGTTTTGTACTCAACACTTTTCACATTTCCCCATAAAAAGAAGTCTAATGGTGTAATATCAGGTGGTCGTGCTGGCCATTCTATCGATCCTCGCCTTCCGATCCAACGATTTGGAAAAGTTAATTCAAGGTACTGGCGGACATTAATTTGGTAATGTGGTGGTTCTCCGTCTTGCTGGAACCATATCGTATTCGATGGAACTTGGTACGACTTCATTTTGAAGCAGTGCTAAATATTTATCGCCATTTAAATTCTCCTCAACGAAAATTGGACCAATGATATGGTTTCCAACAATCCCTACCCAAACATTAACCTTCTATGACAATTTTACTGCAGTTAACTGACCACATAAACCGGGTTGTTACCAAGCCGAAAATTTAAAATTTGACTTAGTTTAACCGCCAAAAATTAAAATTATTATTAATATGTAGGTAAGTAAGTTATATTAACTTATGCTTTGGTTTGATGGTTATGCGGTTTAAGACACGGATTTGAAACCAAAGGGTCGTTGGTTCGAATTCTCCAATACATCTTTTTTTTTCAACAAGTAACTTTTTTATTATAGTTTTGGAAAATTTTTATTCAGAAAATCCGCGAAAATTAAACTAGAATCACTAGAAGCAGTTTAATTTCGGGGAGAAAGTTTTTTTAATCTGAGTCGCGACAAACAATGTTTTTACTTACGGTTCGCTTTGATTAATATTTCATTCAAAATGAAAAACAAATTATTTTTTTTAGATTTTCTGAATAAAAATTATGATTCGAATAGACGACCCTTCGCTTTCAAATCGGTGTCTTAAACCGCATCATCATGGCACCATTAAAAAAATATAATCTTTAATTTAATATAACTGATCTACCTGTATATAAAAATAAAATCAATTTTGAGCCAATATGTATAAGTAAAATTTTAAAATTTCGGCTTTATTACAGCCCGTTTTCTGTGGTCAGCTAACTGCAATAAAATTCTCATAGAATCATTCAAAATTTTCAGTCCGAGTCAGGACACGCATTTCGCAATTATTATTTTTATTTTCTGATAAATTGTCTCCTCCACCGAGCATATGTGACCATTCTTTAGCGCTTATGTATGAGAAATGTAGAAAATTTTATTTACTTTAATTTTGTATAAAATCGGCTTTTCACACTGTATAATTTGTATAACGTAATAAATTGTTACAATCACAGAAACGGCGATTTCCGCGAAAACGGTGAATATTTTTCTTTTTTTGGAGCGCTCTAACGGCCTTTCTAGAAAACGTTATGTATGAGAAATGTAGAAAAGAACCCCGCACAAACCTTATGGGAATTGGCTCCCGGTCAAGTTGGATAAAATTTGGATATATTGTTAGTTTCGGCATCCTGAACAAATGTCTCAATGGGCAAAAAGCTCAATTTTGCTTATTTTGGCTAATACGGAGTTCCAAAGCTCCACTAATTTACCATTATTTACTACTTAAAAGGGTAAACTTTTCGAAAGTCTAGTATTTGTTTTTGAGGTTGCTGAGTTCAAAACTGATGTTAAAAAATCGATATTAACCATTGACAGCTGTCAAATAACTGTCAAACAAAATGTAATAATCAAAATTGATAAAATTGACATCTAAGTATATATCTTTAAGGTTGCCTAATTCTAATCTGATGCCAAAAAGACGATATTGACAGTTAAGTACTATCGGTAATTAAATATTTGACTGTGCATGATAATGTGTCAAGATAGATTATTGCTTGTCGTTTGACAGTTAATTGACAGCTGTCAACTGTCAATATCGTCCTTTTGACATCATTTTTGAACTCAGCAACCTCAAAAACATATATTTACATCTAGATTTTATCAACTTTGATTATTGCTTGGTTGTTTGACAGCTGTCAACTGTCAATATTATTATATTGACATTGGATTTGAATATAGCGACCTCGAAAACATAAGAGGGTACTTTATATTAACGCAGCAAATACTAATCTTTCGAAGAGATTACCCTTTTAAGTAGTAAATAATGATGAATCCGTGGAGCTTTGGAGCTCCGTAAGAGTCAAAATAAGTAAAATTTAGCTTTATGTCAATTGAGACTTTTGTTCCGGATGCCGAAACGAACAACATATCCAAATTTCAGCCAATTCCCATAAGGTCTGCGCGGGGTTCTTTTGTTTACTTTAACTTTTGATGGAATCGGCTTGTCGAAAAAATGCTTCCTTTCTGAGATATAGACCAAAAACTGAAAAAAGTGCCAAAATTTTATCAAAAAGTGCTCAAAAAACAAAGTTAAGGGCCAAAAAATATTTACGGTGAGAAAATCAAATTTATAGCTAAACTTTTCTCTGAACCCCAATTTTTTTGCTAATATGCCTAGCCTAGTTGTTTATTAGTTTTATTTGTCTAGTAACCACCGTTCTAGAAGATAATCTAGTAGCCTCCTAACTGTCCACTCACTTAGATTTGTCACTTTTTGCAGATGATTTTGAAGGGAAACTGCCCTAACCAAAGCACTAGAAACGACAATGTGGTCGTCTCTATCTGTTATAATTCTTCTTGTAGCTCTAAAATAATCATTGCATACTGGACATCAAATTTTGCTCTTACTAGGCCATGATCTTTAGCCGGCACAATCAGTGTTTCACCAAGCCAAGTAGCTTGGCTTGAAAACAAAAAGCTTGACTTGGCTTGAAAATCAAGCTTTTTTTAAAAGAAAAAGCTTGGCTTGGCTTATTTATCAAGCTTTTTCAAGCATTAAAGTTTTTTCCCCCACCTTGACGATCACGTTTTAAGTCTACTGACCGTTCTCTCGCTACCCTTGTCCTTATAAATATGAGCTCCACCAATATATCAGATATCGAGGAATTCGACGAAATCTTTCAAGTGAGCGAATCTGAATATGTGGTAAAGGAAGCGGTAGAAAAACAATTAAAAACATAAGGACCTCTAATTTTTGTTAAATTGGTCAAGGACAGAGCAAAACATACAAAAAGCAGTATGCACTTTGTGTACAAGAAAATCAACAAGACCTAAAATGAAAAATTTGCGTTATTTTGATCACCCTATATACATTTTGATCTTATGCTACCAAGTAGAACTCAAAAAGTTAATATAGGGATATGTAAGCCGTTTTATCCGATTTTATGTCGTTTGGGCGTTAAAGTTGAAAAAATGCGATTTTCAATTGCCAATAACATATTTTTAAAATTTAGTCCTTATTGACTTACATAGTACCACTACCATAGAAGTTAACGCCATAAAACTCCGTGGCGTGATTCACCCTGTATAATGGATGAAAGGCGAATGACATGATTTGGAAATATGAGGGCTGGATTTAAGGGGGAAAGGTCCCAATTTTTTGAAAAGGCTATTAGATAAAACAATATTATTAAAAGGCAAATAGCGACATGTTTCGGGCTACACGACCATCATCAGACCTATAAAAAAATTGACAATTTGAAGAGACATTAACAAAATTAAAATGTGATATTATAACTTACAAATTGGATCCAAAGCGTTGATAAAATTTACAAATGATTGTGGAAAAAAATTTTTTATATACTTAAAACATAAACTAATTAAATTAAAGGGAAATTTTTTTTAAATAACTCCATATGAGTCATTTAAAAATCTATTTGAGGTAAAATACAATCGAAATGCATCCCTGATGCACTTAAAATAGAATTAAATTAACAAATTATAATAATGCTGCGTAATAATTTCCATGCACTAATGGCTGACGTAAAATGAAAACCAAGAATAACAATTGATATTTAGAAAAAATGAAGACTAGATATCAGAAACAGGCAATTTTTTTTTCCTTTTAATTTAATTATGTTTTAAGTATATAAAATTTTTTTTTATTTTGTTAATGTCTCTTCACATTGTCAATTTTTTTATAGGCCTGATGATGGTCGTGTAGACCGAAACATGTCGCTATTTGCCTTTTAGACGTTTCGTCACTATTAAATAATTTATGGTATGACTTCGAGTTGTTTTATTAATATAATTTATCATGTTACGTATATTTCTTGTACTGATACAGAAATATATGTTAAAAATAAATGAAGATCGATAATGATAAGATTTTATACCTAAATTACTTGTTTTTTTATACGGTTTATCTAGTAGTTACTTTAAATAAATTTTGTAGATTATTGTAAACAGTTTTTGTAAATAATTCCTTCAAAAGTTTGAAAGCTTGGTAGTTCAAGCTTTTTTTAAATAAAGCTTGGATTGGCTTAGAAAAAAATGTATTTTTAAAAGCTTGGCTTGATTTTAAGCCAAGCTTTTAAGAAACAAGCCAAGCCTGTGAATCTCTAGGCACAATTCGTGCTGTAACAACAGGGTTTATGGCCATTTTAATAGCCTTATAATAGAAACACTAATTATTCAAACAATTTGCAATAGAGAGATAAAACACTAAATAAAAAATATGCTGATAATGGATTTCAGCAATCCGGGTGGAAGGCTCTTTTTTACCAAACGCTTATCGAAACCACAACTTTTTTTTATTTAAGAAATCCTGACAAAATCATTACAAAATATTAGTGAACTAAAAACTAAAAAAATTCTGATATACAATTAGGTTAACCTAATTTTATGTTATATAGTTTAGTAAAAATCAATATTTAACTTGTATACATATATGTAAATTAAATTAATATTTTAATTTTATTTTTGTTCGTTTTATTTATTTTATTAAAACGAAAATACGTTTAATAATTATCTTCAAAATTGAACAATAAAAACGTTGTAATTCAACCATATTTATTTAGTAAATTTTAAAGCTAATTAAATAAATATATTTGGTAAAATTTCTACCAATTATAACGTAAAACTAAAATCGATTTGCCACTATTTTACAGGGAGGATCAATGCCAAACACTAGTAGCAGTGTTCCATTCCTCCTGAGCAGCAGTATGCAGAGCATAAGATCGAGACGGCCTTCGGCCGTCTTCGGGGGTTCACAAGGCTCTCAAGGGCTGCTTCAACAACTTGGCTCAGGCATGGTAAGACTCACCTCTTCACATCAACCGATCAACAGCCGAACAATGTCTAGTAGCACTGTTAGGAAATGTCCCTCATTGAATATAACATTTAGCTGAACGTACGTACGTATGACCGAAATTTTGAAGAATTCAGATCACATACCTACACACTCCTTTGCTTCTCCTCCACCACCAACACTTCAAATTTTCATCTGTCTGTCTAATTTCGACATGCATCTTCATTCACCTGGCGGGGGCTATTGAAAACAATGACTATTTTATTAATACGGTTAAAGTTTAATATATTTATATAGTTATTGATAGTGACAGAACCATATCAAAGAAAATATAAAGCAGCAAATACGTCAAAAAAAAAATATTTGTCATGTATGTTTTCAAGTTTAGCTTTTAGGCGATGAAATACAGTACTCAACCTATAAAATTCGATTTTAAAATGGGATTAAGATGGGGTTTTTTTACATTCGCTTCCTAAAATGATCTGAAAAAAATGTACCTACTTTGTACTATGATTTTATTGGAAAGTTCATCCGTGCAGTGCAAAATGGATTCGGAAAAATTCATTTTGGTTAAGAAGACCTGGAATGTACTCAAATCTGGTTTCCAGGGTTTTCGAGGTCGCTGATCCAGAATATAACCTCCAAATTTAGACCTGGAGTTTAGGATTGCTAATGAACTTCATTTCCGAGGCTTCTTTTGAAATTCAGTCTCAAATGAAACGAGACTTCTCGCCCATGGGTTTTATGGGTCGCTGATTTCAAATCAGGCATCGGTGACCACCTCCAAGTACCTGATATACTGGAACCTGGACATTAATTATCACCCCCCGAAAACCTGGTGCACCGGAAGCTTCAGGAATATCAATAAAAACTGAATTTTAAATATATTTGAGACTATAATTAATCCATCTCCATTTCGTTGGGTCCATGTTTTGTTGTTCTCCCTTAACCCAATTTTGCACTTAAATATACCCTCTTTAGATATTCTCTTAAAGTGTCAACTGTCGGTAGGATTGTCCCTAAATTGACTTTCCCCCAGAAGCGACCTTTACATAGATCCTATATTTATAGGTCCCAAGTAACTGGGTCAGGCACATTAAGCTTTTTAAATGTCAGCTGGGCTAAAATAAGTTGAGAACCGTTTTCCAAAATTTCTTCAGTGGCCCATCTACTTTAATCTGCGCTGCATGAGCTGTAAGCTCTTGAAAAATTTGGTTTTTCCATGGTATTGCTCGAACTGTATCTCAACCTGTCATTACGTAAAGCTACACAAGGTACACGAAGAGTACATTTCTTCGGGTTTATTGGGTCTTGTCGGTTTGAGAAAAAATATTTCTAGGTGAAACGAGGTGAGTTAGATCAGAATTACGGCAACATCAAAATCTTCGGAGACTATCACTACCTTCTTGGTAAAATCTTTGTATACGTCTAGAGCTGTTGGTTCTACGGAATCTTCTTCTACTACTTGTTTCTTCTTTTAACGGTTCTCTACTGTCGTCTGGCAGTGAAAGGTTAGCGGAATCAAAAAAAATATACTGGAATTAGTTGCTAGTTAATTGCCAAAGAAACGATGTAGTTGCTCATACCAGTCACGAGAAATCGCAAATACCGCTAGCTTTTTAGAAATGTGCATAGGAATATGTTGCTAATTTGGTACACAAATTGTAAGCAAGAAACTGGCCGATTTTCAATTGCAATTTTGTTGCTGACTAAGTGGACCCTACGTATCAATATCCCGAGCAGCAACAAATTCTATTCACATGCTGAACACTAAGAAACCGGAGTGTCAAGATGGCAGGAGCAAAAAAATTGAGCAACTAACTCGTTTCTTTTTCAACTAATTAGCAACTAATTCGAGTTTATTTTGTTTTCGATGTCGCTAACTTTGTCCAAATTTTTCCACTATATAATTTTTCCGCTATATAATTTTCTGCTACATAAAGCTAGCGGTATTCGCGATTTCTCGTGACCGGTATGAGCAACTAAATCGTTTCTTTGGTAACTAATTCCATTGTATTTTTTTTGATTCCGCTAACCTTTCACTGCCAGCTTGATGGAGATCTTACAGCTATCCCGCCGGTCTGTGTGGAGGACAGTACTGGAGCCGACAGGCCAACTTTTGCTATGCACACGCAGGCCGTCTACAGGTTTTAGCCTACAGTTTTCGAGAACTGTATGTGTATGTGCGTGCGTGCATTCCTACGTGTGGGAGTGTGTGTGGGTGCGTGCGTGCGTGCGTGCGTGTGTGCGTGCGTGCGTGCGTGTGTGTGTGTATGTCGGAAAATATGGATAACCGAGAAGAATTTATTATCGAATTTATTAATACATATAAACAGCATAATCAGCTATGGCGAATAAAGGCAAAATGCTACATGGACAGAAAAGTACGTAGGGAAAGCTTGAAGTCTTTTAGAATTTTACGAAACTGTTAATGCAGCAGTTATACTAGATACTATTAAAAAGTAAATAAATAATCAAAACTTACATGTCTCAGGTATAAGTTTTTCTAATGATTGAGGTCAAATAATTGCAATGAATTTTAAGTCCTCAAAACTTCGATCTGTGGCCAAAAGCCTTAAAGTCACTTTTAACATCTCTTCTACACTCTCAATCTGGTATCATGTTTGATAGTAAATGGTTGGATAAGGGTAAGTAGCATTTGAAAACATCTGGCGTCCATTCGTAGGTACTTGTTTTAATTCGCTAAATCCATAGTAGAACTACTTAACTCTATGGCCAGATTTTTATGTGAATATTTACTCCTTTTTAACAACCACTCTTTTACGCTTTGTAGACTTTTTACGTGTATTCGTTAATAAAAACACTTGCAACAAACACAATTTTTTGTTCCTGGTAGCTATAGTCAGTTCGCCGTCCGAAATACACTCTAGTGTGTGTTCAACCGGCAGACTACTGTCGTTTTGAATTGGACCATCTAGATCCTTATACCAGAACTGTCTATTTCGCGTTAATAATGTGTGGGCAACATCGATTCATGCCTTCAGTCCAGTAGGTACTGTTGACACAGGCCGGCAGGGTTGCCAATGGCTTTCGACGTTATTCCCCATTCCATGACTGGCGATTCCCCAAAATTCCCTAAATTATATATTTTACAACGCGCGTGCGTCAAATTACACTTGTATTCAAGTATTAGGAGGGGATGCATCAAAACAAATGTCTTAAAACTATATTTAAAACGTTCGCTAGGGACAGCTAAGTCACCCCTAGAACGACATGTTATTTTAATTTTTTAGTCCAAATGTTTGTATTTATCATTGTTTTATCTGGTTCAAAATTTAGTATGCCTTTATGTGATTTTGATACCTTCTTTTGTATACAAGAGAGCCGTTGTGGTACAGTTGTCCAAATTTGTACGCGTATCTGTTTTGATATCATTTAAATTACTGAATAATCTTGGAAAATGACAGTATAAGTAAAAATGAAACAACTGTTTTTAAATTGGGAAACATTGATTGGTTATTTGAATTTTTCAGTTTAAAAACTTGAAGCCAATATTTTTTAGCAGTTTTAAAAGGTTCTGATAAATCATGCTGGGAAAAATCAAGTAAAGCATGGGATTTCCACTCTATCGAAAAAACAAAAACCATTTTTTGACTAAGTAAAAGTAATTGACAAATAAATCGATCAAATTATGCAGAATCAATAAAAGCTCTATGCGAGACTTCTGAATTGCGGAATGCGAACTGTACGAGTGCGAGAAAGAAAGAGAACCGTGGAACGTCAAAAGAGGTAATGTCTAGCAAATCTAGAAGACATTGTAAGAAAAATTAATCTATAATTTTATCACTTACCTACCCTTTTTAGTTTTGTGATGCATTTTGGGCCACACAGAATAACCTTGAATAATAATATATCGTAATTCATTAAACTAAAGGTTAAGACCTGAGTTATAAGTAACGTGATATAGGAAGGTAACGCCGACAGGTTGAATGCCGGCCGTTGCAGAGGTTAGGAAATGTTTATTGTTGGCTTTGCATATATAGGTTGTTTCTTGATTCATTGTCGATGAGTTATCGATTTATTATATTATGGTAAACATGTACTAGTGAATAAATTTGTTGTTAAAAGTATCTACTGTTTATCTTTCCAACATTGAGATACTCTACATGGCTACCTTACCCACATTATAGTATGAGAAATCCTGGATTCCTAATAAAATCCTCACAGCAACTATACCCCACAAAATTCCCCACAGTCGATGAAATTCCTCACATTTTGGGGAATTCCCTACAGATTGGTAACACTGGGAGTAGGAGCAGAGATCGTATATGTATATACCTATACAAAGGCATTTCGTGCGTTCGGAAACAGTTCAAAAGCTGCTCGGCAAAGTTCGGATATCTTGCCCGAGATTACCTCGTTATTGACATCTAGAATCGGGACATCTAAATGAGTCGAGCTGCACAGGACCGGATTCAGGGGCTCGGAGCTGGGAGCTTACCTCCATGTTTATAAGATGATTTTCAGTTCGTTTATGCTTGTGATACAAGAAAACTCTTGAGGATGATGTTGATGTCCAGGTTCTAGTTTATCAGGTACTCGGAGGTTGCAAGATTTGGAATCAGCGACCAAAAAAAAACCGCGAGTGAGAAGTCTCGTTTCATTTGAAGGTCATATTCTGGATCAGTGACCTGGGAATTCCAGCTGTTCTTAATGAATTTTTTCTGTCTTAAGAAAATGCAATTTTCCGAATGCATTTTGCACTGCAAATTTCCAACAAAAACATGATACGGAGTGGGTAAATTTTTTTCAGATGATTTTAGGAAACGAATGCAAAAAACTCCATCTCAATCGTATTTTAAAGTAAAATTTCAAAGATTGTTTCCATTTTTGTGTTTTATTTCCTTGCCCTAAGTTTACTGATTTCAATTCTAGAAAATTATGTATAGCATAAACAATAAATTTAGTACTTTTTTATTAACTAAATATCGCCCATATTTCATTTTATACAAGTTAAGTGGCTTAAGAACGCTTCCCTGGGGGATTCTTATTCCTATGAATTTTAAATAATATTATTTTTCATTTAAATTTTAAATGTTCACTGGTAGGAATTTCTTCATAATATCTAATTGATATTTATCATAAAATTTCAATTTATCATGAAAATTAAAATGTTTTTTCTTAATTATATTTTATATCCGTTTTAAAAACAGTTTCTTAAATAGTTTTAATATTAACCGATAAAGTGAGATTAACCTAAATAAAATTACCTCTTTTATGAGTTTTCCTACTTTATTATGCAAATTTCCACAATATGAAAGCATTTATTAAATTTAATTATACATTTTCTGGTTAATCGCTATAATATTCCTAAATTATTTAAGTAGAATATAGCAGAGATTTTTCGCTTATTTTATTTTGCCTTTGTTTTTACCTATTAAAAGAAAACAATCAACTAAATATTGAGAAAATCATAAATAACCATATAATGAACAATAAAATGTAAATGAAGTTTAAAACAGAAAATTCTATCTATTATTAGCATGAAATAGATATATCGTTTTATCTTGTAAACAAAGACATAATACCCACGTATCCCAAACTTTTGGGTCTATCAACAAGATTAGTTTAACACCTATAAAATAACTTTCCAAGGACTAGAGTTTCAAGTAAACTAGAATCCATGTGAAATTAGCACTCCCTTCTAATAGCTAAACTCTAGAAAAGACGTTGAGGTTTAATTGGCTGGGATACTGTTCGATAGAGGATTAGAAATTAAACATTATAAATTTAAAATAATCCAGAAGATAAAAGAATTTATAAATTAATAATTCGGTAAAGCTTCTTATTCCATTTATTATTCTGATAAGTAGTTCCAGGATAAGTAGATCAATAATTCATTAATAGCAAGTTTAATATTATTCAGATTAAAAAGTTTGATAGGATCAAACATAGTTATGACTTTTAAGCTATTTTTTGGATTTCATAATTTGCTCGTTTATTGCAAACTTTGTGGCATAGTAATTAATGAACTTTTAAAGTTTCTTTCCAAGTTTAGTTTCATAATTATCCTCATCTGTTATCAGATCTTGATTCTTTGATGAAAAATTAATTTTAAATGAACCACGATTGAATTATAGATGGGGTAAAATCGATAATATCAGATCGAGTCTTAAGTTCTCAATATTTTATGAGAAATTTTATTTTAGTAACTTGTCCGACAATTGTAATATTATTTATCCCCGATGTCGATAATGGAAAAATCTAAATATATTATTTAAAACTTTTTGCTTCTTTCGCCACTTATACCAAATTCGTAAGTCCTTCAGTAGCAAATCAAAATTTAAATCAGCTCTAAGATTTCGAATATATTTTCCGAGATTAGAGTACACTTAGAGCCGTGATCAATTGGCAATTTTTTTAATTTTTTTTTACATTTTCATCGTTGAATCTCTCGCCAAGATATAATTGTGAGCCACCATCTTAAAAGATTCCTGATCCTTGATGTCAAGATTATTTGTCCTGTTGTAGATATTCTTTGAATCCCGATTTAGGAGCTTACGAGTACCCCCTTGAGATGAGGCTCAAAGATGCACGTGGATTCCATGAGCGTCGGTAGGAGAAGGCTCAACTGATGCGTAGAGGGGTATCCTTTATTAAATTTAGGAGCTCGAAGAATCTTGATATTTGGTTGGAGTAGCTTCTTTACTAGTCTTCTGCTTAGTGCTATTCGGTTCCTATCAACTGTCTATTTGATCCTAAATGTGTCCTTAGCATAGTGTCCATTCTTCTCCGACGTATCGTCCTTAAAGTTCCTTTAATATTAAACAAATAGGTGTTAAATTTCATTGGAGGGGAATCGCCAGGAGAGGTAGGAGGAGGATGTCCTGAGAATCCTCTTATCAGTTGCCGTAAGGGCGTGCAGGGGAGAGGGAGTCAGGGAAAAGAAGTTTAGAGCTCTGTAGTTCATTACTGGATGAAAGTAGGTTTTGTAGAGAAATAAATCTCCCAAATTGTCCACCTAGAGCTCCAATGAGATGGGCTCATCTCCTATTTCTCTCAAGAGTTTTACTCTCCCGACCCACCTCCGAGAAGGGAAAATATTGTGAACGAGCTGAAAAAATTTTTTGGGATAAAGATGGAAATATCCATTTTAAGGTCACCTGAGATGATTAAGACCATTTCCAGATGGAATTCTATCCGTTTGTCTGTCTGTGTGTATTCTTCCACCATAGAGGCCACACGTTTAATCCGATTGAGCTGAAAATTGGTATAGGGTTTAGGTTACCCGTCGGAAGAACCCATTAGTTTTTGTACGACATCTGTCAAACGAAAGTGTCACTATCAAAAAATGACAGATGCAATATCTCGCGGAATTTGACTTGTGATATGTCATTTGAATGTCCTTGAAAAACTCTATTCAGAACAGTCGAAATTATTTCTCAAACTGTCACCTGTCAAAAATAAAAATGTCAAAATTTGAAACTTTAACATTAAATATCTGAAAAAGTATTCGTGGAAAGTTTTTGGGCGACACAACCGTCTTTTTTTTTACTTTTTTGGCATTATTTTGGCTCATTTATTTTGTCTTCTTTTTTCTTTTTTCGGTCTTTTTTTATTTTTTTATTCTTTTTCCTTTATTGCCCATTTTTTTGGCTTCATAATAAGGCTATTTCTTTTAACCTTTATTGTGTTTTCTTTTACTATTTTGTTTTTTTTTTGCCATGTTTTTGCCTTTATTTTACCCTTTTTTTGTTTTTTTACGCTTTTTATTTTTTCTTTTTTTAGCTTTTTTATCCTTTTTAGTTTTTTGCATTTTTTGGCCATTTTTGCATTTATTTGCCTCGATTTTTTTTTGCTCTTTATACCCTTTTTGGCCTTTTTACCACTTTTTGGCCTTTTTTGAACTTTTTTGTCTTTTTTTGCCTTTATTTTGACTTTTTTGAAAACTTTTTTTTAGTCTTTCTTGAACTTTTTTGCCTCTATTTTGTCTTTTTTTACATTTTTAAAATATTTTAATTTTTTTTAATACTTTTTTGGCATTTTTTGAATTTTTTCGTCGTTTTTTAAAATTTTTAAATTTTTGTTTACTTTTTTCGCCATTTTTTAAATTTTTTTGCCTTTTCTTGCCCTTGTTTTGCCTCTATTTTGTGTTTTTTTACTTGTTTGGCGTTTTTTACTTGTCTTTTTTTGTACATTTTATTGATTTTTTTACCCTTTTTTCCGTTGTTTGCCCATTTTTTCTTTTATTAAGCCTTTTTTCCTTCTTAATTTTTCCTTTTGTTACCTTTTTTGCTTTTTTTTTGCCACTTTGCTACTTTGCCACTTTGCCAATTTTTACAAATTGTATTAAGATTTTTATGCTATTTTTAATTGTTGTCTATTTTTATTTTCCAGTAATTTACTTCATTTTTTTATCTTTTTCCCATTGAGGAATTTTCTATTTCGTAATTAAAATAATCATATTCGCCACAACCGAGCCGGGAAAGTTCTGGGGCGACACAGTCGATTTTTTTTATAACGGTTATTTTTCCACCTATTTTTACAACTACTATTTTATGCCCCATCATTTTTTAGACCCTTTTTAAAACTTATTATTTGCCTCTTTTTTGTAAACTTGTGTTTTTAGTTCATTTTTTGTCCCATATTTTTCCCCAATTTTTTATTTAGAACTATTGATTTTTACACCACTTTCCCTATGTTACCCTCTATTTTCTTCTTTATTTTTCCCCTATTTTTGTCTTTTGTCTGTATGAAAAAATAAAAAAGGAGAAAAAAATTAAGGGGAAAAAATTATAGACAAAGGAAAAAATTTTGCCTTGTTCTTCATTTTTCAACCTATTTTTATCAATTTTTTTCCCTTTATTAATTTTTACACATTTTCTGCTTTCTCACTTTTGTTTTTCACCTCCTTTTTTTCTGTTCTATCCTAATCCAAATTATTCTACACTTTAACTTTGTTTTTTTCTTTCTGTCTTTTTGCGCTTTTACCACTTTTTTGGCCCTTTTGCTTTTTATAATTTTTTTATAAATTGTTTTAATTTATTTAAATTTTTTCACCTTTGTTGCGTTTTTCGCTTTTTTGTCTTTTTTCCATTTTTTGTCTTTATTTGTCCCTATTGTTTTTTTTTATCTTTTTTTGGCACTTTTACCGCTTATTTGCCCGTTTTTTGCTTTTTTGAAACAACTTTTTTAAAATGTTGGACTTTTTACCTTTATTGTAATTTTTTTTTACCTTTTTTGCTCTTTTTTACTGTTTTTCACTTGACTTTTACTTATTTGGTTTTTTTTCTTTGGACTTTTAGTTGATTTGTTTTTATCCTTTTTTCTTTTGTTTTTTTTTGCTATATTTTACCTTTATTTCTTTTTGTTACCTTTCTGCTGTTTTGCCTTCTTTTATCTTTTTTACATCTTTTCCTCTTTTTTCCAATTTTTACAAAGAATATTATCAACATAACCTAACATTTTAACAGATATTCATGCGAGCAACATGATACTTTCCGTCCATTTTTTCTTTCCCGCTATCTACATAGCTATTAAATTCAAGTAACTGACATTTTAATATAAAAAAGATAGAATAATCCCCATTTTAACTATCTTTTTTTCTTTCTCGCTACTTAACCACCAAAATACTTTCTCTGAACCATCAATACCATAACTTTTCCTTGAGGGCAGCGTGGGTAGTGAGCCGTATTTTTACAAGGGCAAAGGGGTAAGGGGCCTAGCTATGTATGTTACCAACATGACACTTTCTTCCCCAATTAATGTTTTAAATGGGCGCTATTTTACTGAATAGTTTAAAATTATTATCTGTTTTTCATTTATGTGTTTCTGTTCACTATCAATTGTGACAAATTTCAACTTTTTAAACACACGGTGTGCCATAAATAATTGGCAAATATTTTAACATTATACAAATACAAACCAAAAACAATATTTATGAAGTTTTTAACACTTTTAGTTCAAATCAAGCATGTGGAATGTTAGCAGTTTTTGCTTTTTTCCAATAGGTATGTAAATTCGGTCTTGGACTTTCTTAATAAATATAATTAATTAAAAAAAAATGTGTTCAGCATAAAGTAGTGAATATCCTGCTTTCTCATACTATTTTGTCCTGTGTTTTGTCGCTGAGTTTTTCATCCATAGTTAATAGATACCCACTTAAAAAAAAATAAACACAATCTCTTTTGTTTTATTATAAATATTTTATTTTTATATATATATCCTTTAATATAATTTTGATAAAATTCATTACAAATATTTTTTATTAAATAAAACAAACGTAGGTTGTGATTTATATAAAATTAAAAGTTTTAAGATTTGTATAAAATTTTTTTGGTTCTTCTAAATTTTTACGCAATACATAAATAATAAAATAAGTTTTAAAAAAAACCGTTATATTTAGAGGAATTTTAGTTATTATTTCTTTAACAAATTAAAATTGTAACAAGTCTCATAACTCATAGCAAATGTAAAAGCTAATGAAAGTTTGTATATTTTAATAAACTTGAAAGCTAATTTTAGGAACGAAATTATAGAGCAAGCCAAGTTTAATTTGAATAATATACTACCAAACATGGGCGTACGCAAAGAGAGGCAGCAGGTGGCATTCCCCCCACTAAATGTTGAAAATAATACCTAATTTATAAACAAAAGAATCAATCAATCAAGTTAAAAATTTAAACTTGTACCTACCTATATATTACACAGCCCCACAAAAAAAAAGAGTGACATATGTATTCCCATGTATTTTTCGACGCTGAATCCAATCCTGAGCTCAGAATTAGGCCTACACGTCTGGAATTGGCCCCAGGGGCCGAAAATGGCCTGAAATGCAGTTCCCGGGATAAGGCGAAGTCGATGCTGAATTTTGGAGCCAAAGCCGGATTTATGCTCGAAAAGTTTATTGCCAACTGAAATTCCGGGTTTGCGTCCAGGAAAATGACCCCTTGGGGCGGGAAAATCCTGTTTTGGTCGTCCCGGTATGCAGGTTAGATTTAGACAGTCAATACTTCTTTTAATGAAATTAAAGCGGTCAACTTAAAATCAAAAGCAAAGTGGAATTTCAGACGTCAGACGCTCGTTCAAGTTAGCTGCAGTGGCAGCTACAGTCCGTTCACTTCAGCGACCTTTAGAGAGAAGTCAAGCGGAAGACAAGTCCAATTTGACCGACTTGGAGCTGTCAGTCCGACCATACTACGCCAGCCAAGCCAGTCGTGCCTGTTCTGTCCGTTATACACCTTTTATCCAGCAGCAAATACCCATTTAACTCAACCCAGTAGGGTAAGTAAAGACTGTCCTTCTGGCCGCTAGTGATTTTGGTCAATACCATAACGATACCTTGAGTATATATTTCTCCACTGAAGCTGCCCGTGCAGTGGCCTTCACACTATAAACGGAAGATGGCGCCCGAGGCACTCCGAAACCTGGACTAAGGCGCCAAAATGACACGTAAGCCGTTTTGGATGATAAATCGGAGCATGGAAACGCGAACGGGAAACGTGAGTACTCGTCGATGATGGTGAGTAGATAGCGATTATTTGAAATAGAGGGAAGGGGACATTTAAAGTCCACATTCAATCTCTCGAATGGAGGTGTAGCCTTAATTAAGCGCGCGCGCCCTTGCCCTTCTTTTTACTTCATGGCAGATGGGACATGCTCCTGTGATACGTCTTATGTCTTCAATCGAGCAAGACAAATTTTTAGAACGGACCCAGTGAATCAACCGAATAACTACAGGGTGGCGCAGCGAACGATGCAGTTCAAACAACGTATTATCACAATTGATGCTTGAACATATTCGAGAAAAAGCATCTGCTGCTATGTTCAACTTCCCTGGTCTATATATGACATCGTACTTCCAAACGCCATCTCTCTCTCTTTTCATTTTTTATTTTACTTGAGTGCTTAGCGCTTAGCATGAAAGTTACAGATCTCTGATCAGTAATAAGCTGGAAGTGTTTAGCAAGTAAAAAGTGTCGCTACTTCCTCAGTGACTCCACTATAGGCTTCCTTTTCTACTGTAGAACGCCTACGTTCGCTATCGGACAGTGACCTAGAAAAGAAGGCGATTGGTCTCCCCACTTGGGATAATGTCGCAGCGATAGCGTGTTCGGACGAAGGTAACTGACCCTCATCTATAATACCGGACACGGTGGACAGGTTGGTTATACTGGCCTTTATACTTGGTCATTGTTCGGGTCGTGGATTCGAGTCCCATGAATCTCAAGTGAAATTAAAGTCAGATAAGACTTTGGGCAAGTGCAAAAAGGTATTTGTGTCATGCGCAGCTTCATTCACGCCGGTAACCAGGCCGGATGAGATCGGATATCTCGTGGAACTGATAGGGGTTGGTGGCACAATTACACACTTGCTAGTCGGTAGATCACCTAAATGACAAAGGCATAGTCCTGGGTTTAGGGTGATTGAGGACCGTGGTTCGGAGTCCACGATAAGCTGTCCCGTCCAGATTAGCCTTGGTAGCAGAAAAGACACGTTAAAATTACAAGCAAGCCTCATCTATAATACCTTCTGATTTTAAATGCCGGATTTCAGATTTGATGAAATTAAGATCTTCTTTAGAGAAGTTCCTCGATTTGCAATAGGTTTGTAATTTTTGGAAAAAGAGAAACTGGAGGTACAGAAGCTTGAGCGATGCTACAAATACAAAGAGGTTGTCTTGGGCCGCATAGAGAAATTTCTAGAGTAGCATGATTCCTTAGTATATTGTGTCCAATGAGTATTTGTATACAAAGATTATTTACAATAAATAGCTTCATGTTTTCATAGAGATTATTCCCTAATTGTATTGATACTTCATAAAATTCCCTAATGAAAGCTACGTGACTTAAAGTAGCCAAGCTCTAAACTCAACAAGCTCAACATTAACCAAGCTCTAAACGGACAAAATCAATGAGTCAATTAAACTTAAGAGTGACCAGTCGATCAAGTTATAACTAGTGTTTGAACAAGTAGATTCTACGTTAACATCGTGGTTACCAATGATTTAAATTAACCTTCTTACAGTAATCAACCGTTATACAAGTAGCCCTAAGCGTTATCCTGGATATGAGGCTAATCTGGAACAAACACATTCAAAATATAATTTAAAAAAGCAAGATGACACTGATGTCACTAAAGAGGGTGATTAGGAAAACATGGGGACAGTCGTACATTGGCTGTACACCGCAGTTGTGAGACCCATGACAATATATGGCGCACTAACCAATTCAGGCCACTGTAGAGCAATCCAAAATCCAGAGGCTAGCATATCTCTGTCTAACCGTTACACACCATCAGCGACCATGGAAACAATTCTTTACCTCCCACCTATTGACCTCATCCAAAGCGAAGGCTAGAATTGGTGCATATCGTCTACAGCTAAACAAAAGCTGGAACCCTCTTCCAAATGGACATGTGATAATCACCAGTATAGTCAAAAACCCCATACTAACTATGGGAAGTGATTACATGATGCCGATCAGAGCCCTTGATAATCTCTTTAATGTCAAGATCGATTGGAAAGAGAAATCTGGGAAAATTTTCGGATCAAGGAATAGTTTGGTACAAAAATGGTTCCAAAACTGAAATAGGAAACAGTGCTGGAATATATGGGCAATCTCCCAGATGTGACTTCAGTCATTCTTTGGGAGTATATACCACAATATTTCAAGCAGAAGACCTTTCCTCCTATCTTACCAGATGGAGGCTCTTAACCCTTAACAAGGTCACCAACCTCTTTACAGACTATAGCTGCATTGTTGAGGCACCCAAACCAAGCAACCATCTACTCTCTGCTGATCTGTCATTTTCAGCCCCTATTCACGTGCCTTGAACCAATTGAATTTATGTTGATTCTTGGGAAACTTTGAAATACTTCATAATTACTATTATTATCCAGATTTTTTAAGAATTATATGGTGATCTTGTATTTTATTCTATTAATTTTGGTTTCCCTTTCGCTTCTTGAAGCTCCTTGTTACATTTTGGACTTACCTGCCCAATACCTTTTCTATTATATCTAATTTAACTACCAGTCATACAAAAACTGAATCGATGGAGCTCCATCATACCACGAATAAGAGTTTGTTAGCACTCCGACATTTTCTTACTTTTTGTCCATAACTTCCCCTTCGTTCTTGTTATTGGTTTAACTCTTCCTCTCTGCTGCCTTCTAGATATCCCTTGGTAGAAGTCTGGATCCTAGATTCAAGCTAGAACATGTACTAGATATATTTACTTATTTTGGGTGGAAAATTGTATGGGAATTGCACTGGAAAAGTTAATCCTTCCAATAACATTTCTTCTTCGTTTAGGAATTGATTTTTGGTATTTTTGGGGGGTTCCCCTTAGCTGCTATGTCAGTGACTTGAATTTGTTCCGGGGTTTTTTTGTCGTCTCTTATTTTTATGTTGGGCCCAACCTGTCCACATATTGGCTAGTATATTTTTAGACGGTTTATTATGATGCAGTATATAAACTGAATTTTTTAGACATTCTACTATGTATATTTTTATTATTTTATTAACAACCAAGCACACTTTAAATATTTAATTACATTAATTTTAAAATTCATAGTCTATTATATTTTATGAAGACTTTGTATACTTTTAAAGTTTATTATTGTTTTAATTAAAATTTAACCAATGCTCTTATTCATTGTAGCTTTTACTTTACATTTAAAAGTTATACAATGTAACTTTCCAGTAATTTTAATAAAAATTTTATAACATTAAAATATATTTAAAAACTACATTTTATATTTACTAAAAGTTTAGAAGAATTAATAAATATGCATTTTTATAACCCCAGTAGTCCCTGCATAATTACTTTTTCACATTTCCAGTATCAGCTATTTGCCGGCCGCCAATAAGCACACGTCCTACCAATCAGCTGGTGATTAGAGCTCGATTTTGTTCTTCTTTATTTTATTTTCGAGTGATGTTAAATATGAAGAACTATCTGAAATTTCGGATGTTTAAAATGAAGAACCAGAAGTGGCAATCCGAGCGACAATCACAGTCGACCAAGCACGACATCTAGATTTTATTTTTTTGGTAATTGTATCCGTTTTTAGTGTAACATCGGCAGATTTTAAATTATTTTTCGCAAATATAAACCAAATCTTAATTATTATGAAAAATACTAATATTAAGAATAGCAGTATTTGGTTTTATTTTTTATTCGTTATCCTAAAATCGTTAAATATATGTCAATAATTATTTCGATGTAGATCTAAATTAAAGTCATTATAAACATCAAAAATCACAATAAAGATATTAAATTTTGGTGTCTCAATGCGGTTGCCTTATACCGAAATAAAGTTTAAGATCCGAAGTGTAGCGGAGGGTCTTTATTGACTAAAATTCGACCCTCTAATAACTATTATAACAAACATTATGTCATTACATGTACCGATTGTATATAATTTATTTTAGACCGAGCAAGGCAAATATGAGTTCTGGTAAAATAATGATCCATAATTTCTGAAAAAAATACCTCAACCTTCAGATCGATGAGAAAAGTGGTTAGATTAAAAAATAAAATTCTTTTTCGCAGTAGTTTTTTTATAATAAATTCCCAAAGAAATATTCCTATTTGAACACTGCGAAAATCGCGCCAAGATGTGACGTAACAAGTACTGACCAATCGCCGGAGCGCTAGAGAGTTGCCTTGTTAGTGAGCAAGTACTCTGAAGTTTATCGCCAATAATTCTTTACAGCGTTGCCAAGTCTTATTCATAATAAATAATGACATAGTACTCGGTATACATACTTAAGAATAACTAAATCGAGAACAGCCATTAATTAATTTCTTCAGAAGTTTCGAAAAATAATGAAACTGGCAACTAAGGAATTACCAATTAAAGTACTTATGACGTCATAAGAAGCGACAATAATGCTTTTGTTTCAATCTATCACTAAATTGGAGGGTTTTCGAGCGGCGTTTGTTTATTCAAATGTTACATGATATTTTTTGAATCAAATTTAACCATTAGGGATCTCGCATATTCTGCAATACATTCAGTGAAGTTATAAAAGATACAAAATTCAACTACCTTTGATCCTGAAGTTAATTATGAAACCCCTTTTCACTGTTTATTGATTGAATTTTAAATTTCAAGAATCATATCTGAAATTTGGTTTTTTATGAAACACAAAAAACTGATTTTCTGTTGAAATATTTGACCTATTGTAGTATTTTTTTTCTCTAAGTACCAACTATTATCTAAAATAATCTACCTTATGGAAAATTTGATTGAGAAAACGATTGAGAAATGAAAGAATGGCGGCAACTATGGCAGCCATCTTCAATGACGTGGACGAAGCGAAGAGTACTTCGTCTACGCCACTGAAGGTGGTTGCCGCAATTGTAGTCGAAACGTTTGGTGGTAATAACCAAAGAAAACTACAGAAATAAATAATTACATTAATAAAGATTTCTGAGATGAGGGATTTTTTTTTATATTCATCCAAAGACGTTGGTGATTTTAGTACTGAAAACACTCAGTTTCTAACAAAAAAAAATGGAAAATTTTTCTTTTACTTTTTACTTTGTTCTTGTGAATTTTAACTACAAAATACAAAAAATACAAAATTTTTCTATTAGATTTCATTTGATTTTTCAGCAAGGGCAAGATAAATGTTTTATTTTATTTTTTTTTCTATCTTTTTGAAGACAAAAATTTTTCAAAATTCAAAAATATCCATCGAAACTTTACAATGGTTTTCGATTTTCGTTTCTCTTAAAATGGCCGACCAACTTGGTCAAAATTCGTTCTATTTTCAAAAAAATTGGTCTTAGTCAAAATTTTTGAAAATCAAAATGGACGATATAAAATAGCTAACCAACTTTTTCAAAAATTGTTCAATTTTCGTAAACTTCTTGGTTTTAATACATTTAATTAAAATTTTCGAAAACAAAATGGTCAAAATTTGTAATTTTCAAAAAAACTGATAATTATTGACTTTTTTTGGTTAATAAATAAAAATTTGGTATAAAAATTATCAAAAACAAAATAACCCATACAAAATGACTCATCAACTTTTCCAAAATTGTGCTTTTTTCGTAAAAATTAATACTTATGTGGTTTTTTGTCAAGAAATACAAATTTAGTGTCCCAAAAAATAATTTGACCCAAATTAAGGATCCAATAAACGATTTTATCAAACAATTTTCATGTTAGAAAAAAAATAAAAATATAGTTTTTTTTTAATTTAACTTTCTTTTTATGAATTTTGATTACAAGTAGAAAATGAATTTATCAAACTACAAAACTAATAATTATGGAGTTTTATAGTTAAAAATCCAACGTTAGAATCAACATTTTCAATAAAATGGCCGACACAAAATAACTTTTTTAAAAATTGTGCCATTTTTCGTAAAAATTAATAAGTACTGGTTTTTAGGTCAATAAATCCAAATTTGATGTCCGAAAACAAAATGGTCCACAAATTTTGCCAAAAATTGTGAAATTTTAGTAAAAAATGAGAATTATAGTGTTTTTTGAATCAAAAAATCCAAATTTCGCGTAAAAATTTTTTAAAACAAAATTATCGACATAAAATGACCAACAAAATTGGTCAAAAATTTGAGGCCAATGAATATCTGATTCTAAGTGTGGAAATAAAATAACAATTATTTCCCAAAAACACCCTATAATTGGACCCAAATTAAAAATTATATAAATGACTTTATCCAATAATTTTTATATGATAAAAAAAATACAAAATTTTATTTTACATTCAAATTTGGTTTTTTGAATTTTGATAAGAAGTAGAAAATTAATTTCCCAAACCACAAACTGCTATGAAGTTTTTTGGTCAATAAATCTAAATTTCGAGTCAAAATTTTAGAAAACAAAATGGCAGACTAAATTTTTTAAAAATCGTGCTATTTTCATAGACATTCATAATCATTGCGTTTGGGAAATTAATACTCATTGGTGTTAGGTCAATAAATTCGAAAATAAAATATTTGATAATTTTTTTCAAAAATTATGCTTTTTTCGTAAAAACTGAAAATTATGGAGTATTTTGGGTTACGAAATCTAAATCTAGTGTTAAAATTTTCGAAGAAAACAAAATGGTCGACACAACTTTTTCAAAAATTGTGCTATTTTCGTAAAAATTAATACTTATTGGTTTTAGGTCAATAAATCCAAATCCAAATTCTAAAATAAAATAGTCGACGAATTAAATTGTGATATTTTCGTAATAACTCATTTTTTGTCTATAAATCCAAATTTAGTGTCAAAATTTTCGAAAGCAAAATGACCGACACAAAAATTCTGCTTTTTGCCTAAAAATTAATACAGATGGATTTTTGCATCGTGACATCCAAATTTCGTCTCATAATTTTTAAAAACAAAATATTCAACACAAAATGAACAATTGGATTGGTCAAAAATTGCGAAAATTTGGGGCCAGTGAGTGTGAAAATTAGATAGAATTCGTTTCCCAAAAAAAAACATAATTTTGGACCCAAATCAAGGAATACTTTTTATTATAAAAAAATAACAATACATAATTTTTCTTTTACATATAACTTTGTTTTTAGTAGAAAATTAATTCCCAAAATACAAAATTTTTCTTTAACATGTCCCTTTATTTTTGTGATGTAGAAATTTAGCTCTTATTTTTTGCTATTGTTTTCGTATAAATTAACTTAATTTGCCCTCTATAACAAAAGACTCGGCTGGATCATTAGCCCTTTAAATTTATCAAGATCCTATTATTCCTATAGAGACAATAACAAGTCGACTTTCTGATCTTTTTTGTTTATCCTGCTGGGCTTAATAAATTAATAAAAATAAAGTAGAATTGACCTATCAAGTGTTTTACCTGCTCCAATTTGTCATATTCTTAATGAGTTAAGGTAAACGTTAACAAAAAAAAATCTGCAGTTTTCAAATGTTATTTCTCAAGGTTTTCTGAAGTACTTCTTGTTATATAACTAAAATTGAAATTTTCCTTATCCATGGATCGCCCTGTATTCTTATCCTGTGAGTTTTCCTCTCCTAGTTGTAATTCTTGCTATTCTATCCTTTTCTTTTTTTGTGAAATTTTACTGTGTGGTCCTTTGCACTAATTACTGCTAATGTTTGTTTAACCATCCATTGCCGTTACGTCATACATTGTCCAACTTTATCTGCCAAATCATGAAATGGATGAGACGGAATTATGACTTCATTAACGTATTGACGTAAATGTTATTTATTGTCAAAATGCCTTCCTGGTATAAGCGAAAGAGATGCTGAAATACCGCTTTTTCCGTTAAATGCAGTCTACAATGTTTGGGTTCACCCCAAAAATATATTGATCCTTAACATATGTCATTGATTATATTTTAATTTTGAGGTTACGTTTAACACACGTAAAACAGCAGAACACGTCATCGATTATGACGTAACGGCAGAGGATGGTTAAACAAACTCTACTCTAATGTGTATATTTGAAAAATTCATTCTTTTAGATTGGAAATGATATTTTCGAAGGATCTGTTGCCAAAAATTTCAAAAATGTATCTTTGGATATAGTTGTTATTATTAAAACTAATTTTATTATAAATTTTAAGAAAATCTTTTTATTTAAATTATACAAAAATATATGAATTTCTTAACTTCTGATTTTCAATCTTAGCTGATATATATGATCATTTTTCTCAGTATGATCAATCATTATTTATTTTTATCACAATGAGATATTTTATTTTTGTTAATTGATATAAAAAACCTTAAATGGAATTTCATTTTACATAACAATTTTTTTCAGAAGAATAGAAACTGTGAATGTTTATATGTAAATTAATTAATTCATCATTTTCTGAAAGGATTTTCCTTTTTTTAACATTTTTTTTATGATTAAAGGTAGTTGAATAAATTAAGAAATTATATCTAAGTTCTCAAATAGTAAATCAAGCTATTAATTACTTTAGCGACGTAAATTTGCACAAAAGTCTAAAAAGGTATATGGGATCGGTAACATTATAAATCAAGTAGAAATGTTCTAGGATTTAAAGCTTTCCCGGTTTCTTGAAGAATTTCAGGGATATATTTAACGATTTTAGAAAACAATTGAAATCCTAAAAGGAAACTGAACACATCCATTGCATTAAAGTTGTCTTGTTTCATTTATAAGAGAAATTTATTTCGAAGTTTTACACTAAATAAACTAGAATATATCTTATAAGAAACAGAAAATTAAATTCTGGAAAAAATTAACCGTTATCTGGATCTTAATTAAGAGTAGATAGTAAAACAATTATCTTCCTGGTAATCCTAAAGAATAGAAGTAATGTAGGGATTATGTAAGAATAAATTATATTAATACTTATAAAATGTGCTAATTTGATTTCTATGTATCAGGCCCTATACCCAACAGCTGTTTCGTCCCTTAAGGATTCATCAGCAGTAATATGTCCAGATTCATACAAATCAAATCTGACATCGAAACACAATGGTGCAATACTGAGGAAAAAGGATCTAAAACAAGTATTTATCATTTGTTTGGGCTTTCATACCCCTAGCGGTTCTAGTTAGAACTCGCGCTTATTACACAGGTGGAATCTTTTCTCCAAGTAATAAGTAACACCGTGTCCCATTGGTAAATGGTGGATACATTTCACTAGAATATTTCTTTTAAAATTAATAATATTAATCTTTCAGTTCATACTAATGTCTATTATTGTATATTTTAAAATCTAAAAATAGATTTAAACTCAACACAAGAGTTATTCTGTCTTTCTCTCAGACATTTTTCTGTCTACTTTCAAAATACCGTTAACAAAAACAAAATACATAAGCGACCGTTGCTATGCAAGCAATATTATCGTTCTCTCATATTATCCCATCATTATAAGAGACAAAAAATATAAATTTATTTCTTCCCGCTAAGATTCTAAATTCAAGGCTATTTGGATACCACGTATCATGTCTCCTACCAATAAAAAACCTGCAACCCTACTCTCCGCTAAAATTCAGAGCATCATAATCTCACTCGCTTACAGACTGTAAAAGGATGCAGTCGCATTTAATAGAGTAAAAAGTTTCTTCAAATAATTAAAATGGTGCGTAATTAACCACACCCAAAAAGTTTCTGAGTTTTCGTAATAATAAAAAATGTAAATAGTATTTTACAGTGAGTGAAAGTGATGATTTCGGTTTCATAATTTAAATTAATGTGCCGTTGTTTATTTTTCTGTTCATGTTAGTACTTGGAATAAATGGAATAAAAAGTACATTCCTATTTCAAATACTGTTTTTATTTTGGTTTAATTCCTACCTAAAAAGTTTGGTCCTTCGATGTCATTAAGAAAATATAAGTCTAGTGTTCTTTCAACATTTTCGCCACGGCCGTTTTGCCGCCGGGATAAATTATAATTTTTTTTTACTTGAATGGTAAATGCAAAATAATTTAGTTTTAAATCAATCTAAATATTGTTTTTTTTTCCTTAGTCAGAAGTGCCCATTAGTTTTATACGACATCTGTCAAACGGAAGTACCACTATCAAATAATGACAGATGCAATATGTCACGTAATTGAACATGCAATATGTCATTTGAAAGCCCTAGAAAAACTCTATTCAGAACAGCCAAAATTATTTCTCCAACTGTCACTCGTCAAAAATAAAAAAATGTCGAAATTTGAAATTTCAGCATTAAATATCTGAAGAAGTATTAATCCGATTGAGCTGAAATTTGGTACATGGGTTTGGGTTATTTGTCTGAAGAAGCCATTAATTTTTGTACGAGATCTGTCTAACGGAAGTACCACTATCAAATAATGACAGATGCAATATGTCACGGAATTGGACATGCAATATGTCATTTAAAAGCCCTTGAAAAACTCTATTCAGATCAGTCAAAATTATTTCTCCAACTGTCACCTGTCAAAAATAAAAAATGTCAAAATTTGAAACTTTAACATCTGAAAAAATATCTGAAAAAGTATTCTTGGATATTCGCCGGGAAAGTTTTGGGGCGACACAACCGATTTTTTTAAATACGGACTTGTACTTTTTATTTTATTTTTGAAATCTCCATTTTGTTCTCTATCCAACCATATATCACACTTAATTTTTTTTATTAAATTTCGACTGTACTTTAGGAGATTTTGTAAGTACGGTCCTGATCATTTTCATCATGAATATTTATAAATCTTTTTTTAATAAAATTAATTGAACATTAAGTTATTGGGCACTATTAAATATTTAATTAAAAAAAAATTAAGTGTAATACATGGTTGGATAGATAACAAAATGAAGATTTCAAAAATAAAATAAAAATTACAGGTCCGTATTTATAAAAAAAAAATTACCAGCATGTTAGCCTCTAGCCAACTGTCTGTCAAAATATTTCCCCTGTTCTTGAGTATAAAAAAATGCTTTTTTCGTAATCAGAATTCGTGTACTTTATAAGTTTTTTTGTACCTAAATTTGACATATTTAAGCGTACGCCCCTGCTTTAGGTCTCGCGATGGCAGACAAGAAAATTTATCTTCGGCTAGACCAAAGGTTTCTTTTTTAATACAAATTAACGGTGTACCTTATGGATACATTTTTTATGTAACCAGCTCTCCGTCTTAATAAAACCCCAAACAAGTGTTAAATAAATCCAATATATTATCCATAATTTCAAATGTGTAGTTTCGGCATACTAATGCCATCATCAGGCCTATAATACAAAGTTCCGTGTAAAGACAAGTGATTGTAACAATAAAGTTGAAACTTACCAAAAATTTTTTAACAGTGATAGAAATATTAATTAAATTAATAATAAAATTGGTTAACTAACAAGGCGCACTTGACAAGTTTAAATTAAAAACAATATTAAACTCCGAAATTAAATTGTGGTACAATTAAGGGGGGACGGTATATAGTAATGATAGGAAAAAAATTTTAAAACAATTGAATATTAACTAGGTAGGGATCCAATGTATGTCAGAAGGACAAGAAAGGTGGGTAACACCCAAGAAAAAACATCAGCCATTGTGGCGTGAAAAAGGAAATCACCAAAATATTTCTATCAAAATTTTTGGTAAGTTTCAACCTTATTGTTACTTGTCTTTACACGAAACTTTGTATTATAGGCCTGATGATGGCATTAGTATGCCGAAACTAGTTGCCTCTTCCAACTTAATAAATACAGCTGATACTGGACTTTCATTTACTCAAGTGTTAAATGTTAAATACTTGTAAAACGTGAGAATTTTATTTATATGCATCGGGTCGTTAATTTGTCCAGATGCATACAAATCCAATTTCAACTCAAAACACAATGGTGCAATACTGATAAAAAATGATATAAAACAATATTTAACACTTGTTTGGATTTTCATATCCTTTAATGAGCCTTCTCCAGCTAGAACTGGCAATTATTGCAAAAGCGAAATTTTTCAACAAGTGAGAAGTAACACCAATTTGTAGATGGCGTTGGCTGTCTACTATTGTTTTACATCCTTTTTAATAAATTATATCCTGTTAATATTGACGTCATATGATTTGGATCACACTTGTCTACTAGCTTACTATTATTTTTATTTAACGATATCTTTCCATTACTTTTATCAACATTAATGACCAGGAAGATAATTTCATTAACTCGTTTTTTTGATTAAAACCATCTTATCTCTTTGATAAATATTATCTGTTAATAAGTTACAATTTTTTAATAATTTGCCTTATAAAGTGACTGATTTTGATTTATTAATGTAATTGAATTTATTTATATTTGCGAAAGGTAACTTAAACTCGTCCTTTAAACCTAATAACTCTGATTTTAAAGTTATTGTATGTACTTTATCTTCACGATGATAACTTTGGATTCAGATTGCTACTTCTTATCATCCGAATATTTTTTTAGGTATTGGTAACATCAAATTTAATAATAATAATAAAGTTTTGTCAGTACTAGCTTATTTTTATTCCAAAAAAATTGTGCTTGTGCTTAAATTATGTAAATAAGAATTTATTATTGACCAACTTTATTAAAATAAATTACCCTAATCAGTAGATTCAAAGGGCCTCATTAGTAATATTATAGTGAGTGATTTGTTTTATTTATTTAATTTTAACCAAATAATATTATTCGGATGATGGGAAAATACGTTGTGTTCTGTCAACTTCAGCATGCCTGTAAATTTGTGACCTTCTAATTTCTGTAAAGTATATGAAATATCTTCTTGACAATCGTACATAAAATATATATGTATATATAAAACTCCATATTTTTCATATACATATTTGATCTGAATGTGCGCATGTAGATGTTTATTTATGTGAATTAAAGTAGCTATTTGAGCACCGAAACTGTTCAATTTTAATCGTTATCAAGATATATCCACATTTTTACAGTAAATTGTATAAGAAATCATAAATAGTACTTAAATAGCAAATCTATATTATTTTTATTATTAAATTACGATTTATAAAAAAAAATTAACGCAATTGTAACTAAGAAACTTTTATAAGTGCCTGGCATAACAGAATTTTTTTTTACTTCAAAAGAAATATCATAGCTACTAACAATATGCATTTTTTATTAACATAGCAGTACAGGACTAAACAATCTTATATAATATTAAATAAACTTCATTGGGTTGGATCTCTAGAAAATTATACAAAAAACAAGTTGACTGAAGTCTGCAAAAAGTATAAGAGATCAGCGTTCAATTTAACGTCGAAATGGCTATTTTTAAAACCGGAAGTATCTCTTCATAGGTTTTTAAAACCGGTTTTTAAAGCGGAAGTCGTAGAAACCTGAAACTTGCCTATGCACACATTCAAGATGTGCCGTATTTATAGCCGTTGATCCCTTATCGCTATCTGTTACAGTTCCTGAGAAACAGATACGAACAGACGGACGGATAAACGGACAGAGCCGTATCATTAGAAGTAGAAAATATTGTAAAAGGGGAAGAAATTTACCATTAAAATGGTTCAATTCTCAAAGCTCTACCTTAATTATTAATATTTTTTATTTAATACTAAAAAAAAATTATTTGTAGTATTAAAAAACAATTTAAAAATTTAAAAAAAATTACTGTACCATTTAGAAGATTAAAGGAAAAAAATCCGTTGGAAAAAAATTTTTAACGATTTTTCATAAAGTAAATTAAATATTGTTTTCGTTTACATTCAAAGTCAAGTAATTGTTACTTAATATATTTCAGTGTGTAGAGACCTTACCACAATTTTACAGGGTGAGTCATAATTATTGGGACATATACTAAATATGCCTTAATAAATAGTTGCTGTAGAAAAATATGTTCAAACTGCATTTTTTTGCTAATAATTTCACTTTATATTTATAAATTATTATTAAAATCGGCACAAAAGCATAACTTTAGACAAGGAATATTATTATATTTATTATTTTACATTTTGTTATAGAGGGCGCCACGTGGATGATTTCTGATGATGAAATTGAGTGAAAACTTGAGTCAGGATTTTTGTATTATAAATTTTTCCTCTTTAACAATTTTTATTCAAATTCATTTTAATTATATACCCATTTTCCTTAAAAACTGACAATAATGGAATGTTAGGAATGTATAACAGAGTTGCCACATTTATCAGACAAAATTATTCAAATCAAATCATTAAAATACATAATTATTGCTTAATATGAAAATATATCATATTTAAGATCATTTGCTTCAGAGGTAATTTACAATACTAAAATTTTAGGGACCTTATTTAAATATTTTTTTATAAAAACTTCTGCATGAAACTATATATGTAATTTACTTCACATCGACAACACTGTTATGTCGTTTATCATATTGCTAAGGCGTTGCCATGTGTTTTAAAATTTGTTGTCTCTCTCATTTTTTATCATGCAATAAAAGTAGAACGTTTGATATCTACTTCGTATGGAAAAGGCAACGTCGCTTATATGTTAAACGATCAGTGCTTAGCTAAGGAGTGGTTTTGAGTTCATGCGTGGTACGTATTGGAGGGAATGGGAATACATGGTTAATTATTTTATTTATTGTTTTTCTTTGTAAAAATGAATCAGCAGTTACCCGGATGTGGCAACACATGCCAAAAGGCATCATTATTCTGCTAAAACGGTCAAATTTTGTGGGAAATTAACGAAAACTTCAGAAAGCACAATTTATCGGGCGTTAAAAAAAAAACAGGGTGAAAAATGAGCGACATTTAATAAGAAAATGGAAAAACGGGGACGGAAAATAATAATGGTAACGCCCCCCAGTAATACCTCAAAGGTGGTGTGGAAATTTATCAACAATTACTAACCTCACTTCAAAAAAAAATTGCTTTAAATCAAAATGTAAATTTATCGTATACCTATGTAAGACAATAAAATTACCCGCCACTGGAAAAATTTCCTCTTTCCCCTTAACCACCGAAAATCTCCACTACTTTGGAGCAATGACAGATGTCAACATTCCTTTCACATTCCTACTACTGTCAGTTTTTAAGGAAAATAGGTATAGTAGATACTCTACATCGTATTGACATTGGGTATAGGGAATTCAACGTGTTAGAGAGAGAACGTATCTATCTACATTATTATTGGTTCAGATCTGAAACGGCGATATATTTAAAATGTGACGTAGATTAAATACATATGGAAAAATCATGCGCAGAAACAACGCCAAAAAGGCACTAGAGATACCAGATGATGCTGACAGGGCAGGAGAGTTTAACAGACCTAAAGATTAGACCAGTCTTCAGGTCCGGCAGACCCTTGTGCCCTGTCAGTATTTTTTGGAACTTACGGGATACCTTTAGCGTCCCCACTTTTCTAATTTTCCCCTTGTTCTTTCATTCCCCTCTTCCCCTTAGTTGTTGGCTAAAGTTTAATGTAGCTGGAACTTATTATCGGCTCGAACTCCAAATCTAACTGGAACTGATGAGAACCGATTGAATTGTGGTATACGGCAAAGTTTTCTGCGTGTGCAAGTTGAATTTTTTTACACGATTGTCTAAAGCAAAATCACGATTAAACGTGGTTTTAAAATTAGTATTGTATTTTAAATAGTCTGATACTTGATCCAAATAAATTCGAAATTTAAATTATTTTTAATTTTACTTTCCCGACCCACCTCCGAAAAGTATTATGAACGAGCTAAAAAAAAATTCGAGATAAAAACGGAAATATTCATTTTCGGGTTCTCTGAGACGAATAAGACCATTTCTACATGAAAGTCTGTATGTCTGTCTGTTTGCCTATGTGTGTGTATTCTTCCACGATAAGAGGCCACAAGTTCAATTCGATTGAGCTAAAGTTTGGTATATAGGTTTGGGTTACCCGTCGGAAGAACCCATTAATTTTTGTACGACATCTGTCAAACGAAAGTGTCACTATAAAAAATGACAGATGCAATATATGTCACGGAATTGGACATGCAATATGTCATTTGAAAGCCTTTGAAAATTCTGTTCAGAATAGTCAAAATTATCTCTCCAACTACCACCTGTCAAATATAAAAAATGTCAAAATTTGAAACTTTAGCATTAAAGATCTGAAAAAGTATTAATTCGATTGAGCTGAAATTTGGTTTTTGTATGACATCTGTCAAACGGAACTGTCACTATCAAAAAGCGATAGATTCAATATGTCACGGAATTCGACTTGCAATATGTCATTTGAAAGCCCTTGAAAATTCTATTCAAAACAGTTAAAATTATTTCTCTAACTGTCACCTGTCAAAAATAGAAAAATGTCAAAATTTGAAACTTTAGCATTAAATATCTGAAAAATTATTAATCCGATTGAGCTGAAATTTGGTATAGGGATTTGGGTTACCCGTCGGAAGAAACCATTAATTTTTGTACGACATCTGTCAAACGGAAGTGTCACTATAAAAAAATGACAGATGCAATTTGTCACGGAATTGGACATGCAATATATCATTTGAAAGCCCTTGAAAAGTCTCTTCAGAATAGTCAGAATTATCTCGGCAACTGTCACCTGTCAAAAATAAAAAATATCAAAATTTGAAACTTTAACATAAAATATCTGAAAAAGTATTCATGGATACTCGTTGGGAAAGTTTTGGGGCGACACAACCGATTTTTTTTCTGTATATTACTTGTCAGTAGCTTTGATTTTCCGAATAATTTTTACTAAAATTACAAAATAGACGTTTACAGAATTTTGAGATGCTTAGTGACCTGCATGTATAAAAACAAAAAAATTGATAACCATTTGAATATTTTTCAATAATACACATATTTTTTACCTCATGTGATAAAAATAACAATACTCTAATTTTATTTATGTGACATAACAAAAAAAAATCTATAAATATGTTATATTGTTAAAAAAATTTATATATTCTATAGTTCATTGATCACAGATAATAATTTTGTTATATTTAAAATATTTTCTTAATGTATTATGTAGCGTGATGTATGTGTACTTAAATGTTTATATAATATTTAATAAAATGTGGATAAATCTTGATACCCTTAATTCCTATTTAGTTTTATTGTTTTTATTTATATTTATTATAAAGTTAGGCAACTTATAACATCATGCCAATTGTAAAAATAAGTATTACAAAAATACTACTTATAGTAGGATGTCTTATTTAAAATAAAGTAAATAATAAAGCTTTAAATAAGCCATTCTATAGTAATGGAGTCACAATGGAAATATTTCCATTTTACATTATTTAAATTTAAACAAACCAAATATTAACTCAACGCAAACAATCAAATTAAACAAATAATAATTACAATAAATATTATTAGCAATTTTACAATATATTTAAAAAAGTTGCCTACATTTATAAAAAGATGTTTATTATAAACGTCTTGTTCCTATGAAAGCACCTCTTATATATTTTCCTAAATATATGTTGTAAAAATTTCTGTGATTTCCTGTCGGATTAGCTTGCAGTTTCTTCCGATGGTTGTGTCATTTGCTCAAATTTTAACTGAGGCCAAATTAAACATAAATGAAGATCATAATATATTTGTAATATAAGATTAAAAAATATTAAACCAACAAAAACAATAGATTTTTGCGAATATGTTAACAGACTTAAAAGGTTTTTTTATACAGAGTGTAAAGATACGTATTAATTTATGACCATCTAAAATTATATATACGACAGCAACTTTAGTATTAAAAGATCGTAAAAACTCAAATAGTAAAATACGCATAAATTTATATTTATGCTAGATATGGCCACAATATGGTAAAATATTTAATATTTATATATTTTATTACTTCCAATGAAAAAATAAGCGAAATAAAATACCGTTTTCAATTATTTGTTCGTATTAGAATACAATAATAATTTTAAATAAACAAAAAGACCATTCATAGGATTTTACATTCTGAAAAAGATACTCTTCAGTCAAGCAAGTTGGTTCAACAAAACGTGGGTGCGCTGAAATATTTATAATCCAGAAATCATCTTCATGACTTGGTTTGGTATTTATTTACATTTCTTCCTATTTTTACATTTATTCTTTAAGTTTTGTACCCTATGCTCGTTTCAAATCAAATTCTACTTCTCTCTTTCATTTCTCCTCTTTTTTTGTCCCATGCTTCAACTAAAGATCAATTTTGGGATTCTATTTGAGGCCATTCTTTCTAAGTGTCCCAGTCATCTTTCTTTATGCTCCTACAAATCCTGTAATATTTAGTCCTTTATATATTTATATATCCTTAAGTTCTTGGATTGTTTTTCTTTTCCATATTTTCCTTATTACCTTTTTTTCCCAGACTTCTGAGGTATTTAAATCTGCTTTCTTTAACCATATTTCACAGGCAAAAGTATTACAGTTTTATATAGTCCAAATTTTAGTTTATTTACTTTTCAGGAGATAGTTTAGGCTATATAAACATTTATTTCCCTTCCTCAGTCTCGTTTTTATTTCTTCCTTCGTATCCGGTTTTCTCTTGAATGTTGCTCCCAAATAGACACATTGCTCGACCTCGTTACAGTTGTATACTTTTCCTTTGCTTCTTCTCTACGTATAAATCGCCTTGGCAACATTGTACCGATTCATAACATATCATATACACCAAAATGTAGACCAGACTTTCCTAATGTTACTCTTAAATAGATCTTGTTAAATTGTATCCCCACATATAAGGAGATAATTCAGATTTGGCAACATCCTTTGAAATTCGTTTGATTTTTTACGGTTTTGATGCTTTACTATTCTGTCTTTTTGTGGTTCTGACTCTTTAAATTCTGTTTCATTATTTTCTGACGTTGTATGGGTTTGATCGTTTGACGCTTCGATAAATTGGGATTACGATAATTTAGCGTTTTGTTTTAATACTATTCTGAATTTATTAGAGTTCGGCCTATTGGTATTTTGATAAATTAGGCTTATTGTATTTTCCGTTTTTGATGTATTAACTATTTGAAGTTTTAATGTTCTGGTCTTTTACTGTTTTGATATTTTAGTAATTTGATAAAATATCTATCTGATTCTGTAATATTTGTACATGAATTTCCTCGGCCGCTATTCTTGATATCACTTGGACGCATGCGTATGCGTTTCTCTGCGAAGCGAGTTTTAACGAATGATGCAAGCAAACTGTATTCTTGAGCGATCTTCGAAATGTAACATTCTCCCTGCTTATAAATCTTCTTGGCAACACTGTAATAACGAGTGCGGATATATTCACAATTGATTACCAATTTGGTTTTTGTATCAATTGTCAATAGGTTTTTGTCGTAGATGATTTTGTAACGCTCTTTGCGACGTCAAGCGGTCTTTTGGCGCCTTATTCTAGGTTTGGGATTGCCTCGGGCGCCACCTTCGGTTTATAGTGTGAAGGTCACTGCACGGGCAGCGTCAGTGGAAAAATAAATACTCCAGGGGTCGTTATGGTATATATCAAAATCACTGGCGTCCAAAAGGCCGATCTTTACTTGGCCTGCTGGTTTTATTTCCTGGGTATTTATACTGCTTGGATGTTAAAACTCACAAATAATTAAAAACAAAAAGTAGAAATTATTCTTTATTCAGAAATCAAATTACCCAATCCAAAGGAAGGTGTGTAACACGGTTCTTACTTCATCGTGTTGGTTGGACTGTAAAGGCACGTCTTCCAGGCTGGTATTGACGGTCAGACTGACGGATCCGGATTCCGGTACAAGTGGAATTGGCTTTTCTCCCTTCAGCTTGACCTGTTTTTAAAGGTCGAGGGACTGCCACTGGAACTAGGGCTACCACTGATACTCCAATTGGGACGGCCATAGCAACTCGTGCCATTGCAGCTTTCGTCAACAGATTGATTTGTCCTTCGCGATTGTCTCGTTACAGTTTACTTTATTGAACTTGTGATTACTTCTTGAATGGATCTGCTAACTGATGACGATGACACGGTCAGAAATTATTTTTTGACAATATCCATTTGATAACTCACAGTAGAAAATAAACGTAATGCAACTAAAACCTTGAAATACACTCACATGTAACAAATTCAAATAATAAAATATTCGTGTCGTCCGGCGTTCCATATTCAGTCATTATAGCCCATTTGTTTCTAATCACAAATAAATAGGTTTCAGCATTACGTTTACATAAGTAAATATGAAACTCCACAGTGTTCACTGAAGCTTTAACTAACCTTGTAGTTATACATAAATCTGTAGCTCTACTTAGTCTTCTTTGAGGCCTCAGCAACGGTTCCAACATACCAATCAAAAATCTGTATAGAATCCTTTCATTTTATATATTTCAATGTTTGCAATATGTTGCAAATCATCCATGATATTGATTTTAAGTAAATATGACCAAATTAATAAACACAAGGACAAAACCAAATATTTGATCTTGCCAATACGAAATTTCGCTCGTTGTCAAACTCGAGTACTCGTTTATGACGCGAATTATCAGAAATAACATGATAAGTATTTGCGATCGGTTTCGGTAGAGATACGAGTGATCTTAAGCGATTCGAATGATCATGAATAGCGACCTTGAACGACAGTTCATACGATTATTTAGAATATCGAAAGAAATAGTTCAATCTTATTCTACGATCGTAAAAACGCCCAAATGATTTGACAATATAGTATTTGACTCCCACTAAGCCTTATAATTTATTACACCTTGCTGCAAAAATACCCACAAAGTTTTTACTGCTGTCATTTATTTATTATTGACCTTCATATTTTAAAATTGTGATGTTGCTCTATATGTTAGCGAGAAAAACCACTTACGACTTTTGTGATCTCATTTGATGTCAAGATACTTAATTATAATTCAAAAATAGTGACTATTATCACCGGAGATTAAAACACTCTGTGTTAAGATTATTGCTTAATACTATAATTACCCGAAAAATATTCATGAAAAAAAAAATTTTTTCTCAAAAATCTATCAGTTTTCAAATATTTCATAATTTAATATGATGATCATAAATAAATAATTTCAATCATACTAATTTATAAATATTAAAAAAAATTATTTAATACGAGAATAAAAATACAGTCATAAATATATTTACAGCGATTTTAATATAAATTACTGTATTATAATTTATGTTATGGTGTAAATTATTTGACATCATTTATGATTAGTTGTGCCTACATTTAACTTCAGCTGAAATTCTTTAAATCAGTTTTCAAACTTGTTTTTGGCTTTAAATAACTAAAGTATAAGTATAGGTATAAAAAATGCCATGGTGACATCTACCAAATGAATTATAACACTTACAAAGTATAAGTTATATATTATTGCTATTTGCATTATTTTTGTATCTTTATTCTAATCATTGTTCTTTTCATCGTCAACTAAATTAATCTTCTCAATTTAGTTTTAAGAAGGTATATACATATTTAGTGTTTTTGCCATAAGTTCATAAGAGTCAGCAATCGCTTAGTGGTTTATAGATTCTTCAAAAATAGATAAACGCGTCAGCCACTTTATACCATATGAGTCTCCCAAATATGTGGTAAGTACTGGGGATAAAATACCACAATAATGGAAAGACAGATACTAAACAGTTTTGGATATATCCTACTGGAGATAAATAAAAGTTTTGGTTAATTAAGACTCAGCAGATATCTTAATTCATCTTAAGATATGCTAATTGACATGTTTAAAACTGAATTTCCGATTAGTTTTCTCTGTCACATTTGAACCGATTCATAACATATAATATACACCAAAATGTAGACCAGATTTCCTAGCGTTACTTTTAAATAGATCTTGTTAAATTGTATAATTCAGATTTGGCGACATCCTTCGAAATTCGTCTGATTTTTTACGGTTTTGAAAATTTACTGTTCTGTACCTTTCTGGTTCTGACTCTTTAAATTCTGTTTCATTATTTTCTGACGTTGTACGGGTTTGATCGATTGGGATTACGATAATTTAGCGTTCTGTTTTAATACTATTCTGAATTTATAAGAGTCCGATCTATTATTATTTTGATAAATTAGTGTTTTGATGTATTAACTATTCGAAGTTTTAAGGTTCTGGTCTTTTAGTGTTTTGATATTTTAGTAATTTGATAAATTATCTATCTGATTTTTTAATATTTGTTTTAATACGATTCGATTTTTTATGGTTTTGATAAAATATCATTTTGCTATAATAGATGTTTGATTTTTTATTAATTTGATATAATAACCTTTTAAAAAAGTATCTATTTGATCTTTTAAATTTTCATACAAATAATAACAATAAATAAGATATTCTCTACCTTCGAGCCGGGAAAGTTCTGGGGTGACACAGCCGATTTTTTTTAAGGCTATTATGACCCACTCAATGATTAGTTTGTATTTAAAACACTGTAAATACTTGTATACCTCTTCTTGTACTCACAATTAGACATTTTGATACATTTTCAAGAACAGAAATCACCAAGGCAAAATAATCCTAAATTCAAAGTAATGCTAAAAAACAGTTTGAAAATTGTAAAGAATTGAGCGATTACCTATACTATATCTACTTTTAACTATTTGATGTATATATACAAAATATTAAGATGTGAGAGATTTCACAAATTTCGAATTTATCAATATCAATATTACATACGTGTTATCTACTCGACAATCTCTGACCTATTTTGCACATATCTTAAAATTAAGATCACTAATTTTTCATCTAAGAGTTTAAGAGCCTCCTGTCAATTTGACCCGAAAATATTTAATAGTGGGTGAATGTGCATAGATAATTTTATTTTATGTATTTTTATGGTATTTGATAGGTATATTGAAAAGTATATATATATTTTTTTTATAATAATTACATCATTATTATTTTTTAGTGGAGTAATAAAATATATAATTTCATTCTAGTCATTTCCCCAAAAATAGTATTAATTGATGTGCCTAACTTATACTTAGATACTTCCATAATGAATTTTCTATAGTAATTGGCATCCTAGTCTGTGTAGTTTTTTATTGTTTTTTAACACTATTTATTACTAATTATTATAACCTAATTTCAATAATTTTTATTTGTTCAAAATTTTTTATTTCTTATTTTTGTGTTTCTAACTATTAATGGTATTAACCCACATGTGCCATACAAATTTTTATGTAACAGTGAGCGGATTTTATATTTTTTGTTTATTATATTATTTTCCTCTAATAAAGACATAGGCTAGTTCACATTATTAAAAATTTTAATTAAAGTTACAGCAAATTTAAATATAGCTTAGAGCTCACTAGATTTAAATGACGTCTTGAAACTTGAAATTTTATATTTACACATAAACAATTGCAAAATTTATAAACAAATAAATATTCGATTAAAAATAATCTAGTTTTTTGCTAATATATCAAAAATTAATAGCGCGAGGAAAAATTTAAAAAAAGATTCTCAAAGAAGAAGAAATTTCCAAAAAATGTTTTAACTCCCATCATTGGTTTTTTGGTAGTGGCTGTAAAAGTGATAAGGCTATCAACTTTTCTCTCTACATAAATTAAAAAAAAATTAGCACTCTTTTAGTGCTCCTTTAGTTGCTAGATTAGGCAAGATCTCGTCCAAAAACAAATAATTATATTTAATGCTGCTCCACCCTGTTCTGTGCAGAAAAAATTGGACTAGAGGGTCGGATTATTTAATATGAACTGGAAAATATTTAAACAACAATTTTTATACCCAATCATATTTTCTTTGGATAATTTTCTAATCTGCAATCACGCAACTCACGTGGTCTTAAATTAAAAGTATTAATTGAAATAGTTGTAGAAATCAAGACTTTTTTCAAATTTTTTTCCTCTTTGAACATCTTTTTTGAATATATTTCTAACGCTTTTAATTTTTGAGATATTTGCAACCACTTTTCATGTTTATACCTTTTAAGATCGCATGACATGGAACAATGCAACCTGCAATGCCATGCAAGACACAATTTGTCTTGATCAAAGGCATGCGCAGTTAAAGCCTAGCTGATCGACTTTTGCAAGAGCTTACAACTTTATCAGTTTGGTGCAATTTCTATTGCCTGAAATTCTAGGGAGAAATCTAGTTACTTTTGGTTTACCAACTCCTGTCACGTCACTTGTCATTCAGGATTGTCATTTTTATTTTAATTTTTTTTTTATATTTATTGAGGTTAGAAAATTGCTATTGAACCGCCGTATCGGTCCTTTAAAATAATTTATGAAGCCTTCGGAGGTAGTGGTTCAATAGCAACCGCTTTTTTTTGGGGGGGGGGTTGGCAGCCATGTTGCAATGGCAAGAGACTTACATAATGTCAAACAGCATGCAAGATTCAACATCGGCAATACTTTGACCTTGCAAGAACTTGCTGCAATTACTTGCAGATTGCATTGCTCCAGGTCATGCGAGCTTTGCAATTGTTTTAGTGCGAATATGAAACTTTCGCACATGTTTCTAGACGCTATTCCGAATCTAATGAGCCCTTAATTTACTGTAACTTTAATTAACACGTTTTTAAATATGTTAACTAGCGTAACAAGTGAGTTATAAGTTATAATTCACTATATCACAAGTAATGGATTCCGTGAGTAGTACAGACATGTAAATATTTGAGAGCCTAACGAGAATATTTATCTCCCTAACTCGTTTTCGAAGTTGCTAAATTCGAATAGCACCCCCCTCCCCTCCTAAAAGGTAAAAAAACCGCCCCTGAAAGAGATAAAACTCGGATACGCCCTCCGATACCTATCAAAACCTGTATCACCTCCCGTTTTTAAAGTTACCACCCAATGGCAGCGGTTTAAACTTTTTTTATAGTTGATAACACCCCACAAACGGCTCAAAACCACCCCCAATAGGATAGTGGTCGTTTAATCTCTTTTAGAGTTGACCCCAGCCCCTAAACGGTCACCAACAACTCCCTAAAGGGGTAAATCAGGGATACGCTATCTCATACCTCCTTTTTTCGAGAGTGGTAAGGCCAATCGCAGCAGTTTAAACTTTTTTTTTAGTTGATAACACCCCACAAACGGCTCAAAACCACCCCCGATAGGATGGTGGTCGTTTTAGAGTTGACCCCAGCTCCTAAACGGTCACCAACAACTCCCTAAAGGGGTAAATCACGGATACGCTATCTCATACCGACTAAACCAGCATGGACCCCGTTTTAGAGGATGCTGAATACGATGGTGATGCTGGATCTTCTCCCCAAAGCAAACTGACCTCTTAAACGATCAAAAACAACAGCTTTTATACCTGGTTTTATGAAGTGTACTGGATAAGAAAAGAGTTTTTGACCGTTTGAGACCTTAATTTGCTTCAGGGAGAAGATCTAGCATCATCATCATATCCAGCATCATCATCGTATCCAGCATCCAGGGAGTGAAGCAAATTTTGAGGGGGCGCATTTGCAGATCTTCACCCCTTTCTGGGTTTGTTTTGACCGTTTAAGGTCAACTCGAAAAAAATTTAAACCATTACCATTGTGTACAGCATTCGAAAACTGGAATTGACGCAGGTTTTTGGGTATAAGACGGTGGGGTGGTTTTTTGTCTTTTTAAGGGGTGCCGTTAACTCGGAGAGAGTTGAAACCAACCCCCCATCGTCAAAAATGTGGGGGTAGCCATAGCCTCGTTAGGCTCTGAAATATTTACACTTTTCAGGTTTCAGTTGTTAAAATTTTCAATTTTTAAAAAATGTTTAATAAATTATGTTAGATAAAATTTTGTATGTCACTCATGTGTTAATTGAAAAAGTTATATCTATATTTTTTCTCCGGTGACTTACAAATAATATAACAAATTAAAACTATGTAAAACTATTATTTATGACTCTTGAGTAATAATAAGATTATTTATTAATTAAATATCCGTGAACTAAATTTTTTTTTTTAACAATTGTCCCTTTTTTTGTATAAAAAACACAATTTTATCTATTTATTAATGTTATGTTTGGTATTTGCAATAAAAATTGTTGAAATGAGCTTTATTTTCTGTTACTTTAATATGTTTCTAACGCTCATATGTTTTACTTGTTTCCTGCGTATGTAACTTTTATTTTTGTTTTTTCCGGCTGCTTGTATAACAACTTTTCCGTGTAATTGTAATATTTGTTAAATGTCAAAATTAAAAATAAACTAAAGTGTTTTTTAAAATAAAAGTGTCTATGCTCTATACTTATATAATCTCTTAACAAACTCTCTTTATAACACAAATTCAATGTATATTTCATTATCAAATTTTTGACTGTACTGACTAATATTTGTATATTATTATTTTTCCTAATACTTCGGTGTAAATAGTGCGATAAAATTAGTACTATTCGGTGTGATCGATTTTGTAGATCAAAGGGGAAAGTACAAATCAAAAAAAAAAGTGTTAAGGAAACGACAATTGGTACATTTCAAAATGGAACATGTTTACTACATCAACATTATTTTATATTTTATTTAATTTTAACAAATAAATGTAGGAAAAATGATAAAAAAAATAATAAGTTTTCAATTTGTTATTATATTTTTAGATATTATTATATTTTCATAATCTATTGCAAATTAAATTATTTTTAAATAAATTACAGAATGTAATTAAAATAGAACTATCAGAACTATTTCTATTTTTCCAATAAATAATTTAAATAGGAATAAGTTAAAAATATATAGAGAAATTAAAGAAACTTACATAATATTGCAATAAAGATGCAGATTCAACTGTGCAAAAATATTATGTTTATTATTATAAATTTAAAAAAAAAACTCTTAAGATTTATTTTTAACACTTTGTCTTCCAAAGCAGTAAAAACCTAAAGAGCTTTTTTTGTTAGATTAAAATCATAAATTATAAAAATTACTTTTTGCTCTTATGTGTAAATAAAAAAAATTTATTATATAAAAAATAAGGTCAAATTATATTTTCTATAATTTTTTTGGAGTGTGCAAAGAATAAAACTATTTTAATATTACATTTTGATTACAGAATTTAATGAAAACATATTTTTTTTAAGATATATTAAAATTTTGATTCAATTGTATCAGTAATAATAAATATTATAAAATATTGTTTTTAAAATTTTTGCAAAAAAATAAAAGTACTGTAGTATTCCAATGGTCGTTTTCTGTTTCATATCAATAATGTAACAATTCAGAAGAATGTAAGAAGAGATATTAAAATGTGATATGTTGATATGTGAGTTTTTTTTAACCTTTTCTAACAAGCAAAATAAACAAATTTTAAGGTACCAGAAATTATTTTTTCTATTAAGCTTTTATCAGAACTTATATACAATGGACAAGTTTCATGGTAGTGATAATATAATATGTTGTTACATTTAACTAAAATATAAACAAAAACTAATTGATCGGTAAAAGAATTTTTGAAATCGGTCAATAAATAACGGAGAAATATAATATGACGTATGACGTCACGTATCCGTATAGCTACGACTAAGATGTCTAAAAACCCCGGTGTTTTCACTTATACCTGTAAAATTTTGGGTCAAACTGGGAGATCTCTACCTACTTGATTTTGACTAATTTTGAGAGATTGCTATAGTTTCACATTACAAATTTCAGATGGCGCATACATCGCTCATAGTAAACTGTAAACACACATATTCTTGTACTGAATCATTGTATATAGATTTTTTTTAAATTTTCACAATTTTAAAAGATTTTTTAAGAATCTTAAGGATTTTGAAGGATGTTTAAGGATTTTTAAGGATTTTTGGGATTTTTAAGGATTTTTGGGATTTTTAAGGATTTTTGGGATTTTTAAGGATTTTGAACTATTTTTAGGTTTAATGGTTTTTAAGGATTATTTTAGGATCTTTAAGAATTTCTTAATATTTTTAAGTAATTTTAAGTATTTTTAAGGGTTTTTAGGGATTTTTAAGGAGTTTTCAGAAGTTTTGTTGTATAATATTTTAAGGACTTAAATCCTTAAAAAGTCTTTTTACCAATTTTTAAGGTTTTCTTAAGATTTCTAAGGATCTTTAAATTTTTTTCAGAATTTTAAGGGATTTTTAATGATTTTGAAGGATTTTTAATGATTTTTAAGGATTTTTATGATTTTTAAGTATTTTCAAAAACTTTTTTAAAAAGTTTAAACTATTTTTAGGGATTTTAATGTTTTTTTTTAAGGATTATTTTAGGGTCTTTAATAATTTCCTTATATTTTTAAGTACTTTTAAGTATTTTTAAGGGTTTTTAAGGATTTTTTCAGGAGTTTTTTAGGATATTTTAAGGATTAAAATCCTTAAAAAGTATTTTTAACAATTTCTAAGGTTTTCTTAAGATTTTTAAGGAACTTTAAATTTTTTTCAGAATTTTAATGGATTTTTAATGATTTAAAGGATTTTGAAGGATTTTTAATGATTTTTAAGGATTTTTGTGATTTTTAAGTATTTTTAAAAACTTTTTTAAAAATTTTAAACTATTTTTAGGGATTTTAATGATTTTTTAATGATTATTCTAGGGTCTTTATTAATTTCTTAACATTTTTAAGTAATTTTAAGTATTTTTAAGGTTTTTTAAGGATTTTTTCAGGACTTTTTTAGGATATTTTAAGGATTAAAATCCTTAAAAAGTATTTTTAACAATTTCTAAGATTTTCTTAAAATCCTTAAGGATTTTTAAATTATTTTCAGAATTTTAAGGGATTTTTAATGATTTAAAGGATTTTGAAGGATTTTTAATGATTTTTAAGGATTTTTGTGATTTTTAAGTATTTTCAAAAACTTTTTTAAAAATTTTAAACTATTTTTAGGGATTTTAATGTTTTTGTTTTTAAAGATTATTTTAGGATCTTTAATAATTGCTTAACATTTTTAAGTAATTTTAAGTACTTTTTAAGGGTTTTAAGGATTTTTTCAGGAGTTTTTTAAGGATTAAAATCCTTAAAAAGTATTTTTTAACAATTTCAAAGGTTTTCTTAATATTTTTAAGGATCTTTAAATTTTTTTCAGAATTTTAAGGGATTTTTAATGATTTTGAAGGATTTTTAATGATTTTTAAGGATTTTTGTGATTTTTAAGTATTTTCAAAAACTTTTTTAAAAATTTTAAACTATTTTTAGGGATTTTAATGTTTTTTTTTAAGGATTATTTTAGGGTCTTTAATAATTTCTTAATATTTTTAAGTAATTTTAAATATTTTTAAGGGTTTTTAAGGATTTTTCAGGAGTTTTTTAGGATACCTAATTGAGATAATTAGTATTTGTTATTTTTGATGCGGTTACATATTTCTTGTTTCTTTTTTATTGTACTATATTTTTCTCCAAAGTACTATAATAATTTAAGTGCCCGTACTATAACAGCTTCCAATACACTTGGCAACGTTGGTGGGAAATCTTATTCTAGAAACCGTGAACATTGTTCAATTTTTCGTCTAATGCAGACCAAGCGAACAAAAATGGATGGTGTGATATAATTTATTCGAAAATTTTACTCAAGTACACACTACACATGTAAACACTACCAAAATTATATATGTATAACAATGTAATTTTTTTAATTGTTTAAAAAATATATTTGAACTTACAAAAACCTGTTTAAAATAATTAAATTTAGAACTAAACTTTGTTTATTTGCCTAAAATCTTAATAAATTTTTGAATTTTTTTATGAAAACCAAAAATTTCATGTTTTTTGATATTCCATTTATTTTAATTTCTTGAATACAAATAATTAAACATTTGGAATAAAATTGCTTTTAGCAGAGAAAGAAAAAATTGAAAGTATTAAGATCATTATCGTAACAAATTCAGTATAATCTTTAAAAAAAAAACAGTTTTTGCAATATGTTAAAACATAATTACTTTGAATTTCTATTATTTAGCCATCTCTATATGATATATCTAAGTACATTTAAAACGAAGAAAGTTTTCATAAAAATTTCTAAATAATCTGGAAAATGAGTTGATTTTTCATAAACATTTACAGAAATCTACATTCAAGTCGAAATTAGATATAATTTCCAACGCTAGATGGCTCAATATATGGTTTATTATTGATCAATACAATTGCGACACAGAAAATGTATTTGAAAATATTTATTTTTTGACTTGTTAATGAATAAAATATATACAACTTGATAAACTCGGCTAATATATCATTTGAAGTCTCAAAAATATTAATTCTAGTTTCAGTTTCGGTAATAAGTAATTTTTTTTCAAAAATTTTATTTTAAATTATCGTATTCTTGAAATTTAATATCTATATTGCCCAAACCTGTATAATTTCTATAAATTCCGTATTATAACAAAATTCATAAAATTTTGTGTAAAATGTACATGCTTTTTTTTAATAATTCATAGATAATTACATCTATTGACTCACCTTGTAAGTGATAACAATACCATATTGTGTATAATCAAATATAACTGATTTCGGCTAATAAACCATCTTCAGGCATAGAAATAATACATTCGATTAACAAATACAAATTGGAAAACGATAGTAGACAGCTAACGCCATCTACCAATGGGTCACGAATTCAGTGTTGCCAGAGTGGTACTATAGTACCACATGTGGTACTCTTGATCATCAATACGGTGGTACTACTTTGATAAATGTGGTACCTAAATTAGTTTTTGGTACAATAAAAAATATCAACTGTCTTATCGATTTGTTCAATCAAGAAATTAAAAAGCCCATTGTAGATGACTATAAAAAGAGAGAGAAACATGTTTCCAAAAATTACTAGAAGTGTCACTCTCTGGTTAGATTCTCTATGGTGTCCACTATGAAGCGTATATAATATTTGTTCCCGAAGCGAGTTCCTAACTTATTATGAACATACTGAGTTGCGCAGTATAAAATAACTCTTCCATTATTTTGTACTACGCAGACTCCTCATCCATTATTTTATAACTACGCAACTCAGTATGTTCATAACAAGTAACAAGGAACTCGCTGGTGGTTGATCTTGAAACTGAGTGAACTGAAAGTTCTCTGTCTCTTCTGTTATTTGACTTTTGCTTCTATTGTGTTTTTTATTCATATGGAATGGAATTGTCTTCTTATGGGGAGATTGCGACTGGCTGATGAGTCAGCCAAGGGTTGATTGCAGTCGGGGGTTATGTAATCCATAATCAAAGAAGATAATAAAATTAAACACAATTTTTTTTAACTAAAAATAAGTTACGCTGCGTCTCTCAGTCAAGAATGAGATGACCACAAAGGGCACAAAGGTTGCGCACGACGGAATGTTAAAAAGTCGTACATTGAGGCAAAATTTAGTACATTTTGATCGATTTTGTGATACTGAATAATTTTCAGATCACATATTACTTGGGGAAAAAATTCCACCTATGTAATAAGCGCCAGTACTATCTGGAACCGACATATAGCCCAGCTTCAAAGGGTAAAAAACCGTAAACAAGTATTAAATACTCGTTAGTTGTGAAAATTTGATTTATATGCACCAAAGCTGTATACCGAACAGCTGTTTCGTCCCTGAAGGACTCATCAGCGCTTATTACACAGATAGAATCTTCCCCCAGTAATAAGTGATACCGTGTATCATTGGTAGATGGCGCTAGCTGTCTACCATCGTTTTACATCCTTTATACTTAATATTGCACCCAGTGTTTATTTAGCATTATTAAGAATTTAATTATAATAGATAAAGACTTTAATAGGTATTAGGACTTAACAAATGTTTAGTTATGACAATAAAAAGGGCTGTTACGTTTTTTTTCCTGTGCCACTCTGTATGTTCATTATTCCTCTGCTCAGTATATTTTAATTTCAGACTCGCTTGATATCCCTTCTTAAGTTCTCCCTCTTTTCTTAGTATTGCTATAAAATGTCTTTCCCATGTTGACAATTCTATCTCTTTGCGTTTTCAGTCAAAACAATTGACTTCCATATCATCTTTGTCGCTTATTGAAAATGTCTTTTCTTCCCCTCGGTATATAGGGTAAGTTTTATTTATATTATACTATATTTTCACTTATGTCCCCTGTTATCATTATTAATTATTTCAACGCTTTAACATTTATTTACTGTTGTTTTTATTTTTTTTTTATGCCGGTATATTTTTTTATTATATAGTTCATATCTTATCTTTTATAACAATATAAACTATTTTATTTTTGTGGTACTCTTTCAGTCTCAATTACAAAAAGAGAATCTATTTTCAATTTGTTTTTACAGATTGTCTTAAAATTTTATTCATTTTGATTATTTTATATTTCATATTTTGATCTAAAAATTCATGTATTTCATATTAATATTGTACTTGTTTTATTCTTTTTTTAAAAAACGGAGACCATGAAATCTAGTAATTTATAAGATTTTTGTCAAATATTTACTTTATATGAAATTTTATGGTTTTTGGAACAAGTTTTTTTGAACAGAACATTTTCTTTATGGGACTACAAGTTTTTTGGACTGAACAAGTTTTTGGACAGAACGTTTTTTTTTCTGGGTCCGAACGTCTTTTTGGAACGAGCTATTTTTTTTTCTGGGACTGAACGTCTTTTTTTGGAACGAGTAAGTTTTTTTCCTCCTTTGGGACCTAACGTCTCTACTGCCGGATCCAGGAAATTTTAAAAGAAACTCAAAGACAAACCAAGAACTAAGCAAAGTCACATTTCCAGAAACGAAAAGAAAAAATCTAAATTTAAATTTTTCTTATAAAATAAAACAAATATAATGTTTACTTTCAGTTTAATTTCCTTAATCCCACAAAAAGAAAGAAGTGACAGATTTTGAAATATATCATTTTTTTTGTCAATTGTTTCTAAATACATCAAAAAATCAATTAGACTGGGGTCCAAATTTGTTTTGTTTAATATTTTACTTTTTGAAAAATCTTAAATTCTATTCGTGGAACGAACCCATAATAAAAAGAATTGAGCTTAAATCACATTTATTGGCAAATTAAAATAACGTTTTACAGAAAAAAAATGTAACAGGGCTTTAATTGTAATCATTAGGGTTAGTTAACTTAAGGTAATTAACCACTTTAATAACAAATAGAAAACAGTAACGGTTAGTAACCAAAAATTAATCACCTTAGAAATTTAAATTATTGGGAGTATTAAATATTTTAGTTAATAAAACAAATTATTAATTAAACAAATTGTACAGTGACTGGTGACAAGTTTTATTAGTTTTGTTTTATAAAAGCGTGACGTTGTGACGATTACATCCGATCTTATGCGAAGTGAAAAATTGCCGTTAGTATTAATTAAACCTATTAATTGTAGTAAATATACTTATGTCAGGTATCTGTTTATTATAATTAAAATAATTTCAGAAAAAAAAATTAAATTTCTCAAATAAAACTGCTAGCTTACGATAGACATATTTCAGAAAGAGCTTCAGAAAACAAAATATTTTTGTAGTCATTTTACAAATTTGATTTTAGTTAGCGAGTATTTCTTAATTAATCTAGTTTACTTGGCCTATTTTTATCCAGATGAAATTTGAATTCTGAGCACATTGCCACTGATGAATCGTTAAGGAATGAAACAGCTGTCCGATATATATTTAAATACAAATTATTCAAATAAAATTTGTATTTGTTGAAAGAATGTATTCCTTCTAGACCTGAAGATGTCCTGTTAACCGAAACTAGTTGCCTGTAAATAATTTTTATTATTATATATGTAATACTGATTAAATTTTATAATATTACATTGTGGATATTATTACTTAGATATGTATTTAACTATTTTTAAAACAATATAAAAATTAATTATGTTAATTGGCAACGTATTAATAGTTACTAAAAACTCACATTTTTTAAATTACTTTCTTTAATTGTTTGCATGTTGGTCATTAACTGCAACTCGTTTAAACGATTTTATATTATTTTCCAAGTTCAGTTCATGTTTGACGAACATTTTAACTTAGCAATAAAGAATTTTCAGTACGAAGTACGAAACCGCATTCATTTAGTTGTATTGCAATTAAAGCGTTTTCATGAATTACTAACATTTTTGTTGTAATAGAAATAAATTTTTACTAATACGTTTTCATTTAGTTTTACTAATAAAAAAATGTTTTCAGAATAAACCAAGTGAAAATGCTAAGTAATAATAATAATTGATATTAAGAAATGCTGAAAATGTGCTTGCATAATTTTTTTCCGATTTTTTTTACTATACTATAAAGCAGTGGATGCAAAGGTTTCGTAGTCCCTAACTTTTAAAGTTTAATTTTTATTATTAGTGGATGAAAAAATTTGTACGTGTTGGTAAAGATCTGATCTATGTTCCTTACCCCTCACCTTTTTGGAATTTAATTTGGTTTTTTCAAAAGAAAACCGCAAAATTCCATGTTTTTTACTATTTTCAAATTGTTTTTAAATAACAAAACCTCTTGATTTAAGTTCAAATAAAAAAATGTCGAACCTGCCTATTTGGATAAATCAGAGTGACGCCATCTTTCGCATATTTTTTTAACTAATCTACCTTAAGTCGTCACAGATTTTAAGTTTTTTTTAATTCAACAGGTTTTTAAAGAAAATTAAAAAATCCGGGTTAAATATTTATTGGTCAGGTTTCTAATGGCCCATTTACCTAAACTTATGCAAGCACCCCATTGGTGATTATACTTTCCCCATAAATATTAAATTCAGTGTAGCTTTAAGTGGTGCCATATTTCACCATACCGACATTATGATCATCTGATTTATAATTAAACCGCCATTTTAATGACCAAATGACCCACCATGTTTCTCATTTAAAAAAATTTATTGAAAAATATTTAAATTTATACAAAAATAATATTTTTTGGTAATATCTGGTCAATTTTGGAAAGGTTTAAGACTAGGTCACATCTTCCAATATTAAAAATAATTCCTATTTTTCACAGCCTAAATCCTTTTTGAAGTTTGAATTATACCTAATTTAACTTGTAGAATCCAAATATATAAAAAATATCCTGGATATTACATTTAAAAATTCTTATTACAACAATTTCAAAGAAATTGGAAGTCCGCCGATTTGGATTTTTGTCATGTAATTCAAAATTAAGTCTAGAATGACCACACTAAATTTTAAAGATATGAACTTGGCCCGAACTCCTGAGCCACCCGGTATAGGGATGGTTTTTGAAACTATACATTACGGCAAAGTATTACTGAAGATTCCTATAAGGATGAAACAGGCTCTATGGTAATTTTCGCAGTGTATAGTTTTCAATAATTTACTCTAATTAAATTTTGAATTTTTTTAGATAATTTTGACTTGTATGTATAGATCCGATGCGAACTGGTGATATTAATTAGCTAAAATAAATCGCTTATACCATAGTTATAAATTTTGTTCCGAACTTTATCACCACCGTGTATAATAACTTAAAAGTAATTTCATAAGTATACCTATTAAAATAACATTACAATATCTCATTTAATTTTATAATCCCTGGCAAAAACGAATTATTCAACTTTCTTCCTAATTACCAGATAAGTAAATCCCATTTTTTTTTTTTTTTTTTTTTTTTTTTTTTTTTTTTTTTTTCCTGAATCGGGGGCGTGGGAGGTCCCACCGGCCTATTGTACTCCGCCAGTTTTCACATCAGTCTAGTACTCTTGACGAAGTCAAGAATAGTCCTGATGTTAGCTTTCGCTATCTCTTCGGGTTCAGGATACTGTACCCCAAAGTGCCATTCCCTTTCCCTGTTTAGGTCCCGGCAATAGCATAATACATGAAGAGGAGTTTCGTCCTCTTCCTCACATTTTCTACATAGGGAATCTTCTGATACACCTATGAGGTTCAGGTGTCTTTTAAGACCGCAGTGTCCTGTCAGTACACCTATTGCGGTTTTGAGTTCCCGTCTTTTTAGGCATAGTAGCAGATTGTCTCTGCTCTTGGGTGGACCTTCGATAAGTGCTTTGGACTGTCTTAGTCCCGGAAGTTCCAACCAGTATTTCCTGTGTTCGTCCCTTAATTGTTTTTCCAGCATACCCATTATATGTTGGTAGGAAATACCACATGTGGGTTGCGGTCCAATTAAAGGTTTTTCGGCTCCTTTACCAGCCAGGCGGTCTGCCTCTTCATTTCCTTCAATGCCCTCATGCCCAGGCACCCATTCAAGAGTCATCTTGTTGTGTTCTGCCAGGGCAGTTAGGTTTTTATGGCAGTTCAATCCAATACTAGTTTGGACTGTATTTCTTGTAGTTAGATTTCAATATAAAACTGGGATGGTATTTCAAATTTTCATTTCAAGTCACACCATCATATGGCCTCTGTTAAAATGCCTCTCAAGGTCGTGATGTCAGAAAAAGGAAAGCGGAAGTTGCTCATTGATGGGCACTTCTTCTTTAAAGAACAAGAAAGCGTTGATCAAATATTGTGGAAGTGCGAAAACTACCAGAAAACTAAGTGTAAAGTGAGGGTGAAAACAGTGAATGATGTTGTTACGGTTAGAGGGGAACACAATCATGTCGGAGACGCGGCTGGAGTGGAAGCGGCTAAAATTTACGAGGCTATTAAAACAACTGCCAAAACAACCAGGCTATAATTACCGATGCAACAATCCAATGCAGTCAAGCACCAAACTTCCAACTATAGACGTGATGAAGAGAACGATCCGACATATCCGTCAGCAGAAAAGGGCTGGTCCAGCTCTGCCCAATCATCGCCAAGAGATCGAATTTCCAGAGGAATACAAAAGAACCCTCAACGGAGAGGATTTTCTGCTGTATAATTCCGGCCCAGACGAAGATAGGATGGTGGTATTTTCTACCCGCAGAAATATGCAGTTACTCGCAGGCAGTAATTGGTATGCAGATGGTTTTTTTTTGTCCGGGACCGTTCTTTACAACCGGATTCACTGCAGCCTCGTGGGCTTATTGCGTTCTCTCCCGTCTTTTGTCTACTGCACCCAGTCCATCAACCTCGTTCCCTGTACTAGTTTGTACAGGTTCTTTAATGGCTGTTTGTAGTAGTCTTCTGGATCCATTTTTGGTTTTCCATAAATTCTTTGCCTTCTGTGATCCAGCGCCTCACAGTTGCATAGTATGTGGAGTGCATTCTCGGTCCCTTTATTGCATTGTCTGCATTTAAGGTCGCCGTTATATAGCCCCATTTTGTTTAGATGCTCTCTGGTGGGAAGGTGTCCCGTGAGGAGCCCTGTGGTAATTCGTAGTTGATTCCTACTCATTGAAAGCAGTTCTTCAATTACGTTCTTTGTCGGTTCTTTCATAAATTTTTTCCCGTGTAGAAGTCCGGGTACATTGTCCCAGTATAATTTGTGTTTTCGCTTGATCCAGTCTTTTATATGGTTCCTAAACGTACGTTTTGGTACTCCCATCGCTGGTTCTGGACCAATTAATGGGGTGGACGACCCGCTTCTTGCGAGCTCGTCAGCCTTTTCGTTGCCAGCGATACCTTTGTGACCTGGTACCCACGATAAAGTTACTTTATTGTGGGTCGCCAGTTCCCTAAGTTCTTCGCCACATTCCCATACCAGTCTAGATGTCACCTTTGGGCTTCTTATGGCCTTAAGGGCTGCTTGACTGTCTGAGTAGATTATGATTCTTTTACCCTCGTGGGCTCTCATAATACTATGTCTCGCACATTCGAGTATTGCATAGACCTTTGCCTGGAATACAGAGGTATGTTTTCCAAGAGAGAAACTTATTCTGTTCGCAATATATACCAGCTCCAGTTCCCCCTTCGGTTTTTGACCCGTCTGTGTACCAGGTAATTCCGTTAGGGTTTGTCCTGAAATCTGTGCTTGTATTCAACTCATTCCGATTCTTAATTATTATTCTCAGATCTTTGTTGAAGCTGTATTTAGCAGTCATGTAGTCTGACCTCATGCCAAGCATGTTGCCTTCCACATGATCTAGCTTAGTGTGTCCGAGTCTATGATTTCCTTCATAGAATGGTAAGTTATCTAGCCGTCGTAGAGCCATTCTAGCCTCCCCCATTATAACGTATTGTAATGGTGGGAGGTCAAGAAGAGTTTCCAAAGCAGCTGTGGGTGTTGTTTTTATGCAGATGGTACCTTTAAAACGGTATCACTGTTATTCCATCAATTATATAACATACATGGGTTAAAAGAAAACGCAGCGGTACCTATGGTTTACGCTTTGTTACCCGACAAATCAGAAGCGACATATACACGCCTTCTTCGAGCTATGAAGAATTTGGAGCCTTTATTATCACCAAGAAATGTTACTACCGATTACGAGAAAGCTATGAACAATGTGTTTAGGACAGAATTTCCGAATGCTAGGCTAAAGGGGTGCTTGTTACACTTCACCCGGTGCATTTTCCGGAAATCAAGGGTTGAAGCAAAGGTATGAGATAGACGCAAATTTCGCGCTGCATATGCGAATGTTGTCAGCAATTGCGTTTGTCCCACCAGCATCGGTAGTTCATGTGTTTGAAACATTGGTTGACAATGACGTTTTCCCTCCAGAGGCCTAAGAAGTTATCGACTATTTCGAGGATACGTGGATTGGACGCCCCAATAGGAGACCACCACAATACCCTATTGAAATGTGGAGTGTTTATGAGACAATCTTGGAAGATTTTACCTAAAACAAACAACTCTGTTGAAGGTTGGCAACAAGGATTCCAAGAGCAGATCAGGCAGATGTATTATAATATTTGGAAGTTCATTGATTGTGTCAAAAAAGAACAAAACCTGAATGAAGTCCGGATAGAGCAATATTTAAGCGGAGTCGAACCCCAACCGTCGAAGAGGAAATATAGGGATTGTGCCTGACGCATCAAGAATATTGTTGACTATATTAGATGGATAGCCCATAATATATTGTATTAATTTTACTATATTTGTATATTATTTTGTTCTTTGTCAATGTTCCCATTATATTAATAAGTTTTAAATTGTATTCTATTTGGTGGTTTTTATTAAAGACATTTTGATAAATGTTTTAATGTTGTTGCGGTGTTAAGTAATTCTTTAATTTTAAAAATAAAATAAAATAAATAAAAGTGGTTATTTTTTGTTGCGGTGAATTGTTGTGGCGGTGAATTGCTTTACGGTGAACTGTCGGCGGTGAATTGCTGTCGGTGAATTGTTGGCGGTGAATTTTCCTAGACCCCATTTTTATACTTTATTGTTGATGTACTTACTAAAAAATGGTTGAAAATAATATTTTTAACTATTTTAAAATAATAATTATAAACAATACTAATGATGGCAGTAAAAAAACTATATGTATTTTCTACTTATGTTATTTATTTTATACTTAATCTAATTTAATATATCAATAAATAAAATGCACAGCACCTTGTATAAACTTTTTATTACCCGTTCTCCAACGCATATCCAAACAACAGAAAACACCGAGTTTATAAACTGTTCATACATCAGAACATATTTTATTTATCTGAAAAGTTTCACGTTCAAGACGGCGGAAATAATAGAATTCGGCACTCAAGTGTGATAAAGGAGCTAGAAACAAAAGTTCCAAGAGTATTTCCTGTGATTTGTTGTTCTTTCCAGTTTCTTACATCAATCTTTAACAGATAAGCCGCTTCCCTTCACCTCCTTTGACCAACGAAGGCACTTCAATAATTAATGTTGGGCGAAAAATATATAGCGCCTTCTATAATTGCCAGAACATGACTATACAAGCCAGGAACATTGATCGATAAATTCGGAAAGAATAATGGTTGATTGAGCTAATTAAATAAATGGAGACATATAATCAGATTTATATTTCCTCTATCTATTTTTATTTTTGAATTATAAATGCGGACAGACGGACAGACAGACAGATTCATATTATAATACTTCTCTACACTTTAGGATTTAGAAATCTAAACCAAGTAATTATATGTTTTTATCAAATTATCTATTATTATTATTATTATTTTTTTAGTTGCATCTTCGCTTGATTTATAATTATATTTTTCTCGGTAGCAATAGTTATTTAAAAATGAATATTTTTAAAAATCGACTTTTTCGTTTCAAATATATAATATTAATAATAATATGATATAAGTTTTAATCAAGTCATGTAAGAAGATTATTATACTCTAACTTTGTTCAGTATTTCTATAAAGAAAAATTTGATTAAAATCGAATATAAAGATTAGTATTTTTTTTCATTTTTATGATCCTGTTTCATAGACTTTTCGTTTTATATACTCATTTCATTTTTAATAGAGATGGATGGTCAAAGTCATAACTAGGTTGAAATAACAAAGAATAGCTCGGTTGAAACCAATGCAAAAAACCCAACATTGGGAAAAAAAAACATCATTGTGGCTGGCTGAATGGGCACTTACCCTATGCCAAAAAAAAAAAAAAAAAAAAAAAAAAAAAAAAAAAAAAAAAAAAAAAAAAAAAAAAAAAAAGGTTGAAATAATTATCAGTGAATAGATTTGACGTATGGGCCGTTGGAATTAATAAAAAGAAGATGATTTTCAAAATATTTCATATCCAGAAGATTTTATTGCATAATACATCTATTAGGTATAGGAACTTGAAAAATCATAGTCCGTACGCACAGAATGCATAATTTGTTACGTTTTTTTTTCTGTGTCACCCTGTATTTTTATTATTCCTCTGCTCAGTATATTTTAATTTCACACTCGCTTGATATCCCTTCTCAAAATCTTCCTCTCTTCTGATTATTACTATGAAATGTCTTTCCCATGTTAACAATTTTATTTATATTATATTATATATTCACTTAAGTCCCCTGTTATTATTTTTAATTATTTCGACGCATTAACTTTTATTTACTGTTGTTTTTATATTTTATATTTTATATTAATATAAATTATCTGATGTGTGTGGTGCTCTTTTAGTCTCGATTACAAAAAGAGAATCTATTTTTAATTTGTTATACCCTGAGATATATTCGTTTGTTCCAATAGATGGCGTTCACACTTAAATTGTAAATTGAATTAAAAAAAAGGATAAAATAATAAAACAATATAAAAATATAAATAAATTTAGTACAATTTGACAAGTTTATTACATTCCAACTAGCAAAATGGAACAGTAAATGAAATCAATTATCTTATAATTATCGTTTAGTGCCATTTAAATAATGACAATTGTGTCTTGTAAGAAAGAGTTTCTTTAGGATTGTTGTATAAATGTTCTTACAACTTATATAATAAAACAAAAGGTATATACAATCTTTATAAAAATATTTTAAAAGAAATATATAAAGATTTTATTACCTATTCATATAATAAACTCAATAAGTTGTATTAAAGTTCTATAACATAAGTAATAGTATCGTTTTGTTCGGTAGCACTATACAACAAGCATAAAATCATTTTATGATTTTTCTATAACTGTATATGTTTGCTCTATTATAAATTGTTTATAGAACAAAAATATAATACAAAACGGAACAATACATGGAACAAAATTATTATATTATATATTGCCATTTTTTTTACATGTATAGCCGTTCAACAAATGCCGCCATTATACAGAATTCCCTTAAACTTAAAAATCTGACTTTATAAGTAAGTTTTTCATAAGTGTTAAAATAACTATTTAACCCAGTTTTATAAATAAGACAATAATTTTTTGTTAACTTTGATTATTTAACTATGTTAGTAAAAAACGATATTTCTTTTTTATTTTTAATAACCCATATATGTATGTTTAACTGAGGAGCATCAATATTTTAGATAGAAATACGTATATATTTTATCAGAAAAGTTCACTGGGCAAGAAAATTTTGGTGATACTTTCGCTTATCGAATATTTATTATAATTTGTTTGTATACTGCCATCTTTAACGAATCTTAAACGTCATTATTGGGTCTGTTATTTGATATATTATTCCAACATATAATCAGCAGTATGTAATAAATTTATTCCGAATGATTGTATTTTTGTCGTATTACAATACCGGCACAATATCATACTTATAAAATAACAGTTCTATAAATGTGCGAGACTGCCGTATACAATCACTATACAATGATTGTATAGCAATTCCAAAGTGCGTGTATAAATTTGTTGTATAAATAATATGAAAGATGTACTTTTAGGAGAGTTTTATAAGAATAACTTAATTTTATTTTATAATGGTTGTATAGAAAACTAATAGAACTTTCTATAATATCAGTTGTATAGCAGTTCTCACAACCTTTATAAAAGTTATTTTGATAGTTGGGAACTTAGCGCCCAACGTGGGGTGTTCTGAAATTTGTACACCACTTTTATTATTACAACTTACAACTTAATATTGAACACTCGGTAGAGTACCTTTTAAAAAAGTTTATTTAATTTACAAAAAATAAAAAATGAACTATTACAATTAAAATCAAATTCTAGACTGATTATAAAAAATAAAATAATACGTTGAACTGCTTCACACTTTTGCAACTAATGCATTTTAGCAAAATGTGTGAAATGCAATTCAGCGGTATTAAAGGTCAAAAGAGTTTATTAACAGGTAAAGTAGGGGTTATTGCTACTATAACTTATATATATATATATATATATATATATATATATATATATATAGGTATGTATATACCGATAAATTTTATTTTTTTTACTGATTCTTATTCAGAAGGTCATGAACCGGGTAGCGCCCCTACTCCCGGTTCTGAGTCCCGTCATTGAATCGATTACAATAAGTAGATTCCATATATGGAAATCTACCTAAAATGTACAGTTCAATATTTGATATTTTTTATTATATTATAGGACTAGAAAAAAATTTAAATATTATAACTTTATAATACCTATTTTCCAATATTCACACCGCCTTGTAAAATATACTCAAAAGAATCTTTTTGGAAAGGCTTTATATAATTTCTCCAAATCAGCATCTAGTGCGCTCTAAATGAATACGGAATAAGAAGAAAGATGTAAATCGTCGTATAATCAGACTATGTAAATGGGTTGCGAGAATGAAAATGTCTCACATTTATCAGTTGAATTAAAATCTGTTATTTACTCGTGGAGCCAAAATCCTAGGATCTTTTATACTATAAATAATATTATCTATAAATTTAAAAATAGCCACCCCCTAGAGCGAAAATAAAAGTAAAAGTAATAGTATATTATATAGAAATGGACTAAAGTGCATCTTTTAATCTCGATGGTGAAGATTGTTTCCCGAGGGATTAAAGGACCCCCTTAAAATTCAAATAATTATTTACCTGTCAATTTTGTAAATATTTAAACGTAAATTCTGTTTTTTTATAAAATACCGGCCCTTAAAAAAATTATATAAAATCGGGGTTCCCGATGCCACAGTGGCCCCTTAGGGTTAGGCCATTTAGATCTTCATTTTCGCGGAATTTGACTCCAAAAATAGGTTTGCATGGAAAAAACTAGATTTTTCGCACAAAAATAACCCTACGGAAGACGAGATTGAGATTTTGCCGGACTTTTTTATGGGGAAATGCTCGTCTTAGAAAACCCTACAGGACTATCCACTTTACCAGAAAAAAATAATCATTTCTGATTAATAATGAGTATCCAAAATGGCCACTTTTGTCAAAAAATTGAATTTCCAAAAAAGTGTTCAAAATCATTTATGGAACCTTTCTGACCTTTTTAGAATTACGAGAAAATTCGAAAAATCTCTGTATGTGGCCATTTTTATTGAATGTCCAAAAATGTGCCCAAAAGTCCTGGAAAAATTTTTGCGGATTCCGCGAATGTGTACAAATAGTTTCTATCAGATGAGAATTTTTTCCAATACTTTCCCAGTTTTCATTCAACATATTTTAGAATAAAATTGTAAAAAATATATGAAAAAGCTAAAATGGTGTTGGAGAAAAGAAAATTAAAGTATATCTGTATAGAGGGCCAAAAATTAATATTTCTGTAGTGTAGACAGGGAAAAAATACATATTTCTGTAGACAAGGCCAAAAATCCGTAGATTAGTCATTCATTTCTGTATGGTCAGAAATCCGTATATCTGTATACAGGGCCAAAAATTAATATTTCTGTAGAGTGTAGGCAGGGTCAAAATGCATATTTCTGTAGACAAGGCCAAAAGTCCGTAGACTTGCCAGTAATTTCTGTATAGTCAAAATTCCGTATATCTGTAAGTAATATCAAAGCTGTAAGCAAGGCCAAAAATTCGTATATCTGTATACAGGGATAAAAATTAATATTTCTGTAGTGTAGGCAGGGAAAAAATGCATATTTCTGTAGACAAGGCCAAAAATCCATAGATTTGTCATTAATTCACATAGATTTGGCCAAAAATCCATAGATTTGCCATTCATTTCTGTATGGTCAAAAATCCGCATTTTTGTAGTTAAGATAAAATCTGTAAGCAAGGCCAAAAATCTTTCTATCTGTATACAGGGCTAAAAATTAATATTTCTGTAGACAAGGCCAAAAATCCGTAGATTTGCCATTAAGTTCTGTATGGTCAAAAATCCGTATATCTACAGTTAAGAACAAAGCTGTAAGCAAGGCCAAAATTCCGTATATTTGTATACAGGGCCAAAAATAAATATTTCTGTAGTGTAGGCATAGCCAAAATGTATATTTCTGTAGACAAGATCAGAAATCCGTAGATTTGCCATTAATTTACATAAATTTGGCCAAAAATCCATAAATGTTCCATTAATTTCTGTATGGTCAAAAATTCGTATTTCTGTAGGTAAGATCAAAGCTGTAAGTAAGGCTAAAAATCCGTATATCTGTATACAGGGACAAAACTTAATTTTTCTGTAGAGTGAAGGCAATGCCAAAATGCATATTTCTGTAGACAAGGGCAAAAATCCGTAGATTTGCCATTAATTTCCATAGATTTGGCCAAAAATCCATAGATTTGCCATTCATTTCTGTATGGTGAAAAATCCGCATTTTTGTAGTTAAGATAAAATCTGTAAGCAAGGCCAAAAATCTTTCTATCTGTATACAGGGCTAAAAATTAATATTTCTGTAGACAAGGCCAAAAATCCGTAGATTTGCCATTAATTTACGTATTTCTGTGTACGTGGATAAAAATCCATAGATTTGCCATTAAGTTCTGTATGGTCAAAAATCCGTATTTCTGTATACAGGGCAAATAATTAATATTTCTGTAGATTGTAGGCAGGGCTAAAATGCATATTTCTGTAGACAAGGCCAAAAATCCGTAAATTTTCCATTAATTTCTATAGATTTGGACAAAAATCCATAGATTTGCCGTATATCTGTATACAGGGCCAAAAATTAATATTTCTGTAGACGAGACCAAAAATTCGTAGATTTGCCATTAATTTACGTATTTCTATGTACTTGACTGGAAATGTTTAATCAGATTTTAGCTCAATTTTAGACATCTTTCCAGGAAAAAATTCGTGATAATTATATCTGTACCTCAGAGGCAAAGGGCGCTATGTCTATTTTTTCGTTAATGATTTTTTGATTACACCACTTGAACTTGTAAATAACATAACAATTTTTATATTTAACTTTTGCCTAGGGCGCCACCTTCCGTTTATAGTGTGAAGGCCACTGCACGGGCAGCTTCAGTGGAGAACGAAATACTCCAGAGGTCGTTATGGTATCGACCCAAATCACTGGTGGCCAGAAGGGCGGTCTTTACTTGCCCTACTGGATTGACTACCTGGGTATATTAGCTGCTAGAATGAAACAAAAATAAAATTTAAGAAATAAAAATTTTATTTATACTGAAATTCCGGTTAAGAAAAAGGCGTGCAACGCTCTCTATCGGTGATGTCGGACAGTACTGGCAAAAAAAAAATTTTTTTTTGGTTGGGCAAACCCCTTTTGTGTTTTATTGGTTTTATTAGCAGGCAAGTCCTTTCTGTGTTTATATTTTTTTTATGTTTTTTTTTTGACAACTGTTCTTTTGTGACTTTTTACCCAATATATGTTGAAAGAGAGAAAAAAAATTTAAATCACCTATTCGTTTTATCAGTAAAACCAGACTTACTGCTCTCGCCCGATTTGCCTTTTTGGGCGTGCGTGTTTGCCGTTATCATTTTCGTCGTAGTCGATCAATTCCCTTAACTGAAGCTTAGGGTGTGTCCTTAGCTTGTTGAATATCCGTTCTTAGCGGTTATTCATGGTATCTAGATCCCTGAATATCCAACGATTGGCAACATACCAAGGTAGGTTTGCTGAACCGGTAGAGATACCTAAAACTAACATTAGAACTGTCAAGATTACTGATCTGATGTAAAACTGGCGGGGCAATAGTCCTAAAGCCTCAGTGCATGTGAAATTTCCCACCCATGTTTCATCAACGTAGGTAGAAGGCGTTGCACTAAACGCATTTTTTTCTATAAAGGTTGCTTGATTTTACTTAGTGGTAAGTTTAGATCTTTTATAATCAACCACAATTGCCTAGTCTTGCTTCTGGCATCGGAAATAGTTTATCACATCATTGGGATTAACATTTTATTTAGATATAATTAAAGCAAATCAATTCTGAAATTTATTGAACGCGATTCCCGTTTTTGGAATATATTTTGTATAATAGAAGGGTTTGGCTCCAGGATCAATATGTGAACCCCGAAAAAGTATTTAATCACGAAGTATGCTGTGTCAGCAGCCGCTTAAAGAGGCGGCTCGAAAAAGAATTGTTGGGGGAATTAAATCATGGGAATTAAATCATATTTGGCGCAAAGTAATTTGCACTTTCATCGCAGAGGGATATACGAGAAGCGAAGTATTTTCGAGGATATCATTATTTGAAATCGTCTGCGACCATGTTAGTTTAACGAGTTGCTATAGGGACGAACGACGGTGACAGTGGAATTTTAAATTAGAGGTCAGAGTTGACCCAAATTAAGTCCCAACTTTTTTTTTTTTACAATGTTAAAATATGTATTGAATATACCCGATGGGATAATTCAACATTGATGTTAATGAATGTTTAAACGGGTAGTCTGCTGGTAAAAATTGCTCAATTTGAATGACATTCATATAAAAGTATTTGGTGCGGATTTTTATTATTTGAAGCGATAAAGTTAGGAAATTGAAATTTGACGTATGATAAATAACTGAAAATAAATGATACTCGTGAAAATCTGACTGTCGAAAAAAATAATGTAACTGCCAGGCAACATTATGAAAGTTAAATAATAGAAAAAGCTTCACCTACATGATGGCTTAGTCAAAAAATACCCTATATATGATTGTTTAATTACTATTTCTAATGATACGGGGTAAGTACCTTAATTGTTATAAGGTGCAAATATTTTTTATTTATTACTAGATAATTATTCTGAAATGTAAAAGTGTAAATTTCTAAACTCCGATAAATTATTTTAAAATATTTAATGTGATTAAATTTCCTAAAACATTTTTTAAATACTCTGGACGAGTCAATATTCGGTAACAAATTTTTTAACCGGGTAATAAGTATATAATCTTCTTGAATTATTTGCCCAAAATTTAGGGGGAACTGCTTATCTCGGCCTTCCAAATCCCGCCATTCGCAGCTTGTAAGGCAATAAAATTAACTCAAAATATTAATATTCATTTATTGGTTTTCTAGTGTTAATTTAAAAATAAAGCTGGAATATGGGAGTACTATTTTGTTATTTTATAGGGTTATGTTTAGTATTTAAATATAAACTGAAAGAGTCACAGGTTACACTTTCATAAAAAAATAAATAAATAAAAATTAAAAGTTAAGTTGCAACCTGATACATCTGATCAGACAGCGGCCGGCAGAATTCTTGTAGAGAACGTGTAGAGCAAGAACGCGTCAAATATATCGCTCCACTTGTATAAAATGTCTAAAAATTATAAGAGAAAACGCGGTTTGACGCAAAAAGAGTTAGAAGAAGAGTTAGAAAATATGTCAGACGAAGAATTTACAAAAGATGATGGTAAAGAACTACATTTTATAATAGGTTTTCTTCATATTTGATTTTGTTTTTAATTTTTAGATGATAGTATTGCAGATGTCGATTACCTACCTGTTGAAAATATCAGTGAAGGTGATTCTTCGGATGTTTCAAGTCGTAGATCACTTTCACCAACTATAGCTGCCAACAGCTCATTCACCGGATGATGAAGACGGAGATATGGATTTTGCAGTATCAGACAATGGACCAACAGCTCATTCACCGGATGATGAGACGAAGATATGGATTTTGCAGTATCAGACAATGGACCAACAGCTCATTCACCGGATGATGAAGACGAAGATATGGATTTTGCAGTATCAGACAATGGACCCTCAACTGACTGGGTCGCCTCACGAGGCAATCAGCCTCTTCTAATGATGTTTTCCAAAAAAATTGGTGTTTCGGAATACTTATCAGAACTTTTGAGAGATGAACCACCCGAGAGTTTTTAATCCGCATTAGTGAGTGAGCACATTCAGGCGTATTGGAGTCAAGAAAACATGTATAAAAATGCAATTACCCCTAAACTAATGCCTCGCAACATATTTGAATTATTGTTGCGAATGCTACATTTTTCGGACAATGACGACAATCTTGATAATGATAGGCTTCATAAAATTCAGCCATTGATAGACAAAATAGTGCATAGTTTAAAAATAGCATACGAACCCTCTGAAACTTGTTGCATTGATGAATCGTTGATTCCATTTAGAGGAAGACTAATTATGCGACAGTACATAAAAAAAAACATAAATATGGAATCAAAGTTTTTAAGTTATGTAGCAAGGGAGGGTATACTTACAACTTTCAAATTTATGCTGGAAGGAATTTAGACCAACGCCGACCAACATTTTGAGCCTATTTTAAATTCAGGGCGTACCCTTGTAACTGATAACTGGTACACTAGTGTTAACCTGGCAAAGAGATTGCTAAATAGAAATACACATTTGATAGGGACATTGCGAAAAACGAGGCGTGGTATACCGAAAGAGCTACTCAGTGAAAAACTAAAATCAGGAGAATTATCAGCTAGAGAAAACCAGGATGGTGTAACAATTATCAATTGGAAAGATAAACGTAATGTCCTAATACTTTCTACCAAACATACAGATACTACAGTAGAAGTGACAAACCGCAGAAAACAGGTCACTAAGAAACCCGAGGCCATTTTAGCATACAATGCAGGAAAATCGGCTGTTGATATTTCTGATCAAATGACCTCTTACCAGACACCACTGCGAACAACTTTCAAACAGTATCGCAAGTTTGCTGTGGAAATATTGCTAAATACTGCGATGGTCAATGCATGGGTGATGTACAAATAGATTGTTGATGGCAAAATGACTTTGCTAAATTTTCGAAAGGCTGTTACCTACAAGTTGTGTGAGGTCGCATACAATCCTACATGCAACACTGATACAGAAGCAGAAGACACTCCAAGAAGGAAACGACTAAAACACGAATTGGATCAATCTACAAAAAAAGAAGGCCATGCAGTAGATGTTATGAAAAACTAAGAGACTAGAAAGGATGGAAAGAAGCGCGGAAACTGAAAAGAGTTCGCACCTACTGTAAAGGTTGTGCCCATGAACCATTTTTACTTTCCGAACAACAGAGTTGTATAGAAGGAAAGTATTGCGATCATGATATTTTGACCATACCCAGATTTTAACGGATCTTTACGTTTTGAGCTCACCTGAATCCATTTATACCATTTTTAGCATGATGTCTGTCTGTGTGTGTGTGTGTGTCTGTGTGTATGTCTGTGTGTGTGTCTGTGTGTCTGTGTGTGTGAGTGTGAACACGATAGCGTCCAAACGGCTGAACCGATTTAAATGAAATTTTATATACATATTTAGGGTAGCAAGGAGACGACCTGTATAGATTTTGGTGTTAATCGGACAACCGGAAGTGACAGTTGCTATAAGTGATGACGTCATTACTAAACAAGATGGCAATAAAGTTTTACACATATATTTTCTATACGTTATAGTTTAATTTCGAATGATTAAAATTTTTAAAAACTTTTGCCATTGTTGCCAGATTTATCAAAAAGTATTTTTTTTTTCATATTTTTCTTAAATAACCAAAATAATGCATTTTTATGAAAAATTACGGGATATGAAAGTTGTAGAACATAAAATTTTCTACACATTTTGTCATTACCGGTTTTTTGAATTCCTCATAGTTTCGCCGCTAGAGGGCGTGAAAAAAATTTATATAGACATTTTTGTGACTTTTTTAGATTTTAAGACAAAATTATGGATTTTTATGAAAAATTACATGGGATCAAAATTGTAGAACATAAAATTTTCTATAAATTTTGTCTTAACTATTTTTTCAAGTTGCGCATAGTTTCGCCGCTAGTTTTTATTTTAATTTTTATCTTTATTAAATTATTATTTTTCAGTTAAATTTTTATATTAAAAACTTAAAAAAATAGCTTTAAATTTGTAATAATTAATTTTATAATTCTAATTTTTTTCAAAATTTTATTACAAAAATTTTGGAATTTTTAAAAAAATGGCTAAGAAATTTAAGATTATATTATGATTTTAAACTAAATTGAATAACTTCTAAAATATTAAAGTTATTGAAATGTGATTTTCACCATTCGAAAGATAATATAAAACTCTAAATTTTAATTGTATTTTAGTTTCTTAAAATTTAGAATTGTAATTTTTATAGCCAAAATTAAGAATTTTTTTAAATTTTTTTGTAATTTCGTTTTATCAATAAGTATAAAATAAATGAAAAAATTAAATAGCATATCCGAAAAGGATCCAAAAGTACTATGTGTGTAAATTATTTCATAATTTTAACATAGTATTTGTAAAAGTTATAGCAAAAAATGAAAAAAGTTAAAACAATTCAATGGATATACCCATGAATTTTTGAAAAAAAATTTGATTTTTTTTAAGTTTTTTAAACTAAATTTATTAATGCATTTTGATCCAAAAACCTAAAAAAATAAAATTGAATGAGATATTAATTATTTATTGATTTTAAAATTACTCAAAAATAGGTTTGATTTGTTTTAAGGTTAAAATTAATATTAAAAATTTTAAAAAAATTACCCTTAAATTTGTAGTAAAAAACTCTATAATTGTAATTTTTTTCAAAATTTTATTCAAAAAATTGTAGAATTCCAAATTTTTTTTTTGTAATTTAATATAAGTTTAAAAGAAATTGAATAACTTTAAAAATATTAAAGATATTAAAATGGGATTTATACCATTCGATAGGTAATATAATTAATGTATTTTAATGCAGAAAAACTAAAATAATCGATTAAACAATTCCTTTACTAGGAGTGTTCGGAAAGTTGGGTGGGATTACCCCCTCATTTTTTTGTTTGCAATGTTTCAATAAATTTCATAGGTATGAAAATCTTAAGCTGTTGGATTATGTTAGAATTTAGCCTGTTCTTTGTTTTCAGTCAATAAAGTATTTTTTGTCATGTGTTTTCCGTATATTTTATGTTACTACTTTTATTATACACCTATAAAACCTGATACAAAAAAAAATTAAAAACTGGTATGTTCCAACTATCCTCTATCGCCGGCTCGGTCTATTTGTACGTTAAAAGCTACCTGAATATGATTGCTTGGCATTATAGGCTAGAAAACGAAACTCAGTCCAATAGACCGCGTTGGCGACGGTGGATAGTTTGAGACTCGGTCCTATAGACCGAGGCGGCGAATTTGGAAAAGACGTTCTCGGTCTTATAGACCGAGTTGGCAGTGAACGTGTTAAAGTTTTTGTAGTCAGCGTAACTTCTGTACTATTTTGGAATATGTAGACCTATATAGAGGAAACGAAAAATTTGAAATTTTCAACTTCAACACCCTGTATGTCGATAACTAACCCACGGACACTTTGTGTCAGAATGTCATGTATAATAATTTCCCAATGTTTCAAAAAAATCGGCCGTGGTCCATTCTCTATGAGTATGCCTCCTCTTTTATAGATTTTTAATACAATTGTCCGGTTAATTTTTATGAAGAATTAATTCGTCAATCAAAGATAATTGCACAACCAGTAGTTGTGATGCCGTAATCGCTAGGGATATTCCAACATATCCTATAAATTCCGTGCAAACAATGGCACCGCTCGCTGCTACTGTTACAATTGTAAAATTAACTATTCCGTGTTCGATTCCAAAATTTGTGTTATTATCGCTGTTACGTTGCGGTAATTGACTTTTAAACTGTCTATAGTAGAGGTTATAGACCCGCTAGATTTATAGCATACGAACATACATACGTGCACAATTTAAACAAATTATTGATACAGTATATATGTTAGTAATGTATTTACACAATATATGGAATGACATTACTAGCAAGGTCTTCCATCTACATATTTTATGAATTTCAAATTTTATAAAGAAAATATTTTCTCTTCTACTAGTAAATAATTTATTCCCTATTGTTGATATAGTAATCATTATTTTTCATAATTAACGATTATTGAGCACCATTTGGTATCTACGTTGCAGTATTTGTGCATTAAAATTACTGTTATGATAATTTTTATTTATTCATTATTTATAAAAAAACAAAGAAAGAACAGGAAAAAAATGTGTCAAAATGATTAGAATTATATATATAAGAGAAATGGAGACAATCAAAAGGATAACTTTTACCACTTCCCCTCATTTCAATAACAACAAACTTTTAAATGGACAATAAAACTTGAGACTCAAATATAGATACAAGCGAACACACACATATATATATATGTGTGTGTAGACATTCCGTTCCGCCACGATAGAGGTCGCAATTTTTGTTCAATCGACACCAAATTTGGTACAAAAATTCTTTGGGGCCGTAATTCGTTGCGTATTGCAAATGGGCATTCTACCTATAAGGGGGTGAGAATTGGAGGGGGTTGAAATCTCAAAAAAATCAGATCTCCACCATTTTTGGAAATATTAAAAAAAATCATGAGACTTTTTTTATGCTCTGATTATTGTAAAATTAGTTTATTTGAAACTTTTTTTCATCAGATCCACGGGAATGGAACTGAAGGGGGTTGAAATTTCAAAAAAATTATATCTCCCCCATTTCCAAAAATATCGAAACGGGTCATTAAACTTTTTTTATGATCTAATTATTATAAAATTAATTGATCTGAAACTTTTTTTAATCGGACCTAAGGGGATGGAACTGGAGGGAGTTGAAATTTCAAAAAATTTATATCTCCGCCATTTTTAAAAATATTGAAACAGGTCATTAGACTTTTTTCATGTCCTAATTATTATAAAATTTATTTGTTTGAAACTTTTTTAGATCTGACCATATCGTGGAGTGGGGAAGGATGAAAGTCTCAAATTTAAACAATAGAAATCTACCTCCCCTGTCGACCCTACCGACAGAATTTTTTTTTTAAACCTTGGAATTTTTTTAATTTATCTATTACTTATAATTTAGTTTGTTTTCGTTTAGTTTCATTTGCTTTCGTTTGTTTTTATTAGTTTTCGTTTGTTTTCATTTGTTTTCATTTGTTTTCATTTGTTTTCATTTGTTTTCATTTGTTTTCATTTGTTTTCATTTGTTTTCATTTGTTTTCATTTGTTTTCATTTGTTTTCATTTGTTTTCATTTGTTTTCATTTGTTTTCATTTGTTTTCATTTGTTTTCATTTGTTTTCATTTGTTTTCATTTGTTTTCATTTGTTTTCATTTTTTTTCATTTGTTTTTATTTGTTTTCATTTGTTTTCATTTGTTTTCATTTGTTTTCATTTGTTTTCATTTGTTTTCATTTGTTTTCATTTGTTTTCGTTTATTTTCGGTTGTTTTCGTTTGTTTTCGTTATGTCTTCGGTATTATCGGATTTTGTCGCATTTAATTTTTTTGGTACAAATGTGAGAAAACATGAAATCATGGGAAAAAAAAGGAAAAACAAGGAAGATTAAGAAAAATAGGGAATAATAGAAAAAATTAATGAAAAACAAAAGAATATAATAAGAAATAGAAAAATTAGAAAAAAATAGGAAAAATACAAAAAATAGTGAATAAAAGTGATAAATAGGATACATAAGGAAACATAAAGAAAATAGAAAAACTAGTGGAAAACAGGAAAAAATAGAAAGATATATAAAAATAGGAAAAAATAGGAGAAATAGAAATAGTAGTGAAAATAGAGGAAAATTTAAAAAAAAAACTAGAGAAAAATAGAGAAAAATACTGAAAATTGGGTAAAAACATGGAAAAATAGGGAAATAGCGAAAAAATAAAGAAACCCAGAAAAAAAGGGAAAAAGAAAAATATAAAAAAAGACAGGTAGAAATACTGAAAAATAAAGCAAAATAGTAAAAAACAGGCCAAATTGGAAAATATATTAAAAAACAGTAAAAAAAGTAAAAAAACAGGAAAAAAATTGGGAAAATAAGAATAGAAAATAAGCAGCTAAAATAGCTAAATATAGGGGAAAATAGAGAAAAATAGGGAAACATATTTAAAAATAGGAAAAATGAGGGAAAATGAGAAAAATAGAGGAAAACTAGAAAAATTGAGAAAAAAGGCAATAGGGCAAAATATAGGAAAAGAGGGACAAATAGATGAAAATGACAAAGAATATAATAATTATATTTATAGATTTCGACTTTTCACTTATCTGTTTTTAGCTCTCAACAAATTATGATTAAAACTTAACTTTTCGAACTCTCGTACGATAATCGTATTTTTTTTTAATAAGCACAGCATTATAATAATTATATATTTTCATTACTTTTTGTTGTTTAATTATCTTATATTTTAGCATAATGTCTGTCTGTGTGCGTATGTGTGTGTCTGCGGCTGAACCGATTTAGATCAAATTATATATACATATGTTAAATTATTTTATATTTCTTAATAAAAAAATAGGGAAATTAAGAAAATGAAAACAAGTAGGAAGGAAATGGAGAAAAAATATGTGGAAAAATTGAAAAAAATGGGAGAAATTGAAAAAAATAGGCAAAAGTGGGAAAAAATAGGAAAAACTGGAAAAATAAGAAAACTAGGAAAAAATAGAAAAAAACAAACAGTAAAAAATAGGAAAAAAAGAAAAAAATAAAGAAAATATAAGCCAAAATATAAAAAATGGGGAAAATATGGAAAAATTGGCAAAATGGAAAAACCCGGAAAAATTATTGCAGAAATGGAAAAAATACAGAAAATGGGAATAAATATAAAAAAATCAGAAAAACAGACAATAACAATAAAAAGTTAAGAGAAATAGGAAAAAATGGTAAAAACAGGAAAATGAAAAAATAGAAAAATTTGGGAAGAATAGGCAAAAGTAGAAAAAATTAAAAAATGATAGGGAAAAATAGGAAAATTAAGAAAACGAAAAAAAACTGGGGAAAAAATAGAGAAAAATAAGATAAAAAAAGGAAAAATAAGAAAATGTATACAAAATAAGAAAAATTGAAAGAAATGGGAAAAATGGGAAACAATAGAATAAAAATTAAAAAAATAGGAAAAAAACGGAGAAAAATAAGAAAAAATAGAGAAAAATAGGTACAAAATGGAAAAAATAAGGAAAATATAGGCCAAAATATAAAAAATGGGGAAAAATAGGCAAAGTGGAAAAAATAAATAAAAATTAGAAAACCAGAAAAAAAAATCGTAAAAACAGGAAAAGTAAGAAAGATAGGACAAAATGGTAAAAACCAGGAAAAAACAGGAACATGGAAAAAATATGAAAATTGGAAAAATGGGCAAACGTAAAAAAAGGAGCAAAAGATAGGAAATAACAGGGAAAAATAGGGAAATTAAATAAACCAAAAAAAAATCGAGAAAAATATGGAAAAAAAATAAGGGAAAATAGGAAAAAATAAGAAATATGGGGAAAATAAAAAAAGTGGCAAAATGTATTCAGTTTAGTTTAAAATCATAAAATTTCAAATTTTTTTGATCCATTTTTTTTTAAATCCAAAATTTTTAAAAAAATGTTGAAGAAAATAACAATTATAAAGTTTTTTATTACAAATTTAGCAGTATTTTTTTTAAATGTTTAATATTAAAATTTATCTAAAAAAAATAATTTAAGATAAACATTGCTTAAAAATTAAAATAAAAAAAGTAAAGGCAAAATTTGTAGAAAATTTTATGTTCTACAATTTTGATTTTTTGTAAATTTTCGTAAAAATCCAAAAGTTTGTCTCAAAATCTAAAAAAAAGTCGCAGAAGTCTATATATATTTTTTTCACGCCCTCTAGCGGTGAAACTATAAGGAATTAGAAAAAACGATAACGATAAAATATGTAGAAAATTTTATGTTCTACAACTTTTATATCCTGTAATTTTTCATAAAAATGCATTATTTTACCAATTTAAATAAAAATATAAAAAACAACTTTTTGATAAATATGGCAACAATGGCAAAAGTTTTTGAACATTTTAATTCGGAAAGTAAAAAGACACTCAAACATTAAATAAATTTAATAAATCTTTTAATTTAAAACTTACTTTTTATATGCTTAAATAAAAATATAAAACAAAAAATAACATTGTTGATTATTTTCCTTTTCTCGGGAATCAATCAATACATTATAAAAGCCCTTATAACAGGTCGATGTGGTAACAAATAGCTTTATGAGTCTTATGCCCTTGTACCTAGTTTCATGTTTCATGACATAACACTTAACCCTTTGCCCTCTTTTATCTCCCACAGGACACATTCTTTTACGCTGACTCTCATTATCATTTTAAAAGGGATCTTTTATTGAACTATGTACTTAAAATTTGCCGGTTTTGCTAATTTTGAGTTAACAGAAAAAATTTGTATAACAAAGAAATAATTTATTAAAATGCTAAAAAAAAAAACTAATTTTTATTATATAACAAAAATTAAACTTTGAAAATATTTACATGTAAGTAAATTTTTTTTATCCAAAATTATCTGATATAATAATTTCATACCTTTCAAATTGAGACATTCTGTATATTTATTTATTTACATTAAAGTGATACTATGATTTTTATTTTTAATTTGATTATTTTTTTAGTTGTTAAATGAAAAAAAATTGTTGTTTATTATAAAAATTGTCTTTTATTAAACAATTGGCCCTCGGTGGAAATTAATGAAAAATGTTTTTTATGTTATTTAAAGTAAAAAATTGATAAAGTTTAAATTTTTTGCTATAACTATGGTTTAGGCTCTTTTGGTAACTTGAATGATACAAGTTTAATTTATCGGTTTTTCTATTTTATTTTTTGATTTTTTCTAATTTTTCCTCATTGTTCAGTTTTTTTCTAATTTTTCTAACTCCTTTGCCATTTATTTTATTTTTTTTTAAGTTTTTTCATTTTTTTTACGGTTTGTATTGTTTCTGGTTTTTTGGCTGTTTTTTGGGTTTTTGCAGTTTTTTGCGTTTTAATGCAATTTTTTGCGATGTTTTACTCTTTTTTGCGAGTTTTTGCGATTGTTTGGGATTTTTTGAAATATTTTTGTCGTTTTTCTCATTTTTTTGATGTGTTGTTTTTTTTCTAATTTTTCTGAATTTTTTTTTTGTTTTTTCGTTTTTTTCAACTTTTTCGTTTTTTTTTGCTGTTTTTTGTGTTTTTGGGTTTTAATGCGATTTTTTACGGTGTTTTACGCTTTTTTGCGAGTTTTTGCGATTGTTTGGCATTTTTTGAAATAATTTCGTAGTTTTTCTTATTTTTTTGATTTTTCAGTTTTTTTTTTTGGTTTTTTCGATTTTTTCAAATTTTTCGTTACTGCTCTGTTTTTTTCGTTTCTTGAGACTGCTTTTTGGTTTTTTTACGATTTCTAGCGTTTTTTATTTATTGCCGTTTTTTTTCCGGCTTTTAATTTTATTAATTTTTTCGTTTGTTCCGTATTATTACAATTTTTTATTCTATTTTTCTGTCAATTTTTTTCAAATTTTTTTATTTTATTTCTTATTTTTTCTGTTTTTCAATTATTTCTAATCTTTCCTAATTTTTTCTCATTATTCTGTTTTTTTTTTCTCTAATTCTTTCTTTTGTTTTATATTTTTTCCCATCTTTTCTAATTCCCGTATTTTTTTTCGAATTTTGGCGTTTTTTTCAATTTTTTTGTCATTTTTCAATTTTTGTCGATTGTCATGATTATTTGCGATTTTTTTGGGATTTCGTTTCGATATTTTTGCGTCTTATTTAAATTTTTTAGGCGTTTTTTTTACGTTTTTGGCGATTATTTGCATTTTTTGTAATTTTTTGCGGTTTTTTTTGCGATTTTTTGTTTCTTTTTATTATTTTTTTCTGTTTTTTTTTCGATTTTTCAAATTTTTCGAATTTTTTTTTCATTGTTCTCTTTTCTTGTTTCTTTCATTTTTTAGTAACTTCTTTTTGGGTTATTTGCGATTTTTAGCGCTTTTTTCAGATTTTTTAAAATATTTTTAATTTTTTCGTTTGTTCCGTACTTTAAAATTTTATTTACCATAATTTCTGATTTTTCTCTCAATTTCTTTCGTTTTGTCTTTCTTATTTCTTTTTGATTTTTCCTGATTCTTCCCATTATTCTGATTTTTTGTTGTTTTTCTCTTTTTTCCGATTTTTTTCAGTTCTTTCTAATCTTTTCTCATTTTTTATCAATGGTCTGTTTTTTTCTCTAATTCTTACTTTTATCTTCTAATTTTTTTTTTATTTTTTCTAATTCCTCTGATTATTTCGAATTTTCCCCTTTTTCTCATATTTTTGACATTTTTCTGATTTTTCTGTTTGTGTTTTTTTTTTTCTGATTTTTTTTTTCAATTTTTTGGCGATTTCTTGCGATTTTTCATGATTACTTGCAATTTTTTCGATTTTTTTGCAATTTTTTGCAATTTATTTAAATTTTTTTGAATTTTTTCCTTTTTTATGGTTACAATTTTTCCGGTTTTTGGTTCTCCGTTTTTTTGCCATTTTGTGTGTTTTATTTGCGATTTTTTGCGGTTTGTTATTTTTTGCGATATCTTTGGATTTTTCTCGTTTTTCTTTCGTTATTTTTCTCGATTTTTTCTCATAGTTTTTTTTTGTTTTTTTTTTTTTGTTTTTTTCGTTTTTTGCGACGTCTTTTTCAATTTTTTGCGATTTTTAGTGTTTTTTCATTTCGTCTTTTTTATAATTTTATTAATTTTTTCGTTTGTTCCATATTTTACAATTTTATTTTCCATATTTTCTGATTTTTCTCTCAATTTTATTCAATTTTTTTTTGTTCTTTTTTAGTATTTTTTCCGGTTTTTCTGATAATTCTCATTTTTCTGAGTTTTTTTTTTTGTTTTTTCTGTATTTTTTCTGATTTTTTTCAATTCTTTCTAATCTTTCCTCTTTATTTTTTCATTAATCTTTTTTCTTTCTAATTCTTACTCTTGTCTTCTAATTTTTGTCATTTTTTTTTTTATTTCTCTGATTTTTTCGAATTTCCCCTCTTTTTTTAATTTTTTTGATTTTTTCTGTTTATACTATTATTATTTATAAAATATGCTATATTATCTACGGATACTATTATTATTAGTAACCAATTAAAACGACTAAAAATTTTATAACACGCAATGCCGCCAAAAAACGCGCATGTGCTTACCTGTCTTTTTCCTGAACACCGCGATTACAACTCCGGACTCCGGACTTCTGCAGTTTACCGTTTGTTTTCCAACAGACAACTCAGAACCGGTATTGGAATCATTTTCCGCGAACCATTACGACATTTACGCGAACTAACTTTACAAAAGTTTGAAACTTTTTTTGGATAATTAAATAAAAGTGGGTTACGTTAAATTTTAATTTTAATCAAATGTAAGTTAAGATTATTATTAAAAATTTAGATGATGTAATTTATTATTAAAATATTGTTGATTATAGTAAATCATGATAAATATTAGATATTAGTTATAAAGTTTTAATTTTTTATAAATCGAATTTTTATTTTTTTATTTTTATCTTTCCAGAGAAAATACATACAAATTATTAACAAATTGACCAATTAATATTATATTTATTTTTAAAATAAATTGTTTTAAATATAGACAGTAACAAAACAAAATAACGTTTAGATTGTCGTTAAAAAAAATGTTACGTATAAATTTTTAATATAAAATCCAACCAGAAAGTCCCGGATTAATTATATGAATCCATATTAAATACTCCAGATTTTCGCCAATAGGAAAATCCTTCAACTATTTAATTAAATCCATTAAACCCAAGATGAAAAAATCTTTTTGTGCAAAAATCATTTTTCAAAGGGTTTTTTGGTCCAAAAGAATAAAAAAATTTTCTACAAGCGTGCGGAAAGTTGTACTTTTCCGCACTGATTTTATACATGCTAAAATGATTAAAAATTAATTCTTGCTTGGTTACTATGATTACTTTCAGCCTAATGTTTTATTTATTAAGAAGCACTAAGAAAATTTTTGTTTAATGACAAATAACTGCAATTGCGTGCGGAAAAGTATAAGTTTCCGCACTTGTTAGGAAAATAACTATATCCTTATAAATAGTCACTATAACCACCTTATACTTTCCCCATATCTAAGCTCCCAATTTTTGATAAAAATAGAGTTTTTGTGTTTGTCTGACTTGTCTTTTATTTTGTAAATCCAAAAGCAGTAACATGTGATTTACTGCCTTTATACTCTCAGAAAGTAAATTACTGCTTTCCTACTTTCTTTTTAAATTATATATTTTATTTTGGTAAAAGCAAAACGCAGTAATGCAGTATAAAAAAATTGTTTGGACAGCAAGATTTAAAAGTCAGTAGATAGTCTAAGCCACTACTACCGCAACTATAGGGAAGTCAGCTATGACGTCACATTTTACGAATTTCCGACGTTTTTTAACTTTATGTATTTTACAACGTTATAAAACGTTCTAAACGTCACATTTTACAACGTTTTCAACGTTTTTTAACCCATGGAATTTTGATTCGAAAAAATACGTCAAACAATGTCATATTTTATCGATTTTGACAAGTTATTTTTACATGTTTCCTTATGAGAAATACATGCATCTGATGCAATACGTTTTTCACATCAAAAGTAAACGTAAAAAAACGTTGTAAAATGTGACGTTTCGAAGGTTTTTTAACGCTTCCAAATATTGAACATTAAAAAACTTTGAAAACGTTGTAGAATATGACGTTTAGAACGTTTTTTGACGCTTCAAAATACTGAACGTCAAAAAACGTCGTAGACTCATAAAATTTGACGTCGTAGCGCTCTCTCTTTCTGATACGCTGAATTTCCTATATCTCTCTCTCTAACACTTTGAATTCCCTACAGTTGCGGTAGTAGTGGCTTAGACTTTCTACTAAAGTCTAACCAATTTCCAAACTAAATATTTATAGAAAATTATTATTTGTTTTGTCTTAATAAAAAAAAATCGTTTAGTAGATTCTATTTTTTTTGTACTTCAATGGAATTTTTAAATAATAGAATAAATGTAGCACGTCGTGTATACAGACTACAGAAAAACGTTTGATGAGATTGATAACTCAATCTTGTATCCCAATTGGCTAGAATCGCTCTTCATGGTTGTCTACTCCGATGGTTCGACTCATATATTTTGAGTAGATCCTAGCAAGTAATTTTAAGCAATTACGCTTCTAAAATCGTTAAGTCCAAAAGTTTATCCAAAATCAAATTTAATGAGGTTATAAAACTCGAATTCAAGTAATATTTTTGTTAAATCATCATCAGAGCTATCACTTTAATAATTAGATACAAAATCAGATCAATACATGGCTGATTTTTAAAGAGACAAATGTCACAAGAATTTATCTAAAGTTGTTAATTATGAAAAAAATTGTAAAAACGAAGTTGTACCAATAAAAAAAGGTTGTTTTTGGTATTAAAATATAAGAAGGACATTTAAAAATTTTTAAAAAATTCAAAGTTTTAAGGGAAGATTTTTTTTGCAAAGGGTAGACAAGGTTGATTTTTAAAGAGACAAATGTCACAAGAATTTATCTAAAGTTGTTAATTATGAAAAAAATTGTAAAATCGAAGTTGTACCAATAAAAAAAGGTTGTTGTTGGTATTAAAATATAAGAAGGACATTTAAAAAATTTAAAAAAATTCAAAGTTTTAAGGGAAGATTTTTTTTTTGCAAAGGGTAGACAAGGTTGATTTTTAAAGAGACAAATGTCACAAGAATTTATCTAAAGTTGTTAATTATGAAAAAAATTGTAAAATCGAAGTTGTACCAATAAAAAAAGGCTGTTGTTGGTGTTAAAATAAAAGAAGCAAGTTTAAAAATAAAAAAAATTTTGTTTAACCATAATCTGCCGTTACGTCATACATTTTCCAACTTGATCTATCAATCATGAAATGGATGAGACGAAATTATGACGTCATTAACGTAATTCTTAACTAATGTCGATGTTATTTATTACTTTTGACAGTTCAATTAATATAATTATATTACTTATCGAACGGTATAAATCCCATTTTAATATATTTAATATTTATTCAATTTTTTTTTTAAACTTATATTCAATTTCAAAAAAAAATTTATGAATTCTACAATTTTTTGAATAAAATTTAAAAAAAATCACAATTATAGAGTTTTTTACTCCAAATTTAATGGTATTTTTTTTAAATTTTCAATATTAATATTAACCTTAAAAAAAATTAAACATTTTTTGAAAAATTTTAAAATCAATAAATAATTAACATCTCATTCAATTATATTCAAAATGGGAAACAGACCCTTTTTTAGGTTTTCTGGATCAAAATGCATTAATAAAGTTATTTTAAAAAACAAAAAGAAAATTCAAATTTTCTGTCAAAAATTCATTGAATTGTTTTAACATTTTACATTTTCTGCTTTAACTTTTACAAATTCTGTGTTAAAATTATGAAATAATTTACACACATAGTACTTTTGGATCCTTTTCGGATTTGCTATTTATTTTTTTGATTTATTTTATAGTCATTGATAAAACGAAATTACAAAAAATTTAAAAAAAATTCTTTATTTTGGTTATAATTGTTACAATTCTAAATTCTAAGAAACTAAAATACATTTTAAATTTAGAGTTTTATATTATCTTTCGAATAGTTAAAATCCCATTTCAATAAGTTTAAAATTTTAGAAGTTATTCAATTTAGTTTAAAATCGTAATATAATTTTAAATATTTCTTGGCAATTTTTAAAAAATTCCTCAATTTTTGTAATAAAATTTTGAAAAAAAATATAATTATAAAATTATTTATTACAAATTTAAAGATATTTTTTTTAAATTTTTAATATTACAATTGAAGTAAAAAATAATAATTTAATACGGATAAAAATTGCTTAAAAATTAAAATAAAAATTATCGGAGAAACTATGCGGAACTCGAAAAAAAAGTAAAGACAAAATTTGTAGAAAATTTTATGTTCTACAACTTTCATATCTTGTAATTTTTCATAAAAATGCATTATTTTGGTAATTTAAAAAAAAAATATGAAAAAAATTATTTTTTGATAAGTCTGTCAACAATGGCAAAAGTGTGTTATATGAAAATATTTAACGAAATGAACCAAACTAGAATTAATATTAAACAAGAAATGTGTACAAATTTATTAACAATAATTTTTTCCAGGTTATTTTTATTATAAAAAATCGGTGTTTTATATTAAGTGTAGATAATTAGGCGACATTTTAGAATTAGAATAAAAATATTTTATTTAGTAATAACACAACAAAAAACATAAATTCGATTCCTTTAAATGTTTAAAATTTTATAATAAATACAGATCCATTAAAAATAAATTTGAATGTTATTGATCGGTCTTTTGAGATACACTTAATATCCTGTGGTAAACGAGGCATCCAGAATTCTTCTCTTTACAAAATTCAGTTAAGAGACCAATCGATTTTTGTGTCTTATTCCACAAAACGATAAAGAAAGGGATTCGCAACCAAAGTGATGAACTCCATATTTAAAAGTGTTTTAGAAGTTTTTCGTTTCAAATGAGTTCTAGGGAAAACCAGATAAAAAAGAAAATGGGATTAGATACCTTCAGCCAATACGCCACTCTTTTTAAACCCACAAGTGTTTTTATCATCACTTTTTATCGTTATTGGATCCGACCTACGGCGAAAATATGGCGGTAATTCTAGTTAAGAAATGGGCTAAAGAGTAATTTATTTTTTGCCCTTATTAGGGTTTTTTAGATAGCTCTAATATGTTGGTCAGTTTTTGTTATTATAAGAAAATTAGATAAATTGACATTAAATTGTTTAAGCATAGAATATCTGATTGAGCTGGAAAATGAATATTATTTCAAAAAAAATAATGTTTATTAATGGTTATAAATTCACATTTTTTAGTTATGGGAATAACTAATCCAAATATTCGGTTTTTGGGAACAAATTACTTTAAATAAATTAATACTATTAATCACTTTCATTATTTTCTATGTATAACAACAAGATTTTATTTGTAATTTGTACTTGCCGAAATCTTAGAATTTTTAAAGATCATCTTCAGGTTTCAATCGAGCATCAACAATATTTTTCATTCATCCCTAACTTCTTGGCCTAAGTTTGCCCTGGAAACTTCTATTAACAGTTGAATACTAGAAAAAATATTCCTATAGAAAAACGCGAGTAGTGTAATTATACCGGTTCTGGACCACTTCCATCCAGTTCCATCTACCTAGCCGAAGAAGTATCCACCCCTATCCCAAAAACACATCAGAGACCTGTTGGTCTGTCAATTTTACAGTTCACGTACTTTTTTACAGATGGCGCCACCTGCAAAATAATTATTTTGGGGTATATAATTCATGTCTTCGTAACGCAATGTTGCCGTCATATTTTTAAGTAGCAGAAAAAAGGAAATTTTATATTTTAATAGAAAATTTATGTCTTTGTTCCAATATTTTTAAAATGCTGCTAAAATTACTATTTTAGTATACCTAATAAAAACTAGGTTTCTTTTAGAATTAAAATTATGATGACTAGATTTCGAAGTTCGAAATTCGGGACTCTATTTTTAATATTTTTTTACAAAAATTAGAAGAATTCAAAAAAACTGAGAGAGAAATTAGCAAATATTTGGGAAAAAATAAAAAATAAAATTGTCAAATACGGAAAAAATGAAGAAATCACACATCCGAAAAAAAAGCTAAAAATCGCAAAAAAAAACGAAAAAAAAGCCTAAAAAAACTCAAGAAATCGAAACATTTCAAAAAAAATCGTAAAACAATCGCAAAATCGCAACAAAATCACAAAATAATGACAAAAATATCGCAAAAAATTAATGAAATAAAGAGAATGAGAAAAAAAACAGAAAAAGAATAGAAAAACAGACCAGTGAGAAAAAATGAGGAGAGATTAGAAAGAATTGAAATAATTAAAACCAAAAAATTTGAAAAATAATCTGAAAAAATTAAAAAAAAAAACGAGTTTGAAAAAAAAATGAGGCAGAAATTAGAAAATATTGGGAAAAAATGAAAAATAACATTGTAAAATACGGAATAAACGCAAGAAATCAAAAAATATTACAAAATATCGCAAAAAACCACAAAGAAATCGCAAATTATCATAAAAAATCAAAGAAATAAGAAAAATCCCAAAAATTTAGAAATCGAACAAAATGGAACAATGCGAAAAAAACCGAGAAAAAATCGAAAAAAATCAGAAAAATGAGTTGCAAAAAACCGAAAAAATCGGAAAAAAATTTAAAAAAACCGAAAAAAACCTAAAAATACGCTAAAAATCGCAAAAAAATGACAAAAACATGGCAAAAAATCAATGAAATAAAAAAACAAAAAACTAGAATAGAAAAACAGAACAATGAGAAAAATGAGAGACTAGAAAAAATTGAAAAAAATAAAAAAAAGTAAAAAAATAAAAAATCATAAAAATGAAAAACAAAGAGAAATAATTAAAACAAAAACTTCATTAAAACAGAAAAAATCAGAAAAAATAAAAAAAAAAAACAAAAAACTTTGAAAAAAAGAAAAAAATTGAGAGAGAAATTAGAAAATATTGGGAAAAAATGAAAAATAAAATTGTAAAATATAATAAAAATATTATAAAAAATAAGAGAAATAAGAAAAAATGAGAAAAAATTAGAAAACGAAAAAAATTGAGAAGAAAAACAGAATTATGACGAAAAATTAGAAAAAATTGAAAAAATCAGAAAAAAAGTGAAAAAAAAATCAGAAAAATGAGTGAAAAGCGAGAAAAATCGAAAAACATCGCAAAAACCAAAGAACAACCAAAAAACAATTGTAATCATAAAAATGAAAAAATTCAAAAAAACTGATATAAATTGCAAAAACTCGCAAAGAAATTCCATAAAAGTCGCAAATTAGAAGAAATGAAAAAAGATTAAAAAACTAAAGAAAAAACCACAAAAACAGAAAAAACGAAAAATCAAAAAAATGAGAAAAAACTAGAACAAATAAAATTTTTGTAACTAACAAATAATTTTCACAAAAGTAAAGACTTGGTACGTACTGAAAAAAATCATAATATAAATCAAACGGAGGTTATTTATTTGGAGAAAAAATTTAAAAAAAATTGTTTACTGTACAAATCAGGTATAGATTTAGATAAAAATATTGAAAAAAAATATTATCTTATACATTCACAGGCAAGTTTATATATCGGATTATAGGTCAGTAGTTTTGGGCCAGGCAAGTTTCATGGTGTCATAAAAATCTTCTATTTAGGTACCTGATGGTCACTAATATCCCAAATTCACTCAAAATTAAAACCCTTCGGCGATCGTTACATCTGGCAACTAAGCAAGATTATTGGAGGATAATAAACATTTGAATTTACAAAGTACATCTAATCACCATCTATCGAACATTTAGTTAATTAATAGTTTGTGTTATGAAAATCATGGGGTGCTAATTCAGTCTTAATAAATTCCATAAAAATTATAACAAAAATCAAAATGAAACCTGTCAGGGAAACAGATATAACTTCAAAAACTTTTTCCAAATGTTAGGGATGCCGATATAAAAGGATCAAATGTAAACAATGCCTTAGATAATTTCTATACTATTTGGAATAATATGACGTGTACCTAAATATAAAACATATATTGTCAGTAGATAGAACATCCTTTAACTTTAAAGATTCAATAACTAAAGGCGATGACGTTTAGAATAAAATTTAACAAGTTGATTTCTTGTACAATTGTCACAATCTAAACGTCATTGTCGTTAGTTACAGAACCGTTAAAGTTAAAGGACGTTCTATCTACTGACAGTTAGAAACACAAAAAAATATCCAGTTTGGTTCACAAACGAAATAAAAAATTCATTAAAAAATAAAAAAAAATTATAGAAGGATTAAAAATGACTCGGAATTTAATAATGAAAAATATATTGAACTACGACGGAATGTTCAAAATCTAATTAAAAAGGAAGAACGTCAATATCTAACGAATTTAGAAAAAAATGTCACTTATGATAGGAATTATGTAAATAGTAAGAGGAAAGCTAAATCAAGTATAGATAACCTTACATATAATGGAGATTCCGTACCAAACGAAAAAAGCTGCAGAGATATTTGCAAAAAATTTTCATCTGCCTACTGTCCAGAAAAAACTTGGTACAATATAAATTTTAATTTCACTAATTTCACTATTACCGACGATATATTCCAAATCTTTAAATCCGGGAGTAGAAAACTACAGAGCCATTTCATACAAACTATTGGAGCAAATTATATGTATCAAGTTATACCAATTTACTAGCAAATACATAAGTCCTTCAATAACATGGATTTATGGCCCAAAAATCTATCAATACTAATCTATTTATTTACAGTAAAAATGCATTTGATACCTTATAACATAAATCGTAGCTAGATACTGTATTTACTGACTTTCGTAAAGCCTTCGACCAGGTAAACCATGACATTCTCTTGAGTAAAATTAGCAAATTTTCTAGAATTGATTAAAAACTATCTACAAAATAGATATTTTATTATGCAAGCCGGAGTTCCCGTTTTTGGTCGAATTTTCAACACTCTGGGAAAATTATTAATATTGGTCCTACAGTTCAGGGACGTATAGTTCTTTTTCGGTAAATTTCCTCCTATTTTTGAATCTTTTATCAAATTTGAAAAATGTCAAATAGTTTTTGAGATATTTTCAAAAAAAGAAACCACATTTTTATTTTTCAGTTAATTCTTTATAAATAACTTTTTCAATTTTTGCAAACGGCTCTTGAATTTTTTCAAAAATCATCTACGCTATTCCGAATCGAATAACACCTCGTTCATATTTTTTGAAGGCGAAGAAAAAACCTTTACCAAATCGTAAAAAATATTCATTTTCACTTTTTATACTGAAATATTTATAATGCCACAATTTACACATATCGAACAAGCATTATTTAAAACTTTAATAACCAAAAATACACTTTTTTATCCCTCTACGTACGTTTCGCTAACTATGTTAGCATCATCAGGAATTGATGATAAACACTCAGCTAATCCAAAATGTTAATTATCGCTTAAATTCCTTAACAATTTTTCTGTGATTTCACAATAAAATTAATGACATTCGTTTTTTTAGATAATATACTATTACCTGTTTTAATACGTAAGTTTATTTCAATAACACCTTGTATATCACCCCCTTCTTTTTCCACTTTAATTTCATATACATGGAATGTATAACGAGTTCGGAGTTGACATGCTGTAACTTCTAATTATTCTCTATCTGCTAATTAAAGGTAACTCCATACGTTGGAAGATTGACCATTAAAATTTTAATGTGTGTTGATGGCGTAAGGGCGTATAGGTATGTTATGAATTTTTGAGTAGTTGTTGGTGTTACATTTTCAAATTATATGAATTATTTATATGGACACGAGAATATGTATCGAATTTTATTTTTTGTTAGTTGATAACATATTAATTCGGAAATAGCTGTTAAAAATTGAATTATAAAAACTATTTAGTTTGCATTAAAAGTGTAATTTCTCAGGACAGGTCTTAAAAAAAAATAATTTAAAAATCTTCAGTTTTTATAGTTACGTTCTCTATTGATTGACTTGAAATATTTTGAATATCTTAAATTTTTCACCTTTATATAAAACATTTCTTAAATAAGAGCATTAGTAAAAGGTGGCATGAGTGTTTAACAGAATCTATCTTGGAGGCAGGGAAAGAAGAATTTCAACGGGCTCTAATACCAAAAATATGGTAATTTAAACAATGGGTCAATGTTGTATAACAGTGGATGAAGGTTTTGTTATTTAAAAACGATCAAAAAAAATTTGATCGCAAAATATTAATATTTACGTCCGCTGTAAGCATTTTAAAATCAAGGATCGGCGAGAGGCTGGAAAACGGTACCTGTGCGCGAGACTAGACCGGTGACGTCAGTAGCCATGAACGCTTCGCCTCTTGCCCGCTGCTGCGCTGTATTCACGATACAAACCCATTTTATACGGTTACCGTTTTTAGTAAATTTCCTACTAAATTAGTAGATTTTTAAGAAAAATGAAGGTGTTTAGTAGAATTTTAATAGAATTGATAATAGGCAGGTTCGACATTTTTTTTAACTGAAATCGATATATTTTTTTTTTAAAAACGATCAAAAAAAATTGAGCGCAAAATATTAATATTTATGTCCGCTGTAAAACTCAGTAGATTTTTCAGATTTTAATTTAAAACTATATTAGTACTTACTTTACGCACGATAAGGAGTGCGTAAAGTTCAACTTTTCTTCACTAGTGCGTAAAGTAAAATAAAATTTACAAAAGAACTTTATTACATGTGCAATACATTTTTTTTGCAATATCCTTATGTTTCTTATCTTGCCAATGTTCTATTTGCCAGAAATCAACTGGTTAACTTCAAGATTTTGGAAAATAGTTTGTTAATCTTTTGCATGCGAAATCTATTTTTGTATATCAACATTCACATTCGTGAAAAAAGTATCACTTTACACACTTATTGCACAAATAACTATTGTATAATCCAAACGTGACACGTGATTCGCTTAAATAATAAGTTTGATCACACGTAAGTATGAGCTCTAGTAGCAGGGTGGACTAGTACTGGTTAGTGGTGCAATATTTCCGGGATCGAATCCCGCACACAGCATAACTTTTTTTTTGCTTTTTATCGTTATATTTTACTTATAAACGTTATTAAATATTTTTTTTAATACACAGGCTAGTTTAGGTAGTCAAGACTTCTTTTAATAAAAAAATACATATCCCGGGCAGATAAAAAGTATATACAAAATATTTTTACTGCGATAAGATACTCGTGATTTTGATTATAGAAATATTGGTGGAATACGGTTTATTGAAAAATATTTAATAAGGTTGAAAAGTAAAATATATCGATAAAAAGCAAAAAAAAAAATTGCTGGGTACGGGATTCGATCCCGGACCTATCGCACCACTAACAAAATTCCAAATTCCAAATTCCAAAGTCATTTATTTACAATTTTAACAATATTTACATCTCAGAAACTATTTACAGGTCATTTCATTTGTAGTGAATTTATTACATTGCTTGATGCTTGTATTCCCCCCCTCGCCTTTTCCAGACTGCCGGAGGTCTCAAGCGGGTGGCCGATGTTATGGCCAATGAGGTGCGCTGCAGGAGTCTCTGATTTATATTTTAGTTCTTATTCCTCGCCCCTAAACTTTAGTTTTCATCAAGGCTTTTGTCGGTATGTTGCTTTCATATAATACTTAATGAACATATACAGTTGACGTTGTGCTTATTTGTCATTATCTCCCCTGTGAAAATGAAAAAACACAGGTCATACATCTGAACCGCCCAACTTCAAGGTTACTCTAAGAATAGCGGTAGCTTTTCATGCAGTCATCCATGTTTCATGTTGGGATTATTATATTCCCTCGCTACCGTGATATTTTGCAGCAGTTCTGATTGTAGCTGGTATTTATAAAATTTTTGTGCAGTATTTTTCACAAATTCGTTAATAGTCTCGATGCTTTTTCATGGAGCTCCGCTATTCTCGTGTACCGGCTCTCTCCAAGGGCCATTCTCAGACACAATGTCGGTCTTATTATCTGCTTGTAGAGGAGCAGCTTATTATCCGTCATTCGTTTTCAAGAGTGGGTGCATCGACTTGATGCAGCCACTTGCTCTATAAGTCAGGTTTTTAATGTGGTTATAGTAGCTAAGTCTCCTATCTAGATGAAATCCCAGTTACTTTATAACCCTTTTTTCGTCAATGTTTTTGTCTTTTATCTTAAGTTGTGTCGTCCAAGTATTGTTTGTGTGTTTTCTCGTAAGTACTATAATTTCTGTCTTCTCTTTGTTAATCTCTATCCTGTTTTCATCTAGATAGGGGATTATTGTCCTATTTATGTGGATCTCAACCCTTTTGCTCGATATTTGGGCTACATGGGATTTTTTGTACAAACAAGTGTCATCAGCGTACAACGCCGTCTCCACCCCATCGCACAAGAGTATATCATGTGTTAAGATGGAGTAGAGATGCGGGGACACTGCTGACCCTGCTGGCCGTCTCTGCATTGTACGGTCCAGATGTATGCCCATTGACCTTTACATAGAATTTTCTTCCTTTCAAGTAGGAATATACCATTTTATAGATTACCTTAGGGTACCCTACCCTTACCATTTTCTGAATAAGTCCTTCTATCCAAACCGAATCGAACGCCTTTATCATGTCCAGGGTCACTACCACTGTGTTTTCTTTTGCTCTATACGAGTTCTTTGCATAATGTATTATCCGCGCTATTTGTCCCACAGTGAAATGACCCTGTCTGAAGCCAAACTGCTGAGGAGGTATTATGTTCAACTTTCTTTCCGCATGTAGCAGCCTCTCCAAGATAATTTTATCTACAATCTTGACGAGGATGCTCAGGAGGGATATGGGGCGGTAGCTGTCCGTGTAAGCAGGATTTTTTCTCAGTTTACAAATTGGTATAATATTTGCTACCTTCATGCTGCTAGGTACAAACCAACACTATTCCACGCTGCTACTAGAGCTCATACTTACATTTGTTCAAATTTATTATTGAAGCGAATCACGTGTCACATTTGGATGGTACAAAATATTTTTTCTACGATGGGACACTCGTCTTAAATATACCATAGATAGATAGAAATAAAATATAGTTTTAAATTCAAATCTGAAAAATCTACTGAATTTTACAGCGGACGTAAATATTAATATTTTGCGCTCAATTTTTTTTTGATCGTTTTATAATACAATATATCGATATAAGTTTTAAAAAAAATGTCGAACCTGTCTATTATCAATTCTAATAAAATTTTAACAAACACCATCATTTTTCTTAAAAATCTATTAATTTAGTAGGAAATTTACTAAAAACGGTAACCCTGTAAAATGTGTGTGAATACAGCGCAGCAGCGGGCCAGGGGCGAAACGTTTATGGCTACTGACGTCACCGGTCTAGTATCGCGCATAGGTACCGTTTTTCATCCTCTCGCCGACCTAAATATTAATATTTTGCGCTCAAATTGTTTTTGATCGTTTTTAAATAACAAAATATCTCGATTTCAGTTAAAAAAATAAAAATGACGAACCTGCCTATTGGACACTTTACAAAAAAAATATTATTTGTTGGCATGAGCAATAAATTTTGTTCTATAATAATATTTACGCGTGAAAATATTATTTTCTAATATTCTAACTTTTTGAATTTAAATTGGGACATTAATAGTTTTTCAACTGGTTCAAGTATATTTGTATAACATGCAGTGGAAGAAGAGTTTCTAGGAAAATAAACTTAACCTAGATAACTAGATAAACAGGGTGTTGTTTCGAATCGAAACCTACTTATTAATGATTTTAAGGCCGGACCTGGAATAAGATTTTTAATTATTTTAATCGATACCACACTGGAAAAAAACGTACGTACCAAATATTAATATGCGCATTTCCCAATGAATCACCCAATGTATATTCATGATTTTTTTTTGTAATTTTTGAATTTGTATTTAGTTTTTCCGGAGGGTCAACTTAAACCTTAAATCATCAATTTTTCGAATGGGTAAAAGTAGAGATAGAAAATAACAAATAAAATACCGGAAACATTCATGTTAAAGGAAGTATTGACATTATTTCATTACTGTTATAAATTGTAGTAGAATGATAAATTAGACGGATAATAATTTTTGTCGAGTCTCTTCAAACTTGCAATTTACATGTAATTACGAATGTTACATGTTGCTCAAAGTTGTATAAAACATTCTCCAAATGAATTTTATAATGTAATCTAGTACATTTGCAATGCGGAGACCTTTCTAAAATATTCAAATGAATTTTTAATAACATTATATCTTTTCTGTGTTTCAGAATATGCATACTGTTATGTTAGAGACAGAGGAAAACTAAAAAGGATTGATTTTAATCCCGCAAAAAGGCCCTTTGATCTAGACGGCGACGTAATACAACGGTTGCCAGACACAGAATAATAATTATTCTTTCGTAACGCGGCATAAAGGGGAAAAAGAGAGAATATAAATCAAAAGAACAACAGAATGTGTTGCATGTCGACAGAATGGACTTCAAATTAACTAGAGACGAAGAAAATAGTGAATGAGATTACATTTTAGCATACTTTTGAGTTAAATCACAATGGGCCCAAAGTCACTGCAACTCGTTTTCTACCATTTTCTCACTGGATTTGTTTGGAGTAAGTAATTTTTCTCCGAATAGCTTACTTTTTTTAGGAATTAGTGTATTTACTTAAGTTAACAAACTTATTTATTTAAAAGAAATTATGTTTCACCAAAAATTCTGCCATCTAAAAAAAAATTATTTAAATATTTGTTCACATTTTTTCATAATTCATCGTTTTTAGAAAATCTTAAATAACACAAATTTTTCTTAATGGAATATTCAGGTTCGACATTTTTTTTAACTGAAATCGAGAAATTTTGTTATTAAAAAACGATCAAAAAATATTTACGTCCGTTGTAAGCATTTTAAAATCAAGGATCGGCGAGAGGCTGGAAAACGTACCTGCGAGCGCGGGACACAACCCTAGGACGTCAGTAGCCATAAAAGGTTCGCCCCTGGCCCGCTGCTGCGCTGTATTCACGATACACGCATATTATGAATACAGCGCAGCAGTGGGCCAAGGACGAAACGTTCACGGCTACTGACGTCACACGGTCTCTCGATTTAAGCTACAATAAAAAAATAAGAAAAATGTTGAACCTGCCTATTCTTCGATTATTGTCTTGATTAATGAATATCATTTTTCCAAAAGGAAATTAACGTTTCTTGATTTTTTTTTTGCGCATTGCATCCAGTTGCAATAAATTTTGCATGACATTTTAGGGAGTGAGCGAAGCGAGTTTCCCTTATAAGATTGTATTGCGTATATGTCCGTCCGTCTATAATTGTCGCTATATCTTGCAAACGGATTGACAAATTGCTTTCGGGTTTTTTCTGTGTGTTTGTTTTAAGGGGCTTTAGCGACATGTAAATTTTGGTAAATCTAGGTTAAAAAGGGGAGGGGTCCACGGCTATAAAACAGTAAAAACTACCATGTAGAATCGGTTCGTTTTGAATGGCAAGGGACGTAGCTTCGTCCTCTTTTGACCCAAGGTCACCAAAAATATATTGAACGATATCAAAAGGGTCAAATCATTTGGCTGATACTGGAAAAACAAAAAAGTTGAAAAAGAGAAGAAGATCGATAAATATCGATCACAGCGCACTGAATTAAACGCGAGGTTTGATGGAAAAATGGGCAAAACTTGGAGAAAATAGAAAAAAATAGGAAGAAATAGGATAAGATAGGAAAAATATGGAAAAATAACAAAAAAATAGAATAAACTAGGGGAAAATTGAAAAAAAAAAAATTTTAAAAAAATATAAAAAAATGGGGAAAATGAGAAAAAATGAGAACAACAGAAAAAAGAGGACAAAAAGCAAAATAGGGAAAAATGCGGAAAATAGGAAAAATAGAGAAAAATATTGCAAAACAGAAGGAAGTAGGAAAAAATAGAAAAAAAATGGGAAAAAATAGAAAAACCTGGAAAAATAGCAAAATAGGGACAAATGCGGAAAATAGGAAAAAATAAAGAAAAATATGACAAAATAGGAAAAAATACGAATTAATGGGACAAATAGGAAACAATAGGAAAATATTGAAAAAAAATAGGAAGAAATGGAAAAATAGAACAAAGTGGAAAAAACCTGAAAAAATAAAGCAAAATGAGGACAAATGCGAAACATCGGGTAAAATAGAGAAAAATATGGCAAAATAGAAAATAATAGGAAAAAACAGGAAAAAATGGGAACAATGAGAAAAACAGAAAAAAAGTAGAAAAAAAACTTTATAGGGAAAAATGCGGAAAATAGGTAAAAATAAAGAATAATATGACAAAATAGGAAAAAATAGAAATAATAGGAAACAAGTAGGAAAAATAGGGAAAAATACAAAAAATAGGAAAAACGGAGAAAACAGAAAAAAGTGGAACAAACCTGCAAAAATAAAGCAAAATAGGGACAAATGCGAAAAATAGGCAAAAATAGAGAAAAACATGGCAAAATAGGAAAAAATAGGAAAAAATAGTAAATAATTTAAAAAAATAGAAACAATAGAAAGAAAAAAAATAGGAGGAAATAGAAAAATAGGAAAAATAGGGAAAAATACAAAAAATAGGAAAAACGGAAAAAACAGAAAAAAGTGGAAAAAACCTGGAAAAAGAAAACAAAAGAAGGACAAATGCGAAAAATAGGCAAAAATAGAGAAAAATATGGCAAAAAAGTGGATAAAACCGGAAAAATAAAGCAAAATAGAGACAAATGCCAAAAATGGGAAAAAATAGAGGAAAATATGTTAAAATAGGAAAAAATAGGAAATAATAGGAAGAAACAGTAAAAATAGGGAAAAATAGAAAAATCCAGGAAAAACTTGGAGAGTAAAGAAAAACAGGAAAAAATGGGGAAAATGGGAAAAAATTAAGAATTATATGGAAAAATAGAAGAAAATGGAACAAAATAAGAAAAAATAAGAAAAATAGGAAAAAATAGCTGAAAACAGGAAAATATATTTATTTTAGTATTTCTCTCTATTTTTTCTTCGGCTCACTCCCTTTTTAGATATTTACCTATCCATGCTTGTTTTAAATAATATTTATAAGGTAATTCCTCCCTTGTGTCATTAAAAGATTGTAAAAGTAATTTATGTTTTTTTTATACAACGCCATGATCAATTTAAATTTAATTTCCAATTTTTGATTTAATTTAAGATAATAAATTTACTTGAAAGAATTTCAACTCATTATCTCAGTACCAAAAACTTTCCTTTTATACCACAGCGCATATAATAAAACGAAAATATATTTTAGCGTTAACAAAATTTTCCATATTTTTATATTCAAACTGTACAAGAACAATCCAAGATAAGAAAACATTAAAATCTCCGTTCAATTTGGCATAACGGAGGTCTATCCGGAATTTTCCGAACACATCAGTGACAACTTCATTTAACTTGAGCCATTTCCCGAGTTCGCAATTTTAGAACAAGCGCCGTTTCCAACAATCAACCGCTTTTCCTTATATTAGATCCTGTTTATTTCAGTGCAAATTACACCTAACGCTTTTCTTCTTAATGTCAGCCATTACAACATGCTTAATTTTCATGTAGCTGCGTTAAAACCAGACAAATATCATTCCGTCGGGCTTAGCTACTGTGAGAAAGTTTCACTTATTTTCGAGCTTAATGAAGCTGAATAAATGTCTTCTCCTCTAATTGTGTTATTAACATTTACACGCCATTAAATATCTTGAATGGGAAGGGATTCCGGGTTTATCTAAATCAGGATAAGAAAATACCTACCTGTTTTTAGTTCTCCATAGCAGAGTTAATATTCATATATAATTAACCTGTTGAATTTTATATTAGAGCATATATAGAATTTGTGTTAAATAGTGCTATTAAATTTTAAAATTGTTTTATTACAGCTCTTTCGTCAAATGGAGGACTTAAATGGGTACGAGTTAATGTGCCCCAATATCGTGTACCAGGTGAAACAGCAATGCTTCAGTGCGACTATGATTTAGGTAACGACACACTTTACGCTGTTAAATGGTACAAAGAACATGAAGAATTCTACAGGTTTGTGCCTAAGGCTAAACCTCAAGCCAATTCATATGATGTTGAGGGAGTTCACGTTGATGTAAGTTTGATTTATTTATTTTTATTTTGTTTGTTTACTTCTGCTCCCATAACTTTCGCCCCCTCGGGCTTACATTGACGTTGACATTGACATTGACTTGACAGTGACAGACGTTGCTCTTCCTCTTTTCTTCTCCTTTTTCTATGTTCACCCTCCTAGTTACTGAGGTTGAGATTTGGTTCTCCTTGTCCTGTGCCTAATCTCATAACCCTTAAATTACTTTGTACTAGTAATTTTTCTCACTACATTAATTTTAATTTATTGTATAATTTACCCTTCAGGTTTTGTTTTTGAGGTTGGCAACTGCCATTCACATCAATTTTTTTAAAACCATTTTTAATCTTTTAATTTTATGAGTAAAGAAACACACAAGGTCAGTACCACAGAAATATATTTGTTAAATTAGTTCAAGTGTGAAGTTTCGGCTTTCGCCATCATCAGGTCTACAATAGCGCTCGTTAACAAACAACAGGTAATGGTAAAATATTAGTGTGAGTGGCTTACCATAATATAGCAAACTTGTTTGGCTTCGATACATTAAAAAATTATAATTAGTAAAGTTGCGGGGTACTGAATATACATTATTAATGAGGTTAAAAAAGATATTGACAACTTTGACTTCTTAACAAAAATCCTCGCACCACGCAAATAGTATTAACATCCATTTTATGACTTGATTTTGATATTTACAAATAAAAATAAAAAAAAATGGGTTATTATTATATTAGTATATTATTAAATTTAACATCTGACAGTTGATTTATGTTTGCTCGCATGCGTATTTCAAAAGAATGTAGGTTGACAAAAAATAGTTTTTTTAACTGCTTATTTCTATGTCTTATTTTTACTGCTTATTTCTTATGTAAATGTACGTGCAAGAGCCTTTAAATATAATGAATTTTCAAGAATCCCTTCAAAATTGATAAAAATCTTCCCTTATCGTACTAGATTATTTTTTTTATTCAAAATTACCAAGTAATAATAATTAGCCAGGATTGATCATCTTCAAACTGAAATATGTGACTATTTTTTATTCAATTTCTGATCAGTATATCATTGAATTAGTAATTAAATTATCTATCAAATGGCAAGATAGCCCTCGGTATGTACCATTTAAAAAAAAAACCTATTTATTCGTTAAAAATTAATTCAGAAAATTTAAATTCCTAAATTAGGATTTGTTACTGAATTTATCGTAATACTATTAATTACTATTAATCAATTTAGAATAGAAAAAGTTTGTGACATTTCAGGTGAAACCGGAAGTCGGCCATTTTGTTTTTATACATTTGTAAATCATAAAATTGTGTCTCATATATATGTACCAAATTTTATTCAATTCGGTTAAAAAGTGAAGGAGATATAGGAATGGCCTTAGTCTCATTGTCACCCGGTATGTATATGGAATAACCCTGTATGTTAATTTGCAAACAAAGACAAATTAAATTTTTTAATTAAATTACACAAATTGTTGATGTGGTTTTAATCAGCTGGTTCTTTCCTTCTATGTATTGACTTAATTTTTTGTCATATATGCTTCTGTTTTAAATTTTTAATTTTAACGTTATTTTTGTAAAATTTTTTCCACAGCTACACCCCTATCATTTTTAAACTTTTTCTTAAAAAGTTTTCAGTTGTCCCGATAACTTCTTTTATTAACCTTCTATATAATATAATTAATTATTTTTATATTCCATTAATAACTATTATAACTTTTACATTTTTCTAACGAAATATTTCTAAAAATCATGATCCCTGACTCCACCAGAATTGCGCATAAAAAATTGATATAAATTTTGACATAAATAAAAAATGATATAATTTACTATTATTCAGGATATTTTCATAAATAAATATTATATTGTACCGAAATAATTGTGACCACAAATAATAGAATAAAACAAGTAATTATTAAAATGATAATACTTACATTTCGTTTGTTCGATGTTCCCCATATAGTGCACCGGTTTCGATAGTGCCAAAAAAATAGGACGCCTCTGGAAAAAATAAATACCGTATTGTTATTGATTATCGACAACTAAAATCACAGTCGAAGACAAATATTATCTAAAATGATGATATTTGGACAATTTAGGAAAAACTATATACAGGGTGTCCCAAATAAGAGTGATCGTTCCTTATGGAAAAATGAAAATTAAGAAATCTGACAAATAGTTTATTCAGCAACAAAACATCACATTCATTTAATAAAACTAATAATGCAATTAATAGTAATGAAGAATGTAAAAGTTACAATGCCATCAAAATATATAGGATGTTCCATTTAAAGTAATACATATTTTTTCCATTTATTTTGACCAACATTAGTAGATCACCCTGTATTGACGAGATAAAATGTTAACAAACTTCATGAAAAACTTTTGGGTAAACGATTTATTTAGACCAATTAATATGCTATGCATTTACATTTAAAAACGATCACTCTTATTTGGGACACCCTGTATTTTACTACCCTCAATCTAGTCCAAGGTTTTCATCAAAGAGAAGTAGATCTCAAATCGATTGAAAAAAGCGTCATCAGAATATACTTTAGTTTAAAAAAGGCTTTTGCCACTTTTATAAAATATATGAATAAATTCAATGTTTTATTGATAAATTTATATAGATTCCAAAGAAGATTTGATTTTTCATACGGTAACCGATGAAAAATGTTTGTTGCCATGCAAGTTTGAATGTGAGATGAATTTAGACTAGAATTTATTGAATTTAGTTGCTCTAAATAAAATTTCCGATGAGTTAAATAGTATGTGAATTGTGATTTAAAAAATTGATCAAATTTCAGATAAAATTGCCATTTTATTAACCTGAGACAAATTAAAAATTTGATAAAGTAGGAATAGTTTTTACGTATTTTGAATAAATACTTCATCTATATATACTATTAAACGTTCTTTGTTGTTGTTTATATCAATAAAGAAGAAATTTTCTTTGTTTCACCAAAAATATTTTTAGGTTTGCTGTCGCATTAAACAAAAATTTTCATATTACGAAGGTTTGCCTATAGTATCTCTTAACATATTTTTCTATTCTTAGAGAGCGGTCATTTATTTATAGTCTGATGACATTTAATAAAGCGAAACAGCTGTTCTAGGTTGAAAAAAAAGAGTGAGGATTTAATCTGTTTTCTTTTTATTTAATATATTTTGTATTCTCTGTATTTTACATAATACCAAAAACAAAAGAAAACAATCACCACCACAGTAAAATGCATTGATATGTCACTTGATAACGTTTGGACGTATAGTAAAAGCATTTCAGTGTTAGTTAATGGAAAATTGCGGTTGTAGAATGTGATTGCTTTATAGAAATGTCAATCCTTTATCTTACTAATTACTATCAGTAATTCAATACCATAATTATACAATTGATAATTTCACATTGTTATTATTCAGAGTAACTAAAGAAATTATATACGTACCTAATAAATATTTTGACTTATTTTAAATATCTTTGTTGAATTATTTTCTATATGCCACATATATACCAAATAATATTTTTGCAGTAAAATCACAATCCATATAATCCGAACAGCTCATTTTTTTTACTTATTACCATCATTTACTCAATTGCGTTGCGTAAAACAAATCATCCCGATATGATTTTGATGTATGGAAGTTATTATTATCGAATTGCTTTCATATTTTCACCGAAATAGAAATATCAGTCCCAAATATAAGAAACGATATTATCTATCAGTAAATAGAACGTTCATTAACGCTAAAGGTTCAGTAAATAAAGATAATGACAGAATAATATTTCTTTATTTTGTTATATATTTTTATTTTAACTTAATATTTGATTAAACATTGAAGTCAAATAATGGCCAGACTAAAAACTTTTTCGCTACCCGATGGCTAAGCTAAGACCGCCCTTTGCGCTCGCTATAAGACCGCCCTTTGCGCTCGCTATTATAATACAGAAATAATTTTCCAACATTTTAGGTTCAACTAGCTGCTGAGCTGTTAGTTGTTAAGGCCCATTATGGTGCCTTAAACCTAAAAATTATGCTGAGTAGCCAGTGCCCTGTCCCCAATTAGAAAATTGTCACAGCAATATTTTTACGCTCACTTATCGTATAAACGTAATATGGTTTAATGAAATTTAATACTCCTGATTAGTTTGTAACGCTCTTAGCGTGGTCAAGTAGTCTGTTGGTGCCTTAGTCCATGTTTCGTATTGCCACGGGTGCAATCTTCCGTTTATAGAGTGAAGGTCGCTGCACCAGGCAGCATCAGTGAACAAAAAAAACTCCAGAAGTAGTTATGATATCGACAATCCCTTAGCGCCCAGAAGTTCAGTCTTTACTTGCCCTAGTAGGTTGATTAACTGGATATTCCGCTGCTTATAAAATATGAAGAAGGGTGCGTAAATTTTCTTATTCGGTTATCGTCGGATACGGTCGGTCATCGGCTCGTTTGGACATGAACCTGCTCTATAATATATACGGTCCTACTCTACTGGTTGGCTTGCGGGCACTTAAGCTCCGCATTGCTTTTTCAGCTCGACCTATCTTTAAATATTGCTGAACATATACTAGTAGCTGGATCTGGCGTTTTATAAGAAAGGGCGCGAGTGTCTCCATCTGTCGGGTTGAGGTTTAATTGGTACGACTGATATATTCGAAGGAAGGTTGCCTTTATAATAATTTTAAGTTAATTCAAATCTAGTGCCTTGCGCGATATAATTAATATATTTTAATTATCAAATACGAATGAAAAAAATACCGGCAATAAAGTAACTTCGTTACAAGTTTTCATACGAGTTATAAAATTTAACCTACATTAAGTTGTTACTTTTATTAGTTTTTTTTTTCTCTCCACCAACGGCCCTTTAATAGATACTTTTTTTGGAAAACGTCATATATCACTGAAAATTTTGTTTTTTGTTTTAGATGCAAAAATCAGATAGAAAAAAGGTTGTGCTGCATCCGGTTAGCTGGAAAACAAGCGGAGTCTTTAGATGTGAAGTGTCTGCGGAAGCGCCATCCTTCGCCTCGGCTCAAAGTGAAGCTAGAATGGAAGTCATATGTAAGTTACGAGCTTTTATTAATTTTTGCTTTAGTCAAAATATAACTAATATACATATAACTAAGTTTTTATTAAAGTGTCTTAACTATAAATATCATTGATACGATATAAAATAACCATACGTCGATCTTTTGTCCAAGTAACGCGTTGACTCAGGCGCCACCTTCCATTTATGGTATGAAGACCACTTGCTACGGGCAACATCAGTGAATATTTAATAATTCAAGTAAAAAATAACTCTCTTTATTTAATACCAAATCAGGCAATGAATAAGAAAGGTGTATAATTTTCCAAATTTCTCACTCGATTATAGTCGGCGTCGGTCGGAGAATGCTCGGCGGTCTGTCCTCTCTATCGTCTGCTCGTTAGATCTGCTTGGCTCTATACCACAGTTTAGACGAGTTCTCTCACTTCGAAGCGGTGCCTTTTGATCTGAGGTCTGACTGTTGCTTCTTTTGTATTCGCCCACTAATGAACATACACTACCCAAAAACTATAACATTATGCTACACTGCTCATAATATGACTTAAGGCGGCTCTACCGCTCTTCAATTCAGAAAATATCCATACACGTAATACTCGCTTTGTTCGTATACAGACAGTTGTATGTTTTTTAAGTTAATTATAATCCAATGTAAAGAATTAAGTAACTTTCTTATAAAACGTTAGATAGTAGCTGAAGAATCTTTTATTTTTTTCTGCTAATCTTTTTCTCTTTAATTATCTAAAAGTAAACGTAAATATATCAACTAGTCAACAAAACTTTGGCGTAAATCTTTTCTTATTTCTTTTTGTCCTTTCAAACAACGGAACTAAAGTACGTGTATACCTATAGACTTTAATCCTTTTCAGTCATTCAGCTTCTCGTTGGCAAGTTGTGTGTACACTGAAATTGAGTTGTACAAACAACCTTTGAAAATTCATGTTTGAATAGTGTTCCTTTGGTTTGCCTTCTATAAAGCGACTGAGGGCCTGGGCGCTCGGTCCGTCGGTCAGGTAGACATCGTAACGTCGGGACCAGCAAATAATCGCTCTTATGTTCATTTACACACTTGTGCTAACAGCAGGTAAATTTCATAGTAACAAAGTAAATAGTATTTTTTTTGGAGTTGCGTTAAAGGTTGTTTTATTTGGGTGTAATAATTATTGTGAATAATCAGTTAATAATAAACTATTTTTTATTAATTTATAGTGATCATTCGCTTTGAAATATTATCAATTTTGATATCTCGTTTCCAGTATAGATAACTTCAAGAGTTGAAACAAATATCGTAACTTAGTAAGAGAAGCGAAATTTGTTTGGAAAACAAACTTTTCATTCTGACTCACAGAGTGGAAAATACTCAATATACAAAACATTACGATAAATAATGAAGATATTTAAATTATATTGAGAGTTGAGTTTACCTTAACAAAAAAATTAAGTAAGGTTAATTTATGTCAATCTCTGGCTAATTGTTATTTGCCAAATCCGTTGAGATAAATAAAAAAAATATTGAAATCCAACATTTCATTCTTTAAAGAAAATTTTTATTTATTCAATAATGTAGTAAATCTTGTATAAATATCGGGTATTATTTTATATTTATACTATTGGGCCTCATAATTAATTAAAATTAATAAACTATATCAAATATTTTTTTTAATATATTAACTTCATTTCTTTATGGAATCGAGACTAAAAAAATACTAGATTATTTTTTTTATTAAATTGAAATTAAATTTATGACACTTTATTTTTTGCAAAAATGGTGATTTTTGATTTTATTATCATTTATTATTTTATATTAATAATTATAGATTATAATATGGCTGACAAAATCGATCTGTAAAATTATTTTTCATTAAAAATTTGTTACATGAAAATCCGCATAATTTATTTATACAAAATTAATCATGCAGTAAGAAATTAAAATTAATATTAATAAAATATGGTTTCCAATATTATATTTTATAATATATTTTTTTTAATTATAAAAATATATTTATGTGTTTATATAATTTCATCGCAATAATAACAAAAACAATTTTAAAAACATAATTTATTATAGCTGAAACGACCTAGTTATTAATGTTTAATAACGATTTTATATAAAGCTGGATGCATTTATTTATTTTATTGTAATAAACAAATATACAATTGTTTACAAATATTTTTGATTAAATATAATATGTCTAAAAAAATATCATTAAATAAAAAACATTTTTATATTATATTTAAGTTTCAATAAAAAATTCTACATTAATTAATTTTTTCATCAAAGCGAACCATAGATAAGTGTCGTAACTCGGAAAATTTTACTGTAGTAAGCTGTCCAAATTTTAATATTTCTGAACTGTCACACATTTCTAAAACTACATATCTACTTTTTTACAGACAAATATACTTGTTCCACCAAGGCGTTCTAGGAATTTAGGTAGAACCAAATTTAATGCTATAACAATGAAGATAACGCGGCCAAATATGGCTGAACAGACACAACAAGGCAATTCTCCTAAAGAATTTTGTATTTGTACTTCAAAATCTAACGTACAAAAGCTGTATTAACTGTGTAATAACCCACAAGTAATAACGACCACTTTTTAGACGAAAGGGCAGTTCGTGCTCTCGCGGCATAGGAGAGTCTTCGCCTTACAGACAGGATTAGGAGATGAGAAAGATTTTCTTTTATAACGTAAAACGTGCTTCTCTTGCGAGGAAGAAATTAAAATACACTAATGAAATTTTAAGCGTGATTTATTAAAAAAAATTAAATATTAGAAGGAAAAAATTGAATAATCTAACAAAAAAATGAAATTAAAAAATTTTACTATGAATGATCAAAAATAAAAAAAAATGATTGACATTCGAATTTTGACACCTACTAAACTATATAAAAATAAGGATACTGACTTGGACATTTGTTCAGAAGGAACTTAACACACAAAGTTGACTATTTCTTTAGAGCCACGAAATTTTAATTTCAACTATAAAATATACATCATAATGGCACCCAAAAGACTAAAGTCTCAATATATATCTGGCTTAAACTCAGTCCTATAATTTAACCCAAAAATATTTCTTGTTACACAAATTTACGGTAAATAAACTAGAGATTTTTCCCCATTATTATTTGTACAAAAAAAAAAACATAATTTCTCTCTAGTAAAATGTTAGTAAAACAAATAGATAAGTTACTCGACTTACACGCGATACTCTCACCTGGACCTTTATTCTTGAATCGAGAGAAAATTTTACTCCCCAGGGAGCACGCCTGACTTTTCTACTCCTTCAAAATTTCTCTTGATATTAAAAAGCTGTATTCTTGAAACTAGGGAGTAGAAAGGAATGAGAGAAAACACAAACACTGATACCAAATGTCAGTAGAAAATTCTAACCAATCAGAAATAAAAAAAACTGACCCCTTTTGATAGACAACTAACCAAGGACAAAAATTTTTGTACTTTTGTGCTCTACTAACCCCATTTTTTAAAGCTTTTGTTTTGTGAAAAATATTGCGTCCGTTTGACATCTTTGGGGCCAAATATACATGTTTTACTAATAATTATAAAAAAAACAAGAATGACACCTATAAGACAAAAACAAAAAAAAATAATGTTGGAGTTCATGAAGGCCAGACCAAAATTTTATACCGGAAAATTTTCACAAGATTTTCCGAAAAAAAAATCTAGAGAGTTATGGCAAGAATTTGCAAAAATTCTAAATGCTCAAAAGAGTGGAGTGTTTGGCGTAAGGCTACCATATCATTGGTCAGCCTAAACATTTGCACAAATTTTCTATCAAATAAAAAAATGGGTCTGTTGTTTGGAGGACATTCCGACCTATTGGGAGATCCTCAATTGCCTCCACAACATCATCATTCATGATATGATTCTAGTATGGGACATTGTTTAGATCCATTTGATACAAAAAATAATCACTCACAAACAATACGGTTGTTATTTCCATTGTCATTTTCATTTTCTCTTACTAGGAACCAGTAGAATTCGCAGCTCCCTTAGGGAGAAATTGTTCTCTCAATATTTGAGAGAAATATTTTGAAGAATACAATATTTTCAGTTTCAGGAAGCCACGCCTACTTTTACGTCACTTTCTCTCATCATTTCTACTCCCCGATATTCAAGAATAGGAGTCCTGTAGTCCCTTGGCGGTGAGGCTTGAAAATTGCACTTTGAATTTAAAGAAATTCTGCTCCAGCAGAATCTAACCGAAACATTTTATCTTTTTTTTCAAACTACCACACGTCGATACGATAAGCAGAATATTCCTCTTTTTTTGGTGCGCCGTGTTTTTTCGTACTATTTGTTGATTTGCATTACGTTAAGTGACAGTGCCAAAACTGGATCACTATATTGTTATTAATTTCGACACCTTTAAGGTTGAAGAAATGTTTATTCCATAGTTATTTTTCCTTGGCCAAGATTATAGAGTTGCATGTAAACTATTTTTTCTTTATGCTGATGATATGAAAATAATTTATACCAGGTGGTTGGTTATTTTATGCTAAGAAAATTATATTTGTAACTAGTTTCTTTTATCCTTATTATCTATTTATGAAATTTTTAAATAGGACTTTATTCCTATTACAACGCACTGTATGCGTGAACAACTTCTTGAAATATTTGTAGGAATATGCAAGATGTGAGTAGATAGACTAAGAGAGTTCTGGTGCAATGGACCTCCGCGGATATCGCGGGGACGGGGGAAAGTATGAAGACGGATATCTCCGTTATTAGTAGACGGATTTAAACAGAACAAACGGCATTGTATTATAAAGGCGGTATATTTTAAATGTCACGCAGGATATATATTTAAATATATCCTCGAAATCCGCAGTCAACAAAACCAATCTCCCCCTCCCCCATATATTTAAATAAAAATCTTGTGAGGCACCAAAGACCAACAGGCATTAGCCTCTATCTCCATTAGGAGTAGTCAGATTTACACCGGACAAACGGCATTGTATTATAAATGTGACGTAGAATTAATACGTAAATACAAATCATGCGCAGAAGTAAAGACTAAAGGGCCTTAAGGTCAAATTTTATTATTATTGGTTCAAATTTAACGCGGAAAAAGGCGGTATATTTGAAATGTGACGCAGGATATATATTTAAATAAAAATCTTATCGGGCACCAAAGACCAACGGGCATTAATCTTTATCTCCGTTATTAGTAGTCAGATTTACACCAGACAAATAGCATTGTATTATAAATATGACAAACAATAAATAGGTAAATTAAAATCATGCGCAGAAGTAAAGACTAAAAGGTCTTAAGTTCAAACTTCGTTATTATTGGTCCAAATTGAACGCGGAAGAAGGCGATATATTTGAAATGTGACGCAGGATATATATTTAAATTAAAATCTTGTCAGGAACCAAAAACCACAGGGCATTAGCATCAAACTTCGTTATTAGTAGTCTGAGTTAGGTGGGACAAACGGTATTATATTTAGGACATCTCATAGCATAAATATAAAAATAAAAATTATAAGTAGTAGGAAAAACAAAAGCGGATTAGCGTTACTAACAGTCTGATTTAGGTGGGACAAACAGTATTTTAATTGGGACACCTCATAGCTTAAATTCCTCAAGGTCACCAACTCACCATCGACATTTGCTAATCACTTTCTTTCATCTGGCCATTCTTTTAATTCTATGAATTTCTCTTTAATCCACAATAGCCATAAAAGTTTTAAATTAGACCTTGAAATGTACGAAATTAAAAAAGCATATTCTAACACCAATTTAATTTGTCTTAACGAACAACTTCAGCCTAATGACAATTTTCTATTTCTCAATCTACGCTTTTAAACTTTTTCATTTTATCTTTTATTTATCATTGAATTCGCTAACTTGGACTGCCATTAGAGGTTATTACTCTTCTTTACTTCTTCTTTCTCAGTTTTAGCTCAGTCTGTCAAATACTACGGTACCTGTGGCCTGTACTCAATCGGTCTTAAGCTAATTTATTTTATTATTAAGTTTAACGTTTGTCTTTCTTTCATAATTGTCATATGTCATTCTTGAATTTGTTTTCTGGCCAGTCTTTCAATGGTTTCTTTGTACCGGTATAAAAATTTTTCTCCCACCTGCATCCGTATGGATGCATTTTGATACCAACATCATTTTCGGCTTTTATTCACCAACTATGATTATCACGGTTGGTGAAATTAAATTTGATTATTTATTTTAATATAAAAATTTTTTGTATTGTGAATTTCGTAATTTTATGTAATTTTAAATTTTAAATTTTTTAATCTACAATTCACAACAGTGATTATTGTTGACACAAACCTGTAAGTAGCTAGTTAATAACTTTGTTTTCGCCGTTAGAATGTAAATTTTGTTATAGGTCTGATGATGGCCATATGAGGCTGAAACATGTCGCCGTTTTACATATAAGTTTACTAATATAAATTTGTTTGATACTAAATATATTTGGCAAAAACATAAATTGATGGTATTAGTTAAAATTCATAGTCCGATCCTGAAAGGTTTATCTTTAACGATCAATGCGATAGAAAGAGACAAAACGATGTGTATTTTAAATTGTCGCGTGCTTGTCATACTTATCGCTTTTATCAAATGACCACTATAAACCAGAACGGTTTATTGTATTTCTAAAAGGAGTAGAATTAATGAGAAATTGAATGAATTTATTCGTTATAATGTTACTTTTATTTTATGTTCAAGAAGTTTTCCGATCAAATATTCGTTTATAATAAAACAAAAATTAATAAATGAACATCTAAGAACTGTAGAATAATAATAGATAATAATTAGTTGTCAGCCAGTGGTCAAAATTCGACAGTAATTCATTAAAGTTTAAAGTTATATTTATCTTTATTTTTTTTTATTTATTTACTGTTTTTTATCGCTTTTTTGTAATTTTCTCCATTTTCCTATTTTTATCTACTTTTTCCTGTTTTTTTTTCCTATTTGTTCATTTTTTTTTCTATTTTTTCCAAATTTCCTATTTTTGCCTATATTTCCCTATTATTCCTTTTTTATTCTGTTTTCTTTAATTATTTCTAATCTTCTCCCATTTTTTTCTTCTCCTTCCTTTTTTTCTATTTCTTTCTTTTGTTTTCTGATTTTTTACTTATTTCTCTGATGTTTTTGATTTATTTCAATTCTTTCGAATTTTTTCATTTGTTTGTTGCTTCTTTTTTCGGTTTCTCCAATTTTTTGCGATTATTTGCATTTACAATTTTTTCTGCGTTTTTTTGCGATTTTTTTGGAATTTTGTTTCGATTTTTTTGTGATTTGTTACGATTTTTTTACCGGTTTTGTTTGAGATTTTTTTGTAATTATTTGCGATTTATTAAAAGTCTTTTCATTTTTTTTTACTCTTTCTGGTTTTTAGTAAATTATTGCAATATGTTGCAGTTTTTCTTATTTTTCTGCGATTTATTACGTTTTTAGCAATATTTTAATCGTTTTTTGCGATTTTTAGCTTGCGACTTTTGAAAACATTTTTTTCTGTTTTCTTCGTTTTTTTTGTGATTTTTTTGGAATTTTGTTTCGATTTTTTTGGAATTTTGTTTCGATTTGTTTTCCATTTTTGTTTTGAGATTTTTTTTGTAATTATTTGCGACTTATTTGAAATCTTTTCATTTTTTTTTTAATTCTTCTCGGTTTTTAGCGAATTATTGCAATTTGTTGCAATTTTTCTTAAATTTTGATTTAATACGTTTTTACTGATATTTTAATCACTTTCTGCGATTTTTAGCCTTTTTTTCGGATTTTTTTTGCGATTTTTGAACATTTTTTGCTGTTTTCTACGTTTTTTTTGCGATTTTTGTTTTAATTTTGTTTCGATTTTTTGCGATTTGTTACGATTTTTTTACCGTTTTTGTTTGAGATTTTTTGTAATTATTTGCAATTAATTTCAAACCTTTTCATTTTTTTTTAATTCTTTCCGATTTTTAGCGAAGTTTTGCAAATTTTTGCAATTTTTGTTAATTTTTTGTGATATTTTTTTATTTAGTATGTTTTTCGCCATTTTTCAATCGTTTTTTGTGATATTTTTTTGCGTTTTTTTTTTCGATTTTTTTGCATTTTTTTTTTGATTTTCTAGTATTTTACAATTTTATTTTTTTTAATATTTTCTGATTTTTGAACTTTTTCCAATGTTTTCTTTTTTTTCGATTTTTTCCGATTTTTTCTTGTTTTTTTTATCCCATTTCCAATTTTTTTTTCTGTGTTCTGATTTTTTTTTCTCATGTTTTCTCATTGTTCTGTTTTTTTTTTCTATTTCTGTTGTTTTCTGATTTTGTTCTCATTTTTATTATATTCGTCTAATTTTTTATGGTTTTTTCCTTGTTTTTGGCGATTTTTTTTTGATTTTTTGACATTTTTTGCTATTTTTTAAAAAATATTTCGGATTATGTGCATTTGCAATTTGTTGTTATTTTTTTTTTTGATATTTTTCTCATCTTTTTGAAAATTTGTGATTTTTTTTTAGAGATTTCGTTACGTTTTTTGCGCTTTCTTACGCATTTTTAATTTTTTTTTTTGCGATATTTTTCGATTTCTTGCGTTTGTTAGCGATTTCTTTTTCGTTTTTTTATGGACTTTTTTTTCGACTTTTTGCGTCCGATTTTCAGTGTTTTTTTTTTACTTTTTTTTTTTCCTTTATTGCCTATTATTTCTCTCTTTTTTCTATTTGTTGCTGTTTTTTCCCATTTTGACCGTTTCCTTCTATTTTTTTGTATTTTTCCCTATTAGTCCCCTTTATCCCATTTTTTCTTTTTTCCATATATTTATTACTTTTACCTATATTTAACTATTTTTACATACATCCTACTATTTTTCCCTATTTTTCTTATTTTTTGTTTTTCCTATTTTACCTGTTTTTTTTTCTATTTCTTACTACTTTTTTATTTTTTTTTCTATTTTTTTCAATTTTTTCTATTTTGTATATAGTATTTTTTCTATGTTTGTTTTCTCTTTTTTCCTATCTTTCTCTATTTTTTTTTTCTATTTTTTTACCGTTTTTTTTTTGTTTTTTCCTATTTTTGTAATTTTTCTGTTTTTATTGTTTTTTTTCTGTTTTTCCGATCTTTTCATATTTTTTTCCATTTTCTCTATTTTACAGTATTTTTTTATCCATATTTTGCCTATTTTTCACTATACTTCCCTTTTTTTCCTAATTTTGCATACTTTTTTTCTATTTTTCTAATTTTTCTTTATCTCTCTCTATTTTTTTTACGTTTCTACACTTTTCCTATTTTTTTATATTTTTCCCCATTTTCCCATTTTCAGTTTTTCCTATTTTTCTGTTTTTACTTTTTTCCTGTTTTCCAATTTTTTCCTATTTTTTCCCATTTTCATGAGAGTATGTAAAAAATAATATATAATTATGTTAATTTTAGGATTTTTAGAATATCTTAAATTTAATGATTCCAGAATTTTCTCATGAGAAGAAAATCAATCAATTTCATCTAGAATTAAAGCAGTAATTGCAAGGGCAACTTATTTGACATATTGAAATTTTTTAATTTACTGTTAATACTAGTGTTAAAAGTGATTCATTAACACTTAGAGACATATTTTAGGTGAAATTTAAAAAATGTTAAAATTTAGTTGTTATACCTCAAAGGTGTAAAAAGTTTCTTATGACTTGCGCGATGGATATATACACCTAGTAAACCCAACTCATATCTAAAATTTGAAGGAAACAGAACAAGTTATCCTTTGCAAACAACTACTTCACAAAAGTTCAATATTGTTTCTGCTATCGTTTCATGTTCCGCATGAATAATTGAAACAGCGCTGTATTTCCCTTGAGGTAATCATGAGATGTTGATACGACGCGTGAATATCAATTTGCATTTATTTGGTGTGATACCTATTCAATGCAAATAATCAAAGAGAAATTGGCCCCGTATATTAGAAATGTTTTGTTTCTTTTACATCGAACACTGCATATAATTATTCAAATTAGACAATAATAGTTATTTTTTTTCTAATATAGACAGTTCTGTTTTTAAATGATAAGTTTTTGCTTAGTAATGACAAGATGTTTATTACTATCCTAAATGTGCTACTGTCCTTTTTTTTAGAAATAGCTTGGTTAACTTTGTTGGTCAGTATGGACTCCTTCTTTCGCTATATATAATAAGTTATTCAGTTAATCTAAAAAAATATGAAAAAACAAAACATGAAGATCGTAGAACGATCAGGAATGAAAATGACGAGTTAGCAGTTCTGGGTCATTTTATTATGGATAATATCCAGTCGCTAAATAAAGTATAGCTAAGACTTACGGTATACCCAAAAGCAGTGTTCATTGAGTAATAAAAAGCAAAAAATATTATTCATTTGAAATTTGGTAGCTCAGGAACCGATTCCACTATTGCGACTTGCAATATGTCATTTGAAAGTCCTTTGAAAAACTATATTTAGAACAGTCAAAATTATTTCTGTCACCTGTCAAAAATAAAAAATGTCAAAGTTTGAAACTTTAGCACTAAGTATCTGAAAAAGTATTCGTCTCTCTCTGGACACAACCGATTTTTTTTCAAATTCATTTAAGAGAAAATTCATTCTTGCTATATCAAATTTTTTTGCTTTTTTCCTATTTGACCGTTTTTTTTTTTAGTTTTTCTGTGTGGAAAAATGCATGCTAGCTTTTTTTCTCAAATGCAATTTTGTTGGTTTTTTTCGGGATTTTTATGTGGAAAAATGTATTCTTACTTTTTTAACAAATTAATAGGTGAAAAAATGCGCTTTTGGTGTATTTTCCAATTTTTCTTTGTGGAAAAATTTATTTTTGTAGTTTTTTTCAAATTCGAGTGTTTATTGGTGCTTCTGGTTTTTTTTCGAATTTGTTGAAAAAAAATGCGTTTTTGCTGTTAGTAATTGTGCTAGGACAGTTCTAGCCCAAAAACCCTCATTTCCCCATGTAAATCTCCATAAGAAAATCTAAGGTTCATTCTGGCGATTTTTTGCTCATTCAAGGTCATTCGTCATCGCTTAGAGATAACGTCGGCTCGCGGTGTAGATAACGTGAAGTCGCGGTTGGAATTTTAATTGGAATAAATTTTACATGGGCTGGCCTAAGGGGTAATGGGCTCAAATAATTTTTTTTTTACATGAGGGGGTAATGGACCGTATTTTTACATGGGCAGAGGGGGATCGAAATATTATCTACATAACATAACATTTTAAGAGCTGTTCACGCGAGCAATAAAATGCCAACATGATACTTTCCCTCCATTTCACACATTTAGGTTTTTACTTTTCCGCTATCAACATAGTCATTAAATTCCAGTAAATTAAATTTTAATATAAAAATAATCCCCATTTTAACTAGCTTTATTTTTTCTTGCTACGTAACCAACATAATACTTTCTCTAAACTAAACATGAGGGTAGCGAGGATAGTGAGCCGTATTTTACATGGGCAGAGGGGGATCCAAATATCGTAAACATTATCTCTTACCACATTTCGCTATATAATAATTGTTACCAACATGGTACTTTCTCCCCAATTTCTGTACGAGACAAATAATGAAAAAAATTATATCAGTTAAATTATATTCGTATAGATTAACAAAAAAATTCTGATATACGGGGTATGCTTTAACGTAATCAGCCTTAAAAAACCATAATTTTTACTTTCCCTCTAACAACGTACGCCACAGCAACGTACATAACCTATAAATAATGAACACCAACATGATAATTTCCATACCTTTCATACATTTAGACGCATGAATGACGAAAACATAAGTATTAAATCGTCAGGTTCATGAGCCGCAATTTTTACTTTACCGCGACATACTGATATATAAAAAGTAATCCCCATTTTTAACAAGCATTATTTATTTCTCGCTACTTAACCAAATTCATTTATTGATCTCAACAAGGCATTTAGCTGTTAGCATTAGGAAAGCGGGGATGTGTACTAAAGTATTACTTTCTCGTTATAGTGAATATTAATAACAGTGTTGCCAACGTAATACTTTCTCGCTACCAGCATTATACTTCTTCGTGGGGCTACGTGGAGATCCGAATATTTTTTCACGGGAAGGGTTCGCTTCAAGTCGTCAATTCGTACGTAGACCTGACCAAAAGACATGACATTTTTAAAAATACGATTTCAATGAATGAGCCGGTTCAAAGATTAATCTAAATAGTCTGAGCCGCTCCATATAACATTTATTTCGTAATTCCCATAATAAAAAGTGAAGAGCAATACCAGCGTTGCCAACATAATATGCAATAAAACGCGTGCAATAACGTAGAAATAAATACAGTGTTGCCAAGGTAATACTTTTTTCATGGGAAATAGGGAATCTCAATTTATTAACGTAAATAGATGAATATACAGTAAATAATATTTAGATTTTTCCAATATAAATTTAACAAATAGCCCTGATGATAATAATTATAAGAGGCATTTATTCACATATAGAAATCGAGATGAGCATTCGTAATTAATGAAATTTAATTTTAGTAATTTAATAAACAACAATGATTTTAAATATTGTTCGAAATAACGCTTAATAGTATGGAGTATGAGAGAAACCAGAACTAAATGGATCGATAGGAATCCATTTCCACACCACCTAGGAGGTAGGACCCATTGGTGCGTTGCCTTTTTATCGTGGAAGACTCCCCTGTAGGCCTATCATAACCACACTTATTGCTATTACTAATAGCCACATGATGATAGAATGATACGGTGAATGAGGAGGCAAGAATCATAAATCCGAGAAACGTCAAATATTTATTTATAATACATACATAGTAATAATCATAAAATATCCATTAGTATCCACATGATAAAGTTTCATCAATTTCGTTTTATATAAACTTAGCCACTATAAATATTAAAAATTGTCTATTATTAAATAACAAATTCTAATTACATATATGTAAGACTAGAGGATGTTAATCGCTAATAAGTATTTCACCATCAATTTCCATATTTTCTTCATAATTATCGTCTATTGAATAGTGACCCCAAGGTAGCGTTTCGTCAGTTCCAGGAATTAAATATCGCTTATCATCCTCAGAGCTGAGCGCAATTTTATTTTGAATTATGGAATGAACTTGATGCTTCTCCGAACGTATGAGGTTTTGAGATACAGCCATCTGCTTCCGATCATTTAAACATTCAACATAGTCTTCAAAATTAATTTTGGTGCGAACGACAGACGACTTTACACCCTTAGCTTTCTTGGAAACGCCATAATTTCGTAAAATTACCTCTATTTCATCATCATCGTACTCCTCATCCTGCAACTTTCTCCTTTCCCTCGCAAGGTCTGCCTCTGTAGCCAGCACCTTTGTCACATATAATTTTGATCGCAAACCAACATAATCCGTCATCGGCACACCGTTGTTTTCGTCCTTCATCATTCCCAAAACCTTCTTGTTGACCTGAGGTATGTTATAGATGTTATTTGGAGGATAGTCGGACGTATCGAAATATGTATAACAATCACGTTTTATGATCTCGTATGGATCATCATCAAGAATTTCATAAATAAGACTGTCTGTGTCAGTATACGCTGCACAACAATTAGGAAACGTATTGGTCATGTAACCATAATGAAAATCGTATATAGTCGTCTTCGCCAAGTCAAGAATAGCTTGCCCAACGTAGATGGGTTTATTTAACCATATTTGCAGCTTTCGTAACTCGACAGCAACGAGATTTTCATTGAAGATAGTGCAATTTTTGAATTCTGGTTTAGCGATATATGCCTCTGCACCATATCTTCCGGCCCACTCAGTCAAAAGACGAATATTCACCCTTTTTCTGATATTTTCCATCGTTTTTCCGAAGACTGCGTTGTTCATTAGTTTGAAAAGATTCTTCTCGAACTCATTCTTGGCCTTCTTCCTCAGCTCGGTATTCAGATCGATGTAGGATTTTAACCATGGCGCCTGTTTGAATTTGAGGACTCGATGAATTTTCGTTAACACTAAACCATGTGTTAGGGCTTGTTTGAGGGCTCTATAGTGAATAACATATTTTTCTTTAGAGTGTAATGTGGCCATCAACTTTGTTAATTCTCTAGCATTTTTTGGAGGCTTGCCAGTCTTCGGATTGATGTGTTCCGGACAGAACGGAATGTCTCGGTGTTTATCGTGGAGATGTCGGGGATATTCTAAATCGACTTCGAGGATATATCCTTCATCTGCATCATCTGGAATGGTGGTAACATCAATGTTTGTATCACACCACTCGAAGCCTCCATATGGCAGATACTGAGACATAGCCCAACCGTACTGATTATTGATATCAAAGTACATGAGGAACGTCTTTGGTTGGGAGGGATCATAATTGTTAATATTCATGTTGTTGGCTTTAGCTCGTCTTTTCGAGCAAACTTGACTAAGTCCTCCTCGTATGCCACGTTCAACGAAGAGGAACATGTCGGGATCAGTCAGAAGCTCCAATTCCTGCCCGGAGTATTTTAACATACTGTCCCACGTATAACCTGGTAGCGTAAAATAATGGGCTGGATCAAGGTCATACGTTTTAAGGCAGCTAGTGCGGAATTGTTCAAAGACGTCGGCCAGAAGAAGTATATCGGTCTTCATATACAAATCAACATATTGGCCCAAGTCCTGGCAGTTAAACGTGTTCCAAACATGATGTGCACGTAGATAGAGACGACGAGGGCAGGGCTTGTTATCCAACTTGTTGAAAAATGTGTCAATAGGAGGCAGACATACTTCATTGAAACGCTCGAAAGAATCAAAATAATCATACGGCATCACACCCTTCTTTGTTAACAATTTAAATTTTTCTTCAGGCAGTTCAGAAAATTGCGATTTTAAATTCGGATATTCTTCCATGTATGATGCCAATTTTTCTAACGCCGAATTCATGAAACGGAAGCTATCTATGAAACGGAATTGAATAGACGTCTCATTCACATGCTTAGTGAAGGAGATATACTTTTCCTTTGTGATTGGCAACAAATCAATTTTTCCCTCCACTCTTGCAGCGATGTCTGTAATTATAAAGTGTGCGTCATAACCACTTAAATTGTGGAAAACAACCGGAACCACATGACTGTCCTTATAATTGACGTTACACGCGTCATGTGCGGCACCTCTAAAGTTATTTTCGGGTATCAAGTGGTTATGATCACGCACCTTCTTATCTTCAGGACTGAACGATTTTTCGCAGATGTGACAGTTCGTAGCTCTTTGGAACTCCAATTCTTGTTCGTGTTGCATATGGATGTTATATGGACACCAAAATACTGGGGCCATATCCTCAGCCAACTGAGCCATCTCATCGGCGAACCATTGCATGCATTCCCGGCCACGATATGAACGGTAGAATGATAACGAATCATCATAACTACATTTCACTATGTAGCCAACAGCAGCAGGAATGTGTTGGTGAATTTTCTTAGGATCGCTAGTTGGCCTTAACACACTTTCAAGATCGGCGTAGACGATGAACGGGGCCTTCTCCTTATTCTTGTTGTTTTTAAATTTTAAAATGTTTTTACCCTCTTCAGGCATTCTAATGGCTGTTTCATTAATTTTTTGGCAGTCTTCCGAATGTTTATTAAGCTTATCTTCAGAGCGAAAGTAATGAAGACATCTGTCGCAAAAGAATTTCCTTCCATCATGCTTACTAAGCTGTTTGGAGAGAAGCCGGGACATACTCTTAATCCACACAAAGTGGTAATTTGATGGAGCATCTCCATGTTCTCCCTCCTCATAATATTTGTCTTGCACTAACAATAAATTAACGTGACGACCTTTTTTGTCTTTAGTAAGATAAGTTGGAAGAGTAGCAAAGGTGGTTTTATGTTTTTGAAGAATATATACATTGATTGAAATCTCATTTTGTTTCTCAAAATTTGGAATCTGCTTCATAGTCATAGGGAACTGAATTCCTTTTAATTTTAAAACTGAGGAATAATGGGGATACTTATTAACTCTTTGTGAGTGTTTCTCGGCAGGATGGAGAGCGGAGGTGACTGCCCACGCAAAGCAGGCCTGATCATCATTTTTAAGGTTAACGCAGGCATGCTTCTTGGCAATTTGTGAAGGAAGCTCGATGAATGAAGACCCGAGCTGCGGAGTATATTTATTGATATTAACTCCAAGATTTATCACCTTTTTTAATGCCCAGCCGGAGTCGCGTTCTTGGAATTCTTCTAGCTCCGTCTTTATTGGTGCAGCAACTTTATTCTCGAACCATGCGTCAAGGTCGGTGTATCTATATATTGCAGAGTTCGATGTGGTAAAGTACTTGTACTCTCTAAGTACGCGATCACCCTTCAATACCTCGAACTCCCCGCAAAAAACACCGTTGACCTTGACAGCAGCTTCCGTTTTTAAAGAAGTTTGGATCCTTCTTTTAAATAGCGCTTTACAATCGCTCAAAAAAGCGGATGGGTCCTTGTGCTTCAGATTTATAATTATACCGGTTTGAATGCGACTGCTGAAAGCTGACTCCGAATCTTCCCACTGAACGCGCTCTCTAGCGCCTTCAGGCCTAGTTTCTAGCCCTGCCCCCTTTTTCTGTGCCGCTTTTAACTGAGCCCTCATACTCTTTAAATTTCTCAGGCAAGCCTCCAAATGTTGTTTCTCACCAATCGTCTTGGCCGTCCTCATTGCATTATTGATGCGTTTAATCCCCTTCTCACATTCTTCACGCCCTTCTCTTGCAGTTTTCACATCAAATTGGGTTGTCACAAGTCCCAACAACGCTGCAACATACGTCACCAAATCCGAAAATAGAGACATCTGAAAGATAAATAATGTATAAATAATGTACTAAATTATTAAAACCCTCAAAATATATTGAAATCAACCCGTTTGAATAAATCTTTAATGTCCTATAATGAATTGAATTAAGATAACTAATATTTTAAAGAAAATTGATGAGAACACATAAACTCAAAATAGATTAAATAATCCTATAAGATATTTTATTGAACCGAACAAAAATTTATATATGAAAAATACTTACATTAAATAATCTTCAAAGAAAATAAGTATGCAGAGAGATGGACGTTTACTGATATGGCTGTACTGCTGAAACAGAATGAGTGAAGTCATGAAAAGTACCTATATTTATAACCTCGGTTCAACTTTTAGTCGGACGGTGTACTAAACGGTCTAGTTTATTTTCAGCAAATTAAATAAAAGGCCCCCGAAAAGTTGGAATTTGTGCTTTCATTTCCATAAGAATACATGTAAATTAGGTAGTTTTTTACGCGAAACCATCAATTTTAATACTTTTGTTGAAATTAGAAAAATGAAAAAGGGTCCTGAAATCTTTGAATTTTGTTTGTATATCCCCATATGAACACATGTAAATTACTACGACAAATTTTCGATTTTGTTACTTGTATTGAAATTATAAATATTAAAACTTACCTTTGAATAATCCTCAGCCTACAGAAATAGATATAACTAGGATAACTGGTAATTAGAATACGCAGGTAGGATCTTGGCTGATGAACGTTCTGTAATAGAATTATATACATTATAATGTATAAAGTCTAACGATGGACTGACCGGATGACCATTTATTATCGAAAACAAAAGGCCCCTGAAATCTTTGAATTTGTTCACGTTTCTCCTTAAGAATCTATGGAAAATAGGTGCTTTTTGCGCAAAATCGGTAATTTTTAATACTTTTTGCTAACGAATTCATAATAATGCGACGTGCTTTTATTATTTGACCATTTATCAGTCAACACTTGTACTGAGCAGGCGTATTTTTATTCATCGTCATGGCTGATCCTATGCGTGACTACATTCGCCTTAATCTAATTAAATGCTGCATCGAGCAAGAATTTATTCATGCAAACTATTGTGGTATATGTTTAGCGGGAAGTTTGATATTTTTAGAAATAGCTGAGAAATGTGGAATACCTACAAAATTACGTGTGGGAACGAAAATCTACTCAAATGGAACTATAATTTCACCCCATTTTTGGGTCGAACATAATGGTGTGATATATGATCCTACTATTGCTATTACTCAACATCACCTACCACATAATTTCATCGTGACTCATAGAAAAGGATTCATAGTAAAGTCTACTGAAGATGCGAAAATGATGAAAGTTTATAGAGCATTCAAGAGGAGTAAAACAACAGATGCATACTTTGCCCAAGCACCGAAACACCTATTACAAGTTCGTAAAAAAATCTTTAAAATTATAAAAATACTAGATCCATTATCCAATTCCGTTAAGTTCCAAGAAAAAGGAATAAAGCGTAGATCAAAATCAATAGCTAAATATATAACTATTCTGCTAGCAGTGTATTTAACGATAGTCTCAGTTTTTGTTTTAATAGAAAATGTATAAACATATCCATCTCATTCTGCAGTTAATCGTCATACTGAACGGACAACATGAAAATTTGTGGTTGTTGTAATAAGGAGTATGCTGACATAATGCGTGAGCTCTGTGATAAATGTTATATTAAAGAGGGTCGAAATACTGGCAAATGGATACCTTTTAACACCAGGTCGTGGGATACGTATCAAGATTTCAAAAAGTGGCAGTGGGCTTACGATAGGAGACAATTACTTTGCGAAAAATGCGGAAAATTTATGAATAGGACCGATATGTATCGCCACATGTATAATAATCACAAAGTTGCTAACTTTTCTATTCAATTTAGATAAATTATGTATAAAAGTAATTTTTAACTTATCTTTTATTTTCAGTTTTACGATTTAAAGTAGTTGGAATATGGTAGAAGATGGCACAGAGAGCATTTAAAGAAGAAACAACCTTAGGATATATTTAAAATTGTAATATGTATTGGAGATGTATTTTAAAACTTAAGCAGCCGACCTACTTTGGGAAATTTCCTGTATGAAACATGCATAATGTGTTGAAGAAACGCCTATCATCAGAGGATGCTGAGAGGGTAGAAAGGGCTGAAGTACGTCGGAACTGGTCTTCAGGTCTGCCAGATACGACTTCAAGTCTCTCCGATACATCTGGCCAAGTCTTCAGGCCACTCAGTGACCTCTGGTCAAGTCTTCAGGTGTGTCAGATACGTCTGGTCTGTCGGATGTATAAATAGCGTCAAAATAATTGAAGGGAACCAGTCAATAATAAGTTGTCATATGATAAGATACGTATTAAAAAGCTTGCTGAGAATATTCAAAAAAAGTATAAGTCCCTAAAAAGAATGGAAGCCGATAAAGATGCAAGTTTGCAAACGGTATTTAACCCGATAACTGAGCCACTGAAACAAATATTATACAATTCGGAGTCGAACGAACATTCTCCAGAAGAAAATAGCCCTCTAGGGACATGTAAGGACAGATCTGATAAAGCATACGGACCTCGGTACGAATTTTCGAAATGGAAACTTGGTAATAAAAACATTCAGTTTGATAAAGACAATATAATATTGGATGGTAGGGAGTTTAAAAGTACATTAGGACTATATGATTTGCTGTTTTCCAAGAAACCTAAGAATTTTACCGATGATGATCTACAAATTTATAAGCAGTTGTTGGACATATCCTGTGTACACATTGATTCCCGCGGCCATTTGAGGCACCAAGCTTGTAAAGAGAAATTCAACAATATTATAAAACCACTGTTTAAAAATAAAACGAAGCTAGCAAGAAGAAATAATGTTAAGCCATATGCAGAACGAATCATCACTACCAAAATTCCAGATGAAAAATCTGATTGCGCTAGAGATTTTTCATCTGGAATTACTTACTGGGACGATCCAAATATGCTCGTTGATCGCTTAAGGTACCTAATCAATACAAATGGGTCTGAAGAAGAAATTGACTCTATTCTTAATGAATTAAAAGAAGCTGATATCATTGAATGATATTATTCAGTTCCCAGCTGATGAAGATAGATCAACATGTTGCTAAGAAAATCAGACAGTTAGGTTAGACGATCTGATTGAACAATGGTATCTGAAAACAAAATATCCTGCTACATTTTATATGTTAACGATAAACCTACTTCGTTTGCTTTGATGTCAACTATGATGTCTTTTAAATGAACATTACAATTCAAAAAAAGCTAAATTATATTTATACGAGGGAGGAGTTTCGAAGAATGGGTAATGGAATGAAATTGCTTAATTATATCAAGACAAGAAACCAATTTACGGCATTTTGTTCCAATAAAGAGTCTGAAAATCTATTTGAAAAATGTAATTGTTTTTATTATGGCGAGAAATATTGTAAGCTGATTTATCATTATCCATAATAAATAGTGAAAAATATTTTTGTCTTTTACTTCTCAATTTTCAAAAGATGTAATCGTGAATAGATCTTTCGTCAAATAAAGAATTGACAATAGCAAATTGTACTGAGCTATTCGTACATTAAAATTTTTTTCTCGATATGTTGATGACTTTTTATTAAACTTTCTTAAAATGCTGATTATTTTTTCTCAGTGTTGTTTTAATTTTATTTAGTTAAATTATTCATTATAATATTTTTATGGTGACTAATATCTTTCTACTATTAAATTTAATCCATAATTTTTTAGTTAAATTATTCGGTATCAAATCTTAATTTTAAGTGCAACTTTTTTATTCAAATTGGAGGTATTATGATTTTAAGGAGAATAAAAGCACATAATTGGCTACAGGTCATCGTTAGGCCCAAAATAGTTACATCTAATTATCATTGTGAAAATATTTAAGGTAACATAGATGGTACATAAAGGTAAACTACTTAATAAACGAAACGGTGTACCAAGAGTTTCTAAAACTGAATTTACACCTGCAAAAATGTGTAGTTAAAATGAATAATAAGCCCTTCGTAGATCAAAAGTAATTAAAATCCATCAGAAATTGGATTTTTTCACACAAGTGTTAAACTGCGAATCAATAACGCGTTGATAATCGATAATAAATGGTGACGTTGACGAGTGACATGGTACAATTTATAGGAAAAAATATTATTTATTAGAAAAATTCAAAATAGTCTTACCAATGGTAATAAATAAAAACAATACTGAGTTTCAAATAATTTAAATTCTAAAACGGAAAAATATTAAGAAAACAATACGCTTGTGGAGTAGCGGGGTTAAGGGTAGCAGAACCGCCGCAAGAAAAAAAAGAAAAGAACTACGGTCAACGGGGAACACAGTTGTAACATTCTGCAAAAAGAAAAAGTAGGGTTAAGAAATGAGGGTGACGTTCATAGAAACAGAAATACATATAAAACCAGCAGCAGCGAAGGGGTTACAAGGTTGGATCAGAAAAGGGTGGGGGGAATTGCATTTTAAAATATGTGGTTGTCCTAAGTTTTTGGAGGTATGTTAATAAAGACTTGAGATAATTTGTAAGAGATAGTATCGATAAAATTAAAGAAACCTGAAAAACTTCTATCAGTTAAGGAGTTAGTTTAAATGAATTATTATGATTTTATGGAAAATATAATGCATTTGATTTTATGATGGCTAATACCTTTGGCGTTCTCTTAAATTTAGGCCTTTCTTATTTAGTTAAAATATTCTTACTGTAACGCCTTATTTTTTCTTTGTGTAACTTTTATATTTAAATTGGAGGTTAGAAAAGTCTATTATGAGTTCATGAAAAAAATATTGCATTTAACAGCTGTAATTAAAACATTTATTTTTTCATAGTGTAACTTTTTACGATCCTTAATATTTTGTTGTTGTTCTATTAAATTTAGGCCTTAAGTTTTTAGTTAAATTATTTGGTAAAAAACCTTAATTCTTAGTGTAACTTTTTTATTTAATGTTCTATTAAAATAAAGTCTTAAGTTTTTAAATTATTCGGTAGCAAACCTTAATTCGTAGTGTAACTTTTTTATTTAATGTTGTTCTATTAAATTTAGGCCTTCAGTTTTAAATTATTCGGTAGCAAACCTTAATTCTTAGTGTAACTTTTTTTATTTAATATTCTATTAAATTTAGGCCTTCAGTTTTAAATTATTTGGTAACAAACCTTAATTCTTAGTGTAACTTTTTTATTTAATGTTCGATTAAATTTAGGCCTTAAGTTTTTAGTTAAATTATTTGTTAACAAACCTTAATTCTTAGTGTAACTTTTTTATTTAATGTTGTTCTATTAAATTTAGGCCTTCAGTTTTAAATTATTCGGTAGCAAACCTTAATTCTTAGTGTAACTTTTTTTATTTAATAATCTATTAAAATAAAGTCTTAAGTTTTTAAATTATTTTGTAACAAACCTTAATTCTTAGTGTAACTTTTTTATTTAATGTTCGATTAAATTTAGGCCTTCAGTTTTAAATTATTCGGTAGCAAGTCAAATTTTTTCTTAGTGTAACTTTTTTATTTAATATTCTATTAAATTTAGGCCTTAAGTTTTAAATTATTCGGTAGCAAACCTTAATTCTTAGTGTAACTTTTTTTATTTAATATTCTATTAAAATAAAGTCTTAAGTTTTTAAATTATTTGGTAACAAACCTTAATTCTTAGTGTAACTTTTTTATTTAATGTTGTTCTATTAAATTTAGGCGTTCAGTTTTAAATTATTCGGTAGCAAGTCAAATTTTTTCTTAGTGTAACTTTTTTATTTAATATTCTATTAAATTTAGGCCTTAAGTTTTAAATTATTCGGTAGCAAACCTTAATTCTTAGTGTAACTTTTTTATTTAATGTTGTTCTATTAAATTTAGGCCTTAAGTTTTTAGTTATATTATTTGATAACAAACCTTAATTCTTAGTGCAACTTCTTTATTTAAATTGGAGGTTAGAAAAGTCTATGATTGTATAAAAAAAATATTGCATTTAATTTTAAACAGCTGTGATTAAAACATTTCTTTTTTCTTAGTCTAACTTTTTTATTTAATGTTGTTCTATTAAATTTGGGGCCTTAAGTTTTTTAGTTAAATTATTTGGTAAAAAGTCTATTTTTTTTAGTGTAATTTTTTTTATTTAATGTTGTTTAATTAAATTTAGACCTCAAGTTTTTGGTTAAATTATTTGGTAACAAATCTATTTTTTTCTTAGTTAACCTTAGTTAAAGAAAATATTGAATTACATTTTCTAGTTGTTTCGTCGCTAGCGAACTATGAACTTTTCTTATTATATATTTTTATAGCGTACTTTCAAAAGAATATTTTTTCGGTCTATAATGAAAAAAGTATCCAATTTTAGCCGACAAATGAATTTAAAAACGGAAAATAATTAGCTTTTATTGATAGATAAAAAAATGTTAATTAAAAGACCGGAAATGATAAACTTATTTTAAAAAATGTATAATATTTTTAAATGAAATATTTAACGCAAAGTAAAAACGACTGCAGTGCGTAGATAAAATCACTTTCTGATAACTATTTTAGAAACATCTTAATAGAGAAAATATTTAAAAAATAAAAAATACGAAACGAGAAACACCTTTATCAAAAATATTTAAAAAATAAAAAAATAAAAAACTAGATTTAAAAAAAGAAATAAAATCATAATTTCTGAAAGATGAAATTAAAAAAAACACTAAAAAAATAAAAAATAATAAATACTTACATTTTTTACTAACTCTGGCCCAAAAAAAACGCACAGTGAAGACACTAACGATCGCACTTGACTGAAGTTAACTAATGAACTGATATTTTTTGTAGAACATTTTCGAAAAGATTCCAGTAAAAATATTATCATTAATTTCCTGTTTAAACGTTCTTATCGCTTCATGTTTCAATAAATTTTATTATCAACATCCTTAAAATGAAAAAATGTTATCTTCAGTTTCCTGATTAAACATTCTTATCGCTTCCTGTTTCAATAACATCGAGCGTTATAAAATATAAAATTATATATGAATATTTAATAAATAATAATTATTTTAAAATGCGAATATTTTTCAATGTTTGATATCACGCTCGGCCTAAGGATTTCATTATCATCTTAAGCCATCTCTCCATCGAAGTATGCCGTAATAGTGCTCCTTCTGCGCAGGAATGTATATAATGTTTCATTTCCAGTGACAGTTTAACGTTATATCGTTTCTGCTCATGTTTTTTCTCTTACATTGGTAAATGGAATTTTTTCATTATTTTTCTCATACTCCTCGCGCCGTTAGGTAGCTGATGGAGAAGTGCCAGTTTAACGTTATATTGTTTCTGTGCATAATTTTTGTTTACGGCACATTTAGCACTACCGTTTGTCCCACCCAAATCGGGCCAATAGTAACGAAGTTAGCCTCGAATGCCCTTTTGTCAACTCAAAAATATTTAATATTACGGACTAGGGATTTAGTTGTCATCGTAACGCTTCTCAAACTTTGAGCGAAAGAAAGCAGACAACATGTATTAAGTTCGGGATAGCAGGGAAATTATGGTAATTCTATCCTGCATACGTTGGTAATGGTGGCCGATGTATTGAAAATTATTTACATTAAAATGACAACTGATAGGTATTTGAACATTATAGTGGGAAAGAAGAATTATATTCCTTTAGCCTAGTAGTAAAATGCCGAAAACAGCTGTTAGTAATATTGTTGATAGCGCGAAAGTAAATATTAACCTAACCTAACTATTCATCAGTTATACATTATAGCGGGATACATGGTACTTCCGTATATTTCTATCCTTATACGATAAAATTTCGGAAAAGCACTTTGTGACGTTGCATTAAAAATTTAGAGGAATTTAATAGCTATGATAACCTTATATTAAAATATTATAGCGGGAAAGAAATATGATCCTGTAATATACATAAATGACAAGAAAGTACTATGTTGGTAACGTTGTATTAAACTAATATGGCGGGAAGCGTCGACAAAGCGTCTCGATTTTTCGCCAACTTTTTAATACCCCCGTATATCAGAAATTTTGTTAATCTACACGTCAACACCTTTTCAACGATTCGTTCATTTTCTATATATATTTGGGGGGTTGGGGGTTGAAGGGGGTAGTTGAGATTTTTTGCATATTTTTCATTAATCTACATCTTCTATTCAACGATATGTCACATGATATATTTTATTAGTACGCAAATATGGGGTTGAAGGGGGATGGTATAATTTTTTCATTATTTTTCTCTTACTTCTCGTTGCATTAGCTATTCAGTAATATAGCGCCTATTTAAAACATAAATTGGGGAGAAAGTACCATGTTGGTAACAATTATTATATAGCGAAATGTGGTAAGAGATAATGTTTACGATATTTGGATCCCCCTCTGCCCATGTAAAATACGGCTCACTATCCTCGCTACCCTCATGTTTAGTTTAGAGAAAGTATTATGTTGGTTACGTAGCAAGAAAAAATAAAGCTAGTTAAAATGGGGATTATTTTTATATTAAAATTTAATTTACTGGAATTTAATGACTATGTTGATAGCGGAAAAGTAAAAACCTAAATGTGTGAAATGGAGGGAAAGTATCATGTTGGCATTTTATTGCTCGCGTGAACAGCTCTTAAAATGTTATGTTATGTAGATAATATTTCGATCCCCCTCTGCCCATGTAAAAATACGGTCCATTACCCCCTCATGTAAAAAAAAATTATTTGAGCCCATTACCCCTTAGGCCAGCCCATGTAAAATTTATTCCAATTAAAATTCCAACCGCGACTTCACGTTATCTACACCGCGAGCCGACGTTATCTCTAAGCGATGACGAATGACCTTGAATGAGCAAAAAATCGCCAGAATGAACCTTAGATTTTCTTATGGAGATTTACATGGGGAAATGAGGGTTTTTGGGCTAGAACTGTCCTAGCACAATTACTGCTGTTATTTTCAATTTTTTGTGTGGAAAAATGCATTCTTGCTTTTTTCAAAATTCATGCGTAAAAAATGCATTTTTGCTGTTTTTTTCTAGTTTTTCGTGTAGAAAAATGCATTATTGCTTGTTTGTTTTTTTTTTGTGAAATAAAATGCATAAATTTGTGTAAATAAAAGTATGCTGTTTTTTCCAATTTTTATGTAGAAAATCCATTATTGCTGTTTTCCCAATGTATGTGTTAAAAAACACATTTTTGCTGACTTTTTTCTAGTTTTTTATGCATCCTTGCTTTTATACCAATTTATACGTGAAAAAATGTATTTTCGCTTTTTTCCTCATTCGTCTGTGAAAAAATACTTTTGAATTTTTTTCAAGATTTTTTGTGGAAAAATGTGTTTTTTATTTCTATTTGTTCAAATTCGTGTGCAAGAAAATACATTCTTGCTTCTGTTGTTTTTTTAAATTTTTGTGAAAAAAATGCAGTCTTGATGTTTTTGTCAAATTCGAGTGTGGAAAAAATATATTGTGAACGAGCTAAAAAACTTTTTCGAGAAAGATGGAAATATACATTTTAAGATCCCTTCAGACGATTAAGACCATTTAGTCTGTCTGTCTGTGTGTCTGTCTGTCTGTGTATTTGTCTGTGTGTAAGCTTTCACGATAGAGGCCACACGTTTAATCCGATTGAGCTGAAATTTGGTATATGAGTTTGGGTTATCCATCGAAAGAACCTATTAGTTTTTGTACGACATCTGTCAAACGAAAGTGTTACTGTCAAAAAATGACAGAACCAATTTGTCACGGAATTTTGACTTGGATACTCTTCGGAAAAGTTTTGGGGTGACACAACCGATTTTTTTCTAATTTAGTCGATCTTCCCGTTATTATCCTTTTTTTCTATTTGTTCCAGATTTTTCGATTTTTACGGTTTTTTACGATTTTTTACGATTTTTTACGGTTTTTTTAGATTTTTTACGATTTTTTACGATTTTTTACGATTTTTTACGATTTTTTACGATTTTTTACGATTTTTTACGATTTTTTACAATTTTTTACAGTTTTTTACGATTTTTTACGATTTTTTATGATTTTTTACGATTTTTTAAGATTTTTTACGATTTTTTACGATTTTTTACGATTTTTTACGATTTTTTACGATTTTTTACGATTTTTTACGATTTTTTACGATTTTTTACGATTTTTTACGAGTTTTTACGATTTTTTACGATTTTTTACGATTTTTTACGATTTTTTACGATTTTTTACGATTTTTTACGATTTTTTACGATTTTTTACGATTTTTTACGATTTTTTACGATTTTTTACGATTTTTTACGATTTTTTATCATTATTTATCATTATTTACGAAATTTTGCGACTTTTTATCAGTTTTTACGATTTTATACCATTTTTATACGATTTTTTACGGTTTTTTACGATTTTTTAAGGTTTTTTACGGTTTTTTACGATTGTTACGATTTTGTACGGTTTTTACAGTTCTCTACATGTGTTACGGTTTTTTGTGATTTTTAGCAATTTTTTACAATTTGGTACGGTTTTTTACCATTTTATACCATTTCTGCGGTTTTAACGGTTTTTATGGTTTTTTACGATTTTTTATGATATTTTCTATTTTTCACCATTTTTTACCATTTTTTTAGCGAATTCATTTTATAAAAATTAGAAGACGAAAAAAGTCTAATGACCTGTTTTGATATTTTTCAAAATGGAGAAGATATAATTTTTTTTTTATGTTTCAACCACCTCTAGTTTTAGTAGGTCTGATAAAAAAAGTTTTATACAAATTAATTTTATAATAATAATTAGGATATGAAAAAAGTATAAACACCTGTTACAATATTTTCAAAAATGGTGGATATGAATTTTTTGAAATTTCAACCCTCTCCAATTCCACCCATGAAGGTCAAATCGAAAAAAATTTTGAGCGAATTAATTTTATAATTAGGACATGAAAAAAGTCTTATGACCTGTTTCGATATTTTTAAAAATGACGGAAATGATTTTTTTGAAATTTTAACCCCCTCCAGTTTCCACCCTTTTACAGATAGAATCCGAAAAAACAATAGGATTCCTCTTATTAATACAAGAAAACAGTTAGTTATTATCCCACATCTGTCAAACGGAAGTGTCACTGTCAAAAAATGACAGTAGCAACATGTGACGGAAAGCTCTTGAAAAACTCTATTCGGAACAGTCAAAATTATTTCTCCAAGTGTCACCTGTCAAAAAGTCTTGGAAAGTTTTGTGGCGACATAACCAATTTTTTTAAATGGAAATTTATATTTTTTGTTATTTAATATTCAAAATAGATCAGAATTTTTGATTTTTGATATCATGAGATTATTTCAAAGCGAATTTTTTAACACAGACTATTTTATTGTATTAAAAAAAAATGTATTTTATAGCTGTTGAAATTTGACTCACCGGTCAGTGAAAATAATTAATTTTTAGCAGTTAATAATAAATTAAAATCCCTCTGTATAATTATAATAAATTTAAAAAGCAATTAACTACTGTAATATAAAAAAGACAGAGCAAGAGGCAATATGTAGCAGAAAATTAATTAAGCACGCTTGTAACTTGTATTTAACGGTAAAAAATTAATCCAATCTAAGGTACTTAATAAAAGCAGCTCAATTAATGTACAATTCATTAAAATATGTATAAGAAAGTCTCGCGTGGTCGCGTGTCCTACGTTATAAGACACAAAATAAAATGATCGGTCATTCTCAAGATTAATGATTGTCGCTCTCTACAAAACACAATACACGAACGCTATTTGTTGTTAATGTGAATGTTCAGGACTGGACTCGTTAGTTATTAAAGTATTTGAATTAATTTTATCATAGCATTTATATCACCCAATTTATTCTCAGTTAGATTAAAATTTAAAATTTTCAGCAGACAAAGATATTTTGATATTTACTGGCATGGTTTAAAATATTTTTTACACCGCGGAGAGTGAAACTAGTACTTTAGTCCCGCATTTGCGGGACTAAAGTGCCACTTTTACTCCCTTCCCAGGTAGCAGTGTGACGTTTTAAAGACGTTGAATATTGGTCATTATTTACGTATATGAATGACGTGAAAAACACGAGATATACAGGGTAATAAGTCACAGACCAATGACGTCTTTTTTCACGTAAAAATTACGTTTTTTTTACGTATTTAAAACGTATAATAAAACATCCATTTTGACGTCATTTTAGATTAAAAAATTGTATTTTTTTACTGTAAAAAACATAATATCCTCGGAATTCATAAAATAAATAATTACACAAATTATATTCAAATACAGGATGTCCAACAGTACTTTGACGATTTTTAAACTAAAATAACTTCGAATAGGATACAATAAAAGAGGGGATTTGTCTGAATGCATTTTTTCCCGTTCCCACTATATTTTTCATTAAACACATGCACACGGAGTATCACATTTAAAAATAAAAATTCGCAGTGATTTCCGCTCTGTTTAACTGTAAGGACAAGTTACTTAAATTCATTTTTAGATTATTAAAGACGATTAGGTAGTCAAAACGGCACTCTATCAAAAATCTAACTAACAAACAAACAAGATCTTTCCATTTACTATCTTCTTTGTTGCTCTCTTTTGTGATCTCAGCAAAGCGTTTGACTGTGTAAACCATGAATTGCTGTTGAACATATTGGAAAAATATGGAATCAGAGGCACTGTTTTAAATTGGATCTCAACCTTTTTACGTGCCAGGAAGCAATATGTATCTTTAAAAATGCAAAATAACAACGAAATTAATATTATTAACTCTGATCCATGAGATATTAACATGGGAATTCCTCAAGGTTCAATTTTGGGACCGATATTGTTCATACTTTATGTGAATAACGTTGACAAAATAATAGGTGATTATCACTATGTAAGCTATGCAGATGATTTTTCGGCTATAATTTCTGCTAAAAAAACGGACCAGCTAAACCGCGAGAGCTCTCACATTGCTCAAAATTTGTCAAGTTATTTAAGTAGCCTTGATTTGTTTTTTAATGCTAATAAGACTTAGATTTCACAATAGGCAACAGAACGTTGAGCCGGTAGAGAATAGTTTTAACAATATGGCACTTAATAACGGAAGTAATAGTATTCGCTTTCTTGGAATCTGTATAGATCAACACCTTAATTGGAAAGACCATTGCAATGGACTAATTAAAAAAATAAACTCCATAAAGTTTCTTTTCTTAAATTTACGGACGATACTTGAAGTTCGGCAACTAATCATGGTGTATTTTGCACAAGTAGACTCACGTCTAAGATATGATGCTTGTGGGGTAAATTCAACTTGTTCAAAAAGTGTTTTTCTTGTTCAAAAAAGGATTGTGAGAAGCATTGTTAAGATCCCTCAAAGAGAATCTTGTCGACAACACTTCAAAAAATACGGCATATTACCCCTTTGTTGTATCTTTATTTTTGAAATGTGTCTATATATTTATAAGCACCGAGATATGTTCGTAGCCAATACAGATATACATAGATACGAAACTAGACAAGCTAACGAACTGTACATACCATATGCCAGACTCAAAGTAACATCTAATGCACCAAATTATTTGAGGCCCAAATTGTTCAATAGACTACCTCTTGAAATAAAGGAAAGTAAATCATTATATACTTTTAAAAGAAAACTTAAAGATTTTTTACTAGAATACTGTTTTTATGACCTGGGTGAATTTTACGAATTAAATGTTTAAAGACTGCCACTGTTCTACTCATATTTTACTTATATTTTATTACTCATATTTTTTTATTTGCATGTTAACTGTATATTTTTTTTTGTGTCTTGTATATATTTTATGTTTTTTTGACGAATCTTATACAATTTTATTGTCATATGGAAAATAAATCTATTATTATTATTATTATTCTAATTTAACTCAGAACTATCAAATACTTCCACAAAGGAGTATAGGAAACAATTTTTGGTAGTACAGTCTTCATTTTTCTTTTCTCCAATACCATTTTAGGAGATCGTCGTAAGCTTTATTATATATTTTTTACGATTTTATTCTAAAATATCTGCTGATCGAAATTGGTCTTAGTTCGAGCCCCATCGGGACGCCCGATTTTTTTATAATTTTTTTAAGAGCCGGTATTTTATAAAAAAAAATACATAATTTAATATCAAACATGATTACCTAATCAGAAGTGGGAAACTTCAAAATAATTGAATTAATTGTTACGTTTAAATATTTACAAAATTAACAGGTAAATAATTATTTTTAAATTGTCCTTTTTTTTACATTTTTGTCAAATTTTTCTAAAATGACCATTTTTTGTCATTTTTACTACTTTTCGATTTAAATTTTCTCTTTTCCTCAAAAACTTCCCCTCGTTTCTCTAAAGTTTTGTCACTTTTTGGTCTCAAATTTCCTATCTTTTCTCTCAAATTTTGTCACTTTTTTACTGAAATAACTCCATTCTCTCTCATTTTTGTCACTTTTTTTATTTAAAATTTCCCTCCAAAATTTCCTCTCGTTTTTCCCTTAGTTTTTTCCCTTTTTTGTCTCAGATTTTGTTACTTTTGTCCTGAAATTTTCTCTCTCGAACATTACCATTTTTTTTTATAAAATTACCTCTTTTTTCTTATTTTGTTGAATTTCCCTTCTTTTCTCTTAAAAATTCTTACTTTTTTGAAGAAATTCACGTTTTTTAAAAAACTACCTATTTTTTGTAAAATTACCCTTTTTTTCTCATTTTTGTCACTTTCTGGTCTTAAATTTTCTTTCTTTCTATAAAATTTCCCTATGTTTCTATCAACTTTTGTCACTTCTTTGCCTCAAATTTCCTTTTTTTCCCCTAAAATTACATTTTTTCTCTCATTAAAAGTACCCCTTTTTTTATTTTTGTCTAATTTCCCTTCTTTTCTCTCAAATTTTGTTACATTTTTGAGTAAATTACACGTTTTTTAAAAATTTACCCCTGTTTTCGAAAATTACCCTTTTTTCTTATTTGTTCACATTTTCGCCTTAAATTTTCCCTCTTCCTCCAATATTTACTCTTGTTTCTCTCAACTTTTTCAATTTTTAATCTGAAATTTCCTCTTTTTCCTTAAAATTACCTCTTTTCCCGCATTAAAAATACCCCTTTTTTAAATTAAACCATTCTTTTTCATTTTTGTCAAATTTCTCTTATTTTGTCTCAAATTTTATCACTTTTTTCTGAAATGACCCCTTTTTTAGATTACCTCTTTTTACTTATTTTTGTCTCAAATTTCCTCTTTCTTCAAAATTTCCCCTCGTTTCTCTCCAATTTTGTGTTCCCCTCAAGAGTATACTTTATATATCAAGTTTTTTAAATTGTGCAAAAACATATTCTTTAAAAGAAGTATTAGAACAAAGTTATATTAAAAAAAAAATTTTTATTTAAAAAAAATTGTATTTAAATAATTATTTGAATTTTAAGGGGCACCGCGGTGTAATAAATAGCGTATGTACCACAGGACTAAAGTGTCTTTTAATCCCTCATGTGATAGGAAACAATCTTCACCCTCGGGATTAAAAGATGCACTTTAGTCCCTTGGTATATAATATACAGTTATGATGTTTTTAAAAATAGTTCATAAAAGAGGGTATACTTTTTTGTGAAACGTTATTTTTTATTTGTCGATAAAAGTGATTTAGTAATAAATGTGATTTAAGCTCAATTATTTTTATTTAAAATATATCGAAAAGTAAAATTTTAAGAAAAAAAACTCCAGTCTAATTGATTTTTTGATGTAATTAGAAAGAATTGACAAAAAACTATGAATAATTTCAAAATTCGTTCTTTCTTTCTTTTTATGGGTTTAAGAAGAAAATTTAGCTAATAATCCTTCAGAGACTTTTTCTTTTATTAAAAACCCTAAAATGTCACATAAAGTAAATATAATACAAAAATTATATAAATAACCAGATTTCATGGTCTCTGTTTTTATAAAAAAAAAATAAAACAATGATAATATTAATATCAAATACATGAATTTTTAAATCAAAATATAAAATATAAAATTAATCAAAGAGAATTAAATTTTAAGACAATCTGTAAAAACAAATTAAAAATAGATTCTCTTTTTGTAATCGAGATTGAAAGAGGACCACAAACATCAGGTAATTTATATTATAATAAAAGATAAGATATGAACTTTTAAGTAACAGGGGACATAAGTGAAAATATAATATAATAAAAACTTACTCTATACATAAAAGAAGAGATATTAAGTGAGTCTGAAATTACGATATACTGAGCAGAGGAATAATTAATATACAGGGTGACACAGAAAGAAAAACGTAACAACTTGTAGTAGATCTATAAAAAAGAAACATTTTCCTAAAATTAAAACATTCCGGAACATCTTCAAATAAGTTTTTTACAGCAGATATTTTGAGGGAAAAAAATGATAAAATAAACATTTTGGCAACACAGCTTATCTGCGTATCCTGTAATACATAAAAATTGAATTTGTTTATTTATTGCTCAAATTTTTCACATTCCGCTTGATTTCTCACACTTGTAACACAATTATCTACGTAAAATGATTTTTTGATTATTTTCGATGGTTTTTTGTATTCTAATCGAGCTTTTTAGAGTTTTTGAAGAAAAAAAACTGTTATAAGATGGTTTTGTCCGTCCGTCCGTCTGTTAGCCTGATTCAACTCGAAAACTGTGAGAGATAGAGACAAACTGTTATTAATCTTTCACCTATTTTTACTTTCCCGCTACTTGTACCATATAGACTCTACCCTAGTATATAAGGTATATCTCTATATATATATAAACTCTATATAAAAAAAATATTGTCGTTTTTCACATTTGTGTTATAAGAGGCAAAATAAAATACATAAAAAATCTTTGGTCGTCATAGTAACATACATGTTATATAAAAGTATTATGAAAAAAAAACGACGGGGCGTCTAAGAATCCTTAGACAAAATAGATCATTGTTTAATCCATCTGGATCAAAGTACACCAAGGAAAGTGGTTTTCCTTTTAAATATTGATATACAGGTTGTTACTAAAATATTGGTCTAAGTAAAGAAAAAAAAAATTTAATACCACAGTTTACAAATTTTTAACAAACGGAATTTCAAATAGATGTAATGGTGCAAACAATTTTATTCTTGATTTTAAAAAATATTTTTATTTTCGTTAAAAAATTGGTTATTAAAGTTTTTAATTTAAATCACTATTTACATTTTCTCTATATACTATTCCGTCCGTCTGTTAGCCTGATTCAGCATTATTAAAAACCCCAAAAATGATATTAATATTTGACCTATTTTTACTTTCCCGCAACCTATATCATATATACTGTAGTACATAGAAATTTATTTTCTTAACTATAAATTTTCGAAAACTCGTAACTACGGCAAAGATGTTGTCGTTTTTTACTTATAAATAATAATTGATAGTAGATGATAAAAATAATGGACTGGATTTGACTCTGTACGTTTTTGTTTAATTTTTCAAATAATTTTTTCACCACATAATTCCTTACATATACTTATCTCAAAGAATACTTTCTCTATATCTATAATGATACCGATTGAATTGATACGAAATTTTATTAATAATAACGGAATTAATTCAAGTAAATTAGAATCTTTTTAATAAACAGTTATTTCGAGTATCAATTTTTCTAAAAATGATTTATAATTTTAACCCTTATTTTAATTAGTTAAATTTCATATGTAATTAAATTTGATGACACTTTAGTACCGGCCTGTTCGAGTTTTGGATATATATGTAATACACAAAAATAAAATTAATGGCGTTTACAACCTGTGCGAATCTAATTCCTCCCGAGGGTACACAGACTACATTTTCAACTCTATTCCACTCCATTTATTAAACTAAATGCAACATACATCGCAGTACTAAATTTAACAATAGTGTGCAGCAAAATTTAAATTCATTTTATGACTGTTTTACGGCAGAATATGCACCAGGTGCATAGGGCCCTAATTTACACAAGCGATTCTATTAAGGTTAAATTTTAATATGGTTTTATGGTAATATTTGATACTATAAGAGGATTTAATAAAAATTTTTTTTAATTTATTCAAAATCATATAAAAAATAATAAAAGACATAAATTTTTTTGCATCGTTATGACAACGTAAAAACTTTTTCCATATAGTGCAGACTTTTTGAATCACACTGTATATTCATCCTGTCCAAATTTTACACTTACAAATAAATAAATATAATGTACCCTTATTAAAGACTTCACTGATTTCCGTTGTATTAAAGAGCGAGAGGCTCTTTCCTGAGTTTCCTTTTACCACTGGGAAATAGATTTCACGTAATCCCGATTATCCTTCGACCGGTATTAACAGTCATTCAAGGACGAAATGCTATTCGAGAACGTTATAGAATGGATGATTACCGATAATAACGTTATATAAATTGTGAGAAAAAAGATTATTTTATATTAACAAGATGTTATATCCATGTTTTGCGAAATATCAGGATTATTTAGGGTTATCATATTTCAATTTTTACTTTTTCACTAAATATACATAATATACTAAAATATATAGGGTGCTTCAATAACTGTCTATATTGGATATAAAATATTCCTTCTACAGGGTGATTTATTTAAAACTGATTATTTTCCATATCTTGTTATTTTACCAAATTTCCCAGTTAGTGATAATGATCTAAAAATTTGACGGAATTTCAGTATAAATCCCCATAAATATTTATTGCAGACATTTTGGTAAAAACATATTTAAAAATGGAGGAAAGAGGCATTTAAAAAAAATGGTGGACTTCTACTGTAAAAAATATTTTTAAAATCGTGGAGATTAGTTTAAAAAAATGGTGGATTCTATCAAATAAAAATTTACGTTTCTAAAAATGAACATCAGAAATACTTAAAAAAAATGGTGAATGCAAGCGACTGCTCGTTTTCAAAAAAATAGTGGACTTCTTCTGTAAAAATATTTTTTAAATGGTAGACATTAATTTAAAAAAATGGTGGATACTTCCAAATAAAAGTTTATGTTTCTAAACATCTGAAATACTTAAAGAAATGGTGGATGCACATACTGCTCGTTTTCGAAAATTTGGTGGATTCACAAAATTTGTGGAATCTATACTAAATAAAAATGTTTCCAAAACCATTATTTTAATTAAAAATTACCTTTTTATAATAGATGCTGTAATTAATAGAGAAAATTCTTGTGGTAATGAAAAAAATCTTTTCAAATTTCCTGCGAAAACAGAACCTGCACCACATCAAAACAAATTGATCCCAACGTTAATCAGCAAAATATTCCCTTGATTTCTAGAGAGCCCCACGTTGACAAGCGACATTTGTAATGGTATACTATGAAATAAATAATAATAAATCTTATAAAAAATTATCAAAAAAAATATAAATTTTATGGTTATCCTATATATTTCTCTTCTTTTTTCTTCTACTTCTTAATTTAGATACAAATCTTCTAAATCTTGTACTTCAAAATTTCCTTTTACAAGTAAAAACCCATTTATTATTTAATTGTTATATACAGTGTGTCCACTTATGTTCGCACCATATGAGAAACTTTTTTATTAATAATTTTACCAAAAAAAGTTATTCTTCATAAGAAGTTCTGCATTGTCTAAAACCTAAAATACAACCATCAAATAATAAAATTCTTGAACCTTATACGAGGTGCGTTAAAAAAATATAAATTTTGTTCAAGAGTAAAGCACGCTTATTAAAAAAAAAAAAAAAAAAAAAAAAAAAAAAAAAAAAAAAAAAAAAAAAAAAAAAAAAAAAAAAAAAAAAAAAAAAAAAAAAAAAATTGTTTTGAAATAGGAGTCGGAAATTTTAAATTTAGAGGTAAATATTGTTTCTAAAGAAGTTTTCTAAATAATATTTTTTAAAATAGGGGTTTTTTACTCTTGAGCAAGATTTATATTTTTTGACGCATCTCGTTTACGACTCATTATGAAAAATAATTTTTTGCCGTAAAACTAATAATGAAAAAGCTTCTCCTTATATTGCGAACTTAAGTGGACACACTGTATATATTTTTTTAATCTTCACATTATTTATTGCAGATTTATTTTTATGTTCTTAAAAACTTATTATCATGGCACTCCAAAAATAATTTTTCATTTGACGTCTGTTTATTATTTTTTTTTCATCTGTTTTCCACCAAAAAAAAATTATTACTTGATTAATTATACGGTATTTTTTTTCTAATACGTTTTGCTTTAACCATTACTTATTACTTTAATTTTCTTTTAATATAATTTCTATAGTTGAATTTTCATAATAATAATAAGATTCCTTTATAATTGTCAATTGTTGATTTAAAATATTTTTTCATATTTTATATACTAATTATTGTCAATAAATTCTTTAAAATATTTTTAAACAATTAAATAAAAATTAACTTATATTTATAAAATTCAAAAAAAAAAACCATACATAGTATACCAGGAGTAAATGGGTCAATGGCCACCCCAATAACTTTTAAACTGGTTAATAGATTTATACCAAATTTTGGTCGATTATAATAGACCTATTTTTGGATTTTTTACATTAATACCCAATATGGCCGACTTCCGGTTTGGCCGGAAATGACATGAAGATTGTAAATTCAAATGGAACACCCGGTACATTTCTAAATGATTGGATTCTACGGCTTAGAATCAACTGTCAAATGTCAGGCTATTTTAGTTTTATTTTTTAATTTTTTTTATCTATCCTATTGGTCATTATTTGGTCTAAATTACTATTAATTTAATTAGAATTACCTAAAATGTCTTAATTTTGTCAATTCTTTATTTTTGTTCCTTTTATTTGAATAAATCCAGTTTTTTATCTAAAACTCAATTTTTTTAAATGAAACATAAATGGGCCACCCGGTATTAAAAATTGTTCATTCATTAACCATTAAAATGATGTACATAACTTTTTTTTCTTAAATAAAGGAGGAATGTTATAATTTTTTTAATTTCTATACAAAATTCTCAAGACCCTGTTAAAAAAAATTAAAGGATATTCACTACATCATATTTTAAATACAAATAATTATTAAGAAATAAAAATAAATAATTGACAAAATTTATAACTTAGGTAATTTTAGTTTAATTTTAATGAATTTAGACCCAATCACATAAAAAAGATAAAAAATAAAATAAAAATGGCGTCTTAGGTGATACTTGACAGTACGTGTTTGAAGTAGAATACAAATATGTAAAAATGTACCGGGTGTTCAATTTGAATTTCCAGTTTTCATGTCATTTCCGGTCAAACCGGAAGTCGGCCATATTGGGTTTGCGGACTAAAATTTGATATAAATCTATTAACCCGTTTAAAAGGTATAGGGATGGCCCATAATCCATTTACAGCCGGTATACAATGTATTGTGATTGGGTAAAAAAACTTCGAGATTTGGAATTTTTTACAGTTCAGAAAACCTATTTTTGAATAATTCTTTGTTTTTTACTAAAAATTATTTTGGTGCTAATTTAGTTTTTGGTGGCCTTAAAGAAATTAACCATTGCAAAGTACCAAAGTGTAAAAAAAAATAAGTTTTTACGTTTGACTTATTTTATTTTTATACTGTTTAAAAATTTTATTTGTATTTATTCTATTTTAAAATAAAATAATACATTTTTTTGATATTATTACGACACTCTAACTTTAATTATATAATTTTATGTTTGTCTGTAAAAAAAAATCGAGCATCAGTCCCTCTTAATTAATTAAACAGAAAACTAAAATAAGATAGCTATAATATTTTACCTAATTATACATTTTCCATCTGTATAATTAACAATTTCATATAAAACTGCGACACTTGTTGGATTCACTAAAAGGTGAAAAATTAATTAGTCTAAAAAATAATTAAACTCATAACAAACTGAGCTTTCTGATAATTTTATAATTTTTATAAAATTCACACAGTACAAAATTTAGTAATATTATGGAAACTCAAAAAAATTATGTCTTTACTAGAAAAAGGTATTCGGAAAAGTTGGATGGAATTGTCCCTTATTTATTTTTAAACCTTGATTTGTTTATAAGATTACTTTGTTTTTACCTTTCGAGCTTCAGATAAAAGAGGTATAGTAATCATGCTAAAAATTGGGTAGTGAGTTTTCAATGGATAAACACGTTTTAGGGTCCCTATAATACGATTTTGATATATTCGCAATGTGTATGTACTTTTTCCATTGTTGCCAGATTTTTTCATACTTTTTTGTGTTAACCTGTAAATTTTTGATTCAAAAATAGTGAGAGGTCATGTGCTGGCCACATCAGATTTTTACTTTAAAAAAATTTTCGAGATAAAAATGGAAATGTCCATTTTGAAGTCACCTGAGACGATTAAAACCATTTCCAAATAAAAAGCTGCCTGTCTGTCTATCTGTCTGTGTGTATTCTTCTACGATAGAGACACACGGTTAATCCGATTGAGCTGAAATTTGGTATATCGGAAGAACTCATTAGTTTTTGTACGACATCTGTGAAACGGAAGTGTCACTATCAAAATATGACAAATGCAATATGTCACGGAATTAGACATGCAATATGTCATTTGAAAGCCCTTTAAAAACTCTATTCAAAATTATTTCTTCAACTATCACCTGTCAAAAAAAAATGTCAAAATTTTAAACTTTAACATTAAATATCTGTAAAAATATTCGTTTCTGGATCTTTGTCGGGAACGTTTTAGGGCGACACAACCGATTTGTTCACTATTTTTCCGGATTTTCTCCTTGTTCCCAGTTTTTCACTATTTTTCCCAATTTTTAACTATTTTTCCAGATTTTCACCTTTTTTCATTACTTTTCCCAAGTTTTTAGTATTTTTCTCAATTTTACCTATTTTTTAATGTGTATCCCAATTTTTCACTATTTTTCCAGACTTTCCCCAATTTTTCATTTTTGTTTAAATGTATCCAAATTTTTCACTATTTTTGTAGTTTCCACTATTTTCCCCAATTTTCATATTTGTTTAAATTTTTTCACTATTTTTTATATTTCCCACCTATTTTTTTCGAAACTCTCCTATTTTTCCGCAGATTTTCACCAATTTTAACCTATTTTTCCTATTTTTTTTCCCCAACTTTTCAATGTTTTTCCAAATTTTCCCCAATTTTTCATTATTTTTCCAGATTTTACCCCATTTCCCCCTATTTTTACCTATTTTTGGCAATTTTTCGTATTTTTTATTTAATTTATCCCAATTTTTACAGTGTTTCTCCAGAGTTTTCACTGGTTTTCATTTATTTTTCCCCCGTTTTTTGCCCATTTTTTCAGATTTCCTCCTATTTTTCACTAATTTCCACTAATTTTCCCAAGTTTTGTCATTTTTTCGTATTTATTTTTCCAGATTTTCTTTTATGTCCCCTTTTTTTCATCATTCTTCCCTATTTTGTCCTTATTTTTTCTTATTTTTGTCCCAAATTTTTTCTATTTTTCCTATGTTTTCATCTTTTTCCTTTTTTCATTATTTTTTGAGATTTTATAATATTTTTCAATATTTTCCCTTATTTTTCCAGATTTTTCCCTATTTTTTCCCTATCTTTATTTAGTCTTTCTTATTTTTCCCTATTTTATACTTCTTTTTCATTATTTATCCTTATTTTCTCCCTTAATTTTGATTATTTTTCCATTTTTTTCGCTTTTTTCAATGTTTTTCTAAATTACCCCCAATTTAACTTTCCCCACCCATCTCCTAGAAGGGAAAGTATTGTGAACGAGCAAAAAAAAAATTTCGAGATAAAAACGGAAACATCCATTTTCGGGTCTTCGTAGACGATTAAGACCATTTCCAGATGGAAATCTGTCTGTCTGTCTGTGTGTATGTGTGTGTGTATTCTTCCACGATAAAGGCCACACGTTTAATCCGATTGAGCTGAAATTTGGTATTCGGGTTCATTAGGTTTTGAACGACATCTGTCAAACGGGAGTATCACTATCAAAAATGACAGATAATGCAAGATATCACGGAATTCGACATGCAATATGTCATTTGAAAGCCCTTAAAAAAATCTATTCAGAACAGTCAAAATTATTTCTCCAACTGTCACCTGTCAAAAATTAAAAAATGTCAAAAAGTATTAATCCGATTGGGCTGAAATTTGGTATAGGGGTTTGGGTTACCCGTCGGAAGAACTCATTAGTTTTAGTATGAAAAGTGTCACTATTAAAAAACGACAGATGCAATATGTCACGGAATTCGACTTGCAATATGTCAGTTGAAAAGCATTTGAAAATCTCTATTCAGAAAAGTCAAAATTATTTCTGTAACTGTCACCTGTCAAAAATAAAAAATGTCAAAATTTGAAACTATAACTTTACATATCTGAAAAAGTACTCGTAGAAATTCGTCGGGAAAGTTTTGGGGCGACACAACCGATTTTTTTTATCAACTTATATTACTATTTTTCGTTATGGCCGGTCGCAGAAAAAATAGTATATGCAACTCACATTTAATTGCTATTAATGAATGGGCATAAAACGTATTTTAATAATTGTCATTAAATTATTATTAATATTTATGAATTTTCTAATAATTTTATTATACTAATAAATGCCATTACCACACAGAATGCAAAAAAGTATATTTTTATGTTATATAATCGTGTATCTTAATGAATTCAATGTATCTAATAATATAAATCAAATTAACCAATCAGTGGTCTCATTAGTACAACCTTTAATTTTTCGACCGCTTGCCTTTCTTTAAAGACTGCTTCTAATTTGGTATTTGGCCAGTACACGGCCCGTTTATTTGATCGATAATTACGTATAGCCGCGAAAAGTACCGAGCCATTAACTTTAATTCTCTTTATCCGGAAACCAGGAGCAGTCTTAACAAACACGTAACTATCGTAGACGTTTCGTTTCAGCTTAGTCCACAAATTAACGAATATTTACTTCTCTCCGGTTGTCAGTGGTGTCACTGATATTTATTTATTTTTAATTAATTAAATCAAATAAGTTATCCATATCTCAAATGTGGTCAAATGTTAATCATAAATGAAAAACCCCAAAAGTTTCGGGTAAATAACCATCTTCAGGCCTATAATAAATATACATCGTGTTGTTTACTAATGATATAAAGTACAAGATCAACTTACCAAGAGATTAACATTTACTTCCCCCCTTCCCTTTTCTCAAGGTCACAATTTTTGCTTAAAAATTTTGAAAAAATTCCGATTGATAGAATTTTTTATTCTTTTTTTAATGGTATTAAATAGATTTTAATATAATTTTTAATTAAACAAAATAACTTAGACAATTGTAGATTTTAATAAATAATTTTTTGTTTAACCCCTGTAACAAGAAAACTATTGATACTATTAAAACGTGTTAAATGTTGATAGAAAGAGAAAAATAAATTCTATATAAGTGATTTTTTTCAAAATTTTTGATAAAAAATTGTGGTTGTGAAAATATTGAGAGACCATAACTATATTTTTTCTCATTTTGGTCTCTCCCTTTTCTCAAGGTTACAATTTTTGCTTAAAAATTTTGAAAAAATTCCGATTGATAGAATTTTTTATTCTTTTTTTAATGGTATTAAATAGATTTTAATATAATTTTTAATTAAACAAAATAACTTAGACAATTGTAGATTTTAATAAATAATTTTTTGTTTAACCCCTGTAACAAGAAAACTATTGATACTATTAAAACGTGTTAAATGTTGATAGAAAGAGAAAAACATATTCTATATAAGTGAAGTTTTTTAAAATTTTTGATAAAAATATGTGGTTGTGAACATAGGGAGAGACCATAACTATATTTTTTCTCATTTTGGTCTCTCCCTTTTCTCAAGGTCACAATTTTTGCTTAAAAATTTTGAAAAAATTCCCATTGATAGAATTTTTTATTCTTTTTTTAATGGTATTAAATAGATTTTAATATAATTTTTAATTAAACAAAATAACTTAGACAATTGTAGATTTTAATAAATAATTTTTTGTTTAACCCCTGTAACAAGAAAACTATCGATACTATTAAAACGTGTTAAATGTTGATAGAAAGAGAAAAACATATTCTATATAAGTGAATTTTTTCAAAATTTTTGATAAAAAATTGTGGTTGTGAAAATATTGAGAGACCATAACTATATTTTTTCTCATTTTGGTCTCTCCCTTTTCTCAAGGTCACAATTTTTGCTTAAAAATTTTGTAAAAATTCCCATTGAAAGAATTTTTTATTCCTTTTGTAATGGTATTAAATACATTTTAATACAATTTTTAATTAAACAAAATAACTTAGATAATTGTAGATTTTAATAAATAATTTTTTGTTTAACCCCTGTAACAAGAAAACTATCGATACTATTAAAACGTGTTAAATGTTGATAGAAAGAGAAAAAAATATTCTATATAAGTGAATTTTTTCAAAATTTTTGATAAAAAATTGTGGTTGTGAAAATAGGGAGAGACCATAACTATATTTTTTCTCATTTTGGTCTCTCCCTTTTCTCAAGGTCACAATTTTTGCTTAAAAATTTTGAAAAAATTCCCATTGATAGAATTTTTTATTCTTTTTTTAATGGTATTAAATAGATTTTAATATAATATTTAATTAAACAAAATAACTTAGATAATTGTAGATTTTAATAAATAATTTTTTGTCAACCCCTGTAACAAGAAAACTATTGATACTATTAAAACGTGTTAAATGTTGATAGAAAGAGAAAAATAAATTCTATATAAGTGATTTTTTTCAAAATTTTTGATAAAAAATTGTGGTTGTGAAAATATTGAGAGACCATAACTATATTTTTTCTCATTTTGGTCTCTCCCTTTTCTCAAGGTCACAATTTTTGCTTAAAAATTTTGAAAAAATTCCCATTGAAAGAATTTTTTATTCCTTTTTTAATGGTATTAAATAGATTTTAATTCAATTTTTAATTAAACAAAATAACTTAGATAATTATAGATTTTAATAAATAATTTTTTGTTTAACCCCTGTAACAAGAAAACTATCGATACTATTAAAACGTGTTAAATGTTGATAGAAAGAGAAAAACATATTCTATATAAGTGATTTTTTTCAAAATTTTAGATAAAAAATTGTGGTTGTGAAAATAGGGAGAGACTATAACTATATTTTTTCACATTTTGGTCTCTCCCTTTTCTCAAGGTCACAATTTTTGCTTAAAAATTTTGAAGAAATTCCCATTGATAGAATTTTTTATTCTTTTTTTAATGGTATTAAATAGATTTTAATATAATTTGTAATTAAACAAAATAACTTAGATAATTGCAGATTTTAATAAATAATTTTTTGTTTAACCCCTGTAACAAGAAAACTATCGATACTATTAAAACGTGTTAAATGTTGATAGAAAGAGAAAAACATATTCTATATAAGTGATTTTTTTCAAAATTTTAGATAAAAAATTGTGGTTGTGAAAATAGGGAGAGACTATAACTATATTTTTTCACATTTTGGTCTCTCCCTTTTCTCAAGGTCACAATTTTTGCTTAAAAATTTTGAAGAAATTCCCATTGATAGAATTTTTTATTCTTTTTTTAATGGTATTAAATAGATTTTAATATAATTTGTAATTAAACAAAATAACTTAGATAATTGCAGATTTTAATAAATAATTTTTTGTTTAACCCCTGTAACAAGAAAACTATCGATACTATTAAAACGTGTTAAATGTTGATAGAAAGAGAAAAAGATATTCTATATAAGTGATTTTTTTCAAAATTTTAGATAAAAAATTGTGGTTGTGAAAATAGGGAGAGACTATAACTATATTTTTTCACATTTTGGTCTCTCCCTTTTCTCAAGGTCACAATTTTTGCTTAAAAATTTTGAAGAAATTCCCATTGATAGAATTTTTTATTCTTTTTTTAATGGTATTAAATAGATTTTAATATAATTTGTAATTAAACAAAATAACTTAGATAATTGCAGATTTTAATAAATAATTTTTTGTTTAACCCCTGTAACAAGAAAACTATCGATACTATTAAAACGTGTTAAATGTTGATAGAAAGAGAAAAATATATTCTATATAAGTAATTTTTTTCAAAATTTTAGATAAAAAATTGTAGTTGTGAAAATAGGGAGAGACTATAACTATATTTTTTCTCATTTTGGTCTCTCCCTTTTCTCAAGGTCACAATTTTTGCTTAAAAATTTTGAAAAAATTCCCATTTATAGAATTTTTTATTCTTTTTTTAATGGTATTAAATAGATTTTAATTTAATTTTTAATTCAACAAAATAACTTAAATAATTGTAGATTTTAATGAATAATTTTTTGTTTAACCCCTGTAACAATAAAACTATCGATACTATTAAAACGTGTTAAATGTTGATAGAAAGAGAAAAAAATATTCTATATAAGTGAATTTTTTCAAAATTTTTCATAAAAAATTGTGGTTGTGAAAATAGGGAGAGACCATAACTATATTTTTTCTCATTTTTGTCTCTCCCTTTTCTTAAGGTCACAATTTTTGCTTAAAAATTTTAAAAAAATTCCCATTTATAGAATTTTTTATTCTTTTTTTAATGGTATTAAATAGATTTTAATATAATTTTTAATTAAACAAAATAACTTAGATAATTGTAGATTTTAATAAATAATTATTTGTTTAACAACTGTAACAAGAAAACTATCGATACTATTAAAACGTGTTAAATGTTGATAGAAAGAGAAAAATATATTCTATATAAATGATTTTTTTCAAAATTTTAAATAAAAAATTGTGGTTGTGAAAATAGGGAGAGACCATAACTATATTTTTTCTCATTTTGGTCTCTCCCTTTTCTCAAGGTCACAATTTTTGCTTAAAAATTTTGAAAAAATTTACATTGATAGAATTTTTTATTCTTTTTTTAATGGTATTAAATGGATTTTAATATAATTTTTAATTAAACAAAATAACTTAGATAATTGTAGATTTTAATAAATAATTTTTTGTTAACCCCTGTAACAAGAAAACTATCGATACTATTAAAACGTGTTAAATGTTGATAGAAAGAGAAAAACATATTCTATATAAGTGATTTTTTTCAAAATTTTAGATAAAAAATTGTGGTTGTGAAAATATTGAGAGACCATAACTATATTTTTTCTCATTTTGGTCTCTCCCTTTTCTCAAGGTCACAATTTTTGCTTAAAAATTTTGAAAAAATTCCCATTTATAGAATTTTTTATTCTTTTTTTAATGGTATTAAATAGATTTTAATATAATTTTTAATTAAACAAAATAACTTAAATAATTGTAGATTTTAATAAATAATTTTTTGTTTAACCAATGTAACAAGAAAACTATCGATACTATTAAAACGTGTTAAATGTTGATAGAAAGAGAAAAACATATTCTATATAAGTGATTTTTTTCAAAATTTTAGATAAAAAATTGTGGTTGTGAAAATATTGAGAGACCATAACTATATTTTTTCTCATTTTGGTCTCTCCCTTTTCTCAAGGTCACAATTTTTGCTTAAAAATTTTGAAAAAATTCCCATTGATAGAATTTTTTAATCTTTTTTTAATGGTATTAAATAGATTTTAATACAATTTTTAATTAAACAAAATATCTTAGATAATTATAGATTTTAATAAATAATTTTTTGTTTAACCCCTGTAACAAGAAAACTGTCGATACTATTAAAACGTGTTAAATGTTGATAAAAAGAGAAAAACATATTCTATATAAGTCATTTTTTTTTAAATTTTAGATAAAAAATTGTGGTTGTGAAAATAGGGAGAGACTATAACTATATTTTTTCTCATTTTGGTCTCTCCCTTTTCTCAAGGTCACAATTTTTGCTTAAAAATTTTGAAAAAATTCCCATTGATAGAATTTTTTATTCTTTTTTTAATGGTATTAAATAGATTTTAATATAATTTTTAATTAAACAAAATAACTTAGATAATTGTAGATTTTAATAAATAATTTTTTGTTTAACCCCTATAACAAGAAAACTATCGATACTATTAAAACGTGTTAAATGTTGATAGAAAGAGAAAAACATATTCCATATCTATCTATATATATTCTATATAAGTGATTTTTTAATTGTTATTATTTTGTAACATAATTATCATATTTTTTCTAAACATTATATTAAAGAATAATATATGACATAAATGTCGATTGTTACATATTATGTTGAATCCATATGTTGATATTTTGGTATTCATGATTTACAATTCTAATTATTTTATGCAACCAACTATCGAATTTAGATAGAATATTAATTAATTAGTGCTGACCACTTTTATGATAGATATTGCTGGATAAATTTCACTAGAATATTATCCAGAATTCACAAAACAAACTAATATTTACTTTAAATTTAATTAGATTCATTTTTAATTTATACTTTTGACCAGGGCTGTAATAACCCACAAGTTTAGAGATTATTTTTTTTGTCGTGACTTTAATAATTTTACCTATAACAAATCTGTAACGGCTCTGGGGACGTAACGACCACTTTTCAGATGACAGGGTAGTTCGTGCTCTCGCGGTGTTAGAGAGTCTTTATCTTACAGACAGGATTTGTGATTCGGGAAGGTGTCACTTTATTTTGTAACCCAACGATTGTAACTCTAATTACTTTATTCTTGTATTAGTATACTTGTCAAAATTTATGTTAGGATTTAATTTCCTTATATAATACCTCAGTCATTGTTGTATTTAAATAGTTAGGAACAAGTTACTAGCTGATTTTTTTTTAGTATTTTCTGATTTTTTTTTAGAAAAATCAGTGGTGCCTATAGTTTCTGCAATATCTCATATTTTATCTATTATCATAAAGGGGCACATTAAGTTAAATTATGAAACCGAAATTCGAATATTTAAATTGTACTCAATCACTTCACTCTCTGTAAAAACTATTTACATTTTTTATTATGAAAACTCGGAAAACATTTTATGTGCGGTTAATTATCCGCCATTTTATTTATTTGAACCAACTTTTTTGCTCTGATAAATGCATGACTGGATAAGGTTGGTAGTAGAAACATATCTATATTTTTTGTCTCTTAAAATGATAGAATAATATAAGAGAAAGATAAGCTTGCATAGCAACAGTCGCTTATGTATTTTATTTTTGTTAACGGTATTTTGCAATTAGACAGAAAAAAATCTATGAGAAAAACGTAATAATATTGTGTTGATTTTAAATCTATTTTTAAATTGTAAAATATGGAATAATAGATATTAATTAATATGAACCGAAAGATTAATATTATTAATTTTAAAAGAAATATGAATTAGTTTATATTTTCTGGATAATATTCCAGTGAAATTTATCCACATATTTAGGTTAGGTTGTAGGTTATAAAAAATTAAAAAATAATATTAAGAAAAGTCAATAATGTCTGTTGTCCGACATTCGACAATTCGAAATTTTCGTTGGTTCCGAAATCGTTATATAATCCAGAATCGGTTCATAAATAGGCATGCGACCTATTTCAGTTATGAATTAGTTCGGAATCGGTTCAGAATGGGACCCGCATTTGTCAAGAGTACATGGAACGACGATTACTCGCATGTACGAAACGGACGAGAACGGACCGTCAAAAGGACGCTTCCTTGAGGAACCCCGGATTGGATTGGATAAAGCTTAGTGAGTATATTCTGTTTCACAAGGAAATGTCTATCGGTAAGGTAGGAATTTAAGAGTTCATAGTGAAGGTGAAGTAAATAATGCCACACTTTGTCAAATGCCTTCTAGATGTCCAAGAATGCCGCAGAACGGTATCTTTTATATTCGAAGTCAATATTGATGTTATGTCATACTAGTTCAATATTATGTTTTTATTGCTTAGTTACCAAGGTGTACTTTTTGCCCGTGCGGGCCATAAATTGACTTTATGGTCCGCGCTTGCATAAAGACAAAAAATAGTTTTTATTTAACTTATTTATATCCTGTATTAACAATATACAAAATAAAAATCTTATGTAAATTTTTCATATTCATTGTCGTAAGCGTCTCTAGATTTTTTGGTAACAAATTTTGAATTGTTTTTTCGGCCTTTTTTTAAATTTCAACAGGTATTAAAAAATATGCATTCATTTTGACTTTTAAGTTTGACACAACGATAGTATCTACTATGATAAAATGACAATATTATTATAATCAAATTAAATTTACAGTCATATTGAACTAGTATGACATAAAAGTTTGTATGCACCGCGGGTATAAACAGATGATTATGCCCTCGAGTTTGTAATATCGTCGCCCTCAGGGCATAAAGATCTATTTATACCCTTGATACATAAATAAATATTACTGATTAGGCGTTGTACTTGTATAAATCTGGTTTAAAAAGCCGAATGGGCTTATCCAGTAGGAACGAATTTATTGGTTTTATATTAATGAATGTATAGCTTAATAAAAATCAATAAAGAGTAATTAATATATTTTGAAAGTGGCGCTGCTTCTTGACCAATAATTAACGTTTTACTTTCTACAGCATTGCTAAAATTCTAGCTTTGTTCGTTTGTAGAAAAATTTGACATACTTCTTTCCTTCTTTTAATCATAACAATTATCGATATGGAAACATAGCCAAATTTAATCTGTTTCAATTGGGCCACGTCACAAGCCACTATAGCCCCGACATTCAAATTTTAATAATTAATTACAGCCGCAGGATCAGTCTCAGAAGGGCTGGATCCAGTGCAATGTGTTATGGTAAGCCAAAATTATAAAATAAAAATATAAAAAAAATCACTGGATGAGTCCATTGATGTTGCGGTATAACGTTTGTTTTTTCAAAAATAGATTGAAGTTTCTTTATGTAGATTTTTTCGATGACATGCTTTTTATTGTTCTTAATATGAGATCACTTGTTTCATATTGGGAACCACAAAAGCGAGAATCCAAAAATTACAATTTTTAACTCATGGAAAGATTGTTAAAAATGAATTGTTTCTTAAACATTTCAGAGCATGTATTTCACCATGATTTAACAATAATAAAGAAAAATACTACTTAATATAATTAAAAGGTATCTTTTTCTAATAGAATAACAATATGTATGATTGTAATATTTTATATGGGTATAATTATTAAATTAACGCTGTTAACTGTTCCATAACAAATCGGATTCGTTCGACACTAATAGTGTTTAAAAGAACCGTTACTCAACCCTAGACATTAAATCTTATGAAACATTATTCTATTACCTCATGGAACAATAATTGTGTACACTCATTTGCATCTTAAGAATGAAAAAAGTTACGGCCATCGCGTTTTTATGCCTCTCGTATACACGAAAGTAGCTCCTAGCCAGGCCATGTTGTCGTGTCAGAATGTTTATTTTTATGGCACTTTTAGATTTTCGTTTGAGATAATAATTTTACGTATTTTGAGGGGTTTGCAGTTATGCAAATTTATGATAATAAAAAATATGAATTATTTTGAATTTTAGGCATTTGAAAGATTAATTTTTACTAGGTAGGGCAATAATTTACTTCTATTTATACTTCTTTTAACTAGTTTATTTTTAAGGAATGGGTCCCGATATAGTTATTTTTATAGCTACAAATGTCGTGGATACCCTCGTCGTAATACCGATATATTATGTTCCATTTTATAGTTGTAGAAGTTGAACGATTTTTTTGTTTGCCCTTTTGTTTGATAATAAACATTTAAGTATATACAATCTTAAAACACAAATATATTATTTTCAGTACAAATTGAAAAATCCAAAGAATGGTAATGACTTTAAAATAAAAAGTATTTATTTTAATTAACAAATAATTCTTTTATCTCTTCAAATATGTAATAATATGTTGTATGTATGTATGTTGTTATAGGGGGGGGGGGTAGTAATAATATAGTGGGTATCCATTTAAAGTCTTGAATCTTGTAACCCATTACTATTTTTATTTATTTTTTGAAAAATAAGATAGCTGTAGCGATAATTTTTAGGTTTAGTGGTAGTGTCTTCACTCCCACAAAATATCAAAACAGTAAATAATTGACATGATATGAAGATGGAACGAAATACCCGAATTTTACCTTCAAAATTGAAATACCCACGAAGCAGAAAAATACCCGAAAATCGGGTAATTACCAGAATATTAGCAGCACTAAAGGATATGGCCAGCTTGCGCCCGACCAGCTTGCGCCCTCTCATTAATTCAGCCGGTTTGCGGCCAAAATTCTAAAGGTACCTGAAGGTCGACCGATTTGCGCCCGTAATAAATAATCAATCCGTATCGCATCGCCATTCGAATCATAAAAATGAGAAAAAATGAGAAAAAAAATGTGAAAAAATTAGAAAACAGAACAATGAGAAAAAATTGAAATAATTAAAAAAAAACCGAAAAAAAAAACAAAAAATCATAAAGAATGATAAGAATCGATAAAATCTGAAAAAAACAGAAAAAATAGGAAAAAATAATTAAAAAAATTATGAAAAAAAAAATTGAGAAAGAAAATAGAAATTATTGGGAAAAATGAAAAATACGTTTGTAAACTGCGGCAAAAACGAGAAATAATAAGAATTGTAAAGAAGACGAATAAAAAAACGCGAAAAATCACAAAAAAAAAAACGTAAATAAAGCCTCGAAAAAATCAAGAAAACGAAAAATATCACAAATAATCGCAAAGCACTCGCAAAAAAATCGCAAATAATCACAAAAAATGAGAGGAATAAGAAAAAATGAGAAAAATTAGAAAACAAAAGAAAGAATAGAAAAAACAGAAACATTTAAAAAATAAAAAAAAAACAAATAATCATTAAAATGAGAAAAAAACGAGAAAAATTAGAAGAATCGAAAAAATTACAAAAAAAAACAGAAAAAATATCACAAAAAATCGCAAAATAATCGCAAAAAATCACAAAAAATCAATGGAATAAGAAAAAATTAAAAAAACAAAAGAGAATAGAAAAAAAGAACAATGAGAAAAAAATGAAGAAAGATTAGAAAATATTGAAAAAACAAAAAAAAGAAAAAATTAAAAGAGTAAATTAGAAAACATTGGGAAAAAAAGGAAAAATAAAATTGTAAATTACAAAAAATAGCAAAACAATCGCAAAAAACCGCAAAATCGCAAATTATCACAAAAAATCAAGAAAAAAATTAGAAAACGTAAAAATAGAAAAAAAAAAGAACAATGAGAAAAAAGAGGAAAAATTAGAAAAAAACAAATTTTATTTTTTGGATCTCTATATTTTAACACTTTTTGTAGATTACTTCTGAAATAATCATTTCCTGATAAAAGAAATTGTAACTAGCAAATAATTTCCACAAAAGTCAAGAAGGGTACTGAAAAAAAAACATAATATAAATCAAACCGAGGTTATTTATTTGGAGACAAAAAAATTAAAAAAAAATTGTTTACTGTACAAATCAAATTTAGATAAAAATATTGCAAAAATACTAAAGAATTCCCTTATTCCCTAACACTAAAATCCAGCGATCATCACATCTGGCAACTAAGCAAGTGGTATTGGAGGATAATAAACATTTAAATTTTTACGCCATCTATCAAACATTTAGTTAATTAATAGTTTTTGTTATGAAAATTATGGGGTGCTAATTCCGTCTTATTTTATAGTTTTTAGATAACTTTACTTCTCGAGATCTTTCTATTAATTATAATTTTAAATACAAAATAAACTCTTCTAAGAATTATTACGGTGAGCGCAAACAGGCCATCCAGTAGGTACCCTTAATACATTGGGCGAAAACTGGCTGAATTAATGAGCGGGCGCAAGCCGGTCGGGCGCAAGTTTTCCGACACCGCACTAAATACTAAATAAAAAGTAGGTGCCCGGTTTGACCCGATTACACGAGTATACCCTACCCACCCCTACATAGATAAATAAATGTAAATTTTGTACTATAAGGGTTTTGCACGTCATTAACTGAAAATCAAATAGAAAATAATAGATATACATCAAAACATTTCCGGTCTTTCCGGTCTAATTAATTACGAAATTATTACCAGATATAATTTTCCAGTTGCATAAATAATTTTATACCTGTCCTAATTTCAACATTTTGTACAATTACGCTTATATTATTTTGTATATGTATATATAAGAAAAATAGTATCCGTTTTTTTTTCAGGAAATATAGAAACAAATGTTCCATTTTTTGAACCTAAAATTATTATTTTTTATAATAGAATAATGGCGGTGTCTTTTGTTGAACATTATCTAAACAATAATTAGGGTAAACTTTTATCGATAACATAATTCATGCGATTTCTTACCTGCATAAAGTTTCTAATGGCACCAAGCAAAATTAATAGCTTTTAGTAGAAAAGTTTAAAATCTTAACTATCATAAACTTCAATACCCAAGAGATGAAATTTGTACTGGCTGCTAGACTTTTCTGGATTTTTAATAGACTGCGAAATATAAAAGGTCACTGGTTTTGCAGCAACTAAATTTATTATGGTAGTTAGGAATTGTTGGAGTAAGGAAAATGTTTTATTCAAGATTTTCCGGTAAAAATCGAGAGATTGTTCGACAGCAGAAAATTTTTCGATGGTTAATTTATTGTTTATGTCCAATTAGATAAGAAACTGAAACTGCGGTGCAACTTACTGCATTACTTATTTAAGCAGAAAATTTTAATAAATTATCATATAAAATTTAATTTTAGAAGAATTAAAGCAATTATTTATTATTATTATTGTAAATATTTTCTTTTATAAATTTTTGTATGATTAAGTTAATTTAACAGAGAATTTTGGTACTTTATACTATGATTATACCTTAATTATGATTTTACATGGGCGTGTCTCTGTTAATTTTAATATAATATTTTTTCTTGAATTTAAGCTTTAATCAGAATTATTGGCTATGCACTTTATTGTTTAGAATTCTGATTTGGTTTGTTTGGCTTGAAAATTTATTTTTATTTCGTTAAGAATAAAACGAACTGATTGTTTTGAAAATCGAAACCTTTTATAAAATTTTATCGCCAAAAATCGAATGGAGTCGACAAGAAATCGAATAAAAAAAAATAAAAAAAAGAAACAAATCGAAAATAAAATCGAATAAAACAAAAAAATCGGGAAATTTGAAAAGCAAAAATAGAAAAAATCGTTGAGAATAAAACGAATCGAAATAATTGAAAGACTTTGATTAAAACCAAAAAAAGGGTTAAAACTTCGAAAAATGTCAAATAAAACCAAAAAATTGATAAAAATCTACGAAAATTGAAAAAATCGACAAAAAACCGAAAAATATGAAAGAAATCGAAAAATTTGAAAAACGTCAAATAGCATCATAAAAATTTGAATAATTTAAAAAGAAAATGCAAAAAATCGAAATTAAAAAACCACGAAAATCGACAAAAATCGAACAAATTACAAAAATCGAAATAATTGGAAGAAAATGAAATAAAACCGAAAAAATCGTGAAATTAAAATAGAAAAAAAAAAAAACAAAATTGAAATAAATCGAATAAAACTGAAAAAATAAGGAAAAAAGAAACGAAAAGTCGAGAAATTTGAAGAAAAAAAAAACAGCAAAAATGGAAAAAATCTCAAATAATAAAAAAAATTGAAAGAAGCTAATTAAAACCGAAAAAAAAATGTCAAATAAATCATATGGTTTACGGTATAAGTTCTTTGATTACGAATATAAGTTCATCATCATCATCAAAAATAACGTTTATTTCGTGAAAATCCATTAAAATAAAATAAAATAATAATTCAACAATATAAACCAAGACAGGCGAACAATAAAAAAAACTCATAATTTCCTAAAACTAGTAACTAAAAACTGACATATATTTAAAATTCGACATGATGTGTAAAACTTTTTCTTTCTAATACATGTCAACTATCTCAAAATATATGTTTAACATTTTATATAAATTTGAATAAATGCAATTTAATATATAAAAAGAAGAAGAGACAGTGTTACCACTACTTAAATATTAAATCAAACATTGATTAACTAATCTTTGTCAAAGTTACTTATAAAGTACCAATTTACTACTTTTCTGTTAATTTGATCGTGATTAGTTTAACAATGTGATTAACTAATCAAAAATTTAATAAAAGCACAAAGTACTGACCCTGGAGAATATCAAAATTATATATCGTCAAAAAATATGACCCTCCAAGTAGCTCAGCTACGGACAGACGGACAGACGGACATTCAGACAGTTATAGTTGATATAGGTCACTAAAAATAGTAGTAGTTATTCTATACCAATCATCCGCCAAGATGGCGGCGTTTCCGGTGAATACAGTAGGCGTTTATCTATTCATATTTCTTTATAAAATCTATGTAGGTGTTGTATTAGTAATTATAAATGGGTGTTATGATCCCTTTTGGACCACACAGAATAACCTTAAATAATAATACATCGTAGTTCATTAAACTATAATTTAAACAATATAAAGGTTAAGACATGAGGTATAAGTAATATGATATAGCAAGGTAACACTGCAGGTTGAACGCCGGTCGTTGCCCATAGGTCAGGAACTGTTTATTGTTGACTTTGCATATATTTTGTTATCTCTTTGAGAGAATTTAATCTTGATTCGTTATTCATTCTCGATTCTTGATTCATTATCGATGAGTTATTGATTTATTATATTGTAGTAAACATGTATCAGTGAATAAATTTGTTGTTGAAAGTAGCTACTGTTTATCTTCCCCAATATTAAGATACTCTACATGGCTACCTAGACCATTACATTACAGTGTCTATAATATTGTAATTAAATATGTTATGAAGTTTTAAGGAAAATACAAAAAAGTTATTGTATGTCGAGCTGCAGTGATGGCTCCCTGTCCAACCTTACCGTTTATTACAGATCTACAAAGATGAAATGGAGCGAGTCAGACTCACTGAATAAAAAGAAGATGGGCTACTTTGAAGGCCTGTATAAGTCCAATGAAGAACTGGACGGACTAGTTGACAGCGACAACGTCGATCTACTGTATGGACCCTATGAAAAGCTCGACGACAGACCAGTTGACAGCGATGATAATGACCAATCTACTAATTACAACTACAATGACGCCGATCAACTGTATGGGTTCTTTGAAGAGCTCGATGGGCCAGTTGACACAAATGATGACCAATATGTATTGAATCTATTCCTCCAAGTCCATGGCTACCAACGAGGTCACCACTGATATCTATGGACGAATGTGGAATTATTTTTTGTTATTGTTTTGTAAATAAATATTAGAGATTTTAAGTTCTTTAATTATTCGCTTTTCTTCTGTTATCGTTATTGTGAGCATGCGCAACGGAAGTTTGCTGTTCCTTTAACTTTATTAACGTTACTTACGGACAATTAAATATAGAGAGTGGTTATGTCTATCGTTATGCGTAACAAAGCACCGTTGTCACACGTTTCAGATTTTCGAGCAAATTAGATAATTTTGAAAAAGAAGTTTCATGTGCTGATTAAAATAATTAACATTAAACTATTTTAAAAAATCTGATGTGGCCAGCACATGACCTCTCGCCATTTTTGAATCAAAAATTTACAGGTTGACACAAAAAAGTATGAAAAAAAATTATATTTTTGTAAATCTGGCAACAATGGCAAAAGTTTGGAAAATTTTAATGAGATGAAAATAAACTATAGGGTATACAAAATATATGTGTAAAACTTAATTGCCGTTTTGTATAATAATGGCGTCATCACCCATAGCAACTGCCACTTCCGGTTGTGCGATTGGCACCAAAATCTAATCAGATCTAATCTAGGGTATCAGAATCCTGTATGCAAAATTTCAAATTTTTTTATTCAGTAGTTTTTGAGTTATCGTTACTACAACATCCATCCAAACACACACACACACACACACACTAACACACTAACACACACACACACACACACACTAACACACACACACACAGACATCATCGCGAAAATATTAAAATCGTATTCTAGGGACCCCAAAACGTGTTTATCAATTGAAAACTCACTACCCAATTTTTAGCATGATTCCTATACCTCTCTTATCTGGGAAAATATCAAAATCGTATTCTAGGGACCCCAAAACGTGTTTATCCATTGAAAACTCACTAACCAATTTTTAGCATGATTCCTATACCTCTCTTATCTGAAGGGCGAGAGGTAATATAACAAATACTCCGTAGGTTAAAGAAACAGATATTTTTTACCTCTCGCCCTTCAGATAAGAGAGGTATAGGAATCATGCTAAAAATTGGTTAGTGAGTTTTCAATGGATAAACACGTTTTGGGGTCCCTAGAATACGATTTTGATATTTTCCCGATGATGTCTGTGTGTGTGTGTTAGTGTGTGTGTGTGTGTTTGGATGGATGTTGTAGTAACGATAACTCAAAAACTACTGAATAAAAAAAATTGAAATTTTGCATACAGCATTCTGATACCCTAGATTAGATCTGATTAGATTTTGGTGCCAATCACACAACCGGAAGTGGCAGTTGCTACGGGTGATGACGCCATTATTATACAAAAAGGCAATAAAGTTTTACACATATATTTTGTATACCCTATAGTTTATTTTCATCTCATTAAAATTTTCGAAACTTTTGCCATTGTTGCCAGATTTACAAAAAAATAATTTTTTTTCATACTTTTTTGTGTCAACCTGTAAATTTTTGATTCAAAAATGGCGAGAGATCATGTGCTGGCCACATCAGATTTTTGTTTACTATACTCTTAAGTTTTTTTTTTCATCGAAGTGAATTTATTTTATGATTGTTCACTGAAATAATAGTTCAGTAAATAAAGAAAAAAATATAACTAATTTAGAAACATAATTAATCTTTTATAGATGTTACTACACTATGAAATTTTGATAGTTCCCACAGCGCTTTAACACCGGAAACGCTACCAGGATTGGTATAGAATAACTACTAATAGTAGATGGGCGAGCTAAAGTGACCAGCTATAGAGTGCAAAAAATAAAGTTCCAAAATTTGAGACCGTTCTCGAGTTATGGCTGTGACAGACAGACAAACATATAGACGGACGGACAGATGAACATTGTAAAGTCAATAAGTACCTTCGCTTTACTTTGCTACTTAATAATTAACGAACTAAATCTGTAATAAAATTATCGCAGTTTTACTAACATTAATAAAAATTTTGAAATAATGAAACAGCTTAATAATTTCTTTATTAGACACAAATAATAATTTTTTAAGGGTTTCTGGCAACAAATTTTGCTTTATTAAATTCTACAAATCTCTAAACGACTTTAGATTTTGATTTTATACTATTAAAATAGTTCCCCAATTCGACCTTCATCGATCTTATCTGTCAGTAACCAAACATAACTTATGCGTGTCACGTGCGTAAGAAATATCGACTGCTATCGGTCCGATGAAGAACAGAAATTTATAAATCAATAACTGATTTTTGGTGCAATATACCAGGTATTGTATTCCTGACACGTACAAAAAGCGTACCATTCCGAATATGGAGCAATTCATTATTCATGGTCGACTACTCGGGCCCAGGAAACTTATAGCTCATTTATCAGGAAGACCTTGCATTGAAATACAGGACCTGTGGGGGGGGTAGGGTGAAAAGCCATTTATAGAGGCTCATATCGTACTTGCACTTAAACAGGGTTGTCCGAAAATGCTTTTAATTTCTGATAATAATATTCATATTCATATTTATTATACAGGGTGTTCCAATATAAAATTTACATAGGTTACAGGTAGATTGGAGGCACCAAAGCGAATCTAAAAATCCCACTGAAAGTTGGTCCAATGTCATTTTTTGCTGAGATGTTTAATTAATTTTGGCCTTCTTGAAACCACCTTATTTATTTAAATTAATTCCAGGTCTGTACCTACTCAAAAAAATCATTCTATTTTATTTGGGTCAAACAACACCCTGTATTAAAATGATTAATAGAATCGCTTCTCCCAAATTTTGAAGACAATTTTTTTTGCAAAATGAATCAAAAATAATAATTCCAGGTCCGTCTTAAAAAAATATTATTTTATTTAAAGTTACCAATATTAATGCCCTGTGTATTAAATTTTCGTAAGAAGCACTTGAAAAAGTCTGAATAAATAAATTTGTGACGTTATTTTTATTTGTAATATTGCTTATAAGAATCTGTAAAATATAAAAACTTGTATAACTTCGCAAATTTAATTATTCAGACTTTTCCACGTGCTTCTTACTTTGAAAATGTAATATACAGAGCATTAAAGGTAAATATTTTTAATACGGACCTGGAATTGCTCTATTCAATGTGAATGGTTGATTAAAAACCATATTATTGACAAATTAAAGATATCGAACGATAATAAAATTTTGCAGAACTCTCAACGGACTTATTATTTTTAATTAATTTTGAAAAATACTCAATGAATTGTAAAAATCAAAATTGTGCTGTAAGAAGTGAGCGTGGCAATTTTGAAAATTTGGGAGAAGACTCAGTTTTTCATGAGATTTTCTATTCTTTTAATCTTTTTTAAAAACTTTGATATACAGGGTGTTGTTTGACCCAAATAAAATAGAATGATTTTTTTGAATACGGACCTGGAACTTATTTATACATTATATGTTTGTTATAACATTTGTAAAACATAAGTGCCAAATATGAATAAAATATACAAGAAACATGAATTTTCGGTAAAAAATGACATTAGATATTTCTCTCTTTAGGTAGACTCAAAAATAGAAAAGAAACTAATTAAATACTCAAAACCATTTTTTTCCACACATGAAAAAAATTTGTGTTTTTAACGATTTTCGATGCTGGTTAGTCACTATAGCAAGTGTGCTATAAAAATCCATGGGCAAATCGATTTTTTACGATTTTTCACGATTATTTTTTGTTTTTTTTAAATTTTTTTACGATTTTTTCCGAATTTTTACCAATTTTTTACGATTTTTTACGATTTTCTACGATTTTTTACCGGTTTTTACCATTTTTTATGGGTGTTTACGACTTTTTACGGTTTTTTACGATTCTTTATGATTTTTCATGATTTTTTACGATTTTTTTCGGATTTTCATGAATTTTTAAAATTTTTTTCCATACATGAAGAAAATTTGTGTTTTCAACGATTTTAGATGCCGGTTAGTCACTATGGCAAAAGTGCTATAAAAATTTGTTCCAGCATATGCTAAAGGAAGTTTGAAAAACAATTTTAAAAAATTCCCATTAGATGGGTAAACGAAATAAAAATTTGTAAAAGTAAAATATATTTTGTGAAAAATGACCTTGAATTCTAAAAAACGTCTGTCTGCACGTCAGTGTAGTGAGAAGTATCAATTTTAGACCAGATACACAATAATAATTTTTTTCTTCTTTATATGCAACGAGAAAGTAAAAAGAGGCGTATGATAAATTTATACTCCAATAATTACTGATAAGTAAAAATACCAAAAAATTGGAAATTTATTATAAATCGGCCCCACCGTTGATTACAAAATGCACAAAAATGGGAAATTCCCCACAAATCGGCATCACTGTTGATTAATAACTGAATGAGCTGCTAATTTTTTTTGTTTGTCTTTATATATAGCGAAAAAATAAAATCAAAGGTATATAGCAGTCCAATAAACTTATCCTTCAATAATTACCCAATAATGTACAAAAATACCCAAAAATGGAAAATGCCCCACAAATCGGCCTCACTATTGATTACTGACTGACTGAGCTACTAATTTTTTTGTTTGTCTTTATATGCAGCGAAAAAATACGGTACACAGCCGTATAATATACTTATCCTTACTTATCCTTACCCAATGATGTGCAAAAATAGACATAAATGGGGAATTCCCCACAAATCGGCTTTACTGTTTGGTTACAAAATGCCCAAAAATGGGAAATTCCCCACAAATCGGCCTCACTGTTGATTACAAAATGCCCAAAATGGAAATTCCTCACAAATCGGTCTCACTCTTCATTACAAAATTCCCTAACATGGGAAATTCCCTACAAATCGTCATCACTGTTTGACTAATCACTAACTGACTGAGCATATTATAAAGGTATATAGTATAATGAAATCAATTTGTACGAGTTATAGAAGTTAATTTATTATTGTTATTAGTATAAAGAAGTTTGTATTATAAAATTATATTCCAAGTTTTTGTAGTTGAATATAATGATATAATTTAAAATAATTGGGTATATAAATAAAAATTTTGGTATAATCAACAAATTTTGATATTGAGGGAAGATTTTATGAAATGTTAATAAAAATAAAATTTATTTTATAATTAGAAAGAAAAAAAAAAAAAAAAAAAAAAAAAAAAAAAAAAAAAAAAAAAAAAAAAAAAAAAAAAAAAAAAAAAAACCTTTAAGATATAGAAAAGAAATTGGTCAAGAAGAAATATAGGAAATAAATTGGTTAAGAAGAAATATAGTTTGGGAGATAATGATTACAAGGAATTTGCTAAAAATGGTCAACAAAGTTTAGATAAGAGGAAGAAGAGGAAATTAAGAGAACACATAAAATTTATTAAGTATTTATAATTTTTGTAAAATTTTATGATTTTTTTTATTTAGATCTGAACCCACTCCTAAAGTATCAAAAGTTTTAATTAATGCAGATCATTATAATAGATAGATTAAAATCGTAATGTATTTGCAAGAACTCTTTCTTTTATTTTTTTAATATTTAAAATTATGATTAAAAAAAATAATTAAGCGTTATTATATTAACTACAAAATACGTTTTAAATATTTATTTTTCTATAAAAAGGTTAATTTTTCAAACAAAATTTTATTGCGGAAATCACAACCCTTTTCATAAATCGGTTGCCACCGATTCTTTGTGAAAATTGAGGCTATCTAACATTGTATCTAAGGCTTGGGGAAATCATTTTTGATTGATTGCCAGAAAAAGCTGACTGGAAAATATATTTACTCGAAGGGGAATCGAGGAAAACTTCTAATAACTTAGTGAATGAAAGCCATTGAAAGTATGTTTTGAATATGCTATTAATTTTATCTTTATTAGTTTCGTAAACAGATAATACAGGGTGAGTCATGAGGAAAAGGTGTCTGCTTCCATTGTTTAATTAATTTTGACTCATTTTTTTTGCTCATAACTTTTGAACAGTAAATTCGATTTGTCTTATATTTTGGTAAAAAAATTAGTTCGTTTTTACCATATAAAAAATTTCACCCTGTATATGGTTTTTGAAAATTGTAATAAGTATTTTACAAAGTACACTAATATACAACAAAAATGGCGTATTTATTTTTTCCCCACACAATTAATCAATTTTTAATAAAAACATCAAATTTGACTATAAATTAAAATTTTAGCAAAATGAATCATAGATTTCGAAAATATAACTTTTCTTCGAAAAATTTAATTTTTTGTACAAAAATTTAATTTTAATAATACAACCGTTTAAATTAATTTCCAGAACCGGCTTTCAAAAAGTATGTTTGAATAATACTAAAACATATAATTTTTCTTTAGTGAATTATTGGTATTGTCATTTTATCAAATTCTCAGCATTTTATTTCGAAAGAAAAATATAGTTTGATCTTTTTAAAATTAAAAAAAAAATAGAACATATTTACATTTTTAAGAAAATTTTATAAGACACAAGAATAGACAATTACATAAAAGAACTTGTACAAAAATTAAATTTTTGCAAGAAAATCTATATTTTTATTAAATCTATACTTAATTTTGATAAACTTTTAATTTATTGTCAAATTTGATGTTTTTATTAGAAATTAAGTAATCGTGTGGGGGAAAAATAAATACGCCATTTTTGTTGCCTATTTGTATACTTTGTAAAATACTTATTACAGTTTTCAAACAGAGTGAAATTTTTTATATGAAAAAAAACGAACTAATTTTTTAAAGCCGGATCTGATCTTTTTCTAGCATGAATAAATTAGTTAATTAGGTGGTAGTAGTGTAACGTTTTACCAAAATATCAAAAGTTATGAGCAAAAAAAATTCAGTCAAAATTCACAACTCCCCCTGTATATTATTAAACAATGGGAGCAGACACCTTTTAATAGTCATTTGATATTCCTCATAGGGGCCTCAATACAAGGTTAGATTCCTCACCCTGTATATTAAAAAAAAATATATAGAAACCGATATTTAAACTAATTATAAACGAAGCGAAAAAAATTGTATTAAAATTTTTGTTTTGTTTCAGCTCTTCCAGAAGAAGATCCAGTAATAACAGGTGTAGAAATCCAGTACCAAATAGGTGATATCATTGATTTAAACTGCACATCTGGAAAGAGTCATCCAGCATCAATACTTCATTGGTACATCAATGAACAACAGGTAATTTGTTTTTTTACTTTTAGGAAAAAGCTCCGTGAAGTTAGCCCCCAAAGTGCCAATTTTTTTTTCGGAAATTTAACATTTATTAGTGCTTCTTAGTGCTTTAACTATTTTCGTTAGTGCTTTTTTTGTTTTCTGCATATTAAGGATTTTTTAATTTCAAAGTCAGCCCTGACAATGTACCAAAATAGACGAAATTTGGTATTTTGATTTAGTGCTTCGTTAGTGCTTCAAATAGTTTCGAAAATCTTTTTCTATTTTTTTAGATATTTTAGACTTTAATTTCAACGTCAACTCCAAAACATTTTCCTTTTGACTCAGTTTTGAGTGTTTCGTTAGTGCTTCAAAAAGTTGCGATCAGGATTCATTCGTTTTCGACTTATTTTACTTTTAATTTTCAAGGTCATTTTCAAATCATATGGGATTAACATAAATCTAGAATTGTTAGTGCTTTAGATAGTTTTCTTAATTCTTTTTCAATTTCCTGATTATTCAGTATTTTTTGTTTAGAAGTTTGTACCCAAATTCTTTCGTTGTTGTATTATAAGGTGAACGATTTTTTAATTTCCCCTCTTTTGGTTTCTCCCTTTTCTCAAGGTTACAATTTTTGCTGAAAAATTTTGAAAAAAAGTATTTTTTATTCCCTTTTCAGTGGTATTAATTTCATTTTAATATATTATTTATTTATTTTTGTTTTAAATTTTTAGTGTTCATATCGTTAAACCCCTGTAACATAAAACCATCAGCGTTATTAAAACTTGCCGATTGTTGATAGAAAGAGAAAACCATATTCTATATTTAAGAAATTTTTCAAAATTTTAGATAAAAAATTGTGATTGTGAGAATAGGGAGGAGACTATAACGAATTTTTAGTTTCCCCTCTTTTGGTTTCTTCATTTTCTCAAGGCCACAATTTTAGCTGAAAAATTTTGAAAAAATTCTAATTTATAGTATTTTTTATTTCCTTTTCAGTGGTATTAATTTTATTTTAAAATATTATTTATTTATTTTTGTTACGAGATATAAAATTTTAGATAAAAAATTGTGATTGTGAGAATAGGGAGGAGACTATAACGATTTTTTAGTTTCCCCTCTTTTCGTTTCTTCATTTTCTCAAGGCCACAATTTTTGCTGAAAAATTTTGAAAAAATTCTCATTTATAGTATTTTTTGTTCCCTTTTCAGTGGAATTAATTTTATTTTATTATATTATTTATTTATGTTTGCTATGGGATAAAAAATGCATTTTTGTTCATAAATTTATAGTGTTCGTATCGTTTAACCCCTGTAACATTAAAAACTATTAACGTTATTAAAACCTGCCGACTGTTGATAGAAAGAGAAAACCATATTCTATATTTAGAAATTTTTTCAAAATTTTAGATAAAAAATTGTGGTTGTGAGAATAGGGAGAGACCACAACTATAACGATTTTTTAATTTCCCCTCTTCTGGTTTCTCCCTTTTCTCAAGGTTACAATTTTTGCTGAAAAATGTTGAAAAAATTCTCATTTATAGTAATTTTTATTCCCTTTTCAGTGGTATTAATTATATTTTAATATATTATTTATTTATTTTATTATGGGATATAAAATGCATTTTTGTCTTTAAATTTTTAGTTTTCATATCGTCTAACCCTTGTAACATAATAAACTATCATCGTTATTAAAATGTAATGACTGTTGATAGAAAGAGTAAGCAATATTCTATATTTACGAATTTTTTCAAAATTTTAGATCGAAAATTGTGGCCGTGAAAATAGGGCGAGACCATAACTCCAAATATTTTTTAATTTTTCCTACTTTGGTCTCTCCCTTATCTCAAGGTCACAATTCATGCCAAAAAATTTTAAAAAAATTCTTATTTATATTATTTTTTATTCCCCTTTCAATGGTATAAATTTCATTTTAAAATATTGTTTATTTATTTTTGTTATGAGATATAAAATGCATTTTTTTCTTTAAATTTTTAGTTTTCAAATTGTTTAACCCCTGTAACATAAAAACAATCAACGTTTTTAAAACTTGCTGACAGTTGATAGAAAGAGAAAACCATATTCTATATTTAGAAATTTTTTCAAAATTTTAGATAAAAAATTGTGGTTGTGAGAATAGGGAGAGACCACAACTATAACGATTTTTTAATTTCCCCTCTTCTGGTTTCTCCCTTTTCTCAAGGTTACAATTTTTGCTGAAAAATTTTGAAAAATTTCTCATTTATAGAATTTTTTATTCCCTTTTCAGTGGTTTTATTTGCAATTTAATATCTTATTTATTTCACTTGTTATGGGATAAAAAATGCATTTTTGTTCATATATTTATAGTTTTCATATCGTTTAACCCCTGTAACATAAAAACTATCGACGTTATTAAAACGTACTGACTGTTGGTAGAAAGAGACAACAATATTCGACATTTAAGAATTTTTTTAAAATTTTAGATAAAAAATTGTGGCTATGGGAATAGGGAGAGTTTCTGATTATTTATACAAAATTATATCGAAGATGACTTGCTTTTTCCACCAATAATCTGGGCATCCGATTCCGTATGTACTTTAAAAATTTTTCAGTTTGAGTGCGCTCTTATTCTTAAGTATACAAGGTGAGTCATGTTGCCGTGGCCACTGACCTTTTTTATTTTTAATGAAACATCCTGTACAGGGTTATTCATTATAAATGTCCCAGCCCTTAGCATAGTTATTATTGCATAAACAAAAAAATTTTTAAAATAAAAGTTATGTGGTTATTAACTATTTTTATTATAACGTTAACAAAACTACAGTGGCGTGCGTAGTTTAGGGGACACAAGAAACATATTATTGAATTTTTGAAAAGATGTTTTTCTTCTGATTTCAAAAATATACCATATCATACCCCTGTCTTACACCGTTCTTAAGATATTAAAGGATAAATATAGTAAATTAAACTAGTTCCTATAAATATTGAAAAGTTAAAATATTATCAAAAAAAGCTATAAAAATCACAACTGTCATGTTTATTAAATGTCATATCTTTATTGAAAGATTTAAAATGATTTACAGTGTAGAAGAAAAAATTATTTGTTTGTTTATGCAATAATAACATTTATAATGAATAACCCTATACAATTTTTCAATTTTTGGATTCTTCTCGTACTTCTGAATGTTTTTTGTGTAACACTTTTCTGCTTCCCTTTATTTTGAGTACATTTAAAAGGAATTTGGGTGCAAATTTTGAAACAAAAAAATACTGAACAATCAGTCAACGGAAAAGAAACGACTCTAGATTTAAATCAATCAAATATGTTTTGAGGGCTGACCTTGAAAATTAAAATATTAAAAGTTAAATATCTCGAAAAGGAAAGAATCGTAATTGGAACTTTTTGAAGCACTAAAAACTCATAAAAAAATTGAGTGAATAACAAAATGTTTCGGGGTTGACGTTGATATTAAAATCTAAAATATTTAAAAAAATAGACAAGCACTTTAGAAACTATTTAAAGCACTAACGAAGCACTAAATCAAAAGTACCAAATTTTGTCCATTTAGGTAGATTATCCAGAAAACGGAAAAATCACTAATGGGAAATTTCCGGAAAAAAATTGATACTTTAGGGGCTAACTTCACGTAGCTGTTAGAAAATTATTATTTTTATTTAAAAAAATCCTACCTTTTATTCATTTTATATCCAACTCCATCTTTGGGCTATTTAAATATTTATTATTTTCGGTCGAATAAACTTATTGCTCATCAACTCGATATGACGCCGAGGAAGTTAAACACGCCGCGTGGTAATTTTCTGAATTGAGGGATCCAAATATCTCGACAACGATGGTCATTCTAAATTATTAGTTAGGAAACTACTTGTGAATATCTTATGAGAGACGAAAAGCAATTATAATGGGTTTCTCTTGATATGGAAATGCTTTATTGATTGGTCATTTTTTGGGTTGAATTATCCTTGATAAATAATTATTCGCTTAGTAATAGAACAATTTGGTCTTTATGAGTTATAAATCTAGATTTATTAAAATTAAATGTGTTAATGATACGCCTATGATGGGATTTATGTATAATTTGTGCTTCCAAAAATACAATGATGGCTCTATAATCCAAACAGTTTTTTGTATATTTATAAGCTAGCTTTAACAAAAAAACTGAGTGCTTTTTACAGTTATGCTTTTCCTGCATTTTTCCATCAAAATTAAAACTAACCCTGTGATCTGTTTTTGTAAATTAATTACGATTTAAATTAGGTTAATTAAATATCAAACAAAAATAAAAAAAAATCAGGAAATATTTATATATGTAACTGAATGTTAAATAGAATAAATTGGCTAGATATTTTGTGATTTATATTAAAAAAAATCGTCTGTGTCAGCCTAGAATTTTTCCGGCTCGGCTGTCGAGAATACGATTATTTTTTGTTTGTCCTTAAAATTTAAAAAAAAAGTCAAAAATCTTACATATGTATTCAATCAAAGTCCTTCTTGAGGACCATCTACTACACGAATTTAACCCTAATGGTCGCATGAGAGGCACACACCAACCATTAATACCAAATTTCAGCCTAATTGGTCAAACGGTTCGTCAGTTAGTCAGTTATCGTGAAAGATTACACACAGACACACAGACAGACCTGTAGAATTCTTCAAAAAATTGAGACCGAGGCCAATTATCTACGTGAAAGTCTAGAAGATTTGAATGCCAGCAAAATAAATCAATAATAATTCATAGGTCTTTTTCGTTCTTCATCTCTTTTTCTTTTTTCTTAGTTGGCCGAGAAATCCGGAAACAAGAGAGATGAAACTTGAAACTCCGAAAGAGGATAAAACAAAAATTTTTTCGCTCGTTCACTATATTTGCTATTTGATGGGACCGGGAAAGTAAAATTGAAGACATACTTTAAAAAAGGTCAAAAAACGGTTATTTTTTTGAATAAAATGAAAGTGTTTCAGCTCAATTTTTTTGTTGGAGTTCGTGTTACCACAAAATATACCAAATTTGATTAAAAATTTGTTGATTTATTCAGATCTCTTTTTTTTATATAATAAGGAAATAATAAGCAGATTATAATTAAACAATTTCTTTAGTCACTTCAAAATAATACAAATTACAAAAAAATATTACACGGGGTAAAAACATATGATGTTTTTAGTATTTCGGGCCGAAATATTTACTTTAACAATAAACACATGAACTATACGTAACACGAAATTTATGGACATAACGATTTTTTTCGATTTTTTTTTAAGATGTTTACAATTTTTTACGGGTGTTTACGACTTGTTACGGCATTTTACGATTTTTTGCTAGTTTTTAAGATTTTTTTATGATTATTTACGATTTTTACGATTTTTTACGATTTTTTTTAGAATTGTAACGGATTTTTACCATTTTTCCCTATTTTTTACGGATTTTTACAATTTTTTACGATTTTTTACCATTTTTTACGGGTGTTTACGACTTGTTACGATTTTTTTACGATTAATTTCCATTTTTTACGGACTTTTGCGATTTTTTATAATTTTTCACGGTTATGTAAGATTTTTTACGATTATTTTCGGATCTTTACGGATTTTTACGATTTTTTAGGATTTTTTTACGATTCTTTACAGTTTTTTTCGATTTTTTACGATTTTTGACAATTTTTACGATTTTTACGATTTTTACGATTTTTACGATTTTTTACGATTTTTTACCGTTTTTTTACGATTAATTTCTGTTTTTTACGGATTTTTGCCGATTTTTTATGACTTTTGCGATTTTTTATGATTTTTTTCGGATCTTTACGGATTTTTATGATTTTTTACAATTTCTTTCGGATATTTACAGTTTTTTACGGTTTTTTTACGGTTTTTTACGGTTTTTACGGTTTTTACGGTTTTTTACGGTTTTTTACGGTTTTTTACGGTTTCTTACGGTTTTTTACGGTTTTTTACGGTTTCTTACGGTTTTTTACGGTTTTTTACGGTTTTTTACGGTTTTTTACGATTTTTTACGCTTTTTACGATTTTTTAGTGATATTTACGGTTTTTAAAGATTGATTACCATATTTTACAGGTAATTACGACTTGTTACGGATTTTTACGATTAATTTCTTTTTTTACGGTTTTTTAAGATTTTTTATGGTTTTTTACGATTTTTTAGTGATTTTTACTGTTTTTTAAGATTGATTACCATATTTTACAGGTAATTACGACTTGTTACGGTTTTTTACGATTAATTGCTATTTTTACGGTTGTTTGCCAATTTTATGATTTTTACGGGTGTTTACGACTTTTTACGGTTCTTTACGATTTTTTTGCTCGTTTTTACGGTTTTTTACGATTTTTTAACGTTTTTTACAATTTTTCACCATTTTTTACGATTTTTTAAGATTTTTTGCCATTTTTTACGGCTGTTTACAACTTGTTACGGTTTTTTACGATTAATTGCTATTTTTACGGTTGTTTGCCAATTATTATGATTTTTTACGGGTGTTCACGACTTGTTATGGTTCTTTACGATTTTTTTGCTTGTTTTTACGGTTTTTTACGATTTTTATGGTTTTTTACGATTTTTTTCGGATCTTTACGATTGTTTACGATATGACCTGATATTTTTAAAAATGGCGGAGATATAAATTTTTTGAAATTTCAACTCCCCTCCAGTTTCAACCCCCTTACAAGTGAAATCGGACGACTAGTTCTTGAGTTATCTTGAGTTATCTTCTCCACATCCATCCAGACCGAATGAAACATGTCGCTCTGTTATACTTACTCTATGACGAATGACATTTGACAGCGAAATTTCAACCAATCAGAAGTAATATTTTATTAAAATCATTATATTTCGTTAACGACATATTCTGGAAAACTCAATAGAATTTTGTACACATATTTTATCATTGCGAAAATAATAAAGTAGATTTTGACCAAAAATAATCCTCCCCCGTTGGTAGACCTTTTTCTAAGTTGGCAACATTGAGGGAACAACTGTCTAAAACCCACAATTTTGAAGATAATTTTGAAATATTAGAATTACGTAAATAAAAAATAATTTCTATTTCAGATACAGACACCAGAAGCTCTAATCTACTACCCTCCAACTCACCATCCAATGGGTCTCATATCTTCAACTTTAGGATTAACCTTTAAACTTTCCGAGCAACATTTTAGAGGCGGTTCGATGAGAGTAAAATGCGTTGCATTCATAGCACCCATCCTCTACAGAAGCGACAGAGAGAGCGTCGTGCAGAGTAGAAACGTCCCCTTACGGGAGGCTCTCCTACTTGGTGAGTGGTCCATCTACGTAGAAAAGTTTGATGGTATGCAGTTTATTTTTCTAATATGAATTATTACTTCTATCGGATCAAACATTTTTAATCGATTTTGATTCTATATTACTTGAAATGAAGTGTTTAATTTATAATATAAGCGGCAAAGTCCTGACTGATTGACTGACTGACTGACTGACTTAGAATCAACGAACAGTAAAATCTACTAAACCCAGAGACTTTAAATTTCGAGAATATGTTCTGTTCATAACATGGATTCTAAGGGTTAGAAAAGGGCGAAAAACGGTGGCTTACATAGAATAAGTAGACTGTTATCTCTTCGGATTTATCGGAAAATAGTGAAAAATAGGGATAAGTAGGACAAAATAGAAAGAATAGACCCAAATAAGAAAAATATGGAAATTAAAGAGAAATAGGAAAAATTGGAGAACAATATGGGAAAATAGTGGAAATAGGGATAAATGAGTAAAAATAGGGAAAAAAAGGAAAATAGGAGAAAATAGAGAATAATAGGACAAATACGAACAAATAGAGGAAAGCAAGAAAAATATAAAGAAATAGAAAAAAATAGGGAAAATTAAGAAAAATGGGGAAAATAGAGAAAAATAATAAAAGCAGTTAAAAATTCTAGAGACGATCAAACGGTAGCGGTTCACCGTTTCCGGACTACGGCCCATCGAGCGAAATCTTTTTATGCTGTGAAGTATTGGCGCTAAATACATACAGAACACATACATAATCTGACATAATTTTTTTTTCACTTACATGTAGAGGAATATTATACATGATGTGAAGTGGAAAAATTTCTAATTATTTGAATTGAAAAAATTTTTCTCATGCAAGCCACTTTAATTTGTATGGTGAATACCGGAAGGGCAGATCCGATCCTGCTCAAATTCAATAGGGTTCTTCCTTGGACAAAACTAATTCAGTAATGCGAAAAACGGAACTCAATCGCAGCTTTGGATCAAAAGATAACTTTAATTTGTATAGTGGGTACCGGAAGGGCCGGTCCGATCCTGCACAAATTCAATAGGGTTTTTTCTGGGACAAAACTAACTTGGTAAAAGAAAAACCGGAACTCGATCGAAGCTCTCGTTCACAGTGTTTACATCCAGACAGACAGACAGACAGACAGACAGACAGACATCCAGACGTCCGGATAGGATTTTTTTTGCTTTTTCTGATTTAGAGAACTCGGAAACGTCGAGAAAAATGATAATAAGTGAGGGTATAGTTATTTTCCTAACAAGTGCGGAAAGTTATACTTTTCCGCACGCAATTGCAGTTGCCCGAACGACGCGAAGCGGAGTTCGGGCATACAATTAAGTGGGCAAAAGATACTTTATGCAAGTGTTAGGAACAATATTTTTTCTACAAGCGCCTAGAATTAAAAAAAATTTTAGCAAAAAGTATTTTTTCTACAAGCGCCTAGAATTAAAAAAAAATTTAGCAAAAAGTATTTTTTCTACAAGCGTGCGGAAAGTTGTAACTTTCCGCACGCTTGTAGAAAAAGAATTTTTTTTTACCATCACGAAACTAATACTGAGGGAAAATGGGAAAAAAGGGGAAAATTGGGATATATAAGAAAAATAAATAAAATAGGAGAAATAATGGAAAACAGGAAAGAAATAGAAAAAATTGAAAACCAAAAAGGAAAATTAGAAAATATAGCAGTAAATAGAGAAATCTAGGAAAAAATAGTAAAAAAATTGGAAAAAATAAGGAAAAACAGTGAAAAATAGGAAAACCGGTGAAACATAGAAAAACTTGGGAAAAATAGTGAGAAATATTGAAATATAGGAAAAAATAGAGAAAAAAGGGTAGAAAATTTGGTAAAATTAAGAAAAAATAGGACAAAATTGGGAAAAATAAGGAAATTTAGTAAAAATTGTGAAAAATAGGAAAAATTTGGAAAAAATAGGAAAAATTTGAAAAATATTGGGAAATGGAGAAGAATCGGGTAAATACTGTCAAATATTGAAAAATATAAAAAAATAGGGGAATATGGGGAAATATAGGGAAAAATATTGAAAAAATGAGGAATATAGTGAAAATTTGGGAAAAATAGGAAAAATTAGGAACTAGTGCGAAACCGGGAAAAATGGAAAAATTGAAAAAAATAGTGAAAAATGAAAAATTAGGAAAAATTGAAATAAACAGGAAAAAATCAGAAAAAAAGAAAAAAATAGAGAATAACAGGAAAAATAATTAAAAATTGAAAATAATAGTAATAAAACGAAGAAAATAATGATGAACAGGAAAAATTTAAAGAAATAGGAAAAGAGGGAAACAGAGAAAAATGGAGAAAATAGTTAAAAATAAGAAAAAATTAGGGGAAAATTGGAAAAAACAGGGAAAAAATAGTGCAAAATAGAGAAAAATATGTTCAAATTAGGACAAATAGGAAAATTATAGAAAAATAAAGAAACATGGAAAAATAGTGAAAAATATGGGAAAATAGGAAAAAAATGGGAATACAGGAAAAAATAGAAAATAATAGGAATAAATGGCGGAAAACAGGAATAAATAAATTTTACACAAAAAATTAGTCAAAAATTTATGAGAAGAAGTGGGAAAAAGTAGGAAAAGGACAGAATAAAAAAGTAGGGGAAAAGTGACAAAATAGGGGAAGAAATGGAAAAAAGTTTTAAGGGGAAAAAGTGGAACAAAAAACGTTTGACACAAAGAAATTAGTAGAAAAATTGTGTTAGAAACAGTTGAAAATAGTAGATGAAAAGTGAAAAAAAATAAGGAAAGATATGGAAAAAGTTTTTGAGAAGAAAAAGTGGAACACAAAGAAATTATTAAAAAATGGGAAAAAAAAATTACTGAAAAAACAGGAGAAAAATAAGGGAAAAAAGTTTGAAACTAAAAAATGTAGGGGAAAAAATGTAAAAAATATCTAAAAATAATGGGGGGAAAAAATTGGAAAAGAAATTTGAAATATAAAAAAATTGGTAAAAAAGTAGAGGAAAAAAGGATGGTGGAAAAATTGCAGAAAAAAATTGAAATAATAAAAATATAGAGGAGAAAAAATGAGTCTGGGAAAAAGTGGAAGAAAGTTTGAAATACAAAAAAATTAGTGAAAAAGTACGGGAAAAGTGAAAAAAATTTAGAAAGAAGTAGAAAAAAAGTTTTAACGGAAAAAGTGGAACAAAAAACGTTTGACACAAAGAAATTAGTAAAAAATATAGGAGAAAATGTAGAAAAAAAGAAGTGGAAAGAGTGGAATAAAAAAATAGAGGAAAGTGGAAAACAATAGGGAACGTAGTGGAGAATAAATTGTAAGTGGAAAGAGAAAGCTATATTTTCTTTTTTTAATAGACAGGTTAAATTTAGATAGTCAAGACTTCTTTTAATAAAATAAATATAGTGTTATGTTTTCGTCTTTTTTTAATACACAGGTTAGATTTAGATAGTCAAAGACTTCTTTTAATAAAGTAGATTAAAATTTACAGGTTAGATTTAGATAGTTAGTAGATTTTGGTAGTTTATTATCGAAATGTTGGTAGAATACGGTTTATTGAAAACGGTAACACTGCAAATAATCCTTTCTGTGTTTCCCCTTTGTGTTGATTTTTATTTAATATTATGCCAAAACCAAAGCCTTCTGTTTGACAATATTTTGACTGTATTTTAACACACCAAAAAAATATGCAAAGTGATATTTGTTTATTTTTAATTATTTTTGTTTTTTATTTTTAATTTGAGTTAGAATAAACGGTTTTGTTGTTTAGAATAAACGGTTTTTGTTAATGTGTGTTTGTGTTAAAATTTAGTTTGTGCAAGAAACAATACTGTTTTTTAATTAAATAATCTAATTAAAAAAAAATCGAATATATATCCGATATATATCATGTGATATGATATTTATATAAATATCATGATATTTTCAAACCCTGATTTTTATTAGTAATCCATCAAAAAGGATACCTTTTCGGATATAGTGAGTAGATCATTTGCGAATCCCTAAAAAGAATCGCGTTAAATCCAACAATGATCAGCAAAACGTGACATGAATTATTCCAAATTTTTAGATTGTTTCTACCCGAATCCAATTTTACTGATAAAAATTTCGAGACGCTTTAATGAAGTTAGGGACAAAGAATTTTCCTCAAATGGTAATGGAGAAATAATGAATGAATATTATCTGCCGTTAAATCAAATTTGGTATCGGAGAAGTATAAATTTGTAGAATTTCAATAATGTATAAATTAGAATTTACTTAATTTATCACTAGTATAAAGAAATTTATTTTTTATAAAACTTTAATAAATCTAATAAAGGTATATACAGGGTGTTTCGTAATAATTCACTTAACCATCTTTTTTCTATAGGATGAATTTTGGTACAAATACAAATACATCAACAAAGTTTAATGAAAATTGTTCAAATGTTAATTTTAAATTTAGTTTACTCATTCTACTTCTTCGTACTAGTTGAGGGCTTAAAATCTGTGAAAAAATTAATTTTCGTGTCCGATTTTCATGCTTTAACTATTTTCTTAAAAAAATGTATTTAATCTTTTTTTCAAGTTTATTGAGTCTCTTGAACTTTATTTAAGTTTCCTGGACTTCTTTTGATAAAAAAATATTTTTTTGGTTTTTTTTTTCAAGTTTATTAAGTCTTTTGAGCTTTATTTAAGTTTCCAGGACTTTTTTTGAGTCTGAAATGGCTTTTTTAAACTTTTTTAAGCCTACTGAGATTTATTTAATTTTCCTGGACTTCTTTTGAGTAAAAAATATTTTTTTGGTTCTTTTTTTCAAGTTTATTAAGTCTTTTGAGCTTTATTTAAGTTTCCTTAACTTTTGTTGAGTCTGAAATGGCTTTTTTAAAGTTTTTTAAGCCTACTGAGATTTGTTTAAGTTTCCTGGATTTATTTTGAGTAAAAAATATTTGTTTGGTTCTTTTTTTCAAGTTTATTAAGTCTTTTGAGCTTTATTTAAGTTTCCTGGACTTTTTTTGAGTCTGAAATGGCTTTTTTAAAGTTTTTTACGCCTACTGAGATTTATTTAAGTTTCCTGGATTTATTTTGAGTAAAAAATATTTTTTTGGTTCTTTTTTTCAAGTTTATTAAGTCTTTTGAGCTTTATTTAAATTTCCTGGACTTTTTTTGAGTCTGAAATGGCTTTTTTAAGGTTTTTTAAGTTTCCTGGATTTCTTATGAGTAAAAAATATTTTTTGGTTCTTTTTTTCAAGTTTATTAAGTCTTTTAAGCTTTATTTTAGTTTCCAGGACTTTTTTTGAGTCTGAAATGGCTTTTTTAAAGTTTTTTAAGCCTACTGAGATTTATTTAAGTTTCCTGGACTTCTTTCGAGTCTCAAATGTTTTTTTAGTCTTTTTTGAAGTTTATTAAGTCTTTTGAGATATATTTAAGTTTCCTGGACTTTTTGTTGAGTCTGAAATATTTTTTTGATTTTTTTAAGTTTATCAAGTCTCCAGAGTTTTATTTAAGTTTACTGGACTTCTTGTGATTCTAAAATTGTTTTTTGTCTTTTTTTAATTTATTAAGTCTCCTAAACTTTATTTAAGTTTCCTGGACTTCTTTTGATTCTCAAATGTTTTTTTAGTCTTTTTTTCAAGTTTATTGAGTCCTTTGAACTTCATTGAAATTTCCTGGACTATTTTTAAGTCTGAAATGGTTTTTTTGAGTTTTTTTAATCTTTTTTGAAGTTTATTAAGTCTTTTAAGCTCTATTTAAGTTTCCTGGACTATTTTTGAGTCTAAAATGGTTTTTTTGTTTTTTTTTTTTAAGTTTATCAAGCCTCCCAAGTTTTATTTAAATTTCCTGGACTTCTTTTGAGTCTCAAATATGTTTTTGTCTTTTTTCAAGTTTATTAAGTCAAGTTTATCAAGTCTCCTCATTTTTTCGCACTGTTTTGTTTTTTCTCTATTTCTTTTGTTTTCTGATTTTGTTCTCATTTTTCTTATTTGCCTGATTTATTCGATTAATATCAAGTGTTTGGAATTTTTCATTTTTTTTTAATTTTTCTTAGATGGTTACAACTTGTTTTCTGTTTTTTGGTTGTTTTTTTGCGATTTTCGGCACATTTTCATTTACATTTTTTTGGGATTTTTTTGGTATTTTATGAAAATTTTACCTGATTTTTTTCTTCTCACTGTTCTGTTTTTTCTCTATTTTTTTTGTTTGTTAATTTTTTCTCATTTTTCCTATTCCTCTTCTTTTTTTGGGATTTTATAAAAGTTTTCGGCTTTTTTCTGCGATTTTTTTGGGATTTGGTTTCAATTTTTTACGCCTTTTTACCGTTTTTGTTAGATTTTTTTGTAATTGTTTGCGATTTTTTTTCCGGTTTTTTGCAAATTATCAGGATTTTTTGCAATTTTTTGCGATTTTAATGGTTTTTTTTGCGTTTTTATCGGCTTTTTACAATTTTTTTTTTTTATTTTCTCGTTTTCTTCGTATTTTACAATTTAGTTTTACATTATTTTTTCAATATTTTCTGATTTTTTCAACTTTTGACAATGTTTTTTTTTCGATTTTTTCCGATTTTTTTCTTATTTTTCAAAAAATGTTTCTGTTTTGTTCCGAATTTTTGTTCTTTTTGATTTTTTTCTAACATTCTTGGACTTTTTTTGAGTCTGAAATAGTTTTTTTTTGAGTTTTTTAAGTCTACTGAGATTTATTTAATTTTCCTGGACTTCTTTTGAGTAAAAAATATTTTTTTGATTCTTTTTTTCAAGTTTATTAAGTCAGGTTTATTCAAGTCGCCTCAACTTTATTTAAATTTCCTAGACTTCTTTTAAGTCTCAAATGTTTTTTTGGTCTTTTTTCAAGTTTATTAAGTCTCTTGAACTTTATTTAAGTTTCTTGGACTTCTTTTGAGTCTAAAATTGTTTTTTTGAATTTTTTAAGTCTACTGAGCTTTATTTAAGTTTCGTCGACTTCTTTTGAGTCTCAAATATTTTTTTGAGTTATTTTCAAGTTTATTAAGTCTCCTAAACATTATTTAAGTTTAATAGACTTCTTTTGAGTTTCAAATGTTTTTTTAGATATTTTTCAAGTTTATTAAGTCTCCTGAGCTTCATTTAAGTTTCATGTACTTCTTTTGGGCATCAAATGTTTCTCTTATTAAAGTGTATTAAGTCAAGTTTATTATTAAATCTCCTGAACTTTATTTAAGTGTCCTGGAACTGGTTTTCTGAGCGTACAAAAATTGCACATAATTTGCACAAAAATATGAAAAAGGTACAGGTAGATTGTGCTATAATTCTTATGCTAACTTTCCATATCTCATTTTTTTTTTTTCATTCAATACTATTGATTATTTTCAATTTTGTCTAAATTGTTTATAATAGCAACAATAGCAAAGAAGTGTCATTTCACATATAGAGCATTTATAACAATTTAAAAAAAGGAATTCCGAAGTTGAGCCGTTTTTTGTTTGATTTACTGCACAATTTGATTATTTTACGTTTTTTGATATGTCTAATATTCGATTGTTTATTATTTTCAGTTAAAAGCTCATCTAACCACTTCTCTGCATCATCGGTGAGTGTACTTCTTGCAACCAGTGCATTTTTATTGGCCACTTAGATCGTTCGAAGATGTGAGTGAGGTGTTGCTCAAAATACTTAAAAATAGTGAACCGATTTTACCACTGTGATAAAAAAACTATTTTTTCTTATTGTGTGTGTGAGTGTGAGAATAATTATAAGGATTCTACAATTGTAAATAGTAAGGTTAGTGTGAATTCGGAAATTTTATTAAATTTGTGGAAATTTCATATATTATTTTTTTAACCTAACGTCACAAGAATAATTAATTTAAGCTAAAGTAGGTTTAACGAAGAAAAAAATGTGTATGCGGCTTTACCCATTATGACAAAATAAAATAAAACTTATCAGATTAAAGATTTTTCGGTTAAAGGCGGAATAATAAAAAACGAATAGGGACATGATAGTAGATATGTAAATAGTGATTTCAATTAAATAATCTATCAGCAGATTTTTTTAACAAAAATAAGAATAATTTATTAAAAATCAAGGATATATTAATTTCCATATTTGTAAAAAGTATAAGTTAAAAAAGTTAAAATAAACATTTTTTTTCGCAAAATAGAAAAAATATTAAAAGTTTTATGCAATTGTGTTATATTAAATTGATTTTGAACTAAGCTCAAATCAATTACTGGTAAAAATTTAAACATTCTAGAATAGATATGCCATTAAACTATTGTAAGCTAATTGTTATTATAAAAGGTAATTTCAATAAAAAATACCTCAGATAACTGAAATAAGTGAAAAAAGCTTCCTACAATTATTTTTGACTCTTTTAAAATATTTTTATCTTATTCGAACTAAACAGTGTATTTTTACAGACGTCAGACTTATGGAAAATATAGTGACCGATTTGCATATAAAAAACATTGTCAATTGTCATTAATAGTCGTTAGAGATATCACCAATAGAGAAAGGTACACCACGTAGTCGTACGCACAGACGAGATTAAGTCGGCATTGTCGGTTGCTAGGCAACAAAGGCAAATTCAAATTTTCAGGGGGCGTAACAACGCTAGTCAAAATTTATGTTTAATTTAGTTCTGAGTTTCGCTAAGACTACTTACCTGAAGTTCAAACTACGTACACTAAATTTTTTTTGACAGTGTCTAGTATTAGTTAAATTTTATTGTGAAAGTGTAACAGTGTCTAGTATTGATTAATTTTTTTGTGAAAGTGTGACAGTGTCTGGTATTAGTAGTAATACCAAGTGTTTGTTTATTTATGGTAATACTTCGTCCTTAGGGATCATGCGATTTTTTTTTTAAGTGGATCTTACGTATTTTGGTGTCCTGAACACGAATCTGAAATCAAAACGTGGCGCTCTCAAGTAGTTTCGGAAATACAGCCCTATTTGGTTCTCTATTTTACAGCTCAAATTTTTGTTATTGATAACACACAAATTTCTTCCTAGTTATTATCAAAACACTACAAATGCTTGTATTTATTTGTTTTCAGCACTTTGAAGCGAAAAAAACTGCTATTTTTCAAAAAATTCACTCTAATTTGAATTTTTGACACATCACTAAAGTTGCGTTAATCAGCTGACAATTATGTCTGTTATTTTTTATTTATAGAATATTGACAAACGTGACTACGAATAATCCAAACCGAGATACCAAATTTCAGCTCAATCGGTTTAACCGTGTGGCCTCTATCGTGGAAGAATACACACAGACAGAGAGACGGACAGACAGACACACACCGGCTGAACACGGTCTTAATCATCTCAGGTGACCTCAAAATGGATATTTCCATCTTTATCTCTAAATTTGTTTTTAGCTCGTTCACAATACGTCCCCCCTTCTCGGAGGTGGGTCGGGAAAGTAAAAACTTAAAAAATCTCAAATGTCAAAAAATCTCAAATCTCGAAAAATTTCAAAAAATCTTTAAAATCAAAAATCTCAAAAAAGGTAAAACCATAAAAAATCTAAAAAATCCAAAAATCATCAAAAATTTTTAGATGCTTCAAAAACATCTCAAAATTCTTAAAAAATCTAAAAATTCACAAAGAATCTCAAAAAAATTTAAAACGTCAAATCTCAAAAAATTCTAAACAGTAATTATCTCAAAAACCCAAAAATTTGATCAAAAAAACTCTAAAAATTCAAAAAAGTCAAAAAAACTCAAAAACTCAAAAAACCTTAAATGATTTCAAATATAAAATCTGAAAAAAACGAAAAAATACCAAATAATCTCAAAAAATCTCGAAAATTCTCAAAAGTTCTTTAACAATCTCAAAAAAAATCAATAGATCTAAAATTAAAAGTCTCATAAAATCTGTAAAAATTCTCAAGGAATCTCAAACGATTCAAGAGTATCAAAAAACTAAAATGAATTTCAAAAAATCTTAAAAAATATTAAAAAATCTCAAATAAATCTTAAAATACTTCAAAAAAATTTCAAAAAATCTATAAAATCTTAAAAAAATCTAAAAAGTTTCAAATAATCTCAAAAAATTTCAAAATATAAAAAAATCTCAAAAAATCTCAAAAAATCTCAAAAAATCTCAAAAAATCTCAAAAAATCTCAAAAAATCTCAAAAAATCTCAAAAAATCTCAAAAAATCTCAAAAAATCTCAAAAAATCTCAAAAAATCTCAAAAAATCTCAAAAAATCTCAAAAAATCTCAAAAAATCTCAAAAAATCTCAAAAAATCTCAAAAAATCTCAAAAAATCTCAAAAAATCTCAAAAAATCTCAAAAAATCTCAAAAAATCTCAAAAAATCTCAAAAAATCTCAAAAAATCTCAAAAATTTTTTTTCAAATTCCTTTGAGAGAAAATACATTCTTGTTATATCAATTTTCTTTTGCTTATTTCCTATTTTATGTGATAAAATATGCATTTATACTATTTTTTTTTTAGATTTCCAATGTGAAAAGTGCATGCTCGCTTTTTTCTCAATTTATGTGTAAAAAACGCATTTTGCTGGTTTTTTTCTGGTTTTTTATGTGCATTTTTACCAATTGATATGTGAAAAAACGCGTTTTGCAGTATTTTAAAATTTTTTTTTGTGTCAAAATATATTTTTGCAGTTTTTTCCAAATTTGAGTGTGTATTCGTGCTTGTAGTTTTTTTTTCGAATTTGTTGAAAAAAAATGCGTTTTTGCTGTTATTTTCTTTTTTTGAGTGGAAAAATGAATTCTTGCTTTTTTCCCAATGTATGTGTGAAAAAACGCATTTTTGCTGGTTTTTTTTTTGTTTTTTATGCATTCTTGCTTCTATACCATTTTATTTGTGAAAAAATGCATTTTCGCACATTCGTCTGTGAAAAAAATTCTTTTGAATTGTTTTCTAGTTCTTTTTTTGTGGAAAAATGTGTTTTTAGTTCTATTTTTTCAAATTCCCATGCAAGAAAACGCATTCTTGCTTCAGCTATTTTTTTAAATGTGAAAATAATGCAATCTTGATGTTTTTTTCAAATTCGAGTGTGGAAAAAATGTATTGTGAACGAGCTAGAAAAGTTTTTCGAAAAAGATGGAAATGAACATTTTAAGATCCCCTGAGATGATTAAGACCATTTAGTCTGTCTGTCTGTGCGTCTGTGTATTTGTCTGTGTATATGCTTCCACAGAGCCAACACGTTTAATCCGATTGAGCTAAAATTTGGTACATGGGTTTGGGTTATCCATCGGAAGAACCTATTAGTTTTTGTACGACATCTGTCAAAAAATGACAGAAGCAATATGTCACGGAATTTGACTTTCAATATGTCTGTAAAAATATTCGTCTCTGGATACTCGTCGGGAAAGTTTTGGGGTGACACAACCGATTTTTTTACTTGTGGAGTAAGCGAATTTTCTCCATGTAGATGTAATAAATAAATTATTTTTATTGGTAGATCATTATTATATATTAAGCTGTATACAATACAAGCTTAATAATTGAACTAACCCATTATATCGAAGAAATCTATTGAGGCATAAAATTTGTATCGCCATTTCCTAGACCATTACCTTAACATAAACGATAAAGACTTCCGCTGCTCTTCCTGGTCTATACCGTTAAGTTAAGGTCGAAATACGCCATGAACATAAATGCGAGTTGTCACCAACTATTTTATAGCCTTATAATTTTCATCGGTAGCACTATAACGACAATAAACAGGAAAATAACTTAATTTCATGATGAATAATTTAAGGTTAGAATAAACTAGTTGATCAATACAGCGTCGGAGTTAGGTAAATTTAATTGAGATCTGGTATTAATATATCACATATTGAGTTTATAATGTGTCCCACATAAGAATGGACAACTCATAAACCATTGCAGTTGAATAAATGTAATAAAAGTTGAATCATTTGAGAGACATAAACATAAAGGTTGTAATAAAGACTAAAGAAACAAAGAAATAAAATAGGAAATAAAAAATATGTATTAGAGTACACTTAATCAATTTTTTTTCCTTTTATCAAATTACATAATCGCTGAAACACCCAGTACAAAAGTTAAAAGAATTGAGGCCAAAATTTATTGAAACAAAGTTTGCTAATTTTGCTAACAAAAAATAAATCTGTCAAGTGCGTGTCGCACATTTAGGGTTCCGTACCAAATGTAGAATATAAGCCAGCTGTGCAGAGGCAGGATTCTTAAAGGATTTTAAAATTTTAAGTCAAAAATACTTGGTAAAAAGATTTAAAGAAGTGAAAAGAAAAATAACCTAGCGCATATGTGTTCGATGAAGAAAAAAAAATTATGAATATCACAATCCGCATATATACTAAGGGAGGGTTGGGAAATGGTGCGCAGTTAAGTAGAAAATGTGTTTGTCTCAATAAGAATGAAAGTTTTCCAACTTTGAGGACAAATTCAGAGTCACTGATTATTCTACTTTATTGTAAGTAAAACAATATTTGCATAAAGTATTGACGTAAGGAATATAAATATAAATATATCTTCGTTTTTGCCAAATTCCCCACATATGCCACAAATATCGTTAGGGCTCGAAGGCTTTGGCAGCGGAGGAGGTATGAAGCTCAGTTCAACATCGTCCAGTTCGTCGTCGTCACATATGTCAGACAAATCTTCATCCACGGAGTCGTCTGATGAGTCAGATTCTGCATCTTTCTTCAGTCTCTTTTTTCCTTTGAGTTTATTGTTGCTTGTGGTTTCACTGCTGAAGCATCTGCGGACCAATTTCTTTTTGTCCGTTTTGTCATCATTTTTTCTTTTCAGACTTTCTTCCCTCAATCTCTTTTTTTCTTCAGCCGCTTCTAATTCTTTCCCGAGTGAGGATTTTTGAGTTCTGCTTTTTGGGTCTTTTTCTTTTTATTTCTTTGTTGACCTGTTTCTTCGGTATAGGAGCTAGGGCCAGAAAAGAATTATCTTTGGATGTACTAGGCTGAGAGACTTGCAAATCGATTAAAGAATTTGTACCAATATCGGGCAATGAATTAGCAGCTTCAGCTCCAGATACAGCAGAGTTATCAGTATCAGCAAAACAGCCTTCTATTGCGTATTCTCTTACATGCTTGGAAGAAGCAAAATCGTCTTCTTTGAACTTGTCCGGATCCAATGGGCAGATTCTCGCAGTGCGAAATCCTGAAACACACTTCTCCATCGTCGCGACTTTCATGAAGGCCTTGTTCAATAGTTCAGCTATATCATACTCTGTTATTTTTTGGTGGCCAGTTGTAGAGAGGTACAGATCATATTCTCTTTAAAGAGCCTTCTTCAATGGACTGAAAAATGTCAAGTCCAGCGGCTGAAGGTGATCCGAAGTGTGGGGTGGATGAGACACCATATGGACATTGTTCTCTCTACAGAAATTATAAGCGAAAATCGAAATGTGGCTTGAGTGGTTGTCTAAAACCAAAAGTATGGGGTCGGTAGCTGTAGGTTTTGAGTGCTTTACCATGTGAGATAACCAGTCCAGAAATAGCTCAGAATTGGTCCATCCATTCTTCGAACATCGATAAAGTGCCCCCACGGAGCAGTTTTTTTGAAGACTTGCTGGCATCCTTTTCCGAGGATAAATAAGCATAGGAGGAATGTACTGGCACAAAAGACACCCGTTATAGTTCTTCTTCGTTCAGCAGAAATAGCCGAACCAACTTTTTTTGCTCCTTTGACTCCGTAAACCTTTGGACATTTGGCTTGGGCCGTTGTTATTCCAGTCTCGTCCATGTTAAATATTCTGCTTGGTTCAAACTTGAATTTCTGCATCAGAATCTGAATATTGGAGTAAAATAGTTTCACAGCTTCTTTATTGAAAGATGCGATCCGATTCGAACTGGTTCCCTCCGGCTGCTTAAGTTTTATCTCAGGAAATCTTTTCAGAAAACCATAAAGTCATGGTTTTCCAGCAAGACCCTTTTGTCGAATAAAATTGTGATTGATTGAGTGATGCTCTGCATACCTAAATGCTAGCTTTCTGAGCCCACCAGGAGTCAATCCGTAGAATAATTTAGAAAGCAACAGAATATATTCCTTCAACTCAACTTCAGTATCGTGGGTGAATACAGTCTTACGGCCTAGACGAGGTAGCTTGAGATCATTTTCTGAAAATTTTTTTCTCAGCGTCGAAAAGTTCTCAGTTTCGAAAACTTATTCTATTTGTTTTTGATTTTATTGCGAGGTGCCCGCTCCCCCCTAGGCATTATGATGGTTGATGGGTTACTCCATCTGACGGCAATCCAAATTGTATTTGGAGACGCGTTTACAGAATTGTATTCCGCTAAACGCACTGCCCGGTTGGAACCCATCAACCAATACGATAGATGGCGTGACTATCTATCATTTTGGTGTCATAATTTTTATATACGATTTGTAAAAGATTTTAAATTTTGTATTTTTAATACTAAAAACCCTGAAATATTTAAAATTTATCTATTTCCAAGTAATAAAAACAGCTCTTTTCTCATTTTTTTCTGATTGTTTCTAATTTTTCTTCATTTTTCCGATTTTTAGTGACATTGTTCGTTTTTTGCGTTTTTTCTGTATTTTACAATTTTATTTTTCATTTCTTCCCAATATTTTATAATTTCTCTCTCAATTTCTTATCTTTTTTTGTTTGTTTTTTTTTTATATCTTTTCCGATTTTTTCCATTTTTTTTTTTTTATATTTTTTAGATTCTTTTAAATTTTTCATTTTTATGATTTTTTGTTTTTTTTCTTCTTTTTTTCAATTTTTTCTAATCTTTACTCATTGTTCTGTTTTTGTATTCTTTTCTTTGTTGTCTAATTTTTTCTCATTTTTTTATTTCATTGATTTTTTTTTGATTTTATTACGGTTTTTGTTTGCGATTGTTTTGCGATTTTTAATATTTTCTGATTTTTTTCGGTTTTTTAGGCTTTTTTACGATTTTTATATTTTTTTTTGGGTTTTTTATTTCTTCATTTTTTCCGTATTTTGCAATTTTATTTTTCATTTTTCTCTCAATTTTTTTTTATTTCTTTTTTCAGAAGGGTAACGGTAATTTGATTAATATTTCGACTCTAGTGACATTTCCCTAAGGCATTTGACTTTTAATTTTTTTATTTTTATTTGTCTGTTTAATTTTTTATATTCTGTTTAAAATATATAATTTCAGATTTTTTTATTAGATAATAACTTAATAAAAATGTTCAGATAAATAAAAAAATACTAAAGCAAATTAGATTATTTTCTACATTTTGAAAATATTATATTATTTATTATACCTATGGAATATTTTTGATAGATTTATTAAATGTTTGATATTGTTATTTTTTTTTAAATATTCATTATTAATTTTATTCAAATTAAACCTTACATAAAACCCGTTCCAATTATAACATTATACTCGTTAGCTTTAATATAATTTCTCTAGAAAAATTAATATTCGTAGGATTAACAAAAGCAAGACCTAATTCCATTTAGTACAATATAGTGCATGGAGCCATTGTTGTCGAGAATAAAATGAAAATTCAAGTGAGGTTTTATTCATCAAGAATATTTTCTGACAAGGTAATAATGCGGAAATGAAATTATGAAAATACCGTGAAAATATTTCTTATAAAAGGTATAAATCATAAATAAAACAAGATAGTATATTTGTAGTTTGGTTTTAAAAATGTTAAACTAGTCATTTGTAACATTTTAAATGTAAAATAAGCATGACAAGACATTTAAATTAATCATTTATATAAATTACTAACAAATATTTATTTTCTTTAAAAAAAATAATTTTAACAAGGATATTTTTCAAAATATAAAATTAGGATTTATTATTGAAGGATTATGTTGTTTTCATTGAAAAAACAATTTTACTAAATTTAAAATTAGTACTTATTAAAGTGAAGGATTTCGGTGATTTTTATATTGAGGCGAAGGACTATGTTGTTTTCTTAAAAAAAATTAATTTTAACAAGGATATTTTAGAAAATATAAAATTAGGATTTATTATTGAAGGATTATGTTGTTTTCATTGAAAAAACAATTTTACTACATTTAAAATTAGTACTTATTAAAGCGAAGGATTTCGGTGATTTTTATATTGAGGCGAAGGACTATGTTGTTTTCTTTAAAAAAAATAATTTTAACATGGATATTTTAGAAAATATAAAATTAGGATTTATTATTGAAGGATTATGTTGTTTTCATTGAAAAAACAATTTTACTAAATTTAAAATTAGTACTTATTAAAGTGAAGGATTTCGGTGATTTTTATATTGAGGCGAAGGACTATGTTGTTTTCTTTAAAAAAAATAATTTTAACATGGATATGTTAGAAAATATAAAATTAGGATTTATTATTGAAGGATTATGTTGTTTTCATTGAAAAAACAATTTTACTACATTTAAAATTAGTACTTATTAAAGTGAAGGATTTCGGTGATTTTTATATTGAGGCGAAGGACTATGTTGTTTTCTTTAAAAAAAATAATTTTAACATGGATATTTTAGAAAATATAAAATTAGGATTTATTATTGAAGGATTATGTTGTTTTCATTGAAAAAACAATTTTACTAAATTTAAAATTAGTACTTATTAAAGTGAAGGATTTCGGTGATTTTTATATTGAGGCGAAGGACTATGTTGTTTTCTTAAAAAAAATTAATTTTAACAAGGATATTTTAGAAAATATAAAATTAGGATTTATTATTGAAGGATTATGTTGTTTTCATTGAAAAAACAATTTTACTACATTTAAAATTAGTACTTATTAAAGCGAAGGATTTCGGTGATTTTTATATTGAGGCGAAGGACTATGTTGTTTTCTTTAAAAAAAATAATTTTAACATGGATATTTTAGAAAATATAAAATTAGGATTTATTATTGAAGGATTATGTTGTTTTCATTGAAAAAACAATTTTCCTAAATTTAAAATTAGTACTTATTAAAGTGAAGAAGTTCGGTGATTTTTATATTGAGGCGAAGGACTATGTTGTTTTCTTAAAAAAAATTAATTTTAACAAGGATATTTTAGAATATATAAAATTAGGATTTATTATTGAAGGATTATGTTGTTTTCATTGAAAAAACAATTTAACTAAATTTAAAATTAGTACTTATTAAAGTGAAGGATTTCGGTGATTTTTATATTGAGGCGAAGGACTATGTCGTTTTCTTTAAAAAAATAATTTTAACAAGGATATTTTTCAAAATATAAAATTAGGATTTATTATTGAAGGATTATGTTGTTTTCATAGAAAAAACAATTTTAAAATTGAAAACAATACTATTTTACTAAATTTAAAATTAGGACTTATTAAAGTAAAGGACTTCGGTATTTTTTATATTGAAACAAAGGACTATTTTCTTAAAAAAAACGATTTCAAAATTGTAAACAAGAATTTATAAAAGGATAATAAAAAAAATGAACTTTTTTTTTCCTCACTACCGTAAAGTATGGATTAGATAGCACAACGTTTTAACAGCTATTCAAACTTTGATTTTAAATATATTAGTACTTTTTGAAACGCAAACATTTGTGCTATACAGAAGGAAAAAGTTATATTGAATTTAGAGCCGCGACTTTCAAAGTTTCTAAAAGGAGTCTCTATCCGTTGAAAAATCACCAGGATAATCGAATGAATATGCTGAAGTTAGCTACTAAAGAAAATTAAACTAAACATTCATTTTACGTGGATTGCGAAAAAGATTTTTTAATATCTGGATATACAAAAGTGGTTTTAAATGAGAAATTCGTAAGCATAATTATATCACTATTTACATTTTATTATTTTTACCAAATTTTCTTAAGTGTTTAGCTTAGAGAATGGGGACGTATTATGTAAAATTCTGTTATCAAATATGCTTACAAAAAATATTTATAATTATATTTAAAAAAAAAAAATTAAAAAAAATATGTATTCCTTATTAAATAGAGACCAGATGTAAACTTGTGAAAAAGAAAAAAAAAATGATTTTTCGCATCTTTCTCGGAAATTTTAAGGTTCTACAAAATTTGAAGGTTTTTTCGTGTAATTTTCAAATATAATTTATTTTATATATTTTTTCCGTGCAATTTAATGGTGTAATCAGTTTTTTAATTTTCTGTAAATTTGAAACAAATTATCAACAAGTATTAAAAAAATCATTCATTTTTTTAGTTTTTTAAATTTTTGAGCATGTTTTTAAATGGGAACTGTAGTTTATCATGATATTAAAAAGTAAATATAAAAACGAAAAAATTGCGCAATCGGAGAACTCTGTACAATAAAATTTGGCCATTCAACTTTTAATTTGAAAAAATGTGTTCTTGACTTAAAAAAAATGAATATCTCAAAAAAAATTTAATTTTTTTTATTAATTTTTTTTGTGGTCATTAAAGACATAAAATCGAATACTTTCACAAATTTTCATCAAAATGGATCAATTTTCGCGGAAATAAAAAAAAAATCGAAAAAAATTAAAGTTTACTTTGGATTTTTCCTCGAAAATTTTTAAGTTATTATCAAAATTGATTTATACAAAAGTTGTAGGTTTTTTCATGAGCTGTAACTTTGTTATTAAATGCTTTTTGATACGAGATCAAATTTCGCTGGAAATCACGAAAAATTGCAAAGAAACATTTCCCCCCCCCCCAAATAAATTAGACCAACCCCCAGAGCGCCGTTTTTTGTTTACAAGTTCCTTGTGACCCCTTTTATCATTTCCCACTGCAGGTGTTTGGATATCAATTAAATAGTTGTAAAAATATATCTCGCCTGCACTATCATACCAGGTGATCCCTTTAACTATTTTATTTATTATCCAATTTTTATGAATTTTTAACTAGTTATAGTAAGAGTAATTTCTGATTTTCTGACGTGTACATTTAATATGGCCGACTTCCGGTTTCGCCGAAAATGGACACAAGTTTTAATTTTTAAATGGAACACCCTGTATATTTTCATAAATTTGGATTATACGGATCAAAATACATGTCTAGTAGGTAGGTAGGTTTCTTTAATACCATTAATTATAGCCACCTACAATTAAAGAAAAATAGTTGGATCTTTGAGTTTCTTTTAATTAAAAAAAAATTCATAACAGAAAGTAGGTGTACAGCATATCATTGTATTCGTCTTGAAATGGGCTTCAAAAAAGCTCAGGTTATCCAAGGGGGTTACATTTAAAAAAAATAAGTTTAGGTAAAAAACGGTTGCCATTGTAATAAAATTGTAATAAATCAGACAAAAACTATTATTTAACGGAAATAACATTTTTTGTGAACTTCTCTTTCATCTTTAATTAATATTGTAAAATTTTAGCAGAGTACACTGAGAAAAATATTTATTTTTCAAAAAATGAAAGTTCTGTCAAATTGATGTTTGAATTGCATGTATTTTGATCCGTAAAATCCAAAGTCATCAAAATATTCAGACTATTCCGTTTAAAAATCAAAATTTCGGTCTATTTCCGGCGAAACCGGAATTTATTTCATATTAGAAAGAAGCTATTCTTCACGATTAAATAAATATATTAATTATTATTGACGATAGAACGATTTTTGTAATTGGGGTTTTGCAAAGTGTTTTGGATTGACAGTTTACTGCAATTCCATTTTATTTAATATTATATTTAACATTTTATCTAGATAAAATGTTTCGAAAATGGATTTTTGCTATTTCAATAATTTAAGAAACATTTCCGTAACACGAAGCATAGATAAAAGTAAGCCAAATGTAAAAACCTCTGCACTGACTTGGTATTTTACATTTGCTGCCCTGCATATTGAGCTAGTCGCGACTCTGAACCACGTTGCACAAAAGCTCATATTTCAGAGATGTAAAGTGGATGTAAGTGCGAGGAACACTTAAATATGCACGCGACACATAAGATCTTTATATGAAAAAGCACAGATACTAGCTTTTCTCTATATTTCTTTTTGATAAAATATTCACTGCGAAAGCTTTATTTCACTTTATGATCTACTTGGGTCGGTAAATACTCGAACAAGAAAAGGGATGAATATTATTTTATTCTGATATCTTGCTGATAGGATTCTGGGAAGTTTTATGTACGAAAAGGGTGATTGTTATCGGACACAAAATACGGAAAAAAAATGTATACGATATTTTCAGAAATATTTAAATTATATCTTGAAGTTAGAAACAGGGTTGTCATCCATCCATTTATTTTAAATGTTTACTTTTGTTACTTTCTAGATAATAAAATGAACGCACATTTGATTTATTACACAAAAAATGTATAGTTTAAAATGTCTGATTTATTCTTATGGGTATACTTAAATTTCCCGCCAGATTTATTTCAAAGGTACCTACCCAAAAATATGTCTTTTAACATGATGTTGATTCTATATTTAACGCGCAGATTCGACCTTTGGACGATATACTTTTAACTAAAACTGTAAAGGCTACAGGAATTCAGAAATGCTTTAAAGACAAGAGTCTCGGGAGAGGAGTGATTTGGCTGACAATGTTGCCAAATTTTCATTTATAAATATTCATTCTAGTATAGGTGATTGAAGAACTCTGTGCAGTGTCAAGTTTCAGTGTTCTGCTATCATGATCATTGGTGTCATTTTTTTGTCAGATTTTTTATTTTTATATTCTTTAATCTGGTTCAGTTTATAGATAAAGCGTATATATCGGGTAAAGTTTATATTTGTCACCAACTCTACCAAGTCAAATTGCAGATCTTCCCGGTCTAAAACCAAATTGTTGAACGTTTAGGGCGGGTTGTAACTCGCATAGTTAACTGACTGGTCAACTGACCAATGGTTAAGTTATGGTTAACCTCTCGACGTGGTTCAATTCATTTTCTATTGTATCATACAATATTGGATAGTGGTCAGGTAACTACTTTTAAGGAATTGGTCACACTGAAATCGGTGAAAATTTCAAAAAGTAGAGGGAGATTTTGAATATTTGTTAAAGTGAAATATTTTATATCTAATATGGGTACGCAAATCTATTGAGTGTTAATGAATTGTGTTTTATGGTTTAAATTTTTTAGAGCGGAATAGTAATAATAAGCGTACTGCGAATTTTACGACAGGTGAAGAAAATATGGTTATTTTATTAATTAAAAAATATTCCGGTATAATTGAAAATAAAAAAAAGATAGCTGTATGAATCAAAAAAAAGCTGCAACTTGGGTTCAAATTACAAAAGAGTTTAATAGTGTTGGTGGTGATACACACCGGAGCCTTCAAATTTTAAAAAACAAATATTTTAATGTAAAAAAAATCTCTAAAAAGATTCTCCAACGAAAAGAAACAAGCATATGGAACAGAAGGAGGTCCACAACTATTTTCTAAAGATTCGGAAATCGATAATAATATAAGAGACATAATTGGATCTCAAATGACTTCATCTTTAGAGTAATTATTGTAAAATATTTCTCAAAAAAAAAAATATAATTTTTTAGGTTAGCTCATATTAATATAGGTTGCTATTTGTTATGCTGTAAAAAGTTCTAAGGGAGGGCATAAAACAAGTATGTATTTATTGTTCCGTGATCACAATAATACTAAACTCTAGTTAACCTGCCGAAATTGGTTGGTAACATTATTAGGTAGTTAACCGGTTGGTAAACCTTAATAATTCAATGATACCTAGCTAAGGCTGACCAATGGTTAAAGAAAACCAGAGGTTAACCAGTTGTGTTACAACCCGCCCTTAAAAGGTTATTTTGAGTAATCTAGATTTTAACGTTTTTTCAATTAATCTAGAGACAAGTGGTAATACAGAGATGGGTCTGTAGATTTCAGCGGCTTTTTTATCACCCTTTTTAAAGATGGGAGTTACTCTAACAATTTTTAGGTTATCTGGAAAGATAACAGTATCGAAGCAGGAGTTTATGAGGTGCACAATTTGCTGAGATATTTTAAATGTGTCATTATTAAACCCATAGAAATCTCTGGCTCTTGATGTATTAAGACCACGAATCATCTCACTTATTTCTATATGTGATACCGGTTCTAGAGAAAATAAAGAAGTGACACGATTATTGTTAAGCTTAGTTTTGTAGTCATAGTCTAAGTATAGTGGATTTGCTAAATTTATTTCTGTTATATTTGTAAAGAAATCATTTAGTTTATCTATTTTGTAGACGACTTTGTTTCTATGATTTTTAATTAGAGATCATGCAATTTTTTGTAAATTATTGGATTTCATTAAAAGGTCACTATTATATTTTATTTGTTCCTCTTGTATAGATTTCATACATTTTTTTATCCACATTTTGTAAATAAGTTTTGAAGTATATGACGTTGTTTTCACTTTTCACTCTTAGACAAGATTTTTCAATGTTTTCGTAGTTTCTTATCAGTTTTATAATTAAACGAAACGGCTCTGTGATCAGAAAAATTGGGTTCAAAAATCTCAACTCTATAGTAGAAATGTTATAAAATGTTAAAAAAAAATTTTAAAATTTAAGTTCTCTGGATACCTACATTTAATTTTCCTTTTTTCATACCGCGTAAAACGGTATTTCAAAAATTCAATATATATGTTCATAACATGATTTGCTAAATAATTTCTATACTCAAGTTGTTCAATCATTCGCCCGAAGATTGCCCAAACATGTTACGATATGGTTTGGTATATTTCGAGTTGTATTGAAATTACCAAAAATATTTTTTTTATATTAAATTCATGTGGTATTGACTGAGTTTCTATCTCCTTTAATACACTATACCACATTTTTGAATAGATAATCTAGGTTAAGTAAAAATATATGTTAGGTCAGCAGTGTCGCTGGTATCGTAACTTGCTACCCTCCCATATTCCATACCATACTAGAACGTGGTGGAACAATAGGAACAATAACACTGTTTTTATTTGAAACAGAAACTTATTCGACCAAAGGTGTCACAGCTGTGATTTGTCACTGTGCTTTTTCCGAAGCAGTCACAGTTCCTCCAAAATGCTGTCACGCCACACCTTTAGCTAGCGTACACCGGAAAATTAATCAGACCAATAGCGAAGATAATGGAAATTCCATTTTCAAGCATGCAAATTAGGTTTCAAAAACAAAACTGTATTTACCCCCACCCGTATAGAATGAAATGGGGCATGTAATAAAGTATTTTCTATAGGTACACGGCACTATTTTTGTCCTCTCAAAGCTGCTTGTAAAACAGTATGTAATTATTTGCTACCCTGTATTTTCATTATTCCTCTGCTCAGTATATTTTAATTTTCTAATATATTTCCTAATTTCCTCGTGTCCTATCCCTTCTTAAGATCTCCCTCTCTTGGTATTACTATAAAATGTCTTTTCCATGTTAACAATTCTCTTATCTCTTCAGTTAAAACAATTGACTTCTATACCGTCCGTGTCGCTTATTGAAAATTTCTTTTCTTCCCCTTGTTATACAGGGGTTTTCTGGAAGAAGTCTTTTTTTGGTACAATTTTTGATACAAGTTTTTGGTACAAGTTTTTTTGGACCAAACGTTTTTTTCTGGGATCAAGTTTTTTTGGACACTTTCTTTTTGGGACCACAAGTTTTTGGACTGAACAAGTATTTTTTTGGAACGAGCAATTTTTTTTCCTCCTTTGGGACTAAAATCTCTACTGCCGAATCTAGGGAATTTTTAAAAGAAAATCGAAGACAAGCCAAAAAATAAGTCAAGTCACATTTTCAGAAAAAAATGAAAAAGTCTCTGAAAGATTTAAATTTTTTCTTATAAAATAAAACAGATATAACGTTTAATTTAAGTTTAATTCATTTAAACCCAGCTACAGCTATTGCACATAAGTGACGTAGACGCACTACAAGTTGCACAGGTGCAGGAATTTTTAAATACCAATTTTTTCATGTTATATTAAAGAAAAAAAAAACAAAAAAACTCGATTTTTTCATAAAAAAAAATTAATTTTTTTCTGAAATAACGTAAAAAAAAATGGGCTAATATTTCAAGTTAAACTCCCCATTACTTTAGTGTATTAAAATTTATTGTTTTCAGTTACTTAGTAGTATTTTATTTTCGAGAAAAATATACTAAAATATGTGAGCTCCTCTTCTACAAATTGAATAATATTCCCATTTATAAATTCCTTGTTATATTCTATATGTTTGTGAGTTTTGAATTTGTTTATTTATTTATAGCTAATACTACCCAATTAAAAGGAATTAACGCAGCTGCTATGAATATTTAAATTTATTTATAAATAGTAAATCATAAAGCATAAATTTCATTTTATTCAGATTCAGCGCATCATTAGCTATTGAATTCAAAATTTAGTTACCATAAGTTTTTTTTGAAAACGAAGTTTTAACCAACCTCTGACCTATACGTTTTAATTGATTTAAACTCCATGGATTATTTATTAAATAAATAAATAAAACCAGAAATCGTTTATGAACCTTTTTCCACTCTATTTGTACTTGTATTTGGTCGATTGGACACTAAAATAAATTTGTACCAAAAAAGAAACAAATAACAGATTATTAAATCATTTAGCTTATTAAAAATAATGTTAAACTAACACCACTAATTATTTTGATGTCTGTCTTGGGAAAATGAGGAAATTTGACAAAGGCTGATAATTGCGGTTACCGTCATTGTTGGGGCAAGAATAGCATTAGAAAGGAACTTTGTAGAGCTCAATTTGCAATTACAGTGCCAGTGGCGTAATCAAAATACATCAATCGAATAGATCGCATCTAAAATAGTAATTTACAAAGTCGTTATATTACTTATAAAATGATTTTTTATTATTTTATTAGTGCTTCCAACATAACAAATTTTTCAAAATAATAAACAGATAACAGCGGAATAAAGTCGCATTTATATTTAAAAATATTTTTCGGCGCTTGTTGGGCTTCAGGCTACGGGACACATTTTCAAATTAAATATTCACCATTTGTATACACAACGGAGTTGTAACATATTGAGGAAATTCTCTCGAGAAAAAGTTTCATAATGATTAAGTTCCAAAAGGTAAATTGCAAAATATATTTTTATCAAAATATAACCTATATAAGAAAGAAAACTTTATGATTTTATTATCCTGTCAATTAATTTCTTTCTTTTTAAAATTGTAAACGAAGAAAATTATAAAAATGGTTTATACAGGATGGTACTAGTCGTATACAAATTTTAGGGAAAATAATTCAAATCTAAATTAGTCATTTTCTAAAGTCCAAAAAAATGTATGCAAAAACTAGTAAAAATACCTTTTAACCAAAAAATTCATATAGCCGATAAAATACACTATAGAGTATAATAATGCCTGCACATAGTTTAGTTTTGCATAATTCAAATTTTCAAATTTTTTGCCATTGTTGCCAGATTTATCAAAAAGTTATACAGTGAGACTCAAAAAATCTGCACCATATGGGAAAAATTTTTATTATTTATTTGACAGAAAATTTTATTCTTAATAAAAGTTGGTGCATTTCGTAAAACTGCTAATGCAAGCGTCAATCTTTCAAATTTCTAAACGGTATACAGGGGCGGACCAAGAGTACCCTTATTTTTAAAAATATCAAAAAAAATTATTTAGGAAAGTTGTTTAGGATGACAAATTTCTCTCCGATTTAAAATCACAGCATCCTACGCAAAAAATATATTTTTTTATGTTTTTAGCCTAGCTCAAAATAAGATCAATTCGAATGCACTTTAGGGGCCTTCCTTCAATCACTATAATACATTTTTGTTAAAAAAAAATAGTTTTTTTCGTTATTTTCACACCATTCTCGGTCTTTTTTTAAAATTTTTATGATTTTTGGTTTTTTCTTGGTGCAAAGTTGAAATTTCACCCTGTAGACATGTACATAAAAACTACCATTATGATTTATTTAAATTAAATAAGTTAACAAATAAAACTAAGCTACTAAATAATACATATCAGCAGGTTTACAATGACTGTAGTAATTAAAAACTAAATTAGAAAAGAAAAATAATGACTACCTAATTAAAAAATAATTTAATATCTAATAATCCTTAAATTTCCACATGTTTAGGAGACTGTGATTTTAAAATCTGAGTGTAATTTTTAATTCTAAACAACTGTCCTAAATAAATTTTTTGGTATTGTCAAAAATAAGACTACTTTACTCCTGGTCAAAATTCCTATTTTTTGCCCGCCCCTGTATACCATTTACAAATTTGAAAGTTTGATGCTTGCAATAGGAGTTTTAAGCAATGCACCAACTATTATCAAAAATAAAATTTTCTGTCAAATGAATAATAAAAAATGTTCCCATATGGTGCAGACTTTTTGAGTCGCATTGTATATATTTTTTTAAATTGCCAAAATTACAAGATATTAAGGTTGTGGAACATAAAGTTTTCTACACTTTGTCGTTGCTGTTTTTTCGATTTTTTTTTTTTAGATTTTGAGCCAAAATTATGGATTTTCATGAAAAATTACGAGAGATCAAAATTGTATAACAAACTTTCTTACAAATTTTGTCTGTGTTTTTTTTTCGAATCATAATTTTGCCGCTAGATGGCGTAAAAGAAATATACAGGGTGATCAACTAATACTCCGGAGTCTGATATCTCCGTTCTTTTGACAGATACGAAAAAAAGTTTTGAATACAAATTACAGATAGAATCCAGCTCCACATTTTAAAATTATTTCTACTTGGTGACATAAGACGAAAATGTAAACAAGGTGATTCAAATATGTGTACTTTTGATCACCCTGTATACTTTTTGTGCTTATTCTACTAACTGGAACTCAAAAAGTTAAGATAGGGACATGTAAGCCGTTTTATCCGATTTTATATCGTATTTAGAATATAATATAAGTGTAATAAGTTTTTGAAATCAGCTTCTCGGTACGAATCTAAAAATGTACAAAAATATAGGGTGTTCCATTAAAAAAAAAACATAACTTTGGTATGCTGTGACTTTATGAAACATCCTGTATATTACGAAATAATTTTAAAATGTGGAGCTGGACTTTATTTATAATTTATATCAAACACTTTCTTCGCATCCCTCAAAACAACGGAGATATCAAACTCCGGAGCATAAGTTGATCACCCTGTATATATAAAGACTTTTGCGCTTTTTTTTCAGTTTTTGAGCCAAAATTATGGACTTTTATTAAAAATTATAAGATATTAAAATTGTAGAACATAAATTTTCCTACACATTTTGTCTTAACTTTATTTTCGTATTGCGCATAATGCTAGAGGGCGCTTTTCCTATTTTTCTACGTTTTTCATTCTTTTTTCCTATTTTTTTCCATTTCCTTTGTTTTTCCCATTTTGTTTCATAAAAATTCAGGTTTGATGATAAAAATATGACTTACTATAAAAAAATTTACGATAAACGATATATTTATAGTGTCAGTAGTGCCATAATACTAATGTTTAAAGCGCCAAACATTTTAGCCAATAATTATTCCATCAATTTGGTGAATTGTGTACGTAACAATGAATAATTAGTCCAAATAAATATAAATCTATTCTGGGTCCCATATGGCATGGTTATTTAATAGCTGTAGTAAATAATTGCATTACTTGCTGTTGTTGCGTTCAGTGGCGGTTGAAAAAGGAAACTGGAAATAATAAACGACAATCTTGTCGAAAATAAATAGTAGTAACTACGAAAAATAAACTATTTTATTCACCCCAATATACTTAACGAAATTTCATAAATATTTAATTACAAAATATGGAAAAGTCTTCTGAAACCATTACGAGATTGAAATGTAACCATGGTGTAACATGACGCATTTTCCAGTGTCATTAATCATGGCCGAAAAATAAAAAAAAAAACTAAATGGGGATTTAATTTATTAAAAAATAATTGCAATGAGTTATTTTTAATTTGGCACATTATTTAAATTATTTAATTAAATCTCTAAAATTTTCTTGTAGTGGTAAACATATTTCCGTCCAATTCGATCAAAAAAAATATCTAATAATCACGAGTAGTCAGTCATCATATCGTTGGAGTAGATTTAGTTTATTCCAATCTTTTCGCTTCCCAAATCATAGGAGTAAGTGATATTTGTCAACTATTCAAAAGAGTGTTAACAAAATTAAAATTTGACCAAAATAACTTAAAGGTGCATCCAGACCGGTGCAACAAACAGCGCAAAATGTTCGCGTACGTTGCAAAACATCTCGGTTTGGACGGGAGCGCGCTCACGCCTATTCGTTCGCGCGCTGTTTTGCTCAGCGCAAAATGTTTTCCATGCGATGTCGGTACATCAAAGGAAATTTGCTTGTTTGTGCGCGTTAGTTTGGACGTGGAATTACACAGCGAGTCTGACGAACAAAAATGGAAACATCAACGAACACTGACAAACAAAAAATTGTTGCTGCAGTTTAGACGTTATCCATGCTCACCCGAATGCTTGTTGCAAAATGTTCGCGAATGTTTTGTGCTGTTTGTTGCACCGGTCTGGATGCACCTTTACACCAAAAGTATCAATACTTTATATCTTTCATTTTGGGCAGCGATTACTGTCACTATCCTTCTAAGAAAATTAAGGGTACACTTTGTCCAACTACTAAACCGACCGCTTGGTTAAAAATTAGAGAAGTGGGGAACGAAAGAACAAAGGGAAACTTAGAGAAGTGGGGACGCTGAAAGTGTCGTTTTAGTTGTTGAACAATCTATACTAGGGAGCTCACACGATTATTAACGAACCAATAAGTACCCAGAGTTTGTAATAATTGGCCAGATCAGTACTTATTTGACCAGCTGCTACGTTTTTTTTTATATTTTAATTCCAGAATCGCTTGATATCCCTTCTCAAGATCTCAATCTCTTCTAGCACATTGGCTGCCACCATAAGAGTGTTAGGTAGGTTACCCAGGTGCTAAAGTGAAAAATGCTTACAAAACAATATTTATTCATACAAATGGTTAATAATACAAAGTAAGTTTACATTCTTACAAATTTTTTTTGAAAAAAATAGCAAGATCACGGGTGATTCTAATGGCACTGCAGTAACATATTACACACGTATGTACCACTAGTATCATCGGTGATTGTGAACAACTTAATGCTTTTTAGTGAAACATGTCACACAGTAAAATTTTGCGCAAATATTACAAAATGTAGAAACAAGTTTGGGTTTGTTTTGAGCTTCTTTACTGCCTTTTGTTGCAACTATTTCAGTGTAACATTCGTTACAACGTTTTCTCTTCTTCCTATTGTTCATTGTTTTGGCGTTAACTGTAACAAGCATATGCTTTACAGTAGTAATTGGTTTAGGTATCGGACTGTCATTGACTAAAATTAAAGATTAGCTTTCCCCGAAATGAGATAACTCCCATAAAACTTCAATTGCAGCTTTATTCTACCAGCGAACAGTTTTTCTCAGAGGTGACAAATAGTTTGCGAGTTGATATGAGACATCTTTTCCTTTGTTGTAGTCTATAATTTCTTTTCAGGTTTAAATATAGCTACACCATCTTTCTTATGTTTACCTGTCTCTTTCATGTCGGTTCCATATCTGGTCATCAAGAAGAGGACATCACGTTTATCGTGCCATTTACCTATTACAATGCCATCACGATGTTCCTTTAGAATTATCTCTCCTTTTTTTAATTTTGCGGAAAGTATATCTTCTGGAATATATTTTCTGTTTTTCCGTAATGTCCCTAATAAGTGACTATTTCTGTTAGTCTCCTCTACAATAAGTTGTAAAATTTCATCATCGATCAGTTCCCTGTATACATGAAAAGGAGTTAGTTCGGTTCTATTTTGAGGATAACTATCATCATAGACAAACTGTATATGGAGACGTAAATGAGTACAGTCAACTTCGTACCATTCATCGTTATTATTTTGCTAGTCGTTATATTCTACCGATTGTTGTGTATTTTCATCCAATAAGCTTGAATCACTGTTACATTCATCTTCTTCATCAGATTCTTCTTCGTCACTCGGGTTGTATTCTGAACCGGATAACACAAATTCATCAGAATCCTCCTCCTTTAACTATTGGAGCAACTCCGCCTCTGTCAACTTTTTATTTTTTTTTGGCATACGCAAGCTAAGGGTTCCTAGTATGCCACAGTAAAACTATTTGAGCGTCCTCACAGTGCCGGCCGTTATAATAATTCTGAAAGTTAAATATGCACAAGTAACACCGGTGATCCTAATAGCACAATTGTAAGCTGTTAGTTAGAATCGGCGGTGATCCTTGTATGACTATAAAATATCTTTCCCATATTAACAATTCTCTCACTTTTCCTCTTCAGTAAAAACAATTGACTTCTATACCGTCTGTCATTTCTTCCCCTCGAACTATAGGTAAGTTTTTATTATATTATAATATATTTTCACTTAGATCCCCTATTATTAGTATTAATTATGTCGATGCTTTAACTTTTATTTACTGTTATTTTTAATTATTTTTATGCCGGTATATTTCGTTGTTTTATTTACATAAAAGTTCATGTCAAATCTTTTATAATAATATAAATTATCTGATGTTTGTGGTGCTCTTTCGGTCTCGATTACAAAAAGTGAATCTATTTTTTTAATTTGCTTTTACAGATTGTCTTCAAATTTAATTTATTTTGATTATTTTATATTCCATATTCTGATCTAAAAATAATGTATTTCATATTAATATTATTCTAGTTTTATATTCTTTCTTAAAAAACAAAAATCTGGTAATTTATAAGATTTTTGTCTTATATTTACTTTATGTGAACTTTTAGGGTTTTTGGACAGAACAGTTTTTTTCTGGAAATGAGCAAGTTTTTTTCTCCTTTGGGACCGAACGCTTTTATTTGGAAATAGTCATTTTTTCTTTTAGAACAAGTTTCTCCTTGGAACGTAACATCTTTTATTGCCTGATCCATGAAATTTTAGAAGAAGCTAAGTCACATTTTCAAAAAAGAAAAAGTCTGAAGGATTATTAAATTTTTCTTATAAAATAAAACAAATATAACGTTTAATTCAAGTTTAATTTCCTTAAACCCACAAAAGGAAAAAAAGGGCGGATTTTTAAATATATCATAGTTTTTTTTGTCAATTGTTTCTAAATAATTGAGCTTAAATCACATTTATTATTAATTAAACAAATTAAAATAATGTTTCACTTTTTCTCTGGTGGCATAATTACCTGTGCAATTTTATAATTCTAAATTCGTAGCAGGTACAATAGGATTGATTATTGGTGGCAAATTTACCTTCACCGGAAAATTTTTGCACCTATATGGATGTAAAAATATACTGGAATAACATGTGGTTGCAATAAAATTATATTATTGATAAGGAAATACTTTTAGAAAATACATTGACTAAATCGAAAAAAAAACTAATTTACAATTTTATAAAAAAATTGTAAACATTTTTTTTTTAATTTTGATTCTAATTTTTTTGTAGAATTGATTGTTCAATACGTCAGTAGTAATTTATATAATGGTTAATCACGCCACTGGTTTCTCCTATATTTGAGTTTTGATTTATCGTGTTTTGGGAATTTTTATTTGAAAAATATTTGTTGTTGGTGTGGGTTGTTTTGTGTGCAAGCAATTAATCGAGTTTTGGAAACAATATTGGATATAAAAAGAATTATGACTTCTCATAAATATCTGTTATTTTAATTTTTATTATCGTTTGATCCTGTAATTTATTGTTTAATTTTTAAACAAACATTTTAAAAATCTAAAGCTAAAAGTAAAATAAGTATAAACAATAATAAATTATATAAATACAACAGGTTATCCATATCCGAAACGTGGTCCAGTTTTCAATAATTGAAATAAAACTCAAAATTATTTACCACAATGAATTAAATAAAAGTGTAACTAGTTTCGGCTACTTGGCCATCATCAGGCCTAAAAGTATTACAATGTTTGACAAATTACAAAATAAATTAAAAAAAACAAACTGACTTACCATATATATGAAAGAATTAAGTTAGACTAACAAAAATGCAAAAGAATAACGTTGATGCTCATCAATAGTAGATAGTAGAATATTTGAAGGGGATAATAGAGGAAGGTAAGGGTATATGGACTGGTAATACGAAAAAAAATTTTTAGGTAATTAATTAATTAAGGTGCAAAGTATATTTCAACAAAGTTGAAATCTGATAATCAAAACTTAAAGGGTTTTGAAAGGCGTAGTAAATAAAATGGCGGAGCATGTACCGGGCCCCATTTTTCGGCAAGTGTTGACATACCGCCTACTCGAAGAGTTTATTAATAAATTATATAGTAAGTCCAAAAAGGTTATCTATGTCTCGAATGTGGAGGTTGTATTGTGATTTTTAGCTACCAAACCCTTTCAATATGTTTCGTATACCTGCGAATATTTCAACTTTCATGGGAGATATATTGAGAGCAATAACGACTGCACTACATAAAGGTAAGATTTAAATTTATTGTTTGGTTATATGAAGTAAATAATATTTTAGTAATTAATAATCTAGTTATTAATATTTAGTAATTATTACAATGTATGATTTTATCTGTTAATTCCTTCGCAGGCTAGCGTTCTTTATCTGGTTAGTATCGTGCCTTTTGGGCTACACACAATAACTCTTTAAATAATAAAATATTGTAGTTCATTAAACTAGTAATTTAAACAATATAAAGTTTAAGAAGTGTTGTTATTATTTCATGCGGTAACGTGATATCGCAAGGTAATGACCATTGGTTCAACTTCAACGTTGTGTCGAGTCAAGTAATGTTTATTGTTGTATTTAGATAAAACGTATTCTTGCTTGTGTTGTTTTTTTAAATTTTTGTGAAAAAAATGCAGTCTTGATGTTTTTTTCAAATTCGAGTGTGGAAAAAATATATTATGAACGAGCTAAAAAAGTTTTTCGAGAAAGATGGAAATATACATTTTAAGATCACCTGAGACGATTAAGACCATTTAGGCTGTCTGTCTGTATGTCTGTCTGTGTATTTGTCTGTGTGTATGCTTCCACGATAGATCCCACACATTTAATCCGATTGAGCTGAAATTTGGTATATGGGTTTGGGTTATCCATCGGAAGAACCCATTAGTTTTTCTACATCTGTCAAACGAAAGTGTCACTGTCAAAAAATAACAGAAGCAATATGTCACGGAATTTGTCTGTAAAATTATTTGTCTCTGTGATACAACCGATTTTTTTAGAATTAATCAATGTGTGATTTAGTACTTGTCAATATTTATTTTTCTTATTTTCGATATATTTTTTCGATCTTATTGAATTGTTGTTCAATTATAGTAAAGCAGAACACAATTGGTTCTTCGAAAATAATAAATAGTTTTCGTGGTCAAGAAAGAACCTTTCTTTTCACAAAACGCCACAAACGTCATTAATTTTTTAAAAAACATAATTTTTCACAAACAGCGTCGTTGATTAGTACCTGAAATAGGTCTACATTAAAATAATTTAATTATACAGAGTGTTGTTTTAAGGCTGAAAGCTTTTATCAATTTTTCCTAATTCGGACCTGATTTTTTTCTTTCTCTTAACTTAATATTTCTGAACTTAATATGCGAGTTTGTAAACTACGAGTCAAGAAATAAATTGACACTTTAGTTAGAAAAAGGGTTAAATCTGTTAATTAATGGGGTATAAGTGCAGTTTATAGTGAATCCGTGCATTACTAAAATTTTTAGTTTGTATGGAAGTATATGTCTCTGGAAGCTTAAAAATAAAAAAAAACTTGGCGGTCACTTATCTTAATGAAATTAATCACTTTTAAAATTTTCACTTGTATGCTATACAAGAACAATGAATATATAAATATTTTTATCAATTTTTGACAGTTTTTGTCAGTGTTTAGCAATTTTGATTTTTTTTTTATTAATTTTGAACAATTTCTTCACTCTGTTCAACAATTTTGGACAGTTTTGAGTATTTATGAAAGTTCGCAATTTTTTTATTAATATAAACATTTTTGTTAAATACTTTGACAATTTTTGATAGTTTCTGTCAGGTTTTAGCAATTTTAATTTTTTTTTATTAATTTTGAACAATTTCTTAACTGTTTTTAGCAATTTTTGACAGTTTTTAGCAATTTTTGACAGTTTTTAGCATTTACGAAAGTTTCCAATTTTTTTTATTAATATAAAGATTTTTCTTAAATATTTTATCAATTTTTGACAGTTTCTGTCAGTTTTTAGCAATTTTAATTTTTTTTTTATTAATTTTGAACAATTTCTTAACTGTTTTTAGCAATTTTTGACAGTTTTTAGCAATTTTTGACAGTTTTTAGCATTTACGAAAGTTTCCAATTTTTTTTATTAATATAAAGATTTTTCTTAAATATTTTATCAATTTTTGACAGTTTCTGTCAGTTTTTAGCAATTTTAATTTTTTTTTATTAATTTTGAACAATTTCTTAACTGTTTTTAGCAATTTTTGACAGTTTTTAGCAATTTTTGACAGTTTTTAGCATTTACGAAAGTTTCCAATTTTTTTTATTAATATAAAGATTTTTCTTAAATATTTTAGCAATTTTTGACAGTTTTTAGCATTTACGAAAGTTTCCAATTTTTTTTATTAATATAAAGATTTTTCTTAAATATTTTATCAATTTTTGACAGTTTCTGACAGTTTTTAGCAATTTTGATATTTTTTTTAATTAATTTTGAACAATTTATTAACTGTGTTCAGCAATTTTGGACAGTTTTGAGCATTTATTAAAATTTCCAATTTTTTTTATTAAACATTTTTCTTAAAAACCTTTTCAATTTTTGATAATTTCTGTCAGTTTTTAGCAATTTTAATTTTTTTTTTTATTAATTTTGAACAATTTCTTTTGACAGTTTTTAGCATTTACGAAAATTTTCAATTTTTTTTATTAATATAAACATTTTTCTTAAATATTTTTATCAATTTTTGACAGTTTCTGTCAGTTTTTAACAATATTGATTTTTTAAAATTAATTTTGAACAATTTCTTTACTCTGTTCAGCAATTTTGGACAGTTTATAGCATTTATGAAAGTTTCCAATTTTTTTATTAATATAAACATTTTTCTTAAATATTTTTACCAATTTTTGACAGTTTCTGTCAGTTTTTAGCAATTCTGTTTTTTTTTTATTAATTTTGAACAATTTCTTAACTATGCTCAACAATTTTGGACAGTTTTGAGCATTTATGACGTAGGCGTTTTTTATTGGCCGACGTAAGTGACGTGGATGTTTTCTATTACCCGCATTTTAAGGATCCTGAGACAGAATTCTGCACAAATGCCATAGAAGGTTCATGTTACGTAATTTTTTAATTATAAGTAGAATAAACGATATTAATCAGAGAAGCTTAAATGCATATTCTTTGATCTGTGTCAGTTGGCCAGGAAGATATTTTTTATAAAATTATATTTTTATTTCTGGCCACATGCAAAGGTGGCAGGACCTTATTCCCACAGAAAAAAATAAGATTCTTGTGGGTTATATAGCTCTATATGTTTTTAAAGAAAGCTTTCTTCTAACATTGAAGAAAATAATAATGGTGATGGTGGTAATGAAGTTAATGAATTTTTTATGTAGGTTGGTTAGTTTTTTGTTATTATTTTCATATTTTTTATAGAAGAAACATATAATTTTTATTGTGCAAATATGGAAAAATATTTGGGGGGCGGGTAAATTTCATGAGACCGCCAGGATTTTTTTTTCATTTTCTGTTTAGAAAGTTTGTTTACTTACCAAAAACATTTTTTTTTGTATTTATGACGATTCACTATAAACTGCATTTTTTCCATTTAATCTCCATAAAATTACGTCAATAATATAAAAGTAGAAAAAAAATTTGATATCTTGTCATGATATCCATAATAATTTTCAACATATTTTTTTTCACTTTTCGCTTATTACTAGACTCGATATTCAAGCTACAATACACAATTTGTTTCAGTTTTATATATTACACTTGAGTAACCAAGACTCGTGTATTGCACCAACTTATAATGTGAACAAGAACATTTTATGGTCACTGAACTTATTCAACTTTTTCTTGTTTTTTTATACTGGGTATATAGAATATAATTAAATAATATAATATATTGGATTAATGTTAAGTATTTTGTTTAGTTAGAATTCAAATCATTTTAGTCAAAATGTAATTATGCAGATCCTAACATTGATAGATAACTTCCTAAATCTTAAACAATAAATAATATTCGAGAAACAGACATGCACGTTTTACCATCCTAGCCGCATAAATCTTTCTAAAATTACCTCTATACCTGAACATTACTTCCGGAAAATCTTAAGTCACACCTCTTTTCCTCGAGAGGCGTCAGGTACGTAACAAATGGCTTAATTTAACGTGCTCAAGTCGAAATCCAAGAAATATATTATAGCCAGGATCACAAATTAAGCCGCAGTTGGCTAATTAGTGCTGAAAAAACACGCAAGCCATCTTATATTCTTCGTTCAGATCAGGAGATCCGGATGGAGTTATAAACATTTCAGCTCCTTTCGTTTGATGGATTGTTTTTAAAAACGAACATTTTCAGTCGGTTATTTTTTTTTTCATCGTAATATAAGACTTAATAAAATCGTATAAAAACCGTTTGAAGAGCCAATTATTGATTCAATAATAAGGATTGTGATTTTGTATTGTCATAATATCTTGTTTTGTTTTTTACCTGATTCTGTGTTTACTAATAATAATAATTAGAATAACATGATAATATGTAATAGTGTATTGTTGGATTTGTTATTCAAAAATCTCTTTTTTTTTTAGAAAAAAGTAATATTTATGTTGTAAAAAATGCATATCAGAAACTGAATTTCGAGCCAAAGTCCAAAAATTCCAGGGACTAAAAAATATAAAAATCCGTAAAAAAAATGTAAAAAATATGATCATAGACAAATTTGATAAAAAACGATTGGCGTAGTTCAAATTAACCAAAAATTGTTTTTTTTTTGTCCGATACGGTCAAATTACGGACCAGAAATCTGACGGTCGGTCCAATTGTCACTCTACTTAAATCGATGAAAAATTTGGCTTTTCCGTACCAAATGAAGTAGGAAAATTATTACCTCGGATATTGTAAACTGACGAATGAGTTTTTAGAATTTTTTATAGAACTTGGAGATTTTACTAAAAAATGCATTTATCCGAAGTATGACGTTTCCTGGTCAAACTGTTAGACGTACGGCTCTGGCTATGCAACCAATAAATTTAGAAAGAAATTTCCTACAATCTTAGAAAGGAAAATTGAGTTTGGCCATTATTAAGTCCTATAGTCGAGCTAGATCGAAAATTCCTTAACCGGAGACTAAAACATATCGAAATCAGTAAAAAAAATGTAAAAAAACATGAAAGTCGGTGTAAAATGCTAATTTGGTCTTAAAAAACGATTGATTTAGTCCAAAGTTACGAAAAATGATTTTTTCATCCGATACGGTCAAATTGTTGGTCCTCGGACCGGAAATCTGACCGCGGTCGGTCCAATCATCACTCTTAAATAATATCGTTGGTAAATTTGGGTTTTCTCGGTAAAATTACGTAGGAAAATTATTACCGCAACATTGTAAACTGAGTAACGGATTTTTAGAATTTTTTTATCGAACTTGAATTTTTTCCTAAAAATGCATTTATTCGAATAATCAGGTTTCCTGGTAAAACAGTTAGACGTACGGCACTGACTATATAACCAATCGATTTAGAATGAAATTTCTTACGATTAAAAATGGGAAAATTGACTTTGGTCACTATTAAGGCTTGTAGTAAGCTCGAAAGTCGAGCTAAGTCAAAAATTCCTTAACCGGAGACTAAAACATATCGAAATCCGTAAAAAAATGTAAAAAAACATGAAATTCATTGTAATAGGCTAATTTCGTCCTAAAAAACCGATTGATGTAGTTCAAAGTTATGAAAAATGTTTTATTCATCCGATACTGTCAAATTATAGGTCCTCGGACCGGAAATCTGACCCCGGTCAGTCCAATCGTCACTCTTAAATAATCTCGATGGTAAATTTGGGTTTTCTCGGAAAAATTAAGTAGGAAAATTATTACCCCAACATTGTAAACTGAACAACAGATTTTTAGAATTTTTTTTATTGAACTTGACATTTTTCCTAGCCAAACAGTTAGACGTACGGCACTGTCTATATAACCACCAATCGATTTAGAAGGAAATTTCTTACGATCATAAAAGGGAAAATTGACTTTTGGTCACTATTAAGGCATGTAGTAAGCTCGAAAGTCGAGATAGGTCGAAAATTCCTTATGTTATAAAAACCATTGACTTGGTTTAAATTTTAAAAAAAATCTAACTTCATTCGATATGGTTAAATTACTGGTCCTCGGACCGGGAATCTAATCGCGATCGGTCCAAGTCACTCTGCAATAAGTCAAATTCGCCATTTCCAGGCAAAATTACGTATGAAAAATAATATCGCGACATTGTCAACTGACGAACTGATTCTTATATTTTTTTTATCGAATCTAGCCTTATTTACATAATTTAATACATTATTAAGAAAACGGCCCTGTGTCTGATGCAAGACGAACCGGTTATCGCGCGAACATACGAGAAATCCATCGATGGCGACATGAATGTTCTAGAGACGAAGCGATCGTTTGATATGAAACAAAATAAATATAAATACTCGGAAGGGGCGGACAATAGTTTCCTAAATCCCTTCACACCTGGGGACATCGCCTCGGCATGCCTCCTGGGAAAAAATTCTGCTCCTGGTCCTGACCAGATAAAACGCCAAGCCCTAAAAAATTTTCCTGCAACCATCATCCCTATCCTCACCATCCTTATGAACGCCTGCCTTCAGCATTCCTACTTTCCAATTTGCTGGAAAAGCGCCCATACAGTCCTCATCCCCAAACCTCAAAAGGACCCAACCTCACCAAACTCCTACAGACCTATATCTCTGACGAATGTCCTAGGTAAGCTCTTTGAGACTCTTCTCAAGGAGCGGATCTGGGATTTTCTGGATGAAAGGGGACTGATCCCCCAATTCCAACATGGATTTAGGTCTGACCATTCTACCCAAGATGCACTAGTGAGACTCCATACCTTTGTCACCAAATCCCTTAACCTCGGTCACTGTGCATCGACAGTCCTGCTTGATGTTCAGAAGGCTTTCGATCAAGTCTGGCATGCCGGACTTATTCGCAAGCTTTCCAACATCAATCTCCCCATCCCTTTCATCAAACTCATAAACTCCTACCTCGAAAATCGAACCATCCAAGTAAAAATTGGAAACACCCTATCTGATCCTTTTACCCCAACAGCTGGAGTACCCCAAGGTTCCGTCCTAGCTCCTGTTCTCTACGTGATCTTCACCCATGACATCCCTATTCCCCCTTCCCCATGCCAAGATGTCCAACTCTATGCTGATGACACTTAAGTCTCAGCCTCCGCACCCTCAACCAGAGCTCTGAATACCAAAACTCAACAACTCCTCAATCGACTTGCCCACTGGTGTAGCAACTGGAGGGTTACCCTGAATCCACAAAAAACCCAACTCATCCTCTTCAAACATCCACATCTCACCCGAAAAGTTAACCAAGACCCTAGAGACCTCAACCTTAGGCTTTGGGGGGAGAGACTCGTCCCTTCGGGCTCAGTCACCTACTTGGGAGTATGCTTCACGCGTACACTCAATTGGGAGAATGAAGTCCAAAAGGTTCTCGACAGAATCAGAAGGCGAACCTCTCTCCTTGGGGCCCTTGGGGGTCGTCTCGGCAGGTGTAACCCAATGACATTGCTACACACCTACAAAACCTTCATCCGCCCTGTCCTAGACTACAGAACTCTAAATTTCGTCTCCCTACCTCCTCGTCTCCTGCACGCCATTACGGCAATTGAGAGGAGGATCCTCAGACGTTCATCCTACCTCCCATTCCGCTTCCCCTCCAACCAAATATACCAACGCACTAATATCCCATCTATCTAGAGCTCCTACAGCAGGGTTCAAGAAAACGCCACCAAACAAAAGGATATATAACCGAGGAGGGTTTAGTTGGTATGCCCCTGACTCTGCTCAGGGGAGAGTCCAACACTACCTCACGCATTGAACCAGCGTGAGGTGTCTTTAAAAGATTCCCGCCTCCACAACTCAGGATAATAGTTGTAATAAAAAAAAAAAAAAAAAAAAAAAAAAAAAAAATAGGACAATAGTTAGTTGAATTTTGTATGCTGTTCTATATACAGTTAAAAAAAAAAAAAAGGACAATAGTTAGTTGAATTTTGTATGCTGTTCTATATACAGTTAGTCATATTTACGGATTGTTTAAATTGAAAGCGAACCGAAAATACAAAAATATTACAATATTTTAACATTACAATATTTTGGGCAAAAACTATGTCATCGATTTAATATTTAAATAAAAAAAAGTAAGTAATTATTCGGCAAGTTTAAAATAATGCTCACTCACCTTTTCTTAAATCTGGAAAACTGGACAGCAGCGGCGCCGCCTTAAAGCCATAATCATACGACTCAATTGTTATTGTTGTAACACACATGGAAAATTTATATTGTTTATAGGTTGGCAATAACTACTGAAATATTAATTGTCCGATTAAGACAGTGCCGTGGAATTTCCAATTCTCGACTCGTCGAATATCACAAAATTTTGAACCTGATACATAGGCAGAATTTTAAATATTTTAATAACGGGGAGTAATAAAATTATGAAATTTAATAGCCGTTGTTGTTTTTTTTCAATCCTGATGAATTGTCATCACAATATTATTCGTATGATTGATTTCTACATAATTATTTTTACAAAACATTCGCTGTATATCGAAAAACACTGTTGACCGAGAAGAATATTCCAACTCGTTTCCAATTTGACATCCACTTGCCTTCAACTCAATATGTTTATTCAAATATCAAATACATTTTATTTTTGAAGTTCGATCGATGAGAAACTTTTAGGTGGAATGGCAGAAATAAAGAATATTACTCAGAACCGGATTATTCTTTAAGTATCAGCATTGATATATTTTACACAAAATATGAAATAATTTTAAAGCATTAAAGACTATTTTAAGAGTAAGTTTAAGTCTCAAAAGAGTAGTTTTTGAGACTTAATAATAATCTCGATAATGGATTTATTAAATCATCAAGGAAACTAAAAGCTTCCTGTAAGCGTACTTTATCGCTCGAGTTACGTACTGTACTTTTTCTACGCCGTTAAATATGGAGCTAAGTATCTACTTACATTTTATTATTCACGTAAAAAGTATTGCCTACATTTAGGGGCAACATAATTTATTTAAATTAGATGTAAAAAGTATTGCCTACATTTAGGGGCAATACGCTTTCAATTCAAACTTTTTTCTAATAAAAATACATTGTTTTCTGGTTTTTACTATTTTTACATAAATAATAATTAGACTGTAATTTGAATAAATCATGAAATTTAAGTATATCAAAACGTGCATGTTATTAGTAAATGTGACTTACAAGGAATGTTGACAGTGCGATTTTTAACGTTTACTAACATAGGCGTAGAAAAAAATTATAATTTAACAGTAAATATTTTAAATGGTTATTGTTTCATATGTTTTTATAATAACTAATTGATGAGAGCTGATCTCGTTTATTCGATTATTCTTACAATGATAACTACATACATCTCCATGATGATAAGACAACAAAATACAGCAGCGGCTCGTGTATATATACCAAGAGGTAATTTGTGATAGTAATAATAAAAAAAAATTAAATATTTACGGTCCTGCATAACTAAAATTCAATGTTGCTGCAAACATATATACGGTAACAAGTATCATATTTCTGCCATCAGTTCACTCAGTTTCGATATTTTCCATTCCTTTACGTATTTCCCTTCGATTTAAACTATTGATAGTAGTGTAGGGAACAGAAATCCAATTATGAGATTTTTTGACTAGAGAGTTATTATTTAAAAATTTAACTTTCAAAATTAAAAATCATTCCGTATAAAAAGTTTTTGGATAAGATAAAAATAATGATTTTGGTTGGGAGGTTTGGAGAAATAAATACAAAAAAAGTCATAAGATTTTTGGACTATTGTCAATGTTGTAATTATATTTAGTTTATGAGAAGGAGTTTTTGAATGTGATTAATAAGATGGCCAAATGTGTATACCAAACGAACAATTAAAAGTATTATAAAGACTACAAGTTTAATTACATAAAAAAAAAAAAAAAATCGGTATTATATTAACCTCATAAAAAGATATGCTAAATCAATGAAGGATTTAGTCCAGTAAAACATATGGAGATTTGAAATAACAATGGGAAATAAATTTGAAATTGTGAAGAATCAAGAAGAAATTTTCAGTAGGAAGCAGAATCAACGTAGAGGGAAGAATTAAAAGAAGAGAAAACTCATTTTGTGAACAGGATATAAAAAAAATTCATTAACTATTCATAAATTTGTTAAATTTTATGATTTTTATTATTTAGATCAGAACCCACCCCAAAATTTAGATAAAGTATCAAAATTTAGATAAACTATCAAAATTTTTGGTTTATAATGATAAATACGCAGATCATTATAATATATATTGATAGAGTGTTACCCCCTTTACCCCCACCGCATATCTACGCTCTTGCGTGTAAACGATCCAGATGGAATTGGTTGCGGATGATCCTCCAGAAGCAGATTATCCGGGAAGTGATTTCTTTTCTCTTTTTGTCCAAGATGTATTTCTCTTTTTGTACAAGATGTAGAAAAATACATTCTTACTTTGTTTTTCAATATCCTGTATGAAAAAATGAATTCTTGATATGTATTTCAAATTCTTGTGTAAAAAATATGAATTCTTACTTTTTCAATTTCTTGTATGGAAAAATGCATTCTTGCTTTGAATTTCAATTTCTTGTGTAAAAAAATGCATTGTTGCTTTATTTTTCAATTTTCTTTGTGGAAAAATACACTTTTGGTTTGAATTCCAAATTTTTATGTGAAAATATGTTGTGTGTTGTTTTTTAGTTTCCTTTGGGGAAAAATACATTATTGCTTTTTTTTTATAAATTTCTGTGGGAAAAAATTAATTGTTGCTTCCGTTTTTTCCAAATTTGCAAAAATGCATTTTTGCTGTTTTTTTCCAATTTTTTGTAGGGCAAAATGCATTTATTTGCTGTTTTTTTCCAATTTTTTGTAGGGAAAAATGCAATCTTGTTTTTTCTCCAATTCATATTTGAAAACTGCATTTTGCTGTTTTTCTGTGAAACTCAACAATTTACCGAAAAATTAGTAATTCTAAATTTTAATCTGTGAAATTTTACTGTGAAAAATGTATTCTTGCTTCTTTTTTTCAAATTCGAGTGCGAAAAAATGCATTCTGATTATTTTTTTCAAATTTAAGTATGGAAAATGCATTCTTGCTTCTTTTTTCAAATTCGAGTATAGAAAAATGCGTTCTTGCTTCTTTTTTTCCAAATTAATAGTGGAAAAATGGATTCTTGCTTCTTTTTTAAAATTCGAGTGTGGAAAAATGCTGGATTATTACTCATTTTTTTTCAAATTTAACTCGAAAAATTGCATTCTTGCTGCTTTTTATTTAAATTGAAGTGTGGAAAAATGTATTCATGCTTTTTTCCCAATTCATGTGTTATTTTTTCTAGACCTTTTCGTGAAAAAAATTATTTATTTTTGTAAAAATTTGCATTTTATATGTGTTTTTTCCATACTTTGGTTTTCATAGGAAGAATTTTGGGAAGAAACTTCCCAATTGGAAAATGTGGGCATTTCTATATCATTTTTCTCTGATTTTTTGCAGAAAAATACTTTTCGCGTTTATTTCTTTGGTTTTCTGAAGTTTTCTGCGAATTTTCCTTCACTTTTTTTCCGGAATTCTATATTTTTATCTAACCTTGTCCTCGCGATGAAACCCTCTTGTGAAACACGCTGTATACAAGGGCGTAGATAACTTTTTTCCTGGGGGCGGTGGTAATTTTTTCCTGCGGGGGCTAATCAAACTTTTAAACAAATATATTTGTCCGTTTCTACATTTGATATATTTTATTTCTTCTTTCGTGCTGTTTTTTGGTATCCTGGGAGGTAATTACCCCCCTTTACCTCCCCCATATCTACGCCCTTGCCGAGAGTTAAATAAATATTTGTATTGTTAGTAAAAAATTAGACTTTTTACCTGATTAATATTTGTTATAATATACAGGGTGTTGAAAATGTCAATGTACACTATTGGGATTTCGTTAACAGTTAGATACAAAATTTCCTAAAATACAGTTCATTGTCGAAATTTAATAAAATTAAGTGTGATACATGGTTGGATAGATAACAAAATGGAGATTTCAAAAATAGAATAAAAAGTACAGGTCCGTATTTAAAAAACAAATATTGAGAAATGCTCTTTAAAGACGAAACGCTATGTTAAACAGCATTCATTCTTCAACAAAAAAGATTAAAAAAGTTTTCTTCTATCTTTAAAAATAAAGGTGATAATTAAATAAAACGAAAATCGTCAATTTTGGATTTAAGCAAATATCTCTAAAACCGGACCTGATATTAAATGTTTTCAAAATCCAGTAAATTTGTCTTGGTAATATGCAACTTTTTTCCTATTTAACCAACTTTATATCTCTAACGGTTAACGAAATTCCAATAGTGTATGTTGAAATTTTCAACAACCTGTATATATTGATATGGAAAACCCGGTATTTCAGATGTCCTATCTAAGATTTTTAATCGGGTTTACTCGACTATAAATTTTAAAAAAATATCATATATTATACAAATATAATTTTAAATCGATTTAAATTAATTTCTGTACATTTCTTGGTCTATTTTATTTTTACTCTTTGTTTATTTCAAAAGAAAATCTCACCCTTGTTCAATAAATTCTTTATTTCTCCTTCTTATTCAAGCTTTACAACATTCAAAACTTCATAAATATCTTTCTAACAAAATTCCCATTTTTTTCTGGCAATTCTTAAAAATTTTTACCAAAAATCAAAAATTGACAAAACTCATTTTTTTTATCTCTCACTTGATTCAAATTTTATTTAAAATTGCCAAACAATAATCGACTTATCCAGTAGGAACGAATTTATTGTTTTTATATTAATGAATGAATAAAGAACGTAGTTGCTTATGTTGATTTTCATTATTCTTATAATATTCATTAATTAATAAAAATCAATAAAAAGTAATTAATATATTTTGAAAGTGGCGCTGCTTCTTGACCAATAATTAACGTTTTACTTTCTACAGCATTGTCAAAATTCTAGCTTTGTTCGTTTGTAATAACAAATGAGAACGAGAGTTGCCAGTTTTATTGGTATGACAACATAGCCAAATATAATCTGTTTCAATTGGGCCACGTCATAAGCCACTATAGCCCCGATATTCAAATTTTAAGAATTAATTACAGCCACAGGATCGGTCTCAGAAGGGCTGGACCCGATGTAATGTGTTATGGTAGGCCAAAATTATAAAATAAAAATATAAAAAAAAATCACTGGATGAGTCCATTCAACCAGGACTGATCATCTTAGATATGACATCTGACATGATCTGACATCTTTATATTTAAATTTTCTTATCAATATAATGTTATTATTGTTTTTCTACTGTTATCTATTTCACTCTGTAAATAATAAATATTTCCTAAAAATCGATTTATTTGGCTTCATGAAGAGTTGACCCTAAATGAAATTGGTCTTTAAAAAAACCTATATATCACGATAGATCCATCAATGTAATTAAATTTCCAAATTCATCGTTAGTCTATATTGATAAACATACATATATGGATAATAAATTAACCCAAGTTCGGAAGGCGTGACCCGAAAAATATCGAAAATTAATAAACTAAATGGACTCCCGAATTCAACTGGATTTTATTATAATAATATTTCACAGAGGCGCTAGAAGCGGCTGATTTTGCTGATAAGATGGATGTGTTTGATATACATTATAGTTATATTGTCAACAGTATGTGATGAATATGATTATTTCGAATATATTCAGAATTATAATTATTTTTTACACCAACGTTTTTTATTCGGAATATGACAAATTGTAATATTTAATTTTTTTTCAATTTGTTAAAGATTTTGTTAAGCGCCAATTGAATTTTAATATAAACAAAAAAATGTCGAAATAAGATTGTTTTTATTGGAATTGGTGTCCTAATTCCACACTAATATCTCTCTTGATATCGATTCCTGATCGGGGTTTGTAATCTTCCAATTTCTTGCTGTACACATTGATTTCTAATGTAACCCTTATTGATAAGGGTTTCTACAAGAAAATCTCATTCGTTATCTTTATTATCATGAATATGGATTTTCAGAACGAATTAATTATACAGATTTATATATTGTAATAAAATGAATTTTAAATTAAAACGTATACATCTGGTATAAAAAATTTAAAAAATCAAGAGAATAAAATATTGGTAGTTAAATTTGACAATTTTTGAAAAAAATAATATTAATGTCAGCTTGAACAAAATTTGATTTTAAAAAGGCTTTATATAGAAATTTTAATAAAAAAAAAACGCAAATTAAATAATCAAATTTTTTTTAAAAGTGTTTAAAGGAGAAGAAAGGTAATTTCGACTTTGGAAGATGGAGGACGGAAAACCTGAGAAAAGCGATTAAAAAAAATATATACAGTGTATAAGTTCGCACCGTATGAAAAACTTTTTTATTATTAATTTTACGAAAAAAAGTTATTCTTCATAAAAAGTTCTGCTTAGTCCAAAACCTAAAATGCGACCATCAGATAATAATTTTTTCAATCGTATACGAGGGGCGTCAAAAAATATAAATTTTGCTCAAAAGTAAAGTAGCCTTATTTTAAAAAATATAGAAAAATATTATTTGGAAAACTTATTTAGAAACAATATGTAAGAACAAATATGAACTCACAACCTAATATCTCAAAACAATAATTTTTTCTAATTTTTTTTCTTGAAATTAAATTCAAAGTGAACTGTTACATAAAAAATTAGTTTCCACAATTTTTTTAAACCCAGTAACCGTCTTTGGCTTAAAATAATGTGTAGAAACTAATTTTATACGTAACAGTTCCCTTCAAACTTTGCTCCAGGATGTGATTTTATATTGGTGCGTACATATTTTTTTTTAATTAATATTTTCCTATATTTTTTAAAATAAGGGTACTTTACTCTTGAGCTAAATTTATATTTTTTGACGCCCTTCGTATACGGGTAAAAAAATGTATTATCTGATGGTTGCATTTTAAGTTTTGGACCATGCACAACTTTTTATGAAGAATATTTTTTTTTCGTAAAATTAATAATAAAAAAGTTTTCCATATGGTGCGAATTTAAGTATAATTAAAAAAAAATTAAAAACTTGGTAATTTTAAATTTATATTGTCCAGTATTTCATAACAATATTTATTTATTTATATTTTTATTTATGTATATATTTTTGTATTTATTTATTTATTTTTATTAAAATTCAAACAGGCCTATTGGCCTTATAACATTATTTTTATGTGACTTCTGGTCATAAAAAACAGATCAATAGTAATGTGAAAAAAAAATTGTTTCAATAATTAATCAAGTTTTTTAATTTTTAACTTAAATAAATTGTTAATGACAAAGCGTTCAAAAAATTGGCGACCCCCTCGCATCTCCGCACTACCCCTCTCAGCCATCCCATACTCCCGGAATTTTTAAAAAAAATTCTATTTCCTGTGTTTCCGCCATAATTAAATAGTTTATTGCGGATATATATTTGTAAATGTTGAAGGAAGTCCAGAAAAAATTGGCGACCCCCTCGCATCTCAACAATACCCCTCTCAGCCGCCCCATACTCCCGGATTTTTTTAAAAAATTATATTTTCTGTGTTTCCGCTATTATCAAATATTTTATTGCGGATATATATTTATAAATGTTGAAGGAAGCCCAGAAAAAATTGGCGACCCCCTCGCATCTCAACAATACCCCTCTCAGCCGCCCTATACTCCCGGATTTTTTTAAAAAATTATATTTTCTGTGTTTCCGCTATTATCAAATATTTTATTGCGGATATATATTTATAAATGTTGAAGGAAGCCCAGAAAAAATTGGCGACCCCCTCGCATCTCAACAATACCCCTCTCAGCCGCCCCATACTCCCAGATTTTTTTAAAAAATTATATTTTCTGTGTTTCCGCTATTATCAAATATTTTATTGCGGATATATATTTATAAATGTTGAAGGAAGCCCAGAAAAAATTGGCGACCCCCTCGCATCTCAACAATACCCCTCTCAGCCGCCCCATACTCCCGGATTTTTTTAAAAAATTATATTTTCTGTGTTTCCGCTATTATCAAATATTTTATTGCGGATATATATTTATAAATGTTGAAGGAAGCCCAGAAAAAATTGGCGACCCCCTCGCATCTCAACAATACCCCTCTCAGCCGCCCCATACTCCCGGATTTTTTTAAAAAATTATATTTTCTGTGTTTCCGCTATTATCAAATATTTTATTGCGGATATATATTTATAAATGTTGAAGGAAGCCCAGAAAAAATTGGCGACCCCCTCGCATCTCAACAATACCCCTCTCAGCCGCCCTATACTCCCGGATTTTTTTAAAAAATTATATTTTCTGTGTTTCCGCTATTATCAAATATTTTATTGCGGATATATATTTATAAATGTTGAAGGAAGCCCAGAAAAAATTGGCGACCCCCTCGCATCTCAACAATACCCCTCTCAGCCGCCCCATACTCCCGGATTTTTTTAAAAAATTATATTTTCTGTGTTTCCGCTATTATCAAATATTTTATTGCGGATATATATTTATAAATGTTGAAGGAAGCCCAGAAAAAATTGGCGACCCCCTCGCATCTCAACAATACCCCTCTCAGCCGCCCCATACTCCCGGATTTTTTTAAAAAATTATATTTTCTGTGTTTCCGCTATTATCAAATATTTTATTGCGGATATATATTTATAAATGTTGAAGGAAGCCCAGAAAAAATTGGCGACCCCCTCGCATCTCAACAATACCCCTCTCAGCCGCCCTATACTCCCGGATTTTTTTAAAAAATTATATTTTCTGTGTTTCCGCTATTATCAAATATTTTATTGCGGATATATATTTATAAATGTTGAAGGAAGCCCAGAAAAAATTGGCGACCCCCTCGCATCTCAACAATACCCCTCTCAGCCGCCCCATACTCCCGGATTTTTTTAAAAAATTATATTTTCTGTGTTTCCGCTATTATCAAATATTTTATTGCGGATATATATTTATAAATGTTGAAGGAAGCCCAGAAAAAATTGGCGACCCCCTCGCATCTCAACAATACCCCTCTCAGCCGCCCTATACTCCCGGATTTTTTTAAAAAATTATATTTTCTGTGTTTCCGCTATTATCAAATATTTTATTGCGGATATATATTTATAAATGTTGAAGGAAGCCCAGAAAAAATTGGCGACCCCCTCGCATCTCAACAATGCCCCTCTCAGCCGCCCCATACTCCCGGATTTTTTTAAAAAATTATATTTTCTGTGTTTCCGCTATTATCAAATATTTTATTGCGAATATATATTTCTGAATGTTGGAGGGAGTCTATAGTAAAAAATGGCGAACTTGTTGCATCTTCGCACTACCCCCCCCCCCATCAAAGAATTAAAAATAAATATTTCTGCAATTATTAAGATTTTTATTGCGGCTTTAATAGGGATTTTATGTTTTTTTCTGAACTTCTTATTTTAAATTTTAGACTAATCAAAATTTTTTTACATAACTAAAATTGTAATTTTCATATGAGAAGTGAAGATATTTGTTCGAAATGTGATCATTTTTAAATATTTATTTTATATTTATGATGCGTTGTTAACATGTTAAAACAAACATATTTCAGGGAGCAAAAATTTTTTTAATTCAGAACAAAATTGTATAAAATATAATAAAAAAGTTGAAAATTTCAGTAACTGCACTGCAAATTTTTTCTGGGCTTCCTTCAACATTTACAATTATATATCCGCAATAAAATATTTGATAATTGTGGAAACACATTAGATAGATTTTTTTAAAAAATTCCAGGAGTATGGGGCGGCCGAAAGGGGTAGTGCGGAGATGCGAGGGGGTCGTCAATTTTTTCTGGGCTTCTGGTAACTAAAACCTTGAAAATTAAGAAAACATGGAAATAATGAAATATTTAAACATTCCATCCAACTGTAAGGGGGCCTTTGAACAGTCGGTGGGGGGGGTCGAAAATTTGTTATTGTCATGTTTATATTTTTTCGAGAATTTTAGAGATAAAATCGTTCGGTTATTGTAAATAGTCGACGGAATAAAAAAATTTGAAAATTTCGACGTATAATTGACAAACATCCCTAGATTAGGGGTGGTATAACAATAATATAATTATTTCGATATTTATACTTACTTGGAAACTTCATTACAACGATTCTATAATAGTTTAGATCAATTTGAATATGATTTTTTTTCTCAAATTTATTGAGTTCCAATGATGGAAACTTTATTGTCATTGTTAACCGCTAGAGGGATTATTAGTTACAAAAATAATATTTCTTAATAAAGATATGTACCCTGTATATTTTAGAATTTTTAGATTTGTCCTGGGAAACTGTGTATTAAACATATACAGGATTAAAAAGTATATATATAATAAAATTTTTCGATAAATGTAGTTAAAAGTAAAATTATTTTATTACTGTATATTTTTGCAAACTTAAAAATCTTGTTCGTACCATTAAATTATCCTTTTTTACGACCTTAAAAAAAATAACCGCTTTGATCCGCACCAACGGCGAATCCCATCGGGTTGACACGTATCGCCAAGTCAGCTATCCTCTAACTGCGCCATGTCGGGGCGGGACGCCACCAAATCTTTTCTCTGAATCTTCCAGAAATTCACACATGCACGACAAATAATAATCCCTCAACCGTAAAATCGCACACTCGTAGAGGCAATTCAGCTCAATTATGCCTGAACAGGATGGCCTTTTTCCTTTTCAAAAGAATTCTGTTCGACAAATACTTTCGAGATTAAAATATGCTTAAACGTAGCATTTCTTATATATAAGTATAAATGAAAAAAAACCGATTTTTTTTTTCGTTTCTTTTGTATCCGAAATTAGACACAACCTTGAATTGAATTTTTTACGAGCGCCGCCATCAGTCCTTAATCAAAAGATAATCATCAAGAGACATGTTTTGCTTTTACAACTTAACTTATGCAAATTGTATTTTTGACAGGTAGACATAGTGACGTTGGGCAGCCATTAGTATGGGTGTTTATTATGGGATTGCGTGATAACCTGAAATTCATTTGTTTCAGAATATACTACGGGTAACAAAATACGGTGGCTATCATGACTGCGTAGTTATGTTATTCATGACCACGTAAAATATTTTTTAAGTCTTGGAATAGTTTAAATTTTTATTAATTACTAGAATGCGTTTTTAAAATTTTTTTTCCAAGCATATTTATGATATATATGTTCCTGTTTAGGACCATTTTTCTTGTTTTTGAGCGTCCGAAATTGATATAAAGAGTATCAGAAGTTTGGGCCCATGTTAAGAAATAATTTTTATCATCAAAATGTATCGTAGAAAATGCATGTGCAAAAGTGAAAGAAGGGGAAAATGATCAAAATATATTCATTTCTAAACTACTTTAAATATTAAAATGAGACTCGTACCATTCAAGGGAAAATTGGAATTTTTTCAGATTTTTTTCCGTCAAAATATATTATAGAAAAATTGAATGTGCAAGGTAAAAGAAGGGAAATATGACCAAAATACATTCGTTTTTAAATTACTGCCAATATTGAAATCATCATACCATTCAAAAGAAAATAAAAAGCTGGAAAAATAAATGTTTTCAGATTTTATCAATCAAGGTAAAAAATTATTTATCGTGTAAAACCTAAATCTGAGTTAAAAGTTGTTAAATGTGACTAAAAATTCTGCTAAACAATGAAATAATCAATGGGTTTAAAAAACCGCGAAAAAGAGGCAAAAATTAAGGGCTTAAGGGGCTAAGAGTCAACGAAAGAAAATTTGCTAAAAAGGAATAAAACTTGCTAAAAGATAATAAGGAATAAAACTTGCTAAAAGATAAGAAAACTTTATAAAAGAAAATTTTCTAAATGGGAATAAAACTTTCTAAAAGTTAAGAAAACTTTATAAAAGGAAAGAAAATTTGCTAAAAAGGAATAAAACTTGCTAAAAGATAAAAAGGAATAAAACTTGCTAAAAGATAAGAAAACTTTATAAAAGAAAATTTGCTAAATGGGAATAAAACTTTCTAAAAGTTAAGAAAACTTTATAAAAGGAAAGAAAATTTGCTAAAAAGGAATAAAACTTGCTTATAGATAAAAAACTTTATAAAAGGAATAAAACTTGCTAATAGATAAGAAAACTTTATAAAAGAAAATTTGCTAAATGGGAATAAAACTTTCTAAAAGTTAAGAAAACTTTATAAAAGGAAAGAAAATTTGCTAAAAAGGAATAAAACTTGCTAATAGATAAGAAAACTTTATAAAAGAAAATTTGCTAAATGGGAATAAAACTTTCTAAAAGTTAAGAAAACTTTATAAAAGGAAAGAAAATTTTGCTAAAAAGGAATAAAACTTGCTAATAGATAAAAAAAACCGTTTTAAAAGGAAAAAAAGGGAATAAAACTTGCTAAAAGATAAGAAAACTTTATAAAAGGAAAAAATTTGCTAAAAGTCGAAAGAGATCGAAAAAAATCAATTGAAATAAAAAAAAAATCAAAAAAATCGACAAAAACGAAAGAGTTCTCAAAAATCGAACTTGATCGAAAAAAATCGAAAGAAATCGACAAAAACCAGAAAAATAAGAAAAACAGAAAAAAACCGAAAGAATTTGAAAAAAATCAAAAAACAATAGAAAAAATTCAAAAACAACAGAAAAATGAGAAAAAAAAAGAAAAATCCGAAAAATCAAAAAATATCCGATAGGAATAAGTTAGAAAAGAAAGGAAAGAAATAGAAAAAATAGAAAAAAATTAGAAAATATTAAAAAATCAGAATAAAACATGAAAAAAAATCAAAAAATTAGTGAAAAACGAGAAAAAATTAGAAAAATAGAAAAAATCAGAAAAAATCGGATGTAATCGAAAAAGAAACAAAGAATAATTGGAAAATATTGGAAGCAAATTAAGAATTAAATTGTACAAAGTGGAAAAAATAAAAAATATCAAAAAAATTGTAAAAAAAAAATCGTAAAAACGCAAAAATGCAAGAAATCGAAATATATCGCAAAAAAACGGAAAAAGTCAAAAAAATCGTAAAGAACAACCAAAAACCGGAACAATTGTAAACAAAGGAATGAAATAAAAGAATAAATGAAAAAATCGAAAGAATTTAAATAAAACGCAAAAAAATCAAATAAAATCAAAGTAATAAGAAAAAATGAGAAAAAAATAGAAAACAAACAATAAATAGAAAAAAAGGGAATTAAAAACAATGAAATCGAAAAAAAAACGAAACAATGACAAGAACGAGGAAAAATTAGAAAACATCGAAAAAATCAGAAAAAAAACCAAAAAATTAGAAAAATGATTAAAAATCAGAAAAGTCTCTTTCTATAAAATAATTATACAATTATAGAAAATTAGAAACCGAAATAAAAAAACAGAACAATGAGAAAAATGAGAAAAGTTAGAAAATATCAAAAAAAAAACAGAAAAAAACATCAGAATAATAAGAAAACATAGAAAAAGTGAAAGAAAAATAATTGAAATAAAAATGAAAAATAATACGGAAAAAACGAAAATAATTAAAAAAAGCGAAAAAATAACGAAAAAAAAATCGCTAAGATCAAACAATGTGTCAATAATTTCTGCAACATCATCTATTTCGTAAACTCCGTTTGACATTTTGTTCTACAAATTTGTATGGCCGGTATCGGAAGGGCCGGTCCAACCCTGCTCAAATTCAATAGGGTTCATCCTTGGACAAAAATAACTAGGTAAAGTGAAAACCGGAACCCGATCAGAGCTTTCGTTCAAAAGTTACAGTGTTTACAGACAGACAGACAAGCAGACAAACAGACAGACAGACATCCAGACGTCCGGACAGAATTTTTTTGCATATTCTGACTCAGGGAACTCGGAAACGTCGAGAAAAGTAATAAAAAGTGGGGGTAAGAATTTTTTTTTACCATCACAAAACTAATACTGAGGCTTTTTGGGTTTCAGTAAAATTAAACAAACATTGCCAAAATAGCCCTTTTTTAGTTTTTTTAAAATAAATCAAAATTCAAGATTTTTACAAGAATACATTTTTATGTGTGTTTTTTCAATTTTTAGTTTACTAGTACTTTCCCGGTCCCATGAAAGGGAAAGTATAGTGAACAATTTTTTCTGGGTTTTCGTTGTTCTTTGTGTTTTCTTCTTTTTTTTCGGTGTTTTACATCGTTTTTCCGTATTTTATAAGTTTATTTTTCATTTTTTTTAATATATTTGTTTAAATTTGTTTTCTGTTTTTCTTATTACTCCGATTTTTTTCTGATTTTTTGGGTTGTTAAAATTTTTTCTCGACTTTTTCAAATTTTTTTTATTTTTTTTTCGATTTTTTCTCATCTTTCCTGATTTTTTCATCATTCTTTTTTTTCTAATTTTTTCTTATTCCTTTAATTTTTGCGATAATTTGCGATTTTCTTCTCTTTTTTTATAGTTGTTCGTTTTTTTTTCTCATTTTTATGATTTTTTATTTTTTTTTTGGTCTTTTTTTAAATTTTTTCCTTATTTTTTGCCATTGTTCTATTTTTTCTATTTCTTTCTTTTGTTTTCTTATTTTTTCTTATTCCTCTGTTTATTTGCGATTTTTTTGCCGTTTTCTTGAATTTTGTTGCGATCTTTTTTTTGAATTCATTGGATTTTTTTGATTTTTTTTTTGATTTTTTTTATCGTTACAATTGTTTCAGGTTTTTTTTCTTGCTATATTTTTCTATTTCTTACATTTTTTTGCGTCGTTCTTGTTGTTGCGATTTTAAGCGTTTGATTTTTTCGTTTTTTTCCAAATATTCTAATTTTTCTTTAAATTTTTTCCGATGTTTTCTATTGTTTTCTCCAAAATTAATGTTTATGAGATTTCGCTTTTTTTAATTTCTTTAAAACTACATCAAAATACTGACTGGTTATTAGTTTCATTTATACAGCGAAGTGTCTTTTTTCTTCATTTTTTTTTTTCAAAGTTCGAGATGTAGTCACGGCGAAAATAAAACAATACGATTTTCTTCTTTTCTCATGTTTACATCTGGTCTCTATTTAATAAGAAATTCAGTTCGTATATACTGCCATCTCTGAACAGTATTATCAATTAATGTAGATATTTTTAATTTATTTTTTTTTTAATAAAATATAGGTTTAAAAAATTTATAAATATTTTTTCTAGGCATATTTGATATATATTAAAAATAAATAAACCCAAAAATTTGATGTATCACAAAGAGATAATTTACTATAGTAACTAAACGAATTAAACAAAAACCATTAAAAAAGAAAAAACTTGCTTTCAGCTTCAAGAAAGTTAATCCCTTTGAACATTTTTGTAATTCTATCTGTCTGCTTAGCAAACTTCTTTACCCTTACAAAAGACGTAAAGAAGAGATCTCCGTTAGTAGGCAAAAAAATTAAGGCATTACCGACAAAACTCAAACCGTTTGTCCACCTGTTTTACTTTTCATACTTAAATTTCACAATAGAATTTTCTTGAGCTCGTCGAGGGTTTATCTTAAATTAAAATCCTTGTAAAGTTTCTTTTTGCCATACTTTTTTATGTTATAGCTGATGTTATACTGATACAAATTTATTCGTAATTTTCAGGTTTTTCTATAAATATAGTACAATAAGATTCTTTACTCGTGTGGGAATGTTTCTTTTAGCAACTTAATTAGAGATCAGCAAATTGCCGATAAGAAGACAAAATATACATAAAAAATGATTTTTTAAGGCATTTTACTAACACTAATTAAAATTTAACAAATCTATATTACTGTATGTAATTTGTTATTTAATAAACAAAATAAATGCATAATAGCCGCCACTATTGTCACACGTTTAATCCGATTGAGCTGAAATTTGGTATATGAGTTTGGGTTACCGGTCGGAAAAATCCATTAGTTTTTGTACGACATCTGTCAAACGGAAGTGTCACTATCAAAAAATGACAGCCCTTGAAAAACTCTATTCAGAACAGTGAAAATTATTTCCCTAACTGTCACCTGTCAAAAACAAAAAAATCGGTTGTGTCGCCCCAAAACTTTCCCGACGAGTATCTACGAATACTTTTTCAGCTATTTTTTAAAAATTTTTTTTGCTTTTTTTTTAGAATTTTCATCATTTTGCGATGTATTTTTGTGCATTTCTTTGCATTTTTTTTTTTTGTTTTTTTTTTACTTTTTGGGATTTTTTTGCATTTTTAACGTTTTTAGCATTATTTTAATTTTTTCAGCGTTTTTTAACTCCTTTTTAGGTTTTTTGCATCTTTTTGCATTTTTTTTTTAATTTTTCGGCATTTTTTGCACTTTTAGCGTTTTTTAACATTATTTTACTTTTTTTTTTTACTTTTTTTAGATGTTATGCCTCTTTTTTTCATTTTTAGCAGTTTTGGCATTGTTTTACTTTTTTTCAGAATTTTTTAAACTTTTTTTTAGATTTTTTTTTGGCACTTTTTAAACATTCTTTACAATTTCCTATATCACTTTATTTTAACTTTTCAGTTTTTTTAAAACTTTTAACATTTTTTAGCTCATTTTTTGATTTTCATATATTATTGTGTATTTCTTTGTGTTTGTATTTTTTTTGCATTTTTTCCATTTTTTTTTTGTTCGTTTTTTTGCATTTTTTTTTACTTTTTTTCAGCATTTTTTTTACTTTTTCTTTTAGATTTTTTTGGCATTTTTTTAAACATTTTTTACAATTTCTTTCAACACTCTTGAAACTTTTTTTGCTTTTTTTTTAGAATTTTCATTATTTTGCGATGTATTTTTGTGCATTTCTTTGCATATGTTTGTATTTTTTTGTTTGCATTTTTTTCTATTTTTTGCATTTTTTTTGTGTTTTTTTTTACTTTTTGGGATTTTTTTGCATTTTTAACGTTTTTAGCATTATTTTAATTTTTTCAGCATTTTTTAACTCCTTTTTAGATTTTTTGCATCTTTTTGCATTTTTTTTTTAATTTTTCGGCATTTTTTGCACTTTTAGAGTTTTTTAACATTATTTTACTTTTTTTGACTTTTTTTAGATGTTATGCCTCTTTTTTTTCATTTTTGGCATTATTTTACTTTTTTTCAGAATTTTTTAAACTTTTTTTACATTTTTTTGGGCACTTTTTAAACATTCTTTACAATTTCCTATATCACTTTATTCTAACTTTTCGCTCATTTTTTGATTTTCATATATTATTGTGTATTTCTTTATGTTTGTATTTTTTTTGCATTTTTTCCATTTTTTTGTTCGTTTTTTTGCATTTTTTTTCAGCATTTTTTTTAATCTTTCTTTTAGATTTTTTTAGATTTTTTTGGCATTTTTTGAAACATTTTTTACAATTGCTTTCAACACTTTTGAAACTTTTTTGCTTCTTTTTATAATTTTTATCAGTTTTTAGCTCATTTTTTGCTTTTCATATATTATTGTGCATTTCATTGTATACGTTTATATTTTTTTTTGCAATTTCTCCACTTTTTTTGTTCGTTTGGATTTGAAACAATTTTCAAAATTTTTCATTTTTCTTTTTAGTGATTTTTGATCTGGAACAATTTTCATTTTTTTGCAATTTTTTTATACATTTAATATGTCTATCGAATTCGGAAGGTTTTCTTTATTTGGATCGTTTTGATCAATTTTTAATAAATTTTGGAAGTTTGTCTTAATTTTTACTTTCCGAACAACAGAGTTGTATAGAAGGAAAGTATTGCGATCATGATATTTTGACCATACCCAGATTTTAACGGATCTTTACGTTTTGAGGTCACCTGAATCCATTTATACCATTTTTAGCATGATGTCTGTCTGTGTGTGTGTGTGTCTGTGTGTCTGTGTGTGTGTCTGTGTGTGTGAACACGATAGCGTCTAAACGGCTGAACCGATTTAGATGAAATTTTATATACATATTTAGGGTAACAAGGAGACGACCTGTATAGATTTTGGAGTTAATCGGACAACCGGAAGTGACAGTTGCTATAAGTGATGACGTCATTACCTAACAAGATGACAATAAAGTTTTACACATATATTTTTTATACGTTATAGTTTAATTTCGAATGATTAAACTTTTTTAAAACTTTTGCCTTTGTTGCCAGATTTATCAAAAAGTATTTATTTTTCATATTTTTCTTAAATAACCAAAATAATGCATTTTTATGAAAAATTATAGGATATGAAAGTTGTAGAACATAAAATTTTCTACACATTTTGTCATTACCGGTTTTTTGAATTCCTGATAGTTTCGCCGCTAGAGGGCGTGAAAAAAATTTATATTGACATTTTTGTGACTTTTTTAGATTTTGAGACAAAATTATGGAGTTTTATGAAAAATTTCATGGTATCAAAATTGTAGAACATAAAATTTTCTATAAATTTTGCCATGACTATTTTTTCAAGTTGCACATAGTTTCGCGCTAGTTTTTATTTTAATTTTTATCTTTATTAAATTATAAGTTTTTAGTTAAATTTTTATATTAAAAATTTAAAAAAAATATCTTTATATTTGTAATAATTAATTTTATAATTATAATTTTTTTCAAAATTTTATTACAAAAATTTTGGAATTTTTAAAATATTGGCTAAGAAATTTAAGATTATATTACGATTTTAAACTAAATTGAATAACTTCAAAAATATTAAAGTTATTGAAATGTGATTTTCACCATTTGAAAGATAATATAAAACTCTAAATTTTAAATGTATTTTAGTTTCTTAAAATTTAGAATTGTAATTATTATAGACAAAATTAAGAATTTTTTTAAAATTTTTTGTAATTTAGTTTTATCAATAAATATAAAATAAATGAAAAAAGTAAATAGCATATCCGAAAAGGATCCAAAAGTGCTATGTGTGTAAATTATTTCATAATTTTAATATAGTATTTGTAAAAGTTATAGCAAAAAATGAAAAAAATTAAAACAATTCAATGGATTTACCCATGAATTTTTGAAAAAAAATTTGATTTTTTTTTTAGTTTTTTAAACTTACTTTATTAATGCATTTTGATCCAGAAACCTAAAAAAAAGGTCTGTTTCCCATTTTCAATAAAATTGAATGAGATATTAATTATTTATTGATTTTAAAATTATTCGAAAATAGGTTTGATTTGTTTTAAGGTTAAAATTAATATTAAAAATTTTAAAAAAATTACCCTTACATTTGTAGTAAAAAACTCTATAATTGTGATGTTTTTCAAAATTTTATTCAAAAAATTGTGGAATTCCTCATATTTTTTTTGAAATTTAATGAAGTTTAAAAAAAAATTGAATAACTTTAAAAATATTAAAGATATTAAAATGGAATTTATACCATTCAATAGGTAATATAATTAATGTATTTTAATGCAGAAAAACTAAAACAATTACTTTACTAGGAGTGTTCGGAAAGTTGGGTGGGATTACCCCCTCATTTTTTTACTAAATTTTGATTAACAATTTTCAAGTTTTTCGCATATTTTTTTTTCGCAATTTGTGACTTTTTGTAGGAGTTTTCCACAAATTTTAAACTTATTCCATTTTTTGTAAATTTTTGGTTTCAAACAATTTTCAAAATTTTTCATTTTATTGATTTTTAATATATAACAATTTTAACTGTTTTTGTAATGTTTTTGATACTTTTAATATTTCTATCGAATTTTGAAGGTTTCCTTTATTTTGATCGTCTTGATCAATGTTTAAAAAATTTTTGAGGTTTTTCTTAATTTTTTTACTAAATTTTGAGTTTTAACAATTTTCAAGTTTTTCGCTCATTTTTTTTCGCAATTTGTGACTGTTTGTAGGAGTTTTTCACAAATTTTAAACGTATTCCATTTTTTGTAACTTTTGGATTTCAAACAATTTTCAAAATTTTTCATTTTTCTTTTTAGTGATTTTTGATCTGGAACAATTTTAATTTTTTTTGCAATTTTTTTATGCATTTAATATTTCTATCGAATTCTGAATCGCAATTTGTGACTGTTTGTAGGAGTTTTTCACAAATTTTAAACGTATTCCATTTTTTGTAACTTTTGGATTTCAAACAATTTTCAAAATTTTTCATTTTTCTTTTTAGTGATTTTTGATTTATAACAATTTTAACTTTTTTTGCAATTTTTTTGATACTTTTAATAATTGTATCGAATTTTGAAGGTTTTCTTTATTTTGATCGTTTTTTTGTGACTGTTTGTAGGAGTTTTTCACAAATTTTAAACGTATTCCATTTTTTGTAACTTTTGGATTTCAAACAATTTTCAAAATTTTTCATTTTTCTTTTTAGTGATTTTTGATTTATAACAATTTTAACTTTTTTTGCAATTTTTTTGATACTTTTAATAATTGTATCGAATTTTGAAGGTTTTCTTTATTTTGATCGTTTTGATCAATTTTTAATAAATTTTGGAGGTTTTTCTTAATTTTTCTCGGACTGAACGTCATTTTGGAACCAGCAAGTTTTTTTCTGGGAATGAACGTCTTTTTTTGGAACGAGCAAGTTTTTTTTCCTCCTCTTGGGATCTAACATGTTCTAAACAAAAAAAAAAATAAAAAGTCTCTGAAGGATTTAAATTTTTCTTAAAAAATAAAACAAATATAATGTTTAATCAGAGTTTAATTTTTATTTCTAAACCCACAAAAAGAAAGGACGGATTTTGAAATATGCCATAGTTTTTTTGTCAATTGTTTTTAATTACATCAAAAAATCAATTAGACTGGCGTCCAATTTTTTTTTATTTAATACTGAACAAAAGCATTCGATATAACACCAGAAGTTCTGTAAATTGTGCCTTCCACTTGCATTTCACTAGTTCTGTACTTTGAGCGTATAAATAGCCAGAAGAAATTGGGATACTGGTTAACATTTGCTTCAATATTTTGTTTAATTTTATGCGTTATATTTTGCCTTAATGCAGAGTAATTTTTTTGCATCTAATCTGCTCTATTTTCCTTTAAAAATAACCATCTAACAAACCGGTAACGTAATAATTGTATGATGCCACTCGCTTTGACAAAGATAACTTAAAGAAACACTATAAAATCCAATTAGCTTATATGATGAAACAACACATAGTGTTTGACTGAGATAAAAAAACTATCAAAAAAATATTAGCACACCTTGTATATTTTTAATGCTTTATTGAAAGATATAAATACTGTGAATATTGTAAGTAATTTTACTGTACTATAAAGATGGTTGAAGTGTTTTTATTTCTAAAGGATTTGAACAGAAAACATGAGTGAACAATCTGATAAAGCTTTGTTGAGGGATTAATGTTTTTCTTATTAAATCCCCTTCATTTTTATTATTACTCAAATATTTGTACGACTACAATGAAATACAAGGTACAAAATTGGAATCAGTGAACCGAAAGTATATATGATTACTCTAAGGATTAAAGATTGAAAAGTTTCGAAAATATCAATATACATTTGGGAAATTAAATATAAAAAGTATTAGGTTTAAAATTAACCATAAAATTACCCATTGAATTATTCCAACAATTTGGAAACATCCTATATATATAATTAATTTTCCTTTGTTGTTCCTGATGGTCCATTATCCCTTAATACACAAGAGTGTACGTCTCAGTGGTAGATATTTTAATAATTTAAATGTTATTTATGATGAGCAAGGGTCTGTTAGCCAAGTTTAATTAGGAGACCTTGTTCGGGGTTTATGAACATTCATTCCTACGATGCATTGTATGACCACATTTATCTTTGTCCAGGCAAACAGTTCCTCCAAGGAAATCAAACGACCGGTTATCAGATTAATATAGGAAACCAAAAATTATCTCAATTTCAACTAACAATAATCAATATATATTACATATGATGAAACTTAGAAGACTGATATAATATCATAAATATAAATTATACCAATGATTGTGAGTACAGCAACGGCTAAAATTGTGGAGCATTTTTTTGTTTTCATTTAATTTGGGAAATGTATACCGAGTGGTCCAACCTTCACTAAGGTTATAAATTGGAGACAGTAATTTCTGTCATTACCCTCCTATGTGAGAAATTTCTGGACAAAAGGGGTAGTTCGTGGCCCTGCTATGACGAGATGTGTGAATTCATTCCGAGACTGTCGTGATTACTCATCTCTCGCAGCAGTCCAGAGTGGTCCCATAGCCTCTCTCACTCGATTTGACCAACCACCGATACGGCTCTATAGGAGGTCCTTCTTGTTAAGTATTTAAATACATGTATTTAAAATTGTATTTTAAATACTTTCAATGAATTTAAATATGTAGTTAAATACATAAGCTTAATTTGTATTTACTCCCATATAACACTAGGCATCCTGGGGACGTCCATTTTAGGTCCAATTTAGGTCTGAACGTTCTGGACCATTTTAGGACGTACTGAAAACGTTTTTTTTTGTAACGTACCAAGTACATACGAATTCGACGTACTAAATAATTTAACACGATTTTTTTTTGTCCGTCATTTCTATAATCTGATTTATCTCGTCATTTGTATTAAAAATCTATCTCAAGAAACAAATAGGAATAGAATCCCTACAATGCAGATTTGTTTTGTGAATACATGGCAAACATATCTATAATGCAATTTTTCACCACAGCTAAAAATTTTTATTGAAAATAATCACCTTATTCAAAGTATATCGCTAGGTCGCGGCTTTAAAATCGTTAAATTACTGCATATTGTTTTCCCATTGGCTACTGATTAATGAGAAGTTTATTGTCATTCAAAAAAACAGTACGTCGTCCGTCGTATGCTAAACGGCCAGACAGCATGTGAACTGTGAACTCCGCGTAGATCGATATATCAACAAACTTATCCAAAATTGTAGTGTACTCTGTTTTCAAGAATGTGAAACGTGAGATTCCAATACATTCAAATGGTCGTTATCCGTCATTTGTCAAGCGAAGTGAAATTTAGAAATAAATAAGAAATCTAACGGTTTATTTCCCACACTTTCTCTTATGGTTCCAGCTCCAACCAAACCATACCAAATAGTTATTTAGTAGTAGAGCCTGGAGATCATTTGTTGTTCGAGTTTTGCTGAATAAAAGGTAAGTTGATTCATGAGGGATGCCCTGACTTTATTGATTTTTCTTTAGAGATGAGAGTTCCAGTTAAGTTTTCTATCTAGGATAATCCCCAGATATCTTAAATCCTCCACAAGCGGAATGGTTATGCCTTCTAAAATTGTATGACGTAGCTTATCAAGCTTCCTCTTTTTTGTAAAAGGAACTACTACCGTTTTGTGGGGATTCACAGACATCTGTTAATTTCCCCTCATACCAACTGTTAAGGGCTTCCTGAAGGATATTAGATATAATATCTTCAAACAAAACTATTATTAAAAGGTCATCGACATTGCATTAAAAATCCACACCATGCTGGAAGAGTCTGTTCAGAAACGGGTTGACCAAGAGCGACTAAAGAAGTGGAGACAGTGCCTCACCTTAAGGACACTCCTTAGTCTCCACTTGCACTGATGATGTCACAAAATAATTTTCATTTGATCCAGTTGCAGATTAGTCTGCTTATTTCCCTCCGCAACAGTGCAGCGTAAAGGGATTGAGGCAGGGCATATTGTTGAACGCCCCTTCATTGAGCGTATTCAGCAGAGAACAGTTGTGGAATAGTTTATGGTTTTCCTGCTGGCGCAAGCGCTCGCCGCCAACATGTTGTAGAACGGTCACCATTTTTTGTAGCGAGAAAAAGTACGCTCATTTTTTACAACATATTGGGAGTTGTGAACATATCAAATATGGAGAAAGAAATTGAGCATTATTCAATAATATATGAATTTAATGAACAGTTTTACGATGTTGAAGGAATCTCAGAAATTCATCCATGTACAATGAAATTGTTATTTCATAAAAATCTTAATTTTTGGGTATATTTCTTCTTTCGTTGTTTTCAAGGATTTCCAGTGGTATTGGGCCAAAAATCATTTTCAATTTCCCCTATCAAATTAAGATCTATTAGATCATCTATTAGTATAGATGCAAATTATCCATATTAACCGATTCTTTAAATTAAACAAATTGCCGTAAAAAGAAAACTGTCATCAAAAATCAACTGTCACTTTACTGTCAAATCTAGCAGTGTGTCCAGCAGAATTTCGCTACCTCTTCCCACCGATAGCAACAACTGATTTGTCTGCCAAATACGCCCAATAATGTCGAGGAAGGCTCTCAACGCAATCTCTTTAAGCTGTGGCTTATATATCTTTCCTATTTAGGTTATTTAGAGCCAAATCTGTAGATTTGCTAACTTGGTAGGCATATGGTCTACGGTTGAGGATAATTTTCCTGCAGTTCCTATCTCTAATGTGCCTATTTAAAATTCTCTCTAATGCAGTGGCGAATTTAGGGAGGCTGTAGTCCAGAGCGGAAGATTCGAGGGGGTGGCAAATTTACTTTTTTTCCTTTTTGTAATATGGTTTTTTTACATCGTTGTGTCTTTTTTTGAGTGGGGCATGCATCATGCTACAAAATTATTCATCTGAATAAGTGACAACTTGATGATTAAGTCATAGTCATGAGAAAATCATTTGATACCGATAACTCCCAGGGCGGCAGTGTTGCAGGCGATGAACTTACCAAGGCAGGCAGGTGACGTGCTAACACGTCGATTTTAGGTGATTTAAGGTGATTTAAGGTGATTTTTGGTCTAGGTCCCTTAATCACCAAAATTCGACATTGATTTATGTGTAAAATTTCACCAAAATATGACGTGCTTATCAAAATGATAATACATATTAAAGATGTTGTAAAACAAAATTGTATTTAGAGTTGACTTAAACTAAAAAAAAAAGGGTATTAGGTAAAAACTGTTGATAATGGGAACCAACTTTTGACGTCAAATGACGTGAAAACCTTTGATGCATATGCGGAATTTATATCAATTTTACATTATATATGATTAATTTCATAAAATTTTGTCTAGTTATCTAATAAATATAGACAAGGCCACTAACGAACGTTCAAGTCAAGTGAAACTTAACTTGATGCTTCTTGTTAATCTGGTTTCATCTTGAAGTTTCCATTTGGAAAGTAGTAAAACTAGCGTGAGTGTTAAGTGTTATCCTTATTAGCATTAATAGTAGTGGCACGTGTGTTTAAAAGATATTTCTAGGCGAAATTCATGGCGGAGGGCTATCTTGCCATTCTCCTTTTACACATTTTTATAAAATAGATATTGTAACTTATAGTTACTTAGTGAAATAAAGATTATAACTTTTTGTTTTATATATGTATTATTTTTTTGTATTACATATTTAAGTACAAATAATTATTTATATAATATAATATTTACGCACATGTATATCAATCTCAATAATATTCTAGCAGCAACAGCTTTGTTTGAAATATAAACGTTAATTTAAATATTAGTCCATTAGAAAATAATAAACGATTCCTCTTAGTTTGCACAAGCAGAATATATTATATGTAATTCTACATTCTATTTAAATCTCCTTCCAATGTAGAAATCTTCATGCTTAATATTTTCATTTCAGTATGATGGTTATGAAGTGCGACGAAGTGTTAACTATTCCTGATTAAAGTTTGGAAAATGTGAAATCCTATGCCGACTTTTCAACCTCGAATTCTACGATTGTTTTAAGCATCCCAGTTCACAATTCACGATTCATTTATTCAATTTCTACCATAATGAAGCACTCTCGGAGTTCGTTCTTACATTTGTAGGTGAACAAAGATTTAATAATCTCTAAAGTGAGATGTTTGCGTTCCATAGAAATGAGGTCAAAAATACTTAGATTAGTGTTTTTTGAGATTAATTTATGAGAAGATTGTTGTTGAACCATTTCTTTGTCTGCAATAATTAGCAGCGATATAAATACATTAATAATTATAAAAGCCTACGTTTAACCCTCTTCGTTCTTTTAAACCTGAGTACGTATTTTTTCATATCGTCAGCTCATCAGAGATCATTAATAATGGAAGGAACAGTTGCGTTCCCATTACTGGAAATAAATTTGTTGGCTATTCTACCGTTCCACTTTTTTTGTGTGTTTTGAATTGTAAACAACGGGGTGAAAAATGTGTAATCATAACACTGCTCGGTGTGATGAATGCGATGATGCAAAGATATGAACTCCATAAACACTTGTGGATACAGATATGGTATATGAACACATCAGCTTTAGTATACTCTTCACTGGAGTACCAGGTATAAAGATAGTCATAGACGTAGCATTTTTTTTCTTTATTTAGCAATCTTCGCTTAGATATTTTATTTTAAAATTTCTAAAAATGAGAAAAAATAAGAGACATTATATGATCGGTTATGTCCGATTTGGGCGAATTGTTAATAAAAGGTTCGCATAAATTCTGCAATTATTGTAGAAAGAGAGTAACAAAATGTTCCTCATGTGATGTGGTTTTTCATAACAGTTGTTCTAAACGGAAAACGCAGTGAAAATCAAGTGTTAGTAGAGGTAAACGATGAAATGGAGGATTTGTTAAGTACCAGTACAGATTTTTCAAATCAAGGTAACTTAACACCAATTTAATCCAAAAAATTATATGGGACAATAAAAAAATTACTACACGATGCAGAAAACAAACAAAAATCTTTAGAAAATAATATTAGAGAGAATAAGCAATTATTAGAAAAAATCTATGTAGATTACAAAAAAATGAGGGGGTAATCCCACCCAACTTTCCGGGGTAATCCCACCCAACTTTCCGAACACTCATAGTAAAGTAATTGTTTAATCGATTATTTTAGTTTTTCTGCATCAAAATACATTAATACAGGTTTTCTGGATCAAAATTTGTTTAAAAAACGAAAAAAAAAATCAAATTTTTTATCAAAACAAATCGGAAAAAAAACAAAAAATAAAAAAATAAACAGAAAAATGAGAAAAAACGAGAAAAATTAGAAGAATCGAAAAAATCTGAGAAAATAAGAAGAAAAAAATCACGAAATATTGGAAAAATCAGAGAATATTGACAAAAAAATGAAAAATAATTGTAAAGTACGGAAAAAACGGAAAAATCAAAAATTTTAAAAAAACCAACAAAAAAATAAGGAAAAATGGCAAAAGAACGCTAAAAATCACAAAAAAACGAAAAAATCACAAAGAATTAAAAAAACTGCAAAAATTTGGACAAAAAAAAACAAAAAACCAAAAAAATCACACAATTAAAACATTATTAAATCCGAATGAATTGAAATAAATCGAAAAAAATCAGAGGCATAAGAAAAAATGAGAATAATCTGAAAACAAAAGAAAGAAATAGAAAAAGGTTACTATTAATATTAAAAATTAAAAATAAAAATATTAAATTTATAGTAAAAAAACTCTATAATCGTATTTTTTTAAAAAAATTTATTTAAAAGAATTGTAGAATTCGTAAAAAATTGCGAAAAATTTTTGAAATTTAATATAAAAATTGTGAATATTAAAGATATTAACATTCCATTCGAAAGGTAATATAAAAACTCTAAATTTAGAATAAATTTTAGTTTCTTTGAATTTAAAATGGTAATTTTTATAACCAAAATAAAGAAATTTTTTTGTCCTTTCGATTTATAAAAAATGATAAAACAACCGTAAAAGGTAAATGGTACATCCGAAAGGGATCAAAAACAACATTATATATGAAATATTCCATAATTTTAAAATAATACTTGTCGAAGTTATAGGAAAAATTATAAGAAAAATTAAATTTTTTTTAACTTTATTAATGCATTTTTATGCAGAAAACTAAAATAATTGATTAAACAATTACTTTACTAGCAGTGTTCGGAAAGTTGGATGGGATTACCACCGCATTTTTTTTATTCTTGGAAATACAAAATTCACCAGTTAAATTAAAATGAAAATGTTAATAATTTTCAGTTTCTTAAATTGATAAAAAATTGACAAAGCAAAAATATAACATTTCATTTAAACAATAAGTAGTTACTGTAAATTTCTACGCTGAAATATTTTTCTATTTGATGTGATGAGCATATCAAATATCAAACAACCAAACACAAAACACGATTTTTAATACATTCCAGGGTTTAAAAAATAAAAAAATGAAAAAAAAAACACCGACTTCACTTATTAAATGGAGGTTCAGACTGTTTTAAGGGTGTACACTAAGTGACATATCATTTTAAATAAGATCATTAGTCATGGTAGTAGAAAAAATATTTTTTAACATTTCCTGTCCATATTCTAAATAAAAAACTACAAATTTGGTCAACTTTAATAAATAAAGAAGTGTACAAATAAAATTTAACAAATAAATGTTAATATTTTATCTTTTTTTAAATATTTCTAGCTGTTAGGTAAAACCTTGAAGAACCTTTCAAATTACTCAAATTTTAGGGTTTTTAATGGATATATAAATGACCTCCAATATTTTGCAAAAAAAATTATTTCAAGTTCCTAAAACAATATACAAATTTATATCAATATTTCCATGTATTGTTTTTGTGCATTTATTTACACCTACTGAATCTTAAAAATGAATTTATTATACATAATTAATTTAAAATATAGTATAATATTGTTCACTAGATAAAGACATAATTTTATCATATATCTAATACTAATCAATAATATTAAACAAACCTGGCACGTTCAAAATCTAGAAGTGGATCAATCATTTCAAATATATTATAAAACCTAGAACTTCTAGTTGCTATTTCTTTTGCAGTTTCACCATTATTATTTTTTATATTAGGATCTATTAATGGATGTATTAAAAGCATTTGAACAATATCATATGAAGCCCCGTGAGATGCTGCAATGTGTAATGGTGTTTGACCTAAAAAAAATAAGTATTTCATGCACTGTAAAACCATAGCAAACGCCATATATACCAAAAGTAACAATTACTTAATAAGGAAATTAATTGAACACTTAAAAGTAAAAATCTGATGTGGCCAGCACATGACCTCTCGCCATTTTTGAATCAAAAATTTACAGGTTGACACAAAAAAGTATGAAAAAAAATTATATTTTTGTAAATCTGGCAACAATGGCAAAAGTTTCGAAAATTTTAATGAGATGAAAATAAACTATAGGGTATACAAAATATATGTGTAAAACTTTATTGCCGTTTTGTATAATAATGGCGTCATCACCCATAACAACTGCCACTTCCGGTTGTGCGATTGGCACCAAAATCTAATCAGATCTAATCTAGAGTATCAGAATCCTGTATGCAAAATTTCAAATTTTTTCATTCAGTAGTTTTTGAGTTATCGTTACTACAACATCCATCCAAACACACACACACACACACACAGACATCATCGCGAAAATATTAAAATCGTATTCTAGGGACCCTAAAACGTGTTTATCCATTGAAAACTCACTACCCAATTTTTAGCATGATTCCTATACCTCTCTTATCTGAAGGGCGAGAGGTAAAAAACAATTTCTAGTACAGTAACTATGTTTTTTATATATGTGTTAGTTATTCTTTAACAAGTGAAAAACAGCAATATTTTTGCCGTAATTTTGAGTTTTAGAAAATTTAAAGTTACGAAAATAAATTTCTATATAACTTATATATGGTATAAGTAGCGGGAAAGTAAAAAATAGGTCAGATTAATATCAGTTTTGGGGTTTTTAATGATGCTGAATCGATTGCCGTTGTCCGTTTGTCTCTATCTCTCATCGTTTTCGAATTGAATCAGACGAACGGACTGACGGACGAACGGACAGACCGACAAAACCATCTTTGAAAACTCTAAAAATGATAGATATATCTTAATAAAATAAGACTGTTTTCATTAATTAAAAGTGAAAAATCTACGCATGAAAAACGTGTCATCAACTTCGAATTCCCTCCCGCTTCAGGTCACACCGAGTGGGTATCTAAAATTTTGTAGTAGGGCAATATTTACGCATGACAACACCGCTGAAATTCTCAAGCGGCAGTGAAAATTACAATTTTATTCCTATTGGAATATTCTAACCATAAATTTACAACTACCTAACCCGAAATTCGGCCGTAATTCATTAAAATTTAGAGTCTATACCAAGGTTTTCCTATTTACCTCTTTTCTTCTGTTTTTTTATTTTTTCCCACTCTTTTCTATTTTTTCACGTTTTTTCTATTTTTTCTTATTTTTTGAATATTTTCCTATTTTTAATGTTTTTTTTTCCATTTTTCCCCAATTTCCTATTTTACCCATATTCTCTATTTTCTAGTTTTTCCTACTTGTACCTATTTTTTTCTATTTTTTCCCATTATTTACTATTTTTTTCTATTTTCAACCATTTTGCCCATTTTTCCCTATACTTCCCTGTTTGTTTCTATTTTTGTCAATTTCTTACCATTTTCTCTATTTTTCCCTATTTTTTTTATTTTTCTTATTTTTGCCTATTTTATTACGTTTTTCTATTTTTGCTATTCTTCCCCATTTTCTTTTGTTTTTTAGTATTTTTTTTATTTTACACTATTTTTTTCTTTATTTTCTATTTATTCCTATTTTTTCGATTTTGCCCATTTTGTCTATTTTTTTTCATTTTCCCTATTATCTCAATTTATCTCTATTTGTTTCCCATTTTGATCTATTTTCCCTATTTTTTTTTTAACTATTTTTTTTCCATTTTTTCGTAGTTTTTCTATTTTTCCCCATTATTTAATTTTGTTCCTATTTTTACTACTTTTGTCTATTTTTTCCTATCTTTCTCTATATTTTCTACTTTTTCCAACTATTTTCTATTTTTTTCCTTATTTCTCCCAATTTTTTCCCATTTTCCTATTGTTTCCTGTTTTTGCCATTTTCCTCGGTTTTCTCTAGTTTCTCTTATTTTTTTTTTGTTTCCAATTTTTTTCTATTTTTCCCATTTTCAAACTTCGTGGTGATACGAATATTTTTTACATAAATCTAAAGATAAATTCAAGCATGTTCAATCTTAGTGGTATTAAGAATTGACCATATACTAATAGAAAAAAACAAAATTTCCGTCAAATACTGTACCGAAGTTATTTTTTTAACATTCTATATATAACTAATTTTATTTTTAGGGTATTAACTGCTTTACTATCGATTTATTGACACCCCTCTTAATTTATTACCATGTATACAAATAATTTATTCCTTTGGAATTCCTATTTCTTTGGATATCCTACTTCTTTGGATTTTTAATTTTGTAAATTGTTGAGACAAACCACACAAATCAGTTCCGTAAACTATCGCGCAAATTTTTTTGATTTAGTGAAGCCTTTGCCAAGTGGGGCTGGGAAAATTGTTAAAAAGGCCAGGAACCGCTAAAATCACTAGCTTTTTACTTCTGCTTTTTCCGCTTACAATTTAAATTTTCCATCAACCAACCGATATATAATCTGAACTGGTTTATGCACGTTTTTGTCAAAGGTTCGGCTCTGTGATACAATTAAAGCCTGTTTTACACCGTGCAACCCTAAACAGTATAAAACAACATACCCCTGGAATTTCTAAAAGATTATTTAAGTAACAGATATCGTAAGACTAAAATTAATAACATTGGTTAATACTTTAACCTTAAATCAATAAGTTTTACAGCAGGTTCAAATAGGTTAAAATACATTCAGCAGGATTGTAAAATATATATAAATGATGAACAGGTTGAGCTGGTACATAAAATTACATGGGTGTTATTTTTGGCTCTCAGCGTAAATTTACAAATTTTGCTAACTACGTGTGTAAAAAATTGAGGAAAAAGGATTTTTTATTAAAATTTCTCAATATCTATCTCAATGATCTAAATTGCTAATTTTTAACTGTATGATAAAACCACATTTTAGGTATTGTATCTCGTTATTTGTTAAATGTCCAAAAGAACAAATACATAGGTTACAGATCCTGCAAAATAAAAGTATGACAATAAATATACGTCGGTTGAATTAATGTTGACCGCATTAAATTGGTTAAAAATTAAGGAGGGCATTAAAATGGCCAACATTTATAAAATGGCTAAATGTCAGATAATTTCTAGACCTTTAAGAACAAAGGACAACTTTAATATAAAGTTTACCAACAAATCCGCTTTTTAATGCTGTACCAACTGAGCTAAAAGAATCAGTTTCTGTCAGAGTATTTACTATTAAAATATATGAATTTATTATTAAGAACAGCATAACTTTAAAATGTAAACTATGATTAATAAAGTATAATTATGTATGTACTAGCTTTGTTTTAAGTTTATTTATAAGAATGAATGTGCCTAAATTATTTTGGCGAACGAAAAATTCATTACTGAGTTTATCATCAACTCCTGATGATGCTAACATAGTTATCAAAACGTACATGGTGATAAAAAGTGTAGTTTGATTAATAACTTAATAAATGTTGTACCTCCTTCAGATTTTGCATTGATGTCTGCACCATTTCTTAGTAAAATAGCAGCACAATCTATACTATTCCACTGGCAACAAGAATGTAAAGGCTGCCACATCATTTCCGTTTGTGCTGCAACATTTGCACCATGTTGCAGCAAATATTCTACGATCTCTATGTTGCTGCTATAGCAAGCTCTATGTAATGGTGTGTATTTATCTTTATCTGCAGCATGAACAAGTTCCGGCTGAGTTTCTACTAGTTGTTTAACTAACTTGAAATTTCCATTTTCACATGCATTTAAAATATCTTCTTCTATTTTTTCTAAAACACGTAATTTTGTAATAAAAATACTAATCATTTATATTATTTATAATTCTAAATTTTTGTAATAGACAATGAAATTAATTCTTACCGTCAGGATTCCTAGACGAATCAATATCATTCAGATCATCTTCCCAACCACTTACTAAAAATCTTTCCTCATCCATTTTTATTTTTTATTAATTATTAAATTTTTCACATATTTACAAATATTTGTATATACACTATACATCTGTCAATTTCAAGTTTTAGAATCCTTCTTCTTCTTCTTTTAATTGAGGCCTCAGCAATCTTGTCTCAATCGCCATTTTTGCTCTTCTAGTTCTTTTTAAATATCGTTCTGCTTTTTATATTTTAAAGGGACTATCTATGTGAGAAACTACTGGAATTTTTAGTAATCACCTCGAATATCAGTGCAACCAATCGTTCTTTCAACTCTCTCAGATTTCAAGTATTTTCTCAGATTGTTAGATCGATCTCAACTTGAAAAAATCGAATATCGAGTCACAAAGATTGATTCTCGATTAGATCGAATTGAGATCGGGAACCCTAAACCATGTTTCTATTGAAAAAAGAAAAACCAGAACCTTAATAACTGCGACACTTGCAGAAAAATAGACAATTTTCCTATTTTTTTACTGAGATATGTATTAAACCCTGTGACACATATAAACAGTCCCTAATTTACAATTAGCTGCTAGCATACACGGTCGAGGCCAGTTAGTAGTGAGAGAAGAAATGTATCTAAAACCTTAAAAATTCATAATTTGACGGATGTAATATAGATATTTATGTATGTGGATGAAATAGTTAAAATGGTATGAATTTATCAATAAAAACGTTAATTTGGAAGTCGCTTTTGGGTTTTTTTTTGTCCTGTTATCTAATTAATGTAATTTTTTTTAGGAAGATAAAAGTTTTTGTATTAAATCAATCAAGAGACCTGTAATAGACCCAGCAATTCCATGTACTGAACATTTTGATTTCGCAGAAGCTTTAGAGTCTATTTATCCATTATTAGATTTAGTCTTTGATTATTTGGACTGTAACAATTTGAGAAGCTGTTGCAAAGTTAAAAAAGCCTGGAAAGAAGTTGCAGAGAGAATATTAAATAAACGAATTCAACTAAGCTGGTTTACATGTTTTAAAGGTGGAAATAATAAAAAATCTAATATATTTGAGAACAGTGACAATCTTAATTTTAATAATGTTGGTTTGGGAATAATTTTATATGATTTTAGAAGACTTAAACTTAATAAATATATTTGTGTACATACTGATGTGACAGAATTACAAAGGAAATCAGGTAAAATATCTTTTCAACTATTATTCAATCCCACAATTTTAATAACCCCTCATTAATAATTATTAATTAAACAATATCTAATTAAGTGTCTTCAAGGTGATCAGTTTATTTCTAAGTTTACGTTTAATAATATGAATTTTTAAATGAAAAATTTTTAAAAGTGTTCAAGTGAAAATTGACAAGTTATTAACTATTTAAAATTATTTCTATAACCGAACTTATATTGTACATAAAACAATACTGAAGGTTAAAAAAAACATTTATTTTTCATAATTAACAGCTAAATGTTTTTAAAATAAAATTGATGGTTTTCTAATGCATGTTTAGATTAAGCTGTGGTCTTTTTATAGATTCTTATTTTGATTTATTCTTTATTTAATATTACCCCAATTTTATATAGTTAATTACTGGATGTTGCGACTTTTTATATTATATAACGAGAGACAGTTTTTTGTAATTTTTTTGTTTAAAGTTCCAGAATATTTTGAAGATGAACTGGTACCTCACAACACTGATTACTGTGTAATAGCTTGCTCAAAAGTTATGTCATATTTTGCTGATAACACTAAAAATCTATGTCAGGCATCTTATTTTGATGGTTTGTTTTTGCCAAAAATTCCTAAAATTAGAACAGCTATGTTTCACTGCAATCCTACTAAAAAAGATGGCGTACAGAATACAGTTGATTCATACATAAATACAAATGAGGAAATCCAATGTTTATTGATGTTTTCTACAACTGCTCAAAAAAAGTCTCTGTACAATTTATTAAAACAATTAATTCCAGAGTAAGTATGATTTTTTTAGAAATTTTAATTTTACAAAATACTTCAGTATTAGAAATTTTGTAGAAAAATTTACTAATTCCAGATGTGACTCAACTTCAGTTGCAGTTGGAGGTGGAATTACCAAAGGGACAAAAACATTTCGACAAATAAATGCTACTAAGCGAATTTATACAAATAATGATATCTTTTCCATAGTATTTTTAAAGGAAAAAGGTGTAGAAGCTAATTTTAATGCTTTTTCTTATGTGATATTTGGTGATGACTTGTCAAAAGATGAATTCGCTGAAGAAATTGATAAGGTAAACTATACATATTTTAAATAAGAAAAACCTAATTATCATATATAAATCTTTTATTGAATGACTGATCAGATAGGTTTTTTGGTTTCGGGTGGTTTGTTGATAATGCATTATACAAATTAAATATAATACAGAAAAAATGTTCTAAAAATCATCAATAGTAAGAATAAAATGTACTACTATATACTATTTACATATAATATTTGTAATGTCAGAACTATTTACATATCAACAATATGCAATTAATTACATACACAAAACATCATAAATCACCAATACCTTAAAAGAAATAAAGTTAATAAAAATATAAATATTCCAGTGAGTCAAAAAAACATCAAAGATAAGTTTTTTTTATTATTTAGAGCGAAAAATTTATAATATGCATAATAAGAATATCAAAGAAAAATATTTTTTCAAAAGAATGCAAGGTATTTTTAATAACCATAACTGGTTTATGATAGTCGAGTTAATGAAGCACTAAAAAGGCCAAAAAATCGGAATTTTTTTGGACTGGGACAGAAAGCGGTTTTTTGCATTCGCTTCCAAAAATTTTTTGAAAAAATTATCCCTACTTTTTATTTTATACAAACCGGAAATTGCATTGCTGCAGTCAAAAATGCATTCACGAAATGCATTTTTTCAGATGGCTTTTGGAAGCTTAAAGAACTTTGTAAATAAAATTCAGAACTGGCACAAATCGGGTTTCCGGGTGTTTTCGAGATCGCTGATCATGATTATGATGTTCAAATTGACCCACAGCCGACCTGGAGCTCAGAAACGCCGATGAACGTCATCTCCGTGGGTTTTTTGAGTCACTGAATTCAAATGTGGCATCATAGAACACCCCTCGGACACCTGATGCCCTCGAACCTAGACGTGGACGTCATCCCCGAGAATTTTCCTTACAAGATCGTCAAAAACAACCCGAAAATCATTGTAGGGGCGTTTTTTGGGCACTTAATCCAAATTTCACGTCAAAAACGATCCCCCGAATAATTAGTGCATTGGAACCTGGGCCTGAACGTCGTCTCCGAGGGGTTTTCGAGACACAATCGCAAAAGACTAACCGAAAATCGTCTCATAATTTCACACATTCATTAAGGTGTAACACTCGCTTGGGGCCCTCGAAAAATTTGATCCAGTCCTGTAAAATTCTAAATGCCGGGGTTGAATAGAATGAGGAGAATTACGAGAATAATCTCCGGCTAGATCTCCGAACTTTGCCGAGCGGCCTTGCACTTTTCTCCCAACGCCCGAAACGCTTTTGTGTAAGTATACACAGAAACTTTCTCTTAAGCACCAGGTGTTGGGAGGGTCGTTTTCGACGGGAAATTCTGATTCGGCGCCTCAAAAAAACCACTCATTACGATTCTGGGTTCGTCTTTTTCGATTGTGAGGAAAACCCACGGAGATGAGGTCCTCGTCCAGGTTCGAGTGCACCACGTATTCAGGGGGTCACTTTCGACGTGAAATTTGGATTCAGCGCCCCAAAAATACCCCCACAATGATTTTCGGGTTGTTTTTGGCGATCTTGTCAGGAAAATTCTCGGGGGGATGACGTCCAGGTTCCGGCACACCAGGTGTCCTAGGGGTGTTCGCCGATGCCATATTTGAATTTAGCAACCCAAAAAACCCCGGGCGCCGAGTTTCTCTCCTCCGCGTGAATTTCAGAAGAGTCCCACGGAGATGACGTTCATCGGCGTTCCTGAGCTCCAGGTTAGCTGTGGGTCAATTTGAACATCATAATTGTAATCAGCGACCTCGAAAACCTCCAGGAACCCGATTTGGGCCAGTTCTGACTCTTAAAAAAATGCATTTTTAGTAATATAACTATACTCAAGCACGGTTAGGCTAATGGTTTTCATTGAAGTCCGCAGTCAATACGTTGAAATCCCCCCCCCCCAACTATACTCAAAAATCTAGATTAGTTGAATGTTTTATATTTTTACTTCACAACGCAGTAGATGGTTTTTTTGATTTATTTATTTTTTAGTCCAACTCGCTCTTGACCCATTTTATTATATTTGTATTGGTTACATATATATTAATTATAACTCTTTTAGTTTAAGAAACAAACACTTCTAAGAACTAATAGTTTGGCAATCAGAATTTGTTGCTCCGCAAAAGTAGATGCAGATGAAGAGCCAATTATTTTTAATAAAATCTTTCCTGGAATTCCAATATTTGGATTTCATGCTGATGGCGAGATAGGTTGGAATTGTGTCCTGACACCATCAAACACAGAAGGTGATTAAATTTTCTATGACAAAATTAAATTGAAATTGGGAAATAATGCAAAATATTTATTGTTATAATTAATAATAATCTAATATAAATTGTTCTTTTAGATATAGAGGAAAGTCGAGCAAAAAAGGCCAAACACAAATACCCAAAGGTGCGTCATCAGTGGTCGACAGTATTTGTACTGATTACCTGGGGTGCTATTTTGTCATAACAGTATTTTTATTTTACAATTTTGAGTATTTAAGAAGTATTATATTTATATATTTGAAAATAAACGACAATTTTAAATTTATAGGTTTTTGGTTTAAAACTTACACCAAGGTATAAGAATGTCTTCAACATTTGTTTACAACTTTTTACCATTTATAACTGTAATTAAAAAATGTTCACTTACATTCTACAAATAGGAACTTTGTACTAATAATAATATTTAAAATGTATCACAATAGCTCATCCAGGTCTTCTAATATTTTAAAGATTTTAACTTTTTTTGTCTGCCTTTCTTCAATATCGAAATCCATTAATCTCGAAGCAACATATGCCCCAAAAGCTTCTTCAGAAGATTGATGTCGAACGATACTGACCATATCTTCATGTTCAGTAACCTTAAAAAAATATATAGACTTATTTAAAACAGCACTAAAAAACAACTAAAAACAATCATATTTCTGAATATAAGTCGGAATTTAAGATTAAATAATACTAATACTGTATTAGTTCTTTTAGATCATTTACATGATGTAGGATAAGTAAAAAATTACATTTAAAGAAGATATACAGTAAATAGAAATAAAATAAAATCTTACAACTGGCACATTAGAGTAAAATAAAATTTTACAAGTATAACACATTAATCTACATAACACAATATAGTTAAAATTAAGACTGACAAGTTTTAAACACCTATATGACAGTTTTTATATAATTATTGACAGAAACTACTGGAAAAATTCATCAATACTGTACGCGCATAATCAAATCGATTTAATACATCTTTTTGAGTAACAATACATATCTAAAAACAGCATCTACTACTCTCTACACTTTTCTAAAGACAACAATCTAACACATTTATTCCTTTTTTAAGCATTTTTCTTTTTTGCTTTTTTTTCCAAACTATGGAATATACGTCAGTGACTTAAACTAACAAATAAGTAGCTCGTTAACGAACAAATTCAATACCCTTACAGACTTCCACCTATGTAGCGGTACACATAGTAGATTACCATTACGAGTACTATAATACTGTCTGAGTTATGGGTAAATTTGGAAATGTTTGTTTTTACATATATAGCAAATTTAAGAACATATATTGCAGGAAAAGTATAATATATTCTTTTAAATGGTTTGTACAAGTACTTCTAGCCTTTCATTTTTATATTAAAGTAAAAATTACCTGTTTTATCGGTAGTTCATCTGTCAAATCTGTCTCTAACGTAATTTCTTCACTCTCTACATTATCATCCAGTTCATTCTCTAAAATAGCAATATTCTTTGGAGAAAATGTCACTTCAGATGAATCCCAAATATTCTCGTTATGAGAAATATTATTAACATCCTCAGAACTACCTTCATTAAATTTTGTCTTAGAAGTTTGAAATCTAAAAACCAACATGTTTATTTTTAATTTATATTTAACTTAATTAGTTTTTGTTTAAAATCACTTACCTACAATGTATCCTTCTTGCTCTTCTTCTTCGTCTTACAAACGGTTTAAGAAAATGCATACTGTCGTAAAATTCCCATTTTGAACTACGGGGTTCAGGGTATTCCAAACTAATTCGTTTTTCTTTACCATATTTGTCTCTTAGATTTCTCCATAACCTTTGACAATCATCAACTAGAATTTAAAAAACAATAAGCTAATAATTATGTAATATAAAAATCATGCTTTTTAAATCTCCCTAACCAAAAAAATATGATGTGCTCCTTTTTAAATATATTTCTATGGAATAATACTTTGGTGAATAAATATACCTGAAATTTTAAGTGTAGTTGAAATTTTAGTCCAGGTTCGTTGCCTTAAAGATATATTTTTAAATTCTGGAAGCTGATTATTATATAAATAAGGAAAATTCTGGACTAATTTAATTAAAAGGCCCACATCAACATCTAAAAAACAATTATTCAACATAAAATGAATAAGATTATTTAACTCGTTACTTACCTAATTCAGAATGGATGGTTTTACTTTCTAGATCTGACATTAGAGACTATAAGTTACCTTAAAAATTTATTAATTACAGAATTTATGTATATTATAGTTATGTGATTAAAATATACTTGTTGAAGGAATATTTGAATTAAAGCATTCGAATTGTGTCTACACTAGTAAAGTATGGATAAACTACCTATACGAGGATTTTATAATTACATATGTTCCATATGAAAATATAAACAACATTTTGGAAAATTCTTAACATCTTTAATGTTGATTAAAGTTGCATTAATTTAATTTAAATAAAACCAAAATTGAACTCGTTCAAACCAAGGTGATTTTTTTTTACATAAGACCTCGTAATATATTACTTTGAATTCTACAAAGAACTTTATAATTTATCAATAATAAAATTTAAATAACCGAAAGTAACTTGTAAAAACCCCCGACAAATAAAGCTTACGTTAATCCTAAACTTAACGACAACGGAAGTCTTATTGTAATGTAAACTTCAAAACACATATTTTACCTGCCTATTTCTAATAGATACCCACATTCGTAAAAATATCCGTTAAATAAAATTATGAAGACTACTCTTTGGAGATTCACTTTTAGTTTAACTTATAATTATTAATAATTATAAACAAAAACAAACAAGATGTCGGTAAACGTCACGGATACGTCATACTGCCTACTGCATGCAGCAATTTTTCAAATATATGACATTTCTTTAAAACCCTAAACAAATCAATAGCGTGCATCCAAAAATAATAAAGAGAATCAAAAACGACTTAAATATTTAATAAAAGAAGTATTTTCTTATAAAATTTATAGAAATATTTAAGTTGCTCGCTAAAGTATGGCTTGGCATTTTGTCAACTGTCACTATCAAGTATTTGTCAAAGTCAAAACCGAATAACCCAGGCAGCTGAGGCCTTAAAAGAAGAATTTGTCAATTATAGTGTTGCCGGTTTGTGGGAAGTTACTCAATTTTGTAGACTTTAATCACAAGAGAGAAAAAATTGGATGATCGATTCAAAATTAATAAACAACTTTCACAAATAAATAACTATTCTTAAAGACTATCAACCGAAAAAAATACATATATTTCGTTATATTTAAATTTTACTAATTGCTGGTCGAAATTTTGGGGAATCCAGAGCTGTACAAATTCTAAACGGCAACACTGGATAAATAAGTCAATTGTCAAATTACTGTTCTGTTCGTCAAGTAAAAAAGGTGAATTACATAATTTTCTAAAATTTGAACAATTTTCTAACAAATAAATATATTTTAGTCAAGAATGGCATACCTCTTAAACCAAAGTATTCGGAGGTTCATGCAAACTTCTGCGAAAAGAGCTGCACAAATAGAAGGTCCATCCGCAGTTTCAGGTCAACATGAAGGTGGATACAAGATATGGAGAAATCTTACTTTTTTCGTTGCTTTTCCTTCAATCGTTTTATGTGCTGTGAATTGTGTCTTATCACATCAAAGCGGTCACCATGAAAGGCCTGAATTTAAACCCTATGAGCACATGAGAGTTCGCACCAAACGGTTTCCTTGGGGAGATGGAAATAAATCTCTCTTCCACAACCCACACGTGAATCCTTTACCTACTGGTTATGAAGATCACTAGGAACTTATAGTGCATATATCAGTATAAAGTAACTTCTGTATCTTATTTGTTAATAAATATTAATTAGATTAGATACTTTCCACTATTGTTTTTAGGTCACCTTTTCCTTTATTAAATAAATATCCCCTACATAGATGAATTTATCAATTATTAAACATTACAATTTTTCATGTTTGATTTAAATCATTCCGATACAAGTTACAATAAATTTTCCACTAGTGTTATATACGATTATGTTGGAAATCTAAAAATTAAGTAACTTAGAAATGTTTTGATCTGGTTCATTAATTTTTTAAACGTCAATGAAGGACTAGTTTTATTTTAGAAATATGTAAATTAATATTGTTTCTTATGGTAGGAATATTTTAGTTGAAATAGTTCAATAATTTATAAATAAAAATCAATATAACAGATGACAAACTGAAATCCACTGTAAAGCTGATATAGGTGTAAAATGATTGTTTTTTGGTACCTGAGAAAATAAAGGTAATAGTCAAGCTATAATTAAAATATGACTTAATAGTTGTATAATCAATAACTTTTGTTTATAATCAAAATAACAGTTTTGTCAATTAAACAAAATTTATTATATTTACAATTAAGATAACCTAATATCCAATCTAAAATATTTCCTTCCTTTTAATTTTATCCCCGGCTTGAAAGTAAAGTATTTCTTTTTGTATCAACACATTCTTGAAAGGCTTGAACTACTTTTGCACATCTCATTGTTTCATTTGGATATTCTACATAACATTCCTTTACTGCTTGCTCTGTCGCTTTACATGGAGGTAATTTCTGATTTATTGCAATTTTCTTTACAGTAAATTCGTCCATCTAAAATAAAAAAGAATAATATCTGTCAAATATTAAGAGTATAATAAATATTAATAAATCAGAAAAATACAGCACTTTAGTATCTTTTTTTTAATATGTTTACATATGGTCCTTTTCATTGTTCTTAAAAGCTTTACATCACGAAATAAATAGACAGAAGTGTAATATCAGTGGCGGGATTGTCCAGTAGGTACTGTTTTTAATTGTACCTATATAACATGACTTATATCATCAGATCTTTTTTTGCGTACATTATGTGACTGATCAGGTGTTACAAGTTCTGTTATATCGTAGTACTTTCCTTAGTTACCATTTTTCCAGGCATTTTCTTTAGAATTGCATTCAAGTAATTAACTTTTGATAAGAAACATTAATGACATTTAATAAGTATATGTTGAATAATTCAAGGAAACTACGACACTGATAATCAAATACGAATCATAAAAACACGTACCGGGAATTCGTATGAAAATTAGTGATAAGAAATAAACTTTTGTGAATACAAGTCTCATATATGAATGTCACTGAAGTATAATGAAAAAACTTCTTATATTATTACAGTGACAGCTCAATAACACTGAAAAGGACTTTAATAAATTTTTATCCTTACAGCTTTCTTATATTCTTCATCCATAACTTGATTCATTTTCTTGTGCTTTTCTTCCAGGTTCAGCAGTCTCTCTTGCCAATAATTATCATTCTTCTTCAATTCGTTAGCTGTGACTTGTTGAATTTGTTGGGGACTTAGAACAGGCTCGCCCCAAAATACAGGAAGCCGAGCCGCTTGTTGTTGTTGTTGTTGTTGAATTTCTTGATCCGCGACTATTTAATTAAATAATGATTTGAAGTTTTTTATTTAAAAGTAAAATGTCTGGCTATTACAAGAAAACCTAACAAATATTTTATTTTGCCACTAAGACATTATTTTATTTAAAATGTCTTATTTCTAATAATAGTAAAATTAACACAAGCGTCAAATATATTTTACACATAAAATCAAAGATTTATTTTAGTTTTCTACATGTGGAAAGGTGTCAATTATATCGAATTTTTAACCCAAAGTTTATGTAACATTCCTAACCTTACCTTGATGTCCTTTAAGGCGATCAACAACATCTTCTGAAACTTTGATCACGCTTGTCGGATCGTCATTTTCGATGGTTACTTTCCGCGGTACACTCGACGAAATACCCATTTTGTTTTCAAATTCAAATTACCTACATCAAAAATTTTGTTTGACCATAACATAAATGTCACAACTCATACATAACCACAACGTCAAGTCAACGCAGTGTTGCCAATGAAAAATTACCAATAAGGCAATCCAGAACACGTGACCAAACGTCATAAAAAATGGCCGCTGGTAGACACACAAATTGTATTTTTACTGCATTTTGCATGTGTTAGAAGTTTATTTTAAGTATTTTGTGCTTTTAGAAGGTATTTGAAATAAAAATAATTGCTTTTTCCGATAAGAGTGATTATTTATTGATCTTAGACAGTAAAAGTAAAGACTTTGCCATAAGATATAAGAAAAAATCAAAGTTATAAGAGGGTATTGATCGTTTCACTCATGAATAATTTCTTTATTTCTTACTGTTCAAAAAATGTTAACAGGGATGGTAAGCAAATTAAAAAACAAATACAATACTCGAGAAGATGACTTTCCATCAGTGACTGCTTTCCACATTTTATAATATTTGGTTCACACACAAATTTTTTACACTAAAGAATAAGCCAAGGTCTACAAATGTTTGTCAGCATATAAATATTTTTCCTGGTTTTTGAGAGATAATTCCGTTCTGGTTTGTGTGAAAAATGAAGTTCACTAGGTATTCTATAAAATCTAACAATTTCCGACCTCTTCGACTCCTACAATTGACTTCAGAACAAGTAGTAAGCATGTTTTATAGTTTCTATAAACACTGTTTTTTATGTACACTGTCACTTTATTAAATATCGATAATGCATCCCGAGTAGTCAGTTACAACTATTCTAAATTAAAATATCCGTTTTAAGCTCCAACAATTTCATATTTTAAAATAAACTGCAATTAAACTGCTCTATTCATAACTATATGAAAGACATGGATTTGTGTGTCTACCAGCGGCCATTTTTAATTTCATCTGACAGCATCTTGGATTGGTCCAAAATACCCGAATTTATACTTATGGAAATTCAAAATACCCGCATTTTACCCTCTTACAATTTGAAGTGTTCGTCAGTTACGTCAGTTAGTTATATCATACACTATTATTCTTTGATCATGCCCTCAAGAATACCCACTAAGCAGGAAAATACCCAAAAATCGGGTAATTACCCGCAGATTGGCAACACTGAGTCAACATCAACGTCAAATTCACAGAATAGAAATAGAAAACAGAACCATCAAATTCAATTAAGAAGTCCTGACCAATCAAAATTAACAAAATAAAGTGTTTTTTTCTTTTATATGGAATGTAATATTAAAAAGTTGTGCGCTGAGACAAAATTTAGTACATTTCTATCGAGTTTGGGGTACTGAAAAGTTTTCCGATCTGGCAACACTGTTCAAGAGTGTTCGGTTATGTCACATGACATGTCAAATGTCAATTTGTGGTGAGATGTGCTAGTGTTATTATTATTGATATTGAAAAATGTTTTTAATTGCTTAAATAATCCAAACCGTTATGGCAATCTCGAAAATACATAAAAATATATGTTAATTTCCGATGGGTTCACATGATAACATACGAAAACGGTCAAAATCGCCAATAACAAAGCACACACTGAGAAAACATCGTATATCTAAATCCAGGAGTCGATCTAGATCACCTATTAATAAAAGCTATAATTTCCAAGAAAGGACTGAAAGAGTAAGACATGGGCTCGGTTACAGATCTAGAGAATCAAGTAAAAAATTTAATGAAGATGACTTTATGGAATCTAGGAGACAACAAAGAGAAATTTTGGGAGTAAGAGAATGTTCCACTATATGGGGGAAATCTCCAGAACGTGAAGATTCAGAATCAGGAGATGAAGAAAAGTATGAAGAGAAACGTACTGTAAAGAAGACCAAGAAAAAGAGAAAGAAAGAAAAAAAGATCAAAAAAGAGAAAAAACGTAAAAAAGATAAAAAGAAAAAGAAGAAAAAAAAGACTGTTAGTAGTTCTAGTAGTAGTGATAGTGACTCTGAAACAGAACGATGGGTTGAAAAACCTACCAAAATCAAGAATGATTTTCATTCAGATAATGATGAATCAATTATTGGTCCTTCACAAAAAGCACACACTTCTCTTACTCACAAGGAGATGGGTAAAGCATTGTTACCTGGAGAGGGAGCTGCAATGGCTGCATATGTGGCAGAAGGAAAACGTATACCAAGAAGAGGAGAAATTGGTTTAACTTCGAATGAAATTGAAACATACGAATCAGTTGGTTATGTGATGTCTGGCTCTAGACATAGAAGAATGGAGGCTGTTCGTATAAGAAAGGAAAATCAAATTTATTCAGCTGATGAAAAGAGAGCTTTAGCTATGTTTAGCAAAGAGGAAAGGCAAAAGAGGGAAAATTTGATTCTAGGACAATTTAAAGATATGGTTAACTCTAAATTAGCTGAAAAGAAATAAGCATTATAATTTTGATTAAGTCTATTTATTCTAATTATGTATTTTATTGAATTTGAAAATACAAGTATGTAGGTATGTTTGATAATATATTATAATGTGTGTAGGATTTTATATAAAGTCCTTTAAATCATAGAAATAAAACCCCACTGTGATGTCTGTATTAACAGTCTTAACTATTTGTGTTCAAAAAAATTTTGTACAGAGTTTTTAAATTATCTAATTTTTCCAAGGTTTTTTACAAATGTATATTTTTTTGTTTCTGGTCAAGTTTGCAGTTTTCCATTTTTGGCAAGATGAATTATTTAGCAAAATTAGGTCATCTTAAAAATACGTAGTTATGTCATATTGAGCAGATGATATAGGTTGCTAATTAATTTTTTATATATAATACATAAAATATTGTAATTTATTAGATTTTTGAACAATAACATATGAAAAGGTTTATAATAATCTTCCTCAATAATATCACCCAATATATAACATTTTTGGTATAAAATTAATACCCGCAAAAAAGACAAAAAGTAGTCATAATTCAAATATCAAAAACCTTATATATAGGACAGCTTGGCTGAACTTTTTTATTTGATGTCAATCATACCAGTACCAATAATTTTTCAAATGTAAATACTGTTATTTAAATATCAAACCAAATAAATGTTATTAAGATTAAATATTGTTTATTTTTTAATTTTAATTCCTTGTGTGTAATAAACAAACTCCGGAATCTTGTGTGCTTGAATACAGGATCAGATTTATGTATCTAACAAACAAACAAAGAGTTAGAAATTTATAGAAACCATTTACGCACTTTTATAACAAATTTAAATTTTATGTTAAATGAAAAGAAATATTTTATAACAATAAAAAGGAACACTTTTTTTACCTACTTAATCCATATTGCCCATCTACCATTACGGGTGTAAGGCTTAACACTTTTTTCACAACTTATTAGTAACTTTTTTTATTAGAATATATTAGTCAGTTAATCTTTTTTGTTAACTTTTTAACAATTTAAAATATTTTGACAGCTGTCAAAATAATTGTTTGCAGGGACCCGATCCGATGTTGCCGTTTTGAAAGTGTGAGCCCTGGATTGAAGCCCACAGGGCTTTTTAATTTTTTTTCAAACAGGCTAGATTTAGATGGTCAAGACTTCTCTTAATAAAATAAATATAAAATATAATAAAATGTGTGTGTGTGGAGTTGGCATATTGACTGCGGACCCTGTGGTTCCATTAGCCTAACCAATTTTTTTTTCGTTTTTTGTACAATTTAAATATAATAAAATAAAATCTGATGTACTTCATTTCAGTTCAGTGGTTAAGAATTCAAGTTTACCGCCTACAACTTGTCAAACAGCACGCTTTCAAAATGGCGTTGTCTGTTCTTTATTCAGACAACGAAAATGGCAACATCGGATCGGGTCCCTGCATACAGCGGCTTCTGTCAACTTCGTTAAAAAATAATTCGATTCTATTGGTTGAAAAATTTGTACTGTCAAAATCACTGCCTACTTCGCTAATAATAAATAATTCGATTCTATTGGCTCAAAGAGCTACTGTATCATAATGAAAACCTGTTTCATAATAAATATAATGAAAATGGCATTGGTCTTTTAATTAGCGTAATTAGCGTATTATAAAACAGGAGCAGAAAAAGCTTTTACTCTTCGACCATATATACTACGCATATATATCTTATAGCTACACAATGCCTGACATTACTTTAGGCGGGGAAGGGGGAAGAGACGACGAAGTCATAGAAGTACCGTTCCTACGGGTTCACGAAGATATTTTAAATGCTGTCATAAAATTTTTTTATTACATCTAAACTTCAGGCGATGTAGTAAGAGTTCGCATTTAGAATATTTATAAACAACTCCATAATTTGTATGAAGTATACAGTTGTGATACTCAATAAAAAGTATCGATTTTCTAGCTATAAAATATCGATTCTTCGTTATGACTTTTTGTATTCCTTATCTTCTTTTTTATTTCCAGGATACACAGCGTTGCCAGATATACGGATGTTTACATTGCCTTCGAAAATCAACGACAAATCGAAAGATTTTAGAACTGATAAAACTTTTACTAATTTTCCGATATTTTTTTATGAACATAGAATACACATAATAGGAAATCCTTTAATTAGCTTCAAGAGCAGTACGTGACGAAAAAACCGATTGATGTTAGATTTGAATCGCCAAAAACGAAGAAGGGTAATAAACCAAGTGTCTGGCTAGATAGTGTTAAAGCTCAGGTCACACGCCAATAAAAAGAAGAAGAAATAATGTTGATATTAAATTAATATTTATAAAAGTGTACTTTTGCATCCAATTGTTCAAAATGAAAAAACTATAATTATTAATTTCATTCACTTTTTTATACAGTTAAATATCGTATAAATAAAATGACTACATTGGAAAATTCTAAATTTGAAGAACTGTGCAGACTTTGTGCTACCAAAACTGAAGTGTTTTTAGCCATTAATATATTTGAAGATGAAGGTACAATTCGTCAAATAAGTAAAAAAATTGATACTTGTCTTCCTGTGCAGGTACATTTTCAACTATTATTAATATAGAGTTCTCACTATTTAATTAAAAAATAATATACTAATATTTATACTAGAGTCCATATTAAGTGTCCATTAACTTTTTAAATCATTAAGTACTTATACCATATGTGAGTTATTTGTTTTGTTAAATTATATGTGACTAAAACCTAGTTGTTGATTCATGTATATTACTCCCAAGAACCCACCCCTAGCGTATATTTTTCAAATATATCAAATAACCCCATAGTTTTTGGCGTTACTCCTATAGATCTTTGAGTTTATCAGCTAAAAGATTTATCTCCAAATAACTCACATATGGGATTTAAAAAGCTCTGAGACACCAAGTATAAACATTCTTTTTTAGGTTCATGAAACAGATGAGCTACCTAAAATGATTTGTGAAACCTGTTTATACAAATTGGAACTATTTAGTGATTTTCGGGAGCGTTCTGTACGAACAGAGAAATTACTTGTAGAATTATATAAAGAACTTTCAAATTGCATACAAAATGGCCAACAACCATGTCTAGTTCCTATAAATGGAAATGAATTAATAATGGTACCTCATCACTTACTCAATAGTGAAAGTGTTTCTGATATTGAATTGTCATCTTTATCCCAAAATGATGCTCAAGAAATTATATTAGCTCCAGAAATTCATTCACATTCTTTAGAAAGTATTGTCACTAATAGTTTAAGTAACGCTGATTTTTCTAATCAAACGTTTCACACGATGGAATCAACTGTGGTGGATTCTAACTCTGGGACTAAATTTGATGATAACTTAAGTTTAATTCAACAACATCAGTTACTTGCTGACCAGTTTCGATTGCAGCAAGATTTGCAGCTCGGGACTACATCTATTCCATTACTTAATGATGTAAGCAATTAACTAACATTTGGTATTCAAATATAGTTTTAAAAAATCCATTATTAGATACTTGGTAACTTTTATTATAAATTTTTTGTCCTAATATATATATTTTTAATACCAGTTAGTATTGTATATTTTTACATGTTATAAATATACAAACTGAAATGAATAGGAATTTATTGATTTCTAAAGGATTCATTATAATTCAAATTAATCAATTAAATGATATGAAACTATATACAATTAAAACTTTTTACATTATTTGACAAATATATCTTGATACTTAATAAGTACAATATTATTAGGACTTTCTTGACCTCAAATTGCCTTGTGTTATTTTTGGTGAAACTTAAAATTATTCCGTTATCAAATTTTTTTAGTAAATTGCATTTATATTATAATATATTTTTTAATGTATAGTCTTAGATTTTTCGTATAAAAACTAAAAATGTTTTAACTTTTTTTTTTCAGTTTAAAGAAACTTCAAATCACAGGTTTGATCTCCAGGTGAAATTAGAAGAACAAAATATTTGTAGTTTAGATTTTGAAAGTGATAATAAACTACTTGCTTTAAATCATGTCTCTAACAAAGTAAAATTAGAAAATTATAGACAAGATGACAGCAGTAGTAATAGTAATAGTACAAACTCTATGCCACTTGACAAACATTTAGATGAAATAACTCAAGTTAATTCTATTACGGAAAAACATATTTTTGATCTAAATGGTGATTCTCATTTAGAGTTAAATAATAGCAGAAATTCTCTTTTTTGTAATGTGTGTGGAAAAAATTTTAATCATAAGGATGAGTTTGATGTGCATTGTTTAGAACATTTTCATAAGTGTGTTGGTTGTAAGTCAATTTTTATTAGTCTGGATATTCTTAATGCTCACAGAAAGACCTGTCTAGCTGAACAAAAGGTAAAATCTTTTTCATTCTTGATTTAATGAATTCTTTCATATATGTAAATAACATTTTAGTCCCACAAGTCACCTGTAAAAACATCACCTGCCAAATTAAAAGCAGATAGTGAATGTACCAGTGAAGAAAGTGAGCTTGATAATGAAATTAATAGAACGGAAGAAGAAGATACAATAGAAGAACTAGAAACTCAAAACAAGACAAATAGTAACATCCAAATTGCCAAAAGTAATAATAAAAAAACTGAAGGTTCGGAAGGAAAAATGTGCACAGAGTGTGGAAAAATGTACAAAACAAACTATAAACTAGCAGAACATATGAGAAAACATACAGGTGAAAAGCCATACAAGTGTCGATCATGTGATAAAGGATTTAGGTCAAAAATTGGGTTGGCACAACATGAGGCAAAACATACAGGTAAAGAAAATATAACAAGCAATAAATACTACTAATAAATTGTATTAATTTTGATTAGGTCAATATGAATTTTCTTGTCCAACTTGCGGTAAGGGATTTCAGTGTCGAAGTTATTTAATGGTACATCAAAGAGTTCATTCCAACATAAAACCTTTTCCTTGTACCACATGCGGTCAGAATTTCAAGACAAAACAGTCTCTGTTGGACCATACAAATAGGCATTTGGGATTAAAACCTTATATCTGTGATATATGCGGCCGAGGATTTATTACAAAAGGTAACATATCTACATTATAAAATAATGAATTAAGATTTATTTTAATTTTAAGGTCTTTGTCGGGCACATAAAAAAATCCATTCCGGTCTCGATAATCGAAAGTACTCATGCGACGTGTGCGACAAAATGTTTGTATCAAAGAGTTACTTACAAACGCATCAACGCATTCATACGGGGGAAAAGCCGTTTATGTGCGAAGTGTGCGGTAAAGGCTTTTTAACGCGAGTTGATCTCAAGATTCACTCAACCATGCATACTGGCGAAAAATCTTTTGTTTGCGAAATGTGCGGAAAGGCGTTCGCTAGGAGAGATGCACTGAGATGCCACAGGAGGTCTCATACTGGAGAAAGACCATACAGGTAACAAAATTTCTTATAGTTAAAATTAAAGACAACTTTGTAAAATATTGATATTTTTTTATATTTATTGTAATGAAATATTTTATATGAGTTTTATTTGAATTTTATAAACAGAGTAATTGGTATATAAGATGTTCAAAATCAACAATTGTGAAATATGAAGAATCTTATTTTATTATTTGGCACATCATTATTATTTTTATTAGTATGAAAATAAAAAAAACTTTGGGAAATGATATTAAAAGAAAATTTAAGTAATTTGGTAAATAGTCCAGTACGTGGGTATCAAAAGAGGGCGTTTGAATGCAAAAGGTGGGGTAGTAGCGATTTTTTAGTATGTTAGGCTTATTGCCCTAATATAAAATCCAAGTTTTCGACCTCGAGGCGCCATTTTCGATTTTAGATACAAAAATTTAGTTTTTTGATAATATCTCAAAATGGTGGCTTTCTCGATAAAAGATCTTCTATATAAAGTTAAAGAGGACAAATTCTCCTACATTTTTGTAGAAAAAAAATTTTTATAGCACGCATATGTTAGGGAGTTAGAGTTTCGAGAAGTTGCACTATTGAAAAAAAAGTATAATATTTTGTTATTCGTCTGTTAATAACTAAAATAAATAATTTAAACAAATGCAAATTATATTACAATAATTTTGATGGTGGCAATACAAATATAAAAGACCGCAGAAAGACTTCGTCGATCAAAAAAAGCAGGTGTCTGCCGATGTCCTTTTTGATGAAACAATGGTGGTGCAAGTTTCGCAGGAGCGATTTTTAGCCAATGAAAAAAATTAAGTTCGTCTCATATCCATGCTGAAGAACAAATTTGAGCTGGCTGTATTTACAGTTAAACAAGCTGAAGATGATGCCGATGTGCTAATTGTCAACACTGCAATTTCATTGGGGAAGACGTTGACCTTTTAGTACTTCTGACAGCCTTAGCACCAGCCGAAAGTTCTATCTACTTCCGTAAACCTGGAAGAGGAAAACTGCTGATAGGATATATTTAGCAAGTAGCCTCAAATACGAAGAAGCAACCAAGCACATTCTGTTCTTGCATGCCTTCAGTGGTTGTGACACTACGTCATCCCCATTCAATCAGGGACAAACTAAATTTTGTACGCTGATAGAAAAAAACAGATCGATTCATGAAATAATTGAAATTTTCAACCAACAAGATGCCAAGCTAGAGGAGACTGCTGAGGTCGGAGTACGCTTTCTTGTAGCTTTATATGGTGGTAACATGGATAAAGAGAGTTTTTCCAACGCTTCGCCAAATCTACGCTGAAATGTAAATTTAATCTTGCCTCTTTGCCACCTTTTAAAAACTCCAGGTACTGAAGTTTCTACAATGATTTGTTCATATAATTATTTAGTAGTACACAGTATTAAATTTGCTATTTTTTACCAGAATATAAAACCAACATTTCTTCACAATCCATTACACAAAAACAGCCATAAAATCATTCGTACAGTGAAAAATATTAAAATAAAAAACATAATCACATCTTTTAGTCTTTATTTCTAGTACTTATTTCTGCCTTGCTTTTAATAGTTTTGTATTTTTTTAATTATGTTTATTTTTAGCTGTGATCTTTGTGGACAAACTTTCACGCAATTTACTCCAATGGCAATCCATAAACGACTGCATACAGGAGAACGTCCATATTCCTGTGAAACTTGTGGAAAAGCTTTTGTCTCTAGGTCGACAATGCTGTCCCATGCCAAGAAGCACGTGTGATACATAAAAAAAAAGGATATTAACCACAATTGATGCGGATATGATATAAAACTTGAATCCTAAGGAGTGCTCGTTTTGGTGTGTATAATATGAGAAATAATTATGATTAATAAAATATAAAATGTAAATTTTTTATACTCTGTGTTAATTTGCTAAAATCTTGTTTCAAGGAGGACATTTACATCTCCTTTCTTACAACCCCATTTTTTATTAATATGAGTTATCAATTTATTTTTAATTCTGTGGTGTACTACGCCACTGATATCTGCTTTTTTTGCTTAAATAGCGGATCTTGTACCGGACCAGTCGGTTCAAATTAATAAAATACCGTCAAGTTTCACTAGGAAGCTCACGCGAATTAAAAAATAACAATATTCCAATAGGTTTAAAATATTCGGCTAGTAATAGTATTATTTCTGAATATTTGTTCATTTCAGGTTGAACTGGTAAACACAGATTTTGCACTATTTTATATGCATTTTTGTAAAATCGCTGCTTTCTGTTTGTCATCTTTTATTTGATTTGCTAGGAAATAATTTTCTAATCGTCTATAAAAGATAGACCAATCTGAAACTGATGGGTCGAATTCCCGCAAATGTCTAATTAATTCGGTGCTGGCCATTTCAGGTTCACTCAAAATAAAAAAAAATCACTTCTCGCCGCCAATGTGATATCTTAGGGGCTTTTACCGGTATAAAAGAAACACTAGTTGTTATTTTAAACAATTTCAGTATATTTATTCTTTTTAACACTGGTCGACTTTCGTTGACGACCAATACCCAAAAAACACGATTTAGCAAAAAAAGGCAGATATCAGTGGCGTAGTACACAACAAATTCAAAAGATCTTTTATTCATTCTTTTTTATTAGTTTTTTAACTTAAGTAAATGATACAATCAGTTTTATCATATGTATACACTAAAATGTATAAAAATATTGCAAAGACTGTTAATTCATTACTATTGCCACAAGTGCATCGAAAATTATATAATAAAGTATATAAATTAAAATAATTATTTTATTGTTTACTTTAAAAGATAAATATAGTTGTTATTTTTAACATGTGAGGATAATTATAGGTATTTCCTTAAAATAAGCCATTTTTCTCTAGATCTTTTAGTTTCAGAGGAAATTGAGTCTTTAAAAAAATGGTGAGAGCGCAACTTCTACATAATTCGATAAAAACATGTTAAAAAAAAATTAAGTTCCTACCAGGAGAGTAGAAACGAAGTAGGGTAACTTTTTAATGTTATTTGTCGAAAAGAGATTTAATATCCATTTTTCAAATTTTTATTCCTACCAGGAGTTTTTTGAATTTTCTATCGCCTCGTAAGTCGGATGAAAAAAAATTACAGACCAATTAATTTTATAATAATTGGAACATGAAAAAAGTATTATTATGACTTGTTTTAATATTTTTCAAAAATGGCGGAGATTTGAATTTTTTGAGATTTCAACCAAATCCAATTCTCATCCCCTTAGAGGTAGAATGCCCATTTACAAAACTCGACGAATTACTGCCCCAAAGAATTTTTGTACCAAATTTGGTGTCGATTGAATATAAATTGCGACCTCTATCGTGCCGGAACGGAATGTCTACACATACATACATATATTTTATATATAGGTATATACCGATAAATGTTTTTTTATTGATTTCTATTCTCCAGGTCATAAACGACGTAGTGCCTCTATTCCCAGGTTTGGGTCCCGAGAAATTTTGCATATTGCGTAAATTGTCATTTTGAATCTTTTGGAAAGTTGTTCATTAGATTAAATGAACCTGAGGATAGAAACAACTTTCACGAGTTAATAATTAGGAACCAACCGAGTTTATGAACGGTTAGGATGAAAATTTGGTGTATTAGAACGCGCCCCTGAGACAAAGTTGCATAATGCCAAAATTCTACTAAATTGGATCTTAAAAGATTCTACGCAAAGTTCACAGAACATTTTGGAAAAAGTTTAAATCATATTCTAAAAATTTACTACCAAATACTACTGCTATGAATATTTTTCAAGAATATTCCAAAGATGTTCGCAACTATAATATGATATAAATCTCATGTATGAAAAATGATGAGAACCTTTACTTAAGGATATTCCTTGAATATTCTCTAGATATTCTACGACGATTAGTTGAATATTCTATTTGAATATTCCGGAAGCTAGTTATCAAACTCTAAGAACGTTATGTGCTGTCTGGGTTAAGTTAAAATAAGAAATTTAGCGTACGTTAATATTTTAATGTAATCTTTACAGAATTGCCACTAATCTGCGTTTATAAATTTTGTCAATAGCTTCCGATTACATGCATTAAAATTTTACTATTAATGCACTAAAATCATAGTTAAATAAAAATAACTAAAATTGACAGTAAAATTAAAAGTTTGGAACATTTAAATAAAACAAAAAAATCATGAAATTACTATATTTATGTGGAGTTGATTAATGAATTAAAACATCTCACTAAAAGTCTATGGTTAAACATCAACAAAACTTATCATAAGTATTCAATTGAAACAATTTAAAAATCTATTACACAGTAATCACATTTAGATAAATATCACAAATGGAGAAGACCCCACTACATTACTTGGCTCCAAATGAGAATCTCATAACAACTTTCATATCAGTATACAGAGTATAGTTTTGAGTACAAAGTTATAATTTTTTATAAATCAGTTTTCGGTTACCTCATTTATGATTAGATTTTATTAACTATCACCAATTAGCAATTAGTATTTAATTGATATAAGCAAAATTTCTATTTGTACTGCTATTACTGACAAAAGACTTTGATGATTATGATTTTAGAATATTGTACAGTAAAATTTTGGAATATCTCTGTATACTGAATCATTGAATGTATCATTGGATGACTTGTACTATACAGTTATGAAATCCTTTTACAATTCGTTCAGTTCATCACAATTTGTACTTTTTGCATCAAATATGATTGTTTTGCAAATTAGAAAAAATAAAAGTTTTAACGTTAACTAAATTTTGACAAAGAAATTTTATGAATTACAAAAGTCCAAATATATAAAAAATATTGTTTCAAATAAATACACAAAACTTGAATCACAGCATTCTGTAAAAAATATAAATATTTTACAAGATAACAAAAATGTTTAAATTCAAACAAAAATAAAGAGGAGTGGTAAAACCCTATTAACATATACTTTAACGTTAAAAAGTGAAAAATAAAACCAGTTATAAACAAGATTTTTGTTAAGAACTATTTAGAAATGAAATTTAAAAAATAATTCATAAAAACTTATACAAGCAAGCAGTTTTTATAATTAAAATGTACAATGGTCGATAAGGTATTAATATTTTGGAGTTTTATGATAATGAGACACATCATATAATTTTAATGACATATTATAGAACCTCCTGTGTTATTTAGTAAAATTTGATTAAAACTTTTAATATATTAAATTAAATTTTTAGAAATGCATCAATAAAATTACATGATGTATACAAATTCTGAAGAAAATTTACGGATTTTACCGAATGAAGGAAACGTTTGACAAATTATTTCACAAAAAAATATTCCAATTAGGTAGAACTAAACCCCAACTTGATCTATATAAATAATTGAGAAGAGTGAATACCAGCGTGTTTCCTTTTTCAATGTATTAAAATTAATATGATCCGTAATTTTGGTTCCGAATCTGTATATATTTTTAAATTTGTTACTTAACTACGAAAGGAGCAGCATTTAAATATTCTAAAATACGTGTTAATTTTAATAAACTTTATTTTATTTTTTAGTTTCTCCTAATTAAAATAAAGTTTGCTCCTTTGTAATTATTCTTTATTTTTAAATTGTCCAACTGTATTTTTGGTAATTTAAGAAAAGCATTTTTATCTGCAATTTTAAGCTAAACTATATGGCAGTGAAATTATATTAAAAAATTAATATTAATACTGAGATCAAGTTATAATTTGCGGGGTTATAAAAAATGATACATATTAACAAATTTCATATATGTTTTTTCTCCTAATCATTCAATACTTGATGTAAATAGTTCTTAAGTGAATTGAAATTGATGCCTGTTTTTTCACTATTTTTTTTTTAATATTCTGATGTAAACTAGATATCGATTATAGATTTACAGATTCTTAAATCAGTCGAATAGTGAAATTGGAAAAATATATAATCTATAGTATCAGCTCACTCTATGTTTTTAGTAGGTATATAATTTTATTTTCATCATTTTATACACGAAAATTTGACCAAATTCTTGGTTAAAACTTTTGAGGATACGATAATATAATAGTGGCAGGATTTGATAATATGTTCGGTCATAAAATGGTCTATAGTAAACTTATAAAGAAGTATTTGACTTGAATTTTGGTTATTCAATACGTTAAATAAAAAATTGTATGATGTGAAATCCCTGCCCTATTAAAAATGATTACTTAAAAAAAGAATGGAAGGATTTCTATAATAATGCTTCAGTTACTTACAAATTATTTTTGAAATTATAGATTTGTCACTAGACAAAAAAAAGGAAGTCGTTTGCCACAATAAATTCGGTTGGATTTTAAAAAAATATTTTTTAGAGAGCACTGACTTCCATCAATAAAAACCTATTTATATACATAATTTACAAAAGTTAAATGAGATGTTGTCCTAGTCTATACACTAAACAGATTTTTTTTTACAGATTCAGGTAATAAAAATCAATCTTTTGTATCTTAAAATAAAACTTTTTGAATTTGCAAACAATTTTGTTTATGTTTTAATTGTATTCTTAATAAAATTTGTATCTTATATAAAGATTATATTTTTGTCAATTTATTTGATTGATTTTTATTATGAATAATAGAAATGTTTGAGAAGGAAAAAAAATAAATTTATAATTCTGTCTAGTTTTGTTTCGACAGACTAGAGACTTAACTTTTTTAAGATATTTACAAGTGTGGTCACACATTTTATTCAGTTGATAAACTTTTCTACTGGTTCAATAAAAACTAACCTGCAGTAGAAAAAGTTTACAATTATAAAAATATTAACACATTAAATTAAAAAAAAAAAAACTAGATACCTTAAACACTGAAAATACAATATACCACATGAACGTAATGTCTTGTACAATAACACTCAATATTATATAGCTTACAACAATTAATAAAAAAAAGTTACTTGTAGCATTGTGCATTACTTATAATTATTTTGCTTCACATATGTAATGCTTACTTAAAATATTCTCGCAACAGAGTTTCAAGACTCTTTAATGTAACATTTCTTTCGTTGAAATTTGATGTAAACCCTAAAATTACTTTTAGGTTTCCAGTTGATACTGCTCCATTTATTTTTGTTTTTAATTTGTCATGTAACGATTCACTGTTCTTAAGGCATATAAAAGTTCAGCTTGCATCCTGGATTCAAGAACCATGAGATTTACATGGACCTGAAAAAAAAACAAACATAAAACTAATTTAGTTTAAGAAAAAAATAATAATGAGGTAGTTTTTCCCACTAATCAACTGTTTGCTCACTCACTTACTCTCATATAGACTCAAGACCAAAAAGTAGTAAGTGTTGTCATGAGCAACATTTGACGCATAACATTTACGATTATCTCAAAAATGTATAAGGCATAGCGAAAATCTGAATACGTCAATGGATCAAGCGTTCAATTTAACGTCGAAATGGCTATTTTTAAAACCGGAAGTATATCTTCTTCCGGTACAGGTTTGTAAAACAGGAAGTCCTAGAAACCTGAAACTCGCCAGACGCACAGACGGACGGACAGAGCCGTATCATTAGTGTTTTTTTTTTCCATAAAGGGAAAAATACCTAAGAGGAAAAATTAGGGTAATATAGGCAAACATAGGAAAAATGTGGAAAATCGAAAAAATACAGTAAAAAATAGGACAAAAATATGAAAAAATAGGTACAGATATAAACTTTATTAAAATGAAAGAAAAATAATAATAAATATACAGGGTGTTAAGAAAAATACATACATTGAAATTTAAAATACGTAAATTTCTATTCAAAATGTATTTCTTTATTGGCACACCCAGTTATTGTTAATTTTTCAGAAAAATCAGGATCATAGAAAACTATATAAATTTTTGGAACACTCAGTATAAATAATTTCTTAGAAAATTTTACCCCTGAAAAAACTTTCTCTGTCTAATTATCTTTATTTGAATAAAATTTAACAAAAAAAATATCAAAAATATATAAGCTGATTAGAAATATTCGTAAATTTATATTGAAAAACTACTTTTTTATTGGCATACCCTGTAATATCACTTAATATTTTTATAAATTGTTTTTCAATACAATAACACTCATTAAAATGAAACAGAAAGTTTTAATATATTCAGGGTACTTAGACAAGTATATAAATTATTTTGGGGACCCTGTATACATAATTTTATCATTTCTAATAATCTTTATTCAAAAAGAAAAAATATAGTAAAAAAATACCGGGTTTTAAGAAAAATACATAAATTCAAATAAAAAAGATTAGGATGATTAGACAAATAGATATATTTCCATTCAAAAATTACTTTTTTACTATCACACCCAGTATTATTATTTTTTTAGAAAAGTCTGTGTCATAAATTCAATAGAGATTTTTCAAAAAATACAGGATAAATCAAAAAATACGTAATTACTATAGAAAAAGAATTTTTTTGGGACACTCTGTAGAAATTGCTTCTTAGAAAATTAAATTGAAAAAAAACATTATCATAAAAATACAGGGAGTTGAAAATTCATAAATTTATAAAATTCTATTCCTGACAAAAATTTCTAAATCCAATAAACTATATTTAGTGCAAAAAATTTCAAAAATATACAGGATGATTAGAAAAATACGTAAATTTCCATTCAAAAAGTACTTTTTTACGGACACACCCAGTATTATTATTTTTCAGAAAGTCTTGTGTCATCGAAAACCATTTAAATTCAATGCGCTTAATTAAATAATAGAGAATTTTCAAAATATACAGGGTAAACCAAAGAATACATAAGTTTCCATTCAAAAAATAATATTTTATTGGCACACCCAGTATTATTAGTTTTTCAGAAAAGTCTGTGTCATAAATTCAACACTCTTTATGTAGAAATTGTTTCTTAGAAAATTTTGTCCCAGAAAAAACTTTCTCTATTTATTGATCTTTATTAAATTGGAAAAGAACATTATCATAAATATACAGGGTGATAAAAATTCATAAATTAAATTTTTTTTATCGGATATTAATAATTTTATATAAAATTCTACTCCTGACAAAAATTTCTAAATCCAATAAACTATATTTCAAAAATATACGTATAAATTTTCATTTAAAAATGACTTTCTTATTATATACAATAACCGTCATTAAATTGATAATAAACGTTTAAAATATACAGGGTGATTCGAAAAAAATACCAGGGAATAAGAATTACTAAATTTAAAAATATATAGGGCGATTTAAAAAATATATAAATTAGAATTGAAAAAGTACATTTTCTTGATTTTAAAATTAAAAAAGCAAGACAAATTTTAGAACTGGTAGACGGTGTCTCAAAATTGCGGATTTAATGGACGTTTCCACCACTTTGTACAAAATTAAGATAATTCGTTATTTTATTATTTTTCGTATTACACCAAATCTGTAACATGAAAAATTTTCAAAAAATTTGATTGGGTTTCTTATTTTTCTATCATTACTTCATAAAAAAAATTGAACAAATTTAAACATTCAATTTATTGAGTTTTATACTTGAAAATTGTCATTTTTTTTGATTTTTTCGAAACGGCGACATGAAAATTTTGTCTAAAATTCATAAAAGTAAATTTACGTCAAGGTAAGATAAACCTTAAGGCGCATTTAGACAAAACGAATAGGAACATAGAACTACATAAAATATTTCACATGTACAAACTCAAAAGGTAAAAACACATAAAAACAGCCAATAAAAGAATTAAAAATAAAATATTATAATATTCAATAAAGACTAATGAAACTCAAAGTCATACCACAAATATTTAATATACAGACAAAAAGAACATCATCAGGCAAAATATAATTGGATCCAATAAAAAACAAACCCTAAATTAGTTAGATTGAGGTAAAAATACACTTTTTATTCTTACCTTTTCACTGTAGTGAAATTCCCTAAGAACTTTGTCATAATCCTTTTTGGTTACTCTATCGGGATAACAAGTGGCACTTTTAATAAAAGCCTTGAGAGTTCGTTCTAACAGAGCATTTATTTCTCCATAGTCGTAGTCATCATGACGGATGCCAAAAAGGCATTGTATGTAATACCAAATGGCTCTACGGAATCTGGTCGTGTCCACGTCTGTACGACTTCCCATTGTGTAATACGTTAGATTATATGTAGTTCTAAATTTGTCGTCAAGAAGATTTCCAACATCATTGTATAATCTAAAAAATTAAACCAATATGTAGCTAATGTGTTAACTAATTAAAAAAAAACTTACCTATTTACTAAAGAATATCCATGGTCGTCCCAAGAATAATCCTGGACTCTAAATGTAGTAATATCCTGTGAGTCTCCCCTTTTAGCGAAATCTATGTACATAAAACTGGCATCTTCAACATAACAACTGATATCAGAGGGCGCGGATTGTGGTTCGATTCCTACGGCTCCTATTTCCGCTGACTGCGTTTCGATATTCTCAAAGCGTTTGGCTAATTCTTCAGGTTTACATTCTTGCTGTTGTTCAGATAGAGTTTTCATACGTTGCATCAAGGTGTTTATTCCAACTTCAGGTTCCGTTGGTGATGGTGGTGTACAAGAAGATGACTTCCATTCTGGAACTGAAGAACAAATATTAAATTAAACGACAGATCAAAGAAAAATATTAAAATTTACCTTCACTTGTTTGTACAATAGGTATATCTTTCGGTTTTGTCTTAGTATTCGTTTTGGTAGTAACAGTATTATCACTACTAAATTGGTAACCTGCTAAAGCTAGTTGATCTAATTCTTGATTGAGACCACAAGAAAATACGAAACTTGAAAGTGAGTGGAAGTGAGCCAAAATTACTATCGCATGAATTACCTCCGCAAGTGACCAACTGTCTTTACCCTTAGTTAATTTCTGCAAAAGAAAAATATTAATAGTTAACAAAATTTTATAATTTAAATTATTTACTGTCCACTTATATTTTCCCCTATTTTAACTGCCCAAAACGGTTGAGAATAGAAATATGCGGTTTTCAATGAAATGTTTTATTTTTTTTCGAATAGATTGAAATTTTTTTATCGCTTTCGATGACGTCACAACAAAAATGGCGAATTTTTGACAATTTTTTTGTTGACTTTTTTTAATGGAACATCCACTATATTTTTTGTAGTTGTGTCGTCATCGAAATCGATAAAAAAAATCAATCTGTTCGAACCAAACTAGTACTAAAATAAAAATTTATAAGTTAGAGACAGTTAAAATAAGGGAAAATATAAGTGAACACCCGGTATTATCCTAAGATATAAGTAAAAAATCATCAGTAACTTTTCTAAACAGGTATTATTAGACCTTATTTTATATTATTTTTGGCGAGGAATTATTGCAACTTTATAATGGAAAAATAAGAAAAAATAGGAAAAAAATAGTGAAATAGGAAAAATAAAGCAAAAGAGGGAAAAATAAAGAAAAATGGGGACAAATAAAAAAAAATAACGAAAGACAGGAAAAAATATGGAAAAATGGTGAAAAAAACTGGGAAAAATAGGAGGCAAATAGGAAAAAATAGGAAATAAGTAATAAAGTAAAACAGGAAAAAATAATGAAAATTAGGAATAAAATGGAAAATAAAAAAAATAGTTAAAATAGGGAAAATAAAGAAAAGCAAAGAAAAAACGAGGGAAAAACAATGAATAGGAAAAAAATCAGAAAAAAACTGACAAAAATAGGAAAAAAATTGGGCAAAATACAGAAAATAGAGCTAAATACATACAAACAGGGACAAATAATGGAAAATAGGAAAAAATAATGAAAAAGAGGAAACAATAGGAGAAATAGAGAAAATAGGCAAAACTAGGTAAATACGTGGGGAAATATAGGTAAAAATAAGGAAAAATTGGGAAATATAAGACAAATAGAGACCAATAGAGAATAATATAGGAAAAATTATGAAAAAATTAGGGAAAATTGTGAAAAATTGATACAAATAGTAAAATAGGAAAAAAATAATAAAAAATAGGTAAAAATACGAAAAGTGGAAAAAATAGAGAAAAATGGGGAAATATAGGAAAAATATGGAGAAATAGGGAATAATAAAAAAAATAGGAAAGCGTAGGAAAAATAGGGAAAATAAAAAAAATAGGAAAGCGTAGGAAAAATAGGGAAAAATAGGAAAAAATTATAAAGAGCAAGAAAAGTAGAAAGAACTAGTAAAAAAAGGAAAAGAGATGGAGAGAGACAGAGATATATTAAAACATGTTTAGAAGTAAAAAATAACGTAAGGAACGTACGGGGGTTCGCCCACCGCACAAACTTTTTTTTTGGGGATTTGGTCCATAATAAAAATATAAATTAAAACATTGCTTAACAAAGCACCAAGCACAGTGCTTAGAGATAGCTATCATACAAGGTGACTATAATAAAAATTAACAAGAATAATGTGATTAATTAGGGAAATTTTTTTATGATGTTTCAAATAAAGTATTTTTAATACGTAGTAATTAAACAAATATAAGTGGTTTATAAATTGGTGCGTTATTTGGAATTTAATTTTTCATAACAAGTTAAATAAAAATATTTTATAAAACAACTTTCATATTAAATATTAAGCACATATATCAGGAGAACTGTTGCTAATCAATTATATTTTTTCTATTAATTGATGAATGACGTGAGTTGGTATCATTATTCGCATATTGCCGGTCTATAAATAAACTAATCTTTTTACTTTCCCCATTTTCCAATTAATTTTTATAAATTGATTTTAGCTAAATAAAAAATTTATTCGACAAAAATTTTACATAACGAAAATTTCGTTTAGAGAAATAAAGTAAATAAAAGATTTTTAACCCTTTAAGAATCGATTTTTAATCCAATAATAATCCATTTTTTAGTCAAATAAAATTCGATTATTTTTGCATATTTATCATCTTATGAAAACATACAAAGCTAGAAAATTACAAGTACAAGACATAAGAAAAGGAATTTTTCCTTTAATTACATTTTCACCAATAGGTAAGATAATTAAATATATTTTTACTAATTAGTTTTTGTTTGTGCGTAATATACAAATCTGAACTTAAAATATACTGTAATTCTTAGTAGATTAACAGCCAAGAATTATAGCTTAAGTGGACTTAATAATTAATTAATAATTTTTGTCGAAGAACCACTCAGTTATTTACAGAACTGAGACTGCACGAATAAATGAATAAACTTTATTTTGATTCTCAAGTATATGCTCATTTAATCATATCAAAACTTTTATTATTACAGGTAAATATTGTAAATATAAAAATTTATTTGATCTAACAACGATACCGATATTACTTTTTTTACCGGAAACTTAATTTGATTGGTTAAATAAGAGTAATGTTAGATGAATAATTTTGGATATAATATTTTGAAGTATCTATGAGAGCCATAGAGATAATGCTTTTTTATCTTTGATGAATATAACTTACTTCAATATGAGATTTATTTAACAACCATGGTCTGTGGGCAAGTATTTTGTTTATATCATTAAGATTCCTTAATTTTGCAGGAATATGGTCTAATCCTTTTAACCAATCGGGATCTCCTCTTTGTAATAAAAATTCTTGTTTTTGAAGGGATATTAGGTAGCTACATTGATGTCGACCAGCAGCCTAAAACAAAACACAAATAAAAAATAACCTAATTGTAAATCATTAGAATATTTATTTTATAGATCGAACATTTTTAAATTTATCCTGATAATTAATTGAAATATTAAAATCCTTTGTTTATTTGTAATTAATCTGCTTTAGAGTTAATTTATACATCATAAAATCAATAAGGGCCAATTTTTTTACTGCATTGATTGCTGTATTTTCGTTATATTTAATAATTTTATAAACATCACGTATTACTCACAGAAAAAAAGTAAAATTTATTACTTAATATAAAAACACCAAAAAATCCATTATAAAAACTGTCTTGCCAGCTGAAAATTTACCTGTCTTTTTTTAACCCTTTAGTGGGCAAAATTTTGTTGAATTAGTTGAATTTTAAGTCAGTTTAAATAAAACATCAATAAACGTGATTCTAATAATTTTTAAAAATTTTAAGAGATTCAAAAGTTCGAAAATTTCGAATAGTTCAAAAATAAATAAATAAAATGTCTAGAAATTCAAAACTTTCGATAATGTATCAAAAATTTGAACATAATTTAATTTCAAATTTCGAGAATTTTAAGAACTTCAAAAATTTATCAAACATTTCAAAAAAAAATTAATAAAAAACTGAATTTTAAGAAATTTAAACATTTGAAAATACATTAAAAATTTAAAAAACTATTTGAAAAATTTGAAAAATAAATATTAGAAAAGTTAAAACTATATCGAAAATTTCAAAACTGTATCCAAAATTACGAAAGACATTAAAAAATTATTAGAAATTTTCAAAAAATTCGAAAATTTCAAAAATAAATAAACAAAAATGTCTACATAATATACAGAAAATTTGAAAATAATTTATTTTCAAATTTCAAAAATTCCGAGAATTTTAAGAAATTTCAGAAGAACAACAAAAATTTTAATAATTATAAGAACTTCATAAATTTTATCAAAGATTTAAAAAAAGAAACAAAAATTTAATAAAAAACTGAATTTTAAAAAATTTAAATATTTCGAAAATATATCAAAAATTTCAAAAAATTGGAAAAAAAATATTAGAAAAGTTAAAAACATCAAAACTATATCGAAAATTTCGAAAATATATCCAAAATTGTAAAAAATATTAAAAAATATCAGGAATTTTTAATAATTGAAAAAAATTCGAAAATTTCAAAAACAAATAAACAAAAATATCTAGAAAATCGAAATCTTCGACAATATATTGAAAATTTGAAAATAATATATTTTCAAATTTCAAAAATTCCGAGAATTCTAGAAGTTTCAAAAATTTTAAAAACTATAAAAATTTTAAGAACTTCAAAAATGTATCAAACATTTCAAAAAAAAAACAAAAATTTAATAAAAAACTGAATTTTAAGAAATTTAAATATTTCGAAAATATATCAAAAATTTCAAAAAATTGGAAAAAAAATATTAGAAAAGTTAAAAACATCAAAACTATATCGAAAATTTCGAAAATATATCCAAAATTGTAAAAAATATTAAAAAATATCAGGAATTTTTAATAATTGAAAAAAATTCGAAAATTTCAAAAACAAATAAACAAAAATATCTAGAAAATCGAAATCTTCGACAATATATTGAAAATTTGAAAATAATATATTTTCAAATTTCAAAAATTCCGAGAATTCTAGAAGTTTCAAAAATTTTAAAAACTATAAAAATTTTAAGAACTTCAAAAATGTATCAAACATTTCAAAAAAAAAAACAAAAATTTAATAAAAAACTGAATTTTAAGAAATTTAAATATTTCGAAAATATATCAAAAAATTAATAAAATTAGAAAAAAAAATATTAGAACAGTTAAAAAAATCGAAAATTTCGAAAATATATTAAAAAATTGCAAAATATATTAAAAAATTATCAGAAATTTTCAAAAATATCAAAAAATTTAACATTTTAAAAATAAATAAACAAAAATTTCTAAAAATTACGAATTACGAAAATTCAGAAATTTTCAAAAATTTCAACAATTTTAAACATTTCAAAAATCTCAGGAATTTAAAAAAATTTAAAAATTTTTAAGAATTTGTATTTGTAAAAAAATGTGATCACAGCTTATTTTAAAATGGTAAACTTCCGGTTTCTTTGAAATTGGCATAAAAACTGAATTTTCAAATGGAACACTCAGTATATTTTTACATATTTGGATACTTAAATCTCTAATTTTATTGTTGTATTTTTCTGATCTGAAACGACTTGAATGAAAATAGTTACATTCAGTTGTTTATCCATTTATGTTTGAATTTTTGTTTTTTTTTATTTCACAATGTTTAAAAAAAATCATTTGATTTATAATTAAACCGAAAATTTAATGACCAAATGGCCCACCATGTGTCCCATTTAAAAAAATGAGTTTTCCATAAAAAATGCTGTGGAGTAATTAAAACACTAATAAAATAAAAAACAAAAATTAATTTATGCAAAAATAATATTTTCTAGTTGGTCACCTGTTAAGAGACTTTGAATTTTTATTTTTGACAGCCAAAATCATTTTTGACATATGAATTATACGTAATTTGACTTGAAGATTCCGAATATGTAAAAATATACTGGGTGTTCCATTTAGACAATTCAGTTTTTATGCCAATTTACTCACTTAATACAAAATTAGGTCTAGATTGACCACCCCAAATTTTAAAATAATCCGTTCATTCGTTCTGAAGATATGAACTTGGCCCGACTCCTTGAGCCACCAGGTATACGATAATGGCAGTTAAAGTGTTAAATGTTCTTTGTAGCTTTTGTTGGAAATGAACAATTAAACATAATTATTTTGTATCTTTAGGTTTAAGTTGGCATTGTTGATTATGTCAAATGTTAGTTGTCAGTTGTCGTTAAGTTGTTCCTGTTGAATTAAATAAATCACTCGTCATCGGTGCTATTATTGAGTAATTTATCAGCTTTTGTTTTGCTGCTAAATATATGAAAAATAACCTTTTTGACTAGATTTTATACAAGGTGTTGGCTGAGGGTGGACAATATATCATTGCAATGTATTGTAATCTCGAAAACCGTAAGAGATACGAAGTCGGTTATAAATGGAATTTTTATATCCAAGATATCAGGGACGCTTTTCATAATAATTGAGAAAAACCAAAATTGCTCATTTTCTATGTTTTGCTCTAGTGCTTTTATTTTGAACAGACAATGTACAGGACCGTACTTAAAAGCCTTTATACCACATAGTTAATAATTCATTCAAATAATTAAGAATGAATTCGGGAGATGAAATGCTATAAAAAATACAGTTTTGTGCAATTTTGATTTTCATCAATTATTATGGAAGCCGTTCCTGATATCTTTGATTACAAAGCACCAGTCGATTAGCTTTCAAATTGGCAAACTTTTGTTCCATTTAACCGACTTTGTAGCTCTTACGGTTTCCAATATTACAATGAAATTTTCGCCATCCTGTATATAATCATCTAGTTGTATAATTTAAATGATATTCATTCCACCACAAATTTTCAAAGTTAAAAAAGACTCCATCTGATTTTATTGAAAAAATATATATTAGCATTGTATTGACCTACTAGGTTGTGTTTATACAATGGTAATTGTTTGATCATCACAATAGAAGTTTGATTTTTTTAGAAAGTAATAATTTTAAGATCATTCGTAAAAATATTGAATATCTAAACTTATAATATTTCAATGTCATAATGTTGTAACATTTACTTTTGAATATTGTTTAAATTATCTCGATTGACCTTTCCAAGAAAAACTACACTAAAATAAAATATCAACTTTGAATTATAATATTGACTGCAATGTTATCTAAATTTCTATAAAAAAATAAAATAATCCAAAAGAATAAATAAAAACAGAACCATGATGCAATTCGCGAATAAATTTAACATCTTTACATAATTGTGGTTTTAAGATTAAAGATTTAATCAATTTTGGATTTATCGTTTGGAACTTTAGCCATATAATAATAGATTACAAAATTTTCGTTATCCTTTTACATACACGTGGCTGACTCATTTTTTTAAAAACAAAAACAAGTTCAAATCTACATAACAGCAATTAGTTTGTTTGAATAATTAGCTGTTTGGGATAAAAGTATTTACTGGCATATCAATCTATTGTTTATATTCAAATACACAACATTATATATTCTAACAATTAAAAATTGAAAGTGAAAATAGATTAGTAACAAATATTTAAAATTTCAATCAAAGGAAACGTCTGTCGATTTTTGGATATATCTGAGTTCATTTCCCAAACGAAGTTATGGGAGTTGCGGTCGTGGGAGATGCGGTCAAAGCTGAAATCAGTGGTACTTGCGGTCGAAGGAACAGATGTCTTTACTGAATAATTGGGAGTGGTATTCCTAGAGCCCGCGACGCAAACCATTACCATAAAAAAAGCAGTATGACACATACAGGGTGTCCCAGAATAAAGGGGACAAACTTCGGCGGTAGAATATTTACTTAATTTTAAGACAAGTCTTTATGAAAACTGCTGAGCATTTACATAACAAAAATTTAACAACCTGTAACTTTGTTAATACTCAATTTAGAAAATGAGTTCATAAAGACGGTTGGTCTTAAAATTAATTGTCCCCTGTATACTTAAGTGCTTTAGTGACCATATACGAAATGCCCCGTCTGACAGTAAAGGAGTTAGGCCGATTCCTTCGCATTCCCCATGTTAAATCCCATAAGAAATCGCTAAGGTCCATTCTGACAAAATTGCGTTAATTCAACGACATTCAGGTCCCTCAGATGTGTCAGGTCTGACAGTACCCTCTGGTGGAGCTGTCAGACCTGACGCACCTGAGGAAAATGAAGTAACGATGTTATCTATTATCTCAAATGTGGTCAAATTACGAGGTAATAAAACTCCAAATTATGTATCACACAGTATATTATTATTTTTCTTAAATTAAAGAGGGGGAAACAGTATTTATTTTCGGTATACTGGCAACATCTAGCTTATAATACATTACAATATGTAGTGCATTTTAACATGTAACTGTATTCTTTAATTTTAGTAATAAAAAACCCTGAAGATGGCATAATGAATGTCGAAAAGTTAAGATAACACTAAAATTTAATTAATGATCTTTATTCCAAGAAATATAAAAAATATCTAAATATGTTAAGGAAAAGAAATTATTATGTATATTAAAAATTTTCTTAATAATAAATGTCATTATAATTGTCTATATGCCGAAATGTGACCGGAAGGTAAGAAAAAAAGTAACCGCATCTCGCACAACATCCCCAAAATAGTGGCAAGGATCAAAAGTGAGATTTATGTCCACTTTAACTTATTTGGTTAGACAAAAAAATGTGTTTGTGTTTTATTAAGGTGAGTACAACACCGAGCGTGAATTCAACGTCGGAAGCACCCACATAGTTCGAAACGAGATGAACTGCGGCCTTTGTAATAATGACGTAGATTAAAAACTATCACGTGTAACGAGGCGTTTTAGCCATTCATTTTTGGCCAATTTAAAAAAATCATTAAAAAGATATTAAGAGCTCAAATTTGGCTATTATATTCAAAATAGTGCTATTGATGCATTTGGACTATGAAATTTTGAAATTTAAAGCTCCTTCATTTTTTTCTCGGAAATTGAAAAGAATTCAATTTTAAAAATGCAGGTTAATATTATCTTATTTATTTTGCCAAAATTACCTTAAAATTCGGAACATTTATTTGGGTTTTTATTTATAAAAAATATTTGTCGAACTTACCATTATTGCAATATAATGCCTGTGATCGTATGGAAGTGGTCCATCTCCTCTAAGTATAAAATTTTGAGTCTTTAAAAAGTGGTCCAAATATGTTTTGTGATATCCCATAACTTGACTTACGTGGTCCAAACGGTTGTTTTGTAAGAAGGCATCCACGAAGAGAGTGTGTGTCTGAAAACAGAAAAAAAATCTAATTATTTTCAGTTCAATTTTTATATAAATATACGACAATTATAACGCTTTGGAGAGTTACAAATATTGATAAACATAATTTCATTAAAATCAAGAGTAAATTCGATTTTGCTTTGTAATTTTACTGTTATTTAGTACTTGTGTACAAATTTTATTTTTATAAAAAATAATATTTTCTCAATATTCAATTCATAAAAAATACATGCTTGAAAAGAATTAAATTAGATATTATTTATAACAAACTCATTTAATGTATTAAAAAGGATTTAAAATGAGTCTAGGTAATAACATCCGTAGGGAGTGCTTATGCCCAAAGGCTTTTGATTCAAAACCGAGAAACGGATTGAGTAATGAGTTTTTACATCAGTAGATGATGGTATTAGTAATATAATCAAGTCAGTCATATTTCATTTTAAATTGCCACGAGAACGCAAATGAGATTCGTTAAAAATATATAATTTATCAAACGATGTTATAAGAAGTTATTAAAGTAGAGCAATTTAATTGGAATATGGTTTAAAAAAAAAACAGGCAATAAATGGAAGTTTTAAAAGTATATTTTTATCATGTTTTGAATTGGACAGTATTTTTTAATTTGTAAATTAAACCGTTACGGATTTTAGATATTTAGTTTTTGCTAGACTGAAATATATCTATTCATGCTGTGAAATGTTTTGAAGAAACACTATTAAAAAAAATAAATAACGTCCTACAGTTACATTCAAAAATTATTAAATTAAAGTTTATCATTGATTTACCATTTTTGAGAAAAAATATTTTCACATAGGGAACTGTTTATTCCTCAAGAATATATTTAAAAAGTGTGATTAATAATGTGTTAAACTGATTCTACTCTCACAATGTTTATAACAAAAACATTTTTTTTAAAGTTAATGCGTTTGTAATTTGCATAATTAATTCATAAATATGTGGTAACTACTGGCCTAAAATAATAAATAATACACGTAACTAATCTCCTTGAGATTGTATTGTTTTCTTATACTACTTGTTAAATCAATAAATTAATATTATTATATGATTAGTTTTCTATACATTATTAATTTATTTTCATTTTATTACCAATATTTGTTACTATTTATTGCTAATTTGTAATTTATATAACCATGTTACTTTACACACCAGTTGAATACAAAATTTTTTTACTAGCAAAAAATATGTAGGTATTAAATAAAAAATAAGCAATCTACTTTACGCACCAGTACGTAATTAGTATATTACATAACAAGAGTTGTAAGTAGACCATTACGCATGAAGTACTTTTCACGGGCATGTTATTGTTGAATGTAGAAAAAATACTTTACGCACTAGTATTTTATTATTATTTTACACAAAGTATGTGTAAAGTTAGTAATTTTTTTTTTTTTATAGTCAGAAGTCAGAAGTATTCCAGTTACTCATTAAAGTTGCAGGTCTCATCACAATTTTAAAATACATTTAAGCATAAGGAATTACGAAAGGTATCTTTGATTTATATTTTCATTCTTTGAAGATTAGTTCTACATCCTTGAATGTATTTATTAATGAATGAATTAATATGAATATATGAAATACACTACCTAGCGTGCTTCAACCTTAATATGGCTAAATCTACCTATTGAATTATTAAATTTATAAGCCGAACAATGATGCAACAAGTTGACAAGTCTGTGCTGTGGATTGCATGCAAAACACTAGAAAAACAAACTTTATAAATAATGTATTATTCAGTTAGAGTATTACTGCAGATATACTTTTAGCATAATTTACAGCATGTACACGTGTGTGTGTATGTATAAATCCAGAGGATTAGTTTTTTATTAATGCCTGACAAGTAACGCGTTTAATAAAAATTTGAATCCACCAATAATTAAATGACAAAAATAAAGAAAAATATATTGAGAAAACTGAAGAAAATATTAAAAGGGATCTTAAACAATTGTAGAATTTTATTAAAACTAATAAAAAATTGAAGAAACTTCCAAGTAATATGTCTTATAGTGACATAAATCAAAGCCGTAGCTAGCGGGGGTTAGGGGGTTGAAAGTATTTAAATCACAATTAAATAAAACGATCCAGCTACTTCCTCCAAAGCCTCTTCATTTGTAAAGGCTGTGGTTAATGGAGAGTTTATGGTGAGTCTCTGCTTTGTTGCCAAAGTTTTTTCATATACTTTAATGCTTTGCAAGATTTTACAATCACCTCTTTGTGATTTGAAATCTGCAATTGATCACGTTCAAACTATTGTTGATCGTTTCCAAAAAAAAAAGTTGGAAAACATTGAATATGAATTTTGAAAAGTATATGAAGCTGTTAAAAACATTATGTCTGGTGCTGAGGAAGAAAATAAGATTTCCTTACAAAGCCAACGTAGAAATAGATGACCCGGAAATTTATTTTCGTATAGCTATGGCCATTCCACTAATTAATGATTTTATTTTTTCTCAAATTTCCCCTCTTCCTCCAAAATTTCTCCACTTTTCTTTAAAATTTTGTCACTTTTTTTCTTGTAATTACCCCGTTTTGCCCATTTTTTTTTAATTACCCATTTTTTCTCATTATTTTCAGTTTCTGTCAAATTTCCACTTTTTTTATGGAAAAATCACTTTTTTGAGTAATTATTTTCTTCTTACCCCCTAGCTTTCCCCCCTTACCACTCCATTGGTACTGATAGAAAGGGAGAGGGAGAAAATTGGAAATAAAAAACAAAGACTGGGACGAAAAGTGGAAAAAAAGTAGGTGAAAAATTGGTAAAAAAAGTTTCAAATTTTAAATTATAAAAAAATTAATGAAAAAGTGGAAAAAGTTTGAGACAAAGAAATAAGAAATTAGTAAAAAATGTAGGAGAACAGTGAAAAAAAGTAGGGGAAAAGGTGGAATAAAAAAGTAGGGAAAAGTGGAAAAAAATAGGAGAAAAGTGAAAAAAAAATAGGAAAAGAAGTGAAAAAAAAAGATTTAAGGAGAAAAAGTGGAACAAAAAAATTTTACACAAAAAAATTAGTCAAAATTTTATGAGAAGAAGTGGGAAAAAGTAGGAAAAGGACAGAATAAAAAAGTAGGGGAAAGGATAAAAGTGACAAAATAGGGGAATAAATGGAAAAAAAATTTAAGGGGAAAAAGTGGAACAAAAACATTAAAAAAAATTTAAGGGGAAAAAGTGGAACAAAAACATTAAAAAAAATTTAAGGGGAAAAAGTGGAACAAAAACATTTGACACAAAGAAATTAGTAAAAAAAATGTGTGAGAAAAAGTGGACAACAGAAAAAAGCATGGAAAAAAGTAGGGAAAAAGTGAAAAAAAAATAGGGAAAGATGTGGAAAAAATTTTTGAGGAGAAAAAGTGGAACACAAAGAAATTATTAAATAGTAGGGGATAAAGGGTGGAAACATAAAAATTACTAAAAAACAGGAGAAAAATAAGTTAGGAAAAAAGGGGAAAAAAGTTTGAAACTAAAAAATATGGGGGAAAAATGTAAAAAAACATCTAAAACAAAAAAATGGGGGGAAAAATTGGAAAAGAAATTTGAGATATAAAAAAATTGGTAAAAAAGTAGAGGAAAAGAGAATTTTGAAAAAATTGCTGAAAAAAATTGAAATAATAAAAATAGAGGAGAAAAAAATGAGTCGGGGAAAAAGTGGAAGAAAGTTTGAAATATAAAAAGTTAAAATTAGTGAAAAAGTAGGGATAAAAATTGGAAAAAGTAGGAGAAAAGTGAAAAAAATTGGGAAAGAAGTAAAAAAAAAGTTTCAACGGGAAAAAGTGGAACAAAACAGTATGACACAAAGAAATTAGTAAAAAATATAGGAGAAAATGTAGAAAAAAAAGTAGAAAAAAAGAAGTGGAAAGAGTGGAATAAAAAAATAGGAGAAAGTCTACAACAATAGGAAACGTTGTAGAGAATAAGTTTTAAGTGGAAAGACAAAAGCTATATTTTCTATAGACAGGTTAGATATAGATAGCCAAGACTTCTTTTAATAAAATAAATATAAATAGTGTTATATTTTCGTCTTTTTTTAATACACAGGTTAGATTTATATAGTCAAAGATTTTTCTTTTAATAAAGTAGATTAAAATACACAGGTTAGATTTAGATAGTTAGTAGATTTTGCTAGTTTGTTATCGAAATGTTGGTAGAATACGGTTTATTGAAAACGGTAACCCTGCAAATAATCCTTTCTGTGTTTCCCCTTCGTGTTGATTGTTGTGTTAAGTTAGTTCTGATTTTTATTCAATATTATGTCAAAACCAAAGCATTCTGTTTGGCAATATTTTGACTGTATTTTAACACACCAAAAAAGATGCCCAGTGATATTTGTTTATTTTTAATTATTTTTGTTTTTCATTTTTAATTTGAGTTAGAATAAACGGTTTTGTTGGTTAGATTATGGATTTTTGTTAATGTGTTTGTGTTAAAATTTAGTTTGTGCAAGTAACAATTCTGTTTTTTATTTAAATAATTATTTATTATTTAAATTTGATATGATATTTATATAAATATCATGATATTTTCGAACCCTATTTGAAACACTCTACTTACTAATTTATTTTTTAAATGACAAGTTTGACAATCCCCACCACAACATCTCATTTCACATCTAGATGTAAAAAATGTAATCTATGGACACCGACATCTTGGTTAAACAAACCGCAGGTGTAGATGTGTCCGATGTGGACAAACAAACGCTCCTGACGTAAAAAAATGCATCGGATGTGGATATTCAAATGTAGCATATGTGGGATTCGATCCCCGGACCCACTGCACCACTAGCGGGCACTATGCCATGTTGCTACTAGAGCTGATGCTTAAATATGTTCAAACTTAATATTTAAGCGAATCACGTTTCTGCTTTTACATTTTTATGCGCAATATAAAGTGTGTTTGTTTTATGTTTGTATATAGGTACACAATAATTCCCAGGTGTATAGTTAGAATACTGTTTTAGTGTATTTTAAAGAACTCCGACTGTCGGACGTTTAGTAATTGATATAAACGACTGAAAGTAGGAATCAAAATTAAAGATAGAGCCCTAGACTTGGCATTTTCCTTCATGTCTGTTTTTATTTTAGACTGATAGCTTATACCGTTCTCAAAAAAAATGTTATTTCAAAACCCCAATGGTGAAGGACTCTTAAGAAGTGAAAAAATACACCATTTATTAATAATTAGAAAAATATATTTCAATGAATACTGTTCGAGAAAAAAACATGTAAAGTTTGTTAGTCAGTAAATTTCTTAAAAGATGATATATAACAATATAATTTCGATATTTATCACTTCTATATTCCCTATACATTCTGCCATAACTATAATAATGATGAGCCAACAAGATATGATTTATTATGTATCGAGTTCTTGCTCTGGAGAGATCAAAATAAATGAGTTTTATTAGTTAATTAATTAATAAAAGTGTGAATATTGCAATATCTATTGCTATTAATAACATGTGGGTAGAAAAATGAACAAACAATGATATCATCTGAGGCTATTTCAAAATAGGTAGTTCATAATGAAAAAAAATATGTAAAAGTGGGAATGTAAATTAGTAATAATTAGATTTTGTGTAATGTTTTATGCAAATGAATTGGGTAATAAGTTTACTTAACCGAAATAGAATGGATATTTTAATAGTGTACTTATTAAATTAAGAATTTGGAACTTATAGTTCTCAACAATGTTGAAGAATATCGTCATCATTAACCAAAACTACTTAAAAAAAAACAAACTTTAATTTCTACGAAAAAAATTTAATTCATCCAGTTTGTTTTATTTAATATTATGATTTATTAATATAAATTACAATTTAAATTAAGTATTAAATTTTTGAAAGTATAGTGAAATGATGGCCACGAAGAAGGTCATGGAATACTATTTTAGATGAAGATATAAGAAAACTTCTCATTAAATTCTATTAAATTGTTTCAAATAATCTTACAGAATGGAAACAAAAAAATTGTAAGACCTTCATGAAGGTTTTAATTCCAATATTAATTTTATTGACCTTAATAAATCTATATAGGCTTAAATGATTATTATTAGATATTGAATTGAATTTTATAAATAATTTTTGTTAAAACCAAGACTTACTTTATTGTTTAATTTCATTTTTAGCAAATCACAAATATCACAAAATTATTTTTGATTTGAAACTCATTTCTCGTTAAAAACTATTTTTCCTCACCACTACGCGTTGTTATACTTATACAAATAAACTAAGGAACTGATAAAATATTATTAATTAAATGGTTTATCTTGAAATAGAGGCAGACAATTGAAATAGTATAAAACTCTATTTATAACGTAGATTAATAAATATTTATAACTTTATTATGATTTTGTCTACTAACATATTGTTTGTCTTTAGCAAGCCAATTTTTTGGGATTAAGTTTTTATTTTGTAACAGTTACTTTTTAGCGTTACAGCACCTTTATTTTTTGTTTTTAATTAGTATTCAATATAATGATAATACATATAATAAATGTTTATTTAGATAAAAAGATCAATATAATAAATATTATTTTCAAAACAATTATTTATTATCAGCAATTGGGGACTCAAACGTAGGGTTAAATTTAATTCATTTTAAAGCTTCTGTTGCTCTTAAGTTAAACTATTTTATTTTATTTTTTATTAAAAATGTATTATTATTAAATAATTACGAAATAAAATATGAGCAAGTGACAAAACTCTACGTACGTTTCGCTAACTATGTTAACATCATCAGGAGTTGATGATAAAAAAGTGTAGTCAACATTAATCATAAATGAAACTCGAAATCATGTACCACAATAAATTTAATTATACAAAATTCATGTAACTAGTTTCGGCTAAAAAGTCATCTTCAGGCCAAACTAATAAATTGTTAAGATTAAACTTTAAATTATCATATTGCTACTAAGAAGGGAAGGAGGAAAGTGTAAGAGAAAATAGGGGGTACTTGAAAGGTAAGTAAAAGTAAAAAGGGGGGTTAAATGGTAATAAACTTAAAATTAAAAAATTAAATGAATGTGTGACTTATGTCATAAATATTGGGCACTGATGGCGGTTAGAAATAAAAGGAGAGGAAGATAGGAAAATTTCCACGCCCCATAGTGACAGGAACAATCCAAAATTGAAACCAGAAAACTGCAACGCAGTAAATAGACTGCAACTATACTTGAAGTAAGAATTAGAGATATGGACTATTATAATACAAAGCGACCATCAGATGCTCATTTAATTTTACTTTCCTGACCCACCTCCGAGAAGGGAAAGTATTGTGAACGAGGTAAAAAAAATTTTCGAGATAAAGATAGAAATATCCATTTTTTAAATTTTTGAAATATTTACAAATTTTTATCAAAATTCCTGAAATTTTTGATCAAAGTTCTTGAAATTTTTGAAAAATTCAGAGATTTTCGATTAAAATTTTTTATGTTTTTATCAAATTTCCGGAAATTTTTGATCACAGTTCTTGACATTTTTGAAATCTTTACAAAATCTGGAAATTTTTACACGTTTTTAAATTTTTTATAGTTTTTTTATTGAAACTTTTGAAATTATTTCAAAATCTTGATATTTTTACACATTTTTAAATTTTTTGAAATATTTGGATTTTTGATTGAAATTTTTTAAATTTTTATTATAATTCCTGAAATTTTTTATCGAATTTCTTGAAATTTTTTGAAATCTAGATTTTTTTATTGAAATTTTTGAAATATTTAGAAATTTTTTAAATTTTTATCAAATTTCCTGAAATTTTTGTTCTCAATTCTTGAAATTTTGAAATCTTTACAAAATCTGGAACTTTTTACATGTTTTTAAAATCTTTATAGATTTTTTATTGAAACTTTTGACATTTTAACAACATTTTGAAATTTTTACACATTTTTAAATTTTTTGAAATATTTGGATTTTTGATTGAAATTTTTTAAATTTTTATTATAATTCCTGAAATTTTTTATCGAATTTCTTGAAATTTTTTGAAATCTAGATTTTTTTATTGAAATTTTTGAAATATTTAGAAATTTTTTAAATTTTTATCAAATTTCCTGAAATTTTTGTTCTCAATTCTTGAAATTTTGAAATCTTTACAAAATCTGGAACTTTTTACATGTTTTTAAAATCTTTATAGATTTTTTATTGAAACTTTTGACATTTTAACAACATTTTGAAATTTTTACACATTTTTAAATTTTTTGATATATTTGGATTTTTGATTGAAATTTTTTAAATTTTTATTATAATTCCTAAAATTTTTTATCGAATTTCTTGAAATTGTTGAAATCTAGACTTTTTTATTGAAGTTTTTAAAAAAATTAGAGATTTTTGATTGAAATTTTTATCAAATTTTTTGAAATTTTTGATCACAGTTATTGAAATTTTTTAAATCTTGACAAAATCTGGAACTTTTTGGAAAGTATTGTGAACGAGCTAAAAAAAAATTTCCAGACAAATATGGAAATTTCCATTTTGAGGTCAACTGAGATGATCAAGACCATTTCCAGATGGAAGTCTGTCTGTCTGTCTGTGTGTATTCTTACACGATAGAAGTCACACGTTTAATCCGATTGAGCTGAAATTTTGACTTGCAATATGTCATTTGAAAGCCCTTGAAAAAACTCTATTCAGAAGAGTCAAAATTATTTCTCCAACTGTCACCTGTCAAAAATAAAAAAATGTCAAAATTTGATACTTTAACGTTAAATATCTGAAAAACTATTCGTGGATACTAGTCGGGAAAGTTTTGGGGCAACACAACTGATTTTTTTAATTTTACTTACCTCTCATGTACTCCCTATTTTTTCTTGCACCTTTCTCCTTCCCTTCTTAGTAGCGGTACCCTTAAGTTTAGCAATATACTAATTTAAGGTTTAATCTTAACAATTTGCTAGTTTAGTCTGAAGATGGCTTTTGCCTGCCTTTTGTATAATTAAATTTATTGTGGTATATGATTTCGAGTTTCATTTATGATTAATTAACACTTGACAACATTTGAGATAACTTATTGGATTTTTCCAACCAAATCTGAAGGTCAAAGGTCAATTTTTTTCAGAGGTTCATGAGTTTCAGAACATGCTGAATCTAATGCCGCTGTCCATCTAGCTCTTACCGTTTATCTTCTGATGCTCGCTACACCCCAACAGACAGACGGACATTCCTAGATTAGTAATTTAATAGAACCAGACACTCACAATAACTTTTGTAAAAACGAGCCCTTCATTGGCTTTGAGTACTATTTATGATATACGAGGAGTACCAATTTTGTCTACAATAAATCCTAAAATTGTTGTTTTAAAAATAATATAACAGATCCTCTTATATATCCCCGAATAGGACTGACATTTTTTCAAGTCGATCATTCTAATATTACAGTCATTACAACAGAAATATATTTAATATTTTGTTGACCGAATATCACATATCAATCTTTGACCGAAACATAGGCGTACAGTTAAGAATGTTCATTCAATAATGGTCTCGGGCGAACAAAACAAATAACACATGTTTTTATGTTTCGTGACCCTAAGGGGCGAAATTATTTCATCTCGTTTTATCGCGATTCGGACAAAGTCACTTATCTCTCTCATTTTCTGCATTCTTCGTCTTACGATATCTAAATTTTTGCTATAAGCGATAGAGTGAATTTAAAAAAAGTTGAAATGGGAAGAAATTTACAATAAAAAAGTCCGGACTGTATCTTAATTATTAATAATTTTAAATAAACGCTGAAAATAGCAATCCATGTGGATGGTTCACAAATTCTGGTCGTGAGATAGTATACTTTTTAATATTACTTAATATTAATTTAAAAATTGATAAAATCATGTTTTTATCTAGACACTTCTAGAAAAAAAAAACGATGAATAAATATTTTTTCACAAAATGAGCCTATTGTTAATTAAATAATTTTTTCAGTTATATTTATTAAAAATTATTTCGCTTCATGGAGATCTGAATGAGACTCCAACATTGGGTTATTTTTGGATGACAAAAAAATCCACATGTGTATTATTGTCGATTTAGAGAATTAAAAACAAAACGTGAAGAAACTATTGATCAAAATAAATTCCCTTTAACATAATTTCCTAAATAACCTTAAATTTAATGGTCGTAAATGTCTGCGTAAAGATCTAAAAATAAAGATTTTTATGTGTTTTTTTATTGATTTTTTTTCACCGTGTACATCGTTAAAGTCACAAATAACATAATATACCTATATCTTAATATAAATTAATATCACCCTTTTCAAATACTTTGCCGCTTAGACGATAAATAAATGTCAATACCAATTATTTATTTTTAAATATATAATAAGGATTATTTTTTTAATAACTTAATCAATAATAAAACAAACCAGGAGGACAAACTACGGTAAACGATTATACAGGACGAAAAAAGAAAAGTCTTCAAAAATAATCTAAAAAAAACTTGGATGAGAAATATTTTTATAAAGATATTTAGAAAATATACAAGGAGGCAGGGTTATACACGAAGGACAAAGAAGGTAATTTAATACAGGGTGAAGAAAAAAAACTCAAGAGGTGGTGAAACTATTTTGTAAAACTTACAGTAAAAAAACAATAAAAGAGGATCCAATAGAAGATGATAAAATGGAATTAATAAAATCTACACAAAAAATATTCGAAGACATGGTGAATCCTGAATCTAAAGTAAGGAGGAACATGTTTAACAAAAAGTAAAATTCAGAAAGTTTAGTAAAAGAAGTTGGTATTAATTTCAAAGTTATGGGAAATAATCATTTTTTATTTTTTAACTGTCTTAAGGACATTAATTTATTTATGGTAATGGAACCACAAATTTCGGCTTATCATTGTTATTAAAAACCACAATTTTGTTTATTTATGAATATTTTTTAACATGACAAACTTTCAGCGATTATAAGACATCATATCGTACACAATTTTTATTGTTTTGTTTACATCCGGTACGTATTACTATCACACTTTATCCACCAGTATTAACAGGAAGTTATAGTTTTTTTTTCTAAGTTTTGATTAGCTTGCAAATCATTGTTTTATTCACAGAGATTGTTAATATTCTTCAGATTTTAAAAAAATATATAATGTATTGATAGCTTTATTTATCCAAAATATAATTATTTGTGGATAACAAATATTGTTAAATTAATGAGTGAATTACAATCCCTATAAAACAATTATTTTTTTTATTAATCATTAATGATAAAAATAACTGTGACCTAAATTTCTATAATGAGTATTATTAAACGTTTTATTATAAAAATAATTTATAACTTACTCATGCCTTTGTCAATTTTAACCAACTTAAGAGTCTAATGTGTAAAAAACTCTATACAAGTGAAAAACGACAATATTTTTGATGTAATTTGGAATTTTTGAAAATAAATTTTTATATAGGAATATATACTACAGTATATATGGCATAAGTAGCGGGAAAGTAAAAATAGATCAAAGATTTATATCTTTTTTGAGATTTTTAACGATGCTGAATCGGGGTAACAGACAGACGGACAGACAGACAAAACCATCTTATGAGTTTGTTTTCTTTGAAAACTCTAAAAGTATGTAACAAAAAATACTAGTTGTCGCTCAGTGATCGAAAATCGACCGTTATTCATTAAATTTTAATTTATGTATCTATTTTTTTCGTATTTTTCTTTATTTTTTACCATTTTTTCCTGTTTTGTACTGATTTTTATTGTTTTTTTTTAATTCTCCCCATTTTCCTATTTTTGTCCATATTTCCCTATTTACTCTCTACTTTTTCCTCTTTCTCCTGTTTTTTTTTATTATTTTTTCATGTTTTTTTCCATTTTTCATATTTTTGGGTAAATTTCCCTATTTTCTGTTTCGATTGTTTCTAATCTCTCCCCATTTTTTCTCATTCTGTATTTTTTCCGATTCAAATTTTTTCATTTTTTTTAAAATTTTTAGATGGTTACAATTGGTTTCGGTTTTTTTCAGTTTTTTTTCCGATTTTTTGCATTTGCCATTTTTGTCATTTTTTTGCCATCTTCTTCGGTGTTTTATGATTTTTTTGGGATTTTTTTACGATTTTTTAGGTTTTTTCTATTGTTTTTGTTTGATATTTATTTTTGCGAATTTCTTCTATTTTTTGCGATATTTTTCGATTTCTTGTTTTTTTAGCGATATTTTTACAATTTTTAGCATTTTTTGTGTTTTTTTCGGTTTTTTACAATTTATTGATTTCCTCATATTTTACAATTTTGTTTTTCATTTTTTATCCCAATATTTTCCGATTTTTTAAAATTGTTTTTTTTTATCGATTTTTTATTCATATTTTAAACTTCTTCATTTCGTTTTTGTTCTCATTTTTTTTATTCCTCTGACTTTTTCGATTTAATTCAATTCTTTCGAATTTTTTAATTTTTTTTTATATGATTAGAATTGATTTCGGGTTTTTGATTATTTTTTTCAGATTTTTTGCAAATTTTTTTCCCCAATTTTCTTGATCTTTTTGCTATTTTCTGCGATTTCTTACGTTTTTTTTTTTTAAATTTGTTTGTGATTTTTTGCGATATTTTTAGATTTCTTGCGTTTGTTAGCGACTTCTTATTTGTTTTTTTAGCAATTTTTGTCGTCTTTTGCAGTTTTTTTTACCTTTTTCTTTTTCTGTTTTTCCCTATTTTCTGCACTTTTTTTCCTATGTTTTAATATTTTTTTCCATGTTTTCCATTTTTCCTATTATTTCCTATATTTTTCTCTTTTCCTATTTTGCCCATTTTATACCATTTTTACTGTTTTTTCTATTTTTTCCCATTTTTCCCGTATTTCCTGTTTTTCCCTTATTTCCTGTTTTTCACCATTTTTTCCTGTTTTTTTGTTTTTACTGTTTTTCTGTTTTTGTGATTTTTTCATATTTTTTCCTATTTTCAACTATTTCTATTTCTACTATTTTTCTACTATTTTCTACAATTTTTTACTGTTTTTTGCTATTTTTTACCATTTTTCACTATTTTTTTCTGTTTCTCCCGATTTTGCCTTTTTTTTCTCATTTTTACAAAATATGTAAACAAAATATTTTTATCAACAAAATATGTAAATAACACCTGACTGAAAAATTATATGAATAAAACGGGGTTGAAGACATTTATGTTGTATGTGCAGTAAATATATAAAATAAAAAGATGCCAAAAATTTATTTTTGGAGTATGAACCATACAATATATAATCTTATTATTATAAACTCTAACTAAAATATACTATATATATATATTATTGTTGATACAATTTATATTTATAATTATATTATTAAAAAAATATTTTGCACGTTCCAATTTTTGTGACACTTATTTTTAAAATTTGGATGAACTAGTAAGAAAAACAAAGATATTAACAATAAATTCTATTTAAAAAACATATACTCGTGGGACTTATTGTTTTATTAGGATCATTAATAATCATTAGTACATGTGATGATATTTTTAATAAAATATAGAGGTAAATAACCCAACTAAATGTGCATTTCTAAAATAAAACCAACTAGCTAAATCTCGTAAAACAAAAATAAACGAATGTATATTTTCTACTATTCATGTAAACTTAATTATCGTTAGGGTGTTATAGACACAATATTTATTCTATAATGTTATTTGTAACAATAACTACGTCGAGAAAAGGAAAATAAATATTACTTAACTGTTATACATTTTACAAAACACTATTTGTTGCCAAATATTTAAATTTACAAGATGCCAATCACAACTGTTAACAGTTTTTTCGTGATTTGGTACAATAAAAATAAATTTTTGGTTTATAGCTAAATTATCGTTTGGATTTAAACTGAAAAATTATCACTCCTAAAATATTTTTATTACATATTTCACGGATTTGAACCTAACAAGTTAACTTCGATAAATCTATTGAGTTTTTGTATAAGATGTGTTTTATTTAGTCCTTATAAATTCATCAGTTTTAGTTCATATATCTGGATTGATTTTTTTGTGCGTAATGGGCTTACAAGTCGTGTAACGTACTATACTTTTTCTACGCCCACTTATTTTCTTCTATTAAATAAAGGACATCGAAAAACTTTATTGTAATATCGTACCTTTCTTTGGATTTTAGTGGTAACAAATTATGTGTGGCAGCTTGAGCTTTTTCTAAAATCTCCGGTAGAGTTGTCATAATTTCATCACACAGTTGAGAAAATGTTATTATTTTGTATAATTTCTACAAGTAAATTATGAAATTTTTCACACATAATGTACTTTTTGATCCCTTTCTGGTGTACTATTTACTTTTTTCATTTGTTTTACCATTTTAATAATTACAATGTTAAATCCGAAAAGACTAAAATATTTTCTAAATTTAGAGTTTTATATTACCTATTGATTGGTATAAATCCCATTTTAATGTCTTTAATATTATTAAAGTTATTCAATTTTTTCTTAAACTTGTATTTCAAAAAAAATTTATAATTCTACAATTTTTTGAATAATATTTTGAAAAAAATCAGAATTATAGAGTTTTTTACTAAAAATTTAAGAGTATTTTTTTAAAAATTTTAATATTAATATTAACCTTAAAAAAAATAAAACGCATTTTTGAATAATTTTAAAATCAATAAATAATTAATATCTTATCCAATTATATTCAAAATGGGAAACAGACCTTTTTTTAGGTTTTCTCATTAATAAAGTTAGTTTGAAAAACTCAAAAAAAAATCAAATTTTTTGTCACAAATTCATGGGTAAATCCGTTGAATTGTTGTTTTAACTTTTTACATTTTTTGCTATAACTTTTACAAATACTAGTTTAAAATTATTAAATAATTTACACATATAGTACTTTTGTATCCTTTTCGGATATGCTATTTACTTTTTTCATTTATTTCATACTTATTGATAAAAGGAAATTTAAAAAAAATTTAAAAAAAATTCTTTATTTTGGCTATAATAATTACAATTCTAAATTTTAAGAAACTAAAACACATTTTGAATTTGGAGTTTTATATTATCTTTTGAATGGTGAAAATCCCATTTCAATTACTTTAATATTTTAGAAGTTATTCAATTTAGTTTAAAATCGTAATATAATTTAAAAAAATTCCACAATTTTGAAAAAAATTATAATTATAAAATTAATTATTACAAATTTAACGATATTTTATTTTTATTTATTTTTTTATTTATACTAGGCGAAACTATGCGGAACTCGAAAAAAGGTGAAGACAAAATTTGTAGAAAATTTTATGTACTACAATTTTGATTTTATGTAATTTTTCATAAAAATCCATAATTTTGTCTCAAAATCTAAAAAAGTCGCAAATGTCTATATAAATTTTATCACGCCCTCTAGCGGCAAAACTATGAGGAATTCAAAAAAATGGTAATGACAAAATGTGTAAAAAATTTTATGTTCTACAACTTTCATATCCTGTAATTTTTCATAAAAATGCATTATTTTGGTAATTTAAAAAAAAATATGAAAAAAATTACTTTTTGAAAAATCTGGCAACAATGGCAAAAGTTTTTGAAAATTTTAATCATTCGAAAATAAACTATAACGTATAAAAAATATATGTGTAAAACTTTATTGCCGTCTTGTATAGTAATGACGTCATCACTTATAGCAACTGTCACTTCCGGTTGTCCGATTAATTCTAAAATATATACAGGTCGTCTCCTTGCTACCCTAAATATGTATATAAAATTTCATCTAAATCGGTTCAGCCGTTTAGACACTATCGTGTTCATACACACAGACACACACACGCAGACAGACAGACAAAATGCTAAAAATGGTATAAATGGATTCAGGTGACCTTAAAACGTAAAGATTCGTTAAAATTTGGATATGGTCAAAATATCATGATCGCAATACTTTCCTTCTATACAACTTTGTAGTTCGGAAAGTAAAAACAGTAAAAAATAGTACAAAAATAGGAAAATGGGAAAAAATATGAAAAATCGGAAAAACAGAACAGCAAAAATAAAAAAGGTAAGAAAAATAGGAAAACAGGAACAAATGGTGAAAAACAGGAAATAAAGGAAAAATGGGGAAAAATAGGAAAAAAATAGAAAAAACACTAAAAATAGGACACAACGGCAAAATAAGTAAATAGAAAAATATAGGCAAAAATAGGAAAAATTTTTAACGTTTCCTGACATGGGCGTAGAAAAAATACTTTACTTTACACACTAGTATTTCATTAGCATGAAGTTGAACTTTACGCACGACAAAGTATGTGTAAAGTTAGTAATTTATACACGGTAGTAGAAAAAATAATGTTTAAACATGTTTACATGTTACACTCTGTTTGATTATTAATTGTCAACAGCGGGTAGAAGAATTTTAGGTGTTCGTGTTTTTACCATATTCTGAACAAATTATAAACAATCCTGAATTCTAAACGGATGGACAGACAGTTTCATAAAAAATTTCTTGCCATTTTAAATTTTTCAAGTCGAACAAACCTTTAGTGAATCAATAGCCACAACTACAAATTTATTTGATATTATTTCCATGTAAGGAGTGATTTGTAATATTTGAATAGGTAGAAGATATTTTTTTGAACAGGAAATTTTTTAAGAAAGTCAAAAATAATTTTTATCGAATTTTTAAAGTTGTATTAAAATCAAGGCCAGTTTATAAAAGTTAACAATACCGCACATGTGAAATAAAGGTTTAATATCTGCATTCTGCGATATTAATATCCAACAAAAAAAAATGGTACTTACATTTATGACATAAAATAACTAATCTTTTTTATCCTTATTGTTTCTAATATTACTATTACAACGAGTTTCACCATAAATCATAAACATAACATGATATTTCCGGAGTGAAAAGTATGCAATTGCAATTAAAAATTTACCGTTAAATTTTAATCATACTGCAGACAATGTAAATAACTAATTTATTATCAGTTTCCAGGAATGTAACAAATAAAGCTTCCCTTTTACGTCAAACTGTCAAATGTCTAAAATGTCATTCCTCCATTTTGTATTTTTCGCACCTAATCTATTTCAATTTTATATTTTGGCACATGGTTGTCCATCTTTTACTAGTCCCAGGTTGGGTTAATTACAATTTTTGGTTTTATTTGGACGGTTTGAAGAAACCGGAATTTCCTGAACCCGTAGAACATGTGGCCCTATTTGATGTTACAAGGATTCTTTTATTTCCTTTAGTTTCCCTCGTGGAACCATACAACCCTACTGTGTGGGTCCTCCATATTGGAAAGTTTAGTTATTTCTTCCTTGAAGTTCATTAATATTCCTATATAAATCTATTTTAGTATTAAATTTTCATGTTCCACAACTACCCTTACATTTTTATTTCGCATGACACTCCTTTCCTAGTACAAAAACCGCCCCTTAGCATTACACCACCTCTTCGATAGATAATGTACAATTATTAAAAATTTAAAATGTACGGTTGGATAAATTTCATTGGAATATTATCGAGAATTCACAAAACAAACTAATATTTCCTTTAAATTTAATAAGATTCATTTTAGTTTATACTTTTGGCCAGTACTGTATATTTTACCATTTCATAATCTAAAAATAGATTTAATTACTCTTTTCGTGCGTCATTGGGTTTGAGCCGTGTGCAAAAATATAGTAATCTCCTTCTCCCTCTAAACGATATAGAATTAATAAGAGCAACAAGCGCAGAAATACCTCTGATCAGAGGACCGATTTTTGTACTAGAAAGAAGAAAACCGTTACACTTATAAATCTTTTGGCAGTATGAATAGGGAAATAGCTTCAGAACAATTCAGCATCTAATAAAACCAGTATCTAATTAAATAAGTATTTAACATGTCTCGGTATAATAATTATCACTATATTTTCAGAAGTTTCTAAATGTACATAAATTGCTCTATAATAATAATAATAATAAATTGTAATAAAAATGTAATATTAATAATTTTGGTTTTCTAATAAATAGTCCTTACATTTAAATGATTTATCCTTGATACTCTGTATTAAGGTTGGTCCTTCGATTTGATAAATTTATATTACAAATATAAAACCTATTGTATAACTTTTAGTCCTGAAGATGGCTTGTAAGCCGAAACTAGTTTCCGTTTTCTAATATTGTTTTAATTATATTTATTTTCAATTATTTTATGATTTTTTTTCATAACAACGGTTTACTTTAGGAAAAAACTACATACGAATTTTTTGTTTGAAATAATGTCTTGCTACATGTAGTTTTAAGTCGATTTCCTAATTAAATCAGTTTCATTGAAATTTCTTATAAAAGTAACGTCAATGGTTTCCTGCATTTATTAAGAGAAAAAAATATTTCACATGCTAGACAAGTGCAAAAAACGTTTCAATCATTAAAACTCTTTACCGTTGTAGACTTCTTAATAAAACCGATTACATAACAAGTCTTTGCCGTTTCATTCTAATGACTTACCCACAAGCGGACATTGTTTTACAAATTTATCGTTTATTTTTCACAATATCCTCATTTAAATACTCGTTATACATGTTTATTAGAAAGGCAGCGTATTTAACAGTTTGCTTTATTTCGTTAAAATTGTGTAAACAAGAAATTATATATGTTTACCACTAAAATTATTTAAATGCTTTAGTTTTTATTTTATTTTTTCTTTAAATCATAAATCAGTTAAAATTGTGTAAAAAAGCAATTTTATTTGGATTTGGATGATTCCCTTAGCTGCAATTATTCAGTAGACAGCTAAATTATTGCTGCTATTACATAGATAAAATATGTTGATCTGAATTTATAACATAAAGGAGATAAAAAAGTACACAATAAATTACTATTAAATAAAGCAATGTATTACATAGAGAAAATTGAAAAAAAAAAAACATAATTATATTACTACGCATTAACTGACCTGCAATGCATAGTATGATATCGATTAAAAATGGTTACAGTTCAAAGTACTACAATTTAGATGACTAGTTGGACTGATAAGAAGTCATTGCCTGCTTTAAACTAATTTTTACAATTCTTTGTTTATAAATATAAATAGTCTCGGTGCAGTGGTGGAGAAGAAAAATTATATATACCCACCGACATGGAAACTGGGTTATTTTTAATATTCGACCTACAAAAGTCTTGTAGAACATCGAAAACTATTAAGAACAAACTCATAAAATATTTTTCAGGAATCTAGTCAAAAAAATTGTAATTGTATCCAAAATAGTAAAAAAACTGTAATTCACACGTTTAATTTTTAAAAATAATAAGATAATAAAAAAAAATAAATATTCAAATAAAATATTTCTATTAAATTGTTCTTTGGTTCGTCTTAGCAATGCATTCTCAACTGTTTTTCAAAACAAAAGTGATATTTTCTCTACTTTTAACAGGGAGGTGGGTGGATCTGGACTTAATAACAAATAAATATTACTCATCAATACATAAAACATTTTTACAAACAAAAATAACTTGATTTAACAAAAATTTTAATATACTACATTTTGAAAACGGACTAAAACTATAGAATGCAAGTTAATATTGAATTTTTATACAACCAGTATGCAAAACACGTTTTTCTACACAAATTTTTATACGCAAAGCAGGCCTTTTCTTAATTTCTTTGATATCCGTTGGAAAAGTAATAAAGTGCGAAAAGTACACGCTATGGCACTTTTCCTCACCGAAATGTCAAACAAAGCTATAAATTTTTTTGACATGTTATTGTTTTACTTTCATTAATAAATGTGGCTGTAGAAAAAATATTGTGTAACTCGCTACGGCTCGTGCCACAAATTTCTGAGCTCGTGGAAAAAGTGACGCTTTGCGCACTTGTTACACAAACTACTATTTCTGAGCAATGTTCTGTAATGCTCTTTGCGTCGTCAAGCGGTGTTTTGGCGCCTTCGTTCAGGTTTTGAATTTCCTCGGGCGCCACCTTCTGTTTCTAGTGTGAAGGTCAGTTGCACGGGCAGCGTCAGTGGAGAAAGAATAATCCAGGGGTCGTTATGGTATCAACCAATGCGTTTTCGGCCAGTAGAACGGGCTTTAGTTGCTCCATTGGGTTAAGTACCTGGGTATTTGCTGCATTTCTGGCGATACTCGTAATTCAGTACATAAGAACAGGCGTCTCTGCAGTCTGCTGTGATCGGAGACGGCAAAATTGACATTTGTCCAAGCTAACGCTGATATTCGGCTCTCGAAGTCTAGACAAACAAATATAAAAGGCTCTAAGTCATCACCCAAAACGTTGTCGATAAGGCGTTGCCAAGTCGAGTAGGCGTTGTGTAACCCAAATGGTATCTGTTTAAATTGGAAGAGCCCTAGGTTCGGGTCGGTAAAAGCAGTGTATTGTTTGGAATATCCTGCCATTAGGACTTACCAATAAGCCGATTTGACGTCTAAACTGGATAGATACTGAATAGAATTTTAGCAACTCGTAAAATTCAGACATGATATCGACGTATAAGCAAGCAGCAGACTGAAGCGGCGTATGAGGAAATATCAAAAATGTTGACCGACCCTGCGCTTCAAAACCGCGTGAGCCGCTCGTGCCACGTGGCAGTTGCTACGCAGGACACATTAGAGTTTCCACTTTTCTGATATTTCCGCGTCGGTCGTACCGACCGCGTATTGTCATTCACGCAGGACAACGCGTTACTGTTCGTGGTGTTTAAGCGGCACAAGCGCAAGGGTCTCCATCGTTCGGACGGAGTGTGAACTTTCTACATGGATCGCGTTTGACCCTATATTCGGAGGAAGGTCGCGGTATTTATTCTATTTTTCGTATTCACGGTGCATTTTGATTTTACCTATTTACGATCAATTGCCGATCGCGATATATTTCATAACAAGTATTTTTACTGACAGATTACAAATAAAAGCTAATTATAATAGTTTATTGCGCAGTAGCCTGGTGGGCGAAGGGGCTAGAGTCTATTCCGGCGTCCAAGTTGTTTGGACTTCAGAGACTAGCTTGTGTGGCTAATAAAGGCGCCGTGTCAACTACCCAGACAGCGGCAATGGAAAGAACTCTAGGTCTTAATCCTCTCCATATACTATTGGAACAGGAAGCCAGAATGACGTTTCAGATGTGCTTTCTTCCGTAATTCACATACAGAAGTACTTTAACGTCCTTCTTCCAAGAAGAGACGAATGGGAAAAGAAGGAGATCCTCTTATCAGGGATGACTTATGTACTGTATACAGATGGTTCAAAGAGGTGCTGGAGCAGGAAACCCCGAGTTGACATCACAGTAAGCCTCGACAAGTATGCTCAGGTGGATAGAGTTGTGTGCAAGAGAGTTGAAAAACCATCCACTTGTCAACAAAAGTACCGCAGCTTTGAAAGCACTGAGCTCCAACCGGCTGGACTCGGAAGCTGGTGTGGAACTGCATCGAATCCTACCAGTAACAGAGTAACCCTATTCTGGTTCTCTGGATACTAAGGGGTGGAGGGCAACGAGAAAACCGACACTCTTGCGAGAAAAAGTGCATAGTCAAAAGCAGTGCCAAAGACACTATCTGGAAATGGATCGTGAGGAAAAATCCCCAGCACAGGAAATATATTCCTGGGTTAGCTCACTCTAAGGCCTTTATAGTCAAACCCTCAGGTAGCACCATATCGCAGATCGTAGAATGGAGTAGAAGTGATTTACGCATCCTAATTGGACTGCTTACAGGGCACTGCCGTCTGCGGTACCATCTGAAAAAGCTAGGGTTAAGTTAAACATCGGACTGTCACTTCTGTATGAATGAATAGGCTTTGTATGTTTGGTTTCGTACAGTTGGAGCCTATTGGGAAGCTTTACCTAAATCAACCATGTTGTGAGAAGGTGTGGATTGTATGGTGAATTGTAGCTTATAGGGGTGAGCCACAATAGTCCTCTGCTGGCCTAGCTTGAACATAGACCTAATAGTGCATTGTAATCCAGTTGCTATATTTAAATTTTTAAGTCTGTAGCTCATCGGGAAGTTAGTTTAAAATCAATTACAAAATTTGTATTTTTTCCTACTAACAGAAAATTTTGAATTCTGAATGAATATTTCTTCTTCGTTTTCTTGGATTTCATGGCCTCTACTTTTAGGTACGTCTAGCACATAATGTCAAATATATTAACCAATAGTGTGTTTAGAAGTTTAGGAAGAAGATAAAATTAATAAAATTTAATTGAAAGTCCAGAATGGATATTATCAAATGAAGAAAAAACTTTCTTTTTTACTTCTCTATACTTTTGTTTTTGTATAGCATTGGATTTGGTTTTGCTTTTATAAAAATTTCTTGGATTTCTAGCTATGATTTTAATTTAAAATATATTTTTTCCATTCTCTCTTGTTTTCTCAGTCTTACACGCTACTTTTCTTTCCCCTAGTACGGGCTTCTATAATCTTTCTTATTCTTTTTATCATCTAACCAATCATCGTTATTATTGGTTGGGTATAGGATTTGTCCATTTTCAATTTCCGTTGTAATTTAAAAAAAGGATTTTTGACGTTGAAGTTGTCATTTGTGGGCAAATTATGGTATTGGTCACAGCATGTATCCTTGTGGTACTACTGCTTTTACCCTTTTATGTTAAAAATTTCCCAAATTAAAACCTATAAATTTTATAAATCCACAGATCTACATAACGCAGTGTTAACTATTTACGAAAGCGTTGATGTAACGATTCTTGAATTTTTCAAGGCTTTCTGTCGTTGCCAACTAAATATTTGTCAATGCGTTCGTAGAAAAATAATATTAACTCCGTCACTGGATTCTCTTATTGAGATCACGATTGTGAATTGCCGTTTTAAATATGTTTTAGATAACAACTATTAATTTAGGACACCTAACTTGTCTGTCTAACCACAGACTTGAGCGATTGTTTTTCGAATTTTTGGATGAATTTTATTTGTTTTATTAAACATTTCGTGATAAGAGTACATCAGGCCACCGATTGTTACAGTGATAACGGAATACAATTGCAGTTTCCTTGAAATACCATTGAACTCGTAGTCGATACTTAATACAAACAGATTTATGAATAATTTTGCTAATTTTAGAAACAATTCAAACATATTTCGAATGCACTTAAATTTATTGATATAATTATAATGCACTGGCGGTTTTTTTAATCACTAGAACTATATTTTTCATTAAATTTTCAAGTTACATAATTCGTTTTATAGGATCAAAATATTCTCTGCAATTGACTTCCTATTTAATTAATCAAGTATCTATAAACATTAACCAAAAAAAAATTAATAGTCAAAAAATTGTAATTGGCACAATTGTCTAATAATATCGATAAAAAAATCTATTTTCTCTTTAAGTAAAAGGTCCGACAATGGATACTTACTATAAGACTTTTTAAAAAAAAAAAACTATTTTATAAAAATCTATTATTCAAAAGCAAAATTCTTGATAAATCTTATCATTGTACCAATTTCTAGATGTTATTTTATATTAATTAAATAGTTTTTGAAGAAAAAAACCAGAAAAGCTTTTTATTAGAATTGTGAAATAAAAATAAGATAAATGAGATATATAAATAACTAACGCCATCTATATGATAATTATGGAGCCACGGTATCACTTACTTCAAGGTAAAATATTGTATTGATGAATTAAGAAGCATGGTCAAGTGAGCACCGCAAGATGGTCCATTTACGTTAGAGATAACTAATTTATTTTTTATTATTTTAAACTATTTAAAAAGGGCTCAATCCAACCCAACTTTTGAACACTTCTAGCAAAGAAGTTGAATCAATTTTTTTAAACAAGAAACTTTTGAAGTTTGCACTAAAGTATATGAATATCATAAGATCAGAAAGCTAAAAAATATTGAAAAATTATGCAAAATGGAGAAATTAGGAAAAAATAGGGAAATATACCAGAAAGCAATTAAATATTAGGGGAAATTGAAAAAAACTGGAAAAACTGGTAAGAAATTGGAAAAATTGGAAAAACAGGGAAATTATAAAAAATTTGAAAAAACTGAAAAAAAATGGACAAAAATGAAAAAAAAACTGGAAAAAAATTGAAAAAAGTTGGAAAAAATTTGAAAAAAATGGAGGGAGAGAGAGAGATTAAATTAAAATAGGAAAAAATTGGAAAAATGAAAAAATTAAAAAAAACTGGAAAAAATGGAAACAATTGGAAAAAAATGGTAAGAAATTGGAAAAATTGGAAAAACAGAGGTTATAAAAAATATAGAGCAAAACAGTTAAAAATATGGAAAAATTGAAAAAATTAGAAAAAGTAGAAAAAATTTCAAAAAACTGAAAAAAAAATGGAAAAAACTGGAAAAAAATGAAAGTTGGAAAAAAATTGGGAAAAAAGGAAGGGACAGAGAGAGAGGGAGAGAGATTAAATCAGGTAAGTAAATTTAGTTCCTGATGGTTGTCCCCCGGCCGGACAAATTTTTTACTTTTTAGTTAATTCAAACACTAAATGTAAAAATAAAAAAAAAACTTTTAAAAATGATTTTTTTTTCAAATCTGGGCATCAAAAAAATGCGTTACTTTTTTTCCTTGTTACATTTGAAAAGTAAAAACTACAGGGTCGACATTTTTTAATAAAATTGAAGCATGTTCAAGACTTTTCCAGCAACAACTTTTAGAGTAAAAATAATAAATTTTTTATATCGATATATTTTTTTTTAAATCAAACATTAAATAAGTAAACATGCAGAACATCAAACTACGTTGTATTCAATTAATAAGGTCAGATCTATTTTCATAATTTGTTATCATGCATAAATGTTAATCTAGAGCTACACTACCTATATAGTTGGATAAAAGAATAAAATATCCACAAACCAGAGTGTATATTTAGATCAGAAAATCTTTAATTTTAAATTATTTGCGCATATACTCCAAAATCCTTCATTCATCATTATTATTAAGTAATTAAGTCAAATATGGTTACATTTCAGCTGCCATCTTGAAAACGACGTTTTGTGAAATATTTCGCGAGAAAAATAGTTATAGCTCTGCCAAAGTCTGACTTTGGAGCGATATAAATAAAAATCTATGCCTTATACAGAAAAAAGTTTTGAATAAAAGTTGTAAAACACGATTTCTATTATTTTTCTCGTACGATGCACGGTTTACGAGATATTTCACAAAACTTCTTTTTTAGATGGCGACAGACGCTCGCGTCCCGCCAACTTGAATTTACTATCAGGGGACGCCTCTGAACATGTTCCAACAATAAAATCGCGTCTATAGAAGACTGCAAAAAAGTACCTGACTCTTGGACTATAGATACAATATTCGGGTGAAAATTAGAAAGATATTTCTGTTTAGACAATTATGAACATGAAACGTACCTACAACAATGAAACTAAATTAAAAATCGAGAAACTACAGAGAATAGAATATGGAAAAGAAGGACCAACCAAAGAGTTGGATAATTTAATAAACAGAATATCGTCAAAAATCAACTCCTGATGATTCTAGCATAATTAGCGAAATGTACGTTTTGGTTAGTGTTCACGATATGTCTCAAGATTGTTTAAAAATAAAGGTTCTAAATTCCCAATTAAAGAAATTTATTTAAACATATTTAACAACCAATAGAAAAATATTTTGTCGACTGTCAATTCCTTCTAAAGCCAGCCAATAAGAAAAGTGAGCAAAACGAATTAAAGCAATTAGATAACGACTTCTTTTGATATATATATATATATATAAATTGTCTCATACAGCATACACGTTTCGTTGGGTGGAAAAGCCTCCCCAAATGCTGCCGATCTTGAAAAAATTCTTGATTCAGTAGTAGTTGAAGCTGAACCCAATAGAATAAAGGTCTTATTGCTCAAGGTCGTGAGAAGCTGAGCTCCATGCCAGTTGGTGGAGGTGTAGCTGCTAGCGTAGCTGCTGCTGCCTCAGTTGTTGAAGAAAAGAAAGGTGAGGCCAAAAGAATAAAAGAAAGATGAAGCTCAATCAGGGCTTTGGTCTTTTCGACTAAAATATGGATATTTTTATAAAAATTACCCGGATTTTTTGTTATATAGTTTTTAACTTTTTGTATTTAAGAAAAAAATACATTTTCTCTTAAACACACTCTAATTTGCAGATATTTCTATATTTTTAATTGTCATAGTTCAGTACTGAAAGTGATACACCTTGGAACTAAATACAAGCACTAAAACCTCTATTATCCGTTTCGAATTGGTGCAAATAATTTAGTTTTACTCACCTACGATTACTCTCCAGATTGCTACAAAAAAAGTAGAAGATAAATATGAAGGTTCGAACAATTTTGTTAGACTTAGACGGGGATAATCAGTAATTGGTGTTCGAACTGTATAGAGAAATTTAATTTATAAAAAAGTTGTTCTTAATAAAAATTGATGTTAATATTATTAGTATTCACGAGTTTAATACAGATATTTAATTCATACAGATACGACAAAATTACACGTAAGAAAAATGTATTCTAGCACATTCCCTGCAATAACTATGGCCAAAATAAGTTGAACCATATGCGCAGTGACTTTATGGATAGGGGAGATTTTGAACCCAATGTTTTATTTTTCTCTTTTTAATTCATATTGACAACACCGCACTAAATTCTTACGGAGCGAACAGCTTAAATAATCTGGTTAAATGAGCTCCGTAACAATTAAAATATTATTTTATTGGATCTTATTCTAAGATTTTCTCACAAATAAATAAACGAAAACTTAGATAGTGACGTAAAAATTCCTAATGGAATAAATAGGTCAACTACAGTACGGCAGCTCTACCGTCAGAGGCATTATGGTGTGAGTAAGAATTTTGTACTTTTTAAAAAATATTTCGACGTTTACAAATTTTAATATTTTTTTTTTGTAGTTTAATTTAAAACATATTTGATACTGATTTATAATAAATAAAAAGGGCGCCACTGAATTTTTAAAATGTTAAAGATATTTAAAGTGATATACCCAGGGTAAAATTCAGAAACCTGAACTGAGTTTATAAAAAAGCTACCTAGAGGAGTGATAAAAATATATGCGAAATAATACAAAAATATTCCCAAACAGGAATTTAATGTCTATACAAAGATCAAAAAAAAATTATGTAATTATGTATGAGTAGAATTAACTTAAAATTATGAGAGAAGCTTCGAATAAAAGGCCAGTCGTACCAGTTGAACCTTCGCCAGAGAGATGGACACTCTCATCTCTGCTTTTTAGACGCCAAGTTCATATCGAGTAGGGCAATTCAAACCGTTGTCGGCAGCTGCAGTGGCAGCCAGAACTCAGACTTGCTGTGGCCAAAGAATACCTATCGATAAAGAAGCATGGACCGAAATTTGTACGCGCATGTGCGAGTTATATTAGTTATACGTCAATGTCAATTCTATCTAAAGGTGCTGTATTTTTGAATAAAGTGCGGATTGTTTGTTAATAACCTAACCCGAACGGATAGATCAACAGCGGGGTAAAACGAGTGAAAAGAGTAACGAAGCCGAACTCAGCTGTTGTATTAGTTATCCGTCAAATGTCACAAAAAAATTTGTACTTCCAACATCAAAGAAATTTCGCCGGCCTTCGCTTCTTGGTATATATGTATTCTTTGCTCTGGCCGTCCCAATTGGAGCAGCAGTGCAGTCCGTCGACCTTTAGAGACAGGAGACAGGTCAAGCTGAAGGGAAAACCGGAGTCAAAAACTTCATCCAACCAAGCCAGACCAGAATATGTGTCTGTTCTGTCCGAGATAGAACCATATTGTACACCTTTCTTTCATCCGGATTTTTGGTAAAAATAAAGTTTTATTATTTGAATTTTATTTCTTTTAATAACATCCCAGCAGCTAATACACAGGATCTATTTTCATGTATTTTTAAGTATTTTCATTTATTTTTATTTATTTTCAGGTACTCAAACCCAGTAGGGCAAGTAAAGACCGCCCTTCTGGCGGTCAGTGATTTTGGTCGATACTATTACGACACCTGGAGTATTTTCTTTCTCCACTGATGCTGCCCGTGCAGTGGCCTTCACACTCTAAACGGAAGGTGGCGCCCGAGGCACTCCGAAACCTGGACTAAGGCGCCAAAGTGACCCGTAACGACCGAAGTGTCGTTACATTTATATATCACAATGTTATCGGTTCTTATCGGTTAACATGACAAAATATCCAATATTACAAGATTGTAACTTAAATGGTTTTTTTATTGCAATTGCTTTACGTTAAGGTAATTAACCGGTATACATAAATGTAGTAAACAATTATAATATTTCTATTGTCGTTGACGATTAAGTCATTAGTTATATTGTATATTAAATGGGAATGACAGTAAAAATTTCAAAATTTAACATAAGTTACTATTCGTATTAAATATTCCTAACTAATATAGATATAGGGTTACTTATGGCTATGTATCCTTTCATTGAGTACTCAATAGGAAAAAAAATGTGTTTACGATATAACTACGTATCAAAGAACATTAATAAACATTGTGAAAGATATAAAAAAAATATACCAGGTCCTTGGAACATCACTTATATGTAACGGTAGGTATTTTTGTTGAAAGAATACCAAATCAGGTTCTTTGCTGCAACTAAGAGTAACACTTGAATGGTTCGAGAGACATCAGCTCATGAAGAAACTTAAAAATAAATGTACAAGAATGTATTACAACACAGTAACATTTTTTAAAGAATTTATTTAGAGGCAAAATAAAAATGTTACAAGATATTCCAATAGTTGATAATAACTCGTTCAAATCGTAGACAGTTATGACACTTAAAAAAAGGGTCCCAATAGTGTTGCCAGAGTAATACTATTACTATATATAGCACCACATGTGGTACTCTAGATCGTCAAAAGTACGCAGTGGTACTTTATTCATTAAAGGTCAATAGTAGGCAGAGCTTACGCAAGCCGGAGTCCCCGTTTTCGGTCGTATTTTCAACACTCTGGGAAAATTATAAATATTTTGTCCTACGGGTCCGGGTAACAGATTTTTTTCGGTAAATTTCCTCCTCTTTTTGAATCTTTTTTCGAATTTGAAAAATGTCAAATAGTTTTTGAGATATTTGCACAAAACCAAACCCCATTTTTTTTATAACTTTTGCAATTATTGCAAGAGGCTCCTGAATTTTTTCAAAAATCATCTACACAATTTTCCTCGTTCAAATTTTTTGGTGGCGGAGAAAAAAGTTTGAAGCAAAAAGCACTTGTTGACTACACTAGAAAGAATATCGTACCCAAAATTTTTAAATGGGTTTTAGGGCGGAAAGAGCATCAGCATACCAAAATTCAGGTTCACATCTTGAATATTAAAAAAGTTATGTGTAAAAAAAATCAATGTCGTACTTGAGGACCTTTTACTGTATCAATTTGGAAGATTACACACAGACAGACCTTACTATGGAAATAGTCTTAATCTTCTCGGGGCATCTCAAAATGGATATTTCCATCAATATCTCGAATTCTTTTGCTCGTTATCCAAACTTTCAATTCGATGTGACCGGGAAAATTAAAGAGGGATTAATGAAACTAATAGCAATAGATCGAAATCCAAAAAAATTTAAAAAATTATAAAGTGATATTGGAAATATCCATTTTTATTTTACAGTGAATCCTAATTAGGTTCTGCATATTTATATAATAAAATATATTAAGTGTATTTCAATAAAAACTTGTTTTTGAAAATTTGTTTTATTCGTAAAGCTTCATCAATTTTTAATCTAATCTTGAATCATGACAAATCTAAAAATCTTTTCTTTCACTCCAAATCTCGATTATCGAACGATGAGTGGAACTAGTTCAATTTCAATTGAAAAATAGAGTCATGTCATTGAACTAGTTAGAGTGACACTATGATTTTGTTATAAAATAGATTAACATATAGTAAACGTGCATCCATATTTATTATTATTATTTTTATGTTAACGACTACCTTGATTGGTGTAATTGGGCCACTGTATATGTAATGTTTGGGTCCCTTAGTCTCATACACTCAAACGTCAATATTGGACTGAATTATTCTGATTGGCTAGATGCGATTAAGGTATCTTTTATATAAGGTGACTCAAAGTAAATTTCGATTTTTAATCTCTATTTCAAAAGCAATGATTTCCAGGATGTCTCATCTTCTTATGTGGCGATATTGAATAGCCTCCACAATGACCTGACCTTATTTCTTGCTATGTTTTTTGGTACTATCCAGATTGTTATTACGTATATATATATAAGCACACATTAATAACTATAATAGCAATAACAAATATTTTCAACAACAGGACCATGATCAAATATAATAATAAATGTAAATTGGACATACCAACATATCAAACTGTCATTCACTATTAACACTCGCCTTTTACAGAACACCTGGACAATACCTAAATTTTTTTTGAAACAGAATCAACTATTTTATAGAATCTAATTTTGTATCCGCTAATAATAATCTACAGATGTTGATGAGGTAACAATAAAAAACGTAATTTGCGTGCACGACATTGTAAAAATATTCATTTATAATACAAATTATTTTATAGAAAAACGTAGAGGAAAGAATAAGCTTTATAAATATTTGAAACGGAAAAATGACTTGTTCCAATATTTTTGGACACCTTTATAATGTGCCAAACGAGAATAATGAATGTTAAAATATTTAAAAAAATCTGGGTCAAAAAACAAACCTGACAGAGATCTATTTATACGTTAATCGATAAGAAATTCAAAATAATTTTTTAATCGATAAAAATGATTCAACAATTATAAACAATGATAGATTTATGTAACCTTAAGATTGACCTTTTATTAGTGCAAAACGGCAACGGATGGAAAAAATAACAAATAACAGATTGTGACCTGAGCAATGCAATGTCAGAGTTAATTGAAAATTATACTTTTACAACTAGACTGAATTTTGTTAATTTAAAAACACTTTTGGTAATTGAACCATCTTATATAATTGTTTACTTAGTAATTACCAATGCAGTAATTTTTTTTGAAATTTTTAAACCAAAAAACAACTTTTTAAGTCGAAAAATTTTCAATTTGCCAGTTGGCGATTTTTTAGGTTAAGAAATTTTCAAGTTGAAGAATTTTCAAGTAGGGAATTTTCCGGTAGGGGAATTTCTGGTCGAAAAATTTTACCGCCAGGGAATTTTTCAAGTCAAGAAATTTTCTAAGTCAAGGAATTTTCCAGTCGAGGAATATTACAGTTGGCGAATTTTTATGTCAAGAAATTTTTGTAGACCATAAAATTGCCTACAACTTTTGTATCAAACTTTTTCCTAAATTCCTAACAGTTTTGCCGTTAGATGGCGCGAAAAAAAATTCAGTTTGCGAATTTTTAAGTTGAGTAATTTTTAAGTCGAGGAATTTTCAAGTCGAGGAATTTTCAAGTCTAGGAATTTTCTGGTAGGGGAATTTTTTGGTAAGGGAATTTTCAAGTTCGGGAATTAACATGTCGAGTAATTTTACCGTAATGGAATTTTTCAAGTCAAGGAATTTTCCAGTCCAGGAATATTTCATTTGGCGAATTTTTAAGTCAAGAAATTTTCCAGTTGGGAAATTTTTCAGGTGGCGAATTTTTCAGTAGGAGAATTTTTAAGACGAGAAATTTTCAAGTTTATGAATTTTTCGGTACTGGAATTTTTCAGTCGACGAATTTATCAGTGAGCGAATTTTCAAATCAAGGCATTTTCAAGTCAGAGAATTTTCATTTCGGGGAATTTTTAATCGAAAAAAATTAGTAACAGGGAATTTTTAAGTTAAGGAATATTCCAATTAGGTAATTTTTCAGTGGGCCAATTTTTAAGATGAGTAATTTTCAAGTAGAGGAATTTTCACGTCGGGGAATTTTGTGATAGTGCAATTTTCCGGTCGGGGAATTTTTCAGTCGAGGAATTTTCAAGTCGGTGAATATTTTGTCGAGAAATTTTACAGTCGAAGAATTTTTCTGTAGGAAATTTTCAAGACAGGAAACTTCTTATCGAGAAATTTTACGGTAAGTGAATTTTTTAAGTCGCAAAAAGTCAAGGATTTTTCCAGTTGATGAATATCTCAGTTGGCGAATTTTTAAGTAAAGGAATTTTCCAGTTGGGAATTTTTCAGTTCAATAATTTTTAAGTAGAGGAATTTTCAAATCGGGGAATTTTGTGGAAGTGGAATTTTCCGGAACGTAAATTTTTCAGTCCGGGAATTTTTCAGTTAATGAATTTATTAGTTAGCGAATTTTCAAGTCGATGAATTTTCAAATTTACTAATAGGGAATTTTTCAAGTCAAGGAATTTTTCAAGTCTAGGAATTTTTCAAGTCAATGAATATTCAAGTGGAGAAATATCTCAGTTGGCGAATTACTAAGTCAAGCAATTTTCCAGTTGGGCAATTTTTCAGTGGGCCAATTTTTAAGTTGAGTAATTTTTAAATAGAGGAATTTTTACGTCGGGGAATTTTGTGATAATGCAATTTTCCGGTGGGGGAATTTTTCAGTCGACGAATTTATTAGACGCCGAATTTGTCGGTCAGCGAATTTTTAAGCTGACGAATTTTCAAGTCGACAAATTTTCAGGTGGATAAATTTTCAAATCGAGGAATTTTCAAGTCGAGGAATTTTGAAGTCGACAAATTTTATGTCGAAGAATTTTTCTGTAGGAAATTTTTTTAGGCGAGCAATTTTCAAGACGGGAAACTTCTTATCGAGAAATTTTACGGTAAGGGAATTTTTTGTCGTGAAATTTTTCAAGTCAAGGATTTTTCCAGTCGATTAATATTTCAGTTAGCGAATATTCCAGTTCGGAATTTTTCAATTGAGTAATTTTTGAGTAGATGAATTTTCAAATCAGGGAAATTTGCGGAAGTGGAATTTTCCGGTTCGGGAATTTTTCAATCCGGGAATTTTTCAGTCCGGGAATTTTCCAGTCGACGAATTTATCAGTCAGCGAATTTTCAAGTCGATGAATTTTTAAATTGAGGCATTAAGTCGAGAAATTTTCAAGTCAGAGAATTTTCATGTCAGGGAATTTTTAGTCGGAAAAATTTACTATCAGGGAATTTTTCAAGTCAAGTAATTTGTCAAGTCAATGAATTTATCAGTAGAGGAATATCCCAGTTGGCGAATTTTTAAGTCAAGGAATTTTCCAGTTGGGGAATTTTTTAGTTGGCCAAGTTTTAATTAAGTTGAGTAATTTTTACGTCGGGGAATATTGTGATAGTGCAATTTTCCGGCCAATTTTCAAATCGAGGAATTTTCAAATTGATAAATTTTCAAATCAAAGAATTTTCAAGTCGGTGAAAATTTGGTAGAGAAATTTTACCGTCGAAGAATTTTTCTGTAGGAAATTTTTTTCAGGCGAGAAATTTTTAAGACGGGAAACTTTTTATCGAGAAATTTTACGGTAAGGGAATTTTTCGAGGAATATTCCGGTCGGTAATTTTTAGCGTCGAGGAATTTTCCAGTAGGCGACTGAGGTTATAATTGTAAAAGTAAAAAAAATACTAAAGAGAAAATAATTTTCAGTTGATTTTAAATAAATCTCTGCACGGAATTGAGTTGATTTAACTATTATTAATATTAAAATTGCTACATACATAATAATAAAAATTATTTAACGACAACTAGTTTCGGCAAACAAGTCATCTTCAGGCCATATACAAACTTATTACTAGTTGCCTTTAAATAAATTTTATTATTGCATATGTGGTACATGAGATGGAGTTTTATTTCCTGAATATTTGATCACATTTGGAAAATGGATAATCTTTTGGACTTATAAAAATGTATGTAAATCTGTTTATCCTTCACCTGTTGATAAATATCCCATTCTTCTTCAGTCTTTTTAATATATGTGGAAAAGCGCATTTAAAATGTAATATTAAATATGCAGTTTTTCATTATATAAAAAATCTAAATGGATGATTATGCCATAAGTTTAAATATATTTTTTTAAATTCCTGATAACAAATATAGAGAGTTTACCAGAAACTTAAAATATTATTTTGATATTTCGTTATCAGTTTGAAAACATTTATTTTAAAGCAAAACACTTTAAATATTCAAATAAAACATCACGTATGCAATCTGTTATAAAAATGAAAATATAGACACTGATAAAATTGATGTTTAAATTATAAATATTAATTATGTCAGTCTTGATTAAACGATTAAAACGTTTTGTACCCTACGAACTAACGAACGAAGTAATATTAATTATTCGAATATATTTTCATAATTTTCTATATTTAAACATGACTTAACAAGTTTACAACTGCAAAATGTATTAAAATTACATCAGCACGCCATTAATGCTGGAAAGTTAGAAAATGATTAAAAATAATTATGAAGGGTTCAGGGAAAGAGACTTATGAGATAAAAAAAAAATGGCCAACATAATACTTCTTATATAAAATAAAAAGTATTTAAAAAAATGATTCAGGTGACTCTTTTAAAGAAATGTTGTTTTGAAAAAATAGTTACACTTAAAAAATTAAATATAACGAAAATTATCAATTTTAGTTTTCCCAAAATATCTCGGAGAACCGGACCTGATATTTAAATTTTGAAAAAACACAATCAATTTGTTATCTATAATGATTTATGAAATCCCAATAGTGTTCAATTAAATTAATATTTTCTGTACTTGTTAAATTCTTGTTATGTTTCTTTTTCTATATTTTTCTTATTTATTACTTCTATAAATTCTTATATTTAATTTGTTTATTTTCTTCATAATTATACTATTTATCATAAGCTGTTTCTTCCATTTTATCTTTTAATTTTCTGTTCATTTTTTCCTTCATTTTCATTTGTATTCTTGATTGAAATTTTCTATAGTTTTCGAAGAAAAAAACTCTTATAAAACAGTTTTGTCCGTCTGTCTGTTAGCCTGATTCAACTCTAGAATGGTGAGAGATAGAGACAAACGGGTAACGGCAATAAATTCAGCATCGTTAAAAACCCCAAAAATGATATTAATCTTTCACCTATTTTTACTTTCCCGCTACTTATACTATATATACTGTGGAATATAAGGTATATACCTATATAGAAATTTATTTTCGTAACTTTAAATTTTCCAATTTTTCAATTTTTTTGGGATTTTGTTACAATTTTTTGCGAGTTTATTAATTTTTTTTTCCTTTAATTTTTATGGTTACATTTGTTTCCGGTATTTTGGTTGTTCTTTGTTTTTTGCCTTTTTTGCGATATTTTTCGATTTCTTGCGTTTTTTTGCGATTTGTAGCGTTTTGTGGGGTTTCCCGATTTTTCACTCCATTTTTTTCAAATGTTTTCCTCTTTTTATTATTTGTTCCGATTTTTTCTGTTTTTTTTTTCAGATTTTTTCGATTCTTCCAAGTTTTTATCTTTTCCTCATTATTCCAGTTTTTTGCTTTTTTTTTTCGATTTTTTTCGATTTTTCTAATCTTTCCTCATTTTTTTCTCATTGTTCCGATATTTTTTTTCATTTCTTTCGTGTTCTAATTTTTTCTCGTTTTTCTTGATTTTTCGAGATTATTTGCAACTTTTTTGGGTTTTTGTTGTGATTTTTTGAGAGTTAATCCGGTTTATTTATTATAGGTTACAATTGTTTGGGGTTTTTGGTTGTTCTTTGTTTTTTGGGATATTTTTCGATTTCTTGCGACTTTTTTCTTTCAATTTTTTCCAATGTTTTCCTTTTTTTCATATTTGTTCCGATTTTTGCTGGTTTTTTTATTTTTTCGGAATTTTTTGGATTCTTCCAAGTTTTTCTCGTTTTTCCTCATTTTTCTAGCATTTCGTTTTTTTCCCATTTGTTCTGATTTTTTTTTTATTTCTATAGTTTTCTAATTTTTTCTTGATTTTTCGAGATTATTTGCAATTTTTTTGGGTTTTTGTTGGGATTTTTTGAGAGTTAATCCAATTTTTTTTGTTACAATTATTTCCGATTTTTGGTTGTTTTTTGTTTTTTGCGATATTTTTCGATTTATTGCGATTTTTTTTCGTTTTTTGGGTTTTTTATCCGGTTTTCTCTCAATTTTTTCCAATGTTTTCCATTTTTTTTTTTTTGTTTGTTTCAATTTTTTCTGTTTATTTTTTCAGATTTTTCGATTCTTCTAAGTTTTTATCTTTTCCTCATTATTCCAGTTTTTTGTTTTTTTTTTTTCGATTTTTCTAATCTTTCCTCATTTTTTTCTCATTGTTCCAATATTTTTTTTTATTTCTTTCGTGTTCTAATTTTTTCTCGTTTTTTCTTGATTTTTCGAGATTATTTGCAACTTTTTTGGGTTTTTGTTGTGATTTTTTGAGAGTTAATCCATTTTTTTTTAGTTTTATGGTTATAATTGTTTTGGATTTTTTGGCTGTTCTTTGTTTTTTTGCGATATTTTTCGATTTCTTGTTTTTTTCTGTTTTTTTTTTCAGATTTTTTCGATTCTTCAAAGTTTTTATCGTTTTCCTCATTTTTCCAGTTTTTTGTTTTTTTTTCGATTTTTTTCGAGTTTTTTAATCTTTCCCCATTTTTTTTCATTGCTCTGATGTTTTTTTATTTATTTCATTTTCTAATTTTTCTCGTTTTTTCTTGATTTTTTGGGATTATTTGCGATTTTTTGCAGTTTTTTTGGGTTTTAGTTGCGATTTTTTGAGAGTTAATTCATTTTTTTTTAGTTTTATGATTAAAATTGTTTCGGGTTATTGGTTGTTCTTTGTTTTTTGCGACATTTTTCGATTTCTTCTTTTTTTGCGACTTTTTTCTGTTTTTTAACATTTAAAAACCCTGTGAAAAAAAATAACGATTTTTAGAAAACGTTATTTCTTCAATCACTATAAAAATTTTCCACTAAGAAATTTTGGTGCCAAAATTCAAGAATAAAATATTTTTAATTTGATAAATTCTGTAGAAAATTTTCTTTTTTTAAAAAAGCTTTTCCTATTTTTTTCAGCTTATTTTCCTTTGGATTCTCCATTATTTTTCAGCTTCACCATTCTTTTTCATATCTAATCTTAATTTCAATGGATTATCAAAAAAAAAAATTTTAATTAATTTTCTTTGGTTAAATTATTTATTTTGATTAATTTAATTTTATTTTAACTTTAAAATTTTTGATTCAATTTTACTTGCTTGTTATTATTATTTTTTTAATTTGAATTTATTATAAATAAACTTAATTTCATCTGTTTCAACTACTTTTTTATTGTTTCATAATTTAACTGTACAATTTTAATAATAATAATCAAATAAGAATTATTGTAACTCTGGATCATTGGTCACTTTGTACAATTTCAATTTAGATCTATAGGAAGAAAATTCAGAACGTTGAATTGGGACTAACGCACAGACCAACAGACAGACAGACTTTAGTCACCGAAAAAAGTAGGTGGGCTAGCTACGGTGACCAGATATCGACTGCTGAAAATAGAGTTCCAAAATTATGACAGACAGTCAGACAGACGGACATTGTAAAGTCAATAAGTGCCTTCGCTTTGCTTAGCTACTTAGTAATTAAGAAAATAGGATTTAAAGAAGTGTTTGTATGTCCATAAATTAATATATGATTTGAAAAAAATATAATAGTCGGCTATAAAAGTTTTTTGAGATTTATTAGAATTATTTAATATTGAGAAAATCGATTTTGTAGTAGATATTTTAGATACTTTTAATATTATTCTGTCAATATTGTAAAAATGCAATCTCATTTATAAGATGACTACTGAAAATGATTATTTTGCTGATTTTTGTTTTGTTTTATATTAAATTATTCACATCATTATACATACGCAAACATCTGTTCGACTAAAAAAAAAAAAACATGTCGGTTAGTAGACTAAAAGCATTTGTTACTTTACATAGAAAATAAGAAGCAGAACGTAATAACGGTTTTAATAATTATCTCGAAGAAAATGCTCCTTTATATAAAGAATTGTTAGATGCAGTTATCTAAGATATGGACATATAAAAAATTATTTCAAACAGTTATTTGTCTGTTTATTATGTCTAGAAAATCATCCAAGTAAAGAAATAAATAAAAATAAAATACATAACATGAATAAATAATTCATCTTTTAGTTTATTTTTTATGTTAATTTAAAATAAGTTACAAATTAGGAAAGCATTTAATACATTAATGGAACTTGGTACATTTTTGTACCTAATAAACATCTCAAATTTCAAGATATAAGGTACATACATTCTGCCAGCGCGCTCAGGAAGATTAAACTAGGGGCGGGCGATCAAAAATGATTAATTTAATTAAAAAAAGATAAACCCTCACGGATAAAAATTATATAAATATCATGTAATTGTTATTACAAAACGCGGAAAATTATTTGCTGACGATTTCGTGAAAGAGAAAGGGCCGGCAGACTGCAACAAAGTGGTGTGACAAAAAAATGATAAACCTCATGATTAAAAATTATTGGAAATAATTAATGAGTTGATAACTAAACTGTATGCTGAATGGCAGACAAAAAAACGGACGACAACATCGAGGCAAACCAGTATTTCTTTTTCATAAATATTTTTTGTGGTCTTCTGTTTTTTTGTCTGCCATTCAGCATACAGTTTAGTTATCAACTCATTAATTATTTCCAATAATTTTTAATCATGAGGTTTATCCTTTTTTTGTCACATATATCAAGGCCACTTTGTTGCAATCTACCGGCAATTTCTCTTTCACGAAATCGTCTGCCAATAATTTTCCGCATTTTGTAATAACAAATACTTGATATTTATATAATTTTTAGCCATGAGGTTTATCTTTTTTTTTTATTAAATTTATCATTTTTGATCGCCCGCCCCGTTTTAATCTTCCTGGCCACTATATATTCGGGAGAACTAATTATCTAGCTATAAATATGGCATGTATACCTTATACCTTGTATTTTTATGTTGCCAGCTCTTAGACTTTAAAGTTTAATTAATTATTTAAGTGTCTGTAAGGTGGAGCCAGTAATTCTACAAGAATAACATATCTCTCACTGATTTCCAAAAGCGTGAAAGAATTATTATACAGCGGCAATTAGGGAAAATATATACTGATTTTGTGACAATTTTGCGGTTAAAAAGAGTTATCGGGAAAGTGTTATGTCTGGATTTATTATTACCTAAACATAATCTATTACGTAACTGATTTTTTTTATAATATATTTATCTCGAAATATGCGCCGTTTGTAAATTTTTGGTAAACTTTAGTTATTCAAAATATTATTAACAAATAAAATCGAAATACGTAGTTTGCGTTCTAAAAAATAGTATTTATCGAATTAAAATTAATAATAATAATAATACTATCCCTATATTTCACTCCCAGAAGCCGTGCCGCTCATAGGGTTTCACACGAAACGAGATAAGGCGAGAATTTCAAAAATCTCGTCTCGGTCTCGTTAGTTGAGAAAAAAATAAGTCTCGTTTCAGTCTCGGTCTCGTCAAATCTCGTTATTGCTAAGAGGTAATTATTAATTATATTGTAATTTATAAATGTGTGATTATTTATTTATTCTTTTTTTCTGAAGTCCAAAATTATAAAATAAAATATTTCACAGATGGTTACTAGATTTTAGATTTCGTAAATTTATCGTAACCTATGCATACCTTTTTTATTATAAAAAAAAATGTTTATTTCTGGGAAAAAAATTCTGAAGAAATATGAACGAGACCAGAGACGTATCTCTCGGGTCTCGCCGTGTGTGGTCCCGGTTTCGCATAAATAATTTTCAAAAAGGTCTCGTCTCGCTCTCATCTCGGTTTTACGAGACGAGACGAAACGAGAAAAGTATCGTTCTCGTGTGAAACCCTAGGTCGACTTACTGATGATTGATGGCGAGATTTTTTAATAGGTGTAAGAAACCATCAAACTGTTGATTATTGATCTGTTGTAAGTATGTATCAAATTATTTTGCTGGATTAAAGCTTATGTCTATACCTATTTTCTCTATTTTTTTTATTTTTCTATTGTTATATTTTCCTATTTATCACTAATTCTTCGTTTTTTTACTATTCTTTCTATTTTTTCCGTTTTTTTTTATTTTTGTTTTTTTCTACTCCCATTTTTCCTACTTTTGTCTATATTTCTCTATTTTCTTATTTTTGCCAATATTTTTCCTGTTTTTTTTATTTTTACCTATATTTTACTTTTTTCCCTATTTTTTCCTTTTTCCGCTATTTTTTCCTTTTTCCTCTATTTTTTTAAGGTTTCTTAATTTTACTATTTTCCCCTATTTTTCCCTATTATTTCATTTTTTTTACTCTATATTTTTTTTCTACTTTTGTATGTTTTTCCCAATTCTCCTACTTTTTTTTAATTTTTTTCCTGTTTTTTACTGATTTTTACCATTTTTCTTTATTTTTTTCCCATTTTTATCCATTTTTTTTTATTTTTCCTATATTTTGTCTATATTTTTTAATTTTTTCCCCTAATTCTACGTTTTTTCCAATTCTTTCTTATTGCTTCCTATTTTTTTTCCATTTTTTCCTTTTTATTGTTTTTTTTACTTATCTAATATTTTTTTGTTTTTTTCCACTTTTTCCCATTTTTCCTATTTTTGCCCATTTTTTGTTTCCTGATTTTTGACAATATTTCTCATGTTTTTCTCTATTTTTCTCATATTTCTTTTTACCGATATTTTACTATTTTTTCCCTATTTTTTTAAAATTTCCTAATTTTACTATTTTCCCCTATTATTTTATATTTTTTCCTCTATTTTTTCTACTTCCGTCTATTTTTCCCAATTTTCTCTATTTTCTCTTCCTGTTTTTTCCTGATTTTTACCATTTTTTGGAGTTTATTTCTGCTTTCTTACTTTTTATGTTTTTCCGATTTTTCATATTTTTTTTTATTTTTCCCATTTTCTATTATTTACTATTTTTTTCTCATTTCTCTATTTTTTCCTGATTTTTACCATTTTTTCTGGTTTCTTACTTTTTATCTTTTTCCGATTTTTTCATATTTTTTTCCCGTTTTCCCCATTTGGCCTAATTTTCCTGGATTTTCCTATTTTCCCAATTTTTTATATTTCACTCTATTTTTTCCCATTTTTCAACGTTTTCTAATTTTTTTTTTTCATTTTTCCTTTTTTCCCTATAATTTACTATTTTTTCCTCATTTATCTATTTTTCCCCCATTTTTTATTGCTTTTCCTATTTCTTTTTACTTTTTCGATTATAACTTTTTTCCGGTTTTTCCTATTTTTTGCTATTTCATATTTTGTACTATTTTCATCATTTTTTCTGTTTTTTCCTATTTTTTACCTTTCCAACAATCGTTCAACGCGTCTAGAGAAGTTTTAACTTCAAAAACAAAATTACAGTAAAGAAATCGTTTTTGGACGGGCGCTCCGTTAATATTAAAGATAGGAAGCTGCGGTTTTCACCAATCGCTTCTGCAGTTAATTCTTTAGAGCGCGTCTGTGGCACTTTTTTTAAATTATTTTTAGTAAAAGTGATACGACTATCAACTTTTTTATCTACATAAATTTGGAAAAAGTAGCACTCTTCTCATAAATCTTCTCATAAATATTTTAAATATCATGAAAAAAAAACCGCATATTTTTAGTTGCTATATTAGGCGAGTTCTCGTCCAAAAATGAATAAATGGGACCAGAGGGTAGGATTACTTATGATTAACCGGAATATACTTAAAAAAACAATTTTTACACCCAATTTATTAGAATACAAGCACATATTCCTTGGGCAATTCTGTAACCGGTAACCAAAAAAAGTCACGTGGTGAGCGGGCCTCTTAACCATTTTACTACAGTTTGTCTCTTATTTATTTAGTCTTAAGTGTTTGCCATTTTTTAGGTTCATTCTGTTTATGTGTTCCAGCTACTCCAGCTGCTTTTTTCTACAATTTTCCCTTTAATTCGGTCAAAATCTTATGGACTTGCTTACACATAAATTAAAAAAAATGTGAAATCAGTGTGCCAGATCATATTATTAATAGATTTTTTATATTAGAAAATAAACACTTATAATTCTGCTAAATTTATTTCGTTGGCATCACTATGTGTTCCGCCACGTGTATTATTCTCCCTTCCCAAGCGATATATTTATTATTGTGTTTGTTTTGTTATTTATTGCTCATGTTGTCGCTATACAGCCAATTATTTATTTTACAAAAATCTGATATAATTATAAAACTAAGTCGACAATTTTTATTACGGTTTAATTAAATACGGACAACTTCATAACGTATAAAACCGTAAACAAAGTAATAAATTATATATATAAAAAAAAACACTAAAACTTGTAATTGTTCAATAAAGCAATTTTTTTCTCTCGTAAATATTCATATTAATTATTAAATAAATAAATAGCTTTAATATAAATGGCAAACAATCAGCTGTATCTAAACTCCTGACCGACCGCATGTGTGATAAAGACAAGGCCAAAACTGTTTTTGAATTAAATTGTTATGCATGCCGTATTTAGACAGCTTAATCAACGCTTGTTAAATGTAATTTTCAAATTGAAATAAGTTTCGAATTTATTAATAAAGCATGGGGAGGGAGGCACATTGAAACGGGGTCAGGCCGGAAATTTGAATACTGAAGGCAACAATGCTCGACCTGGGAGCAGAAATAATTAATTAGAAAAACAATATTTTTAATAAGAAGTAAAGCACAAAATCAAGTTTCTGTCACAAAACGTTCAATTATGCAGTTTCCCCAACCCCCCCACCTGTTTTTGCACTGGGTCGTCGACGTCTAAAACTTGAGAAAACGTTAATTAACCATCCCTGAACAACATCCTAAAGTTTTATTATCCTTTTTCTATCTAAAACCTAAGCTGAGCTTGTTGTTTTTTTTTTATAATTTACAAAATTTGAACGTCTGATGATGGTCTGTGATAGAAACTAGTTGCCTTTTTTATTCCAAATGGTATCTGACTTTGTGCTTTATTTCTTGTAAACATTTGGACCACATTTAGCTGTTGTATTGAAGATTATTTTGAGTTATTTGTACAAGGATGCAAAGTAAAATTTGTGGCAAGAATTGTTAAAGAAAACTTCTTTGCACACTATAATTTTTCCACGACCACGTTTTTTTGAGATTGTAACGGGTGTACAATTAAAAAAGACGGAAACTATTGATTACCCTGTATAGATTTTTCTCATCAGGTACTTGAAAAGTTAAGATCGTAACATTAAAGTAGTTTTGACCAGTATTTTTTTTACGAATGGTGGTAACAATATTCCAAAAACAAAAGATTATCTATAGCTCAAATGTGGTTAAATTATTCAATGAATAATAGAAAAATTCTAAGTCATACCACATAAATTTAATTAAAACAAATTAAATTAGTGGCTAGTTTAGAGGCATCTATTGGTTAAAGTTTTCAACGAAGTTTTTTTTTCTTATACAGGGTGTCCCAAATAAGAGTGTTCGATTTTAAATGTAAATGCACAACGTATTAATTGGTCGAAATAAATCGTGTTTTCACTAATTGTTTTCGTTTACCCAAAAAGTTTTTTTTATGAAGTTTGTTTACATTTTATCGATCTACTAATTTTGGTCAAAATAAATGGGAAAAATATGTGTTATTTTAAATGGAACACTCTGTATATTTTGACGTCATTTAAAAGAGCGATTCATCTTCTTTCAAAAAATATATAGTTTGATATCTTTTGCTTTCCTATCAACAAAGATATCGGAAATTTCAGGAAACATTGCATTTTTCCTTATGGAAGGACATTATATAAAAATTTTACAAAAAATTTATTCAGAAACAAAAAATAACATTAGGGACATTATTAAAAATATCCTGACAGCTATATTATAAAAATAGTTTGAAAATTTTAAATTAAAAAATGTTAAAAATTCGCAAAACAATTTCAAAAAACTGCAGAAAAAAAACCCCAAAAAAAATCTCAAAAAATGGCAAATAATCGGAAAACATCGCAAAAATGCCAGAAAATCTAAAATAATCGGAAAAAATAAAAAAACAACAAGAAACATTTGAAAATTATTAAAAAATGGCAAAAAATTAGAGAAAAACAAAAAGATAAGAAAAAAATTACAAAATATCGCAAAAATGTCTAAAAACCGCAAAAAATGGCAAAAAAACTGCAAAAAAAAATCTGAAAAAATGGCAAATAATCTCAAAAAATGGTATAAAGAAAATCAAAAATAATCGGAGAAATAAAAAAAACAGGAAGCATTTGAAAATAACTGAAAAATGGCAGTCTGAAAAAAATAGAGAAAAACAAACGAAAAGATAAGAAAAATTGCAAAATATCGCAAAAATGTAAAAAACCGCAAAATCTCGCGAAAGCCGCAAAAAAATGACGAAAACTTACAAAAATTGCAAAAAATCGAAAATAATTAGGAAACAAAAAACAATCGGAAAAAATTAAAATATACAGAAACAACGAAAAAATCACAAAAAAAATTCAACAAAAACGGAAAAAAAGGAAAATATAAGAAAAAAAATTGAAATATAAATCATGAAATATTGGAAAAATTTGAAAAATCGAAAACACAAAAAATTGCAAAAAAAATCCTACAAAATGTCAAAAAAATTGCATAAATTGCAAAAAACCGTAAAAATTCGGAATAAAATGGCAAAAATTGCAAAAAAAATCGCAAAAAATACAAAAAATAGAGTAGGTACATACATCATTTTTGTAACTTCTGCATTATTTATTACTATTAATTACATTTTTCTACAAGCGTGAGGAAAAGTATACTTTTCCGCACGCATTTGAGATGTACTTTTCCGCACTAGTGCGGAAAAGTTACTTTTCGCACTGATTTTATAAATGCTAAAATGATTAAAAAAATATTTGGTAACTAAATAAAAATATTGTTCATGAAATATTTAATTTATTATAAAAATTATGAAACAATTTACAAAAAAAAAACAAAAAGTTAAATAACAATATTTAAGAAATAAGGGTCTTCAACATTAACGATTATTTTTGCTAAAATTTTTTTTTAATTCTAGGCGCTTGTAGAAAAAATATTGTTCCTAAGACTTGCGTAGAGTATCTTTTCCCCACTTAATCGCATGCCCGAACTCCGCTTCGCGTCGTTCGGGCAACTGCAATTGCGTGCGGAAAAGTATAACTTTCCGCACTTGTTAGGAAAATAACTATATAGTGAGGACTATAAATGTTCCAAGTATAAAATCAATTTAATTTTATTATTTTCAACTAGATACTGTGGCCTTGTGTTTATTAACTATTCAGAAATGGAATACCTATTTTATTATGATTTCCATTCGGTTATATTAATTACAATTAGTACAAGTTTTTGTTGTATTTCATTAAAACTGTGCAGGTTGTTGTTGTTTTCTTCATTTATAGTTTCTATCATATTACGATACATAATTAACGATATCTGATCGTTATTAATATTTAGAAACTAATTTCATATGGTCATTTTGTTGTATCTAAAAAAATGTCATATTCATCATCTATTTTTAAATAAAATTACCCGGAAGAAAAATAATTATATTTCACATGTCTAACAACATGTGAAATGGTATTTGATAGTGTCATTTATATTATTTTATTAAATAATATTATATAATACCAGCAAAAGATATCAAGTTTCTGATAACATTCTGTTTTTTAGGTCAACAAGTATCATCAAAAAATACACTTAGATGATGGTTTTATTATTTTTAATTTAACATGTGATGAAATCCGACCTTCACATATCAAAATCCATGCCTAATCATTAGCGAAGCAAAGTGAAGGTATTTATTGTATTTTACAATATCCGTCCATCTGTCTGCCAAACTATCCCACCCAAATACTATTTGTCTGTCTGTCCGTTTGTGGGTGCGTCTTTCCGTCTATTTCAGCGATAACAGTATCGAATTTTAGATTTTGTCTGTCTGTCTGACCATAGCTGAACTACTTGGATACTGCCGGATTTATTTTAAAAATAGTTCAGTACTTTTAGAATTGTTTCATTAGTTTTCAACACATTTATGAGGTGGATAATTATTGTGAAAATTAATTTTTTTCTTAATTTTAGTATCGAGATTTTTAAATATTGATAATTTTTTTTGACGTTTTTTATTTTATCTCCATGTGACTGACTCCGAGCGGAGTCGGTGGCAGTGAACGTGTTAAATTTAAATTTTGAATCTAAATTTTTATAACTTATAATTGTGATTTGAAATAATCACTTTTTTCAGAATTTTTGTAAAAGTAACTATTACCTATAATATAATCGGCAAAAATAGAAGGAAGATATAGGAAAAATAGGAAAAAATAGGAAAACAATAGGAGAAATAGTGACAAATTGAGGTATTTTAAAAAAATTGTGAAAAATAGGGAAATTTGGGGAAAATAAAAAAAATATGGAAAATTGGGGAAATTTGGAAAAAATAGTGAAATCTAAGGAAAAATTGTTAAAAACATGCTAAAATATGAAAAATAGGGAAACTTGAGAAAAATATGAAAAAAAAAACATTGGAAAAATAGGGAAATTTGAGAAAAATAGGAAGAAATAGGGAAAAATTGGGAGAGATAAGAAAAAATTTAAAAAAGTATGGACAAATAGGAAAATTAGAGAATAAATAATAAAATAGTAAAAAATAGGGAAACAATAGGAAAAATAGGGACAAATAAGAAAAAATGAGGAAAATAGGACAAAATACGGAAAATTAAGGATAAATTAAGGAAAAATTCGGAAAAATAAAAAAAATAGGAAAACTAATGGAAAACAGGAAGAAATAGAACGATATAGGATAAATAGGAAAAAAAAATTGAGAAAATATTGAAAAATAGGGAAATAAATGGAGAAAAATAGGAACAAATAGTACAAAGGGTAAAACAGTGATAAAATAGAGCAAAATAGGAAAATTTGTGAAAAATTGGAAAAAAAAAGAAAAATAAGGAAAAAAATAAACATTTGGAAAAAGAAAAATTGGGAAATTTGGAAAAAGACAAAATGGAAAAATAAGGAAATTAGAGAATAAATAGAGAAACAAGTGGGAAAGTAGTGAAAAATAGACAAATATAGGGCAAAATAAGGAAAATTGGTGAAAAATATGGAAAATGGGGAAAAATAAATACAAATGGGATAAAATAATGTAAAACAGGAACAAATAGAAAGAAACGGGAAAAATGGGGGAAAAAACGAAAACTAGAGAAAATAAGGGAAAAATAGGAATATTTGACAAAAATATGGAAAAATAGTCAAAAATAGGAAAAACATGGAAAAATAGGAAAAGAATGAAAAAGATGGATAAAACATAGGGAAATTAGAGATAAATATTAGAAAATCAGGAAAAATAGGGAAATATATGAAAAATTGGAGAAAATATCAAAAAAGTAAAGAAAAACAAGTACAAATAAGGACAAATAGGAAAAATAAGGAAACGTAAAGAAAATAGGAAAAACAGGAAAAAATAGAAAGATATAGGAAAAAATTCTAAAAAAATATGAAATATATAGAAAATAGTGAAAAATGGCAAAAAATATGGAAACAAATGGAAAAAAATAGGAACAATACAAAGGGTAAAACAGTGATAAAATAGAGCAAAATAGGGCAAAAGAGATAAATTTTCGAAAAATATTGAAAAAAAAGCAAAATGGGAAAGAACTGGAAAAAATAAGAAAAAGTTGGGAAAAAATGAGGAAATTAAAGAATAAATGAGGAATCAAATCATAAATTAGTGAAAAACGGAAAAATATAGTAGAAAATAAGGAAAATTGGTGAAAACCAGGGAAATTCGGAGAAAAATAAATACAAATGGGATAAAATAATGGAAAACAGGAAAAAAACAGGAAAAATGGGGAATAAATGAAAAATAGAGTAAATAAGTAAAAAATAGGAACATAACAGAAAAAATTGAAGAAGATAGAAAAAATATAAGAAAATAAGGAAAATTAGTAAAAATAGCAAAAAGATAATAAGGTAATAATAGGGACAATTATAGAAAAACAGGAAAAAATTATGAAAAATAGAAAGAAAAAGGAAAAAACAGGCACAGCTCGGTCGTCCAGGTACTGAAGCTAATTGTAATATATTTTTGAAAGTGTTACATGACCCCCTTACTATTTATAACTTTAGATACTCTGATAAGTGTAAAAATCGACGTGTGTTAGCCCCCCATTTTACGAATTTTGGTATTTTGAAAGTTGTTCCAAATTGTTCCAGAAAATTATTCGTTAAAATTAAATACAGAGGCCGAAAAACCCAAAAAAAACCATTTTTAAAGCTGGCCCCCCTTATTTTTTTTTCGATTTTTTTTTTGCACCAGATTGTTCTAGTTTAAAATCAATTGGACTTGAAAATTTGGAACAATGTCCAGAACAATTAGAACAATCTGGTGCAACAAAACAATATCGAAAAAAGGGGGGGCTAGCTCTAAAAATGAGTTTTTCGGCCTTTGTATTTAAGTTTAAGGAATAATTTTCTGGAACAATTTGGAACAACTTTCAAAATATCAAAATTCAAAAAATAGGGGGTTAACTTCACACACAGAAAATCGACATGCTATTTTTTTCTTTTTTATAAACGAGTTGACAGGGGAGGGTAGTAAGTAAAAATAATTAAAATAGTGTTTTTATATTTTTCTATTTCTATTTTTCTATTTGTACATTATTTTTAATGATTATAATTAAGTTTCTTAACTTATATATTAAATAACAATTAAAAAAAAAATAATAAAATTAAAAAAATATATTTTCTGCTTTTAATTGGCATAATTTTTTTTATTTACGGAATTTTCTGATTTTTTATTTTTTCTAATTTTTATTGACGTCCTTTATCACTATTTCCATATAAAAATATTTGGACCTTTTACCACATACAAATTTAACAATATTTGGCCCTTTGTTTGGACCCTTTTCCATTTATATTAATTGTTAGCAATTCTTGTTTGTGAAATAAACAGTTTATTTAATCTAAACAAATTTATAATCTTAAATTAAAAAAAGTGGTTTTATTACCAATTTAATTATATTGAAACAAAAAAAAATTATTTGTGTTTCTAATGGATAGTTTTTATACAATGTTTGTTGTAGCCCGGAAAACACTTTGTAAAATCCATTTATTTGTCTTGGACAAACAGGAAAGCGATAAAAATTGTTTCCACGAGAAAGCAAAATAATTGAATATGTGCCAAAATGATCGAAGAGAGCATTAATCGTTTTTCGGTCTTAAATTATTTTATTCTAAAAATATGAAAAAAATAACAACACTCAGATATCAAAAAAAAAATGATCATCGTTTGCCACGTGTTTATTCATTTATTCTCTTATCTTATTTGGGTCAATCATGTCAAATAGAAGCAAAGCGGTTTAGAATGTTTATTTGAGCTTATACGAGGCCGACATTTTGCATAAGCTAATCTCTGTTTTACTGCTTGCTTGTTGCTCTGTCTTTGTTTGCTTTTCAAATGATCTAGAATATTGTTTATGTACATATCTTTGCTTTTATTAATTTAATATATTTATAACATACTTTTTTCATCATGTAGCAGGGTTACCGTTTTCAGTAGATTTCCTACTAAATTAGTACATTTTTAAGAAAAATGAGGGGTGTTTAGTAGAATTGATAATTTTAGTAGATTTCAGTAGATTATTTGGTTTTGAATTTAAAACTATTGCGAATTATTCCTTTTGCCCTAATCGGCTTTTATTGTACGTTATCTTGAAAGTTTGTGATTATTCATCACTGTGAACGATGTGGTCTAGTGGTAGAGTGTAGACGTTACATATGAAAGTTCCAGGTTCGAATCCTGATATGTATTTTTATTTACGAAATAAATGTTCCCTCTTTTTTCTCGAATGCTGTTAATTCTTTTGTCTGAAATTTTTCCTCTTTTCAGTTTGTCACTTTTTTCTGAAAATACCCCCTATTTTTAGTTCTTATTTTCCCATTTTTGTCATATTTATCCTCTTATTTCAAAATTTCCCCTCTTTTCTCTCAAATACTGTCACTTTTGTCTCAAACTTCCCCTATTTTCTCACAATTTTTGTCACTTTTTTCTGAAATTACCCCGTTTTTTCTTAAATTACCCCATTTTTTTCTTAAAATTACCCCTTATTTTCCCATTTTTGTCATATTTATCCTCTTATTTCAAAATTTTCCCTCTTTTCTCTCAAATACTGTCACTTTTTGTCTCAAATTTCCCCTCTTTTCTCTCAATTTTTGTCACTTTTTCCCAAAATTACCCCGTTTTTTCTTAAATTACCCCTTTTTTTTCTTAAAATTACCCCTTATTTTTTCATTTTTGTTATTTTTTGTCAAATTTCCCCTCTTCCTCCAAAATTTCCCCTCTTTTCTTTCAAATTTTGAAACATTTTTTCTTGAAATTACCGTTTTCCCTTTTTTTCTAAAACTACCCATTTTTTCTCATTATTTTCAGTTTTTGTCAAATTTTCCTTATTTTCCCATTTTTGTCATATTTATCCTCTTGTTTCAAAATTTTCCCTCTTTTCTCTCGAATACTGTCACTTTTTGTCTCAAATTTCCCCTCTTTTCACTCAATTTTTGTCACTTTTTCCTAAAATTACCCCGTTTTTTCTTAAATTACAGCTTTTTTTTCTTAAAATTACCCCTTATTTTTTCATTTTTGTTATTTTTTGTCAAATTTCCCCTCTTCCTCCAAAATTTCCCCTCTTTTCTTTCAAATTTTCTAACTTTTTTTCTTGAAATTACCGTTTTCCCTTTTTTTCTAAAACTACCAATTTTTTCTCATTATTTTCAGTTTTTGTCAAATTTACACTTCTTTTACGAAAAAGTCACTTTTTTGAGTAATTATTCTTATCTTCCCGCCTCCCTTTCCCTCTTTACTAATTCATCGGTAATGATAGAAAAGGAGAGGGAAAAAATTTTAAATAAAAAGTTGAGACAAAGATCTAAGTATAAAAAATTGGGGAAAAATTTTTAAACTAAAAAAAAGAAAAAAGGCTGGGGCGAAAAGTGGAAAAAAAGTAGGTGAAAAATTGGTATAAAAAAAGTTTCAAATTTTAAATTAATAAAAAATTAGTGAAAAGTGGAAAAAAGTTTGACACAAAGAAATAAAAAATTCGTAAAAATGTAGGAGTAAAAGAGAAAAAAAGTAGGGGAAAGAGTGGAATAATAAAGTAGGGAAAAGTGGAAGAAAGTAGGATAAAAGTGAAAAAAAATACGGAAAGAACTGGGAAAAAAAGTTTTAAGGAGAAAAAGTGGAACAAAACAAATTTTTCACAAAAAAATTTGTAAAAAATGTATAAGAAAAAGTGGAAAAAGTAGTTTAAAGGATAAAATAAAAAAGTAGGGGAAAATGAAAAAAATAGTGGAAGAAATGGAAAAAAGTTTTAAGGGGAAAAAGTAAAACAAAAACGTTTGACACAAAGAAATTAGTAAAAAATGTGTGAGAAAAAGTGGAATAATGAAAAAAAGGGAAGTGGAAAAAGTTTTAAGGAGAAATAGTGGAACACAAAGAAAAATGAGGAAAAAACGAAAAATCAAAGGAATAAGAAAAAAATTGAAACCAAAAGAAAGAATTAGAAAAAAAACAACAGAACAATGAAAACCAATGAAGAAAGATTAGAAAAAATAAGGAAAAACAAGCGAAAATTGGGAGAATCTAAAAAAACAGAAAAAAAATTAATTGAAAAAAAAAACAGAAAACATTGGAAGAAATTAAAAGAAAAATCAGAAAATATTAGAAAAAAAATGAAAAATAAAATAGTAAAATACGGAAGAAACGTAAGAATCAAAAATATTATAAAAAAAGCCAAAAATATGCAAAAAAAAACGCTAAAAATCGCAAGAAATCGAAAGAAGTCTCAAAAATCGAAACAAATCGAAAAATATCCCAAAAAACACGCAAAAAATCGGAAAAAAGTGCAAAAAACCGCAAAAAAAACTAAGAACAACAAAAAACCGGAAACAATTGTTACCATGAAAAAAAATTGAAAGAATTGAAATAAATCGCAATAAAATCCCAAAAAATGGCAAAAAAATCGCAAATTATGCCAAAAATCAGAGGAATAAGAAAAAATAGGAAACAATTAGAAAACAAAATAAACAACAGAACATTGGGAAAAAATTAAAAAAAAACCAGAAATCGAAACGGGAAAACAGAAAAAAACAAAAATTCAGAAAAATGAGAAAAAAATCAAAACCCTCTTTTTTCTCTCTCTTTCTCTCTATAAAATAATTATAAATGATAAAAAAAATTCTAAATAAGATAAAATTCATATTGTAGAAAAAGACAAAGAGTAAGAGAAAGAGAGGAAAGTCGCCTTAAGGGGGCATAACGCTTTTTCCTTTCGTTACGATTTCTGCCAGTTAACTTCCTACCGCAAGCCAAAAAAAAATCATTTCTGAAAAAAGTATCGGAATAATAACAAAATTAGTCATTAATAAATTTACATCAATTTTAATGGAGATTGTGAACATCGCAGTCAGTATCCAATATATATTTATTCTAAGATCCGAAATTATAACTTTAGTCAATATTTCTATTGATCCCATTCATCAATATCTTTAACACACATTTTTTTAAGTTCCTACAGCTTCGCTATAGGTTGCAAGATAATGAGATTGGCTTTATGTGTGTCTGTCTATTAGTCTGTGGGCACCTTAAATTCCGTTCCATTTGTTTGAAATGGCAATTTTTTTATTGCAAATTTTCATCCTTCTATACAAACATGAAGGACAATTTAAAACATATACAGTATGTCCCAGTTTCTATACAATTAAAAAAAAAAAAAAAAAAAAAAAATGAAATTTGTTTTTTTTTTATCTGGATTTTACCGGAGGAATATTAATATTTTGTAATATGATTTAGTTCGGAATTTTGGAAGTCAAAACATCATTTATACATTTTATATCGTCCAATAATCAATTTTACGAAAATTTGACTAATCATAATATTTTTTAGGTTTTACAGGAATGGGTACACTTCCAAATTCCCTCAAGGTAGAGTTCTGAACCTCATATTCAAGCGATTTATATCTATCTGATTGTTTCCACATTTGCACCCTAAATATTTTTTTCTAATCCGTCCCTGTAACGTCGAAGTGTAATAAATACCCGTTACTTCCATCTCTAAGTGACTCTAATCTTTTCGTCTTGGGATGGGTCGCTTGTTTATTACTTTGACCTCTCAGACACGAGTTGGATTGGAATAGGCCCGGTTTTAGTATATTTATTACTATTAGTTGTGTTGTTTATTGTAAACTTGAAAGCTACTTTCGATTCTCTGTTCTTAACTATACTCGAAGCCAATCAGTGCTGTGGGTAAAATTATTTATACACTCAAAGATAAACAAGAAAATAAAAAACCAAAAACAAGGAAGAAACATAAAAGTCCTGAAATATATGACTAAAATATTTGATAGTAGGAATGAGAGATTTAGAAAAAAAATTAAATGGAAATTATTAGAATGTTATTTAGGCATTAAGAAAAACATGGACACGTTAATAAATTCTAAAATACGATAGATCTTAAGATACCGCTAAAAACGTATTATTAACGTTTAGCATGCTAAAATATATTTCGTGGAAATTTCCGAGTTCAAAGAAACGTGCCAGGAACCACTCAAAAGAAGTTTACAAATATTTCCGTACTGGAATAAATAATCCCCTTCCAATTACGCATCCCACGCAACTCAACCCCAAAAATAAAGGTGTATTTTTAATAACGCCCACACGCTTGCTTTATTTACATTAAATAGCAAGGTTAACAGTGACGGTTCTAGATGAAGAATTAATAGGGGTATCTAAATATAATTAATGGTATTAATAAAAATAAAATAAAATAGTGAGGGCGATAATTAAAAAAGTGAAAAAGTATATTTGTGTCCCCGTTCAGAATAATCTCCCTAGAAAAGTTACTAGATTTTCCTCCAGATTGACTTTGAAAACCACCCAAGCGAACCCGCCTAGCATCTAGTTTTCGTTCTGCATCTACAGAGGTCTACAGATCACCACAGACGTCTTCAGATGACGTACTTCAGACGTCTGCGGTGATCTGTAGACCTCTGTAGACGTCTGAGTACATCTTCTGTAGACCTCTGTAGACGCAGAACGAAAACAACATGCTGGGCAGGTTCGCTTGGGTGCGTTTCAAGGTATTGGGCCAAAAATCATGCGCAGAAGCAAAGACCAAAGGGTCTTAAGGTCAAACTTCGTTATTATTGGTCCAAATTAAATGCGGAAAACAGCATTGTATTATTAATGTGACGTAAAATAAATACGTAAACAAAAATCAGGAGCAGAAGTAAAGACTAAAGGGCCTTAAGGTCAAACTTCGTTATTATTGGTCCAAATTGAACGCGAAAAACGGAATTGTATTATAACTGACTAAACAAAAATCATATTTAGAACAAAAGACCAAAGGGCATTAGGGTCCAACTTCGTTATTAATAAAAGATTTTGTTTCTCTATGAAGAAACAAAAATTTTATTGAGAAAAATGTATTTTTTTAAAGGAAATCAAATTATTAAAAACTTAAACTTTTGGTTAAAATTTTTCTAAGTAGAATTAAATGCGTAACTAGAAAAAACTATACAGATTAACTCCATTTTTTATTGCCTTTTTAAATCTATAAACTAATTTTTTAAATTTTGATATATAGTGTGTTGTTTTGTGGGTACAAGAAATTGTTAATTTATCGTGAAGCCGGACCTGGATTTATTCAACGATTAATGTGTTGATCGATTTGTCAAATGACTCTTAAAATGTACGCCGAATATAAAAAAAATATACCGGGTAGTTTGTAACTTATAGCCCATTGAATAATTAGACAAAATTGATAAAACGCCCTGTATCTCCGTTATAAAGATTGCAAGACCCATTACATATATGTTATTTATAACCACCTCGATGACCTCTATCCACTCTTGACGTATGTCCGTTTACCAATAAAACACCCTGTATATTAAATACGTAAAGAAAATTTTCACGCAGTATCTGAGTGTCATATTTTCTTATCTAATTGATGATAAAGAACGCATAATCAGCTAAATAATGAATGCAATTGTTTTTAATTAAATGCTTTAAGGTAATCTCTTCAACGTACGAATTTCTAAATAAAATATTTCAGAGTATGGAAGCCATTTGTCCCGTTTAAATCCGACCACTAATAACAAAGTTGGGCCCAAATGCCCTTTGGTCTTTTGTTCTGCGCACGGAGGTGCCGTTTTGTCTTTTGTTCTACATATGATTTTTGTTTACATATGTATTCTATGTCACATTTCAAATATACCGATTTTTGTCGCGTGCAATTTGGACCAATAATAACGAAGTTTGACCTTAAAGCCCTTTAGTCTTTACTTCTACGCATGATTTTTGTTTACGTATTTATTTTGTTTCAGATTTATAATACAATACCGTTCACCGCGTTCAATTTGGACCAATAATAACGAAGTTTGATCTTAAGGCCCTTTAGTCTTTGCTTCTGCGCATGATTTTTGTACCTCTTCATACATTCCCCCTTCCCCGTGACACCGGCGGAGGTCCATTGTTTTGATGCTCTCTTAGTTTATCTACTATCTACACAGTGATTATTGTAAAATATTACGGGTAAATTCGCTTGCATTTTCTTTGAGAAAATGAAATTAATGAAAATTTAAATTTATTTTTATTAAAATTAACATCCAATCATTATTACCAAAATTAACGTAAGTTATACAATTTTTATTTTGTTCTTTTATTTGCAAGTGTGAGTAAAAATTAAATATAATTTTTTCAAAATTTAATGTCATTTTATCTGAAAAAAAAAAATTATATCATCAGTTAAAAAAATAAACCAGGGCCAAACCACTCTTAATTTTTCGACCAAGGTGGTCTAAGGGGAGTCAATTCAAAAAATAGTTTTTATCTAACTCTATTAGTTTTAGAAAAAAATAATTCTTTTTATAAATGGTGGGAGCGCAAGTTGTAGTAATCTTGTAAATTTTATATTAACTTTTGAATGAATAAATATTAATACAAAAATTTTAATTGACTTTCCCTACTAATCCCCAATTCTCAAACAAATCGGTGAAAAAAACAATTTGTAGCGAAAACGCAAAATAAACCCTTCCAATTTTTAACAAATATATAATTTTTCAGATAAAAACAATTTTTAAAAAAGGGTAGGAGTCCAATTTGTACTAATTTTGTAAATTTAAATATTTATAACTTTTGAATGAATAAATTTTAAGTAATAAAAGTAAATAGTCTGCGTTTGTCTTACCACAAATATAGGAAATGCAATGTGTTAGATAGAGAACATTAACTATTGGTCCAAATTGAAATCTGGAAACGGCGTCGGCTCTGGCCTTTAGGTACTTCAGCACCGCCAGCTCTGGACTTCAGGTACTTCAGATCCATCAGCTCTGGGCTTCAAGTACTTCAGATCCGTCAGCTCTGGACTTCAGGTACTTCAGATCCATCAGCTCTGGTCTTCAAGTACTTCAGATCCGTCAGCTCTGGACTTCAGGTACTTCAGATCCATCAGCTCTGGGCTTCAAGTACTTCAGATCCGTCAGCTCTGGACTTCAGGTACTTCAGATCCATCAGCTCTGAGCTTCAGGTACTTCAGATCTGTCAGCTCTGGGCATCAGGTACTTCAGATCCGTCAGCTCTGGGCATCAGGTACTTCAGCAATGTCAGATCTGAGCTTCAGGTACGACAGCTCCGTCAACTCTAGTCTTTACGTACTTCAGCTCTAGTCTTATGGCAGATGTACCAAACGGAGCTAAAGTACCTGAAGATCAGAGCTGACGGAGCTGAAGACGCCGTTTTTATATTTCAGTTTGGACCAATAGAAACGAAGATACATATGTTCTCTCTCTCTAACACTTTGAATTCCCTATACATGCGGTAGGACCAACGTAATAATCTCTAATTCTCATGCAAATTGGAGAAAAAAAATTGTCGCATAAACGCTGAACGTTAAACCTTTTTAATTTATGATTTTTTAGATAAAAATAATTTTTCTTAAAAAATTGGTGGGAGCGCAAAATCTAGTAATCTTGTAAATTTAAATGTTTATAACTAAATAATTTTTTTTTTATGGATGATTTTTTACCGTTTTACGTCTTTTCCAAAACGCTACTGATTATTGTATACTTGAAGCTTTTTGTTATTCCAGTTTCTCAAATTTTCGTGCTTGAAAGCCGTTAGTTTACGTTAATGTTGCCGCCAAACAAATATGTTTTGTTTGGAATTTTAACTCTATAAAGGGAGTATAATTCCTATTTTTACTTTCCTTGTGGGAATTAATTACGAAAACAAAAGAATATTTTGATTACACACAATATTAAAAAAAAATCTGTTTCCTTTAATTTGTTAAAAAAGGACTTTTGACATAAAAAAAATGTTAAACTAAGATAGGGGCACATTTTTTACCTCATTTCATTTATTCTTAAACATCAATTAAGAAATTAATTAAGAAATTAATTTTTGATAAAAGAAAAGTATATTTAGAAGAGAAACAATAAAAATAAATTTTCTAATTTAATTAAATTTAATAGTGACACAAAATCCTATGTACGAATTTTTGTATACTTCGTGCCACTTTGCCTCTGTAGATTGGAACTATCAGCCTAGTTCAGTTTGAGGTTATGTCGTGTTAGTTAAAAAGAATACTATATTATCTCTACTATCAAAAGATGGTACCAATGGTGTCACTTATTACTTGGGAAAAAAGGTTCCACCTATTTAATAAGCGCGCCAGTTCGAACTATCAAAAAGGGTTCATCTCCAATGGTTAAATAACTAAAATATGGGAATTTAATTTCTATGCGGCTGTTTCATCCCTTAAAGACTCATCAGCGGTAATGTGCATTAGTTGCATGTAATTCAAATTACCCCGAAACATAACAGTGCAATACTGAGTAAAAACGATACATATTTTTTACTCAGTATTGCACTGTTATGTTTTGAGGTGATATTAATTCTATGCATCTGGGCATATTGCCGCTAATGAGTCCCAAAGGGAGGAAACAGCAAATATTTAAAAATAATATAATTGAAGTTGAAACTATTATAGTTTCGTTAGCATTAAATCCCTCGGTTTCTCCTCAGGATTTAAACTGAATTACGTAATATAATATTCGGCTTTTTATGACAGGATAAAAGATATTTTAAAACCTTTTTTCCCTTATTTCATAGGATTTTAATTTTTAACAATTTTTTTGTTTTCTTGTTATCAAAGCTGTAGTTCAAATATGTAAAAATATTTTAAAATATTGGGAAAGACAGCGAGAGACAATTTTACTTTCCAGGACCCATCAAAGGGAAAGCATAGTAAAGGAGAAAAAAATGGGGCATCGATGGAAATATCCATTTTGAGGTCCCCCGAGAAGATTGAAACCATTTCCAGAGTATGGTCTGTCTGTGTGTAATCTTTCACGATAACTGCCGAACCATTTGACCAATCAAGCTGAAATTTGGTATGGTATAAATTGGTACAGTATAGAAGGTTCTCAAGACCGACATTGATTGAATGCAGATGTAAGATTTTTTGCCTTTTTTATCTTTTATGGACAAACAATACACTTTATTTCAAAATGTTGTAGTGCAAAGTTATAGAGTATAAAATTTCCTACAATTTTTATATCACACTTTTTCCGGAATTTCCAACAGTTGCGCCACTAGAGGGCACGCAAAAAATGTTTTGTAAGTTTTCCGTAGTTATTCAAATTTTGATGACAAACAATGCTCTTTAGTGCAAAATTTTCTTATGCAAAGTTGCAGAGAACCAAATTTTCTTTAACTTTTATTTTAAACATTTTGTTGAATTTCCCATACTTTCGCCGCTAGAGGGCGAAAAATATTTGCATTTAGGCTTTTTGCCTTTTTGTTTTTGAAGACAAACAATAGGCTTTAGTACAAAAGTTGTAGAGCATAAAATTCTCTACAACTTTTGTATTAAACTTTTTCCAGAATTTAAAATAGTTTTCAACCATGATTTTAGGAAATCGTAATTGTAGCAGTGTGCTATATATTGTGCGCATGCGCCTGTTTATGTGAAATTTGTTCCATAAATTAATGTATTGCTTAGTATTTTGTAATTAAAATTATCCTATTCTCTACAGCTGACCCGGGAAAGTTTTGGGGTGACACAGCCGATTTTTTTTTCATAATAAGCATTTATTTTAACTCATTTTACGACTCAATTTTTTTTCGTTAGAGTGTATTAATGATAAAATTTTTGGAAAAAAAATGTTGAAATCCACATTTTGATATTTAATTTTCAAACGAATTTGAATTTTTTTTTAGTTATCAGCTCTAGTACTCGTAAAGGAAATTTTATGATTAAAATAAAAATTGTGTCTGAAATTTGATAGATCTCATTTTATTAATGATAATTAATGTTAAATTTGATCAATAATCATTTTAAAATCCATATTTTATACTTTTCTATTTTTCTCTAATCCACACCGAATATATTTTCCCTTCATTCGAAACCAACAAAACAAGTAAAAAAAAAAAAAGGAAATTCTCGATTAGTAGAACGTTTTCTCTCGTTATAAGAAACCACTCTTAATGTAGCATACAATAAAAGATGTTTCGTTTTCATGAACTTTTACCAGTTTACCGACGTGATTTGGCCTACTAATCCATTTTGCGGTAGTATCGCAAGCCCGAAACCGGCCCTGAAGATGTGGGCACGGCATGGCGCCTCCGGTGGTGGGAGATGAGATTTTTTCTCTATTATGTTACCGTTAAAAGAAAGTAATATCGAGAATATATGCATCGTCAAACAGTGTAATCGATTTTAACACGTTCATCGTTCCAGCACAAGACATTAGTTAATTTTTTTTATTTTAAATCTCATGTGCACTCTACGAAGATTTATAAGTAGAAAAAACTTTCCTGTAACCAAAAATAACGTTTAAATTGATGCTTTTGTAGACATATATAATTTATATATTCTTGGAAATGATTTTCATATTATTTTATTTTTCGTTAAATACATTCTTGTATATAATTGTCAAAGAATCACATCTTTGACGCTAATTGACATTTAACAGGTTGAGAAAAAAATTAGGTAGTACCACCACGTCACCCCGCAAAATGTCCTTTAATATCTAATATAATAAATAAGTGATTAAAAAAAACACTAGTAGGTATTTTCTAAACTTTTAATTAATAACAGATATTTAGAGTACAGTGAAAAGTGATTCTGATACAATGAGTTTATTAAAAGTAAAAAATCTTTTTTGGTAAATTAATGTACCTAAAGTCATTTTCTCGGATGCTGGTCCTTTGCCTAGCGGCACTTCAGTATTCCGATTTTGCTCTACAGCACCCACTCCCAGGGTTGCCAGTTTGTGAGTAATTTCACTAGTCTTTTAGTAATTTTGTAAGTGTAGGGCAATTGTTAGTAAAATGTGAGTAATCGGAAGGTCAGCGTATATTTCTGATGATGATAGTTAGCAAAAATTCTGATAAAATATTAAATCCTTTTAGTTTTCAAAAATCTTACTTTGGACCTTATTTTACGCGCTCTATTAGTCATTAGGTCTCATTTTAAGTTTTTAGTTTTACAGCATCCTCTATTGGTTTTCCAATATAATAATATAGGTTAGGTTAGTCAACTACTCAATTGTTGAAGTCGGCTGAACGTACAAAATATCCTTGAATATTCTCTAAAAAGCATTTAAAAAATCGTTGAAACATTACTGGAAAAAACTCATAAAGCTCTTACAAACTTTTTAAAATATTCTTGAAAAATACATGAAAAATCGTTTAAAAATCATTGGTAACTCCTTAAAGAAAATCTTAAAATACTTAAAAAAAACTTTTAAAATTCTTAAAAACAAACGGAAAAAGTATCCTAAGAACTCGTTGAATACTACTTACAAAATCCTCAAACAATCTGAATTGAAATGAATTCAATCATCCAAAAAATGTCTTTAAAAAATCATTAAAAAATTTTGGAGGAAAGAACTTTCAAGAAAACCTTCAAAAATCAATAAAACTGTCTTGAAAACTTCATAAAAATCATTGCAAATCCTTGAAATATCCTTAAAAAAATACTTCAAAAATTATTCAAAAAAAAGTTCCAAGATTGTTTGAGGATTATAAAATTTTTGAAAATAAATCCTTGAATACTTACAAAAACCTAAAAGAATCTTAAAATCATTCAAAAAATGATTAAAATTTCCTAAAAAACATCTTTAAAAAAATCTTAAGAAATCCCTCAAAAATCGTTGAAACTGTCTTGGAAACTTCATAAAAAATCATTGCAAATCCTTGAAATATCCTTAAAAAAAATTCTTCAAAAAAAAGTTCCAAGATTGTTCGAGGATTATAAAATTTTTGAAAAAAAATGCTAAGAAATCCTTGAATACTTCCAAAATCCTGAAAGAATTTTGAAATCATTCAAAAAATAATTAAAATATCCATAAAACATCTTTAAAAAAATCTTAAGAAATCCCTCAAAAATTGTTGAAACTGTCTTGAAAAATTTATAAAAAAATCTAGGTAGATAGTTGCCTACATGATTCGTTTGATTTAATAACTTGTTTTGATTTTGAACGTTTTAGGCGTACGAATTTTTTTTCAATGGCAACACGGCAACACTAAACCAAGCGAAACAGTACCAACCTTTGATGCTTGGCAACATTGCACAGTCAGCGATTTAAAATTCAACAAAAAATGTATAATAAATACATAATTTAATATCCGATACGTTTTCAAAAAAATGCCTTGTTATTCAAATTTTGTGAGTAATTTATAAAAGTTTTAAGAGTTAATCGACAAAAACTGGTTGGCATCCCTGCCCACTCCGTTACTCTAGTCCCCTGTGTACAAGTTCTAGATCCCAATTGCAACTCGAGTGTCCACCGCTGTTGCCCGATTTATTGACGTTAAAAAAATATTTATTTTATTACAAGTCTTGACTATCTAAATTTAACCTGTGTATTAAAAAATAAATAAAAAAAATACACCCTAGCACTCGACCACTTCGTATCACAATGATATATAATCAAACTTTCAAGTTAACGTACAAACCGATGGCAACAGCGGTGGGCACTCCAGTTGCAATTGGGATCTAGGCGCTTCTGTGTTCATCACCGGTTATATTCTTCAGGAGTTAGCCTAGGCTGTCCTTATATAGTTTGTCTTTTGCAGTCTAATGCCTCGCATTCTGACAATATATGATTAGCCGTTTCTGGAGGAAGAGCTGAAAGATTCCCAATTTCTGGGCAGTTGGAATTGAATTCAAGTTCTATGTTTTTCTAACTTTTAATTTTTTCCGCTACCGATGGCCCATCAGTCCGTTTATTTTCTATAACATTATTAACTTTTGCTACAATAGCAAACAATGTCTCCTTTTTACGGGCCGTATAATTAACGAAATACTAAATACCGAAAAACCTGTTAATAAAACTGAAAACAATCTAGGGTCTAGTAGGTCTAGGTTTATGTTAATTTTTGACAAAATATCAGGATGTAAAATCCAAAAAACCGAAAAATTCTAGAATCTTGACTTAAATGCGTTGTTGCCAGTTTTAGTTATCACTTTATAAAGCCTGAAATGGTGCAACCCGAATAAAAGTAAAGCCTGTTTTTCTTTTTGGGTAAATTTTACTATTCTAAGCTTATTGGTAAAATGGTGCAATCAGGCGCCAGTCCCGTAAGCATACTCAGATGGCAGATTTTGTAATTCCGAGTCCGGATTCTGGACCCACATATGGAGTTGATGAACCTTTTCTGACTAGTTCGTCAGTTTTTTCGATGCCACCGTGTCCTGGAGCCCACCTCAAAGTTATTTTGTTCAGTTCTGATAGGACACGGATTTCTTCTTGGCATTCCCTTACTAGTCCTGTTATCAGTTTTGGTTTCATAAGAGCCTTTAGAGCTGGCTGTACATATTTTGATGCACTTTCCTGGTATTATTTTCTTTCGCGCATTGCGTACAATTCTGCAAGACTTATGGATTGATAGAATAAAAAATCAAAATCTGCTTACATTTGGAAGTACAAGAACAATGAAAGACTAACAAAAATGGTGCAATAACAGCGCCTGAAATAAAAAACTTAGTAACTAAAGTGAATAGACAATTAATATTAACATACCTTCAAGATTATACAGACAATACTGATTTAGACAAAGAAAAGATGACGCGATTTATTAATTGTCAGTCTTGATAAATGACATTTCTATGGCCTAAAACGTTTTGGCACTTGACCAGTTTCTACTTAAAATAATTACATCTTAACAAATTCCGCTTGAAATACGGAATTATTTATTCCTAGTGGGACGCTAAGTTGGTAGTTTCTCCACTCGCTGTAGATTACAGTACCAGTTTCTTATCTGGTCTTGGATCCGTCTGTATACCAGATACTCTCTCCATGTTTGCTCTTAATGATACCATCTGTTCATTTTCTTCAGTCTTACATGTTCAGCTCAAAGTTAGTGTTAAAAAAAGTTGTGTGGTTCGTTGGTTTCATTTCAAGAATATTACCTCTCACTATTCCCTTTATCTTGTTGTGATTCGATCTATTGCTCGTATTGAAAATCCAATTCTTGCATCCCCCATAATTGTTATGTTAAATCGAGGGAAGGTTCAGCAGAGCTTCCATGCCTGCTGTTGTTATTGTTTTCATAGCCCTTGTTATGCTGAGGCAGGTAAGTCTGTTTTTTGGATTATCTTTGTTCACCATACCAAAGATGCGTAGGTGATAATGGGTTTCATCACAATGTTGTATGTCCAATACACCATTTTGGCCCCCATGTGCTCGTCTGGCTACTATTAATGTCGCCTCAGTTTTCTTTACTAGTTTTTGGTTCCAGCTGGATGTGAGATCCATGAAGGCAAGTAGGCCTAGTCGCTCTAACTTCCTTCTTCGGAGAAGAGATACTATGGTTTATTTAGAGGGACTAATATTTAGGTCTTCTTCATTTATCCATTTATTAACCAGATTTACTGCCATTGGCATTCTTTCCCTAACTGTGGTTTGAATTTATCCTGGACTATGATGACAATCTTATCTGCGTATCTGTGAGTTAAATGGGCAATATTCGACTCTTAAACCATTATAAGTTACTTATCGGTTATTAATTGATTTAACTGATAACTTATTCATAGCCATACATCTGCTTTAAATGTTTTAATTTAATTTTGTGATTAAAAAAAGATTAAATATAAATAAACTTTGTGACTATTTTTTAATTGTGAATACAAATGGAAAGTTGGTGGTTTGAATAATTTTATATTTATCTATAAATTTATCATACATGAATATTGACAAGATTGAAGTTGACCTATGTTCGTTCGACGAGATCTAAATTCAATAAACAAATCAGATTTCTCTATTTTTTCCTTCGAATATTGCATCAGAAGTAATTAAATATATATTATTGTGTACTATTTTATGATTTATTTGAAAGTTATGCAAATTAAAAATTAAGAAATTATAATAAAATATAAAGGAAATTAGCATATAAATATTTACTGTGATAGGACAGCTAGTTAATTTAAATTAAAAACATTTTATTTATTAACCTGTTCATTAGGTTTTATATTTAAATTTTATTAGCAAACAATACAGATTTTGTGAGATGAAGAAAAAAGTAGGTGATGAAGAAATAGATCTAACCAAGGTCATAATAGAAAATATTAAATAATCTAACTGTGCCCATTGAGGTGTCGTACATCATTTTTTTGGAAACCGCGCTCCCTTATTATTATAAATAGGAAGCTACGGTTTTTACCTGTTAATTTTGTATTTAATTCTTTAGAATGCGTGTGTGGCACTTTTTTATTATTTTAGTAATCAACGGTTTATTCGACCAGTGCTCTTTAGAAAAAATGTATATCAAGCAAAAAATCTCATATTTTATTTATTTTAGAAAGCGAGAAATCTACAAAATACGAATAATATGAATATACATAATTTTGCAACATTGATACAATGGAGACCTTGCCTGATTTTTGTATTGAAATTTTTTTTAAATGAATTAAACCAGTGGTGCTATCTGTCGCGACCAATCTAAAGCTGATTCAGCACATGGAGGAGAAGCTAATTTGTACTGATTTTACAGTACACATCTTATGCCCGGTTTCTCCAACAAATCTTAGGATCCAGCTCTAGCTTAAGCTCAGCTTAGCTTAAAATTTCGTTGCACCATAACGAATTTAACGCACTCTCAGCTTAAGCGGGGCCTAAATGCCAGGTTGCCGATTTTTTCGGCTTAAGCTGAGAAAGCTAATCTCAAAAGCGGAATACGAACGTCAGTTTCTGAAAAGTGCACCAAAGTGTAGATTTGTGTTCGTCGATTTAATTTGTAAGTTGGTTGACTGTTAAAAAATGGAATTTGTGGACTTGTAGATGAGGTAGATGTAGTGGACGACCCTATCATGTTTCCTATTCCGAAAAGGATTTTCAAAAGGAACAAATGCTTTTGAGGAGTACGAGGATGCCCGTTTTTTTACGATTTGAGTTGAATTTCTGGCTAATTTGAGCTCCTATTATTTATTAGTAATTGAATATCTACATTTGTTTTTAATTATTACCTTATTTTCTTCCACTAACTTTGTTAACAGTTGTTTTTTATTACTGGTGTAGTTAACCCGCTTTTTATCTACATTTTTTTGCTATTATTTTTATTTAACGCAAGAAATTTAGATTTGTTTAAAGTGATAAAACAAAACGTACAGAAAACTGTAAACACTCAACAAACATCTGTTATATAAACAAAGTTGGGTAGGTAACCTCAAACTAAAAAAAAAACTAGTTTTTTTGCGACGTTGTCATATAACCCCAAGCTCAAAAGGTGTCTTGGGTAAAATATGAAACAATTTGCCACTGTGCAACGCAATTTAAATTTAAGCTGGCGTTCATGATAGGTCGAGCTTGATTATTCCCTTCTTTAAGGTATGTTAGAGAAAATATCGGATAGCCGATAGCATGTAATATCTTCACATATTTCCGATAAAATCATTTCGATTCGGCCATTTTCTCTAGCTTTGTGCGGGCAGGTCATTATGGCAGACTATAATAGAAAACTTTATTTGCTGTATCTATTAATATTTGAAACATAAAAAAGCTCAAAATGGCTCACTAAGACAATGTAGATAGACGTAAAGCATACATACAAACATTCACCGATACCAGCTCTAAAGCAAAAACATTATTCTTTTCCATAAACCATTTAAAACTATTAAATCAGATAAAAGAGACTTGTATAATTATGTCAATAATTATCATTTTATTATAATTCACGCGCGTCTAGGTTCGCTCGGCTTAACAAGAGATCGTAATAATATTGATACTTATATAGAAAGAAAGCACCATTAGTACATACGAGCTACACCTTTTGTTACAACATTGTTAAAATAAAATTTATAAAAACATGAATATACTTACGAAAACCAGTATTAACACTCATTGTATAAAGTTAAACTTACCTGCAAACAAAAAAAAATATCATTAGTAAATAAATACAGACTCGAATAAATGAAAGTGTATAATTCTTTTTTAGAGAAAAAATATTCATACATGTTGTTATATCGTTTTTCTTGCCATTTTTTAATCGAACTTTCTCCTGATATTTACAGTCTACAATTGCTAATTATCATATTTTAATTGAGATTTCTTTTTTTAAATCAATTAGTGTTTTGTGTGACGTTTGTATTGTTTATTTAAATGTAGATTTTGACCTATTTTTTTATGATTTTTTATTTCGAAAAATTAAAAAGTAGAAATTTTTATATTTAATTTTAACACGGTATTAAAAATTATATGTAAAAATCAAAATCATGCTTATGACCATCCTATCGTTAATTTTTATGTGTGAAAGAGTAATAAAACTTAATTTTTCATGCACGGTCATTTTCAAATATTAATTATTATTATTATTTGTAAATTTACCTAAGCTTATAAAACCCACCCACACACCCATGGAATTTTAAAATTCTGATTTCTAGTTTTAAAGTTTGTAATTTTTTTATTTTGTAAAATTTAAAATTCTGATTTCAGATTTATATGAAGCATCAAGATAAGATTTATTACAATTTTATTAAACAATTTGTCAATCAAATAATCATGTACAATTGTTAAGCCGCCGTTGGCTGTAATTTATCCAGAAAACAAAACAAATGAAATGCTCTACAGTATGTTTTTCAGTAAATATCCTTGGCCTGAAATTAACGTAACGATGGATACATTAAAGAGTTCAACAACACTGGACATTGGCGTGCAACAGATGCCCAATTTCAATGTTAAATATTTATCTGGTTAGCTAAACATCCTTTCGAAAACATTACCTGGATTATTGAAAAATTACATGTAATATAAAAATTAGACCAGTACTTTTCACTCTAAATTATACCAATAAACTAACATTGAATTGAACAAATTTTGCAATATGAATAGTTAAATTTCATGTAAATTTACCCAGAAATAATTGAATCAAATAAGACATTTACTTGTATTTCCAGACTGTAACGGTTAGAGAAAACATTTAATTGCTGTAAAAAGCGAAAAATTAATAGTTCCCTTACAAACTTACAAATAACTTCTAAAAATGGTCCGACTTATATTAACCAATCAAAATTAGGCATCAATTTCCCTTCTACTGACAGTTGAGATCATCCTATTAGGGTGTCTGTGTGTTAATGTGTGTGACTGTCTGTGAGAGCTCTGACGGCCGTTCCACTAAACCGATTTGGTATGTAGGTACTTTAGGCTCATAGCTCAATCGAGTTTAAATTTGAGCGCTGTAGGTCAAAGTAGACCAGAGATACGGTGGGGGGGTCACAAGTTCACATTCATTTGGTCCCCCGACTGCACAATTTTTTTTTGATGGTTGATACATAAAATACTCATCATCATTACTGTACAGTTTTAAGTCGGCCATATTTGCCGATATTGCGATTTAGCGGTCGAGATAGCCGGAACACTTTGAATCTGAGTAACTAACTATAGTCAAAGGCTTCTACTAGCTAGATCAGTAGGTTTGGACAAAAAAAAAGGAAATAGGGATGACCGATACGCATCATGTATTTTTTTAATAACAATGTTTTAAATCCTCTTGCTCAGGAACCCGGATCGGACCCTTTAGAACCGTAACCGAACCTATATTTTCGTCCAAAATTATTTTAGGTACCGAACCCGAACCATTTAAAAAATACCGGTTCTTTCTAAGTTCCTTGTATCAACGAATTTAATTTATCAGATAAATAAAATTAAAGTTATAGAATTACTATATTTAATTCATTTTTTTAACGTATGTCTCAAGCACGGATCCAGGAGCTTGAATAGGGGGAGGGCGATTTTGGGTCAGTTTTAATGAAAAATGGGATACACTACCAGGGAAATTGTAATGTACATGCATAACAGTGTTGACTACAAAAAGTGCTATTTAGTTGTAAAAATGGCGAAGTTAATGAGTTTACGTGAAGTTTTATAAAAATAGCTTGAGTTTAATTTTAATATTAAAAAAAATGCTGAAATGAATAAAATCCATTTTAAAAAAAGCTCGAGTGTAATATTATCATTGAATAAATGACACTAGTGTAATTTTGTCATTGAAAAAATAGTTATAATGCAATATTTTAATTGGGTAAAAATTGAAAAAAATTTTTGTGTTAAAAAAACTTTGTAAATCGAATATAATTTTCTTACTTGGTAAAAGGTGCAGTGAAATTTTTCCATATTAAAAACAGCTTGCTTTAATTTTATCATTAAGAAAAATACTGAAGTGTATAAATGTCTTTTAAAAAAAAAGTTCGTCTGTAACATTATCATTGGATAAATGACTCAAGTGCAATTTTGTTATTGGAAAAATAGTTCTAGTGCAATTTTTTCATACGGTAAAAGTTGAAAAAAAAATTAGTGGGTGGAGCGACCCCCCCCCCTAAATACTTGCTTGTAGCTAATCATTTTGATTCAATAGATAATTGAATAATCTCCAATGGAATGAGCTACGAATTGACGACGTCATTAAAGGATACCTTTTATGTACTTGGGACTACATATAAAAAAAATTTTGTCGAAAATTCCTTTGGACCGAAATTTTTCAAATTATGTTGAACCCGAACCGGAACCCTTAAATCATTTGGGTGCGGGTCCCTGCTCTTGCTGTACGGTCTTGATATCCTGCAACCACCGGGGTAGGGGAGGTACTCGGCCCTAAGCCAGGTTGAGCTAGGTACCTATAATTCAACATCTACGTCATCTGTTATATTCCTCGATATGAATAAATTGGAGAAACATGAATATGAAAACTAAAACTAACTGAACCTAAATCTGATTCCCATCTAATATGTCAGTCTATCTTTGACTCTAATTTGTACCATTAGTGATGAACAAATATGAATTACGAATCCATAAATGTTTGAAACGATTACTAGGCGATCGACGTGTTAACATCAAACCAAAATAGCGAAGGACCAGATTCCTTTATTCAAAAATCAAATCTATATGAATATTAAAATAAACAAACATATTATTGAATTAGTTTGTAAAGGCTATTTTAACAACCCATTTATTTATGAAACATAAAAGTATGAATATTACATTTTTTACAAACACTTTTATAAATTTTCAGAGCAACTGCTCTCACTCACTATCAATGTAAAAACTAATTACATATAGATTCGTGAAATCTCAGAAATTTAACAATTTATTTGTTATGAAATAGGCGCGCTCAAAACTTCGTATAATGGACTAACCCCTTTTAAAGGCTAAAATGCGACTGTCTCGCTTGAGAAACGAAAAAAGAATTGTCAGTGCAGTGTTGGCTAAGACCCTCTGTTGGATTGAACTGAAAGAGTAACACGTTAAGGACTGGATTCACACAAATTTTTTGAATAAATAAAAAAGAAGAAAATTTTTCGAAAAGAAGAAGAAACTCAATTTTTTATGTAACTACTTCGCGTTTCACGGTGGAATCTAACTCTATTGAAAAAGAAAAAATGAGGATTCTTATTTTTTTAAAGAATAAATAGTTTACATATATAGTGCACAGTGGTTGTTTTATGTCATTTTCTATGACAGGTGACATATTTAAATTGACAAATATCAACAAAACTAACTCAAATAAGACTGTTACTCATATATGTAATACTCCTATATCGCTAGCTTGAGAGAGAAGTGTGTCGCCGATAGTAGAGTGTAGACGATCGTTTCTTTCTCACGCAGTCTCGGATAAGTCATAGGCGTCACAGCTATACGGAAATTTTTTTTATTGTTATTTTTATATTTAGCAGAAGATATATTGTAATAAAAACGTATAAATAAAGTTATGATATATGCATTTATCATTTGTAGAATAATTTTCAAAAATAAAAATCGCCTACGCTTGCTTAACTTTCCTTTTTCTCTACGTTCCTTTTTCCCCACGAGACACGACGCCAATGCAATTCACGACGCAGCTATATACTCAAAATGTATATGACGCATGCGCGTTGGCACCCGATTCCGATCTTGCATCTCCTTCTGTCGGAACGCTTTGTTTCTACAGGCAAAGATAGGACGTTGGCGATATAGGAGTATTACATATATGCTGTTACTATGAAAATCCTGATTTGATCCATAATACTTCTTTTCCAAAAGTGACAAATAGATAAATATTAAAAATGTCATGTTAGATCAAGACGATAAAGTTAGATACAAAATTTTATCAGATGGACTAGGGGACTAAATTTTTTTCAGGGGGAGTAGGGCACTAAAGCAGTGTTAAAAGGACTAGATCTAGACCCATCGGACTAAAATGTCCATCACTATGTCAGTATTTGGCGAGTAGGTTATATTTATCAACCCATCCACTTCAAACGAACGTGATCGGGTGAGAATTTGAATGAATCTCATTGGTTCACATTTAATAGTGTGTCTGCATTCTTTCTCAACATTAAAATATATTTTTTAAGATAATTTTGTCGTCGTACACAAGAGAGAATAAAAAGAAAGATGTATAAATAAGGATGGATAATCACTAACAAAAGTTGGATATTTCTAGGAATTTCAGTGACGTAGTTATACAAGTTGAGAGTTGAATATTTTTTACAGTTTCTAAGTGAAATGATAAAAATATTTAATATTATTTTAAAATATTTAGGTTTGAATGTAATTTTAAATAGGAATTTTTCAGTAAAATTATTTCAAGTGACTCTGGCTTCAATTTCAATTTTTAGGTAGAGCGGCTTTTTCAAATTCAGTTAAACGCTCTATTTTATCTATGTTTAGCTCAAATGGATGAAGTGGTCTTGGTGGTATCGGAAAAATGTATCTTAATCTTAATTCGGTGTATTCAAAGCAATCACGAATTTTATGAGCTGGTGTGTCGTAGCACAGAGGGCCTTTCTCCAAGTCCCTATAAGTGCATCATGGAATTTCTATGGCTGGATAGGAGGTGAACTGTCTTCCTCGTGAGTGTTGGTTTATCAGCAATAAGACAATTCTTTACATTTAGCAACATCGTATGTGTTCCTTCCTTTCTCAGTTTAAGTACAGAGAGACTATCATGTGTTTATCGATATTCGGTCAATTTCTTGATAGACATCCAGCCAATATCTAAAGTGGCCTTTTTTGAGCTCATACACCTGAAAGAAGGTATTTCCTAAGCGTGTTGAGATGTATGCTCCTAAAAGTAAGCGAACGCAAGTTGCCTGCAGAAACCGCAGACTTCTTTAAACCGCAATCCTATGTGGCGTAGAATGTGATTATTGCGCAGTGGCAAAGACAAAAACTAACGACCAAGTCTGTTATTAATAAGGCAATTTTATGGGAAAAAAAAACTATTGTATTTGAAATGATGCATATATAGAACCCGACTAAACTATCTACTATTGTAGATGTAGTGAAGATGAACTAGCATCTTTTTCGGTTTAAGACTGCACCTTGAATTTTATCAATTCCACTCGCTTTACGTGGCCTTAACTTTCTGATAATTTTCTGGACTTCGCTTGACGAACGTTTGAAATTCTTTTTCAAGTCGATATTCTCGAAAATTCGATTGGATGCTGTCACTAGTTGGATAGTTTCTATCGACTTGATTTTACGCCCCATTTCTACTGCCAAATGTTTTTTTTTATCGGTTTGCTGTTTAGTGCCATTTATGCTTATTGATTGATTTGAGTCTAATTCCTACTTAGGATTGTAAATCCGGGCTCCTCGTTCTTTAATATCTTCTTCATAGGGTGTTTCTGTATTGATGAATCTATCAGCGCGCCAATCAGAGGAGCGGACCTTCCACCCGCCGGGGTTCAGTATAACGTCCGACCAGAATTGTGAATTTCGAGTAATTTTTGGTGAATAGAGGGCTTAGCTCACCTGTACGTATGTTTATGACTTTATGTCTCCTTTTTGGTGTATTTGTCCTAAATTATATTTAATCCAGTTTATTATTTTGTAATTAGATCTATAAAATAATTTTTTTTTGTGTTCCGGTCACAATTATTTCTATTAACATTTTGTAATATAAATTATGCTACGTCACTGTTAGGATTTAATCCTGCGAATGCTGTACGTACATGTGTTTTACTAATGATGTTTGATCATTTCTACACGCCTGATATGTTTAAGTGTATCATTATTATTATTTTGAACGAGACTGTTGGCCATAATGCGCCGAAAGTAAGACTGACGTGACGAATGAATATAAATTATACATCAAATTATTAATGTTGATATTTCGAGTTTTGAAAGCATTGATTTATTATCTAAGCAATCATTTATTATTTATTTCCTATTCGATTATATTTGGCCAAAAACAAGACATATTTCGTTTATTTATTAACGAGTGAATTTTGATGAAATTGAAATGGAATGGAAATTTCGTTTTCCGAGTTGGAACCGTGTTAATTTTAAAATGAAGGGAGAGATTAAATTGGAAAAAGGTTTCAGGTTGATTTGGGGTAATTTAAATAAACTTTTTTTTAATCCCCAGAGACGAGCAGAAAAGTTATATTCATATTTTTTTTGGCAAAATGCATTACAGTCATTTTTAAATATCCTCAAAATTAACTGTTTTTTAATGTAGGTTAAATCTATTATTTTAACGAAAACCCAATAAATAGGCTTAAAATAATTTTATATGTATCAGTTCAATTCGCAATTTGCTACAAGAAAAAAATTAGCAAAAATATTGTTTTGTAATTTTAGATTTTCAGGTAAATATTGTTTCTGAATAAATTTTCCACATAACATTTCCTACATTTTTTTTAAATAAGCGTACTTTACTCTTGAGTAAAATTTATATTTTTGACTCACCTCGTATACGGGTTAAAAAATTTATTATAATGATAAGTTTTAATAATAAACTTAATTAGACACACTTTATATTAATAATTAATTATTATTTATTAGGAGTTTTTTGGTTTTGATTAAAACTTTATTTATAGTTTATTTTATTTGTATATTAATATTTTATTACTGTGTAAATAATTTTGTCGTGTAAATGGCTTTTTTTGTTGGATAATAAAATTTATTACAAATTATATAAGGTAGCCATTAATATCGTTTAAATTAAGTAAGAAATAAAAAACAAAATTAACCTTGAAAACATTAAGAAATCTGTCAAAGCTATTCTTAAAATAAAGAATAAAAAAAACAAAGTAACATTTTATTGGTTACTATACTTCCGCTATAACAAAATTTTAGATCAAACAGAAAATGTATTTTATTTTTAGCATATTCTTGAATCATATGAAATATGCGGCGACCAAGAGAAGTATATTAAAAACAAAAAATTTTCAGATTTATTGAGTTTTCGGAGGTCGACGTTCACTTTAATCAAGTTTCAATAACAAAACGAATATAAATCATGTTTTTTTGTAGACAATTCACTTATCGTATAGTTTTTGCAAAATTTAACCTCGATTGGAACAAACATAATAATTATCAAATTCTCATATTATTTTTTACTACATATTATTCACGGATACTTAAATTTTATTATCTTATTATTCAGAGTTTAAATATAATACAGTAGTCAGTGGGGAAGAATATATTTCATATAGAAATAATATATTTTCTACTCCCGTTCAACTTTTAAACAAAAATCAACATATCTTAAAAACTTTTCATTTCCTGAGAGTGTTTAAAGAAAAAAAAAACAAATAAAGATAAACCCATAAAAAGATACCGTAATGTATTAAAAATGTCAACGTTTTCTTCATCATTCGGTATAAACATTATCCCAAGCCAAGCCCATCTACATTTTAAAGGAAGTTCTACAGTTTATGCCAATTATAGCCCAGCCAGCAAGTGCTTTTTGGGTCAAACTTTTTTCCGCCTCCGATTCGGAATAGCGTGTAGATGATTTTTGAAAAAATCCAAGAGCCAAAAATGGGGTGTGGTTTTTTGCAAATAACTATTTGACATTTTTTAATTTTGAAAAAAGGTTCAAAAAGAGGAGGAACTGTAGGACCAATATTTATAATTTTCCCAGAGGGTTGAAAATACGACCGAAAACGGGGGCTCTGGTTTGCGTAAGCCTCGCCCACTTTGGACCTTTATTGAATAAATATTATTTAAACTTATTAAATGTTAAAATAAATAATTAAAAAAATTCAAGCATCTACTGGATAGATTTATGATCAAAAATCTGGGGTCAACATTTTTTTCCAATTAGAACATTGTAAGTGCGATAATTGTTAAATAACAAATCTGATTTTTTTTTCCTTTTTTGGACCTATTTTTGAAATGTCTCAGATGAGATTCCCGTTGGAAAAATTAAAAAAAAATTATTTTTTACTTTGTTATTAACAATTTAACGATTTTTAGCGTTTTTTTTTCGGTTTTTTATTTCTTATTTTTTAATTTCTCTCAATTTTCAAAAATTTTATACGTTATAGTTTAATTTCAAATGACTAAAATTTACAAAAACTTTTGCCAGATTTATCAAAAAGTAATTTTTTTTCATATTTTTTTTTAAATTATCAAAATAATGCATTTTTATGAAAAATTACAGGATATGAAAGTTGTAGAACATAAAATTTTCTATACATTTTGTCATTACCGTTTTTTTTTAATTCCTCATAGTTTCGTCGCTAGAGGGCGTGAAAATAATGTATATAGGCATTTGCGACTTTTTTAGATTTTGAGACAAAATTGTGGATTTTTATGAAAATTTACATTGAATCAAAATTGTAGAACATAAAATTTTCTACAAATTTTATCTTTACTCTTTTTCGAGGTCCGCATAGTTTCGCCGCTAGTTTTTATTTTAATTTTTAAGCAATTTTTATCCGTATTAAATTATTATTTTTCAGTTAAATTTTAATATTAAAAATTTTAAAAAAATATCTTTAAATTTGTAATAATTAATTTTATTAAATTGCGGAATTTTTTAAAAATTCGCAAGAAATATTTAAAATTATATTACGATTTTAAACTAAATTGAATAACTTCTAAAATTTTAAAGTTATTGAAATGGGATTTTCACCATTCGAAAGATACTATAAATCTCTAAATTAAAAATGCATTTTAGTTTCTTAAAATTTTTAATTCTAATTATTATAGCCAACATAAAGAACATTTTTAAATTTTTTTGTAATTTCGTTTTATCAATAACTATAAAATAAATGATAAAAATAAATATCATATTCGAAAAGGATCGAAAAGTACTATGTGTGTAAATTATTTCATAATTTTAACACAGTATTTGTAAAAGTTATAGTAGAAAATTTAAAAAGTTAAAACAATTCAATAACCATGAATTTTTGACAAAAAATTTGATTTTTTTTTAGTTTTTTAAACTAACTTTATTAATGCATTTTGATCCAGAAAACCTAAAAAAAGGTCTGTTTCCCATTTTGAATAAAATTGAATGAGATATTAATTATTTATTGATTTTAAAATTATTCAAAAATGGGTTATATTTTTTTAAGTTTAAAATTAATATTAAAAATTTTAAAAAAATTACCCTTAAATTTGTAGTAAAAAATTCTATAATTGTGATTTTTTTCAAAATTCTATTCAAAAAAATTGTAGAATTCCTAATTTTTTTTTTTGAAATTTAATATAAGTTAAAAAAAATTGAATAACTTTAAAAATATTAAAGATATTAAAGTGGGATTTAAACCATTCGATAGGTAATATAATTAATGTATTTTAATGCAGAAAAACTAAAATAATCGATTAAACAATTACTTTACTAGGAGTGTTCAGAAAGTTGGGTGGGATTACCCCCTAATTTTGTTATAATTTTTTGTTTTTTTTTTCTTATTTGTAAAAATTATATTAAAAATAGCCTCCCGAATTTCGAACTTTGAAATCCAGTCACCATAATTTTAATTCTAAAAGAAACCTAGTTTTCATTAGGTAGGTATTATACTAAAATAGTAATTTTAGCAGCATTTTAAAAATATTGGAACAAAGACATAAATTTTCTATTAAAATATAAAATTTCCTTTTTTTCTGCTACTTAAAAACATGACGGTAACGTTGCGTTACGAAGACATGAATTACATACCCCAAAATAATTATTTTGTAAGTGGCGCAATCTATAAAAAATTACGTGAACTATAAAATTGACAGAATAACAGGTTTCTGATGTGATTTTGGTGATGTTCTATAGTTTAAATTATAAATGTTTGAATATATAAGACTTGCAAATGAAAGCAAAAAATGAAATATCTCTTATGTACCATCTATAATAGGAATATAATCTAGTTCCTGAATTAGTTTTTATACCGATTTTTGATGCCATTTTTTAATGTTAAATTTTTATTATTCCATTTTTTTCCATTTTCTTAATTTATTTTTCACTTTTAAATATATTCAGAAACTAATTTAATACCATTAGAACATTATAAAAGCAAATCCGCATATATTTATTGCCTGGATAGTCCGTCTTATATGTTCAAAAATTTCCATATGCTTATTCATTTGCTAACGCCGCCTTAATTCCAAAAATAAAGTTAGAAAAGGAAATTTTTATAATTATTTTTGGGTCTAATAATAATTTCAAACAAATATTTTATGTTCAAGTTGATGCTCCTTGTATTATATTTTAAGTTATTATAAACGTATGTTGGCTATTTATAGAAAAAAAAACACTTCAAAACTTAAGTGCCTTTTATCGCAAGCAAACAGTTTATGAAATGCATCCCGAACTACTTCTTAATTTTTAAAATGGTTTATTGATACTTAAGCGAAAGAAAATTATCTGTTAAGTGTGATCTGAGCATGATTTTTCGTTATATAATTTGTTCATGTTTAATATCCTGCTTGAAATATCTCCGACACGTTTTAAAAATCGTGTATATATCTTGATGTTGTATAAACAGACAGTTATGTTTTTAAAATAGATATGTCGTTTATATACAATAATCGCCGAGAGTGGGTCATAAAATTAAATTGATGTTAAATTATTTTATTTAAACTGTATAAAAATTAATAATAATAGTAGAATAAACATTATATAGAGATATTTTTCTATTCCTAAAACAAGCATGGTAAATGTACTGAATCTTGACGAACAGATAGACCTGAAGGGAATCAGTGTGGTCGGAAGAAGCAGATTTTATGATTGGGGGCGTGGTTTATCCCATTTGTGACCACGTTTCTCGGTCTCTACCAGGGATACGGCCAGCTTGCGCCCGACCAGCTTGCGCCCTCTCATTAATTCAGCCGATTTGCGCCCAAAATTCTAAAGGTACCTGACGGTCGACCGATTTGCGCCCGTAATAAATAATCAATCCCTATCGCATAGCCATTTAAATTATAAGAATGAGAAAAAATGAGAAAATAGAAAAATGACAAAAAAAAAGTGAAAAAATTAGAAAACAAAAAAATGGAAAAAACAGAACAATGAGAAAAAATTGAAAAAACTAAAAAAAAAACCGAAAAAAAAATCATAAAGAATGATAAAAATCGATAAAATCTGAAAAAGTCAGAAAAAATAGGAAAAAATAATAAAAAAAATGAAAAAACATTTTGAAAAAAAAATTGAGAAAGAAAATTGAAATTATTGGGAAAAAATGAAAAATACATTTGTAAACTACGGCAAAAACGAGAAATAATAAAAATTGTAAAAAAGACGAATAAAAAAACGTGAAAAATTACAAAAAATAACGAAAATAAAGCCTCGAAAAACGCAAGAAAACGAAAAATATCACAAATAATCGCAAAGCACTCGCAAAAAATCGAAAACAATCACAAAAAAACAGGAATAAGAAAAAATAAGAAAAATTAGAAAACAAAAGAAAAGAAAAAAAACAGAATTATTTAAAAAATAAGAAAAAAAAAACAAACAATCATAAAAATGAGAAAGAAAACGAGAAAAAATTACAAAAAATCCAAAATAATCGCAAAAAAACCGCAAAAAATCACAAAAAGAATGACAAAAAAATCGCAAATTATCACAAAAAATCAATGGAATAAGGAAAAAATGAGAAAAAATTAGAAAACAAAATAGAATAGAAAACCAGAACAATGAGAACAAAATGAGGAAAGATTAGAAAAAATTGAAAAAACAGAAACATTTAAAAAACAAGAAAAAAAAACAAATAATCATAAAAATGAGAAAGAAAACGAGAAAAAATTAGAAGAATCGAAAAAATTACAAAAAATATCAAAAAAAATCCAAAACAATCGCAAAAAATCACAAAAAAATGACAAAAATAACGCAAATTATCACAAAAAATCAATGGAATAAGAAAAAATGAGAAAAAATGAGAAAACAAAATAGAATAGAAAACCAGAACAATGAGGAAAGATTAGAAAAAATTGAAAAAACAAAAAAAAAACAGAAAAAAAAATAAATAAAAAAACGTGAAAAAATTAGAAGAACCGAAAAAATCAGAAAAAATCGAAAATAATAACAAAAAAAACCAAAAGACTTTGAAAAAAGAAAAAAATTAAAAGAGAAATTATAAAACATTGGGAAAAAAATGAAAAAAAAAAAATGTAAAATACAAAAAAAAACGAAGAAATAAAAAAACCGAAAAAAACGCTAAAAAACGAAAAATCGCAACAAAATCACAAAAAATAAAAAAAAAACGCAAATTATCACAAAAAATCAAATGAATAAAAAAAAATTAGAAAAAAATTAGTAAACGAAAAAATACAAAAAAAAAACAGAACAATGAGAAAAAAGAGGAAAAATTAGAAAAAACAGAAGAAAAAACAAATTTTATTTTTTGGATTTGTAGATTACTTCTGAAATAATCATTTCCTGATAACAGAAATTGTAACTAACAAATAATTTCCACAAAAGTCAAGAATGGTACTGAAAAAAATCATTATAGTATAAATCAAACCGAGGTTATTTATTTGGAGAAAAAAAAAATTTAAAAATTATTTACTGTACAAATCAGATTTAAATAAAAATATTGAAAAAATATTAAAGATACTTAACATTCATAGGCGAGATTATAGGTCAGTCATTTTTGGTCAGGCGAGTTTAATGGTGTCAAAAAAATCTTCTAAAATAAACTCTTTTAAGAATTATTACGATGAGCGCAAAAAGGCCATCCAGCAGGTACCCTTAATACATTGGGCGCAAACTGGCTGAATTAATGAGCGGGCGCAAGCCGGTCGGGCGCAAGTTGGCCGACACCCTCTACCAGGGTAGCTATAAATGAGCATTGGTCGAATTGTATCGACTGGATTTATAATAATAGTTACATTTGTATGAGAGTTTTGGGTTTAATGTAAATAAGCAAATGAAATAAATAAAACATTTAATTATAAAAATAGGCATACAAATATATTAATCTATACAATAAATTAATTATGAATAACTTTTAGAAAATTTTGAGCCATAAATTCAATTATTAATGCTCGTTAAAATCTGTGTAGTTGTGCAGAAGCAATATAATTTAAAATACTATTTTTCATCATATATCAAGATACAACACTTAACAAGGTTAATCCCACCCAACTTTCCGATCACTCCTAGTAAAATAATTGTTTAATCACTTATTTTAGTTTTCCTCCCTCAAAATACATGAATAAAGGTTTAAAAGAATAACAAAACAAATATTTTGTCAAAAATTCATTGTCTGAATTTTTGCTACAAATATTATTTTAAAATAAGTACTTTTTAATCCCTTTCGAATCCCTTATGAGGGTACTTATCATTTGCTCCGGTAATGAGTGTTTACCTGATCGGTTCATCCAGAAGGCTCGATAAAACATTTATCTTTAGGTCAAAATGTGTTTTTCAGAAAATAGGATTATTTTATTTAAAATTGTATGTACTTTCTATTTTTCAACAACTCAGAAACTCAGAAACACGCTTGCTTAAAAGTCAGGTCAAATATTATTTTAGGGATTAAACTCACCGGTAAAAAGCGCCACTAGATAAAAGAAAATTATTATTTTAAAGCTCCTTAAAAGTATTTAAAACTGTAAACAAAATAATAGGGATAATAGTCGTAAAACAAACGCAAAAAACCCGCAACAAAAATTACAAAAAAATCGCAATTATCACAAAAAAATCGCAATTATTACAAAAAAATCAATGAAATAAAACAAAATGAGAAAAAATTAGAAAACAAAAAAAAACAATCTAAAAACAGAACAATGAGAAAAAAATGACAAAAGATTAGAAAAAATTGAAAAAAGATTAAAAAAAATCATAAACATGAAATAATTAAAAGAATCGAAAAAAAGATCAGAAGAAATCGGAAAAAATAATAAAAAAACAAATCACAAAAAATCAAAGGACTAAGAAAAAATAGAAAAAAAAAAACCATTAGAAAAAAACCAGAACAATGAGAAAGAATGAGTAAAAATTAGAAAAAAACGAAAAAAATCAGAATAAAAATTGAAAAAAAGAATCAAAAAAATGAGAAAAAAATCGAAAAACATCACAAAAACCAAAGAACAACCAAAAAACCGGAAACAACTGTAGCCAAAAAAAAATTAAAAAATTCAAAAAATTGAAATAAAATGCAAAAACTCGCAAAAACCCCAAAAAAGTAGTAAATTATTGCAAAAAATCAGTAGAAAAGAAAAAATTAAATTTTTTTTAAAAAATTAAAGAAAAACAATAGAAAAAGAAAAACAGAACAATGATGAAAAATTACAGCTTTGTTCCATATTAATTCTACAAACAACATCAGAATATTTTTCAGTTCGTTAAATGTGCATCAAATTGATGTTAAAAAAGTTGCAATAATGAAACAACTAAAATTCAGGAAAAAAAAATTAATCAAAAAATAGATTTTATTAATAAACTATGACTAAAGAATACGACGCCAAAAAATTTCAAGATTTTCTTTTGTTAAATACTTAAATTTATCCCTTCAAATTTGTAAATATTTAACATTAAATTTATTCCAGTTTATATTTGCATAATAATTATGCATCATAATTTTTTAAATAAAAATAAAGGTAAATTAAAAATTGTTTTATTTTTGCTGAAATGTAGATTAAATCAAGTATGGTTTTGGATAATAGTCATATATTTTTCCCAAAAAGTTATTTGTCTCTGGTTTACAAAAATATTGTGATTATTTAGTAGAAAAATATTTTTATATTTTTATAAGCCTCATCCTAATCTATTTAAATTTATAGATGTATAGGATTTCAAATTGAAATTTATGCACAAATTCAAAGTAGAGATATATGTGTTAAACGTTAAAACATAAAATTGAAAAAAAAAACAAAAGAGTAGAAAAAGTTTAGTAATTCAATATAAAAATAATATTCTGAGTGAAAATAATTATAAGACCTGATTCGATTTTTTTAAATACATTTTGTATGTCCCTCGTAAAGTAAAAGTAAAACAGATAGTATTTTATTTTCACTTATAAAACTCGATTTTGTTAATATTCCGTGAGGGAGCCACTTCCCAAACAGAAACGAGACTCATTCTAGAAAATTTAAGGGTTTCGTAGTACCCCAATTTTTTCCCTTATTTTTGATTAAAAAAAAATAAAAAAAATATTTATGTGTAGATAAAGGTTAAATCTTTGCTCCTACTGTCCCAAATTTGAAAAATTTTATCTGATTTTTTTGAAAAAAATTCGTAAACTTGTTGAACATTTTTAGGTTTTTAATGATTTTTTTCAGAAAAAACTAAAACATATTTTCACAATTTTCGATAGTAGGAGCCTAGATTTAACCTTTATCTCTTTATGTATATTTTTTTGCTTTCTTAAAAATTAAAATTAAAAAAAAATCTGGGGACTACGAAACTACTGCTTACACTACTTGTGTACATGATTCTTTTTTTTTAACAAAAAAAGGAAATCAACGATTGTAAGGTAAAAAAAGCCATGAAAAATGAATGTAATTACATTGAATTTGAAATGAACATGTTATATGGAAGGAAGAAATAGTCACGATATCCATTCTAATGAGAGAAAGTGGAAACGACTTTTTAAGACTGTATATAAACTTGATCTTGTACAGCGTATATCTACTTAATAAGCAATTATTTATAATTTACCAGATAACAAATTGGGCTTTATTGGTCGTTTTTCATTAAAAAATATATATGTAATTTATTGTTATTTCTTCTTGATTCATTATTGTGTCTAATTTGAAAAATAAAATATAAATAAAGCAGAGGCGTACCTAAGGGTACTTTTATATTTAGTTATAGTTGTAGGAAACAACTTTTTCGCTTCATAAGTTTATTATTGATGACAGCGAAGTTAAAGTTATATAATCTTTTATTGATTTTGTAGAAACTACAAGAAAAACTGCTGAGAAAATCATAAATATGCTTTTAAGAAAATGTGTCACCCCAAAACTTTCCCGAAACGAATATTTTTACAGACATATTGCAAGTCAAATTCCGTGACATATTGCATCTGTCATTTTTTCATAGTGAAACTTCGAGTTGACAGATGTCGTACAGAAACTAATGGGTTCTTCCCAAACCCATATACCAAATTTCAGCTCAATCGGATTAAACGTGTGGGCTCTATCGTGGAAGTATACACACAGACAAATACACAGGCACACAGACAGACAGACTAGATGGTCTTCATTGTCTCAGGGGATCTTAAAATGTATATTTGCATCTTTCTCGAAAAACTTTTTTAGCTCGTTCACAATACGTTTTTTCCACAGTCAAATTAAAAAAAAACAAGCATCAAGACTGATTTTTTTTTACAAAAATTTAAACAAAACAAAAGCAAGAATACGTTTTTTTGCACACGAATTTGAAAAAATAGAAATAAAAACACATTTTTCCACAAAAAAAAATTCAAAAGTATTTTTTCATAGACTAATGTGGAAAAAAGCGAAATGCATATTTTCACATATAAACTAAAAAAAAAACAACAAAATGCATTTTTTCACACATACATTGGGAAAAAAGCATGAATGGATTTTCTACATAAAAATTAGAAAAAACAGCATACTTTTTTTTCCACAAATTTGAAAAAAAAAACAAAAGCAAGAATACATTTTTCTTTATTCAAATTTGAAAAAATGCAAAGTGCATTTTAACTCACTCAAATTTAAAAAGAAACAAGCAACAATGTATTTTTCTACACGAAAAACTAGAAAAAACAACAGAAATGCATTTTTCACATATGAATTGGGAAAACAGCAAGAATGCATTTTTCCACAAAAAAATTGAAAAACACAGCAAAAACGCATTTTTCACATAAAAATTGGTAAAAATGCAAGAATACATTTTTCCACATAAAAAACCAGAAAAAAAAACAGCAAAAATGCGTTTTTTACACATAAATTGAGAAAAAAGCGATTATGCATTTTCCACATGGGAACACTAAAAAAAACATCTCGGAGGTGAGTAGAAAGTAATTAAAAAAAAAAGGAAAAACAGAAAAAATAGCGGAAAATAGAGAAAATAGGGAAAAATAGAAAACTTTGAGAAAAAGTAAAATATTGATAAATTGGGGAATATAGGAAAAAAATAGAAAAAATAGGAGAAACTAGAGAAAATTTCATAAAATAGAGCGAAACAGTAAAAAATTAAGGGAAAATATGAAAAAACTAGAGAATAAAAGAGAAAATAGTAGAAAATAGGAAACTTTGGGAAATTGTGCAAAACAGGGAAATTTCGTAAAAATAGTTAAAATATGAAAAAATTAGGAAAAAATTGGAATAAACAGGGAAAATAGAGAAAAATATGGAAATAGGTATAAATTGAAAAAATAGAGAGAAACAGAAGAAGATAATGATAAATAGAAAAAATATAAAGAAATATCAGATATGGGGAAAAATATAAAAAAATTTGGAAAATAAGGAAACAGAGATAAATGCTGAAAATAGTTAAAAATTGGGGAAAATAGAAAAAAAAACAAAAAATAGGGCAAAATAGAGAAAAACAAGTACGAATAGGGACAAATAAGAAAAAATAGGAAAATTATAGAAAAATAGCGATACATGGAAAAATAGGGAAAATTGGAATAAATAGGTAAATATAGGGGTAATAATAGATTAAAAATAGGAGAAAATGGAAAATGGAAAAAATAGGAGAAAATGGAAAAAAATTGATAAAAACAGGTTAAAATATGGCAAAATAGAGAAAAATAAGTACGAATAAAAAAAAATAGGGAAAACTAGGGAAGTAAGAGAAAAACAATAAGTGTATGGGAAAATAGTGGGAAATACGAAAAAATAGCGGAAAAAGGGAAAATGGGAAAAAAATATAAAATAATATAAATAACAGGAAAAGGTGATAAAACACGGGAAAAATTGGAATCGGGAAAAATTGAGAAATTAGAGAAAAATAGAAAATACGGAAAAATATAAGAGGAAAATGCGGAAAAATGTAAAAAAATACGGAAAAAGGGGGGAAATAGGGATATATCAGTAAAAATAGGGAAAAATAAGCAAAAATGGTGAAAAAAGAGGAAAGTAAAGGAGCTGAAACAGTTTGAACGCATTATCAAAAAAATCTACATGTAAATCTCCATAAGAAAATCTAAGCTAAAAATTAGCAAAATTGGCCCTAATTTTTAATGCTCAGTATTTTGAAGCGTGAAAAAACGTTTTAAACGTCACATTTTACGACGTTTTCATCGGTCAAATATTTTTAAGCGTTAAAAACCTTCGTAAAATGGGACGTTTCGAACGTTTTTTAACGCTTAAAAATATATAAACATTAGAAGAACGTTGAAAACGTCGTAAAATATGACGTTTCAAAAGTTTTTTCACGCTTCAAAATACTGAACGTTAAAAACCGTCGTAAAATGTGACGTTTCGAACGTTTTTAACGCTTAAAAATATTTGGACGTTAGAAAAACGTTTAGAGCGTCGTAAAATGTGACGTTTCAAAAGTTTTTTCACGCTTCAAAATACTGAACGTTAAAAACCGTCGTAAAATGTGACGTTTCGAAAGTTTTTAACGCTTAAAAATATTTAAACATTAGAAAAACGTTGAAAACGTCGTAAAATGTGACGTCTCAAAAGTTTTTTCACGTTTCAAAATACTGAACGTTAAAAACCGTCGTAAAATGTGACGTTTCAAAAGTTTTTTCACGCTTCAAAATACTGAACGTTAAAAACCGTCGTAAAATGTGACGTTTCGAATGTTTTTAACGCTTAAAAATATTTGAACGTTAGAAAAACGTTTAGAGCGTCGTAAAATGTGACGTTTCAAAAGTTTTTTCACGTTTCAAAATACTGAACGTTAAAAACCGTCGTAAAATGTGACGTTTCGAACGTTTTTAACGCTTAAAATATTTGAACGTTAGAAAAACGTTTAGAGCGTCGTAAAATGTGACGTTTCAAACGTTTTTTCGCGCAAATAAAGCAAAATACTAAAAAATAATTAGAGACAGAAAAATTAGGCAGAAAAATGAAAAATAGGAAAAAAATATTTAAGATATAGGAAAAAATAGGAAAAAAACAAGAGCACGGGTATTCAGCTAATATTCACTCTCGAGGTCCAGTATGTTATGAATTCCACAGCGATTTTGGCGGAAACCGTTTTATTCAGGGATTCTACACATAAGCCTGTAATTAACAATTTTTTCTTATAGGCCTGTAAGAATCAGGATCAAGGTGAGATTTTCGTACTTTTAATGTGTAAATAGCACTTTTTTTAATTTTTCTTAAAATGCATCAAATGCGCTTTTCTCACGAAACTCCACCCCGATTTATTTTATTAAATTTTTATTATTCGGTTTATTTTTAGATACATAATGAAAAAAAAAACACAAATTCAACAATTTTTTGATTAGTTTATCTCCATTAATTAAATGTTACTGGTCTATTTAAAATTTTCCTTATTGACACAAAAATTTTATCAAATTAAAAATAAACATTTCGTTATTCGTATATTGAACAATCTCAACCTCATTTTAGCAATCAATAAATGGCAATTTGATGAGTTAAAAGAGATGCTGTTGTTGATATTTATATTCGAATTGTTTTGAGAAATAGGTGATTAATGGAAGAAAAAATAATTGATTCAAAAATGAAAATATGTCTATTAGATTCTAATTCTATCGAACGTCATGTTTAATATTTTCCTGTTTTATTATAATAATTGCAATATAATTATTCATAATAATAATGTTACTTTTCTTGATTATATAAAATTTATTAATAATACATTTTCAAAGTTTTTCATTTCTAATTATAATTTTAACATATTTTATATTTTCTTTGTATCTGTTTATACTCCAGCTTATAAATTCCGGGTATTACTAATCCCAAAATACTTGCGTTTATTTAATCTAGTAAACAAACTTTTAATTCCATAAAGTTTTGTTTTTAATTAATTATTGTATAAAGTTAAATTTCGTATAAAATGAAAACAAATGCATTTATTTGTTGACAAAATGTTTAAGTGCGAATGAGAAGTAAAATATCAGATAAACATTGTACTTTTCGTTTTTTTTTTTTATTTACACTCTGTTTTATTAGTATAATCCGGGATCCGTTTTGAGGAAACTTTGTTTTTATAAAGCGCAAACAAAATGTGTTCCCAATGTTTTCTCAGATTGTTTCTTCGTAGAAAATATATTGACTTAAGTAAATTTCTTGTTTTTTATTTGTGTATTTATCGAAAATCCATTAAATTTATCTTTTACATTAAAAACGTTTCAAATGTGTTGATCGTTATTTTAAGAACCAATTTTCGATGGTGTGATTAATGACCTTATTAATTTTCATATTTATAGGTTTTTAACGTTACTGGTTTTGTTATTTTATCTGTGTTAATAAAAATTAACAACAAAATGTAAAAAATAGATGATAATTATCAGAATTAATGGATTCAACTTGCATATCATATTTGACCCTAATAATGATAAGATTAAAAACTTTAATGATTTGCCTTTACTTACTTATATAGGTCACATTTATGAACAAACCTCGTACACTACTAAAAATATTTGATATCTCTTGGTTAAATTTTTTCATTAAAATTATGAATAAAAATGTTATCCATATACTCTACGTAGACTAATAGTAATTGTAAAGATTAGTTATACACAATAAAACTTTAAAAAGTTAGAAAATGTATACGGGAGAGTTTATTTGAAAATTAAGGATTTAACTAAAAAAAATATTATTTTTCTCTGGTATTATATAATATAATAGATAATAAATCATGTACCACAATATATATTAAAATCTTGACAGGGGAGGGTGGCAACTGGTTTCGGCTACTAGCCATCTTCAGCCCTACAAATAATTACAAATTCGAACCATGGTGACCGGTGACGTTCCCATTTTTCGTCTGGTTTTTATATATCACAATGGATTTCTCCTAAATCCGCCTCGGTGGGTCTACTAAAGTTAACCTTTCCAAAAACTATTCCTCATGAACCCTTTTACGTTAAATTTTAAATTTTTTACACTTTTCATGTATCCCTACATAGTGTGTTTTCTTACTCCCAATATATATGTACCATGTACAGGGTATCCCAAATTGGTGTGTTTTGCAGGGTATCTCGTAAACTAGAAGAGATGGAAAAAAAGCAGTTTAGATGTAATGACTTCTTTTTTTAGGGGGTCTCATAAGGAAATATAATGCAAACTTATATTTTTTTAAATGGGACCCCCTGAATATTTTGACGTTTTTTGTTTCGTTTTTTATTTCTCATTCACCTGATATGACATATTACATATTTATTTTCAGTGGTTGGAGCTACAGTGCAAATAAACCATGTATCAATGATATCAGGTGACAGGCCCTTAAAAAATTGTACACTCAGTAACGAAATTTAACATTTCATTATAAGGATACTGATGTGTGAAAATTTTATTTATCAAAATTATAATTAATAAAAAAACAGATTAAAAAAATTTAAACCATAAATAACAATAAACCGTGTAATAACTATAATCTACCTCTAACTAATTTTAGTAGAATTTGAAAATTACATTGAATGTTAAAAATGCCCTCCATTTTGTTGTAATAATAATTGGCACCTTTTTCTTGCTGATTTTACATAATTGAGAATGTGCATTGGCTTTAATTTTTACTATCTTTATAATAAAATGTTAAATTTCGTTACTGAGTGTTCAATTTTTTAAGGATTTTCCACCTGATAACATGGATAAATGGTTTATTTGCACTGCAGCTCCAACCATTGAAAATAAATATATAATATGTCATATCAGTTTGCATTATATTTCCTTAGTGAGACCCCTACAAAAAATTCTTGTGCGCCACTGAACTCTTCAATATTATATCTATCAAAAGTTTTTATAAAGTTATTTTATATTTTTCTTAATTAAGAAGTTATAGAACCTTGCACTTTTTGACAGTTTCCAATAATCGCCCTGTATCTTCCAAATGCAGGGAGCTACTAAAGATGTAATTAGGCTATCGTTACTTTAACAAAAAAAGAAGTCATAACATCTTAACTGCTTTTTTCTATCTCTTCTAGTTTACGAGATACCCTGCAAAACACAAAAATTTGGGACACCCTGTACATCATTTATGAAATTGGTAATACAGTTTATTAGTTGCATTTTTTATTTTATATTACTTCGAATTTGTAGGCCTGAAGATGACTAGTAGCCGAAACTAGTTGCCACCCTCCTCTATTAAGATTTTAATATATTTTGTGGTACATGATTTAGGTTTTTATTTACTACTAAAACTTTTACCACATTTGAGTTATGGATAGCCTTTTGGTTTTTCATATTTTAATTGTTAACGACTAATTACAAAAAAAAACCTATTTTTTTACGAAACAAATAAAGGTTAGCAAGGTTGGCAGAAGATAGGCTACACCATTCCGAACCTGGGTATAGGGAATTCAAAGTGTTAGAGAGAGAGAGGTATAGGAAATTCAGCGTGTCAGAAAGACGTCACACCTATCATCACGTCGATGCAGAGATGCGTTACGATGATAACGAAATCCCTAGTCAGAGCGTGAAATGAGTTGACAAAAGGGCATTAGTTAATATCTTCGTTATTAATAGTCCGATTTAAACGCGGAACACGGCCCTGTATGAATTAATAAATAAATATAGAAAAATCCTGCGCAGAACGAAAGTCAAAAGAGCCTTAGTTTATATCTCCATTACTATTGTATTTGAAATGTGCTGTATAATAAATAAGTAAAGAAAAATCCTGCGCAGTGAGGGCGCTAAAAGGACCTTGGCTTATACCTCCTTTATTATTGGGCCAACTTTTATGGGAAAAACGGTACTTCGCGATGTGTTGTAGAATAAATACTTGCCGAAAAACATGCGCAGTAGCAACGCAAAAGGACCTTACGTCTAACTTTGTTATGAATAATGCATTTTGAATGGGAATAGTAACGGTGATATAAACTAAGGTCCTTTTGGCTTTCATTCTGTGCAAGATTTTTATATATGCATTTATTCTAAGCCACATTTCAAATACACCGCCGTTTTCCGCGTTTAAATCGAACCAATAGTAACGGAGATATTTCGTAGTACCCCTTTAGCAACGCCACTGCGCAGGATTTTTCTATATGTATTTATTATAAGTCACATTTCAAATATAGGGCCGTTTCCCGCGTTTAAATCGGACTATTAATAACGGAAATATTAACTAATACCCTTTTGGTAACTTATTTTACGCTCGAACTAGGGATTTCGTTATCATCGTAACGCATCTCTGCATCGACGTGATGATGGATGTAACGTCATAGCGCTCTCTCTTTCTGACACGCTGAATTTCCTATACCTCTCTCTCTTCTAACACGTTGAATTCCCTATACCTAGGTTCGGAGTTGGGTAGCCTTGTAGCCTATCTACTATTAGCGTAGATAGAATATACGCTACACTACTCTATATTTTTCCTTTTTCTCTTCTTTCTTTAACTTTATTCGTTTCGTAAAAAAAATAGAAGACACTTAGTTCATTTTTTTCCTTTTTCTCTCATTTCTTGTGTAAAAAAAATAGAATAAACCATTTTGTTTCCTTTTTCTCTTCTTCTTTATTCGTTTCGTTAAAAAAATAGAAGATACCTAGTCTATTTTTTCCCTTTTTCTCTCATTTCTTGTGAAAAAAATAAATAGAAGAAACCAATTTCTTTTACAAAACGAATAAAAGTTGGCGTAGGTAGAATATACGTTACACTACTCTAATTTTTTTACTTTTTTTCTTCTTCTTTAACTTTGTTCGGTTCGTAAAAAAAACTAGAAGATACCTAGTCTATTATTTTCCTTTTCCTCTCTCTTTTTTCTCTCATTCCTTGTGTAAAAAATTGAAAAAAACAATTTTTTTAGGAATGGAATAGAGGTTAGCGTAGATATACGCTACACTACTCTACTTTTTTCCTTTTTCTCTTCTTTCTTTAACTTTGTTGGTTTAGCAAAAAAAAAAGAATTAAGATATCTAGTATATTTTTTTACTTTTTCTCTCTTTTTTCTCTCACTTCTTGTGTAAAAAAAATAGAAGAAACCAATTTTTTTTTACAAAATGAACAAAAGTTAGCGTAGGTAGAATATCTACACTCCTCTATTTTTTTTCCTTTTTCTCTTCTTTCTTTAACTATGTTGATTTCGAAAAAAAAATAGAAGATACAGTCTATTTTTTCCATTTTCTCTCTCTTTTCTGTCTTTTTTCTCTCATTTCTTGTGAAAAAATAAATAGAAGAAACCATTTTTTTTTACAAAACGAATAAAAGTTGGGGTAGGTAGAATATACGCTACACTACTCTATTTTTTTTCCTTTTTTTCTTCTTTAACTTTGTTCGGTTCGTAAAAAAACTAGAAGATACCTAGTCTATTATTTTCCTTTTCCTCTCTCTTTTTTCTCTCATTTCTTGTGTAAAAAATAGAAAAAAACAAATTTTTTAGGAAAAAAATTAGAAAATATTGGGAAAAAAATGAAAAATAAAATTGTAAAATACGGAAAAAATGAAGAAATCACAAAACCGAAAAAAAAGCCAAAATTCGCAAAAAAAAATGAAAGAAAAAAGCCTGAAAAAAACGCAAGAAATCAAAACATTTCACAAAAAATCATAAAACAATGGCAAAAACCGCAACAAAATCTCAAAAAAATGACAAAAATATCGCAAAAAATCAAAAAAATGAGAAAAAAAAATAAGAAAAACAGAACAATAAGAACAAATGAGGAGATTAGAAAAAATTGAAAAAAATAAAAAAAAGTAAAAAACAAAAAATTATAAAAATGAAAAAAGAGAAATAATTAAAACCATCGAAAAAATCTGAAAAAATGGGGAAAAAACCAAAACACTTTAAAAAAAAAGAAAAAAATTGATAGACAATTTAGAAAATATTGGGAAAAAATGAAAAATAAAATTATAAAATATAATATAAATATTATCATAAAATATCAAAGGAATAAGAAAAAATGAGAAAAAATTATAAAACCAAAAAAATTGAAAAAAAAACACCAATGAGGAAAAAAACTGATATAAATTGCAAAAACTCGAAAACTTGAAAAAAAAAAACTATTAAAAATAGCGTCCCGAATTTCGAACTTTAAAATCTGCTCACCTAATTAAAATCCGAAAAAATTGAAAAATTGGGATAGTAAATAATGAGTTTTAAAAAAAATTTTAATTTTATTTTTGGTATCTTTACAATTTAACCCTTTTTGGAGATTAGTTCTGAAATAATCATTAACTGATAAAATTTTTGTAACTAACAAATAAAAAAATTATTATAATATAAATTAAACCGAAGTTATTTGGAGAAAAAAATTAAATTAATTGTTTACTATACAAATCAGGTATAGATTTAGATAAAAATATTGAAAAAAAAATTAAAAGATACCATCCACAGGCCAGTTTATATATCTGATTATAGGTCAGTAGTTTTGGGCCAGGCAAGTTTAATGGTGTCATAAAAATCTTCTATTTAGGTACCTGATGGTCACTAATATCCCAAATTCACTCAAAATTAAAACCCTTCGGCGGTCGTTACATTTGGCAACTAAGCAAGATTATTGGAGGATAATAAACATTTAAATTTTTACGCAGAAAGTACATCTAATCGCCATCTATCGAACATTTAGTTAATTAATAGTTTGTGTTATGAAAATCATGGGGTGTTAATTCCGTCTTAAAGAGCAAATAAAATCAGAGTATAACAAGAACGGAGGGTTAATTAACATCGATAGAAAACGTTAAAAATGTTTATTTCTAAAAATACTGAAAAGATAAAAGTGCCACGTGTTTCAATTAATTTTAGAACATACCTTCAGACATATTTTTAAAATAATCAGACAGCTCGTAATCTTTCATATATTGATAAATTTATTTTTATCATAGGAAAACATCCACTTAAAGAGATTGAATATTTGTCTGGAGTTCCAGTTTTTTTTTTTATTAATTACTTTTTAAAAACGTGTATTGATAATAAATCGTTTACCCTCAATATAAATTGATAAAATAAATCGTTTGGAAAATAAACATAATTTAAAATATATTTAGAAAATGATGTAAATAGAAGTTTCCAAAATGTACAAAATTAGTGACACTTTTATTCTATTTATTTTGATGAAACAATTAATAAAACTAAATTTAATTTAATGGTAAACGATTGTAAATTGTTTATTTTTTTTTACATTAAAACTAGCCGGAGTCTCTTTAGTTCTTGGATGACCGAGATTTGCTTGTTTTTTCCTATTTCTTTATATTTTTCCTGTTTTTTGTTTTTTTTTCTTTTTTTCACGATTTGACTCTATTATTAGCTATCTTTTTCTAATTTTTACTAGTTTTTCTTATTTTCCCCTATTTTCACTATTTTTCCATACGTTTCACCTTTTTTATTAATTTTTTATTATTTATCTCTAATTTCATTGTTTTATCCATGTTTTTCAAGTTTTTTCTATTTTCCTCAATTTTTCAATGTTTTTGCTATTTTTCGCTATTTTCCCACATTTTTCCAATTTCATTCTATTTTTTCCATTATTTTGTACTTATTTTTCCGTAATTTTCCCTTATATTTCTCTATTTTTCGCTATTTTCCAATATCTTTCCCCATTTATTTTCTAATTTACCTATGTTTCCATATTTTTTTCCCATTTTTTCTTATTTTTCCCATTTTTTCCGTATTTTCCTATTTATCCCTATTTTTTGGAAATTTCCCCATTTTACAGTATTTTTTCAAATTTTTCTCTATTTTTCTATTCCCTAATTTTCCTATTTTGCCCATTTTTTTTGTTTTTCCCAAATTTTCTCAACTTTTTACCCATTTTTCCAAAATTTGCCCTATTTGTTCCTGGTTTACTCTATTTTCCCTGTTTTCCAATTTTTTACTATTTCTTCCCATTTTTCTTTATTCTTTTCCATATTTTAGCCAATTTTTCACTATTTTTTTTATTATTCCTATTGTTTCTTAGATATTTCTATTTTTCCTGTTTTCTTTTAGTTTTCCTTTTTCTTTATTTTTCCTTATTTTTTTCCTATTTATCCTTATTAGAACTTGATTTTCACTATTTTGTCATATTTTCCATATTTTTTTCCTGTTTCACAATGTTTTTTATTGTGTTCCCCCATTTTCCCATATTTGTTAATATTTTTCTCTATTTTTCCTAAGTTACTTTATTTTCCTGTTTTTTCTTACTTTTTCTCAACTTTTTCGTATTTTTCATATTTATCCCCATTTTTCACCATTGTTCTGAAATTTCAAAATTTTTCTCTATTTTGCCCTATTTTTTCCAATTTTTCCCTATTTTTCAGCATTTTAGTCTCCAATTTCAATATTTTGACCAGTTTTTTTTGTTTTCCTAATTTTCCCTTTTTTTTACTATATTTCCAAAATTTGCCCTTTTTGTTCCTGGTTTTATCTATTTTCCCTGTTTTTCCAATTTTGAATTATTTCTTCCTGTTTTCTCCATTTTTTTAATATTTTAGCCTATTTTTCACTATTTTCTCTATTTTTTCTATTGTTCCTTATATCTTTCTATTTTTCCTCATATCTTTATATTTTTTCTGTTTTCCATTAGTTTTCATTTTTCTTTTTTTTTTCCTATTTATTTTTATTTGAACTTAACTTTCACTATTTGTCCTATTTTCCTTATTTTTTCCTGTTTATTTTTACTAGGTTACTTTTATTTCCCTATTTTTTCTTATTTTTCCCTGCTTTTTCTTATTTCCACTGTTTGTCTTATGTTTCCTCGTTTTCACTTATTTTTCACTAATTTCCGTATTTTCTCTATTGTGCCCAATTTTCTAGTATTTTTCTAACTTTTCACCTTTTTTTACATTTTTCACCAATTTTCCTATTTTCCCTATTACTTTCCCGACCCACCTTTTACTTTTCCAACCCACCTCCGAGAAGGGAAAGTATTGTGAACGAACTAAAAAAATTTTTCGAGAAAGATGGAAATATCCATTTTGAGGTTACCTGAGATGAAAAAGACCATTTTCAGATGGAAGTCTATCTGGGTGTATTCTTCCACGATAGAGGCCACACGTTTAATCCGATTGAGCTGAAATTTGGTATATGGGTTACCCGTCGGAAGAACTTATTATTTTTTTGTACGACATCTGTCAAACTATCAAAAAATGACAGATGCAATATGTCACGAAATTTGAAACTTTAGTGTTAAATATCTGAAAAAGTATTAATCTGATTGAGCTGAAATTTGGTATAGGGGTTTGGGTTACTCGTCGGAAGAACTCATTAGTTTTTGTACCGCATCTGTCAAACAGAAGTGTCACTATTAAAAAATGACAGATGCAATATGTCACGGAATTTGACATGCAATATGTCATTTGAAAGCTAGAAAAACTCTATTCAGAACAGTCAAAATTATTTCTCCAACTGTCACCTGTCAAAAATAAAAAAATGTCAAAATTTGAAACTTTAGCATAAAATATCTGAAAGAGTATTCGTGAATACTCGTGGGGAAAGTTTTTTTTATTATTGAGTATATAGCATTTCTGTCTTAGTTTTCGTTTCTCAGTGATTAGCTCCCCCCTTATTCCTTTTGGATATTTATTTCCCTTTATCTGATAATTGGCGTATTGTTTTATTTGAATTCAATTTTTTAAGTATTTTCTTTATTTTTCCTGATTTTCGTTTTTTTTTAAACTGAAAAAAAAAACCAAAAGAATAATTCTCAATTTTCGTTATTTCTTCCTAAATTATCCTACAATTAAATTTCCAATATTTTGAAAAAAATCCTATTTATTGTATTTTCTATTGTTATTTGAATCGCGTTTTGTCCTATTTAATATATTGCATAGTTTTTTTTTTATAAGAATTAAATTAAATTTGAAACTTATAATTCAGAATTTCTGAAACTTGCTCTTAGAACATTTTTTTACCTATCTGGATCAAAGAAAAAAATAGTCGAAATAGGGAAAATATTTATATAATTAAATATACCAGATTCAAGAAATAATGCATTAGATATCAAAATGGGTAAGCCAACTTTTTATTCTAAATTACATTTATGGTAGATCAAGTTACCTAAAATGGTATTATGACCAGCTCAATATGGTATAGCGCAATCTTTATCCTACCAAAGATTTTTTTAAGCAGGTATAAAGAATTTTATGGTATTCCAATCATTATAGTAAGTTAATTTAAAAATTGCTAAAACATATTGTTCGAATCTGTCAAAAAAAAGAAACAGTTCAAAATGACTAAAAATTGTTAAAATTTATCAAAAAAGTTAAAAAAAAAAGATTAGTCAGTTCAAAATTACTAAAAATTGCTCGAATCTGTCAAAAAAAAGAAACACTTCAAAATGGCTAAAAATTGTTAGAATATATCAAAAAAAGATAAATCTGTTCAAACTTGCTAAAACTTCTTAGAATTTGTCAAAATAGGAGAAACAGTTTAAAATTGTTCTAGAAAATGTCAAAAAATGTTCAAAAAAAGAAGAAATACTTCAAAATTGCTAAACCTTGTTCGAATCTGTCAAAAAAAAAGAAACAGTTCAAAATGCTAAAAAAATTTTAAAATCTATCAAAAAAAAGATAAATCAATTCAAAATTGCTAAAAATTGTTAGAATTTGTCAAAATAAGAGAAACAGTTCAAAATTGCTAAAAATTGTTAAAATCCATCAAAAAAATTTCAAAAAAAAAGATAAATCAATTCAAAATTTGCTAAAAATTGTTAGAATTTGTCAAAATAAGAGAAACAGTTCAAAATTGCTAAAAATTGCTCTACAAAATGTCAAAAAATGTTTAAAACGAAGAAATAGTTCAAAATTGCTAAACATTGTTCAAATCTGTCAAAAAAAAGAAACAGTTCAAAATTGCTAAAAATTGTTAGAATTTGTCAAAATAAGAGAAACAGTTCAAAATTGCTAAACATTGTTAAAATCCAATGTCAAAAAATGTTCAAAAAAAGAAGAAATACTTCAAAATTGCTAAACATTGTTCGAATCTGTCAAAAAAAAGAAACAGTTCAAAATGCTAAAAAATTTTTAAAATCTATCAAAAAAAAGATAAATCAATTCAAAATTGCTAAAAATTGTTAGAATTTATCAAAATAAGAGAAACAGTTCAAAATTGCTAAAAATTGCTCTACAAAATGTCAAAAAATGTTTAAAACGAAGAAATAGTTCAAAATTGCTAAACATTGTTCAAATCTGTCAAAAAAAAAAGAAACAGTTCAAAATTGCTAAAAATTGTTAAAATCTATCAAAAATAATTCAAAAAAAAAGATAAATCAGTTCAAAATTGCTAAAAATTGTTAAAATTTGTCAAAATAAGAGAAACAGTTTAAAATTGCTAAAAATTCTACAAAATGTCAAAAATGTTCAAAAAAACGAAGAAATAGTTCAAAATTGCTAAACATTGTTCAAATCTGTCAAAAAAAAGAAACAGTTCAAAATTGCTAAAAATTGTTAAAATCTATCAAAAATAATTCAAAAAAAAAGATAAATCAGTTCAAAATTGCTAAAAATTGTTAAAATCCATCAAAAAAATAAAAAAAAAAAAGATAAATCAATTCAAAATTGCTAAAAATTGTTAGAATTTGTCAAAATAAGAGAAACAGTTCAAAATTGCTAAAAATTGCTCTACAAAATGTCAAAAAATGTTTAAAACGAAGAAATAGTTCAAAATTGCTAAACATTGTTCAAATCTGTCAAAAAAAAGAAACAGTTCAAAATTGCTAAAAATTGTTAAAATCTATCAAAAATAATTCCAAAAAAAAGATAAATCAGTTCAAAATTGCTAAAAATTGTAGAAAATGTCAAAAAATGTTCAATTCAAAATGTCTAAAAATTGTTAGAATCTGTCAAACAAAAAAGGAGAAACAATTTAAAATTGCTAAAACTTGTAAGAATTTGTCAAAATAGGAGAAACAGTTTAAAATTGTTCTAGAAAATGTCAAAAAATATTCAAAAACAGAAAAAATACTTCAAAATTCCTAAACATTGTTCGAATCTGTCAAAAAAAAGAAACCGTTCAAAATGGCTAAAAAATTTTTAAAATCTATCAAAAAAATTTTAAAAAGATAAATCAATTCAAAATTGCTTAAATTTGTTAGAATTTGTCAAAATAGGAGAAACAGTTAAAATTGCTAAAAATTGTTCTAGAAAATGTCAAAAAATGTTCAAAAAACGAAGAAATAGTTCAAAATTGCTAAAAATCGTTCGAAGCTGTCAAAAAACGAGAAACAGTTCAAAATTGCTAAAACTTGTTGGAATTTGTCAAAATAGACGAAACAGTTTAAAATTGTTCTAGAAAATATCAAAAAATGTTCAATTCAAAATGGCTAAAAATTGTTAGAATCTGTCAAACAAAAAAGGATAAACAATTTAAAATTGCTAAAACTTGTAAGAATTTGTCAATATAGGAGAAACAGTTCAAAATTGCTAAAAATTGTTCTAGAAAATGTCAAAAAATGTTCAAAAAACAAAGAAATAGCTCAAAATTACTAAAAATTATTCGAATCTGCCAAAAAAGAAGAAACTGTTCAAAATTGCTTAAATGGTTGGAATCTTTCAAAAAATGTTGAAAAAAGTGAAAAAAAGCAATATTTTTGCCGTAATTTCGAGTTTTCGAAAACTCAAAGTTATTTAGAACTTTCCCGGTTCGGCTGTGAAGAATATCTTAGATATACCTTAAAATCATTATAAAAGAGTTAATTTTAAATCAAATAAAAGGATCGTTAAGTCATATTTAAGTTTAATCTAATCTATTTTCAAAATTATTCTAAAACATCACGTATATCAATGAAAAATTATGTATTATTCAATGTACGAAAGAATTAAAAATTCGTGTTTTATCGAGCAATTTAAGATTTAATTAACGATGCTGCTAATTTAAAAATTATCTCTTATATAGACACGTGTTTGGGTTAGATAATAAAGGCGAAGCGCTGAACAAATAAAATTGAGAAGTGGCCTTGAAATTAAATACAACCAAAAAATCGCAGCAAGTAAACGGGCCCACAACAAAACGTAATTTACAACTGGCCTGGCAGTGAGTCGAAAAACCTATTATATTTATATCGGTCAAAAATTCAGATAGATTTAATTACGAATTTGTTGTTGACAATTTTTCAGCTGTTCGGTTATAACAAAATATACACAATTTTTAATTAATGTGGGAGATATTTATTATTATTATTTGTTATGACGCTTCGGGGTGACTTAAAGATGATTGGTGACGCCATTTGACTATGTGTTGAAAAACCCAGAAAACCAAAAAGTCAACAATATAAATATCTCACCACAATTTATATATTTAGAATGTTATTTTTTTGTATTTATTTGAACAGTTTGAAGTTATTATTTTTGTTTTTCCTGAAATATTTTTCTAATTTTTTATTTAGGTGAAATTTTTCCAAAAATTCAGGTAGTTTTTGACATTTTAAGTAGTTCTTTTGACATTATAAATAGTTCATTTGTCATTTCAAGTAGTAATTTTTTCATTATATTTTTTGTTTTGTGTAGTTTTTGTCACTTCAAATACCTATTTCCGAGTTTTTTCAATATTTGTGTAAGCTTTAAGTACTTTATTTTTTAGGTGTCAATATAAACCATGTCCCGGATATAGGATACAAAAATCAGTTGTCAATAATGTAGAAGACTAGAAATCAGTGTTGCCGATGCAAAAATAAAAATTATCCTAATGTCGAACTCAAATTATCCGAAATTATCCGACCGACGGTCACATTGAACTCAATCATGAAAAATCGAAAAAGAAGAGAATAATCATGACTAATGACAGTAATGACATGACAGAATTGACAAATGACAAGAAAACAAAATTATGGAGTGTAAACAGTGGAGTTCATACAAAATATGAATGGTTAAACAAACTACTGTCCTACCTACTGTATATCTGATACCCTACTGTCGGGGAAATCCCTATTACTTTCGAGAAATTCCCTAATTCAGATTCGCTAGTCAGTCGCTACACATAAAGATCGCCGTGTTGTTAGGCAATTCTATATACACAAAACTGTTTTAAAGCTCGCATGCAACCTGCAACGCCATGCAAGATGCAATTTGTCTTGATCCTAAAGGCATGCGCAGTTAAAACCCAGCTGATCGACTTTTGCAAGAGCTTGCAATTGTAACTTTATCGGTTTGGTGCGATTTCTATTGCCTGAAAGTTGCAATTATAGGGAGAAATCTAGTTATTTTTGGTTTACCAACTCACCAAATATTACTTCACTTGTCAGTCAGGATTGTCATTTTTATTTTAATTGTTTTTTTCATATTTTTTGAGGTTAGAAAATTGCTATTGAACCGCCTATCGGCGGTAGCGGTTCAATAGCGCCCGTTTTTTTAGCGGGGTTGGCAGCCATGTTGCAATGGAAAGAGACTTGCATAATGTCAAATAACATGCAAGATTCAACATCGGCAATACTTTGACCTTGCAAGAACTTGCTGCTTGGCAGCACTGCTAGAAACTAGAATAAAAGAACATCTTGTTCTCGAAGCGAGTTCCTAACTTGTTATGAACATACTGACTTGCGCAGTATAAAAATAATGGATCAGGAGTCTGCGCAGAACAAAATAATGGAAGAGTTAATTTATACTGCGCAACTCAGTATGTTCATAACAAGGTACATTGATAAATATAAAAACTCAGATATCCATATCATTTCTACGAACAACTCTTTTCCTATAACTGATTCCGAACTACATCATGGCATTGGTAAAAGCCACAAACTCAACCTTTTTAAAATGTTTGAGATTAATTCATTTCTTCTTAATAACTCTACCACATGCCTCAATGATCAGATTAGTCCAAAAGATATCTTCTTATGAGGCAGTTTCAGAGACTAGGGCTTCACACGATACGAGATAAGGCGAGAATTTCAAAAATCTCGTCTCGGTCTCGTTAGATGAGAAAAAATTAGTCTCGTTTCAGTCGCGGTCTCGTCTCGTAACCGTTTATCTCGTCTCGTTAAACCTCGTTATTGCTAGAACTTATTTCTAAGATAGTACAAAGTGAGGTAATTATTAATTCTTATTCGTAAGCCTTCGGATGAGCAGTTTATTAACTGGTTCAATTTCACAGTCCAAAATTATAAAATATTTCACAGATGGTTTCCAGATTTTAGATTTCGTAAATATATCGTAACCTATGCAGATCTTTTTTTATTATAAAAAAAAATTAAATGTTTATACTGCTTGTTAGTTTATTTTTCTCAGAAATTCATAAATATGAAGAAATATGAACGAGACCAGAAACGAGAGTCTCGGATCTCGCCGTATGTGGTCTCGGTATCGCTTAAATAATTTTCAAAAAGATTTAGAGACCTCCTCTAATTTTCTACATCACGTTCTTACATTAGTTCCCCTAATTCCATTATTATCTACCATAAAACATCCTATTCTGTCTCTTTTCATCATCCCATTCTTTATTTCTGATAACCTCAATAATTTTTCAAACTGACTTTTTACATTCTTTTTCGCTAGTAGTCATCTCTTCTTTTCCTTTCTTCTTTTCTTCTCAGCTTTCTAGACCTTCTAATTTCTTTCTTTCTTTTCACATTGACTGTTTAATACATTAACATTACACTAACACATAATGAATCCATGACAATCCTTTCCCGGTCAATCGTTCCCGGAGAAATCTTCCCCATGACAATTCTTTCCAGCCAAAATTCTTCTCCAAGACAAATCTTCCTTGTGGCATATATTTTAAAAAAATAACCAGACTGTCTTCGTATAGATTTATAAATATTGGTAAATACCCAAAAAGGATTGTCGCAGGGAAGAATTGTCTCGAGGAAGAATTGTCGCGTGGAAGAATTGTCGTTGGAATGGACTGTCGCGGGGAAGGATTGTCACGGGGAAGTATTGTTGCGTGGAAGGATTGTCGTTGAGATGGAATATAGCGGGGAAGAATTGTCGCAAGGAAGGATTGCCTATGGGGAAAGATTGTCGTAGGGAAGGATTAACGCGGGGAAGGATTGTCGTGGGAAAGGAGTGTCGGAGGATTGTCGTGTTACGATTTATTATAATTCAATAGTTAAATTTTTGTATTTTAGTTATATAAGAACATTAACGAAGTATACTCGATTTTTAATTAATTTTATTCATTATTTATAAATATTCGCAGGAAAATTGAAAGAGGACCGTACTTAGAAAATTCCTATAGTCAAAAACCTAATACAATTAAATGTAAAGAAAAAATTGGGGATTTCAAGAATGAAATAAAAAATACAGGTCAGTAATAAAAAAGTAATATTTGATGTTTAATAAAAAAGTTTTAAAAATTTTAAGATGTTACTTAAATAAAAAAATTAATTAAAAGAAACACTTGGCATTTGGACATTTTCTGCGATAATGTATTTAACTATTAACATTTTATCATCAATAATTTTTATAATGTTCTTCCTTATGTATTCCTGTAGGATAATATCGAAAAATAATATAAAACGCTTTTAGCTTTTATTTATTTTTAACACATTGACTGCCATACTTGTTAGGACAAATATCACATCAGGTTAACCAATAAATAAATAAAATAAAGCGGTGTTAATCATGTTCAATAATATACATTTTTCAAATCAAAATTGTTTTTTGCTGGTATGTTGCAGACCTTATATTATGCCATCTCGATCTGTATACATCGGTCCTATAGACCAATATATAAACAATCAGTCTTATAGACAGAGTTGGTCTCACAGATACTAAGAAAATCGGTCTCATGTACCTAGATGGCACTCAATGTGTTAATCTAAACTTTTACGAAAAAATAATTATTCTTTATTAGTTTTAATACTCTTATTAGTATTGTATGGGTAATAACATAATTACAAAGAGCTTTGTCACGACAAAAATAGCTTCTTCTAATTAATATTAAAATGAGTAAACTTTTCAATTATTACGATCCACATGTAACATAATGCGTGTCACGAAATCAAGGAAGAAAATATTCCATCCAGTAGCTGTACAGTCTTGCGTAACGTGAGCCGTATGCGTCACCATTTCTGGGGGGGACCACTGTCAAGGTTAGCAAACAAATTATGTAAATAATTTTGCCAATTCGAAATTACAGGGAGCGGTCACTAAATACATATCAAACAACAAAAAGCTCATCTTGAATATATTTTTTAATCGATTTTATGTTCGTTGTATTACGCAATATTTTATAGTATGTGCAAAACTGATTAAAAATGTAAGAAATCACAGAATTTTTTTTTTATTAAGTAAATTCAATAAATGTTAAAGCTTGAGGCAGGAACTGTCCAGTAACAGTCATCTGCGATCTATCTGGTTAAATACTCTGGCCATGTTCTCTGCAATCTTCTTTCCATCAATAGTTGTTGATTAAGGTTACTTATGAGATCCTTTTGATGTCCTATATTAGTAAAGGAGCAGCATCCGTTCTAGCCCCTTATCAGCAAAATCCACATGTAAATCTCCCCAAGGTCCATTCTGGCAATTTTCGTGCAAGATCACACTACATCGCTTTGATATAACGCAGGCTCTCGGTTTAGATAAAGTCGGGTTGCCGTTTAGTCGCAGAAGGAGCAGATAGAGCAGAAGACTAGAGCTGACGTATCTGACAGACCTGAAGACCCGATCCAATGTACATCAGACCCTTCTGTCCTCTTTGCATCACCTCTGATGGTATTGATATGCGAGAAGACAAAGACTAGAGCAGAGGTATCTGATAGAGCTGAAGACCAAACCAGACGTATCTGACACGGCAAAACTGACAGAACGGTCTGAAGTACGTTGGAACGGGTCTTTAGGTCTGTCAGATACTTCTTGTAGCGTGATCTTGAACGGCACGAAAATTGCCCGAATGGACCTTAAATTTTCTTATGAAGATTTACATGTAGATTTTGCTGATAAGAAGGCTAGAATTGGTGCTGCTCCTTTACTAATGTATCTATTAGCATGTTTTTTTATTACATCGACAACGAATGTTATGTTTAGGTCTATGTGTATGGTGTACATACCATGGGGCATCTGTTTGCAGGATTTTATTATTTGTGGGTTTGCTACAGCACCTTAGCTCAATACCATATGTCCATATTGTTTTTATAAAGCAGTAATTTATTCTCTAGTGATAATTGGGATTATCTACCTAGAAGCCAGTACATTTCACAAATTTTAATATTAATTTGTTGCTTCTTAGCTTTGATATGTGCCTTCCATGTCAGTTTTCTATCTAGATGTTTTCCTGGATATACAGGGTGTTATTGAAATACACGTACATTTTAAAATGGGGAATAGTATGTAATGACCAAAAACGATTGGCACCAATTTTAACTTCAAATTCTAAAATTTAAATATTGGGGAAGAGTCCCCTTTTCCGACCTACTAGTTTCCATATTTAAAGAAGTAAAATAAATCGAAATTGAACTTACCCATAGAAATTGCACTGTTGCCGTAGCAAAACCAATTAATTCAAAATAAAGTTTATTACAGTAATTGTTCAAAATGCCGTCCATTATTATTTACACACACTTGCAATCGTCTTTCCAAAGAACTTTGAACATTAGAAATTAGTCTTGGATTTTGTCGTAGTTCCTCGGCTACCGCATTAACTTAATTGGTTAATTGTTCAACACTATTAATAGGTTCATTATAAACCAGTTGTTTCATGTGACCCCACAAAAAGAAATCGCATGGATTTAAGTCCGGAGATCTCGGAGGCCACTTAGTAGGTCCATTTCTGCCTATCCACTTTTGAGGAAATCTAATGTTCAAAAACTGCCGTACGTTTAAATCAAAGTGAGGAGGAGCGCCATCTAGTAGGTACCACATCCGTTGCCTTAATTGTAACGGTATCTCTTCTAGGAGTACTGGCAAAATATCTTCTAAAAAGTGGAGATATCCTGGCCCATTTAATCTGTTCGGGAGAACATAAAGCCCGATTAAATACTGATCTATTATGCCAGCCCAAACATTTATTGAAAATTTTCTTTGATGCCCAGTTTCATTAATGGCGTGAGGATTTTCATCACTCCAAATATGCGTATTGTGCATATTGAACACGCCATCACGAGTGAATGAAGCCTCATCAGTATACAATAATATTTTTAGAAAATCAGGAATATCAACACATTTTTGAATCATCCATTCACAAAACTCCACTCTCTTTTCTTCATCACCTGGATATAAGGCCTGGACTTTTTGGATGTGATAAGGATATAAACCTTGTTCTTTAAGTGTCCGCCACACAACAAATGAGGACACTCCAATTTCAAGACCTAGTCTTCTACAACTTAATTGAGGCCTGTTTTCAACAGCTTCCAATATTTCTTCTTCGGCCATCAATGTTCTTTGTGTTCTTGTTCTCCCTCGATCTGCATTGACACTCTCAAATTTTCCATGGTCTCTTAGATGCTGAACAGTTGAAATAAACGTACGACAGTCCGGAATTCTCCGATTTGGAAACCGTTCGCGATACAGGATTTGTGCTTGCCGAGAATTTTCTCCAGCTGCCCCATAAACCAGCACTATATCGGTTAGTTCAATATTCGTAAATAGTGGCATCGTAAAAAAATATTTAAAAGTAATCGTAACAACATTTTTTACCAACTTGGAAATGACGCGCTCGTGTTAGCCAGATTCGTAAATCAACTAAAATTTTAATAATCTATAGTTTCAAAAATGTATAGTTTAAAAACAATCATTTATCAAATATTCTAGTTTTTTGATAACGAGGGTAGTAAAACCCAGTCTTCGGAAATAGAAATTAATTCGAAAATCTTGGCAACATGGTTATTTCTTACAAGACTAGTTTTCTTATCATCTGACAAAAACTTGCATATTAATTACTGTTGATGTTTAAAATAGGTAAATAAACCTAATTTATATAGGTCATCCTCAACATATCAGTGAAGTACGTTTGTTTTAGAATTAATTTTCAAAAATTAATAACTCCCTTAATAAGGGGTATTTTTAAAAAATAATATTTTTCTACATTCAGTGGGGATCTGCGCAATACCCAGTTTTAATATGTACGTGTATTTCAATAACACCCTGTATAACTTCTTCCTTTTGGGAAATTACGACATTGTTTATGGTTACCTGGGGACAAGAATCGTGTCTTGTGGTAAATGTGACTTGCTAGCGTTAACTTTAACCATCCACCTCTTTTGCCAATTGTTAGAATCGTAGTATTATAGGCAAAAATTGAAATTGTGGTGACTTTTATTGTTGGTAAATCTGCCGTAAAAACAGGTATGGTCCCAAAACGCTGCCTTGTGGTATTCCAAATTTTAAAGGCTAATAGGAGGATAGTGTGTTCTCAAATTTAACTTGAAAGAATCGGTCTTGCAAATATGATTCTATTATTAGTTAAAACTGATGAGGAAGTCTTCATTTCAGTTTGTACAGAAGTAAAATGTGCTATATAACATGTTATATTTATTTGTATGGTAAAATCGATTTAGTAATAAACGTGATTTAAGATATAATTTGAAATATATGGCAAAGTAAAATATTAATTAAATAAAAAAATAGGGACGCCAGTCTAATTGATTTTATTTAGAAACAATTGACAACATAACTGTGATATATTTTTTTCTTTTTATGGGTTTAAGAAAATGAAACTCAAATTAAACGTTACTTGTTTTATTGGAGAAAACATTTTTTTATTAATCATATGATATCTTGAGACTTTTCATAATTTCTTGCTGGAAAAGGGAACTTATCATCCAAGTTTCTTCCGGTATCCAGGAGAAAAGAAACGGCGATAAATCAAAAACTTTCTGGATCCGACAGTGAAAAGATATTTCAGTCCAAAAGCAAGTTTTGATCAAGTAAAGAGATGTTCTAACCAAAAAGAAGAGACGTTCCAAAACAAGACGTTCCCAAAAAAGCATTTTGTTCAGAAAAACGCTCTGTCCAGAGAACCCCTATTTGTCGAGGGGAAGAAAAGACATTTTTAACAAGCGAAATAGGCGATAGGTAAAAAGAAGAATCGTTAACATGGGAAAGACATTTTATAGTCATATCAAAAGGAGAGGGAAATTACGATAAGTTGAGAAGGGACACGACGCAAGGAAATTAAGAAGGGATTTCAAGCGAGTCTGAAATTAAAATATACTGAGCAGATAAATTATGAAAATACAGGAAGAAAAACGTAATACATACTCGATCGAATGCCTGTTGTATATCTAAGAATACGGCTGCACATAAATCTTTGTTTTCCAACGATTATTTGATTGTTAGGGATAAGGTCTTCGGTAGGTACAGCCTGTAGAAGACTTATGGATCTATAGGAAGCAGCCCTTTGGGATTTTTACTAGGTTTGGCAAATAATATGATATGTGCATATTTACATTGCCTAGAAAAGTAGCATAACATGCTGTTAAATATGATAGTTAAATAAGATTAAATTTCTTTTGGTCAAAAAGCTTTCGTTGGTGGTGACAGTTGGCATGGCGTCTCAAGATAGTTTATTATTTCTCTATCATCGTTGTCAGATTCCAGTGGAGTAAATACTTCATTCAGTAAGATGATTTGCAAAAACTTTTTCTTCAGGGGAACGTACCCACGTGCCATCCAATTTTCTTACAGGTGGAATAGTTTGAACTGGTCTTTTAAATGTTTTAGTGGCTCTACATGTTGCGTTTCTGTTTTCTTGTAAGGCTGCTCGTAATCTGTATTGTTTTATCGTTGAGATTTGTGCTCCTCTGCTATTTCCTACGTGCTCTTCTTTTATGTTCTACAAGATTTTTGATATATATGTTAAAGTGACTTGCATTTCTTGGTGGTGTTGAAATTTTCTAGTGAAATATCTAAATAAATAAACCACATAATACGGGATTGGTGGATACTAATTATATCGACAAATTTAAAAAGAAAACAGATGCTATTTGCATTGAAACCAGCAAGGCATAACTATAGAAAATAAAGAATATACTGTACATATAGAGACAGCTTGAGGAGATGCAGTGCAAATAAATAAATAAAAGTATAACAGGAAAACCGTGGAAAAAGGACACAGAAGCAAAATCAATTAAATGGGAAGATATATCAAAAGTGGCGCAGTTATTAAGGATCCCATTTTTTACACCAAAAGGTCTTTAAACATTGCAAACAAAAAATTGGTACATTATAAGTACTGGCTTAACAAAATTTACATTCATACACGTAAGGAAATATCCTTACTCCAATCGATTACCACTCTATACACAGATCAATTGGAGTTGTTATCTCTCTTTTCGCTATCATTCCGGTCGAGATCGAACACATTTGAAGGAATGTGGACTGTTAACATTTGCACAAAATTATTTCCTTACCTGTATACACAAATCCATTAAAATGTTAATGTAGCTAGGAATTTTATGTGTTGTGGGGCAGTGGGACAGAATTTTTAAAATCGGAATAATTTGTTTTAAAAAGATCCCAAATAAATGTTATCCTTTGTAAGGTTTGTTGTTTTTTCAATATATTGTAATAAATGTAGTTCACTGAATAAATATATACTAATTTTCTCATTACAAATGTAAATGAACTTCTGTTTATACAAAATATACATTTAATTATCAGCGGCACAAAAACACTCTGTGGGTATTAAATAAGAACGATTTATTGTTTTGTTTGTTATTGTACGCTAGAACTGGTTTTAACGCATAAAAAAATCAGTAATGAGTCATTGGGACATGCTTAATGATTTTAAATAATAATTCCGAGATATAATAGCTGCGATGCGTGATATGCTAATACGAAAATCGAGTTTAAAGAGAATAAAAAAAAAATTGATTTCTTGATTGTGAAATCGTGTTAAATCCACTTAGTGTACCGGTAACCTGTTAGAGCAGTATATTCGATGATAGTCTTGTGCAATTGGATTAGTAACTGAACACTTGATCGTAACCCCAATGGAAACTGATAATTTCAAGTCAGACGTCTGCCTTCGGCAATTAAACGTCGATTTTAATTCCAATTATTTCTATTAAAATCGATCGGGTGTGCACCAATTTTAAACAAAATTATACATTTAATTAAAATTTCATGATTTTTTGGTAATTTGGTTCTAGGATACCAGAAATACATTTTTATGGCTAGAAATAAACAAGTTTTTTCAGCAGTTTTTCTCCTAAAATCTAAATGGTTAACTGCCTTTATCAATATCAAGTTAAAAAATGACACATCCACGATAAATGCAGCATAAGGAAAGATTACGGACGCGAGTGGAGGAAAAAAAGATTCTCAGGAATAAGGGAAGGCGTTACACAGCAAGAAATACTACAGATGACCACACAGCAGAAAAAACTGGAAAATATCTCAAAGCAGGATTAAAGTTGAGAGAAACAAGAGTAAATTTTGGAGGAAGAGGGAAAATTTAAGGCAAAAATGTGAACAAAATGGGGAAAAAGGGTAATTTTCGAAAACAAATAATTTTTTAAAAAACGTGTAATTTACTCAAAAAAGTAACAAAGTTTGAGAGAAAAGAAGGGAAATTCGACAAAAGAAAAAAAAATCGGCTGTGTCACCCCAGGACTTTCCCGGCTCGACCGTAGAGAATATGTTATTTATTATTATTATTTTAATTACAAAATACTAAACATTACATTAATTTATGGAACACATTAAAAATAGCGAGCTGATGGTGAATTAATATTTCAATGTTGGTAATGACATAAGCTGCGCATGCGCACGTTATATATCATACTGCTACAATTAGGATCTCTCAAAATCAGTGTGAAAACTATTTTGAATTCGGGAAAAATTTTCATACAATAGTTGTAGGGAATTTTAATTGTGTATTTTTCTCGCCAACTAGCCGCAAAACTATGAAGAATTCGATAAAAGTTAAACATAAATAGTTAAAGAAAATTTGATGCTTTACAACTTTGCACAAGAAAATTTTGCACTAAATACATTGTTTGTCCTCAAAATCAAGAAAAACTAGAGAAAACATACATGCACATTTTTTACGCGCCCTCTAGTGGCGCCATTATTGGAGATTTTAGAAAAAGTTTGAGACAAAAGTTATAGAGAATTTTATGCTCTAAAACTTTGTACTACAAAATTTTGCACTAAAGTATATTTTTTGTCCTCAAAATCAAGAAAAACTAGAGAAAACCTACATGAACATTTTTTACGCGCCCTCTAGTGGCGAAACTATTCGAAATTCTGGAAAAAGTTTGAAACAAAAGTTATAGAGAATTTTATTCTCTAAAACTTTGTACTACAACATTTTGCACTAAAATGTATTGTTTGTCATCAAAATCAAGAAAAACTATAGAAAACATACATGCACATTTTTTACGCGCCCTCTAGTGGCGCAACTATTGGAAATTTTGGAAAAAGCTTGAGACAAAAATTATAGGTAATTTTATGCTCTAAACTTTGTACTACAACATTTTGCACTAAAATGTATTGTTTGTCCTTAAAATTTAAATAAAGCAAAAAATTGTTACATGTATATTTAACCAATGTCGGTCTTGAGGACCCTCCACTGTACCAATTTAAACCAAAAACTAATGGTCGCATTCTAGGCACACACCGACCCTCCATACCAAATTTCAGCGGTTCGGCAGTTATCGTGGAAGATTACACAAAGACACACAGACAGACCATACGCTGGAAATGGTCTCAATCTTCTTGGGGACCTCAAAATGGATATTTCCATCGATACCTCGATTTTTTTTTTGCTCGTTCACCTTACTTATTCTTTGATGGGTCCGGGAAAGTAAAAGGGTACTTTTAATGAGAGAAAAAAAGTAATTTTAGGGAAAAAAGAAAGGAAATTTGAGGCAAAAAAGTGACAAACGTTGAGAGAAACAAAGGAAATTTTATAGGAAAGAGGGAAAATTTAAGGCCAAAAAGTGACAAAAATGAGAAAAAATAGTTAATTTTAGAAAAAAATAGGTAGTTTTTTAAAAAACGTGTATTTCTGCAAAAAAATAAGAATTTTTAAGAGAAAAGAAGGGAAATTCGACAAAAATAAGAAAAAAGGTAATTTTATAAAAAAAGTGATAACGTTCGAGAGAGAAAATTTCAGGACAAAAGTGACAAAATTTGGGGCTCGAACTCAGACCAATTTCGATCAGCATTCAAATCAATAATATCAGAAGATTGCGACTTGTCTCATTTAAGATATTTTACAATAATCTCGTAAAATGGTGTATTTGACAATTCGGAATTAAATTAGAATAAACAAGATGGCTGGTTTCAATTGTTTTTTATTTGCGGAACTAAAAAAATTTAGTCCCAAGGGAGTAAAAGTGGCACTTTAGTACCGCAAAAACTGGACTAAAGTACTAGTTTCACTCCCCGCGGTGTAAAAAATTTATATTCCAGAGTTAGACGTAACATGGAAACGATATCTTGACCAAATAAAAATGTTAAATAAAATTTTTTTGCCAATAAGTAATACAGTAACAATGCCTGTTGTGGCTGAACTAAGATGTCAAGAAAGTCAAGACGTACTCTTAATTAAACCATCAGAAAGGTATGGAGTACAGGTAGACTAATTGAAAGGTAAAAAAAAGGGTACCAAGAACTACACCGAACACGAAAAAAACACAATTTCGTTCTCTCCACACGACTTCTGGAAGGTCAGCCTAAATTTAAAAAAAAATCAAAAGACAAGAGAAATGAATAACATCAAGTTGCACATTTGAGTAACTACAATTGCATGGATGAATGAAGAATATGTAAAATTTTGTATAAAAGCATTTAATTGATTCCTTTTATAATTATAACATGGATATCAGTAATTGATAATCATACAGAATCTTAAGCTGATGTCTAGTCTAGATAACAAGACATTAATTAATCGATTTGTACTTACAAAGGCTCATAATGTACCTGATTTTATAATTATTAAGAAATTAATATAAATAAATTTGTCTTTATCTAAATAATCGGGTCACTCTGTATATTTCTTTTAAGCTAATAAAAACATCACATCCTGTTTTAGGTCATATTCGCGTTATGTTATCTATCGACTTGCTCAATCCACTTTTCTAGTTTCTGAGATCTGAATAATTTTGTGCTCGCCTACACTTATTATAACTGTTTCAATTCTTATCTCGGCAGTGACTAAGTTAAGTAGTACGTATACGGTTTGTCTATTTGTGGTTTATTTCTTCATTGTTTAATAATAAGCAGAGCGGGTGAATCAACTGTTTGTTGGTATAATTTTATTTTTAAATGATATAATTTATATTATTAGAAATTTTTCGCCTCTTTAAATGAACAAAAACATGTTTTCTAATCGTTTCAAGTGATTTATTGTTATTATAATTTTTATAAAATGATTGTACTTATTTTCAAATCGATACATGTAAACAAAAATGTACAAAAGGATTAGGAAGATTAAAAATGATAACTACTCATAGCTACTAACTGACTTTTTTAGTTTTCCATTACACATACGAAAATGTAGGTCATAAATCTTCTGGAGTTGGAAATAAGTTAATATTCAACCTTAAAAATTTAAAAAAATTATTTTATTGTATTAAAAAAACAAAAAACTAATATGAAAATTTTAATTTTTGTTGGCAGAAGAACAAAAATACTCAAAAAATCTTTGGTGTTATAAATGCGATTTGTAGAAAATTCGCGCATGTCCAAATCCAAAATATTTTTTTGTATGTGGTTTACGTCTTTAGAAGCACAAAAATTAAAAATAATCTTTTTTTTTTAATAACATTTACTTTTCACCTTTTTTGTAATTATAGCAAAATTTTTGGTTGGATAAATTTGTTCTATTATTTATATGATTGTAAAAAAATTAATAAAAAAGTTAGTTCTCACGCAATTTTTACATTCAAGATAAAGTAGTGTATGGTTTGCTTTAGTTAAGTAATTTTTCTTTTTAAAAATAAATATACTATATATTTTTATAAGAAAACTAACCTTTTGAAATTTTATAAAATTTCGAAATTTTTTGGAATATTCGATTTTTTTTATGTTGGAGTTTTTTTAAATCAAACAAAATTAAGAATTTTAGAAATATTAAAAAAATTTGAAATTTTCTATCTTTTTTTGCATTTTTCAAACTTTGGTTTTTCGAAATTTTTGGTATTTTCAAATTTGTTTTAAAGATTTTGAGTTTTTCAAATTATAGAAAATTTAAAATTTTAGAAATATTAAAAAATTTTCCGAATTTTCAATTTTTTTGATATTTTTAAAGTTTTCAATATTTTTGGAATTTTCGATTTTTTTTTTACTGTTTTTTTTTGATTTTGCAGTTTTTTAAAATGAAACAAAATTAAGAATTTTAAAAATTTTAGAAATATTAAATTTTTGGAATTATCTATCTTTTTTGGCTTTTTAAAATTCAAGTTTGGTAAAATTTTCGAAATTATTGGGATTTTCAAATTTGTTTGCAGAATTTTTTAAATTTTTGGAATTTTTAAAATTTTCGATATTTTTGGACTTTTCAGTTTCCAGTTTTTAAAAAAAATTCAAAAAACTAAAATCCAAAAAACGCTCTCGGTAATTTTGAAATTTTAGAAACTTCAAAAATTACAAAAATTTTGTAAGCTTCGATCGAAATTTTTTGGAATTTTCGATTTTTTCATTTTTTTTTTATTTCTGAGTTTTTTAAAATCAAACAAAATTAAGAATTTTAAATATTTTAGAAATTTTAAAAATTTTTGAAATTTTAAATTTTTGGAATTTTCGATCTTTTCTCTTTTTTCTAGTTTTTTTAAATTTTCCAAATTTTTGAGATTTAAAAATTTCAAAGTATTGAAAATTTAAAATTTTAGAAATTGTTAAAATTTTAAGGAAATTTGGAATTTTTGAAATTTTTAAAAAATTTTTTTTTAACATTTTTCAGTTTCCAGTTTTTAAAAATTTCAAAAAACTGAAATCCAAAAAAACGCATTTTGGTAAGTAATCTTTAAATTTTAGAAACTTCGAAAATTACAAAAATATCGTAAACAAAAACTGAGGTTAGAGTCAACTAGTTTCGGCTAAAAAGCCATCTTCAGTTCAAAAATACACGGTATCAGCAGTACCCTTAATTAAGCACTTTGTTTTTTAATATTTAATCATAACATATTAGTATTTTTGGCCTGAAGATGGCTTTTTAGCCGAAAATTCTAAAAGATAAAAAAAAAAATTAAAAAATATATTATTTGTGGTTACACTTTTGTAATTAAAAATAATTTCCAGCAACTGTTCCAGGACACATTTAGTATTTTTTTAAACAGCTATATCTCAATGACCGAAAAAACGCCAGTTTGACATTTTTTTACATAAAATTCAAAATTTTCAAAATTGGTTTTTTAATTTTTTTTATATGAAAAATATACATTAAAGTATAAAAAAACTGATCCAGAAAAAAATAATTAATTTACACGTGATAGGTATTGGCCTGTGTTTAAAGTTGAAAAAAATTAAGTAGCACTTAAATTTGTGGGGAAAAAATTATTTTTTTAAATAGTTTCCAAAATATATTAAAAATCAGGAAACGAAAGAATCCTAATTTTAAATAAATTAACTTTAATTTTTGTTAAATTAAATTAAATTAAAAGAAAATTTTAAATCCATTTAACCATACTGGAAAACAATTAAAATAAGAGTCACAAAATTATTATTTTTTTATCATTTTGGGTTTTTTTGTTATCAAAATACACATTTAGTAAAAAAAAAATTAAAACTCAACTAAACACTTGAGGATTAGTGCTTACGTTTTTCGGTATTTCTGGACAATAAATAGTTAAATAATAATAATATTAAATAAAGAATTGGTTTTTTATGTGACAACTATACAATTTGTTTTTACTTTACCATGAATGAAAATAAATGAAAATCAATGAATATAAATGAAAATAATTAAAGATAAATTAAAATAAATATAAATAAATGGTTTTTTTTACATGCTTTTGGCCTTATTTTGCATTTTTTTACTTTTTTTTTCTTTTTTTGGCCTTTTTCCCCTTTCTGCTATTTTTCTTGCATTTTTTGCTCTTTTTTGGACTTTTTTGAGCTTTTTGTCTTTATTTATCTCTATTTTGCCTTTTCCGCTTTTCTTTCCCTTTTTTTTGCTATTCTTACTACTTTTTTGTCTTTATTTTATGTTTAAAGGTTTTTTAATAGTTTTTAATTTTTTTGAACTTTTTGACCTTTTTTGCCTTTTTTGACGTATTTTGCCTTTACTTTGTTTGATTTTTTTATGGACTTTTTTTGATTTTTGTTTTACCATTTTTTTCATTTTTTTGCCTTTATTAGGCTTCTTTTCTTTTATGATTTATTTTACGTTTTATTTCTTTTGTTTTAACGAAAGCAAATCATACACTAATTTTTCGTCATGCAAAAGCGTATTTAAAATATGTTAAAACAAAGACAATTTTGAGGTGATGAACAATTTTTTAGACAAAAATTATTTAATAATTAATTGTATTTGTACATTAAATTTTTTTTAGGATTTAGTGAATAAAATTAATTTTTCATATTTTTTTAATCGTAACAGTTAAATTTTTTCTTATGGAAAACAGATAAATTTTGCTCTTTGTCTCTTTTTGCATCGTTGCCTATTTTTTGAAATTTTTACAAATTGTATTAAGATTTTTATTTCATTTTTGATTTTTGCCTATTTTCACTAATTTTTTTAATGTAGTTTTAATTTTTGCTGAAATTTAGCAATTTTTTATCATTTTTAACAATTTATTTATAATAACTTGTTACCATTTTTAGTAACTTTTGTTTAATTAATTTTTGTGCATTTTTGCACTATTTATCCATTTTTTTCAGCAATTTACTTCATTTTTGTATTTTGTAATTAAAATAATCCTATTCTCTACAGCCGAGTCTGGAAAGTTCTGGGGTACCTAAAACAGCCGATTTTTTTTATTGGTATTGTGTTTTCACAAATTTCACAAGTTAAACATTTTTTGCTGACCAAAAAGTAATTTAACTACCAAAAAATCTTCAAAAAAAAAAACCAAAAAAATTTAAATGAAACCAAATGGAATCTTTTTCATAAATATATTTTTTTATTATTTTTTTTTAATTATAGGTAGTCAATGATAATTATGGAAAGATGAAGTTACTATAAATTGTCAAAAATATTTTTTTAAATAAATTTCATTTGTCGATAAAATTTGTAGTGACTCTTAAAAAAAAGGATATGATAAAAATAATATAAATGAGAATCTTCGGTGAAAGTGAAATCATTGAGCGCGTATACAAAATCAATACACACGAATTTAAAAATGAATTTAAAAATATCAAAAAAATTTAGAAATAATTGAAGATGTAGTGGTAAAATATAAATATAATGAAGAGAAAAGTTTGACTAGAACCACACCTCAGGGACCCAATTCTTGAAATCGTAGGAATTAATTCTCCAGAGAATTGATTCCCCAAAAAAAATTCTCTTGAGAATCGCCAGTCCTATTCTTGAATGAGTCGGAACTGAAATTCTAGTGAATTAAAAAAAGTGACGTATGTCTTTACTAAATCCAAGTATTTCATGAACTCAACCAATCAAATACTCAGAACTATTAGTTCTGTGCTCAAATATTATTTTAATACGTTCGCAGAAATGAATATCAGTTGCCATTGATACCATATGTTTGACATTTTACATTTTTGATGAAACAAATTGAAACAATTTACATAGTTATTATCCTATTATTGTGCATTATCGTTTATTATTGACTATGGGTTATTTGTTATTTTTGTTCATTTTTTATTTGCGATGGCCAAACGAAATTTCGTGAGTGAAGCGCAAAAAAAATCCTTGTAGAATTCTTAGAAAATGATAAGGAACTTCTCAGAGGAAAGAATTCTCTTCCTTATAATATATTTTATAATTTTACTTGTTGAAATTATACTTATTATACTTGTTACTAGCTTACTTGGCTAGCTATTGTGGCTAGCCAAAAACCTTTTAATAAAAATTAAGATAGCGAAAAAATAAAGAGTTGAAGTTTTGTTATATGTCGAGATGATAGATACGAAATTTTTATATGTCGTTTTTTTTGATATTGTATTTTAAAAAGAAAAATATATGTATTCAAGCATTAATTAAATCTCAGAACCAAATAAAATTTGTGTTAATTAAACGACACAACGACGCAGACTAGGAACTAGGGCTTCCTACTCTTCGTTCACCTACTAAAACTTTTTCTCTTGGTTAATCTCCAACTCTGATTGTTGGTAGCAGAAAAAGCTCAATATACTCCATTAGATCGTCAAAGGCTTGTTTGTATAGACGAAAATGCTGTCTAAACAACTTTCTAAATTATCTAAAACGATAGCTTGAAGTAAAAAATTATTCATTTTAACAATATTTATGGCGGTAACAACAAAAAAACAATAATGTTCAATTTCAATTCCCACAAAATACGTCAAATACGTACAATTCACACTCTAATTTCTTAAATTCTCATGAGAATTTGAAGTTTCTCCAGACAATGACATTAGGAATTAATTCTCATAATTTTTGGAGAATTTTTTCCTACGAAATATTTCAAGAATAGACATATTACAAAATCTAGAGAAAATGACGTAAATTTCTCACGAGAATCGATTCCTACGATTTCAAGAATTGGGTCCCAGCTGGATCTCTCAGCTGTAAACAAAGCGAAAGAACAAAGGGCCATTAAGAACTTCGACCGGCTACTTCATTTCAACCGGTAAATGTTAATTTATAAAATTAACAAACCCGTTTTCTATTATTTACATAATATATTTAACAAAAATTGTGAATGTGAATAATTTATCAATAACTTTTGTTATTTAAAAAATACTCACATTTTGCGGTATTTGCCCCATTGTAGTCCCCTCTCGGACCAACTCGAGGCTTTTGTTTGCAACTGGAATTTTGGCAACAGAAAAATCACTATAGTTAAAAAAGAAAAAAAGTGGTCACTAGCGGTGCACTAATTACCGGCCGGTGTTTAATAAAACATCAGTTTTTACTTAACACTCACTAACGAGGAATTTCTCGATAACGAAAAATAATAAAGATTTAGTTTCTTCTTAGAGTTACACTACAGTTCATTCTGTTTTTATTATATTTAAAATAAGGTAAATAACTATAAACTAATTTCTGTGTCAATAGGCGCCGGAGCGCAAATACGTTCCTACTTCGAGCTAAAGTTGAAGTAAAACCAGAAAACGAAAACCGGCTAGCGGCAGGAGGCCATGGAGACAGAAGTGCGGTGGGGATCCCTAGATACAGCTGATTGGACGCCCGGTTATATTGCTGAATGATATCAGCTGATTCATGTACCCCAGTAACAGCGATGAAACAGCTGAAGTGGGTCGGTGTTGCCAAACGTCAGGTTTATGCTTATGCACGGTGCGAACAAAGGACGTTGACTTACGCACATTTGGCAGCCTTTCTATTGATCCTTTGTTAATTTTTTTTTATATATATGTACCTCTATACGGATAGGGCGCAATATTCGACATTCACATTTACATAATAAATTAAAAAAAAAATCAACTTAATCTCTATAGGTCAATCCATTAATTTTTATTAAATTTTGTAATTAATAAATATTGACTTTCGAGAAAACAAGTTTACAGTTTTTGAACTAGGAATCAGCACAGAAGTTAATTCGTTTTCAAGCAGGTAAATATACAGGGTGTGTCACTAAAACTATATGAATTTTGTAATAAAATAATTTTTGAGTTTTATTGTTAAACAATTTTGAATAAGAATTTTTAATCAAATTTTTTATCAGCAGAAACGATCATAATTATCGACAACGGTTCGAATTTTAAAAATCTATTTTCATGTTTTATTTTATTAATAATTTTATTTCATGTTGTAACTAAACGAATTCAAAATCTATTTTCGATTTATTTCAATTCTTTGGAATTTATTAGTTTTTTTTTATATCTACAGTTGTTTCCGGTTTTTTTGGTTGTTTTCTGTTTTTTAGCGATCTTTTGCAATTTTCTGTGATTTTTTTGGAATTATTTTGCGATTATTTTACACTTTTTGTGCAATTTTTTTCAGATGTTTGCAATTATTTGCACTGGCAATTTTTTTGCTTTTTTTTAACCATGTTTCGATTTTTTGCGATTTATTTCAATTTATTCGAAATTTTTCATTTTATAAAAATTTCAATTAAAATTTTTTCCCGGTTTTTTTATGTTCTTCTTTTTGTTGCGTTTTTTCTTACAGTTTTTTGCTATTTTTTAGCGTTTTTGAGGTTTTTCGTTATTTTGCAATTTTATTGATTTCCTCCTTTTTCCCGTATTTTACAATTTTATTTTTCGTTCTTTTTCCAATATTTTCTGATTTTTTAATTCGCTTTTTATTTTCTCGACCCACCTCCGAGAAGGGAAAGTTTGTGAACGAGCTAAAAAATTTTCGAGATAAAGATGGAAATATCCATTTTGAGGTAACCTGAGATGAATAAGTCAATTTCCAGATGGAAGTCTGTCTGTGTGTATTCTTCCACGATAGAGGCCACACGTTTAATCCGATTGAGCTGAAATTTAGTATATGGGTTTGGGTTACCCGTCAGAAGAACTCATTGTACGACATCTGTCAAACAGAAGTGTCAGTATCAAAAAATGACAGAAAGCACATGAAAAACTCTATTCAGAACAGTCAAAATTATTTCTCCAACTGTCACCTGTCAAAAATAAAAAAAGTTTAGTAATTTTTAACGTTTTTTATAGTTATTTTTTTTAACATTTTTTTTAATAATTTATGGCCTTATTTACAATCTTTTGAAATTTTTTAATTTTTTACCGGCATTTTAGTAAATTAGTAGCATTTTTTAAGTTTTTTTTTAGCATTTTTTAGTTATTTTGTAGCATTATTGTATCCCTTTCTTTACCATTTTTACGGAATTTTAAGAATTTCTTAACTCTGTAGCTTTCTCCAGAATCTTATTAACATTTTTGCATTATTTTTTGAATTTTTCTACTGATTTTTTTTGAACATTTTTTATTAAATTTATTACCATTTTTGATCAGAATTTTAGCACTTTCTTTAGCATTTTTTTAACATTCTTTTAGCTTTTTATACATTTTTATCGTCTTTTGAGTAATTTTTAGCATTAAAAAAATTTTTTTTTGGATTTTTAGTAATTTTGTAGCACATTTTTTAACCATTTTTACGCAATTTTTAGAGTTTTTTAACATTTTGTATTAACATTTTTTTGAACTGTTTTAGCACTTTGTTTTAGAATTTTCTAAGCATTTTTAACATTTTGTAAACATTTTTGCTCTATTTTAGCATTTTTTGTCTTTTTTTTACAATTTGAAGAATTCAAATCACCAAGTTTAATTTTTTTACTACCCCCCTAAACAGAATTACAGGGTGTTTTTTCCTACCCTCACTTTACTCTCGCACAATAATTTTTGAGAAAAATAGTGAGACACGTCGACTTTTGATTTAAAGGAAACGAAATTTTTGACAAAATTTGTCGCTCTACCTTAACCCCCTTTACCTCCACCCCGTAACATGAAAATTTGAATGGGCGATACACCATGTGTGGCACATCAGAGGAAAGGTAAATGGAGGGGGTTGAAATTTCAAAAAATTTATATGTCCGCCATTTTCAAAAATATTGAAACCGGCCATGAGACTTTTATTATTCTCTAATTATTATAAAATTATTTTGTCTGAAACATTTTTTAATCGGATCTAAGGGTATGCAACTGGAGGGGTTGAAATTTCAAAAAAATCATATCTCCGGTGTTTTTGAAAATAAGTCATGAGACTTTTTTCATGTGATAATTATTATAAAATTTATTCTTTTGAAACTTTTTTCGATCTGACCATATCGTGGGGTTCGAAAGGATGAGTCTCAAATTTATATAACAGAAATCTACCTCCCCCTGTCACCCTAACGCAAGGGCGGATTCAGGGGGGAGGTCATAGGGGTCATGACCCCCCCTATCCTGTGATGTTTTTTTTTATGAATAATAATAAATACTATAGCCCAAAATTTTCCGGGGGAGGATCCCAGAAGTTCTTGACGAGTTATGACGCCCCCTAAAGTGAGACTCTGGATCCGCCCTTGCCCTAACGACAGGAATTTTTTTATTTAAGAATTTACTTCTGATATATTTCAAATTCTATTCGTTTAACGAACCCATAATAAAAAGATTTGAACTTTAATCACATTAATTATTATTATTATCAACAAAATGAAGTATCGTTTCAGTGCATAATGATCTACTTACAACTCTTGTTACGTATTAAAATTATTTTGTTTGAAATATTTTTTTTAAACAGGCAATTTTGTTATTAGTAAATACATAGAGTAAAAGTAAAAAAATCTAAAACAAAGGACGACGGGATTAAATATCTGGGCGGGTTCGAATTGTTTGCTTGAACTACTCTGCTATCAGATTTTAATTTATTTTGTCCCAAAGAGGTCGAACACCTTTAATGTCTTATGCAACGTCAATATAAACTTTTGCAACAATCGCCGCGGCTACAGAGTTCAAAGACTTTTTATTATTATTATTATTATTATTATAATCGTGTGCTGCGTGCGATACATCCACTAAATTTCATTTCATATCGAAACCTCGTATAGTTTATGAACAAATTAGTGAAAGCATGACCTACACAATACATCTTTTGTTTCTGAACGTATATATATAATTCACGAAAAATAGAGGTGGAAGCCGTTCTTGTTACTTTTGTTGTATACTATAACTGTATAATTATTAATTTAATTTTAATGTTGCGTACAGAAAGAGTTTGGATATAATTGTTTAGATACTGGCCTAGTTTTTCATAATTTATGAATCCTCAAAAGAAACGCAGACATTTTATCAGAAATTATTAATAAAAATAAAATTATATAACATTACCACGACGAATAAAAATAATTATTTTAAATAATCATTAATCAATATGTTAATCTGTAAAAATCATACTACTATATTTTATATTTATTATTAAGTGTAAAAAAATAATTTTTAATAAATATTTATAGATCTAGTAAATTATTATTGGTCTGCAGAACAAAAGAGACAGAAGTTTTATTTAAAATTTAGGCTACTCTACAAGGTTGGCAACACCGCATATGTGAAATAAAGATTTAATTTCTACATTCGGCGATATAAATTTCTAACAAAAAAGTGTTACTTATATTAATCACTACGAATTTTACCTCTTGTTTTCTCTGGTATTACACAACCAGTTTTCAATAATTTTTGGGACAAATTGGAACAAATTGGGACATTTGGCTATCGTCAGTGGCGTATTGGTAAAATATAAAGTACCGAAACGTATGATTATAGTTAGGTGGGAGGAGGGCAAATCGGATTGTCTTAAAAATGCATTACAAACATTTTTCTTTTTCTTATTCGACGATCAAAACAGTTATTTTCCTAACAAGTGCGGAAAGTTATACGCGCCTAGAATTAAAAAAAAAATTTAGCAAAAAGTATTTTTTCTACAATCGCCTAGAATTAAAAAAAAATTTAACAAAAAGTATTTTTTCTACAAGCGCCTAGAATTAAAAAGAAAAATTAGCAAAAAGTATTTTTTCTACAATCGCCTAGAATTAAAAAAAAATTTAACAAAAAGTATTTTTTCTACAAGCGCCTAGAATTAAAAAAAAATTTAACAAAAAGTATTTTTTCTACAATCGCCTAGAATTAAAAAAAAATTTAACAAAAAGTATTTTTTCTACAAGCGCCTAGAATTAAAAAAAAATTTTAGCAAAAAGTATTTTTTCTACAAGCGCCTAGAATTAAAAAAAATTTTAGCAAAAAGTATTTTTTCTACAAGCGCCTAGAATTAAAAAAAAAATTAACAAAAAGTATTTTTTCTACAAGCGCCTAGAATTAAAAAGAAAAATTAGCAAAAAGTATTTTTTCTACAATCGCCTAGAATTAAAAAAAAATTTAACAAAATGTATTTTTTCTACAAGCGCCTAGAATTAAAAAGAAAAATTAGCAAAAAGTATTTTTTCTACAATCGCCTAGAATTAAAAAAAAAATTAACAAAAAGTATTTTTTCTACAAGCGCCTAGAATTAAAAAAAAATTAGCAAAAAGTATTTTTTCTACAATCGCCTAGAATTAAAAAAAAATTTAGCAAAAAGTATTTTTTCTACAAGCGCCTAGAATTAAAAAAAAAATTAACAAAAAGTATTTTTTCTACAAGCGCCTAGAATTAAAAAGAAAAATTAGCAAAAAGTATTTTTTCTACAATCGCCTAGAATTAAAAAAAAATTTAACAAAAAGTATTTTTTCTACAAGCGCCTAGAATTAAAAAGAAAAATTAGCAAAAAGTATTTTTTCTACAATCGCCTAGAATTAAAAAAAAAATTAACAAAAAGTATTTTTTCTACAAGCGCCTAGAATTAAAAAAAAAAATTAGCAAAAAGTATTTTTTCTACAATCGCCTAGAATTAAAAAAAAATTTAACAAAAAGTATTTTTTCTACAAGCGCCTAGAATTAAAAAGAAAAATTAGCAAAAAGTATTTTTTCTACAATCGCCTAGAATTAAAAAAAAAATTAACAAAAAGTATTTTTTCTACAAGCGCCTAGAATTAAAAAAAAAAATTAGCAAAAAGTATTTTTTCTACATAGTACAACTTTACGCACGCAAATGCGTGCGGAAAGTTGTAACTTTCCGCACGCTTGTAGAAAAATATAATTTTGATTTGAAATTGAATTAAAAAATTCGAGAGAAAAATAAGAAAAATGAGAAAATAAACGATAAAACAGAAAAATCGAAAAACATCAGAGGATTAAGAAAAAATGAGAGAAAATTAGAAAACAAAAGAAAATGAAGAAAAATTGGAAAAATTAAAAAAAATTAGAAAAAAAAAACAGAAAAAAACCAAAAATCAGAAAAAAGCAAGAAAAAACTAGAATAATCGAAAAAAACAGAAAAATCAGAAAATGAGAAAAAAGCGAAAAACATTGGAAACAATTAAAAGAAAAATCAGAAAATATTAGAAAAAATGAAAAATAAAATTTTAAAATTCGTAAAAAATGAAGAAATCAAAAAAAAATGTAAAAAAACGCAAAAAACGCCAACAATCGCAAAAATATCGAAAAAGAAGTAGCAAAAAAACGTAAGAAATCGAAAAAATATTGCAAAAAATCGCAAAAAAAGAACCAAAAACAACCAAAAAACGGGAAACAATTGTACCTAACCATAAAATAAAAAAAAATGAAAAAATTCAAGAAATTGCGAAATAAATCGCAAAGAATCGCAAAAAAATCGTTGCAAAATTCCAAAAAAAATGGCAAAAAAATCAAAGGAATAAGAAAAAATGAGAAAAACAAAAGAAAATCAGAACAATGGGAAAAAATGAGGAAAAATTAGAAAAAATATAAAGAAAAATAAAAAATTTAAAAAATGAGAAAAAAAATGAGGAAAGATTAGAAAAAAACAAAAAAAAAACAAAAAATCAGAAAAATGAGAAAAAATTAGAATAATCAAAAAATCGGAAAAATAAGAAAAAACTAGAAAACATTGGAAAAAATTGAAAAAAAAAATAGAAAATACACTACACTACACTTTTTAAACACACTACGTACGTTTCGCTAACTATGTTAGCATCATCAGAAAACCTCCTTTGAATGGCATTGTATGATACAGGTTAAAAAGTAATTTCGAATAGTGTCATAAAATATCCAGGTCCGTATTGAACCAAATAACCAAAATCAAAAATAATTTACTACCGAATGAAAAACCCCGATATATTTTTTGGTAGTTCTTAAAATAAATGAAGGATAACCAAATAACCGTAATGACCGAATTTCGTTTTTTTCGTCGTATCTCAAGAACCGGCCCTGATATTTTTGATTAGCTTCAACCGCTAGATGATGCTTCCAGATACTTTGTACGATACCAATACAATCTCATTAAAATGTGTCTACCCTGTATATCTATATACTATAGCGAGAAAGTAAAATAATGTAAAATGAATCATTTCTACTCATCATAATTTTTCTCTCGATTGAAATTAAATATTCTTGTTTACCACTGTCACGCCATACAAACGCATTTTTTATTTAAAAACTGTATTATTCAATCTAAACAAATATTACATCATACAAGATTATAAAGTAATCCCTGAAATTCGATTAAAAAAATAAATAAATATAACATGATAAAGATAGAGTATATTTTTCTTTATCTTATTGGGTCGTCCTTAAATTGGGAATTTATCACCCTTCTGACTGTTTTTTAGAGGTAAAGCTGTACATATCATTTTAGTGTGTTAGTCTGGTGTCATTTATGTTTTTTTTTTGACATATTTGAAATAGTAGTAACACCACAAATTAAACCAAGTATTTTTAGACAGTTCACTCAAATGACTCAAGGTTAACACATTTTTCAATTTTCCTAGATGGCTTTGGCGCTTTTTTTGACATTGTTAAACTGAAAGAAAAAAATTTAAGTTGGTATTATAAATTAACACCTTAACTGCAGGAGCAAAAATGACTTCTTCTTATTGCCCAGTTTCATTTTTTATTTTCACAATCATTTTTTCTAAAATTTGCTTCTTCTGAACTTCTTAATTTATTTTTTAAACTACTTTTTATTTCGATTAAAAATTTACACCAACTCGAAGAAATATTTAAGCACTGTACAAGAACATGCCTTTTATATCCCAAAATATGATATATTATATATTAAAATTAAGTTATTAAAAAGACAATGAAACATACTATAAGTTGGAATTTTTTCAAAATTTTTCAGCAAGAATTGAGAGCTTTAGAAAAGGGAGAGACCAAAATGAGGAAAAATATAGTTATGGTCTCTCCCTATTTTCACAACCACAATTTTTTATCTAAAATTTTAAAAAAATTCACTTATATAAAATATTTTTTTCTCTTTCAATCAACATTTAATACGTTTTAATAGTATCGATAGTTTTCTTGTTACAGGGGTTAAACAAAAAATTATTTATTAAAATTTACAATTATCTAAGTTATTTTGTTTAATTAAAAAATATATTAAAATCTATTTAACATCATTAAAAAGAGAATAAAAAAATCTATAAATGAGATTTTTTTCAAAATTTTTAAGCAAACATTGTGACCTTGAGAAAAGGGAGAGACCAAATTGAGGAAAAATATAGTTATGGTCTCTCCCTATTTTCACAACCACAATTATTTATCTAAAATTTTAAAAAAATTCACTTATATAGAATATTTTTTTCTCTTTCAATCAACATTTAACACATTTTAATAGTATCGATAATTTTCTTGTTACAGGGGTTAAACAAAAAATTATTTATTAAAATTGACAATTATCTAAGTTATTTTGTTTAATTAAAAAATATATTAAAATCTATTTAATACCATTATAAAGAGAATAAAAACATCTATAAATGGGATTTTTTTCAAAATTTTTAAGCAAACATTGTGACCTTGAGAAAAGGGAGAGACCAAATTGAGGAAAAATATAGTTATGGTCTCTCCCTATTTTCACAACCACAATTTTTTATCAAAAATTTTAAAAAAATTCACCTATATAGAATATTTTTTTCTCTTTCAATCAACGTTTAACACATTTTAATACTATCGATAGTTTTCTTGTTACAGGGGTTAAACAAAAAATTATTTATTAAAATTTACAATTATCTAAGTTATTTTGTTTAATTAAAAAATATATTAAAGTCTATTTAATACCATTAAAAAGAGAATAAAAAAATCTATAAATGGGATTTTTTTCAAAATTTTTAAGCAAAAATTGTGACCTTGAGAAAAGGGAGAGACAAAAATGAGAAAAAATATAGTTACGGTCTCTCCCTATTTTCACAACCACAATTTTTTATCTAAAATTTTAAAAAAATTCACTTATATAGGATATTTTTTTCTCTTTCTATCAACATTTAATACGTTTTAATAGTATCGATACTTTTCTTGTTACAGGGTTAAACAAAAAAAAATTTTTTCTTATAGTTGTGGTTTCTTCCTGTTCTCAGAATCACAATTTTTTATCTAAAATTTTGAAAGTATTCATTTATCTAGCATATTTTTTTGTCTTTTTATCTAGTCAGCACTTTTTAATAACCTCCACGGTTTTTTTGTAACGGTTTAACAATATATAACTACAAATTATAATTCAAATATTGTTTCTAAAGCTACAAAAAACGAATTATCCTTAAAATTTCGATATGAACATAATATTATTGAAAAGAGAATGAAACGTACTTGAAGTGAAATTTTTTTCAAAATTTTTAAGAAAGAAATATGAACTTGAGAAAAGGAAGAGATCAAAATGAGGAAAACTTAAAAATCCTTATAGTTATGGTCTCTCCCTATTCTCGCAATTACAATTTTTTATCTAAAAATTTGAAAATATTCGCATTTATAGTATATTTTTTTCTCTTTCTATCTATAGTTGATACTTTTTAATAACGTCGACAGTTTCTTTGTTACAGGGTCTACAATATGTAAACTATAAATTGAAATATTGTTTCTAAAGCTAGAAAAAATAAATTATCCGTAAAATTACAATATTAACTTAATATCAGTGAGAAGAGAATAAAATATACAAAAAGTGGGAATTTTTTCAAAATTTTTAGCCAAGAATTGTGAGCTTGAGAAAAGGGAGAGAAAATATTTGTATTAATAGTATATTTTTTTCTCTTTCTATCTACAGTTAGCACTTTCTAATAAAGTCGACAGTTTTTTGGTTAAAATCTTTTGAGATGTGATTTTCTTCTGAGTTATAAATTACCCTAAAAAATATTTCAAATTTGGCGCCAATAATTAAATTTCCTGTTTTATGACAAGTGACAAGTTAGTATTTTCTGTACATAACTTTTGGTCTGTATAGTTAACATTGTTATGAAGCATTTAGTATAATCATTATCTAAAAATATACAGGGTGTTTCATTGGGAAACGTCAAAATTTTAACTGTACATAGGGGACACCAAGGTGATTCTCAAAACCCCCCTATCTCGGGATTATCTCTATTTATAATCGAGATATTTTATTAATTTTACCCATTTCTTTTTGCTTCATAACTTTTAAACTACCCTGTATATATTGATATGAAAATTTAAATGTCAGATGTTATATTTAAGATGATCTCAGTTCTGGTTGAATTTTGTCAATTTAGATAAGAAATTTTGCAAAAAAAAAGGAATTTTGTAATTATAATTTTGAATGTTACAATGAATGGTTAATGAAAAATAGAAATTGATTTAACAAGGTGAGAATTTTTTATCGGCGCAAAAGAACAATTAGAATAAAAAAAGTATAAAAAGAGTAATACGAGAAGGTGAAAACAAGAAGTTATAGCAATACGAGGAAGGGGAGAACTATAAGATAAAACAGTAGACAGAAAGAAACAGGGACGGACAATATTCTGAAGAAAATAGAAAAAGACAAAAACAGACTGAGATATAGGAGCGATAGAAGAAACATAAACAAAAGAGCAAGATCGAAGAAAATGAAGAGAGGATAAGACATATTGAAATTAAAAAATTGTATATTTTTTTTTATAATTTTTAAAATTTATTTAAGAGTGAACCCAACCCGGATTAAGAACCGTACGGGGGTGTTCCATATCAATATATTTTGTATATTTGGTACATGTGCTCAGTCCATTTTGACGAATCGATTGATGTATTAACGATAAAGAAATTCCAGGGCCGGCTGTACTAAAAATATATAAATTCGGTCGGTTAGAAAACAACACCCTGTATATTTGGAGCTAATTTAATTGCCTACAAATTATATTCTGCAAGTTCTACTCGTAGGATCAATGGTTTCGATGCAATTTTGATAAAAAGAAGGTTTTAATTTTTGTAAAAACTGACCAATTTTCAAAGTTTCGTATTTCGGTAACTAATTGATCTACAGAGCTCCGGAGCTCCGGTTGGGCTTAATTTGTTAGACATTTAATGTTCTTAAAAAACGTCTAGAATAGCTGTCGAAGAAAAATGCATATATTAGGATATGGATATACAGTGTGACCCATTTTGTTTGAAAGCGCCCCCGTAAAATCCGCATTTTTCAACCGATTTTGATTAAATTTCTTTTGTTAAATTCAATATCAAAAACGGTATTTTGGCACACATTTTAATAGCTTAATTTCTATTTTCAAGGCCCTCTATGTTAATTTTTCTTTGCCAAAAAAGACGAAAGTATATTAGGCATTTTTTTTCTCAAATATGACTAGACCACTTGATTCAGAATCGTTACAAATGTAAACTGCCAAAATTTTATAAAATAATTTTTATTAACGACAAAGTTATTGCAACATGAATTTGGAAAAAGTTGTATTCTAATTAATTTTTTACGCAGAATATAGACAAATTTTAAAAATGGCAACGTGGTAAACAAAAACTAGAACTCGAAACATATTGCACAGTAAAAATTCGAAGCCGTTCTGGAGTTATAGCTTCTGAAAATAATGTAAAATTGTGCGAGACCTAGTTTTTGTTTACCATGTTGCCATTTTTTAAATTTGTCTATATTTTACTTAAAAAATTAATTAAAATACAACTTTTTCCAAATTCATATTGTAATAACTTTCTTGTTAATAAAATTTTTTTTATAAAATTTTGGTAGTTTACATTTATAACGATTCTGAATCCAGTGGTGTAGGCATATTTGAGAGAGAAAAATGCTTCATATACTTTCGTCTTTTTTGGCAAAGAAAAATTAACATAGAGCGCCTTTAAAATAGAAATTAAGCTATGAAAATGTGTGCCAAAATTCTGTTTTTGATACTGAATCTAACAAAAAAAATTAAATCAAAATCGGTTGAAAAATGCTTCCAAACAAAATGGGTCACACTGTATAAAGCAGAGTCTGAAACAAATCCAAAAATTTCGCTGTTTTTCGTGTGTAAAAACTTTTTGAGAGTTGCAAACTTGGGTAAACATAGCCCAATATAGAGGTTTTTGGAACCACGTTGGTGTCCCCTATACACACTTAAAAATTTTGACGTTTCTCAATGAAACACCCTGTATAGTCAGTCAATCTTATGGGTTTATCATTGGAGGACGATGGACTCCATTAGTAATAGCACCATAAAGTAAAAAAACGATATATCATATTAGAAAGAGATGGCGAATCACTCAAGTATCTCGCTTATTGAACATTGTATTTATTCAAAATTAGCGCCTTTCTTTACTGCAGAAGAAAGGCGCTTAATTTAAAAAAGGAGACTAGGACTATCTATTTGCAAAATTAGTTATAGCAATTTTTTTACTGATACTAAAAATGTGGTAAATATTGTCTTTTTGTAAATTTAATGAAGGTTCGAGAATGTTTATATATTTTTTTTAATTTCGTAAAATATATTAACAAGTATGTAGTTTAACGTTCCAAATTCAGATTAATAATTTGAACGGTTCTGATATTAAAATAAACATAAATACTAGATAATATTTTATTAAGATTCTGTAACATGTTTCCACATAGGTTTTTGACGTACATTTTTAACATAGTACGTAGGAACCCGAATGATTAACAAATAATAATAATTTTGATTTTCGTTCTTGGGCACTCGACTATATATTTGACCGTGAACGTGTTTACAATTTAGCAAATAGAATAAACAGATTTATTGATTATATTATTGTATATTAAATGTTTTTTTTCTTAAATTAAACCTTTCATTTAACATTTTAAAAGTATTTTATCGAAAGTTTTTATGTTATATGCTTTTTAAGTTAAATGGCTTCGTTGTCTTATATTTTCTAGTAAGTACTACCGCACATTTGTACTATTTTAGCATTTTTTTCAAAATTGAAATAAGCTCGTTGGATGTGTGAAAATTATGAATTGTGAATTAAAAAGTATCTAAATACTAAATTAAATACCACAGATTTACTGTCAGTAGATTGAACCTTCATTAACTTCAATAGTTCTGTAACTTATGACAATGACGTTTAGATTGTGACAATTGTTCAAGAAATCAACTTGTAAAGTTTTATTCTAAACGTCATTGTCTTTACTTACTGAATCTTTAAAGTTAATGGACGTTCTATCTACTGACAGTTAGTTTTTAAAAAATAAGATAATAAAAATTAGTTCAAACAATATAATGACCCAATTTTAAAAAGTTTAATCTTAATTGGCACTGATAATATGTGTGGTTTTATGTAATAATCTGTCTGGTAGGTCTAATTTCGATATACGCATAGGCGTGTAAATAACAAATGTAAAAATCTATCTCAGGTTAGAAATTCAATAACTATACTAAAAAATCTGATGTGGCCAGCACATGACCTCTCGCCATTTTTGAATCAAAAATTTACAGGTTGACACAAAAAAAGTATGAAAAAAAATTATTTTTTTGTAAATCTGGCAACAATGGCAAAAGTTTCGAAAATTTTAATGAGATGAAAATAAACTATAGGGTATACAAAATATGTGTGTAAAACTTTATTGCCGTTTTATATAATAATGGCGTCATTACCCATAGCAACTGCCACTTCCGGTTGTGCGATTGGCACCAAAATCTAATCAGATCTAATCTAGGGTATCAGAATGCTGTATGCAAAATTTCAATTTTTTTTATTCAGTACTTTTTGAGTTATCGTTACTACAACATCCATCCAAACACACACACACATTAACACACACACATACACACACACTAACACACACACAGACATCATCGCGAAAATATTAAAATCGTATTCTAGGGACCCTAAAACGTGTTTATTCATTGAAAACTCACTACCCAATTTTTAGCATGATTCCTATACCTCTCTTATCTGAAGGGCGAGAGGTAAAAATGAGTGGCTAATCCCACCCAACTTTCCGAACACTCATAGTAAAGTAATTGTTTAATTGATTATTTTAGTTTTTCTGCATCAAAATACATCAATAAAATTAGTTTACAAAACTTAATTTTTTGTAAAAATTTTTTCTTACTTTTTATAATTTTGTTTTGTTTATAAAAATTACAATGTTAAATTCGAGACTAAAATATTTTCTAAATTTAGAATTTTATATTACCTATCGAATGGTATAAATCCCATTTTAATATATTTAATATTTTTAAAGTTTTCAATTTTTTTAAACTTATATTAAATTTCCAAAAAAAATTATGAATTCTACAATTTTTTGAATAAAATTAAAAAAAAAATCACAATCATAGAGTTTTTTACTACAAATTTAATGGTATTTTTTTAAATTTTTAATATTAATATTAACCTTAAAAAAAATTCAACCTTTTTTGAAAAATTTTAAAATCAATAAATAATTAATATCACATTCAATTTTATTCAAAACGGGAAATAGACCTTTTTTTATATTATCTGGATTAAAATGCATTAATAGAGTTAGTTTAAAAAACTAAAAAAAAATCAAATTTTCTGTCAAAAATTCATGGGTTTGAATTGTTTTAACTTTTTACATTTTCTGCTATAACTTTTACAAATACTATGATAAAATTATGAAATAATATCCTTTTCGGATATGATATTTACTTTTTTGATTAATTTTATACTTATTGATAAAACAAAATTTAAAAAAACTTCTTTATTTTGGTTATAATAATTACAATTCTAAATTCTAAGAAACTAAAATACATTATAAATTTAGTTTTATATTCTTTTGAATGGTGAAAATCCAAATTCAATAAGTTTAATATTTTAGAAGTTATTCAATTTAGTTTAAAATCGTAATATAATTTTAAATATTTCTTGCCAATTTTTAAAAAATTCCGCAATTTTTGTAATAACATTTTGAAAAAAATTATAATTATAAAATTAATTATTTCAAATTTAAAGATATTTTTTTAAAATTTTTAATATTAAAATTTAACTAAAAAATAATAATTTAATAAGGATAAAAATTGCTTGAAAATTAAAATAAAAACTAGCGGCGAAACTATGCCGAACTCGAAAAAAAAGTAAAGACAAAATTTGTAGAAAATTTTATGTTCTACATTTTGATTTTTTGTAAATTTTCATAAAAATCCATAATTTTGTCTCAAATTATAAAAAAAGTCGCAAATGTCTATATACATTATTTTCACGCTGTCTAGCGACGAAACTATGAGGAATTCAAAAAAACGGTAATTACAAAATATGTAGAAAATTTTATGTTCTACAACTTTCATATCTTGTAATATTTCATAAAAATGCATTATTTTGGTAATTAAAAAAAATATATGAAAAACAATAGCAAAAGTTTTTGAAAATTTTAGTCATTTGAAATTAAACTATTACGTATAAAAATATATGTGTAAAACTTTATTGCCATCTTGTTTACTAATAACGTCATCACTTATAGCAACTGTCACTTCTGGTTGTCCGATTAACTCATACAGGTCGTCTCCTTGCTACCCTAAATATGTATATAAAATTTCATCTAAATCGATTCACACAGACAGACAGACATCATGCTAAAAATGGTATAAATGGATTAAGGTGACCTCAAAACGTAAAGATCCATTAGTCGCTTCATCATATATTGTTTAGAGATTTATTCTATAATTCATATAAAGCATATCATTGATGACGTATGTATTAATTTAATAGCATTTGTACACCGATAAATGAAATATTACGATTTGACTGGCTAGAATTTAACCCAAATCTATATAAAGAATGAATACTAATTTCCCTTGGCGTACGCATAAAAAAAAAAAATTGTGCCATGAAGATAAACTTTTAAAATGTATCAAATTATACACAGTGCAGTCTCATTATCGAGTATTATTTTATTCCCATATTGATCTTTATATTTTTTATGTTGATTAATACATGCCAAAACAGTTAAACATTTAATACATGCCTTGTAACGGTCCACTTTTTGTGTTAATAGACAAAGAGCTGAGGGTAAGAGAATCTGCCTCATAAGATACTAAAAGTTTTTAATACAATTTGCCTGCCACCTTAAATAGGTAAAAGTTTTTCAAAAATGGAAAAAATCGTTTACAATAGGCAGGTTCGGCATTTTTCATATATTTTTTTTTATTTTAACTTAATCGAGAGATTTTGTTAAAAACGATCAAAAAAAAATTTGAGCGCAAAATATTAACATGATGTATGTGTATCGTGAATACAGCGCAGCAGCCGGCCATAGGCGAAGCTTTCATGGCTACTGACGTCTCGCGCACATTTACGTTTTCCAGCCTCTCGCCGATCCTTGATTTTAAAATGCTTTCAGCGGACGTAAATGTTAATATTTTGCGCCCAAATTTTTTTGATCGATTTTAAATAACAAAATCTCTCGATTTAAGTTAAAATAAAAAAATATCGAACCTGCCTATTGTTTAACTAATACCAAGGTAATGTATACGCAAAATCAACCAGTCTAATGAAATAAATTAGGGATATGCATGTCTGCCACATAAAGTGTTTGCACTGAAAAGTACAAAAAACAGTTACAAACTTCCCCATAAAATACCAACAATTTTTATATAAAATAATAACTTTTAATCAAACTGTTATCTAGTCCTAAATATTTTTTTATGTATAGTTACGCCAATGGTGATTGTTTTCTCAAATATTGGCCAAATTGGATATGATTGCCATAAATGTGATTAATTAAATGTAGACGGTTCTATAAATAAATCGACCGAAAAAAAATAGCAGGATATTAATTTGATCTGATAATATAATGTAGGTTATCAAAAATGTACCTACAACTGCGCAGAAAAAAAGTAAAAATAAAAATGTTACTTCTCTATGTTATTTTTTGAAACAAATATAAATTACTACAAAACAATTATCAATAATTAGCATAATTTTGAATCTTAATAGTATATTAGAACTCTATAATAATACTTTCAAGGCTAAAAATGACTAAGTAGTCAAGGCCTTAAAAAAAGTATTATAAGTTTCAAATTTCTCGTATAACAAGAAAACTAAACAATATATTAAATTGAAACTAATGTCAATTAAACAACAATAACAAATACTATAAGTGACAATTTTTTCAAAATATTTTTAATATTCCACTAGGTTATCCATTATCTCAAATGTGGTCGAATGATGAGGTAATAAAACTCAAAATCTAGTACCACATAATATATACATATGTTATGTGGTACTATGAAAAAAAAAATGGATTTTGAGTTTTATTACCTCTTATTTTAAATATAATTGTGGACTTTTTAGACAGATCGAAATATTATTTTTTTCAAATTTTGGAAAATATTGTTTTTGGAAATCAGTTTATGTCAGAAAGATCAAATAATTGATCTATTTTCTTCTAAGAGCAATTTTTGATTATTCAGAAAGACAGAGAGAGAGAGAGATTTCTTATTTGTTTCTTTTTTTCCAATTTTTTTGATTTTTCCTTATTTTTGTCGTATTCCTACGAATTTTTCGATTGATTTCAATTCTTTTGAATTTTTTCAGTTTTTTTTATGTCTACTGTTGTTTTTCGTATTCTCCTGTTTTTTAGCGATCTTTTTTCTACGATTTTTTGGAATTTTTTACCATTTCTTCTCAATTGTTTTCAGTTTTTTTGCAATTGTTTGCACTGACAATTTTTTGTGATTTTTTACCATCTTTTGCCGTTTTTTAAAACTTTTGCTATTTTGTGCATTTACTTTGTTTTTAGATTTTTTTGGGATAATCTGCGATTTTTTTGCTTTTTATAATTTTTTTTCGGATTTTTTGCGACTTTTTGCTATTTATTTCGATTGATTCGATTTTTTTCATATTTTAAAAATTTCAATTACAATTGTTTCCGGTTTTTTGTTTTTTTTTTTCGTTGCAATTTTTGCGGGTTTTTCAGTTATTTTGCACTTTTATTGATTTCCTGATTTTTTTCCGTATTTTACAATTTTATTTCTCGTTCTTTTCCAAGATTTCTCATTTTTTGTTTTTTTTTTCTTTTTTTTCTGATTTTTGCTAATGTTTCCTTTTTTTTTATTTCTTTCTTTTGTTTTCCGATTTATTCTTATTTTTTCTTATTCCTCCGAATTCTTGTATTAATTTGAATTCTTTCGATTTTTTTGTGGTCTTTATTTCTTTGGCGATCTTTTGCCATTTTCTGCGATTTTTTGGATTTTTTTGCCATTTTTTTAAGATTTCTTCTCCATTCTTTTTTCAGTTATTTTTTGCAATTATTTGCACTGACAACTTTTTGTGTTTTTTATTTTTTCATTTTTTGCAGTTTTTTAAAACTTTCTGCAATTTTTGGCATGTGTTTTTTTAGATTTTTTTCGATTATCCGCGTTTTTTTTGCTTTTATCTGCGTTTTTTTTGCTTTTTTTTTTGTTTTTATTTTTTCCGATTTTTTTGCGATTTATTTCAATTTATTCGAATTTTTTCATTATTTAAAAAATTTCAATTACAATTGTTTCCGGTTATTTGTTGTTCTTTTTTTCATTGCAATGTTTTACACTTTTTTTCAATTTTATTGCGATTTTTTGCAAATTTTATCATTTTGCGGGTTTTTCCGTTATTTTGCAATTTTATTGATTTTTTTATTTTTAATTCTTTTTAAAATATTTTTTGATTGTTTTCGATTTTTCGGTTTTTTCGATTTTTTCTCATTTTTCTGTTGTTTGTTGATTTTGTAAAATTGTTTTAGATTTTTTTCTACTTATTTCTCGTCTTTTTCTGATTTTGTCGAATTTTGTCCGTTTTTGTCGATGTTTTTTTTATTTTGATTTTTTCCCATTTCCGTCGATTTCTTTCGAAGTGAAAAAAATACCGTACAGGTCCGTATTAATAAAAAATAGTTGATGTTCGCCTTTCAAAGACGAAACGTTGGTTTAAAAAATTGGATAGGCTATATTAAGCGCTATATGAGCTTTAATAAAAAAAAAACTTATAAAGTTTTTTTCTATCTTTAAAAATTAAGGTGTTTATTAAATAAAACCAAAATCGTCGTTTGGACAAACAAAAATCTTAGGTGGACAATCTTTTACTAACGATGAACAAACGAATGCGCAAAATTTTTTTTCAAAATTCAAAAAAGAGTGTGCCAACTTCACAATATCACAATTTTTTTAAATTTATATAATTAATTATAATTAACCGGTTTGTGGACAAACAAAACTAATTGGTGGACAAACGAACTGTGCGGTGAATTTTTTTTTACAATTTGTGGGTGCCGAGAGCAAAATTTGCAAAATAAAATTTTTTTGCCACCATTTTGAAACGAAGGGCGGACAAATGAAAATAATTAGTGGACAATAATGGACAAACGAATGCACACAAAATCGTTGGAAAATTCGCAAAAGTGGGTGCCAACTTCACTAAAATAACCACCTAACAAAGGTATTATTTATATTTGTTATTCGCTGCATTTATTTTGTCGTGCTATATACTAATTTTGTCTTGAATTTTAACATTTTTTTGGTGCTATATTTCTTATAGATGAATTATTTTAAAAAATGCGAAAATTATTGGTTTTAAAATTATTTAGTGAAATATTAAAAAAATCATACTTACCATTAAAATTGGTGGTGACTCTAATATGTAGAATCCAAATTTAGGCATTATGTTTAAATTCTTAATAACTTTTATACACATCAGATCACTTAAATTCACGCACATAAAAATAGGATCTCAATATTCAACTAAACAATAATTAGTAAAACTTAACGTTTTATTTATTTTCCTAGGTCATAATTTTAACAAAAACAAATTTATCGATAATTTAGTGTCAACCTTAATATTTGCTATATTTTAGACTAGCTATTGATTACTAAACTTAGTTGTCATTATAATTTATTGTTATTGGTGTTATTATTGACTAATTTGTTATTTTCCAAGTCCGAAATATTCCATTAATATTATTCCCTTGTTTTGTTCGGTACATAGAGGAATAATATTGCGAATGCTTTTAATGTTATCTTTAATACAAAAATTTTCTTGACAATAGGTTGCCCCAAATAAGACTCAGATTGTGTTTAAAATATTAGCGTAGCCAGAATATATAGGGTGATGGCGGTAATCTTGATTTATTGATAAAAGTATTTACAATGCTTCTTACCCTACAATTTAATTAAAATATTTTGCTGCATTGTAAAGCTAAAGATTGTAATTATCATTAAAAATTAAATTATTAAGGAATAAATAATCTAATGAAATCATTTATTATGATTTATAGAATTTAATTTATTATTATTATTAGATAAATAAATGTTATATTCGATATGTTATATTTAGGAAAATAGGAATAGGAAAAAATTGAGGAAAATAAGGAAAAATAGTAAAAAATATGGTAAAATAGGGAAAAATTGGGAAAATGGAACAAAAGAGGGAAAACTACGAAAAATAAAAAAATAAGGGAAAATAGTGAAAAATATAAATAAGAAATGAAAAATACAGAAAAATAACGTAAAATAATGAACTATAAGCTAAAATAGGAAAAGAAAATAAGGAAAAATACAGAAAAATAAGATAAAGTGGAAAAAAAAATTCCTGACGGTAGGGTCGACAGGGGAGGTAGATTTCGGTAAATTAATTTTAAAATAATCAGGTCATAAAAAAGTCTAATGGTCTTTTTTAATATTTTCAAAAATGGCGGAGATCTGAATTTTTTGAGATTTCAACCCCCTCCAATTCTCACCCCCTTAGAGGTAGAATACCCATATGCAATGCGCAATGAATTACTGCCCCAAAGAATTTTTGTAGCAAATTTGGTGTCGATTGGACAAAAATTGCGACCTCTATCGTGCTGGAACGGAATGTCTACACATATACAGGGTGTGTCACGTAGACGGCCCATTAGCCATATATGGAAAAGTAATGGCATTTCAAATTTGAAAATTTATTTACACATGTTTGTCAATACGCTCTATCTAATGAAAATATTTTGAACTTTCGATTTATACAGGGTGTTCCGAAAGTGACGATCAACTTTGTTATTTTAGATAGAACACCCTGTGTTTTTTTAGGTTTTTAGATTTGTCGTGAGAAGTTGATTTCAAAAACCTATTACACTTATATTATAAACTAAATAGTTTTGAAGTTATAGACAATTGAAAATCACATTTTTTCAACTTTTACTGATTGCTCCGGACAAACGACATAAAATCGGACAAAACGGTTTACATGTCCCTATCCTAACTTTTTAGGTTCTACTTGATGACATAAGAAGAAAATGTATACATGCTGATCAAAATTTGTGTACTTTTGATAACCCTCTATGAATTTTATTCTTATGCGACAAAGTAGAACTCAAAAAGTTAAGATGGGGATATGTAAGCCGATTTATCTGATTTTATGTCGTTTGACCTTGGCAATTATTTAAGATTAAAAAATGCGATTTTCAATTGTCTATAATTTCAAAACCATTCATTTTATATTATAAGTGTAATAGGTTTTTGAAATCAACTTCACACGACAAATATAAAAATGTAAAAACTACAGGGTGTTCTATTTAAAATAACAAAGTTGATCGTTACTTTCGGAACACCCTGTATAAACCGGAAGTTCAAAATATTTTCATTAGATAGAGTGTATTGACAAACCTGTGTAAATAAATTTTCAAATTTGAAATACCATTACTTTTCCATATATGGCTAATGGGCCGTATACGTGACACACCCTGTATACATATATACAATATACAGTGCGTCTATAAAGTAACGCATAAATTCATTATTGGCTAAATGAACGATTAAATTAGAAATTCCCGAAATAAGTTTTTGATTTCAATTTACTATTTTTTCAGATCATTATCTAATATACAGGGTGAACCACCTTCGTGTAATGACGTCATCACAATTTTTTTTTTAAATGGAACCCCCCTTTTTTTCAATTTCCGGATTGCCCTTGCTGAGCTGATCCCAAAAATGTATAATATGTTGCTTGAAATTGGTACAGGGTGGGCAAAAATGCAAAAATTTACTATCAAAATCATCCTGCATTATTCTTAATAATTGTATCTAACAGATTTTATTAGTGATCCAAGCCCGTGGACTATACAATTTTTTTTGGAAATATTTTTTACCATTTTTTTTTCATTTTACGTTAAAAACTGTCAACAACATTGAAGCACAGTTTTGTATTTTTAACGCTTTAGAGAAGGTACGTTCGTGTACTTTTTTTACAAAATGCCTTTAACCGAAAGTGCTAGGATTGAAATATTAATGATGATTGGTATTGACTATAAGATGCGGACTCAACAAGAGGTAAGCCGATTATTCCTATTTCACAATCTACGGTAAGCAGAATAGAGCGAAAAATACAGAGAATTAGGACATGTGGGGGATGCAACAAAGCAAGGTAGATCAAAAATTGATAAAAATATTCAACAAGACATAATTTTGCCGGCAGTAGAAAATCCACACTGTACAGTGCGAGAATTATCTAGGGATTTTGGTATTGAAAAGTCTTCAGTATCAAACATTTTTAAAAAGGTAAAATACCATCCTTATAAAGTACGTCTTATCCATGAATTGGCTGAAGACGACTTTGACCGAAGAACTGAATTCTGCGAGTATATGATGAACCAAAATAACAATTTCATTGATAACGTTTTATTTTCGGACGCGACAACGTTTTATTTGAACGGTCATGTTAACCGGAAAAACACCCGTTATTGGTCTGATGAAAATCCATACTGGATGCAAGAGTACCATACGCAAAGACCACAAAAAACCAACGTATGGGCTGGTATTGTGAGAAATACAATTATTGGTACATATTTTTTTTGATGAAAATTTAACAGGAGCATTATATCTGGATTTCCTACAAAATACATTAATTCCTGATCTGATCTAGCTTTTCCCTGATATTCAAATACCCATTAATGTAGACCGCAGAATCTGGTTTCAACAGGATGGTGCACCGCCACATTTCGCAATAACTGTGCGCGATTTTTTAAACACAACTTTTCATGGATATGAAGAAGGGGACCAGTGGAATGGCCTGCTAGATCACCTTATCTGAGCCCATTAGACTTCTTTTTATGGGGTTATTTAAAATATAAAGTCTACTTCAACAGACCTGGAAATATCTCTCAACTACAAGACCGAATTAGACAAGAAATACAGAATATAACACCCGCTATGTTACAGAATGTTAGAGATGAAAGTAATGCCCGGTTCAGTCATTGTATAATGGTCAATGGAGAACAATTTGAACATTTATTGTAAATATTCATTTGTTTGTTTTTGGTAGTGTATTACATTAATTGCATAACTACGTAATTCCATTTAATTTGTTTATTACATTCAGTAACGTATAACTTTCCATAAACAATTTTCATAATTTTTTTTTGCATTTTTGCCCACCCTGTATCAATTTGAAGCAACATATTATACATTTTTAGAATCAGCTCAGCAAGAGCAATCCGGAAATTGAAAAAAAGGGGTGGTTTTATTTAAAAAAAATGGTGATGACGTCATTACACGAAGGTGGTTCATCCTGTATATTAGATTATGATCTGAAAAAATAGTAAATTGAAATCAAAAATCGACCTTGTAACCTCCCACCCCCCTGGCCATTTATCTCATGAAAAAGGCGAGCTCAAAGTAACAAACCGATGGCCATTTAGGTAAGAAACTTTTATACTCAAATTTATCGTAAAATATACCTGATCGTCTAGTATTGTTAAAGGACCCAGTTGTGCTGTATTTCTATTCGTTGTAGTAAAGTTTGCTGCAAGTAAAAAAAATAAAACACTGAAAAACCTTCAAATCGTATATTCCGTAATTTCAACCTTTTATGATAATTACAAAAATCAAAACCTTGAGACATTATTTACTCTTTACTCTATTTGTATGTGAGGACCCCTCACAAAGACCCGCCACTGGGTGGACGAAAGAGAAGACATTTGTCACATTTTACCAATTTGTATTTTGTGTTTGTGTAATTATTTTTGTATTTCTGTTTGTTTCTATTTTATAACCTTTTTAATTGAGTGATTTGAAATCACGTGTATTTACTATGGTCAATAATGTCCTAATCATTCAGGTAGGAAGATGGAATGCCCGCGGGTCTATTGCCGTCTGCGACATCCCTCATTGGGAAAATTTCACGGGGAGGGGAGATCACATTGCCTCCTACCGTCCCAAAATAATTAATTCTTTTTTTGTTTAAAAGGGACCGTACCTTAATAGACATTGTAACAATCTTGACCAACTCATAAAAACACAAGATTTTCTGTGTAATGTATTGTGTATTGTTGTAATTGGTAAATGAGACTCCTGACTTAACCCTTCCGAACACACAACGGCGCACCGCTGTGAACGGTCAATTAAACAAATGGTTTACTTGCCCGGACGCAAATTAAATATGAATTTTCTTCCCCGGATTTTGAATTGGGGGTGTTTTTGAGACATTTTATTTAGATAGATATTTTTATTTCGTAACGAATTTTGGATTATTTTTCTTTACTTATTTTCTCTTTGGTTTTATGGGCAGTTGTTTTCTATATATAGGCAAAGGCCTACAAATAATTATTACGGGGTCGAAGTTGGCGGTAGACACAGGTCTACAAAATAATTGTTGTTTTCGTTGATGGGTATTTTTAAAGGAACTTTTTTTTTTCTCTCTGGCTGGTTTTTTATTTATTCTTTCTCGAAGCGAAGCGTAGGTACTGTTAGACAGTTTAGGCGATGGTAAAAATTTTCAGACTACTTTTATTTCTCATTTTATGCCCTTTTTATACCCAGAAATTATCTCATTTCGTGACGTAGGCATTGTAACTGCGTAGTGAGAATCTACCCTCTTGCGACTCGTAATCGCCAATTTGTTTATGTTATCGTAGATAACTGCATTCCTGAGGACAACTTTTTAGCTATTTTGAGTCTTTTACGAATTTTAAGAGAAATATTTGAAGCGTAAATTTTATACAGGGAAAAATAAAATTAGAATTTATAAGTAAAATAATTCTACGGAAATAGAAAAATATAGGAAAATAGTAATTAAAAATGGGAATTAATAAGAGATTAAGTGACCTAGGGTAGGAACGTTTCAACCTGTTTTGGGAATTTCTAATTTAATCGTTCATTTAGCTAATAATGAATTTATGCGTTACTTTATGGACGCACTGTATGTAGCATCCACTGCGAGAAATTCTGGAAAAGCCTTCATTGTATTTATCCGAAAATCAGATAATTATCCGGACATTTGCAGCACTAACGGCATTATACACGATTATCGAATAAAAACAGTCAGACGCATCACTTTAATGACGTCATATCTAATAACGGCATTTTAGTAGGCTACCGTTTGACGGCAGTTTAAGTACAGCGAAAAAATAATTTAAGAAGATAAAAATTATTCAAAAATTACAATAGAAACTAGCTGCGAAATTCTAAAACAAGATAAATAAAAATTTGTAGGAAATTTTATGTTCTATAATTTTTATTTCTAGTAAGCCCCTATTCCCGGATCTGGGTCCCGTCATTGAAATCTACCTAAAAGATGAATGGATGTTATATTGGATGTAAATACTATACAGTCGTCATTAAATAAAACTATACGAAATTTATTTTATATTTTATTTAAAAACCTTACAATAGATAATAATCGAATAACCATTCAATAGTTGTTAAATAATTTGAATTTTATAGGCAATTGATGTTTTAATATGTCCAGCAATAGCCTTGATTCGTTTTACATAATAATGAGATGCAACAGTTAGAATTTATAATTTATTGTGACACCATTATATTCAGATTCGCATATCAAATAGATACCATAAACACAAATATACTATACACCATATGTATATGGTATATGGAATTTAAATTGATTATTTGTTAGACTTTTTTGTTAACGAATATTTTGGTTTAACTAATGTGAAAGTAATAATAATATCCGAAAAAATTATAAAAAAATTGATAGTCATACCACAATAATGTAATTTAAATATTTAACTAGTGACGAGCAACATGTTTCGACCATTCGATGGCCATTATCAGGCAAAATGGTTACACAAGTACGACATATTCAATTATACAATGACAAATGGTATGAAGAATTAGTTGAAAACTTTAACGATCCGATTTAAATTTTAACAATGTTTTATAAAAAACTTATTTTAATACATAAAAAATTTAGAAAAATGAATTAACTATAAGAAAGTTTTTTAGTTTTTTATAGCCTGGAGCCTGATGATGGCCATCGAATGGCCGAAACATGTTAAATATTTAAATTACATCATTGTGGTATGAGTAAGAGTTGTTCTATAATATAATGTTGAATAATTTTACCACATTGGGATAATTTTTTTTTTTTTTTTTTTTTTTTTTTTTTTTTTATACTGATATACTGAAAAAATACATGTTTTTTTGTCTTGAATAAGTCTTTGGTCTTTTGAGATGATCCTTCACCATTTCACTGGTTATTTTCACTACTTTCTAGAGCCATAACCATAGGATCAAATAAGAATAGGAACAAATAGGGTAAGATAGGAAAAAATAGATAAAGTAGGGAAAAATGTGGAAATATAGCGAAAAATAGAAATAATATTAAAAAACATCTAAAATGGAGAAAAATGGAGGAGAAGAGAGAAAAACAAGGAAAAATGGGAAAAAAGGGAAAATTATTAAAAATAGGAAATAATATAGAAAAATAAAGAAAAACATGGACAAATAGGGACAAATATAGAAAAATGGGGAAACAGCAAAAAAATAGGGAAAAAGGAGAAAAATATAAAAAATAAGAAAAAATAGGGAAAAAATAGCGATTGTGAAAAATAGGGAACAACAGGAAAAAATAGAGCAAATTAGGGAAAAATATGAAAACGAAAATTTTTGAAAAATATGTGAAATATATGGAAAAATTGTAAAAAATATGGCAAAATAGGGAAATTTAGGAAAAATAGTTAAAAATTATGAAAAATGAGGAAAATAGTCAAATATATGGAAACAGTGGGGAAAAATGAGAAAAAATTAGGAAAATAGTGAAAAATAGGGAAAATATAGAAAAAAGGAGAAAAGTAGGTGAAAATAGTAAAAAATTGGAATCACAGGGAAAAATATGAACAAACGGGGCAAAATAGTGAAAAATAAGGAAAAAATTAAAAAAATTGGGATCAATCGGAAAAAGTTTGGAATAATTAGAAAAAAATTTGGGAAATATATGGGAAAAAGGGAAAATTATAAAAAATCGGAAATAATATAGAAAAATAAAGAAAAACATGGACAAATAATGACAAATATAGAAAACTGGGAAAACAGCATTAAATAGTGAAAAGTAGGAGAAAGTGGGGAAAATAGGGAAAAATATAAAAAATGGAAAAATAGACGAAAACTTGAAAAATAGGTAAAAAATGGCGATTGTGAAAAATAGGAAAAAACAGGAAAAGATTGAGAAAAATTGGGAAAAATAAGGAAAAATATGAAAAGGAAAATTTGGGAAAACAGTGAAAAATGAGGAAAATAGTAAAAAATGGGGAAAATTTGGAAAAAAAAAATAAGGGAAAATAGTAAAAAATTGGCATAAACAGCGAAAAATATGAACAGAGAGGTCAAAATAGTGAAAAATAAGAAAAAAATGGAGAAAAATAGGGAACAAACGGAAAAAATTTGGAATAATTGACAAAATTGAGCAAAATATGAAAATTTGGGAAATATAGCGAAAAATTATGAAAATTAGGGCAAAATAAGGAAATCTGAGAAAAAATATAAAAAAATTGGTAAATTAGAGAATAAATATGGAAACATGGGAAAATGGTTAAAAATAGGGAAATATTGAGGAAAATAAGAAAAAACGGAAATAATAGAAAATAATAGGGATAAAAACAATAATGAAAAACAGGTAAAATATGAAGAAATAGGAAAAATTACGAAAATTGGGGTAAAATAAGTACAAATAGTATAAAATAATGGAAAATGGGAAAATGTAGAAAGAAATAGAAAAAATGGATAAAATGAGGAAAAATAGTGAAAAATATAGAAAATAAATTAGTGAAAAATAGTGAAAATAGCAATTAATATAATTCCTCCTCACCTGAAAAAAAAAACCGAAAAAAGTTTATGTAGTTGTAAATACAACAAAATTTAATTTAATTTATTTTTTTAAACTGATATATTTGTTTTTTAAATGTCAGAAGGCTTTTAGGATATACTTCTGAGTTATTTGTTAAATTAAAATTTTTGTATTACATCAATTTTTAAAAATATCAACTGTTAAAAAAATAGAAATTTTTGGCAGGAAAACAAAAAAAATAGCAGATATTTGTGTTTAGATACAATATAAATTTTTAATAAAATTTGTTATTATTTCGGAACAAACTATTTTTAAATAACAAATAAAACTGTCAATAAAAAAATCAAATTTTGTTTGAATATTTCGAATTTTTGGAAAAAATAGCAATTTTAGATAAAAATTCTATGGAAAATTTTGTTAAATTAAAAAAAAAGAAACAAAAAATTAAGAACATTTTAATTTTGAATATAAAAAAATGGACAAAAACAAAAATTTTATACATGTATGATAAAATATTGAAACAAAACATTTTTACATTTTTGATCCATTGGCGTATAAAATCTTTTTTGAAAGGTAAAATTGAATCTGAATTTTTATTTGTTACATTTAAGAACACAAATATAAGTTTTTTCCAAATACTGTTTTTAATCTTATTAATTAAATTTTGTGTTTGCCTTACAGCATTAGATATTCAGATAAAACAGTACCGTTATTTAATTTATTTTTCCTGTTTCATACCTAAATTTCAACCATGTATTATTTCCAGTTTACAAAATATATTTACAGAATCAAATTTCCCTTAAAACATGTATATTTATGACTAAAAAACAATAGATATGCTATATAGATTCTTTAAATTGACGTTTTTTTTGTTGCGTGATACCTACCTAACGTGGAAATAATAAATTGTCCTTATCTACTGATTAAAGTATTTAAATAAGTAGGAGTGTTTTCTCAACTGTGAAACATCGGTTTCTTATCAAATTATCAGTCAAGGATATTTGTAGTAGACAAAAAGTCGCCTTGTTTCTTTGTTGATTCACGTTTCGAATAAATGCGAACAAATTCTTTTGATTATTGAAATATTTGTTATGTAAATAAATAACAAAAGTAACCCAAAAATTACTATTGTTATTGAGGGTACACTTATCTCTTAAATTCTTTAATAATATCCTAGAATACAGATATCTGTATATTAAATTGTCGTGTATAGATTGTCCAACAACTAAAACGACACCTCCAGCGTCCCCACGTCTCTAGGTTAGGTTAGAGGTCACACGTTTAATCCGATTGAGCTGAAATTTGGTATATGGGTATGGGTTACTGATCGAAAGAACCGATAACATTAAATATCTGAAAAATCCGATTGAGCTGAAATTTGGTATGTAGCTTTGGGTTAGCCGTAGGAAGAACCGATTAGTTTTTGTACGATATCTGTCAAAGGAAGTGTCACTATCAACAAATGACAGATTCAATTTGTCACGGAATTCGACTTGCAGTATGTCATTTGAAAGCCCTTGAAAAACTCTATTCAGAACAGTCAAAATTATTTCTCCAACTGTCACCTGTCAAAAACAAAAAAATCGGTTGTGTCGCCCCAAAACTTTCCCAACGAGTATCCACGAATACTTTTTCAGATATTTTTAACATTTTTTGCAATTTCTTTAAACACTTTTTAAACCTTTTTTTTAGGATTTTTAATCATTTTTTAGCTCATTTTATGTATTTCTTTGCGTATGTTTGTATTTTTTTACATTTTTTTAATTTTTTTGCATTTTTTTGATTTTTTTGTATTCTTTTTACTTTTTGGAGTTTTTTTTTTGCATTTAAACATTTTTTTATTTTAATTTTTTCAGCATTTTTTGACTTTTTTTTAGATTTTTTCATTATTTTTTTAATTTTTTGGCTTTTTTTGCACTTTTGGCATTTTTTAACATTATTTTACTTTTTCAACTTTTTGTAGATTTTTTGGCGTTTCTTTTTTCATTTTTAGCGTTTTTAGCATAATTTTACTTTTTCCAGCATTTTTTATCCTTTATAATTTCCTTTATCACTTTTTTTAACTTTTCAGTTTTTTTGAAGTTTTATCATTTTTTAGCTCATTTTTTGCTTTTCATGTATTATTGTGCATTTCTTTGTATTTTTTTTAATTTTTTTCTTTTTTTTGTTCCTTTTTTTGCATTTTTTTTATTTTTTGGGATTTTTTTTGCAATTTTAGCGTTTTTAGCATTATTTTACTTTTTCTGCATTTTTTTTTACTTTTTTTTTGGCATTTTTTTAAACATTTTTTACAATTTCTTTTAACACTTTTTAAACCTTTTTTTTAGGATTTTTAATCATTTTTTAGCTCATTTTATGTATTTCTTTGCGTATGTTTGTATTTTTTTACATTTTTTTGATTTTTTTGTATTCTTTTTACTTTTTAGAGTTTTTTTTGCATTTTTAACGTTTTTTTATTTTAATTTTTTCAGCATTTTTTGACTTTCTTTTAGATTTTTTCATTTTTTTTTATTTTTTTTGTCATTTTTTGCACTTTTGGCATTATTTTACGTTATTAGCATAATTTTACTTTTTCCAGCATTTTTTATCCTTTACAATTTCCTTTATCACTTTTTTTAACTTTTCAGTTTTTTTATCATTTTTTAGCTCATTTTTTGCTTTTCATGTATTATTGTGCATTTCTTTGTATGTTTGTTTTTTTTTTTAATTTTTTCCATTTTTTTTGTTCGATTTTTTTGCAGTTTTTTGAATTTTTTGTTTTTTTTGCATATTAAGCGTTTTTAGCATAATTTTACTTTTTTCAGCATTTTTAACTTTTTTTGCTTTCCCGACCCACCTCTGAGAAGGGAAAGTATTGTGAACGAGCTAAAAAAAAATTTCAAGATAAAAATGGAAATATCCATTTTGAGGTCACCTCAGATGATTAAGACCATTTCCAAATGGAAGTCTGTCTGTCTCTCTGTCTGTCTGTCTGTCTGTCTATCTGTCTGTCTGTCTGTCCGTCTGTGTGAATTATTCCACGATATAGGTCACACGTTAAATCCGATTGAGCTGAAATTTGTTATATGGTTTTGGGTTACTCGTCGGAAGAACCCATTACTTGTTGTACGACATCTGTCAAACGGAAGTATCACTAGAAAAAAATTACAGACGCAATATGTCACAGAATTTAACTTGCAATATGTTATTTGAAAGCCCTTGAAAAATTCTATTCATAACAGTCAAAATTATTTCTCTGTCACCTGTCAAAAATAAAAAAATGTCAAAATTTGAAACTTTAAAATTAAAAATGTAAAAAAGTATTCGTGGATACTCGTCTAAAAAAAATTTCTTGGGAGTTTTTGTTTTTGTGTCGTTTAATTTTAGTATTAAAGCCTGTATCACTCATTTTTACCTTTCACAAGCACGTAATTTTGCCTACGTATGATTGATATTAATATAGTAAGAGTTCAAAAGTTGACGCCGCCACTGTTCACTGTTCGGTGATAACCGACGAGGCGGTCAATCCAGGATAATCAAAGTTTCAAGTTAACGTACAATAAAAACCGATTAGGGCGAATACACAGGCTAGATTTAGATAGTCAAGACTTCTTTTAATAAAATAAATAGTAATTTTTGTATACAATACACTATTTATATTTATTTTAATAAAAGAAGTCTTGACTATCTAAATCTAGTCTGTGTATTCGCCCTAATCGGATTTTATTATACGTTAACTTGAAACTTTGATTATCGTGTCGTCCTGGATTGACCGCTTCGTGGTAATTGACTGTAGGAAACCGGAAGGGAGAAATTTTGGTGGGGACGTTGTAGGTATCGGTTTAGTAGTTGGACAATATATACACTCACTCTATGACAATACAGAAAAAATAATGGCGGTTTGGAATGACCGTGTAAGGTTGAAAAATACTGATGGAGAATGAATGAAATACTGTCAGGATTTTTACTGTCTATATTATTGACCGTGTAATGATATTAGATTGGGTGATTTAAGTGATTGTGTAATCAAAGTATTATCCATATATTATCAAATTACATTGGAAAATTAGTAAAAATATTTATTTGTATAAAAAAATAGGACAAAATTTACAATTGAAGTTTATAGCAGTAAATAATTCGATTATGAACCTAGTCAGGGTTGGATTCGAAAATATTGTGTCGTTTTTATAACTATTGGTATTTTAAATCAATTTTTAAAAATATTAATATAATTTTCATAATTAAAACTTTTAGTAATTTTGAATATATTGGGTATTTAATCACCTTGTTATAATTTTATTTTATAAATTTTTACATTTTCATATTTTCACGTTCTAGAAATCTCACGCATAATAGTACACGAATCAAAAGTAAGATCAATTTACATGGAGAAACTTCTCAAGAGAAAATACCACCTGTTTTGGTTTAATTGCCCAACCATCATCAAGCAATCTTTTAAAGAACAATTATTACAACAAACAACGTATCAAACTTCACTTTTACCAATTTATATATTTTTTTAATACGAAGAATTTATATAGGTACACCAGAGTCTTAATAAAATCTGTATTTAAAATATTTAAATTACAAATAATTTAATGATAAAAGAAATCTGTTTTATTGCGTATACACCTGGTATATATTTTACAAATAGATAAATATTGATTTGAGTCTTGCTGGAGGTCCTACATTAGATTGTCCTTGATGTTTGCATGTAATGCTTATGGTAAAATAAATATTTACCATTTGGTCCGCAAACAGAAGAAAAAAACTGTATTGGAAAAATAAAAAGGCAATTTAATAAAATTTGTTAGAACGTGACCGGCTTCAATCTTTAACCTAACTAATATTAATCGTTAGAATCAATTAGAAACTAAACTATAATTAAGGAATTGAATTGAAGAAGGTTTTTCATAATCTCAAATGTGGTCCACCAATGGGATAAAAAAACATGGAAGTAAACTGTGGTACAGGAAAAGTTAAAGGGTATTAAATTTAAGATTGTATAAAATCGAACGAGTAGCAAAGAAGCCATCTTGTGGCATGGTAAGTGGAAGTAAAACCTGAGGGTAATCAGGAAATGCCGGGGGATAAGACCCGAATAATTGGGTTAATTTTTTAATGTGAAGTAAAAACCCCGGAAAGGATTTAGAAATTTTGGGTGACCCTGAGGGCGGCCACGAATAATAGTTCAAAAAAAAAAATTATGATGCACATTAAATAACGCGTAAAGCGAGTTATCATCTAGGCGCAACTTAAAAGAATGATAAAGTATGTCACATATAAGATAGACAAATGACATATGATATTAGATTTAAAATAATTTGTATAAAATTTTTAAAATAAAATATAACAAAGCCTGAAGGGCAATAGTTACCGAAAAACAATAGTGACAGTTACAATTCTAAAGTTATACAAGAGGCCAGAAAAAGGAAGTATGACAGTTGAGTGAGAAGAAGAAAATTGACAATATAGAAAGATAGATTAAGGACTACATAAACAAAGAAAATCAGTGGAAATAATAATAAAATAAAACAAACAAACATTAAGCAATCAGATGAAGGAGAGAAAATTAAGAAAATTTACAAATTTACAAAAGTACTAGCAGGCAACTAGTTTCGGTTACTGACCATCATCAGGCTTAAAGATACAAACGTTCACAATACGTCATAGATACAATTAAAATTACCAATATTAAGTATTATATGAGGAGAAAAAATTGTTCACAAAATATGAAAAAACCCCATAAAGGATAGAAAATTAAACATTGATGGTACTTGAAAAGCAGTAAAAATAAAAATAGGGGCTGGCAGTAATTATCAGCACCTAAGGACAGCACCTACAAAAGGATCAATATCCCGGAAAAAATTGAAAATCGCCACCCGACAGAAAGGAACACCAGATGGTCATTGCAGTTGAAAAGAAGAGATTGTATGAAATAAATCGGTCAAGTGTGTCTCGGATTTCGCATATTTAGGGTTCCGTACCAAATGTAGAATATAAGCCGGCTGTTCAGAGGCAGGTTTCTTAAAGGACTTTTTAAAATTTTAATCGAACTAATAAGTCAAAAATACTTGGTAAAAAGATTTAAAGAAGTGAAAAGAAAAATAACCTGGCGCGTGTGTGTTCGACGAAGAAAAAAAATTATGAATATCACAATCCGCATATTTACTTATTAACAAATTTTGAAATTCAACGAACAAATTTATTAATATCAGCGTAACCGACAAAGATAGAAAAAAAATTATAAAATGAAAAATGCGTTTTTTAATAAAACTAATACGATTGCATAGATAAAAATAATAAAATATCGAATATCAGAATTCGCATAAATACAAAGGTACGGAACCCTAAAAATGAGGGAATGTTAATGAAAAAATTATATATATTAATATATTGGTAAAATATACGTAGCAATAAACATTATCACCAAATTTCAAGTTGATAGGTCAATGTAAAGTTAAAAAATATTTCGGAACAAAATTTTTTAAAAAATACTGACTTTGGCGGCTTCTCATGCCTACATTTTGCATTATTTTTTAAAACAAAAAATATGGCTTTTATCTACTTAATGAGGTCTCTTTACAACGATACCTCACTCGATGGGGTACGCCAAAAATTTTTTCAGCGTCCCCTTTCGGCTGTATTTAAAAATATTTTTTATAATGTATATGGCTTTGGGTCAACAAGACGCATATACTGTGAAAATTTGAAGACTCTAGCTTGAACGGTTTAGCTGCTAGACAGACGGACGGATACACGAGTGAGAGCAATAGGGTTCCGTTTTGACCCTTTGGGGTACGGAACCCTAAAAAGCCCGAAATTATCAAATTGGGGAGAAAGTCACCACGTACCAATACACAATCTCCCCTGTAATCGGCGAAAGGCGAAAGTAACATGACATGTGACAGATGACAGTGACAGAGAAAGTACCACCTTTTACACTGAAGTATGGATGGAAACAATAAATTAGAATAATAGTACAACATAGTAAAAAATAATGGCAATGATGGTTCCGAAACATAAAATTACAAAAGTTAACATTTAAGTTTGTATAAAAGAATTTTGAACAATAATGTAAAAAGATAATTAATTTCAATGTAGACGCTTAATGGAGATTCGGTACAGGCAGGGTAAGAAAAAAGAATAAAAATGAGAAGAAGAGGTTAACGTTTGGGAAGAAAAAGAAAGGTTAAAAATCCAATGTGACAATATAAACAAAGGGTCCCGAGACCTGTAAAAATCAGATGAGAAGGAAAATGGGGGTTTTGACTTTGTATAGTTATCCAACATTTTCAATCCGCTGTGGTTGCCTTCGAATATCTTCACAGTCGTAATTTTCTGTTCAAAAGGCATTTTTTTTAAAAACTGTTTTGACACTGTTTGAAACAGTTTTAAAACACTTCATTTTCTTGAACCATTAATGACATCACACTTGATTTTGGTTCAAAACGTTTTGTCTCAAAGACCGTTTCATTTCGGTAAACTGTCTAAAAATCTTAACCTCACTTCACTTTCAATGTGCTTTTTTGTGTTATGATATATTTATTTTTTTATTTTTAAATAGTTCAGAAAAATGAAAAAAGAGATGGTGGAACTAATTTTAGGAAAATTTCTGCTCACAAAAATTAAATGGTAAGCTCAAATAATTCTGTTTTAGTTACCTTTTTAATTTTTTTGACACTGAAAAACAATCAAGAGTAATTGATTATTTGAACATTTCTTTAAACCATTTTACATGATGTATTTGCATAGCAATATCTTCAACAACTGACAGAAATTGAAGGTAGCCAAAATTCAGTGGTTCAGAAAAATAAACAATTGATAAATGGGGAACTTGTTACCACAAATGAAGTTTGGACTACCTCCAGAACCCAGACAGCGACATTACAAATTTTCTGATAAATGTACAGCCAACAATTCCCTCTGGTTAGAAATTGCACAAAATATGAATGCAGCTGGTTTTTCACAAAATTCACAACACCTATTTTAATTTGAGTTTTTGGCGGTTTTAGAATGACAATTGACGTGCAAAAAAATGCTTAAAATCTTCTAGGAGTCTTCGTATCCAAGTCGCTTTCTGACAAGCATCAGAAACCGACAAGCATCAGAAACTGCCACACATTCAGCTTCGGTGGATGAAAATGAAACACAGCTTTGTTTCTTGCTCCTCCAACATACATATAACGGCTTCATATATGATAAACAGATATCCTGTATTGGATTTTTTGTCACTTTTACTTTCCCGACCCACTTCCTAGAAGGGAAATATCCATTTTCGGATCCCCTGAGACGATTTAGACCATTTCCAGATGGAAGTCTGTCTGTCTGTCTGTATGTGTGTGTGTATGTGTGTATTCTTCCACGATAGAGGCCGATTGAGCTGAAATTGGGTATAGGGGTTTGGGTTACCTGTCGGAAGAACCCATTAGTTTTTGTACGACATCTGTCAACGGAAGTATCACTATCAAAAAATGACAGATGCTATATGTCATTTGAAAGGCCTTGAAAAACTCTACTTAGAACAATCAAAATTATTTCTCTAAATGTCACCTGTCAAAAATAAAGAAATGTCAAAATTTGAAACTTTAGCATTAAATATCTGAAAAATGTTTTCAATTGTTGCACTAAATCCATAATGATACTTACATGTTCTTCCATATTACATTCTCAGCCAGAGTGATGCCAGAGTCTTTTCAATAAAAATACCTTATGACGGCTTTTAAACTTTCTGCTATTTTGCCGCAATATTATTTTTCCAGATAACAACTTACTCTTTCTTTGAGCGGTCTGGGCCCATAACCTATTGAATACTCAGATATTTTGTATAATCAGATATTTTAAATATATTTTTTATTTTTTATAATGATAGTAACAACATTATATTATTTATTTATAATAACAAAAATCAATATACAGTGAAAACATAAACAAATATATAAATATTAGCACATAACACCTTAACTACACAGAAGCTAAAGTACAAGGCGGCACTTTCATCCTCTACTAAGTATTATACCTGTCATTTATGAGCGGCAAATTTGCATTAAATCAAATTAAGTTAGTGGGAAGATTGAATTTCACGTTGACAATAGGGGAGTTCCCTCAATGTTACCAACCTAGAAAAAGATCTACCAACGGGGAAGGATTATTTTTGGTCAAAATCTATTTCATATGTCTACAAAATTCTATTGAGCTTTCCAGAATATTAACGAAATATAATGATTTTAATAAAATCTTACTTCTGATTGATTTAAATTTCGTTGTTAAATGTTATTCTTTATAAAGTATAACAGAGCGACATGTTTCATTTTCAGATTATAAAATATTCAAACTGCTCGCCAAATTCTGTTTAGTTCCACCAATCCTCCAAGGCTGTACTTTCTCTATGACGAATGACATTTGACAAAGAAATTTCAACCAATCAGAAGAAAGATTTTATTAAAATCATTATATTTCGCTAACAATATATTCTGGAAAGCTCAATAGAATTTTGTACACATATTTTATCATTGCAAAAATAATGAAGTAGATTTTGAATAAAAATAATCCTTCCCCGTTGGTAAACCTTTTTCTATTAGGTTGGCAACATTGAGGGAACACACCATTTTGTTCATACCTAATTTTGATATGGTTGGCAATACTTGATCCGGGATTGGATTGTGTCAATTTCGGAAGAAATATTCAATGTTTCGCTACCATTTTAGACAGCTTCTTTAGAAAAACAATACCAATGGTATAAATCATTAGAACTTTAGAAAAAGCATCTAGAAATTAATATCAACAATTTTCTACAAAGTAGGTTAATAAGACACCGAGTGTTTATTAGATAAAATCATGTTTTATAATATTTTTAAATTGAGTCGGTCCTGTATTTTAACAGCATTGATTTATTCTTAAAATCATCAGATCGGAAAATATTGTGACAGATTAATAGCGCATGTTGTTGATGTTTTTCCAGAGATCATTGACCTATTTATTAAAGAAAATATGATACCAAAAATGTATTCAAATAAAATTACACTTTAATCAAATAATTTGTTATATTTGCATAATAAACTTAAATTGTCCTTCAATCATTACTAAAAATAAAATGTTCTTTGGGATAATTTTCTACCTTTTTTTTTTGAAAATTAATTTAAGTTTTGGCAATAAACAAATCTAATATTATAAAACGCATAATAAAAACTGTTATTATTCGTTTTGGCAAGTCTATTGACACTTTGTGTTGTCACTGCATCACTACAATGCTACACTTGTGCCAATATTTTGTTGGAAAACCACTATACGCATTCCTTTTGATGCACTTCCCAAAATACTCGTACTACTTTCTCTTCTTTGTTCTATAAAAATAACTATTCAACAAGTGTATTCATCAGGATTGTATCAGCGAATCTGTCTTATTTGTATCTTGGCACAATTTTTTTACTAATTGGGCTAAACTGAAATTTATATTGTACAGTACAGAATAAGCATAGTAAGATATAAAAACAAAATATTATCCATAGTCAAATGTGGCATAATATTAAATAAAGAACAGAAAAACTCCAAGTCATACTTTGAAATTCTCGAAAGTAAAATTTCAAATTTTTCGAAATTTGTGATATATTTTTGAAATTTTCCAATAGTTTAAAGTTTTTTGAAACTTTTGGCATCTTTGAAATGTTTAAAATTCTTGAAATTTTTACAATATTTTTAGTTAGATGAATATTTTTTTCTTTTTTTTTGAAATTTTCCATATATTTAAGAAATTTTTGAATATTTTTTCATTTTTACTTTTCGAAATTCACGAAAGTGAAATTTCAATTTTTTTGAAATTTTTGAAATGTTTTAGTTTTTTTAATGTTTTTTGAAACTTTTGACATCTTTGAAATGTTTAAAATCCTTGAAATTTTTAAAATATTTTTAATTGGATGAATTTTTTTTTTTTAATTTTGGATATATTTAAGAAATTCGTGAATATTTTGTCATTTTTACTTTTTGAAATTCTTGAATTGGGAATTAAAAATTTAAAAAGTGTAGTTTTGGTTAGTGGTGACCATATTCTTCAACACTTTTGAAATTCTCGAAAAAAATTACAAAATTTCAAATTTTTCGAAATTTTTGATATATTTTTCAAAATTTTTGAATAGTTTTTAATGTTTTTTGAAACTTTTGACATCTTTGAAATGTTTAAAATCCTTGAAATTTTTAAAATATTTTTAATTGGATGAATATTTTTTTTTAATTTTGGATATATTTAAGAAATTCGTGAATATTTTGTCATTTTCACTTTTTGAAATTCTTGAATTGGGAATTAAAAATTTAAAAAGTGTAATTTTGGTTAGTGGTGACCATATTCTTTAACATTTTTGAAATTCTCGAAAAAAATTTAAAAAAGTTCAAATTTTTCGAAATTTTTGTAATATTCTTCAATTTTTTGAATAGTTTTTTAATGTTTTTTGAAAGTTTTGACATCTTTGAAATGTTTAAAATTCCTGAAATTTTTACAATATTTTTAGTTAGATGAATATTTTTTTCTTTTTTTTTTGAAATTTTCCATATATTTAAGAAATTTTTGAATATTTTTTCATTCTTACTTTTCGAAATTCTCGAATGTAATATTTTTTCGAAATTTTTGAAATGTTTTAGTTTGAATAGTTTTTTTAATGTTTTTTGAAACTTTTGACATCTTTGAAATGTGTTTAAAATCCTTGTAAAATATTTTTAATTGGGTGAATATGTTTTTTTTAGTTTTGGATATATTTAAGAAATTCGTGAATATTTTGTCATTTTCACTTTTTGAAATTCTTGAATTGGGAATTAAAAATTTAAAAAGTGTAGTTTTGGTTAGTGGTGACCATATTCTTCAACATTTTTGAAATTCTCGAAAAAAATTTCAAAATTTCAAATTTTTCGAAATTTGTGATATATTTTTGAAATATTCCAATAGTTTTTTGACTTTAACATTCTTGAAATTTTTACAATATTTTAGTTAGATGAATGTTTTTTCTTTTTTTTATGAAATTTTCCATATATTTAAGAAATTTTTGAATATTTTGTCATTTTTACTTTTTGAATTTCTCGAAAGTAAAATTTCAATTTTTTCGAAATTTTTGAAATATTTTAATTCAAACAGTTTTTTATTTGAAACGTTTGACATCTTTGAAATGTTTAAAATCCCTGAAATTTTTTAAATATTTTTAATTGGATGAATAATTTTTTTTTTAATTTTGGATATATTCAAGAAATTCGTGAATATTTTATCATTTTTATTTTTTGAAATTCTTGTATCTGCGAATCTGTCTTATTTGCATTTTGGCACAATTTTTTTACTAATTGGACTAAACTGAAATTTATATTGAACAGTACAAGATAAGCGCAGTCATATTTTATCATCACAACATTTAATCCCGCTCTTCTTTAAAACTTATCTCGTTTTGTATAGTTCCAACAATAATGAGATTTGATGAGACGAGATAAACGGTTACGAGATGAGACCGAGACTGAAACGAGACTAACGAGACCGAGACGAGATTTTTGAAATTCTCGCCTTATCTCGTCTCCTGTGAAGCCCTAAAAAGAAAGGGGAAGTTGGAGGGAGAGTTTGATTCATTTAATTGCTCCAAACCTCGCTGCGCTCGCCTCGGAATGGATGGTGAGGGAAACTTGGAATTATTATTTTCCCTACCATCCACTCCAAACCGAGGAGGAATTAAATCAATCAATCAAATAAATATGTTCATAACGAATAAATAAATTTTTTGTTGAAAAAAAATATTGATGAATATTAAAACCCCAAGTTATACCATAAAAGTTTAATACAAAGACATATCGTAAAAAAAATCGACAAAATCGAAAAAAACTAAAAAAAAACGAGAAGGGTAAGAACCCAAATAAAATCGATAAAAATCAAATTCGATGGAAAAAAAACCAAATTAAATTTACAAAAATGGATTGAGTTTGAAAAAATGAAAAAAAATGGTATAAAATTAAAAAACATCGAAAAAATAGTCGAAAATCAAATACGTTCCCAAAAAATCGGATAAAATCGAAAAAAAGGAAAAAAATAAATATAATCGGAACGACATAAATCGAAAGAATAAAATTGAAAAACCGAATACAATAGAAAAAAATGGGATAAAGTAAAAAAATAAATTGATATACTTTTTCAGATATTTAATGAAGTTTCAAATTTTGACATTTTTTTATTTTTGACAGGTGATAATTGGAGAAATAATGTTGACTGTTCTGAATAGAGTTTTTCAAGGGCTTTCAAATGACATATAGCAAGTCAAATTCCGTTACATATTGCATTTGTCATTTTTTAATAGTGACAAATGTCTTACAAAAACTTCCGACGGGTAACCCAAGCCCATATACCAAATTTCAGCTCAATCGGATTAAACTTGTGGCCTGGGAAAGTAAAATCTATGACAACCATCCCCGGTCTCTCTTCTCCTACTATAATTACTGTTTGCAAGGAAAAAAATGAAAAAATTGCCTACTCGGGCTTTCTTATATTTATATATTTTGTATCTTGAGTAAATAAAGATTATTATAATTATTATTATTGTTTTACATTAAAAAATATCTTTAATAATAAGAATCATTATAGTGACGATCCTGCACGTACCTACTGCACTTTACCAAATAGTTGCCCTAAATTTAGTCCATCTAAAGTCGCTATTCTAATTAATCGGTATTATTAGAACAATAAGAAATTGCAACAAAATAATTCGATGTAACAGTTGCCAACAGAAACTTGGCTTCAACGAGAAAATATTACAAATTCGTAGTTGAACATCTGTGCAGGTGCATGGCTGTTATTTAAAAGGATGAGTTCACTTTTCTCAGAATTTCTTTTATATCCCGTAACAATTCCTCGAGAATGATTAGCCAATTGGACTAATTAGATTTTTATTATACTTTTGAGTCTTTTAACCATTGGTAGTACAAATTGTAGCCATTCGTATTCCTGGATAAGTTCCCTAATGATTACAAAATTAATTACTTACAATACTATTTTATTGGTAGTTATTTTTATGATCGTCTATATAAAACCATAAATAGGTTCTTCTTTCTGTTTTATTTTATATTTTAACGAATTATTAAGTCCAACCCTGTTCGAGTCTACTGGAAATCACCCGCTACCGAACGTACGAATTCAGGTGAAAATTTCTAAACGCGACATGTTCGCGAAGTTTCAGGATTAGGTAAAGTGGAAGAGTTAAATAATATTGTTAAATATGTTTAAAATGTATGTTTAATATAAATTAAAATTTGTATTTTTATATGAATAAATTAAAGTTATACTGAGTGTTTCAGTTCTAATAAATCCAAAGAATAATAAAGTTTATTTGAAGCGATAATCCGGTTAATATTAAAAACGAAAACATGTTATGTATTCAAAAGGCAGATGGATTTATTTTTAGTCTAATCTAAATATGATTTGCCGCTTACATAGAAAGACACAAACATATCACAAACAGTTTAAAATAAGCGTGAGCTGTATCGTTGAAAATTATGTCTAATATCAAGATGAAAATAAACCAAACTTTTCTAACAAGCGTATTTTCTAATAATCCTTTGCCAAAAAATTGCTGCTGTTTGTACGTTCAAGACCACAACCTTGAAACTTTTACACCTCCCATTAGGAAAAGATTAAATAATATATTTTGAATTGTCGGACGTAATTTTGATTGCAATTATAAATGATATTTGGATTGGGTATAAAAAATTTAACTAACTCGATTTTAAAGCATAAAAAAAATTGAAAAACTCAAATCAATGCAATTTTATACATTTTCTAAATTTTAATAAACGTATTGTGACCTCCCACCAGTGTTGCCAGGTAGGAAAAATTATCAGTACCACAAACTGGATAAAAATGTACTAAATTTTGCATCAGCCTAGTACTTTTTAATGTTCCATTCCCTATGAAAGAAAAAAACACATTATTGCACTAGAATGACTGATTGTTGAGGAAGAAGTCTCATTCGCTATTTTTTTTTATATTTTACTTTATTAGCAATCAAGTTCTTTAAGCTAATGGAATGGCTTCAGAGCATATAAGCTCTACTATGGGGTTATGAGGTTTTCTCCAGCGACAAGTCCTCTTTACCCGTTTTGTAGGTCTGCTGGACAATTTCTTTTTAGTATTCTATCGTGCTTCTATAAGTGGATGGAGTAACGTGTTTTCGTGGTTAGAAAGTCGTTCGTGATGTTTCGTACTTCGTTCTTTTATGACATCTTTGACCATGGTGCATCAGCTATCATGCGAAGTATTTTGGACTGGCTTCTCTGTATAATGGCTATATTTGATTTATTTGCACAACCCCAGAGCTCGATACCATACATCCAGATAGACTTGATTATAGTCTTATAGAGTAGGAGCTTGTTTTCGAGAGTTAATTTGGATTTTCTACAAATTAGCCAGTTTTACTTTCAGGTCGATTTGTTTGCGTTTTTTAATGATATATTCTTTCCATGTGAGCCTTGTGTCTAGGTGCATGCCCAAGTATTTCGTGTTAGTAGCTTGTGTTATTTATACATTGTTTATATAAACAGAATGGCACTGGTCTTTTCTTAGAGTGAAGGTCACTTGGGAGGATTTTGTTTCGTTTGTCTTGATTTTCCATTTGCTCAGCCACGTTTGAATGCTATTTAAATGTATCTGCAGAATGCTGGAAGCTGCAACATAATGATTTCATTATTTGCTGGTAGATTTCAACAGTTTAAAATATATGATTGGAAGACAGTTTTTGATTTTATATAATAGGTCTATGTGCCAAACCCTATCGAATGCCTGACTAACGTCTAAAAACACTGATGTGCTGTATTTTTTTCTTCTAGTTCTTGATTTATTGTGTGGCTTATTCTGTGCATTTGTTGTATAGTTGAATGTTCCATCCTGAATCCAAACTGGTGTATTTTTTTATTCTTTGTAGTAGTAATCTTTCAAGGATATTCGACAGGATTGGTAGTAAGTTTAATGGATGATATGAAGAGACAGTGTTTGGGTTTTTGCCTTGTTTTGGGATCATATTATGTCCTTAAGCAATGAATACACCGAATAGAAGCAAAAGTCAAATAGCTTGAGAGAGACAGAGAAAAATTTCAGTTCATTCAGTTTCAAGAGGCAAGCGTGAAGCGTGTACTTTGTCGACACAACAGAGAAACTCAAAGCAGAGAGTACCATTTCTGGTACATATTTTTGCAAGCATGCTTCACTCTATTTTCATTTGATGCTTATTTGTTATTTTTAATAATCGACATATGACAACTCTTCTATTGGAGACAGGGCCACACAGATTACACCAAGGGATAAAGGCTTTGGCCATCCCCAAAAATATAGCCAAAAGACACACCAGGAATTCACCAATGCTCTTTGGGGTTGAATACAGCAACAAAGGAGAGAGGAGATAATGAGGAGCAGGGAACACCAGTCTCAAGACTGGTGTTTATATCGCTCCGATAGCGCTTTCTATAGCGTATGTATGTTGGGGAGGTTATCCAGGGATTTTACATCAAAATCACTGACCAATTATCCGTCATTCTCGAGCTCATTGTAATTGATGGATGGAGTAATGGATAAAAAAAGTTGACATTTTTCATTATATCTAGAAACTAATTTGTGTACCACATTTATCAAAGGAGTACCACCGTACTTTTTGATGATCAAGAGTAGCACATGTGGTACTATAGTACCACTCTGGCAACACTGCCTCCCACCCTCTGGCTTATTTATCTCATGAAAAAGGCGAGAACAAAGTAACAAACCGAAGGTCATTTCGGTAAGAAATTTCCGTACTCAAATTTATCACAAAATATACCTGATCGTCTAGTATAACCCCAGAAATTCTTTTAAAGTTTAGTGACAAGTGAACATAAATCAAAACACAAAAATCTCAAGAAAATATTTATTCATTAAGAAAATTGACTGAAGAATGATGGCGCCATTTGGCATAAAAGGTATAAAACCTAACCACCATCGTAATGAATGTATTAATTATAAATATTATGTTGACAATAAATAAATTGTAAATACCCACCCCCGAAACATTTATCAACGAATTTGTACAAAAAGTTCTTAATAACTTTAAGTAAATACCATAAATTTCATCAGATTATGTGCACTGTCTCTCTCTGCATTATCATCTTTTATTATTGTTGTTTGGATATCAGTGATATCATCTTTTGTATGGACAATCCTACTAGATTGCGACCGAATCAATACCAGCAATGCAACCCTTATGTTCAGACTGAATACTCGTTGGACCATAATTTAGAAAAAGATAATGGGATTCACACAGTACGCCTTTGCGTAACACTGACAATATATTTTAGAAAAATATATGATAGGATGGTACAATTAACTGATAAATGACACCCTCCCCCGCGAACCCACGAAGGATGGAAATCTTATAAGATGTTTCAGTCGATACGTATTTAACCTTTGGCTTAGGGACTATGAAAAAAATGGGTAGGAATCAATGACGAATTACCACAGGGCTCCTCACGGGACACCTTCCCACCAGAGAGCATCTAAACAAAATGGGGCTATGTAACGGCGACCTTAAATGCAGACAATAAAATAAAGGGACCTAGAATGCACTCCACATACCATGCACCAAAAATGGATCTAGAAGCCATTAAAGAACCTGTACAAACTAGTACAGGGAACAAGGTTGATGGACTGGTTGTTGCAGTAGAGTTAGAGAAAAAAAAAGGCAAATGGCTGATGGGGTGTTTGGATTAAAAATGTTGAAACCTTGAACGTTAGATGAACATAAATAATAGTCATTACTATAATTTTTCCAACACGAAAAGACTGCTGTTTACCGTTCACCGCCTTAGTTTTTAAATACAGACAAACTATGTGTAGGCTTATCTAGATCGCCTAATTTTATGCCAAAATAAGCAAAAACACTTTTCTTATAAAATCTGAAATGTTTCTTTGTTGTTTTTTAACTGTATAGTTGAATTGGTAATATGCAACCTTTGTTTTTAACATTGTTAAAACAATTTTAATACAAAATTTATAATAAAACAAATAAAGATGTAAATTTAATTAATGTGACAAATGACACCAATAGTGAATCGAGAATCGATCTTTTGTGACTCGATATTCGACTTTTTTGGATCGATTTCTTTAATCTAAGAATTGGAGAAAAGAGTTGAAATCGGAGATCGATTTTTTTGGAAAGATATTTCTAAACTTGACTAAAATCTAATACATGGTTATTGATTCCATATAAAATATTGTTACCTAATTTACTAAAAATCCAGTCAAGTAATGATCCGGTGAATATATATTTGATAAATAATAATGTTTGTATTATTAAAATAGGTTCAATCAAAACATTGTCCTTACAAAACCATCAAAAAATTAAACAGAATTTGCTTCTTTTAATAAAAAATAATTTCAAGTTTCACATTTTTTGACTAGTTTCATATAATATGTATTTTTTCTTATTTATAATTATTTGAGCGACATTTTTTGCTTGTTTTTCCCATTTTTCTGCTTTTTGGTTTTTTTTTCTGTTTTTTTTTTCTAGTTTTTTCTAATTAATCTTTTTGTTCTGATCTTCTTTCTATTTCTTTCTTATTCGTCTATTTTTTTGCGATTATTTGCGATTTTTTGTCATTTTTTTTCGATTTTTTTCTTTCTTTTTTAATTTTTTTCTCATGGTTACAATTGTTTGTACCAGATTATAAATTGATTCGATTTTCATGAGATCGATTTTTTGTCCATCCGATTTTTCCTAGATCGATCTTAGACTAAAAGATTCGAATCGATCTTTTTGATAAAGATCGAAAACCCTACTTCGGAGGACAAGGGTAACAATAGTCCTTAAAGTGTCCTATCCCCTCCACACTTCACATATATTACGACATCGTTTTTAGACGATGTTATTGAACATAGATTTTCTACTGTTTTTACTTTTCCATAAAGGTTTAAATTTTGTTGAACATGTTTTTATAACATAATCTTCGCTAAGATGGTTACTCTTACAAGAAAAGAAAATACTTTTATAATTGATTCTATTTTTATCACTACCTTAGAAAAAAACAACATCGATGAATATTTAGTATCTCGCACATCTGGTTACTATAAATAGGATCAAAGGAGTCGAAAAGAAAGAATAATAACGAACGTGTTGAAAATAAATTGAAACAAAAGGCCGAATAAAAAATATTTCATAGAATTTATTGTTTCTTTCTTATATAGGTCAATAAAATAAAAATATCTTTTTTACCTTTGAGCAACACATGAAATTGTTAAAAAATTTAGATTGTTCGAGGAAACAATATTAAACAATAAGAAAAATCTTCTTGATAATTAATGTAAAATTAATTTTTTATAAAAAAAATCCACACACGCTTTAAAAACTATAAAATAAAATTAAAACCTTGTTATGTGAATGATTCTAATAAATATGTCGCATGCAAAAACTAAATAGTTGAAATTCTTTTGCCAAAAACTTGGCCAAATGTCATTTATTTAATGTTATAGTGAACAAAATAGTAGCGAGAAAAATATTTCCTGGCATTTGTTAGCTATCTTCCGCATATTTTTAATTAATGCTTACGTTCTTGAATAAATTTTGTAAACACTTCTGACGCTAACTAATTGCAGACGTTACACTTAAAATTGAACGCTGATACTTTGAATTTATTTTGATGTTGAAAATTCTGACCAAATTATAGTTACTAATTATATTAATGTTATTGACTATATATTTAGACAAATAAATAAAATTAAAGACAACGTAATTAGGGAAATTTTGACTTTTAATCAATTAAATAGAATTTGGTAGTGTTTGTTAATGATATTTTTTTATAAAAGACTGACCTGACTAAAAAGAAACCTATATATAACTTGAAGAAAATAAAAGACAAAAAGACTTACTAGAAGACGGAAACAGAGATGGAGAAGAAAAAGAAGACTACAGGATGGAACTATTGAAATTGTTTCAGATGTAGATGAAGAAACTTTGATGATAGAGAAGAAGGTGACAGAAATGGTAGAAAAATATAAATAATGCAAATGTAAGAAGAATTAAATGAAACAAGTAAAAAAAGAAGAATTAAAAGAAAACGGAAAAATCTAAAAGCAACTACGAAGATAAAAAAAAATATAAAAATTTTAAGAGATGAAATAAAGAAAACATATGAAGAATTAAGAGAATTATTCAGAATAATTGTTAAAAAAAAGAATAAATAAGAAATTGTATTTTTTGCCAAGAAAGTGGAAAATGTCAGAGAAGAAATAAAATTGGATTTAAATACAGAAAAACAAAATAAAGCGAAAGGTTTCAGGAGAGTAGAAGAGAATATAGGGAACAAAAAAGAACAACAAAGAACAAGTTATGGGAGAATAAATGGAGATTAAACAAACATAATGCGAACAATCTATTAATGGAGTAAATATATTGTAATGAAATACTTTATATGAGTTTTTAAATAAGTTAAAGAGAGTGTCTAGAGGTCCGTCTAGTCGGACCCGGTGAAAACCCAATAGGTCCGTCTTGACATATATCGTGTCTAATTAAAAAAGGTCCGTCAATCGGCTGTTAGGATTTAGTTTGAAATGAAAATAAGAAAAGATGAAAAAATAAAAGAAGAGTCTAGAGAGTCAGCCTGTGTATTTTAATTTATTTTATTAAAAGAAGTCTTGACTATCTAAATCTAGCCTGTGTATTAAAAAAATAACTTCCATTGATTTCGAAAAAAAAAATAAAAAAAAGATATCCTCAGGAATCAAGCCAGGAACTTCTATTTCATAAAAAAAATAAAAAAAGAAGATTTCCTCAGGAATCGAAACAGAAACTTCTATATGTAACGCACGCACGCTACCATTAAACCACACCGTATCATACTGATGAATAATCAAACTTTCAAGTTAACGTACTATTAGGCAATCGGATCATGAGCCTGCCGAACAGCGTTGCCATCCGTACTATAATTATAGTATTTTTACGATTATTACAGCTTCATGTACTATAAAATTTCAAAGTAAATATAGTACACACTTTGTACTATAATTTTATATTTTCATAAATCATAAAAATTTCAAAAACATCTGTTAGGACAGTCTTCAGTCATGCACCCAACTGGAAGGATCTACGATTTTTAAGAATTCTTGAGGATTCTTAAGGATTTTACAGGATTTTTAATGATTTTTAAGGATTTATGGGATTTTTATGAATTTTCAAGGACTCTTAAGGAATTTTAAGGATTTTGAAGAATTTTAAACTGTTTTTAGGAGTTTTCATGGTTTTTAAGGATTATTTTAGGATATTTAAGATTTATAAGTATCTTTAAGGGTTTTTAGGATTTTTTAAGACATTTTTCAGGATATTTTAAGCATTTTAAAGTATTTTTAAGAATTTCTATGATTTTCTTAAGATTTTTAACGATTTTTAAATTTTTTTCAGAATTTGAACGGATTTTTAAAGATTTTTTAAGGATTTTAAAGAGTGTTTAATGATTTTTAAGCATTTTTGAGATTTTTAAGGATTTTCAAGGACGTTTAAGGATTTTTAAGAATTTTAAACTATTGTTATAGATTTTAAAATTTTTTTAAGGATTATTTTAGGATCTTTAAAAATTGCTTAAGATTTTTAAGTAATTTTAAAAATTATTACTGGTTTTTAGAGATTTTTAAGGATTTTTTCAGGATATTTTAAGGATTTTAAAGAATTTTTAAAAATTTCCAAGTTTTTCCTAATATTTTTAACGATTTTAAAAATTATTTCAGAATTTTAAGGGGATTTTTAAGGATTTTAAAGGATTTTTAATGATTTTTGGGATTTTTAAGGATTTTCAAGGACTCTCTAGAACTGTTAAGGATTTTTAAGAATTTTAAACTATTTTGAGGGATATTAATGTTTTTTAAGGATTATTTTAGGATATTTAAGAATTGCTTTGATTTTTAAGTGATTTTAAGTGTTTATAAGGTTTTTTAGGGATTTTCAAGGATTTTTCAGGATTTTTTACAATATTTTAAGGATTAAAATACTTAAAAAGTATTTTTAAGAATTTCTAACATTTTTTTAAGATTTATAAGGGGTTTTAAAATAATTTCAGCATTTTAAAGATTTTTAATGATTTTAATGATTTTTAATGATTTTTGGGATTTTTAAGGATTTTCAAAAAAATTTTTAAGAATTTTAAACTAATTTTAGCGATTTTAATGTTTTTTTAAGGTTATTTTAGGATCTTTAAGAATTGCTTGAAATTTTAAAGTAATTTTTTAAGTATTTTTAAGGATTTTTAGGGATTTTTAAGAATTTTAAACTATTTTTAGGGATATTAATGTTTTTTAAGGATTATTTTAGGATCATTAAGAATTGCTTAAGATTTTTAAGTAGTTTTAAGTCTTTTTAAGTATTTTTAAGGATTTTTTTAAGGGTTTTTAAAGGATTTATTATCTACCAAGAGCAGAGGAAGTATAAATGTTTTTTAATTGTTATAAAAAGGATTAATATCATAAATAATTTTTATGAGTTTTTAAATTTTATAAATATAACATTATTGTTAAAAAAGTTATTTTAACGAGTATCCACGAATAGTTTTTCATATATTTAATGTATCAAATTTTGACATTTTTTATTTTTGACAGGTGACAGTTGGAGAAATAATTTTGACTGTTCTGAATAAAGTTTTTCAAGTGCTTTCAAATGACACATTGCAACTCAAATTCCGTGAGATATTGGGTCTGTCATTTTTTGATAGTGACACTTCCGTTTGACAGATACACACACACAGACAGACAGGCAGACAGACTTCTATCTGGAAATGGTCTTAATCGTCTCAGGGGAACCGAAAATGGATATTTCCGTTTTTATCTCGAAATTTTTTTTTAGCTAGTTCACAACACTTTCCCTTCTAGGAGGTGGGTCGGGAAAGTTAAACTGTTAGGTACTTTTTCTTTTAAATCTTTAGTGCCATAATGAATTTCATTACAATTTCCCAAAATTTCATTTAAAATTTTTCATAAAATTGTTTATCCTTTTTATTCAATCAACCCTCATTATTATATTTTGTAAAAAAAAAATAAACAATTTGTACTAAATTTTACACCTGTTAATACAATTACTATTTTCTATAAACTATTTAACTATTATTCCCATATTTAGTATAAATTTTACTTCAATGCATACGTACATATGTACCGAGAAAGTAAAAATCCATTAAAAAAAATTTGATCGAATTGCACTTTAATCATATTTATCTTCTCGTAACTTGATTTCTCTATCGATGATCTGATCACCTCCTGGACTATAACATTGACCTACATTATCATATACTTGCCTTCTCTACGAGTTTTATTTTAATAGTTTGATAATTGGCAATTGTTTTTTGACTTACTGTGAAAGTGATGCAATTACAAAACGGCTTCTGGCGACTCGAGGAAAACTGGTTGTACAGAAACAAGCGCCACCAATCACAATAAAAATTTATTTTATGAGTTTATTCACCTTTTTATAAGTCGCTCGTATATTTTGTTTAGTTTACCGCAGATAACATCGTATTAATATTGATATTCAAGACAAAATGAGAGATCTGGTTGGTTACCTATTTTAAATTCAATTTAATTTAGTATTAAAAAACAGAATAAATCCCATCACCGATATTTAATCTATTTTCTATTTCGCAAATAAACAGAAACGGCAATACTCAAAGGAACGCTTCCACTTATTTCACCTGTTAACTGTTTTTGAAATATGTTGGCCAAAAATATGTTTTAAGTTAAAATAAATCCCAAGGTCTTTTATTTTTTTTTATTGAGTGGTTTTCAAGAAATATAGGAAATCATCCAAGCATCATTTTTTAGATAAAAATATAAATTAAGGAAAACGAACTTTTGTTTACAATAAATTCAAAATCTGCGTCATTAGTAATTGTGTCGTATAATATACAGTATACTCTTGAAATTTGCAAAACCTGAATAAAGCTGAATAAAAATAAAGGTCCCAAATTGGATCATTGAGGTATTCCTGAAATAATGTCACAAAGATTTCCCAAAGCGTAAATTTGATTCTTCTCAATGTTTCCACAATATCGATTTAATATTTTAATTTGAGTCAAATGACCACTTCCACCGTCCTGATTTAATACCCATTATCATAGACGGGTACAAGTAAAAAAAATCCAAGGCAGCGCCAACAACCTTTCCTTCCTTGTTGGAAACAACCACTTCAAATCCCTTCACAGAAACAAATCTCACAAATTTCGTCACTTCCAAAATCTTTTGCCGACTTGTCAAAAACCTAGTCATCTAATTAGTGGCAGGGGGGGCACCACACCGGAGAAGGTTAATTCCCAAGACGGTGGGCCTCGGCACTAGTACTGAGCGGGTTTTTAGGCCCGCCGACTCTTTAATTCGTGGCCCCCATCTGGGAAACCAGACCCCGGACATGAACCCCCCCCCTAACTGCACATTATGAGGCGATGTTCCCCCAGGGGAGTTGAAACCACAGGCCGAAAATGGCCAGATGTAAGATGTGGCGAAGTGTGGTCCAATAAAAAGTGTCATTGTATATTATAATAGATTAAAATATAGAAAATATAAAATATAGTTAAACTACTTTTAGTAGTGAAGCACCCTGCTAAGGAGTGAGACTAGACTTGTTGTTGAATGGTGTTCATACAAACACTCACGAGAGACTCATGAGTGCCGATGAATCGAGAGGTTACCGATTATGGTCTTAGAAATTATTAACCTGATGTCTGCCTTAGAAAGGCCGAGAACATTGGAAATGATTGCGTTCTCGTTGCACCATGTCCCTCTGGTACCCCACGATTAGAGGTGCCACGACGATGATCTTGCCGGGATAACGGCAGTTCATGGCCTGAATGAATCGTGGTTCTGAATAGAGGGCCGCCTTGATCTCTGCGGCTTAAGCGATAGGATGAGGAACCTCCTAAGAGACGGCAACGTCGCATACAAGAACTCTGCTACCCTGCGTGAGTATGAGATCTGGTATTTTCAAGACGCCATCACTACAACCTATCCGAGCTTCAACTTCATAAAGCCACCTCTTTTTCTCCGCAAACCTGCGGAGAAGCGAGACAATGTTGTCATGTCTCCTGATTCTCTTCCCCCAAAATCACCTCCTCCCCAACCACCTATACACCATTTTCCCCCTCAGAGACAGCACCGTCCAACTCCACAAGACTCCCCTCCTCTTCAGACGCAGTGTTAACTTCTGTAACAGTGAACATCAGGAACATTCCGAAAAAATTATGTTCCCAGAAGGAGCTATACAACATCCTGAAATATCAATGAACTCCTCCGAGGTCATATTGACTTTTTAAAAGTCATCACCCTCAACGGGATGGCGTTATTAAAACACGCCACCAAAAAATCCGCTGAAAGGGGATCAGGCACGAAACCGGCCACTCAGAAATAATTTTTTCCCAGCTAACTATACCCCAAAACATCCCTCAACCCCACAAATCACCCTATCTCAACTTTTCCTTCGTCGCAAAGGGGGTAGATTAGTCTCAAAGTTCTTCTTCACCAAATTCTGGAGTATCACCTCCAAGGCAATCAACTCTCTCACATCCCTAATCAGGAGAATTTGTGAGATGGGGTATTTTTGATGGTAGAGACGGATGAATAAGGGTATAATGGTTTTTGGATGTGGCATTCTAATGGATAACACCATTACAGCGTTCATTTCATACTAAAATCACCCGGTCTAAATCCTATCAAGGCTCTTGTTTGAGTAATTCTCAAACCTCGCAAGAGCTGTTCTCCTTGGAAACATGACACACTCAGTTTGTCGATAACGTATCCAACGCGAACGGTGTCTTCTTATCCAATCTGTTGATTGATCTCCTCATATTCCGGATCTCCAACACATCCCTTGTAGTTCTAGCACCGACCACATTCTGCTCACAGATAATTGTAGAGGTCAGGTCGAGGCTAATAAGAAATGAGAAGTGATAAAAAAGCAGATTTGGCCCCTCTTTCAGCGAACCATTGCCAAAAACCTACCAGCTGATCCCGTTATTGAATCTAACATAGACATCGATAATCTGTAAAATTCCATCAATACAATCTGTCAGGCCCTTGATGTTGGTGTCCCTCTAGTTACAACAAACACGGAGCAAAAACACCTTTCTCCCAACATCCTCTCCAACATTCAGCGGAAACGCCAACTCTATAGTCAATTTGTCATAACTAGAGACCCCGTTCTAAAAACCGAAATGAATCAAATTCCAGATCAACACATACTCACACACACAAGAAAAATGGATCGAGGTGTACATCCAACCCCGACCACATAGGAACGGTTCCAGATTCTGGAACAAACTTAACATCCTCAAAAGACCAAGTCCCATTTCGACAAATTAACGAGAAGGGTTTAGCAGGTAGACCCTTGACTGTGCTTGCAGAGTGATCTATAAAAGATTCCCGGCTCCACAACAAAGGACAATAGTTGTAGTAATACAGTCTCTAAAGACATGCTCGCGGACTAATAGCAGCATGCTAAGAACGCTCCTCTGTTTAACGGAGCATATAATTTAACTAATTTCGTAAATAGCCACAAACGAAAATGTATATACGAGGTGTGGTAATTGATGATTGACACTTTATAATCATGGATATATTTTCTGAATAATTAATTTTCCTAAATTAAATGCTGTAAATAGGACATGAAGTTATTAAGGATATTAAATTAGAACAAATATTTTAATTACAATTTGAAGCAAAAATTTTCATTTACGAAAACGGTTTTTAACCTCAAAGCGTAATTGAGGAAATTTCGCGTTTCATTCTAAAGTAATGAAATAAGTAGGGCATTTTTTTTTAAACAACTTCGAAGCAGAACAAATAGACTTACTAATAAATAAATAAAATAAACAGTCTACTTGATGCGTAAATTCATAATTACAAGCACACAATGAAACTCCTCAACACAAAAGTTTTAACTTTTTTGTAGTATATATGATTCATAATTATTTTAAAGAAAGAAAGAAAGAAAGAAAGAAAGAAAGAAAGAAAGAAAGAAAGAAAGAAAGAAAGAAAGAAAGAAAGAAAGAAAGAAAGAAAGAAAGAAAGAAAGAAAGAAAGAAAGAAAGAAAGAAAGAAAGAAAGAAAGAAAGAAAGAAAGATAGAGATAATATTTTGATTTCTTTCTCATTTTTCTCATTTTTTGTTTTTCTGTTTTTTCTGGTTTTTTTTTCAAATTTTTCCTCATTTTTTTTAATTGTTCTGTTTTTTCTATTTCTTTCTTTTGATTTTAATTTTTTTTTATTTCTTTCTTTTGTTTTATAATTTTTTCAATTTATTTTTGCCGTTTTCCAATTTTTTCTTATTCCTCTGATTTTTGCGGTTATTTCCGATTTTGTTTGGAAATTTGTTGCAATTTTTGTATTTTATTTCAATTCTTTCATTTTTTTTTGAATTGTTAATGGTTACAATTGTTTCCGGTTTTTTGGTTGTTCTTTGTTTTTTTACATTTTATTCTTTTTTTTGCGATTTTTAGCGTTCTTGCGTTTTTCGGTTTTTCACAATTCGTTTTTGTCGTTTTTTCCGTATTTTACAATTTTATTTTTCAGTTTTTTTCCAATATTTTCTGATTTTATCAAATTTTTCAAAAGTTTTCTGTTTTTTCTCATTTTTCTGATTTTTGTTTTTTTTTCTGATTTTTTATAATCTTTTCTCATTTTCTTTTTCATTGTTCTGTTTTTGTTTCCTAATTATTTCTTTCGTTTTCAATTATTATTCCTCTGATTTTTTTCGATTTTTTGTTTTTTCTAATTTTTCTGATATTTCTGATTTTTTGATTTTTTCTGTTGTTCTTTGATTTTTTTCTGTTGATTTTGATTTTTTAAATTCTTTCAGGTTTTTGTCATTTTTTCTTATTCTTCTTATTCTTCACATACAGGGTGATTCTTTTAGAGAGCTTATTAGAGGTTTCAGGAGAAATATGGGATATCAGATTTTCAACTTCCTTATTTTAAATGGAACACCCTATATTTTTTTACATCTTTAAATCAGTTCTAAAAAGGTGATTTCAAAAACCTATTTTATAAAATAAATAGTTTTGAAGTTATAGACAATTGAAAGTCACATTTTTAAAAGTTTAATTGATAGCTCCCGCCAAACAACATAAAATCGGATAAAACGGCTTACATGTCTCTATCTTAACTTTTTACTTACTATTTGGTGACATAAGAAGAAAATGTAAACAGGGTGATTCAAATTTGTGCACTTTTGATCATCCTATATACATTTTGCATGGTATATTAAAAACAATTTTAAGACATTCTAAAATATTCAAAAAATGTTGTTTCCACCAATTTCATATATAGAGTAATAAATTCTCCTTCACTTTCTCTTTCGTCCAAGATATGTACCCATTTTTATTGGTTTATTTGATTTTCTTTCTCTTCCCCGTCTAGAGCTATAGCAATAATTCCTAATTAATCATCAGTAAAACAAATCTTGTACGAACTTCACTGCATGTGTGTGAATTATTATCATTGATCGATACTGAATTGACACGGCACTGATGTGTGTAAATAGACCTTAAGAGGGACCAATACCATATGTTATTTTGTCTGAAATCGTTTTTGGACGGGCGCTCCGTTAATATTAAAGATAGGAAGCTGCGGTTTTCACCAGTAGATTCTGTAGTTAATTCTCCAGAGCGCGTCTGTGGCACTTTTTTTAAATTATTTTTAGTAAAAGTGATACGACTATCAACTTTTTCCTCTAGATAAATTTGACAAAAGTACCATAGATAAATATTTTAAATATGAAAAAAACAGCTTATTTATAATTATATTTTATGACGCTCTATCCTGTTTTGCGCAGAAAAAAATATAGAGGGTAGGATTACTTAACATTAGCCGAAAAATGGTAAAAAAAAAATTGCACCAATGTATTAGAATAAAAGCACATTTTCTTTGGCAGTCACAAAAGTCACGTGGTGTGCGGGACTTTTTTAAGTTTAATAAAATAGATTGGATCCATATTTACGTTTGCATTTTATTAATTTTTAATAATTTTTTGCTTGCCCTTCAATTCATTTTCAATAATTAGAAAGTACGCTTTCACCGTTGTCATCTCTTGTTTACTACTAACAATAAAAGATAATAGACGCTGGTACTAAAACCAAAAGTGATGTGGTCTGTGTTAAAAATGAACATAAAAATATAAAATATATAGGTACTAATCGAAAAATATCAAGTGCCATTTTATTATTTTTATGAAATAATAATAAAATTAAAATTAAATAGTAGAAAGTGATAATAAAAATATAACACTTTCTTCATTTTAACAAACAATCTATAATAATTTATTCGCGAACACTCTATATATTGATATAGTTTTTTTCTTATACCTATGTGTAGTTTTAGTTCTGTTTTTATATGTATTATGATATAAGAAGTTTAAGGTGCGTATGTATTTGTTTAAGTGTTTTTTGTGTTTAGATGATTATTTTTTTTTTATTTTATAATGAGTTCATTTATATATAAAATTTATAAAGTTTTGAAATTTTGGTTATGAACTCTCAGTAAGGACACACCTCTCCGGTGCAAGCTTCATGCCCTTTTGTTCCAAAAACTACCCCCAATCGTGACATCGCGGTCTTTTTCGGCTTTTTGCTCGTACTGCAATTTTTACGAAAAAATGTTACGAGGCGTTTTTTATTCTCTATAACTAATGCTCATTTATTTAATTATTCAAATGTAATATATAAGAAACGTAAGCTTAAGCTTAAGCATTTATTCTAATGTATTTTTTTAAGTATTGCAAATATTTTTTAGATATTTAAAAAAAATAATTTATTCCATATTTATTTTTTTTAATCCCACAGTCATTTTTTATTGCACATATAATTTATAAAATGCATAAAGTAAACGCGCATTTTATTTTTTATAAATTGCGCATTTAAATTATATTTGCATAATAAGTGTTAAATTACTCAATGCAAACGAATTGACTATATTATTATTATTATTTATTAATTTAGTATCAATCTTTTTGGACAAAAGGTGTATTGAAAGTAGGTTTCATTATATTCCTTATAAGATATTCTCACAACAGTAAGTCAGTAATTAGATATCAGTAAACAATGAAATAATGTGAGTTCTATTACCATTTAAATTACATATCGCATGCTACTTATGGATACAATTAAAAAAATAATACTTTCATAAGTTAAATTGGTTTAATAGGTAATCTTTTGTGATTAACATACTAAATTATTATAGTACATTGGTGAAATATATAGTACATTAAAGAAGAAACAAGAAATATGTAACGACACCAACAATAACATATAACTGTACCCTGTACCTAAAATAACAAATACTATTATCTCAATCAGGTATCTGAGTTCGATCAACTCTTTCTTGTTTATATATTATACTCCCTCTGCTCTTGGTGAATAATAAATCCTTAAACATTTTTAATAATCCTTAAAAACCCTTAAAAGCCCTTAAAAATCCTTAAAAATCCTTGCAAATTCTTAAAAGAACTTTTAAATCCTTAAAAGATCCTTAAAAAACAATAAAATCACTAAAAATTCTTAAAGTCCCAAAAATCCTTATAAAATCATTAAAAATCCTTTAAAATTCTTAAAACCCTTAAACATCCTTAAATTTTAAAAGAAATCCTTAAAAATTCTTTAAAATACTTTAAAATCGTTAAAAAATCCTTAAAACATCCTTAAAATTACTTAAAAATCTTCAGCAATTCTTAACTATTCTAAAACCATTAAAAATTATTAAAAATCCCTAAACCCCTTAAACATACTTAAAAATCTTAAGCAATTCTTAAAGATTCTTTAATAATCCTTAAAAAACATTAAAATCCCTAAAGATCCTTAAAAATCATTAAAAATAATTAAAAATTCTTTAAAATACTTTAAAATCCTTAAAAAAATCCTTAAAATATCCTTAAAAAATCCTTAAAAATCCCTTAAAAATACTTAAAATTACTTAATTCTTAAAAATTCTAAAATAATCCTTAAAAAACATTAAAATCCCTAAAAATTCGTAAAAATCCCAAAAATCATTAAATATTATTAAAAATCCTTTAAAATCCTTAAAATGCCTTAAAAATATGAAGAAAATATTAAAAATTCTTAAAAATACTTAAAAGATCCTTAAAAAATCTTTAAAAATCCAAAAACCCTTAAAAATAATTAAAAATCTTAAGCAATTCTTAAAAATTCTAAAATAATCCTTAAAAAACATTAAAATTCGTAAAAATCCCAAAAATCTTAAATATTATTAAAAATCCTTTAAAATCCTTAAAATGCCTTAAAAATATAAAGAAAATATTAAAAATTCTTAAAAATACTTAAAACATCCTTAAAAAATCCTTAAACATCCAAAAACCCTTAAAAATACTTAAAAATCTTAAGCAATTCTTAAATAATCCTTAAAAAACATTAAAATCCCTAAAGATGTTTAAAAATCCCAAAAATTATTAAAAATCATTAAAAATTCTTTAAAATCCTTAAAACCCTTAAAAATCCTTAACGATTCTTAAATATTTAAAAATAATCCTTAAAAAATATTAAAATCCCTAAAAATCCTTAAAAATCACAAAAATCATTAAAAACTATTAAAAATCTTTTAAAATCCTTAAAACCCTTAAAAATTCTTAAAAAAGAAACCTTAAAAATACTTAAAAATCTTAAGCAATTCTTAGAGATTCTAAAATAATCCTTAAAAAACATTAAAATTTCTAAAAATCCTTAAAATGCTTAAAATTACTAAAAAATCCTTAAAAAATACTTAAAAGATTCTTAAAAATCCTTAAAAATACCTGAAACCCCTTAAAAATACTTAAAAATCTTAAAAAATTCTTAAAGATTCTAAAGTAATCATTAAAACACATTAAAATCCCTAAATATCCTTAAAAATCCCAAAAATTATTAAAAATCATTAAAAATTCTTTAAAATCCTTATAACCCTTAAAAATCCTTAAACATCTTAAGAAGATTTTAAAATTTCTTAAAAATACTTTAAAATCCTTAACAGATCCTTAAAAAATCCTTAAAGCAATCCTTAAAGATTCTAAAATAATCCTTAAAAAGATTAAAATCTCTAAAGATCCTTAAAAATCAAAAAAATTATTAAAAATCATTAAAAATAATTAAAAACACTTAAAAAATCCATAAAAAATCCTTAAAAATCCCTAAAAATACTTAAAATTACTTTAAAATCTTTAGTAATTCTTAAAAATCCTAAAATAATCCTTAAAAAATATTAAAATCCCTAAAAATCCTTAAAAATCCCAAAAATTCTTAAAAATCACTAAAAATCCTTTAAAATCTGTAAATCCCTAAAAAATCCTTAAAAATCCTTAAAAATCCATAAAAATCCTTAAAAATTCTTAAAAATTCCAAAAATCAATAAAAATCCTTTAAAATCCTTAAATTCCTTAAAACTCATTAAAAACGCTTAAAAATCCATAAAAGTCCTTAAAAATTCTTACAATGTTTACAATAAAACTGAAATTTGAAAGTCCATGAAATGAAGAAATAAAGATACTATTCCGGACACCGCATTGAAAATATATTCAGCTTGCGATTCATATGTTTCCGTTAATGAAAAATCCCTCAAAATGATTTCAGTGCTGAAAGTAGTTTCTCATCCCTGAAACGGTTGAAAAATTGGCTCCCTTCAAGCAGGAACCAAGATCGTTTTCTAAAGAAAAAAGTAGACTGACCAACTTGGTTATTTAATCAATTTTTTAAACATTTTATTATTTTTTTTTATTAATTTTCTTGTTGGTTTTAATTTCATCATTTTTATGAATAAAATAAAATAAAAAAGTTCAAACTGTTGTAGTGCTGTGGGAGGTTAAAAAAATGTGAGGATTACAGATAGGTAAGGCGTGTTAACACGTGTAGGTACCGTTCGATTCCTTTAAAGCTTATCTTTTTATTAATATGCCACACATAATATTATTCAAATTTGATTGTGATGTGTAGGCGTTTATGGATGTCAGAAAAAATGCACCATTTTATTTATATCATTCCATAATCATGTTTTTTAAAGACTTCCAATGCTACAAATTAATATAATTAACATTTTTATGTTGTAGTCAATTTGTAAAATAATATATTAATAAGATGTCAAAACATAAATAAATAAATAAAACGACAAAATTAATATATGAACTGATTTTCAAATATTGGTGCAAATAATATTTTGTAGATTCGCAAATATTAAGCAGTGGCTCGTCGCCAAAATGTCTTTTCCAATATGTGCCTTTGCATTCGCCATTTACAAACAGTGCATTGAACTCGTTGGAGCTGCTCTTTGCCAATCTATCGGGTGTGTCCAACACACATACACACACACACACACACAAGGACAACACGATTATTGAAGAGTTGCTAGTTAACTGTGTCCCACTATACCGTGATCAAAATAAGTAACATTATAATTACAAATAATTATTCACAGGTCTCAATCATATTTAATAATAATTATACCTGTTATTGGTGTTCAAGATGATGAAATTTATTTTTTGTAATATTTTAAAAATTTGTATTGTCAATTTAAATTACGTTCAGTTGGATAAGTCCAATCTCTAAATCGGTAGGGTACAAGTACTCCTGGGGGTATGCGATAAACCAGTTTCAGATGGTAATGGCCGAAAACAGAAAACTATAATATAGAAATAAAATTACAAGTTTATTTTTGGTCCTTTCAAGCAAAAATGACGATGAATAAAAATAAGAACAAGAAAAAATACCAGAAACCAGAAAGGGAATCCGAAAACAAGAGTATATAAAGAACCGCATCAGAAATTGAACGAAAACAAGGGCGTTGATAACTTTTTTTCTTAGGGGGGGTACTTTTTGTCCTGGGGGAGGTAATTAAACTTGTAAACAAATATGCTAGTCCGTCTCTACATTTCATATATTTTATTTCTTCTTTTCGTTCTATTTATTGGTACCCTAAGGTGGGTAATTACCCCCTTTACCATGCCCATATCTACGACCTTGCTTATAAACGAGCTAGATGGAATTGGTTGCGGATGATCCTCCAGAAGCAGATCTAAGATGTAGAAAAATACATTGTTGCTTTGTTTTTCAATTTTTTGTATGAGAAAATGCATTGTTGCTTTGTTTTTCAATATCCTGTATGGAAAAATGCATTCTTGCTATTTATTTCAAATTCTTGTGTAAAAAATATGCTTTATTTTTTTAATTTCCTGAGTGGAAAATTTCATTCTTGCTTTGAATTTAAAATTTCTATATAAATAAATGCATTGTTGCCTTGTTTTTCAATTTTCTTGGTGAAAAAATGCAGTTTTGCTTTGAATTTCACATTTTTATGTAAAAAAATATTTTTTATTTTGGTTTTCAGTTTCCTGTGGGGAAAATGCATTGTTGCTTTGTTTTATAAATTTATGTGGGAAAAAATGCATGTTGCTTAATTTTTTTTTAAATTTGTGTGTGAAAAATGCATTTTTGCTGTTTTTTCCATTTTTTTGTAAGGAAAAATGCTCTTGTTTTTTCTCCAATTCATATTTGAATACTGCATTTTTGCTGTTTTTCTGTGAAATGAACTCTAGCAACTCAACAATTTACCGAAAAATAAGTAATTATAAATTTTAATCTGTGAAAAATGTATTATTGCTTTTTCTTTCAAATTTAACTGTGGAAAAATGCATTCCTTCTTTTTCTTTCGAATTCGAGGGTGAAAAAATGCATTCTTGCTCATTTTTTCAAATTGAACTGTGGAAAAATGTATTCATGCTTTTTTCCCAATTCATGTGTGATTTTTTCTAGGCCTCTCTTAACTTTCGTGAAAAAATTTATTTATTTTTGTAAAAATTTGTACTATATTTCCCCATTGGAAACTGTGGCATTTCTATATCATTTTTCTCCGATTTTCTGCGGAAAAATACTTTTCGGCGTTTGATTTTCTGGAGTTTTCTGTGAATTTTCCTTCACTTTTTTCCGGATCTATTCCAACAGCGATTCTATAATTTTATCTAAATTTTCATTTGCGAGAGTGATTATTTGATTGATTCCTAACTCTCGCGATGAAACCCTTTTATGAAACACGCTTTATACAATGGCGTAAATAACTTTATTTCCTGGGGGCAGTGGTAATTTTTTCCTGGAGAGCCGTAATAAAACTTTTAAACAAATATGTTTGTCCGTTTAATTCTTTTCGTGCTATTTTTTGGTTTTTTGATATCCTGGGGGAGTAATTAGCCCTTTACCCTCCCCATATCTACATAACATTAATGTGCGAATTATTTCAAGAAATCAGCACGCTTAAAAAAGAATTGGAGAAAAAATTGAAAAATACAAAAAGGCGCGCTAACATGATAGTAATCTTTCAAAAATGAAGATAAAATGGACTAGGAAAATAAAGTCCAAAGAAATGGACATTGAAGAAGAAAAAACTAACGAATACAACAAAAAATAATAAAAATCTCCAACGATTGTTTTATAATCACCAGATATGTGGGGGGCCAAAACAAATCTGGATCAACATTATTTGGGATGCGTCAAATATGGTCCAAAAACTCCAAAAAAATTAAAAAATAATCTACGGTGTTAAATAGTGTTAACATAATTTTTTTATTTATTTAATAATAACCTATTGAGATAAAATCTGGTACGCACCTTGTGTTTGATTTGTTCATATTCTTTGGATTTGTAAACATATAAACATCTGCCTCTTGTACATAAATAACTATAAAAACAATAATAATGAATAAAATAGCAACGAAAAACATGTTTTTTTCTCTGGACTCTTTTGTTTTTCCCGACTTTTTTTAAACCATTTATTGATAATTTTTTTCTTCTGATTCTTTATTTATTCTTGTTTTTTTAAACATTTTGTCAAATGCTTTTGCATATAGGAAAAATGATTTTTAACGATTGTTCAATTATTTCCATAATGGGCTTGTTATTTTTTCATTATTTTAATGGTATTCAATAGAATTCGATCTACTAGATAATTTATAATTATAACAACAAGCGCTTTGCGTTTATCTCGACTGTCTCCCGACAAGCATATGCAAAGTGACGTCACGTGAATTTCCGCCCCGTTTTCGCGCGGTCCAACTTTGGTAATTTATTTAAGGGCTTAAACGTCCGAACTAAAATCTAAAAAATTGGAAATTGCCTTATGAAATGTTTTACTTTCGATTTCTAAAATAAAAAAAAATGTCGAACAGGCTCATTCTATGGATTTGGTCTTTGGTTAAACGTTTTCAGTTATTACGACTTATTTATATGGTCAATGTCGACGTTTTACAATAAGTCTTTTAGGGAGCTTTTGATGTTCGCTTCCCTTTACTTAGTCTTTTTGTGGACCGTTACTCTTGCCAATTACCCTAAGTGTAGTTGGATTTCTTTGACTGCGCTGCAGTCGTCTAAACTATGTGGATTGTTCCTGTTAAGACGGGGACCCCCATGTAGATATCCTACTTTTTGGAAGTTTTCCTACTAGAAACCTTCCTTTTCATTTATTCCCGTTATTTCTGAACGTCCTAAGGGGCTAATAACTGTGACATAATGACATAGGTTGCAAATGCCTAACCATTTTTTAAAAAAATTTTAATTTTTTAATTTTAAGTGTTTATTCTAACCTACCTTTTATTTATACCCCATATTTTCTATCCCTTATAATTTCCGGTGCACCCGAATTGCACCAAAAACTCATTAGCCTACTAATCCCCTACCTGTATTGCACTAAATTATCTCAGGGTAAATATTTTGCTTTTAATCCCCGGCTCGAATTGTACTATTTTTAATTTGTTGTGGAATTTTAAACAATTAAAGAGATAAAAAATTATTGTTCTTATCCGGATCCGAATATTTATGTATTTTTGGATATTATAAAAAAACATGCAAAAAGATACATATATAAAAGTGAATTCTGTAAATTTAAACCAAAAAGAGCTGTCAGAAAAGAAGTCTTGGAGAAGCAAAAAAAATATTGAAAATAAAATAGAGGACTATAGGTTAGGTAGAATAAATAAAAAAATGTTTGTTAAATGCGTATCATATAAATTTAATCTTTTAACTGTGGATATTGTATATAAATGATTCGTAAAAATTATGCTGTGATGTGAGCATCATAAATAAATAATTTTGTATGTTTTGTTATTTCTCTACAAATTTTTATAAATCTTACAAATTTTTACATATTTTAACAAATTTTTATTATTTTTATTTTAAAATGTTTAAAATTCTTGAATGTTTTTTAAATTTCGGGTTTTTTTAAATCTGCAATTTTTGAAAATTTTTGACAATTATTTTTTTTAATGTTTTTGAAATTTTCGATATTATTTTAATATTTTTAGTTTTTTTAAATGTTTTTGAAATTATTAAAATTTATGAAGTTTTGAAATTTTTAATTTGCAATTTTCAGAATTTTTAATATATTTGGAAATTTTTGATATATTTTATAAATTTTCGAAATTTCATTTGTTTAAATTTTCGATTTTTTCAAATTAAACATTTTTTTTGTAATTTTTTGACATTTTTGATGTACTTCTGAAATTTTTGAATTTCTTAAAATTCATTTTTTGTTTAATTTTTGAATTTTTTAAAAATATTTTTGAAATTCTTAAAATTTATAAAGTTTTGATATTTTTATTTTGCAATTTTCATAACTTTCGAAATTTTTAATACATTTTCAAAATTTTTTAATTTCCAGACATTTTTATTTTTATTTTTTGAAATTTTCGAATTTTTTGATATAATTTTGAAATTTTCGAAATTTTATATTTCTTAAAATTTAGGTTTTTTTTTTTAAATTTTTGGATATTAATAGAATCATGCTTATTGATGTATTATTTAAATTAACCCAAAATTTTTACTATATTTTTCAAATTTTTTTCCTCAGTATTTTACCCGCAGTTAAAGGGTTAATGAATTAATTAATTAAGTAATGGTATTTATTTTTTGATGTTACTTAATATCTAGCTTAAATAAAATATTTTTTTTAAATTAAACTGACTCGTAGTATTTAAATTTAATTATTTAAGAAATTAAGAACTATAACAATTAAATAATAAAATTCCATAATTTAGAAGAATATAAACTAGTGCAATTCGAGTAAAGGATTATAGATACCTGTTAAATAAAATTGACCATTCTTAATTTTTGTGCAATTCGAGTGCGCCCATAATTTCCCCCTACCCTTCTTAGTAGCAATATGCTAATTTTAAGGTTTAATCATATTATTTAGTTATTTTGGCCTGTTGATGATTTTTTAACCGAAACTAGTTGCCTGTCAATTTATGTGTAATTAAATTTTAATGTGGTAAATAATTTTGAGAGTGATGGTTCAGTATTAATTTGCTTTCCATCATTTGATTAGTAGCTTTTCAAATAATTTAGATACTATTAGCAATAATGAAATAGATTTTCAACTTTATTTAATAGCTTACAAGGTTTATTACTCCGGATATTTTCCAGATACTGGGTACATTTTTTTATCTGAATCAATAAACTATATTTATTGTTAGAATTCGACATTTAAAATTAAAACAACCTGTATAATGATGAATCGAAAGCAAATGATGTATGATTGCGAGGTGAAAGCTCATAATATAGAGTCACTGACCTTAAGTGCATTCAATCAAGTTTATTATTCAAAAAGTTTTTGCTACATATTTGCATAATCCGTAAAATGACCATGGTTACCATTTCATTTTAATTATGTTAACCTTCAGTTACTAAGATTAAACCGATTGTATAATAATCGGATTATTGAATAAAAACTAAATTTATTATTAGAAGAAAAGCATTTTTTTACAATTATGGTCGATTAATCGTATTTCCTCTAAAGAGGGGGTGGACCTTTTATAAAAGATCATATTTGCGGCCGTAAATATGACCTTCAGATCGTCTAATCGCCTATCGCCTCGGCTGACAAAAATATCATTTATATCAGGGTACAGTTTAGTTTTTTACTCTCTCGACCCACCATCCAAGAAGGGAAAGTATTGTGAACGAGCTAAAAAATTTTTTCGAGATAAAGATGGAAATATCCATTTTGAGATCCTCTGAGATGATTAATAAAATTTCCAGATGGAAGTCTGTCTGTTTGTCTGTATGCCTCTGTGTCTGTCTGTCTGTATGTATTATTCCACAATAGAGCGCTTGAATCAGTGATTAAAAATTCTCGAGTGATGCCTAGATCCAACCTTTTTTAATCCAAAAGTAAAAAAATATCTTGAATTTCTTAACCACAATGCGAGTAGTTTGATTTTTACCGTACCTTATTTTATTAACAATCACTTTAAGGTTAAACCCCTCTTAATTGTGTAAAAAGTAATTCTATTAATTTATTCACTGCAGATAAATTCGCTCTTCAAAGAGCATTTTCCTGCATATTTAATTAGACATAAATACCTTACTTTACACACACCGCTGGCTATTCAGTATTGTCTCACTTGTGAGTTATAAAAGTCGTCTCGAATTTATGTGTTTACCATCTAACAAATTTACCGGCATTGCGGTAAAAATATTGGAGAAAAATAAAAATGGCAAAACAGTTATCAAGCACGAGCTAGTTTACTACACGTTTCCGTGATTTCAGATGACCTTTTCTTTGCAGCAGAACAAGCTCACAGACAATGTAAATATAATGTGTGGGGAAGATTGGAGAAACGCAAAAAAATCACAGCATTAATATTAAATATCCTTGTGGGATGATTTGTGAAAATTAGGATATAATAGGACCCCAGTACAAAATAGAGAACAGTATATAAGTCTACCTCCACTATAGAGAATTAAACGGGTTAGAGAAAGAAGTATAGGAAATACGTCAAATTTTACGACGTTCTTTACCGTACAGTATATTGAAGAGTGAAAAAACGTTCGAAACGTCACATTTTACGACGTTTACAAGGTTTTTTAACACGAAAGAATTTTGATTAAAATACGTCAAACAATGTCATATTTCATCAATTTTGATATGTTATTTTTACATCAAAAAGTAAACGTTGAAATTGAAAACGTCGTAAAATATGACGTTTCGAACGTTTTTTCACGCTTCAAAATACTGAACGGTAAAAAACGTCGTAAACGCGTCGTAAAAGGTGACGTATTTACTATACCTCTCTCTCTAGCGTAGACTATCTACTGAAAACTACATTATCCAATTTTTTTTTTAATTGTTATCTACTTCATATCAAATTACACTAAATTAGCGATAAGACCGTCTTGTTTGCCTCGCTTACTTCAAAGTTAAAGGAAAATTGTACTGCCCAAGAGCTTCCCATAAAAATAAAAAAAAAGTAGGAAAATAATCCAGCCCAACTTAAATATAATATAAGATGAACCGATACTTTAAGTTGTTAAAAATAATTAATGTGATTAAGCTCAAATTTTATTATGGGTTCGATCCACGAATGGAATTTGAAATATATCAGTAAAATATTAAGGAAAAAAATCTTGGACGCTAGTCAGTTGATTTTTTGATGTGATTAGAAACAATTGACAAAAGAACTATGATATATTTCAAAATCCGTCCTTTCCTTTTTTTTTACGATTAAGGAAATTAAAATCAAATGAAACGTTATATTTGTCTCCTTAATGGTAGAGGGTCTTGTTTTTTTTTATGTAGCTGTCTCGTTCAAACTGTCCCGTATTCAGTTGTCCAAATAAGAGGTCTTCTTGGACCCGGCAAAACTTGACCACTGTCCAGGTAATAACAACTGCTTGGGAAGTAAAACCAGCAATACAAACCACCAAAAAAAAACCCTAAAAAATAAAGGGAAGACAAGAAAGAAATCTTGAGTAGATAACACTGGCGATATAAAGATATACAAAGGCTACTACTTGTACTAAATAGATAAAGAAAAAAGAAAGTTATTAGCATGGGTAAGGCATTTTATAAGAATGCCAAGAGAAGAGAGGGATATGACGCGAGGATATAAGAACGGGAACATCAAGCGAATATGAAACTATACAATATACGGTGTAGAGGAATAATGAAAATTCAGGGTGGCACAAAAAAAACGTAACAACAAATATTTAATGAATAAAATCAACATACATATAGGGAACCTTTACTATAATGAAAGACTATACATCACAATTTGGATCTAGATGAACTGATATATTTTATGATGAATTTGAGTGCGAAAGTTGCTTACTGAAATGTAACTTTATACTTGTCTTTGTTATGAGATATACAGGTCAGTGGGTAGGAAGTTACAAACGACGGATTTTCTTTCTTGACCCAATATATGTTTATTAATAAAAATTAATTTCGACTCAATATAATGTAGTTTAATATAGTATATATTTGTTTTTAACAAAGGTGAAATATACTCAACAAATATTTCACAATTATAAATTTTTATTATTAGAATATTTGCACATTGCAAATGCACAAATATAATGTTTTTATAAATATTATCCCAAAGATATCAAAAATACCCGAAAATATAAAATTGCTGTCGACCTGTTAACATCGATTAAATTATTGAAGGACCAAACAGCTGTAACGTTGCTAAATTAATATAAACAAAAACAAGTATTGAAGTGAACTGTAAAGGATATTTTTACAGCCATTTAAATACTTTAACAATGAACAAATGAAATGTTGTCACTCAATATTAAATGTATAAATCTTAGAAATTGTTTATAATGTACCGGTTCCAAAAAAAATCCGTATTGAAGGAGCAGGAACAAATATGACTACAGCATGAAAATGTTTTCTGAGTTAGTGATAAAAAAAGCGCGGCTGTAGCTGGCTTTTTAACGTTGCGACTGCTCTCTATGAGAGTTAATAAAACAGTGATAATTTGGAGGGTGAGCTTGTTCACCCAACCTATATATCTACCTATAATCATCTCCCCGCGCTATCTGCATATAACACAAACAAATCATAACAACAACACCAACTTAAACTTAAATTAGTCGTCAACGTAGCCAACTTCATTTAAATTTCCAAAATGTTGGTAGGCAGAGCCATCTAGGGCTTTGTACCGAAAATAGAAAAATGATTTGAACTTGAGTCATTTGCGTGTCAATAATAGGTGGTTTGTGGTGAAACGTCTATAGTAGATAGTCTTTGGTAAGGGTTGGTAGTTCATTACAATCGACCTTTATAATGAGTTTCAAATATGTCTTGCATCGACTATACTCGTGTCTGTCATTGTGTGCCTCAAAAGTGATTAAAAACTAGAAGTACAAGTACTTCGAAACAGTAGACGCAGACGGGGGGGGGGGACTATTAAGCTTTTTCCGATAAGTGGTCAAACTAATATTGTAATATTTTATAGTTCGGGTTCGGTGAACTTAAACAATCGGTACAACTATAACTAATTTGTTTAAAGTAAAAACACAACTCTTATATTTATATTAAACACAACTAACAATATTAATTTATATTATATAAGGCGCGATCGTCTTCGATATCCCTTGTCCGGCTCTTCCAAGTATATATACTTATAACAACCACTCTAGAGACATCTGGAAGGGTGACGTCACGATTTATCGAAGTTTTTCTTTAATTCCAGAGTGCGGTGTGCGCGGTGTGTCCACAGCGCCGGCCTCGTTACAATAATATTAAAAAATCGTTTGTGTCACCCCAGAACTTTCCCCGCTCGGCTGTGGAGAATAGGATAATTTTTATTACAAAAGACTAATCATTCCATTAATTTACGGAAAAAAATTTTAAATAGCAATCCGACGGTGAATACCCAATTGATATTTCTATGTTGATAATAACATAAGCGGGCGCATGCGCACATTATATAGCACACTGCTACAATTAAGATCTCCGAAAATCATGGGTGAAAACTATTGAGAATTCTGAAAAAAGTTTGATACAAATGTTGTAAGGAATTTTATGGTATACAACTTTGCACCAGAACATTTTGCACTAAAGCCCATTGTTTGCCTTTCAAATAAAAAAAATTGGAAAACGCCTAAATGCGTATATTTTTTGCCCTCTAGCGGCGAAACTATGGAGAATCGGAAAAAAATTCTGGAAAAAGTTTAATACAAAAGTTATAGGAAATTATATTCTCTAAAATTTACACTAAAACATTTTGCACTAAAGTGTATTTTTTGTTCAAAATTTGGAAAAAGTGACAAAAACCTACATGCATATTTTTTGCGCGCCCTCTAGTAGCGCAACTATTTGAAATTCTGGAAAAAGTTTAATACAAAAATTGTAGAAAATTTTATGGTCTAAAAATTTGTACTAAAACATTTTGCATCAATGTGTATTTTTTGTCCTCAAAATTTGGAAAAACTGCGAAAAACCTACAGGCATATTTTTTGCGCGCCCTCTAGTAGTGCAACTATTTATAATTCTGGAAAAAGTTTAATACAAAAATTGTAGAAAATTTTATGCTCTAAAAATTTGTACTAGAACATTTTGCACTAAAGTGTAATTTTTGTCCTTAAAATTTAAAAAAGACAAAAAATCTTTCATATGTATTCAATCAATGTCGGTCTTGAGGACTCCGACCCTTTATACCAAATTTCAGCTTGATTGGTCAAACGGTTCGGCAGTTATCGTGGAAGATTACACACAGACACACAGACAGACCATACTCTGGCTGGGAAAGTAAAACTCAGAATATCAGTGCGCTTGCTAAAAACAGAAAATAATATATTGACTGTATGATCAATGGATTTTCATTTCAAAAAATAATTTTTAATAAAAAGACCCTAATATAACTTCTTCTGTGATGAAAATGCTTTTGGAGCATCTTACAAAATAAATCATCGCATTGGTAAAAATCACACAATACAATTAATAAAATTCTAGACATTACTTCATTTTACGGAATATTTACAATCACTTTTATCTAAATACAAGTTAATCTGTTTTCCATTAACTGGAAAAAAAAGACGTTCGTTCTAAATATAAAAGAATAGGACCATTCCTTTTATTCGTTCGTCGATTTGGGGATGTCATTATGTAAGAAATTTAGAATTCAAACCGCGTCTCACAGATTGTGTCACAACCGCTTTCTTCCCGAAAAATGATTGCCTTTCGTGCACCCACGCCCGTTCATAAGATAATTTTATTATGATGTGTAAAAAAAGAACTGCCGAACTGGAAAGATATTGATGAACTCGTGCCTTTTTTTCTATTAAACGTTTTTAGTATGGTGGCAAAGTTTAAAATAAATATCAACCACAATTTAAAAAAATATAAAAATACGTAATATATCTCAGATATTCGAGTTGCATCTAAAAAAATTAATTTTTACCTGACAAAGAAAAGGTACCATCCGGATCCCTTGAAAGAAGGTATTTGGATAAATTTCACTGGAATATTATCCAGAAAATACAAACTAATTCATAATTATTTTAAAATTAATAATATTAATCTTTCCGTTCATGTTAATGTCTTTCTCTCCGACTTTTTTTTGTTTGATTGCAAAATACAGTTAACAAAAATAAAATATATCGGCGAATGTTGCTATGCATGATTATCTTTTTTTTAAATTATCCTATCATTATAAGAGATAAATAATATAGGTATGTTTCTTCCCGCTAAGATGCTTTAATTCAAAGCTATTTATATACCACGTCACATCTCCTACTAATAAAAACCACCATCCCTCCTCTCCGTTAAAAAATCACTCTTTCTCGCATCTAGGCAGTGAATCAAGTCAGTCATGAATTTACTAAAGCAAAAAAGTTTCTTCATATAAGTAAAATGGCGGGTAATTAACCGCACCCAAAAAGTTTTCTGATTTTTCATAACAAAAAATGTGAAGTGATTGAGTACAATTTTGCTGTTCATGTTTCGTACTTAGAAAAAATGGAATAAAAAATTACATTCCAATTTCAAATACTATTTTAATTTCATATTTGTTTAACTTCAACCCAAGAAGTTTGGTCCTTCGAAATCCTGGAATTATTTTTAATTTGTTCAGTATTATCTGATTATTAACCTATTTCAGGTTAACTCCGCAACAACGTTGCCACTTTGTGCTATAATTCTTGACTGTTGACTGCCATGTGCACCAATATGGTTATGTCCAAGCCTGATTTTACATGAAGTCCCCGAATCGGTACAACAGACCACGGAATATTTTTTTGTTAAATCGTATGTTTCATCAATTTTAACAATTGTATGACATTTCTTGGCGATTTTATATGAAATATGATCCGTGTATAATAAAAAAATCAAAACTCTGAAAAATGAAAACCGAAACAAATTATATGGAATAATTGAAAAAATCAGTAATAAATCAGAAAAATCCATTAAAATTAAAAATAATAAATAACCAAAATATTTAAAAAAAATTAAAATTAATAAAAAAAAAACAAATAAAAATCGGGAAAAAAGACTTCAAAAATCGAATCAAAAAAGAAAATTTCAGAAAATTTAAAAAATATTAAGGATTATGTAAGTAAAAACAAAAAGTAAAAAAATTAAAATATGAGAAAAAATAAGAAAAATGTCAGATAAAAATAAAAAAATAATAAGAAATTCAAAAATCAGAAAAATGTGGAAAAATCATAAAACAATTTTTTTTAAAAAACAAGTTTAAAAAAGACAAATATTTTAAAAAACATAGAAAACTTTTAAAGTTTATAAAAATTTAACAAAATTAAAAAAATTGAAATTAACAAAAAAATAAAAAATAAAATAAATTCCTTATGTGATAAAGATTAGATAAGTAAAAAAAAGAAAACAAAAAAAATTGTAAAAAAATAATTAAACATCAAAAGAAAATAAGAAAAATGTCAGATAAAAATAAAAAATAGTAAAAAAATAATAAGGAATTCAAAAATCAATAAAGATCAGAATAAATTAATAAATCATAATACAAAAAAATTTAAAAAAAAGACGAATATTTTAAAAAATGGAGAAAGGTTACAAAGATTTAACAAAATTAAAAAAATTGAAATTAACAAAAAAAATAAAAAATAAAATAAATTCCTTATTTGATAAAGTTCGGATAAGTAAAAAAAAGAAAACAAAAAAAATTGTAAAAAAATAATTAAGCATCAAAATAAAATAAGAAAAATGTCACATAAAAATAAAATAATAGTAAAAAAATAATAAGGAATTCAAAAATCAGTAAAGAATAAATTAATAAATCATAAAACAAAAAAATTTAAAAAAAAGACGAATATTTTAAAAAATGGAGAAAGGTTACAAAGATTTAACAAAATTAAAAAAATTGAAATTAACAAAAAAAATAAAAAATAAAATAAATTCCTTATTTGATAAAGTTCGGATAAGTAAAAAAAAGAAAACAAAAAAAATTGTAAAAAAATAATTAAGCATCAAAATAAAATAAGAAAAATGTCACATAAAAATAAAATAATAGTAAAAAAATAATAAGGAATTCAAAAATCAGTAAAGAATAAATTAATAAATCATAAAACAAAAAAATTTAAAAAAAAGACGAATATTTTAAAAAATGGAGAAAGGTTACAAAGATTTAACAAAATTAAAAAAATTGAAATTAACAAAAAAAATAAAAAATAAAATAAATTCCTTATTTGATAAAGTTCGGATAAGTAAAAAAAAGAAAACAAAAAAAATTGTAAAAAAATAATTAAGCATCAAAATAAAATAAGAAAAATGTCACATAAAAATAAAATAATAGTAAAAAAATAATAAGGAATTCAAAAATCAGTAAAGAATAAATTAATAAATCATAAAACAAAAAAATTTAAAAAAAAGACGAATATTTTAAAAAATGGAGAAAGGTTACAAAGATTTAACAAAATTAAAAAAATTGAAATTAACAAATAAAATATAGAACAAAAAATTGGAAAAATCAAAAAAAAAAGAGTTTGTGCGGTCAGGAACTAAGTTCCTTATGTGATTTAATTTTTCTGTCTCTCTCTGTCTGTGCCCCTATTTTTTATAATTTTCCCAATTTTTCTCAATTTTCATATTTTTTCCTAATTTCTGTTTTACATATTTTTTAATTTTTTCTTATTGTCCCTATTTTTCATTATTTTTCTTATTTCCTATATTTTTCCGTGTTTGTTCCTGTTTTTACCTATTTTCTCTATTTTTCCCTATTTTTCATTATTACCTCTCGTTTTTTACTATTTTTCCCATTTATTCCTTTTTTTCTCATATTTTGCACAATTTCTCTCTATTTTTTTCCATTTCTCCTATTTTTTCTGTATTTCCTTTTTTTCTTTATTTCTCTCTATTTTTTTCCTATTTTTCCCTGTTTGTCCCTATTTTGCTTTATTTTTCCTATTTCACTTTACTCTTGGCGATTTATCTTAATTTTCCCTTGTTTTCCTTATTTTCTCTATTTTTCCCTATTTCTTTATTTTTTCTTATTTTTGCTAATCACTAATAACTACGAAACAGTAGTGCAAGAAACAAAATTATGACGTCATATGACAGCTACCGTTTTCTAACCCAAAATTACCGTTTTTTACCTCTCGCCCTTCAGATAAGAGAGGTATAGGAATCATGCTAAAAATTGGGTAGATAGTTTTCAATGGATAAACACGTTTTGGGGTCCCTAGAATACGATTTTGATATTTTCCCGATGATGTCTGTGTGTGTGTTAGTGTGTGTGTATGTGTGTGTTAGGATGGATGTTGTAGTAACGATAACTCAAAAACTACTTAATAAAAAAATTTGAAATTTTGCATACAGGATTCTGATACCATAGATTAGATCTGATTAGATTTTGGTTCCAATCGGACAACCGGAAGTGGCAGTTGCTATGAGTAATGACGCAATTACTATACAGAATAGCAATAAGGTTTTACACATATATTTTGTATACAAAATAGTTTATTTTCGTATCATTAAAATTTTCTAAAATTTTGCCGTTGTTGTCAGATTTTAAAAAAAGTAAATTTTTTTCGTACTTTTTTGTGCCAACGCGTAAATTTTTGATTCAAAAATAGCGAGAGGTCATGTGCTGGTCACATCAGATTTTTTAATGGCAAATATACATGGACCCTTTTTTTGATATTTACCGAATTTTATACGGGCAGTAAACTTTATTTTTTGTGTGTTGCAATTGATAATAGACAAACTTTAATTGTAAACTATAATAATTAAATTAAAATCATGTTACACCTGTTATATAAATGTAATATTAAATAATAAAATTATAGCCATGAACCCTTTTTTTTGGTATGAATAGTTTTAAATCCCACTATATGTTAAAGTATATAGAATTTTAGAATGGACTTACGTTGGAGGACACATCTAATTATAATATTGGTATAAAAACAACTTGTTCGCTAGTTAAAATAAAACACAGGTCAAATTAAAGTCAAATTATCTAATTGACCAAACTAATAAAAATTATTCCTAGCAACGAGTTCTAAACGATATATATTATTAGAGTGTTCAAATTGCCTTGTGTATGATGTCATTGAATGTTATGCAAATGAAGCAAAAACAATTATTGTTGTTCTAGTTAACATAAGCAAACATTTATTGTCTTATTCACATACAAAAACCTGGAAGTATGTTTACATACAGATAATCAATATTTTTTACCCACATTTAATATTACCGCTCTTACCATTTTATAATTAAAAAAAAAGACTCTTGAATGCAAAAAAATAATACACAACTCGACCGTTACCGATTATATATAGCTGTCGCAATTTAATTTGTTTAAATTGCGAAATGATGGATTACACTTTGATGTTTTAACAAACCATAAGGTCAAATCTGAAACGCCACTGGGTAATAAAAGCAAGATAGCTTTTTACTAACATCCACAGACTAATTAAAAAAAAAAACAGAAACAAGAAAAGCATTTTTCCATATACGAATTTAAAAGAAAAATTAACAAGAATACATTTTTTCACAATGAGAAGCAATAATGAACTTTTTTATACCCAAATTTAAAAAAAAAACATAAGTCTGTTTTTAGACTCTAATTAAAAAAAAATAGAAGAAACAACATTTTTCCACAGACGAATTAAACAAAACCAGAAGCAAGAATACATTTTTTCAAGCACTTGAACTTGAAAAAAAAAATGCAAAAAAGCATTTTCCACATACAAATATGGAAAAACAAAGTAGGAAGAATGCATTTTTTCAACTGCGAAAGCATGAATCTGTTTTTAGTCACGAATTTAAAAAAATAGAAGAACGGAACATTTTTTCATGCAAGAATACATTTTTTCAAGTACTTGAATTGGAAAAAAAATTCAAGAAAGCATTTCGCACGTGCGAATATGAAAAAACAAAGAAGGAGAATACAATTGTTCCATCTACGAATTTGAAAAAAAACGTAACATGAATGAATTTTTCACAATAAAAGGCAATATTGCATTTTTTATACCCGAATTTAAGAAAAAGCATGAATCTTTTGTTAGGACTCTAACTAAAAAAAAAAAATAGAAGAAACAGAACATTTTTCCACACACGAATTAAACAAAACCAGAAGGAAGAATGAATTTTTTCATACACGAATTTAAAAAAAAGAAGCAAGAATGCATATTTCTACACTTGAATTTGAAAAAAAATGCAAGGAAGCATTTTTCTACGTACAAATATAAAAAAGGAGCAAAATGCATTTTTCTATGCACAAATAAACAATATTGGCTAATATTAATTAAATCAAATAATGAAAAACACTGTTGCGTGATTCTGCCCCTCAGTGTATATTGATTAATTGAATTGATATTTAAATAATGAATAATTATTATGTTCTTATTGATTTAATAAAATAAAATTAAAAGGAGAAAACGATATCTACTCACGTTTAATACGATGTAAAGATGTAAAAACATATACAGTGTGTCTACTTAAGTTCGCACCATATGAGAAACTTTTTTATTATTAATTTTACGAAAAAATGTTATTCTTCATAATAAGTTCTGCATTGTCTAAAACCTAAAATACAACCATCAAATAATACATTTTTTGACCCGTATATGAGGTGCGTAAAAAAATATAAATTTTGCTCAAGAGTAAAGTACGCTTATTTTAAAAAATATAGAAAAATGTTACTGCTAAATAAATTTAAAAGTTGAAATTGTTTATCCGGGCTGTTATGCCATGCGTATTCTTCTGTGGCTTTACTTCCAAACGTTTCGAATGCAGTTGCAGCAACCATCTTCAGCTGAGACTGAAACCTCCTTCGCATTGCCGGTAATTAATGTTTCAAATACTCCGCGAGGACTTAGTACTTAATATAACTTGTCCATTGTTATTTAACGATTTAAAAGTACCTCGTAATTGATGAAAAAAATTCAGTTTATTACGTCATTATTTCCACCCACTGGTTATCTGGTTTATTTAAAATAAGGAAATTCATTATTTTTTATTTAAATTATAATGAAACATAAGGAATTGGTTGATAATAGCATTCATTGTATGTAAAAGAGTCATCCGTCCTTGGCAATTTTGTTGTTTATTCAAAATTTGACACGTTTTATTGCTCTGTTGACATCATTTAACTACAAAATGTTTTATTTTAAATATCGCAAAAAAAAAACTAATAACTGCTGTTTTTCTTTTTGTTTTATTATACCTATTTTTAGAGTTAAAAATAACAACAGGAGCAAAAATGTATTATTATTGAGTTTTAAAGTAAAGTACAAATGACATTAATACACAAGCTAGATGCATAATTTCTTTTTTAATTTTTAAATTAATATTCACTAATATATAATTTTCTTCTCTATAAGAGCAAATAAAACTCTAAATCATGGCACAAAATAAACTTTAGTAGACCCACCGAGGTGGGTTTAGGAAAAATACATTATGATGAAAATAGCAGAAAAAACATGAACAGACGAATTTTCGTAGGTCGATAACGACTTACACAAAAACAGCTTGGAAAGGTTCTTCAGCCCTTCATAAAAAGCCAATAGCTTGAGTTGAACGGACACATAAAAGTACTCCAAGTACTCTAAGTAATTTTTTTCTTCTCTATGTTTATATATTAAAGTCTAAATTTTATTAAAGATAATAGTTTGGCACATTATAAAAAACTTTCAATATAAAAATTTAATGCCTGTGTAAAAAAATTTTAATTGAAGAAACTTTCTATGAATATTGGGAATTTTTTTATTATAAATTTTGGTATAAGCTTTAGTGATGTAATTTTATTATTTTATATATTTTTTTGTATTTGACAACCTCGAATTTATACAACTACATACTTTGGACAATACATTTATTTATTAATTTATTTATTATTTTTACTTGCAAAGATCTTTATTTTCAGAATTAAATTAAAAGTATTAATAATTTAGATAAAATTCTATGAGTTAAGACTTTTTTATTATAAATTTCTTCCCCTTTCACAATATTTTCTTAAATTCACTCTAAAATGCTTCAATCAAAATATTTATTAATTTAAAAAGTTAAATAAATCATTTAGTTTATTTTTGTTTCAAAATAATAATAATTTTGTATGAATTTTTGATTTTTGTTTTAAATTACAATATAACAAATCAAAGCAAAAATATGGCAGCCAAAGTGTTCAAAACAGGATCGGTTAAAATCGTATAATTAATTATTTTAATTATTAAATACATCCATAAATTCAATGTTATTAATTTTTCGAATTATGAAAAAATGTGCCTCACTTTTGCTCTTAATTATAAAATTTTTATTACTATTACTTTAAATTTCCCAACTTTAGCAGGTTTTTCTGATTTTTCAAGTTAGGTCAAACACACCCAGTGTAATTTTTTTTAATTTATTGGAATAAAAATCAAATGGAAATTTTGAGTATCAAATTGTGAAAAGTTTTTCAAAGAAAAATCACAATATTTACCCATGGTATTCGTCCTTGTTTTTATGATAATAAAAGTAAACATCATATATATTTAAAAATTAATATATACCCGTTACGCCATCTTTGTAACGGTCAATAAACTGAAATTTATCGCAAACTAAGAAAACTTTGCTTAGTTGTTGCACTGTTTTTGATTTCCGCCCGTAGATGGCGGACTACGTACCGTTGGTATAAAATTCTCCGTTTACTAGAAAGTGAGAAGAAGGAGGAAGAATAAATAAATTTTAATTCAGCTTTCATTTAATTATTTATTAATATTTTTATTATTAAAATAGTTTTAAACATTTTTTTTTGGTAAACCAGAGTTAAGTTGGTAACATTGAAAATTTAAAAAATTTGACAAGCAGATTGTCAGTTTGACGTTTAATTTATTTAAGAATAAGTTTTAATCAAGTATCAAAAGGCGAGAATAAAGTCATTTTAATGCCGAAACATAAAAAGGTATATAGACAGTTTTTTTTAATTTATAAATATTACATCAAAGTTAGAAATATCATAAACAAATATAATAAAAATGAAGTGTTTTATAGTTTTGGCAGTGTTTTAGACTTCGAACTTATTTAAAAACTATTAGTTATCTAAACACATGTTTTTAAGGTATAAATAAACCATTTAAATAATAAATAATTCAATAGGCAAATCATTCAATAAATTAAATACACAAATTCATCAAAAACGCAAATACCAATCTATTAGCCTTGTCATGTTATTCGTCGACCTTTATTTTGAGTAGACAATTGGCAAAAAAACAAATTTTTTGCAATCATAATAACAATTCGAATTCTACAATTTAATTTGTCTAAAGTGGTGCAAAAAAAATTAGTACTTGGGATTCTATTAACTTATCCAAATCTACTGTGACTTTTTGACTATGTTGCTGGTAAGAGTGGTAAGATATGTTACATAGGGTTATTTTTATTCGAGTGGATAAAGGTCTACTCCCTATTTTTATATCGAATTCAAGGCCCTCATCTCTGTGCTTACTATTGACTTATTAAAGGGATGAATTTGTTCTTCCAATGATCTCTGATTTACAATTTTTTTTTAACTCTTGGGGTTTAATCACGTTGAGAGATTTTTGTGTGGGTTTTTGTTAGAAGGTCCAAACTGTCATATGTAAAATTATAGAAAATTGTATCTATAGACAAATGCTTTCCCTTCTTACAAAAATATATATAACGTTGTTTTAGATCGTCAACATGGTTTCTTACCTGGATGATAAACGTAGAGCTCTATTTAATTTTATCTATACCTCCATTGGTACATGGGTGCACTCTTTTTTGATCTTTCAAAATTTTTTTATTCAATGAATACTGATATAATAACAAATAAATGACAAAATTTAGGATTTCGGGGAAATGGCTGACATCAAATCTGACAGCTAGAAAAATTATTGTTAGAATTGGAGATTGGAAATCCCTTCCCCAATAAATATTGGCGTACCTCAAGGATCTATCCTTACTTAACCCTACATGCAGATTATACTGATTATAAAGATGAACCTTGTAGCAAAAATAATTTATCAGTTGGTGTGAAAGAAATCCCCTTTATAGTAGATACTACAAAAACTGTCTCTAGGAAGTTTTTTACAAAAACAGAAAGTTGGAATACTAATGTTAATCAGATTTGTAAAAAATTAAATAGCAGTTACTTTGCAATATTGCAGTTAAGAAATATTTTTACCAGTCAGTTGATTAATGTCTATATTATGCAATAGTATAGGCCATATCTCCTACAATGTCGTTCTTTGGGGAAATACGGTCAATGCCTCCAAGGTTTTTATTTCTCAGAAAAAGATTATCCGTCTAATTTTTAATCTAGTTTATAGAGAAACATGTAGAAGTCACTTTAAAGACTTCAACATTCTTTCGTTTTTTTCTATTTATATTTACAAGTGCATATTATAAACAAAAAGTAATTTTAAAGATTTTAATATCAATTCTGATTTTCATTATTATCCAACCAGGTCTGGCAAGCTTATAATGCCTCCCAAACTGAAACCTTATTATTTAAAAAAAAAACCTGTCTATAAAGGAATTCAATTAATAAATCATTTACCTAGCTGTAGAAGATATGAAAACAACTTTAATCTTTTAAAAAAAAAAAACAAAAATTTTTTTTAATTAACGAATGTTTTTATGATGTTCCGAGTTTTTAACCAAAGATTTTTAACTTAATTATCTATATGTAATAATGTAACATATTATATATGTGCTGTTGAAATTTAAAATCTACTTTTCTGTTTGACCTGTCCTACATCATGTATTATGATCAAAAGGGATAAATAAAGTATTATTATTATATAAACTACACAAACCAAGGCTAGGGGGCCCCACTTTTTTGGGAGTCCCTAAAAAAATTGTCTGAGTTAACAAGCTTCATATATACCTACTTATAAATGGCGTTATCAAGTTTAAATCCGGCACTGTACCACCCGGGTTGAAATCGAATTTATGAGAAAATGCTGGAGTCTGATATGAATGTTTTCATAATTTTATGCTAAATTTACAATATTTTGTATGTAGATAATTTATAATTATTTGCACTAAAAATATTTCTATTTAACAGATTACAGAAATTTCAAAGGTCAAAAAAATCCAGGCCAACTAGAGATATTTTTAAATAAAAAAATAGCGTAAAAAAATTGTTATAAAAATTGATAAATTCAATCAAAATACATTTAAAATTAGAATATTATTGGTATAGGAATCAATTTTATCATATTGTGTCCATAAAATTATTATTAAGTTATTAGCACCAAAGGCTTAGATATCGGAGGGTAAAAATTAACCTGCAGGATACCAAAAAATTACAATAAAAAAGAAAAAATATATGAAATATAGAAACTGATGCAGTAAAAAATATAAGAAAATAAAAACTAGTAAAAATCATAAAGCAACTAGAATGAATTATCTTTTTTGTTATTTTAGTAATTTGAGAAAATATCTATCTGGTTCTTTAATATTTGTTATAATACGATTCGATCTTTTAGGGTTTTGATAAAATATCATTTTGCTATAATAAATGTTTGCTTTTTTAATAATTTGATATAATACACTTTTGCAAAAGTATCAGTTTGTTCTTTTAATTTCTGCTAAATTGTGCCGTCCCATAGTTCACTCCTTTATTGTGCCATACACTAATTGTTTGATATTTTGATGAAAAGTTTAACAAGTATCCGTCAAGATTTTATTGTATTTTTGGACTGTCGTGTCACCAAGAAAATTATGACGATTTTACTCAGGAGACTATTGGGACAAACAATATTGGGACCAACAGTTATACGATTTGAATAACATTGATTTGCCCATTTCTGTGTAGATATAGATACCGGGAGTATTCGACTAACAGATAGAACAGAAAAAGCAGCAAAAATTAAGAAAACCGTAAGGCATGCTCTTAAGTTTTCTTTAACCATTTTGTTAATCTCTCAATTTTAAAAATTCAAGGCATGTAATAGGATTCAAAAAATAAATAGTTCTTCAATGTCTTTCTTTGTCTAGCCTCTCGGTATTAATTTCCTGATGGCGAGAAAAATTTCTTACCCCACTTCCTGGACTCGTTTACGGCTCGTCCTAGAATTTTGTCTACTCGTCCAAAAATACAGGATTTTCCGGACTTGTAAATTACTATTAAACTCATAAAAAAATATATTCATCTTGTGTGTCTATTAATCTCTAGATTTTGTTTAATTTACTAATTTTATTTTTGTGATATACAGGGTGGCTACTTCTTCATAGACGCTAGAAAGATGGTTTAATAGGGAAAAAAGTGCGAAATATAAAAATAGACAAAACGATTTTTTGAGATCTAAAATATTCCTATTGGTTCCGGAGTTAAACGACAAAATCCGAATTTGCCGAAAATCGTTTTTTTGCCAAAGCTCTGTTATTATACAAAATTTGGGATAACTTTATGAATAGTTTTTGTAGTATTCTAACATCGTTATAAATCACCATAGTTAAATTTTAAATATGACGTTTTGTCTCTGCGGGGCCACCATCAACTTTATCTTCAACGATATATCACACTTGATTATTCCGTGACGTTTTGTCTCTTCGGGGCCACCATCAACTTTATTTTTTAAATACGGACCTGTCTATTTTATTTAAAAGTACTAAATCGCTTTGACTACTATACATTCAACTATAATCACACTTGATTATTCTGTGTAGACCAGGGTCGATAATTTTTGAAACAAAAAAAAAATAATAGTACGATGAAACCCATTGGAAAAGGAATGAAAGGAAAAATAATTTACGGCCGATCTGAGGTCAGGAATTTTAATAAATAGCTCAAAATTGTACATAATGATTTAAAAAAAAAATCGGATTCGAGTTTTTTACGTTTCTTTGCATTTTTTGAGAAGATACTTCAGCGAACAGATCGCCCGTAATAGTATATTTCATTAGAAGTCCAGAAAATAGGTTTTTTCCGTGCGAGCGTGACAAATTCCCGTGCAAGCACGGGAAAAGCATTTATGGACGTGTAGAACGATATTTTTTATTATAGTTCGTTGAAAATGAAAACATAAAACAGACACAAAAGAAACTTGGAATATTTTTATTTTCACAGTTGTAGGAATGAAAAACTGTAAAAATTTGATATTCGTGTTCATATCTCGACATGGATTTTACTGGTAATAAATTCGCGGTCGCTTATGCCGCTTGCTCTAGGATATTATCGGGAATTTCGGGATTTTCTTCTGAGTTTATTTTGTTGGCATAAATTTTATTGACAGAGAATAAACAATGTTGACAAAATAGTGTTTGGCATATATGATTCGTTTCCATGGTTATTCTCATAGATTTTCCGTGCGCTGTTTTCGTGCGCTAGCCCGAAAAAGAATATCTTACAATATTACTAATATAGATGAAAATTTCACACCGCCAGTTTTAAGCCAATCAGAGTCTATTTTTTTATTTGGTTACCATGGTAAACCAAAAAATTTCCGGAAATTTTCATCCTCCTGGACGAAATTAATAAGTGGAAATTTTTATGTAATGACACTTGTAATGGGCTTGATTCATATAAGACTTTTTGTTTACTTTTTGTGCAAATCGAAATTAAACAATTACTACTTAACTTTTAACATACCAACAAACACTCATGACTAACTAGACCAAAACTAGTCTTTCCTTCTAATCTTAATGTCAAATAAATAATTAATTACTTTTAAATTTTTTAGGTGTGAAATTTTCTTACCGAATCCCCCACGATCTTGAATTAATAACCGGAAACTTTTCCTCGTACACGATTTTTTAAGAAAATTATCAAAAAATCGTGTACTCGAAAAAAATTTCCGGTAGTAATTCAAGCTCTAGGGAGATTACTAGTGAAAATAAGGTGTTTTCAAAGAAGTATAATAAAAATTATTCTTCCTTTCATTTTTGTTATATTCTCTTCCTCCATAAAAAATAAAGTTGAAGGTGGCCCCGAAGAGACAAAACGTCACGGAATAATCCAGTTATATCGTTAAATTTAGTATTCGAAGCGATTTAATAATATTAAATAAAACAGACAGGTCCGTATTTAAAAAGATAAAGTTGATGGTGACCCCGAAGAGGCAAACCGTCAGATTTAAAATTTAACTATGGCAGTTTATAACGATGTTAGGATACAACAAAAACTTTTAATAAAGTTATCCCAAATATTGTATAATAACAGAGCTTTGGCAAAAAAACGATTTTCGACAAATTCGGAATTTATTCGTTCTCCGAAACGAATAGGATTATTTTAAATTTCAAAAAATCGTTTTGTCTATTTTTATATTTCGCACATATTTCCCCATTTAAGCGTCTTTGTAGCGTCTATCGTTTACGAGATAGCAATACTGTCCCTATTAAAAAGTAGCCACCCTGTATGATGCGTTAGTCGAACAACAATATTTTTAAAGTATAAAAGATTATTCAGAACATTTTCAGATAAAATGTATGACTCTTAAATAGCGGCAAATTATTATGTTTGTTGCAACCCATTTTTGTATTTTATTGCAAAAAAATTACCACGAAAAAAGTAAGTACTGAACCGTAATATATTTTTTTTATGAATATAATTAACTAATCGATATTTAATAAACGAGGAAACCAGAAAATATTTAAAAAACCCTGTAAAACGGAAATTTTTAGCACATCCTAAATTTTATTTCCTCCAATTTGAGAGGTGGTGGAGGAATAATAAGAAATTATAATTACGCCCCCAAGCCAATTCCGTCAATCAAAAGATATTTGTACGCATGCGATATTTTAAAACTGTTAACGTGTAGAAAGCGCAAATGCTGCTTAGACTATTTGTGGCACTTGCTATTTTAGTGTCTATAAACATTGTTATTCAATTGTGCGTTAAATAAATATCGACAGTTTCAAGGTAACTTACATATTAATATTCTTATTTTATATTAAATTATTCAAAGTAATAATTTGCTTAAGTAATTATTAGTCGGAGTTTATATAATAAATTTTACATTAAAGTACTCTTATCATTAATTATTTAACAAATATTTTAACTATGACAATCACTATATAGGAAATATTTAGTACACTACACAGTTACCGATATCAATTAATTAATTGGTAAAATAGTTCTCATTACTTAAAATTATTATAAAAAATATATAAATTCTTAATAAGAGATTTTTTGTAAAATTTAATTAATAAAATTTCCTATATAACTAGAAACTAATATTATTCAATAAGGTTACTTGAATTAAAAAAAATTAAGCGGTAAAAAGAATTAAATGTTTTCACATTTTTTACAAATTCACCTATAATGTATTATCGGTCTATATAATATTCTCAACCTTGGTATATATTTAATTAAAACTATTCACCACTAAATTGATACATGTACGTATTATTTTTAAAGATCGTGATATAAATATAATGAATCCATTTCTTATTGTTTTCTTAAGTTCTTATCACTAATTTATCAAAAAAATAAATTAGATTAATGCGATGTAATGACCTTCTTGTAACTATTAATAAATCTTATTGTATGTAAAACAAAGTTATATTAAAATAAAAATATTTTAATTATTAAAAAAATCGATAACCCGATTTGTATGGATCTTTTGTTTCCTGAAACTATTATCAAGTATTAGGATCTATCACATAGACAGATTTAGCATTTTAATAAACTCGTTTAGTTATTGCAGGTTTAACTACTAACATTAAAAATAATTACCATAATAACAATATTGTATGTAAATTTTTCATTAATTTTTTTTTTGAGCTAATATTACAATTTGCAAAATAAGAGAGCTACGACCCTGAGAATTACTGACATTTAAATAAAAAATTGTCTTTCTACACTATGTTGATATTTTTTAATTTTAACGCCTCATTACCGATTTAAATATCTAGAATATCTATAAATAAAATCTTATTCAAGCCTTTAATCCATTGTTCTAAATTTTATGACAATCATTGTTAATGACATACCTAAAAACGAGTCAAACATGTCTTTACTTTCTGGATATTATCTACTTGTTTAAAAAAATACACTAAATTAATTAACTCACGTCACATATTGGTTACATAAAATTAACATAATCAAAAATGAAACAAAAAAGAATCAAAATATTAAAAGCGTGATTTACTCTAAGTAGTGTAAGCAGTAGTTTCGAAGTCCCCAGATTTTTTTTTTAATTTTAATTTTTGAAGAAAAGAAAAAAATATACATAAAATATACAAAAATTTTGAAAATATGTTTTAGTTTTTTTCTGAAAAAAATCGTGAAAATCATTAAAAACCTAAAAATGTTCAACAAGTTTGCGATTTTTTTCAAAAAAAGTAGATACATTTTTTCAAATTTGAGAGAGTAGGAGCATAGATTTAACCTTTATCTACACATAAATATTTTTTTTATTTTTTTTTAATCAAAAATAAGAAACAAAATTGGGGTAACTACGAAACCCTTACAGAAAATCGAATAGGGCTTATAATTTATTTTTAACTCATATCTTATAACATTATTTTTATATTGAATTATTAAACTTTTTATACTCTTATTTTTTTTTTCAATTTTATTTCACAACATTTAACACATATATCGATACTTTGAATTTGTGCATAAATTTCAATTTGAAATCCTTTTAACATATATATAAATTTAAATAGATTATAACGAGACTTATAAAAATGTGATTTTAAATGTTAATGGAAGGATTCACATAAATTAGTTATTCTTAAAACCGAATCACTTGCTTAAAGGTGGGGAGCTTCATCACTAATACAGTTTTCTACAAAATAATCACAATATTTTTGTAATTTTTGTGTCAATAGTTATTGTTGTGTGTCAGTTTTAATAAACGAAATAAGTTCATTACTTGAACAATGCCAAATAAACGTAAAAGTGAAAAAACCCGTTTAGCGGAATCAATAAAAAGAAATTCGCGATCATATAAATCGAGGATTTGCCGTTCTCAAAAAGTGAGTTAAATAACAATAATTAAAAATTAGATATGTATGGTATATTTTCCATAAGGCGGCCCTATCGTAATGTAAATCCTTATTATTAAAAGTTGGTCTTTATATTTAATTTTATTAAAAAAACTATTTTCAGAAACAAATTCTGAATGAGAATAACTAAAGATTGATGGTGCTAAATTTTTATTTTTCCATTAATTTTTTGAGTAAAAAATTAAAATTTAACATAGTTAAAAAAAACTAATCAAATAATTTACAGATTTAATCCTTTTTACATAAATTAATTCCGAACTGGTTGAGTCCATTTCGGCACAAAGTAATATAATTATCATAATTGCCTCAAAATAAATAAATAAAGATAGGTACAATGTGTGATATCAATTCATTTTTTATTTTGCGGCTAAAATTGTTAAATTACTGTAGGTTTCCGAGGAACAGTTGAACGTGAACACTATTACTAATATGTATGGATTTTTACACAAAAATAACAGGAAATCAAAATTATAGAACATACAATTTCCTAAAAATTTTATCTTTACTTTTTTCCCGAATTAATATTAAAAATTAAAAAAAAAATTGTAAAATTTGTAATAACAAACTTTATAATTGTGATTTTTTTGACCTTTTTCGTATTTATTAAAATATTTTTAAATAAATATTATATAATGGATTTGTTATTTTATTTCATTTGTTCAATATCATTCCTGACCAAATCATTTTTATAAAAATAATCTAATAGTGCTAATTCACAACTTATAAATAAATGCAAGTAATGACGTCACTTTTTGAAAATTCATTGTCCTAAAAATGTGCTCATTATTTTTCGTTTTTTGTAATTATGGACAATAATAGTGAAAATATTGTAAGACCTGCTTGATAAACCGGAGATAACCAAAGAAATAGAATTTTCATATATAATCTTTTAAAAATTATCATTCATAATTAATTTTTTGTATCAATTTGTATATTTGTATGTCTATTTTTATAAATAAATGTGATATTGTGATAAATCTAGTCGATACAATTCGATCAACTTTTATAGCTGCCCTGGTAGAGACCGAGAAACATGGTCAAAAGTGATAAGCCATTCCCCGAATCATAAAATCTCCTTTCTCCGACCACACCGTTGCCCCTCAGGTGTATCTGTTCATCAAGTAAATCATGTTCTTAAAGAAACAAAAAGAAAATTATTGAAAGCTGTAAAAAATAGATTACCAATACATGAAAAATATTATATTCAAACGGAATTTTACAGAAAAAACTATTTGATTAAGAACAAATGAAAAATTAAAAAAATGGTTCACTAGACTAGACCAGACGGAGCTGAAGTATCTGAAGACCGACTCTGACACGCTGAACCTCCGCATCCTCTCACTCTAACACATTAAATTCCCTACAGTGGCGGTAGGAAGAGAAGATGCAGAGGTTCGGCATGTCAGAACCAGTTTTCAGGTACTTCAGCTCCGTCTTGTCTAGTAAAAGGATGCAGATGTTCAACGAGTCAAAGCCGGTCTTCAGGTACTGATCTCCTTCTGGTTCGATAGCAGACGTACCTGAAAGATCTAAAGACTAGACCAGACGGAGCTGAAGACCGGCTCTGAACTTTTGCATCTTCTCACTCTAACACATTGAATTCAATATAATGGCTCTAGAGTATCTTCTTAGATCTGACTTGTTTATTTTTCTTTACAATTATTGTAAGGAATTATTATGACGTGTCAAGGGCTTTTGGACCGGACCACTTTAATGGTGTCATAAATCATTAGATATTGAATATTTATATATAAGACACCATTGAGAGGCAAGAGGTAAGCAGGTAGAGACATTCAGATAGGATCAGCCTGACTAGGCATACATGTTGAACATTAAAGTTTAGTTCACGAATCGTGGATCTTTAGTAAGCGACCCTTACATTATTTCTTTCAGTTTAGCTTGATGTATTGTATAATAATTTTTCTAATACCACATAGAACAACCAAAATTATTGAGTTTTGTTAGATTTTCCTTGTTTAAGCAATTAAATAACATTCTTCTTTTAATTAGCGTAACCTAGATTTGGTAAATTCGTTTATAATTAGGGCACGACCTTTTTTTATTTATCTCATTATATACAACACGTTCATTGATGATCACAATGTTATTCGATGAACTAGAATTTTATCGTTGTTTAGTCTTATATAAACATTAATTCTAATAGTAATAGGTTACGAGCCAGTTTATAAGTTAAATAATTTTTATTTGATGTTTGAAGTGGGTATGTTATATTATGATTGTTCCGTTTATATAAGGTTTATGGTAAGTATTTTAGAAGGTCAGTAATAAATTTAATTTTAACATTTTATAGTTCAGGTTAGTTTTGATGGATACTAATTTTCAAATATTTCCAAAAAGTCTGATTTATCGTGGGTACATCAACTTTTGCTTGTTTGTGTAAAGTCAAAAAACAGTTATTCCCCTCTCTTTTTTACAAAGGGAGATAGGTCAGCTTATAAGGGACATATGAATGAGGAATTAAAAAATAGGAAAGAGTGGAAGCTACAAAGTGATAAAATTATGACCTGAAGATGGCTTGTAAGCCGAAACTAGTTGCCGTTCCCTAAATTTGATAATTATATTTTATGTGGTACATGACTTTGAGTTTTATTTCATTTATTATGGATTTATAAATTATGGTATTTATAGCAAAATTTCGTACTATTTCTTAAAAGCATTTTTTTAGAAACCTATTGACATTTGTTAAAAATAAATTATTACTGACAGCTAGATTTGCTTTCAGACAGCACTCGTACGGTCCCAATTAAAAATTAAACACCAGGTGTTCCACCTACTTTAGAATTTTTTGGCAGAATTAATTATATATTTCTAAATATTCTACATGTGATATGATTTTTTTTATGAATTAATATTAATGTAATGATAGCATAAAGCACTTTTTATTATATACAGTCAGAGATATTTTCAACTGTTTAAAAAAATAACATAAATCAAAATAAAACAATATATTTTTTAGAAATAATCTCGTCACGTCTTGTGTAACTAGTTGTTAATTTTAAAATTGATAAAAATTATAATTACTTCAGCAAATATTAGTACTAGCACAAAAACAAAATATATTTGCTTTTAAATAAAACATATTTTTTTGAAAGTGTCTAGAGATCCATCTAGTCGGACCCGGTGAAAACCTAATTGACGGATATCGTATCTAATTAAAAAAAGTCCGTCAATGGGCTATTAGGATTTAGTTTGAAATAAATATAAGAAAAGATGAAAAAATAAAATAAGATTCTAGGCCAGCGTAATTAACCTATGTATTTTATTTTATTTTATTAAAAAAAGTCTTGGCTATCTAAATCTAGTCTGTGTATTTAAAAAAAAAAGAAATAACTTCCATTTATTTCGTTAAAAAAAATTAAAGAAAAGATATCCTCAGGAATCGAAACAGAAACTTCTATATGTAACGCCGTATCATAATGATGAATAATCAAACTTTCAAGGTTTTCACCGGGTTCGACTAAACGGACCTCTAGACAGTATATTTTTTTAAAAAGCTCAGTTTACATTTTCTAAAAGAATTTCTAGTTTTTAGTGATAATCAAAACATTTTATGGGCAATTTCAATGGTGATAAAAATAAAAAAATGGGTCAATCGCTCGATCAATACCGTAATAGCTAAATTTAATTGTCAAAATAAGTGTAAAATTTATAATCTTCCTTGAGAGCGATTTTTAATATAATCATTTTCCTCCCAGTTAGTTTGTCCGAAAAAAAAATAATTGAAGCAAAGCTACAACTTTAAATCAACGGGGAATGAAGTTACTGTAAGTGAAAATATAAAAATGTAAATTATCTCTAGTTTTTCACTATAAATGACATATTTTTTTTTAAATATTAAGTAACTTCTTATATTCATTTACCAACAATATTTTCATTAAAACCAAACAATTTAACAGAAGTACTTGTAGTTTTCTTCAGCCAAAGAAACGAATTACTTGAAGGACCACACAATATTTAGATACCTGGGAAACTTATTTTAAAATAAAGATACAACTGATTTTAATTCTGAAGAGCTTTTACATGCCGATTTATTAATAATAAAACATTTATTAAGTTTATAAAATGTTGATAACAATTACATAACCAAATTAACTTTCATTCTCACTTAATTTAAATTTTTTTTCTTACATCTGTCAGATCGGGAGAAGTCAAGGGAGGCAGGCACATTTCCTAAAGATCCTCCTCTTGGTTGCCACAATGGAGTGCAAAAGAGGTGGAGGATAACTTTTGTTTTTAAGAGTTAATGATTACTTTTAGTTGACTTTTATTTTATCTATAAATAATCAATTAGCTGCCCAAAAAATGGCCATAGAAGATCAATAAATAACTTTGAGAATTTTATTTATCTTATAAATAATATTTTTTTATAATTTGGTGATAGATTTTGTCATAACTTTTTATTGCTTGCCCACATTTCGTTTACACATCAGATACATTAAAAAAAACTTATATTCGTACAAGTAAACAAATTTTATGTAAAAATATTCATCATAAACAAACCACTCATACTGCGTGCCAAAAAAACTATTTTTTAAACTCGTGTACATATTGTGTCATATTTCGGCCAATGCCAGTTGGGCTAATTTAGATATTTTCATTTAAGTTCGATATATTTAGAGAAAGTAGGTAGACTACTGGACAAAAATATATATATGTGTATATTTTCAGTCAATAACCGTTAACGACTGTATCTAAATCGGGAGAAACATTTTGTTTTTCGTTTGTGAAATGTCTCAGGGCTTTGATTGACTCCTGGGTGAAAACGTGTTGGAGAACATATAAGCTTATTAATTAACAAAGATTTGAATTAAACAAGTATTAAAACTTTTTCTTTTTAAATATAGTGTTCATTATAAGTGTTATTTCTTTCTAATTCTTCTACAGACAATGATACGAACTTGTTAACTTATTGTGTTACCTCTAGAAATAGTTAAATGACATGGTGAGTACAGTAATAATAATAATAATAAATAGCCAAATTGAAATTACTTTTCATTCTTCGTTCAACAAGAAAAAAATTTAAATGTAAAATATACAACCCTTTTTTCAGTTTAAAGCTAGAAAAATATTAGAAAAACCGGGATTTTTCAGCTAAAATTTATTTATAAATTCAAGTGGTTTTTGTTTCAGCTAAAATTCTTTTTAATACCCGAATTAATTGATAAATATTATTTTCGGCCAGGTTAATCGTCATTCATAATTATTATATTATAATAATTATCAGAAAAAGAAATACCAAATATGTAAAAAATCTATTATTAGAAACTAAACATTTTTAATGTTTAAATAAATAGATAATTTATTTTTTTAGCAAATATTTCTTTTAACTAATTTAATTTAAAATATACTGATTTTCCTTCAGTACTTTGAAATTATACCGAATTTATGATAAAGTTAATATACTTTCCAACTACAACAAAACTATCATATTTGTATGTAAGAAATTCTCTTCTAAAGATAAAACCATGTACTTTAGATGGTCTTTAATTTTTTTTTTTGATTTTATAATGAGTTCATTTATAACATTACAATAATTGTGGTACATATGAAAAAAATCTTAGTATCAGTAATCAATAAATTAAAAAAAATCAAGTTGGAAATAAAAAGAAACTAAAGAAAAAAAATAATAAACAGTTTGGTTTTTTTAGATATTTTGGAAGAAATGTCAAAAAATAATCAGACGTTTAAAAAAAAGGTTTTATTGTATGGTTTTTTATAAAAATATAAAGGAAGTTTTATTCTAGAAAAATAAAAAAAAAATATATAAAAAGGTTTATTAATAAAAAAAAAATTATAAGAATACAAAAAGAAAATCGGTTGTATCACCCCAAAACTTTCCCGACAAGTATCCCGAGACGAATATTTTTACAGACATATTGCAAGTCAAATTCCGTGACATATTGCATCTGTCATTTTTTGATAGTGACACTTTCGTTTGACAGATGTACAAAAACTAATAGGTTCTTCCGATTGATAACCCCAACCCATATACCAAATTTCAGCTCAATCGGATTAAACGTGGTGGATCTATCGTGGAAGAATATACACAGACATATACACAGACAAATACACAGACAGACAGACTAAACTGTCTTAATCGTCTCAGGGGATCTTACAATGTATATTTCCATCTTTCTCGAAAAACTTTTCGTTCGTTCACAATACATTTTTTCCACACTCGAATTTGAAAAAAAACATCAAGACTGCATTTTTTTCACAAGAATTTAAAAAAACAACATAAGCAAGAATGCGTTTTCTTGCACACGAATTTGAAAAAATAGAAATAAAAACACATTTTTCCACAAAAAAAACTAGAAAAAAAGCGAAAATGCATTTTTTCACATATAAATTGGTATAAAAGCAAGAATGCATAAAAAAACTAGAAAAAAAAACAGCAAAAATGCGTTTTTTCCACATACATTGGGAAAAAGACAATAATGGATTTTCTACATAAAAATTGGAAAAAACAGCACACTTTTTTTTCACAAATTTGAAAAAAAAGCAAAAGCAAGAATACATTTTTCCTTATTCAAATTTGAAAAAATGTAAAGTGCATTTAATCTCACCCAAATTTAAAAAGAAACAAGCAACAATGCAAAAAATTGAAAAGCATATTTTTTTTCAACAAATGCGAAAAAAAACCAGAAGCACGAATGCACACTCGAATATGGAAAATTCCGCAAAAATGTATTTTTTCACAAAAAAAATTGGAAAACACAGCAAAAACGCATTTTTTCACATATAAATTGGTAAAAAAGCAAGAATATATTTTTCCATATAAAATAAAACCAGAAAAAAAAACAGTAAAAATGCGTTGTTTACACATAAATTGAGAAAAAAAGCGAGCATGCATTTTTCCACACAGTAAAACTAAAAAAAACAGTAAAAATGCATATTTTCACACATAAAATGGGAAAAAAGCAAAAAAATTTGATACAACAAGAATGTATTTTCTCTCAAAGGGATTTGAAAAAAAAATGGGTTGTGTCCAGAGACGAACACTTTTTCAGGTATTTAGTGCTAAAATTTCAAATTTTGACAGGTGACAGTTGGAGAAATAATTTTGACTGTGATGAATAGAGTTTTTTAAGAGCTTTCAAATGACATATTGCAAATCAAATCCCGTGACATATTGCATCTGTCATTTTTTGATAGTGACACTTCCGTTTGACAGATGTCGTACAAAAACTAATGGGTTCTTCCGACGGGTAACCCAAACTTATATACAAAATTTCAGCTCAATCGGATTAAATGTGTGGCCTCTATCGAGGAAGAAAATACACAGACAGACAGACAGACTTCCATCTGGAAATGGTCTTAATCATTTCAGGTGACCTCAAAATGGATATTTCCATCTTTATCTCGAAAATTTTTTTAGCTCGTTCACAATACTTTTCCTTCTCGGAAGTGGGTCGGGAAAGTATTATATCAAAGAAGACAAAGAACAAATGGCTCTGTAGGAAAACGAGGTAGTTTAGATTAGATTAGACGGAAAGATAGAAATAGAGGGAGATTGAAAATACAGAAGACAGAAAAAGGAATAAACTAGGAGGTGATACAGAAAAATAAAAGAAAGAAAATGATTAAAAGAAGACATAAGAGAAAGAGAAGAACTGAAGGAAGAATTTTAAGGCGCCTAAATTATAATTTTTTTTTGTATCGTTTATTTATTTTTTTTTTATTGAAGGAACCCAACAAGATTTAATAGATTTCAAGTAAACTAATATAATATATATGTAAAAATAATATTATTTTACACAATCTCTCAACTTATAAAAATGTGTCCTCATTTTTTTTTTAACATGTATATGCTAACATAATGCAAATATACATGCTCCCACTTTTTTTTGTATAAATATTTAAAACTCCGCTGGTAAAATTGTGAAATAATTTTTTATTTTATTTCAACTATTCATACTATTATAAAAATGACTATAGATTATTAATTAACATTGCCGTAACTATGTATCAGCTTTTTTTATAATAATTTTTTATAACACCCACACAAAAAATAATGTAATTGCTACTTATTAATAATCCACGGTTAAGTCCGCAGTCAATACGTTGAAATCCCCCCCCCCCCCCATTATTAATAATCTATTATTTTTTGCAGAGAGTTACCCTCGGGTCAGTGCCAAGGTTCAAACTTCAAAACTGGAAAAAAAATTACTGGCTGTAATTATCTAATCTTTACATTTACTTTAGATAAAATAAATTTGTTAAAATTTACACATTTCCCATTGTTATTGTGAGAAACTAAGAAGTAATTAGAAGTCGAAATTTGTGTAATGGAAGTAGAGCAGATTTGTATAAAGGAACCACAGTGGATATTAGATAGAAAGGACTCTGGACCACTTTTTTGGAGAAGAGATTCTTCTGAAAGAGCTAGGTAAGTTTTTATAATTCGCTCTTTTACTAAATAGTTATTTTCTTAATATTATTTTCTTGAAATTTAATCTTTAACCACTTTTATTACTAGTTTAGTATATACAAAAATTTTCTTATCACAATATGTAAACATTACATAAAAAAACATAATAAAAAAAAATAGTGTAACATATTTTAAGATAACAGTGCTTACATTAACGACAAACAAGGAAATCGCAATTCTAAACGAAAATTAGGGAATTAAGGCAATTGATTAGTGAAATTAACGAATAATTATTGTATAATAAATGAATAAAGCTGTAGAAGATAAAATAAAATTCATATAAAATTTCTCAAGACAATATTTTTTCTGAAATCCAGAATATCTTCTTTCTCGAAGTAAATACAGACCCCAAAGTACGCTAATCTAGTCGTTTACCCCGCATTAACCCCAACTCGCATTAAGAATATTTTATTACACATATATAATGTTTATTTTAATTATTTTTGTATATTTGTAGTTATGTTGCAATTTGTACAATGGGGGGAGTTCAACTTGATATTGGTCCATCTTTTTTTGTATTATTTAACAAAAAAATGAATTTCTTTTTATGAAAAAATCGTTTTTTCTGTTTTTTTCTTTAATTTAACATGAAAAAATTGATATTTAAAAATTACTGCATCTATGCAACTTGTAGTGCGCCTACATCACTTATGTGCAAGCTGCAGCATAATATTAACGTAGGCCAATTTCTCTAAATAAAATTGATGCTTTCAACTATATATGATATTTGCTTATAAAGTGTCGTTTGGTCAATATGTTTTTAATTGTGTTTACTTTTACCTTTGTTTACGTATCTTTACAAATACAGATAAACACGAAAAATTATCAACATTAACCCTTTCATTTAATCAGGAACTTATGTACCAAACAGCAAATTATTACCTGATCTCGTTAAAATAGTCGTTTTCTTTATCTAACAACGGAATCTAATATCTATATTTATCTCTCTCGATTTTGAATTCTAATTCACAGTGGATAGGTCCAAGTTTTCATCTTTATCCAATTTCTCCATCTTTGTCTGTATAAGTGAGATTTAACATCTGTTGTTCATTCGTATTCTCTTCTTTACACGTTTGCAGTTAATGGCTTGACGCTAACTTCATTGCACATAAGTGACGTCACGATCGCAATGGCGGCATTTCAAATAATTAGAAATTTTAAATTAATTTATTCAAAAATCTAGCTCAAATTAGGGTAGATAATTAAACTCAATGGGTTTTATTTGATTAAATCTAATAAAGAAAAAACGTGAGGTTATATTTTTGTTGAATTCCCCATTATTAAACATAGACTGAATTGATTTCAGAAAAAATAGTATGTGTACCTCGTAATAATAGCACATTCCCAGACTTCAATGCTTGTTGACCTCGGCTTAACACCTCGACCAACAATGGGCATAGTTGTCCGGGAATGTATTACTTTTACTATTAGATACACAATGTGCTATTGTTAACTAACAACGATTTTTATGCTATCATGCACCAAAATCCATTATTATCAACGATAATTATCATTAGGTAATCCAGTATCCATAAGCATTGCCCAAGTGGAAAACTAAAAGAAAATGAAGACAAAATCGAGAAATTTTTTATAGAAATAAATTAAGCTGGTCTGAAAAATCTCCGACCTTAACATGAAGACGGCAGCACTTGTCAACAAAAATTAGGGAATGTATTTGCGCATCTTTTGACACGTACTCACCTAGCTATAAAGGAGATTGCTGAAGCGATAAAATACAGGGTGACAAATTGAGCATCGCGCAAAGCGTTGACGCATCTGCGCAGTGAATATTTTTTAAAAACAAGCGCGAAATTTTAAATTTGGCCACTGGAAAAAAAACAGAATGAAATGAACGACGCGACTTTCTTACTTTTAAGTCCTCAGCTGCCCGGCCTGAGGGGTGTGCGACGTATACAGCCGCATACTCGAGCCTTTCGGAGGGGCATAAAATTGGCCAATTTTGGTGAAAAAGGCAAATTTTTAGAAATTGATTTAAATGTCTGGCATACATATTTAAACTAGAACAAACTTTGTCTCAAAACTACTCAAGGTAACCGAAGATCTATCACAATGAGTTCTGAAATACAGTAGTCTGATGCCCTTGACCAAGGTCCAAGGTCAGTAGAGCAATCGTCTGCCCGTCTAGCGGGACGCGGGAAGGGTTGTAACTCATCTTCCTGCCTCCCCTCCCACGGCTTTGTTTTTTTAGCCAGTAGCCACCGATATGCGACTAGTAAGTTGAGTGGCCCACATTAATCACGTATCTGTTTTTTGCTGGTTTGAATCTCTTTGTTTAGCTACGTCTCCAATGGATGTCCTAAACTTTTTGTGGATAGCGTTACATGGTATCCACAATGCTTTTCAAAGCTGAAGTTTCCTCAGGTCAACACTGTCTCAAGAAAGACTTAACAGACTTTCAATTTTATCAATTGAAAACGAGCTGTCCCAGTCAATTGATTATCTAAATAGTTAATAAACTTTTGTTGTGTATGCGCCATTATTAAACTCTGTAATTATTGGTTTACTATGTTCTGTTGTTTTATTTTCTTTTACCCATGAGATATGCAAATGTATATTAGGTCCGGCGGACGGTGATTCCCGCATTAGCTATTTATTCTGAGAAGAAGAGAAGCTTTCAATAGTTTATTTAACACAATAGTGGTTTAAGGTATAAGAAAGAGTATTGAACCTATCAAGTCAATCAATAATAAATTAAATTGAGAGACATAAATTTAATGTTCTAAAAGGCGTAAAAGTGCACAAAAACTGTGCCTTTATATTTATGCGAATAGTGATATTCGATATTTTATTATTTTTATCTGTGCAATCGTATTAGTTCTATTATAAAAAACGCATTTTTCATCTTATAATTTTTTTCTATTTTTGTCCGTTACACTGATTTTAACAAATTTGTTCGTTGTATTTCAAAATTTGTTAATATATCCAAGTCTATATGCGGATTGTGATAGACATAATTTTTTTTTCATCGCCGAACGCACATGCGCCAGGTTATTTTTCTTTTCACTTCTTTATATCTTTTTACCAAATATTTTTGACTCATTAGTTCCATTAAAAATTTAAAGTTTTTTAAGAATCCTGCCTCTGCACAACTGGCTTATATTCTACATTTGGTACGGAACCCTAAATGTGCGACACGCACTTGACCGATTTTTTATAATATGGGCGAATATACTTGTGTATAAAAGTTTACATTTTTTAATTTTTTTTAAATCACAATTCATTTTTTAAATCTAATAAGAATATAACAGTTTGCGACTTTGTTACAAATCTTCTTTTGTGAACATTATGCAAGGTTGAGTTCAAAGATCAATAAATGATTTTCAATATTGGTTGTATTAATACATTAAATTTTAATTAATTAGCTTGCATGAATTCTTGTTGAAAGCATTTATATTTTATCTCCAAGATGTGATTCCGGAATCTTTTATTCTTTCTAAATAAAATCCCTCCAAGTAAAAAAACTACTGCACTATATTTATTTCACTTTATAAAATTTTCTTAGTTCAACTAATGGACAATGAAAAATGTTCGTCGCGCTATCAAAAAACCCAACCTATGCAAAAAATAAATGTACATACTAAAAAACCGTCAAATTGTACAAAGATTTTTCACAAATGTTGTTGTCTTTTAAAACAGACACGATCTGATAGAAAACTATTATGAAAGTGCAGGTGGCAAACTTTTGCTCGGCACTCCAATATTAACAATTACCTTGTACAACTAATAGTTGATAAATTCACGAATTATTGTTAAAGTTAAATGAATTAAAGTGAATCGTTTATCTTTGTGACTAAGAGATTAGTGTGAGCTTAAGGTTAATCATATTGGTGTTGCGAAATTATTGTACCACACATGTAAAAAAAAATTTGTACAACAAATTTAATTAGTTTTTGCATAAAATTTATCTTATCTTTTATTTACAAAAATTAAATAAAGAAGCAAACAGACTTGCAAATATGATATCCCTTTGTTTAAATAGTGAACGATCACGCCGGTTAGTTGCCATTTTTAAATAATATTTAAAACAATAAAAATTCTAGTTTAAAACAATTTACAAAAAACAACAAAATTAGATATTTTAAATGTAATGTAGAAGTGGTACTAGTGCACTTATCCACTCAGGAAACTACAGTTTTACTATAGAGTTAAATCGTAAGATGTCACTACCAAGCACGATTTTCACTTGTACATTGCCTTTGCAGAAAGACTAATTTTGATAAAAAAAAGTCACTTGTACCACTTTTCCACTGTCCCTCTATGAATCAATATGAGAGTAACAAACTCATTTCTTATTTTTTATAAAAAAATTAATAATAAATCTTTGAAAATACTACACATAAATAGCAGGAAAATGCTATGTTGGTCACAACTCATTGTGTTTTGACTGTATCCAAAGTATTTTTTACCTTTCATATTATTCGATGATAAATAATAAAATTAAACTAAATAATTTTTTCAGGGTAAAATTTCGTTATGAAGTAGACGTAAAGGAATTCCAAAGAAGTGAACACGAATTCGAGGAACAGTTTTGGCCAGAATCTGAATCGAATCTTATATCAACTAGCGTGAGCGTTATGTTCTGCATTACAATTACAGTCATTCTACCATGGCTTCTTTTTCGTGATAAGAGTTTTTAGCACCAAAATTGGTAGAAAGATCTGATTAAAATTTAATAGATTTAAATATTGTGATAATTTAAATTTTGTGAATCAATATTCGCTGTATAATATTTTTTAATAATATTATTCATTAATATATTATTACAAAAGTGTTAAATTATTAAATATTTTATTTACTTTATATAATTTTGTTGACTATTAAATTTTAATCAGCTTTTCTGCATTCCTTTTGTAAGGTATATCGAAATGTGATTAATTAATACATCATATTGATTCTTGTGATAATAAATTTAAGTCTTAACCTTTTTGGAGGTTGTTTATATGTATAGATTCGTACAGTTTTAGAATAAGTAGATTAGTTATATATATTTTATACTTGTTGACGTTATGTGCTACGATATTTATTACGTATATGTAAATTTAAAATAAAAATATACTCAAGTGCTGTTTATATTTATTCCTCTTATTTTTATTTAGAATGAATGTATTTTCAAACTATTTTTAATTGCTATTAAATTTTTAAAAGTTTATAAATAGTGCGTTCAATTCAATATTTAAAACAGAAATATATTTTTTAAATACGATCTTTTATAATTTTAGCGGTTTATCAATATTTGAAATAAAAAAGACAGGTCCGTATAAAAAAAAAGGTCGTATATATATCGAATATTTATTAGTGCACTTTTGTAGAAATTGTCAGAAACTTTCCTTTTCCATTTTTTGATATTTTTTAAATAAAAATTCTATGCGCAAAAAACCAAATATCGCATTTTTAGTTTTCCCTGTAAAGTTCGAGAAGGGCGAGAGTCCCTACATATTTTTTTTTCGACCAATATAATGTTCTCCAAAATAGTTAATATTTTGCCTATTTAATCGTCTTCGTATCTCTAATGTTTTAGAATATTAGCAATGTTATTAGCACATGATAAAAGAAACAGCCTGTATAAGAGACAATCTGTATATCTCTAAATAATTGTGAAATTGCATCAAAGGTGGCTTTAAATATTTTTTTGTACCTTGAGACATTTAGAATTTTATTTTAATTTCTATATATACGGGACAATCTGTATATATCAATATTATGTTAAAATCTGCATCTCACCTCGCTTTAATTTTTTTTACCTTGTATCAAAACCTTTTGAAATTTATGTTAATACGAGACAATCTGTATATCTCAAAATAATTTTAATAATTTTAAAATTACGTCCCAAATTTTTTCAACGTTCACGACATAGGAACCACCCTGTATATTTGTCTGATACTTAGGACATACCTAAGCTTGTCCATCTATTAATAAAAAACTCTACAACTTTGCACTTAAATATTTTGCGCTAAAATGCATGTTATCAAAATCTGGAAAGTTCTAGAAAACTACACATTTTTCGTGCCCTCTAGCGATAAAACTATTAGGAATTCTGGAACAAGTTTGACACAAAAATTGTAGTAAATTCTATTTTTTAATCCCTCTACTTTATATTATTAATTAGAACTAAGAATATATGTGAAATATGATCAATAATAAAAGTATAATATATTAGCATTATTATACAAAATTAAAAATATATTGGGACATATTGTATATATGTTTAATTTTAGACTTGCAGCTATACTTGTTAGAATTAAATTTCAATGACTAACTTTGAAGAAAAATTTAAAACATACTCCTAAAAAACTTATATATGTACTTAAATATTTCATGCGCGAATTAGCTGCGCACTAGATCGATTTTAGTTACTTGCTTACACTTTTTCTAATCATTATTTACTTTAAAATACGCTAGAAATTTCTTAAAATATCCAAATATTTCAAATAAATCACTTACCACTGTTCTTGTAGATTTTTTGTTCACTTTTAATGTCTTAACTAACACTCGCTGTAGACGATAATTGCACACCGTTTGCTTTGAATTTTTCACAAGCATTCGCGTCGCGCACTTTACTACGAATTTTCCATCGCGTTTTGCTTTTGCAAGCAACATAATTCGCGTTTTCCAAGTTTTCAAAGTCTAATTATGCCGGCATAAGTATAATAATTAATAATGGTTAAAGCGTCTAGATTGTTGTTTGAAAATAAGAATTAGATTTGACGTTTGACATTTCTAGAATGTGAAGCAGTTTTTTCGCGACCGACTTGGCCAAGTCTGGTTATCTAAAGAAAGCGTATAATAATCGCCCGTAAGGTACCAGACGAATATTATTTGAAAGGCAATGACGTCATAGTTGCCGGACAGCCATTAGTTAACTTGAAAATTTGATTATTTATAATTATGAGGAGCGTGGTCCAATGTTACCGTGTATGCTTTAAACGTAGAAGTTCCCTGGTTCGATTTCCGAGGAAATATTTTTTTTGTTTTTTTTTTTTAATACACAGGGTAGATTTAGATAGTCAAGACTTCCTTTAATAAAATAAATATTTTTTTCTTAATACACAGGCTAGCTTTAGATAGTCAAGACTTCTTTTAATAAAATAGTATTCGTCTGGCTTACCTTACGGGTAGCGTATAATAATAGTGCGCATCCGCCATTTGCAAGACCCACTGCGTTCGTTCCACCAAGCGAAAGTGAAATTCCCCTTCCTATTTTGATATTTTGATCAAGATGACATAAAAAATATCACACAGTGCCGGAGATAATTTTAATAAGTATAAAAATGATAAATATTTAATCTTTTATAAAAATATAAAATGGTGTAATAATAGGTGTCTGTATTTAATTAGAGGTTTCTACTTAATGGTAAGTTTCTTTACTTAATAGTAGGTTTCTGTAATTAAAAAGATTTCTATACTTACTAATAATTTTCTGTTGTATACTTGAAAATAGGTTCTACTATTAACAATAGAGGGCGTACTGGTTCTTAAGTTTCGTGTGTATTCTAAAACATTTTAATTTTATTAATTAATACATTTAAAACGGTTTAGAAGATTTTAAATTTTTTACATATGATTTATAGTCAAACGTACAAAATGCCTACAATTTTTTTTGCATTTTTGTTTATTTTTTTATGTGTGGTAGCTTATGTACGATATGTCAAAAATCATACGGCTAAATGTCATTTTGACAACAAACTGACAGTGACAGTTGGAATGAGTCAACAAACGGTGATTGTGTTCCAAAAGTCGTTATTATTTTAGGTCTAAAAATATTAATAATTTATTTGGTTTGAAATGTTTAAGAAAAAAGAAAAGCCGAAAAGAGATCATTCTGGGAAATCATTAGCTCAGGTAGAAGAAAATATTGTTTAATGGATTGTCCTGTATTATTTTTGTTGTTATTTTTATTTATTACCTCATCTATTTTATTTATATTTTTAATTAACAAATTGAACTGTTTTATATTTAAATAGAAAATACCAATTTTTAGTATTTTAGTCTACAGTTTTATTAAAATTGAACACTTCCTTATTAACAACTCAACATTAATCTTAAACTGCTATTATTATATTAAGTAACCAAAAACAGTTTATATTTTTAATCATATTGATTACAAAATTAAAATTGTTATTGGTATAACAAGTATCAACAATATTAAAAAATATTTCTTATTTTTACATAGTATGGTCTTTTCGATATGTCATCTGATTTGGACACTGGTTTAGACAATATGCCTGATGATGATGATGACGATGATTTAGAAGCAGAGTTAGCAGCTTTAGCTCTAAGTGGTGGCCCATCTAAACCAAAAAAACCGCAGAGAAAAATTATTCCACAGGGAGAATTAGATTCAATGGTATCAGAAACATTAAAAGATGTTGACGAAGATGATGATGATATATCTGTTGATGAAAATGATCCCGAATTACTTGGAGAATTAAATGCGATAGCAGGTAAGTGTTGTTTTTTTAAATTAAATGAAATGTGATTTAGATAAATATAATATTGTTTATGAGGTGTATAAAGTTATCACAATCTAACTGGATTTTTTTCTTTGCACTTTTTATAATATTTGTGCGAATTATGTTAATTTGTTCATATCTTAATGATGTCAACACTATCAGAATTTCTAAAATGTTAAATTTAGGCCAATAACATGTTTATTTTTGTTTAAATATAATTTTTTCTTATAGGAGATTCCCCTGAACCTGAAGAAGACTCGTCTTCGTCACAAGAACCAAAATCATCTGGTGCTTATTCTGACATAGCTAATATTCTGTCAGAAAGATTAAAGAATTATGAAATTTGTGAATCTAAAGCAAAAGAATCTGGTGAAAACTTAAAAGCTAAGAGATACACCAGAGCAATCAAAACATTAAAAGACCTCCTAAAACAAGCTAATGCAGGACATCCAGTTGACCTCAATGAAGAAGGTGTCCCTCCTGATATACACCCACCTCAAACTAATACTACCCCAGCAATTGTTCCTGAACAAACAATACAAACGACACCTGAACCACTATCCCCTTCTAGTGAATCTGCTAAGACATCACCAACCAATGAGATACCTTCTTATGATCCAGCTACATTAAATATTCTACTTGAACGCCAGAAGGAGTATAAAATAGCAGCTTTAAAATTTAAGCAATCTGGAGATGCCCAAAAGGCAGTAATGTTGTTAAAAGTGTCCAAGCAATTTGATGCTGTGATTGCAGCTCTTAAAAGTGGCCAGCCAATAGACCTCTCAAATATGCCTGGACCACCTGATGAATCTTCAACAGTAAGTGAACCTACAGTTCAAGAAAATGAAGTTCAGCAAAGCGGACCTGAACCATCTGCTGATGAAGGAGTTGCGGGTGGAGGTCTTATCATGGCTTCTAGTGTATTGGAAGCTCTAGAGCAAAGAATAGCTGTATATAAGGAACATGAAGCCAAAGCACAAGAAGAAAACAACCCAAGTAAAGCTAGAAGGTATTATACAAATTGTTTCATTATTTAAGTTATAAGATTTAATGCTGTGTGAATGAATATCAAAATAATTTTTCTTTAAAGATATGGAAGAATAGTAAAACAATTTGAACAAGCATTAAAATTACACAAGGCAGGAAAACCTGTTGCTTTTGAAGAATTACCCACACCTCCAGGTTATGGGCCTATCCCTGGGGTACAACCACCTGCTCCTCAGCCTTCTGAAGCTCCTGAACCAGCAAAACCTACACGTAGGCCAGCTCCAGCTATTCCTACTGATGGTGGAGAAAGTAGTAAAGCTGAACAACCTAGTCCGAAAAGTAAGATATCTTCTTAGTATTTTAATAAATTGATTTCTATTACCATTTACCTAGGTCATACGCAAGCTGATAAGCAAATGCAGATACTTATAGCTAAACAAAAACAATTTAAGTTAGCAGCTATAGAAGCTAAGAAACGGGGTGAAATGGCACAAGCCAAAGAATTTTTAAGACAATCCAAAGGTTTTGATAAACTGATAGAAGCTTCAATAGCTGGACTGCCAGTTGATTGGTCTTCAATTCCAGTTTCTCCTGATGCAAAGTCTCAATTAGATAATGAGTAAGTATTAGATTTTATATAAATAACTTTATTTATCTAGTAAACTATTTGAATTACAGATATCATATAGTCATGAATACTGAAAATGATGAAGCGGCAGGTATAGATAGTGACCTCTTTGCTCGATTAGAAAATCAACTTCAGAAACAAATGAAAATGTGCCTTACAACTCGAGATCACAATAAAGCGATAGGAGACATTCCAGGAATGAACAGATTTGAAAGATTAGCTTTAAATGTAACAAAAGATTTAGATGTCATTCGTGTTGCAAGAAAAACTGGCCGAGTGCCGAAATTTCATTATGAAACTAAGGAATTTTCTATTGTAAAATCTTTTACAGAGATTGGTGATAATGATATGGAAGTTACTATTCATCGAGGAATTAATATAAAACCAGAAAAGGATATTGATACTTATGTTAAAATGGAGTTTCCTTTTCCTCAGGTATATTTATAAGCTGAAAGATTTTAGAAAAAAATAATAAAAATTATTTTTAGGAAACTCCATTTAGTGATAAAACATCAACAGCTAAAAATACCAACAACCCCGAGTATCAGAAAACTTTTGTTATTCCTATTCAGAGAAATTCTAGGCAATGTCAGAGAGTCTTCAAAAGGCATGCTATAAAAATGGAAATTTATTCTAAAGGGTAAGATGTAAAATATATTTATATATGGTTAACCATAAAATTGAAATAGTTATTTTAAAACATATTCTTGCCATTTTTAGTTAAATTACTCGTTTAAATAAATTAAGGTGTGTATTTTTGACATGAATCCCTAAAAATATCTAAAAGAAAACTCGTTTCAGGAAGTTCCACTTGCTAATACGAGCATAAAGTTGGCAAAATTTAATTTAAGTGTAATAAATAATAAAAAATATTTTTATTTTTCATTACAAATTTTTGTTAATCAAAACTAAATATTTTATTAACATTGTTTCCATTTATTGGAGCTAGATGTAGCTGCTGCGATACTGGTGGAACCTGTGAATGCTGGGATTCTTGTATAGGAGGATTATGCTGCTTGTAGGTATCACTTAAAAATATTTTTCTCGAAACTTTCTAGACGCTTGTACCTGACAGTATTGCACAGGAATGGCTGAATAAATTTATAAATAAAAATACTATAGATAATAAGTCATAGCATCTCTTTACAGCATATCATAAATATTTTAATGTGTATCATTAATTGGCTTTATATTTCTTTACATTACTAAGTTTCTATTTGTTGGATTGAACTTTACATCATCGAAATATTGTAACATTGAAAAGTTGCTTTATGAAAATTTGACACAATGTTGTTTGAGGTATTAATAAGATTTTCAAAACATTTCTAAATATCGCTTAACCATTTTAGGGGGTATGGGAGGGGTTGAAGAGGTGAGCTTTGATACTTGTTGGTATGTAACTCTGTAAATATTACAGATTTTAATCTTACCAAAATTGTAGCTTATAAAAATAATCTTTAATCTGTTTTTTTATTGCTCTATTATCAATTTCAAACGAGATATAGGCCTTTGAAGTGACAGATTGAAAAATAGTGACATAAAAAACAATTCCAAAAAATTGCAAAATTTACCAAAATTTGTATAAATATTCGTTAGATGATGGGGTTAAAAAGTCAGAATATTTTGAGACGAAATATTCTTGTGGGGTTGTTTTACAGGGGTGAAAGGTAATGGAAAATCAGTTTTTTTGTTCTTTTTTTTTAAATATCTTAAAAACAACATTTTTTCCTTCGTTACAAAATTAAAGCTGAATTAATTACTTTTATTTTGTTTTTATTTTATTTTTCTACTGTGAATAGTTACCGAGAGATGGCGTTTCAAAATTTTAAAATCTTGTTCATTTCATTAAATAATTATTATTATCTTTAAATTTAATTTTAAAGAACTTTGACTCCGTACTTTTTTACATTCATGGATATTTGATTTTTTATTTATGGATTTAATAATATTTAACTTGAAAAATTGTTTTATAAAGATTTAAAATGATTTCTCTGACTAAAATAATAAACAAAACAACAAAATAAAAATTGTGAGATTTAAATTCTTTATTGGTCCATAAATACAAAGAATTTGGAGCCAAAGGGCCATTGGACAAGTCAAATAAAAGAGGTAATTATTAACAAAATTTAAGTGACAAAACAAAAATTTCAAAATAATTGAAAATTTACCAAAATTTGTATAAATATTCGTTAGATGATGGGGTTAAATATTCAGAATAGTTTGAAACGAAATATACAGGGGTGAAAGGTGATGGAAAATCAATTTTTTTCTCTTTTTTTTAATATCTTAAAAATTACAAATCTTTTTTTATTCTTTACAAAATTATAGCTGTATTAATTACTTTTATTTTGTTGCTCAGCTGGTTGGTAGTAAAATTATTATAAGTCGTTATTTTGACAAGTTATTAGCTGAATGGCGCATCAGTTTTGTCGGACAAATGTCTTTTGGCGCTTGTCATTTCATTATCTTTTAACTAAAATTAAAAACAAAGTGGTGGTCATACATTTTTAAAGCATCACTAAATTAACGATTCTCGTGGTTGCGCACCGTGCTTACAAGAATTTTGGTAGATAGAAAACTTGGTAGACTAGTCAAAATGAAACCGCATACGAACTTACAGAAGAGCCTTAATAAATTTTGGACTATTTTCGGTGCTACAATATTTCGATGATGCAAAATTCGATCCAACAAAGGTCGCTAATATTTTCATTTTCTAGCAATAATCGTTTCTTCCATTGACTTCTAAAAAATGTTGATTTTCTTCCTCATTACCATTTTTATTTGTTTCAAATTGTAATGCTGTCAGGTTTAAAAAGCGGTTCATTATTTAGTTGCAATAACGCTTGTGAATCTATAACTATTCAAATGGCGATTATTTAGAAATTAATAATAATTGATAATAATCTTTTGTTGTCACTGAACATGTACGTTTTTGCATCTGACAAATATTGAATTAAGTAACACAAGTACTTTTAGATATTCACTTTATTTTACAAACTTACATAACATATGTTTCGATATATAAATTCTTCAGATGTAAAATCAGTACTAACCTAATATTTCTAGATTTTATACTTATTTTTATGTAAATGATTGGGGAATTCCAAAATTAGGTAAAGAGATTAAAGGGAGAGTTTGTTAGATCCAGTTGGTCGTTTAGAAGTACAAAATATCAGTTTTTTCTTTAAAAATATGATCTATTAGATGTTTGAAGAATACGCAGTTATTGACAAAAGATCTTTTATGCTCTGCTACTCTCTTTTTAAATTATCTACCAGTGTGGCCCACTTATAATTTATCACAACTACTGCATCTTAATTTGTAGACTCCTGATGATAGTAACTTATTTTTTTTAGTCTTATTTAAATTTGATTACTAGGTTCGCCGTTATCTATCTATCTGTCTATATATAAAATTGTCGTGTAGCTGACTGACTGACTGACAATCAACACACACTCTAAACCAGAGGTGATAGAGACGTGAAATTTTCAGGGTAGTTTCCTTTGGTAGTACAGGGGAGCACCAAGAAAGGAATTTTGAAAATTCGCACTTTAATTGGTTCAAAATTGGGTCAAAAGTCAGCAACAAATATTGAATATCTCGAAAATTTTAAATGATAGGCGCTTGAAAATTGGTACGTGGATTCTCCTAAAGAAATAGGCTAAAACGTTTTTCGAGACTTTTTTGTATTTTTTACCTAAACAAAAGGGTTAAAAGTTTAACATGTGTATCTGTCTGTGGCGTCGTAGCTCCTAAACGGATGAACCAATTTTGATTTAGTTTTTGTTTGAAAGGTGACTTGATCCAGATTGTTTCAATTTTTGCGTACATCTAGGGGTGGTTCTCCGCCCCTGAGAGGGTGCAAATATTTTTTATTATTTTTCTCCAAGTAATTTAATTGGAAATAGGAAGGAAATTATAAATTATTTATCTCAACTCAATGTCTACGCGTTAATCGGATTTTTAAGCGATTAAGGGGTAGTTTCACCCCCGAAGGGATGAAATCATTTTTTTTTTATTTTAAGACTCCATTCATTTGAGCCTAAAAAAAATTCCAGCATTTTTCAATCAGACGTAGATTTAGAGGTGGGTGTCGCTCCTTAACGTACACTTTGTGCTTAATTTTTAGGTCGTTGTAAATTTTCTAATTTCCATCACAATTAGCACATTACAGAGCATTATTTTGGGGTCTTATAAAAATCGTTGCGAAAAACCCCCTAAAATGGGTGGTTTTTGGCGATTTTGGGGGTAACGCAACCATTTTAGAGCCGCGAGACCCCGATTTTCATTATCGGCGTCCCAAAAAGCAGTCTCTAGAGTACATATTTATATAAGTATATAACTCATGACACAAAAAATATACAAAGTTTTTAATTGTTATCACGTTAGCATTATTTAAAAAAAAAATTTGTTGCCTGTTTTTGTAACTTTTCGAAACTGTAAAAATTGAACAAAACGTTATTTAAAAAAACTCGGTCAAGCTATAGAGCGACATGTTTTCTGAAAATTACAAAAAAAAAGTTAAGTCGATTTAATACTTCTTTCAAACTAATACCGCAAAGTTGATGGGGTAAGACTTTTGGGAAAACGAATTTAAAGATATAAATAGAAATTAGCTTTTTCCCGCGAATTCGTCTGCGTTAATGTTCGGATAAATAAAAGTTTCTTATATCTCGAATACTATAAATATTGATAAGCGCTTGAAAATTGGTACGTAGATTCACCTAAAGAAATGTATTTTTAAAACTGAAAGAAAACCTCACAAAAATATGCGCTTAAAAATAGATATGTAGTTTTCCTTTGATAAATAAAAGTAGGTCATATTATAAAAAAAAATTGTTTTGAAATTTGCAAACAATGAGCTTTCATTTAATATAATACTTGATATAGTAACTCCACTTGGAGGGGTAAAAATGGGGATAAAAGTTTGAAAAATCGGGGAAGGAAACAGGCACAGAAAATAAACTTATTTATTCCGACATCAACGCGGACGAAGTCGCGGGCAAAAGCTAATAATAGATTTAAAGTTATTTATGGCATCTTTAATAATTGGATAATGGATAAACTGATTTTATGGCTAGGTTATATTGTTTTTTCTGTAGTAAATTATCAATTAAAATAGGTTTATATCCATTATTAACGGCAATTTGTTTAATAATGTTAAGGCTGCAATTTTATGTTGGTGTGGTATGTGTTGGTTTATAGTAAATTGAAAATTCATGTTTATTATCCTGTTTAGTGATGGTTAAATATAAGAAACTTATTTTACTGTCCTGTTTAGTCTCCATTGTGAATTTTATATTAGGATTCAAAAAAGATTCAAATAGTACCCATGAAACAAGTAAAAATATCCTCATACCTATACCATCGAAATACTAGTTATGTAAGTTTGTAAAAAAAGTGAATATCGAAAATTACTCATGTTATTTAATCTTTAAAATTGATGTTTATCAAGTAAAAGCCACTTCCATTCAATAAATAGTGAATTTCTTTAAATATTGATCAAATAATAACATTTCACTTATTTTCAAATCAAAATCAAGTTTATTTTTTCCAAAATGGTAAGAATTATGTTTTAAATATGTTTTTAATATTATTACATAAATTATTGCACAATTCATTGACTAAAATTTCTTGCTTAAATATGCTTTTGAAAATAACTTCATTTTATTAAATATTAATTTTTTGTTTCTATTTTGCAGTGGATTCTTTAGAAGTGACACTCTTATTGGTACAGTAAACGTTAAGTTGCAACCTCTTGAAACACAGTGTGAAATTCACGAAAGTTTTGATGTAAGTAAATAATTTTAATAAATCCAATTCGATTTTTGTAAAACGTCGGCAATATATAAAAATAATATTTTCAGCTAATGGAAGGTAGAAAAAAAATTGGTGGTAAATTAGAGGTGCAAATAAGATTACGAAGTCCAATTCTAACACAACAGGTTGAACAAATACAAGAAAAATGGTTGTTGATTGATCAATAGTGTTATTATTTTTCTTGCTCATGAAGTGTACTTTAAAAAAGTGTGTATGTTGCCTATACTGTATAGATTAGAAATTTTATATATTCTATTTTTAATGCATTTTAAATGTTTGCAACATGTAGCATGGATGTTTTATTATTGATAAGTTGATAAAAAAATTATAAAATTTGTAGATTTTAATATTTGTTAAAGAGATAAAATATAACATTTTTTTTTTGCATTGTTTAATATATAACAATAAATTTATTTTGAAGTAGAAAACGTAATAATACTAATGAAATATATAGTAGATAATAATAATTAACACTATGTATCAATTTAAAATATTCTTAGTAAGCACAAATGGCATCAATATAAATTTTACTGTATTCAACGTCTGAAAGAGACCGAATTTTTTGAATGGATGGTAATCAAAATTCAACATTTTCTTGATAATATCATATAGACAGATGAGGCTAAGTTTACAAAAAAAATGGGGTTTTTAATAGACACAACAGTCATTATTGGGCGTCAAAGAATCCTCATATTTTCAAGGATTTTGGAAGGTTTAGTATTAATTCATTCGTTTGCTATTTTCAAGGATCTTATGGATTTGAAAACTTTTTAAGGAATTTTCAATGATTTTTTTGAGGGTTTTTTTTATTGATTTTTAAGAATTCTTCAAAGAATTTTCAAGGATTTTTAAGATAAGTATTTTTCATTAATGAAGTTTTCTAGGAAGTTTTCTAAATTTTTCAAGGGTTGTATAAAGAATTTTCAAGGATTTTTTTAAATATATTTCAAGGAATTTTCAAGGACTGGAAGGTTTAGTATGAATCCATTTTTTTTGCTATATTTTTAATGATTTTCAAGGATCTTGCAAGGATTATTTAAGAAGATTTTATGGATTTGAGAACTTTTTAAGGAATTTTCAATGATTTTTTGAGGGTTTTCTTATTGATTTTTAAGAATTTTCAAGGATTTTTTTAAGATTTTTTCAAGGATTTTTTTAAGATCTTTTCAAGAATTTTTTTGAGGATTTTTTAAATATTTTTCCAGGAATTTTCAAGCACGTTGGAAGGCTTTGTAAGAATCCATTTTTTTGCTATTTTTTCAAGGATCTTGCAAGGATTATTTAAGGAGATTTTATGGATTTGACAGTTAAGGAATTTTCAATGATTTTTTTGAGGGTTGTTTTAAGATTTTTTCAAGTATTTTTCATTCATGAGCTTTTCAAGGAACTTATGTAAATTTTTCAAGGGTTATATAAAGAATTTTCAAGGATTTTTTTGACCACTTCAATAATTCTGTTTTCTTAAAGTGACAGACTTCAGGTTGACTGGTAATTTTGTGTTAAAATATATAGTGTGGCTAATCTGTTTGGATGTGTCTACTGGGCCAGCAGTGCCAAGTTTAAACAAGTGAAAAACGACAATATTTTTGTTGTAATTTCGAGTTCTCGAAAATTTAAAGTTAAGAAAATAAATTTCTATATATTTATACCTAATATACTACAGTATATATGGTATAAGTAGCGGGAAAGTAACAATAGGTCAAAGATTACTATCATTTTTGGGGGTTTTAACGATATAATAGTTTTTTTGGGAAAACGAGAATTCAAAAAATTATAAGCATTTTTAATAAATATTCTCTATTCTAACTAAAATCTCAATCGATTTGAGTTTAAAATAGTGTCAATAGACACCACGAGATTTGACGGATCAGTGTTGCCAATAACAAATCAACAAAATACCCGAAATTTTGACCAAAAATACCCGATTTTACCCGCATGGAATTCTAAAATACCCGCATTTTACCCAACTGTTTGTTAGTGGTATTTTTTAGGGTGGCCTCACTCCCACAAAATATCAAGAATAATTGATATGAAATGAAGATGGAAGGGAATACCCGAATTTTACCCGCAAAATTAAAATACCCACAATTTTCCCGGCAGAGCAGGAAAATACCCGAAAATCAGATTGGCAACACTGCTGATTGACAGAATTTGTACAGATTTAGTGACTTTTTTTTTCGACAACTCAGCCTGGGAATTGTCAAAAATTTAAAAGAAATATTGGATGGACTATAACTTTTGAATGAAAGAAACAGATGGCATTTCCCCAAAATTCTAATTATCTTTCTGTATATACCAATTTTCATTCAAATCGGGGAGAAAAAATTCTCAAAAAAAAAATGGGAATGCAACATAAAACATTTGAAATTTGAATTCAAATAAAAATTGGTATAAACGTACTTCAAGCGATGATTTCAAAAAGTTACCCATTTTTATTGTACCTTTACTAGTTTTATAAAGAAAATCTAATTAAAAAACACAAATAATTGTTGCTCCAAAAAATCGCAAGACTAAAACATTTACGAAAAAATCAATCTTTTGGATTTAAATAAAAATTATCACAAACGTAGTTCAAGTGCCGAAGATTTTAAATATTTAACCATTTTTTTTTGTTTATTGAAAATCGAATTAATAAATTAAATTGATAAATATCCCACCAAAATCATTATTTTAAAGCACCATCTGTATTTTAGTAGATAAACTAATGTAGTTTGAGTACTATTCATAGATGGCGATATTTGAAATGTTTACGCCATTTTTGATCCTCTATTAACGTTTATCAAATCAAAATTTTTAAAATGTATACTCGTAAAAGAATACGTATTAAAAAATAAAACTTGGCAACGAATAAGTTACACAAAAATACATGTATTTTAGACTTAATAACTTATTGCGATTTTACCTTTCGTGGTAATACAAAACATCCAGAAACAAAAATATGTTTATAATATTTAGTTTATCAATACCTACATATTAATTGTTGTTATGTCTGCAACTACGAATTTGAAACTCATTAAAGCAATCTTAAAGACTATATAATGATGTGTACTAAATTTTATTTAAAATACAAACATTGCGATAACTACATAAAAAACAACTCTCCCGTATTTAGGAATGAGTTATATATTTTCTATTGATAATAAATTTATACGATTTATGTTGTTTACGTAACTGATAACAGTAATAACCCGGAACTCCCTGTTTAAAATAAATAAAAAGTCATTTTTACCTACATACAAAAATATTTATACATAAACCTTTTTCATCGAAATTGATAAAAATGTGATATATTTTTAACGTTTATTTTAATTTTCATGTTTCCCTCCAAAAAATTAAAATATTTTTGTTTATCTAATGATTATTTTTATAACTCCGTAATATTTTTTTTATAATTCAAGGTGACATTATTAGACATTTGGCGCAAGGCGCAAGTCTATCCGTTTCCTCCAATTTAAGATCGACTTACACAAACATTTAGATTAAGGTCGTTATTAGATGATATCTTTTATTTCATTCTGTACAATGATATAAGTAAAGGAGAGCAATTGTGTTAGTGTTTGGTTGTGTAAATCGGGTTGTTGGACAGAACATAGAGGGGGATTGACGTAAGGTGCAGTTCGGTCTATTTTCGTCTGTGTCAGAAATGTCAAGTTTGATTTGAAGTTGTTTGTGCTTTGCTTTGTGAGTTCCAAAGTTAAACTATTTTTTTGAAACTGTTCTTGGGCTTTTCAGTAAATATTTAAGTTAATTTCTAGTGTTATTTTGTTTGTGAAAATGGTTAATGAAAGTGACTTTTCCGAACAGTAGCTAATAGTGCTAAAATTTGTGTTTGTTGGTGGGAGGTCAAAATAGTGGACTCGTCCAGAATTGGTGCTTTGTTTAACTTATATCCCAAACAGTTTAAAATAAAGACCAATTACTAAAAGTATTTAAAATTTCTGATAAAGTGTTTGTAATGTGCCCAAATTATTTGTTGACCAAAAGATCTGTAAGGCGTACATTCGTGCCGTCGGTTAACCTCCTCCATTCGAAAAGAAAAGGAATATTCATACATCCCACAGCTATGTTTAAAAACTTTTTCAATAATAGTGCTTGTATACCGTTAAGACAATAAAGTTTTTATTTTATATATTACGGAGTTTCCGAATATTTCAACAGTTTTTAAAGTGCTAAAACAAAGTTGTAAGGATGAAGCTTTTAGAAAGTACCAGGTTCGAGGCTATCAACAACGCTCTTGCTATTCAAACTGGTGATAGCAAAATAATAGGTATTATATTTAGATTTAAAAACAAAGTCACTTATATTTTGAAGTTACCTATTTTTTAAATGAACAAATATTCTAGGTCGTATTGAAAGTTACTCTTGTAAAATGGCAGGAACTGATAAAGCCCTTTACAAAAGATTCAATGCCGAAGGAGTCAATCCTAGCGATCTTCAGGCTCTTTCTCCTCCTCAGGGGGTGTCTCCAGGTCACTCTCAATACAGTAGAAGCATATCTGGAGATGAAGAAGGTCCTTTGTGTGATACTATTAGTCGCAAAACCTTGTTTTATCTCATAGCGACATTAAATTCTGCATTTCCAGATTATGATTTTATGGATGTTAAGGTAAGTAGACTATATCTCGATAAATAAATATTTAGCAAATTGATTCCATATTTATAGATATTCTCCAATATTACTGTCAAACTAAATGCTCTTGCATAAGTAGTTGTGTTAATTGATAGATTTTATCTCGGATACTTAAAGTAAGCAATGATATAACAATTTTGGAAATCTATGAAAACATGATTATAATTTTGTGGAATTAGTCAAATTAACTAGTATTAATTGTGAAGTAAACCACCATTTTAACATGGTTAAAGGTTACAGGGTACAAAAATTTTATGTATAAAGCTGATTAGTAGAATCTGGTACTTTAACTTAAAACAAATCATATGAACACCACAGAGGGGTATAACGATTAGACAAATAATCTCGATTGATTTAAAAGCGTTATTTATAAATATCTGTTCTTAAAAAGTTTTTTTATTTACTACCAAGTTATTACTTTTTTTTTAACATAAGTACATTTATTGACTACATTGCAAATTTTTTTTGGCCAGTCACCTTTCTCCCGCTTCTAGTGACAGTAAGGGCTTTGGGGACTGCCTGAGAATCAGATTGAGAAATCTCTAATATCACTTGATTCTTAGCTGGAAGATTCTGGCAAATTTCATTTTATCGAAGAAGCAGCAGGTACTTTCTTATGTTTCATAAGAGATGATTTTATTTTGAGATTATATTTCTTTGTTTCATGAATTTTACAATTTTTAATAGGTTCTGTAATCTTGTTACATATATATGAATTAATAAAATAATTTCCATTTACTAATTCAGGTTTTTCAATTGTTAGTTTATAGTTATCTAATTGGATTGGACTGACACTCTAATATTTGTAAGATACCATCTTCTTAGATATGGTACCAAGTTGTAACACCTGAAATTTTTTTATTAGAAGTTTGGCACATTCTAATTTCTACGTCCTCTATTACATCATTATTAAATGTACAGGACCCGATAACTTCCCCAATATTTATCACTTTTTGAAAAACAGCTCAATCACCAGTAGATAGATTTTTGTTTGAAGCGGAAATCATCCATGAATAAAACGTTCCTTTACGTTTTTGCGTTCCAAATCTAATGTATAATGTATAAATCGGCGAGAATAATATATGTATTTAAAGATATTTATTTGTATTCAATTATAATTAAAAGTATTTAATTGTATTTAATTTTATTTAACAGTATTTCAATCTATTTAGCGATGTATTTTATATTTAAATGTATTAAATTACTTTTGCTAATTTGTACACCTATTTAAGGAGTGTCCCACCCCTCGGTTTGAGTTTTCATAAATAAATAAATAAATAATGGTTAAGTCACTTTGAAGTGATTAAAAAAAATCAACCTTTGAGTACCAGTTCAAACGGGCGTTGAATTCGACGTCCTGCAAATTGTATGTGCTGTCGCGTACGTTATACCTAGATAGGGACAGCAGAGATATATACAGCATGGACTTCGCTGAAGTTATAGCTTTTGTGTACTTATCTGCAAAATTGATTCTTAAAAAAGGATAAAAAATCGGAGATGGTGGATACATAATGTTCAATACAGCAAAGGTGCATTCTACTGCTTATTGCAGATCCAATAATTTTTTAATAATTTTCGCATGAGCAAAACAAATTTTGATGAGATTTTAAATAAAATCAGAGACAGTTTAACTTTTTGTTTAGCTTCTTAGGTTGTATTGAAATTTTCTAATAGAGCTTAACTAATATCACGCCATGCTTCATTTTCTTTTACCAGGTCCTTGTACTCATCTACTAAAGTGTCCCAGACCAGGGAACACTATTGCAACTCTACTATTAATACGTTAATATCCATCCCGTATAACGCAGTAAATTATGCGTCAACCGTCCATATGAATTTGTAATAGTGCTAATGTGTCCAACGCACATTTTAAACGCGATTGTAGAGATTCATAACATACACAAATAAGGTCGTTTACTTAACTCGTAGCATTTTTGCTGTAACATACCATTGTGCATGTCTTCATTTGTTTTAATACATTTTATTGACGTACGTTTGAATGCATTATTTGCTGGACGTCGAATTCAACGCCTGTCTGCACTGGTACTGATAATTATAATATATATTCATCATAAAAGATAAACTTTGTCCTTATATTGTTATTGTAAAATAATAGACATTTATTTATTTAAAAAAACAAGACTACCTTGAAGGTGTAACTTAATTAAAAAATATAAAATTCATTATTAACAGTAATTATATGGTTTGCTTTATATTCATAGTTTTAATATGAGTTGTACTAGGCATTAAAGTTAGAATTAAAAATGCAAAGGACCATAAATAATAATATAGAAAAAAAAGAATTTATTACATATTTTTTTCCACTTAATCTAAAAATTTATGACAATTTAAACTAAATTTTTATAATAACTTAACTAACTAAAGAAAAATATTTTTAAACTAACTAAAAGTATTTATCCAAATTTATATACCAAGTTATTATTTAAAAAATGTTAACCAAATTAACTAGATCTTATCAAAAAACTACTTAAAATACAGTAAATGTATTTTAATCATTGTTACTATGCTTAATATGGAAAATCATTAATATTATGATATAAATTAAATGACTTATAATTATACTAATAAAACATAGTAACTAATTACTATTTATTTATATTAGAGCATAGCTTGTAGTGATATATTTACAATTATTATTTTTTATAGAGCCACGAGTTCAGCAAGGAACCCTCAAGGCAATGGGTCACAAATGCCATTGACACAAATCTAGCTGCTACCGCTGGCGATCATTACCGCCTCCTTGGTCCCTCCATGTGGGCCGCAATCGATGACGAAATCTCCCTGGAAAATTGTGATATTTATTCGTACAACCCTGATCTTATCTCCGATCCGTTCGGAGAAGATGGCTGTTTATGGAGCTTTAATTATTTCTTCTATAATAAGAAATTGAAGAGAATTGTGTTTTTCACCTGCAGAGCCATCAAGTAAGTTAACTATTTGTAATACATAAATAAATTACTAGACAAAATAGGTAACATACCAGTAGGATGCAGATCTGAGAAGATTTAAAAATTTAATATTGTTTTCTTTTTTAGCCCAAGATATACTCTTGATTCTGGATTTGGTAGTGACTTTATCATGGATGAAGATGAATCTTATTAAAAAAACTGTAAGTACTAACCAGACATTTAAAATATAATATCAAAACGAATTTGATGATTGTTTTTATTTTTTAGTAAAAACAAGATCAAATAATAATCATCCATTCCTCCATTTGGCAGGATCAAACACTTGGCCCCTCTACGGTGTTAACACACAATTTCTTTAAAAAAATTGTGACCATAAAAAATCTTTTGGTGAGAGCAAAAGTACAAATTATCTTTTAAACGTATTTATAGGTCCCCATAAATTTAAGGTAGTGTTAACTATAAATATAGCTTTCTGACTAATATAAAGTCCACAGTTTTTTTATTGATTGTACATTTAAGGAATGTTGTATAACTCTTCTTTTTCTTAGGATAGGTAGGTTCAGGCCAGTTTTTAGTTATGTCTAAATAAAGTAACAGTATTAATATGATTTAACTAGGCACAAGTTAATAAATAGCAGCAACTTTAAGAAAACGCCCTCCTTTATATTTATGCTGATGTCTTAATATACATAATTTTTACAGATACACATATGTTTAGTTATCTTTGTTTTTATATTTTTATTAGGATGTTTGCAATAGACAAAAATGATATAATAATAAAATTATTTAAAGAGAAATATTATATCTCTTTGCGAGAAGAATTTAGGGTAAAGTTATGTTTTCAAGATAGCGAAAAAACTGAACAAGGTATTATTATGTTAATGGACTTACGCCTTTTTATTTTTTTTTGTATTTTTTATGAATTAAGTCATTAAACATCTAAAATGATTTAAAAAAAAATAACTTTACCTAACTGCCTCTTATATTCAGATATAGAGAGACATTTTTAAAGTTGCTACTATTTATAAATTATGTACTAAAAACAATACATCCTGAATTTTCTTAGCTTAATATTTTAATATTAAAAAAAATACGACTAAGAAATTTAAAAGTAAATCTTCGTGTTTATAAATGAAAGTTAAATAAAATTTGTGTACCTGTTTTCGAAATTTAAGTATCTTACATAAAATATTAAACGACAATTTAAGAAATATTAGAAATTATGGATTATGAAGATACAAATATTCTTTTCTAAAAATGTTCACTTTTGAATCAATGCTTTTATAACTACAAAATATAATTTAATATAAAGGAAAGCTACAAAACAAATATACACTAAGCTTGATTTTTTTTTAAATGAAATTATCAGTAATAAATTATGAATTGTGGTCACGAAAATTTGTATTTTAATGATTGTTGATTGCATTGAAATGCAGTCAATGATTCAGAAATTACATTGAAATAAAATAAGGTCACTTACCTTAGTGCATAATTTAATTTTTAAATGGATATTAATTAGTATGCATTTTGATTCAAGAAAAATTAGTACAATTCCAAACCGAATCAGTTTTTAAACGAAGTTTGAGAAGATAATGTATTTTTTATATATTATATATATTTTTCTAATTAGACACTTTAAATTCTGCAACAATAAACGATTTTTTAATCTACTAAGTTAATTAATAATCATTGATTACTATTCTTTACTATGGAAAATAGAAAAAAATGCTTATTTACTTAATTTAGTGGACAACCTAGATAAAAGATTTTTTATTTTTTTCGTCAAAACTGAAGTAAAAATTAACTTGATAACAGGGCCAGTCTTTTCAGCTATTGGTAACTTTATCTGTCAGATATAGTACAAATATAGATATTTTTATATTTGTCCTTTGATACTGAATTTATTGTTGGATAATTTTATAAAAGTCTGCTGAGAAACTAAGAGTGTCGGTATGGGATATTGTTTACTTGGTACCTTCGTTTTTATAGATTCAAAATTATTGTATGTTATTTGAGTTTGTGATTTGTCGTTTTATTTTAATCTTATATCCTATCTGAATTAGTATTATAAATAAATTATAGCTTTACATTATCGAAGACTTAATTAATATAAACAGACGTAGCATGATATTGATCTCACATAGTATCCATAACAAACATTTTTTTATTGAAAAAATATATCACATAGATGTAAAAATGGTACAATGGTTGCAATATGTAGTTAATTTTAAGATCTGAGAATAAAGATAATTTTATTGTTTTTGTTTTTCTTTTTTTTCCTCTTTTGATTTTGACCTAGTAATGTAAACAATTATTAACGGATAAAAAGTGTATCCATAAGGTACACGGTTAATTTGTATTGAAAAATAAACCTTTAGTGTAGCCGAACATACATTTTCTTGTCTGCCATCGCGAGGGTGGGACCTAAGGCGTGCGCTTAAATATGTCAAATTTAGGTACAAAAAAACTTATAAAATACATGGATTCTGATTACGAAAAAGCATTTTTTTATATTCAAGAAACACAAAGATATTGGCAGACTGTTTTCTAGGGCTAACATGCTGGCAGAGCGCTTCAAAAAGGAGTAATAGATAATAAAAAAAAAATATCACAAGGTACATGAGTTATTATTTTAATATTTAAACATAAAAAACCAATTTAAGCTATGGCAGACGTCAGATATCGTTATCTATATTAAAACGACTTGCCACGAAATCTCCGAAAATATCTACCCGATAGACTAGAAATTTGGCATGGTTACTATTTCCCTGACGTAGACGGCCAATAAGAAAGAATTTTTGGAAATTGCAACCCAAGGTAGGAAAAAAGGCGTGAAAACTTTATTACATCTCAAAAATCGTACAACCGAACATGTTAGAGTTGAAATTGAATGGAAATTGATTTATAGATAAAGGAAATTAATTGGAATTTATGGGATCCATCTGTTTTTTTCATATCGCAGCTATAAAATTTATAATTTGGAAAATTTGAAAAAATTGAGGGTCATAATTTTTCAAAAAAAAATTATTATCCTGAAACTAATAGAGCTGGAGAAGAACTATTATTTTTTTTAGAATCTACGCCCTTTAAAATCCACCTTACCAATTTTTATTGATATCTGAATGGTGACAAATTTTGAAGATTTTTGAAGGCTATAACCTTTTATACTCAATTATCTCAGAAACTAAAAGAGCTAGAGCAGAATGGATAATTTTTTTGGAATCCACGACCCTTGAACAATCTATATACCATTTTTTTTCAATTTAAATTTTGAAGATTTTAGGGTCAGATATTTTTTACTCCGATTTAAATGAATTTTTTTTGTTATATACCCAAAGATGATTCAAATAAAGAATTGTTGTTGGTTTCCTTCAAATTTGTTTTTTTAAACATTTTTTTATGTAATAATTTAGATGTTGCGCTCGCACCATTTTTTTCTCTTTTGAACTCAATTATCTCAGAAACTAAAAGAGCTAGAGCAGAATGGATAATTTTTTTTGGAATCCACGACCCTGAAACCACCCCTATACCTTTTTTTTCAATTCTAAACTTTGAAGATTTTTGAAGGCCAGATTTTTTCTTCTCTCCGACCAGAATGAAAATTAATTTATAGATAAAAGATGTTAATTGGAATTTATGGGAGCCATCTGTTGTTTATATTTCACAGCTATAAAATTATTTGGAAAGTTTGCAGAAAATCTGGGACAGTTCGTGCTCTCGCGGTGTTGCAGAGTCTTTACTTTACAGACAGGAATTGGGGATGAGGGAGGTATTCTCTTTAATTATATATATCATTAATTATTCTAGAGTTCTATAACTGTGCCCATTCTAAATTCATTATATCTTCTGCTCCTTGGTAGATAATAAATAAATCAACATATTCTTAGAGCTGTACTCTTTATTATTACCTATTTACAACATTTTTTTTAAATATATAATCGGAAATTATCAATCCTAATTAAACTGTTATTAGAATTAGTAACAATTAAAATACTGATTTAACTTTTAAATATCAACAGTAATAAAAGTTTTTTTAATAGTATACATTTTAAGATAAATCAATCACATACTCTTAAAAAATAAAACATATTTCTATAGTATCGCTTAATATTACAGTTTCTAAGCTCTATGAGTTTTATGTAAGTAATATATAGACATTATCAAATATTGTCGATATGACAATATACTAAAATAAAAACTGTAAAATTAGTAAAATAAATTAACAAATCACAGTTGATCACTCTAAAAACTCACAAGACAGTTTGTCCTAGAAAATAATGTAGTGTCAGTAAATAAATAAAAAGGTAAAAATAAAACAAATTTCTATTATTAGAATAACCATTTAAAAAAATACAAATTACTACCTTCATGTAATTAAAATATAAAAGTATAATGGGTATTTTGCAACTATCGTTATGGACAGGTGCCAAATATTCTATCCACTCCAACGTTATATTAAACCAAATATCATTGCCAATTTAATTAAAACAAAAAAACATTGATCCAAAATCAAACGGAACAAATTTTAAGGCTTGAAACTAGAAAAATTCTTGTTTTTTCATTTCCACAATATTTAATTTAACACAGAAGAGTTTAAATGTAGTCAATACAGAATAAACTAGTTTTCGTTTTAACAAATCTATATTCAGACCAATAAGATTATAAAAAAGAATGAGTACTTTGAACAGGTTACTTATTCTATCTAATAAAGCAAACTAAAATTTAAGGTAGGGTTAATTTAGCCAATCAAAATTTAGTTGACTTTAACATTATGTTTTATTTACGGATATTTTTTGCATTACATTATTGGTCCTTTACTAGTGTCTAATATAGCTTTAATTTATTTTATCCTTCTTTGTCCTGTTATAATTTATAGAACCTTATTGGTCTGAACTGTGCAGCAATATTTTATGATATTTACAAATGTATTTGGCACATAAATAACTGTGGTACTTCATTTTTACGATCCAAGAAAAATTGACGTTTCATTGTACGCTTCTATTACTGCTATCTGGGTTGGACCGTAGAACCGGAAGAAAAGTAGAGGGGTAAATGTTTACGTCAATTTTTTATAATAAAATAATAAATAGAAAATATTCGAGATATATTGCAGTCCAATAAGTATTGAACCCATGCGAAGATACAAGTTAACATTAAAATAGTGCCTAATGTTTTGAGAAAATGTAGGAATAAACAAAAGTATAAACATCATTCTTTATCCTCTTCATTAAGAGCTCATTTTTTGACTTAAAAGGTGCTTTAGGGTTTTAAAAATGATATATCAAAAGATGGAAGGCCAAATGGATGTCCAAATTTTTAATTTTCGAATGAGTTGCAGACATTATTTGAGATTATAAAGAGCCTTCGAAGGAGTTTAAAATGGACTGTAAAAAAACTATGATTATATGAACAATTGGTTTAATTATTAATAAACACAACGAACGAAGATAAATAGTTCAACATTACTTTGTCATTCGTATAAATTCCCACTTTAATACACTTTATTATTCACTGACTTATCCTTCACTGTAAAAGCTAATAACAATGCAGTTTGCGTTGAATTTGAGAGAGAAATTTTGAATTATGAAAGTTAAAATAGTTTATGAGATGTGATTGCAACGATTGGTCGTTGGTGGTCAGAGAAGAGGACTTGATAAATTAGTGAGAGAGAGATGGGTTACAACTTATCTCATGGACAACAAAACTATGGTTTTATTTTTCATAATATTGCAATATTATTAGACTCAGAGGTGTCCGAATAATTCTAATTATTATTATTAATATTTAACTGGTTAATAGGAATTTTAATCAAAAAGTATGTAAAATGCGTTTTTGTCAAAACCAGTTTTTTGAGCTGGCCGGAAACACAACTGGAACAAATCTTTACCGATCGATTTAAAATTTTCACTATATATTCACAATTGCTTTCTCCACCGACGTACGTAGGATTTTTTTTAAATAAACAATTTTGTGACAATTTTTTTCATGAATTTTTTAACTTTTTTTTTCAAAAGTGCACCATTTCGCGAAAAATCAATGTAACAAAACATTCTACGAACGTCTCTTGGTATTTTTCTGTAGAACTAGTTTCTTCTACTTTATTATTATTATTATTATTACACATATCCCATTTTACAGAATTTCGATTCATCTCTTTATTGCGCCAAATTTTTTTCCCTAAATTTGTCTATTTTTTCGTGTTCTACGTGGTGTAACCCTTTAATAACCAACTTATACGGCAGTAATAATGTATTCTGTAATATCTCTAATACTATTATGTGAGCATGAGATTATTTACAAAATTGACTTTTCATGACAAGAATGATGTTTACTTAATCCTCTATTCTTTATCTTCTCTTTTTTTCTACTTGTGGAAGTGTACAATGAAACGAACAATCCCATAAAAAATTTACATAGTTATTCCAAATTCAGATAAAAAATTAATCATATTGAATTGACATATTAACTATAAATTAGATCATAAATTACAAAAAAGTACAAACAACTTTAAATTAAGAAGAAAAAAAACTTAACAAAATGGAAAGTTTGAGTACCTCTTTTTATCTATACATCATCACATCAGAGCTTTGGTACATGCATATGTAAGCATCGCACAGCAATCGACGAGCATGTTCCGGTAAATATCGATCAGCCGGAAATTCTTCATGCAGCTGCCTACAAATTGTCTCGTCCGATAACCATCTAGACACATCAGGGCATGCTACCATTTCTGGTATGTTAAAGCCGTTTCGTTCACCTAAAATAAATATTTTTGCTTTAATAAATTTAAGAATGAATATATTATTAATCACGTTATGATAATTTGAATTTTATATTCTGTGACACAAATAGAGTTAACGTTACTATCTATACAGATTAGAGCTGAATCTACAACTAGATAAATTGATAAAACACAAGACAAAATTACCTATCAGAATAACTGGTAATTTTACATAAAAATAGACAACACTTTTGAATATGAAATGAATATTTGAATAAGTACAGGAATAAAAAATATTACTGATGAATGTTCAAGATTGTAGAGCATAAATATAAATACAATTTAGAGATTTAAGACCATGACATCCGCCATATTGATATAAATCAGATAAATGTATAAATGGGAATTGATTTGATAAAACTTCAATCTCCGATAACATATTTAATAATTTATGCAGAATCTGTAGAATTCGAAGTTAACTGAACTTTTACATATCTGAGTCATTTACAAAGTGAGGGGATTTAAATCTTTTATGTACATTCCGAATTTTTTTCCTGCCAAAAAACTCTTCAGAAAGTGATTTTTTTCACCATTAACTTTAATGGCGAAACCATCATTAAAATCATTTAACAGCCAATAAAAAAAAATTGTCTCATATATGTGTATTTGGCCAGAAGAGTCCGTTAACCGGATCGATGCATCCATTAAATTTCTAAAAATCCATTCTGATATATCTTTTCCTACGTAATTTTGTCGGATAAAAACGAATCTACCATCTAGAATACGATCCAGTGGGGAGCGGACGAATTTTCTGGTCCTCGGACCGATTTTAGGTTTGTACCAGATGAGAAAATTTTTCTTTCGCCACTCCGGAGTGTGGACGTCTAGATTTTTTTAAAATCTCGTTCGATTTAGAATTAATGTGGTATAAATTTCAATTCGGCAGCTAGTCGCTAGAAAATTTGATGTCGCTCGAAAGACAAACCTCGATAAATGGCAATTTTTACGATTTTTTCCGGAAATTATGACAATTTTTTTCCTGAAAATCATCTTATAGAGTAATAGGCATCGGGACCACGCCTACAAAAAATTTTGTGATAACCTAACTGTTAATACTTCGTCTGTATGTTCTTTACGTCGAGTCGGACAAATTTTTTATTTGGAAAATTCTGGGTAGGTGGGACCCTCCAAAAGTCATTGCTTTAATGCATAAGAAAAATTAACGACCTAAACATAGTTTTTTTTTCAATTGCAAGTTTTTTTTAATTCAAAAGCGGCTTTTGGCGCGCCCGACACCTCAAAATGGAAAAGACTTAAATCCCTTTTACTCACCTAACCTATCAGCCATAGAATCAAAAAAGCACCATGGAGCTTCATGTCCTACTCCACACTTCACGAAAGCAACATAATGTGATGTTTCTATACAAATCACAGCAAATAGTTCCATGAACAATCTCGGAGGTCTATAAACGTCCTGCACAGTGGAAAAATCATGTGCTATATCCAATTTGGTAGGACTGTGATGTTTCCTTTTTTCATGCCGGTGTACGGTCTTTAAGCATTCTAAACAAAAGGCGGTGTTTTCCAAGCCACCATTGCTACAGTCATCAAAGCACTCTCTACATTCGTATTTAGCGAGTTTACCACAAACCATGCACTGTCTGGGAGCTAAAAAACAATTTTATATTTTAATTTTCTCTTACTATTATTGTTAATACTTACATCCATCTATTACATCAGTAACGTCCAATAGCTGCGAAGGTAATATCCTTGGGTACATCTTAAAATTTTTCCCAAACCTAGGCATCTGTATAATAAGACATGATGGCACCTCCTTTAACTTAATATTACTAGTCAAGAAACTCTGTTCAAATAAATGTTGAACAGTGGGTAACGTCAAATCGGCGTTTTTTTCGACAAATAGTTGATAGTGAAATGTTTCCTGGCCAGAATTTAATTTCAAGAACGGTTCGGCTCTCAAAATTTGAGCCAACAGAGAATTCAAAAACTCCTCCGGATCTTTTTCTTCGCTCGTTAAACCAGAAATGTTACTCAGTCTGTCGAGAAGTCGTCGTAATTTCATCACATGGTCCGCGCTTACGAAAAGATTCTTTCGAAGTGGGTTAACTATTTCTTCTCTCAATACTCTTTGTACCTGAAATTGGAAAACAAATATATTGAGATTTATTTAACGAATAAAGACGGATTTTTTGTACCCAATTCTATTGGTCGATTTCGAATGAATTTTCGAAATCGACCAATAGAATTGGGTACAGAAAATCCGCCTAGTGGGAATCCGTCTTGAGGCTAGACATTTTCATTGTCGAGATTATTAATTATAAAATTTTTCCGGTGATCGTCATGTATTAAATTAGATTGATTATATATAACAATTGTTTTTTTTTACTTATAATTCATGTTCCTTATTTAATTTTATTATTTTCCCACTAAATAACTTAGAGAAATAATTTATATTCTTAATTACGCTTTAATTTAAAAAACACGCAATGATTTTTAACTCCGCAGTTTTAGAGTGAATGTTATAGCTTAACAATTAACAACACATCTGGGAAAATAAAATTCAGAACAGTTATAAAACTTTTACGATGTTCAAGATGTTTTAATTTGTTTATTTTACTTTTAACATTTTTTTTATTATATTATTGATTTTAAAAGCCATATTACTTTCTTGTTTATTTAAATAAACTTTTATCCAATTAATCCTTTTAATGAAAAATATTTTGACTAAATTAATTTAAAATAACTAAGGAAGATATCTGATTAAAGAATAAATACTTATTTAAAAATTAACAGATAAAAAAATCTTATTATATTATTTGTTATAGAAAAAAAAAAATGGAAGAATTAATATAAACTTGTTTAAACATTTTCAATGACACAATATACTTATTTTGATTGGAACATAATAGATATGAATATCTATGTCAATTTTCAACTGTTTTTACCTTCTCCACTAATTAACAAAAATTAAAACTCTACAATGAGATAATTATTACATGAGTAATGTATAAAAAAATTCGATGACGTTACGCCAATCTAAATTCACGGTTTTATCAAAATTTATTTGCAAGATATAAATAAAAAATTAAGCCCAACACAAAATGGGTTTTCACTATGATATTTTATACAATATATTAAATTTGTTACAAAAATAAGAAATTTAAAAACGATAATTCACGACGCATCATATTTTTTAAAGCTCATTTGTTTATGGCACGGCTTTATTTTTTTTTTTTTCAATACGGTTTTTAACAAGATACACAACAATTAAGAGGTATTGAACCTCAAAAATATGAGTCCATTCAGTTTCTATGATCAACCTTCATTTTTTTATTTCGCATAAAAAGAAAACACTAACTATATGTCTAAAATATTAGCTTGAAATAAAAAAGGAGAAAATTTTTGTATCTTGTTGCGCAAAAGTCTAGCTTCAAATAAAAAAGAGGAAAAATATAAAATTTTGCGCAAAACGATAAATATTGAACAAAAATCTTCCTTGAAACGATTACGTAAAAAACAATATCGAAAATTATTAAATAATGCGCAAAATTCTAGTTTGAAATAAAAAGAAAGAGGAAAATTAAGACTAGATGCATCTCATTCCTACAAAAATATGGTTCGGATCCATTCATTTTTCTATGATCAAAATTCATTTTTTTATTTAACTATGAATTTCGCATACAAAGAAAACATTAACTGTATGTCTAAAATATTATAGTGCAAAATTCTAGCGTGACATAAAAAAAGAGGAATGTTTTGTATCTTATTGCGCAAAATTCTAGCTTCAAATAAAAATGAGGAAAAATATAAATTTTTGTGCAAAACGATAAATATTTAACAAAAATCTCGCTTCAAACGAATATTATTAAAAATTGCGCAAATGATGAAATGCACAAAACTGCACCAAATTCTAAATTCAAATAAAAAAAAGGAAAAACATATAAATTTTTGCGCAAAAGGACAAATATTAAACAAAAATCTCCTTTGAAACGATTACGTAAAAAACAATATGGGAAATTATTAAATATTGGGCATATTATTTAATGCACACAACTATTGCGCAAAAATTCCAGCTTCAAATAAAAAAAGAGAAAAAATAAGACTACATGCATTTCATTTCTAAAAAAATATGGGTCTATGATCAACCTTCATTTTGTATACAAAGAAAACACTAACGATATTTATTAACAAAAAATCTTTTTTATAATGTCCTCGACACACAATTTTTTTATTATTTTCTGTATTTGTGTGTAATTTATAATCGTAACAAAACGCTGATGCATGAATGGTGTGAAGAAAAATTATATATACTTTTACTTTTGTTTATTCCTTTTTATGCCAACTTCTTTGAAAATAAATTTGAGTACTTACTTCTTCATAATCATCAATATCGTTGAAACTCTTAGGCCTAAACAATATACTATCAAAAACTGAAGTGTATGTGAACATCGAAAACAGAGTTACATCCAAATAACACGAATTATGATGACCTTGTATTCCTCTGTACTTTCCACATACTGCTTCTACATCTTCTTCTGTTGGCATACATAAAGGTGCTACTGCACCAGGTATCACAGGGCAATCCTAAAATTTTAATAACGTGAAGCAGGAAAACAAACAAGTAGTAGAAAAGTACGGAAAAAAAATTGTATAACTTACCATATTACGTTCCACAGCAGAAGCAGCCTGATGTACTATCGTAGGAGGAGCATCTTGAAACCTAGAATCCTTATGGCATTGATCAAGAGGTACAAAAAAGGCTCTATTATCAGCGCATTTAAACAACCTCTCCCCTTTATTTGTCCCGTCCGTCAAAAATAAAGGTAAATGAGATTGTTCCTCTTCCAATTCCACTCCGACTAAGACGAAGTTTGACCCATTTTCGATACCCATCCATCTGACAACGCCATACATGGGCTCTTCGCTGACATCATTCAAAACTTCAACTAGAGATCCGATCACCAAATCGTTTGTAGATCCGGTTGGTGCGTCGTGGTATTTAGGGGTTTCGTTTATGTAGAAGGTGGCCGATGGCTTGGCCTGTTCACTTTTTTCGTTAATTTCTAAGACAGACAGTGGAATATTATTAACATCGTCCTCGTCGTAAGAAGTATTAGCGTAAATAGCACAATTTAATTTTTTCAGCTTCATTATATTCGGAGTTTTTTTTAATAAAAAATTAGATTTTTTTCTCTGACTTATTGACATTTTTTTATACTAACAAAGTAGAAAGGTACACACTTTTTAAAAGTTTTAAAGTACAACACATTTTGTCGATCGGACATTGATTCTTACCGTCCCGATTACAACTGGTTAGTAAATATAGAAAATTAAAAAGTCTGGGTGCTGGCGACCTGACTAAGCATCAGAGATATTTTTAGAACGGTATGTTCTAAAGTCGGAAATTTTCTGGAGGTGGATTTTATGTGTATTCGATAGATATTTCATAATTATTTGATATTAAAAGTAAACAAATTTTACTTAATAAGATCTCCAAGTTTTTACGCATTGGGTTAATAATATTTGAAACATATGTTAAAAATAATCGCTTGTATTTTCGCTAACATAAAAAATATACAAGGTAAGTTATTTTAAAATTTGTTATAATATAGAAATAGTATTTTTAGACTTTAAACAAGCATTTGACACGTTTAAGCGCCGTATGATTATGAAATATACAAGGAATTTAAGTATAACAATGACCCTAGAAGGTTCCAAATCGATAGTATTGAGATGAAGGTCATACAAGATAAATAGCTATAAATACAGCAAGGAAATGGGTTATTGGCGACATTATTTAATTGGAAAAGAAAAGATGAAATGGGCATTAAACCGAATGAATAATGAATCAGTAGCTAAAATGGAAATCCAAAACTTCGATGAGGAAGAAAAAGTAATTGGAGATATAAGTAATGGGAACAACAAGATGAAGAGAAAAAAAGAGCAGAATATAGTGGGAAAAAATGGTTAAAGAAGCAAAACATAACATTTAAAACAAGAAAGTACAAAGTGCAGTGGAATTATGAACCACTCCAATTCTTATAGAATAACCGGATCTTTAAAAATTACAGTCACTATCCAGCCCACGGTGCAGATTGGACCGTTTTTTTTTAAGAAAACCTACATAAAAATAATTTTATGTAAGAACCTACAAATCGAAAAATTTACATTTCAAGAAGGACAATCAATCGGTATTAATTCTTTAGTAAAAATGATTCATAGTAATAAGCATAAAAGACGTAGGTGTTACATATAGAACATTCCCAATTATAAATACCCACGCAGATATAAACGCGTCAAATTTTATTGTTGATGTTTACATCTGAAATTTTAAAAACGAAAATTGTTACTGCCCACACGTTACAAAGTCATTCACTTACGAAATTCAGTGCCAAAAAATATCACAACTGTTTTCATTTTTTAACAAATAAATTTCATTATTTTCATTTTACAAACATATATTGTTTCAGCTCTGTAAGCATAGTAGATACATGATTTTGCTTTTTCATTTCACCTACGAACTATTTTTTGTATCTTTCAACCTCATTCTTCCATCTCGGTTTAAGTCACCCTTTTTGTTCCTCTAAATAATCATGTCCTTGGAATTTTTGATACTTTCATTTCTGGGAATAATTGTCTTTGGTTGAACATGTAAGTATAATGACTGCGAAAATTTTAGTAATGATAGTGATTACAGTGAGAGTGAAAATGACAGTGAAAGTTCGGATAATCACTCACCACAAAAGAAAACATGGCTACATTTAAATAATTACAACAAATAATTTCGGTTTTTCCCAAATATTTAATGGATTCTAATTTTTACGAATTTCTTCAGATTTTTGTAGATTTCCAGATTTTGGCAGATTTTTATTCATTTTTTTTAGATTATTTTTATTTTTGCAAATATTCTCAGAACTTTTATTGTTATTGTTATAGATTTTCTTATAGCAATTTTTAGCATTCTTTTAGTGATTTTTTTTGCAATTTTTTAACGATTTTTTAGCATTTTCTTACCATTTTTTTAAAATTTAACCTCTCTTTCTTTTATTCTCTGTCTTTTTCTACAGTATGAATTTTTTCTCATATTTTGCTTTTTTTGTGGTTCTCTAGATTTTTTCTACTTTTTGGATTTTTTTGTTTTTTCTGTTTTTGATACAGGTTGCCTCAATAAAAAGATCTGCACCATAGTTAGATAATTTTAAATGGAACACTCTGTATTTTTCCTCCCCTCTCTTTCTTTTGTTCTGTCTTTTTCTACAGTATAAATATTTTCTCATATTTTGCTTTTTTTGTGGTTCTTTCGAATTTTTCTACTTTTTGGGTTTTTTTTGTTTTCTTTTCGATTCTTTCTAATTGTTCTGTTTCTTTTTCTATTTCTTTCTTTCGTTTTTTATTTTTTCTCATTTTTTCTAATTCTTTTGATTTTTTGCGACTTTTTTGGGATTTCTATACGATTTTTTGCAATTTTCTTGAATTTTTTCATTTTTTTAATGGTTACAGTTGTTTCCGGTTTTTTGATTGTTCTTTGTTTTTTGCGTTGTTCTAAGATTTTTCTCGCTTTTTTCTCATCTCTCTGATTTTTCCCCATTTATTCTATTTTCTCCCCATTAAAAAAATTGTTCTGTTTTTTTTTTTTCTATTTTTTTCGTTTTCTAATTTATTTCTCATTTTTTCGTATTTGCGATTTTATATCATTTTTTATTTTTTGCGGTTTCTTTACAATTGTATTTTTATTTTTTCCCATTATTTTCCAATTTCTCTCTCAATTTTTGTTTTTTTTTTATTATTTCCGATTTTTTCTCAATTTCAGTTTTTTTCGGTTTTTTTAATTTTTTTCAATTTTCTCTAATCTTTTCTCATTGTTTTGTTTTTCAATTCTTTTTTTTTGTTTTCTATTTTTTTCTCATTTTTTTTTATTTCATTGATTTTTTGTGATCATTTGCGATTTTTTGTATTTTTCGATTTCTTGCGTTTTTTTTGAGGATTTTTTTTTAGTTTTTTTGCGATTTTTAGCGTATTTTCCCAATATTTTCTAATTTCGCTCAATTTTGTCCAAAGTATTTTGTTTTTTTTTTTAATTTTTTTTTTTCGATTCTTCTAATTTTGGTAAAAAAATATTAAAAATAGCATCGCGAATTTCGAACTTTGAACTTTAGTCACCATAATTTTAATTCTAAAAGAAACTTAGTTTTCATTAGGTATTATACTAAAATAGTAATTTTAGCATCATTTTAAAAATATTGGAACAAATACATAAATTTTCTATTAAAATTAGAATTTCCTTTTTTCTGCTACTTAAAAGTATGACGGCGTAGACATGAATTATATACCTCAACATAATTATTTTGCAGGTGGCGCCATCAATAAAAAAGTACGTGAACTATAAAATTGCCAGAATAACATAATTTCTGATGTATTTTTGGTGATGTTCTTAAAATTATAAATCTTTGTAAATGTAAATGAAATCAAAAAATGAAAACTAGTTCGTGAAACAGTTTTTATGATTTTTGATGCCTTTTTTTAAGTTAAATTAAATCCTAATAATATAAATTGATGTACCTATTTGAAAATAAATAATAATAATAATTCAATCATATCGAGTTAATTTGGGGACAATTAAAACAGAGAATAAGGAGTAACAATACATTTCCAAAATTTGACAAGAAGGTGATTGAGAATATTTCAAATAGACGTCTGTCATCTTTGTTTCAATCCACTTCCGGATCCTTTAAAAGACCAATTTTCATATATAGGAAAGACTGGGCCACATTTGGTATATAATAAGTCATGAATCAGTACAAAGATGACGGAGAAAACTAAGATGGGGAATTCAGTTATTAATATATAAATTCCCATATCTGTTTTCTAAAGAGGGTCCTTAATGGACAACAAACGTTGTTCTACTGATTAATTTCTATTATTTATTTTTGTTAATAACTCACTAAAATATTCACATTATATTTACATTAAGAGAATGTTTTAAAAATAACTTACCAAATAATGGGTCGAGAAAACATTTATTATTAAAAACTTTTTTTAAAAGACGCGTACCTCGCTTGTTACTAAACATTCTACCTACTTACATTTACATTTCATAATGTAAAAAATGCATTTATTTTATTACTATATTAATCAATAATTCCATTTAGTTTAATGTTTCTTGACGAAAAAATTGGTAGTAGGTACTTATTATTTTGTATGTTGTAGATACAGTAAATTTAATATGAATAGTGGCTTAGTGATTCATAAATTTTGATAAAAAAAATACCTCTATGAATATTAATATTGTATATTTAAATTAAAATTCATTTCAAAATTATCAAAGTGCTATTAAGTACTGTCATATATTTGTTTAAATATTTCAATAATGACAAAACACGAATTTCTCTTATTAATAAACATATTTGAATAAAAAAATAGTACTTACTTTTGTTTTTCAAGGTGGCCGTTTTGTGTTCATCCTTACCATCCAAAATATTATTGGTATAAAATTTAGAATTTTTTTTCAATGTTCCACTACCGTCCAGAATATGAAGAAGAGGATTGATGCTTTTATTCCTCCTACTAACTGTATTATTTTCAATGTGACTACTATACTTTTCTCTAATGTTATCGTTTTTATCTAGTTTTTTCATAGAACCCGAAAATTCCTCCAACTGTTTTTTATCAGTACTTCCTGACCATTTACCTCCAATAACATCAATTAAGTCTACATCAGTATTATTTTTCGTTTTTTTCACCAAAACAGTTTTTTCTGGTTGAATCACAGTATTCTGATCAAAATCATTATTAGTATTAACAGTGGTATTATTTATATCCAACATATTTTGTAAAGACAGCGAGTTTCTCAAATAAGTAGAACTAGTACTTTTATTTGTGGAAAATTTTTTCGTTGGATACTCCCCATACTTTGTAACAATTTCTTCATATTTGGGTTTTTCATCATTGACATTATTCATTATGCTGTGTAAATTTTTTTCTACGCATATATCCAGTTCCATAGGTTGAGATTTCGGGGTTGAACCATTACAATAAGAACTTGCATAGTTCATTGGAAGAACTCTATCAATAGTTGTAAACACTCCATGACCGGGGGTGCATTTAAAATACTGAATTCCAGCACATATACCAGCACACACATTATCTTTTCGTTTGTCCTGTAAAATAAACTCAATTTTAGTATTTTATTAATATTATGTTTCATTTCTTATATCAACGTTTGTGTAAAGTGTATATACAATAATCTGAAATGAAAACTTACAAGATAGAATCTATTTATTGTAATCACATTAGGGGAAAATAAAATAGATCAATGAGTCACCTGTGCATCATCATTATTAGATCAATAAATCCAATTTTTTCATTAAAGTGTTAATAAAATATTTATATGAAATTAATTATTTAAACAGTGAAATATTTCTTCCATGCACCAAATATTTGCTTAAATATTAAAATTTATATTCATATTCTGTGACAAACAAAATATTTCTTTCTTGAAAAATGCAGTTATTTTTGTACTATCAATTATAAAAGAGATTTATATTTTTTAATTTTCGGTGCCAAGTCTGTATAGACAATATCTATCTCGTCGCTATTGTATTTTAAGCCAGCAAAATCTGGACCAGTAATTTAACAAAATAATGTATGTCTATTACATAAAATCGTTAAAATTATATATTTCTTATAAATAATGATTCATGTAAGTATTGCAGTTACTAGAATCTCGTTTTACTGATATTTTAAAAATGCACTCATATAGATATGCTTTAAAGTGGTACTTAAAAAGTTTACTGACACATATATTCAAAAGTGTAATGACACCATTTCATGCTTCAAAGAATTTTACCTGTGTCTTGAAGCGATACTGTGACAAATCATTAAAAAAGTATCAAGGTTTCACCTAATTTACATTTAATAGTAAATAAAAAATCCTTTTGTTGAAAAGACATAAATACTTGATATGCTTTACTAATTGAATTTTATTTACAAACACGCAATTGTATTGGTTTATATTGATAATGTCATAGACTGGATTTTGTAGAATAAAGATATTATTCTATTTAATTTCTTGCACTTTTTTAAAATAATAATAGTTTAGAAATAATTCCATTAGTGTTTGATGACTTTCCATGGTGGACTAGTCATCAGATCCTCAAAATAAAATTCTACCACACTATTGTTTGTATTTTGTAATTATTATTTTATCATTAATCATTATTAAATATTTATTTATTTATCAATTAAAAACATTTCTGTTTATCATCATTTTTTTACTTTACCAATCCCAAAATACTTTTTTGGGCAAATTTCAGGTTTCTTAGATTTTTTTAGCAATTTTCTATAAAGTAAATCATCAAAATTATTTATTTATTCCTATTTTGGCCTAAAAAATCTAAACTTTTTTCTCATAATTTTTGACTTTAATAATCCCTTCTTAATCCAAAAGTACCAAACTTCAGGTTTCTCACATTTTTTTTAAGAAAGTCACTAAAAATCAATTAGTTGTGTCTTTTATCATTTCAAAGAGGCTCAATTTTTTTCCGGATTTTGGGTTCATTTCTAATACAAATTTGTACCATATTTTGAGTTTCTCAGAATTTTTTTTCAATTTTCTAGCAAGAAATTCATCAAAACACTTATTTGACCTTTTTTCGTAATTTTTTGACTTTACAAATGTTCCTTCATATGAAAATACTCTTTTGTACCAAATTTTCTCATCGACAAAAGTCACTAAAAATCAATTAGTTGTGTCTTTTATCATTTCAAAGAAGCTCAATTTTTTCTAGATTTTTGCTTAACTAATCATTTTTTTTTATTTAATAATACCGATTTGTACCATATTTTGAGTTTCTCAGATTATTTTTTTCAATTTTCTAGCAATAAATTCATCAAAACACACTTATTTGACCTTATTTCGAACTAAAAGGGAGCCAATATTTTTTTTTTCGTAATTTTTTGACTTTACCTTTATACCAAAATACTCTTTTATACCAAATTTCAGGTTTCTTAAATTTTTTCTGCAATTTTCTATAAAGTAAATCATCAAAATTACATATTCAAGTTTCTCAGATTTTTTTTAAATTCTCTAATCAAAAATGCCACTGAAAATCAATTAATTGTGTCTTTTATCAGTTCAAAGAAGGTCAATTTTTTCCTGATTTTGGCTTAACTAATCATTTCTTTATATAAAAATACCCATTTGTACCATATTTTGAGTTTCTAAGATTTTTTTGCAATTTTCTAGCAAGAAATTCATCAAAACACACTCATTTGACATTATTTCGAACTAAAAGGAAGCCAATATTTTTTTTTCGTATTATTTTGACTTTACCAATGGGACTCCATACCAAAATACTCTTTTGTAACAAATTTCAGGTTTCTTAGATGTTTTGGGCTATTTTCTATAAAGTAAATCATCAAAATTACATATTATTTTTTATTATTTATTTATTCCTATTTTGGCCTAAACTTTTTTCATAATTTTTGACTTTTATAAACCCTTTATAATTCAAAACTGGCAGTTTTCAGGTTTCTCAGATTTTTTTAAAAATTCCTCATCAAAAATGTCACTAAAAATCAATTAGTTGTGTCTTTTATCATTTCAAAGAAGCTTAATTTGTTACAGATTTTGGCTTCACTAATCTTTCTTTATTTAAAAATACCCATTTGTACCACATTTTGAGTTTCTCAGAATTTTTTTGCAATTTTCTAACAAAAAAATCATCAAAACACACTTATTAGTCCCTAGCTTGAGCAAAATTTTTTTTTTCGTAATTTTTGACTGTCACAATGACGTCTTCATCCCAAAACACTTTTTTGTACCAAATTTCGGTAGTGGGTATTCTTTATTTATCACTGGTCAAACAGGTTTACAAGTAACTACAGAACATATGTACTAAAAAAATAAATTAACAGGTATAACAGAATAACGTACATGCAGAAAATTAGAGAAAAATTAACAGCTTATAACATACATAATAGGGATGGTAAGCAAATAAAAAAAAAAAAGAAATAAAAAAATAAAATATAACAATTATAACGTACAAATGAGGTAACATAAAACAACTGATTTAGCTTCCCAAGAAGTACATGTTTATGACCAAAATACTAGAATTAAAGATATCAAGCTTCAGTACATTTTTAGTAGCGGAGAAAATTTTAAAATATTAGAGTGGGAAGGTAAAAGGTTTGACATGTTCCCGATTTTATTCTTGGAACAATAAAATCAAGTTTTGCAGAAAATTTGGACAATTAAATTTGTTATTAATAATTTTCGTTGATTAGATCCTAAACAGTAGGGGGCCCAGGTTACTGCCATAGGGAACACCAAGTACTTGAAGCTATTAAAAACTACATACTGTTTCCTATTATTGAGATAAGACGAAAAAGACTAACCGACCTAGCTTAGATAGGAGAATTCCATTCTGTGTCTGATCGTCTATACATTCAGCCAGGAATTGAATGTTAACTAGGTTTGTGAGTCAAGCGTCCTTTCATAAATTCATGTTGATAACATGTAATGACGTTACTAACGAGCGATTATAAAGTAATGTTTTGATAAGTAGCCGAATTAAAACAGTGGCTACAATCACAAAAGTTGGTAAATTTGTATAAGAATTTTTCTAGACATTTAACCAGACAATTTGATGCTTTGTGGTAACAAAAATAATAGAAAAAACAACTAGGAAACAGTTAACTCATCATTAATACTCAGCATGTTAATTACACTTTTTAAAATATTTGAAACATTTAAACTGAAAACACCATATCTAAAAATGACAAATATGAATTGCTTCATAGGCAAATAAAAAAAATAGTGTAATATATAAATGTCAAGAATTTAAGTTATTGTTAAAAAGTTCAATGAAACATGTCTAGCTTTTTAACAGGTACAATAATTTGATATGCTGATAAAAATTTAATCTCAAAGTACATTTAAAAGATATAAAAATATTTACCTAGTGAGTCAAAATTGTTATAATTCGAACTAAATAAAATTGTACTAATTTTATATCAACTTGTCCACATACACCAGCTATTATTTAATATTTATAAATATTTTTAATTCTAAAGCATGAAAAAATTAGGAAGTACAAGGTCATAGGTAATCAATTCTATTATACAAACAGGAACTAATTGTATGCCATGTAAAGTTTTGTTTATTATTTTTAATTAATAGAACTTCCTGTATAAAAGGAACTGGTTAAATAATATATCCATATATTTTGAAAACAAATAATAAGCCATACATAAAAATATAGGAGATTTACCCAAATAGTAATCAAAATGTAGGTACTTAAATATACTTTTGTATAAAAATATGTAAGTTTACTAATATTTTTTTTGCAAGAATTTCAAATACATACATGTAATTCTATCCCATAACAGTATCCAATCCCTTTGACTAATCCAATATATTTAATTTTTCCAAGTAGAATATCGTTTGTGTCTGTAAAACCCATGGTCATATCAATTCCAAGGTGTTTTAATTTTTCACAAAGTTCCTTATTTTTTGCTAGTTTCACCCTTTGTTGTGGTGAAGATATCGATGCAATAAATGGGTACAATTTTTCACTGATACGTACAATATTATCCTCTGAACAACGATATGAAGCTGTTTCCCATGTAAAACCATCTTTGAGGAACCTTATTAGCAATTCTCTATCTGTAAGTTTCCCATCAATTATTACAACTTGTCCAACAAGAACCGTTCTTTGTTGATTCCCTTTATCCTTTAGTAAATCGTTAATAATAAAAATACCATATTCCTTGTCTCTAGAAGTCATTTTCTTTTAATTTTCGATATTAGTTTCTGTAGAGAAAACAGTGAGATTTAAATCACCTTAATCATTTCACAATGTTTTTATTTGTATATCAACAAAACAACTGCTATTTATTAAAATAGTGACGAACACAAATTCTATTGATAAAATTAATGATCAGCCCATACTCTATAAAAGGTATAAACACTATATCTGACAAATACGTGACAAATACATTTATTGTAAATAAACAGGTTGACATCGACCTTCATCAATAAATCAATGCTACCAACTCCGGTATAATTAAAAAATAAATTTTATAACCTAGCTGCCTAGTATACTAACAAGTAGGCCACTAAAGAATCAGAATAAGTTAATCTTCTTTTTAGGTATATTTTGTATGATCTACAAACTACTACAATATATTTATTTTTATATATAAGATTTTGAAGGTTGATGAAGTGCATTCATTAAATTCCTTAATATAAATAGAAAATACGCTTCAAATGAAAATGATAAAATTAATGGAAACTAATTAATATATTGGTAATTAAGTTTATTGATAACTAAAATAATGGGTCCTCTAGTACATGAGAAAAAGTAAGTTTATTAAATTAACAATTATAGAAAAATATATTCCAGTTACTATTAAAGCAAATATATTGTAGAATAATGCGACAAAACAGCGCAGAGGATTCAAATCTTGACCAATTCCTAAAAGTATCTAATTATGAAGATACTATCCGACAACTAGATATTTATTATGGAATGGGTTTGTTTTATTATACCATTGCATAAATAAAATTATAAAATACCTAATTTTTAGTAAAACGGCAACTACTTAGATATCAAAGTCCAATAACTGGTCTTTTCCCTGTGTTTTCATCAGATACTGAAGTAGGAAGTGTTAGAGATAGTATTTATTGTGCTGCAGCTGTTTGGGGTTTGTATCAAGCTTACAGGTAAGTGTACGCGTGTTTATTGAAAACAATATTTAAAAAAATGCAAAAACAGATTACAATTGTTATATTTCTGAACTTCAAAGATCCCCTGAGGTTTTCTTGAATCTATTACAACTAATCTACTTAAACGTAGAATCATACAAGTATATTTAAAGAAACAAAATTTTCAATACTCAGCAATCATTTGGGGTTAATATATTGTAATGTTACTTACAAAATCTCAATTTTTAATTGGGTTCTGTCAAAAGGTATAAAATAATAAATTTTAGAATTACGATTTATGATCTTTCAGTAGCTCTCTTTCTTCACTTTTTATGTTTTTTTCTTGCTCTGTTTAACTGTCTTTGATGCTCGCCTAATTATGTTTGACTTTCTGATTTAATTTCTTTTTCCAGACAACTCTAAATTTAATATCTACAATCCTATTTACTAATTTTACTTATTGAATCCGTTCTTCCTTGATTTTTTTTATTTCTATTTTTTTATATGTAAATTCAATTATATTGTGTATAAGTTTAATTTAATCTAGTCCATTATAAAATGACTTTCAATATAACTCTTAGTTATTTTTTATTAACACTATATTCCCTTCGATTACTTAAATTTAGTGTATTATGATTCCAAATTTTCAATTTTATTATATCATCTTTCATTATCTTAACAAATTTTAAGATTCTTTCACTTTTTTTTAAATTTATTGCCACTTCTTTATTTTATCTACTTACATATCTTCAGGCCTAACGTTGAAGTTAAACAGAGTAAAATTTAGGAATTACAATGTACTTATGTAACTTAGTTGGTAAGTCTCATTGTAATTCCTAAATTTTACTCTGTTTAACTTAAACGTTTGTATTATAGGTCTGAAGATGGCAGATTTCTGCCGAAACTAGTTGATAGTTCCCTAAATCTATTATTAAATATTCTGTGGTACTAGACTTTGGTTTTATTTCTTTATCTATTTATGTTGCTTTATGTGTTTATAATTTAAATCTATCTATTTTACTTTTGTGTATTTATGTGTATGTCTCATGTGTTCAATAAATAAATGAAATGTATGATATAGTTATAGAATTTATTATTTTTAGGCGAATAGATGATGATAGAGGAAAATCCTATGAGCTTGGTCAATCTACAGTAAAATGTATGAGAGGAATATTAGAGTGTTGGATAAAGCAGGCAAGGAAGATCGAATTATTTAAAAAACATCAATGCAGTGCACATGCTTTACATGTTAAATTTCATTTAACCACAGGAAATGAAATATTTGGAGATGACGAATACAATCATTTGCAGATTGATGTTATTTCTCTTTACTTGTTATTTTTAGTTCAAATGATCACATCAGGATTACAAATTATATATACTCAGGTGCTTAATTTTTGTTTAAGTTTTTAAAACAGGGTTAGTATCAAACAAACTTAAATGTTTGATTGGATTAGTATATAATAAAATTTAAATATAATAAAACATTTTAGGATGAGGTTGCATTTGTTCAAAATCTAGTTTATTATGTTGAAAGAGCATACCGTACTCCAGATTATGGTATGTGGGAAAGAGGTAGCAAGTATAATGATGGTACTCCAGAAATCCATGCTAGTTCTATAGGTCTTGCAAAATCAGCTCTAGAAGCTATTAATGGATGTAACTTATTTGGGGAAAAAGGAGCTTCCTGGAGTGTAGTGTATGTGGATATTGATGCACATAACAGAAATCGAAGCATTTTTGAAACATTGTTGCCTAGAGAATCTTGTTCAAAGGTAAGAAATATGACACATGCTGAACATTCTTATCTATTTTTTTTTATTTTTTTACATTTATATTTAATAGTGAATCACCAATATCTTAAAAGAAAGAACAAAAGCTAAGCACCTAGGCATATGCACCTGTATGTGCTGCCAGGGATGTATTTGCAACCAGGCGGACTAGTATATGGGAGAAATTCTTGATATTTTGAGTTGTTCTGGAATTTCTCCACTTTGAAATATTAAATTAATAATGTGACCAAGAGGTGTTACAATATAGTCGTGATATTTTGTTACTAATTTAGATGTTATTTGATCTAATCCAGGAGAACTATTTTCTTTTTAAGTTTGACAATATTTGTTTCTTCAGTTGTCTTACTTCATTTGTTACCTATTTCAAAACTTTATAAATTTTTTTCATCTCTTTGGTATTTTCTAATATGTTAATTAATTCGATTTGACAGTCGATATTATTCTGTTTAACTGATTGCTGTAGTTTTTATAGTTATTAAAAAGTTCTTTATTTTGTCTTGTTTTTTTCATTTATCTATATGTTTAATCGGAGTAAATACATTTGTAATCCAAGGTTTAATTTTGACAAACTGTGTGTGTTTTTATTTTCTTTTACTTTTATACACTTTGTGGTAGTGTACTGATATATTGGCTTATTAAGTGAGACTACCTATTCGGTTGTGTTCTTAACAATAAATCTAGAAATGCTTCATCATCAACTTTTTTAATCTGATAATGTTATCTTTTTTTTAGCAAAACGTTTATGTGTACCGTTTATGTACAAATAAACCTGAAAGTGATCGGTTTCATTATTTTTAATAAAATTTATTTTTTAAGGATGTTGATGCATCATTGTTGCCAACTATATCGTTTCCTGCATTTTCTACTCACGAGGAATTGCTGTACCAGGAAACTAAGAAAAATATAGTTGATAGTTTAAAGGGAAAATATGGGTTCAAAAGATACATACGAGATGGTTTCAAAACTGATATTGAAGACAGAGAAAGAAGGCAAGTACTAATACAAATAAATAGAATTCTAATAATGAAAACGAAATATAACGGTTTTAGATTTTATGAAAAGGGAGAATTGAAAAATTTTGAAAATATAGAATGCGAATGGCCGCTTTTTTATATATTCATGATAATTGATGGTTGTTTTAAAACTCTTCCTGATCAGATTCAAGAATACCAAAACTTATTGAAAGAGAGGTTAATGTTGGATCATCATGGAGGTACGTTTTATATAAAATAATTACATATAATAATAATAATAATGTTTATTTACCAAAATGTACAATTATTAGTACTAGTACGTAAATAAATATAGAATGCACCACAAAGTTATAAACTGCTTGTGGCAAGTTCTAATTTCTTGTGCTCCTTAAAAAAGAAAATTTGTTTCCTTACCATAATTAGTAAACAGAAGATAAAAAACAAAAATGTTGACTTTAAGTTAGGTAAAAAAGGAGAGAAAATAAATAAAGCAAAATAATAGTACAAAAAAAGACTAAGAAAAAATAAAATAATAATTTTGAATTTCTACTACTGTGGATCTATTAGAATCCTAATTTCTTTTCAGTCTGTAGCGAGTAAGAAATTTGTAACTTTTTTTTGTACAGGTTTATTGAATTAATGCCAAATTTAATTTCAGCACAGACACTTAAAGTGAATATAACTTCTGTGACTAAAAGTTTTTCTTGAAAATTCAGTTTTCAGATTTTGATTATTTTAGTATCTAGTAGAATAATTATGTTCTACATAATAATTGAATTTAATATTTATAATTTATTACTCTAAGGAAATACAAATTTGGAACTATTATTTTTTGTCAAGTTTAATAAAAATAGTAAAATACAGTTTTTCATTAATTAGCACATCACTGCAAAACACAATTTTCCTTTACCAAAGTTTAATATTAATATTTTATTAAAAAAGATTGTAGAAAAAAAAATATTGGCTACATGGTTTATATGTTTCTAAATTACTTTTTAAATTTTTCATTACCTAAATTGTATATAATGTATAATTATTGTTCAAATTTTTTAGATCCTGTAATTCCAATGTACTATTATGTAAGTAAAGAGAACATCGACCAGGAAAGAGAGTTCCCAAATTCAACTGTTAAAAAAGCTGATACAGATGGAGGTTTATTTTTATGGAATCAGTCAATGTTTATTTTAGCTCAACTTTTAACAGCTGGTCTTTTACATATCAATGAACTTGATCCTATTCGTAGATATTTACCATCGTATAACCGTCCTAAAAAAGGCGGAAGATATTCAGCATTTCAGGTAAATATTATTATTTTAAAGCAGAGGATGTATTAAATATAAGATAAAAACGAATAAAATGTTTTTTTTTCTTACAAAATCGTGGTTATAAATAAATATATATCATATTTTTAATCTACTGGAAGTCAAGAAATATTTTATTTAGTTACATTATTTGTGTTTTGCTATAAAATTGGTATTGCTTTCGTTTCTAACTTTTAACTTTTTTTATGCTTCCCCTATAGGCAAAATCCTATTTCGTAAGTAAATGCATTATAATAATTTTTACTAATATAGCACATGCATGTTCGATTAATTTTTAAGGAAATCAAATGATTATATGTAGAATTTTTGAGTCAACTAGTTATTGAAATAATTAGCCGGAATTTGGTTTATAATTTTACATAAAGCATTGTGGCATTGATAATATATCATCATTGACTAACTTACAACAAAATCTTATATTGTAACTTGTTTATTGTCAATTTTTTGAAAAATCCAATATATTGTTTATTTTATTATCTATAAAATATATTTTTACATGAGGATTTTCCGAGCTTTACCGTAGTCCTAATATAGTAAAGGAATACTTATGCGTAAAGTCTATTTGTGCTATTAGGCCACTAACCTACTTAAACTAACCCTCCATTGATTTGAATATATAGAGAATAAAACTAGGTAACAGTTTTTATATCTCAGATTAGCATACAATAATAAGAATAAAATATTAATAGATATATTATTTTTTGATGCATGATGCATAAACAGAGTGGATCATCTATCATACTTCGAATTTGCACTATCACACGTTAAATAGTCATCATACTATTAACTAAAATTAATAACCAAAACCTTTACTAGGGTACTGCAACCGATTTAGTTGTTCAAATTGTCCTGATAGCTGAATCTATGAGACTACAAGCCATGATGGCAACTTACGGGATTCAAACTCAAACTCCTCACGAAGTGGAACCTGTTCAAATTTGGTCTTCCACACAACTTGTCAAAGTCTACGAAAATCTTGGAGTCAACTATAAATTAGGTCTGCAAGGAAGACCAGTCAGACCTGTGGGTAGTTTGGGAACTAGCAAAGTGTATAGAATCGCTGGAGCGACAGTTTTATGTTATCCGCTTATATTTGAAGTATCCGATTTTTATCTTTATCGGTGAGTTTAAATTTTGAACCGAAAAATATCTGCAATTTTTGTTTTCACAGAGATATGGCACTTTTGATTGATGATATAAAGACTGAGTTGCAATTTGTTGGAAAGTATTGGCGATTGTCTGGCAGACCTACGGTTTGTTTATTGATAAGAGAAGAACACATGAGAGATCCACAGTTTAAGGAAATGCTCGATTTACTAGCTATGCTAAAAAAAGGTTATTGCGACAGCGTTAAAGTTAGGATAGGAAGATTGCAAAACCTTACTTCTAGTTCATGCGTGGGTAAGTTTTTATCATATGCATTATTCAAACTTCTATAGTTCTTTTATTACAAAAATAGTTGCACGTCAACAAGTACGTCATAAATTTTAGTGGCACATAAATACCAAAACTATTATTATCCCTATTTTTCTTATACAGAGTGTTCCTAAATTCGACTGCCAACGCTCTAGGGCAAGTTTCTTGTACCAAATTATGCCCATTTAGATAGGGAACTTATGTTCGTAAATACACTCTTTCAAGAAGTTTAATTTTTTTATCAATAACTTTCAAACGGTGAGATCGATTGTAATGAAATTTTAGGAGGATTATCAGGTTGATAAACTACTTGTTTTATCGTGAATAGATAATTTCTAGAGGTATGCAGTAGGGGCCAAGGACACTTTTTTCGCCCCTCAATTTGGCGCCAGTGATTAAAATGATGAAATATTTGAATTCTGTCAACTGTATTTAGTGGAAAAGTTATATTTTACTATACTAAATTAACCGTTTTCGGAAAAAACGTCACTTTCTTTATAGACGATCATTTAATTATTAAATAAAAAAAATAAATGCAAATTTTCTGTACGGGTATATAATTAAAGTCCTACAAAGGAATATTATACCTTAAAACTATACTATACAAGGAATTTGCCCTAAAGCATTAACAGTTAAATTTAGAGACACCCTATATAACTTTAATCTAAACTATAAAAATTCATGTATATTTTCAAATTTTATTTTTGCTAAAATATAACAATACATTTTTCTGGTGAAAATAAATTAGCTTGTGATTCCTACAAATAAATTTAAAACAATTGAAAGTTTCTCAAAAATCTAAATCTGATCCAGAATAGGAGTCGCTTTCATCGCTAATAGGATTAATATCCAACATATCGAAAACTTTTTCCCTCTCATACCATTCGTCTATTTATTTTTCTGAGTACTTTTGCCATACTTCAGAATTAATATTTTTTATTTCAGAACATTTAGATTTCATGAACAATTTAGACAATCAAGATGAGGATTTTTGTCATTTTCAACAATTAGAACATGACTATATCGGATACCAAAGTTTAACAGATGTTCCTAGGGTTCTAAATTTCCAAGATGAAGCGAAAGATTATTCTGTAGGCACATACATTTTAGTTCAGACTTATTGTTATATTTATTTTTGTTTGTAGAACTTTTTAAATAGTCCTACTGCCGAAATAGTTGAAACTCTTAAAGCGATTGAAAGTACTTATGCAAAATGTCAACTTTTTGGGATTTTATTAAAAAGAGAAGGTCGGCAATTTCAAGTTAGTGATTACACAGTTGAAGAACATCTTCAGAACTTGTATCATAAAGCAGGGTGTTTAAGAAATTGGGCTGCAGTTAGATATACTAGCAGTTTGTTAAATCACACTGTTGATTCAATCAGTCCTTTCATTACTGCCGTATTGGTACATGGCAAACAAGTGAGTACTTGATAGTAGAATTTCTATTGCTTAAATTACAAAATTTTGTTTTTAGTTAACAGTAGGGGTTATAGGTCAAAAAGAAACAGTTTTTGACAAACCTATGACACCAGCGGAAATCCAGTCAGTTGTCTACAACACAATCCAACCCTACGACGTTATCCAAGCTGTGTTACAACAAGAAATTATTCTGTATTGCGGTCGTTTAATTTCCACGAATCCGGAATTATTTAGGGGAATTTTGAAAATCAGAATTGGATGGGTATTAGAAGCAATGAAATATTATTTACAGATATTCGGTAATGATAAGAAAATTGAAGATCACAGTCCGTATGAAGTGAGGCAATTATTGTATAAAGTTTTGTCAATTAATGATTGGGGTAATAAAGAACTGTAAGTATTCAGTTTTTTAATTTAAAACTTAAATAAGTATGAATCTTATTTTCAGTTTAACTCCTCGCCAAAAACGTCAACTAGAAGGTTGTTTATGTCGAGTACCATCATCATTTTATAATCAAGTTTGGGATGTAATGAAACGTACGCCAGAAGGTGTTAAAGTAGCTGGAAATTTAATTCATCAACAACCTACTCTGTCAAATATGACAAGATCAGAGCTAACATTTTCTTTATTGGTTGAAGAGGTATTTAAAACTGACTATATACTATTTTTATTATTACATATTAACATAATTAAACTTTAATATTCTAATTCAGAACAATCTACAAATTTGTATAATGTAAAACTATCTAAAGAATTCTTAGAGTATTTTAAATGTGTGACTTAAAATTGTTTCATCTAGATGCTGAATCATGTACAAAAACCCGATTACCGGCAATTAATGGTTGAATTATTAACAATAGTTTCCACGATATTAGGAAGAAATCCTGAACTTACTTTTAGCCAACCATTGGATTTAGAACAACTTATAAAAGACGCTGCCAATGTATATGCCAAAGTAAGTAAAGTATTGTGACCTCCCTTCCATGTTTTTCTATAAGATTCTTTATATTCCACAATTGTTGATTTAGAATATACCAATTATTATCAATAAATTCTGTAAAATATCGAACTTTTTTAACAATTAAATTATATTATTAGGTGTAGTCCGTTGCTGGCTTAATACGAAACAAAACATTAAAATTCCTTGAAAAAATAAAAATACGACATCCCAGGGTTGGGTAGTCACATTATACAAAATTCTTTGGGTGTTATTCGGAAATATATGTAGGAAATTTATTTTATCTTTACAGGATAATGATTTAAAAGATGAAAAAATATCATACTTATTGGAAATATCATATGTAAGATCTACTGGCTATTTGGCAAGAGCAGTAGTAAATACAGTCCTAAAAGGTGGAAAAATTTCCCAGGATTTGGAAAATGATCTAGAACCATGTAGAATATCATAGTTAATTACCCATTTTGCTTTAATTAATGGTGCTATTAAAAGTGAGAGGATAAGAATTTTACCAAATATTAAATTTTTAAGATAATTAAATGGTTTACTTTATTTGTGTACTAGTAAAAACACAGTGCCATAAGTCTATACATATTTCACTTTTGGAATTGTTAATTTGCTTTTGATGTATAAACTAATTATAGAAGAAGTTATTGTATACATTTTTATTTTATTAAATATATAATAATAATATATATGTTAACAAGTAAATAAAAAAAACTAGTATAAAAAGTTATTTTTATTTATAAAATTAACATTATTCTAAATATAAATGATCTGATACATCCCATATGTCCAAATCCTTTAACACAGGTATAGCATTATTAACAAAAGTATGTTGAATATTTTGATAAATTTCTTTAGAACAATTTTGTTTGTTTATGCACACACAAGTCCTTTCAAAATTTTTTGTTGAATTTAAATGTGCCCCATTTTTTCTCCTTTTCTGTCCAACTTTATCTTTGATTGTCTTCATGTCATCAATATTGGGAGTCATCAAAAGTCCTAAACTAGGGTAAATGATGAAACCACTAAATGTTAATACTGTCAATAAATATATAGGTACTGTTAAAGCCCAATATCGATAAGGTAAAAATGTAATTCCAATTGCTCTAAAATATTTTTCTGGTACTATTGCCCAAATAAGATAAATAATAAAGAATATTCTAAAAGACAAGTACATTACAAATCCATACACAGCCCTACTGGGGGTAGGAGAAGGTGTATGTTCAGGCATAATTAGTAGTGGCTGTATTCTTTACTGGTTGGAGGTCCTAACATCTCAATTGTACCAGATACAAGATCTACTTTCTCAAAAAATCCATTTACAGCTACTCTTAATTGCCTTGCAAGTTTAGCAGTAAAATTTCTAAAAATTATAACGTAAAATACATGGTGTGTGTTAATAACAATTTAACTACATATAAATTAGTCATTTACTTACGCTATTAATATATTATCTTCTACTTTAAGAATTTTTATTACTGCACTTCTTTTTGGTTCTTTATCTACTCTTAAAACGTCATAAATTATTTCTGCAATTCTTTTACTTTCAAACGGTATTTGAATTTCTCTGAAGATATTAAAAATAATTAAATAAAAATAATTTGAATTGGGAAAACATACATTTTATGGTGTTCTTCACTCATTTCAAGTTTCACAATTATCAAAGATATTCAATATTTAATAAAAGTTATAAAAACATAATTTTAAGTCTAACCTCAAAAATCTTCTTTTTTTACAATAAATTTTAGAGAGTGTCTAGAGGTCCGTCTAGTCGGACGCGGTGAAAACCCAATAGAGCCGTTTTTTAGCCACCACATTGGTTTAAAACATTTTTAAACCGTGTTCAAAATGACGTCATTAATTAATAGATGGCCACATATGATATGTAGTGACGAAATACATTTTCTAAATTAATAAGAGAACGAAGTTGATTTTTAAAAAATGGATTTAGATTTTTTAATGATTGTTAATCAGATGCAGGAAGACGATTGCTTGATAGCGGCTTTGATTAAAAATTGGAGTGATTTTCATACATCACAATCCGAAACGTCTACAATTTTATTTGCCGAGCAAATTCTGGATCTGAAGTAAAAATATAAAATACTGATTAACTATAATATATATCAACTAATAATTTTTCTAAATACGTACAGCTGATAAAAGCTTGAACTTACCTTTCAATTGCAACATCGTTACGTGATCTAGTTATCTGTAGATCGCCCAACTGTATTTTTTTACATCGTAAATATGGTAATTTATTTTCATTAGTTAGAAAAATAATGGTATTTTGTGAATCACCTATCAAATCAACAAATGGTTAAATGTATCTTTTTCTATGAATGTATACAACCATAGACATAGAAAACAAAAATTCAATGAACAAAACAGAACATACGAATCTCTTATAGTGTCAACTGCCAACCGTTATTGAACCATATGCCTCCGACTGGTTTAAAATATTTCGTAATTGACGTCACCGTTGCATGGCGAAAATGTATGCAAAATGTAAATATTTTAAACCAATCCTTCGTTAAAAAATACCTTAGGTTTTCACCGGGTCCGACTAGACGGACCTCTAGACACTTTCTAAATGAAGGTTTCCTGGCTATAGAAGAAGTTTCATAAAGTAAAAGACAACAGAAATTAAATAAAAAAGACGAAGATTATAATAGAAAAGCTGTAAATGGCGGGAATGTATAATCATAATAATCATATGTGAAAAGACGATAAATTTTGTGAAAAACTACCAACACTATTTAAAAACATAATTGTTGAAAATAATGGCATCTACACCGATTCGTCGAACCTCTCGTCAAAAAAAACCAAGTTTGAAATCACTGGAAGCCTTACGCTCTTTAAAAATCCAAAACTCGGGCTTAGTTCAGGTGTTAGTTAGTGATGATGATACAGATGAAGAAAATTGGGAAGCATATTCTGAAGATCTTCAAAAACCGAAAATGTTACATGGAGATGAGGTCGTACATGGAGAAGATATTTTTACTTTTCAAAAGCGTAAAACCAAAGCAGATGATATAGCTCAGAAAGTAGCAGATGCATGTCTTTTAAAAACCCCGCATGCTGTTCGGAAGACTACAAAGAAAACCATTGAGAGAATGTTAAAAGAGGATAGTGGGAGTGAATATTCAATTTCTTCGGAAGAAAGTGAAAGTAGCAGTGAATCTGAAAAAAGTTCTTCCGATACAGATGATAATACAAAGGTAAAGAAGTTGGAATTTAACGAAGCAAAACTGCAAAGTGTTCCGTCAAGAACTAGAAATTACAATATAAAAACTGATGAGTATTTTGAAAAATCATCCTCTAAAAAAATAGTTACTTCAAATAATACTCTAGAAAAATTAGAAACTCCACGGTTACCTCAATATCAGTTATTAAAGTTAATCAATAACTCAAAATTAACAGATGCCCACACAGATGCTTGTCTTAAATTAAATAAGGTGAATGGAAGTTGCTTCAAAAAATGGCTTTATTTTTTAAATGAAAATTTTAACATACTCCTTTATGGTTTAGGTTCTAAAAGGCATATTCTTGATAAGTTTCAAAAAACGTACTTAAAGAATTTGCCGGTTATTGTAGTAAATGGATATTTTCCTAGCCTCTCGATAAAAAATATTTTAGATGCTATTTTAGACTTATTAGAAATAGAGGAAAATTCCGGAAATGGTGTAGAAGTATGTGATTTAATTGTTCAAACAATGGAACGAATTGAAGATAGTCATGTATATCTAATAATTAATAATATTGAAGGAGAAACTTTAAGGAATGGAAAATCTCAAAATATACTTGCAACTCTTTCAGCCATAAAAAACATGCATCTTATAGCATCTATAGATCACATTAATGCTCCTTTAATATGGGATCATAAAAAACTTAGCAAGTTCAATTTTATTTGGTGGGATGCAACATCTTTTGCTTCTTATCAAGAAGAAACATCTTTTGAACAATCTATGATGGTTCAACAAAGTAGCACTTTAGCTCTATCATCTCTGAGAAATGTTTTTGCATCTCTAACATCGAATTCTAAAAGTATTTATAATCTAATAGTAAAGCATCAGTTGGAAAATTCGAAAAATCAATATTATCAGGGCTTAGCTTTTAAGGATTTGTATATGTCTTGTAGAGAATCATTTATAGTTAGTTCTGATTTAGCTTTAAGGGCTCAGTTAACTGAATTTGTGGATCATAAAATGCTTAAAATGAAAAGATCAGTGGATGGTACTGAGTATTTGTTAATACCACTAGCTAATCCACTATTACAAAAGTTTTTAGATGAAAATCTGTAATTGATAATAGTTAATCTGTTCTCATTTGCTGTAATTTAACAATATCTAAATCAAATCGTCAGTATTTTTGTTTTGCGAGATAATTTCAAAAATAATCGTTAATTTGTGGACGTTAAGACTGAGAAATTTAATAGGTTATTATATTTTTTGAAATGAAATTTTACTTTTATTTCTATACTAGGTATTCACACCTACATATATTTTTTAATAATATCCTAAAAATTCTAAACATAATAATGTGGCTTTTTAATAGTGATTCCAAATTCTGCCAAAGCTGGAGTCAAATCTTCCATTGTTAAACAATATCTTCGGTCCTTTGTACCTTGTTTACTCTAAAAGTAAATTAATGTAATGTAAAGAATGAGTTGAATTTTGAAACTTACTTTAGATCCACTGTGGCTTGAGGAGTTCGTGGATCTCATTTTACAATGCTGTAAGGCATCATTAGCAATATCAGATATGAATTTTTGAGCAGCAATAGATATCAGGCGTACCAGCCTGGGATCTTTCGGTTCTAATCCTGAACTTCTCAAGTAATAAGAAGTTACTGCATCTGGAATCTTAATTTTTTTTGTTATTTGAAATTATATGATTATTTTTCAACTTACAGTTGGTGTATAATCTTCTAACTGTAAAAGAAAATCACTTAATGGTTGGCCAAGTGTCATATTATTATCTTCAATCATTTTATCGTCTTGATTCATTGTGGGGGTGAAGAAATTGCTAATAATAATAGTAAATAGAAGCTATTATTAATTATTTTTTACAAATGTCATTTGGTAATAAAAATTCTTCTTTTTATCAGTTTATTTACATTGAAGTGGTCTTTATTTTTGTAAGTTCAGCAACCACAATTAAACTAAATACTGAACACCGGAGCCTGCATTCTGCAATATGTAGTTCTAGAATGTAGAATTAAATAAACTATAAACGTCGAAATTCATTATATTTTGACATGATTTTAGGCCTTAGCTGCCTGATTTTAGCAAATCTGGAAAGGGTGATGACATAAATGATTATTCGGTGGGTGAACACTCCTACGGATTGAGTCAACATAAACTTACAGAAAAAGAAGAAGAATAAAGTTAGTGTGACGTTTTTGTTTACAATTAGAATAAGTTCTGTTTTTTAGGACTAATTAACAATTAGCAATTTTTATTCAAAACAATGATTAAGCTGTTTTTGTTTAAAACAATGATTAATGTGTTTTAACGTATAACTTATCATTTTGTCTTCATCAATTTAAAACCATGGAGTATCTAGTCTTTTTATTATGTTGTCTTTATGTTACCTTAGCTTATAAGCCAGTAATTTTATTACATGGAATCCTTACTGGACCAGAAAGTATGGAACTAATAAAAAATCGGATAGAAGAGGTAATCTTAAATTACTTATCATAAATTAAAATCATTAATTTTTTTTATTCCAGAAACATCCAGGTACCACTGTGTATAATATTGGTCAATTTGGTGGATGGTCTAGTCTTGAAAATATGTGGTATCAAGTCCAGCAAATTTCTCAAAATATTTCAAACATTACCGTGAAACATCCAGAAGGTGTAAACTTTTTAGGTAAGAGTATTTGAAAAAAATTAATACCGAGTTCATTAAATGTTCAGCTTTACTTGTTAAGACGAATTCCCACTAGGCGGAAAATCTGCAGGCTGATTCTATTGGTCGATTTTGAAAATTAATTCGAAATCGACCAATAGAATTGGATACAGATTTTCCTCCTAGTGGAAATCCGTCTTTAGTATTCAGTAAATATAATTTCAATGTTTATTTAATTTGAGGAATAATTTTTCTTCTAATAAGAATAAGAATTTTTTAATTTTACTTTTTTTCTTAAATAACAATATGGAAATATATGTACATAATTCCCGTTGATATCTAAAAAAATATTTATAAGCTGCTGTTTAGTTTAATATAAATATATGTTTCAGGTTACTCACAAGGAGCTCTCTTGGGTAGAACGATTCTACAAGCAAATCCAGACCATAAAGTTCATCGATATATATCTCTAAGTGGGCCACAGGCAGGCCAGTATGGGAGTAAGGATACCTGACAATTCTTAAATTCTCTCGTTGATAATAAGTACAACCTTTTTTAGCTCAGTTTCTGCATTTATATTTCCCAGGTTTAGCTCTAGAAACAGCTTTTGAATTATTTTATTCTAGAGTTGGCCAACATACTTCAGTGGGGAATTATTGGAACGATCCCTATCATAATCTATTATACCTGGGGTATTCCCAGTACTTGCCATATGTAAATAATGAAGTAAAGTCAAATAAAAGTGATCAGTTTAAAAAGGCTATAACTAAACTAGATATGTTGGTTCTTATAGGAGGTCCTGATGATAATGTAATAACACCCTGGCAATCTAGGTAATTAATTAACACCCTGTATACATATTTTTTAGCATTTAATTGTTACATTCTATGCAGTATAGTAATTTTTTTTTAGTCAATTTGGATTCTATAATAATAATGGGACAGTAGTAGAATTAAAAGATCGTGATATTTTTCAACAAGATGTTATTGGACTAAAAACTCTATATGATAAAAAGAAGTTAAAAATAGTTACAGCTCCGGGTATTAACCACTTTATGTGGCATTTAAATGTATCTGTTTGTGATAATTATATTTTACCATATCTTGACTGAATTTTTAATTGAAGTGTATTTATTACAACTCCGTGATTTTAATTAAAAAAAATATTGTATTTATATATAATTTATAGAAGTGATTGAAATAAAAAAATACAATAATGGTGTTTTTTTTGTATCAGATTAAAGTTTACTTTTCTTTAACCCTTTAGCTGCGGCTGTCGTATATAAATGATTCGTAAAAACTCATCCCAAAAGAAAAATTTTGTATATTTTGTTTTTTTCCTGACAACCAGCATTGTAAACAAATTTTTGATAACGTTATGTTATTTTTTCTCAAACTTGTCAAAAAAGTTTTCATTTTCCGGCTCAAGCTATTTTTAATAATTTTTTTTTTAACAATTGTACTTTTCCGTTAAATTAAATAAACTAATTTACATCTTATTTTTTTAATTTATTAATAACCGAACATAAATTTGGGACAAATGATTCCCAATTTTAGAACCCCAATATTTTTAAGTAGCAAATATATTTTAAGGAAATTAAGGGTCCGAAAATTGGGGGGTTTTACAATTATTCGGGGATCGTGTGTTCAGTTTCCCAAAAAGCAGGGTTTCTCTTAACCAATAGGAGTATAACTTCCCCCACTCAAAAGTAAACGTGGTTTCTTCCACTCCAAAAGAGAACCTGTTTTCTCAGAACCAATAAGAGAGCAACTTCCTCTCCCCCCTTTGTCTTGATGTAATTATACTTTTTCTATGCTAAATTGTCGTCTTACCGAATTACACTCTAGCTTCTTTTTTGAGTCGAATTTTGTTGCCAATTAAACTCAAAAAACTGCCAGAAAAATTACTCTTCCTACGGACTCGTAATATTTTCAGAGGCGGTTTTTTTCGTTAAATTGCCAGGCAACAAAATTCTTATTGATACATGTTTACTTCGACAAAAAAAATCTCTCTAAAAATGAAAATTTTTGCAAATTACATTTTTACAAATCATTTACAAATTATTTACAAATTTTTCGCAAATAAATTTTTAACGAATTTTTCAATTTTTGAAATTTCCCAATAATTTTTTAATGGTTTTTGACATTTTTGAAATATTTTTAATTAATAGAATAATTTTACTTTTTCAAAATGTCGAAAAAAAATTGCATAATTTGAAATTTTTGATATATTTTAGAAATTTTTGAATACTTTGACATTTTTACAATTTGAAATTTTCGAAAAAAAATTGCATAATTTCAAATTCTTTGAAATTTTTGATATATTTAAATATTTTGACACACTATTTGAAATTTTTAATAAATTTTTGAAATTATCGGAATTATTAATTTTTTTTTAGAATTTTGGAATTTTTTGATATATTTTCGCAAATTTTGATTTTCTTAAAACTCAACTTTATCTTTAGTTATTTTATTTTTTAATTATTTATTTTTGAAATGGAGGTAAGAATTACATTGTTTAAACATACAAAAATGTACAAAACTAGCACAAAAAAACTCACAATCCTCATTAATTTTTTTGTTGTATGAGAGTGTTCTTTATGTCTTGAACATTATTCCAATTTTCATGTCTTAAAAGAAATGTTTTAAGTCCAAATTTAACAATTTCCTTTATTACTTTTTCAATTTTATTTTTGTTGTAGTTTTAGAAATCCTATAGTAAAGATTAAATAAAAAAAAATTGATCACTATCCTCATTGCTTGTTTTTGTTGACTATTTTTTTAATGTATAAATTTATCAAATTGTCAAAAAATTTAAGGCAATTTAAATAAAATAATATTTTAAATTTCCAAAATTTTAGAGCATCTCTCAGTCAACATGTTTTAAATTTGGACCTCTAATTTAAAATATTGACTGTAAAAACTCATACAAAAACAAAATTATTTGTTGCCAATTTAAGGATGAAAACAAAGAAAACCAAATAAATAATATTTGTAACATTTTATGCTTTGTTGATAAAATAAAACGCTTTACAAAACTAAGTTTCGAAAAAAAAATGGGAGGCTAGCTTTAAATGATTTTAAATCATTTTGAGCTTGAAATATTTTTTTAAAGCATGAAAATTTGGAACAAAGCTAAGAACAACTAGAACAATCGAGTACAACAAAAAAAAATAAAAAAATAATAATGGGGGACTAGCTCTAATTGGTTTTAAATGATTTTGAGCTTGAAATTTTTTTTTTAAAACATGAAAATTTGAAACAATGCGACTAACTAGAACAATTTAGTACAACAAAAAAACCTCGCAAAAGAAATAATGGGGGGTTGGACCCAAATGTTTTTATTGATTTTTGACTTTAAATAATTTTTTTTTATGATATGAAAATTTGGAACAATGTTCAGAACAACTTGAACAATCTGGTGCAATAAGAAAAAAATATAAAAAATAATAATGGGGGGCTAGATCTAAAAATGGTTTTTTGGGGTTTTCGGCCTTTTTATTTAAGTTTAATGAATACTTTTCTGGAACAATTTGGTACAAACATAGAACAATTTGGAACAACTTTCAAAATTCGAAAAATGGGGCCAACACACACGACTTGACCACATTTGAGATATGGATATCCATTTTCATTTATCTATTTTATTATTTAATAAGTTATATAAGGCTACATCATTGAGACAAAACCTTTTTAGGTAAATATTTTATGGCATTCACATTCGTGACCTCAAGCGCATAGATAACTTTTTTCCTTGGCAGGGCCCGCTCTAGGGACGGACAACCCGAATATTTGTCCGGGGCGGGAAATCTAAAAGGCGCCACTGTCACCCAAATTGATGTACGCCCCTGATATTCATCATAAAATTCCCTATCGTTTCCTCTTTCTCGATTTTTGCTTCGAGTCTTCATTTTCGCGAAATTTGACTCCGAAAATGGGTTTGCATGGAAAAAAACTAGATTTTTCGCACAAAAATGACCTTACGGAACACGAGATTGAGATTTTGTTGTTTTTTTACTTTAATCTTTCATTACAGCATGCTGCGCGTTAAGTGCCTTTTATTATAACACGTATGTCTTATTATTGCACTTGTGCTATAACGTGAAACTTATGTGCGTTTTACTATATTTTGTTGGTGTATGTTTGGTTTTAGGGGATGCACAAATTTTTACCAAGAATAAGTTTTTATCGAAAAACCCTTAATATATAAGTTTCCCATATGGTGCATACTTTATTGGGAATGACATTGTATATTTTATTTTGTTTGTGTAAATAAAATTAATAAAGCTCTTTCAAAAACTTCATTAGACGCGATATTTTGTTGTTGTTTTTATTATAGTGCTTTTATTATAACACGTGTGTCTTATTATTGCACTTGTGCTATAATGTAAGACTTACCACACTTAAATAGTGCGTGTATTGTCAAGTTACCGAATGTCAGTTTATAAAATTGAATTATAATTAATGTAAATCACTTTTAGATAATTTTCATTTTCAGTACAGAAGTATTATAAATATTTTCATTTGTTCGGTAAAAAAATTTACAATTTTATTCTAAAAATCTGAAACCAGTTCTGGCACACATACAAGTCATCAATGAATGTGTGACATTGTTTCTATAACATTGTTTAATTGAGATAACCACTTAATGGTCAATTATGATCGTAAGTGTAAATCCTCATGAGATTCGCACGATCTCTTGACCCGACGACAGATGAAGGATTATCTCAATGACATCATCTCGTAATGAAAAACGTTAGTGATTCATGGATATGGCTTAGAAATTGGCACTTGTGTTTTATCTTAATGAATGGAATGAATGAATATTGTCAGACACCAACAAATCATTAGTAATTGGTGTGATGCATTTGTCTATAGAACCCAAAGACGGACGATTTTTTTATTAATAATGCTTTAAATATATAATCACCTTTTTTCTCGGGGGTTACCCTATTTTGCATTTTTTTTATAGCTTTGTTGCAATTCATTATGAAGCACCCACAAATTGGGTTTGTGTTGTATATTTATAAATATAATAAATCCACTTAAGTCCCTTAATATTCTATTAACAAGATTTTTAATTTATATTTTGATGTATTTTTGGATTTTTTGTATAAAAAATTCGTACGTTCATAACATTAATTTTTGAGTGAATTAATGTTTTCGACTTGCAAAACAAGAAAATGATAAAAGGTATTGAAATGAGCCTAACATCATTTCAAAGAGAATTAAAAATTTTATAAGTGTGAATTTTTTCAAAATTTTTAAAAAATAATTGTAAATTTTAGAAAAAGGAGAGACTGTAATGAAAATGAAAAAATCGTTAAAATCCCTCATCTCTATAAAGTTTTTAACAACTTCAAACTCGTATTGATAAATTTTATATTTTTCGAAATATAATTAAAAAAATACGATTTTTAATTTTTTTTATACAAATAAAAACAACTAAAAAAGCGCTGCTATTTTTGAATGAATAATTGTAAATCTATGATAAGGACTTTTTTTGGTAAAATTACACAAAAAAAGCTACAGCAATATTTGAATGAATTAATATTTACCGACTTAAATAACAAGAAAACTATCAAAGATATTGAAATTAGTCTAAAGCCATTTAAAAGAGAATAAACAATATTATAAATATGAATTTTTTCAAGATTTTTAAAAAATAATTGTAAATTTTAGAAGGGGAAGAGACTTCAATAAAAATTAAAAAAATCTTTATCGTTGAAGTCTCTCCCTTCAAGTTTTTGTCCCAAAATTTTAAAAAAATTCAAACTAATAGAAAATTTTATTATCTTTTGATAAATAACAAATTTTTAGAAATACGATTCTAATAACACGTTATTTGATAGTTTTAATAATTTTCTTTATACGGTTTTTGAAAAAGTTTGTGCATTTATATAACATCTCGTTCCAACTTTTAACAAAGAATATGTAGCCATTGTCAATGAGCAGCGCCAGCGAGGAGGGTAGTTTGTCCCATAACTACACTTCACCTAACTTCGTGCGAAATTTTCCTAGTAAAAGCAGATGGTGGAGTCATCTATCGCCCCGGCTGACACGAGATTACATTTCTATTCCCGTTACACAGAATGTGTATCAAACTTCGTTCTGCTCAGCTCGGTTTAGAGATTTCATGGGAATTGAAAAGAAGAGTTCCTACATAAATTCATGTATTATTTATACAAACTTGAATATTGTATGTGCGGCTATTTTTCCTATAAAATAGAATCTTGTCGTTGGTTGGTTTTTTTTTATATGTTTACTAGAATGTAATCTATTTAACATAACTACATTTTTGTTAAAAAAACGCTTAAAAGCGAAATTACATTAACGGTCAGTAAATAGAACGTTCACTAATGCTAATCATTCAGTTAGTAATGAAAATTATGTTTAGGAGAAAATTATACATTTCTTTTTCACATTCTAAACCTCATTGCCTTTATCTATTAAATCATATAATAAAAAACAAAAATAATCCAGATTATTGCTACAAAAAGTCGATACAATTCAATTTATAAATAATCCTGCTGCTGTTTTAATTGCTGTTCCTCTAAGATGATTTTTATTTTCGCATTGAAAATCCATCCTTTCTATTTTTTTTTTTTTGGTTAAGGAAATTAAACTCAAATGAAACGTTATATTTGTTTATTTTATAGATAAATCAGAGATTCTTCTTTTTCTTTTCTCAATAAAAAAAACTTAGCTTCTTCAGATAGGGTCTTGGTGTGGTAGGCGTAAACTGTCCAGAGGAAAGAGCCTCTTGAATCTGGCAAACTTGACTGTCAAATGTTGGAAAATTTTCAGTCACCCCAATAAGTGAAACCAGAAAAAACCACCAAGAAAAACCCCTATAATTGAAGGGGAGACGAGAAAGAAATCTTCAGTAAAAAACACTGGCAATACAAAGATAATACAACGATAAAGTCTATTTCTGATCTTAAATAGATATTAAATAGATAAAAATGGCGGGTTCTTAACACGGGAAGATAATTTATATAAAAATGCCGAGAGAGGGGACATGACGCGGATAAATAGGAAAGGGAAAATCAAGCGAACATGAAACTATAAAATATACAGAGTAGATGAAGAATGCACAAGAAATCGTATCAGCATTGCTGAATATAAGTAAAAGCTTATCTAGATCGTGTGGACCTGTGAGTACAAGTTGGAAATAGTGCCAGAAAAAACAGAGACCGTACCTAAAGGGCACCATTCAGACCCGACGAGAGGGTGTGGAAGGCGGTACAAAATATCAGGGCCTGGGGCTTATGGGGCCCGAGCTAAACACAGCAGAGTAACTTCTTATTTTGTACAAATAAAAATTAACTCTTTTGGTTCAATCACTTTATTTCGAACGATTCTCAAAAACTCAATGATAATTCTCTTATGACAAATTAGTTTTCCACTTGATTTTTTTAAAATTTCAATTTCTTCAAAATTAAACAATTAAACCAACCTGCGAGAAGTTACCTGGACTAAAAGATTCAATTGGAGAGTTATTGGAGCTTAATTTAACACCAGAAGTAAGAGATTAATTAAACAGTATTTTAAAATATTTGGATTCTTTTGAATGCCTTCTAATGGCTTTAACGTGGCCAAAATAACATTTTGAATGAATGTAAACTAGTGGCTAATAATTTGAGAATGAACTAGTTTCGAAGAAAACAGAAAAGAAAAATTGATGGAGAGGAATACTTTAACGTCAAAGTCTTATGTAATTTTATATTTAAAATGTATCAATAAGATTTGAAGCAGTTAAAAAACTTGTAAACATGTTTAGTTTGTTATAGAGATTTCCAAGTTTAGAAGATATAGAAATTGAAGAGCAAGCCAATCAACTTCAAAATTATTACGATGCAGATATCAATTTTTAATTCAATGAAGAAATAAAACATTTTAATAGCACATTTTGTATACATTTTTGGGATACTGACAATACCCGTTTTAATCTTTTAAATAAAATTCACAAATTAAAATTAAGATTCGTTGTTTCCAAAATATAACTATAGCATTAAGATTTTTTTGTACTCAAGGTGTGCGATGTATGCACACTCGAGCCTTTTGGAGGAACATAAAATTGGCTAATTTTGGTAAAAAAAGGCAAATTTTTAGAAATTGATTTAAATGTTGGGCAGAAATATTTAAACTAGAAGAAACTTTGTCTCAAAACTACTCAAGGTAAAACCGAAGATCTACTCCAATGAGTTCCGAAATACAGTAGTCTGATATGCCCTTGACCAAGGTCCAAGGTCAGTAGGGCAGTAGAGCAGTTGTCTTCTCGTATGGGAAGGGTTGTGACTCATCTTCCAGCCTCCCCTCCCACGGCTTTGTTTTTCTAACCAGTAGCCACAGAAAGTTGAGTGACCCACATTAATCACACCATTCACGTCTTTGCGTTTTGCTGGTTTGAATCTCTTTATTTTGCTACGTTTGTTGTATTACTTTACGCTGTTAGCTTTTGGTATATTAACCAGTTAAATTGATTTAATGTTTTAAAAGGCGCAAAAGTGCACAAAGCTTTGTTTTTAGACCATAAACTTGCACACTAGCAATTTTCGCCTTAGGCCGACCCTGTTTGTACTCTCCCTGTAACGTAGCCAAAGCAGAACGAACTTCCAGTAATCGTTCTAAAATTTAGAATTAAAAATACTTTCAGGTCTACCATGGCTCAGGAACAGTTGAGTGGTCTTCTTGGTATATCAGCTATTGAGTCCAGATTAGCTAGAAACTGCGACTTTTTTAACTTATTGAAAATGTCGCATCTGCAAAAAAGTCGTAAAGTATTTTTAAAATAACTAGTTACAGTAGTTCGTGATTTAGTAGTCACCGTTTGTAGATTTTATCAGTTTTGTTTGTAACAGAAAATCTTTTTTACACCTTTATCATCAATTTTTTTCTGTACCATAGGGCGTCTGTGATTTTTGTGTGTACACCAGGGCCCGTCACGGTTCTCGGCGGCCCTGGCACCATTGACAGAGCAAAAGCGACGAGGCAATCTTTGAAATAAAAGAGGCGCAAATTAGGCCAAAAAGGGCAAAAGGCAGCAACAGGTAACACATTGAATATGCTTGAAAAAAAGCTGAAGAAAGGACAGAGATGATTAATAAACTAATGCCAATCATTGAAGGTTAAAGGTACAAAAAACTGGAGTAGTCCAGTCGATACTCCTGTACAGGACATTGGTGTGGAAGGGAGCGTTATTTATGGCGAGGGATATGTCATGAAGGGCGTACAGCGGAAAAGTACAGCAGTTACTGGAACTGTTCCCTAATAGCAGATGATGTCCATGGGCCATCAAATTCTTATCCATTTTATGTCCAGCATATCCATGACATAAAGTTGTAGTCCATACGTTGTCCGTTTCTTATTATCCATTGGATGTCCGTAATCGGTTGTCCATCAGACAGCCGTTTCATGTCCATGTCTGGATATGTTAGTAAATTTTTACGTAACAAAAAGAAAAGAATATGAAATGTTAAATATTAATGATAGCCCCTATGACAGAGTCCATAAATTACTAAAAAGTGAGAACAATATTGTTGATTAGATCGTTAGATTCACGTTGCTTGGATGTTGGTTGATCATTTTGTAAATTGTAAACAGTAAACATTTTATGATATACGAGGTTCAAAGTTGGCGGTTATTTTGGTCCATTTCGTCACCACATTTGGTATTTATTTGCACATCTGTGGTACTTATTTTGGTTGTGGAAAATTTTTTAGTGGACATTGGCGTTGGTTTCATGTTCATGCAGTGTTGGTGCTATTATTTCAATAGTGGTTTTATAGTGTTATCATTAGCTGGGAGACATGTCATTGATTACTTAAAAAAGCTAATCATTTTCCTACATACCTAGTTTCCATTCTAGAATGAATTTAGAGGAAAATTTTGAGCTTTTTTAATAATTAAGAACTATATACCTCCTCAGTTTATTCTACTTTATTCTGAAACACCCTGTAGCCAACCCCAAGTGTACATCCAATGGATGTTTTTATAGATATCTATGGATGTCCATTTAATATCCACTGGATGTCCAATGGATGTCCACTGGATATCGGTATAGGTGTTTATGGATGTCCAATGGATATCCGTTTTACGTTGCCAGATGGACGTCCATTTTTGTGGAAAGTGTACAGTCCAATGGATGTACATAAGGTATTCGCGGGACTACAATCGGATGTCCCATGAACAACTACCAAGTCCTTTTGCAGTTGTCCAATGGATGTCTTATGCTGTTAGGGTAATTGCAGCAGAGAGGAGAAGGATATACGATAGAGGGATAGGGCAGGACAGTGCACAAAAGAGGGAGGAAAGGGAGAATACCATACAATGCTTAATAATGGAATGGGTGGATCACGCGGAAATAGGTCAGTTGACCAAGAAATTATTGCCAGAAGTAAAAAACTGGGTAAAATGTGAACATACACAACTAGACTACTATCTAACCCATATATTGACAGATCAAGTCTGTTTTAAGCAATACATTAAGATGATTGGAAAGAAAACAACCTGCGAAATCTGTGGAAATATATAGAGATGAGGAAGTTTAAACAGTTTCTGTTGTGTAAAAGGTGCAGTTTTATTTGCCTGATTTTACTTAAAAACAATGTCAGGTAAATCACATGATACTGTCTAAGGATATAGAGATAATTAGTTACTAGACCAAAGATTCCTGTTGGTTGAAGTATTTTCTCTAACGGTCTAAGAAGTCACCAGTGAAATTAATTTATACACTACTGACTTGTTTCCTATAATATCATACAGTAGAACTCATCGGCCATCATGTTGCCTTTGAATGTTTCTAAATTAAATACAGGGTGTTTCGCGAGTGATTGGCCAAACTTTACCAGATGGTAAAGGACCATAAAGTGGTTTCATATCGGCTATTATTGTGTCCCAAATATCTTTTGTTTAATATATATGGGTTCCCGAAAGACAATTTCCCGAAGACAATTGCCCGAATGGACGATTGACCGAAAGAATCATTTCCCGAATGGACAATTCCCCGAAAAGACAATTAACCGAAAATAATAATAATATTTTAAATCTGAGAGAGCATATTCAGCTGGAGCAGAGCTTACATGAGCTTCAAATCGAACAATATATAGGGGGCTTGGAGAGCCAACCCACACGTAAAAAATACAGAGATTGTGCTGAAAAACATAAAAAAATAAAAACCAATAAAATGTAAAAAAATATGACAATTTGGATGAAAATTTACAGCAATATGCTGCCAGTCCTAAGTCTGAATAAAGTGTGAAGGAAAAATGGAATAATTCGAACCTGGAGCTCTCGGATTTAAAATATTAATAATTTAAATATATTTTCGGTCAACTGTCTTTTCGGGCAATTGTTCATTCGGGAAATGATTCTTTCGGTCAATTGTATTTCGGGCAATTGTCCATTTGGGCAATTGTCCATTCTGGGAATTGTCTTTCGGGAAATCCTTTTCGGGCAATTGCCCTAGATTCAATATATACATTTTTGTTTATTTTCAAAAATTTCAATTGTCAATATTTTGGCGAAAGTTGCTCTAATTTGAATCAAATTTGGTATGTATATTCTAATGTGGGTAATCTACCAAATTCTGTACCGTAAACAACAAAATTTATTTTAACGCCGTCAAAAAAAAATTTTTTTTTACTAATTAATAAACTTCAGTAATAACTTAAACAAATCAAACTTTTAAGAGTTCTTGGCACATTTATAGTAATTCTAGTTTTAATTCCAGAATGTTACGATTAACTGTTTTTAAATAATATTTGTGTACGTACCTGCTGAAAATCCATAGAAATATGCATAAAAGTTCACGATAGGGAAGGAACATTTAAACCACTCTTACCAGAACAGATTAATTTGTCATAATGGTCCAGTTCCGTGGCCCGCTCGCTCACCCGACCTTACCCCTTTAGATTATTTTTTGTGGGATCATCTAAAACAAAGAGTATACGCTAATCCCGAAATGATCAGAGCTGGGGTAGATAATTTAGTAAATATGTTATCATTTTTATAATTATATTGGTAATTGTTATAATTGTTTTAAAAAAACTTGTAATATCCATGTTTTCTATTCAATTATAAATCATCACCCAGTATACATTTAGTTTATTATTATTTATTTTTATATCGTATCTTTTTCACAGTAAGAATAAAAAAACAGACTTGTGTGTTACAAACCAAAGCAAACCGATTTTTCTCAACTAACGAACGGTGTTACTTTCGAGAAGGAGTAGATGCAAAGAAAAACATTAGACAAAATCCAAAGAAAAATTGCGAAATCTTGTTGCCGAGGTTGAGTCGTTATAATGGTGTGAACAAGCAGGTGGTCCCTTTCTTAGGTTTTAGAAACATTCGCCGGTCTTCAAGCTATATACGCACTCTCAGACCTTCTCCTTACAGATTTATTGTCGTTTCTCCATTACTACCCTTGGCGGGCATTATTATTGTTTCACTAAGATCACAATTTCGGTTACGACATATAAAGGAACAGAGATTCTCGTAGAAGAGGTTTATTTCTCGACGACGGTTTATTGTTAGAATATTTAAATTAAATATCCCAAATCTGGAAACTTCTGTCTGAAATAAAATGAGTAAGATAAATATAAATATCTTAGGAAAGGAAAGGATGAACTATATATTTTTAGAAATCTTAAATTTGTGTTAAAAATATTGAAAGTAGCATCAAAAGTTACATTATTGAAGATAATTTAAAAATTCAAATAAAACTGGAAAAAACTGCCTACTTATTTTTTACTTTCCCGACCCACCTCCGAGAAGGGAAAGTATTGTGAACGAGTTAAAAAAATATTACGAGATAAAGATGGAAATATTTATTTTGAGGTCAACTGAGATGATTAAGACCATTTCCAGACGGATGTCTGTCTGTCTGTGTGTATTCTTACACGATAGAGGTAATACGTTTAATCCGATTGAGCTGAAATTTGGTATATGGGTTTGGGCTACCCGTCGGAATAACCCATTAGTTTTTGAACGACATCTGTCAAACGGAAGTGTCACTATCAAAAAAATGACAGAAGCAATATGTTACTGAAATTGACTTGCAGTATGTCATTTGAAAGCCCTTGAAAAACTCTATTCAGAATAGTTAAAATTATTTCTCCAACTATCACCTGTCAAAAATAAAAAAATTTCAAAATTTGAAACTTTAACATTAAATATCTGAAAAAGTATACGAAAATATGTAAAGTTTTAGGGCGACACAACCGGTTTTTTAAAATCTTTATAGAGTTTTTTGAAGTTTTTACATAATCTTGAAATTTTTACATTTTTAAAATTTTTGAAATATTTACACATTTTTCATTGAAATTTTTAATTTTTTATCAAAATTCCTGAAAATTTTGATCAAAGTTCTTGAAATTTTTGAAATATTCAGAGATTTTCGATTCAAACTTTTTAAATTTTTATCAAATTTCCTGAAATTTTTGATCCCAGTTTTTGAAATTTTTGAAATCTTTACAAAATCTGGAAATTTTTACACATTTTTTAATTTTTTATAGTTTTTTTATTGAAACTTTTGAAATTATTACAAAATCTTGATATTTTTACACATTTTTAAAATTTTTGAAATATTTGGATTTTTGATTGAAATTCTTTAAATTTTTATCATAATTCATGAAATTTTTTATCAAAGTTCTTGAAATTTTTGAAATGTAGATTTTTTATTGAAATTTTTAAAAAAATTAGAGATTTTAGATTGAGATTTTTTAAATTTTTATCAAATTTCCTGAAATTTTTGATCTCAGTTCTTGAAATTTTTGAAATCTTTACAGTCTGGAAATTTTTACAAGTTTTTAAATTTTTTATAGTTTTTTTTTTATTGAAACTTGAAATTATTACAAAATCTTGATATTTTTACACATTTTTAAAATTTTTGAAATATTTGGATTTTTGATTGAAATTCTTTAAATTTTTATAATTCCTGAAATTTTTCATCAAAGTTCTTGAAATTTTTGAAATCTAGATTTTTTATTGTAATTTTTAAAAAATTTAGAGATTTTAGATTGAGATTTTTTAAATTTTTATCCAATTTCCTGAAATATTTGATTACAGTTCCTGAAATTTTTGAAATCTTTACAAAATCTGGAACTTTTTGGAAAGTATTGTGAACGAGCTAAAAAAAATTTTCGAGATAAAGATGAAAATATCCATTTTGAGGTCACCTGAGATGATTAAGACCATTTCCAGATGGAAGTCTGTCTGTCTGTCTGTGTGTATTTTTTCCACGATAGAGGCCACATATTTAATATGATTGACCTAAAATTTGGTATAAGGATTTGGGTTACCCATCGGAAGAACCCATTACATTTTTTTGTACGACATCTGTCCAATGGAAGTGTCACTATCAAAAAATAACGGATGCAATCTCAGATAAAGGAACTACTAGATATGGGTCATTTAAAAAATTTAAGCCAACATGTAGCCCTCTCTCTCGGCAAAGTTTGTTGGCGAGGGACGTAAGACGCGGAGAAAATTCTCGTGTACGAAATCAACTATAAAAATTGACTTGATGTAAACAAACGGTATTAGACAGTCGCGACGCGAAAAATTATAACTTTTAACTTATTTTAGCAAAAATAAGAAAATTAAAATTGGGTATTTTACATGACATTAATATATCTATCACATTAGAATTAAATATGTCGTGAGTAGTAATATAATTTTTATAAAGTTGTATTTTCTGTAACTTACTTGTGAAGTGTAAGATTATCTAAAGGTTTGGAAAAAGCACCACATTTTTCACATTATCTTCCCATGGTTTAACAACATCTCAAGAAAATCACTTAAAATAGTTCAAAATGTTTACAAAAATATTCAGTACGACTTATAACACTACAACAATAACACGAATCGCATCACAAACAGTAAACTATTTAATGTATGATTTTAAATCACGCTGTATTACAATTGGAAAAATAAAACTTATCACTATCAAACAATTTTTATTCTATTCCCAAAAATAATATAATTCGATGGCTAAACTAAAACTAAATCTGAAATATTTTATTCGAGAACCAGATATTGATTCATCGGTTTCTTATATATTATATATTTCTATTTAATAGTCATTAACAAGGTGGTTCTTCTATAACTTACTGATATTAAATATCAATACATTAAACTATAATTTAAATATAAATGTAATATACAATAAAATGAACTATTATCAATAAACAACACCAATATTACTAAAGCTCGCATGACATGGAGCAATGCAACCTGCAAGAAATTGCAGCTAGTTCTTGCATGGTCAAAGTATTACCGATGTTGAATCTTGCATGTTGTTTGACATTATGCAAGTCTCTTGCCATTGCAACATGGCTGCCAACCCCCCCCCCCAAAACCTCAAAAAATATTTTTTATTTGTCTTGAATATTTTGTCGATTTGTTTAAAAATGAAAATGTCAAAACTAAGCAAAATAAATAAGAAGAAAGTAATCAATGCATTACTGTCCATAATTATAGCTGCTGCTGTCTTACTTCTAGAGCCTGAGGGACATTTGGTGAGTTGGTAAACCAAAAGTAACTAGATTTCTCCCTAGAATTGCAACTTTCAGGCAATATAAATCGCACCAAACCGATAAAGTTGCAATTGCAAGATCTTGCAAAAGTCGATCAGCTGGGCTTTAACTGCGCATGCCTTTGATCAAGACAAATTGCGTCTTGCATGGCGTTGCAGGTTGCATTGCTTCATGTCATGCGAGCTTTATACCAACTAGAAAATACGCTTATAAAATTTCTAGAGGACGATGTCAACAAAAGTGAACTAGATGTTTGCTTAATTAAAAAAAGATAGAATGCACTCTCTATATATTTACTCTGAGGATGCAATATGTCATTTGAAAGCCATTGAAAAACTCTATTCAGAACAGTCAAAATTATTTTTCCAACTGTCACCTGTGAAAAATAAAAAAATGTCAAAATTTGATACATTAAATATCTGAAAAAGTATTCGTCGGGAAAGTTTTTAATCGACACAACCGATTTTTTTAAGTAGATAAGTGATTTTAGAGGTTTTTTGATATATTGCTTTTAGGCTTGAATTACTATATTATTATTCTAATTTTTATTTCTTGACTTGCTTTAATTTAGAATTTAAAGCCATTAAATAAGAACAAGGAACAATAATTATTTAAATTGTTACAAAACTGTGAAATTCACTATGGAAGAAATTTAATGATTAAAAATTTAAAAAAATGGAGGATTGGTTAAACTACTTTAATATAAAAAAATGTAAAAAACAGGAGATATAATTTCAAAAGAAAAACCTTTATAATCAACCCCTCAACTGGAAATTTTTTGTTTAAAACCATGTCCCATTTTTTATCTTTTTTATTTTTTTATATTTGATTAATTTAACCAACCCTATTTTATTTCCTGTACCACTATAATATTCTTTTGTAAATTTTTAATTATAAATATTTTTCTATAATGAATTTCAGAATTTGGTGACAATTTAAATAATTTTTGCTCCTTGTTGTTATATAATGACTTGATGATGGTTTTTTAACTGAAACTAAGTATTTTATTTCTATAAAATTTGAACCACATCTGATAATATTTGTAATATATTTTGATAAAAATAAATCTTTAAATAACATCTAAATTATTAATTCCTGAAAATTATTATTTTTTAAATATAAAAAATATTCATACCCTGTCCTTTAAAACTAAAACTAATACTCGATTAATGAGTATTAAAAGGTCGTTTAAATCAACAACCCTCATTCATTTCATAACTACTAAATAAGATTTTTTTTGGTATGTGCCATAAAATAATATTTAAACAGCGACCCACATGTTCTTACAAAACCCACTAAATGAGCATTTTTTTAATTCACTGTTTTCTCTCGATTTGTACATTAATTAATTAAGTTTCATTTGGGCCTACTTTGATACGTCAAATCTCTTATTTTGTTTAATCACTCACATTGGTTTTAATTAAAATTATCACGAAACATACGGGCCTCGAAAATGACTTGGTAAATTATTGTCCTAATGAAAGGAATCGTAGATAATAATGAGTTTTAATAAAAAATAGAGAAACAGTACTTTGAACATCTGTCTTTATGTGTGATTAAGGAATATTGTTGATATATAAATCCTAATTATACATTTTGATAATTATGTTTGTGACATTTTACCACTAGGGTTATTTAAGGATTTTTCAACAATTGTGCAAGGATATTTTAAAGATTTTTTAAGTATCTTTGAAAGATTTTTGATGAAATTTTTAAGTACTTTTCAAGGGGTTTTCAATGATTTTTCAAGGATTTTTCAAAAACTTTTCAACGATTTTTCAACAATTGTTCAAGGATTTTTCAACAATTTTTCAACGATTTTTCAAGGATTTTTCAACAAGTGTTCAAGGATATTTTATGGATTTTTTAAGTATCTTTGAAGGATTTTTAAAGGATTTTTTAAGTACTTTTCAAGGATTTTTCAACAATTGTGCAAGGATATTATAAGGATTTTTCAAGTATCTTTGAAAGATTCTTGAAGGATTTTTTAAGTACTTTTCAAGGGTTTTTCAATGGGTTTTCAATGATTTTTCAAGGATTTTTCAAAAACTTTTCAACGATTTTTCAACAATTGTTCAACGATTTTTCAAGGATTTTTAAAGGATTTTTTAAGTACTTCTCAAGGGTTTGATTTTTCATGGATTTTTCAGCAATTGTGCAAGGATATTTTAAGGATTTTTTAAGTATCTTTGAAAGATTTTTGATGGATTTTTTAAGTACTTTTCAAGGGGCTTTCAATGGGTTTTCAATGATTTTTCAAAAACTTTTCAACGATTTTTGAACAATTGTTCAAGGATTTTTCAACAATTTTTCAACGATTTTTCAAGGATTTTTCAATAACTGTTCAAGGATATTTTAACGATTTTTTTAAGTATCTTTGAAAGATTTTTGATGGAATTTTTAAGTACTTTTCAAGGGTTTGATTTTTCAAGGATTTTTCAAATTTTTTTTAACGATTTTTCAAGAATTTATCAACAATTGTTCAAGGATATTTCAAGGAGTTTTCAACAATTTTCAATGTTTGAAGGATTTTTTAAGAATTTTCATGGATTTTTCAAGGATTTATTAAGTTATTTTTTATTATAAGTATTCTTTAAAAATTATTTAAGTTTTTTTTTTAATTTTAGAAAAAAATAACGATTATTTACGGCTTTTTAAGGAATTTTTGAGTACTTTTCAAGGATATTTCTCTAGAATTATTTAAGGATTTTTATGAAAAATTACTTGTTATCAAAGTTGCAGAAGATAACATTTTCTACCTATTTCGTACTTACTATTTTTTCTGTTCTGCATAGTTTCACCGCTAGAGGGCGTGAAAGTTATATATATATAAGTATAGACTTTTGCGTCTTTTTTAGATTTCGATCCAAAATTATGGATTTTTCTGAAAAATTACAAGAAATCAAAATTGTAGAACATAAAATTTTCTACAAATTTTGTTTTTACTTTTTCGAATTTCGCCGCTTTTTTTTTTGTTAGTTAAATGGCTTTGGCAGAAACCAATTAGCCAGACTATTTTTATTTTTTGGTCGAATGTACAAATACACATGGGGTTAGTTTCTTTGTTTAGTATTTTTATTTTGGCGTATTTTGGGTTTTTTTTTTTTTTTTTTTTCATCTTACGCTTACAATCTCAAGTGCTTTGCATATTCCTTACAAACTTGTATTAGTATATTTACAATTTTAGATCACATCGCTTGATGTGCAGGAAAGTACAAAATAATACATTTATGTTGTTAGTAAATCTAATAGAATTAATGTCAATTGGTAAAATTTGTTTATTTTTAGTTATTTCGCGATAAAAGATATTTAGGCTCTCCCAATTAAGTGGACATTCCAATAACATATGTTCTAAATTTCCATATTCCCCACATATACAGTATGGGTTTTCAGCGATACCTATTCGATGTTTATACGATGGAGTAAATGCATGATCTGATCTTATTCTATTTATGGTTATTATAAAGTGCCTGTTAGATACTGATTGAAACCATCTTAGTTGTGGGATTTTTTTCTGTTGTTTTTTAAAGTTTAAGAGAGTCAATGTGTTTTCATATTTTTCCTGCCAATCGATTTTAAGTTTTTCCCTAAATAATGATTTAAGATCAGAGTATGGGACACTTTTTATAGTTGTTGTTTCTCTTGTTAAGCAAGCTCCTTTAGCCAAATAATCTGCCACTTCATTTCCCTGTATTCCTGAATGACCTTTAATCCAGACAACGAGTAGTGTTTTATTTTGGTTTGATATTTCAGAATTTTCTTTTAGAATCTCTAACTCTATATGCGAGATCTGAGTGGATGTATTCAAATTGTTTAATCGTTCGACTGAACTTTTACTATCTGTGAATATAATAAATTTGTTGAATCGATTTAGCCGAACGTACTTCATTGCTTGGAGTATTGCGTACAGTTCTAATGTGAAAATTGTAGCTTCTTTGGGGAGATGAAATTGTTGGTGATACTTTGTATTTGAAACATAATAAGCACAGCCTGCGTTGTTACTATTCTTGGATCCATCCGTAAAGATATAATATATTCTGGCCATAATTTTTGTGTTGTTTTATTAAAATCTTCAGTACTATTCATATTTTTCGTGTGGACTTTATTTGCAAAAAGTTTATTTGGCTGTTCTGTGTAATATGGGATAGATTTGTTTGTGTATATTATATTTGTATATGTAAATAGGAAAGTGTAACTTTCAACAATTAAAGGAGATTTTTTAATTTTCCAGAATGGGTGAGTGAGTACAAGTAATGAAAGATTATGGATAGAAGAAATATAACAGGCTTGTTTGGAAACAGCCTTCGACATAAAATTGTTGCTTAGAAGTTGTCTTCTGTATTGAAGTGGAGGTTCAACGGCTTCAATTTCAATGATGTTAGTAGGAGTTGACTTGAGATATCCTAGACAGATTCTAAGGCTTTTGTTTTTTTGGAGTTCTATTTTTTTCAAATGAACATCTGCTGCTGATCCATAGAGATGGCTGCCGTAATCTAATATTGATCTAATCATAGTTTTATAGAATACTAGAGCAATGTTTGGATCTGCTTCCCATTTGGTAAAACAAAAGGCTTTTAGGATATTAATTGATTTCTCTGACTTTTTTATAATTTGGTGTATATAATCTTTCCATAATAGCTTTCGATCTAAATATAGGCCTAGGTACTGTACAGTATTTTTAATTGGAAAATTATATGGTCCTAATTTCATTTGTCCTTGTGGAGTATTTCTTTTTCTAGAGAATATGCAAACTTCTGATTTTTCTTCTGAAAGTGTTAGATTATTTTCGTTTAACCATCTATGGACATTAAGTAAGGTACTTTCAAGATTATTTGACGCTTTGGGAATATTTTCGTCGCTACAGTAAAAAACTACATCATCAGCAAAATAGATACTTTTCGTATTGTCGAAGCAATTTTCCATGTCAATTGTGTATATTGTATATAGCAATGGGCTTAGGATGCTCCCTTGTGGAAGTCCGAGATAGGTGTCTCGTGGATTTAAGAGTTCTTGGTTTATTTTTAAGTAGGTTGATCTTTTTGTATATAGCGAAATTATCATGGATAGTTTTTATTTTAATTTTTAAATAACTTTTATGTTATTAAATTAATTTTTTTAGTTAAATTTTAAATTAAAAAAATATTTGTAGAAGTTATATAGCCAAAAATGTAAATAGTTAAAAAAACTCAAATATAAGGGTAATTTTTGATAAAAAATTTGATTTTTTAATTTTTTTTTAAATTACCTTTATTAATGTACCTAATTTGACGCAAAAATGTCAAATAATTGATTAAATAATTACTGTACTAGGAGTGTTCGGAAAGTTGGGTGGGATCACCCCCTCTTTATTAGTTTTAATCTTATTTTTTAATTGCCTGCTGTTGATGTGACCGCATCTTCTACTCTGTGCAGGTATGAAAAAAAAGTTACCGCATCTCCCATTGACCGCATCTCGGAATGGCCTCATCTCACACGACCACTATTTTTTTTTTGTAATTAAATCCGTTGATTTAATAAATATTTTTACAATTACTTTTTTTATCCGGCAAATCCTATTTCGAATATATTTTTTTCTTCTTTAATTATTTTAAATTTCTGGCCTACAATTTTGAGAAATTCAAATTTTGACAATGAGTTACAATTTAATTTTAAAATTTGTTCATCTACAATTTTTTTGTATTTTTAAGAGTTTGTAAAGAATAATCTTTTTTTTGACATTTTTTTGAATGGTTCTAATTTTTATATAAGTGTCAGTTTGGAAATCTAATAAAAAGAATTAGAAAGATTACGTAACCCGGGATTTAATTTGACCATCTAAATTTCTGGGTGGAGCCCTTTTCGGCACGAATTTAATCTTTTATTGCTTCTAAAGGTGTAGCCGTTCCAGACACGAAAGCTGGATTAAGCTGTAAAATGAATAACACACTTTCGAGGTGCCAATTAATTAAAGCAGTTTCGCATCATTATAAAAATATAATATAATTTTTATTCGGTATTTTATATTTTTTAGTGTTGTATTTTTGTAGGTAATATTATATTTCTTATGATTTTTCATATTATTTTCTATTAATTATGAGTTTTTTTAATTTGTTTTATGTATAGTTTAAATACATTTTTTGTCAAATCATTCTTTTTATTTGAAGAAAAAAAAATCTTTACTATACAAATCAAACCGAGACAAATGAAGGATATTTATTTGGAAAAAAATTTTAAAAAATCACTGAAATTATTCCTATTATTTTTTCTTAAAAATACTACTTTGAATCAAAAGGATTAGTTACTTTATGGTTGATAAGAACTGTGTCCAAAAGACCCACCTAATTTTAAAACTTGAGCCCAAAAGACCGGTAGGATTACAGAATCACGCTGATAAAATTGACCGCTGAGACCAAGTGAACAACACCAAAATTTTTTGACCCTTCTTAATTCAGGTAGATCTACTTACCGAAAAAAGAACTAGCAGAAAGATAAGATAAAAGGGGTGAAACATTTAAATTATTCAAAATTGTATTTTTAAATTTATTATAGGACAGGATTGAACCCAGCCCAGCCCCTTATTGAGATTTATTAGTAAAATATCTATCTACAGGGTGTTCGGTATCACTATTTATTTATATTATCAATATCCTGAAGTAAGTTTATTATTATTATTCATACATACATAATTCTTTTTTAATCTCAAGGAATTTTTTAGATAAAGGTTTTTTACCTGATCGCAATATACTTTCCCTTTAATGATTAATGGAAAGTTGAGATAATAAAAATATAAATCTACTAGTCGATTGTGTAGAATATTTTCAGATTATATCAGTAAGAAGAAAATTTAGTTTTTTGTATAATTATCCTGTTAATGAAAAATTGTACATGTGGTAATATTATTTACATAGGGTGTTAATAATATAACAAAATCCAGAACTATTTTAGTTCATCATTCTAAAATTCTCTTGTTTATGAATAGAGTTCTCCATTTCCTGCGTAATAAATATCTATTATAACGCGTAATCGAATAAAAGTTGAATGACATATTGTCGCACAGCTCTCTCTATGAATCCATAACAATAATTAGTCAGTAATTACAGACATTGTTAAGGGTTATTCGTATAAACAGTCGGGGCAAAAATGGGGAGAATCGCTAGATCATTGCTTTTAAATGGTTGTCGATTTACGCCCAAAATCCTCTCACATCTGTTACTTCTCTCATCTAAACACAGAGGTCTCTTAATTTTATGCCGTCCGAATGAACACAAAAGACCGATTGGAAAATGAATAAATAATATTGACAAATAATTTAGTATGGCATATGATTTTTCAAATATATGTCTAGATTTTCAATCATACTTTTTTATACATATATATTGATAAGAAATTTAATATAAAATAGTCATAGATGTCAGTTTAAAGACGATCAATCCTGGCTAATTATTATTACTTGGTAATTTTGAATAAGAAAAATTTATCTAGTGAGATAAAAAAGATTAAAGATTTTTGCCAATTTTGAATGAAAATTTAATTTTTTTAGTTGTCACTGATACTCGAATTATTTAGTATGTTAAGCCGAGGGATGCATAAAACTACATGTATAGAAAAAATTGTGCAAATAGAAGAGTTTGATAATACATTTAGATATTATTTTATTCCGAATATAAAAAACGCCCTGGTTCCGGTCCAGAAATATAAAAGAACTACGGAAATAGTTCTTATCCTAACAAGTGCGGAAAGATACACTTTCCCGCACGCGACTGCCGTTACCCGAACGACGTGTAGCGGGATCAACATTTTTTCTACAAAGCGTTAATAAAATTTTATCTTTTTTATTTTGAAAATTTTATTGTTTAAGAAAAACAGAGTATTAGATATGTTGGTATTGTTTTTCATACCCATAGATAAATAATTCATACCTGACTTTTGATTTCTCCGGTAGTAACTCCAAACTAGCGGAGTTTGCAGCATCCAGAATATCTTCTGGAAGTTCTTCATTTGGCAGACATTTTTTTACCGATTTTAAACAAATTGAAAGTTACAAAACAGCACTATGAATAACGGTTAGAAGTCACTTTAACAATAATATTAAAAATAAGGTTATTATTGACAATACACAGAAATCATAGGTATGTGTTGACGTTTCTTGAACTAAAATATGAATTAAGTTTAGCTGTTTCTGCCCGATTTCGATAGTTTTCCGAGTGCTATTATTTCCCTCTCTCAGTGCGGGAAAAGTTTTCTCGCATGCCGTGGAAAGTTGGTCTTTCATAGCCAAAAAAAGTGCGGGAAAACCGTGATTCGCACACGCTTGTAAGAAATAGTTATTTTCCTAACAAGTGCGGAAAGTTATACTTTTCCGCACGTAATTGCAGTTGCCCGAACGACGCAAAGCGGAGTTCGGGCATGCAATTAAGTGGGGAAAAGATACTTTACGCAAGTGTTAGGAACAATATTTTTTCTACAAGCGCCTAGAATTAAAAAAAATCGGCTGTGTCACCCCAGAACTTTCCCGGCTCGACCGTAGAGAATATGTTATTTATTATTATTATTTTCATTAAAAAATGGTGAATACGTCTACCGAATTGATATTTCAATGTTGATGACATAAGATGCGCATGCGCACGTTGTATATCACACTGCTACAATTAGGATTAGGATTAGAATCATGTGTGAAAACTATTGGGAATTCGGGAAAAATTTTGATACAATAGTTGTAGAGAATTTTATGCTTTACAAATTTGCACTGAAACATTTTTCACTAAAGAGCATAATTTACCTCCAATTTTAAAAAAAATGAAAATTTTAAATGTGTATTTTTCTCGCCATCTAGCGGCGAAACTATGAGGAATTTGATAAAAAGTTAAATATTAAAGTTAAAGAAAATTTGATGCTTTACAACTTTAAACCAGAAAATTTCGCACTAAATTGCATTGTTTGTCCTCAAAATCAAGAAAAACTAGAGAAAACATACATGCACATTTTTTACGCGCCCTCTAGTGGCCAAATATTGGAAATTCTGGAAAAAGTTTAAAACAAAAGTTGTAGGGAATTTTATTCTATTAAACTTTGTACTGAAACATTTTGCATTAAAGTGTATTTTTTGTCCTTAAAATTTAAAAAAAGTAAAAAATTGTTATATGTGAATTTAATCAATGTCGGTCTTGAGGACCTTATACTGTACCAATTTAAACCAAAATCTAATGGTCGCATTTTAGGAACGCACCGACCCTCCATACCAAATTTCAGCTTGATTGGTCAAACGGTTCGGCAGTTATCGTGGAAGATTACACACAGACACACAGACAGACCATGCGCTGAAAATGGTTTCAATCTTCTTGGGGGGACCTCAAAATGGATATTTCCATCGATATCTCGATATTTTTTTTTTGCTCGTTCACCTTACTTTCCCTTTAATGGGTCCGGGAAAGTAAAAAAATTTAGCAAAAATATTTTTTTGTCATTAAAAAAAATTTCTTAGTGCTTCTTAATAAATAAAACATTAGGCTGAAAGTAATCATAGTAACCAAGCAAGAATTAATTTTTTAATCATTTTAGCATTTATAAAATCAGTGCGAAAAGTAACTTTTTCGCACTCAAATGCGTGCGGAAAAGTATACTTTTCCGCACGCTTGAAGAAAAAATAATTTTCTTTCATCCGAATATTTCTTATTGGTTTTTTCATACTACTGACAGAAGGTAATTTTAGCTAAACTTCTCAGACCGCAAGAATTCAAAGTAGTTGCTATAATTGATTGTGGAGTTCCTACAAATGATTTTGCTTTATCTCGAATATCCTTAAGTGACTTTACTATTTTTATATTTTCCCCCGTATGATTATAATCTTTGAAAATTATTATTGATGTTCAAAGCTAGTTCAAAGTACTGTTCTATAATTATTTTTAAAATGGATTGAAATTTACTAATATGCAATTCTCAGTATGTCATTGATTATATTCGTCCCCAAGCCATTAAAATTTCCAAGAAAATAACCAATAAAGTTGATAGCATTTAGAAATTTTTTAATGAATTTATGTACTTAAATTTTAAAATATTCCCAACTATTTAATAAATAAAATAGGTTGCGGACACAATAATGTGTTGTTGATTTATTAATTATTACATTACAAGTTATAATTACGCAAAAGCTATTAAAACTTAGATTTAATAGCACTTGATTAGCATATCAAAATAAAAGTATAAGTATTGTTAAAATCTCAACCCAACACCGCAACGAGATAATGACTTTGTTTTACTACATACAGAAAGATGACGTCATTAATAAAATAGCAGTGTTTAACAATAGGACAGGCGCCATTTCAATTGACATTTTATTTCCAGTGCCTGCTTCTCGTCTATATTTATCACTTGATTTATAGTTCGGGAGTTTAATTGAAATTGATACTTCCTGTCCGCAGGAACTACACAACCATCGAAAAGAAACAAACCTTTGATTGCTACAGAATTGACCACTTGTACGATGTGCCACATTTATTTCGGGCAGATTGACTTTTATCTGTTTTGTCACGCAAACGAGAGATTGCCTTTGTTTTGTTTCCACCGGTTATAAATTTTCTTCCTGTAGGGAAAGATGAATCTTAATTAAGACTACAGCTTGGAAACATGCGAAATAAAACAGCAATTTATATAAATTTACTATAAAAATTCCAATATCTTAAATCTGTGAAAATATAACAGAATTATTATTTCTAAACCGTTAAACACTCATATCCCTATTTCGTAAGAGTTTGGTATCCGACTTCGCTAATCTAGTAAACTGGGAGCCAGATTCAGCCAGCTGAGCTCTGACTGGATACAGGACCGTTAAAGGGAGATTGGGAACTCATCAATGCTCCAAAAATTTTTTAATTTATTTTTCTGACCAAATTGTTGTATAGTTTTCTTTATTATAATTATCAATAAATGCATTTAAATAAATGTGAAAACCTTTTTAATTAGAGCAGAGGATAAGAAAAAAAAAATGTAAAATTTGTAGTAGGTTCAAAATTAAATGTTTTTAAAACATATGAAAATACTTTTGCCACTACAAACTGCACAAAATGTTCTTCTTATGATAATTTTTAGGATCTTTCAACAACTCTACTATTTCAAGAAACGAAATCAAAATTTAATACTCTGAACCATCCGAGAGATACCCGGTTAAAACCCAATTATGATCTTAAAACTGATTTATTCCATAAAATTTCTAATCAACATTTTTTTCCTTATTATGGAGCTAAATTTTTTAGCAAGCTTCCAAAAAACCTAAAACCAATAAAAAAAATTAAATATTTTAAAACTGAGGTAAAAAAACTGATACAAAAAAATCCTGATATATTCACCATCCCTTAAACTCCAAGATACATGTAGTCTAATCATATCTTCCGTCCTCTTCTTGAAGTGTACTACTCACGAGCGCCGCGCGCGGTCCTTCCTTACTTAACAAAAAAAAAAAAAAACTAACTAACTAACTAACTAAATTGTTTTATATAAGATTATATTTTATTCGCTAGGCAAAGTGGTTTCTATACGAAACAGTTGATGCAATTTCACGAAACAGACTTCTAAGCCTAATGTGCAGCTGTGTGTCTGTCTGTCGTCTCTCTTCCACAAAAACTTGAAACTTGAAACTACATTTGTGTGAAAGACGTTTAAGATTTAAAATTTTCCAACTATCACATTTAGATACCAGCGAACACGCAAGGATGCCATATTTCTATAGGTATTCTTAACTGCTTAGAATAAACGACGTTACTATTCTGAATAAACATGACGCCACACCATAGAAAATTAATATTAAGATGTCATAATTTCCGGAATGACTTACGACATTTGTTCTTTCCACAACAGATTTTATATGTACAGCAAAAAGATTTACTACAAACTGTATACAAGCTGATTTTTTTTGAAGGAGGAAAATATTTTTTTGATTTTCTCTGAACGAGACCAAAAATTTATTGATCAGATTTTATAAATAGGATAGTTTAAAAAGGTCCTCAAACATATTTTAAGATATTTCCACTGGGCGACACAAGGGGCCCTACTGGGGAAAATCCTGGGAAAATTTTGAGATTTTTAACCCTTAAAACGTGATTTAAAACTAAATTTCAATGGAATTGAAGCCCTTTACATTACCCCTTTTGCTCACATTGAGTTTTAATTATATATGGTTTTAGGGTCTATAAAAGGTTCTACCTCCTGTTATTAAAATAAATATTATAAATTCTTTAAAATTTGGTTTAGCTGCGATTTTTCGTCAGACCAGACACGATGATGAGGTTGCGCAGATCCAGAAATTCGTCTTACTCCACCCAATAATGCGCATCTCTATCTCTTCTTAATTGGTGTACTCGAGGTTTGTTAAAAAAAGGCGATCAATATCTATTTTGTCCCGTTCAAAATATTCCCCCTCCCACTTGTGCTAGCGTTTTTTCCAATCCTTGAAGCACTCCTGATATGCGCTTTTTGGTATGTACTTAAGCTCTTCCATCGATGTGGTCGTTATTTAATCAATCGTGGAAACGCCGTATTTTCATGGGTCTTTTCGGTTTTGGAAACGGGAAAAAGTCCAATGAATACAAAATCGAAGAGGTCCAAGTATTTTTTCAAAAAACAAAACACCAAGTCAGTACCACAACGTATAATAGTATAGAAGGATGATAACCACAGGCAACTAGTTTTGGCTAAATAGCCATCATAAGACCTAAAATGTTGAGAACAATAAAAAGTTTATAGGGGTTAACAAAAGTAAATAAACTTAACCAAACAAATTATTAGAAGGTTACTAGTAAAAAATAGTAAGTAAACATATCACAACCGCGCGGTTGTTGAGACAACATTTAAAATTTAAAAGTGGTACATAGTAAAACAAATTTTTTTTTAAAACTTAACTAAAAGTAATGTTAGTGATTCAGCATTGTAGAATCATTAAATACCGGCGATTACTATCGGAGAAATACATTAAAAAAGTTTTAATATGAGACCCTTTCAAAGAGGGTAACAGATCACGAAAAACAAACTATAGTGACAAACTGTAGTGGTAACACAAACCACATAATGAAAAGAATAATCACAGTTAAAGCACAGAAGATAAACTAATACAGAAGCGAAAGTTCTTGTCGGCCCTTTTGATGTAGCGATGACCAAAATTTAAGTGCCAGTTGAAGCTTAATACACTGGGAAAGATGTTTGAAATTCGTATGTCTAGATAGACGAATTTACAAATTTTGATCAGTTTTCCCAGTGTATTAAGCAGTAGAAACTTCAGCTGTCACTCAAATTTTGACCACCGTTACATCAGGGAAATTCGCTTCTGTATTAGTTTACCTTCTGTGGTTAAAGTAACCAGCATCGAATGTGTAATCTTCATCTGGTTCCACGACAATGAGAAGATGGATGAATTCTCAATTGACATTGACAATTGACAGTGTCAATAGAATACGGTGGCTGAGGCATGATTACGGTGTATTATCGTGATGCGAAAGCCATGAACTGTTTTGTCACAACTCGGGGATTCACCCAAACTTGAAGGTTATATTCCTTATTCACCATAGAACTTTATGGTAAGAACTAACGCATCACGTCATTGTAATGGAAGAAAACAATAAGTAATACCTTCACATTTGACCGTACTTTTTTCGGTCTTGTCTCATCTGGCCGTTTCCATTGGGATGATTAAGCTTTGATTTCGGTTAATAACCATATAACCGTGTTTCCTTACCAGTTATGACCATTTTGAATAAATCTGGATCATCGTTAACATCATTTAACAGCTCCATGTGACGATTCTTTTGGTCAAAATTTAGTAATTTCATGGCATGAGCCAACCGATATGTCTATATCTTCAGCAACTTAGCTAATAGTGACTTGTCGATTTTCCATAACGATTTTCTTCATTGCCTCAATGTTTTCATTGATTGTTAACGTACTGGAACGTCCATGGCGGACATCGTCATCAGTAATTATACTATGGGTATTCGAGCGCATTTCTTGTGTGAAAATACATGCAAAATCGCCAAGGTCCGTTCTTACAATTTTGGACCTATTCAAAAGCTGTTTTGGACCTGTTCGAGATCTGTTTCAGATCTGTTCGCGCACGAGACCTGTGGCTGCTGCTGATCAACTTCATCATGGAGAAAATTAATAAACACTTGAAAAAGAGACTTATTCTTAAACGTCAAAATATAAAAAAAATTAAAATTACTCAAACAAGGTGAAGTCCAATAAGAGGATCTCTTTAACCCCATTACAAAACATTTAAAAAGCGCAGTATCAATTTGGAACCGAAACGCGAGATCGAATGAGCCAAAATTGTCTGTATTTTCCCATAAGGAATGGGCTTGAATCCCCATAGTATAATTACTGTCATCAATATCTTCTCGGCCTTCTATAAAAAGCTTATATGTACCTACTAATTATAAAAATTTTTTTTTGCTTAAAGTAGACTCCCCAAATGCCACACTCATATCGCGGATATATGTGCCATTTTTACAAAACACTCTGTAATTTAGTCATTTGGAAATATTTTCACTTTGATCATTCCCCAAATGTACACATCTGGAGAGATCAGATTTTGCAAATTGAATGGATAAGGAAAATCGGTGAAGCATGAAATGAAGTTGTTCTGAAAATACCTTTGGAAGATCTGTGCAACATCTTGCTGAAACTTGCCACCAAAATGCAAGATTACATATAAAAATTATATTTATATTCGATAAAGAATATATTAATAACAACAAAAAAATTCTCTAATACCGATCAATCAAAATACTAAAGGACGAATTTCCAATTCCATACGTGAATTGAGTCCCTTCTCCTCATTGTGGATCCCATCGACCCTGGCTGGATGTGGATGGTCGCAGCTGGTGAAAGTCGGAGCTTTTATCCAGAGTGCAATCCGCAGTCCGATGCAAGTCCACTTTTACCAAATCACCGACGAGTTTTAATCTTTTCTCCCCGTGGTAATTTGATTTGCCACTTCCATTTCGCGTTCACTCTTTTTAACTCAGCTCGGTTTGATAGTTTGCGATTCTCTTTTAGGCCAGTTTTAAAAAAAATATATATCAGAATTTTTCAATTTCAGTTCTTCTAAAAGTAAAAATGTTGTACTTTAAAGCATAAAGAGTTTCTAATAAAACAATAATAAAATAATAATGTGACATTAGATACGTTTTACCCATTAGTAAAATTCCATATTGAAGAAGACATATCCTCATCTCCCTTTATTATATTAGCCTCCTTGTCACACTGATGAATGCACACAAATAAATTCATCTAAAACTTACATTTCAGCATAAAACCAATTAAAATTAGGTATTCAAGATATTGAATCAGAGCGTTACTAAAAAAAAGTAACGCGTCACTTTACCGTTATTTTTGCTAAAAAGTAACGCGTTAGATAAACGTTACTGTTACTTTTTTTAAACAGTAACGATTTATTCGTTACTTTCCGAAAAAACGACAAAAATTACTTAAAATGGCACCTTGTTATTATAAATACCAACAAGATAATGAATTATTTCAAATAATGGCAAAAAAAATGTCTAAAAATGATAAAGAGTTGCTAAATTTCAGCATAAATTAAAACCATAATAAAAATAGGAAAAAAGCAAAACATGCAAAAAAAAACTGGACAAAAAAAAGGAAAAGGGGGAAAAATAAGTAAAAGTCCAAAAAAAAGAAGTCAAATAAGACAAACTAAATAGAAAAAATGCAAAATACGCCAAAAAAGTTAAAGAAAGTAAAAAAAAGCAAGACAAGTTTTAAAAAAGCAAAAAAGTGGTAAAAAGGGATAAAAAAGCAACAAAAAAGGTAAAAAAGCAACAACAAAAAGGCAAAATAGAAGCAAATAAAGGCAAAAAAAAGCTCAAAAATCAAAAACAAAATACGTCAAAAAGGTTAAAAAAAAATAAAAAAGGCAAAATAGAGGAAAAATAAAGGCAAAAATGGAAAAAAAAGGGAAAAGGGAAAAAATCAGCAAAAAGTCCAAAAAAGGCCAAATAAGGCAAAGTAAAGGGAAAAAGAAAAAAAACATACAAAAAAGTTAAAAAAAGTAGAATAGATTAAAAATAAAGGCAAAAAAAAAGTTTTAAAAAAGTCCTAAAATATAACAAATTAAGGGAAATAACCAAAATTCGCCAAAAAAGTAAAAAAAAGAAGCAAAATAGTATGAAAATAAAGGCAAAAAGGCAAAAAAGGGATAAAAAAAGCAACAAAAAGTTCACCAAAAAAAGTTTTACAAAGGGCAAAAAGGTCAAAAAACGGAAAAAAGTCTAAAAACAAAATTAAAAATCTCCAAAAAAGTCATAATAGGGGTAAAAGGGCAAAAAAACGTCAAAATAGTATAGAAAAAGCAAAATAATATGAGAATAAATGTCAAATGACAAAAAAATTCAAAAATAGGGGTAAAAAAGCAACAAAAAAAAGGTAGAAAAAGCAACAAAAAGGACAAAAAAGTAAAAAAAAAAATTTAAAACCGGGCGAAAAGGCAAAAAAAGGAAAAAAAACCAAAAAACAAAATAAAGCTAAAATACAGCCAAAATAAAGAGAGACAAAAAAAGCAAAAATGGAAAAAAAGGAAAAAAGTTTTAAAAAAGCAAAAAAGGTGTAAAAAAGCAACAAAAAAAGGCAAAAAAGGTTAAAAATTTTTTTTAAAAAAGGGGCAAAAAAAAGGAAAAAGGATCAAAACAAAAACAAAACAATCGGTTGTGTCACCCCAAAACTTTTCCGACGAGTATCCACGAATACTTTTTCAGATATTTAATGTTAAAGTTTCAAACTTTGACATTTTTTTATTTTTTGACAGGTGACAGTTGGAGAAATAATTTTGACTATTCTGAATAGAGTTTTTCAAGGGCTTTCAAATGACATATTGACAGATAACCCAAACCCATATACCAAATTTTCACAAAAATTAAATTTGGATACCTAATTTTATTTTTCCCGGAAAATATAGAAAAATATCTATCGGTATGAATTAATTACTTCGACCTGAAAACTTCGCCATTAATCTAAAAGTAGATCACATAAAATTATTAAAAACCAATAAGATTATAAAAAAATGATTTTGAAATTTGCAAACAATGACCTTGAATTTGATATAACACTTGACATAGTAACTCCATTTGGAGGTATAAAAATGGGCATAAAAGTTTAAAAAACCGAAGGGAAGTAAACGGGCACATAAAATAAACTTTTATTTATTCCGACATCAACGCGGACGAAGTCGTGGTCAAAAGCTAGTTTTTCTATATATTCTTCTTGTTCCATGTCTTCTCGTTCTTTTATTGTTCATCTCACCGTTATTATTGCACATACAAACAAAATTTTCAAACAAAAGTTGTATGATTAAGCATGATTTTTTTAAAATGCTATCCACAACACAGTGAAGCGCGAAATCGACGGGGTACAAAAAAATAATAAAAAGATTATTTTACATCAAACAGCAGAAATAAAAGAGAAAAACGTTAGTTTTAAAGTAACGCTTTACCGTAACGAAGTAACGATTTCGCATTACTTTTATAAAGTAACGCAATTACCGTTACTTTTCGCCCACTTTAAAAAGTAACGAAATTACTAGTAACGCGGTACTGAAAAGTAACGTTTTAGTTTCGTTACTCCCAGATCTGCCCTGAATGCGATAAAAAATTAAGGGTTGTTGGTATAGTTCTTCCATTCTCAGTTTGAGGACAAGTGACACTATAAAAGTCACAAATGATTGTGGGCGGCATGCCGACAACGGGCGTGCATATAAAATTTGTATAAGTTTTTTATAAGACAAATAATAATTTAGGTAAATACATTAAAAATAATAAAACAAACTCAAATAATTCAAAAGTCAGGTGTTTATATAAACTAAATTGTGCAGATTCTAGTTATTCCAATCATTTAATAGAAGAAAATCACTCGTTGGATCCAAACTTTTAAATTTTACATACAGAAAGAAAGGGGCTGAAATTAAATTATTTAGAAGCATTAGAATTCAACAAACGAAAAAAACTTCAACAATTTGCACAAAACGCCTTTCTGATTATACAAACCTTAATAAACTAGTATTAATACACACTACCCCTATAATGCCCGACTTGAGGGCGACACTGTTCGTAGAAAAGTTATGGTCAATTTTTCCAAGAAGTGGTTTTACGGTAGCAACAAACCCTTAGAAACTACTGTTTAATAGATTTATAACCCATTGTATTTATCCGTAAAGACCGGCTGTTGCTAAGTTACCAACATTTTCATGCATAAGGCGAATTTTTATATTTAACGTGAATTTTATCATTGGTGGAACTAATTAATTATAATATAACACTAATACACTTATATCTATATATTTACAAAAAAAAACACTATCTGTCTAACAGCGTCACTAACTAAAATTTTACTGGAATAACGAGAACATTTTTATAGGTGGATTCATGCAAGCATAAATTAAAACTTAAATTAATTTAAAACTAAAATTATGATTATAAAACCATGTGATGTAATGGGGGTATTCATGCAAAAAACTAAGCAATTAAAATTAAAATTAAAACTAAGAAAGATGGCCAACATTCAACTAAGAAATTAATTTCTTCCATAACTCAAAACAGCGCATGCTTGAAACTGTCAAATATCTGCTTGCCGCCTAAATTTAACAACAATTTTAGGCTAGGGTTTAGGCACGTGCGTTTTGTTTTGTTTTCTAATCACAGATTGACAGTTTTGACATAAAATCGAACGTAATGCGCATGTCTCTAGTTTCTTAATTTCGTTTAATTATTAATGCATGAACACCAGCATATTATAAGTTTAAAATTCATTAAAATCTTAAATTAATTTTAGTTTAGTTGATGTTGCATGAATCCACCTTAAGAAAGAATTTTAGAAAATAAATATTGCAACCTCGATTGATTTCAGCCTCCTCAAACTGAGAATGGAAAAACTATACTCATATTTGTGCGCTAAAAAAATCACGAATTTTATTAATCTTTATTCAGATTTAACAAATTCTAAAAATTCCTATACAATATCCCTAATGATTGTGCTATTGATATTTGTAGTAATTTATTTTCGCAGGTTCAAACGACGAGACTCGGTGCAGAGATATTTCGTTAGTTTATAGAGGATGAGATGACGTCGATAAATCATTGGAGGTAATGAAAAAGTTTTACTAGAAACCTTTTGAGCGTTTCTATTAGCAGAAATATCGCTATACTGTTATTAAAAAATTATTTTTGAATTTACTGCTTCGATTATATTTCCTTTATTTTCCTTTATTTTTATTTACTAAAGTAAATACATTACCGGTATAAAAATAAATAAACAAATTAAATAATTAAAATACGAATAAAAATCATAGTATCACTTCAACGTAATTACTAATGAAATAATTTAACATTCATAGTATTCCAGTGTTGCCAACTACTTTATATAAAATTATGCGGTTCTTGAATAAAAATAATCCGATTTTGATTTGAATAATGCGAAATTTTTGGACAGGTTTTTGTGTTTAGTACTTCGTCATATAACTTATTTTATTTAGGTTGTTTTCTACAGTAAAGTTTTTTTCCTTGAAACTAAAAGTGGCAATTATTTTGTTTACTAGTAGATGGCGATAGTAATAGTTTATGAATAATAAAACTCAAAGTCATACCACATACATTAAAACAAAATTGGTGGCAAAATACAGAGATTTAATTTAGATTGCAAAAATTATGCGCAGAGTTTTTAAATAATGCAGAACTTGTATAATTATGTACCAATTGGCAACACTGTAGTATTAAGTTATAACTTGTTAGAATACAGGTAGGAACTATATAGGTAAAATAACTTTTGTAAATAATCGAAAAAATTACAATTATTGTGACCTACTACTTTATTATTTTGTTTTTTTTTTTCTGCATCTGTATTAACCACATTTTTATTATATTTTCTACTGCCATATTTACTACTTATTTTTATATTTTTCTTTTTCACTTGATTTTGTGCTAATTATTGCTCATTAATTTTATTAGTTCCATTTTTAAACTATAGTCTAGTTAACAAGTGCTTTTTGGGTCAAACTTTTTTCTCTGCCTCCAAAAAATATGATCAAGGTGTCATTCTATTCGGAATAATATGTAGATGATTTTTGAAAAAAATCAAGAGCCGCTTGAAAAAATTGCAAAAGTTATAAACAATTAACTAAAAAAAATGGCGTTTGGCTTTTTGCAATTATCCTAAAAACTATTTGACATTTTTCAAATTTGAAAAAAGATTCAAAAAGAGGAGGAAATCTACAAAAAAAAACTATACCTCCCAGAGTGTTGAAAATATTGCCGAAAACGGGGACTCCGGCTTACCCAATGAATAATGAAGCTTTTTAATTTTTAACGCAAGTAAATTGTTAATAACAAAGTGAAAAATAACAATTTTTTAATTTTTCTATTTTGAGACCTTTTAAGAATAGGTCTAAAAAAGGAAAAAAAAATTCAGATTTGGTATTTAAAAATTATCGCACTTACAATGTTCATGTTTAAGAAGGAAAAAATTGTTAATTAACTAATAAATAATTATTAGAAAAATCGCGATAAAAATTTTTTGACCGCGGATTATTATTCATAAATCTATTCAGTAGATGCCTGAATTTTTTCAATTTTTAATTTTCATATTTAATAAGTTTAAATATTATTTATTAATTAAAGGACCAAAGTGGGCAGCGCTTACGCAAGCCGGAGTCCCCGTTTTCGGCACTATTTTCAACACTTTGGGAAAATTATAAATATTGATCCAGTTTTTTTTTTGGTAAATTTCTTGATCTTTTTGAATCTTTTTTCAAATTTGAAAAATATCAAATAGGTTTTGAGATATTTGCAAAAGACCAAACCCCATTTTCCTTTTTCATTTAATTGTTTATAACTTTTGCAATTTTTGCAAACGGTTCTTGAATTTTTTCAAAATCATCTACATACTACTCCGAATCATATTTTTCGGAGGCGGAGAAAATTTTGACTCAAAAAGCACTTGACTAAACTACTATGGGATTTGATGAATGAAACGAAAATGAGTATCATGATAAAATAAAAATGGGTTTCATGTTCAAACGGAAATGTGTAAAAAGGAGTGGATAGAAGCGCGCCCTATTTAAATTACTATCATATGATTCACAGGTGCGGAATACTTGCCATATACAGCTGTGTACCGTCATTTTTACTGTCTTGCTACTTAGTAAATAACTCAATGAAGAAGTTTAACATTTTTTTATGAATAAAACTGAAAATTTAAGCAAAGCTGAACAAACGTGCCAAAGTGAAATTAAGATATCTCCAAAACTAACAAATTTGTAACATTTTAAAGTTGCGCTTTGTATCCCATTCGATTTAATATCCTGACGTCATCTCTCCTAAATAGTGGACTAGACGGGATTGTAAACAAAGCGACGTTCTTCGCTTCTTTATTTTAATTATTCCTTGCATTTATTTCAGTGCAGTAGAATTAGTTTTTTTGGATAAGTGAAACACAGCCTCACCGATTTTTTATAAGTAAAGGTGGCTACACACGTTTCAGTTTCAATTAACAGTTTGACCTGTTCAGTTCGATTCTACGTGTATGGGTATTTGCATTTCAGATAAACTGAACTGTACATAATCTTTGCGTATGTGGAGGTTCATCTGTACAGTTCTCAGTTCAATTTGTGTCAATGTGAATCTGCTATTTTATGACGTCAAATGAGTCGAGAAGCACCGTTGGGCATTATTTTGTGACCAACTTCAGCACAGTCAAAAGTTCCTCCATAACAAAATGAGTTCAAATCGCAGTTGTCATCATGGAGCTATCCAGTGAGGACTTATTGTATGTTTTATTAGCTATAGTGATAATGTTTAGTATCAACTGAATCACGAAAGAAGATTTCACACCCATAAAGTTAGTGAATATCATACGTTGTTTCCATATACATTTAACGAATATTTCGGAATGGACAATCATATTTTGAACAAAATAGAATTTCATCCTGTCCTTTAAATTAATATTATTATTTAAAGAAAACAAAGCGGATTAACCACTGAGTCGGAAGCTCTATAACACAAAGTGATCGAGTAGGTGAAGTGGGAAGCGAGAAAAGAAACAATAATTGATTTCAGTATGAGCTGGTAAAAGCGGATTTAGCCGGTTGAAGCAGTTGGACAGGCATACTATGGCCACGCTCGTACTCTTTTTCCTATTTTTTTCCCCGCTAGTCTGCCTCGATAAGCGAGAAGCGCTGCGTACTATGGACGTACATGTATGTAGTACGGGGCTTTTGTTATGCGGAGACGTGACGTCACACTCACCACAATCCGCGCTAAACAAAAATAACTTTAATATTATATTTCTCCGTTATTTATTGACCGATTTCAGAATGTTTTTTACCGATTTATTAGTTTTGTCTATATTTTAGATATTATATTATCATTACCATGAAATTTCTCCATTATTATATATGTGACATACGAGCCAAAAGCTTAGAGCCAAAATGGAACAATTATATCAAAATCAGAACAAACCAGAAAGTTTAGGGTATAAATGGAACAAAATGGAAAAAATTGGAGAAAAACCGGAAAAAATTGTCAACCTTTCATTAAACTAACATTATGTTATGTCAACTAATGTAAGATTTTTTCACTTTTTTTATTGTTTTCCAAATGGAGTCGTTTTGTTTTTCCTTTTTATTTTTAATTAAACTCTAGGGCTCTTTCTCCAATTAGTTGTGCTCTAATGATTACTTTGTAATATATAACTTTTCGTCACTAGTTTTAATAGCTTTTAGTCAACAACTGAACGTTTCTTCTAAATAAACACTGTAATATATAATAATAATTTGTTTGAATCGCAATAAATTGTCTTTTATTTACCTAAATTTCTAACTTTTAAATACATTTTTCTTTTCGAACTCTCTGAAATGGAATAAATTTCTTTTGGAGCTAATTTACCTGGGTCCATAAGAGATATTTACTGGTTTTAATTTCACTAGAAACTCGTGCTTGTCAATCAATATAAAAATAATTATTATAATTTGCTTGTAAATTTATAATATTTTTGAGTATTTGTCTGTACAGAAAAAGGGGGTGTATACTCATAACGGATAAAAATATTGATTATATATTTTGCAATAGTTATATCTTGTCTCTAAATAAGTAGTCACTATTATTTTCTTTCTTTTGACTAAACCGTACAAAAGTTTTGACGAACAGAATTCAGCAAAAGGTAAAAACCTTTTACATATCATCCCCTTTTTCGCTATTTACCTTAGCTCGGTATTTTGGTTTCTTTACATGTTGAATTCAAATTAAGCAGTGTTTTAAAGTTTTTTTTTTATTTTCTTAAATGCAAATCTACATAAAATCGTTTGATGTCTGCCAGATGGCTTACAGTAGGCTGCTCCGGATCCGAATACATAACCTAAAAGAGGAAAATCAGCCGGGGGCCACGCATTTACATCGTTAAAGGGGTTGTAATGGATGGGGTGGAGTCGAGATATTCCATCTAAGTTTTGTCTTTGTGCTTTAAAAATATTTATGTTTCGGTTAGCTCAAAAGTAGCTTAGGAACTATTGTGCGGTTGAGTTGTGGGCGTGAAACTCCCTATCTCAACCCTTCTGGCGCTTTCATGCCAGAGAAATTTCGTTATATGAACTACAATTCGGCAAATATACACACAATTATTTTCATTATCATTTTTATGATATGATAATTTAAACGTTAAATCTTTTATTTTAAACATTATTAAATTAAATATCTCGTGTTTATTTTCTTACAAGCAGTAAAAAGATATTTGAGTATTACAGAGAAAGTTAATAAGTTTTTTTTTCATTTTCCGTCTTTCTTATACCCATAAAAAATTGAAATTATATAATTACAAATTCATGATTATGGGCTGCTTATAGTCTAGTCACAGCACGAGAACGAGCTCACTCCTTATGGAAAATAACATGGGAAATGTATACCAATTTATGTAATTTATACATAACCAAAAAATAATCTCATTTTATGTAATTTGTGATAATATTAAACAATTAATTGGTACCTAGGCGAGATTCCTAATTACTGGAAAAAATACCACAACCTTCAGAACGACGAGAAAAGTGGTTAGATTAAAAAAAAAATGTTTTCGAAGTAGTTTTTCCAAATAAATTCCAAAAAAAAACAATCCTGTTCGAACACTGAGAAAATCGCGCCAAGATGTGACGTAACAAGTACTGACCTATCGCCGGAGCACTAGAGAATTGCTTTGTTAGTGAGCAAGTGCTCTCAAGGTTATTTTTTTACAGCGTTGTCATACGTTATTCATAATATTTATTTACAATGTGATCAGGTCGAAAAAATAATGAAATAGTACTTAAGAATAACTAAATCGAGAACAGCCATCAAATACGAAGTTCAATATAATCCATACTGACACAAGTTCTGTTTTATTCACAGAATGAAACTGAATATTATTACTTCAAAAGTTCCGAAAAATAATGAAACTGGCAACTAAGGAATTGCCAATCAAAGTACTAATGACGCCAGAAGAAGCGGCAATAACGCTTTTGTTTGAATGTCTCACTAAATTTAGAAGGTCTTCGAGAAGCATTTATTCAACTGTTACATAATATCTTCTAGGATAAACTATGCATACATTTGAACCAAATTTCAGCACTAGGGACTTCGCCTATTGCTGAAATTTGACCACGTTCTAATGATAGTAAGAAAGTTGGCGACACCGTTTTAAGTTATGATCTTATAAGATGAAAAAAAAATTAAAGTAAAATTATTGATATTCCTTTAGATGTCATAAGGATTCTGCGCTTACTAAGATCCTTTATAAATCAAATTTCCTTACGATTCCCTCGTTGGAATTATCCATCCCCCCATTGTGTGGGTCCTTGATACTGGAAAATTCAAATTTTCTATTAAAATCAATTTATTCCTTTCAATTAATTTTTCATGTTCCACAATTTATTCCCCATATGACACTCCTTCCCTAGCCCTTAAAGCCCCCTCCTTAGTACTAAACCTTCTCTCTGAACCATTATGTAAACTGTTAAATTTTCAAAAAAAAATTCAACCGTTTTATGGTCTGAAGATGGCTTGTAAGCCGAAACTAGTTGTCGTTCCTTAATTTTTGTTAATTATATTCATGTGGTATATGACTTAGAGTTTTATTTCATCTATTGTATTAATAAAAACGTCGAATCCTCTCTAAAACAGCTCAAACTTTTTACGTAGCTAAAATACTTGAAATTAGCAGAACAATAAGTTGGCAACAATGTATTGGCGTAAATCTTTGTCGCCGTTTATCAGATTGTAAGGTTAGATTAGGTATTGGGAGTCTCCTCATAATATTTAAGTGTTTACGGCTTTTGGCCTTGATATTGTGCATGTTTTTTATTTGAGCATTTATTTTATGTCCAATTTAGCTAGTACAGTTTGTTCGCTTCTATTCTGACTAATAATACCGACGATAGGTGCTAGTGTCCTTCTAGTTTTGATGTTGCGAATGATTTATGCTTGCGAAGTATTTATTTTATGTCCCATTCAGCTAGCGCTGTTTGTTCGGTTCAATTCTGACCAATAATAAAGAAGATATATACTAATGCCTTTCTGTCTTTGATGCTGCGCATGAGTAGACTACCCTATTATGTGCATATTACTTTAACAAAGCCAAATGCCGATGTTATTTTGTTGTTGACCACGACGACCACCTTGATAGGTCCAACTGTTTGCAATTGGACCTTAGCGATTTCCCATGTTATTTTCCATAAGGAGTGGGCTCGTTCCCGTGCCGTATAGTTACTAGTTATAAATCTTATAAAATTGAAGCTTAAACATATTAGGTCACAACATAACTTGATGTAATTGTGGTAGTGATGTACATATACAACTTTTTTAAGAATCAAAACTAATATAACGAATCCATTTACTGTATACTCGTGAAATATTGTCTAATGGGTAGTTCAATATTAGTTCATCTTTTTTACATTATTTGAGATAAAAATGAATTTCTTTTTATGAAAAATTTGAATAATTTTTAATAATATCATTAATATTGTAATATACATAAAAACGCTGATATAGTTGTCTACATGTGATACCTCAAATCATTCTGCTTATAATTCTGCATCAACTGTTATAATGATGTCGAGCTGATATACTTAAGATGTAACTGAACATGGTCACCTCAGTGAATAAACGGAACCAGAAATCATTATAAGAATGGTAATTTGCAGTAATATTTAGTATATAGTCTGAGTAAGAGATTTCTATGCAAAAAAATTGAGTCTACTCATTCCTATATTTGTGTCTTTTATTCCATAAGTCTAGCAGTTAAAATGACAGATTGTTCGACTACGTTGAAAAATTTAAATATCAGTCATATATCAATTATACTTTGCACAATATGCCTGTTCCAATTCGTTACAAATGTCCAAAATGTGGCGGAGAATCAGATCAAGATAAGACTTGTTTAAACTGCGCGATGAAAGAATATTTTTTAACTATCAATATATGACACTCATCCACATTCGAATTAAAAGATGTCCATAATAAAATCTGTTAAGAATAACGAAGAAAAAACGAAGAAAGTTCATTACTAATTCTGTTCATATATTATGATCTAAGAAAACATAAAAAATGTAATCCAAAAATTATTTCTTTATTCAGTCAAGTAAGCAAAGAATTTTGGTTAAATATTTTTCTACCATAAAACCGAAGGGATATTTTAATTTTTAGAATTTAAATATATGCATTATTTTTTTACTATTATTATATATCTACTAATTTCATATAATCTGTTTTCGTACTAGTTTTGTAACATGTTTACTTATTTTTAATATTTAATAAATATATTATTATGTCCTATCTGACAAAAAGAGTTGCATAAATATGTTTAAAGTGATTGAATAGACAACGCTTCTAGTATGACGTCATCAAGCCAGCGTAATTTAAATAAGAGGATGTTTTTAGCTTTTGGACTTGTTTTGGTATATGAGGAATCTACATATTGGGAGTCTCCTTTATGGCAAATTTCCTTTTGGCATTGATATTTCGCATATTTTTTATTTAAACATTAATTTTATGTCCAATTTTGACCAATAATAAAAAAGATATATACTAATGCCCTTCTGGCTTTGATGCTGCCAATACGTAGACTTCCATATTATGTGCATATTACTTTAACAAATCCGATGTTCTCTTGATATTGGGCTATATGAAAAAAATAGTAAAATATTTTTAGGTAACAACATAACTTGATGTAATTGTGGTAAGTACATATACAACTTTTTTAAGAATCAAAACTAATATAACGAATCCATTTACTGTATACTCGTGAAATATTGTCTAATTACTAACAAAAATATAAAATGAAAAATATATCTATATTTTTATACAGAAACTTTATTAATAATAAAGTTGTTTTCATTAAGAAAAACTTGAAAGTTTAGCCACTAAATCCACTTGAAGAGTCAATTTGTTTTGGTAAATCGAGCTCGTCCTTTGTTGCCTATAAAAACAAAACCGGACGGCGTTGTTTAATTTTCGGCAAATGAGTTTGGACATCTTCGTGGAGAAGAATTAATCGCGGCCAGTTTTCTGGAGTGGCACACTGCATCCTAACAACAGGTTAATGTTGCGTGAAGCAATACTCACTTGTTTCATTTGTCCCTCTTACATCTGCTACCAACCCTTATTATGTGTTTTTGTCCGGCCTGCGCCGTACCCTAATATCGGCAAGGGTGTAGGTGAAGGGGGATTTGTGGAATAATAACATTTTTTATAATTTAACTAAAATACTTGTAAACAAGAGTATTTACTCAAAATTGTATAAAGTATTCCGTAGTAGGTACTAGTGAGTACTTTAATTTTGATGGTGCTCAATACTCGAAAATTTCGAGAACTTTGAATTTTGGAGTACTCAGTATTTCCGATTTCTAGATCTATTAAAAAAATTCTAGAAAGTCGCTAAAAATCCTAGTTTTCTACGTAATTTAAGAATATTTTGTTGTATGCAATTTTTATTTTTTATTCTACGCCTTTGACTAACCGACTCGCATACCCTTATAAAACTCTCAGACGGATAAAATTTCACATATTTGGTGTAATGGTATGATGGTTAATAATAAGATTATTTCCGATCTCATGCCCATTTAAAATTTTAAAGTACATTATACAGTTAGGGTCAAATTTATCTTAAAATCCATTTTAATAAGCTATTTTTTATGAATCATTTAGTAAAGATAATATTACATAAGGGTATATAGAAGAAGTATCAAAAAAAATTTAATTATATTGAAAAAGGTGTTATTAAACGAAACGTTTAAATTTTTTCAATTTATAGTTAGATGATTTATTCCTTTTTTGATATTATATCTTTACAACAGCTGCCACTCATTACTTCGATTAAAGGCATTACATTTATTTAAAAGAACATTAGAAAAATGCCAGGAAATAAAACAAATAATTTCATCTGGTTATATTGAACTAAAAGTTATTTGGACCATTATAATAATTTTCATCGGTTAAAAGAAACACTAAATAAATCGTCAACGTTTAAGCAATTTCTTATATAAAACATTTAATACATAATCAAGCTTATTGATTCTTAATTATTACATATTTTTAATAAATTGTTCTTGGAGAAAATTCTCTCTTTCCTTTCTTCCCTCAAATTGTCAAAATATTAACACAATTAAGACACAACGGTCATTAAAATTTTCTTTCTAATATTACACTCAAATATATCGTATTACCATTATTGAACGTCTAACGAAGTTACTAAATTTCCGTGATAATAAAAATACATTAATTATATCGCGCACGGTACTGTGTTAGAATTAAATTAAAATTATTGTAAAGACAATGTACTTTCAAATATAAGGTCAAACGCGATCAGTTAAACCTCCGCCCGATAGATGGAAACAGTTACATTTCGCTAACGCAGAAATCCTTACCGTTGTCATCAGTTCCAATTGCAGTTCCTTCCAGTTCTAGTAGAAGAAGGGTTGCCAACTAACCTTTGCCGATTTACCAAAACATTACCAAAATATCAATATCAAGGAATTTTTTTTGGAAATCGTATCGTATAGGACATTATGTATTTATTATTTTTATTAATACCACAATTTCTTTAATGGATTTTATTTTCAAACTGAAACTGTGCAATGTTGCCAACCATTAAAGGGTTGTATTGCTTCGCTTGGTTATGTATTTCCGTGTTGCCATAGGAAAAAACAAAAATTCCCTAGCTCAAAACATTCAAAATCAAAACGGGTGTATCGTTTTCTCAGCGCCTTCGCCATCTTACAAAAAAACAGGGTTGAAAAGTTACGCTGTAAATCTGAAAACTGAAAATTGTACCTAATGACTAATAGAGCGCCTAAAATTAGGTCTAAAGTAATATTTTTGGTAACTAAAAGGTTTTATTAATTTATGAGAGTAGATTACAATTTTTCTTAACTACCATTACCAAAAATATTTTCCTTCACTTACAAATTTACTCACAGACTAGTGAAATTACTCACAAATGTGATGAATTACTCACAAATTGGTAACTTCCGAGCCGACAACCAGATCCAGCTGCAGTACTGGTTCAGTGATCTTTAAAGGTTGATCTAAAGGAGCGAAGCCAAATTCAATGGTACCGGCACCGTTAATCCGACCGCCACGCCAGGGTGGCTATTCTTGTACTCATAGGAGGAGAAGTGAAGATTCTATCAAGAGAAGACGGTTCTCGTGAGAGCGTTCTCGATAGAGCAGTTTTCTCTCAGTGCAGAATATACCGTTTTCTCTTGTTATGTTGCCAAGTTTCTTTGGTACATATTAACTAAATTCTGGATTCACTTTACCTAAATAACGTTTGTTTTTGATAATTGACAACGAAAACGGAATTCGGAAATTGAAATTAAATTTTTCTATATTTTGTCTAATGGAAGACCAAAAGAAACAGTTTTAAAACCTTTAAAATGAACAACAACAAAAAATGCTGACTGGACGGTTTAATATTTTTACCTTTTCTTCAAAACACTTTTAACATAAAGCACGGAAGTTTTTTTCCCTGCCTAAAGGCATGTTCATGCTCTTACGAATTTCGCAAAATTTATGCGAATAAAATGGCACCTGAAAATTTCGCAATAAAGTTGAAATATTTGAACTTTTTTGCGGATTCGGATGATGACGTATCACAGAATATGACAGATATCAATAGTTGTAAATGTTCGTAATATAATCTATAAAAGTTCAACATATTTAGTTTTCTTTGTGATTCAGAATCCATTATTTTTTATAGTTAAGTTTGTTTACAAAATTCACGAACACAGCACAATAATTTTGACTTATCTGACTTGACCGTTGACGGAAAACCGTCAAATTATATGGCCTGAGTATGAACATCAAATTTTGGGGACGGCAAAATATTTTCCCATTCGCATAAATTTTGCGAAATTCGTATGAGCATGAACATACCTTAATGCCAATTTTCAATGTAACCATTACGTACATAATATTACCAAGATTTAATTTATTGTGGATAGTTAAATACTGACAAAAAATTAAAGAAACTTACTTTGGATGCAATAACGGAGGAATTATAAAAGTGGTTACCCTATTTAGCATCAGCTAAGCCAAGTCCTTAGAAAGCCTAAAACTTTTTTCTGCTAGGACCGCAAAGGCGTTAACTTGTCCTTAAAAAAGCACTCAATTCCGTCATTTTCATTATCTTCAACTGCCTCTATTAGATCAAGAAAAATTGATAACTAAAACTTCATCTTCGTCCATTATAAATAGTCCAACAAAATTAATACCATAAAAAATAAATGTGTTTACGCGGCTATTATTTTTTGGTTAAGATCAAGCCAAAGACCAGATAATTAATTGAGCCAAGGTGCATTATGTTTTGTGATTTTGATGGGTCTCTACTCTGAACTTCTATTGAAATGACCTGCATCTACTGGGTCTGGTAGACAGTAGTCTCAGTAGAAGTAAGGATGATATCACATCTCAAGAATCCGGCTCGTTCGATTTTAAGAAAGCTCCGGTTGGAGTTGAAAGTGAGACGATGTTAGCGTTCTATTGACTCAAGAATAGCCACCCAGCATAGAAGACGTGCCTGTACCGTCCGACCATTTTACACACCTTTTCCTGTCACGCCAGAGTTTATATGGTACAATAAAAGTTAATTGTTTTTATTTTTAACTAATTTTATTTTAACATCGCAGTAGCGAATGTCAATATCCAGGTACTTAACCCAGTAGGACAAGTAAAGCCCGCCCTTCTGGCAGTTAACGCCTTGTCGATACCATAACGACCCCTGGAGTATTTTTTCTCCACTGACGCTGCCCTGTGCAAGTGCCCTTCACACTACAGACGGAAGGTGGCGTCCAAGGAAATCTGAAATCTGGACTAAAGTACCAAAAGACTGCTTGACGACGCAGAGTATTAAGAAAAACAGTGATTGAGTGCTTGGGTTACGTTTTACAGCATATGGTAAAAATACAAACGTATAATTGTACAAGAAATATCTTTATATAATCAATCTTGATTTAAGGTTAGATAAATATAATTTAATTTTGGAACCTACCCGTTGCCTAGATTTTGTGTAAATATTGTCTGATCCTCATTTACCTATATAGATTTTTTGATTCAAACCTAGAATCAGTCTTCAAATATACTACAGTCCAGTTGGAAAATATAGTCGGACTTTGTCACGCCTTTATGTTATATTGCGTTACGGTGCAGTGTCGTGTATCATTTATTTCCGTATTCTGATACAAAATGGGAATACGATATTAGTCTTCTTAGTTTTAATGATGTCTTGATATTTAATTAGAGTGTAACTCTCAATTTAGATAACCAAACTAGAGAATAATAATATATCAGTTCAATAAGAACAACATATCTGTTCAATCATTAGATTGTCCAGTCATTGTATGAAATCGACATTTTGCGCGGATTTTCAAACTAACTTAATGGGGCGTTAAAAGCCGCAATTTTTGTCGAAACGTAAAAATAAAAAAAAACAAATTGTAGGTATGAGAAATTATTAGAAAAGATATATAAGCGTAAATAAGTGCGTCAAGACCTACATTTTTTATTTCTTTCTTTTGTTTTCTGTTTTTTTTTCTCATTTTTTTCTTAATCTGATTTTTTACGATTTATTTAAATTCTTTTCAATTTTTAAATCTTTTTGATGGATGCAATTGTTTCCGGTGTTTTTTGCGATTTCTTCCGATTTTTTTGCAATTTTTGTGATATTTTGCGATTTGTTGAATTTTTTTACCATTTTACAATCGTTCATTGTTTCCGGTTTTTTGGTTGTTCTTTGTTTTTTTACGGTTTTTTTTGCATTTTTTGTGTTTTTTTTTAAACAACGATTAAAACAAGAGTTAACAAACTACCTATTTTATTTTCTAAATAAAAACTATCCCTGATGGTCTCTGTGATTTCTAGTCCTTGGAGCAAGGCTATAGGGATAATGATCGAAGTTGCTACTTCAATATCTGATTTTATCATTTTTACTAGTTAGAATTATTATGAACCAAATAACATTTTATTCTTATATTAAATATATGAAACGGAAGTCACAATTACGATCCGAATATTCTCCGCTGCGATGTTCAGTGTTCAGAATCATGAAAAATTAGCAAGAGGGACTTGCACATCACGTAATAAAACATTCACACGCTTCCCACGCCAACTCTGTGTTGTTACTGGTTAATTACTAATTAACGCTCTGACTTTATTTTGCCGTTAATTGTTAGAATGGATGTCTCACATCTCGCAGCTCTCCTAAGGTCATATGTATTTGTTAAATGTTGCCTCGATTTTTACTCGGATTATCTTTTCCGTTTGCTCCATTTTTGGTAGCAATGAACCAACCAATTAATATCCGTTGAATTAAACCCATAAATTTATTTTAAAAAAGGGAATAGGAAAGTCAGGGAAGAAAATGGAAAAAAAATCGTCTAACCTAAACAATCAATGAGAAAACACAATTATAAGATCAAACGAACGTACCTCAAGTGTTCAAGATGAACAAATGTAGTAACCCCTGTTTCCCGTTAGTAAGTACACAATTTTCAAAGCTAAGACGGAGTTACAAAATAACGACGAAGCGACTCCCATCTCTATAGCTGTCTAGTAGTCCCGTCTCTAGTTCTGTCAAATCTCATTCATTAAAGTGTTGGTCTCATGATGATCATGGGAAGTGAAATTAAATTCTGAAACCATATTATGGTTATATATAAACTGGGTAGGGACGGGATGATCATCTCGAACGTTTCATATAATTAAGATCGAACTTCATTTAAGGTAAGTTCGTTTGATCTTATAATTATATTATACGCATTGTTCTCAATGATCAAATGTAGAGACCAGAAGAACAAGTTTTATTAAACAAAATATTAGAAGAAACCTAAACACTTTTATTCCATATCTAAAGCAATCGCTTAATTTATATTCACTCGATTTGTATTTATAGAAATCTGTTTTGTATAAATTTCTGTTCTTAAATTTCTTCACATTTCAGTCAAAAACTGAAAAGTAGAAACGATACGTGCCTACTAACGCAAACCAAAAGAATGAGGTTTGACAGAACTAGAGATGGGACTACTAGACAGCTTTAGAGGTGGGAGTCGCTTCGTCGTTAGGTGAGTAGCTCCATTTAGGAATTATCTGCTACTTTGAATATTCACAAGATTAACAATTGTATAATCATTATATTTGCAATGGTTGCTCTACAGTTGCTACTGCAGCTGGTTTTTCGATATCGGATAAAGATATCAGAGAGAATTTTTGTTTTTATAAAAATTCTTAATTGTAAACAAACTACTGGCATACTTACACATATAATTTGGTGCAAGCATACACTGAAAGGCACCCGATATGTAAATATGTAGTACGACGTCAGCGAACCCTTCTTTCTTGGTCGGACGGAAGACCAATCGGTAGAATGAATAATAATAGAGACTTTGTAGTGTGCGTTTTCACTTCTCTACATTTTCCTTAGTTGTATAATGACAGTTGATCGATTTTTATTTCATAACCTCTTTTACGAATTTCTTGCATGGAACAAACAGAAGAAAGAAATCGTTCCGGGGTTTCAAGTTTAACTAAACTTAGCCGCAGATTTGAGATATTTTGAACTCATCATTTTCAGCGAAAACAGATATTTCCCAATAACTCCATAAATGTAAATGTAAGTGAAGCTCCTGGAAGGCTAAACAACATCTTGTGATTGATTGGAAAAAAGTGCATATATAATAAATAATACTCTCCATATATTTCAAACCTATACGAGTTAACACCAGAAGCCAAAGCTTGTGCAGGACATAGAGAAATATTAATAATTCCCATAGGTCATGGTACTTTCTTTTTACTGTCATCTGTCAGATGTCATGTCATTTTCTCTTTTCGCCAGTGAAAGTGTTTTGTTGCACGTGCTACAATTAATTATTGGATTAATTTTGACAGTTTTAACTGTTATGACCACCAAGTCGTCGATTCCTTCGAGCCCTTACGTAGGGTGGCGATTTTCCTGTATATTTTTCCTTTACCCGGGATGCTTATCCCCCTGTAGGTGTTGTCCCTATGGTTAGGTAATAACTGCTACGCCCTAGGGAGCAACCTGCTTTTTGTTTAAATATTTTTATTTTTTCATTAATATTTCAACCATCATTTAAATTTATCTTCTACCCTTAATGGGACTTTCGCTTTTTGTGTAATTTCTTCCCTTGTTAGTAATTAATATTTTCCTGATGATGGCCAATGACCGAAACTAGTTGCCTGCTAGAACCTTTTTTGTAATTAAATTTTGTGGTACCTGACTTTGTACTACATTACCTTAGAAGTATTATTTTTATTACTATTTGCCATAGTGCTCTGGAGCGACCTACTTATGATTGATGGCACCATTTCGTTATAGCTGTAGAAAAAAACTCAATGCCACTACATACTTATGGAATTGTGTCATGTCTTATAAACATTTGTTTTTAACTGGAATTTAAATTTGAATAGGTGTAAAGATTTTTAACATTAATTTAAACATAACTTCATTTTTAATTTCATCTTCAGAAAGGTGTAACATCTGTAGGAAGTTGAAGTTTTAGGTTTCAAATTGGTCACAAAATCCATTAATGAAATTCCAAACGTCCTGTATATAGGGGGGATTCCACCAAACTGGGCTAGTCTGGCGACAAGAATTCAACGTGTTAGAGAGATAATCTTTATAGTATAATAACGGATATAGATACGTTCTCTTTAACTCGTTGAATTACATATACCTGGACTAATGCAATGTCTTCAGGTACTTCAGCTCCGTCTGGTCTAATCTTCAGTCTGCTATCGGACAAGCTGAGGTGAAGTACCTGGGGACCAGAGCCGACGCCATCTTCGGCGTTCAATTTGGTCATTTGACACACTTACTCGAGTGAAAGGTTGACATACTTTTGAAGATTATAGCCTTACCGTTAAAGCTAGATAAGAACTGATAAGTTTTTAGAATCTGCGCCCCACCAATGTTCATGGAAATTTTCGTGTTGTCTAGCCACGTTGTCAATTTGGTTAAATTTGAGTAATGTTTGTGTAGTCTAGCCACGTTGCCAGGTTTTATAAATTTTCCCTAATCTGGATAATTTTTGTGTTGTCTAGCGACGTGCTCAAATTTGGTAAATTTCCCCTAAATCTAAGAAATTTTACCTAAATAAAATGTAAAAAACGAAATACTAAAGATACGTTCTCTCTAACACTTTGATTGGGTCAGAATTAACGACTCGCTGCGGTATATAAATAGGAATCTTTTTAATTTCTGTAAGACAAACAAAAATTTTTGGCCCCAAATTTATTACCCCTAAAATCTGCCGCAATATAAGTCTTAAATTGACTGAATAGCGTTGATTGTCTATTAGATTTAATCTTTCCTCTTGGCTCAAAAATGTTTAAGTAAATTGTTGTACGGTTGCGATTTCCATGTTAAATACTGTTACAAGTTTTATCCTCTAAATGCTTATACAAATTAAGTAAAGCGGGAAATGAGATAGTCAGATCCTATCTTTGACTATAAAGTTATGGTCCTCCAAAGTAGTTAGGACATATGTTCATTTGAACTTAAGATATTAAAAAATTAGCACCAAAAAGATCTTGGGTTTCATCAAAAGATCTTATAGTCTAATCTACAATCTACATCTCAGCTTCAGAACTTTTTCCTTGGTCTTTAAGTTTTTTTTGTCTACTGAATTCAGTCAAGGTCCATCCTAAACTTTATATCTATTATGATCTGCAAATAAACCTGTACAAACTTTTGGGTTCCTCTGACTTGTAGAACCTTGCTTTAGAATATCCTAAATATGCAATCTCGTCTGTCTGTGTGTATGTGTGTGTCTGTCAGCACGATATCTTCCGTCATAGACATCGGATTGACTTCATATTTGGTACCTAAACACTTGAGGTCAAATAAATCTATGGTATTGATTTTCAGCCCCAGAGGTCACTCCCGACTAAAGATGCATTGTGGCGCATATCTAATTGAACAATGGTTTTTCAAAATTAAAATTTCAGGACCGGCTTTCGAGATATTTGGAGAAAACCAAAAACTTTATAAGGTTTTTTTTATTGAAATACCGCTTAAGATAGCGTATCCAACGTTTCGACTTTGAAGGACCACCCTCAGATATATTCTCATTATCCAGGTAAACTCAACTCACCGAAATCGTGGATACCAAAGATTAGTAATAATAAACCAGACGACGAATATAATATGACAAAGACGGAGCTATAATCTAAAAAAAGCATTGGCGTAGACGACGGGTAAAATAGTACTTCTTATAAGGTATTGCTGATCGATTATTGAGAACAAATTTTGTATTCCAATTTTTGGTTTATTACAAATAAAATATGAAAAGTCAAGTAAATATATGTGGCCAGGTTGGTTAGGGTATCGACCTTTATATTTGGTCATTGTTCGGGTCGTGAGTTCGATTTCCATGAATTTCAAGTGGAATTAAAGTCAGATAAGACTTTGGGCAAGTGCAAAAAGTGGATTTGGAGGCATAATTACACACATACTAACCTGATTGATAAAGACATAGTCCTGTGTTTAGGCGGAACGTTCGAAATGCATCCCGTGTGAAGCAGGTAGATTTTTGACCATCCAAGTTGCATCCCACGGCCATCCGAATTATATTCCATTGACCAATTTTAGCAAGAAAACTAATATATTTTGTGATAATAACTGACAGCGTTGTCTCGTTTACTTAATACTAAATATTGAAATATCGAAATAAATATTCATTACTGCAAACTGAACTAAAATAGTTATTCTTCGAAATATAAAATTCCTTTGCAGGTATACTAAACCATGGTCAAAGACAATATAAAATTGTAAAAAAGATTATTTATTTTTTTTAATAATGCTAAAATTTTGATAAAATAACGTAAGATGTCTACCTATACATTTTTTCATTTCTTTGTCAGCTCGGGGTAACTTTTATTTGTTTTGCAAAAACCGTAAAATCCCTTTCGAAAAAGTAATAGATAAGATATAAATATTTTAAAGTTCTTAAACAGTCAAGAATTTTAGCACAAAGTGGCAACGTTGCTACGGAGTAGTAATAGTTGTAACAAACAGGAAATACCTTTTTTGAGGGCGGATGCATTTCGGATGGTACTTTTCTTGGTCAGGTAAAAATTAACTATTAACTTTTTGGGATGCAACTCGGATGTCGCCGGTTTAGCGTGATTGAGGACCGTCCAGATTAGCCTTGGTAGAAGAAAAGAGACGTTAAAATTAATAGCAAAGTAAAAATATTAATGTATCGTTAAGATTTTCATAATGTTGGAATATTTCATTTAATTTCTTAGATGGCAGAAATTCAAATTCCAATAGTTTTTAATTTAAATTGATAATAAAAGCAAAATATTTTTGCCACAATAAATAAAACATTATTTTTATAACAAAAATTCTGTAGAATTTTATCAGTTAGTATTTTTTTAATTTATCAGAATTCTTCAAAATTGTAATCTGCTTAGAATAAAATGTTTTGTCAAGCGGTTAGAGAAATTTATGATACCTATAAAAGAGCAATGGAAAAAAAATGTAGCGTGTCCTATAAAAAGACAAAATTCTCGAAAGGTAGTTCTGTTAAAAGGTGTGAAAAATAGCTTATATTTATTTTTATATTCGGTACTAAAATATAAATTCTACGACTCTATTAGGATATTTCTCTAATTAATTTGGTAGAGAATGTGAAGATTAAATCGTATATAAGTGTAATTATCAAAGCTTGGTATTTCTCATGCAACTCCCAAGTGGCGGCAGTATGAAATGCACCCCTTGTTGGAAAAGACTCTTTTAAATTAACGCTGTCATTAATTCGAGAAATAGATTGCTTTGTTTTGCTTCCGTGACAGATAAAATACATAAAAAATGTATGAGGTTAGAAGAACTAAAGAGTGTTACTTTTTTATTTTTTTTTTTTTTTTTTTAGAAATTTAACCAATATTAACTAAATTATTAAACGCGATATAGTTGTACAACGTAAAAGTATGTATTGATGATTTCATTAGACTTTATTTGATTGAACTCGCAACATTATACTAATAAGATAAAGTTTGTTTAATAAAGGGTCAATTACCAATTGAAAATGTTACAGATTTATTTCAATCAGTTTAAAATAGAAGTGAGTCATTAGGACATATTATTTTGTTATGAAGATTGACAAAAAAATTTTAATGATACATCAAAAATTATAATTTGAATTTGTTACTATTTATTTTATTTGATAGAATCTGAATAAATCTTAAGGCGGCGTTAGGGAAATTTTTGAACATATAAGACGGACTATCCAGGCAATAAATATAAGCGGATTTGCTTTTATAATGTTCTAATGGTATTAAATTAGTTCCCGAATATATTGAAAAGTGAAAAAAATTAAGAAACTGGAAAAAACAATGAAATTGTGAAAATTTAACCTCAAAAAAAGGCATCATAAATCGCTATGAAAACTATTTCAGGAATTAGATTATATTCTGGCAAATTTTATAGTTCACGTACTTTTTTTATAGATGGCGTCACCTGCAAAATAATTATTTTGGGATATATAATTGATGTCTACATAGCGCAATGTTGCCGTCATATTTTTAAGTAGAAAAAAAAAGAAATTCGATATTTTAATAGAAAATTTCTGTTTGTTTCAATATTTTTAAAATGCTTTTATAATTAAAATTATGGTGACTAGATTTCAAAGTTCGAAGTTTGGATCGCTATTTTTAGTGTTTTTTTTTTACAAATAACAAAACTGAAAAAAAAATACAAAAAAATCATAAAAATGAGAAAAAAACACAAATTAGAAAAATCGAAAAAAATTCAAAAAAAAAACAGACAAAATCGGAAAAATAAATAAAAATAAAAACAAAGTTGAGAGAGAAATTAGAAAATATAGGGAAAAAAAAATGAAAAATAAAATTGTTAAATACGGAAAAAATGAAGAAATCAAAAAACCGGAAAAACGCTAGAAATCGCAAAAAAAACGGAAAAAAATGCCTCGAAAACGCAACAAATCGAAAAATATGACAAAAAGTGGTAAAACAATTACAAAAAACCGTAACAAAAGCACAAAAAAAATGGCAAATTATTACAAAAAATCAATGAAATAAAAAAACTAAAAAATTAGAAAACAAAAAAAAGAATAGGAAAACAGAACAATGAGAAAAAAATGAGGAAAAATAAGAAAAAATCGAAAAAAATTAAAAAAAAAAAAGTTATAAAATGAAAAAAAAGAGAAAAATTAAAAGTATCGAAAAAATCGGAAGAAAATCAAAATACGGGAGAAAATTAAACAAAAACAAAAAGTCATAAAAATAAAAAACGAGAAGAAATTAAAAGAATCGAAAATTCGGAAAAATCAGAAAAAATCAGAAAAAATTATAATTAAAAAAAAACATTGGAAAAAAGAGAAAAATTGAAAGAGAAATTAGAAAATATTGGGAAAAAATGAAAAAATTGTACAATACAGAAAAAACGCAAGAAATCAAAAACCGGAAGAACGCTAGAAATCGCAAAAAAAACGAAAAAAATGCCTCAAAAACGCAACAAATCGAAAAATATGACAAAAAATCGTAAAACAATTACAAAAAACCGCAACAAAAGCACAAAAAAATGGCAAATTATTACAAAAAATCAATGAAATAAAAAAACTAAAAAATTAGAAAACAAAAAAAAGAATAGGAAAATAGAACAATGAGAAAAAAATGAGGAAAGATTAGAAAAAATCGAAAAAAATTAAAAAAAAAAACAAAAAAAACCAAGTTATAAAATGAAAAAAAAAGAGAAAAATTAAAAGTATCGAAAAAATCGGAAAAAAAATCAGAAAAACCGGAGAAAATAAAACAAAAACAAATAAAAACAAAAAGACATAAAAATAAATAAATAAAACAAGAAAAAATTAAAAGAATCGAAAATTCGGAAAAATAAGAAAAAATCAGAAAAATAATAATTAAAAACAAAAAAACATTGAAAAAAAGAGAAAAATTGAGAGAGAAATTAGAAAATATTGGGAAAAACTGAAAAATAAAATTGTACAATACAGAAAAAAACGAAAGAAATCAAAAAATATCATAAAAAATCGCAAAACAATCCCAAGAAAACCGCAACAAAATGACGAAAAAAGTGACAAAAAAATCACAAACTATCATAAAAAATCAAATGAATAAGAAAAAATTAGAAAATGAAAAACATTGAAAAAAAGAGTAGAATGAGTAAAAAATGAAGAAAAATTAGAAAAACTCGAAAAAATCAGAAAAAAAAACAGAAAAAAAATTAGAAACATAAGAAAAAAGCAAGAAAAATCGAAAAACATCGCCAAATCAAAGTATAACCAAAAACCGGAAACAACTGTAACCATAAAAAAATTATAAAAAATCGTAAAAATTGAAATAAATTGCAAAAAATCGCAAAGAAATCCCAAAAAAATCAGAAAAATAAGAAAAAATGAGAAAACATTAAAATTCAAAAGAAAAAAAATAGAAAAAGAAAAACAGAACACTGATGAAAAATTTGAAAAAATCACAAAAAAAAAACAGAAAAAACAAAAAAAAACTAAAAAAGCAGAAATAGTCAAAAAAACCACAAAAAAAACAGAAAAAATCAGAAAAATAAAAAAAAAATTGTATACAATAATTACAAATGATATAAAAAAATTCTGATACTGAAAAAAATCATTATAAATCAAACCGAGGTTATTTACTTGGAGAAAAAAAAATAAAAATAAATATATCCAGTTTATCATCCTGATGATGTTAACATAGTTAACGAAACGTCGCATATTTTTTAAAAAAATGTTGTTTTTGGTAGCGGTGACGATGTTCTCAAAAATAATTTTTATAAATTAAATAGGATTCATTTGAACTGGTCTGTTTATCTCATGAAAAAGGCGAGTACAAAGTAACAAACAGATGGTCATTTCGGTAAGAAACTTCAGTACTCAAATTTATCACAAAATATACCTGATCGTTTATATAGTAGTTAGGACCCACGTTGTGTTTAATAATATTAGTAAAAATGAGTAGACGCCGAAATATTAAGCGTCGGAACGAATAGCGTAGCGACGCTGAATGGACTGAATATTGTAACTTCTGCTAATGGCGTTCGTAGGTTAAGTTGTGGGAATGGACTGGGTTTTGAAGAGGTAAAACCCAACTGTTTGTTCTAATTATCGGCGTCGTCGTCTCGGCGCTGAATACAGGAACTTTGGTAATTTGAAATTTGATTTTGACTAATCCTTCTCTAAGTTGCGAACCCCCTTTTTATGTCGAGTTATGACGTCATAATCTTGTGTGGACCATATTTCCTTTTCGTTCTCATGAACGTTATCTAACCCTCAATATTTAGGCGCGAAAAGAATTATTTTCTAAAATTTCAACATTCTAACTTTTGTAATTTAATATTTTTTCAAATGGTTCAAGTGTATATTATCATTTTGTAGAAACATGTACTGACAGATGAATGTCTATTGGGAAAAATAACTTGACTTTGTTGTGGTTATCTCTCTAAAACAAACTTAATAAGACGAGACAAAATACCATTAGAAATTGCTAAAAAAATAAAAATAATATACTGGGGGTTGCTCAATCTTTTGTGTTTTTTTTTGTCTGCTTATAGCCACTTATTAAAATGACAAAATAATATTGACACGGAATCAGAAAATAAATAGCCGTGTATTTTTCGTAATTAAAACGAAACTGACAATGGCGAATGCATTTGATAATTAAAATCATGGGAAAAAATCCACTTCGATATTAACGTTTATCTTGATGGTAATTTACAGATTACTCGAGTTCATTATATTTGAATTTCGAGCTAAATTAAATTGATTATAATGGATAAATAATTGTTAAAAAAATATATTAAAACGGTTTTCACTGAAATGGTTTATTTTAGTATAATTTATTTATGGAATAGATTGAATTATTTCTATCGATTTCGATGACGTCACTGGAAAAGTAGCTATAATTAGTTAAAGATTAAGATATTAGGCTTAATATTTGATAAAAAGCTTTGCTGAGCTGAATATTTATACAAACTGCAGTTTAGTAAAAAAATACAATAAATATTATAAGATATATGACTTGCGTTTTTTGAGATTTTTTTTTGGGATTTTGTTTTCATTTTATTGCAATTTTTTGTGCCCTTTTTCGATTTTCTATGATTTTTTTTACGATATTTTTCGATTTCTTGGTTTTTTTTTTCGTTTTTTTGCAATTTTTGTCGTCTTTTTGCGTTTTTTTTCTCGGTTTTTTACATTTTTTTTATTCTCTCTTTTTACAATTTTCTTTTTATTCAATTTTTTTTTTGTTTTTTCATATTTCAAAGTTTTTTCTGTGTTTTGTTCTGATTTTTTGTTTTTATTCTGATTTTTTTCTATTTTTTTTATTATATTTTCCTAGTTTTTCCAATTTTTCACTATTTTTTCCTATTTTCCTCATTTTTCTTATTTTTCTGTTTTTTTCTTTTGTTTACTGGCTTTTCTCTCATATTTTTCCTATTCTATTTTCTTTTTTTATTTTTTTGCGATTTTTTTTTTTGGGATTTTGTTTTGATTTTATTGCAATTATTTGTACTTTTTTACGATTTTCTATGAATTTTTTTTACGATATTTTTCGATTTCTTGCGTTTTTTTTTCATTTTAATTTTTGTCATCTTTTAGCATTTTTTTCTCGGTTTTCTTCATTTTTCAATGTTTTTTCTGTGTTTTGTTCTGATTTTTTGTTTTTATTCTGATTTTTTTCTAATTTCTTTTAATATAATTTCTTAGTTTTTCCAATTTTTCACTATTTTTCTTTATTTTTCACTATTTTTTCCTATTTTTCTCATATTTCTGTTTTCTTATTTTGTTTACTGGTTTTCTCTCATCTTTTTCCCATTCTATTTTCTTTTTATTTTTTTTTGCGATTTTTTTTTTGGGGTTTTGTTTTGATTTTATTGCGTTTTTTTGTGCTTTTTTACGATTTTCTATGATTTTTTTCGAGTTCTTGCGTTTTTTTTCGTTTTTTGCAATTTTTGTCGACTTTCTGCATTTTTTTTCGGTTTTTTACATTTTTTTTTTATTTTCTCGTTTTACAATTTTGTTTTCCAATATTATCTGATTTTTTAAAATTTTTCATTTTCTTTTTATGTCAATTTTCTCCGTTTTTTTCTCGTTTGTTTTCATTTTTCAATGTTTTTTGTTCTGTTTTTTTCTAATTTTTTTCATTATATTTTCCTAGTTTCTCGAATTTTTCATTATTTTTCTTTATTTTTCACTATTTTTTCCTATTTTCCTCATTTTTTTCATTTTTCTGTTTTTTTCTTTTGTTTACTGGCTTTTCTCTCATCTTTTTCCTATTCTATTTTCTTTTTTTATTTTTTTTGCAATTTTTTTTTGGGATTTTGTTTTGATTTTATTGCAACTTTTTGTGCTTTTTTACGATTTTCTATGAATTTTTTTTACGATAAATTTCGATTTCTTGCGGGTTTTTGTCGTCTTTTTGCGTTTTTTTTTCGTTTTTTTTACATTTTTTCTTTGATTTTCTCGTGTTACAAGTTTGTTTTCCAATATTTTCTGATTTTTTCAACTTTTTCATTTTCTTTTTTTTTTTCAATTTTCTCGATTTTTTTTTCTCTTTTTCATTTTTCAATGTTTTTTCTGTATTTCGTTCTGATTTTTTGTTTTCGTTCCGATTTTTTCAATTTTTTTTGATTATATTTTCCTAGTTTTTCCAATTTTTCACTTTTTTCTTTGGTTTTTTTATTTTTCACTATTTTTTTCATATTTTCCTCATTTTCCTCATTTTTCTGTTTCTTCTTCTTTTGTTTACTGGTTTTTCTCTCATTTTTTCCAATTCTATTTTCTTTTTTAATTTACTTGAATTCTTCTGATTTTTTCATTTTTTTTTTAAAAATCTTATATGGTTGCAATTGTTTTCGGTTTTTTGATTGTTCTTTGCTGTTTTCTCCATTTTTTGAGATTTTTGTTTCGATTATTTGCATTTGCAATTTTTTGAGATTTTTTCGTATTTTGTTTCGATTTTTTTTGCGAATTTTTGCACTCTTTTTACGATTTTTGAATTTTTTATAATTTTTACTATTTCTTCATGTTTTTTTCTATTTTATATATTTTTCCTATTTTTCTCGTATTTTTTCTGATTTTTTTTCGTATTTTTTCCTATTTTTATACTATTTATTCCTGTTTTTTTGAATCTTACCGATTTTTCCTATTTTTGACTATATCTTAATATTTTTTCCTAATTTTTTCTATTTTTTCCATTTTTCTTAACTATTTTTTCCTGTTTTTTCCTATATTTTACTATTTGTTGATGTTTTTTTTTTAAATTCAAGCGATTTTTCCTATTTTTGCCTACTATTTTTTCCTAATTTTTTCTATTTTTTTCATATTATTTACTATTTGTTCCTGTTTTTTCCATTTTGCAGATTTTTTCTTTTTTCGTCTATATTTTGCTATTTTTTTTTATTTTTTCCTATTTTTTTTCGATTTTTTCCTTCTTTTTTCCAATTTTTTTACGATTCTTCCTATTTTTTGATCATTTATTCCTGTTTTTTCTATTTTACCTATTTTCCTATTTTTGCCTATATTTTCCTATTTTTGCCCATATTTTCATATTTTCTCTACTTTTTACTGTCTTTTCCCTATTTTTTCCTGTTTTTTTTCTAATTTTCACCAATTTTCCTATTTCCCCATTTTTTTTCGATTGATTCAAATCTTTCCTCATTTTTTTCTCATTTTGTTTTTTTCTTCTATTTCTTGAATATACTATAGCATATTTATTTTCGTAACATAAAATTTTCGAAAACTCGAAATTATGACAAAAATTTTGCTGCTTTTCACTTGTTTGATCCACAATTTGTGATTTTCTAGCAAATAATTGTATTATTAATGAAAAAATATTTCACCAATATTTAAATTTTACAATTTCATGGTAAAATTGGTGAAATTAGTTTTTAGACATATTGTGATATTTTTTCCTATAATATTTTTTTGAGCTGTTCAGTTTTTTTATCGTTTAAGAGTTTTAAAATTTCCACCAAGTAATTTTAAAATTTATATTTTTATAATAAAAAAGTACTATTTCATTAACCTCAATAAATTTCAAAGGATTTACTTCCTTATTTATTCAAAGCTAGTGAATGGAAATTCTTGTGGGAAACATTCGACATCATGATTCAACCTATTTGCTTTCCGACTCATTTATACATTTCCCACTCACAATAATACAAAAAAAAATTGACAACTTTGACTAAGAATTATGACCGAAAAGAGTAAAACCAAAATTAATATCTCAATTTCGTTGGTAATAATAGCGGACAACTTCATTAAACAAACTTTCTGGTATTTATTCGTGATTATTAATCGTTTTTAAATTGATTTATAGCATTTACGCTGCGAGCACGAAATTAATTGGCCCTTATATATTACACTTTTATTTGGAAAACAGTTAAGTTTTATGGCGTTTCTATCAGAAAATAAATACAAACACATTGTGCGGTTTCGTAATCGATTATGTCAAACTAATATAAAACATTAGATCAATTTTTATTGTCGGTATATTATTCAATTGAATGTAAAGCTCAACAAAAATTAATTAATGCTTAATTTTTATAATTAATTTTGTAGCATTTAACAATTTATTGGTCTATATTATCAGTGACTCTGTTTAACTACTTTTTTTATTATTTATACAGGGTAGATGTTATAAATCATTTATGTATTTAAAAAAAAGAGGGGGTAATCCCAACCAAATTTCCAAACACTTCTAGTAAAGTAATTGTTTAATCGATTATATTAGTTTTTCTGCATCAAAATACATTAATAAAATTTAAAAAAAACTTATTTTTTTGTAAATTTTTTTTTTACTTTTTATAATTTTGTATAATTTCTACAAGTATTATTTTAAAATTATGAAATATTTCACACATAATGTACTTTTTGATCCTTTACTATTTACTTTTTTCAATTGTTTTACCATTTTCGATAAAACAAAAGGACAAAAAAATTTAATTTTTGTTTTATTTTGGTTATAATAATTACAATGTTAAATTTAAAGAGACTAAATTATTTTCTAAATTTAGAATTTTATATTACCTATCGAATGTTATAAATCCCATTTTAATATGTTTAATATTTTTAAAGTTATTCAATTTTTTTTAAACTTATATAAAATTTCAAAAAAAATAATTATGAATACTACAATTTTTTGAATAAAATTTTGAAAAAAATCACAATTATAGAGTTTTTTACTACAAATTTAATGGTTTTTTTTTTAATTTTTAATATTAATATTAACCTTAAAGAAAATAAAACCTTTTTTGAATAATTTTAAAATCAATAAATAATTAATATCTCATTCAATTTTATTCAAAATGGGAAACAGACCTTTTTTTAGGTTTTCTGGATCAAAATGCATTAATAAAGTTAGTTTAAAAAAGTAAAAAAAAATTTTTTTGTCAAAAATTCATGGATATATTAAATTGTTTTAACTTTTTTCATTTTTTGCTATAACTTTTACAAATACTATGTTAAAATTATGAAATAATTTACACACTTAGTACTTTTGTATCCTTTTCGGATATGCTATTTACTTTTTTCATTTATTTTATACTTATTGATAAAACGAAATTACAAAACATTTAAAAAAATTCTTTATTTTGGCTATAATAATTACAATTCTAAATTCTAAGAAACTAAAATAGATTTTAAATTTAGAATTTATTTTATCTTTAGAATGGTGCGAATCCCAGTTTAATAACTTTAATATTGTAGAAGTTATTCAATTTAGTTTAAAATCATAATATAATTTTAAATATTTAGCCAATTTAAAAAAAAAAAATTGTAATAAAATTTCAAAAAAAATTATAATAATAAAATTAATTATTACAAATTTAAAGATATTTATTTTAAAATTTTTAATATTACAATTTAACTAAAAAATAATAATTTAATACAGATAAAAATTGCTTAAAAATTAAAATAAAAACTAGCGGCGAAACTATGCGGAACTCGAAAAAAAATTAAAGACAAAATTTGTAGAAAATTTTATGTTCTACAATTTTGATTTTTTGTAAATTTTCATAAAAATCCATAATTTTGTCTCAAAATCTAAAAAAAGTCGCAAATGTCTATATACATTATTTTCACGCCCTCTAGCGACGAAACTATGAGGAATTCAAAAAAACGGTAGTGACAAAATGTGTAGAAAATTTTATGTTCTACAACTTTCATATCCTGTAATTTTTCATAAAAATGCATTATTTTGATTATTTAAGATAAATATGAAAAAAAATTACTTTTTGAAAAATCTGGCAACGTTTTTGAAAATTTTAATCATTCGAAATTAAACTATAATGTATAAAAAATATATGTGTAAAACTTTATTGCCATCTTGTTTAGTAATGACGTCGTCTCCTTGATACCCTTAATATGTATATAAAATTTCATCTAAATCGGTTCAGCCGGTTAGACTTTGTTGTTCGGAAAGTAAAAATACTGACTGTGAATGGGCATTTAAGTGCCGAGGATTTTTTAATGTAAATTATGATTTTTCAATTAAAGTTAGAAAATGTTGAAAAAATGAACTTTTGACTCAAAATTTGCGTTTTAATTTTTTTAATCGAATTAGGGAAATAATATCTTTATTAATAGAAAAAAATTGAATGAAAATAACGGCAATAGAAAAAAAATCGATAGCAGCAGTTGAGGGTGGGCCTTCAAAGACGAAACGTTGTTTTAAAATTTTGGTACGTTATGTTAAACGACATTTTAAAAATTAAGTTGTTGATTAAATAAAACGAAAATCGACAATTTCGGTTTTCCATAATATATCGGAAAACGGTTCTAATATTTTAATTTTAAAAAACCATTCAACTCGTTTTAACTTCACACGAAAACGATACTTTTCTCATCTCGTCTCGTCACGTCTCGTAAAACCGAGACGAGAGCGAGACGAGAATTTTTTTAAAAATTATTTAGGCGAGAAAAAAATAAACTAACAAACAGTATAAACATTTAATTTTTTTTATAATAAAAAAAAGTCTGCATAGTTTACGATATATTTAAGAAATCTGGTAACCACCTGTGAAAAATTTTGGACTTCAGGTGCTAGTATAATGTTAATCCCTAATAATAGGTCGAGATAAGATGAAAATGATGATACATTAAGTAAAATTGAACCAGTTAATAAACTGTGTTTAATAAAAAAATACTTCGGTGGCATCAATATTTGAAAACCTAACCTAACCCAAATTAACTTGCTGGAAATCCGCCCATACCATCCTTATCCCCAAACCCCATCTGGAGCATATCTGGGACTTTCTGGATGAAAGGGAAACGATCCCCCCATTCCAAAAGGATTTAGGTCTGATTATTCCACCCAAGATGCACTAGTGAGACTCCATACCCTTGCCGTCAAATCTCTCAACTTTGGTCACTTCTGTTTGATGTCTAGAAGGCTTTCGACCAAGTCTGGCATGCTGGACTTATTCGCAAGCTTTCCGACATCAATCTCCTTACCCCATTCATCAAACTTATCTACTCCCACCTCCAAAACAGATCTATCAGAGTCAAAGTGGGAAATTTCCTCTCAGATCCCTTCAATCCCCAAGATGTAGTCCCTGAGGGCTCTGTCCTAGCTCCTGTTCTCTATGTCATTTATACCCATAACATTCCCCAACCTCCCTCCCCTACCCAAGACATCCAACTCAACGCTGATGATACCCAAATATCAGCCTCCGCTCCTTCTACCAGAGCTCTAAATACCAAAACTCAACAACTCCTTAATCGATTCGCCCGATGGTGTAGTAAATGAAGGGTTACCCTGAATTCCCAAAAAACCGACTCATAATATTCAAAAATCTCATCTACTCACGAAAATTCAACCTACTTGGTAGTAAGCTTCATGTGTACGCTCAATTGGGGGACTGAAGTCCAAACAACTCCAAGAGACGGACCTTCCTCCTTGGTGCCCTTGCTGGACGATTTGGCAGGTGTATTTCAAGAACATTGCTTCATACTTACAAATCCTACATCCGCTCCGTTTTGGAACATAGAGCTTTCAACTTCTCCACTCTCCCCCCTCGTCACGGCAACAGAGAGAAGGATCCTCAGGAAGCTGGCCTACCTTCCCATCCAACCAAATTCATGAAACACTAAAATCCGTATTATTATTTCTAGATCCAAGAAACTCCAAAGAGGATACGTCGGGAGAAGACTGGATAGCACCTACACCCACCCCCAAGAAACTCTAAGGATAGTTGACAAGAACAAACGAACAATCCCCCGGAAATCAAAGAAGAAATTCACCCAACCCAATATCAGGATCCTTAGTGAAGCAAGAGAAGATATAGATCTCCCGGACGAGCTCCTAGATCTATTGAAGGGTGTTCTTTAAGCATTAGATGAGCTCGACCGACCACCACCGATCCTGAAGAACCACCACCGCTCACAGGATGAATATCTTAAGCTATATCTTTCTATATCAGATCAATACCTCCCACTGTATCCCTGAAAAGGGGAACCTTTCTCCTATAGCAGGCTACAAGGAAACTTTAACAGGTATGCCCCTGACTCTGCTTGTAGAGGGGAGGACAATAGTTCTAATAAAAAAAAAATTAATTAATAAAAAATTGTACTATGGTACGTTGAAGTGAGATTTCAATTCATTGCATTTGGGCACAAAATATCTGTTTGGTGTACTATAGTTATACAATTTGAGGGATAACAGAAAATTTTTGAGAAAAAAGTCGCTGATGCCAAAATTAGTTTTTCTTTAATAATCAAATAAGTTATGTCGGTAAAATTATACCGAAAATGGTGGAAATAAACCGTCAAATTTAACACAACGAATGCCTGTCACTATTTTTTTTGTGTTTGTAATATTTAAGTAATATACAAAAAATTTAATATTTAAGAAGTTAACTTAAAGTTCTTGGTCCTTTAGCTAGTAAAAAACTGTAAATAGTCCACATTGAGGTTAGCTAACGATTTTTCTTGAATATATAACACCAATGACGAATATAAACTAATCTAAACATTTGGACAAAAAATATTATAGTGAACCTTTACCTTTATAGTGAAAAAATTTGATAATCTATAAAAGATATAAACTTATTCAAAATAGCCCGACCAAACCGCACCCCAAAAAAGTAAACCAAGCTTTGGGATCGGCTCTAAAGTGGACAGCTCTAACACATTCAGAGCGAGCAATAGAAATAGCAATCTCCCGACCGCGCCGCTTTAAAGATTTCAATGAAATTAAACAAGAGAGCGTGTATAGGTAATATCATCATGCGGGATGTGGGGAAATTCACTCAATCTAAACCCGGAAACCGATTCCGGGGCTCCCATGGGCGCCGTTTCCGGAGAAGTTTTATATATACGTTCCGGTGTCGGCGCCGAATTGCGGCTCACTTTGCAATGCAAATGAAAAGCAAAAGATCGCAAATCGACAATGCGATGGGTTTCACTCCAATTCTATATTTGCAAATGGGTTTTGAAACGCGCCGCGCACCGAGCTCAAACGATTCAAACGACACACGACGGTTCCGTGGAAAAGATCCGTATTCCGACCGGTCTGGATTTTAGCCAAACCTCTGTTAGTTTGGTAATAAAAGAAAACGTTTTCTATCTTCCATTCTGTTTTTTTAACATCTACTCCATGAGAATTTACTTAATGTGGTAGGAACAATATTATCATCAATTTTAACTTATCTGAGTTTATAAAGAAAAAATTCGATATAAATAAGAATAAAATACAACCTTACGGTAAGCTGAATCCTGTGTGAAGAATGATGGAATGCAGAATAAATTTTTGGTTATATAAATTATAATAAAAAAGATTAAATAGTTAAATTTTAGGGTTATTATTCCACACTAACAATCAAGATCTGGAAAATTAATTTATAATTTTATTTTGTGTAATACCAGAGGTGATAGAAACGTGAAATTTTCAGGATAGTTTCCTTTGGTAGTGCAGATGACCACTAAGAAAGGAATTTTGAAAATTCGTATTTTAATGGGTTCAAAATTGGGATTAAAAAAATATTGACCCGCTCGAGTAAGTGCGTCAACCAAAAAATCGGCTATGTCATCCCAGAACTTTCCCGGCTCAGGTGTGAAGAATGAGATTATTTTAATTACAAAATACAAAATTTCTGAATGGACAAGTAAAATATTATAAAGATGAAATAAATTGCTGTAAAAAATAGGTAAACATTACAAAAAATACACAACAATTGATTAAAATGAAAAACGACAAAAATTACTTAAAATTGCACATTGTTATTCTAAATACATACAAGATAATGAATTATTTTAAAAAAGGGCAAAAAACTTGTTAAAAATGATAAAGAGTTGCTAAATTTCAGCATAAATTAAAACCAAAATAAAAACGCAAAAAATACAAAAAAAAACTGGACAAAAAAAAAGGAAAAGGGAGAAAAATAAGAAAAAGTCCAAAAAAAAGAAGTTAAATAAGACAAAGTCAAGAGAAAAAAATGCAAAATACGCCAAAAAAGTTAAAAGAAAGTAAAAAAGAGCAAGACAAGATTTAAAAAAGCAAAAAAGTGGCAAAAAAGGTAAAAAAGCAACAACAAAAAGGCAAAATAGAAGCAAATAAAGGCAAAAAAGGTTAAAAAACCTAAAAACTAAAAACAAAATACGCCAAAAAGGTTAAAAAAAAATTAAAAAAGGCAAAATAGAGAAAAATAAAGGCAAAAATGAAAAAAAAGGGAGAAAATCAGCAAAGCCCAAATAATACAAAGTAAAGGAAAAAAGGAAAATAACGCCAAAAAAAGAAAAAAAAAACATACAAAAAAGTAGAATAGAGGAAAAATAAAGGCAAAAAAAAAGTTTTAAAAAAGTCAAATAAATATAACAAATTAAGGGAAATAACCAAAATACGCCAAAAAAAAAAAAAAAAAAAAGAAGCAAAATAGTATGAAAATAAAGGCAAAAAAGGGATAAAAAAAAGTTCAAAAAGTTAATCAAAAAAATGTTTTTAAAGGGCAAAAAGGTCAAAAAACGGAAAAAAGTGTAAAACCAAAATTAAAAATCTCCAAAAAAGTCAAAATAGGGGTAAAAGTGTAAAAAACGTCAAAATAGTACGAAAAAAGTAAAATAATATGAGAACAAAAGCCAAATGGCAAAAAAATTCAAAAATAGGCAAAAAAGAGGCAAAAAAGCAACAAAAAAAAGGTAGAAAAAGCAACAAAAAGTACAAGAAATTAAAAAAAAAAATTTAAAACCTGGCAAAAAGGCGTAAAAAGGCAAAAAAAAAGTAAAAAAAAGGTAAAGAAAACCAAAAAACAAAATAAAGCTAAAATAAAGCCAAAATAAAGTGAGACAAAAAAAGCAAAAATGGTAAAAAAGGAAAAAAAGTTTTAAAAAAGCAAAAAAAAGGTGTAAAAAAGCAACAAAAAAGGCAAAAAGGTTAAAAAAAAGTTAATCAAAAAATTTTTTAAAAAAGGGGCAAAAAAAAGATCAAAATAAAAACAAAACAATCGGTTGTGTCACCCCAACATTTTCCGACGATTATCTACAAAGATTTTTTCAGATATTTAATGCTAAAGTTTCAAATTTTGACATTTTCTTATTTTTTGACAGGTGACAGTTGGAGAAATAATTTTGACTATTCTGAATAGAGTTTTTCAAATGACATATTGCAAGTCAAATTCCGTTACATATTGCGTCTGTCATTTTTTGATAGTGACACTTCCGTTTGACAGATGTACCAAACTAATGGGTTCTTCTGATAGGTAACCCAAACCCATATACCAAATTTCAGCTCAATCAAATTAAAAACAGACAGCCAGACTTCCATCTGGAAATGGTCTTAATAATTTCAGGTGACCTCAAAATGGATATTTCCATCTTTATCTCGAAATTTTTTAGCTCGTTCACGATACTTTCCCTTCTCGGAGGTGGGTCGGGAAAGTAAAACATACAGTGTACGGATTTTAAAGCGATTACTTCGACCTGAAATCTAAAAGTAGGTCACATAAAATTATTAAAAACTAATAAAAAAAATTGTTTTGAAACTTGCAAACAATGACCTTGCATTTGATATAACACTTGATATAGTAACTCCATTTGGAGGTATAAAAATGGGCACAAAAGTTTAAAAAACCGAAGGGAAGTAAACGGGCACAGAAAATAAACTTTTATTTATTCAGACAACAACGCGGACGAAGTCGCGGGCAAAAGCTAGTTCATGAATAAGTTGCTTTTTGTGTCAGCCCAAAATTTTGAGTTAGCTCAAACGAAATTAGTGTCACACATCGAAAGGTTTCCAGATTGGTTCAACCCCCGTAAGCTTCCCGGTACTACCCTTAGTCTTACTGGAATCTAGCAAATCAGAAATGACACATCTATTTTCATAATATATCAACATCTAATTTCCATATTCGATTAAACATTTTTTCCTATCCATAACCCAATCCAGCCTGGACTTACGCTCTCTTTATAAATTTTCGGTCTTAATATGTAAATATACAAAAAAAAAGGAAATAATTAATATTATTTAGATTCTCTAGTGACTCCTTCCACTAAGAAATATTTATACCAATTTCTCGTCTTTAAATTTAATTTTATTAACTCCAATTTGAACCATTAGAAACATAAAACATTGCATTATCATTAAAAAAAAAAATTCCAGAAAGGTTTTCGCGTATAGAGACCTAAAACTTTTACTTTAATCCACAAAACGTGAAGCATACAATCATCCAGAACGAGTCACTCATGTGATTCCAAGGCAAATAAGTTTCAATTTAGTGTGTTCTTAATTAAAAGGCCAGTCATGTTTCATCGAGGGCCAGTGAACATCAGCATCAGCATCAGCCAGCTTATTGTTCTTTTGGTCAAAGGGTGAGTTGCACATTTTCTAATTAGGATCGGTTGGTTCTCCGGTGTTTTGTTCTATTCCAAAGACAGTGGCGTATATAAGGTATGGATACCAGAGAGCACAAAAATCTTGTATGAAATATTAATGTTATGATACAGGTATAGATGAAAATATTAATCAAAATATAAAGAATAAAGGAATGGAAAACATGGAAAGAAATAGAAATAATTAATGATAAAATAAATAAAACTAAAGGTCAAATTAATGAAAATAATAAGCAAACAGAAAAAGAAGAAATTAATAAGAAGTTAAAAGAACTTGAATAAAAAGTAAAAAATCTACAAGAAGAGTATGTAACCTTATGGGAATTGGCTCCCGGTCAAATTGGCTGAAATTTGAATATGTTGTTCGTTTCGGCATCCTGAATAAAAGTCTCAATGGGCACAAAGCTCAATTTTGCTTATTTTGGCTCCTACGGAGCTCCAAATCTCCACGGAGTCACCATTATTTACTACTTAAAAGGGTAAACTCTTCGAAAGTTTAGTATTTGTTTTTGAGGTTGCTGAGTTCAAAACTGATGTTAAAAAGATGAAATTGACAGTTGACGGCTGTCAACTAACTGTCAAACAGAATGTAATAATCAAAATTGATAAAATCCACACGCAAATATATGTTTTTGGGGTGGCTGAGTTCAAAACTGATGTTAAAAAAATCTATGTTGACAGTTTACAATTGTCAGATAACTGTCAAACAAGCAATAATCAAAATTGATAAAATCCACATGCTAATATATGTTTTTGAGGTTGCCGAGATCAAAACTGATGTTAAAAAATCGATATTGACCGTTGACAGCTGTCAAATAACTGTCAAACATCATGTAACACTCGAAATTGATAAAATTGAGATGTAAGCATATGTCTTTAAGGTTGCCTAATTCTAATCTGATGCCAAAAAGATGATATTGACAGTTTATTACTATCGTTAATTAAATATTTGAGTGTGAATGATAATCTGTCAAGATAGATTATTGCTTGTTGTTTGACAGTTAATTGACAGCTGTCAACTGTTAATATCTTTAGTTTTGAACTCAAAAACATATATTTACATGTAGATTTTATCAATTTTGATTTTTGCTTGTTGTTTGACAGCTGTCAACTGTCAATATTATTATATTGGCATTGGATTTGAATGCAACGACCTCCAAAGCGTTAGAGGGGACTCTTTGTTAACGCAGCAAATACTAAACTTTCCCATAAGGTTTTAGCGGGGTTCTTTGAAGGGGATATCAAGAAAATCCATCCTAAAGTATTTATCAAGATAATTAAAAATAAGGTAAAACATGTGAAAATTAATGAGGATTTGAAGGAAATCATAAGAGAATTTTTTTTTCGTTTCGATAAATTTATTATTCCATAAAAAATAAAGTTTTTTATTACGTGAAATTCTCAAAATTTATTACAATACACAACAGAAAGTTTATATTTATGATTGGTTTGATTTTTTTGTAATGTTTATTATTTTTTTTCGACAGAACCCAATCCAAAATTTGAGAGTTTGTAAATAACATAACAAATGTCGCTGACCAACGTGGGGCGCAAAGTCATCTGGGCATAAATTCTTCCAAATTTAAATTCATCTGGGATAATAATAGAAATAACCACACCAGGAATAACTATTGTTAAGATTCTTTTTTTTGTATACAAATCTGTTGCCAATAGTAAATTTAAAAGGAAATTAATACTTCAATTAATTAAATAATAAATTTTGATAATATAATTTGACAAATAAAAATCTGATGTGGCCAGCACATGACCTCTCGCCATGTTTGAATCAAAAATTTACACGGTGGCACAAAAAAGTATGAAAAAAATTTACTTTTTTGTAAATCTGGCAACAATGGCAAAAGTTTCTAAAATTTTAATGGGATGAAAATAAACTATAGGGTATACAAAATATATGTGTAAAACTTTATTGCCGTTTTGTATAATAATGGCGTCATCACCCATAGCAACTGCCACTTCCGGTTGTCCGATTGACACCAAAATCTAATCAGATCTAATCTAGGGTATAAGAATCGTGTATGCAAAATTTCAAATTTTTTCATTCAGTAGTTTTTGAGTTATCGTTACTACAACATCCATCCTAACACACACACACACACTAACACACTAACACACACACACACACAGACATCATCGCGAAAATATTAAAATCGTATTCTAGGGACCCTAAAACGTGTTTATCCATTGAAAACTCACTACCCAATTTTTAGCATGATTCCTATACCTCTCTTATCTGAAGGGCGAGAGGTAAAAAGAGATGAAATAGTAACATTTGTGACATAACTAAATATATACGGAGTGGACAATTACTATTCAAAGAAAAGTTATTTATTATTGATACTAGTAAAGTGTTAGTGTAAATTAAAACAAAATGGAGATGGAAAGAAAGTCGGAAAATTAGAAAAAGGAAGAAATAAATAGTAAAAAAATGGATAACAAATTTTAAGAGAAAAATAAAAAATTGGATGAAAAAAAATTAAAGAGAATGAAATTGAAATGAAACAGAAAAGTGAAGAGTTGAGAGTATACACTGATAGTCTTTCGATAGAACCCAACCCCAAATTTGAGATTTCGTAAATAATATAACAAATGTCGCTGACCAACGTGGGGCGCAAAGTCATTTGGGCATAAATTGTTCTGAGAATGATTATTCCAAATTTGAATTCATCTGGGATAATAATAGAAATAATCAGGAATAAATATTGGTAGCACTTTATTTGCTCCACGACATGGAATCAATGGTTTTTTTTTTTTTTTTTTTTTTTAGTTTAAAGGTTTCAAATGTTATTATAGAAAGTTGGTTTGTGACACAGCTTTATATTATCTAGTATATTGAATTGTTGTCTCAATTGGTCATACTGTGGACATTCAAGACATTCAAGTAGTAGATAGTATCTTGTTAACTTAATCTGTTCTTCTCTGTTAAGTTTTAGGGGTGGTTCCCATGGTATAATGGAGTTCTTTACACGTTGTAGTTTGGCTTGTTGTTGGATCCATTCCATTTGCCAATATAATTTATGATCATCTGCCCTTACTGGTATCTCTTCTGGTTGTTGATGTATTATTTTAATATCAAAAACAATGCAATTCAGGCACATATTTTTTTTAAATTAGGCCCAATTTGCTTTACCTCATGGGATTAGGTATCATTTAAAGATCAAAAACGATGCAACTCGGGCACATATTTCTTGAAATCTGCTTCATAGAGCCAAAGCATTCTTAAGGATAAAAAATGTGCAATTTAAGACACATATTTATTTATATTTAGACCTTGTTACCTCCACCTCATGGAATTAATGCATTTAAGAGCAAAAGATGGAACTCAGACATATATTTTTGAAATTAGACCTCATTTGCTTCATGAGATTAAAGCGTTCCATTAAGAGTAGGGACACACGAATCGGATGGATTTGTTCGATATCAGGCCGATGCTGCGATGCTGAGACAGTACAACAAGTTCAGTAGGCAGTGCATTATTCAAAGTGCATTCTTAGTTATATTATAACATTTTTATACAAAGGTTTATTATAACGTATATTTATAATGAATCGAAAAAAAGTGATGATGATGTGGTTACTGCACCGCCTGCATCGCCGAAGTCAGCAGACAGAAAAATAGGCGTGTATATTGGGTCATCATTCAAAGTGGACATCTTGCTGGTGCGTTTTATGTTTTATTCAGCGAACTACAAGAATATTAAATATTCAACTACTTTCGAATGTCCATTCCTTCTTTTCACGAGTTACACAACAAATTGAAAAACGTTATTTGCCACCAAGACACTGTAATGAGATATTGTATTAAACCTATGAAGATGCTTGCAGTAACAATAAGGTAATAGTAGATTACATACCGAGTCCAGAAATGCATCATTACTGTCGAGGGCAAATATATTCTAATCTTTTGTCCCATAAGACCTGTGGAGATTCTACAGCAATTATAAGTAATTCATTGTCAATTTGAATACTAGCTTCGACCATTGCTAATATAATTAAATTAATAAACTTTGAAGATATTGTACGTACAGCAAAGAAATAAACAATAATAATTTATCATTTCAAAGAGCACCGGATGACTGTCGGGTTGGCATGTGTAGCAGCTCCAGTACATTTCCATCTTCTACCAGAATCCATCCGATAACCGTAGTGGGAGAGCCGACAACCGCCCGACACAAAGCAGTCGGTCCGACGCTAGATATTCTCACCCGATACGTGTGAATGGTTCCACTTAAACACATGCAACACAACCCCCTGCACCCGATATCGAACAAATCGATCCGATACGTGTGTCCCTACACTAAGGGCAAAAATGATGCAACTCGGGCATATATTTATGAAATTAGACATCATTTACTTCAAGTCATGGGATAAATGCAAATTATGCCTTATTATTTGTTCTACGTCATGGGATAGACAAATAGACAGATATAAAAGAAGCGAATGTGGGTACCAATACCTCTTCCACAGCGATCTTTTCAGATCTATTCTGGTTGTCCTTTCGACCTTATCTAGATTTGTCCTAGTTATTAGACTCTATAATCTAGTAAGTAGTTCTATATATAGCATTCCGCTTTAAGCTTTTCTTCGCCGTATAGTAAAAACCTTAGCCTACGCAGCCCTTTACAGTAACAAAGTATATATACCGCGGTTTCTGCCACTTCCTGCCAAAACCTGCAAATAACTTCGTCTTATCTTTGTTGAGCCTACAGTGCACTGTAAGAAGGCCTTCTATTATTCTTAAGCTGTTTTTTGTTTGCATGTTTGTACCCTTTAATCAGTATGTATATTTCCAAAAGGTCTTCTAAAGGTGTGTATTCAACCATCGATTCATGGATATCCTGATTATTGTCTTCGCAATGTCACAGAATGGTTCCGGTCCGATTAGAGATTGTGTTGACTCTGTTCGTGCCATTTTGTCATGACTCCGTTGCCCCTCATATCCTGGCATCCAGCCTATTGTTAGTATATTTCGACTACCAAGCTCTGTTAGGGTCCATACAAGTTTTGATTTAACTTGCATGGAGTCTAATGCTTTTAATGCTGCTTGGCTGTCTGAGTATATGGCTATAGCTTTTGATTGAACTCAGACCATTTCTGCTTGAATGGGATTTCTATCTTTTTAAACGATTCGATCTGGTATGTGTACTTTAAAAGGTTTTTTAAAGCTGTATTTAGGAAACATTTCATGGGATAGGTTATCCACTTGCTTAAAGTGAAACGAACTCATGCTGAGTTAGACTGGGCCCAAAGACAAACCCTGTGGTACTCCTTCTGTTATTTGGTTTAGTTCACTATCACAATTAGGCAACTTTATAAGCAAGATAGATTTTAAATAGTCTTAATAACACTCTTGATACTAACATCGATTTTTTTAGTGAGTTTATAAGAAAGATATTATTTACATTGACAAAATGCCTATTTTTTAAAATGTTAATACTTATATTTATGTTTGGGTAATCAATTAATTTTGGGCGCCACTGAAAACGGACGGAAATAAAGGAACTTTAATGTCCGTTGTGAATGTTACAGTTAAACGAACTTGAAGAAGAATAAGATTTAAAGCCAGCAGCAGCGCCGCTATAAAAATGAGCGGCAATTACAGACTTTATCTGGAAATAACGCTTGTTGGCTTTTGTCCTTCCATTTAGATGTATGCACATAACTAAAAGGAAGATTGGGTGTGCGGAACAATTACAACTTACAATGAAAGTGGATATTAATGAATGGATAATAAAAGTTATTTACTTAATTGTATGGTATATGGTTATGTGTCATTTAGTCATTTCTTGCTGGACTCTATTATGTGATTTTTTGTTTTTTTTTTCTCATAACAGCGTTTTGGTCATAATTTTTGTGCTCATTGTACTTCATATTTTATGCATCACTTAATTCTCTTTTTTTATTGTTTTCCTTTTGTCTTTTCCTGTAATTTTTATAATTTTTTTACTAATTGCATTTTCACTTTAAACGTTTTCTTCCTACCCTGATAGCACAAAGACGTTTAATAAACGTTTTAAAAATGTACATGACCGATCTTTTAAAAACGTTCGTTAAATAACCCGAAAACGTTTATAAAACGTTTTTCTCTAGTGCAAATGTCACAACTTCTAACGTCATATAGACGTCGAAAAAAAACGTTTTTAAAACGCTTCAAAACAGACTAAATAAATAGTTCGATAAAACACGTTTTTTTTAACAGTGATTTTAAAAATGACTCACATAAAATGTTTAAACTTTCTCAAAATATACTTTTGCGAACACAAAAACACCTATTCGGGAGGTTTTTAAGCGGTTATAAAAACGATATAAAAAAACGTAATTTTCTGTTTTTTTCCGAAAACATACTTTTAAGGACCCAAACAAAACGTTTTTAGAACGTTTTTACTGGTGGATTTAAAAAAACCATTTTAAAAAAGTCCCTATTGTAACTTTATAAAAAATATTCTGACATGGACGTTTAGTAGTCGTTTTTATCGTAGGTTTAAAAAACGTATTGAGTACTGTAGCGTAAAAACGTTTTGTTTTTAATTATGACTCTTGAAGTTTTGTCGACATATTTTGGACATTTCTTTATGAGCATTTAAAAACGTTTTTGCAAAAACCTTTATAAAACGTTTTATTTTGGTCCTCGGACGTTCTGACATTAAATGAACCACAAGAAAACGTCAATTGGAGCTTCTGTGCTATTAGGGTAGCTCATTTATTATTAAAAAAATCGGCTGTGTCACCCCAGAACTTTCCCGGCTCGACCGTAGAGAATATGTTATTTATTATTATTATTTTAATTACAAAATACTAAGCATTACATTGATTTATGGAACTGATGGTGAATTAATATTTCAATGTTGGTAATGACATAAGCTGCGCATGCGCACGTTATATATCATACTACTACAATTAGGATCTCCTAAAATCATGTGTGAAAACTATTGGAAATTCGGGAAAAATTTTCATACAATAGTTGTAGGGAATTTTAAATGTATATTTTTCTCGCCATCTAGCGGCGAAACTATGAGGAATTCGATAAAAGTTAAACATAAAAGTTAAAGAAAATTTGATGCTTTACACAAGAAAATTTTGCACTAAATACGTTGTTTGTCCTCAAAATCAAGAAAAACTAGAGAAAACATACATGCACATTTTTTACGCGCCCTCTAGTGGCGCAACTATTGGAGATTTTAGAAAAAGTTATAGAGAATTTTATGCTCTAAAACTTTGTACTACAACATTTTGCACTAAAATGTATTATTTATCCTCAAAATCAAGAAAAACTATAGAAAACATACATGCACATTTTTTACGCGCCCTCTAGTGGCGCAACTATTGGAAATTTTGGAAAAGGCTTAAGACAAAAATTGTAGGTAATTTGATGCTCTAAAACTTTGTACTACAATAATTGCACTAAAATGTATTATTTATCCTCAAAATCAAGAAAAACTATAGAAAACATACATGCACATTTTTTACGCGCCCTCTAGTGGCGCAACTATTGGAAATTTTGGAAAAGGCTTAAGACAAAAATTGTAGGTAATTTTATGCTCTAAAACTTTGTACTACAACATTTTGCACTAAAATGTATTATTTATCCTCAAAATCAAGAAAAACTATAGAAAACATACATGCACATTTTTTTACGCGCCATCTAGTGGCGCAACTATTGGAAATTTTGGAAAAGGCTTAAGACAAAAATTGTAGGTAATTTCATGCTCTAAAACTTTGTACTACAACATTTTGCACTAAAATGTATTATTTATCCTCAAAATCAAGAAAAACTATAGAAAACATACATGCACATTTTTTACGCGCCCTCTAGTGGCGCAACTATTGGAAATTTTTGGAAAAGGCTTAAGACAAAAATTGTAGGTAATTTGATGCTCTAAAACTTTGTACTACAACATTTTGCACTAAAATGTATTATTTGTCCTCAAAATCAAGAAAAACTATAGAAAACATACATGCACATTTTTTTACGCGCCATCTAGTGGCGCAACTATTGGAAATTTTGGAAAAGGCTTAAGACAAAAATTGTAGGTAATTTCATGCTCTAAAACTTTGTACTACAACATTTTGCACTAAAATGTATTATTTATCCTCAAAATCAAGAAAAACTATAGAAAACATACATGCACATTTTTTACGCGCCCTCTAGTGGCGCAACTATTGGAAATTTTTGGAAAAGGCTTAAGACAAAAATTGTAGGTAATTTGATGCTCTAAAACTTTGTACTACAACATTTTGCACTAAAATGTATTATTTATCCTCAAAATCAAGAAAAACTATAGAAAACATACATGTACATTTTTTACGCGCCCTCTAGTGGCGCAACTATTGGAAATTTTGGAAAAGGCTTAAGACAAAAATTGTAGGTAATTTTATGTTCTAAAACTTTGTACTACAACATTTTGCACTAAAATGTATTATTTGTCTTCAAAATCAAGAAAAACTATAGAAAACATACATGCACATTTTTTACGCGCCCTCTAGTGGCGCAATTATTGGAAATTTTGGAAAAGGTTTAAGACAAAAATTGTAGGTAATTTTATGCTCTAAAACTTTGTACTACAACATTTTGCACTAAAATGTATTATTTATCCTCAAAATCAAGAAAAACTATAGAAAACATACATGCACATTTTTTTACGCGCCATCTAGTGGCGCAACTATTGGAAATTTTGGAAAAGGCTTAAGACAAAAATTGTAGGTAATTTCATGCTCTAAAACTTTGTACTACAATATTTTGCACTAAAATGTATTGTTTGTCCTCAAAATCAAGAAAAACTATAGAAAACATACATGCACATTTTTTTACGCGCCATCTAGTGGCGCAACTATTGGAAATTTTGGAAAAGGCTTAAGACAAAAATTGTAGGTAATTTCATGCTCTAAAACTTTGTACTACAACATTTTGCACTAAAATGTATTATTTATCCTCAAAATCAAGAAAAACTATAGAAAACATACATGTACATTTTTTACGCGCCCTCTAGTGGCGCAACTATTGGAAATTTTGGAAAAGGCTTAAGACAAAAAATGTAGGTAATTTTATGCTCTAAAACTTTGTACTACAACATTTTGCACTAAAATGTATTGTTTGTCCTTAAAATTTAAATAAAGCAAAAAATTGTTACATGTATATTTAACCAATGTCGGTCTTGAGGACCTTCTACTATACCAATTTAAACCAAAAACTAATGGTCGCATTTAGGCACACACCGACCCTCCATACCAAATTTCAGCTTGATTGGTCAAACGGTTCGGCAGTTATCGTGGAAGATTACACACAGACACACAGACAGACCATGCTCTGGAAATGGTTTCAATGTTCTTGGGGGACCTCAAAATGGATATTTCCATCGATATCTCGATTTTTTTTGCTCCTTCACCTTACTTTCCCTTTGATGGGTCCGGGAAAGTAAAAAGAATTAAAATATTAGGTTCTTGGTAACAGTAAAATCTTTTTTTAATAATAGAAGAGCTATGGGTGGTACTTTTTGGTACACGTGAAGGTTCCGATCCATGCTAGACGCGTCTCAGTCCGCTTTCGATCCACACTAGACTAGTCTAAATCTGTTTTCAACTTTTCATTAGATCTCGAACAGCTTTTAACAGGTCTCTAACAAACCTGATAAAAGCTGTTCGGGACCTGATAAAAGATGATCGATGTCTGATCTAGACCTGATCAAACCTGACGAGAAGCTGATCGAAAGCAGATTAAGGCTCGTCTAGCGTGGATCGGAACCAGATTGAAACCGCATTGAGGCTCGTCTAGCACGAATTGGAACCTTGTAGTGTACCAAAAATTATAGTAATTGACCTTAGCGATTTCCCCATGTTATTTTCCATAAGGAGTGCGCTAGAATACCCATAGCTCTTCTACTATTAATTATGGTTTGTCAACTTTTTGTCATTGGCCGTACTAGCAATTTTTTCTGCCTACTTTAATATAGAATGAGCCGTCCAACCCTGTTAAACGTCATTGTTAGTAGTTATAAAAACGTTCTTATATAAAAATAAAAAATTGAGTAACGATTTTTAGTTAAACTATCGTATTTTGATTGTCTAGTAAAAAAGTAATCTTTTCCTCATTAGATACTCGGCGCACGATATTCCAGTGAATCGCAGAGTTTTCCAATTTTATAGGTATTTTGTACGTTGGAGAACAAAGGAAAATCTCAAGTGATTTACCATCAGCGATTGTTCCCTGGATTCAATAACCGGAAATATCCATTCGACCAATCCCGAGGCTCTTTGATTCCGCCTTGATTGTTTTCATAATGTTTTCTGTTTTCTATTTTCCACAGCAATTCTCTAGCGGATCTTTTTTTCTCGTTTATTGATAGGGTCGATTTTAAAGGTTTTAGGTATATGATGAGAGTTTTAAAAAAGAAAATTATGTTGAAGTGGAGTTTTCCTAATAAAAAAATCTAGTATGGCCAACACTTGACCTCTCGCCATTTTTAAATTAATACGTTAACACAAAAAAGTATGAAAAAAAAATTGTGCGGTCGGGGTAGGTAAAAAATCGAAAGAAAAAGAGGAAAATGAACAAAAATGGACAAAAATTGACAAAAACCAAAAAAAACCAGAAAAAATAGAAAAGAAGTTGGAAAATACCTAGAATAATTTGAAAAAATCTAAAAATAACAGAAAAATAAGAAAAAAAATTGAAAAATCCGAAAAATCGAAAAAAATCGGATTGACAAAAACCGAAAAAACCAGAAAAAAAAAGAGAAAAAGTTGGAAAAAACGTAGAATAAAACGTAGAATAATTCGAAAAAATCCAAAAATTACAGAAAAATGAAAAAAAAAAATCGACGAATTCGAAAAATCGAAAAAAATCAGATTGACAAAAACCGGAAAAACCAGAAAAAAAAGAAATAGTTGGAAAAAAACGTAGAATTACAGAAAAATGAGAGAAAAAAATCGAAAAATCCGAAAAATCGAAAAAACCAGAAAATATTAGAATAAAAAATAAAATTTTAAAATACGGAAAAAACCAAGAAATCGGTAAAATTGTAAAATAACGCAAAACCAGAAAAAACGCAAAAAATCGTTAAAAATTCCAAAAAAATCGCAAAAAATTGTAAAGAATTGCAATAAATAAAAGAACAACGAAAAAAACGGAAACAATTGTATTTGAAATGATTAAAAAGTGAAATAAATCGAAAGAATTGAAATAAATATTAAAAAATCGCAAAAAACCGAAACAAAATAAACAAAAATTGACAAAAACGGAAAAAACCAGAAAAAAAGAGAAAAAGTTGGAAAAAACCTAGAATAATTCGAAAAAATAAAAAAACAACAGAAAAATGCGAAGAAAAAATCAAAAAATCTGAAAAATAGAAAAAAAATCAGATTGACAAAAACCGAAAAAACCAGAACAAAAAAGAGAAAAAGTCAGAAAAAACCTAGAACAAATCAAAAAACAAAAAAACAATGAGAAAATAAATCGATTAATCAGATTGCCAAAAACCGAAAAAAACCACAAAAAAAGAGAAAAGTTAGAAAAAATCTAGGACAATTCGAAAATTTTTCCAAAACTACAGAAAAATGGGAAAAAAATCGAAAAATCAGAAAATTTTAGAATGAAAATTAAAATTGAAAAATACGGAAAAAACCAAGAAATCGGTAAAATTGTAAAATAATGGAAAACCGGAAAAAAAGCAAAAAAATCGTTAAAAATTCCAAAAAAACCGCAAAAAATTGTAAAAAACTGCAATAAATAAAAGAACAACCAAAAACCGGAAAATTTTTAAAAACTGAAAAAATTCGAATGAATTGAAATAAATCTTAAAAAATTGTAAAAAAATCGCAAAAAATCGAAACAAAATTATAAAAAAATTACAAAAAAAATTAAAAAATCGCAAAACACGGAAAAACACAAAAAATGACGAAAAATTTCTAGTGAAAATAATTGCAAAAAATCTGAAAATAATTGCAAAGAAATCCTAAAAAAATAAAATTCCAAGAAAGTCGCAGAAAATTACAAACAACCGAAAACCGGAAACAAATGTATTTGAAATTTTTAAAAAGTGAAAAAAATTGAAAGAATTGAAATTAATCTTAAAAAATTGTAAAAAAATCGCAAAAAAATGGAAACAAAATTATAAAAAAAAATACAAAAAATTTCAAAAATCGCAAAAAAACGGAAAAACACAAAAAGTGACAAAATATTGCCAGTGAAAATAATTGTAAAAAAATCTAAAAAAAATGCAAGGAAATCGAAAAAAAAAATTCCAAAAAAATCGCAGAAAATTTTTAAAAAGTGAAAAAATTCGAAAGAATTGAAATTAATCTTAAAAAATTGTAAAAAAATCGCAAAAAATGGAAACAAAATTATAAAAAAAAATACAAAAAATTTCAAAAATCGCAAAAAACGGAAAAAAACAAAAAAAGTGACAAAATATTGCCAGTGAAAATAATTTTAAAAAAATCTAAAAAAAAAAATGCAAGGAAATCGAAAAAAAAATAAAATTCCAAAAAAATCGCAGAAAATTGCAAACAATCAAAAATCGGAAACAATTGTAGACATAAAAAAAACTTGTATTGTAAATATTTTTTTTTAAAAATGAAAAATATCATTAAAATAAATCGAAAAATTAAGAGGAATAAAATAAAAAGAGAAAAAATCGAAAAACAAAAGAAAGAAAAGGAAAAATTAGAAAAAATCTAAAAAAATCTGAAAAAATCTGAAAAAAAACCGGAAAAAAACAAAAATTAGAAAAAAATCTGATATGTCCAGCACATGACCTCCGCCATTTTTGAAACAAAAATGAACACGTTAACACAAAAAAGTATGGAAAAAATTTACTTTTTTTTAAATCTGGCAACAATGGCAAAAGTTTTGGTGTCAATGAGTGATGATTTCATTACTAAACAAAATAGCAATAAAGTTTTACACATATTTTGTATATACTATAGTTTATTTTCGTATCAATAAAATTTTCAAAAATTTTGCCATTGTTGCCAGATTTACAAAAAAGTCAATTTTTTCATACTTTTTTGTGTTAACAAGTAAATTTTTGATTCAAAAATGGCGAGAGATCATGTGTTGGCCACATCAGATTTTTTACTTATTATTTATTATTTATAGATGACAAGTTCTGCAACTATCACCTTCCAATACTAATAAACTCATATGTCAATATTTTTAACACATACTTCCTTCCCGAGCGTAACCAATCGAGTTATTAATGCCTTTACGGCCCTTCCCTTCTGTTCTGACGGGAGCGTATAGATTAGCTACTGATTTGCAATCAATTACAGATTATTTCCACATTAATGAAATTAAAGTGCATTTTCCATTTTCCAAATGAATTGCATAATATCATAAAGGGTTAATGTAAACACATTGCGTGTTTATTACATACATGATGCGGGATACGATAAGGCCCTTAAATATTACTCGAGGTCAGATTAGGGTAGAGCATTGTTTGTGAACAGAGACGGACATGGTGAAGTATTTTATTTATTAAACGGAAAAAACTGTTACAATTATGAAAAAATAATAATTAAAAAAAAAATAAAAGTTACCTGCTAAAAAATTATTTATGTTTCATCTTTCTTTTTAGGTATCAGATTAAACCTTTGTAGCTCTTCATAACTTTTTTCCTGGGAGGGGGGGTACTTTTGTCCTGTACTTGCATTCTTGCTTTGAATTTCAAATTCTTGTGTAAAAAAATGCATTGTTGCTTTATTTTTTTAATTTCCTGTATGGAAAATTACAATTTTGCTTTGAATTTTAAATTCCAGTATAATAAATGCTTTGTTGCTTTGTTTTTCAATTTTTTGTATGAAAAAAAGCATTCTTGCTTTGTTTTTCAATTTCCTATATGGAAAAATGCATTGTTGCTTTGAATTTTAAATTCCAGTATAAAAAATGCTTTGTTGTTTTGTTTTTCAATTTTTTGTATGAAAAAAAGCATTCTTGCTTTGTTTTTCAATTTCCTATATGGAAAAATGCATTGTTGCTTTGAATATTAAATTCCAGTATAAAAAATGCTTTGTTGTTTTGTTTTTCAATTTTTTGTATGAAAAAAAGCATTGTTGCTTTGTTTTTGAATTTCCTGTATGGAAAAATGCATTCTTGCTTTGCATTTCAAATTCTTGTGTAAAAAATGCATTGTTGCTTTATTTTTTTAATTTCCTATGTGGAAAATTGCATTCTTGTTTTGAATTTCAAATTTTCTTTGTGGAAAAATGCACTTTTGCTTTAAATTTCAAATTTTTATTATATTGCTATTATTGCTTGAGTTTTTTTTTTCAAATTTGTGTGTGAAAAAAGCATTTATGGCTGCTTTTTGCAATTTTTTGTAGGGAAAATGCATTTTTCCTCTTTTTTTAAATCATTCTAGGGAAAAATGCATTTTTGCTGGTTTTTCCAAATTTTTGTAGAAAAAATGCTCTTATGCATTCTTGCTTCTTTTTTTTTTAATTAACAGTGGAAAAATGCATACCTGTTTCTTTTTTTCAAATTCTGTTTAAAAATGCATTGTTGCTCATTTTTTTCAAAATTAACCATTGGAAATACATTCTTGTTTCTTTTTTTTCAAATTCGACTGTAGAAAAATGCGTTCTTGCTCCTTTTTTTCCAAATTAACAGTGGAAAAATACATTATTGCTTCTTTTTTTCAAATATAACTTTAAAAATGCATTCCTACTTTTTTTTCAAATTCGAATGTGGAAAAATGCATTCTTGCTCATTTTTTTCAATTTTAACTGTGGCAAAAAGCGTCCTTACTACTTTTTATTCAAATTGAATTGTGAAATGTATTCATGCTTTTTTCCATATTTATGTGTAATTTTTTCTAGGTTTTTTAGAGTTTTCTCCTAACTTTCGTGAAAAAAATTATTTATTTTTTTATGTGTTATTTCCATACTTTCGTTTTCATTGGAAGAATTTTAGGAAAAAATTTCCCTATTGGAAACTATGGGCATTTCCATATCATTTTTCAGTGGAAAAATACTTTTCGGCGTTAATTTCTTTGATTTTCAGGAGTTTTCTGTAAATTTTCCTTCACTTTATTCCGGATCTTTTTCAACGGTGATTCTATAATTATTGTATCTAAACTTTTATTTTCGAGAGTGATTAGATTGAATATTTTCTTGCAGTCATTTAAAATGGTTTCATTTCCATTACAATTATTTAATATTCTTTCTATTTTATTTGGAGTCTAATATATTTTTTTAGTGACTTTTTTTGTTCTAAAAAAAAATTTTTTTTCTACTCCTTTATTAGTAAATTGCTAATTATGCACTATTTACTAGATTAGTAAATTCAGTAATACAAACAGGTTTACGTAATGACTAACATGTAATTTTTTGATTACGTAACAGTGCAATTTCGATGTCGAATCATAGATGGCGCCTGTTAATATCATTATTGTTTATAATTAAACAATTGAAATAATTCATCACTCTTCAATAACTTTTTCATTTTAGTCCATTTAATCAAACCGGATTGTAGTAAATTACTCATCAAACATCATTTCAACCCCAAACGATAAACAAAGGGAAGCAACTTGTCTCGGCTGGAAAGAATTGAGACATAGTGGCAAAAGTTATTTAATCACATAGAATAATTGTAGAATAAAACACACATTCCTTTAAGTAAGCATGCTACAGAAGTTATACATTACTTACTTTTTTCTAGTAACTGCATTTATCTAGTTCTTTCTTTTCTCTAATTTCCAACTAGCTCTTGAAAATGTGTAAAATCTGCACTTGCTATTTCTCCCTGTATTTTTGTAATTACAACACAACAACTATTATGAATCATTTTTATATTTAATTTTGACGTCTTTATTTATGACAAGAGCCAGATTTCAAGAAATTTTGACCACTACGAGCGCTGGGATCGTTTCAGTTGTCCCCACCATGCACTCTGAACCCAGCGAATAGTGCGACAATTTAAACACTAAAAAATAAGTGTCGTAGAAAGTGTACACATAAGTAGTACAGTAATGCTGATGCTGGACCACGGAAAATATTGTGACCTTGACCTTGACGTTGTGCTCGGCAAATACGAACACATACGGCTGTTAAATTTCTTGAAGGAGGGGAGCATGAGGTGTATAAAAGCAGTTAACACTACTTGATGTGAAAATTTATTCAGAACAAAATTTAATTCAGTATATAACAACTTAAATACTGAAAAAATAAGTGTCATAAAAAAAGTAAGGCAATGACACAATATGCTTCTTACAGCTCTTGTTATGTAATATATTATTAATGACTTACAACTGTGACTGTATTATGTAAATTTTCTCATTGAAATGGATAAAAAATATATTTGAAGCATAAAAAACTTTTCGGTTTTTATCTGTTATATCTATTTTTTTTTATAGCTAATTTGGTCCTGTCCTGTAATTGAATGTATGTGTATACGTAGGGGTTAATATTTTCAGGTTGTGTTATTTAAGTTCATTGTTGATTTCACGTTGCATTTCATGCAGATATAAAGTCAGGGGACGATGACAATCGGACAGTTCTCGTCAATCAAATAAAAGAATTATGAATTAAAAAATTTTACACAGACGATGCAGTATTAATATAATAGATGTAGTAAAAATAAATTTAATTTGGTAGAATAGGAATAGTTTCCTGTACAAAAATAAAATAATTTATTTCAGAAAATAATAAAATAAATAGTATAAGGGAGATATGGTTTCGGAAACACAAATAAACAAATATACCGGGATGTAAATTTTAAATGGAATAATTTAAAAAATTAAACACTCGTTATATTTCTACAGATTTGGATTCCATGACTTTAAATATTTATATATAAATCAGAGAACAGTAGAAAATAATAATTAATGTAATAGAAAAAGTATTGAAAATTATTGAGGCGAAGCACTTGGGTGTTTTTAAATATTGACGCGAAGGACTAAGGTGTTTAAAAATATATTTTTTTTATAGAAATGTAAATTTTGATTATCTAAACAAATTTTACATTATATTTACACAAAATATTTTATAAGCAAACAAAGTTTATAAATAAATCAGAGAACAGTAGAAAATAATAATTCTTGTAATAGAAAAATTATTGAGAATTACTGAGGCGAAGCACTTGGGTATTTTTAAATATTGAGGCGAAGGACTAAGGTGTTTAAAAATTTTTTTATAGCAATGTAAATTTAGATCATCTAAACAAATTTTACATTATATTTACACAAAATATTTTATAAGCAAATAAAGTTTATATATAAATCAGAGAACAGTAGAAAATAATAATTCTTATAATAGAAAAATTATTAAGAATTATTGAGGTGAAATACTTGGGTGTTTTTAAATATTGAGGCGAAGGACTAAGGTGTTTAAAATATAATTTTTTTTCAGAAACATCAATTTTGATTATCTAAACAAACTTTATTTAAAGAAAATATTTTATAAGCAAATAAAATAATAAATCTTGTAATAGAAAAAGTATTGAAAATTACTGAGGCGAAGGACTTGGGTGTTTAAAATTTTTCTAAAAAATAACAATTTTTAAGAGAACAATTTTCATAAGCAAACAAAATTTATATATAAATTATAGAACAGTAGAAAATTATAATTTTTGTGAGAGAAATATTTTAAAGTTATTAATTTTTATTATTTTCATTGATTCTAGTTATAAAGAACTTTTACTGTGTATGTAACCATTATAATTAAAAAATCATTAAAAATTTATATTACAGGAAAAACACAATGCCATCATCAGATATTGTTTATGTTGATTGTTACGATCTGATGAATACGTATAATATATTTTTGTACAAAATTTTATCATTAATGTTTTGTGCAAAGCTAGTTCAACATGATTTTAAAAATAGGTAATATAATTTTTAATATATTAGTTAATGATAGATATATAGCAAACTATATTTTTTCTAGTAATCGTATCAATATTAATCACTGAATATACTCATGCATCATTCATAAAGGATAATTTTAAAATAGAGCCAATCAAAAATCTACTGACCAGCTGCAAGGATAAAACTGGAGCAACGAAAGAAGATTTTGAAATGTTGAGAATGAGAAAAATTCCAGAAACCAAATCCGGTCTTTGTTTTATGGAATGTATTTTCGAAAAAGCGAATATTATGAGTAACGGAAAATTTAATAAAGATGGTATGGTACTCACATTTACACCAGCTTTAAAAGGCGATATATCAAAACTACCGAAATTAAAAGAATTAGGTGACGTATGCGAAAATGAGCTCAAATCAAAGAAATACGAAAAATGCGAAGGAGGAAAAAAAATTTTAGAATGTCTTGCTAATAATGGAGGCAAATATGGAGTGGAGTTTGTTAATATTAAAAAAATATAATTATGAGTATCTACAGATAATATAAATATTTTTTGATCAAGTAATTTAAAGCTTTTAAAATATTATGTAGAAATATTTTGTTATTATAATTAAATTTACCCAAAATTGAGAAGATTTTGGTCTGGTTTTTAGAAAAAAGTGTCCATTTTTGTTATTTATTAGAATGTATAGGTTATTGTAGAATCAATAATGTAATAGATATACAATATAAAAAAAAACAATAATTATATGTTCGCTTACACAGTAAAAGTAAATTTATCTAATAGTAATAATTATTCCTATATAAATTTATTTTTTACACCGCATTTTCGGGACTAAAGTGTCACTTTTACTCCCTTGGGACTAAATTTTTTTAGTCCCGCAAATAAAAAATAATTGAAACCAGCTATCTTGTTTATTCTTAATTAATTTAGAACTGTCAAATACTTCCACAAAGGAGTATAGGAAACAATTTTTGGTAGTACAGTCTTCAATTTTTTTTTCTCTAACAACATTTTACGAGATCGTAAACTTTATTATATATTTTTTACGATTTTATTCTAAAATATCTTAAATGAGACAAACCCGGAATCTTCTGTCATTATTGATTTGAATGCTGATCGAAATTGGTATGAGTTAGAGCCCCATCGGCAACTCCGATTTTTTTATAACTTTTTTAAGAGCCCGAATTTAAAAAAAAAATACATAATTTAATATCAAAAATGATTACCTAATCAGAAGTAGGAAACTTAAAAATAATAGTATTAATTGTTACGTTTAAATATTTACAAAATTAACAGGTAAATAATTATTTTTAAATTATCCTTTTTTTTCACATTTTTGTCAAATTTTTCTAAAATTACCCTTTTTTCTCATTTTTACTAATTTTTCGATTTAAATTTTCTCTCTGTCCTCAAAAACTTCCTCTCGTTTCTCTAAAGTTTTGTCACTTTTTGGTCTCAAATTTCCTATCTTTTCTCTCAAATTTTGTCACTTTTTTACTGAAATTACTCCATTCTCTCTCATTTTCGTCACTTTTTTATTTAAATTTTCCCTCCAAAATTTCCTCTCATTTTTCGTAGGTTTTTTCCCTTCTTTGTCTCAAATTTTGTCACTTTTGTCCTGAAATTTTCTCTCTCGAACATTACCACTTTTTTTTTATAAAATTACCTATTTTTTCTTATTTTTGTCGAATTTTCTTACTTTTTTGCAGAAATACACGTTTTTTAAAAAACTACCTATTTTTTCTAAAATTACCCCTTTTTTCTCATTTTTGTCACTTTTTGGCCTTAAATTTTCCCTTTTCACATAAAATTTCACTTCGTTTCTCTCAACTTTTGTCACTTTTTTGCATCAAATTTCCTTTCTTTTTCCCTAAAATTATTTTTTTTCTCTCAGTAAAAGTACCTCTTTTTTCATTTTTGTCGAATTTCCCTTCTTTTCTCTCAAATTTTGTTACTTTTTTGAGTAAATTACAAGTTTTTTAAAAAATTACCTCTGTTTTCGAAAATTACCCTTTTTTATCATTTTGTTCACATTTTTGCCTTAAATTTTCCCCCTTCCTCCAAAATTTACTCTTGTTTCTCTCAAATTTTTCAATATTTAATCTGAAATTTCCTCTTTTTCCCTAAAATTACCTCTTTTCTCTCATTAAAAATACCCCTTTTTTGAATTAAACCTTTCTTTTTCATTTTTGTCAAATTTCCCTTCTTTTATCTCAAAATTTATCACTTTTTTCTGAAATTACCCCTTTTTTAAATCACCTCTTTTTACCTATTTTTGTCTCAAATTTCCTCTCTTTCTTCAAAATTTCCTCTCGTTTCTCTCCAATTTTGTATTCCCCTCAAGAGTATACTTTATATATATCAAATTATAAGTTTTTTTAAATTGTGCAAAAACATATTTTAACCGACTAAAATTCTTTAAAAGAAGTTTTAGAACAAAGTTATATTAAAAAAAAATCATATTTAAAAAAAATTGTATTTAAATAATTAAGTCCAGAATGTTATTCATAATCTCAAATGTGGTCTAATGGTGAGGTAGTAAAACTCAAAATCCTGTACCACAAATTTATTAATATCTCTTTGATGAATTGAGACTTCAAATTACAAAAAGGGGGGGGCAGCGACTAGTTTCGGCATTAAGCCATCATCAGCCCTATAATACATAGTGTAAGAAACAAGAATGATACAAAAAATTAGGAAGACTTACCAAACTAAATACAATCAAAATTAGTATATTAAAACATTTTACGAATTGTAGAAAAGCAGGAAGTAGAATAAAATAAATGTATCATTCTTGTTTCTTACACTATGTATTATAGGCCTGATGATGGCTTAATGCCGAAACTAGTCGCCGCCCTACCTTTTTGTAATTTGAAGCCTCTTCACCCCCTCAATTCATCAAAGAGATATTAATAAATTTGTGGTACAGGATTTTGAGTTTTACTACCTCATTTAAATAATTATTTGAATTTTAAGGGGCCACATGACTAAAGTATTTTTTAATCCCTCAGGTGATTAAAAGATGCACTTAAGTCCCTTGGTGTATAAAATACTATTTAATGTATATTTTAATATATAATGTTCAATTGTCTAAAAACATCCAAAATATCACCCCTTTTCCACAAAACAAAAATATTACGTAGAGTGGAAGTCTGTTGCTCCAACCGAAAACATAAATATCTGTAATGATAGTGTTGTAATCCATGATGCTGAGCCGCAGAGTTGTGACGTCGTGAATCAGCATGTAATCCTGTGGGAAACGACACCAGTTCAGTTCCTTTGTCTGTCTCACTACGGAGCCTAATTGTTAAATTTAATCCTTATTATTGTCTCTAGCGAAGCAAAATATCATCGGAGCTGTCATCGCACAATGCGTGCTAATGTATTCTTGCCCATAAAACGTCATAACTGTCACAATTCACGCTCGAATTCTTTCGTAATGTGCCGAGAAGTATATTTCTGAATAATTTTCCTATTCTCAAATTAGCTTCCAGCGGCAAGATATCCCTTTTTCGCGCGTATAAATAATATCTCTCAAGTTTTTTAAAAGAAAATTTTCATTTCATTCTCTGCGGTAGTGGGGATAACGTGTACCTCCCAAAATCTACGTTAGCACGAGAACAACAATCTACAGATATTAAATATAATCAATTAAAGGTCTATAAATTAATGAAAAAATGTGGCAACGTTGCTCTTAGCCAGGAACATCTATTTTTTCTTTATTGTGTGCTATAGCCAACAAATGTCTTATTGTCCTATAACACCATCACTTTTTTTGTGAAAATATCCAGATAATATGCTACTTGAAGGACGACAACCATGTAACTGTAAGTGTAACACCATTGTTTCTTGCTTTAAAAGGCTTACGACTTTTACAACTTTCTTATTTCTGGCATAATCTTTTCACTAAATTTTTGCAGCTCTACTCCATAATGTGAAGAAGTAGTACCAGAGAAAAATCAAACTTTTATAGTTTCGCTCTTTCTTTAACACTTCTAACAGTGTAACGATTTTTGCGTCGTCAAACAGTCTTTTGGCGCCTTAGTTCAAATTTCGCGCCACTTTCCGTTTATAGTATGAAGGGCCAATGCACGAGCAGCGTCAGTGGAGCAAAAATATTCCAGTGGTCTTTATGGTATCGATCAAGGGGTTAGCGGCCAGAAGGGCGGGCTTTACTGGATTGAGTACCTGAATATTTTTGCTGCTGAGTCAAAACTCCAGATAATTAAATAAAAATGATTGTTTATTCCCCAAAAAAATTACCTAGTCCGGCGAGGAATTAAAGTGATGTGTACAGTGTTGCCAACTGCTTTAAATAAAAATTATGCGGTTCTTGAATAAAAATAATGCGATTTTAATTTGAATAATGCGAAGTTTTTTACGGCACACCCAGGAAAAAGTCATTTAATGGTGTTTAATGAAATTGCAAAAAGTAGTAAATATCTATAAAAAAAAATAATCATGTTATTTTTAAAGTAAAAGAGTTTGTGTCTTTTAAAACCTTTTATTGACTTTACTAGATAACAAAAAATAAAGAGTAGGAAAAAGTGCGGAATAATGAGCAGACGTCTTAAATTATGCGGAATTGCATAACTATGCGCCAATTGGCAACACTGGATGTGTAATGATTCTCAAATCTGTGATACGTCGATACAGGCACGTCTTCCGGTTATAATTCCATTATGAACGAACTGGGACTGGTACTGGAACTCCAACTGGGACTTCCACTGCAACTCGGACTTCGGGCTGCCACTGCAGCTCAAATTGAGACGACCACAGCGACTACCAACAACCGATTGATTCGTCCTTCTCGAAAAGAACTTTGAAGCATAGGTGCGAGTGTCTTTATCTATCGGGCGGAGGTTCAACTCGTACGACTGGCCTCTTTCATAATTTTAAGCTAATTCTTAGTTCAGTGCCGTACGCGTATACTTTAATTATTACGGAAAAACGCTTTTTACCCAACAAATCTGAATACTTGCTATTGTGCTTTGAAAGCAAAACATGTGATTTAATATTATCAATATGTAGGTATTTCAGAGGTAGTTGAAGTATTTTTCAAAATACAACTGATTTCTATATCCTGTAACGAAGTTACTTAACTCCGGCTAATTTTAAGAACTCCGTTCATAATTGTCGCAAAAATGTTATTTTAATTTACCTTATGCATCAGTTTGAATTATTCTAACGCATCGGCCGTCTTTCACCCTTAATAATATAACGCTAAAAAATATATCCGTGAAACTACTAAGTCCGCGATTTCGGTAACACGCATGTCCGCCTCCTTCCAGAATCAAAAGTAAAAGAGTGGGAAATTTGGAAGTTTGGTTCTCACTCGAAGGAGAATATAAAAGTTAGTTGCGCCAGCACCAGAACACCGGTGAGCAGAGTATTAGTAAAGCGAAGTTCCCGTTTGTAGATTTCTTCAAATTTCTATTTTTCGTTCTAATTTTGAAATTATTTTCAGCGTTGTTTCTGCCGGAGAGAGCACAGTATATATATTTGTTTTATTGTTAATCGGGATAAACGACAGAAAGCGGCCTGGGCTGAGTATTTACTTCACAGGGCCAGCTATCTGTCAGCGTACTAATTTTTAAATTATTTTTTAGCGTTGTTCCTGCCGGAGAGACAACCGTATATAATTTTATTTATTTTATTTTCATTTTTTAATCGGGATAATCGACAGAAAGCGGCCTGGGCTGAGTATTTACTTCACAGGGCCAGCCATCTGTCGGCGTACTAATTTTCAAATTATTTTCAGCGTTGTTCCTGCCGGAGAGCCTACCGTATATATATATATGTTTTATTTTCATTTTCTAAACGAGATAACCGACAGAAAGCGGCCTGGGCTGAGTATTTACTTCACGGGGCCAGCCATCTGTCGGCGTATTAATTTTTTTAATTTTTTCAGCGTTGTTCCTGCCGGATAGAGAATCGTTTATATTTGTTTTATTTTATTTTTAATCGGGATAATCTACGGAAAGCGGCTTGGGCTGAGTTACTTCACAGGGCTAGCCATCCGTCAATGCACTGTAGTTTGTTATATGAATTTATATATATGAACCGGAAAATAGAACTTTGTCTCATAGAACCATTCTGTACATTTTCTCGCTTATCATCTGTCAGATTTGTATTGTATATGCATTGGTATTAAATAAAGCCCATTATTTGCTACTTGGTGATTTTTTTTATTCGTATTTTTTTTGTTACTAACTGGTTGTGAGCATTAACATTCCAGCGGAACCTCAACCCAACGGGCCAAGTAAAGCACGCCCCTCTGGCTGCAAGCCTTTTATCGATACCATAGCGACCCCTGGAATATTATATCTTTACTGACGCTATCCGGAGCAAGTGGTCTTCACAATTTAAACGGGAGGTGGCGCCCGAGGCAAACCGTTACCGAGACTAAAGCGCCAAATAGATCGTTTAACGACGCAAAGAGCGTTACAATCTATATTGTAGCCCAGGGTTTGTAGTTCTGACCTGTTTTAAACATTACACGCCCCTATTTTTGTCCGGTTCCTTAGCTTGCTCGTCTTTGGAAAATATCGGATCTTCTGCTACTACTACATCTTTGCATACATATCAAATCACATATAATAAAAGCAATGCTTGATTCTGATGATTTTTTGGATAATAGACAGTTATTTGTTTTTATACACTTGAAGTATTCCTACTTCTTTGGGATATTTACCAAAGAAGTAGGAAATATTCCTATTTCTATGATAAAAGTATTAAAGAAGTAGGAATTATTCCTATTTCTTTTTGCAAATATCCCAAAGGAGTGGGAAATATTTCTACTTCTTTGGCAAATATCTGAAAGAAGTAGGATTTTTTTCTATTTCGTTAGTTTCCCAAAGAAGTAGGAATATTTGTTAATTTTTTTATAAACATCCCAAATGGAGTTTCTTTTTAATCTTTCCTTATTTGTTCCTTTATTGATATAATACAAGATAATCACAATAAACATGAACTTGGCAATAGAATTTCTAATACCCAGTATAAAAATGTGTGTAAAAATTGGGTAAATAAGAAAAAAATAGGAAAAAATATGATAAAATGGGAAAATTAGAGAATAAATACGGTAAAATGGAAAAAATAGTTAAAAATTGGAAACCGGTTGGGAAAATAGAGAAACATGAAAAAAAATGAGGAAAATAGTACAAATAGGGAAAAATAAGTACAAATAAGGGTAAATACGTACTGAAAAATAAAGAAAATAGGAAGAGTTTTAGAAAACAGAAAAAAATAGGAGAAATGGGGAAAAAAGATAACAAATAGAGAAAATATGGGAAAAACAGGAAAATTTGCGAATAATAAGAAAAAATTCGAAAAAGATAGATAAAATAGAGAAATTAGAGATAAATACATAAAAATCAGGAAAATAGGTAAATATATGGCAAAATAGTGAAAATTAGGGGAAAATAACGAAAAATAGTACAAAATTGTGAAAACGATAGATAATAATAAGGACAAATAGAGAAAAACAGAAACAAATAATGAAAAAAAATAAATAGGAATAAATAGGAAAAAACCAACAGTATCCTAGAAAATATTTTATTGTATCATTTAATCCGACTAACTTTGAAAAAATGGCCGATGAAATTTTTTTTATAATAATTAAATTAAAAAAATCTGTAATACTATTCATCGTTTATATTTTGGTGTATATAACAAATTTAAAATTTGTTATTTAGAAACTAAAATAAAACCTTAATAGCTCATTGTATTCAAATTAATCTAAAACTTAAATCTATTTTCGTTGTAAAATTGACTGCCGAGCCACCATATTTTTGGATTTCGTTTTATGATTTTATTATTATATCAATAAATATATTAAGGATTAATTATCTACTGGATTTTGTTAAAATGTGGATTTATAGATAGTTAATACCTTGAAACATTTATGATTTCTAAATCATTATTTATCAGATGTAAGTTAAGAACTGGTTGTAAAGATTATTCTTTTAAAGTACGTAGGTACATTGACTTTTTATATTTTGGATTGTTTTAATCGTTTCTGTGATAAATTTCACGTGTTGTTATCATATTTGATACGATCAATATTTTATTCAAATTATTATTTGATTATTTATATTGGTTCAATAAAAAATCAGATAAAATGTTTTTGCTATATCTTATAAAAAAAATCGGCTGTGTCACCCCAGAACTTTCCCGGCTCGGCTATAGAGAATATGTTATTTATTATTATTATTTTAATTATAAAATACTAAGCATTACATTAATTTATGGAACACATTAAAAATAGGGAGGCGATGGTAAATACGTCTACCGAATTGATATTTTAATGTTGATAATGACATAATCCGCGCATGCGCACGTTGTATATCACACTGCTACAATTAGGATCTCCTAAAATCATGTGTAGAAACTATTGGGAATTAGGGAAAAGTTTTCATACAATAGTTGTAGGGAATTTTATGCTATACAACTTTGCACTGAAAGATTTTGCACTAAAGAGCATAATTTCCCTCCAATTTTAAAAAAATGGAAAATCCTAAATGTGCATTTTTCTCGCCATTTAGCGGCGAAACTTTGAGGAATTCGATAAAAAGTTAAACATAAAAGTTAAAGAAAATTTGATGCTTTACAACTTTGCACAAGAAAATTTAGCTCTAAAATTCATTGTTTGTCCTCAAAATCAAAAGAAAAACTAGAGAAAACATACATGCACATTTTTATGCGCCCTCTAGTGGCGCAACTATTAGAAATTCTGGAAAAAGCTTAAGACAAAAGTTGTAGGGAATTTTATGCTCTAAAACTTTGTACTACAACATTTTGCACTAAAGTGTACTATTTGTCCTCAAAATCAAGAAAAACTGGAGAAAACCTATATGCACATTTTTATGCGCCCTCTAGTGGCGCAACTATTAGAAATTCTGGAAAAAGCTTAAGACAAAAGTTGTTGGGAATTTTATGCTCTAAAACTTTGTACTACAACATTTCGCACTAAAGTGTACTATTTGTCCTCAAAATCAAGAAAAACTGGAGAAAACCTACATGCACATTTTTACGCGGCCTCTAGTGGCGCAACTGTTGGAAGTTCTGGAAAAAGCTTAAGACAAAAGTTGTAGGGAATTTTATGCTCTAAAACTTTGTACTACAACATTTCACACTAAAGTGTACTATTTGTCCTCAAAATCAAGAAAAACTGGAGAAAACCTATATGCACATTTTTATGCGCCCTCTAGTGGCGCAACTATTAGAAATTCTGGAAAAAGCTTAAGACAAAAGTTGTAGGGAATTTTATGCTCTAAAACGTTGTACTACAACATTTCGCACTAAAGTGTACTATTTGTCCTCAAAATCAAGAAAAACTGGAGAAAACCTATATGCACATTTTTATGCGCCCTCTAGTGGCGCAACTATTAGAAATTCTGGAAAAAGCTTAAGACAAAAGTTGTTGGGAATTTTATGCTCTAAAACTTTGTACTACAACATTTCGCACTAAAGTGTACTATTTGTCCTCAAAATCAAGAAAAACTGGAGAAAACCTACATGCACATTTTTACGCGGCCTCTAGTGGCGCAACTATTGGAAGTTCTGGAAAAAGCTTAAGACAAAAGTTGTAGGGAATTTTATGCTCTAAAACTTTGTACTACAACATTTCACACTAAAGTGTACTATTTGTCCTCAAAATCAAGAAAAACTGGAGAAAACCTATATGCACATTTTTATGCGCCCTCTAGTGGCGCAACTATTAGAAATTCTGGAAAAAGCTTAAGACAAAAGTTGTAGGGAATTTTATGCTCTAAAACGTTGTACTACAACATTTCGCACTAAAGTGTACTATTTGTCCTCAAAATCAAGAAAAACTGGAGAAAACCTATATGCACATTTTTATGCGCCCTCTAGTGGCGCAACTATTAGAAATTCTGGAAAAAGCTTAAGACAAAAGTTGTTGGGAATTTTATGCTCTAAAACTTTGTACTACAACATTTCGCACTAAAGTGTACTATTTGTCCTCAAAATCAAGAAAAACTGGAGAAAACCTATATGCACATTTTTATGCGCCCTCTAGTGGCGCAACTATTAGAAATTCTGGAAAAAGCTTAAGACAAAAGTTTTAGGGACTTTTATGCTCTAAAACTTTGTATTACAACATTTCGCACTAAAGTGTACTATTTGTCCTCAAAATCAAGAAAAACTGGAGAAAACCTATATGCACATTTTTATACGCCCTCTAGTGGCGCAACTATTGGAAGTTCTGGAAAAAGCTTAAGACAAAAGTTGTAGGCAATTTTATGCTCTAAAACTTTGTACTTCAACATTTCGCACTAAAGTGTATTATTTGTCCTCAAAATCAAGAAAAACTATAGAAAACCTACAAGCACATTTTTACGCGCCCTCTAGTGGCGCAACTATTGGAAATTCTGGAAAAAGCTTAAGACAAAAGTTGTAGTGAATTTTATGCTCTAAAACTTTGTACTACAACATTTTGCCGTAAAGTGTATTGTTTGTCCTTAAAATTTAAAAAAAGTAAAAAATTGTTACACGTGTATTTAATCAATGTCGGTCTTGAGGACCTTCTACTGTACCAATTTAAACCAAAATCTAATGGTCGCATTCTAGACAAACACCGACCGTCCATACCAAATTTCAACTTGATTGGTCAAACGGTCCGACAGTTATCGTGGAAGATTACACACAAACACACAGACAGACCATGCGCTGGAAATGGTTTCAATCTTCTTGGGGGACCTCAAAATGGATATTTACATCGATATCTCGATTTTTTTTTGTTCGTTCACCTTACTTTCCATTTGATGGGTCCGGGAAAGTAATATAGGTTATAACCAACATATTACATATATGTAATTTTTTTTATTATAAATAATTTTATCATTTTACTACGCATACGGCTCGTTCTGCAAACTTCACTTCCGTGCAATATAAATTCTATAGAGTTGATTATTATTAACGAATCAAAGCGAATGTACTTATTGACTTTACGATGTATGTCTGTATGTCTGTCTGTCACAGCGTTAACTCGAGAACGGTTTCGAATTTTGGAACTCTAGGGCTTAACACGAGACCGATATTTTTCTCGTCTAATCTTGTCTCGTAAAACCGAGACAAGAACGAGATGAGATCTTTTTGAAAATTATTTAGGCGATACCGAGACCACCGTTTAGTACTACTTCGGCCGTTAAATAAAAAAGATGCATTTCGGCCGGTCATTATTTTTAGCATATTAAAATTAAGATTAGAGTTCCATTTTGGTCATATAAACGTTTTTGGCATATATAAATTAAGATTTCTTTATTGTTATTTTTTTTAGTATAACATATAACAAATTTAATAAATATCAAATCTTTATTAAGTTTTACAGTATTTTTTAGAAAAACTTTTACTGTAAACCAAATAGTCACATCAAGAAGTAAAATTTCTTTCGAATTAGATACTAATTATATTTTTTGACAGTTTTTTGATATATTTAAACAGTTTATGAATATTTTTTGACAGTTTTTGGAACATTTAAACAGTTTGTCAATCTTTCGATATTTTTTTTTTTGATTAATTTTGAAAAATGTGGGACTATTTTGGAATATTTTTGACAGTTTTTGAATATCTAAACAGTTTTTTAATTTTTAGATTTTTTGTGTTTGTTTTTGAGAATCTAGGGACTATTTTTGATTATTTCTGACAGTTTTTGATATATTTAAACAGTTTTTGAATATTTTTGATAGTTTTTGAATATTTAAACAGTTTATCAATTTTTTGATTATTTTTGACAGTTTTTTGTAATATTTAAACAGTTTTTCAATTTTTCGACATTTTTTTTTGATTCATTTTGAGAAATGTGGAACTATTTTAGATTATTTTTGACAGTTTTGGATATATTTAAACATTTTTTGAATGTTTTTTGACAGTTTTTTGAATATTTAAACAGTTTTTCAATTTTTAGATTTTTTTTGTTTGTTTTTGAGAACGTGCGGAGACTGTTTTTGATTATTTGTGACAGTTTTTGATATATTTAAATAGTTTTTGAATATATTTGACAGTTTTTGAATATTTAAACAGTTTTTCAATTTTTCGATTTTTTTGTTTGATTTTGAGAAATGTGGGACTGTTGTTGATAATTTTTAACAGTTTTTTTAAATATTTAAACAGTTTTCCAATTTTTAGATTAATTTTTGATTAGTTTTGAGAAATGTAGGACTATTATTGATTATTTTTGACAGTTTTTGAATATTTTTTTGACATTTTTTGGAACATTTAAACAGTTTTTCAATTTTTCGATTTGTTTTTGTTTGATTTTGAGAATGTGGGGACTGTTTTTGATTATTTGTAACCGTTTTTGATATATTTAAACAGTTTTTGAATATTTTTAACAGTTTTGGAATTTAACAGGTTTTCAATATTTTTTTTGATTAATTTTGAGAAATGTGGGACTGTTTCTGATTATTTTCTGACAGTATTTGATATATTTAAACAGTTTATGAATATTTTTTGACAGTTTTTGGAACATTTAAACAGTTTGTCAATTTTTCGATATTTTTTTTTGATTCATTTTGAGAAATGTGGGACTATTTTTGATTATTTTTGACAGTTTTTGATATATTTAAACAGTTTTTGAATATTTAAACAGTTTTTCAATTTTTTGATTTTTTTCATTCATTTTGAGACATGTGGGACTATTTTTGATTACTTTTGACAGTTTTTGATATATTTAAACAGTTTTTGAATATTTTTGACAGTTTTTGAATATTTAAACAATTTTTCAATTTTTTGATTTTTTTTGTTTGATTTTGAGAATGTGGGGACTGTTTTTGATTATTTGTGACAAGTTTTTGATATATTTAAACAGTTTTTGAATATTTTTGACAGTTTTTTTTAATATTTAAACAGTTTTTCAATTTTTTGATTTTTTTTTATTCATTTTGAGAAAATTTGGCACTGTTTCTGATTATTTTTGACAGTATTCGATATATTTAAACAGTTTATGAATATTTTTTGGCAGTTTTTGGAACATTTAAATAGTTTGTCAATTTTTCGAAATTTTTTTTGATTAATTTTGAGAAATGTGGGAATATTTTTGATTATTTTTGACAGTCTTTGATATATTGAAACAGTTTTTGAATATTTAAACAGTTTTTCAATTTTTTGATTTTTTTTATTCATTTTGAGAAAAGTTGGCACTGTTTCTGATTATTTTTGATAGTATTTGATATATTTAAACAGTTTATGAATATTTTTTGACAGTTTTTGGAACATTTAAACAGTTTGTCAGTTTTTCGAAATTTTTTTTGATTAATTTTGAGAAATGTGGGACTATTTTTGATTACTTTTGACAGTTTTTGATATATTTAAACAGTTTTTGAATATTTTTGACAGTTTTTTTAATATTTAAACAGTTTTTCAATTTTTCAATTTATTTTTGATTAATTTTGAGAAATGTGGAACTGTTATTGATTATTTTTGATAGTTTTTGAATATTTTTTGACATTTTATAGAACATTTAAATAGTTTTTCAATTTTTCGATTTTTTTTTGTTTGATTTTGAGAATGTGGGGACAGGTTTTTCTCTATTTTTTCCAATTTTACTTTACTTTTTTTTTCTATTTTTCTCTAATTTCTCTTATTTCCCCTATTTTTCACTATTTTCTTATATGTTTTTCTAATTTTGCCGATTTATTTCTATTTATTTTTAATTTCCCTACTTTCTCTACCTTTCCAATTTTTCCCTTTTTTTTGAAAATATTCATATTTTTCCCAATTTTAGCTTATATTATTTTCTAATTTTCCATCTTTTCCTCTACTTTTTCCTGTTTTCTATTTTCCTTATTTTTTCCTATTTTTGTACTTATTTTTCTCTATTTTGCCCAATTTTCTCTATTATTCCATATTTTTCCATGTTTTCCCGTATATTTCCATTTTTTTTTTTTGTAAAAAATCAAATAGAATCCAATTTTTTGTCCATATTCTCGAAATTTCAAGTCTCTTTGTTAAGTAGATTTAGCTCTAAGTTGATTCTATGTCAGTCAGTCAATCAGTCAATTAGTCAATCAGTCAGGACTTTGCTGCTTTTATTATAGATTTGACGTTTTAATTCTAGTTAATGCAAATGTAGATTTACGCTGGTAAAATAAAATGCCCTACTTTTGTATGAACCACACTGTATATACTTGTCTTTAGAAAATCAAAATTACTATTTTATAAAATAATTTAAAAAAAATTCCGGAACTAAGAGACATCGATTTTTTAAGGATTTATTTTTTTTATTGCAAAAAAAATATTGATCTTTTACACCATTTTTAAAAAAATTTTAAAACCATCTTTAAACTTATTCGGAACAGTCCATAATGCTCCTTTTATACCTTCCGAACGTTTACATAGTCACGGTAGTTGGCAATCGGACTAAAAAGGACTTTAAACCTTTGGCGGCAACGAGCGGAGTCATGAGATAGAGTAGGGGGAGGCGTTCCCCAGATTTGAGCCAATAAGTGAGAATCAGTCCCCACTATATCGTCCAAGAATTATAGGAAGGTCGCGGGACAATCTGAGATCAATTAGTGTCCATGGATATGCAAATTGACTCCGGGGATTTGTAAGTCTAAGGACTAAGGAATTGATGAAGTGAGAAATTAATAAAATTTATAAAGAAGAACTAAAAATTAAATTTACTAAATAATAATAATATTAATTATTTACCGGTGAATAATGATTATTCACTAGTTTAAATAAAGGTTTATAATAGTTTTATCCAAAATTATTTTATAGTTAAAAGCTTAAAGGCTATTATTTACAGGATGGATGGTTTGCGTAACTCGCTCCGCTCGCAACATAAAAGCTACACTCGTGAATAATAACCATCATTATATACTCGTTGAATAATATACTATTAATAAGTGTAAAAAAATGATTTGCACTTTTTTATTTACATTACAGGACAAGTAAAATTTTAAATTAATTACGGACCTGTGAATTGAGTAGAAAATTATTCAGTTTTTGAAAAAAACTTTAATAATATTTAAAAATTTAGAATAACGTAATAACTATTTTTTTTTCATACTGTTTTCTAAATATTAATTATTTTTCTGTATTTCAATCATGATATTTTGGCCATACCCAGATCTCTTTTGTTCTGATTTTTTTCTAATTTTTCGTCCCTTTTAGTTATTTTTTTTTATATTATTTGGTCTCTTGATTTTTTTTCTTATTTTTTTGTTATTCCTCTGATTTTTTTCGATTTACTTCAATTTGTTCATTTTCTTTATAAGGTTACAACTGTTTTCGTTTGTTTTGTTTTTTTTTTTGCATTTTTTTTGCCATTTCTTGCGATTTTTTTTGCATTTTTTCCAATTATTTGCATTTGCATTTTTTTTTCGATTTTTTTGCTATTTTTTGCGATTTCTTGCATTTTTTTTGAGATTTTCTGCGCTTTGTATGGGATTTTGTTTCGTTTTTCGGTTGTTTGGTTGTTTTTTTTGCGATTTTTTTTCCATCTTTTGCGATTTTTTTGTATTTCTTTCCGATTATTTGCATTTGCATTTTTTTCCATTTTTTTCTTTTTTTGCTATCTTTTGCGATTTCTTGCATTTTTTTTTTGAATATTTTGCGATTTTTTTGCCATTTTTTTTCTATTTTATATTATTTTTTCTATGTTTCAATATTATTTTTCTAATTTTCACTATTTTTTTTATTTTTCTTGCTTTTTCCCTTTTTTAATGTTTCTCTCTATTTTTTGTATATTTCACTATTTCCCTCTTTTCCCATTTTTTCTAGGTTTCCATTTATTTCTAATTTTTACCTATATTTTACTATTTTTACCTATATCTTACTATTTTTCCCCATTTTTTATTATTTTTTTTATTTTTTTCCTATTTTTTCCTCATTTGTTCTTGGTTTTTTCCTATTTTTTCCCATTTTTCATATATCAAAGGAATAAGGAAAAAAATTGAAAAAAAATTAGAAAAAAAAAGTAATTGGAAAAAAAAATAAATAGAAAAAAAAACGAAACGATGACAAAAAAGAGGAAAAATTAGAAAACATCGAAAAAATTTGAAAAAATGAGAAAAGATTAGAAAAAAACCTAAAAAAAACAGAAAAAAAACAAAACATCAGAATAATGAGAAAAGAGTAAAAAAGTTAAAGAAAAAAAATTGTAAAATACAGTAAATAATGAAAAAATTTCCGGTTTTTATCTATTTTGTTATATTTTCTGGAAAATTTTGCAGTAGTTTTTTCCATATTTCCATATTATTTTCCCATTTTTTCTATTTCTTTATATTTGTTCTTTTTTTCTATTCTCTGTTTGGACCTTTTTTCCCTATTTATTCATAGTATTTTCTATTATTAAATACTTTTATTTGTTTCTTCTATTTTTTCTAATTTTCCCTATTTTATTTAATTTTCCATATTTTTTATCATTTCTTCTTATTTTTCCCATTTTTGACAATTTTTTTCCCAATTTTTTCCTGATTTTTCATATTCTATCCTGTTTTTTCTCTATTTTTAATATATTTCCCCATTTTTCTCTAATTTCCCTATTTTCCCCATTTTTCCCTACTTATCCGTATATATGTCCCTATATAGTATTATATACTTTTTCCTATTTTTCCTTATTTTCTCCTATTTTCAGATATATTTCCCTATTCTTCTTTATTTATATCTAATTTTCCCTATTTTATGTTTTTTTTTAGTTTCTTCATATTTGTTCCTATTTTTCAATGATTTTTCCTATTCTTCCCTCTTTTTCCCAAATTTTACTGTTTTCAAATATTTATTCTGCAATTTTTCGATATTTTTTACTATTTTTCAATTTTTAACCACTTTTCATTATTTTTCCCAAATTTCCCTATTTTGCTCAATTTTGTCCAATTTTTTTTAATTTTTTTCCCTAATTATCATTATTTTTTGCAAATTTCTCTATTTTTCACAATTTTACTCTATTTCTTCATTTTTTCCAATTTTTACTATATTTCCCATGTTTATTCTCCAATTTTTCGATTTTTTTACCTATTTTTTACTATTTTTCCCCACTTTTCATTATTTTTCCCAAATTTCCCTATTTTGCTCAATTTTGCCCAATTTTGTCCAATTTTTTTTTATTTTTTTCCCTAATTATCATTATTTTTTGCAAATTTCTCTATTTTTCACAATTTTACTCTATTTCTTCCTTTTTTCCGTTTTTTCCAATTTTTACTATTTGTCCCATATTTATTCTCCAATTTTTCGATTTTTTTACCTATTTTTTACTGTTTTTCAATTTTTCCCAACTTTTCATTATTTTTCCCAAATTTCCCTATTTTGCTCAATTTTGTCCAATTTTTTTTAATTTTTTCCCTAATTATCATTATTTTGTTGCAAATTTCTCCATTTTTCACAATTTTTCTCTATTTCTTCCTTTTTTCCGTTTTTTCCAATTTTTTTACTGCTTTTCTCTTTTTTCTTATATTTTTCACTACTTTCTCTATATCTTTCTATTTTGATGCAGAAAAACTAAAATTATCGATTAACAATTACTCCACTCTAGACGTATACGTTTCGCTAACTATATTACCATCATCAGGATTTAATGATAAATAAAAAAAAAACCATATTTAATTATATTTTTAAATAAAAATATTTTTTATTTGTAGTAAAATAATTTTTTCTAGTTAACAAATTTTCATAAAATTTTCTAATCAAAATCATAGCCGATGTCAAAATTCCCAGCTAAACTGTTTACTATTTCATTCATTAAATCCAGCCTAGTCGTAGGAGGAGTTTCAAACGGATTCTCCGCCCCTGTTCCATAAGTCCTTTTCATTTAGGACTGAAAATCGTTTGCGATCCGTTTCCAGTGGCCACCTCTCCATTTTCTCCACTTCAGTCCGTGGATTTCGGCTTCAGACAGTACACCGTCGGTTGATAATGGGTAGACACGTTTGACAGCTAAACGTTTCGTAAAAAATTTGACAGTTAGCAACGTGTATACTTGTGTACCTGTGATGTTACGTTAGATATTTTTAAATTAAATAAATTAGTTTATTGAAGTAAGTTAAAACAGTAAAAAAAAATGACTTTGGAACTTAGTACTCATCCGACGATGCCTTTGGACTTTAGTAATGGGTCGAATCGTGAGGATTCTGGTAGTCCTGAAGTGAATGTCGCAGATTCTCCTGGTTCCAGCCCGCCGGGAAGTAGTGCTTTTACTATTGTCACACCAAAGGGAAGAGAAGGTAAAATACTAAAATTTAATCCTTGTACTAACCACTTGTAACCAGTGGCGGACTATATTTCATTATTGTGGCGATTTATCATAAGGGCCTTAAATCAAATCAAATCATTTATTGATCCTTTTTACAAAAGAGCTTGTAAGCTATAGGACATGTCAATTTACATTTTTTTGTACCTTACATTAATAACAACACACAGATATAACAATAACAAACAAAATAGGAATAAAAATAAAATTTAACATTTAATTAAAATATAAGTAAAACTTCTCTATTATATAGGGCGTTATACAGGGTGTAGAGAGATGAAACCGACAAAACTTAGGGGGTTATAGGGACTGCCAATATGATTGCAAAAAGTCATATACAAATGTCCAAAACCGCTTCGTTACTGATATACAGTGTGATTTGTGAATTTAGACAAAAAAATCAATCCGCTATATTAAATACAGAGATAACCCGATTTGGTTTAAATTTGGTACATGAATTAAACTAAATTGCCTTAATAAGTAGCCCTTTGAACGAATCCAATATCAGGACCGGAATATTCTTTTTCTTCCATCTTAAGTTCTTGTAAGAATAACTCACCCTGTATAATGATTATCAAAAATCTGAGCTCAGATTCGAAATCTACTAAAAAAATCGTACAGGAACTTGTTAAAAAAGTTTCTAGCACCATTTCAGTTATTCCGTAATAAATTATTATTTTCAATTTTGTCATTCGAGAAATTAATTTTAGGATAAAATACCATCAAAAATGGGTTATTATAATAAAAAATTACAAAACCAAGACATAAATATTGTTATTTTCTTTAATTAGTTCGTAGTAAAATTTTATAAAATTATTTCATAACCCAAGAAAAGATGAAAAAATAAATTCCTATCAGGACCGGAATGAGTCATTTCTTGTAAGAATAACTTCTAGTATATAATAATTATCAATATTCTCTTCGCAGATTCAAAATCTGCTAAAAAAAGCGGATAGGAATTTGTTCAAAAAGGACTGTACTGAATTTTTTATAAATTATATTTGCTTACTAATTTTGAATTTATGAAAGTACAACACAAACGCCCAATAATTTTTTGTAATCAACATGACAGCTAGCTAAACAATATTTTTTCATAATGAAAATAGGGATTTGAGACTTGACACAAGCCTACTGTATTTAGACAAAAATTGTAAGCTACTGATACGGATTTATTCTTCACATTTTTTTGGGTTATGAGAGTATTTTATAAAATTTTACTACGAACTAATTAAAGAAAATAACAATATTTATGTCTTGGTTTCGTAATTTTTGATTATATTAACCCATTTTTGATGGTACTTTATCCGAAAATTAATTTCTCGAGTGAAAACATCATAATTTATAACGGAATAACTGAAATGGTGCCAGAAACTTTTTTAACAAGTTCCTGAAGGATTTTTTCCGTTGATTTCGAATCTGAGCTCAGATTTTTGATAATCATTATACAGGGTGAGTTATTCTTACAAGAACTTAAGATGGAACAAAAAGAATATTCCGGTCCTGATATTGGTTTCGTTCAAAGGGCTACTTATTAAGGCCAATTAGTTTAATTCATGTACCAAATTTACCTAAATCTAATCGGGTTATCCCTGTATTTAATATGGTGGATTGAATTTTTTGTCTAAATTCACAAATCACACTGTATATCAGTAACGAAGCGGTTTTGGACATTTGTATATGACTTTTTGCAATCATATTGGCAGTCCCTATAACCCCCTAAGTTTTGTCGGTTTCATCACTGGACACCCTACCCTGTATATAAAAGAAGGGTTTTCATTTTTGATTTAAATATTGTGAATTTTTTAATAGATTTATATTTACTAGGTAAGATATTGTAGAATCTCAGCCCAAGAATGTCATATGAATGTGCACGTAATGCTAATCTACTCTTTGGTATTCTAAAATGTTTTTTAGCTCTTGTGTTATAATTATGAACCATTTCATTTAATTCACGTTGGTTTCTTAAATGTATATAATAATACTTCCAAGATATATAAACCGTAAACTGTGAGTATTTTGTATTTTTTGAAAAGACCACGGCAAGAAGTTAGCGTAGATACATTGGCAATTGTTCTAATAATCTTTTTTTGTGAAAAAACATCTTTAATTGTAGATGATAGACCCCATATCAAATTCGCATATCTTAATCTAGACAGCACCTGACCATTATAAAATAGGAGTAAGTGAGGAATATCAAATACTTGTTTCAGAGCTCTAATTTAAAAACAGGTTGAATTTATTATTTTTATTAGGTTATTTTAATGCGTGCTAAATGAGAGATGGCGATCAAAATACACTCCTAGAAATTTTATAGAGTCTACGTTTTCAGTATCATTGTTACTAATTCTTATTTCTATATTAGGTACATTTCGGTTTTGTCTGGTACTATAATAAAACACTAGGCAGCTGGTTTATATAGAGAATAAAAAGAATCGGCCCTAATACTGAGCCTTGTGGTACGCCCATGTTAGTTTGCCTATCTCTTGATAAATGAATGGATTCATATCCATTACTAAAGTGATTAATTTTTACGTTTTGCGTCCTACCTTTAAGGTAAGAGTTAAACCAATCATTTGCGATTCCTCTAACACTTAGGTTATACATTTTTTGAAGTAAAAGATCATGTTTCCAAAAGTTTTCAAATTTTCATGGTGCGTGTTAGTACATTAATAAAAACAAACTATAAAATTTTGCAGAAGTCTGAGATGAACGGAACATTGTTTAAATCGCAAAAAACGTTTTAATGCTTTATTTTTGCACTGAAAATTGCAAAAGTTTTGCGAACTTGGAATACTGCTAGTAATAATTTTTTACAACATGCATTAAGTTTGCAACCTTGTAAAAGTTATGGAACATTATTTTTTTGTCATTTATTTAAGTTTTCCATTGTAATTTGTTTAAAAAAATTACAAAAGTTCTGCAAATTGTACTTTTAATTACAACTAATATTTTACCGGACACAAGAAATTTGCAACCGTCATTTTCTAACGGAACATTTTTTTATTAAATGTTTTTATTTTATTTTTTTAATAATTTGGCCATAAATTGGAAAAAAAATGTAAATAAGTTGAAGACATTCGAATATTGATCTATATGAAAGTACTCATTAATTTGCAATATTTTCTGCAATCCGGAAACACATTTTCCTAATATTTAGACGAATTATAATGTGCAGTACGAGTGAAGGGAGATTTATATAAATAAAATACTCGTGGCTTTAGTTTCTATAACAACGACGTTTTCTATTCTATTCGTTTGTATTTTATTTAAATTTGTGTTTTAAAAAATTTTCGCCATATATGACAATTGTTTAGTTCGCGGTGAAAATTGTTGGATAAACTTCACATAATTCTCCCAAAATGTTCCATACATCTTATTCGTAAATTCAATTTTTATTCAAATTATCCTATTATTAGCTACAACAAGTAAAACAAATATAAGCATTTCTGCAAGTCCTAGCCTGCGTATCATATGCCTGCATATGATTTTAAAGTATACCAATAAATAAAATGCGACAAGTGATCTTTAAAACACGCGCACTTATACTACTTATACCTTCATATACTATTTTTCTTAAATTCACAATGTTCCGGATTATAAAATATATACCAATTGGCAGACTTGCAGGACATTTGCATTTTTGGGAGCGTACAAATACGAAATTATTTTTCTTTTCGATTTTATCCTCATTTATATATACTTGTTGCGGGCAAGGTTGAAAATTAATAAAAACATTGTATGTGAGGAAATGTTCTCTTGAAACTATTATTTAAAACTTTTGGCATTAATATGAAACTTATTTTAATAAAAAAACAAATTTTATGAAAAAATATATTTTCCGTTTGACGCAAGAGGTTGGAAATTAAAACAATTCTTAAGAAAATTATTCTCGTTATTTTTTCGAGTTCGCAGAACTTTTGGAATTTTTATCGAGAAATTAGGATGAAAAACAATTTTTTTTTGATAAAACAACCATTTCCGCTAGGTTCAAATGGTTGCAAATTTTTAAAAGGATATATACTGCAATTCTTTTTAGCTTCGAAAGTTTGCAGAACTTTTGCTTTTTTTGGTAGGGCGGAAATACGCAAATATTTTTTTCTGATTTTATACCCATTTCCGTGTTACAGGTGAGGTTGCAAATTAATATAAACATTGTTAATAAGAATATCTTCATTTGCAACCCTAATTAAAAACTATTGGAATTATTCTGAAACTTACTTTAATAAAAAAATCCAATTTTATGAAAAAAGATATTTTCGGTTTGATGCATGGGGTTGCAAATTAAAATACTTTTTCAGGAAATTATTTTATTTATTTCTTCGAGTTTGCAGAACTTTTGGAATTTTCATGAAAGAATTAGGACGAAAAACATATTATTTTTGATAAAACAAACATTTCCGTTTTGTTTAAATGGTTGCAAATTTATTAGAAGATGTAAATTGCTATTTTTCAAAACTTTGAAAGTTTGCAGAACTTTTGCAAATTTCTTCGCTTTGATAGTGCAAAAATTCATTAAATCCCGATTTTCAACATCTTCCGTTCAGAAAAAAGGTTTGCAAAATCAGACTTAGTATGATTCGAATGTACTCTTCCCTTTATTAAAGTTTTAAAACTTTTGTAATTATTGTTAAATTTTTGGCATATTCTGTCTATTTTGACTGGTCTACAGCCGCACATTCGCCTGCGTCCAGAGCATTCAATAATATTTCATAAAAAGATTGAATTGCAGTAATTGTAGAAAAGCGCTTACGAAAACCATGTTGACTCGGGTGAATTACATTATTTATATTTAGGAATTTCATTAAAATATCTAGCATCGCATATTCAAAAATTTTTGAAATGGCAGATGCTACCGAGATAGGTCGATTCAATAGAATTTAAGCAATAATGCATTTTTCCACTCGTTTTAGGAAAACAAAGAAACAGTGTATGTTTTTCACTTAACGTGAAAAAAACGGCGTAATAATGCATATTTGAATAAAAAGAAGCGAGAATGAATTTTTCAACATTTTGCCATAATCAATAAAAAAAAAGCTGGAATGTATTTTTCCACAAAGATGGATTTAATAGGGAAAAATAGGGAAATAGGAAAAAATAGATAATGGGGAAAAACAGGAAAAAAATAGAAATAATAGGGCAAAATAAGGAAAAATTTGTGAAAAATGGAGAAAAAAGAAAAAATGGGTAAAATTGGGAAGATACAAAAAAACAGGGAATCACGGAGTCATAAGGTAAAATAGTGAAAATAGGGGAGAATAAGGAAAAAGGGAAAATGGACAAAAATAGAAAAAATTCCGGGAAAATAGGGAAACTTGTTACAAATAGCGAAAAGTAGGGGAAATTAGGAAAAATGGGGCAATTTGTTAATTTTAACATTTAAAATACCAAGTTTAATAAGTCAATCTAATATTTCCAAGAATAAAAAAAATATTTGTTTTAAATTCTTGACGAACGTATTTTTTCGCATTGTTTGAGTAATTTTTACATGAAATCGTTTTTTTCGTGTTATTTAAATTTGTAGTACCAACCCACTTGTTTTCTTTTAAAATTTTATAAATATAATAATTTTTTGTAGAATAATTTTATATTTGGTGTTTTAAAAAAATAACAAGTATTTACAATTTTTTAACCGATGCCCCCGATTACCCCTTTTGTATGTCTATACTACATCTCTACAAAAAAATTTATTTCTCAAAATTATTAAATCAATAAAATAAACTTTTTTAATGTTTTGATAAATTTTACAATAAAATAAAAATGTTGATTATTCTTTAGTAGTTCAAATTCACTTTAAATTTGATGCTTTTTAAACGATACCCACAATAAAATTTTTTCGACCAATTCTCATTCGTGCGAAAACAATTAACTCTCATTAATAGTTTGTTTTTCTGTGAGAATGAAGGATGTCAAAAATCAGGCTTAATTAACCCAAGCTTAGGACAAATTGATTTATTACGACTAATGTACTTTTATTCAAGGGCGTACCAAGGGGAAATTAACAATTGAATGTTTATTAAAACTATATATATTATAATGATCTGCATATTTTCATTATAAAAATTTGATTACTATCAATGAGAGGTGGTTTCTTTTCTAAGGAAAAATCATAAATTTTAACAAAAACTATAAATAATAAATTTTATGTGTCCTGTTAAGTTCCTCTTATTATTTTTTTTTATTTTCTTAATTGTTATTCATCTCGATTTTCAAAACCATAAAACATATTTCTTTTGGACTATTTCTTTCCTTTTAACTTAGCTGAAGTTTTTTTTTTTGAATAAAAGATTTTACTAAACTTATAATATGTTTATTATTTTTATTTTGTATATACATTCAGCCATTATTTATTTTACATTCAAAAAATAAATATCTTTAATAAAAAAATTTTGACTTTTCGTCAATCATTAAATTTAACAACCCCCCTTTTTTATCAAACAAAACAATTCTTAAATATTGCCAACAATTTTTTTATATACTAAATGATTTTTTTTTTATTTTCCTAGTTAAATTTTAAATTATTACTTTTCCAAATATAAAACAAATTTTATTCCTATTAAAATTTCAAAAGACCGTTTATTTCGATATCCAAAATTGTTGATTTTACCACAATTTTTACTTATATACACAATTACTTGAAATTAAATCATTATATTCAAATATAAAAACTTTCGAATAAAATTTTTATAATACAAAATAATAAATTCACTTCTATAAATCATATAAAATAAATAATTTCATTATAATATAAAACTTTTATGATACTAACGTATATAAAGAATCAACCAAAAACTACTAAACCTTTTTACCAAAAATACAAAAAGTAATGCGTTACTACTAATTTCGTTACTTTTTAAAGTAGGCAGAAAGTAACGGTAATTGCGTTACTTTGTAAAAAGTAATGCGTTACTAAAAAGTAACGAGTTACTTTAAAACTAAAGTTTTTATTTTTTGTAGCTGCTGTTACTGCCGTTTAATGTGATATAATATGTTTTTATTTTTTTGTACCCCGTCAATTTCGCGCGCTACTGTGTTTTGGATAGCGTTTAAAAAAAATCAATCTTAACCATAACACTTTTATTTGAAAATAATTTTTGTATATGCAATAATAACGGTGATAAAAGAACGAGTAGACATGGAACAAGACGGTATAAAAAAGTAATGCGTTACTTATTTTAGTAACCCGTTACTTTGTCAGTACCGCGTTACTTTTGAAGTAATCAAGTTACAATAACGCGTTACTTTTGGAAAGTAATGAATAAATCGTTACTTTTGGAAAAAAGTAACGGCAACGTTTATCTAACGCGTTACTTATCCAAAATTTGAATTTCTTACCTCAAGTGCAGTTTATTTTACTTTCCAGACCCACCTCCGAGAAGGGAAAGTATTGTGAACGAGCTAAAAAAAAAATTTCGAGATAAAGATGGAAATATCCATTTTGAAGTCAACTGAGATGATTAAGATCATTTCCAGATGGAAGTCTGTCTGTCTGTCTGTCTTTCTGTGTGTATTCTTACACGATAGAGGTAATACGTTTAATCCGATTGAGCTGAAATTTGTTATATGGGTTTGGGCTACCCGTCGGAAGAATCCATTAATTTTTGTACGACATCTGTTAAACGGAAGTGTCACTATCAAAAAATGACAGATGGAATATGTCACGGAATTTGACATTCGATATGTCATTTGAAAGCCCTTGAAAATCTCTATTCAGAACAGTCAAACTTATTTCTCCAACTGTCACCTGTCAAAAATAAAAAAACATCAATTATCTGAAATTTTTTTTTCTTATTTTTATGATATTTTCTGATTTTCTTTTGATTTTTTTCAGATTTTTTGCTGATTTTTAACGTTTTTTTCCGATTTTTTCAACATATTTTTATGATTTTTTTCAATTTATTTTCTGAATTTTTCAAAAATTTTTATAATGAGTTTTTATTTTATTGTTTTTCTTTTTACTTTTTCTTATATATTATTTTATGATTTTTTCTGATTCTCCTGTCGGATTTTTTCTATTCTTTCTTATTTTTTACAGATTTATGTCAAATGTATAACCTGTAAAATTAAGGATTTTTGAATTCTAATAATCGCGGAAAAGATATTATTTATGATTTTATCTATTTTTGATTTTTTGTGTTTTTCTGATTTTTCCTGTTTTTTTCTGATTTTTTGTATTATTTTTTCTGATTTTCCGATTTTTTCTGATTTTTTGTTCTTTTTTTCTGGTTTTTTCGATTTCTTAAAATTTTTTCTTCATTTTTTCTTATATTCTTCTGTTTTTTTTCTATTTTTTTATTTGTTTTCTAATTTTTTCTTATTCCTCTGACTTTTTGTAATTATTTGCGATTTTTTTTTCAATATTTTTTTGGGATTTTGTTGCGATTTTTTAGAAATTTTTTACGTTTTTTTATGACTTTTTGCGATTTTTTTCAAATCTTTTCTTTCCCTGTTATTCTTCTTTTTTTATGGTTACAATAATTTCCAGTTTTTTGGTTGTTTTTTGTTTTTTGCGGTTTTGCGGATTTTTACTATTTTTTGTGATATATTTCGATTTCTTTCGTTTTTTTGCGAATTCTTTTTAATTTTGTTTTTTGCGATTTTTAGAGTTTTTTCGTTTTTTTTTTATTTTTTCCTTATTTCACAATTTTATTTTTCATTTTTTTTTTAATATTTTTCGATGTTTCTTTCAATTTGTTACAATGTTTTCTGTTTTTTTTTTAAATTTTTTTCTGATTATTTCTAATTTTTCTGATTTTTACTTTTCCGACTCATTATTCGAGAAGAGAAAGTATTGTGAACGAGCTAAAAAAATTTCGAGATAAAGATGGAAATATCCATTGTAAATTTTGAGGTCCCCTGAGACGTTTAAGACCATTTCCAGGTGGAAGTCTGTCTGTCTATCTGTTTGTGTGTCTGTCTGTGTATTCTTCCATGATAGAAGCCACACGCTTATTCTGATTAAACTGAAATTTTTTATATGGGTTTCGGTTATACATTGGAGGAACCTATTAATTTTTGACATCTGTCAAACGGAAGTGTCACTGTCAAAAAATGACAGAAGCAATTTGTCACGGATTTTGACTTCTAATATGTCATTTAAAAGCCCTTGAAAATCTCTATTTAGAGCAATCAAAATTATTTTTCCAACTCTCACCTGTTAAAAATAAAAAAAATAAAATAAAATATCTGTAAAAGTATTCGTCTTTGGATACTGGTCGGGAAAGTTTTTGGGCGACACAACCGATTTTTTATATTTGGTTTTTTTTCTGTACGCCTCTGTTTTTATTGTATGATAATTAAAGATAACTCTCGTCGGAAAAAATGTAAAGAACAAAAGACCACTTAAGATAAATTTAACCGTCAAAGGATTTATTTCGGCAGCTGTAACTAGTATTTTTGTCATTTATTAGTAAAGACTGTATGGTGGGATCACTGTTTGTGAAGATGATTATCGTTAGTAAAGGAAATGATATGGCAGATATTTAAAAAGGCAAAAGTATACGGGTATCTTCTAAAAAATAATAATAAATAATTCTTCCTCTTTCTAGAAAGTTAAAAAAGGAACTAATAATTGTGGATATACAACCATTAGTTACAGATTATTAAAAATGACGAGTTCAGTAGAATTAGAATTTGTATTTGACAAAAAAATTTTTCATCAATTTTGTGATTAATTTTTGCAAATTCGGCATATTTTAAAAAAAAATATCTATAAATAAAATAACTGAAATAAAACTCTTAAGTCATATACCACATAATTATCAAATTTAGAGCATATTGGAATTTCCTTATTCTCCTTTAATATCAATTATTCCTGATCAATATTAATTTTATTTAGTTACATTTTCATGTCCCTTTTATTCCACATATGTCACTCCATCCATAGTTCTTAAAATCAACCCACCCTAATGTTAAACCTTATTATTACGTCATTATGTTAATTGTTTAAAAATTTTACAATGTTTTTAACCAATTTATGGCCTGAAGATGGCTTAATAAGCCGAAACTAGTTGCCGTTCCCTAAATTCGATTATTATATTGTATATGGTACATGAAGAGTTTTATTTCATTTATTGAATACTGGATTTATTTATAAAAACAATATTTATTTGATATTTAAACATCTGCAGTGGGAAATAACAAAAAACATTAAAAAAAAACGGTACTCTTATTTATTTCCGAGTGGTTAAAGAGGGTAAAAATGTTTTTTTTTGCGATTTTTCGTAAATTTTTGGTGTAACTTGATATCGTATCAAAAAATATTAAACAACAAAGTTGTAACTTACGAAAAAATCTACTACTTTTGTATTAGTCATTTTTGACCATAACCTCAAAATTTCCGAGAAAAATGAGGAAATTTTCATTTTATATTTCCGCAAAAATCATTCGATTTTAATAAAACATTGTAGTATTCATTTTTATGACAAATTCAAGAAATTTTTTTGAGAAAAATGTGAAGATATTTGAAATAAAAAATAGAATAAATTTAAGAATGAGAAGAGGGGAATTGTTTGAGAGAAAAGTGGGGAAATTTGAAACATTAAGTGACAAATTTAAAAAAGAAAAAGAGAGGGAAATTTTAAATTAAATGTGACAAATTTAAAAGAGACAAGAAGAAAATTTGATGAAAAATGACAATATTTAAGAGAGAAAAGACTGGAATTTTTGAGAGAAAAGAGAAAAAAATTCGAACAAAAAAATGATAATTATTTAAGAGGGGAAATTTTTGACAGAAAAGGGGAAATTTAAAACAAAAAAATGACAAATATAAGAGAAAAAAGAGGTGATTTTTTTGACAGAAAAAAGGGGAAATTTTAGACAAATAAAGGAGACAAATTTAAAAGAGAAAAGAGATGCATTTTTTTGAGACCAATGAGGAGAAATTTGATAGTGAAAAGTGACAAAATTTAAGCGACAAAAAGAGGGGAATTTTTGAGAGAAAAGAGAAAAAAATTCTGACAAAAAAGTGGCAAGTATTTAAGAGACAAAAAGGGGAAATTTTTGATAGAACGGGGAAAATTTGAAACAAAAAATGTCAAATGTAAGAGAAAAAAGAGGGGATTTTTTGACAGAAAAAGGGGAAATATTAGACAAATAAAGGAGACAAATTTAAGAGAGAAAAGAGATGCATTTTTTGAGGCAAAAGAGGAGAAATTTGATAGTGAAAAGTGACAATTTTTAAGAGAGAAAAGAGGGGAATTTTTGAGAGAAAAGAGAAATAAATTCTGACAAAAAAGTGACAAGTATTTAAGAGAAAAAAGAAGGGAAATTTTTGACAGAAAAGGGGAAATTTAAAACAAAAAAATGACAAATATAAGAGAGAAAATAGGGGATTTTGTGACAGAAAAGGGGAAATTTTAGACTAAAAGAAGACAAATTTAAGAGAGAAAAGCGATAAATTTTTTTTAGACAAAAGAGGGGAAATTTGATAGTGAAAAGTGACAAAATTTAAGACAGAAAAAGAGGGGAATTTTTGAGAGAACAGAGAAAAAAATTCTGAGAAAAAAGTGACAAGTATTTAAGAGAAAAAAAAGAGGAAATATTTGACAGAAAAGGGGAAATTTAAAACAAAAAAATGACAAATATAAGAGAGAAAAGAGTGGATTTTTTTTGACAGAAAAGAGGAGATTTTTTTTGACAGATAAAAGGGGACATTTTAGACAAAAAAATGACAAATATAAGAGAGAAAAGAGATTAATATTTTTTGAAACAAAAGAGATGAAATTTGATAAAAAAAAGTAAATAAATAAATTTGAGATCAAAATAATTTTTTTTTGAGATATTCATTTTTTCGACTAAAAACACTTACCAAAGAATTTTAAATTTTTAAACGAAATTTTCGATTTCATTGGACAGAAATAAACACGTAATCAATCAATTATTGGAAAAGAAAATCGTGAAAAAATAATCAATATAATTTCTATATAATTAATTTTTTTCTAGAAATATTTATAATAGAAATATTTACGGTGAATTCAGAAAAGAAAAGGTCGATTTTACTAAATTTTATGCATCATTGTAATTTGTTTGAATAATTATTGATACAGTCAATTAAATCACATTTTTTATGATTTTATACCAAGAATTAATATTCTTGATACCGGGTGTCGTACATTTTTTTTAAACAGACAATTACTAGGAAACCGTTAAATATTTTTGTTCAAAGTAAAATTTAAGTTTGTGACATTTGTTTAGTTTTAGTGATATTATTAATGTCATATCATCAAAAAATATTATCGGCATCACTGTTGATTACAAAATACCCAAAAAGGGGACATTCCTCACAAATCGGCATCACTGTTGATTACAACATAAACAAAGATTGGAAATTCCCCACACATCGTCATCACCGTTGATTACAAAATGACCAAAAAGGGGAAATTCCTCACAAATCGGCATCACTGTTGATTACAACATAAACAAAGATTGGAAATTCCCCACAAATCGGCATCACCGTTGATCACAAAATGACCAAAAAGGGGAAATTCCTCACAAATCGGCATCACTGTTGATTACAAAATACCCAAAGATTGGAAATTCCCCACAAATCGGCATCACCGTTTATTACAAAATGCCCGAAAAGGAGAAATTCCTCACAAATCGGCATCACTGTTGATTACAAAATACCCAAAATTTGGAAATTCTCCACAAATCGGCATCACCGTTGATTACAACTTGCCCAAAAAGGGGAAATTCCTCACAAATCGGCATCACTGTTGATTACAAAATGCCCAAAGATTGGAAATTCCCCACAAATCGGCATTACTGTTGATTATAAAATGCCATAAAGGGGAAATTCCCCACAAATTGGCATCACTGTTGATTACAAAATGCCCAAAAATTGGAAATTCATCACAAATCGGCATCACTCTTGATTACAAAATGCGGAAAATTAAGAAATTCCTCACAAGTCGTTTGATTACTAACTGAGCTACGCGTCTAGCATATTATAAAGATTTTGGTCATGTGATAGCTCAAATTTGACCATATGTCAGGAGACCGCGCAGGCCATCGAAATAGTTCCAATTAAGTTATTAATAAATTTAGAAGTAAAAAACTGGTTTGACGTTTACCAGGATTATATAGTAGCAGTAACTACCCCTATTTTGTACGATACTCCTTAAATTCCAATCTTGAGCCAATGGCGTAGATAAATTTTTTCCTGGGGGGGTGGTAATCAAACTTTTAGATACATATGTTTGTTTCTACATTTAATATTTATTTCTTCTTTTCGTGTTATTTTTTAGTATCCTGGGGGTAATTACCCTTCCCATTTCTACGCCCTTGTCTTGAGCATGAGTGTAATTTTTATTCTTTTGAAAAATAGAAACACAAAAATTGAATCCTGTAATATCGAATGTATTAATAATTAATACTAAGACTAATGATATAAATCGATGGAAATAATCCTCGTCAAAGACGATTATTTTCTGATTGCTGTCTCGGTAAGTATCCATTTCATAAGAAAGATGAAATATAAATGATAAATCTTTCTGGTTTAATCGAAACAGATTTTTATCCAAAAATAACATTACACCAAAATAAATATTTTAGATGTGATTAAATATATTAATATAAATTGCGTTATATCATAATCAATAGAAGCATGTTAGTAACCTTAAAATTTTAGATAAACAATAAATCAATAATTAATTTTATCGTGAAATTATCTTGTGTGAGCTTTTCAATTATTTTATTTATAAAAAGATGCTTCTTAAAAATAATTATAACCCCTGAGATTAATTATTTTTCTGTTACAGGAAGTTAAAGTTGAAAAATAAAAATTGATTTTATTTCCCATAACTTTAAAATTATTAAACAGCGTGTTTCAAAAGTCTGGAAACGGTCCTGAAATTCAAAAAATACTAAAGATAAATTGTCAAAATTCGGGATTTACATTTCCATGTGCTTAAAATTCAAAAATATTCATTTCTTTTTTCTATATGCGGCCATATTGAATTTTTCTTAAACGCAAATATGATGATGGGACCTTTCTAGATTTTAGAAACACTCTGTATATGTTTTTGTTGAAATGATCTACAAGGCATAACTGCAAAAAAATTCTATATTAAATCAATTATTAATAAGTCGCCCTAGAGCGCAATGAGAAATAATAATAATAGCCGTCCCTTCCTGCATAAGTTTATTATTATTATTAAAAATTCCGATTAGTCTATAAGGAATTGTTTTGGAGTAATAATGAAAATTTTACGATTCTCGATAGTTGATACAGCGTGATGTGATTTATTAATGCACTGTTGCAAGATTCTGCCCCTCAGTGTAGATTATTTTATATTTAATTATTTATTAAAGCACTGGTGCGAGATTCTATCTATTTTTCCCTATTTTTTCTTATTTTCCCTATTTTTGTCTATATTTCTCTATTTTTCATTATTTTTTACTATTATTCACATCTTTCCCTATTTTTCATTGTTTTTCCTTATTTGACTTTATATTTACCGCTTTTTCCTATTTTCCCCTAATTTACCTATTTGTCTATATTTATTTTTTTGTATTTTCCTTATTTTGTCCTATTTTTCTCTGTTTTTTCATTATTTTTTACTATTTTTCCCAATTTTTCCTTGTTTCTTCCTATTTTGCACGATTTTGGATTATTTTTTCCTATTTTTTTCTTTTTCCTTTAATTTCCTTAATTTCTCTACTTTTCCCTATTTTTCCTTGTTTGACCTTTTTCCCATTTTTTCTTTATTTCCTTTATTTTTTCTATTTGTCTCTATTTTTCCTATTTTTCTCTGTTTATTTTCCTTATTTGTTTGGCCTTATCTTTCCATATTTTTCTATATTTTCCCTATTTTTCCATATTTTTTCCCATTTTTTTAAATTTTTTCCTACTTTTACATTGTAAAATTGCAATAATTTCGTCGTATGCGTCGGCGTCGTATTCAATATTCATCCGGTCTATCCAATCTACAATTCTACCGACCATGCAAGAATAACTGTATTAATAAAAGTAACTATTCACGCTTTAAATTAATAATCGTTCCTAAAGAACAAATAGTTACTTTTTCAACATCTCTATTTTGCATTTTGCGTTACGTTACAATATCTCTAGCGCAAGGAACATAATTCAAAAAAATTAGACTGAACTTATTAAACAAAAAATCTTTCAAAGACGCAATTATTAAAATTTTTTATTGATTAGATTATTTATTATTAAAGAAAAAATTAATGATTAAGTGATTTATTAACGCTCTGTTGCGAGATTCTGTCCTTTAGCGCAGATTATTTTATATTTAATTATTTAAGCACTGTTGCGAGATTCTGCCCTTCAGTGTATATTATTTTATATTTAATTGTTTATTGAAGCACTATTGCGAGAGATTGTTTAATAAAAAATCAACATTATGCAACCTGTAATATGTGTAGACAAAACGTTAAAAGTGACAAAAATATTGAAGAAATTTACAAGTACTAAGCTGATAAATATAAAAAAGGGATTATAATAAAAACTGAAATAGATGAAGGTTTTCGAAAATTTAGAAAGTATTTGAACTTCTCCTATAGTTTACCATTAAAGAATATCCAAATGGAATGTAGTACAGTAAAGTCCTTTAGTCTTTCTGCATATTATTGGACAAATTTTTATATGGATGTCACAGTACAATTTATAAATAACGATTTTCTTCTAAATCTATTTAAGAACTGAAGCAAATAGATGTTTCTTATAATTAGAAAATAAAATGTTGTTAACTATTTCTCATAAACCCTCAAATATTAAAAAGGCTTGTCCCTGTTGATATTTCGGAAATAAGAATTTCGATTTTTTTTTTTCCGAATTATTTTATTTCGAATGGTAATAGTTTCGAAATCGTTTTGTTCGAACTCTTTAATTTCGAACACATTTTAATCGAAAATCTACATTTCGAATTTTTTATTTCGAACGATTTTTTTTTCGAAAATTTACATTTCGAATTACTTAAATTTCGAAAAGCTAATTTACGAATATATTTTTTCATTTACGTATTCGAAATAAATTTTTGAAATCAAAGTTTTCCGAAAAAAATGTAATTCGAAATAAAAAAATAAGAATTTTTGAAATGAAAAAAAAATTCGAAATTCTTGTTTTCGAACAGGGACCCATTTTATTTTCCCATATTTTGGTAAAAATTATCATATTTTAATACGAATTATAAAAACAGGAGTAGGAATTGTTGATCAATATTTTGGTTTAATCAATAAAAAAGTAAACAATTTTCGATTAATATAATTTTCGTTTATATAATATCAGTTTACGAACCAAAAAAATACAAATACTCAGTTGGAATTAATGTTGATAACCAATCGTCAAATATTCTGTCAGTTATAAAACCAATCAAACTGAATGCAAATAGATAACTTTTTTTTGAAGAACCGCCTTTAACAAATCTACATTTCTCCATTTATATTTACAAAACTGATAGTCCATATCCGACAAAAGTGAACACCAGTGTCAATAAATTGATATAACCCATTTTTTTAATTATATCAAAAAAGATTGTAAATAAACGCAAAACTTTCCCGATCAGAATCAACGAATACTTTTTTCAGATATTTAATATTAAAGTATCAAATTTTGACATTTTTTTATTTTTGACAGGTGACAGTTGAAGAAATAATTTTGACAAATTCCGTGACATATTGCATCCGTCATTTTTTGATAGTGACACTTCCATTTGACAGATGTCGTACTAAATCTAATGGGTTCTTTCGACGAGTAATCCAAATTTCAGCTCAATCGGATTAAACGTGTGGTCTCTATCGTGAAAGAATACACACAGACAGACAGACAGACAGACTTCCATCTGGAAATGGTCTTAATCATCTTAGGTGACCTCAAAATGGATATTTCCATCTTTGTCTCTAAATTTGTTTTTAGCTCGTTCACAATACTTCCCTTCTCCTAGGTGGGTCGGGAAAGTAAAAAGTTAAACAAGGTTTGCCGTTATTAAAAAAATTATAAATAATTGTTAATATACAGGGTGTCCAGAAATGAAACCGACAAAACTTAGGGGGTTATAGGGAATGCCAATATGATTGCAAAAAGTCATATACAAATGTCAAAAACCGCTTCGTTACTGATATACAGTGTGATTTGTGAATGTAGACAAAAAATTCAATCCGCCATATTAAATACATGGACAACCCGATTTGATTAAAATTTGGTACATGAATTGCACTAAATGGTCTTAATAAGTAGGCCTTTGAACGAAACCAATATCAGGACCGGAATATTCTTTTTGTTCCATCTTAAGTTCTTGTAAGAATAACTCATCCTGTATAATGATTATCAAAAATCTGAGCTCAGAGGTGGAAGTCTGTAAGGGTATTGAATTTATTCGTTAACGAGTTATTCATTTGTTAGTTTTCGTCAGTGATGTATATTCCATAATCTGTAACACACACTGATATAAAGGTAGCGCGTTTGACACAAAATTAAGTAGAAGACGGGAGAAGAAAAATCACTGCAGAAGAAAATTGAGGAAATGTTAATTTCTCGTGAGACTCGTAAATAGTTTAGTTTTGGGTTTAAATAATGAGAGTTAGTTGCCCAAAACAATTAACATTATTATAAGTATTATGTTTAAATTAGTAAAACGCCAAACGCGCTACCTTTATCTGTATGAGTTAGACTACGGATTATTCGTCACTGACGGAAAACTAACAAATGAATAACTCGTTAACGAACAAATTCAATACCCTTACAGACTTCCACCTCAGATTCGAAATCTACGGAAAATATCCTAGAGGAACTTGTTATAATAAAAAATTACAAAACCAAGACATAAATATTGTTATTTTCTTTAATTAGTTCGTAGTAAAATTTTATAAAATACTCTCATAACCCAAAAAAAAGTGAAGAATAAATCCGTATCAGTAGCTTACAATTTTTGCCTAAAAATTATTGTGCGTTTGTGTTGTACTTTCATAAATTCAAAATTAGTAAGCAAATATAATTTATAAAAAAATCAGTACAGTCCTTTTTGAACAAATTCCTATCCGCTTTTTTTAGCAGATTTTGAATCTGCGATCAGAATATTGATAATTATTATACTAGAACAGTTATTCTTACAAGAAATGACTCATTCCGGTCCTGATACGAATTTATTTTTTCGTCTTTTCTTGGGTTATGAAAGTATTTTATAAAATTTTACTACGAACTAATTAAAGAAAATAAATATTTATGTCTTGGTTTTGTAATTTTTTATTATAATCACCCATTTTTGATGGAATTTTATCCAAAAATTAATTTCTCGAATGAAAAAATTGAAAATAATAATTTATTACGGAATAACTGAAATGGTGCCAGAAACTTTTTTAATAAGTTCCTGTACGTTTTTTTTCGTAGATTTCGAATCTGAGCTCAGATTTTTGATAATACAGGGTGAGTTATTCTTACAAGAACTTAAGATGGAACAAAAATAATATTCCGGTCCTGATATTAGATTCGTATTAAGGCAGTTTAGTTTAATTCATGTACCAAATTTAAATCAAATCGGGTTATCCCTATATTTAATATGGATTGAATTTTTTGTCTAAATTCACAAATCACACTGTATATCAGTAACGAAGCGGTTTTGGACATTTGTATATGACTTTTTGCAATCACATTGGCAGTCTCTATACTCTGGACACCCTGTTTAACATTGTCTTGATGAATTTAAAATATCTTATTACAAAGCACTGCAAAATGATAATGGGAATTATCGGAAATAAAATTTAACTGTTATTGACATTTTAAATTGCAAGATTGCTAAAATCACTATCAAAATACATATTTATTAATCGCTAATTTATTGTTAGAAACAATATACAAATTAAGCTTGAACATTGTCAGATATTGCGTGTTTCCTCCCCAAACTTCTATGTACAATCAGCATACAATTTGCACCCAGTACACTTATAATTTACTGTGACCATTTTTCTGTTAAGCTACTATAATTTATAATAAACTAGAAATGAAAGATTAAGTGATTCAAATAGGTGGAACGTGCTACACCCCGATTTTCAAAATTTTTAAAAAAAAAAATTGTCCAATTATGTGCTTTTTATGTGCTTTTTGTGTACCGAAAAATCAAATTTTGTGCTCGACCCCAACAATGTTTTTAAAAAATCAAAATTACGGGGTGTAGCGCGATATCGATCCCGACCCCGCATGGACATAGAATGGTAAAAATTCTGAGATAATAGCGTCATAATTATGTGCTTTTTATGTGCTTTTTGTGTACCGAAAAATCAAATTTTGTGCTCGACCCCAACAATGTTTTTAAAAAATCAAATTTACGGGGTGTAGCGCGATATCGATCCCGACCCCGCATGGACATAGAATGGTAAAAATTCTGAGATAATAGCGTCATAATTATGTGCTTTTTATGTGCCTTTTGTGTACCGAAAAATCAAATTTTGTGCGACAAAAACAAGTGACCCTCCAGATTCATTGTTTTTAAAAACTAAAAACTTCTCACTTGTTTTCGAAAATGCGGCATCATTTCAAAGTTTCAAATATTAGCCGTTTATTTTTAATTATTAAAACGACACGTGACTGTACCTATGCGAAAAAAGTTTTAAGTCCAATAATTTACAATAAATAGAAATTTTTATTTTATACGAAAGTAGAGAATTTTTGAGTATTGGTTCCTGACCTAGATATTCTTTATTTTATGAGAGGAGTCTACCATAAATCGTTGAACGTCGAATTCTGAAAAACCCTGCATAATAATAAATACGCGTCGCCAATAATTGTTTTGTGGATTACAATGAAAAAAAATCGGCTGTGTCACCCCAGAACTTTCCCGACGAATATTCAAAGATGAACACGTTTTCAGATATTTAATGTTAAAAGTTTCAAATTTTGAAATTTTGAAATTTTTGACAGGTGACAGTTGGAGAAATAATTTTGACTGTTCTGAATAGAGTTTTTTAAGGGCTTTCAAATGATATATTGCAAGTCATATTCTGTGACATATTGCTTATATAATTTTTTTACAGTGGCACTTCCGTTTGACAGATGTCATTCAAAAACTAATGGGTTCTTCCGACGGATATCCCAAACCCATATACCAAATTTCAGCTTAATCGGATCAAGCGTGTGGCTGCTATCGTGGAAGAATACACACACACAGACAGACAGACTTCCATCTCGAAATGGTCTTAATCGTCTCAGAGGGCCTCAAAATGGAAATTTCCGTTCTTATCTCAAAAATTTTTTTTAGCTCGATCACAATACTTTCCCTTCTAGGAGGTGGGTCGGGAAAGTAAAAATTGAAAAGTTGTAATTCTCAATTCATTGAGAATTACAATATAAGCATCGCTTCGAATTATTTGACGAAACCATTGGCTTAAATGCCTTTTACGGAAACATTTAAAAATGAATTATTTAACATCAAAAGCCGTGAGCGGCAACTCTTTCCTTTGAAGTGGAGGAAATCCACGATAAATAATTCAATTTTGTTTCATGATAATTCTGTATGAATACGAGTGAAATTGCTAATAATTATAAGATGAAAGAAAAATGAGGAAAAAATCAATTTAAGTTGCATGTGTCGGCTCTTCTGAGCACTCTTAAGCCTTAATCAATTTAATTTTTCCTTGTTTGGAAAGCTGGGAGTAAACGTAATTCGTCGAAATACTATCATTCATCAATTTCGGTCACGTGGTTTTGCAGCACATAAAATTCACATAATTATGACGCGTTATTTCTGGATTTTTGCGATTCTATATCCGTACGGGGTTGGGTTCGATATCATGCTACACCCCGTAATTTTGATTTTTTTAAAAACATTGTTGGAGTCGAGCACAAAATTTGATTTTTCGGTACACAAAAAGCACATAAAAAGCACATAATTATGACGCTATTATCTCAGAATTTTTACCATTCTATGCCCATGCGGGGTCGGGATCGATATCGCGCTACACCCCGTAATTTTGATTTTTTAAAAACATTGTTGGGGTCGAGCACAAAATTTGATTTTTCGGTACACAAAAAGCACACAAAAAGCACATAATTGGACAATTTTTTTTTTCAAAATTTTTGAAAATCGGGGTGTAGCACGTTCCACCTGATTCAAATGCATTGTTAGCAGAAAAGGTAACTGTTCAAGAAAAATAAATCAAAATGAAAGTTCAAATGACAAGAAAAATGGATATCCCAATAAGATAGGGCAAAGTGCCCTGTCTGAGATTTTGACCAAACATAGGGCATTCGATTCGGTATCCAAAAAGACCAAGCTCCCTAAATTTTGAGCCCCTGAGAATGTCCCCTACGTCCGCTAGGGCGAAAAAAGCCACTTTTCACTATTTTTGCGATAACTCGGGCTAGAAATAACATTTTTGAGTGCGGTTTGCGGCATTCGAAAGGTATTTTAATGGAGCAGAAAAATGGAAAATATAAAAAAAAAGTAAAGAAAAAGAAAAGACTAAGGGAAACCAAGGACAAAATAGAAAGATATAGGAAAAATAGAAAAAAAAATAGCAAAAATGGTGAAAATAGTGAAAAATACTGGAAAACATGGAAATAAATGGAGAAAAATAGGGAAAACCAAGAGGAAATAGGGCAAATTTTATAAAAAATAGGGACTAATTAGAGCAAAATAAGGAAAAATATGAAAATATTGGACAAATAGTGAGAAATCGGGAAAAAAAGGAAATGGGAAATTGGGGAAAATTAGAAAAATAAATAGTGGGGGAAAAGTGAAAAATAGAGAAAAATGGGTAAAATATTGATAAAACAATGGAAATCAGGAGAAAATAGAAACAAATAGGAAAATGGATAAAAATAGGGGAAAAATAGAAAAATTTGCAAATAATAGTGAAAAACATGAAAAAAGATAAAATAGAGAAATTTGAGAAAATACAGAAAAATCAGGAAAATTGGCAAATACATGGGAAAATAGTGGAAAATAGGAAAAAATATGGAAAAAATAGAGTAAATGGGGAAAAACAAGTACATATAAGGACAAATTGGGAAAAAATAGGAAGGAATAGGAAAATGGGGAAAAGATAAAAAAATAGAGAATATAGGGAAAAAAATAGGAAAATTTGTGAATAACAGTGAAAAATATATGAAATATTAAAAAAATAGAGAAAAATAGGAAAAAATAAGTAAAACTAGTATAAATAGGAAAAAATAAAAAAAATAAACGAAAGGAAAAGTCGAAAAAAATAGGAAAAATAATGAGAAATATGGAAAAAAGGGATAATATTAAATTGTGGAAAATAAAAAAAATAGGAGAAAAATATAAAAAAAATTGCATTTTATACATTACAAAGAGATGAAAGGGAAATAATATAGTAAGTGGAAGCGCTATTTGAGATTGACTTACGAATCTTTTACGAGGGATTATGAGAATTTTATGATAATATGGACCGTACTTCAGTATAATTTGAAATTGTGTTAATTTTTATTAAAATAAAACAAAGATTGATACAAATGGGTGTATTACAAATTAGTATAAAAAACACAATTTTTAAACTACATAATACAATACAAATGAATAATTTATAATATTATACAGTAATTTAAATAAATGTACTACATAATCCAATATTAATATTTACATATTTACAAAAAAATAATTATAATGGAGATACCATAACAGTTAATACAATATGATTTAAGTATACCCATTATTTTGAAAACAAAATTTGTAATACGGACCAGAGAGCTGTATAAGCTTTGAATCGAGGTTGAATTTATGGCAGTACACATAAACCATTGTTAAATGTGATTAAGGGTAGGTAGTTTATTACAGTTGATCTTTATAATGAGTCTCAAATAGCGTTTCTTCTTTACTATATCTAATTTTTAGCATTTTACGTTTTTTTTAAAACCATACCAACATTTTGGATATCATTTGATTTACAAATATCTAGGTTTAAAAAATTGAGTTAGTATAAAAAAACAGCTGTGAAATAATTTAAGGACTAATAAAATAAAAATTATTTAAATGTATGCAAAAATATAAATTTTTTAGTTACTCCTAGTCACTTTTTGATAGGATTAGAACAAGTTGAAAATTAAAAATAATAATAATTTGTAAAAATATTTTGGGGGTTTCATTTAAAAATAAAATTTTTACGCCAATTTCAAATTAAATAAAATAATTTTTCTGTCACTTAAATCTATTGTATGGAATTATGATGACGAGTCAACGGTTTTGGACCAGACCACTTGAATGGCGTCGTAGTAAATCAATAGACGCTTACTATACACTATTTCAAAATAATTCGTTTAGCCACCCAGTATATGTATACAAATAATTTGATTTAAATATACGAGAAAAAAGAAAATTAATGGAAAATACAAATATATTTATTTAATTATTTGATTTAGGTGATAACCTATAAAAAAATATTTTTACTGTTGAAAATAATTTAATGACATGTTATATATTTGAATTCTGATGACAAACAACAAACAAATATTTATGGACTGATTGGAATCAATTCGCTTACTTGTACTTATATTTATAAACAAAACAAAATATGACGCATAATTTATTCAAAGTATTTTAAAATCTACTTTTTATAGCAGAGAAAAGTTATTAAATTTATTTGAAAGGAACGTGCCAGGACTTAAACATATACGAAAAAATCATTTTAGTGACAATCACCAAAAGAAGAATTTATTGCTTCATTTATCTGTTATTTAAAAATTTCTCTGGTTTTTTTTTTATAAAATATTTCTGGCGATAGTAAACCAAAATCCAATTCGGTGTCTTATCGAATATTCGAAATATTTTAAATCTCAGTGTTTTCTCGTTCTATCTGTTTTAGATAAGAGAATGTGCAGTTACTCATCATAATTAATTTTAATCACATCCAAGAACTGCTGCGCAGTATTTTTAAACGCGTATTGAAACATTTTATAATAATATTTAATATTTAATTTAAATCAATCTAGAATAGTTTTTTCCCAAAAAATGAGTAAATTACCTAATAAATAATGAGTAGAAAGTGCAATTTTCATTGAAGTACAAGTATTAAAAAATTGGTAATATCAAAAAATCAACTTAATGTTGCAAACTAAATAATAAATAGCTTTTGTCCAAAATTAAAATTACTTCTATTTATTTATTAAAAAAAAAAATCCCCAAAAACTTTCCCGCCGAGTATCCACAAATACTTTTTTCAGATATTTTCAAATTTTGATTTTTTTATTTTTGACAGGTGACAGTTGGAGAAATAATTTTGACTGATCTGAATATAGTTTTTCAAGGGCTTTCAAATGACATATTGGAAGTCAAATTCCGTGATATATTGCATCTGTCATTTTTTGGTAGTGACACTTCCGTTTGACAGATGTCGTACAAAAACTAATGGGTTCTTCCAACGGGTAACCCAAACCCATATACCAAATTTCAGCTCAATCGGTTTAAACGTGTGGCCTCTATCGTGGAAGAACACATACAGACAGACAGACAGACAGAAAGGCAGACAGACAGACAGACTTCCATCTGGAAATGGTCATAATCATCTCAGGTGACCTCAAAATGGAGATTTCCATCTTTATTTCGAAATTTTTTTTTTGTTCGTTCACATTATTTTCCGTTCTCAGAGGTCGGTCGGGAACGTAAAATGGAAAATTATAAAAAACATTAAATAAAATAGAAAAATAAAGTAAAACATGGAAAAATAATGACAAATATAGAAAAAAGGGGAAAATAAGAAAAAAATCGGGAATAATAGGATAAACTAGGGAAAATAGGCAAAAACATGAAAAATAGGGAAATATAGAGGAAAATGGGAAAAAATAGCAATTGTGAAAAATGGGGAAAACAAAAAGAAATTGAGCAAACATGAAAAAATAGAAAAAACAATGAAAAAAAAAGGAAAAACAATAAAAACTAGAATAAAATGGATAAAATATGAAATATAAAAAAATTGGGAAAAAATAGAAAAAAAATCAAATTGGGAAAAATGGAGAAACATTAAGGGAAATTTGAAGACAATAGGGAAAAAGAAAAAATAGTGGCAAATGGAAAAAAATATTGAAAAATAATGAAAAATAATAAAAAACAGGGAAACATAGTAAAAAATAAGTAGAAACATGAAAAATGGAGAAAAATAATGGAAAATTGTGAAATATATATTGTGTAAATAGAAAAAATGAAAAATTAGAAAACAGCAAAAAAAATCTGAAAAAAAAAACAGACAAATCAAAAATCGGATTAAACATGTGGCCTCTATCGTGGAAAAATACACACAGACAGACAAATGGTCTTAATCATCTCAGTTTACCTGAAAATGGAAATTTCCATCTTTATCTCGAAAATTTTTTTTAGCTCGTTCACAATACTTTCCAAGAAATTCCAGATTTTGTAAAAATTTCAAGAACTGTGATCAAAAATTTCAGGAAATTTGATAAAAATTTAAAAAATTTTAATCAAAAATCGCTAATTTTTTTAAAAATTTCAATAAAAAAATCTAGATTTCAAAAATTTCAAGAACTTTGATAACAAATTTTAGGAATTTTGACAAAAATTAAAAAAATTTCAATCGAAAATTTGTAAATATTTCAAAAATTTTAAAAACGTGTAAAAATATCAAGATTTTGTAATAATTTCAAAAGTTTCAATCAAAAAACTATAAAAAATTTAAAAAAGTGTAAAAATTTCCAGATTTTGTAAAGATTTCAAAAATTTTAAGAACTGAGATCAAAAATTTCAGGAAATTTGATAAAAATTTAAAAAGTTTAAACCGAAAATCTCTGAAAATTTCAAACATTTCAAGAACATTGATCAAAAATTTCAGGAAATTTCAATGAAAAATATGTAAATTTTTCTAAAATTTTAAAAATGTAAAAATTTCAAGATTTTGTAAAAATTAAAAATTTTGAACATTTTAAAATCGTCGGCAAGCAAAAAGTAATTGCAGTGTTTAATGCAAGACGACAAATCATTAATAACTATTAAAAACAACAACGGACCAAGATGGGAGCCTTGTGGCACTCCAGAATTTGCATTGTATTTCCCTAATATAATTCCGTTATATTTCACAATAAAAAACCTAGGCCTAGTTAAAAAAGCACGAAATTTTTTAAAAATATTGATTTTTCTAAATATTGGTTATTCAGACTCCTTTAATAAAAGTACAATTTTTTTATTTATTATCTACAAATTTGACTCCAAAAAAAAGTAGATGAAATATTCGACTGTTATAGCAATGACGAAAATGAAGCGAAGAGTGCGAAAAAGAGAGTGATAATAAACTGAGGAAAACTAATTATTTTTTCGTCAATTTCAATTAACGCCAACAAAATACAATCTAGTGCCTCAAAGAGAATTCAATATAGAAATCAAATTATTTTAGCACTCCACTCTCGGACTGATCTGCTTTATCACTTCATTCATCATTTTTATAATCAGATCGCGGCTGTTTTAAAGCACGTTATTATTTTGCCAGAGTGCGGAATTTAAACGTAGATTAAAGGCTAATTACTTTTTAGATTTATCAAAATCCATGAAAATATTACTTTGGTCCGGACCAGAAATATTAAAATCGTAAAAAAATTTTGATTTTTCTTGACGTTTTGAGCCACCCACAACATGATTAGATAAAAAAAATTTTCATGTCAGTCTGTCTGGATGTATGTGGAGACTCAAGAACCAGTAGTCAGATTTCAAAAATTCTTTTGCCAATCGTTTTCTCGTATGTATCAGAGGAACTCAATTGTTTTTGGGCATTCTACCTGTAAGGGAGTGGAAAATAGAGGGGGTTGAAATTTCAAAAAAATCATATCTCTGCCATTTTTAAAAATATCCAAACAAGTCATACGACTTTTTTTATGTCTTAATTATTATAAAAATTAATTCGCTTAAAACTTTTATTCGATTTGATATTCATGGGTGGAACTGGAGAAAATTCATAACCGACATTTTTGAAAATATTGTAACAAGTATTTACACTTTTTTGATATCCTTATTATTATTATAGAATTAAATTGCTTAAATCTTTTTTCATCCGACCTAGGGGGTGAAACTGCAGGGGGTTGAAATATCAAAAAAAATTATATCTCCGCCATTTTTAAAAATAAAACAGATTATTAAACTTTTTTCATGTTCTAATTTTTATAAAATTAATTCGCTAATTTTTAATTTTTTACGATTTTTTTACGATTTTCTACAGATTTTTATGATTTTTACGGGTTTTTACAAGTTTTACGGTTTTTTACGTTTTTTTTTTTACGATTTTCTAGTTTTTTTTACGATTTTTTGCGGCTTTTTACGATTTTTCAGAGTTTTTTACCATTTTTTTACGATTTTTTACGATTTTCTACAGTTTTTTACGATTCTTTACGGATTTTTACAATTTTTTACAATTTTTTACGGGTTTTTACGATTTTTTACTATTTTCTACAGTTTTTTATGATTTTTACTGTTTTTTACGTTTTTTCAAGTTTTTACGATTTTCTAGTTTTTTACGATTTTTTGCGACTTTTTACGATTTTTCACAGTTTTTTTACCATTTTTTTACGATTTTTTACGATTTTCTACAGTTTTTTACGATTCTTTACGGATTTTTTACGGGTTTTTACGATTTTTTATGGTTTTATTACGGTTTTGACGATTTTTTACGATTTTCTACAATTTTTTTTATGATTTTTACTATTTTTACGTTTTTTACGGGTTTTTACGATTTTCTAGTTTTTTACGATTTTTTGCGGCTTTTTACGGGTTTTCACAGTTTTTTACAATTTTTTTACGATTTTTTACGATTTTCTACAGTCTTTTACGATTCTTGACGGGTTTTTACAAGTTTTTACAATTTTTTACGGGTTTTTACGATTTTTTACTATTTTCTACAGTTTTTTATGATTTTTACTGTTTTTTACGTTTTTTTACGGGTTTTTACGATTTTCTAGTTTTTTACGATTTTTTGCGACTTTTTACGATTTTTCACAGTTTTTTTACCATTTTTTTACGATTTTTTACGATTTTCTACAGTTTTTTACGATTCTTTATGGAGTTTTACAATTTTTTACGGGTTTTTACGATTTTTTTACGTTTTTTTTATGGTTTTATTACGGTTTTGACGGTTTTCTACAGTTTTATTATGATTTTTACTGTTTTTTACGTTTTTTTACGGGTTTTTACGATTTTCTAGTTTTTTACGATTTTTTGCGGCTTTTTACGGGTTTTCACAGTATTTTACCATTTTTTTACGATTTTTTACGACTTTCTACAGTTTTTTACGATTCTTTACGGATTTTTACAATTTTTTACGGGTTTTTACGATTTTTTTATGGTTTTATTACGGTTTTGACGATTTTTTACGATTTTCTACAGTTTTTTATGATTTTTACTATTTTTACGTTTTTTACGGGTTTTTACGATTTTCTAGTTTTTTACGATTTTTTGCGGCTTTTTACGGGTTTTCACAGTTTTTTACCATTTTTTTAACGATTTTTTACGATTTTCTACAGTTTTTTACGATTCTTGACGGATTTTTACAAGTTTTTACGGGTTTTTACAATTTTTTACAATTTTCTACAGTTTTTTATGATTTTTACTGTTTTTTTACGGGTTTTTACGATTTTCTAGTTTTTTACGATTTTTTGCGACTTTTTACGATTTTTCACAGTTTTTTTACCATTTTTTTACGATTTTTTACGATTTTCTACAGTTTTTTACGATTCTTTACGGATTTTTACAATTTTTTACGGGTTTTTACGATTTTTTTATGGTTTTATTACGGTTTTGACGATTTTTTACGATTTTCTACAGATTTTTATGATTTAATTTAAAAAAAATTGTACAAATCAAAAAGTTGGAATTTTGGTATGAAGAAAGCATTCTTTAGTACCATAAAATGAGTTACCCCAACACCTAATTACCCTTGACAATTTTAGGAACAATTATTTTAGGAATTGATTGATATAAAAAAAAACTTATATTAGTCTAGTCAACAAGTGCTTTTTTTGTCAAGATGATTTTTGAAAAAGTTTAAGAGCCGCTTGCAAAAATTGCAATAGTTATAAACAATTAACTGAAAAATAACTATTTGACATTTTTCAAAATTGAAAAAAGATTCAAAAAAGAGAGAAAATTTACCAAAAAAAACTATACTGTATAGGACCAATATTTATAATTTTTACTGAGTGTTGAAAATACAGCCGAAAACGGCTTGGATAAGCACTGCCCACTTTGGACATTTAATGAATAAATATTATTTAAACTCATTAAATAAAAAAATTGAAAATTAAAAAAATTCAGGCATCTACGTTAAAAAAATTTTATCGCCATTTTTCTATTAATTATGCCTTAGTTGATTAACAATTTTTTCTTACTTGAACATGAACATTGTAAGTCCGATAATTGTTAAATAACAAATGTGGTTTTTTTTTCCTTTTTTGGATATTTTTTTGAAAGGTGTCAGAAGTGATTCCCGTCGGAAAAATTAAAAAATTGTTACTTTTTACTTTGTTATTAACAATTTACTTACGTTAAAAATTAAAAAGCTTGATTAACCATTGAAATTTGTTTTTTCATATTACAATTGATTCGTTTTTTTTATGATCAGTAAGTCACATGAAAATGATTTTTAAATTTTTTTATTTCTTATTGTTTACAAAAATTGTTATAAACAAATGCGTTGTTTATAAGATACTTTAAAATTTATTTTTTGGAAACATAATCTGTGATGCAAAAAAATCGTTTCTTAAAACATTTTTTTTATTGCTTAAAAACGTATTTGTTAATTAACAATTTTTTTCTATCACCTGTAATTATTATTAAGGAAGCATTTTACTTAAATTATAATTTATCTTCCTCTTCGATAACTAGAAAAAAATTGTTTTTAGTTATATAATATAAACATTTAAATTTTTTTCTTTTTATACATAATGAAACAAAAACAACTATGTGGTATTTTTTGAAAAAAAATTATTTATATGGTAGAAAAGAATTGTTAATTAACAAATACGTTTTTAAGTAATGAAAAATTTTTTTAAGGAATGATTTTTTTTTAAAAATCATAATTTGTATCAAAGATTAGGTTTAAAAAAAAATTTAAATTATCTTAAATCTTAATATTTTTAACCCAAGTAAATTGTCAATAATAAAGTGAAAAATAATTTTTTTTTAATTTTTCCAGCGGGAGTCTCTTCTGATACCTTTCAAAAATAGGTCTAAAAAAGGAAAAAAAAATTAGATTTGCTATTTAACAATTATCGTACTGTTCATGTTCAAGTAGGAAAAATTGTTAATTAACTAATGCATAATTAATAGAAAAATCGCGATAAAGAATTTTTAACCCCGGATTATTTTTCATAAATTTATCCAGTAGATGCCTGAATTTTTTCAATTTTTAATTTTTATATTGAATAAGTTTAAATAATATTTTAGGTCCAAAGTGGGCAGCGTTTACGCAAGCTGGAGTCTCCTTTTTCGGGCGTATTTTCAACCCCCTGGGAAAATTATAAATATTGGTCCTACAGTTCTTGTAGATATAGTTTTTTTTTGGTAAATTTCTTCCTCTTTTTGATTTTTTTTTCAAATTTAAAAAATGTCAAATAGCTTTTGGGATATTTGCAAAAAGCCAAACCCCATTTTTATTTTTCAGTTAATTATTTATAACTTTTGCAATTTTTGCAAGCGATTCTTGAATTTTTTCAAAAATCATCTATACGCTATTCCGAATCTAATGATACCACGTTCATCTTTTTCTGAGGCGGAGAAAAAGTTTGACCCAAAAAGCATTTGTTGACTAGATTATATAAAGGAAAATTATACTTAGATTGCCTGTATGCATAATATGTACGATCGATCATAAAACTCCTCTACTATTGAATGGAGATTTTAATATAACCTCGTTAAGTAAAAAAGAATCTAATCAGCTACTAGATTTACTTTCCTCTTACAATCTTTTACCACAAACTTACATTACTCCAACAAGTCAAAATACACTTGATCAAATTTTCACCAACATTTCAAGTCCAGTAAAGTGGAATATATGTGATACCATTACTTCCAGGCACTGTGAGGTTCTTTTTAAAACAGATAATAAAATATATATAAAAAATGAAAAAAATATATTAAGTTTTCAGGATGTATCCGACATAAACATAAAAAAATTAAATGAAGCTTTAAAAATAGAGCAGTGGTCTGAAATGTATAACGCATTGGATATAAACACTAAATTTAATATATTTTATGAAAAACTATTATATTATTTTAATAGGGAATGTCCCAAAAAACAGAAATATATAAAAACAGATTTAAACAAAGGCTGGGTCAACGATTTAGTAAAACAATCTTCTAAAAAGACAAGAGCTCTATATAAGAAACAAAAAGGTAATTTACAGTATAGGGAAACATACAATATACAGAAAAGTCTGCATAAAAAATTAGTAAAGAATATTAAGTCTAGATATTATCAAAATAAATTAGAAAACTCTCAGAATATTAATAAAACTACCTGGAATATTATATCTGAAATTACTGGTCAAAGTTCTAAAAAATCTCAAATATCATATATGGATATAAAAAATCAATTGACAAAGTCCAATTGACATAATAAATAAAATAAATCATTCTCACCGCTTTAATGCAAAATATAACCATATGAAAAATAGTTTATTTCTGAAAGCTGTTACAGAAGAATAAATATTATCTATTATTAAACATAAAATGAAAAATAAACATTCATCGGGTATCGATAACTTGTCGAGTATTGTATTGAAAAAAATTTCCAAAGAAATAGCGACGCCACTAACTTACCTTATTAACGAATCTTTTCTTCAAGGGATTTTTCCATCTAAATTAAAAAAGACATTGATAACTCCTGTTTTAAAAAAAGGAAATAACCAAAAAATGGAAAATTACAGGCATATAGCAATAACTCCAGTTATTTCTAAAGTATTTGAGTATGTTATGTTAGAACAATTACTAAATTTTTTGGATCTTAATAATGTAATAGACGATAATCAACATGGATTTTGAAAAAATCATAATACAATAACTGCCATTCATTCATTTTATCAAAAGGTTTTAGATGCGATTACTTACCCTTGTATCAAGTAAAAATAAATGACGAATTTATTGAGAAAAAAGACTCAGTTACATTTTTAGGTATTACTATGGAGAGCAATCTGACATATAACTCGCAATGTATTAAAATTATAAAATCACTCAATTAGAGTACTAAGAGAGGTTCTTAGAGACTTCTATCCTTCTACTTTGGACTAGTGCAATCAAAACTACTGTATGGAATAACAATTTGGGGATGCTCCCCTAATATTAGCGACGTTTTTTTAACACAAAAACGTATATTAAGGGCTCTTACAAATAAACCACCAACATTTTCGTGTAGATCTTTATTTAAACAATTTAATATACTTACAGTTATGGGACTGTATATATAGCAACTCCTTATATATATTCACAGATATAAAGAAAACTTTATGACAAAATCAAATATACATAATCATAATACGAGAAATAAAAAAGAAATTCATATCCGAAATGTAAGGCTGACACTTTCGACAAAGTCTTTTAATTATCAAGGATCCCATCTTTACAATACTATACCAAATGATTTGAGAAACATTAAATCTTTAAATTTATTTAAGCGGAAAGTAAATCAAATACTGTTGGACATAACTCCATATACTCTAGAAGAGTTTTATGATCATTTTAAATGCTAAACTGTTTCTTATTTTATTGTATTTTTTGTTTTATTTATATTATTAATGTTTATATATATGTACTTGACTTGTCCAATGGCCCTTTGGCTCTAAATTTTTTGTATTTATGGACCAATAAAGAATTTGAAATGCATGCTATTGCGCATGATTAAAATCATGTTAAAAATAAATTATTTCATGTTATTTCTTTACAAAATATTATCGTATATTCTCTTGTCCATCAAAGCATTAGCAAATCCATGAATATTTGATACACCCATAACGTATAGATTTAACTTCCGAGCCAATATGTATTTAAGAAGAAAGCAAGTTTCTTTTAATATTGTAGAGAGCAAACCGAGTCTGGTAGGCAATCCCTTGCAATCTCCAGTAATAAATCCAATATCAGGAACGGAGCTTTGCCAATTGCCGTCTCTCTGGAGATATATCGTATTACCTGACACCATATCATAATTAGGATCAAGTTGGATGCTGGTACTGACACAGTATCCAGCTTAAATCTAGACGCGATATATATATCGGGAAAGATTTTAAGTTTATTGGGAAAAGTTTGAGTAGTTTGAGTTTTCTTTAATCGCCAAATCCCATGTATAAGATTTATACGTTTGACGTATGTCTGCGAAAAGGTTGTAATTGCTTATAAATTTTTTATGACCATCAAAACGTAGACGTGTTTTTCTTTCAAGAAAGAATTTTATTTAATGTAAATTTTCTTAGTACAAGAAATCGAATGACTGAATTTTATTAATTTTTACCTCCATTATCGAATAAAATAATTATATGACAAGATGACAAAATAAAACATATATACAAGAAAATTAATTATTAAGGAAAAGACTATAAAATCACAATTTACTGATACAAAAAAAAAATAGTAATAAGATTTCTAAAATTTTAATTAGGAATTTGGCCGACATAAATCCACATTTTTAAAATACATGAAGTTAGGAATTTAAGATAAATTGATTGTATAAATGTTAAAAATGTTTTACAAGCAGTTCTAATATATTTTTTTATAGATATCATAAACTAATATTGTTTATTTTTTTATTTCAAATACCAATAGATACTGTAATCAGTATCGCTTATATTTTTACAAACTTTTAAGTTTTTATTGCAGATTAAATACAATTTAGATATCCAACAATATTATTGTTTAAAAAACTTGGATATCATTCTTTTAAATTAATGTTGTGGGAATGAATCAAAAATTTTTTTCCACTTATATGTCTTTTTAACACATTCACTGCTTGCTTGCTAGAATATGACCTCAAGAGAAGCCATTAGTTATTAATAATAAATTTTTGTTTAGAGTTCAAAGACACGAAACTAGTTTCCACGTCAAAATGACAAATGACGTCACTTTGAGAAATTTGTAGTCGGAGGTCGTTGACGTATATAGGCGTCAAACTATTTTTCGTTAAAAAAATACTTGATTTGGTATAAAATCCATCAAGCTACACATAAAATATAAGAATACAAACAAAAAATCATTACCTGTCAAATTGACAGATAAGGTCAATAGACAAAAATAAATTACACGTAAATGATAAGAATATATAATCAAATATTCGTAGTTCAAAAACTACTTTTAAACATTTTTGGAACTAAAAATTGTCCAATTACTTTTGCTTGTAACTGTTCAAAAATATTTATTAAGAATTTTTTTAAACAAAAATTGTCCAATAACCACTATTTTCGTAAACTTTGATTTTTTAAATTTTAAAATGTATTGATAATAAACGTTTTGCTGTTCATTTTTTTTGTACTACCGTGTACTAAAATTGTCTAATTATCCAGTTTGTCGCTTAAACTGTTCAAAAATCACTTAAACATTTTGGAAATTGTTCTACTTTATCACTAAAACTGTTCAAAAATAATTATTAAGTATTTTTTAACATTAAAATTTGCCAATAACCACCATTTTTCACCCAATTTTTAAATTTTTTGCTTGAAAATTTTGTCAAAGTAAATTTCTATCATTTTTTTATTAAAATTGTCCAATTATCTCAGTTTGTCGTTCAAACTGTTCAAAAACCATTATTAAGAATTTTTTAAACTAAAAATTGTCCAATTGTTTAAGTTTGATACTAAAACTGTTCAAAAATAATTATTAAGAATTTTTTTAATTAAAAATTGTCCAATAAAGACTTTTTTTCACCCAATTTTTAAATTTTTTCCTTCAAAATTTTGTCAAAATAAATTTCAATGATTTTTTACTAAAATTGTCCAATTTTCTCAGTTTGTCGTTCAAGCTGTTCAAAAAGCACCTTTAAACATTTTTGAAACTAAAAATTGTCCCATTTTTTCAGTTTGTCACCAAAATTGATCAAAAATGATTATTAAGAATTTTTTAAAGTAAAAATTGTCCAATAACCACAGTTAGTTTTTAAATTTTTGTTGTTTGAAAATTTTGTCAAAATAAATTTCAATTATTTTTTTGCTAAAATTGTCCAATTATCTCAGTTTGATGCTTAAACTGTTCAAAAATAATTATTAAGAATTTTTTTAACTGAAAATTGTCTAACCGCCACCATGTTTTACCCGATTTTTAAATTATTTGCTTGAAAATTTTGTCAAAGTAAATTTCAATCATTGTTTTACTAAAATTGTCCAATTATCTCGATTTGTCGCTCAAACTGTTCAAAAATCATTTTTACACATTTTTCTAACTAAAAATTGTTCAATTGTTTTAGTTTGTCACCAAATAGTTCAAAAATAAATATTAAGAATTTTTTAAACTCAAAATTAACCAATAACCACCATTTTTCAAATAATTATTAAATTTTTTGCTTGAAAATTTATCAAAGTAAATTTCATTCATTTTTTTTACTAAAATTATCCAATTATCTCAGTTTGACGCTTAAACTGTTCAAAAACCATTATAAAGCATTTTTCATATTATAAATTGTCCAATTGTTTTAGTTTTTCTCCAAAACTGTTCAAAAATAATTATTAAGAATTTTTTTAATTAAAAATTGTCCATTAACCACCAGTTTTCAACCAATTTTGAAATTTTTGATTGAAAATTTTGTCAAAGTAAATTTCAATCATTTTTTACAAAAATTGTCAAATTATCTCAGGGTGATGCTTAAACTGTTCAAAAACCATTATTAATCATTTTTCAAACTAAAAATTGTCCAATTGTTTAATTTTTCCACTGAAACTGTTCAAAAATAATTATTAAGAATTTTTAAATTAAAAATTGTCCAATAACAACCATTTTTCACCCAATTTTTAAATTTTTTGCTTGAAAATTTTGTCAAGTAAATTTCAATCATTTTTTTACTAAAATTGTCAAATTATCTCAATTTGTCGCTCAAACTGTTCATAAAGCATTTTTACACATTTTTCAAACTAAAAATTGTCCAATTGTTTTAGTTTGTCACTAAATAGTTCAAAAATAAATATTAAGAATTTTTTAAACTCAAAATTGTCCAATAACCACCATTTTTCAACCAATTTTGAAATTTTTTGCTTGAAAATTTTGTCAAAGTAAATTTCAATCATTTGTTTACTAAAATTGTCAAATTATCTCAGGTTGATGCTTAAAATGTTCAAAAATAATTATTAAGAATTTTTTAAACTAAAAATTACCAATTACCACCATTTTTCAACAAATTTTAAAATTTTGTCAAAGTAAATTTCAATCGTTTTTTTATTAAAATTGTCCAATTATCTCCGTTTGATGCTTAAAGTGTTCAAAAACCTTTACTAAGCATTTTTGAAACTAAAAATTGTCACCAAAATTGTCCAAAAATAATTATTATGAATTTTTTTAATTAAAAATTGTCCAATATCCACCAGTTTTCAACCAATTTTTAAATTTTTGGCTTGAACATTTTGTTAAAGTAAATTTCAATCATTTTTACTAAAATTTTCCAATTATCACAGTTTTTCGGTCAAACTGTTCGAAACCCATTATTAAGCATTTTTTAAACTAAGATTTGTCCAATTGTTTTAGTTTGTCTCCAAAAAAATTATTAAGAATTTTTTTAAACTAAAAATTGTCCAATAACCACCATTTTCCCAATTTTTTAATTTTTTTTTTGAAAATTTTGTCAAAGGAAATTTTATTCATTTTTTTAATAAAATTATCCAATTATCACAGTTTTTCGGTCAAACTGTTCAAAAACAAGTATTAAGTATTTTTTGAACTAAAAATTGTCCTATTTGTCCCCGAAATTTTAATAATTTTTTTACTAAAATTGTCCAATTATCTCGGTTTGTCGCTTACATTGTTCAAAAACCATTATTAAGCATTTTTGAACTAAAAATTGTCCTATTTGTACCCAAATTTTCAATAATTTTTTTACTAAAATTGTCCAATTATCTAAGTTTATCGCTCAAACTGTTCAAAAACCATAATTAAGCATTTTTTGAACTAAAATTGTCCAATTATCTCAGTTTGTCGCTCAAACTGTTCAAAAACTATTATTAAGCATTTTTGAACTAAAAATTGTCCTATTTGTCCGCCAAATTTTTTAATAATTTTTTTACTAAACTTGTCCAATTATCTAAGTTTATCGCTCAAACTGTTCAAAAACCATAATTAAGCATTTTTTGAACTAAAATTGTCCAATTATCTAAGTTTGTCGCTCAAACTGTTCAAAAACAAGTATTAAGTATTTTTTGAACTAAAAATTGTGCTATTTGTCCCCGAAATTTTAATAATTTTTTTACTAAAAATGTCCAAATATCTCAGTTTGTCGATCAAACTGTCCAAAAACCATTATTAAGCATTTTTGAACTAAAAATTATCCTATTTCTACCCCAATTTTCATTAATTTTTTTCCTAAAATTGTCCAATTATCTCAGTTTGTCGCTCAAACTGTTCAAAAACTATTATTAAGCATTTTTGAACTAAAAATTGTCCTATTTGTCCGCCAAATTTTTTAATAATTTTTTTACTAAACTTGTCCAATTATCTAAGTTTATCGCTCAAACTGTTCAAAAACCATAATTAAGCATTTTTTGAACTAAAAATTGTCCTATTTGTACCCCAAAACTGATCAAAAATAATTTTTAAAATTATAAATAACTTTATTATAGATCTGGTTTGCTTATTTTCTCTATTATTTTTAAGTAACTGACCAAATACAAAAATTCAAATATTAAAAATATACTAGTAGAAAATGAGACAAAGATATACAAAATAAGTTTGGTAATTTCGAAGATATAATTTTGAATATATATTTATTAAATCAAACCGAAACGTTGTTGTGTAATAAAATTGCAAAGAAAACGATTAAAAAAAATATCCGTTCATTATAAAAGTGTTCACACAGAAAAAATATAAAATAGAGAAGTAAACGGGAAACATGTGTGCATTTATCATGCAATAGAATATACACTTAAAAAAAAAACGAGTTACTGAAACATATGCGTGAGTTACTTGATATAATTATTGTAAAAACTTAGATTTGTTTTCATTAGCGGATGTTAAAATATATTAATGGAAGGTAATTTATTTTTTATATTAAGTTAATTTAGACATAAATAATTTTTGCATAAGTAACTTTATATTTTCTAAATAAAAAATTACATATTAGTTATAAAAAATAAAAGCTGAATATAGAAAGTAAAATGATACGTCACTGGATATAACAATCTCCCCAAACACATGTAGAACATTAGTCATTGTTTCCGGATGAAATACTTCTGTAATATAATACTTATAACATGACTTAAAAGAAAAAGATTTAATTTAGTTTTTATTCGTATGAAGATAAGTAACAGGATCTTGTATTTAATGTTTTGTAGTAATTAAAATCTTAATATTACAATTTATATTAATAATTATTAAAAATTGTGTGCAAAATCATGGAGGTCTTTTTTCATAAATGAACCTTGTCAGATTAATCAATTGACTAAGACAAAAAAATCTTCTCTTAAGAGTCCAGATAGGAAATAACAAATTAAGGTCTAAATTGACTTCAGTTGTATGATTTGTTTCGTTAATCAGAATAATAGCGTAATTGCAGGCGCCAGTACACAATATAGAGACTCGTTCACCAGATTTTTTATTTCCTCTGAGCCGCTTGTACGTTAAAAATTTTGAGGCGATTTTAAAAATCTTGAATTTGTATTTGGTATAGGCATAAATCGTGTTTTGATATTGATAGTAGTTTAAAAAATATAAGGTAAAATTTATTTTTTCTAGCACCTGAAATTTCCTTTAAATGATTTTTAAAAAAAATCACATTTTTACAACTTTTTTCCTTTTGATTGGAATAATTTCCGTAAAATATTTACAGTAGTTTAAAAAGTAGAAGAGTAAAACCATTTTTTTTCTTGCATTTACAATTTTTTTAATAGATTTTTAAAAATTCACATTTTTTCAACATTTTATATTAATTTGAACGGGATAAGTCCTGTTTTAATATTGGCAGTAGTTTAAAAAATCGGTTGTGTGGCCCCAAAACATTCCCGACGAGTATCCACGAATACTTTCAGATATTTAATGTTAAATTATCAAATTTTGATATTTCTTTATTTTTGACAGGTGACAGTTGGAGAAATAATTTTGACCATTCTGAATAGATATCTTCAAGGGCTTTCAAATGACATATTGCAAGTCCAATTCTGTGACATATTGCATCCGTGATTTTTTGATAGTGACACTTCCATTTGACAGATGTCGTACAAAAATAATTGGTTCTTCCGACGGGTAACCCAAACCCATATAGAAAATTTCAGATCAATCGATTTAAACGTGTGGCCTCTATCGTGGAAAAATACACACAGACAGACAGACCGACAGACAGAATTCCATCTCTGGAAATGGTCTTAATCGTTTCAGTTCACCTCAAAATGGAAATTCATCTTTATCTCGAAACTTTTTTTTAGCTCATTCACAATACTTTCCAAAAAGTTCCAGATTTTGTAGATTTCAAAAATTTCAAGAACTGTGATCAAACATTTCAGGAAATTTGATAAAAATTTAAAAAATTTCAATCAAAATTTTGTAACAATATCAAAAGTTTCAATAAAAAATCTATAACAGTATATTATTCAACGAGCGGTGTAATGTAGATCATAACTCACGCAGATGAAGTTTGCAGCACGAGCCGTAGGCGAGTGTTGTAATTCATCAAGTGAGTTATGACCATTACCGCAAGTTGAATACTATACTTTATCTACAACTATAACAATAAATACTAAGCTGCAAGTACAGAGAAAGAACTTTATGTTGAGTGTGTTTTTTAGGATGGAGTGGAAAGTCTACAGAGACGATGCTTTATATTTATTGCTAAGTTCCTTAAAATATGCTAAAAGTACATTTTCTGTAAACTAGTTAACATTCTTACTTCTACACCAATCTTGAAAATTTTTGTACACACTTTATATTTGTTTTGTGATCTTTCGGGTAAAAAATTCTGTATTGTATTATCTTATTTCTGGAGGTGTACCTTATTCATCTTCACTTTCTAAATTTAAAAAGAAGAAAAATGCAGATATCAAAAAACAAAAAAAAACAGAAAAGTGAGAAAAAAAAGGAAAAAATAGTGAAACATTGAGAAAACAGGAAAAATAGGATAAAAAAAAGAAAAACAACAGGAGAAGTAGTGAAACATGGGGGAAAATAGGAAAAAAGGGAGAAATGGGAAAAATAATAAAAACAGGAAAAACCGGGAAAAACAGAAAAATAGGTAGAAATGAGGAAAATATGGAAAATTGGAAAAATGGGTTACAACGCGAAAAAGTAGGAAAAAACAAGAGAAAATATGGAAAAATAGGGGGAAATCGTGATAAATAGGCAAATAAGGAAATATACAAAAAATGGAGAAAAGTGAAAGAATTCGAAAAAAGTAAAAAATAACAAAAAAAAAAAAAAAATGAAAAGAAAAAATCGAAAAACCGAAAAATTGAAAAAAAAAGCCAGAAGAATAAAAAAAAATCAGAAAACAAAAGAAAGAAACAGAAAAAACAGAACAATGAGGAAAACAAGAAAAAAATAAAAAATTGGCAAAATCTGAAAAAACGAGAAAAAATAAGAGACAATTTAAAAAAATCAGAAAAATGAGAAACATATCGAAAAAATCAGAAAAGAAAATATAAAATGAAAGAAAAATCAGAATGTTGAAAAAAAAAAGAAAATCAAATTGTAAAATGCGAAAAAAATGAAAAAATCGTCATAACTCACGCTATTTGTTTATGGATAATATTAATTGCTCAAAAGCAGTTGAATAATTAATATATAACTTAATAGGAGTAGATAAAGATTTTAATAACATGTAAAAAAAGTCCAGATTTTGTAGATTTGAAAAATTTCATGAACTGAGATCAAAAATTTCAGGAAATTTGATAAGAATTTAAAAAAATTCAATAAAAAATATCTAAATGTTTTAAAAATTTGAATAAAAAAATCCAGATATCAAAAATTTCAAGAACTTTGAAAAAAAAATTCAGGAATTATGATAAAAATTAAACAAATTTCAATCAAAAATTTGTAAATATTTCAAAAATTTTAAAAACGTGTAAAAATTTTAAAATTTTCTAAAAAAATCTATTAAGATTTTAAAAACATATAAAAGGTTCCAGATTTTGTAGATTTCAAAACATTTCAATAACTTTCATTAAAAATTTCAGGAGTTATGATAAAAATTTAAAAAATTTTAATCAAAAATCCAAATATTTCAAAAATTTTAAAAATGTGTAAAAATATCAAGATTTTGTAATGATAAAAAAAACTATAAAAAATTTAAAAACGTATGAAAATTTCCAGATATTGTCAAGATTTCAAAAATTTCAAGAACTGTGATCAAAAATTTCAGGAAATTCGATAAAAATTTAAAAAGTTTTAATGGAAAATCTCTGAATATTTCAAAAATTTCAAGAACTTTGATCAAAAATTTCATGAAATTTTGATAAAAATTTAAAAATTTCAAGATTTTGTAAAAATTTCAAAAGTTTCAATAAAAAATCTGTAAAAATGTTAAAAAACCGGTTGTGTCGCCCCCAAATTTTGATTCTGAATAGAGTTCTTCAAGGGCTTTCAAATTACATATTACATGTCGAATTCTGTGACATATTACATCATTTTTTGACAGTGACACTTCCGTTTGACAGATGTCTTCCGACGGTTAATCGAAACCGATATACAAAATTTCAGCTCAATCGGATTAAACGTGTGGCCTCTATCGTGGAAGAATACACACACACAGACAGACAGACAGACAGACAGACTTCCATCTGGAAATGGTCTTAATCATCTCAGTTGACCTCAAAATGGATATTTCCATCTTAATCTCGAAATTTTTTTTAATCTCGTTCACAATACTTTCCCTTTTCAGAGGTGGGTCGGGAAAGTAAAAAAACAGAAAAAAAACTTATTTTTTCTTTTAAATATAATTTTCTATAAAAGACTTTTAAAAACTTTTTATTTTATTTTTGGTATAATTCCCATTTTAATATTAGCATTATTTTAAAAAGTAGAAGGTAAACCCTATTTTTTCTTGCATTTACAATTTTTTTAAAAGATTTTCAAAAAATTCACATTTTTTCAACATTTTATATTCATTTGAATGGCATAAGTCCTGTTTTAATATTGGCAGTAGTCTAAAAACAGAAAGCAAAACTTATTTCTTCTTGCACGTATTTTTTTTCTATAAAGGAATTAAAAATTAAAATTTTTTACTTTTTATTTTATTTTTCGTATAATTCCAGTTTTAATACTGGCAGTATTGTAAAAAGTAGAAGGTAAAACTTATTTTTTCTTGAACTTGCAATTTTTTTTAAAATATTTTTAAAAATTCTCATTTTTTCAACATTTAGTATTGCCAGTAGTTTAAAAAACAGAAAGCAAAAATAATTTCTTGTACTCACTATTTTCTATAAAAGATTTTTAAAACTTCAAATTGTTTACAACTTTTTATTTTATTTTTTGTATAATAATGTTACTAGTTTAAAAATTACAAGACAAAACATATTTTTTCTTGCATTTAATTATCTATAAAAGATTTTTAAAAAATCAACATCTTTACAACTTTTCATTTTCTTTTGATTATTTTTTATTTTCTTATTTTTCACGATAAAAAAACGGAACTAGAAGAGGAAACTAATGGAGCCACAATCACTTAAAATGAACTCTGAGATAATCTAGTTGACTCATACACATTAAAACAGGAGATATAATAGTTTAAATAATTCTATTATAAATATTATTTGTTTAAAAATAAATTAGAAATATTTATACAATCACTGTTTTAAATAATTAAAATATAAAAAATAACTACTTTATACTTTTTTAAATAATAAAATTTATTTTTTTTAAGGACTCGACAGATCACCTTTGCACTTTCCATCGCCTAGTGGTTTTGCTACCTATTGTCGAAATATTTGGGGTTCACCAATTGTAACAGGAGGAGCCAGGTACCTATCAACGTTTAGTGAAGGAAATATTAAAGAAAAATCACCAGGTATGTAATACATTATATAAAAAAATTTTCCTATACGTTTTTCTCCGTAAATGAAATTTTTTATACTCTGTGAACAATCGAAAAACATTTTTTGTGAAATTTGTTCATCTTTATATGTCCCAAACAGGTACAGGTAAATAATATTGGTCCAGGGAGAAGTGAGGCGAAAGGGGAATGAATTTACTCAGAGAGCTTGAAAATTAATTAATTTAATTTAAAATAAACTAAAAAAGTATTAATTTATTCATTATGCTACTACTAACAATTTATTAGGTAACAGGCAACATTTTTTGACATTATCAAGTTTTTATTGCTTAATTTTAAGTAAAAAAAGCCAAAATGCTTTTATTTATTTGTATTAATTTTATCGCGACCCTAGTACTATTTTAAATAGCCGCTTTAGTCATGTTGACGTTTAGATTCTGATTGGTTAAAAAAATTGCAAGGACTTTATGTTCTAACTTTCAAATTTCTTTGTAATAGATACACAAGACACCTCATTTGAAAGCTTTTAAAGGGTTAATTTAATTAATTTTAACAAGAATATTAAGTGCTTTGGAAAATTCGGAATTTTTGAATTTTTTAAATTTTTTGACCTTGTGAAAATTTTGACAATTCAAATTTTTTGTACTATATAATATTTATAAAATTTTGATTTTTTTTATGTAATCTGATTTTTTTTTAAAAATTATAAATAATTTTTGAAACTCTTTAAAATGATTGTAATATTTTTTAAAATTTGGCAACTCTTAAACATAAAATAAAATAATTTTTGAATTTCCGAAATTTATGAATTTTTTGAAATTCTTGAATTTTTGAAACTCGGAATTCCTTGAAATATTTTTGAAATTTTCGGAATTTTGACATTTTTTATTATTTTTATATTTTTCGATTTTTTTGAATATTTGAATTAAATTTAATTTTTATTTCTTAAAATTTAATAAACAATTTTTGAAATTTTAGAATTTTTGACACTTCCCAATTTTTGAGTTTATTGGAATTTTTTTAATCATTAATTTTTTTTGGATAAGTTGAATATTTTGAATTGCATGAAATTCAGATACTGTTTGAAACAATTTTTGAAATTTGGGAATTCTTAAAAATAAAATATGAAGTTATTAAATTTATGATTTCTTTGAAATTCTTGAATTTTTGAAACTCGAAATTCTTCAAATTTTGAAGATGTTAAATTTAATTTCTTTAAAATATTTTTGAAATTTTCGGAATTTTGACATTTTTTAAATGTTTAATTTTTTCAAATTTTCGATTTTTTTGAAAATTTAAAATAAAATTTTATATCTTAAAATTTTATAAACACTTTTTTAAATTTTAGAATTTTTGACATTTCGAAATTTTTGGGTTTATTTAATTTTTTTAGTTATTAATTTTTTTGGATAAGTTCAATATTTTGAATTGTATGAAATTTTGATACTCTTTGAAATTTGGGAATTCTTAAAAATAAAATAAAATAATTTTTGAAGTTCCGAAATTTATGAATTCTTTGAAATTCTTGAATTTTTGAAACTCGAAATTCTTGAAATTTTGAAGACGCTATTAAATTTAATTTATTTAAAATATTTTTGAAATTTTCGGAATTTTGACATTTTTTAAATGTTTAATTTTTTCAAATTTTTCGATTTTTTTGAAAATTTAAAATAAAATAAAAGTTTATAAACAATTTTTTAAATTTTAGAATTTTTGACATTTCGAAATTTTTGAGTTTATTTAATTTTTTTAAATTATTAATTTTTTTGGATAAGTTGAATATTTTGAATTGCATGGAATTTTGATACTCTTTGAAATTTGGGAATTCTTAAAAATAAAATAAAACAATTTTTGAAGTTCCGAAATTTATGAATTCTTTGAAATTCTTGAATTTTTGAAACTCGAAATTCTTGAAATTTTGAACTCTATTAAATTTAATTTCTTTAAAATATTTTTGAAATTTTCGGAATTTTGACATTTTTTAAATGTTTAATTTTTTCAATTTTTTCGATTTTTTTGAAAATTTAAAATAAAATAAAAGTTTATAAACAATTTTTTAAATTTCAGAATTTTTGACATTTCGAAATTTTTGGGTTTATTTAATTTTTTTAATTATTAATTTTTTTGGATAAGTTCAATATTTTGAACTGTATGAAATTTTGATACTCTTTGAAATTTGGGAATTCTTAAAAATAAAAAAATAATTTTTGAAGTTCCGAAAATTATGAATTCTTTGAAATTCTTGAATTTTTGAAACTCGGAATTTTTGAAATTTTGAAGATGTTTAATTTTCTTGAACTATTTTTAAAATTTTCGGAATTTGGGAATTTTTTAAATGATAAATATTTTCAAATTTTTCGATTTTTTTGAATATTTGAATCATATTTTATAAATAATTGTTTCGAATTTTAGAATTTTTGATACTTCGAAATTTTTGAGTTTATTTAAATTTTTTAAATTATTAATTTTCTTTAAGTTGAATTTTTTGATTTGCATGAAATTTTGAAATTTGGGAATTCTTAAAAATAAAATAAAATAATTTTTAAAGTTCTAAAATTTATTAATTCTTTGAAATTCTTGAATTCTTGAAACTCGAAATTCTTGAAATTTTAAAGATGTTAAATTTAATTTCTTTGGAATATTTTTAAAATTTTCGGAATTTTCACATTTTTTAAATTTTTAATTCTTTCCAATTTTTCGATTTTTTGAATTTAAATTTTATTTCTTGAAATTTTAAAATTTTTCACATTTTGAAATTAATAAGTTTTTTGAAATTTTGACCTTTCGAAATTTATAATTTCGATTTTTTTGAATATGTTGAATATTTCGAATTTCATGAAATTTTGATAATCTCTGAAATAATTTTTAAAATATGGGAACGGAAATCTATACAGAGTGTACCAATAAAAACTATCAAGCTGGATATTTTGGAAATTACTAGAGATATTTTAATTCTGTAAAAGCCAGTTCGCAGAGCAATAAAAGAGCTTGAGTTTTGGACATAAATTAATTTTAAATATGTCAAAATGTAGATGGCGCTGCTCTCAAAAACTTTTTTTTCGATGGGAGGATTGTTCAAATGTAACACATCTCGTAGAAAATGCATTTTTAAGCAGATTTTCTTCATAGAAATTCTTCGAGAGAGAGAGAGAGAGAGAGACAGAGAGAGAAAGAGAGAAAACTTCGAACCCAGCTTAATGGGAGAACGGTGGAGTGTGAGATTTTGCATAGTTAAAGTTTATATATAAGAGCAGTGCGGAAAGCTAAAATTAATATATATTATGGATTACAGATGAATTGAATTAAATATGATATAATATAATAAACAGGAAAAACAGAAAAAATAGTAAGAACAGTAAAAGTAATAAAAATAGGAAAAAATGGGAAACAATAGGAAATGGGGAAAAAATGGTGAAATGTGGGCAAAAATAGGATATAATTGGGAAAATAAGAAAAAATAGGAACAAATAGAGAAAATTAGAAAAAATGGGTTAAAAGTAGAAAAAAAATTGAAAAATATAGGAAATAATAGGGAAAAATAGACAAAAATAGGAAAAAGGAGAAAATAAAATTTTTTGAAAAACTTAAAAAAAAATAGCGAGAAATAGAGAAAAATAGGCAAAATTGGGAATCATAAAAATAGAAAAAAAAAGGTAAATGGGAAAAAATATGAAAAAATCGAAAAAACAGAAAAAAATATTAAAAAGGGAACAATCGAAAAAAAAACGGTAAAAAATGGTAAAAAACAAGAAACAATAGGAAAATAGAGAAAAATAGAAAAAAAAAGAAAATAATAAGAATGAATAAAAAAATAGAAAAAATAGACCAAAAATAGGAAAAAAATGATGAAAAACTAGAGAAAAATAGAAAAAAACAGAAAAAATACGAAAAAATAGGAAAAAACAGAAGAAAAATAGAGAAAATAGAGAAAAAAAGAAAATATTGGCAAAAATGGAAAACTGGAAAAAAAAAATCGGTTGACAGATGTCATTCTTCTAACAATTAACCGACTAGGGAAAAATAAGAAAAAATAATAAAATAGGGAAATATAGGAAAATGGGGAAAAACTTTAAAAAATAATAAAAAATATTAAAAAATAGGCAATAAGCATCTTAGCAATTTTAGCAATACGAAAACATAGGAAAGAACGTGGAAAATAGAGAAAAAAAGAGAAAAAAAGAGAAAAAAAGAGAAAAATAGAGAAAAAAGGAGAATATTGGCAAAAATAGAAAACTGGGGAAAAATAAAAAAAAAATAGGTTGAAAGATGTCGTTCTTCTAACAATTAACCGACTAGGGAAAAATAAGAAAAAATAATAAAATAGGGAAATATAGGAAAATGGGGAAAAAATTTAAAAAGCAATTTTAGTCCATTTTTACTTGGCCCGGGAAGGACTCACATCCCAGACGATTTTTTTTTGGTTTCCAAATTACTTTCCGAATGGTTACGGAAATACTTATTTTCCTAACAAGTGCGGAAAGTTATACTTTTCCGCACACAATTGCAGTTGCCCGAACTCGGCTTCGCGTCGTTCGGGCATGCAATTAAGAGGGGAAAAGATACTTTACGCAAGTGTTAGGAACAATATTTTTTCTACAAGAGCCTAGAATTAAAAAAAATTTTAACAGAAATAATCCTTAATGTTGGAGGCCCTTATTTCTTAAATATTATTAGTTAACTTTTTGTTTTTTTTTTTTGTAAATTGTTTCATAATTTTTACAATAAATTAAATATTTCATAAACAATATTTTTATTTAGTTACCAATTATTTTTAGCATTTATAAAATCAGTGCGTAAAGTAACTTTTCCGCACTAGTGCGGAAAAGTACAACTTTCCACACTCAAATGCGTGCGGAAAAGTATACTTTTCCGCACTCTTGTAGAAAAAAATAATATTATGATTTTCTTATTCCTAACAATTCTCTAAATAATAGTGCCCGGAAAATTCATTTTATCTGAACTCTCAAATTTCCAGTATATGGCTCGTCCTAGAAGGCCAGAAAGCAAAACTTTCTAGACATATTTTATCCATTATCCATTTCATAGAAGACAATTATTAACAGATATATATTGAATATAACGAAATAAAAAAAAAAGAAAAGAAAACAAAGACTTTGCATGACATGACGCAACAGTGGAGAAATAGTGTCTGACAAAGCATGTCCCTATTATTTTCCTTTTATGATTGGGTCATAAACTTGGAACTGAACGTGAATGATATATTTTCATTTGTTTACATACGATTGCAATCACTTTGATGCACGAAACAAGAACAAATATATACAATATGGAGGTTGGGTGAAAATGCAAGTATACACTGTACGAAGACTTTTGATAACATCGATAACAAGAGTCGTGTATTGATTTTTTTTTTTTTTTTTTTTAATTAATGCTAGATAATTCGTTGAGGTATTATTAAGTAATTTTATTCCGGAATATACAGTTTATATTTTTAGTGCTAAAAATTGAATGAAATCGATAAGATTCTTGTTGATAAAAATTTTATTTTTTTACGATACGATAATATAACAAAAATTTGGATAATTTCAAGTTATTTTATTTTTACCTTAAAAAATTACAGAAACCTCAACAATTTTTAAATGTACAAAATAGCTATTTATGCTATCTGTCATACTTCTGGAAGTATATAGAACGAACCGAAGGCGAGTTCTGTTTATTTTTGATACGAATAATTTTATTTTATTTATTACAATTATTAATAACACATTCCTTAAAAGTGATACTAAAATGTTAATATCAATTCGTTAACGCGGTTTGTGGTAGGATTTAATTGGTAGAAAGTGTCACGTAAGGAAAAATCGTTATAACCCCACCCTACGACCTTTCCTCTCTTTATTTTACTCTCTATCTCTTTCTACAATATGATTTTTTTTATTTCAATTTATTTTTTATCATTATTAATTATTTTATAGAGAGATAGAGAGAGAGAGAGAGACATTTTTTTTTAGGTTTTCTGAATTTTTGTTTTTTTCTGTTTTTTTTTCAATTTTTTCTAATTTTTCCTTATTTTTCCCATTGTTCTGTTTTTCTATTTCTTTTGTTTTATAATTTTTCCTCATTTTTTCTCATTCCTCTAATTTTTTGCAAGGTTTTTTTTTAAGGTTTTTTATATTTTTGGATTTCTTGTATTTTTCTTGTTTTTTTTTGCGATTTTTGGAGTTTTTGAAGGTTTTTTTTACAATTTCTTCAATTTTATCAGGTTTTTACAATTCCATTTTTCATTTTGCTTTAATTTTTTTTCCATATTTGTTTTTTTCTTCTTTTTCCGATTTTTGAATTTTTCTGATTTTTTGTTTTTCAATTTATTCTCATTTTTTCCCACTGTTCTGTTTTTTATATTTCTTTCTTTTGTTTTATATTTTTTCCTCATTTTTTCTAATTCCTCTAATTTTTTGCGATCATTTTTTTAAATTTTGTTACGATTTTTTGGGATTTATTTCAATTCTTTTGAATTTCTTCAATTTTTTTCCGGGTTTTTTAATTTTTGGATTTTTTGCGTTTTTTTGCGACTTCTTTTTCATTTTTATTGCGATTTTTAGCGTTTTGAACGGTTTTTTTTACAATTTCTTCAATTTTATCGGGTTTTTACAATTTCATTTTTCATTTTTTTCCTATACCTATTTTCTCATTTTGCTTTAAATTTTTTCCATGCTTGTTTTTTTCTTATTTTTTCGATTTTCATAATTTTTTCTCGGTTTTTTGATCATTTTTTTCCTGGTTTTTATATTTTTGCGTTTTTTTGCGACTTCTTTTTCCTTTTTTTTATGATTTTTAGCGTGTTTTTGCGTTTTTGAGGGTTTTTTTATACAATTTTTTCGATTTTATCGGTTTTTTGCATTTTTATTTTTCATTTTTTTCCAATATTTTCTGATTTTTTCGATTCTTATAATTTTAACTCGATTTTTTGATTTTTGTATTTTTCTGATTTGTCGTTTTTTAATTAAAAAAAAAGGCAAATAAATCGCAAATAATCGCAAAAAATAAGAAAAAATGAGGAAAAATTACAAAATACATCAAAGAAATAGAAAAAACAGAACAATGGGAAAAAAATATAAAACAAAAGAAAGAAATAGAAAAACAGAACAATGGGAAAAATGAAGAAAAATTAGAAAAAATCGCGAAAAAAAAACAAAGTCATAAAACGACAGAAAAAATAAAAAAAAAACCTCTCTCTCTATCTATCTCTCTATAAAATAATTAATAATAATAAAAAAATTAATTGAAATTAAAAAAAAATCATATTGTAGATAGATAGAGAGTAAAAGAAATACCAATAGTGTTGAATTAAATTTGCCCCACCCTGTATTATAGCAAATATGAAAAAAATATAGCTAAGAAGACAATTGCAATAAAATCAAAAACACAGAAAACGAAAAATAAAGAAAATTATGACCAAAACATTAAATTATTATTTACATTAAAGTATTTCCCAATATATTGGAAAATAGCATGAGGAAATCTATAAATGATCTAAAAGGTTCAGACTCAGTTCTGGATGTATAGGAAAGCGAACTATTATCCCTTTTTTCCATTTATTCCAGATTTTTCCAGTTTTTTACGGTTTATTAGGGTTTTTTTTACGATTTTCCACGATTATTTACAATTATTTATGATGTTTTGCGATTATTTAGCATTATTTACGAAATATTACTTTTTACCAGTTGTCTACTAATTTTTTACGTTTTTTACGATTTTTTACGATTTTTTACGATTTATACGATTTATACGATTTTTTACGGTTTTTTACAATTTTTTACGATTTTTTACGATTTTTTACGATTTTTTACGATTTTTTACGATTTTTTACGATTTTTTACGATTTTTTACGATTTTTTACGATTTTTTACGGTTATTTACGATTTTTTTCACGATTTCTTACGTTTTTTTCAGTTTTTTATTTTTTTTAGAATCAGTAAAAAATCGTAAAAATTAGAGAATTAATTTTATAATAATTAGAACACAAAACAAGTTGTAGAGATTTTAATTATCTAAAATTTCCCTATCTTACCTTTTTCTATACATAATTTTACCGGAAAATTAGAAAAACGGAGATAAACCCCAAAATGTTATATACAGGGTGGCTCAAATTTAATTGAATTGAGAGGGGTAATAAAAACGACAAATATTTTTTCATTGACAGGCTTGAGTGGACAGGTAAAGGCGAAAAATTTCAAAACTTACAAAAATTTAAAAAATTTTCTAAAAAAAAAGCAAAAATTTCAATTTTAAAAAATTAAAAAGATTCAAAGATTAAATAAAAAGTAGAATGAACAAATATTTTCATATAGGCAGGTTTAGGGGACAAAAGTTAAAAAATTCCAAAAAATTTTAAAAATATTCAAAAACTTCAAAACCAAAAAGTACGAAATATTCAAAAACTAAAAAGATTCAAAAATTTAAAAGATCACCTTCAAAAATTTTCAATTTCCAAATATTTAAAAAAATTTCAATAATTTTGAAATATGTTCCAGTTAGTTTTTATGTCTTTAATTATAATTAAAAATTATTTTAATGGTTTTACATTTATTTACGATTTTTTTCAGTTTCTTACGGTTTTTACTGTTTTTTTACGATTTTCACGATTTTTTACGATTATTTACGATTTTTTACAATTTTCTACAATTTTTTACGATTTTTCACGATTTCTCGAGTAGAATCGTTTTATAAGAGTTTTTTTCTTCGAAAATTCTAAAAAGGGAAGAAAAATTATTAAATAAAATCCTATGAAATATTTTTCATTTACGTTTCATGGCTGGTTATATTTACCCATTTTTTTTATTTATTTCGAGTTGTGGGAATTTTTGATTGGGGTCAATTTGAGTGTACCTATGCCACAACACAACGAGTGTAGCACATATTTGATTTGTGAATGTAATAAAAACATAATAGCATGGAGTATTTGTGAAATTCTGTTTATTTAAGAAAATTGTTTGAATAATAAATATGCGTTCGTGATTGTTACGAAACACAACTAATATTCCCATTTATTGTAAAAACACGCATATAGGATTTTTCTTATTCAATCTAACAACTATTTTATTAAATAAAATTATTGCACAATTAATATATTATCATTTTTTTGTTTTGATTATAAATTTAATAAATCATAATGGATTTTTTAACGGAAATGTACTAGCAGTTAGAAAAAATATTAAAGGCGCTTTTCTGAGCATTTGCTTCAATATTTCGTTATTCACGAAAACATGATAAATTTCCTTCGGCAACGGCAAAATAAAAATAAAAAAAATTATATTCTTTTAAGCCCGTCTAAAAAGCGGTTTGGAAGAGGAGAACCTCAATCATGGCCAGCCAGAACACCTGACTTTTATCCTGTAGATTAATATTTTTTTCGAATAAAATACCGATTTTTGACATTTTTGGTCAGCTCTTTCGATCTAGAATCTCAGATTGAAGCAGAAACTGATAAATCCATTTAAAAATGGTGTCTGACTTAAATACCGACAAATCCAAAATTCGAGCAAAACCCGATAAATTTTTATAATGATTCTATCATCTATTATGCAGATTATTAATTATTATTTAAATATATTGATGCGAGGGAATCGCAGATATCTTTTTGTAAAATAGTTTATTTTGTTTTTTGTTGAATACCATTCAGCATGAAGTTTAGTTAACAACTCTGTAATTATTTCCAATAATTTTTAATCATGAGATTTATCCTTCTTTTGTCACATATATTAAGGCCACTTTATTTTTCACGAAATAGTTTGCCAATAATTTTCCGATTTTTATTATTTTTTATCGCCCGCTCCTGGTTTAATCTTCCTGAGCAAGTTGGCAGATTGGCCACTCAATGTTCGGGAGAGCTAATGAAATATCTCTAGCTATAAATATTGCATGTACCTTATACCTTATATTTTTTTTTCATCTCTATTCTGTCATGGGTGTGGTGGGGGTGTGGTGAGCAGAACAAAAATAAACACATTTTGCATACTCGTTAATTCTAGCTCAGATTCAAAGCATCAATGCACGTTATAAAATTAGAGATAATAATAAGAGGCCACTCTTTCCTACCTGCTGATAGAGTATTTGGACGGATGGAAGAACATCATGGGAAACAGCTAAAATCCTATCCAGAAATCATTATTATATAATTTATGAAGAATTAAGAGTAGTAAAAAGAACGTAAAAAATCTTCAAGACAGTTTAAAAAAAATAAAGGACTCTCAACAATGAAGAGAATAGTTTTACAAAAATATTGTGATCGAATGATGATCAAAGTATGCCCATATCAAACTATTATTTTATTTCTGGCTAAGAAAGTTGGAAAAACTATTAAAACCTAAATTTTCTGATATAGATTTGAGGATGGTAGAAAAAATACAAACAGAGGCATTCCAGAAAAAAAATCTCTTCAACATTTGTTAAATCAACAGTTTTTTTTTGAACTGGGAAAAGTCGTAGGATCTGGAATGGTACCGGATATTACAGTTTCTGATATAGACTTAAGGATAGTAGAAAAAAATACAAACAGGGGCATCCCAGAAAATAAAATCTCCAATATTTGTTAAATCAAGAGTTTGATTTGAACTGGGAGGAGTCGCAGGATCTGGTATCCTACCGGATAACCTTGACCGTTGATGAGGATAATGCCAATGTTGAAGAATTGGATGATGTGTGACTGTCTTGAAGAGAAGGAGGCTGTCTATATTCAGTTGTTTTTTGTAAAACTGTTAAATAACGACTTGATATTTTTGTTTGTATCTTTTCGATTTTTACTTTTGTTTGCTGTTATTTTTTGTTCCAACATCTTCAGATTATAAAAGATTATAGAAGAAGAAGATTATGGAAGATAAGTTAAAATAGATAAACCAATTAATTAAAAAAATAAACATAAAAAAAAAATTAAAAAGGACAATGTGTCCATTAAACTTTGGTATTTTTGAATATAAAGAAATGAGGTTTTAACTAGTAATATAAATTTATCGACTCCACAAACATTTTAAAAGATACAGGATGTTTGACATAAAAAAAATACAAATCATCCTTGATTACCATTGACACCATTGTAGATTTATTTTATACATACTCGAAAATAATTTCTCTACTATCAAGCTAATTTAATGACATATTATTTTATATTAAAAATCTTCATAAAAATAACTGTGTTGCTCTCTATCCCCCAGTTATTAATGGTAACATGAAACATTTACGCATAACAAACAACGATCTGCCACTCCCCTTCGATAATTTTTTTTACAACGTTTCGGGAGATTTCTACAACGCCGTCGTCACAATTGGAACGGACGCAATAACGGTGGTTGAAGCCGAGATGGGCGAACAAGGAGGGAGTTACGGCGTATTAATTGAGCGGGCAGGATTGCATTCAGGCCCTCGGGGGCACAAACAATTAACTCTTCGCAAAACATGATTCGGTTCATTGCACAATCAGTCACACGACGAATGTGAATACAGGTTCAAATCCCTCCATGGGTTTTATTTTTATGTTACAAATGTATGCTAAGCAGGTGCTTTGATTTATTTTATTTTATTTTAAGAATATATATTAATCATTTCAGAGACTTGGTTTTAGATAAAAATTAAAAAAAAATTTAGTTATTGTTTAATTAACTACATACTTATTTAAAAGAGAGAGTCAGGACACGGTCACGTTCAATAGAGATGAAGCAGTTACTACTACAGATTCTACTAATCTTCCACGAATAGATGTACCGGGTGGGCAAATAAGAACGGCCGTCGGCCATATCTTCGGATCGGATTGTAGTATAGCTTTGAAAAAAATTTTTTAAACAAAAGTGGCCTCGAGAAAAACCTCGAAATTATTTATAAAATTTGACCAATTAAGAAGCATAACAAAAATTATTACCGTATTCTTCAAAAAAATATGTATATATTTGATACTACAAGTTTTGGTCTAACTGTCCAAATAACTGGTAGGGGAGAGTGGGAACTTTGTTATGAAAAAACGACCATAACTACGATTCTACTTAACCGATCTTTGCAAATTTAGTCTTGTTAAAAAGAGCTCTTTTCAACCAGTGTAATGGTTATATTCTCAACTCCACTTAGTAAGTAACGTGCACGTTAGAGGGCGTTATTTAAAGTTTTTTAGAAATCTAGTTCTCTTTGGGAAATATTAAACGGAAACATGTAGTTTTAATAATTTAATATAAAAGTAGACGAAATTAGTAACATAATGGCTAAAACTACATATTGATATCTTTTTCCTATCCCGAGATGTCTTAATAAATGTGTAAATGTTGGGAATTTTTTTGTCAACCTTCAATTAGATTAGTTGGTCTCGTCGGAAATAAACAAATCTAGTCTTGTTAAAAAGGCTTTACATTGGCCTATCTGCAGTAATTAAAAATACTGTCATAATAATGTTACAGTCCTCGCTGAAGGGCGTTACCTATAAGGTAATTCTTAGGTAATGTAAAGCCTTTTTAACAAGACTAAATTTGTTTATTTCCATCGAGGCTAACTAATTTAATTGAAGGTTGACAAAAAAATTCCCAATATTTACACGTTTATTAAGATATCTCGGGAGAGGAAAAAGATATCAACATGTATTTTTCGCCATTATGCTACTAATTTTGTCTACTTTTATAATTTTTTGAAGAATACGGTAATAGTTTTTGTTATGCTTCTTAATTGGTCAAATTTTGTAAAATTTGGCTTTTTAAATTTTTTTTATTCCATAACGCCCTCTAGCGGCGGACCTACAATTCTATAAATAATTTCCAGGTTTTTCTCTTGGCCACTTTTGTTATAATTTTTTTTTCCAAAGCTGTACTAGAATCCGATCCGAAGATATGGCCGACGGCCGTTCTTATTTGCCCACCCGGTACATACAGAAAATAAGAAAAAAATAACAGGTTAAAACATATCTAGTTGTAGAAAGACGATAAAGATGTTCAAATATTTTTAGCGGGATAGAAAAAAGATAACAATATAATCTCGTGTTATAAGAGTACCACCGGAATAGACTGATAATCCTACAACATAGAAGCAGATTAAGTAATCTTATTGGTGTTACGTCACTTACCATTTTTTCAAATTTTAATATTTTTTTCTGCTTTATTTGGGTCTTGAACAAAGTAACTTTTTCACTAAAGTGTTTATTTTATCGTATATTAAAGCCCTGAATTGAATTTTATCTCAGTTCTTGACTGAAGCCCATTCTCTAGCGCTCCGGCGATAGGTCAGTATCTGTTACGTCACAGGAATGTTTCTTTGGGAATTTATTTTGAATTCTTTTTTTAAATTTCACCTATTTTCTCATCGTTCTGAAGATTGAAGTATTTATTCCAGAAATTAGAGATCTCGTCTATTGAATTTGATTGATACATGTTACATTTTGTTCTTTTATTAAAAATGTAATCAAAAGGCAGTTATTAACATGGTAAAATTCAAGACAAAACTAGTAAAAGGAATAATCTCTGCGCGATTTTTCAAGACTACGGCCCGTTCGTCCTATTCGAAGAATCGGAATTTTTTTTTTTTTTTTTTTTTTTTTTTTTTTTTTTTTTTTTTTCAACGAGCCAGTCTTGACTTACACAACATCTGAATAGAAATCAGTATCGACAAGTTTGCTTTCCTTATCGAGATGTCTCGAATAGAAGTGTCACTTAGTAATCGGAACCGGGATCCTCGGACCCGAAATTGCTCATCTTCTGATAGAGCCTTTCTTTCTTGAATACAAACCGATGGCCGAAAGAATGTTCCGAATCGGCCGTACCGTTCTCGAGTTATCGTGCACACAGACATCCACATATCCACACATCCACACAGATAGACTTTTTTTTCGCGGAAAATCAATTTTTTCCACGTTTCATGACATTTTAAGTCATTTGGAGCAAAATATGTGAGTTTTTGCAAGGTTCAAACTGATGATATATAACGTTATTGACATTTTTATTTCGAAAACGTAGACGTTATAAGATACGTAATAACGTTATCTGATTATCAAAAACAATAAACTTTTTTAACAGTTACGTGAGATGTTATTGAACCATTTAAATAGATATTATTATATTTAATATTCCAAGAATGTTTGATCTTACAATATCAACAATCAAACAGTAATTTATGTTAGATTATATGTGATTTACAATCCGTAAAGCAATCCATCAAGCTGCCATCGATATCTGAAATCCCTGCATTATCGGCCCTTTTATGCGACCGCTATCTCTTTAACGTCTGCACGTTTAATCCCTACCTATACACCGCTCATATTATTGAGATCCATTTGGACCAAAACATACATTCATTTTTTTAATATTTTATCTAATATCAAATACAAAATAAATTATTTAATAAAATTAGATTTGAGTAATGAAACACACAAAGTCCAGTATATTTGTTGTAACAGTTTAGTTATGAAATTGGCAACTAGTTTCGGTTTCCGCCATCATCAGGCCATAAACATCGTGGAGCTATCGGTGAGATAAAATTTTGGTTAAGGGGTAAAATTTAGTAACATTAAATTAAAATTGTTTACATGGTACTGACAAATTTAACTAATTAAATATAAAATTAACACAAATATTATAAGGACATAAGATGTGTCTCATCGATGGTACCGGAACAGAAAAATATGAATAGGATCAGGAAAAACCAGATCTAAAGCAGGCCAAAAGTGGCATTTAAATATTAGTTTTAAGGCACAGGGGAGAGTCAAAAATCCATAATCTTACTTACTTTTTTGATAGTAAAAAATCAATTTTCAAGACCCTAACCTAGTTCTAATGACATTTCTCTCTTTCTTTCTTTTTGCTCTTCTTCCACTTCTCTTTTTCCTCTTCTTCGTTATCGCCCATCAATTTTATGTCTATTCTTCTTTACCTACACCTGCGCTCTGTCACTTGGTCACTCAGTTCCTCTTTAGACTTCTTAACCCTAAAGGAGAAGTCTTATAATACGGCTCTGTCTGTCTGTCCGTCTGTCCGCATTTATTACTCAAAAACGAAAAGAGATAGAGACAATAAACCTTGAATACCTCCCAAATAGATTTTCAGATTTTTATGACTTCCGGTTTCAAAAATAGCATCCGGCGTGAAATTTAATGCCGAATCGATATTTGAAAACAGATTTGAGATATCTTTTATAGTTCATAAGATGATGCGTGTTTAGAAGTCGTCACGTGCCTGCTAACGCTCAGGTACTTGTGATTTGGTTTTTTCTATGTACTAATAATAACATGCATATTTTATTATTTAACTGTTAATCTTTTTATCATTTATGTGTTAGGCACCTTTGTCTAAATTTAAAAATTTTAACTTTAACGATTGTCACTATATAAACTTTATCTGTCAATGTAAACTGTCAAGTGTCATCTACCATTTTATAGTAATTAATATGTTTCAGTGTGTTTAGCCGCGCCACTGTGCTCGCTAGCAATTTAATTTTAATAGCGATACATTTTTTCTTTTGGACACCCATAGGACCACCGAATATATGGTACTACAACCTTTTCTTAACTAAATTTGATCCTTCACAGTCCATTTTTGATCCCGAACTATGTTCGAATTTCAAATTTGTCCGATTTACTTAAGACATTTTAAATTCATGGGCGGTACCTCAACTATGTTCTACCCAAACCGACCTCGGTTTGTTTCCTCCCTTAATTTTTTAATCGTTACTATAATCATGTACCCCCTTTCACGTAATAAATTTTAAATTTAATAATGTTTTTATGATAAACCTAATTTAAGTGAGCCCTTTATTAAAGGTATAATAGCACCTCAGTTAAATTTGAAATCGAAAATTCTTTTGTAAAATGGCTGTATATATTGGAGGAAGTTATCGAGGGCTTCCGATTTTTTTTCTTAAAAGTACTTTTTGTTTATCCCCCTTTTTTTGTAACTCATTTTGAACATTTGTATTATAGGTCTGATGATGGCATCAGTATGCCGAAAGAAGTTACCAACGCTCAATTTTATCATTAAAAATTTTTGTGGTACTAGACTTTGATTTTTTATTTCTTTATATATATAACAAATTAGAGAATATAATCACTGACACTGCAATAACTAATTTTTGAAGATGTTAATATAATTTACTCAAAATAACATACAACAGAATTTAACTAGAAGATATCAGAGAAAATTTGGGTTTTTTTTATCTTTAAAAAATCGTCAATTTCAATTTTCCCAAAATATCTCGAAAACTGGTCCTGATATTTTAATTTTATTTATTTATATAACGGTTTACAAAATTCCAATAGTGTTCAATTAAATTCGTGCCACCCTGTATATCTACTTGAGGGTGACCCCTGGGGCTGAAAATCAATACTACAGATTGGCTGTTTTTGTACTAAATATGAAGTCATAAACAACCACAAAAATACAAATTAAACAGAAGTTATTTTTAATAAAGTTATGAACCAAATAACACTTTTAGAATATACGTATATTTGAAATGATCAAAAGTGAAGTATTTTCAACCAGCTGTTTCTATTACATTATTACTTTAAATTAACTTTTCTTGCTAAACAATATATATCTTCATTGATAAGGATAAATATTTTGAATAGTTTTTTTTTTTAAGAATTAGTTATAGCATCATCAAACTTGATTGAATAAGTAAATCTACTGATGCTGTTTATCAGTTGTAGTCGTAAGTAGTTAGGTCACTATTCAAACAATTAATTAAATGGAGGGTTTAATAGAAGGGTCACCGCCTCGATTTAGTCGCTACCGGTTCGGAAATGACGTAACTTGTCAACTTGTGAGGTCCCCGATGACCTACACGAGCCGCTAATTTAATATTTCCTTCGTTGTTAAACAAAAATATAGTCTCACTTTTTTTTTTTAGAAAATTTGGTAATTATTTAATAGATATTTTTCATAATACATAGATTATTCTACTTGAACTATTATTAATACATAAATGAAAATGGCGAAGGTGCTAAGGGTATTCCCTAAATTATTATTATTAGTGCTTCTTGTTTTAAAACAAAAATTCACTGTTCTGCTAGCTTCAGAATTATTCAATGTAACATTTCAAATACAGCGCCGTTTTTTAATATCATTTTGAACTAATAGTAACGGTGATAGATGTTAGTGCCTTTTTGTCGTTGCTTCTGTGCATGATTTTTCATTATGTCACATTTCAAATATAGTGCCAATTTCAATTTGGATCAATAGTAACGAAGATATATAGATAATAGAATAAACTTCTGCATCCTCTCACTCTAACACATTAAATTCCCTACCCTTACCACAGAACAAACGTAAACCATTATACAATAAATGTAATATGATTCAAATAAATAAATTTATTCATTAAAAATTTAATTTTCATTCAAAAAAAATATACACATATTTTGGTAGTTTTAGAAAAAGGTAGCAGAATAATGGATCAAAAATCGATGAATAATAACGCAATTATTCTAAAATGAATAAACGCAATAAAAGTTTAGGTTAGGTTAAATTTTTATTATTTTTTTTAATACACAGGCTAGATTTAGATAGTCAAGATTTCTTTAACCAAAATAAATGTTTCTTTTTATTTTAAATACACAGTCAAGAATTCTTTTTAAAAAATATATTCGGTCAACTTAAAAGAGCAAAAAAAGGAACAAAACGTAAAATAAAATAAAAAAGAAAACAAAATTCAACAAATAGTCCAAAAACAAGCCAAATAAGACAGAGTAAAGGGAAAAAAGCAAAAATGGCAAAAAAGTCAGAAAAGGACAAAAAAGTTCAAAAAAATTAAAAACTATTAAAACAAGTTTAAAAAAGCCAAAAAGTGGTAAAAAACCCAAAAAAGGAAAGAATCAAAAAAGGCAAAATAGAGACAAATAAAGGCAAAAAGTTCAAAAAAGTCTAAAAAGGGCAAGAAATTTAAAAAAAATAAAAGCAATAAAAAGGGCAAAAATGAAGAAAAAGGTGAAAAAGCGAAAAAAGGCAAAATAAAGCCAAAAACATGGCAAAAAACAAAAATGGTACAATAAGGAACACATTCTATACCTACAATTAGGATATCCAAAAATCATGAGTGAAAACTATTGGGGGGGGGGGTTAAATTTAAATAGTCAACTCATTTTAATGAAATAAATATTTGTTTTTATTTCTTTTTAATACATAGGTTAGATTATATTTTTTTAATTTTTTTTAACACACAGGCTAGATTTCGATAGTCAAGACTTTTTTTAATAAAATAAATATTTGTTTTTATTTTCTTTTAATACACAGGTTATATTTAGACAGTCAAGACCTCTTTTAATAAAATATATGCGGTAAACTTAAAAGTGCAAAAAAAGTACCTAACGAAATGAAAAAAAAACGTAAAATAAAATAAAAAAGAAAAAGATACCTAATAAAGGAAAAAAACGGAAAAAATGGTGAAACAAAATTCAACAAAAAGTCCAAAAACAAGCCAAATACGACAAAGTAAAGGGAAAAAAGCAAAAAATGGCCAAAAAGGTCAGAAAAAGACAAAAAAGTTCAAAAAAATTAAAAACTATTAATAAAAGTTTAAAAAAGCCAAAAAAGGAAAGAAAAGCAAAAAAGGCAAAATAGAGACAAATAAAGGCAAAAAAGGCAAAAAGCTCAAAAAGGTGTAAAAAAGAGCAAAAAATTAAAAAAAAATAAAAAAAGCAAGAAAAAGGGCAAAAAAGAAAAAAGTCAAAAATGGCAAAATAAAGCCAAAAACATGGCAAAAAAAGAAAAATGGTACAATAAGGAATACACTATATAGCTACAATTAGGATATCCTAAAATCAGGGGTGAAAACCATTGGGGGGGGGGGCTAAATTTAAATAGTCAAGACTTCTTTGAAACAAATAATTTTTGTTTTTATTTCTTTTTAATACACAGGTTAGATTATATATTTTTTATTTTTTTCAATACATATGCTAGATTTAGATAGTCAAGATTTCTTTTAATAAAATAAATATTTGTTTTTATTTTTTTTTTAATACACAGTCAAGACTTCTTTTAACAAATTAAATGCGGTCAACTTAAAATCAAAAGCAAAGTGGAATTTACGTTTGATTTTTTAATTTAAATGTGCTTAAACTAAGCATATAAATTTTTATTAGCAAACCAATACACAGTTCAATTCGAGTAAAAAGAAGCAGAACAAAAGCACAACTAAGTGAAGATGGCATATGTCAAATTTGGAAATCCAACAATACATAAAATTCCCCGTGGAAACCTAAATTAGAACATATGTTTTATTAATTTTCTACTTTTTTTATGGGCAACGTTTCGTATTCATGCCATCTTTAAGTTACCTAAAAATTTTTTTTATTAATATTAATTTTTCGTTGTTGATTCAAGTGAAACGAGATACAATTTTATTTATAATGAAGTGTAAAATGTTGTGTATTTTTTTTATACATTAAAACTTTTTATAGATTCTTTATTCTTACATTAATTTTTTTGATATACTGAATTACCTGAATATAGTTTTACGTAAATCCATAAAAATAATATGACGTAAAAAAAAACATGTATTATTAAACTGTCTCAAATTAATTAAATAAAACCGATAAACCTTGATAGATATACAACTCAATTTGATCTAGTATCAATATAAAACCAAATGTCTCAAAGATAATACTAAAATAAATGTATTTGAAATGTGCATGGAGGCATAAGTAGTGTGTGATATTGGCGCCCATTTATTAACACAGTTGTAAATCAAGTTTATCGAATTTTATCTTGGTTATCTATTTATTGATTCGTTAGTTACTTCCAATATTGTACATTTTTTAGGACAAAAGTTTACTTAAACCTACAAAAAAAATCCCAGGACTTTCTCCGACCCTAAAATTCCTGAATGGCAAAAAAAAATGAAGTAAATTGCTGAAAAAAAATGGGTAAATATTAAAATTAAAAACGACAAAAGTTACTAAAAATGGTAACAAGTTATTATAAATATTAACAACGTACCGAATTATTTTCAAAAAATTGTTAAAAATGATAAAATGCTAAATTTCAGCAAAAATTAAAATTTTAATAAAAATATAGTGTGAAATTAGGCAAAATATACGATAAAAATCTTAATACAATTTGTAAAAGTAGGAAAAAAGAGGCAAAGATGCAGAAAAATACAAAGAGCAAAAAAGGTACCTAACAAAAGGAAAAAAACGTAAAATAAAATAAAAAAGAAAAAGAGGCCTAATAAAGGCAAAAAAAAAGGAAAAAAGGGTGAAAAAAAAATCAAAAAGTCCAAAAACAATCCAAATAAGACAAAGTAAAAGTCCAAAAAAAAAAAAACTATTGAAAAAGCATAAAAAAGCCAAAAAATGGTAAAAAAGCCAAAAAAAAATGGAAAGAAAAACAAGAAAGGTAAAATAGACACAAATAAAGGCAAAAAAGGCAAAAGTTCAAAAAAGTCCAAAAAAAGAGCAAAAATTAAAAAACAATTAACGAAAGCAAGAAAAAGGGCAAAAAAGAAGAAAAATAGTAAAAAAAAGCCAAAAAAGGCAAAATAAAGCCAAAAACATGGCAAAAAACAAAAATGGTACAATAAGGAACACATTCTATACCTACAATTAGGATATCCTAAAATCATGGGTGAAAACTATTGGGGGGGGGGGCGAAATTTAAATAGTCAACTTATTTTAATGAAATAAATATTTCTTTTCATTTCTTTTTAATACACAGGTTAGATTATATTTTTTTAATTTTCACAGGCTAGATTTCGATAGTCAAGACTTTTTTTAATAATATAAATATTTGTTTTTAGGTATAAAGGCAAAAAAGGTAAAAGCTCAAAAAAGTCCAAAAAAGAGCAAAAAAATAAAAAAAACAATAACAAAAGCAAGAAAAAGGGCAAAAAAAGAAAAAAAAGGTAAAAAAAACCAAAAAATGCAAAATAAAGCCAAAAACATGGCAAAAAAGCAAAAAATGGTACTATAAGGAACACATTTCCAGAAAAAGTTTGATACAAAAGTTGTAGGGAATTTTATGCTTTACAACTTTGCACGGGAATATTTTTCACTAAAGCGCATTTTTTATCTTCAAAATAAAAAAAAAGACAAAAAACCTAAATGTGTATATTTTTCGCCCTCTAGGGGAGAAATAGAAGTAGGGAAAATAGGGAAAAACATAAAAAATATGGAAATATAGAGGAAAATTGGAAAAATAAAGAAAAAAATTGCGGTTGTGAAAAATAGGAAAAAAATAGGACAAAATATGAGAAAACATGAAAAATAGAAAAAACAATGAAAGAAAAAGGAAAAAAAAAATGAAAACCAGGATAAAATGGAAGAAATATGAAAAATAAAAAAATAGGGAAAAAAATAGAAAAAATGGGGAAAACTTAGAAAGATAAAGAAACAGGAAAATACGAAAAACAGGGAAAAATAGGAAAATTTGAAGACAATAGGGAAAAATAAGAAAAAATAAAGAAAATTAATTAAAAACAGAGAAAAATAGTGAAAGATAAGTTGAGACATGGAAAAGTAGAGAAAAATAATGGAAAATGGGGAAAATTGTGAAAATTTGGGAGGAAAGAATATGGTAAATCAGTGGAAAATGGGGAAATTTGGTAAAACTACTAAAAATAGGAAAAAATTAGCAAAAATGGGAAAAATTAGCAAAAATAGGAAAAAAGTAGCAAAAATAGGAAAAAATTAGCAAAAATAGAAAAAAATAGGAAGAAAAATATGAAGAAATAGGAAAAATATGAAGAAATAACAAAAATGTGAAGAAATAGGAATAATTGGGAAAAACTGGGAAAATCGGAAAAATTGGGTAAAATAGGGAAACAGAGAAAAGTGGGGAAACTTCAAAAAAATAAGGAAAAATGGGAAAAAATAGAAAAAAGAGGGCAAAATCGAGAAAATTAAGTACAAATAGGGACAAATGGTAAAAAATAAGAAAAAATAGGTAGAAATAGGAAAAATATGAAGAAATAACAAAAATATGAAGAAATAGGAAAAAATGGGAAAAATTGGGAAAAACTGGGAAAATCGGTAAAATTGGGTAAAATAGGGAAACAGAGAAAAGTGAAGAAACTAGTTGAAAATAGGAAAAAAATAAGGAAAAATAGGAAAAAATAGAAAAAACAGGGCAAAATCGAGAAAATTAAGTACAAATAGGGACAAATAGTAAAAAATAAGAAAAAATAGGTAGAAATAGCGGTAAATAATGGAAAAAGGGAAAACTGAAAGTAATAGGGAGAAACAGGAAAATTACGAAAAACTGGGAAAAATTGGGCAAAATAGGGGAAAAATGGCAAAAATAGGAAAAAATCTGAATAAGAAAATGCTGAAATTAGCGAGAGAAAAATGTGAAAATAAGAAAAATTAGTCAAAATAGGCAAAATTAGACAAAACTTTCCCGACGAGGATCCTCGAATATTTTTTCAGATATTTAATGTTAACCTTTCAAATTTTGACATTTTTTATTTTTGACAGGTGACAGTTTGAGAAATAATTTTGACTGTCATTTTTTGATAGTGACACTTTCGTTTGACAGATGTCGTACAAAAACTAATGGGTTCTTCCGACGGATAACCCAAATCCATATACCATATTTCAGTTCAATCGGATTAAACGTGTGGCTCGTGGAAGAATACACACAGACAGACAGACAGAAATTGTCTTAATGATCTCAGATGACCTCAAAATGGATATTACCATCTTTATCTCGATATTTCTGATATTTGAATCTAAAAAAGCTAGAAAGATATTAATTTAAATTCAAGAAATAATTTAAACTGAAGATGGATTTTTACCAAAAGGTTCAGTCATGAATGATGTGTTCAAAAATTTAATGGAACATCAAAAATGACATCGTCATTAGCTTCCCAATTTTGAAAACTAATTTATCCTTTTTTTGGAATAAGATTTTTGATGATGTGTGAAACATATTTGGATTTTTACATTTTTCCAATTTTTCTGGTATAGTTCTTTTTGGCATATTTTTTTCTAATTTCACTGTTTTCTTGTTTTAACTTCTTTTCTTACTTATTTTGGCATCCAATTTTTTACCGTGATCTCATTTTTCTTTGTTTTCTTTAATCCATACAAAATCTTTTGTAGTATCCAGTTAAGCATTGTTCTATTAAGCTAATAATTTGACGTAATCCCTACTCAAGGCTTTTAATAAAAGGAAAAGAGATTTTTTATTGCCGCTTCTAACAACCCTTCGTTCTCTGACTCAACTAATCTTAAAATGATAGCGTTTAGCAGTATGCACTTTGCATTTAAAATAGACAATAATGAAGATTCCTTTCTCTGTATTTAACATTTTATTTAGATTCATGAATAATTTTGTCTTTGATTTTGATCCGGCAAAAATTAAAGATTATGGTTAGATTAACACACCATTTTAAACATATACAGAATGTTAAATTATTATTAAACTAATATTAAAAAATTATGCTTATGATTATCACACCATTCGTCATTTTTAATTAAATATTAGAAATTTAAAAAAAAAAATCTATAATATGGCAATAAGTCTTTAGATAATAATATATTAATGGTAATTGATTGTACAGGGTGTTCTAAAAGTATTTAAATGTTACGTTTGTTCTTCCTCGGTTGATAATCACATCAGCTCATCAAGGACCCGAATAGGGGTATTTAAAATATATAACTATATACCGATATTTTTTTTTTTTACTGATTCTTATTCAGAAGGTCACAAACGGTGTAGCGCCCCTATTCCCGGTTCTGGGTCCCGTCATTGAATCGATTACAATAGGTAGATTCCATATATGGAAATCTACCTAAAATGCAAATGGAATTGGAAAATACGTAAAAAACGAAAATATAAAAATAAACCGAAAAACGAAAAAAATCAACGAATCGCTAAAGAACGAAGAGCAACCAAAAAGCGGAAACAATGGTAACCATAAAAAAAAATTTTAAATGAAAAAATGTGAAATTGAAATAAATCGAAAAAAAATCCCAAAAAATCAGAAGAATAAGAAAAAATTAGAAAAGAAAAGAAAGAAATATGGAAAAAACAGAACAATGAGGAAAAATTAGTAGAATTGAAAAATCAGAAAAAATCTGAAAAAAAGAGAAAAAAATAGAAAACAGTGGAAAAAATTGAAAGAAAAATCAGAAAATATTAAAAAAAAATGAAATTGCAAAATACGGAAAAAAACGCAAAAATAAAAAAAATTGAAAAAAATTCCGATAAAACTAAAAAAACGTCGCAAGAAATAGAAAAAAATCATAAAAAATTGCAAAAAAATCACTAAAGAGCAACCAATAACCGGATACAATGAAAAAATAGAAATTCAAATAAATCGCAACAAAATTGCAACAAAATACGCAAAAAATCACAAAAAAAACCGCAACAAGATCACAAAAATGAGAAATAAATGTGGAATAATTAGAAAAAATCGAAAAAACAATCAATTACCATTCTAAATTCCTTGTTATTTTTTCCTCTTTCGATACTCTTTTTGGAATTAAGTTCCATCTTCTTCTCTTACTCTCTCTCTGTCTCTTTCTACAATATAAATTTTTTCTTATTTTTTTTATCATTTTATATATAGAAAGAGATTTTTTCTCATTTTTCTGTTTTTCTCATTTTTGTGATTTTTTATTTTTGTTTCGTTTTTTTTCTGATCTTTTTCGATTTTTTCTAATTTTTTCTAATTTTTCTTGATTTTTTCTCATTGTTCTATTTTTTCCATTTATTTATTTTGTTTTCTTATTTTTTCTTTTTTGGGATTTTGTTGCGATTTTTTGTGATTTTTTTACTTTTTTTTGTGATTGTTTGCGATTTTTTTGACAATTTTGTTGCGATTGATTTGAATTTCGATTTTTTTTCATTGTATTCGGTTTTTGGTTGCTCTTTGGTGATTTTTTGCAATTTTTTATGATTTTTTTGTCGTTTTTGGTTTTTTAATTTTATTTTATTTTTGTGTTTTTCCGTATTTTACAATTTCATTTTTCATTTTTCTTTCAATATTTTCTTATTTTTCTTCCAATTTTTTCCACTTTCCTGCTTTTTTTTATTTTTTCTGATTTTTCGATTCTGCTAATTTTTCCTCATTGTTCTGTTTTTTCCATATTTCTTTCTTTTGTTTTCTAATTTTTTCTTATTCTTCTGATCTTTTGGGATTTTTTGCAATTTATTTCAATTTCCAATTTTTTTATTTTAAAATTTTCTGATTTTTTTTCGATTTTTTACAATTTTTCCTCATTTTTTTCTCATTATTCTATTTATTTTCTATTTCTTTCTTTTGTTTTCTAATTATTTCTTATTCTTCTGATTTTATTTGCGAATTTTTTGGCTTTTTTTTAGATTTTGTTGCGATTTTTTGGGATTTTGTTGCGATTTTTTGTGATTTTGTTGCGATTTTTTGTGATTTTGTTGCGATTTTTTTTGTGATTTTTTGCGTTTTTTTTTTGCAATTTTGTTGCGATTTATTTCAATTTCTATTTTTTTCATTTTATTTTTTTAAAGTTTACAATTATTTCCAGTTTTTCGTTGATCTTTAGTGATTTTTAGAAATTTTTTATGCTTTTTTTGACGATTTTTTTGCGATTTTTTTCGATTTCTTGCGACTTTTTTTCGTTTTTTCTGTTTTTGTTTTATTTTTTTTTATCTTTGTGTTTTTTCCGTATTTTTCATTTTTTTCTTAATATTTTCTGATTTTCTTTCAATTTTTTTCACTATTTTCTGTTTTTTCTCATTTTTTCGTATGTTCTGTTTTTTGCATTTTTTTTATTTTTATGTTTTCTTCATATTTTCTGATTTTTCTGTCAATTTTTTCCACTGTTTTCTGTTTTTTTTATTTTTCAGATTTTTCGATTGCTAATTTTTCCTCATTGTTCTGTTTTTTCCATATTTCTTTCTTTTGTTTACTAATTTTTTTCTTATTCGTCTGATTTTTAGGGATTTTTTGCGATTTATTTCAATTTCGGATTTTTTCATTTTAAAATTTTTTTTATGGTTACAATTGTTTCCGGTTTTTGGTTGCTATTCATTCTTTAGCGAATTGTTGATTTTTTTCGTTTTTCGGTTTGATTTTTATAATTTTTTGTTTTTTACGTATTTTACAATTCCATTTTTCATTATTTTTTCAATATGTTGGCATTATCTTGTATTTTTATTAAGATTTCTAGTTTAATTTTATGGGACGCCTTGTATAATAAAATAATCACTAGTATATTGTTTAAAATTTTGATGGCTGTGTATTATTTTCTCATTTTTTTCTGACTGTTATATTTTTTTAATTTTTTTCTTATGTTTTCAAACTATTTCGTATTATTCTGATTTTATGCGACTATTTGCGAATTTTTTGCCATTTTTTTGGAATTTTGTTGCATTTTTTTGTGATTTTTTGCAATTTAGTTGCGATATATTTGAATTTTGATTTTTTTTCATTGTTTCCGGTTTTTGGTTGGTCTTTAGTGATTTTTTACAATATTTTTTTTACGATTTTTTGTTATTTTTTTCGATTTCTTTTGACTTTATTTTCGTTTCGTTTTTTTTTCATTTTTTTTTGTGTGTGTTTTTTCCCTTATTTTACAATTTCATTTTTAATTTTTTTTTCAATATTTTCTGCTTTTTCTTTCAATTTTTTTCCACTGTTTTCTGTTTTTTTTAATTTTTTCATATTTTTTTTTGATTTTTCGATTCTGCTAATTTTTCCTCATTGTTCTGTTTTTTTCTCGATTTCTTTCTTTTATATTCTAATTTTTTCTTATTCATCTGATTTTATGCGACTATTTGTGAATTTTTGGCCATTTATTTTTGGGATTTTGTTGCGATTTTTTGTGATTTTGTTGCATTTTTTGTGTTTTTTTTTTTAATTTTGTTGTGATTTATTTCAATTTCGATTTTTTTCATTGCTTCCGGTTTTTGGTTGCTCTTTAGTGTTTTTTTGCAATTTTTTGCTACTTTTTTTCGATTTCTTCCGACTTTTTTTCGTTTTTTCGATTTTTTTTTATTTTTGTGTTTTTTCCGTATTTTAAAATTTCATTTTTCATTTTTTTTCTAATATTCTGATTTTTCTTTCAATTTTTTCCACTGTTTTCTGTTTTTTTTTATTTTTTCAGATTTTTTCTGATTTTTCGATTCTGCTAATTTTTTCTCATTGTTCTGTTTTTTTTTCTTATTCATCTGATTTTATGCGACTATTTGTGAATTTTTGGCCATTTTTTTTGGGATTTTGTTACGATTTTTTGTGATTTTGTTGCATTTTTTTTGTTTTTTTTTAATTTTGTTGTGATTTATTTCAATTTCGATTTTTTTCATTGCTTCCGGTTTTTGGTTGCTCTTTAGTGATTTTTTGCAATTTTTTATGATTTTTTATGATTTTTTTGCGATTTTTTTCGATTTCTTGAAATTTTTTTTCGATTTCTTGCGACTGTTTTTCGATTTCTTGCGTCTTTTTTTCGTTTTTTCGGTTTTTTTAACAATTTTTTTTTATTTTTGTGTTTTTTCCGTATTTTACAATTTCATTTTTCATTTTTTTTTCTAACATTCTGATTTTCCTTTCAATTTTTTCCACTGTTTTCTGTTTTCTTTTTATTTTTTCAGATTTTTCGATTCTACTAATTTTCCTCATTGTTTTGTTTTCTAATGTGTTAAAATAATAGGTAGAAATTAAAGATAACTCAGTTACATATCAAATTTTTATGTGTTATTTATCACTGTCCATCAGCTCTTGCAAAATTCCATTTGGGGTTTAATTATTTCCAATAAACAGAGAATTGTTGAATAGAGGCTTGATTAATTTTAAACATTAATTTTTATCTCGTATTTCGAAACCGAACCGGTTTAAATCGCAATTAATTCGGATTTTCCATCTCAAACAATAACAATCGGACGAAAATCTGAAAACAGCAGGTGTAAGTTCCATCAAAATTTCAATCATCCGGTGTTATTGTTCGGCACAAAAAGAGCAAATCACTCGATGTTCGGTGCAATATCGAGTGTTAAAATAGTGCTGATACAGACGAACAGCTGTCACTGTGAACGTCATGAAATATTCAAAAGCCACCCCTTGTACACATTACACTCTCATTCTTTATGTTGCGCCTTTATGAACGGGGCTCTATTTACGGTGGCGGCATATAGGGGTGACCGCCCCCTCAAGGATTAGCCCCTGTTAAACTATTCGGTCGCGACCTAATGATTCGTGAAACTATCAAAAGAATATATTATTAACTGCTAGACCCCAGGGAAATGTTCGGGAAACAAACTAATATGTTTAAATGGCTTTATCAGAATTATTTTTTCGGTGACACCCTTGACTAATTAGATTGACATATAATAAAAATTACAAATTTTTATATTATTACATCAAAGGAGATATTATTAATTTATTATCTGTAAAAGTGGCAATGTCACTTCTTACATTTAAAACAATTTAAAAAACTTTGTATATGCATATACGTATCAGTAGATAAGCTATGACAGTTCTGGCGCACTCCTTATGGAAATTAACATGGGAAATTGCCAAGGTCCATTCTAGTAATTTTTTGGCTTATCCAAGGACACTCGTGACACCATTAGACCTCATTGCGCACATCACTGCGCATTATTAGCCACGTGACCTTTGAAATTTTGATCCGCCTTTGATCAGGTCTCGAACAGGTCTGAAACAGCTTTATTATCAATCACTTCCAATGCCCTAATAGTCCTATCCACATAATCGTCATCACTACTTGGTAATGTTACTATTCTGTTAACTTCTGATCAAAAGCTGTTTAAAGCTGTTCAAGAGCTGTTCGAGACCTGATCAAAAGTAGATCAATTTTTATTTCACAAATGATTTCGCAAATGTCAAAGGTCACGTAATATGCGCCGTAATGTGTGCAGTGCGCTAGAACTGTCATAGGTTATCTACTGGGGAGTTATGATTTACTGTAGCTGCACGCACTGAATTTTATTGCCGATTATTGTTACTTCGGATTATGAAAATCGACAGATTATATTTTTCCCGTTATCGCTGATTTATTTCTTTCAAAATAAAAAAATGACCGATCTCGAGAATGTTCAGATAACGTTTTTTTGCAAATTTGTGACCTTCTCACTCCATTATGTCATGCTCAAATTACTAAAAATTAAAAAAAAAATTATTTTGGTTATAACAATTACAATTTTAAATTGAAAGAAACTAAAATATATTCTAAATTTATAGTTTTATAGTCCCAATTTAATATATTTAATTTTTTAAAAGTTATTGAATTTTTTTAAAAATTTATATTAAATTTCAAAAAATTTTCGCTATTTTTTTATGATTCTACAATTTTTGAATAAAATTTTAAAAATCGAATAGAATTTTTTACCAAAAATTGAATGGTATTTTTTTTAAATTTTTAATATTAATATTAATTTAAAAAAAAATTAAAATCTCTATTTGAATAATTTTAAAATCAATAAAAAATTAGTATCTCATTCTCTTTTATTCAAAATGGGAAACAGGCCTTTTTTTAAATTTTCTGGATCAAAACATATTAATAAAAAATCAAATTTTTTGTCAAAAATTCATGGGTTTTGAATTGTTTTAACTTTTTACATTTTTGGCTAGTACTTTTACAAATATTATTTTAAAATTATGAAATAATTTACACACATAGTCCCTTTTGGATACACTATTTACTTTTTTCATGTGTTTTATACTTTTTGATAAAACAAAATTACAAAAAAATTAAAAAAAAAATCTTTATTTTAGCTATAATAATTACAATTCCAAATTTGAAGAAACCAAAATACATTGTAAATTTAGACTTTTACATTATATTTCGAATGGCGAAAATCCCATTTTAATATTTTTAAAGTTGTTTAAAATCGTAATAAAATTTAAAATTTTTTTGATCCATTCTTTGAAAAATTCCACAATTTTTTTAATAAAATTTTGAAAAAACTCGCATATATACTTTTTTATTACAAATTTGAAATTTTTTTTTTAATTTTTAATATTAAAATATATATCTAAAAAAAATTAATTCAATAAGAACACAATTATTTAAAAATGAAAATAAAATTTTTAGGAAATTTTCTGTTTTATAATTTTGATTTCTTGTAATTTTTTATAAAAATCCATAATTTGGGCTCAAAATCTAAAAATAAGGAGCAAAAGTATTTCTTTGACGCCCTCTAGCCACGAAATTATACGGAATTTGAAAAAACAAAATGTGTAGAAAATTTTTTGGTTCTACAACTTTGATATCCTGTAATTTTTCATAAAAATGCATAAATTTGGCAAAAAAAATGAAAATATCGCAATACTTTTCTTCTATACAACTTTGTTGGATTCGGAAAGTAAAAATGGACTAGTTTTTTAAAAATCATACCAATCAGGTCGATAATATATTAAATATTTTTATTTGGAAGAGAATGATTTTAATAACAAAATTGACCGAGAATAAAATTTTTGAAATTGTGCTAAGTCATCGTTCATATCTGTCAAAACACTTGTATTTTCGTGCTATGGAAAACAAGAAAGTTAAAACTTTATAGCGTAAAATAAATCGATGGAAGCGAAAAAAAAATACACGAGATGATATTTAGTAATATTGTACAAAAATACCGAGTTCAGAAATTCGGTAAAAAATATTTCGAAATAGGAGAAATGACGTAAACGACATCGAAATTTTGACAATACTATTTCTATGTAAGGAAACAATCGTATATCGATTAGGCTCATTATTATTATGACTTTTATTTGAACAATCAATATTCAAAATTACTGCCAGTATAAATAAATATTTTAAAATAAAAATTCTAAAAAAAAGATAAAATTGTAACAAAAATAAACTAATAGAATTTTTATGACATTTAATTAAATGAATTTGAAAAGTTATTACAAGAAAATTTTTGTTACTTTTCATTATTTTTTGGATGAGACTAAAATTTTATAATTGCAATATCATTTATCTCATTATAAATAATTTTTACTATAATTCAGCAATTTCTGGATTGTTATGTAAAGAATATTTTTATTTTTCCAAATATTAAGAATTTAAAAGTATATTGAAAAATTTGAATTAATTATTTTTCGTATCATTAAAATTTCCAAAACTTTTGCCTTTGTTACAAGATTTAGAAAAAAGTCAATTTTGGTCATACTTTTTGTGTTAAAGTGTAAATTTTTGATTCAAAAATAGCGAGAAATTTTGCACATGCAAATCCAAGTTCCAGCTTTTAACGAAAAAAAAAAAAATTCTAAAAATAAATATTAGGATAACCAAACAATTTTTAAAAATGATTCTGATTCTTATTATTAATAATTTCTGTCTGTGGTGAAGTAAACTCCTCAGTCACTGTCAGTTGTTTTCTGCAATACATCCGTCGCGACGCTCCTCTATCCTTGATTTAAAAAACATCACGAAGCAACCCTCTTGTCACATGGGAAACAAGTAAACATTGAAATATTATGTAAACACTTGACAGAGCCCGAGACCCCTAATAGCTTTCTTTGCAATTTATTTACCGGAAAACGTTCTTTACTTTCGTTCTTTGCATAAGCGAAAAATGGTGACAGGACGCATATTTCCGGAAAATAGAAGAAAAATCTTTGTTTGAAGTAATATGCCTTGTATGTTGACAGCGATCTATCAGTATCTGCATCTTGAAACAATAACAGCTCTTTGTGTTTTTTTTAGCTTCAGATAAAATAAATAAAAAATTACTTCACATATAATTTACAATGTTTAAGATAATTTTAAATTATAACAAAAAAAAATCACACAATATTTTTTCTATAAACATTAATTCATTTTTAATGTACTGGGTCTAATAAATTTACTACGAACATTATTCCGATTGGTGATGACCCTGGTGAACAATATTTATTAAGTAGTAATTTTAGTTTAAAAAAGACTTGATAAATAAAGAAAAATAATCTATCACATGGCGCAGTCACGAAGGAATTAAAAGTAAAACTACAAGGAATAAAGTAAATATAGTAAATTAGAAAATATTTCACCTAAAAATCTGTGAAAAAATGGAGGGAAATAAAAGATTAATTCAACATGTAAAAATATATATAATGGTGAATGGGAAAATTAAGGAACCGGATGAGGTCAAAGTGGCAATTTTGTTGATTTTTTAGTGATTTAAAAAAATTAGTAACCAAGAAAACTCAATTTTAACAGATAAAATTGTATTAGGAATATCTGATAAAAAGTTATAAGAAAGTTTATTGAACATACCTGATTTGAGACTGGAGAAAGCTGCAGAACTTTGTAGAAATACTGAAATAACGAAAATGCACATTAGAAACGTTCGTAAATGTATAAGTACTAAAGAAAAAAAAATGATAACAAAGACAACTAGCGAGGTAAAAATAACATAGAAATACTACAAATGTGAGAAGTTGAACCACTATGCAAATGCATGTAGATTTAAAACAGCTAAAGAGGAAAGACATAGAAGAAGAGATGTTTGTGGACTGTATAGAGCTGATAAATTCAATGGATAATAGGAGAATGTAGTTGGAAGTTTTTAGAAATAAAAAATGGAAAATCGGTAAATATTGGACAAATAAAAAGATATTGTTAAAAAAAACGAAAAAAAAACAAAGGAAATGCCAGAAACTTGGAAAATATATACAAAAATTGAAAAAAATACCAAAAAAATGGAAACATTTCAAAAAAATCGGTTGTGTTGACCCAAAACTTTCCCGACGAGAATCCACGAATACTTTTTCAGATATTTAATGTTAAAGTTTCAAATTTTGACACTTTTTATTTTTGACAGATGACAGTTGGAGAAATAATTTTGACTGTTCTGAATAGACATTTTCAAGGGCTTTCAAATGACATATTGCATGTCCAATTCCGTGACATATTGCATCTATTATTTTTTGATAGTGACACTCACGTTTGACAGATGTCATACAAAAATTAATGAGTTCTTCCGACGGATAACCCAAACCTACATACCAAATTTCAGCTCAATCGGATTAATACTTTCTCAGATATTTAATGTTAGTTTCAAATTTTGACATTTTTTTATTTTTGACAGGTGACAGTTGAAGAAACAATTTTGACAATTCTAAATAGAATTTTTCAAGGGCTTTCAAATGACATATTGCATGTCAAATTCCATGAGATATTGCATCTGTCATTTTTTTATAGTGTCATTTCCGTTTGATAGATGTCGTACAAAAACTAATGGGTTCTTCCGACGGGTAACCCAAACTTCTATACCAAATTTCAGCTCAAACGGATTAAACGTGTGGCCTCTATGGTGGAAGAATACACACACACACATACCCACAGACAGACATGATATGAAAAAAATTAGGAATAATTGGAAAATCGGTAAATATGGAAAAAACAAAAAATATTAAAGAAAACTCCCGAAAACCCGAAAATAATCCTAGAAAATCGAATATAATGCAACAAAATTAAAAATTAAAAACAAAATGCAAAAAAATCAAAAACGTTTGAAAAAAATCGCAAAAGTGGAAAAATCTGTAACAAAATGCGAAAAATAAAAAAATATGAAAAAAATCTGAAAAAACCGAAAATAATCCTAAAAAATGTCAAATTGAGAAAATAGTAAAAATGGGAAAAATAAAAAAATAGGAAAAAATGGAAGTTAATCCTTGAAAATCGAAAAATTCGTAATTAGTCTGAAAAAATCGGAAAATATGAAAATAATCCTAGAAAATCAAAAAATTAAAAAATTCAAAAAAAAATCAGAAATATTTGAAAAAAATTAGAAATTTTTGGGAATTGTTAAATATGGGACAAATAAAAAAATATTAAAGAAAACACCTGAAAAACCCAAAAATAATTCTAGAAAATCGAATATAATGCTTAAAAATTGAAAAATATAAATTGAAAACAAAATCTGAAAAAACCAAAAGTAATCTTGGAAAAATTCGCAAAAAGTCTGAAAATAAATGGAAAAAATTGAAAATAAGCCTAAAAAAAAGCAAATTCGCAAGAAAATTGAGAAAACAGTAAAAATGGGAAAAGTAGGAAAAAATCGAAACTAATCCTTGAAAATCAAAAAATTCTTAAATGGTCTAAAAAATAATCCTAGAAAATTGAAACATTTGCAAAAATCGTAAAAATGAAAAAAAAATAATAGAAAATATTTAAAAACCTGTAAAACATGGAAAGTAATCCTATAAAATCAAAAAACTGGTATAAGTTTGAAAAAAATCGGAAAAACCGACAATAATCCTAAAAAATTGGAATATTAAAACATTAGAAAAATGGGAAAAATCAAAAAATATTAAAAAAATCGGGAAAAGTCGAAAGTAATGCTGGAAAATCGAAAAATTCACAGCCTGAAGAAAATCGGAATCATTGTAGAAAACCGGAAAAATTGAAAAAAATTTATAAAATAAAAAATTTGGAAATTTTTGGAAAAATTGGAAAATTTAGGAAATATTTGGAAATATAAAAAAAAAATAGGAAAAAAATATTCAAAAATAGAAGGAAAAAAAAACAGGAAAAAATGGGAACAAATCCGATAACATAAAAAAAAAGAAAAAATTATTAAAAACGGAAAAAATCGGAAGAATTTGTATAAATCGAGAAATTCGGAATAAATTAAAAAAACAGAAAAAACATACAAATTTAGACAAAACAAAAAATCGGAACAATTAAAATAAAAACATTAAAAATATCAAAAAAAAAATGTACACCATTAGTTTTGATAATATTTTATTAGACTCGCTTATTTTTTTTTTATTAAGTAGCGAAACAAAGGAACGGTACTTATTGACTTTACAATGTCTGTCCGTCTGTCTGTCTGTCTGTCTGTCCGTCCGACTCTTACAGCGGTAACTCGAAAACGGTTTGGAATTTTGGATTTCTCTTTTCAGCAATCGATAGCTGATTACCTTAGCTCTCCCACGTATAATTTTCAATAACCTAAGTCAACTTCACTGTCTGTCTGTCCGTTTGTCTATCTTTTCGTCAATCTCAACAATAACTCGAGAACGGTTTCGAATTTTTGTTTTCTATTTTCAACAATCGAAAGCTGGTTACCTTACTTATTAACTTTACAATATCCGTCCGTCCGTCTGTCTGTCCGTCTGTCCAGCGATATCTCGAGAAGAGTATCGAATTTTTGGAACTGAGCTACTTGGATACTGTTAGCTTGCTGGGTTTAGTATATTATCTTATATTGAAGATATCATTAGTAAAAGAAAAATGACCATATTAAATTCATTGTCTGTAAGGTGTGTTTATAATGCTACAATAGAAATAGATGGCGAGCAAATTCAGGCCAAGCTAGACACAGGTTCAATGCTACAAATGTGATAAGTTGAACCACTATTTTGTAATTAAAATAATCCTATTCTCTACAGCCGAGCCGAGAAAGTTCTAGGCTGATACAGCCAATTTTTATTTAATTAATGCGATTGATGGAACTTATTATTGTTTATTGTCAATCTTATATAAAAAACACTTGACCTAAATAATAAATTATAGGACACATTTGAAAAATGCTACTAGTACATCATTGAATAGGGTGACTTATATTTAATATAATATAGATTACTTTTACGACTATAATATAAAAGTGTAATATTTATCTAAATTATTTTATTGCCATCAACTACAGTTGATCAAACAGAAGTAACATAGATACGCGATTGAAAAATTTAATAAAATCCGAAACCTTGATATATTAACCTAGATTCATTAACAACAAAAATATATAAATTATTTTTGTTTCAGAACCTATAAAATTCGGAATCAGTCGACTAGTTTCAAAATCTGACGACGAAGACGACCATGGCAACAACAACAACAATTCCAAAATCTATCAAAGAGAAGACAGCTATTATAGCGGAGACGAACGATCGTCACCGAAGTATAATCAAAATAAATGGGAACAAAATTCGCCGAGACCTTCACCGAGTACTTCTCCAGAATTAGAAGTTGATTCTCCGATACATTCAAGGTCGAATTCCCCATTTCCAAGACCATCTTCAATTACAGAAATTCAAAAATTAGAATCTTCCAGTAAAAAATCGGAAGCGTTTTCAGTGAGCGCTTTATTACGACCAGATAACCCTAAAAAAGTTGATAATCCTTGTATACAAGAAACCATATCAGTCACTAGATCCTACATTTATCCACCTTTTATCGATTTTGTTAAAGACGCCCAGTTAAAATCAGCACAAGAGTATACCTCACAATTTTTACCTAGGCATTTGGTACCATCAGGATTCTTTCCTTCTAATCTTTACCCCCAAAAAGATGGAGATGAAAGAAGTTTTTTACCAACTCCTACATCGTTATACTTTAGCGCAATGGCTGCTGCTATGGCTTCTGGTCAATCCCAACATGGTGGCTATTCAGTACCTCCTAGTGCTGAGGAATTATACAGATTAAGGCATCATTTAGCGAATAACTCATCTGGAGCTCATCCGTATCATCAACATTTTCTTATGAGGCCTGGATTGATGCCTTTAGGAGACGTTTATGCTTGTATTAAATGTGAAAAAATGTTCTCTACGCCACATGGTTTAGAAGTTCATGCTAGGCGATCACATAATGGAAAAAGACCATTCGCTTGTGAGCTGTGCAATAAGACGTTTGGACATGAAATTAGCTTAAGTCAACATAGGTAAATAAATTTTGTTAATTCAAAATTATTGATATAGTAATAAAGAATTTTTTTTTCTAGAGCTGTACATAACGTCGAAAAAGTTTTTGAGTGTAAACAGTGCGGCAAAACGTTCAAGAGATCATCTACATTATCAACTCATTTATTAATACATTCAGATACGAGGCCTTATCCTTGTCAATATTGTGGGAAGAGATTCCATCAAAAATCAGACATGAAGAAACACACGTACATTCACACTGGTGAGTTTATTAAATTTTATAAAAATTAATAATATTTTGAGTAATGAAACACGTAAAGTCCAGTAGCACAATATATTTTTTTTTCAAAGTTGTTTAAGTGAAATTGGCAACTAGTTTCGGCTTCCTCTTTCACTAACTCTTCCTCAGTCAATCATTTCCTTATCCTATTAAATTTGTTGTTTATTTCTACTACCACAACCTTCGCCCCCTCTCGGGCCGTTAGACATTGTCTTTGACATTGACATTGACATTGACGTTGACGTTGACATTGACGTTGACTTGACATTGACTAGTGATAGATGTCGAATTTCTTCTTCTTTTTCTTTTTCTTCCTCTATGTGCACCTTCCCAAGTTACTGAGTTTGAGATTTGGTTCTCCTTGTCCTGTGTCTCACAATCCTTAATTAAGATAAGAATTTTGTATTTCCTCTCACTACATAAATTTGGATTACTGTTAAAATAATATTTACCCTTCAGGTTTTTTTTGTTTTCGGAGGTTGGCAACCCCAATTCACATCATAGTTTCTAAATATTTATACTTTAAATTTATGTTGGCTGTCTGTTGTCATACGTCAGTTGTCTGCACCATTTTGTAGACTTTACGGTTGATTTTAATGGTACTGTCACTAGGGAATATGAATGGGGCTTAAGATATTTAAAGTATAAAATTCCTTGTGACAGGTTGTATGGCATTTCCTACAAGGTGAAATGATAGTTAAAAAATATATAAAAAAAAATAGTAGGTAAACATTTTTGGGCTAAAAAAAAAAGGAAAGATTATTGATTCTTTAAAAAAAAATCTGATGTGGCCAGCACATGACCTCTCGCCATTTTTGAATCAAAAATTTACAGGTTGACACAAAAAAGTATGAAAAAAAATTATTTTTTTGTAAATCTGGCAACAATGGCAAAAGTTTCGAAAATTTTAATGAGATGAAAATAAACTATAGGGTATACAAAATATATGTGTAAAACTTTATTGCCGTTTTGTACAATAATGGCGTCATTACCCATAGCAACTGCCACTTCCGGTTGTTCGATTAGCACCAAAATCTAATCAGATCTAATCTAGGGTATCAGAATCCTGTATGCAAAATTTCAAATTTTTTTATTCAGTAGTTTTTGAGTTATCGTTACTACAACATCCATCCAAACACACACACACACACACTAACACACACACACACTAACACACACACACACTAACACACACACACACAGACATCATCGCGAAAATATCAAAATCGTATTCTAGGGACCCTAAAACGTGTTTATTCATTGAAAACTCACTACCCAATTTTTAGCATGATTCCTATACCTCTCTTATCTGAAGGGCGAGAGGTAAAAAGGTTGTCAAAAAAATAATTTTTGATTGAAGATATTTTTTACAAGAAAAGGTCTATTGAATATCAATGTTTAGTAGAGTTGAGTAAAATAAAAAAAATTTACATACCCATAAAAAAAGGTTTTTTATTAATAAATTAAGATAAAGTTAGGAGATAGCAGATGACAAATTTAAAATAAAGGTAAAAGAACAAATCACAAGATAGAAATTGTGTAAGAATAAACATTATGAATCGACAATAGATAAGAAGAAATTAGATAAAGAAGATCAAGACATAAATTTGAATAATTGGAGGAGTAAACAGAAGAGATTGGAGGAATATTTAAAATAATATTTATAAATTTTTTTATAAAAATTTCATTTTTTTATGGCCTTCTGAATCCAGCCCATTGAGAAAGAGTGCGACAGGGTAAGAAATGGGATTCGCTTGTCATGTAGAATTACTATTTCAATATATTTTTCTTTGTCAAATAAAATTTAAGTCGACTGTTTTGGGCAATACAATGCCATCATCAGGACAACTGTAAAAAAAATTAGAAGTTAAAGATAACAAAAGTGAAAAGAATATCATGGTAATCGGTTATGTCACCACAAAAATTCAAATTCCGTGACATATTACTTCTGTCATTTTTTGACAGTGACACTTTCGTTTGGCATATGTTGTACAAAAACTAATGGGTTCTTCCCAAACCCATATACCAAATTTTAGCTCAATTGGCTTAAACGTGCGGCCTCTATCGTGGAAGCATACACACAGAAATATACACAGACAGACAGACAGACACACAGACAGACTAAATGGTCTTATTCGTCTCAGGGGATCCTAAAATGTAAATTTCCATCTTTATCGAAAAAATTTTTAACTCGTTCACAATACATTTTTTCCACACACGAATTTGAAAAAAACATCAAGGTTGCATTATTTTCACAAAAATTTAAAAAAATAACAAAAGCAAGAACGCGTTTTCTTGCAGACGAATTTGAAAAAAATAGAAATAAAAACACATTTTTCCACAAAAAAAATTCAAAAGTATAAATTGGTATAAAAGCAAGAGTGCATAAAAACTAGAAGAAAAAACAGCAAAAGTGCGTTTTTTTTTCTACAAATTCAAAAGAAAAAAAAACAGAAGCACGAATGCACACTCGAATTTTGAAAAAAACGCAAAATTGTACTTTTCCGGAAAAAAATGGAAAATCCGGCAAAAACGCATTTTTCCACATATAAATTGGTAAAAACGCAAGAATACATTTTTCCACATAAAAAATCAGAAAAAAACAGCAAAATGCGTTTTTTAAACATAAATTGAGAAAAAAGCGAACATGAATTTTTCCACACCGGAAAACTAAAAAAAAAAACAGTAAAAATGCATATTTTCATACAAAAGTAAAAAAAATTGGATACAACAATGTATTTTCTCTCAAAGGAATTTGAGACGAATACTTTTTCAGATATTTAGTGCTAAACTTTCAAACTTTGACATTTTTATATTTTTGACAGGTGACAGTTGGAGAAATAGTTTTACTATTCTGAATAGAATTTTTCAAGGGTTTTTAAATGACATATTGGAAGTCTAATTCCGTGACATATTGCATCTGTCATTTTTTGATAGTGACATTTCCTTTTGACAGATGTCGTATAAAAACTAATGCGTTCTTCCGACGGGTAACCCAAACAAACATACCAAATTTCAACTCAATCGGATTAAACGCGTGGCCTATATCGTGGAAGATTACACACAGACAGACAACCAGATAGACTTCCATCTGGAAACATCTCAGTTGGCCTCAAAGTGGATATTTCCATCTTTGTCTCGAAAATTTTTTTTAGCTCGTTCCCAATACTTTCCCTTCTCGGAGGCGGATTTTATATTTTTAAATTCACCATGATTTCAAAAACTTAGTAATGTAAACCAATTAGTTTTGAAGTCATTCAAATTAGTTTTGAAATTACAGACAATTGAAAATTGAATTTGATTGCTCCGGTAAACGACATAAAATCCGATAAAACGACTTACATGTCCCTATCTTAATTTCTTAAGTACTCCTAGTACTATAACTTCAAAACTAATTAGTTTACATTAAAATTTTTTGAAATCAGCTTTTCACGACGAATTTAAAAATATTAAAAAAATACAGGGTGTTTCATTTAAAAAACATAATTTTGATAAGTCACTGATTTATTGGATGCTGGTAGTTATTTTTGAGCTTTCATTGCTCTTTAAAACTTTTATTTAAGACATTTTTGCCTAACTCAGGGAAGCAGCTACGGTTCACTCACCCTGTATAATAGAACATAAAAGGCCATAATAGAATTTTAAAACTTATGAATCAAATAGTTGAATAAGAAAGAAATTGAAAAATAATTGAGGTCGCATAGATTCTTAGAAAAAAAAATAGAACAATGAATGAAGAAATCAGAGAAACGAACTGGAAAAATAGAAACGAAAAATTATAGAAAGAAAATTGTTCGTATGATATGGCCACTTATTAAAAATAAAGTAATGAATTGAAAAAATTAGTGTTTTAATACAAAAAATAAGCAGAAGAAAAAGAAAAAGAAGAATGAACAGACCAAAAAGAGGATTAAATTCAAAGAGGCAATAAATAAAAGAAACTCAAGAAACAAAAAGACTATTAATAAAAAAACTAAATATTTTAATAAATTATTAATACTTTAATTTAAACAATTTTCTTCATAATTTGCGTAAAAGTGTAATTAATAATAATGTAATGAACTGAAAAAAAAAATAAAATAAAGAAAAGATTTTCGATGTAACAAAAATAACTAAGATGGTTCTAATTGTAAGAGAACGAATGGAAAAGCGGCAAGAGCTGGAAAAGAAGTCGAAAAAGCGGTTCCACTTAAAGGCAACTACGTGCCTGAAAACTAATTAGCGATATAAAAATCCGTCGAGACTTAAAAACAAATGAAAGTGCGACCGTGCCCGCCCTCCCTAATTGGTCCGGGGAACTGGAACTGAAAAAAGTGACACTCCGCATGCAGGGCTTTCACAATTAAAAAAAAAAGAGAGAATCTTTGCACCAGTGGCGTCATTTGGGTTTGAACAGTATTACGTAATAATTTGTGATTGATTATTTTTATCCAAAGAAAGTATTAATATATTAATTTATTGATTATTTAAATAATCAGTTGGATTCATATGGGTAACTTTTTTATTTTGGTTTTAGGAAAAAAAATTATTTTTTATAAAAAGTTCTGCATGGTCTAGAACCTAAAATGCAACCATCAGATAATACATTTTTGTACCCGTATACGAAGGGCGTCAAAAAATATAAATTTTAGTCAAGAGTAAAGTACCCTTATTTTAAAAAAATATTATTTGGAAAACTTGTTTAGAAATAATATGTAAGAACAAATATGAAATCACAGCCTCCTATCTCAAAACAATGTTCTAATTTTTTTCTTGAAATAAAGTTTCCACAATTTTTTTAAACCCAGTTAACGGCTTTGGCTTAAAATAATGTGTAGAAACTAATTTTATACGTTCACTTCAAACTTTGCTCCAAGAAAAAAATTTAAAAAAAATATTTTTTTGAGATAGGAGGCTGTGGTGCGTACATATTGTTTCTAAACAAGATTTTCAATTAACATTTTTTTATATTTTTTAAAATAAGGGTACTTTACTATTATGAGCAAAATTTATTTTTTTTGATGGTTGAATTTTAGGTTGTAGATGATGCATAACTTTTTATGACGAATAACTTTTTTCCTAAAATCAATAATAAATAAGTTACCCATATGAGTCCAACTTAAGTAGACACACTGTATATTTCGTTTGCTTTATACCACCGACATATAGATGTAGATTTCTTCTTGTTTAGTTTATAATTTGATAATCTTTATAGATAGGGTAGGATAGATGTGAATCTTATTTGGATGGATTTTTAGTCAGATATAAAAACTTTCTGGAAGAGTTCTAGATGCTATAAATATAAATAACATTAAATTAGATGATAAAGGAATTTACTTTTTGGGAAAAAAATTGTTGTAATTGGTGGGTAATTCCTAAAAAAAAATTTTGAAAAAAAAATTATTATGATAAGAATTAGTTGGGGGATTTTTGCAATATTTGATTTCAACAATGTTAATACCGTCATTTTTAACTAAAACTGTAACTTTTACTTTCTCGACCCAACTCCGAGAAGGGAAAGTATTGTGAACGAGCTAAAAAAATCTGTCTGTGTGTCTGTGTGTATTCTTCCACGATAAAGGCCACATGTTTAATCCGATTGAACTGAAATTTGGTATATGAGTTTGGGTTACTTGTCGGAGAACTCATTAGTATTTGTACGACATCTGTCAAACGGAAGTGTCACTATCAAAAAATGACAGATGCAATATGTCACAGAATTTGACTTTCAATATGTCATTTGAAAACCTTTGAAAAACTCTATTCAGAACAATCAAATTTTTTTCTCCAACTATCACTTGTCAAAAATAAAAAAAATAAAAAATTTGAAACTTTAATATTAAATATCTGAAAAATTATACGATACAACCGGTTTTTTAAAATTGTTACAGATTTTTTACTCACACTTTTGAAATTTTTATATTTTTAAAATTTTTGAAATATTTACACATTTTTCATTGAAATTTTTAAATTTTCATCAAAATTCCTGAAATTTTTGATCACAGTTCTTCAAATTTTTGAAATCTTTAGAAAATCTGGAAATTTTTACACGTATTTAAATTTTTGAAATATTTGGATTTTTGATTGAAATTTTTTAAATTTTTATCATAATTCCTGAAATTTTTTATCAAAGTTCTTGAAATTTTTAAAATCTAGATTTTTTTTATTGAAATTTTTGAAACATTTAGATATTTTTATTCAATTTTTTTAAATTTTTTTCAAATTTCCTGAAATTTTTGTTCTCAGTTCTTAAAATTTTTGAAATCTCTACAAAATCTGGAACTTTTTACATGTTTTTAAAATCTTTATAGATTTTTTTTTGAAACATTTGAAATTTTCACAAAATTTTGAAATTTTTACACGTTTTTAAAATTTTTGAAATATTTACAAATTTTTGATTGAAATTTTTTAAATTTTTGTCAAAATTCCTGAAATTTTTTTATCAAAGTTCTTGAAATTTTTGAAATCTAGATTATTTTGTTGAAATTTTTAAAAAATTTAGAGATTTCTGATTGAAATTTTTACAAAATTTGGATATTTTTATACGTTTTTAAATTTTTTATAGATTTTTTTATTAAAACTTTTGAAATTATTACAAAATCTTGATATTTTTATACATTTTTTAAATTTTAGAAATATTTGGATTTTTGATTGAAATTTATTAAATTTTTAGTATAATTCCTGAAATTTTTTATAAAAGTTCTTGAAATTTTTAAAATCTGGATTTTTTTTAAATTTTTATCAAATTTCCTGAAATTTTTGTTCTCAGTTCTTAAAATTTTTGAAATCTACAAAGTATGGAACTTTTTACATATTTTTAAAATCTTTATAAATTTTTTATTGAAACTTTTGACATTTCACAAAATTTTGAAATTTTTACACGTTTTTAAAATTTTTGAAATATTTACAAATTTTTTAAATTTTTGTCAAAATTCCTGAAATTTTTTTATCAAAGTTCTTGAAATTTTTGAAATCTAGATTATTTTATTGAAATTTTTAAAAAATTTAGAGATTTTTGATTGAAATTTTTTTAAATTTTTATCAAATTTCCTGAAATTTTTGATCTCAGTTCTTAAAATTTTTGAAATCGTTACAAAATCTGTAAATTTTTACATGTTTTTAAATTTTTTATAGTTTTTATTATTGAAACTTTTGAAATTATTACAAAATCTTGATATTTTTACACATTTTTAAAATATTTGAAATATTTTAATTTTGGATTGAAATTTTTTTTAATTTTTATCATAATTCCTGAACTTTTTTACCAAAGTTCTTGAAAATTTTGAAATCTAGATTTTTTTATTGAAATTTTTGAATCATTTAGATATTTTTGATCGAACTTTTTTAAATTTTTATCAAATTTCCTGAAATTTTTGATCTCAGTTCTTGAAATTTTTGAAATCTTTACAAAATCTGGAACTTTTTACATATTTTTAAAATCTTTTCAGATTTTTTTTTTGAAACTTTTGACATTTTTACAAAATTTTGAAATTTTTACGTTTTTAAAATGTTTGAAATATTTACAAATTTTTGATTGAAATTTTTTAAATTTTTGTCAATTTGTATTACAAACTTTCAACAAAAATGAAAGTAAATTAAGGTTCTCTAATTTTTCTAATTTTTTTTTCATTCTTAATATATATTGGAAACTAATTAAAAAAAATTAATTTTTTTTAATATAAATTCAAGTGATATCAATTATCTACAAACTGCTTGAACTTTTTTTTAATTAGACCAATAATAAACTCACAATGTTTAAAACGCCGGCCCATGGTCACATGTAAATTAAATTTTTTTCTGGATCATGTTGAATTTTTTTCTTTATATTTTAATATTGTCAGGTATTTTTATAATTTATAACATTTATTTGGTTTAGAAAATTTTTAAATCATTCTTTTCTTTATTTTGTAAAACGCCCCTGGTTTTCGGCGATGCCTATCATTCGAGAAAAAGCTGTTTTTCGAGACACAATCAAAATTACCCTTCGAGAAATGCCAGCGCGATGGCAATTTTAAAAATGGACTTTTTCTTAATTGCGAAAAAAAAGTCTAATTATAAGAAACACCGAGACGTTAATTGATTTGGTAACAAGAAAAGAATGTTCTGCTTTAAAATAATTATTATTTGAAACGGGACTTGAGCCTTATTTATTATTTTGATGGGGATTACGTGGCTCTGTTTACTCTTAGCGACAAGCAAAAAATGAGAACAAGGGTGGTAATTAAATATTTTCCACTTTTTTTTTATGACCAAGCACAAATCATTCTTTTACAAGGAATTTTTAATTATTAAAATACAAGAATTTTTTTTTTAAAGATCCTATAAACATTATATTTGTTGTAAGATACAAAACAATTTTTTTTTTGTTAAAGTTAATCTCATGTCTAATTTTTTGCCAAAATAAGAAAAAAAATCACGTATTTTAAAATTTCAGACCCTATAACTTTTTTATCTTAATAGGCACACACTTTTCGTAATAAATTTTTTTGTTAATTTTTCCTCTAAAACCACCAGGAAAACATGTTTTTTTTCAAATGATTCATTTAAAGATTCCCTTTTTTGGGACACCCTACATACACCCAAAGAATGAATTTGTAATATTAACCTGAAATTAGTCATTGTTACTAAATCTCTTATTGAAATATGATTTTGGTCACAAAAATTAAACTAGTAGTTTAAAAGTTCATTATATTTAAATGTATATTTATTAATAAAAAATAAATATTATGTGTGCTAAAATAAGCTTGATCCCCTCTTAGTAATAGTAAATTGATGATAACTTATTTGAAAATACATAAACATTTAGTTGGTTGAAGTAAATTTTATTTTGTGGTTATTAACTATTAGTTGGTAATAATTCATTTAAATAATTATCTATTAATAATAAAAAGACATTTACTTGTCACAAATAAAACCGTAAATCTGAATTAAGTGTGGTCTAAAAAACATATATTTATAAATAATATTTAGTTTTGTTACAGTAAATTTAAAATAATTTATTTTCAATAATTGAATGTTTTTTGTTACCTATGGCCAATTTTTACTGTTTTTTTATAAATTTTTAATAAATATATACTTAAAACATAAATTTTAATATTGATATCGTAATTTGGCCAATTATTATATATACATATTTTTTTTTGATATTTTTTTGTTTTTAGTTTTAATTATCGCTTTTTTTATCATTTAATATTGTTTTTTGTTTGCTGTTTTTTTAATCAGTAAATATTGGTTTTTTTAATTAACACGTACGCACAGTGCCACATTTTTCAATTTGCAAAAACATTTAAATAAATCAGGGGAAAAAGATTCTATATATGAATTTTTTTTTTGATAATTGTGAGGATTTCCTTGGCAAAAAATGTGTTAAAAAAATAAATAACGAAAATAACTTATTTGGATTTGATTAATTTAACGCGCACAGTGCCACATTTTTCAATTTGAAAAAAAATTAAATAAACCAGGAGAAAACGGTTCTATTGTTTTTTTTTTTATTTAACACATCCAGTGCCATAATTTTAAATTTGCAATCATTTTTTTACGAATACTGGTGGCATCTTGTTTAAATAAATAAAAGAGTAAAAAATTAAATAAGGAAAGAGTTTACTTTCCCGACCCACCTCCGAGAAAAAAAAATATTGTGAACGAGCTAAAAAAAATTCGAGATAAAGATGGAAATATCCATTTTGAGATTACCTGAGATGATTAAGACCATTTCCAGATGGAAGTCTGTCTGTCTGTCTGTCTGTGTGTATTCTTCCACGATATTAGATTTTGTACGACATCTGTCAAACAGAAGTGTCACTATCAAAAAATGACAGATGCAATATGTCACGGAATTTGACTTGCAATATGTCATTTGAAAACCCTTTAAAAACTCTATTCAGAACATTCAAAATTATTTCTCCAACGGTTACCTGTCGAAAATAAAAAATGTCAAAGTTTGACATATTTAGTATCTGAAAAATTATTGGTTTCTGGACACAACCAATTTTTTTTCAAATTTCTTTGAGAGAAAATACATTCTTGATATAACAATTTTTTTTGCTTTTTTCCTATTTTATGTGTGAAAATATGCAGTTTTACTGTTTTTTTTTTTAAGTTTTCTTTTGTGGAAAAATGCATGCTCGCTTTTTTCTGAATTTATGTGTAGAAAACGCATTTTTGCTGTTTTTTTTTCTGGTTTTTTATGTGGAAAAATGTATTCTTGCTTTTTTAACAATTTATATGTGAAAAATGCGTTTTTGCTTCTCTTTTATGAAAAAATAAATTTTTTCGGGTTTTTTCAAATTCGAGTGTGCATTCGTGCTTCTGGTTTTTTTTCCAAATTTGTTGAAAAAAAAAATGCGTTTTTGATTATATTTTCAATTTTTTGTGTGGAAAAATGCATTCTTGCTTTTTTCCCAATTCATGTGTGAAAAATGCATTTCTGCTGTTTTGTCTAGTTTTTCGTGTAGAAAAATGCATTGTTGCTTGTTTCCTTTTAAATTTGTGTGACATAAAATGTACTTTGCATTTTTTCAAATTTGAATAAGGAAAAATGTATTCGTGCTTTTGGTTTTTTTTCAAATTTGTGTAAAAAAAAGTATGCTGTTTTTTTCCAATTTTTATGTAGAAAATCCATTCTAGTTTTTTTCCCAAATGTATGTGTGAAAAAACGCATTTTTGCTGTTTTTTTTTAGTTTTTTATGCATTCTTGCTTTTATACCAATTTATATGTGAAAAAATGCATTTTCGCTTTTTTCCACATTCGTCTGTGAAAAAAAAAATTTTCTAGTTTTTTTGTGGAAAAATGTGTTTTTATTTCTATTTCTTCAAATTCGTGTGCAAGAAAACGCATTCTTGCTTCTGTTGTTTTTTTAAATTTTTGTGAAAAAATGCAGTCTTGATGTTTTTTTTTTTGAAATTCGAGTGTGGAAAAAATGTATTGTGAACGAGCTAAAAAAGTTTTTCGAGAAAGATGGAAATATACATTTTAAGATCCCCTGAGATGATTAAGACCATTTAGTCTGTCTATCTGTGTGTCGGTCTGTCTGTGTATTTGTCTGTATGTATGCTTCCATGACAGAGCCCACACGTTTAATCCGATTGAGCTGAAATTTGGTATATGGGTTTAGGTTATCCATCTGTCAAACGGAAGTGTCACTGTCAAAAACTGACATAAGAAATATGTCACCGAATTTGACTTGTAATTTGTCTCTGGATACTCGTCTGGAAAGTTTTGGGGTGACACAACCGATTTTTTTAATTGTTAAATTTTCATGTATTAAATTTCCCTTTAATTTCAATTGAATATATAAATTTGCCCCTTCTCTTCCATGAATACATTGGTTAGTAAAACTTTGTTATAGCTTTTGACGGGAGTCGTTTTAGGCATGATGATTTCAAAATTTCGCCGAAACTAGTAGCCCTATTTCAACTTTAAATTTATATCAATAAATTAATTATGGTACTTTGACGTCAAGTTTTATTACCTCGTATATTTAATTACTATGTCTCCACCATATTTAAATAATTCTGATAGTAAACCATCATTTCCTATGATTTTAATATGATTTTTGTAACCTGTTTTTTATTTGGCCGTAGTAATAGGTTTGTTTGCGGTAAAACAAATTACGACTCCGAATTGTTCTGCGCATGCGCATTTCCAATAAAGCGTTTGTGTTTGAACAAAATTTTTTCAAACTATCCGAGTCTAGTGTTTGTGTTTAAAGTTGTTACTGTCACGAATAATTTCAAACAGTTTTAATTAGTTTCTTCCCTACTAAAGAACAAGCCAGGATTATTTTATTCGCGCATGCGTGTTTGGTCGTTGTGTATTTCTCTAGTTTCTTGTGTATTTCTCTAGTTTCTTGTGTATTGTTTTTTCAGATAATTTTGCTAGACTTTGTTTTTAAGAAGGTGATAACAAATAATTCTTTTTGGGGTACCCCGAAATGTGATTTATTCCTTGGAAACAAAAATTCGGTTAACTCTCTGAATAAAAAAATAGTTGATCCATTTCATTTTGTGAATTTTTCGGACAACTCTCTGAATAAAAAAATAGTTGATCCATTTCATTTTGTGAATTTTCAATTTTTCTCATTTTGTTAATTATGAATAAGATGTCTAATAAAAAAGAAGAATTTAATAAAATTCTGTTTGCGTTTTAAACGCTGTTATAGATCTTGAACAGTCCTAGATTTTATTTATTGCGCATCTAGTTCTGCACATATTCTAAACAGTTTCGGATTTTTTAACGCAAACAAACCTATTCTTATTTTCAATTAATTTCCCACTTTTTTTCTATGTAGTGTATGGACGTAATTTAAATATGTGCAAATATTACAACTATACGATAATGATTTTAGTCAATTTTAAAGTTTTATGTTTTAAAAAAATAATTATTTAAAAAAAATCATGTTTTACTTATTTTTGCACCAAATGTAACTTATATTAAAATTTTTTTGACAGCATTTTTTTCCATGAGTGTACTCAAAATTATAAGCAAAAACATTTAAAATTTAAACTTTTTCTGAAACTAACTCATTTACCACATCCTCTAACAATAACAATAAAACATAACAATAACATGGAGATGAAATAATAACATTAGCAATATTACACTCATTCGAGGGTGAAAAGTGAAGTGTTTTGTTCTTTCGTGCCCCCAGGAGCAGATGTGCACTTACAACTGGTTGCTCTTTACCGTCTCATGTTTACTTTAAACAGGTTGGTCAAGTGCTAACAAAATACTACCAGCCGTGCCAAAATAATATGCGGGAATTAATATTATGGACGCGAGCCAAAGATTTTTTTTACTCCATATTCTCACGTCCTGTCTTCTATAAATTTTTTGAAGTGCTCCCAAAAGGAGGAATATTATAATTGGGGACCTTTTATGTCTCTAGAGATATAGTTTTAGTACAACAGCGTGCTGTGTATATGAAATTCGTGAGAAAAAGATATATGTATGTAAAAATAGTAACACATCTATATAACATTTCGTTATTTAAACATATTGTTGTTAAATAAAATTTAATAGTAATTTATAATTGTTTCGTTATGGTCAGATTAAAAAAATACTTTGAGTAGTACCAAATTAAATGTATCACCTCAAATCGGTCACTACGATTCGGAGTTAACGATATTGGGTCACTAGTTAATCGGTAACAAAAGTGGTTTTCACTTGGGGCGCCACGCACAAGAGTAAATATCAAATTAAACGTGCACCTATATTTAAGGTAATTAGATGAATACTATAGATATCAGAATTTAGAAAATAACGTGAATAATGTTTTATTGTAGAAGATATTTTCTATTTCCACTAAAAACTTGTTTTTTCACTTTCAGTTGGGTATAAATTCATTGTCTTCTCATATTTAGAAAAATTTTATCCTTTTACTTTAACTATCTGATTGTTTGGTTTACTTTTATGTTCCCAATGTATTTTGGGAGTGAATCTGTTAGAGTTATAAATTAGATAAGTCAGAGTCAGAGTAAAGAGTCAGTTGGGTTGTTTAATAACCACCAAATTTCCATGAAAGACACGCCAAGAATTTCCACACAACCATACAGCTTTAAAATTTACTGAACTATGACAAGAGGGAAAATATAAGAAGATCAAACTCTTTGAAAATCAGAAAACTTCTAAATATTTACAAATTTGGGTATATTTAAATTATAATTTTTCACTTTTTAAAAATGAAATTGTAAAATTTTCTTCCTGTGTAATTTTTTTCTTTGAACTCTAAAAATAAATGACTCGAAATACACCAATATTCGTTGTCTATTTCCTTTTAACATTATAAAAATTGAACAACTGGCACCGGTTATATATAAAAAGGATGATTTTTGGGGAACAATAAAGTTGTTTCTACTCAACCGATTCACTCATATGAGGGCTCAAAATAAACCTTGGAATTTTCTCAAGGGTACCTTTTTCTCCTTTTAATTTGAAAATTAAGATAATTTGTACAAAAGTTAAAAAAATCGGTTGTGTCACCACAAAACATTCCCGACGAGTATCCAGAGAAGAATATTTTTTAGACACATTGCAAGTCAAATTCCGTGACATTTTTTGACAGTGACACTTTCGTTTGACAGATGTCGTATAATGGGGATAACCCAAACCCATATACGAAATTAAACGTGTGGGCTTTATCGTGGAAGCATACACACAGACAGACACACATACAGACAGACTAAATGGTCTTAATCGTCTCAGGGGATCGTAAAATGTATATTTCCATCTTTCTCGAAAAACTTTTTTAGCTCGTTCACAATACATTTTTTCCACAATCAAATTTGAAAAAAACATCAAGACTGTATTTAAAAATTTAAAAAAACAATAGAAGCAAGAATGCATTTTCTTGCACACGAATTTGAAAAAATAGAAATAAAAACACATTTTTCCAAAAAAAAAAAACTAGAAAAAAATTCAAAGGTATTTTTTCACAGACGAATGTGGAAAAAAGCGAAAATGCATTTTATCTCACACAAATTTAAAAAGAAACAAGCAACAATGCATTTTTCTACACGAAAAACTAAAAAAAAAACAGCAGAAATTCATTTTTCATACATGAATTGGGAAAAAAGCAAGAATGCATTTTTCCACACAAAAAATTGAAAATAACATTAAAAACGCATTTTTTTTTCAACAAATTCGAGAAAAAACCAGAAGCACGAATGCACACTCGAATTTGAAAAAAAAACCGCAAAAATGTATTTTTCCACACAAAAAATTACAAAATACAGCAAAAACGTATTTTTTCACACATAAATTGGTAAAAAAACAAAAATACAGTTTTCCACATAAAAAACCAGAAAAAAAGAGCAAAAAATAAAATGGGAAAAGAGCAAAAAAATGTGATATAACAAGAATTTATTTTCTCTCAAAGGAATTTGAAAAAAAAAACGGTTGTGTCCAGACACCAATATTTTTTCAGATATTTAGTGATAAGTTTCAAACTTTGACATTTTTTTATTTTTGACAGGTGACAGTTGGAGAAATAATTTTGACTGTTCTGAATAGTTTTTCAAGGGTTTAAATTTTATTTAAAATGTTTTATTTTTTGATGATTAATTATTCTAGATATCTTTCATGTAATTATTATTTTAAAGTCGAATTTATAATCTTTCAATTTTTTAAAATTGCAAACTTTTATAACGTTAAGAATGATAAAAAAATAATAAATAAATCTTCAACCATTAACAACAAATGTAGTTTCTAGCCCTTGGATACCTAAGACTTAACTGGGTAATGAAATGTCATTATACCCTCAAACTGTTTGGAATCCCTAAAAAAATCGAAACACAAAATAAAATATTTCACCAGATTTTAGATTTCGTAAATTTATCGTAACCTATGCAGACCTTTTCTTTATTAGAAAAAAAAATTAAATGTTTATACTGCTTACTAGTTTATTTTCCTCGGAAATTCAGAAAAAATTCCGATTTTTTCTCTTTTTTGCAATTTATATCAATTTTTTTTCATTTTTTATGGTTACAGTTGTTTCCGGTTTCTTGGTTGTTCTTTGGTTTTTGCGATATTTTTCAATATTTCTCGTTTTTTTGTCATTTTTCTGATTTTTTTTTAATTTTTTTCGATTTTTTCTAATTATTCCTCGTTTTTTTTTCTCATTGTTCTGTTTTTTCTATTTTTTTCGTTTTCTAATTTTTTCTGATTTTTCTTATTTCTTTGATCTTTTATGATAATTTGCGATTTATTTGTGATTTTGTTGTGGTTTTTGCGACTGCTTTTCCCATATTTTTCGATTTCTTGCGTTCTCCCTCAATTTTTTGTCAAATTCTTTTGCTTTTTTTATTGTTTCCGATTTTTTCAGATTTTTTATCTAAATTTTCGATTGTTTTTTCTATTAATTTTTTGTTTTTTTTTTAATTCTTTTTATTTCATTAATATTTTTGTCATTTTTGTGAAATGTTCCGTTTCCTCGAGTTTTTTTAGGCTTTTTTTTTCGATTTTTGCGATTTTCAAGATTTTTTATTCGGATTTGTAATTTTTTCATTTTTTCCGTATTTTACAATTTATTTTTCATTTTTTCCCAATATCTAATTTCTCTCTCAATTTTTTTGAAAGTTTTTGTTTTTTTTTTATTTTTTTTTCGATTTTTCTGTTTTTTTTTTTAATTTTTCCGATTCTTCTAATTTTTGTAAAAAAATGTTAAAAATAGCGTCCCGAATTTCGAACTTTGAAATCCAGTCACCATAATTTTAATTCTAAAAAAAACTTAGTTTTCATTAGGTATTATACTAAAATAGTAATTTTAGTAGCATTTTAAAAATATTGGAACATAAATTTTGTATTCAAATATCGAATTTCATTTTTTCCGCTACTTAAAAATATGACGGTAACATTGCGTTACATAGAGATGAATTATATACCCCAAAATAATTATTTTGCACGTGGCGCCATCTATAAAAAAGTACGTGAACTGAAAAATTGACAGAATAACGGGTTTCTTACGTATTTTTGATGATGTTCTACGGTTCAAATTAAAAATTTTTGAACATATAAGACTTGTAAATGAAAGCAAAAAATGAAATATCTCTTATGTACTGTCTCTAATAGGAATATATTCTACTTCCTGAAATAGTTTTTATAGCGATTTTTGATGCCTTTTTTTTTTAGGTTAAATTATCACAATTCCATTGTTTTTTCCATTTTCTTAATTTTTTTTCACTTTTCAATACATTCATGAACTAATTTAATACCATTAGAACATTATAAAAGCAAATCCGCATATATTTATTGCCTGGATAGTGCGTCTTATATGTTCAAAAATTTCCTTATGCTTATCCATTAGCTAACGCCGCCTTAAAAAAAACCTTTAAAATCATAGTTGATTAAATTTTTATCGTGTTACATGATACTTGATAAATAAATAAGTTTTGTTTAATGTCTTATTGTATTGGTTACATATTTATTCTATGCTATTCTCGTAATGGGATTAAAACTAAAAGAAATAATTATCTGTTCGGCTTCGATTTAATTTGATTAAATTTTATGTGGGATGGCTTCGATTGACATCCGAGAACCAATAATCATAATTGGTAGGAAGCGTGAGAATCAGCTGCGGCGTGTCGGCGGTGGATTACAATTCAATACTAATATAATTATCATTATTGCCTTTTCCTAATCCCGCCGGCTAATACAGGGATTTTTCCTACCAAGAAAACAAACCAGCTACGCTCACTTCAGTAAACGATTTTAGCCTCTAGCGCTTCACGATTTTCGGCTCAGATTGGGGTTTATTAGTGTTATCGGACTGTCATTTTTATGTCGGAATATGGTTCTAGGGGGTGATGCTATCGCGTAACTCTACACCGCGGGGGATCCCCGAGTACCACGCGATGCTCTTTTGTTCGAGAGTGTGCCACTAATGGACTGGAGAGAGGCACTCACTGGGCCAGGCCTGGCAGTCCGCGTGCCGTGTTTTAGCTTGTTGGAAAAAGGTGCGTGTTTGAACTGTAAATATTTAGTGGATGTTTGGATAAGTGTATGTTCCTTGTTAGAAATCGCTTAAACCATATATTTAATTTTAAAATAGAAATATCCGCGTTATATATTTTTTGGGCGGATTTAATCGTGATTTTGGGAAGTAAAATTTGTCCTAATATTTCGAGATAGGAAATATCAATTTTGATTAAGACCACATTAAAAACAAATTCAACTTGTGAACGAGCTAAAAAATTCACTATCCATAATAAAGTCGTAACTCAGGTATACGCAACTTAAAAATTGAAAGTTTGAAAATGTCAAAAATAAGATTTTTTTTTAGATATTGGATTGTTTTCCAATTAACGCATTTAAGACAATGATTATGCTCATCATATATACATATAACTTAATAATATGTCATAGGTATTCGAAAAGGCAATCAACCCATTTGCAACTTTTATTGATTTCATCTCCTGTGCTATTGTTATGTTTAAGAATGAAATTGCGATTTATTCAGCAATTCATAGTATTCATATAAAAGTGCAAATTTGTGCGAGGGCGCTTGGATCAGTGATGAAAAATGCTCCAAAATTCACCTTGCAGGGGTTCGGCAAAAATCACTTTTGAGGGTCTAATTTTCGATTGATGTTAACAATTTTTTTTATCAATAAAGGCAAATGTATAATTGAGGCATCTCTCAGAGTACTTTTTTGAAATAAACTTTTTTTTGTGAGATAAAAAATTATGAATCTGGACCATTTTGTCAATTTTTTTTCTTCAATTTTTTCTCAAAAATTAAAAAAAGTACTTCGAGAGATGCCTATATCCAACCTTTCTTAATCCAAAAGTTAAAAAATATTTTGAATTTTTTAACTACAATCCGAGTAGTTTGATTTTTGCGGTACAGTGTTTTACTTACAATCACATTAGGGTTAAACCCCTCTTAAGTAAGCCAGAAGCCACCAGTAAGAATAGAGCATTAACTTTTAATAAAGCAGATATAGGATTTTTAATACAAATCCCGATGCACGTCATAGATCATTTATGATGTCAGGACGCTGCAGTGTTGCCTGTTCGTCAGAATAGTCGATGAATGTAGGAATTTTCGAAAATGTAAGGTTATGTTGTTTGGCTTTATTATTATTTTAAACGCTGTGACTGCAGGCACGCTAACGTGCCGCGATATATTAAATTAGACGCACGTGAATTGCGTCATACGTTATTTCGCTTAAATAATGAGTTAACTAATTTTAATGGAACGTGAGAAAGATATTAAAAATTATTCGAAATGCAATGATAAATATTTACATTAATTTTATAAATTTCTGGAAATATTAGAATGAAAAAAATTTAAATAATAAATGTCACTGTCACTTTTTTTCTTCTTTCTTAGTTTTAGGCAGTGTTGCCAGATATAAAACGGCCAAGACAAAAAAAACGAAGAAGTCACAAAAATCAGAAGCAATCGAAAAATATTGTAAAAAACGATTTTTTTCTGATTTCTTTTTTATTTTTTCTAATTTTTTCTCATTGTTCTGTTTTTTTTTTAATTTCTTTCTTTCGTTTTCTAATTTTTTCATTCCTTTGATTTTCGGGAATTATAGTGTGATATTTTTGCGATTTTTTGCAATTTTGTGGAATTTTTTTATGATTTTTTGCGATATTTTTTTGATTGATTGCATTTTTTGCGACTTCTTTTTCATTTTTTTGTTATTTTTTTTGCGTTTTTTAGAATTTTTTTTTCCAAAATTTCTTGATTTTTCTTTCTGATTTTTTGAATCTGCCAGTTTTTTCTAGTTTCTTGTTTTTTTTTTCGATTTTTTCAGTTTATTTATTTTTTCTCGTTTTTTACTAATTTTTCTCGTTTGTGCTTCTTTTTGTCTTTTATTTATTTTTTCTGTTTTTCTTATCTCTTGCGGTTTATTCGATTTTTTATCAATTTTTCCTCATTTCCTTTTTCATTGCGCACTGATCATTGTTTGTTTGTACGCATTTTTTTCACCACTGCAAATTTTCTTTCGGTTTAGCTTAATAACACTTTACACACCTTTCTCCCCTTCTCAGCCGGGTTTTATATACATGCTTTTGGTATATTCTTCATTTGGCGACTTTTTATTTATCTAATTGGTTGTGAGTTTATACATTGCAACAAATACCCAAAACCTCATTCCAGTAGAGCAAGTAAAGCCCGTTCTTCTGTCTAATAATAGTCGAGACAATGAAGCACTAAGAACCGGAAGTTGTATTGCTGCAGCCAAAAATGCATTCAAAAAATGCATTTTGGCAAATTTAACAACTTTGTAAAAAAGAGTCACAATTGGCTCAAGTCGGGTACTCAGAGGTTTTTGAGATCGCTGATCACGATTATGATGTTCAAATTGACCCCCCCCCCCCCCCCCGAACACCTGGAGCTCAGGAACGCCGACGACCATCATCTCCGTGGGACTCTCCCGAAATTCTTGCGAGGAAGGAGAGGAACTCGGTGCCCGGGGGTTTTTTGGGTCGTTGAATTCAAATAGGGCATCAGAGAACACCCCACGGACATCTGGTGCGCTCTAACCTGGCCCTGAACGTCTTCTTTGAGAATTTTCCTTGAAATATCGACAAAAACGAACCGAAAATCGTTATGGGGGCACTGAATCCGAATTTCATATGGAAAACGACTCCCCAAACACTTGGTGCGCCCTAACCTGACCCTGAACGTTATCCCCGAGGGTTTGCCAGACACAATTGAAAAGACGAACCGAAAATCGTTATGAGGGGTTTTTTGGGTCGCTGAATTCAAATATGATGTCAGCGAACACCCCACGGAGACCTGGTGCGCCCTTACCTGACCCTGAACGTCATCCCCTAGGGTTTTCCAGACACAATCCAAAAAGACAAACCGAAAATCGTCTCATAATTTCATACATTTATGCATGTGTAACTCTCCCCTGGGGCCCTCGACAAAGGTGATCAAGTTCATTAAAATGGGACCAGTTACTAGAGAAATACAGCATCCAAATGTATACAAAAACCGCTGTGAAGGGGGAAAGTTAATTTAGGAAAAATTCTTCCGACACTAGGCGCCATTCAACAATATCTGAAAAGGGTCTATTTTCAAGTGCAAGATCAGGTGACCATGAACCCAACAGAATGGGGGTAGAGAAATGAAGGCGACAAAACTGGTCCCTTTCCAAATGACAAAAAAAAACCTGCACTCCCGAATATTATGGAACTAATATTCTGTAGATGCGTAGGAGAGTGTAATCTGAGGACCTGTAGTTGCAGGAAGCATGGCCTCCCTTGAAATCTTGCCTGTAAAAATTGTGAAGGGTCAACTTGCACAAATACTGAAAGATATTCAGTTGAAAGCGTAATTGCGGCAGAGAGAGAGGCCTTAGACGAGGAAGATGTAATACGTCAGTGGATGACGAAGAAAATGAACAGACTAACGATGTGCCACTTGATGAAGAATTTGATATTTAGTTACGTATTTGAAAATCGAAGTTATTGATTAATGAGGTTAGGTGAAGTAACGGTTGGATTGTATCTCATTTAAGTTCAATAAAAAGTTTTTAAATGTCAATTTCTATTCATTCTCTTCCGTTCCTTCATATATATTTTAAATAGAATCAACAATTCCATACAATTATTGCAGTACATTGACGTCGGTCTCTAAGACATCAGGTTTAGTTGACATTCATGATAATATCATCAATGTCGAGATAAAAGTTTCGGTGCACCAGGTGTTGGGAGGGTTTTTTCGGCGTGAAATTTAGATGAAGCACCCACAAAAACCCCCCATAATGATTTTCGGTTCGTATTTTTCAATTGTGTCTGGAAAACCCGTTCAAGGCCAGATTAGGGCGCGCCAGTATCGGTGGGGATTTGCCGATGCCATATTTGAATTCAGCTACTCAAAAAACCCCCAGTAATAATTTTCGGTTCGTCTTTTTCAATTGTGTCTTTAAAACCCTCGGGGATGACGTTCAGAGCCAGGTTAGGCGCACCAGTTGTTTGGGGGGTCGTTTTCCACATGATATTCAGATTCAGCGCCCCACAAAACGCCCCTATAACGATTTTCAGTTCGTTTTTATCAATATTTTCAGAAAAATTCTCGAAGATGACGTTCAGGGCCAGGTTAGGGCGCACCAGGTGTCCGTGGGGTATTCTCCGATGCCCTATTTGAATTCAGCGATTCAGAAAACCCCCCGTAACAATTTTCAGTTCGTCTTTTTCAATTGCGTCTTTAAAACCGTCGGGGAAGACGTTCAGAGTCAGGTTAGGGCTCACCAGGTGTTTGGGGGGTCGTTTTCCACATGATATTCAGATTCAGCGCCCCACAAAACGCCCCTATAACGATTTTCGGTTCGTTTTTGTCAATATTTTCAGGAAAATTCTCGAAGATGACGTTCAGGGCCAGGTTAGGGCGCACCAGGTGTCCGTGGGGTATTCTCCGATGCCTTATTTGAATTCAGCGATTCAGAAAACCCCCCGTAACAATTTTTAGTTCGTCTTTTTCAATTGCGTCTTTAAAACCGTCGGGGATGACGTTCAGAGTCAGGTTAGGGCTCACCAGGTGTTTGGGGGGTCGTTTTCCACATGATATTCAGATTCAGCGCCCCACAAAACGCCCCTATAACGATTATCGGTTCGTTTTTGTCAATATTTCCAGGAAAATTCTCGAAGATGACGTTCAGGGCCAGGTTAGGGCGCACCAGGTGTCCATGGGGTATTCTCCGATACCCTATTTGAATTCAGAGACCCAAAAAAACCCCCGTAACAATTTTCGGTTCGTCTTTTTCAATTGCGTCTTTAAAACCGTCGGGGATGACGTTCAGAGTCAGGTTAGGGCTCACCAGGTGTTTGGGGGGTCGTTTTCCACATGATATTCAGATTCAGCGCCCCACAAAACGCCCCTATAACGATTTTCGGTTCGTTTTTGTCAATATTTTCAGGAAAATTCTCGAAGATGACGTTCAGGGCCAGGTTAGGGCGCACCAGGTGTCCGTGGGGTATTCTCCGATGCCTTATTTGAATTCAGCGATTCAGAAAACCCCCCGTAACAATTTTTAGTTCGTCTTTTTCAATTGCGTCTTTAAAACCGTCGGGGATGACGTTCAGAGTCAGGTTAGGGCTCACCAGGTGTTTGGGGGGTCGTTTTCCACATGATATTCAGATTCAGCGCCCCACAAAACGCCCCTATAACGATTATCGGTTCGTTTTTGTCAATATTTCCAGGAAAATTCTCGAAGATGACGTTCAGGGCCAGGTTAGGGCGCACCAGGTGTCCATGGGGTATTCTCCGATACCCTATTTGAATTCAGAGACCCAAAAAAACCCCCGTAACAATTTTCGGTTCGTCTTTTTCAATTGCGTCTTTAAAACCGTCGGGGATGACGTTCAGAGTCAGGTTAGGGCTCACCAGGTGTTTGGGGGGTCGTTTTCCACATGATATTCAGATTCAGCGCCCCACAAAACGCCCCTATAACGATTTTCGGTTCGTTTTTGTCAATATTTTCAGGAAAATTCTCGAAGATGACGTTCAGGGCCAGGTTAGGGCGCACCAGGTGTCCGTGGGGTATTCTCCGATGCCTTATTTGAATTCAGCGATTCAGAAAACCCCCCGTAACAATTTTTAGTTCGTCTTTTTCAATTGCGTCTTTAAAACCGTCGGGGATGACGTTCAGAGTCAGGTTAGGGCTCACCAGGTGTTTGGGGGGTCGTTTTCCACATGATATTCAGATTCAGCGCCCCACAAAACGCCCCTATAACGATTATCGGTTCGTTTTTGTCAATATTTCCAGGAAAATTCTCGAAGATGACGTTCAGGGCCAGGTTAGGGCGCACCAGGTGTCCATGGGGTATTCTCCGATACCCTATTTGAATTCAGAGACCCAAAAAAACCCCCGTGACAATTTTCGGTTCGTCTTTTTCAATTGCGTCTTTAAAACCGTCGGGGATGACGTTCAGAGCCAGGTTAGGGCGCACCAGGTGTTTGGGCGCTCGTTTTCCACATGATATTCAGATTCAGCGCCCCACAAAACGCCCCTATAACGATTTTCGGTTCGTTTTTGTCAATATTTCCAGGAAAATTCTCGAAGATGACGTTCAGGGCCAGGTTAGGGCGCACCAGGTGTCCATGGGGTATTCTCCGATACCCTATTTGAATTCAGAGACCCAAAAAAATCCCCGTAACAATTTTCGGTTCGTCTTTGTCAATTGCGTCTTTAAAACCGTCGGGGATGACGTTCAGAGTCAGGTTAGGGCGCACCAAGTGTTTGGGGGGTCGTTTTCCACATGATATTCAGATTCAGCGCCCCACAAAACGCCCCTATAACGATTTTCGGTTCGTTTTTGTCAATATTTCCAGGAAAATTCTCGAAGATGACGTTCAGGGCCAGGTTAGGGCGCACCAGGTGTCCGTGGGGTATTCTCCGATGCCCTATTTGAATTCAGCGATTCAGAAAACCCCCCGTAACAATTTTCAGTTCGTCTTTTTCAATTGCGTCTTTAAAACCGTCGGGGATGACGTTCAGAGTCAGGTTAGGGCTCACCAGGTATTTGGGGGGTCGTTTTCCACATGATATTCGGATTCAGCGCCCCACAAAATGCCCCTATCACGGTTTTCGGTTCGTTTTTGTCAATATTTCCAGGAAAATTCTAGAAAATGACGTTCAGGGTCAGGTTAGGGCGCACCTGATGTCCGTGGGGTGTTTTCCGATGCCATATTTGAATTCAGCGATTCAAAAAACTCCCGGGCGCCGAGTTTCTCTCCTTCCTCACATGAATTTCGGAAGAGTCCCACAGAGATGATGGTCGTCGGCGTTCCTGAGCTCCAGGAGTTCGGGGGGGGGGGGTCAATTTGAAAATCATAATCGTGACCAGCGACCTCAAAAACAACTGGGTACCCGACTTGGACCAATTCTAACTCTTATTTCCAACGTTATTAAATTTGCCAAAAGGCCTCCCAAATAATGCAGTTTTTGAATGCATTTTTGGCTGCAGTAATGCAAATTTCGGTATTTAGTAGGTACCAATTAGGTATTAATGGTATAAATAATTTTTTGAAGCGAATGCAAAAAACCGCATTCCGATCCGTCCAATCCTAAAAGATTTCCTAATCGAAACCATAACGACTCCTGTAGTGTTAATTATTCACTGTTGCTGCCCGGTGCAAGTGTCCTTCACACTATAAACGGAGGTGGCGCCCGAGGCAATCTCAAATCTGGATGACATCAAGAGGGTTACACTATACAAACTATTGGTTCAAAATTCGCTTTTCTTTACCACTATATCTTGAATTCCATATATTTCGCTTTAACTTTTATTTTATAAATCTGTATATCATTTTTTTCCAATTTGTGATTTGTTAAAACGCTCCATACTTTCTGTCTCCATTTTTCTCCAATTTGGCGTGAAATACGAATAAATTTTTCTCGCAATAAAAAATCTGACGCCCATCAAAAATCTCTTTCCTTTCTTCCAGTATAAAATCGTTTTTAAATCATAATTAAAGTACGTAACGCGGCGGCGGTGTTCATATTCATGTTTTCAATTTCTTTTATTGCGCGGCTGTGAAGAGCAAAAGGCGATAAATCTTATGAAACAAGGGAGCGTAAAAAACAAAAATCAAAAATACATTCGGGGTCGCAGAGATAATAGCGAGGCAATCATTTCTTAAAACGACTTATATGAGCAATACGCTTTAATAATTGAACATTATGGGTTTTGGAGAAGCTCTTAGAGAGATTGAGCGTTCTAGTTGCTCCACATAATAGTCTATATTAACTCTTGCTATATACGACCGACAGGGACGTATCTATTTTTTTTAAATTAAAAATAATGTTCACTCAGTCAATATTAGTGAAGGATTGTTCATTTAAGCGCCAAACCTATGTGTGGCAATGCTGATTTTTTTTATATAAGTCGAGAAAAAATTTCATCGAGAGTGTACATTTTTGCTATAACTGAAATCAAAAATTATACAATAAAATATTTCACTGATGGTTACCAGATTATAGATTTTCTAAATTTATCGTAACCTATGCAGACTTTTTTTATTATAAAAAAATTAAACGTTTATACTGATTGCTAGTTTATTTTTTTCGGAAATTCAGAAACAAATTCTGACGAAATATGAACGGGACTTTCTCATTTGATTTTTTTTGGCAAAAAATGGAAGAAAACGGGATATCATCTGAATAGGAAAAACAAGGAAAATTAAGGAAAATAGGGAATAATATAGAAAAATTGGAAAAATATTTATAAATTGGGAAAAATAGGAACAAATAGGGATAAATAAATTAAACAGGAAAAACTAATGAAAAACAAGACAATATAAAACAAATACAAAAAATAGAAAACATACAAAAAATTGTGAAAAATAGAGAATAATAGAGAAAAATAGGGGAAAATAAATAAATCAGAAAAACTAATGAAAAACAGGAAAAAATTGAAAGGTACAGGAAAAATAACAGAAATAGCGACAAGAGTGAAAAGTAGGGGAGAATATTAAAAAAGAAATAGAAAAAAAACAGTAAAAAACGGGGAAAGACATCGACAAATAGGCAAAAATAGGGAAAATAGAAACAAATGGGACAAAATAGTGAAAAATAGGTGAAAGAACGAAAAAATAGAGAACATAAGGAAATTTGGGAAAAATAGGAAGAATCAAGGAAATTTGTGAAAAAAAAAGAAAATGGCAAAAAACGGGGCAAATGGGGAAATTTGGAAAATATGAAGAAAACAGTAAAAAATTAGAAAAATAGAAAAATTTTTCAAAAATAGTTACAAATGATGGAAAAATTAGGTAAATAAGAAAAAAAATTGGAAAAATAGTAAAATTAGAGGATAGATGAGAAAAATGGAAAAAATAGTTAAAAATAGGAAACCAGTTGGGAAAATAGGGAAACATGAGAAAAAATAAGGAAAATAGACAAAATAGGAAAAAATTAGTACAAATAAGGATAAATACTGAAAAACAAGGAAAAATAAGGAAAATAGGAAACTAATGGAAAACAGGAAAAAATAGAAAAAAAAAGAAAAAATCGAGAAAATAGTGAAAATTATGGAAAAAAATAGAGAAAAAAATGGGAAAATAAGAAAAAATAACGAAAACTAATAGAAATCACGGAAAAATATAAAAATATTGGAAAAATAGGAAAAATGAGACAAATAGTGAAAAATAGGGAAAATTGTGAAAATAAAAAATAGGGAAAACTACGAACACATAGGACGAATTTTGGAAAAATAATGACAAAATAGAACAAGTTACGTAAAAAAGTATAAAATGAGGAAAAATGAGAAAATATTGGAAAAATAGTGAGAAATAATGAAAAAGAGGAAATATCAAATTGTGGAAAATAAGAAAAATAGGGAAAAATATGGAAAAATAGGTAAATTAAAGAATAAATAAGGAAACAAGGAAAAAGTGAAAAATAGATAAAAATGGGGATAACAGGAATAAATAGGTACAAATGGGATAAAAAATTTAAAACAGAAAAAAATAGACAGAAAAAGGAAAAATGGGAGAAAAAGATAAAAAAATAGAAAAAATAGGGGATAAAAGACAAAAAAATAGAGAAAATAGGGGAAAATTGGAGAAATTTGCGAATAATAGGAAATTAATAAAAAATAGGAAAAACATGGAAAAATCTGGAAATATTTGGAAAAATAAGAAAATTTGAAAAAGGTAAATAAGCAAAGATAAATTCAGGAAAATAGGTAAATATGTGGGAAAATAGTGAAAATAGGGGAAAATAATGAAAAGTAGTATAAAAATAGGCAAAAGAATGATAATAATAAGGACGAATATATGGAAAACAGGAAAAAATAATAAAAAATATGAAGAAATAGGAAAAAGCAAGCAAAACTCGGTAGTCCAGGTATTAAAGAGAGACTCCGTAGCAAAGCTATTCAGCTAGTTGAAATATAAAATTTAACTAATTACAGTTCACTAAACAAATAGACATTCATAACCCACCCCCCACCCCATAATTTTTTAGATTTTTTTTAACCAGATTATTTTCATGTTTCAGTATATTTTTCTACATCAGATTTAATCTAATGAATTGTAATTATGGGAAATAAATTTCTAGATTTTAATTGCTCATTTCTTTCCTTTCCCCACCACTTTTGCTTCATCTATTTAATATTTCTTTTTCGTTAGTTCTGCTTTATTACATAGTAAAGGAGCTATAGGACTTCCTCGCCATTCTCCATGTTAAATCCCATAAGAAATCGCTAAGGTTAAAAATAGCAAAAATTGGACAAATCAAGGTCATTCGTTATTTCAGGTCTCTCAGATCCGTCAGGTCTGACAGCTTCACTCTCAGACCTGACGCATATGAGGGACCTGAAGACCATTTACGTAGTACTTCAGGTCTGTCAGGCCCCTTTGCTATGGCAGCGCCCTCTGGTGAAGCTGTCAGACTTGACGCATCTGAGAGACCTGACGTAACGAATGACCTTGATTTGTCCAATTTTTGCTATTTTTAACCTTGGCGATTTCTTATGGGATTTAGCATGGGGAATGGTGAGAAAATCCTAAAGCTTCTTTACATATATTTTTCTTAAAAATTTTATTATTGCGTTGTGATTTTTTTTTTATTTTCTTTAGTTGGTCATACAGTTTACAAATTTTCAAAAAAAAAGTATTGGTAGTTTTTAATAAATCAATATACAAGTGGACAATATTCAAGATTGGATCCATCCAAAAATCCCGACAATTAATATCTCTAAGGTCTAGAATAAAATGAGAAAGAATGAAAAAAAAACAATATTTACTACTCGGTGCAATCCAACACTATACTTACTAAGACATTTTAGACGTTACTAATTGTTGTATAATATTAATATTTAAATGTGAGGTATTAAAATGAATTTTTAGGTGCTTAGTTCGTCCCTGGTGGTTGTATTTTTCCTATCCGATATAAAACAGACCGTTGGTGGAGGCATCGTCGTAATGGCGGCAGATTTCGCGCCGTGGTTATGTTTTAATAGAATTTACGGTTATTACTGGAAAGAGGGTTGAATGTTGGAAAAGGGCGGCAGATTTTAGCTCGTTTTAAGCGATTATTGCTATGCACTTTACGTGATGATTTTCTCGTCTAAGAGTCCTGCAGGGTAACTTTCATTCTTTAACTTTTATTATTTTTTTAGAAAATAAAAATGAGAATTTTTTTTTAATTAAAAAATGAGTAATTATTATATATAAGCTCAGAAATATTAATATAAGTTGTCCTGGGAATTATAAAACGAAATTTTTTATTAAATAAATGTTTCTAAACATAGAAAAACGTGGGATAATAAAGTGTATTTAGAAAAACAAAATTAGATTAAAAATTTAATAATTTTTTTTTTTAAATTTTTGCACGGTAATTACTCCAATTTTTATTTTAAGTACTTTTTCTCTCACATTTACTTGCTCCAAAATTTTCTGTCTTTTCTCTATTTCAAAGTTACTTTTTGTAGAACTTTTTTTTTCTAAAATTTTCCTTCTTTTCTTTTTCAAATTTCTCAAATTTTTTAGTAATTATTCCCCACTTTATGTTTTTAAAAAGTTACTTTTTTAGCACTTTTTTCCCCTCTTTTATTTCTCAAATCTATCAATTTTTTTCCTCAAAAATTACCAATCTTGTCTCTTTCAAATTTCTCAATTTGTTAGTCGTTTTTTTCTTTTTTTTTCTAAAAAATGCACTTTTTTCACTCTTTTCTCTGAAATTTTGTGACTTGTTTTCTAAAATTATCCCGTTTATTTTCTAAAATTACCCCTTTTTTTCTAAAACTACACTTTTGTTCTCATTTTTGTCACTTTTTTCTCAAATGTCCCCTCCTTCTCCAAAATTTCCCCTCTTTTCTCTCACTTTTTCGTCTTCCAAAATTTTCTCTCTTTTGTCTATTTCAAAGTGACTTTTTGTAGAACTTTTTTTTTCTAAAATTAAACTTCTTTTCTCTTTCACATTTCTCAATTTTTTATAACTTTTTCCCCTCTTTACGTTCTCAAAAAGTTACTTTTTTAGCACTTTTTTCACCTATTTTCTTTCTCAAATCTCTCAATTTTTTTCCTCCAAAATTACCACTCTTTTCTCTTTCAAATTTCTCAATTTGTTAGTCGTTTTTTCTCCTCTTTTTTTTTCTAAAAAATGCACTTTTTTCACTCTTTTCTCTCAAATTTTGTCACTTGTTTCCTAAAATTATCCCGTTTATTTTCCAGAATTACCCCTTTTTTTCTAAAACTACGTCTTTGTTCTCATTTTTGTCACTTATTTCTCAAAATTTCCCCTCCTTCTCCAAAATTTCCCCTCTTTTCTCTCAAATTTTGTCACTTTTTTTTGTCTCAAATTAGCATCAAGTTGTCCTGGGAATTGAATACGAAATTTTTTATTAAATAAATTTTTCAAAATGAAGAAAAACGTGGGATAATAAAGTCTATTTAGAAAAACAAAATTAGATTAAAAATTTAACAATTTTTTTTTTAAATTTTTGCACAATTTCAATACTTAGGTAATTACTACAAATTTTATTTTAATTAAGTCACATTTTAAGTACTTTTTCCCTCACTTTTTCTTAGTCCAAAATTTTCTGTCTTTTCTCAATTTCAAAGTGACTTTTTGTAGAACTTTTTTTTTCTAAAATTATCCTTCTTTTCTCTTTCAAATTTCTCAAATTTTTTAGTAATTTTTCCCCACTTTACGTTTTCAAAAAGTTACTTTTTTAGCACTTTTTTTCACCTATTTTCTTTCTCAATTCTCTTACTTTTTTTTCTCCAAAATTACCACTCTCTTCTCTTTCAAATTTCTCAATTTGTTAGACGTTTTTTCTCCTCTTTTTTTTTCTAAAAAATGCACTTTTTTCACTCTTTTCTCTCAAATTTTGTCACTTGTTTCCTAAAATTATCCCGTTTATTTTCTAAAATTACCCCTTTTTTCTAAAACTACGACTTTGATCCCATTTTCGTTACTTTTGTCTCAAATTTCCCCTTTTCCCCTCCTTCAAAATTTCCCCTTTTCTCTCAAATTTTGTCACTTTTTTGTCTTAAATTAGCATCAAGTTGTCCTAGGAATTAGAAAACGAAATTTATTATTGAATAAATCTTTCCAAATGAAGAAAAATGTTGGATAATAAAGTCTATTTAGAAAAACAAAATTAGATTAAAAATTTAACAATTTTTTTTTTAAATTTTTGCAAGTTTTCAATACTACGGTAATTTTTCCCCTCTTTACGTTCTCAAAAAGTCACATTTTAAGTACTTTTTCTGTCACTTTTTCTTCCTCCAAAATTTTCTCTCTTTTCTCTATTTCAAAGTGACTTTTTTTAGCACTTTTTTTTTCTAAAATTACCCTTCTTTTCTCTTTCAAATTTCTTAAATGTTGTGGTAATTTTTCCCCTCTTTACGTTCTCAAAAAGTTACTTTTTTAGCACTTTTCCCCCTCTTTTCTTTATCAAATCTCTTACTTTTTTGTACTTTTTTTCCTCCAAAATTACCACTTTTTTCTCGTTCAAATTTCTCAATTTGTTAGTCGTTTTTTCTCCTCTTTTTTTCTAAAAGATGCACTTTTCTGTCAAATTTTGTCACTTGTTACCTAAAATTATACCCTTTTATTTTCTACAATTACCCTTTTTTCTAAAACTATGCTTTTGTTCTCATTTTAGTCATTTTTTTCTCAAATCTCCCCACCTTTTTCAAAATTCCCCCTCTTTTCTCTAAAATTTTTTGTCTAAATGAATTGTTTAAAATGCCTCAAGGTATAGTTCTGAGACCAAAACCATTGAACAAATTAATTTTTTTATCATATTTAAATTGTCTGGAGTAGACAGTTTCTACTATTGGTATAGGGAATTCAACGTGTTAGAGAGAGAGAGCTATAGAAAATTCAGCGTGCCAGAAAAATAGAGCGCGACGTTTTTTCACGTTCAGTATTTTGAATCGTTAAAAAAAACGTACGAAACGTCACATTTTACGTCGTTTTCAACGTTTTTTAACGGTTACTTTTTGATGTGAAAAAACTAATTGCAGAATCTGTCCTATAAAAAAAATATTTTTTATTTGTCAATGCAAAATAGACTTTCCGTATTACTTTCATGATTGCGAAAAAAAATTTTAACCACACTTTTCCGAAAATGCAACAAAAATCCTGTCTGGATATAAACACTATAACTCTCGAATAAAAGCTACCATCGAGTTTAGATTTTTACTTTACTAGTTAATTTTGTCCTAGTAAGAACATTATTGAATTTGAGAAAATGTATTGCATAGGAAAATTTTTTTTAGTTAAAATTTTTATACATCATGTATAATATTACGCTGCTTGTATGTGAAAATCCAGGATTACATAAGTTATTCATGCTCGATGGGCCGAAGTCCTGTACACAACTATTTGAGCATCCTCAGAATTTAAAATTTGAACAATCACAAGAAATTAATCAAATTTTTGCATGTAAAAAGTGTCAGTTTGACTGTTTAAATAACAGTTTTGATTTTTTTCCCGATAATATTTTGCCAATCGTATATTAGTAGATAAATATCAAGACCGTAAAAAAATAAAATATTATAAATTACTAATTAAAGGACTTTTATTGATTAGACTACAGGAACTATCTTTTATATAGATTGAAAGAGGAAATATCTAATAATTAAGAATTGCATATTTTCAAATCCTATTATCAGTCGTATATTGTAACGATTTGCAATTTGATACTATAAGGCGATCCGTTTATATCCGAAAAGGGACAGAGGGCTTTGTCATTATTAGGGTGCTAATAAAATTAAGACAGAAAATGGTTTTTGTACCAACATCCTACCACATGCTACCGAATCCCTCATGTTTCACTAAAATAACATGTGATTTTTACGGAACAGATGACGCAGTTTAACAAACTATTTTTAATGCATTACTCAATTTGATATCATTCTAATAATTAAATAAAGCCAGCAAGCTAACAGACAGACGGTTTAAGTTGAATTAGGCCATTGAAAATAATAAAATTCGAAACCGTTGTCGAGTTATTGCTGAGATAGATAAAAGAAAGACGGACAAACGGACAGACAGACGGTTGAGTTGACTTAGGCGAGTGAGCTAAGGTAACCAGCTATCAATTTCTGAATACAGAAATCCAAAATTCGAAACCGTTCTCGAGTTATTGCTGAGATAGATGGTAAGACACACGCACAAACGGACAGACATACGGTTTCAGTTGAAAATAGTAGACAGGCGAGCTATTGGGACCAGCTATCGATTGCTGAAAATAAAGTTCCAAAATTCGAAACCGTTCTCAAGTTATCGCTGTGAAAGACGGACAGGCAGACGGGCAGACAGACAGACAGACAGATGGACGTACAGTGACACTTTCGTTTGACAGATATCGTATAAAAATTGTTCTTCCAACTTTTAACTGAAACCCACTTAATCAAAATTGGTTCAAATCCATGAAGTGCTTTTTCAGATATTTAATGTTAAAGTTTCAAACTTGACATTTTTTTATTTTTGACAGGTGACAGTTGAAAAAATTACGCAAAATGAAAATACTATAAGAATCTGATAAAATATTAAAAATTGAAATGACTGGAAAATATTTGAAAAATCTGGAAAAGACGTAAAATCGGGAAAACTATTAAAATCTTTAAAATTGGAAAAATCTCGAGTTTGGAAAATATGCAAATATAAAAGAAACTGTCATGATTCGGAAAAACTTGCAAAAAAATCTGAAAACACATCATCATGCAGAGAAATTTTAAAAACTCTAGAAAAACTTGGTCTAGAAAAACGTACAAACTTGGAACACTTGCAAAATCTGGAAAATATGCAAAATTAGTAAATCTATCAAAATCTGGAAAAATTTAAAAATCGAATAAAACATGTAAAATGTGGAAAATATGCTAAATTTAAAAAATATTCAAATAAGGAAAAACTAGCATAATTTAGAAACCATTCTAAAATCTGAGAATCTTGCAAAATCAGGGAAAACTTGCAAAATCTGGAAATCTTGCAAAATTTGAAAGAATTTGCAAAATCTCTGGAAAATATGCAAAACCAGAAAAAGTATCTTTAAAAAACTTAAAAATTTGAAAAAACCTGCACAATCGGAAGTTTGGAAAATATGCAAATATGAAAAAAAACTGTTATGATCTGGATAAACATGGAAAATCTGAAAACACATTATCAGAGAAATCTTGTAAAATCTGGAAAAACTTAAAAAGTCTAGAAAAATTTGCAAACTTGGAACACTTGTAAAATCTGGCAAATATGTAAAATGAAAATACTATAAAAATCTGGTAAAACAATAATAAAGAAAACTTGAAAATATTTGAAAAATCTGGAAAATATGTAAAGTCCGGAAAAACTATTAAAATATTAAAAAAAACAAAATTCAAAAAACCTGCAAAATCTGGAGTTTGGAAAATATGCAAATATTAAAAAACTCTCATGATCTGAAAAAACTTGAAAAATCTGAAAATACATCATCGGAGAAATCTTGTAAAATCTGGAAAAACTTAAAAAGTCTAGAAAAATTTACAAACTTGGAACACTTGCAAAATCTGGAAAATATGTAAAATGAAAATAATATAAGTATCTGATAAAAGATTAATAATGAAGAAAACTTAAAAATATTTGAAAAAACTGGAAAATATGTAAAATCATGAAAATCTATAAAAATCTTACAAGATTGAAAAAACCTAGTTTGGAAAATATGCACATAAAAAAAAATGTCATGATCTGGAAAAAGATGTAAAATCTGAAAACACATCATACGAGAAATCTTGTAAGCTTAAAAAACTATCTGTACATTTGGCTGTAGGGCTGTTTGTCAGTCTGGATGTAAACACTATAGCTCTCGAACTAAAGCTCCGATCGAGTTCCGGTTTTCACTTTACTAGTTTGTTTTCTCCAGGAAAGAACCTTATTGAATTTGAGCTGGATCCGACCACGTTAGGTTAATGTTCTCAATTTTTAGAGATTTCGAAGAAAAAAAACTCTTATAAAATGGTTTTATACGTCCGTCCGTCCGTCTGTTAGTCTGATTCAACTCGAGAACGGTGAGAGATAGAAACAAACGGACAATGACAATAAATTCAGCATCGTCAAAAACTCCAAAAATGATATTTATATTTCAACTATTTTTACTTTCCCTCTACTTGTAACATATATACCGTAGTATATAGAAATTTATTTTCGTAACTTTAAATATTCGAGAACTCGAAATTACGGCAAAAATGTTGTCGTTTTTACTTTTTATTTTATTTTTTTTTTCGGTTTTTTCTAATTTTTTCCAATTTTATTTTTCATTGTTCTATTTGTTTTCTAATTCCTTCTTTTACTTTTTTCTTATTTCTATGATTTTTTTCGGTTATTCGGTATTTTTCTATTTTTTTTTTTTAATTTTATGTCTACAGTTGTTTCTGGTTTTTTGGTTGTTATTTGTTTTTTTTTTGCTATTTTTTTTTGCATTTCTATTCTATTTTTTTTTGCAATTATTTGCATTGGTATTTTTTTGCCACTTTTTGTTATTTTTTATCCGATTTTTAACATTTTTTTGAAATTTTTTACTATTTTCTGTAATGTTTTGCGGTGTTTTAGATTTTTTGCCTTTTTTAGCAATTGTATTGATTTTTTGCGATTCATTTCAATTCACTCGATTTTTTTCATTGAATTGCTCTTATTTATTCGCGGTTTTTTGCATTTTTTTGCGATTTTTTTTGGATTTTTTCGTTTATTTTACGATTTTCACAGTTTTTACGTCTTTACCGTTTTTTATAATTTTATTGATATTCTGGCTGTTCCGTATTTTACAATTTTACTTTTAATTTTTTTCCAAACTTTTCTGATTTCTCATTCAACTTTTTCCAGTGTTTTCTATTTTTTCTAATTTTTTTTTCGATCTATACAGATTTTTTCTGACTTATTCGATTCTTTTAATTTTTTTTCGTTTTTAGAGTTTTCGTAGAAAAGAACTCTTATAAAACGTTCTTATTTATTGGCAATTTTTTGCATTTTTTGCGATTTTTTTGCTATTCTTTCGTTTATTTTGTGATTTCCAGACTTTTTGCATCTTTCCCGTTATTTTTTACAATTTTATTGATATTCCGGCTTTTCCGTATTTTACAGTTTTATTTTTAATTTTTTTTCCAAACTTTTCTGATTTCTCTTTCAACTGTTTCCAGTGTTTTCTATTTTTTCTAATTTTTTGACTTTTTCGATTCTTTTAATTTTTTTTCGTTTTTAGAGTTTTCGTAGAAAAAAACTCTTATAAAACGTTCTTATTTATTCGCGATTTTTTGCATTTTTTTGCCATTTTTTTTCAATTCTTTCGTTTATTTTGCGATTTTCAAATTTTTTACGTCTTTCCCATTTTTTTACAATTTTATTGATTTTCTGGCTTTTCCGTATTTTACAATTTTACATTTAATTTTTTTTTCCAAAATTTTCTGATTTTCTTTCAACTGTTCCCAGTGTTTTCTATTTTTTCTAATTTTTTTCGATTTATTCTGATTTTTTCGATTCTTTTAATTTTTTTTTCGTTTTTAGAGCTTTCGTATAATAAAACTCTTATAAAACGGTTTTGTCTGTCCGTCCGTCTGTTAGCCTGATTCAACTTAAAAACGGTGAGATTCGTCATCGTTAAAAACTCCAAAAATGATATTAATCTTTCACCTATTTTTACTTTCCCGCTACTTATACCATATATATTGTTTACATTGTAATAGTAATTATTTTTGCAAAATATACAAATCATATATCAGTTGATGTAACTATTTGTCTCATTAAGGATCTGGTACAGTTTTGAATTTATCCTAGACCAACTAGAAAAAGCGTAGCAAAGATGGATAAATAACATGAAGAAAAAATTAAAATAAATCTCATTTACAAGACAGTGGAAAAAATAAGTTGAGTGTTGGACAAAAATTTAAAAAAATCATCATTAAATTGTGTGACGTAACCTCACTTAATTATCCCTCACGAAAGATCCACCAAGATTAATGTTTATTAAATCAACTTGACTATAAGGTATTGAAGCAAAGTTTGGAAAGCGTTCGCAATATTGTATTCACCCCTTGCCCCAGCTAAGTTGCAGTATCTTAGTTGGAAGACCGACCATTATTAATTGCCGACAAGGCTCAACAGTAAATTATTTACTAATTAGACAACGAGTAGGGTTATAACTTTGTACTGTTAACAACTTTGTGGCTATAGTACAACTCAAATCCTAATTGAATTTGATTAGTTAAATTAACGGGATTTTAACAAATACATTTTTCATATTTATATAGATTATAGGAGTTTATTCGCTTTTCTTTTTCTACATATGAAAAAGTTTTGCAATTTCCGTGAGAATTTTCTTGAGAACGATTCCTTTTACTTACCGCTTAATGATTGACATTTCACTTGAGCCAATCACTGGTAACAGGAAATCAATATTCTATCAGGACTCCAATTCGTCGTGAGTAAATTACTTGCAATCCGGGAGTTTTTCCGAGCTACCATCGAAATTTAATGAAAAATCCATTTTCCCGTTGGCAAAAAGCAATCGAGAAAAGACAATACTTAACCTGCCTGTGTTGTCAATGACGTCCGGTAGGGAGTTGGGTTTTTTATATTGGATTTGTTCATATTTCTAAATAAATGTTGCGATTTTATTGTTAATTTATATCTAAATTTATTGTATTTCTACACTTAAAACAGTAAAGACAATTAAATTGAATTTATAGAATAAAAAACGTAGATTTGTACTTTTAAAGTATGTAATAATGATTAAAATAAAATGTCAAGCGCTTTCAGCCAATCTTTCAGGACAAAAGTCAAATGATAACAGAAAAATGAAATTACAAATTTAATATAAGGTCTTATATGTCCCAAAAATCCATACTCCTTTTCGCACTTCTCATTTGACTTTTGTCCTGAAGATGGCCAGTAAATGGCTGAAAGCGCTTGACATTTTATTTTAATCATTATTTAAAAGTTTTTTATTTAACATTATCAAGTGTGTATACACCTACAAGTAACCTTCTATTACTTTCGATAAATTGAATTTACCTCTGAGGAACATCTTGAAGAATATTCAAAGAAATTCCAGGATAACTTTATTTCGTATTTTTCACAACGACTTTGATTTTTAATTATTTACTACAAATCGATCAACTTATTAAATTATTACGATTCTATTTGAAGAAATACTGAGTACTCCGCCGTTGATATTTATGTAAAACTCCTTAAGGATGTAACTTTTTTTCATTATTTTTCCATTGTTCCACGTTTAACTAATTGCTGACTGGGTATTTGTACTAATTTTATATGAAATTGCTATAACGTTTCTTCTACACGTGTATGTTATAATAAACGTTTTGTAATTTTATAATGATCTAGTTTAATAAAATTCCTCAAGGCGCCACTTTTTGACTTTCCCGACCCACCTCCGAGAAGGGAATGTATTGTGAACGAGCTAAAAAAAGATGTAAATATCCATTTTGAGGTAACCTGAAATGATTAAGACCATTTCCGGACGGGTCTATCTGTCTGTCTGTGTGTATTCATCCACGATAGAGGCTACACGTTTAATCCGATTGAGCTGAAATTTGGTATTTATTGAAACTTTTACAAAATCTTGAAATTTTTACATTTTTAAAATTTTTGAAATACTTTCAAATTTTTTATTGAAAGTTTTAAATTTTTATCAAAATTATTGAAATTTTTGATCAAAGTTCTTGAAATTTTTGAAATATTCAGAGATTTTTGATTAAAACTTTTTAAATTTTTATCAGATTTTTCCTATTTTTTTTTTAATTTTTTTTCAGTTTTTTTTCAAATTTTTTCGATTTTTCTAATTTTTTTCTTTTTTTTTTCTTGTTTTTTCTTTTTTCCGATTTTTTCTAATTTTTTTCAGATTTTGTCGATTCTTATTTTTTTCTATAATTTCTTTATTTTTTTCTCATTGTTCTGTTTTTCCTATTCTCTTTCTTGTTTTTCAGTTTTTTTATTGAAATTTTTAAAAAATTTAGAGATATTTGATTGAAATTTTTATTAAATTTCCTGAAATTTTTGATCACAGTTCTTGAAATTTTTTAAATCTTTACAAAATCTTGATATTTTTACACATTTTTAAAATATTTGAAATATTTACAAATGTTTGATTGAAATTTTTGAAATTTTTATGAAATTTTTGATCTCAGTTCTTGAAATTTTTGAAATCTACAAAATATGGAACTTTTTACATGTTTTTAAAATCTTTATAGATTTTTTATTGAAAAATTTTTTATCAAAGTCATTGAAATTTTTGAAATCTTTACAAAATCTGAAACTTTTTGGAAATTATTGTGAACAAGCTGAAAATAATTTTCGAGATAAAGATGGAAATATCCATTTTGAGGTCAACTGAGATGATTAAGACCATTTCCAGATGGAAGTTTGTCTGTCTGTCAGTCTGTGTGTATTCTTCCACGATAGAGCCCACGCGTTTAATCCGATTGGACTGAAATTTGGTATATGGATTTGGGAAGAACCCATTAGTTTTTGTACAACATCTGTCAAACGAAAATGTCACTGTCAAAAAGTGAGAGATGTAATATGTCACGGAATTTGACTTGTAAATGTCTGTAAAAATATTCGTCTCTAGATTTCATTATTTTTCCATTGTTCCACATTTAACTAATTGCTGACTGAATATTTTTACTAATTTTTCATCTTTTTAACATCAGAAATTACGCTGACTAGCGAATCACTGTACGTGTTGTTTTTCACTATTAATTTCAAATTATATATTATAAAAATTAACTCTTTCACCTCGAAATAAAAAATTGTTACGACCCTGTATCTATTGTAGATAGGGCCAATCAGGACGCGCACTTCTCTCACTAAATTTAGATTGGCCGCAGGCTAAATATTTTCTTTACTAACACAGCGGGATTAAAGTTTGGATAACGTTCGAGACTTCGCCCCAGAACCGGGTTGGATTTGTTGTTTTTTCTTGCAATTTTGCTGCAAGTGCTTATTGTTTGGATGTCGAGTTATTTGCCCTCTCATCTTCCCGTCTGGTGACGGTTCGGGAATTTTTCGATAAAATTCAATCGACAATCAAATATTTGTTTAACATTCGATGCGGAAAATACAACAGTTTTCTGTTAATTTAAAGTAATCTATATAATGAAACGATATATGTAGAGCTAGAAAAATTCCTGAAGTGGGCGAAGAATTCAGGAAAGATTCAAAACACAATATTAATATCCCCTTTGGTGGCAGAGGTTGCCGAGACCAATATCCCGAGAATCCCGGACATTCCTGAATGCCCCTGTCCGTTGCCCGCAATCCTAAAACTATGTTCGCTTACTCACCACCCTGGAATGTGTTCTGTAATATTAGACCAGAACATTATTCAAACATATGAAACTCCGGATTTACTCTAACAGAATTTTAAAGACTTGGAAGTTTTATTGCATTTTTCTTTTATCACAATTTTTTATTTTTACCTATTATTCACTTTAATAATAAACACAAGAACTATACGCAACACAAAATTTACGAATTTTTACGGATTTTTATGATTTTTTACGATGTTTTATCATATTTTACGGATTTTTACGACTTGTTACCGTTTTTTACAATTCTTTGCTAGTTTTTACAATTTTTAAGGTTTTTCGCGTTTTTTTACGGTTTTTACGATTTTTTAAAGATTTTACGATTTTTTACGGATTTTTACGATTTTTTACGGAGATATAATTTTTTTTCATATTTCAACCTCCTCCAGTTTCACCGGATAAAAAAAGTATAATACAAATTAATTTTATAATAATTAGGATATGAAAAAAGTGTAAGTATGGAAACTTCTGAATATCTCAGAAAATACAACTTGGATCAGAAAACGAAAAAAAAAATATTACACGGGATATAAACATAGTACTTCGGCCCGAAAAATTCACTTTAATAATAAACCCAAGAATTATACGCAGCACGAAATTTATTTTTTACGATTTTTTACGATTTTTTACGATTTTTTACGATTTTTTACGATTTCTTACGATTTTTCACGATTTTTTAAGATTTTTTACGTTTTTTTACGATTTTTTACGATTTTTTACGATTTTTTACGATTTTTTACGATTTTTTACGATTTTTTACGATTTTTTACGATTTTTTACGATTTTTTACGATTTTTTACGATTTTTTACGATTTTTTACGATTTTTTACGATTTTTTACGATTTTTTACGATTTTTTACGATTTTTTACGATTTTTTACGGAGTTTTACGATTTTTTACAGTTTGAAAATTTCGAAACAGGTCATTAGATTTTTTCATGTTCTAATTTTTAGAAATATAATTCGCTAATTTTTACAGTTTTTTACGATAAAACGTAAAAAATCCTAAAAATAGGAAAAATTGTAAAAAAACGTAAAAAACCCGTAAAAAAAGGCAAAATTTCGTAAATAATTTAAAAAATTGAGAAAGATAGAAAAAAAAATGGAATAAATCGTAGAAAATCGTAAAATGTGGTAAGAAATCTTAAAAAACGTAAAAAATCGTAAAAAATGGTAAACATATTGTAAAAAGTCGTAAAAAAAATTTTAAACTGGTAAAAATTCGTAAAATTTTGTAAATAAGCTAAATAATAATAAAACATTATAAAAAAAATGATAAAAAATTGTAAAAGACCGTAATAAACCGTAAAAAACCGAAAAGAAACTGGAAAAATGAAAAAAAAAACGGATAATATCGGATAAGATCGAAAAACGTCAGTAAATTATAAAAAATAGAAAAAATAAAAAAATTATAAAATAAAATCGAAAATCATAAAAAATCATAAAAATCGTAAAAAATTGTAAAGAAACTTAAAAAAATCTTAAAAAAAACAAGCAAATAATTGTAAAATTTTGTAAATAATTTAGAAAATTGAGAAAGAGAAAAAAAAAGGAAAGAATCGTACAAAATTGTAATAAAACGTAAAAAAGTTGTAAAAAACAGGCAAAAAGTCGTAAGATTGCGTAAACAATCTAAAAAATTGAGAAAGATAAAAAATATGAACAAAAACGTAAAAAACCATAAAAAAACGTAAAAATGGTAAAAATTTTAAGAAATCGTAAAAAACTGGTCAAATGTCGTAAAATTTTGTAGATAATGCTAAATAATCGTAAAACATCATAAAAAATTGTAAATATCGTGAAAAATCGTAAAAAACCGTATAAAACAAAAAAGAAACTGGAAAAATCTGGAACAAATGGACAATGTACGGAAAGATCAAAAAATGAAAGTAAATTAGAATAAATCGAATGGAATAAAAAAAAATCAAAAAAAATCGAAAAAATTATGAAATCGTGAAAAATCATAAAAATTCGGAAACAATGTAAAAAAAGCGTAAAAAAGTTGTAAAAAACAGGCGAAAAGTCGTAATATTGCGTAAACAATCCAAAAAAATTAAGAGAGATAAAAAAAATTTAAAAAATCTTAAATAATCATAAAAAATCGTGAAAAATCGTAAAAAAAACCGTAAAAAATCGTAAAAAATCGTAAAAAATCGTAAAAAATCGTAAAAAATCGTAAAAAATCGTAAAAAATCGTAAAAAATCGTAAAAAATCGTAAAAAATCGTAAAAAATCGTAAAAAATCGTAAAAAATCGTAAAAATCGTAAAAAATCGTAAAAAATCGTAAAAAATCGTAAAAAATCGTAAAAAATCGTAAAAATCGTAAAAAACCGTAAAAAACCGTAAAAAATCGTTAAAAACCGTAAGAAATCGTAAAAAACCGTAAAAAACGTAAAAAATCGTAAAAAACGTAAAAAACGGTAAAAAATCGTAAAAAACTGTGAAAAATCGTAAAAAACTGGTAAAAAGTCGTAAACTTTTGTAAATAATACTGAATAATCATAACAAATTGTAAAAAATAGTGAAAAATTGTAAAAAACCGTAATAAACCGTATAAAACCAAAAAGAAACTGGAAAAATCTGGAACAAAAGAAAAAAAAGTGATAATGTAGATAAAGGTCAAAAATAAATTAGAATAAATCGAAAAAAATTAAATAAAATCGAAAAAATTGTAAAAAAAACGTAAAAAAAATCGTAAATATCTGGCAACAAGTTGTAAAATTTTGTAAATAATTTTAAAAAAATGAGAAAGAGAAAAGTTGTAAAATTTTGTAAATAATTTTAAAAAAATGAGAAAGAGAAAAATGGAAAAAATCGTAAAAAATCGTAAAAAATTTGGAAAAAAACGAAAAAAGTTGTTAAAAGCGGACAAAAAGTTGTTAAAAGCTGACAAAAAGTCGGATTGCTTAAACAAAAAATTGAGAAAGATAAAAAAAATAAAAAAAATCGTAAAAAATCATAAAAAATCGTAAAAAAATCGTAAAAAACTGGTAAAAAGTCGTAAAATTTCGTAAACCGCAGTAAACTATATAAAACCGAAGAGTTTCTTCTTTCTGAAAAATCTGTAACAAATGGAAAAAAAGGGATAATGTAGGGAAAGATCAAAAAAACGAGAGTAAATTAGAATAAATCGAAAAAAATTGAAAAAAATCAAATGAAATCGAAAAGAATCATAAAAAATCAGAAAAAATCGGAAAACAAAAGACGGAAAAATTGAGGAAAGACGGGGAAAGTTAAAAAAAATAGGAAGAAAGACCCTAAAAAATTTAATTACGTTAAAAATCGTAAAAAAATGATAAAAAAACTGGAAAAATCGTTGTCCATAAATTTCGTGTTGGGTATAGTTCTTGTGTTTATTGTTAAAGTGAATTTTTCGGGACGAAGTACTAAAAACATCATTTGGTGTAATATTTTATAATACTATTTAATTATAAAAATATTAGTTCTAATATAATATTATTTACCTAATCTCTTTAATGTATTATAATGCAAATACCCTCCTTAACTGCAGAATCTATTTGAAGCGGCGAATCAGGACGTTTAGTCGCATTAACGTTCAGACGTTAATAAAGAACGGGGCCGAATTGCAAACGATAAATCAAAAGCAGTCATTAACAGACTCTCTGCCGGATTTCAGAGAGTCAAATTGGAATTCCGGGCCGCGCTGCAATATCGGTGTTAATAATGCCGGTGCACGCGCGAACCCAGATAACCAACCTATAAATTTTGATTCGGTATACCCTTCGAGGATTAACTTTTTTTTCTTTTTTTTTTTTATTATTTTTAATTGTGATGTGCCGATGGAAGCTCATTTAGAAAATGGGAATCGATATAGAAATTAAAAAAGAATGTTTAATTTCAAAAGAAGTATTTTTCCATGACATTAATGGAAGAATTTGTCTATTCATTTTTATTTGCAATTTACTGACGAATATGCAGAAAAAAGTGTTAATTTTCTTTATAGACATGACGTGGATTTTTTGCTAAGACTGGTGGAATTATACATGAGTTTACTAAATATAAATTTATTCCATTATTCACTAATGATTTCATTATTCACTGGTTTTACTGATTTCTAAATATCCATTATTCACTAGTGAATAATGATTTAAATAAAGGTTTATAATAGTTTTAGCCAAAATTATTGATAAAGTATAGTAATAGCATATAGAGGCTATTATACACGCGTTGAATAATAATGTCCCAGATTTGTTGATACACCCAATATCTCGATTATGCTGTTTTAAATAAAATTGAAAAAAATTGTACTTATTTCAAATTTATATGTCTTTGAAGGTGATCTGTCAAATTTAACTTCTGTCAAACTACTCCTGAGAAACCACGCCTCTACTACAATTATTTTAATGGTACCCCATACATTTTTCTTTTGACTTGTGAATCAAGGATCAAGAATGAATAACGAATCAAGAATGAACCCTCTTAAAGAGATAATAACCTATATGCAAATCCAACAATAAACATTTCCTGACCCGGGCATTACCTTGCTCAACCTTTAAATTGTTTAGATTATAATTAGTTTAATGAACTACGATATACAGGGTGTCCCAAATAAGAGTAGTAGATCAGGTAAACCATTACTACTACAAGTATAGGGAATTCAATGTGTTAGAGAGAGAGGTATAAGAAATTCAGCGTGTCAGAAAGAGACGCATATAAAAATGGCGGCGCGTGGCATACTTTAAATATTATAATAAAAAATGGCTCGATTTTAAATGTAAATGCGCAATGTATTAATTGCTCTAAATAAATTAGGTTTATGCAATTTTTTTGACATTTTGTAAGATTTTTTTGTGATTTTTTGCAACATGTTTCATGATTTTTTCTTTCAATTGTTTTTCTGATTCTTTTCATTTTTTCGGTATTTTTTTTCAGTTTTTGGCGATTTATTCGTTGTTGTTTCTGTATATTTTAATTTTTTCCGATTGTTTTTACTTTTTTGTTTCCTAATTCTTTTCGATTTTTTGCAATTTATGCAATTTCTTTGCCATTTTTTGTGTTTTTGATTTTTCAATTTTTTTGCAATATTTTTTGTGTTTTCGATTTTTCTCAATGTTTCATGATTTTTTCTTTCATTTTTTTTCTGATACTGCGATTTTTTCGTTGTTTCTGTATATTTTAATTTTTTCAGATTTTTTTTGTTTCCCAATTATTTTCGATTATTTGATATTTCTGACATTTTGTAAGATTTTTTTGTAATTTTTTTGCCATTTTTTGTGTTCTCGATTTTTCAATATTTTTTGCCATTTTTTGTGTTTTCGATTTTTCTCAATGTTTCATGATTTTTCCTTTAACTTTTTTTCTGATACTTTCCATTTTTTTCGGTTTTTTTGCAATTTTTTATGATTTTTTCGTTGTTTCTGTATATTTTAATTTTTTTAGATGGTTTTTTGTTTCCCAATTATTTTCGATTCTTTGAAATTTTTGAAATTTTGTAAGATTTTTTTGCAATTTTTTTGCCATTTTTTGTGTTCTCGATTTTTCAATTTTTTGCAATAGTTTTTACTATTTTTTGTGTTTTCGATTTTTCTCAAAGTTTCATGATTTTTACTTTCAATTTTATTCTGATTCTTTCCATTTTTTTTCGGTTATTTTTGCGTTTTTTTTATGAAATTTTTTGCAATTTTTTTATTGTTTCTGTATATTTTAATTTTTTCCGCTTGTTTTTTTGTTTCCCAATTATTTTCGATTTTTTGCAATTTTTGACATTTTTTAAGATTTATTTGTGATTTTTTTCCAATTTTTTTGCCATTTTTTATGTTTTTGATTTTTCAATTTTTCTCAATGTTTCATGATTTTTACTTTCAATTTTTTTCTGATTCTTTTCATTTTTTTCGGTTCTTTTTGCGTTTTTTTTTTGGAATCTTTTGCGATTTTTTTATTGTTTCTGTATATTTTATTTTTTTCCGCTTGTTTTTTGTTTCCCAATTATTTTCGATTTTTTCGCAATTTTTGACATTTTGTAAGATTTTTTTGTGATTTATTTCCAATTTTTTTGCCATTTTTTATGTTTTTGATTTTTCAATTTTTTTCAGTGTTTCCTGATTTTTTCTTTAAATTTTTTTTCTGGTGTTTTCCTTTTTTTTTGTTTTTTTACGGTTTTTTGCGATTTTTTCGTTGTTGTATATTTTAATTTTTCCGATTGTTTTTTGTTTCCTATTTTCGATTTTTTACAGTTCTTGCGGTTTTCGCTAGTTTTTTGCAATTTTTTTGTTTTTCTTCTCTAATTTATTTCCGATTTTTGCCATTTTTTAATAATTTTCAAATGTTTCCGATTATTTTCGATTTTTTGCCATTTTTGCGATTTTTTCCAATTATTTGCCATTTTTTGAGATTTTTTTTGGAGTTTTTTTTAGTTTTTGAGATTTTTTGTGAGTTTTTGCAAATTTTTGACATTTTGTGCGATTTTTTAATTTTAAATTTTCAAACGATTTTTCTTATATAACTGTCATAATGTTTTCGATAATATCCCTATAATGTTATTTTTTGTTTCTAAATAATTTTTTTGTAAAATTTTTATTTAATGTCCTTTTTCCATAAGGAAAAATGCAATGTTTCTTAAAATTTCGAATATCTTTCTTAATAGGAAAGCAAAAGATATCAAGCTATACATTTTTTGAAAGAAGATGAATCGCTCTTTTAATTGCCATCAAAATATACAGAGTGTTTCATTTAAAATTACATATATTTTTCCTATTTATTTTGACCAAAATTAGTAGATCACGCTGTATTGACGGGATAAAATGTAAACAAACTTCATAAAAAACTTTTGGGTAAAAGAAAACAATAAGTGACAACCCGATTTATTTAGAGCAATTAATATATTGTGCATTTACATTTAAAATCGATCACTCTTATTATTATTATTTAAGGTTATTTTGTGTGACCCAAAATGGATATTTCCATCTTTATCTCGAAAAATTTTTTCAGCCCTTCTCAGAAGTGGGTCGGGAAAGTAAAATAAAATTTATTTAACAAAAACAATAAAATAAAATAAAAAAATAACTGAAATAACTTTGCAAAACTATTTTTTTTCTCTATAATCCCTTCCTGAGATAAAATCTCTTATGCTCTAAAATAAATAAATAAATTAAATAAATTAAAAAAATTTATCATTAAAACAAAAATACAAAAATAAAATTATTGGGTCTAAAATCGTGATAAACGCACATACAGGGTGTCCCAGGAGTGCGTACCCAAAACTTGGGAGATAATAGAGGGGCTAAAATTAATGATGGTACTTCATATAAAATTTGTCACTTACGCCCTTCGTTAACGAATTTTAGGGCTCCAAAATTAATAATGGTTTTTTTATATTTATAATTATTAAACTACTTATTTGAAATAAATCAAAAATTAAACATTTATAAACACCATAAATGTGCACTTAATAATAAACAAATCTGCACTATCCTTGTGAAGTCAGGTACGGACTAAGTGCAATGGTTAATGAGGCACATTTTTTTTATCTATCATTTTTTTCACTTCTAAATATGACAGTTAAATTTCACAAACATCTTTAAAAGAAAAACATCCTCATTCGTTTATGCGCCATGTGACCGCATCGCCACCGCGTCCTCTATCACTCTAGTTTGCGCTTTAATTAAGATTTTTAGTTGATTTATTTTAATTATTTATTTTTATTTTATTTGTCTGTGCTAATAATTTTGTAATAAAAGTGACTGGAAACCATAAAATTAGACAAATATTACAAGAAAATCAAATAAGATAATTGAGACTTTAAAAAAAGAATAAATCCAGAGCAAAAATCTTAAGTAATCCATTCGTTATCAATCAGCATAAAGATCTTTACGGTTCCGCTGACTTTATCTTTCTGCTATTCATGAAATGGCCTCATCAGTTCGTCTCCCTCAGGATTCGCGAATCACTTCATGCTTCTTTATCTCCCCCGCGATATCGGGCGTTTTTTATCTTGCTCGCGAGCGCGAGGGCTTCGTTGCTATAGAGACCGAAGGGCACGGGCGGGGCCTGTGCCGAAATAATGGCACGAATCACGGCTGCCGCAAACTCTGATAGTAATCGATAATACCTTAAGTTATAGATGGAGAGTTTCCTCCAAAATTATATACCATAAAGATAACAAAAAATCTTATACGCATATAAATAAAATAAATAATGATCTAAATGACCTAAAAACACAAATAAAGGAAAATATGGAATTTTGTTTTAAGCATACCAATTCTTGTATATGATATCCAAAAATTGATCTCTGGGAATACTGAGAATATCATTTGAATGATAATCAAAAAAAAATAGCTTAAATAACAAATATTTTAAATCGTTATATAAAAATCAAAGATATAAAAAACATTGTTTTCCCACAGTATTTTTCAGCTCGAAAGTATCGTCATAATGGAAAAAGTTTCTAAAGAAAAAAAAATACAGAATCCAATCAATCACTCTCACGTATCCGGGCTTCGAAAAACAATATCTCTTCGAAACCAGACTGTAATCGCCGAGAATGAAAGATTTATTTTATGACTCTTAAAAACAATAGCGAATAGAGACAAGTTGAGAACTTCTAGATCATCATCGAGCGATCTGTCAAAAACGGGGATTTTTTTTTCTTTTGATAAACTCTATAATAATGAAAATTTATTTTAAAGTCTTGTTTAATGATCTGCATTTTTAATCATTAATGGAAAATTTAGGAGTGGGTTCGGATCTTAATAATAAAAAATCATAAAATTTAACAAAAATATAAATAATTATTGAAATTTCTTTATTAAGTTTCCTTTACTTTAACTTTTTCCCATTATTTCCCATTATGATTCCAAATCTTTAAATGATTTAACTATCCTGGTCTTTCATTGGCTTACCATTTTTTTTATCTAATTATATTTTTATTATTCCTTTAGTATCCATATTAATCCGCATTTTATAATTTCCCGTCCCTAATTAATTCCGACCCTCTTTTTTTATCCATAAAACCAAAAAAAAATCCTTACTTGATTATTAAAACGTATCCCAAAATTTTTAGTACTGAATGATTTTTAATATTTATAATTAAATTTTAAAAAATCACTTTTTGAAATGAAAATTTTATTTTTAGTAAGATTTCTTTATACTTTCTTTAAATATTCAAAATTATTGATTAAAAAAAATTGTTTCCCTATCAAATTTAATTTATAATAATAATAATAAATTAACTTCTATAAATCATACAATAAATGATTTCATTATAATATTTATTTATTGATATAGTATGAGGACTTTTTTATTTCATTTTAATTATTTGATTTTTCATATACAAATGAAAAAATGGTGGTGGTTGGAAAATCATCTCTGAGACATAGAAATCATTTTTTCTTCAATAGAGAAAATAATTTGTTATATGCATCTCCATACATAAAGATTCTAAAACCGAATTGTAGTAATAATGTAATACTTCCAAACGTTTCGACTGCAACTATGCAACAACCATCTTCAGTAGCGTGGACGAAGTACTCTTCGTAACTAAAACTGAACCTCTCTTCATTTTTTATTTTTGCCTTCTTTAGTGCTGTGTCCCTTAGGTAATGTTATTGTTTCTTCCTTTTTATTGAAGTTTTTTTTGTGTTTGAATATTTTTATTGCTTAAAAGTTTAATCTGATCTTTTGGACTCCGTCGGATAATATGTGTTCGGCGATTGTACACTTTTCGGTTTGTTCTAAACCACAACTTCACTGAAGACGGCTACCGCAGTTGTAATAGAAACGTTTGGAAGTAATAACCAAAAAAAAGTACAGCATAACAGTCTGGAAATAAACAATTATATTGACATTATTGTAGACGATGTTTTACTTTCCCGATCCAAGTCCGAGCTAAAAAAAAATTTCGAGATAAAGATGGAAAGACTATTTCCAGATAGAAGTCTGTCTGTCTGTCTGTCCGTATGGGTGTATTCTTCCAGGATAGAAGCCACACGTTTAATCCGATTGAGTTGAAATTTGGTATATCGATTTGGGTTATCCGTCGGAAGAACCCATGAGTTTTTGTATGACATCTGTCAAACGGAAGTGTTACTATCAAATAATAACAGAAGCAATATGTCACGGCATTTAACTTGCAATATGTAATTTGAAAGCCCTTGAGAAATTCTATTCAGAGCAGTCAAAATTATTTCTCCAACTGTCACCTGTCAAAAATAAAAAAATGTCAAAATTTTAAACTTTAACATTCAATATCTGAAAAAGTATTCGTAGAAAGTTTTGGGGCGACACAACCGATTTTTTTAAATTTTTATAGATTTGTATTGAACCTTTTGAAATTTTTACAAAATCTTGAAATTTTTACGTTTTTAAAATTTTTGAAATATTTACATTTTCCATTGAAATTTTTAAATTTTTATCAAAATTCCTGAAATTTTTGATCTCAATTATTGAAATTTTTGAAATCTTTTCAAAATCTGGAAGTTTTTACATGTTTTTAAAATCTTTATAAATTCTTTCTTGAAACTTTTAACGTTTTTTCAAAATTTGGAAATTTTTACAACTTTTAACATTTTTAAAATATTTAGAATTTTTTTAAATTTTTGTCAAAATTCCTGAAATTTTTAATCAACGTTCTTGAAATTTTTGAAATCTAGATTTTTTTATTGAAATTTTTGAAACATTTATATATTTTTAATTGAAATTTTTTAAATTTTTATTAAATTTCTTAAAATTTTTGAAATCTACAAAATCTGGAAATTTTTATACATTTTTAAAATTTTTGAAACATTTGGATTTTTGTTGAAATTTTTATCACAATTCCTGAAAATGTTTATCAAAGTTCTTGAAATTTTTGAAATCTAGATTTTTTTATTGAAATTTAAATATTTAGATATTTTTTAATGAAATTTTTTGAATTTTTATGAAATTTCCTGAAATTTTTTATCTCAGTTCTTGAAATTTTTGAAATCTACAAAATCTGGAACTTTTTACATGTTTTTAAAATCTTTATAAATTTTTTATGGAAACTTTTGATATTTTTACAAAATTTTGAAATTTTTACGTTTTTAAAATTTTTGAAATATTTACAAATTTTTGATTGAAATTTTTTAGATTTTTATCTAATTTCCTGAAATTTTTGATCTCAGTTCTTGAAATTTTTAAAATCTTTACAAAAACTGGAAATTTTTTCACGTTTTTAAATTTTTTATAATGAAACATTTGAAATTATTTCAAAATCTTGATATTTTACACATTTTTCAAATTTTTGAAATATTTGGATTTTTGATTGACATTTTTTAAATTTTTATCATAATTCCTGAAATTTTTTATCAAAGTTCTTAAAATGTTTGAAATCTAGATTTTTTTTATTGAAATTTTTTAAATATTTAAAGTTTTTAAATTTTTATGAAATTTCCTGAAATTGTTGATCTCAGTTTTTGAAATTTTTGAAATCTACAAAATATGGAAGTTTTTACATGTTTTTAAAATCTTTATAAATTTTTTATTGAAATTTTTACAAAATTTTGAAATTTTTACGTTTTTAAAATTTTTGAAATACTTACAAATTTTTGATTGAAATTTTTTTGTTAAAATATCTGAAATTTTTTATCAATATTCTTGATATTTTTGAAATCTAGATTTTTTTATTCAAATTTAAAAAGAAAATCAGAGATTTTTCTTGAAATTTTTTAAATTTTTATCAAATTTCCTGAAATTTTTGATCTCAGTTCTTGAAATTTTTGAAATCTTTACAAAATCTGGAACTTTTTACATGTTTTTAAAATCTTTGGACTTTTTTTTGAACCTTTTTACGTTTTTTCAAAATTTTGAAATTTTTACACGTTTTTAAAATTTTTGAAATATTTACAAATTTATGACTGAAATTTTTTAAATTTTTGTCAAAATTCCTGAAATTTTTGATCAAAGTTCTTGATATTTTTGAAATCTAGATTTTTTTATTAAAATTTTTAAAAAAAATCAGATTTTTGATTGAAATTTTTTAAATTTTTATCAAATTTCCTGAAATTTTTGATCTCAGTTCTTAAAATTTTTGAAATCTACAAAATATGGAACTTTTTACATGTTTTTAAAATCTTTATAGATTTTTATTGAAACTTTTGACATTTTTACAAAATCTTGATATTATTTTTGAAATATTTGGATTTTTGATTAAAATTTTTTAAATTTTTGTTAAAATTCCTGAAATTTCTTATCAAAGTTCTTGAAATTTTTAAAATCAAGATTTTTTTATTGAAATTTTTAAAAAATTTAGAAATCATTGATTGAAATTTTTTAAATTTTTATCAAATTTCCTGAAATTTTTGATAACAGTTGTTGAAATTTTTGAAACCTTTACAAAATCTGGAATTTTACTATTGTGAACGAGCTAAAAATAATTTTTGAGATAAAAATGGAACTTTCAGATGGAAGACTGTCTGTCTGTCTGTGTATATTCTTCGACGATAGAAGTCACATGTTTAATCCGATTGAGCTGAAATTTTTTTATGGATTTGGGTTACCCGTTAGAAGAACCCATTAGATTTTGTATGACTTGTCACTATCAAAAAACGACAGATGCAATATGTCACGGAATTTGACTTTCAATATGTTATTTAAAAGCCCTTGAAAAACTCTATACAGAACAGTCAAAATTATTTCACTGTCACTTGTCAAAAATAAAAAAAAGTAAAAATTTGAAACTTTTATCATTAAATATCTAGAAAAGTATTCATGGATACTCGTCGGGAAAATCTTGGGGCAACACAACCGATTGTTTTAAACTGTATAGCTGATTATAAATAACTATATTTGTTTTTTTTTATTTCAGGAGAAAAACCCCATAAATGTACAGTTTGTGGAAAAGCTTTTAGTCAGTCCTCGAACCTCATAACACATTCCAGGAAACACACAGGTTTTAAACCATTCGCTTGCGACCTCTGCGGGCGCGCATTCCAAAGAAAAGTAGACTTAAGAAGACATAAGGAGACTCAGCACACAGAACTACGACCGATGGTCACATAGTGCCAGACCACCGGAAGTACCAACTCGCTTCCGGTTGTTACATATAATTCCAAAGATGTACAAAGTAACTTATTAGATGATAGTAAGCTCTTGCAGCCATTCCATAGCCATACGCAAGTTAGTGTCAATAGGGATCAAAGTATCGGTCAGATGGTTAGACATAGCCAAGATATTGGAACTGGTGGTGGAATGTTACCACCAATTAGATCGGTTTTGTCCAACATCGGTTGGACTTCGTAAAATATACCGAAGACTTAGCCAAATAGAGATAAATGTTTACTGTACTGTACCGTTAATTTATTGAAGTGCCATAAATTTTTTATAGATCAAAAATTTATTTATTTAGATTTAATAACAAACACAACTCAAATTACAATATTATTATTTAAAATGTAAAATACGGTACAATAACAGGCATTTTAGATGTTCAATCTGTGATTATGGCCATCATATGAGATATGATGGTGTGTGTAGGATTATAATCTTTAATATCAGTAGTTTTCGGCATTCTGCTTCTTGTAAATGTGTACAGATTTTCATGTATTTTTAATAAGGGACTTAACGCGCATGTAAGAGCTAACAAAATGTTGATAAATGTGCAATTTTTAAAGTACCTATTCGTGCAATTCGTCAAAGATATTTTTTTAGTTTCCTAATCGTACATTACATATCACATTTATACAGGATTATAAAACACTTTATTTAATAAAGTGACGTATACAGAAATAAATTAAAAATAATTATAGTAATTAATTTTTTTTTCTTAATACGCCACTGGTTTTGGTTTTGGGATATTACTCGTCAATTACTGTAAATATTATTATGGTTGTTAAATTTTATGTATCATATTGATATTTTTTTAGTCTTGAATTGTCAATTTTTTTTTATAAATAGGGCTAATATTAGGGTTTTTTGTTGCATTATTTTTTAAAGTCGAAAATATAAAAATATATTTTCATGTGTCTTTTATCAATAAAAAAATAAAGTAATTTTTTTTTTAAATCTTTGGAAAATTATGCGGACCAATCAAGTGAAAAGTCTTATTTGAATATTTATTGAAAAAAAAAGCAAAAAAATCCTGATAAAGTCCTTAAAAAATTTGTTAAAAATCAATAAAAATAGTTTGGAATTTCTTTTAAAAATCTTTGAAAATTTCTGAAATTTTTTATCAAAGTTCTTGAAATTTTTGAAATCTAGATTTTTTTTTAGTATAATTTTTAAAAAAAAATAGAGGTTTTTGGTTGAACTTTTTTAAATTTTTACCAAAATTCCTGAAATTTTTTATCAAAGTTCTTGAAATTTTTGAAATCTAGATTTTTTTATTGAAATTTTTGAAATTTTTAAATATTTTTTATTGAAGTTTTTTAAATTTTTTTGAAATTTCCTGAAATTTTTGATCTCAGTTCTTGAAATTTTTGAAATCTACAAAATCTGGAACTTTTTCCATGTTTTTAAAATCTTTATTGATTTTTTATTGAAGCTTTTGACGTTTTTTCAAAATTTTGAAGCTTTTGACGTTTTTTCAAAATTTTGAAATTTTTACACGATTTTAAAATTTTTAAAATCTTTACAAAATTTTTAATTGAAATATATTAAATTTTTGTCAAAATTCCTGAAATTAGGGAATATTAGGTGTTTCTTTGTTGCATTATTTTTTGAAGAGTATTTAAAAATTTCTTAAAAATCAATAAAAAATGGTTTACAATTTCTTTTAAAAATCATTGAAAATTCCTGAAATTTTTTATAAAAGTTCTTGAAATTTTTGAAATCTAGATTTTTTTTATTGAATTTTTTAAAAAATTTAGAGATTTTTGATTGAACTTTTTTAAATTCTTATTAAAATTCCTGAAATTTTTGATCAAAGTTCTTGAAATTTTGAAATCTAGATTTTTTTATTCAAATTTTTGAAATATTTAGATATTTTTTATTGAAATTTTTTAATTTTTTTTGAAATTTCCTGAAATTTTTGATCTCAGTTCTTTATATTTTAGAAATCTACAAAATCTGGAACTTTTTCCATGTTTTTAAAATCTTTATTAAAGCTTTTGACATTTTTTTAAAATTTTGAAATTTTTACACGTTTTTAAAATTTCTGAAATGTTTACAAAATTTTTGATTTATATTTTTTAAATTTTTGTCAAAATTCCTGAAATGAAGTAATATTAGGTGTTTCTTTGTTGCATTATTTTTTAAATTTGAAAATACAAAAAAATATTTTCATGTGTCTTTTATCAAAAAAAGAACAAAGCAATTTCTTTTAAAAATCTTTGGAAAATTTTGGACCAATCAAGGATGGTAATTCTTAATAAAATCGTTGAAAAGTCTTTATTGAATATTCCTTGAAAAAAAAGCAAAAAAAATCCTAATAAAATTTCTTAAAAATTAATAAAAAATAGTTTACAATTTCTTTTAAAAATCATTGAAAATTCCTGAAATTTTTTAAAAAATTTAGAGATTTTTGATTGAACTTTTTTAAATTCTTATTAAAATTCCTGAAATTTTTGATCAAAGTTCTTGAAATTTTTGAAACCTTTTCAAAATCTGGAAATTTTTACACGTTTTTCAATTTTTTATATTTTTTTTATTGAAACTTTTGAAATTATTACGAAATCTTGAGTTTTACACATTTTTAAAAATTTTAAAATATTTGGTTTTTTGACTGAAATTTTTTAAATTTTTATCGTAATTCCTGAAATTTTTTATCAAATTTCTTGAAATTTTTGAAATCTAGATTTTTTTATCGAAATTTTTGAAATGTTTAGATATTTTTTAAATTTTTTTTGAAATTTCCTGAAATTTTTGATCTCAGTTCATGAAATTTTTGAAATCTACAAAATCTACAACTTTTTCCATGTTTTTAAAATCTTTATAGTTATTTTATTAAAACTGACATTTTTTCAAAATTTTTAAATTTTTACACGATTTTAAAATTTTTGAAATGTTTACAAATTCTTGGATTGATTTTTTTAAATTTTTGTCAAAATTTCTGAAATTAGCGATAATTAGGTGAAAATATAAAAACAATATTTTCATGTGTTTTTTGTCAAGAAAAGAACAACTCAATTTCTTTTAAAAACCTTTGGAAAATCTCGGACCAATCAAGGAAGTTCATTGAATATTTCTTGAAAAATCGTAAAATTCCTTGAAAAAAAAGCAAAAAAAAAATCCTAATAAAGTCGAAAGATTTCTTAAAAATCAGGAAAAAATAGTTTCCAATTTCTTTTAAAAATCCTTGAAAATTCCTGAAATTTTTGATCAAAGTTCTTGAAATTTTTAAATCTACAAAATCTGGAAATATTTACACGTTTTTAAATTTTTTATAGTTTTTTTTTTGAAACTTTTGAAATTATTACAAAATCTTGATATTTTTACAAATTTTTAAAAATTTTAAAATATTTGGATTTTTGATTGAAATTTTTTAAATTCTTATCGTAATTCCTGAAATTTTTGAAATCTAGATTTTTTTATTCAAATTTTTGAAATATTTAGGTATTTTGTTTTGAAATCTCCTGAAATCTAGAATTTTTTATTGAAATTTTTGAAATATTTAGATATTTTTTATTGAAATTTTTTAAATTTTTTATTTTGAAATTTCCTGAAATTTTTGATCTCAGTTCTTGAAATTTTTGAATATACAAAATCTGGAACTTTTTACATATTTTTAAAACCTTCATAGATTTTTTATTGAAACTTTCGTTTCAATAATTTTATTGCTCCATCAACTTCTATACTGTTAATTTTTTGGTATTAATACTCTGATCATCTCTTGCTTAGATATTTCTTCAGGTTCTTGTGTTGTTAATTGTAGGTTTAGGATTTTCTCAGAGTGTTCTTTCCATCTTTTCATGATATCTATTTTTTCACGTATTATTTTTCCATCTTCTGTTTTTATAATTTTTTTTACCTACTCTGAGTGACTTGAGAATTCTATAGAATAATTTTTGATTTCCTAAACTGTTTTTTTCTATTTTCTCACCAAATTCCCTTAATAATTTTTTCTTTTGCTTGTTTAACGGTTTTACTTTTGTACTTTATACTTTATATTGCTTGTAATTTAGCCCTGTTTTATTTCCCAGGTATTGTTTCCATTTTGGTTTTTAATTTTAACTTCTTGGTTCCACCATTTTGTCAGTTATTTGTTATTTCTTAATCTGAATGTTCTGCTTGTATCCTCTGCTACTTTAGTTATTGCATTTTCTAATATATCCAAAAATCAACGATATTCCTGTTTTTAATGTCCATCTCGGTTTCTACTCTTTCTTTAAACAATTTCGCAATCCTTGATTCGTTCTAGTTTTCTCTATTGCTATATACTCTTTGTCTGTGTCATTATTTTAAACAGATTAAATTTTTATATATTTTATTTTATAAAATCACATTTCGTACCTAATTACTTGCCCCACCATCAATAAAATTCAGTTTGGTATATTCCGAAGCGAGATTAACAGTCTAGATTATACGAAATTAGATTAAACAGAAAGCCGTGTTGTCAGCTCGTGTAATTCCATACTCCCTGAGCTTCACCGTGGAGAAAGATCACGACAGTGGAAAGCTCCGGTTTCGGTTTTCACTGGCTTGTCAACGTATCCCCTCACCTTCAGGCGATGAACTTCAGCTTTCAACTTTCAGGTGTCAGCTTTAATTTTCAACGATGCGCAAGATTTGAGGTGTGGGTTTAATAAAAAAAAAATGGCAAAAATGTAACAACTCGAAAATAGAATGATTTACTAGAAAATTTTGTTAAAATCTGAAAATAATTTTCTAAAAAACAACAAGGCCAATAATGTTAAAGAAATATTGGAACTTATCTAGAACCTCGTAATTAGCAAAAATCCTAATTTTACATTACACCAAACTTAAAAGTTTTATTAAAAACCGTAATCTGAAATTCCATATAATTGAATTAGTATCCTCAGTTAAAGAAAAAGTGGGACAACGCTTGTGATCGAAAATTAAGATATTATCTCGTCTAACTAATACTGTAATGATATAATATAACCAAAATGTCATTTTGGGTTGGGTTCTAGAGAAAAATAATAATAAACATTACAAAAATTATCACAAAAATAATATATAAATTTATGTTTGATCTGTTATATTGTTTTTCTTATGTATAATTAATTCTAAACTATGATTTTTTTCTCTTTTTCCAAATATCATTGTTTTTTAATTTATAGATGCTTTTACTTGTCTTTTTTTATTATTTTTAATTAAAATTATATTTTCTCAGTTATTTGGTATATAATTTTATATTTCTCTTACATTTCTTTACCATTACCATTCAATAAAGATTACATAACAAAAGTTTTCTGAAAATCTTAAAAATGATCAAAAATTGACTTGTTTATTTTTTTTATTTCATTGTTCTCTCCCCAAAATAAAAATTTTTTGTTACTTGATTAAGAAAAATAATTTTTTTTTCAATCATTTTTAACTATCTTGCCATTTACTTATACAGCAAAAATTTCTTTTAATATACTTTTCCAAATTTAACTTTTTCTGTTAAATTATTATACAATTATTATACAAGAAATAATCATTAATAGTGATATAATAATAATAATAATAATAAGAATAAGATTCTTTTTACTCTACAATTGTTGATTTTAAACATTTTTTACATCAATTACCTCAAAAAATTCTTTCAAACCCCATAAAAATGATTTTATTACAATCCGTATTATCACTGCTAATCTATTATTATTTTTATTTTTATTTGGAAATTTATTTAGTTTTAAGGTATTTTATTAAAATTAAATAGGTAACAGATTAACATGATTTTTACTATATTTTGGACTAAAATTCTAATATTTTTGGTAAAAATTGACAAAAAAACAAATTATATTAGTAAATACAAAAAATAATTTCCTCAGATATAGAGATGAAAAGGACCAGTTATGAATAGAAAATATACGATTGTTTTTTGATAAAAGAAAATCACTAAAAAAATCAGAAAATTTCGTTTTTATTAGCTTAAAGATAATTTGATAAAAATACAATTAAAAAATGGCAAAAAAAGAACAAAGAAAGTGTTTGTCATTTTAAAATTACTTTTTAAAAAATCTAGTTTCAGACAGATGTAGATAAAAAATATAGTTGTCACAATTTAATTTGACTGAGGTTAAATTTCCTAAAATTTATTTTATTACTAAATTAACTCTAGTAGTCCAAAAATAATGAAAAATAAATAAAAAATCTATAATGGAAATAGATAAAAAAACATGTCACACTCAGCCAGAAAAATTAAATTGCGACAGCTGTAAATAAAAAATATACTTGTCACAATTTAATTTGTGTAAGGCGAAATTTTCTAAAATTTATTTTGATACTAAAATAATGAAAAATCAATAAAAAATCTGCAATGGAAATTGATAAAAACATGTCACATGTCATAAATTGGCATAAAATATTACGCTTTTTGTATTAAAAAACAAAGCTAGACAAATTAAATTGCAACAGCTGTAGATAAAAAATACAGTTGTCACAATTTAATTTGTTTAAGGTGAAATTTCCTAAAACTTATTTTAATACTAAATTAATTCTGGTAGTCTAAAAATAACGAAAAATCAATAAAAAATCTATAACGGAAATAGATAAAAAACATACATGGGCATAAAATATTACGTTTTTATAATAAAAAATAAAGCTTTTTATAATAAAAAATAAAGCTAGACAAATTAAGTTGCAACAGCTGTAGATAAAAAATACAGTTGTCGCAATTTAATTTTTTTAATGTGAAATTTCCTAAAACTTATTTTAATACTAAATTAACTCTGGTAGTCTAAAAATAACGAAAAATCAATAAAAATCTATAACGGAAATAGATAAAAAACATGCCACATAAATGAGCATAAAATAGTACGAGTTTTTAATAAAAAGCAAACATAGACAAATTAAATTGCAACAGCTGTAAATAAAAAATATAGTTATCATAATTTAATCCGTGTGAGGTTAAATTTCCTTAAATTTTTTTTAATACCAAATTAATTCTGGAGTCTAAAAATAACGAAAAATCAATAAAAAAAATTAACACAAATAGATAAAAAAACATGCCACATAAATGGGCATAAAATATTACGTTTTTATAATAAAAAACAAAGCTAGACAAATTAAATTGCGACAACTGTAGATAAACAATACAGTTGTCACAATTTAATTTGTTTAAGGTGAAATTTCCTAAAATTTATTTTAGTACTAAATTAACTCTGGTAGTCCAAAAATAATGAAAAATCAATTAAAAATCTATAGTGGAAATAGACAAAAACATGTCACACACAGCTAGACAAATTAAATTGCGACAGCTGTAGATAAACAATACAGTTGTCACAATTTAATTTGTTTAAGGTGAAATTTCCTAAAATTTATTTTAGTACTAAATTAACTCTGGTAGTCCAAAAATAATGAAAAATCAATTAAAAATCTATAGTGGAAATAGACAAAAACATGTCACACACAGCTAGACAAATTAAATTGCGACAGCTGTAGATAAACAATACAGTTGTCACAATTTAATTTGTTTAAGGTGAAATTTCCTAAAATTTATTTTAGTACTAAATTAACTCTGGTAGTCCAAAAATAATGAAAAATCAATTAAAAATCTATAGTGGAAATAGACAAAAACATGTCACACACAGCTAGACAAATTAAATTGCGACAGCTGTAGATAAACAATACAGTTGTCACAATTTAATTTGTTTAAGGTGAAATTTCCTAAAATTTATTTTAGTACTAAATTAACTCTGGTAGTCCAAAAATAATGAAAAATCAATTAAAAATCTATAGTGGAAATAGACAAAAACATGTCACACACAGCTAGACAAATTAAATTGCGACAGCTGTAAATAAAAAATATAGTTGTCACAATTTAATTTGTGTGGGGTGAAATTTTCTAAAATTTATTTTACTACTAAATTAACTCTGGTAGTCCAAAAATAACGAAAAATCAATAAAAAATCTATAATTTAAATAGATCAAAACATGTCACATTCAGGGCATAAAATATTACGTTTTTTATTATAAAAAATAAAATCTAGATAAATTAAATTGTGACAGCTGTAGATAAAAAATTTAGTTGTCACAATTTAATTTGTTTGAGGTGAAATTTAATAAAAATTTATTTTAATACTACATTAATTCTGGTAGTCCAAAAATAACGGAAAATTAATAAAAAATCTATAATGGAAATGGAGAAAATCATGTCACACTCAGCTAGACAAATTAAATTGCGACAGCTGTAAATAAAAAATATAGTTGTCACAATTTAATTTGTGTAATATTAAATTTCCTAAAATTTATTTTACTTAATACTAAATTAACTCTGGTAATCCAAAAATAACGAAAAATCAATAAAAATTCTATAATGGAAATAGATAAAGGTCATATATGGGCATAAAATATTACGTTTTTATATAAAAATCAAAGTGAGACAAATTAAATTGCGGTAGCGTGAGTTAAAAATATAGCTGTCATAATTTAATTTGTGTTCACATTTTTCTAATTCTAATTTTTCTGAATGTTCTTCAATTATTTAAGAACTTTTAAAATTTAATCTACCAGCATTCATATATTTTATATTTCAATTTCTATTTCACAAAAAATAATACTAATATTTATGCATCTCATACTAATATATAGGTTGATAAAGGTAAAATTAAGTATCCCACTTTCAGATTTTATTTTTTATCAGAAGAAAAAAATCTGCATATATTGTGATGTCACAAATTTTCCGTTCAAAATCGACTTACGTCATCAGAGTCAAATCATAAAGCTTAAAAATCAAAACGCGAACTAGGCAGCACTTTCTGACTAATGGAATTTTAAAGTTTGGAGTAAACTTATTGAAAAATAATAATTGATCGTTAAAGGTTGCAAAAGAACAAAAATTATTTTAAATCATTTAGTAATAATACATGAAAAACAAAGAAACCTCATTTTTAATAAACAAATTGGTATTATTAATATTTATTTATTACTTATATAATTTAATTTGGATTCTTTAAATTCTACCAAGAAACTTAATTTTTCTTCGATCGAAATCGTTAAAGCCATGAAACGACGATCATTTAAATTTCAAAGTTCCAAGCCAACATCTCATTCATTCGAAATGCGGAATGTGGAAGCCATATCTAAATTTACTGCAGTGCTACGAGAAAAATCTTAAAGGTTCTTAATCAAGTAAATCCATTCTTAAAGGTAAAAAAAAACACCCTATATTTTATTAAAATCTAACGATTTCCGATATAGATATTTTGAATATTAAATTTTTTCCACAATTTTTGGAATACAGTTTTCGAAAGTTGATGTTTCTTTAGTTTTATGACATAGCAGTAAATTTTGTTTTTTTGATAAGGGTTAAATTTTAGTTTTAGGGCTCTAGGTGGATTTAAATATTGGAATCCATAAAAAAAAACAATATTAAAATTTTTGATCCGATATAACTATTCAAAATATTGGAAAGTTTTTTATTTTTCCATACATATTATCATTAAGTATTTATTTTTACTTTCCCGGACCCATCAAAGAGAAAGTAAGGTGAACGAGCAAAAAAAAATTGAGATATCGATGGAAATATCCATTTTGAGGTCCCCCAAGAAGATTGAAACCATTTCCAGCGCATGGTATGTCTGTGTGTCTGTGTGTCTGTGTATAATCTTCCACGATAACTGCCGAACCGTTTGACCAATCAAGCTGAAATTTGGTATGGAGGGTCGGTGTGTGCCTAGAATGCGACCATTAGTTTTTGGTTTAAATTGGTACAGTGGACGGTCCTCAATACCGACATTGGTTAAATATACATGTAACAATTTTTTGCTTTATTTAAATTTTAAGGATAAACAATACATTTTAGTGCAAAATGTTGTAATACAAAGTTTTATAGCATAAAATTCCCTATAACTGTTGTTTTCAATTTTTTCCAGAATTTCCAATAGTTGTGCCACTAGAGGGCGCCTAAAAAATGTGCATGTAGGTTTTCTCTAGTTTTTCTTGATTTTGAGGACAAATAATGCATTTTAGTGCAAAATGTTGTAGTACAAAGTTTTAGAGCATAAAATTCCCTACAACTTTTGTCTTAAAGTTTTTCCAGAATTTCCAATAGCTGCGCCACTAGAAGGCGCGTAAAAAATGTGCATGTATGTTTTCTCTAGTTTTTCTTGAGTTTGAGGACAAATAATGCATTTTATTGCAAAATGTTGTAGTACAAAGTTTTAGAGCATATAATTCACTACAACTTTTGTCTTAAGCATTTTCCAGAATTTCGAATAGCTGCGCCACTAGAGGGCGCGTAAAAAATGTGCATATATGTTTTCTCTAGTTTTTCTTGATTTGAGGACAAACAATGAATTTTAGTGCAAAATGTTGTAGTACAAAGTTTTAGAGCATAAAATTCCCTATAACTATTGTTTTCAATTTTTTCCAGAATTTCCAATAGTTGCGCCACTGGAGGGCGCCTAAAAAATGTGCATGTAGGTTTTCTCTAGTTTTTCTTGATTTTGAGGACAAATAATGCATTTTATTGCAAAATGTTGTAGTACAAAGTTTTAGAGCATATAACTCCCTACAACTTTTGTCTTAAGCATTTTCCAGAATTTCGAATAGCTGCGCCACTAGAGGGCGCGTAAAAAATGTGCATATATGTTTTCTCTAGTTTTTCTTGATTTGAGGACAAACAATGCATTTTAGTGCAAAATGTTGTAGTACAAAGTTTTAGAGCATAAAATTCCCTACCAACTATTGTATGAAAATTTTTCCCGAATAGTTTTTACACATGATTTTAGGAGATCCCAATTGTAGCAGTGTGACATACAACGTGCGCATGCGCAGCTTATGTCATTATCAACATTGAAATATTAATTCGGTAGATATATTCACCATCGACTCGCTATTTGTAATGCGTTCCATAAATTATTGTAATGCTTAGTATTTTGTGATTAAAATAATAATAATAAATAACATATTCTCTACGGTCGAGCCGGGAAAGTTATGGGCTGATACAGCTGATTTTTTTTCTTTACTTTTCTCTTGATCTAATTTTTTTTTCGATTTTCTTTAAACTAGAAACGCCTGCTTCTAACTCACACTCCTTTACCCTCATTTTATGTTGCTAAGGGACATTATTGCCTATTTTCATTATTTTTATTTGAAACTTTTTCTTCGTTCATGATCTGCGATATGATCTAGAGGTGGAGAAATATCGATAGTTACCACTATCGATAGTTACCGATATTCAAAATCACGATTATCAACAACTATCGATTTCTTCATAAAATTTACTATTAGCTTTATATAAAATTTAAAACAATATTAAGTAAAAATCCAGTGATTCTTATTTAAAAATATCAGCATATTGACGTTTTTTGCCTTAGTTCTTATATCTCATTAAAATTATAGATAGTCACGACATCTATCGTAGGTTGATAGGTACCAACTGGACACAGCCACTTACTCTCTCTGTCTTTTACATATCTTACTTACTTGTCGATACTCGATATTTTGTATCGATACTTTTAGCATGATACAGGGTATCGATACGCAAATACTTAATATTGTATCGAAAATTAAAATTCATTGTGTGCCTCTAGTTGTCCTATAAATTATTACTTATTTTATTAGCGAAAAAAATAGTTCCTTAAAATAATCAATTATTTTTTTCCCACGTCATAACTGGTTTCAAATTTTGTGTAATTACCCAATGGAACGGTCCAAATTTTAAAAAAACTAAAAACCTAATATTTTCGATCATTCGATATTTTGAATCGATACTTTGGATACCGATATTATATCGTATCGATACACATAGATTTAAATTTTCATTTTCTGTAATTCCCCGTTTTCATACTTGATAAGTATAGGTGATTCCCTCCCTAGTAGCTAGTGCAATCTATTTATAATATCTCTGAACTTAACGTGGTTAACAGAATCCTGTAATTAAATCTTGTAAACTATGTTGGCTCTCGCTAGATGTCACTTTAGAGTATTAGATTGAAATAGGATTTTTTTTTGTTTTTACATAATATATTGGAATATTAAGACTAAAGAAATAAAATCGATATTTGTTTTGAAAATTAAAATCTAGAACTATCGATATTAATCGATAGAGTTAAAAACTATCGATAATTTTCGATACTCCAGACTATCGATAGTTATCGATAGAGATGTCGATATTTCTCCACCTTTAGTATGATCGTTATACAGAGTGAGCCCATATCTCAATATTAATCTAGTAATAACTTTTTTTTGGAAATTTGTTCTTATAGTACCACAATGTACTATTGGGAATTTAATTGTAAATTTTTCTCCAATTATAAAATGTCACAATCAGAATCTTCTTTTATTTATTCTTTTAAAAAAAATCCGTTGATATAGATATAAATGAAACATCCTGTACTTTCTTGTTTTTTTTGTGCTACCTTGAAAATCTTAGTATATATGATTTGGGAATAGTAAAAAATCTTACAGTTTCACGAAACTCCGCCACGATTTCAATCCGTAGCTGGAGAGTTAGAGGGAAAAGGCCGCTGGAAAATCAAGTTGCTCAATCAAGGGAGGCTGCTTTATATTCTTCTGGCATACCAGCTCTGTTGTAAATAAAGATATGGGCTCTGTGCGACGACTAACGCCTAAGGTGATATTGTATCTCTTCAGTTTCACTGGTTTCTTATACAGGATTTTTCATGACGATAACGAATTACGAGAACATGTAAGCGTAAATGATGCAATTTAGAAAATTAATTTCATTTATTGATAAGTATATCCCAAACCATTTATAATATAATAATAAAAAGCGACCTGTATTTTTTTAAACAACTAATCGATCTTAAAATTTGTAAATAAACAATTGCTGTTATTTTTATTTTATGTAATATTAGTAAATGTTAAATGTATATTATAAAATATTTGTAAATTATTTTATGTAGTTACCTATTTGTATAGCACAATTTATGTAAATTATCAACCTAAGCTTTGTGAATGTTTTGTCACACAAAAATTATTCTTTAACTCACCAGAAACCAAATATAAAAATTTGTGATCGTATGAGACTTTTATTTTCCTATTCTCTATTAATTTATTAATTAATTATGGATATCGACACAGATATTCAATCACTAGATATAAGAGAAAACCGTTCAACTTTAATACAATTTGTGTACCTAATTCTGAATATTTTTTTATACAAACAAGTTATAAGACTAAAAAATTTCTTTCCTTACAACAATCTCTCTTCTCCACAGTTTTACACTTTAACCATAATTATTCTTTATTAGAAATTTTCCCATAATTGTTACTTATACTTGCTACTACACAAGATATTATGTCTTGATTTTCATTAATTTCAAACTCAATCTAAAAAAAGATATGTCATTTCTGATCTAAATATATACTGGGTGGCCACGATTCAATGTACGACCTAAATTATTTGGTTGCTTTTGAATTTAAAAGTTATGTTTTTGGAACACAACAATTAAATAATAATAATAACTACTTTGAGACTAACAGGTATGAAAGAACCGGAAGTGACATCAACTTTTTTTTCTTGAATGGAATGACTATATTTTGTTGAACAAAAAATTTTTCAGATTTCAAAAATTCCAAAAAATAAGTGAGATATGAACAATTTTTTAATTTATTCATAATGAAAGGGTATATAAGACTTGTCTGTAGAGAAGAAAATAGTTGTTTGAATTACTGATAGTATTTTTAGGTTTTTTTTCAAAAAACGGAATTTTATTTTTATTTTTATTTCCGTAGGAGTCCTATCGAATTTTTTTTAAATGTACTTTTTTTTATTAATCAGAAATAATGATTCTTAAAGTAAATATTTTTAAAAAAAAATAGTACAGTTCCACTAAAAAAATCGATATGATCCCTACGGAAAATGAAAATGAGAATTAAAATCAGTTTTTTGGAAAAAAAAATCCTAAAAATACTGGTACCTATCAGTAATTCAAACAGCTATTTTCTTCTCTACAGACAAATCTACAACTTTTTTCTTACCTCGCATTTCATCTGACGCGATCATTTTGAATAAATTAAAAATCTGGTGTGGTCAACACATGACCTCTCGCCATTTTTAATTTAAAAATTAATACCAAAAGACTATTAAAAAAATTGTGCAGTCGGGGTAGCTCCGCCCCATATGGAACGAACTTCCTTACGCTATTTTTCACAATCCAATCGAAAGAAATCAAAAAAAAAAAATAGAAATAAAAAGAGGAAGGAAAATGAATAAAATTTGACAAAAATCGACAAAAATTGACAAAATCCGAAAAAGCCAAAAAAAGTTAGAAAAAATCTTGGACAATTCGAAAAAATCAAAAACCAACAGAAAAATGAGAAAAAAATCGAAAAATCTAGAAAATATTAGAATGAAAATTAAAATTGGAAATACGGAAAAAACCAGGAAATCGATAAAATTGTCAAATAACGGAAAACCAGCAAAACCGCAAAATATCGTAAAAAATCCCAAAAAAAAACGCAAATTGTAAAAAACTGCAATAAATAAAAGAACAACCAAAAAAAACGAAACACTTGTATAAGAAATTTTTAAAAAGTAAAAATATTCGAATGATTGAAATAAATCTTAAAAAACTGTAAAAAAACGAAACAAAATTATTAAAAATTACAAAAAATTTCAAAAACCGCAAAAAATTGTAAAAAACTGCAATAAACAAAAGAACAACAACCAAAAAACCGAAAACAATTGTATAAAAAAAATTTAAATAGGGAAAAAATCGAATGAATTGAAATAATTCTTAAAAAATTGTAAAAAAATCGCAAAGAATCGAAACAAAATTATAAAAAAATTACAAAAAATCGCAAAAAGTCGAGAAACTACAAAAAGAGGCAAAAAATTGCCAGTGAAAATAATTGCAAAAAATCGAAAAAAAAAACAGATTGACAAAAGCCAGAAAAAAGAGAACAGTTATAAAAAAACTAGAACAATTCGAAAAAATAAAAAAAAAACAACAAAAAAATGAGAAAAAAAAAATCGAAAAATCGAAAAAATCTGAAAATTAAAATTGGAAAATACGGAAAAAACTAGGAAATTGATAAAATTGTAAATTAACTGAACACCAGCAAAAATGCAAAATATTGCAAAAAAAAAATCGTAAAAAAATGGCAAAGAAAAACTCAAAAAAATCGCAAAAAATTGTAAAAATTGCATTAAATAAAAGAACAACAAAAAACCTGAAACAATTGTATAAGAAAATTTCAAAAAATCGCAAAAAAACGGAAAAACCACAAAAAGTGACAAAAAATTACCAGTGAAAATAATAACAAAAAATCTGAAAAAATTGCAAAAAAATCGTAAAAAAATAAAATTCCAAAAAAATCGTAGAAAATTGCAAACAACCAAAAACCGGAAAACAACTGTAGACATAAAAAAACTTGTATTGTAATTAAAATTTTTTAAAAATAAAAAAATCGAAATAAATCGCAAAATTCAGAGGAATAAGTAAAAAATTGGAAAACAAAAGAAATAGTAGAAAAAAAAGGAAAAAATTAAAAAAAAACAGAAAAAAATAAAAATCAGATATAAAAATCTGATGTGGCCAGCACATGACCTCCGCCATTTTTGATTCAAAAATGTACATGTTAACAGAAAAAAGTATAAAAAACCTCTACTTTTTTGTAAATCTGGCAACAATGGCAAAAGTTTTGAAAATTTTAATGACACAAAAATTAACTATAGTGTATACAAAATATATGTGTAAAAATTTATTGCCATTTTGTTTAGTAATGACGTCATCACTCTCAGCAACTGCCACTTCCGGTTATCCGATTGACACCAAAATCTAATCTAGGGTACCAGAAACTTGTATGCAAAATTTCAGTAGTTTTTGAGTTATCGTTACTACAACATCCATCCTAACACACATAGACATCATCGCAAAAATATCAAAATCGTATTCTAGGATCCTTAAAAAGTGGATATCCATTGAAAACTCACTACCCAATTTTTAGCATGATTACTATACCTCTCTTATCGGAAGGGTAAGAGGTAAAAATTCACATTTTTATAATTTTTTTTCTTTTGATTGGAATAAATCTCGAAAAATATTGGCAGTAGTTTAAAAAGCTAACCTAACCTAACCTAACCACATTTTTTTTTATTAGAGTTGATAGAAAGGAGGTTGGCAACTAGTTTCAGCGAACTACCATCATCAGACCTGGAATACAACGGTCTTTGGAATTGGAGGAGAAAAACAAAGTTAAACTTAAAAAAGGGTAAATTATAATGTATTAAAATTGCTTATTGAAAATTGTAATTGTAAATTTATAAGATTATTATATTTATTAATAATGAAACATTTAATTTAATAAGTCTGTGCGCGCCCATAGAAAGTTTGAATTTGGGACGAATTTTTACGAAATAAATATTGAAAAACCTCCCAACGGATGTTGAAAGTATAATATCACATTATACATATAATACGCGTACACCACAGCCGCTCGAGCAGCTGAGCGTGCGCGCGCGAATACGAGTTTTTTCTATAAAACTCGCGTTCTATGAATGAATTATTTTCATACTCTCGTTTATGAAATTAAAAAAAATATATTATTTTATTCTACAGAAAAATCTCTAAAATCTAGTTTTTTTTTGGTTTTTTTTTAAGTGCAAAAATGAGCCAGAAAAAATTCTTGAAAGTCGTACAATTTCGGGTTTTTTACTTTCTCGATCCACCTCCGAGAAGGGAAAGTATTGTGAACGAGCTAAAAAAAAAATCGAGATAAAGATGTAAATATCCATTTTGAGGTTACCTGAGATGATTGAGACCATTTCCAGATGAAAGTGTGTCTGTCTGTCTGTGTGTATTCTCCCACGATAGAGGTAACACGTTTAATCCGATTGAGGTAAAATTTGGTATATGGGTTTGGGTTACCCGTTGGAAGAATTCATTAGTTTTCGTACGACATCTGTTAAACGGAAGTGTCACTATCAAAAAATGACAGATGCAATTTGTCACGGAATTTGAATTGCAATATGTCATTTGAAAGCTCTTAAAAAACTATTCAGAACAGTCAAAATTATTCCTTCAACTGTCACCTGTCAAAAATAAAAAAATGTCAAAGTTTGAAACTTTAGCTCTAAATATCTAAAAAATTATTCGTCTCTCTCTGGACACAACCGATTTTTTTTTCAAATTCCTTGAGAAAATACATTTTTGCTTATATCAAATTTTTTTTCTTTTTTCCTATTTTATGAGCGAAAATATGCATTTTTACTGTTTTTTTTTAGTTTTCCTATGTGGAAAAATACATTCTCCGGCTTTTCTCAATTTATGTGTAAAAAAGGTATTTTTGCTGGTTTTTTTTCTAGTTTATTTGGGGAAAAATGTAATCTTGCTTATTTAAGAAATTTATATATATGAAAAAATGCGTTTTTGCTGTATTTTCCCATTTTCTTTTGTTAAAAAATATATTTTTGCGGTTTTTTCCAAATTCAAGTGTGCATTCGTGCTTCGGGGTTTTTTTTTGAATTTGTTGAAAAAAAATGGGTTTTTTCTGTTGTTTTCAATTTTTTATGTTTTTACCTCTCGCCCTTCAGATAAGAGAGGTATAGGAATCATGCTAAAAATTGGGTAGTGAGTTTTCAATGGATAAACACGTTTTGGGGTCCATAGAATACGATTTTAATATTTTCGCGATGATGTCTGTGTGTGTGTGTGTGTTAGTGTGTGTGTGTGTTAGTGTGTGTGTGTGTGTGTGTTTGGATGGATGTTGTAGTAACGATAACTCAAAAACTACTGAATAAAAATATTTGAAATTTTGCATACAGGATTCTGATACCCTAGATTAGGTCTGATTAGATTTTGGTGCCAATCGCACAACCGGAAGTGGCAGTTGCTATGGGTGATGACGCCATTATTATACAAAACGGCAATAAAGTTTTACACATATATTTTGTATACCCTACAGTTTATTTTCATCTCAATAAAATTTTCTAAACTTTTGCCATTGTTGCCAGATTTACAAAAATATAATTTTTTTTCATACTTTTTTGTGTCAACCTGTAAATTTTTGATTCAAAAATGGCGAGAGGTCATGTGCTGGCCACATCAGATTTTTTTCTAGTTTTTCCCGTAGAAAAATGCATTGTTGCTTGTTTTTTTGTATGAGATAAAATGCACTTTGCATTGTTTCAAAGTTGGAAAAATATATTCTTGCTATTTGCTATTTGTTTTTTTTTTTTTTTTTTTTTTTTTTTTTTTTTTTTTTTTTTTATCTTCGTATAGTTGGTAATATTTAATGTACGCTTTATGTTCGAGCCTCGCTCAATCGTTAAATTTAACAAATTAAAAGAAAATAATAATACAAATGCAAATTATAAAAAAAATGATGTGAAAATAATTTAGTTTTATTTTGCTTAAAAAAAATTACACATAATATAACACTAAAATGTACAAAAATCACTTACAAATTTTGTAAAATTTTTAAATTACGTAAATTTGATATCAATAATTCCAAATTATTTTGTATATTTTCAATTGTAACAATTTTTGTAAAACTTTCTATTAAATCATAATTAAATAAGCCAAATACATTAACTATTGTACCGATAATAATAATTAAAATAATAATATACCGACAAATAAAAAAACTGTAAAAATTATAAAGTACAGATAATTTTTTGTTATTAATTTGAAATAAAGCGTTTTTAGTTTCATTTTTTGTACCGTTTTGTATAAAATCAACTGATTCATCATCACTATCTTTTCCAATTACTCCAATCGTAGATTGACAACCAGACGTAGTAAAATAAACCAAATGACTAACTGCTCCATTGTAAATATAATTACATTCTCCTTTAGTAAGACAAAAATAAGTAACTACATCATCAGTTACTAAATGTATATTCAACTTAGTTTCTTCATAAGAAATTTTATTAATAGTCATCCAATCAAAAAAATCTTCATTTTTAGAATCCTTATATGTTGCTACTCCTTTATAATTAATCCACAAAGTAAGTTTTTCACTTTTAATATTTTCAATTAAATACGGATCCACTCCATATGTTTTTAACTGACAAGCTAAACGTAAAAATAGATCTTCAGATTGATCTAATGTAAGACCTTTTAAATGAATTTTATGCATCTCTATTGCTTTCATTTCAGTAGAAAATGATTGATTAAGTATAATTTTATCTTTAACATAGTTACCAAAATGCACGTTATCGTTATAATCTCCATAAACATACTGAAGGAGTAAACCCATGAGTAATGGTGAATCACTTGGTCCACATCCTAGTTTACCATTAACCAAATCAAATCTTAATTGCATAAATATTTGATCTTTAGCTTCTTTATCTGTTATCTTATAAGGTTCTGGTGGATATACTTTAACTCTGAATTGAAAATGTACTGGACAAGAATTCTTCACTTGAGTCCTTATCAGCTTATTCATATCCAACCAATGTCTTTGTTCGAATGTATCTACAAATTTAAGACCCCAATAATCTGTTTCTTTCAGGTTTATATAATCACATATGTAATCCATAAGATCTTGACCTACATTATCTGATTTATATTCACATTCAATCACAGCACCATTATTAAGAAGATGAACTGTACATGGATATAGAACTTCTATACCTGTTTTTAAAACAATAGTTTTCATTTTTAATTTTAAGTTTAAATTGTTTCAAAATATTTAGTTTGACATAAGAAAAAAATTACGACGTAAATCAAATGATGTCAAAGGAGTTTTTATATTTTTAAGGTAGGAAATACGTTCTTGTTGTATTTATGTCAAATGTTTGATATTATATTATTTATGTCATATAAAGGTGTACTTTATACCCGTGCGCACCATAAAGTGATTTAATGGCTCGCGCGGGCATAAAGTGCACTTTACAACCCGCAATGTGTACTTTATAGCCCGTAAAATGCATTTTATGGCCTACTATTTTTTTAAATATTCATATTGTGTACGCAATATTTAACTAGTATGACATAAAAGTTTGTATGCACCGCGGGTATAAACATGATTATGCCCTCGGGTGACTTACAAACCCGAAAAATACTGCATAATTTATAAAATTTAGTTTAGTAAATTAAATATGATTTTTCGAATATGAAACGTCGAATTAAAACTTGTTGCAAACTTAATTTAGAATAAAAAAAATGTAATATATCAAAAAACAGTATTAAAAAAGTTATTGTTTTAGTGAATTTTATTAGGATTAGCTGAAATTGTAATTTTTGATCGCAGGAAAATGCACAAAACAATGATAAGGAGCATCTGTTAGGACAGTCTTCAGACATCCACCCAAATGTAATTTACTACAGTCAGTAATTTCGTTGCAGGCGAAGGATCTACGATTTATAAGGATTTTAAAGGATTTTTATGTATTTTTTAAGGATTCTTATGAATTTTAAGGATTTTAAAGGGTTTTTATTAATTTTTAAGGATTTTTGGTATTTTTAAGGATTTTTGGTATTTTCATGTTTTTTTAAGGATTTTTTAAGGATTTTTTTAAGGATTTTTTTAAGAATTTTTTAAGGATTTTTTGAGGATTTTTTCAGAATTTTTTAAGGATTTTTTAAGGATTTTTTTAAGGATTTTTTAAGGATTTTTTAAGGATTTTGTAAGGATTTTTTAAGGGATTTTTAAAGTATTTTTTAGGATTTTAAAGTATTTTTAAGATTGCCTTAAGATTTTAAACGATTTTAAATTTTTTTTAAGAATATTAAGGGATTTTTAAGGACTTTTAAGTAATTTTAAGAATTTTAATGATTTATAAGGATTATATTAGGATCTTTAAGAATTGCTTAATATTTTTAGTCTTTTTAATTATTTTTAAGGGTTTATAGATTTTTAAGGATTTTTTTAAGGATTTTTTAAGGATTTTTTAAGGATTTTTTTAAGGATTTTTTAAGGGATTTTTTAAGGATTTTTTAGGATTTTAAAGTATTTTTAAAATTGTCTTAAGATTTTTAAGGATTTTAAAATTTTTTAAGAATATTAAGGGATTTTTAAGGACTTTTAAGTAATTTTAAGAATTTTAATGATTTATAAGGGTTTATAGATTTTTAAGGATTTTTTCAGGATTTTTTAAGGATTTTTTAAGGATTTTTTAAGGATTTTTTTAGGATTTTTTAAGAATTTTTTTAGGATTTTTTAGGGATTTTTTAAGGATTTTTTAAGGATTTTTTAACGAGTTTTTTAAGGATTTTTTAGGATTGTTTCAGGATTTTTTAAGGATTTTTTTAAGAATTTTTTAAGGATTTTTTAAGGATTTTTTAAGGATTTTTTAAGGATTTTTTTAAGGATTTTTTAACGATTTTTTAAGGATTTTTTGGGATTCTAAAGTATTTTTAAGAATTTTTAAGATTGTCTTAATATTTTTAAGTATTTAAAATTTTTTTTAAGAATATTAATAGGGATTTTTAAGGACTTTTAAGTAATTTTAAGAATTTTAATGATTTTTAAGGATTATATTAGGATCTTTAAGAATTGCTTAATATTTTATTCTTTTTAATTATTTTTAAGGGTTTATAGATTTTTAAGGATTGTTTCAGGATTTTTTAAGAATTTTTTAATAATTTTTTTAAGGATTTTTCAAGGATTTTTTAAGGATTTTTTAAGGATTTTTTAGGAATTTTTTTAGGACTTTAAAGTATTTTTAAGATTGTATAAAGATTATAAAGGATTTTCAATTTTTTTTTAAATATTAAGGGATTTTTAAGGATTTTTTAAGGATTTTTAAACATTTTTCATTTTTTTCTTTAAATATTTTAAGGTATTTTTAAAAGATTTATAAGTATTTTTATGAATTTTTATGCATTTTTAAGGATATTTTATGGATTTTTAAGGGTTTTTAATTATTTTTCAGGATTTTTAAAAGTTTTTAAGAATTTTTAAGTATTTTCAAGGTTTTTTAAGGATTTTTTGCGATTTTTAAAGATTTTTAAGGATTTTTATGAATTTCTAGAGATTTTTTATAGATTTTTAAGGATTGTTCCAGGATTTTTTAAGAATTTTTTAATAATTTTTTTAAAGATTTTTTAAGGATTTTTTAAGAATTTTTTCAGGACTTTAAAGTATTTTTAAGATTGCGTAAAGATTTTAAAGGATTTTTAATTTTTTTTTTTTAATTTTAGGGGATTTTTAAGGATTTTTTAAGGATTTTTAAGGATTTTTAAACATTTTTAAGAATGTTTCATTTTTTTCTTTAAAAATTTTAAGGTAATTTTAAAAGATTTATAAATATTTTTATGAATTTTTAAGGATATTTTATGGATTTTTAATTATTTTTAAGGATTTTTAATAGTTTTTAAGAATTTTTAAGTATTTTCAAGGTTTTTTAAGGATTTTTTTCAATTTTTAAAGATTTTTAAGGATTTTTATGAATTTTTAACGATTTTTAAGGATTTTAAAGAATTTTATGGTTTTTATTGATTTATAAGGATTTTTTTAAGGATTTTTAAGGATTTTTATTTATTTTTTTATATTTAAAGGTATTTTTAAAAGATTTTTAGGGATTTTTAAGTATTTTTAGACATTTTTTATGAATTTTTAAGGATTTTTAAGGATTTTTAAGGATTGTTAATGATTTTTAAGTATTTTTAAAGAATTTTACGAATTTTTAGGGATTTTTAAGGATTTTTAAATATTTTTAAAGAATTTCACGGATTTTTAGGGATTTTTAAGGATTTTCAGCGATTTTTAAAAAAATTGAAGGATTTATTATTTACCAAGAGCAGAGGAAGTATAATTTATAATCTAGAAGGAGTGCAGCTATATGTTATTATTAGTGGTAGTTAAAATTATTATTACTAATAGTTATAATGTACTATCAAATATAAAATTAAGTTAAAAAATAAATTTTACATATTATTTTCAGGTTACACAAAAGGTTTCATTTATTTTTTTGGTAAAAAATTTAATGTTTATTACTTCATAGATAATGCTTCCGATAATTATATTCAACGTCAGCAGCAAATCTATGGAGCAAACTATTCTCACAGTTGCTTATATTTATCTCAATGTATCTCCTTAACCTTGAAAAAGGACAAAAATAATTTGAAATATTGATCAAAAATAAATCTTAATAAAAATAACCATCAGTTAAAAAAGGATAAATAGATTAAAATGGTGGAAACGAGACCTCCATTGACAGTTCTAAATAACCTCATAAAATGGTGTGTAACAGTGTGACAACTGACAGCCGGAAAATAGCCATGATGTGAATGAGGGGAAGCTAACCTCATAAACATAAACCTGAAGGGTAATTTTTTTTACAAAAAATATAAATAAAATAACAAATAATAATACAAGTTAATTGAGGAAAAATTACTAAAAAAAAATTATGAAAAATTAAGGGTATTAGATTGAGTCCATGACACGAAGAAACAAATCTCAACTTCAGGAAAAGTAGAAAAAGAAGAAAAATAAGACGAAAAAAAGAAGAAGTGAAAAAGAGGAAAGTTAATGTCAAAGTAAATGTCAATGTCAAAGTCAATGTCAATTTACACGGGGGCGAATGTTAAGTTAGCAGAAGTAAATAACCGAAGTTAGAAATAGGAAGAAAAGGCTTAGAAAAGGGCAATTTATCATCATATTAAATATGTATATAATATGTTCCTTTATTCTAGTTTCGAGTCTTTTACCAATAATGCCTATTTTTATACAAAAATAATATTTGTATATCAATTATTAACAAAATCTTCCACATAATTAATTCAAAACTAATAAATTATTCTAAAGAGTAACTAAGGAAGGCGCTTACAAAAGTCGACAGCTAGAACTTTGGAAGTGCCTTTAAAGTGGAATAACGATGACAATTACTCATCACGTGACCTATAATTATCACTCAACGGTCGCCGCGTTATAGCACTCAAGGGACGACGTCGCTGAGGTCCGCACAAGCCTCAAAGATGGGGCTGACACGCGAACTGTCGTGAGATATCTTTCTATCGTTGGTAGCATCGTCCTAAATTGCCAATTTGTTTGGCTAAATAGTTTCGGAAACTTGAAATTAAATTTTAAATTGATAAACTTGTTGGAATTGAAAGTAGAAGAAGGTATAAAAGAGATGCGGAAACTTTTTCATTTTAAAGTCACTTTAATTCAGTTAAACTGGAAGTTCCCTTTCTTTGAGGACTTTTCTTGAAATTTATGTTGCTACTTTTTCGCTTTTATGGTGTAAAGGGCCTATTATTTATCGTTATATTAAAAATAAAATTGAAACCGAGTTTAAGATGAAGAAATCATATATCCAGAGTCGGTACAAGGGTGGCGCTCTCCAGGCGCCAAAAATTTGATCTAAGAATGCTAAACACACTGTTATGGCCACAACTGTCAGACGAAACTAAAATTTTGTCTGATGACCTTTTTTTGTCTTCCAAAATTTTTAACAAGCGATTATAGCCACAATAATCAAAAGATACTGCTGTTTCGGTCAATGGACTCATCCAGTGATTTTTTTTATATTTTTATTTTATAATGTTGGCCTACCATAACACATTGCACCGGGTCCAGCACTTCTGAGACCGATCCTGCAGCTGTAATTATTTCTTAAAATTTAAAAATTGAGGCTATAGTGGCTTGTGACGTGGCCCAATTGAAAAAGATATGTTGTCATTTCGATAAAACTGGCAACTCTCATTCTCATTTGTTATGATTAAAAGAAGGAAAGAAGTATGTCAAATTTTTCTACAAACGAACAAAGCTAGAATCTTGGCAATGCTGTAGAAAGTAAAACGTTAATTTTTGGTCAAGAAGCAGCGCCACTTTCAAAATATATTAATTACTTGTTATTGATTTTTATTAATTAATGAATATTATAAGAACAATGAAAATCAACATAAGCAACTACGTTCTTTATTCATTCATTAATATAAAAACAATAAATTCGTTCCTACTGGATAAGTCCTTTGCTGTGTTCAATAATGAATAAAACAACTCGAAGTCAAGACAAAATAATTTTTTTTTAATACATATAAAGATATAAAGTCAACAGGGCACATGTTTCGGTCTATAAGACCATAATTAAACATATAAGCAAAAAAGAAATTATGAAATTGCTTATAGGACTGATGATGGTCTTATAGACCGAAACATGTCGCCCTGGAGTTGTTTTATTCATCATTGAATATTATGCCACATTTGAGTAAACAATTTGGGCCGTGCTAAAATATTTTCAAGATTAACTGAAAAATCGATTATGAAAAAGTAAATTTTATTGTTTTTTGCATTTTTAACTATATTTTTCGTACGAACAATATGTTTTTTTCATACCATCTTAAAGCCTAGATTTCAACTAAGAAAATGAGCACTGACAAAGTTAAAAAATTGAAAATTTATGAACCAACTTTTTTAACTGAAAATTAAGCTTTTACTTTCCCGACCCACCTAAGAGAAGGGAAAGTATTGTGAACGAGCTAAAAATAATTTTCGAGATAAAGATGGAAATAGCAATTTTGAGATCCACTGAGATGATTAAGACCATTTCCAGATGGAAGTCTGTCTGTCTGTCTATCTGTGTGTATTCTTCCACGATAGAGTCCACACGTTTAATCCGATTGGGCTGAAATTTTGTATATCGGTTTGGGTTACCCGTCGGAAGCACCCATTAGTTTTCGTACGATATCTGTCAAACGAAAGTACCACTATCAAAAAATGACAGAAGCAATATGTCACGGAATTTGACTTGCAATTTGTCATTTAAAAGCTCTCGAAAAACTCTATTCAGAACAGTCAAAATTATTTCTCTAACTATCACCAATTTTTTTAAATATTTACAAATTTTTCATTGAAATTTTTAAATTTTTATCAAAATTCCTGAAATTTTTAAAATATTCAGAGATTTTCGATTAAAAATTTTTAAATTTTTATCAAAATTCCTGAAATTTTTTTTCAGAGTTCTTGAAATTTTTGAAATCTTTACAAAATCTGGATATTTTTACACGAACTTGTTTATAGTTTTTTTATGGAAACTTTTGAAATTATTACAAAATCTTGAAATTTTTACACATTTTTAAAATATTTGAAATATTTACAAATTTTTAATTGAAATTTTTTAAATTTTTATCATAATTCCTGAAATTTTTTATCAAAGTTCATGAAATTTTTGAAATCTAGATTTTTAATTGAAATTTTTGAAACATTTACATATTTTTTACTGCATTTTTTTTAATTTTTATCAAATTTCCTGAAATTTTTTATCTCAGTTTTGAAATTTTTGAAATCATTACAAACTTTTTACATGTTTTTAAAATCTTTATAAATTTTTTTATTCAAACTTTTAACATTTTTACAAAATTTTAAAAATTTTACACGTTTTTGAAATTTTTCAAATATTTACAAATTTTTGACTGAAATTTTTTAAATTTCTGTCAAAATTCCTGAAATTTTTTATCAAAGTTCCTGCAATTTTTAAAATCTAGATTTTTTGATGAAATTTAAAGAATTTAGAGATTTTTTATTGACTTTTTTTAATTTTTATCAAATTTCCTAAAATTTTTGATCTTAGTTCTTGAAATTTTTGAAATCTTTATAAAATCTGGAAATTTTCACACGTTTTTATAGTTTATTTATTGAAACTTTTGAAATTATTTAAAATTTCTGAAATTTTTTAAATTTATTATAATTCCTGAAATTTTTTTATCAAAGTTCATGAAATTTTTAAAATCTAGATTTTTGTATTGAAATTTTTGAAACATTTAGATATTTTTTACTGAATTTTTTTTAATTTTTATCAAATTTCCTGAATTTTTTTATCTCAGTTCTTGAAATTTTTGAACTCTACAAAATTTTTATTGAAACTTTTGACATTTTTACAAAATTTTGAAATTTTTACACGTTTTTAAAATTTTTGAAATATTTACAAATTTTTTATTAAAATGGAACTTTTTGGAAAGTATTGTTGTGAACGAGCTAAAAAAAAATTTCGAGATAAAGATAAAAATTTCCATATTGAGGTCAACTAAGATGATTAAGACCATTTCCAGATGGAAGTCTGTCTGTCTGTCTGTCTGTCTGTGTGTATTCTTCCACGATAGAGGCCACACGTTTAATCCGATAGAGCTGAAATTTGGTATATGGGTTTGGGTTACAAATCGGAAGAACCCATTAGATTTTTTACGACATCTGTCAAAAAATAACTGAAAAACTCTATTCAGAACAGTCAAAATTATTTATCCAACTGTCACCTGTCAAAAAAAAAATTAAAAATTTGAAACTTTAACATTAAATATCTGAAAAAGTTTTAAATTTTTTAGTTGTCTACAACTTTTATACCAAACTTTTTTTCAATAGAATAGCCACAAATCGTAAAAACCAATATACAACCCTTAAAACGTATATTTACCTACCCCACTCCCTTCTGGATAATTTTTACTCAGCCTTCTTGATTTTTCTTAATTATAATTTTCCTACCAATCACATACTGCTAAAAACTTTCCATGGATTTAAATATTTAAAATCGGTTTGGCTTTGGTCTATTTTTATTTTTCTGACTTTTCTTCACTTCTTTTTCTAAATCCTTTCTTATTTCTTCTTAAATATTATCAACATTTTTATCTACATAAATTATTTTTCCTTGTATATACTTCTTCTGTTTTTTTTTCTAGGTTTGCTTTTAATTCTATTTTTATTTATTCATTATTATTTTTTTCATCTCTTGTTGAAACAATTTTTTTAGGTTTTTGTCTTGAATCATTTTTTTTTAATTCTTAACTAATATTCTCCATTTTTATATTTATATTATTATACTTGCTTTTTATACTATTTATAATGATATACAAGACAACATTTATATTTCATCCTACAAATGATTCTTAACTTTTAATTTGTTTCAATTATTGTACTCTTGTTACAGAATAAATTTCTGCTTGATCCACCCCTGTATTTAATATTTCTACCATATTGATTTTTTATTTTTTTCTTAATTTTCTGATAATTAATTTATTCTATCATTGTCCTCACCTTTCGGTTTTTGTCCTGTATCTTCATCTTCATTATTTTCTTAATTTTCTGCCAAATCTGTTCTTTATTGTTCTTTGATTCTTTTCTTCTTCTTGTGTCTCTTCATCTCCTCTTCTTAATTGCATAGGATGTGACATTTCATATTCTTATAATAGGTTTAAAAAAATTAATTAAAAAACAGCTTAAATATTCTTTATTTCAGAATTCTCCAACTCAATGCGAAAATTAACCAGAAATGACAAAAAATTATTATTATTTAGTAATGGTAAAAAACATTTCTTACCCCACTTTTTATCACTTTTCTCGACATTTCCGAGCTTTCAAAATCCAAAAATTCAAAAAATAATCTTGTCTATCTATTTGGATGTAAACACTCGAACGAAAACTCTGATCGTGTTCCGGTTTTCACTTTACTGCTTAATTTTCTCCAAGAAAGAATCCTATTAAATTTGAACTAGATTCAAATAATATATTATATTACCCTACATGCATATGAGAAGGATCGTACTAGTTATTTTGGTACCTGATGGGCCAAAGTCCAGAGCCGGCGCACTGGCATTTATTTTGAAATTTGGTGATTCGAGCCCCACGTTGGACACAAATTTGCTATGTTCTACTTTTAACCTATATTTCTACCAGTTTTACTTTTTTTTTAATTTAACACAAGAATATAAGATATTCCAAATGATATACCAAAAATCCACCATGGACAATTCATTTAGATTTATTTAAAAAAACAGGAGATTCCTATCCATAATCAAATGTAGTAAAAATTATTCAACGAATAATGAAAGACTAGGTCATACCACAATAATCTAATAAAGAAGATAGATTTTAATAAGGGGCGACGACATGTTTCGGCCAATCATTGGCCATCTTCAGGCAAATGGTTGTGTCACAACAAATTATGAAACTGGATGAAAAAAAAAAATTTTTTTTATTGTTATGATTTGTATTTAATATAATTTAATTTAATTTAACAGAACTAATTAGTTTTTAAATAGCTTTTATGGGTTTCTAATATGTTAAGGATTTTATATATATTCAGCTTCATACCAATTTAAAAAAACTTTTCATCCAGTTTCATAATTTGTTCTGACACAACCATTTGCCTGAGGATGGCCAATGATTTTCTGAAACATGTAGCTGCCCTTTATTAAAATCTATGTTCTTTATTAAATTATTGTGGTATGACCTAGTCTTTCATTATTTGTTGAATCAGATTTATTTGTAAAAATCTTTTTAAGATTTTGATTAATGACATATCCCCTCCTGTTTTAATAACAAAATAAATTGTAGTACGAGCAAGTTTAGTCAGCTCACAAATCCTTTTGTAAAATTTCATTTTGTGATTCTCCACACATTTAAATATTCAAGCAAGTGTAAAAATTCCGATGGCTCCGCCTTAGAATTATATCATCAACCAAGCCTTCAACATATAAAAGATCTCCACAACGCCATCCTGATTAAATAATAACAACTAGAAAACACGACACTAATGCAAGCCACTCAGAATGCAGAATAAACTAATTTTATAAATCCTAACTCAAGCCATCAAGCGGCACCACTGACAATTCACACGAAAATGCAAACGCAGGTGGTCACAATTGACCAGACATTTTTTTACCTTTATATTTTGTTTGTGTGTCAGGCAATATTATTTGTTCGACTAGATGTTGACAAGAAATTCATACGAGGTCTAATCAACAATTTTATATGGGAGGTTTTATATGATATTAAATAGTAAATTTATCAGACCCGGTACATGAGCCTTTTTTTTACAAAAATTTATTTTCGTGACTTTAAATTTTTGAAAACTCAAAAAATTACGGTATATTCATTAATTTTATTATTATTATTATCCTGTTTTGTATAGTACCCCATTAAAAAATGTATTAAGTAAGAGACATGTAGGTTGAGTATTATTTCAAATATCGTTTCTAGAACCAATAAACCTGAAATAAATATTGCAAGATTTAGAATTGAATGTGTATACTTAACTGTTTGGCCATAAAAATAATTTATTTAGAAATCCCACAAGAAGCCAGAGCAGTATCAAAAGTCATTATTTCGGAATTTAAACCAACATTTACAGGTCGTAATCTCGTTTTAAATAATCTATGGTATTGACAGGAACCCCATAATACATAACAGACATTGGAGAAGGTGCGGTGATAAAGTTAACGACCACATTTACAGATCAATTAACCGTTTTTTTAGGGACGTTTCGGTAATAAAAGTATCCTTTTCAGGAGATGAAATTACTTGTTTGCGTTTCTACGTATCAATAGTTGCTAGTCCAGTACATAAAATAAATTACTTTGCAAAATATTAATGAGATAAAGCATATCGAATATTATTCAGATAATGGAAATGTAGTAATCAAATTAATTACATGGGGAAAAGTCATAGGTATACCTAATACATTTTTTACTTTCCCTACGTTTAATCCGATCGAACTGAAATTTTGTATATCGGTTTGGGTTACCAGTCGGAAGAACCTATTAGTTTTTGTAAGACATCTGTCAAAATGAAGTGTCACTATCAAAAAATGACAGAAGCAATTTGTCACGAAATTTGACGCAATATGTCATTTTGAAAGCCCTTGAAAAACTCTATTCAGAACAGTCAAAATTATTTCTCCAACTGTCACCTGTCAAAAATAAAAAAATGTTAAAATTTGAAACTTTAACATTAAATATCTGAAAAAGTATTCGTGAATACTCGTCGGGAAAGTTTTAAGGCGACAGAACCGGTTTTTTTAAATTTTTATAGATTTTTTTATTGAAACTTTTGAAATTTTAACAAAATCTTGAAATTTTTACATTTTTAAAATTTTTGAAATATTTACACATTTTTCATTGAAAATTTTAAATTTTTATCATAATTCCTGAAATTTTTGATTAAAGGTATTGAAATTTTTAAATTATTCAGAGATTTTCAAAAGTTTTTAAATTTTCATCAAATTTCCTGAAATTTCTGATCTCAGTTTTTGAAATTTTTGAAATCTAGATTTTTATTGAAATTTTTGACATATTTAGATCTTTTTTATTGAAATTTTTTTAATTTTCATCTTTCCTGAAATTTTTGATCTCAGTTCTTGAAATTTTTGAAATCTACAAAAACTGGAACTTTTTAGATGTTTTTAAATTTTTTATAGTTTTTTTATTGAAACTTTTGAAATTATTACAAAATCTTGATATTTTTACACATTTTTAAAATTTTTGAAAAATTTGGATTTTTGATTGAAATTTTTTAAATTTTTATCATAATTCCTGAAATTTTTTATTAAAGTTCTTGAAATTTTTGAAACCTAGATTTTTATTGAAATTTTTGACATATTTAGATATTTTTTATTGAATTTTTTTAATTTTCATCTTTCCTGAAATTTTTGATCTCAGTTCTTGAAATTTTTGAAATCTACAAAATCTGGAAATTTTTAGATGTTTTTAAATTTTTTATAGATTTTTTATTGAAACTTTTGAAATTTTTACAAAATCTGGAAATTTTTACATTTTTAAAATTTGTACACATTTTTCATTGAAATTTTTAAATTTTTATCAAAATTCCTGAAATTTTTGATAAAAGTTGAAATTTTTAAATATTCAGCGATTTTGAAAAGTTTTTAAATGTTCATAAAATTTCCTGAAATTTTTGATCTCAGTTCTTGAAATTGAAATTAAATTTTTATCATAATTCCTGAAATTTTTTATCAAAGTTCTTGAAATTTTTGAAATCTAGATTTTTTATTGAAATTTTTGACATATTTAGATATTTTTTATTGAATTTTTTTAATTTTCATCAAATTTCCTGAAATTTTTGATCTCAGTTCTTGAAATTTTTGAAATCTACAAAATCTGGAACTTTTTAGATGTTTTTAAATTTTTTATAGTTTTTTTATTGAAACTTTTGAAATTATTACTAAATGTTGATATTTTTACACATTTTTGATTTTTGATTGAATTTTTTTAAATTACCCCGTTTTTTCTAAAATTACACCATTTTTTCAAAATTACCCCTTATGTTTTCATTTTTGTTATTTTTTCTCAAATTTCCCTTCTTCCTCCAAAATTTCCCCTCTTTTCTTTCAAATTTTCTAACTTTTTTATATTAAATTTCCCTTGTATTCTTTCAAATTTTGGCACTTTTTTTTCTAAAACTACCAATTTTTTCTCATTATTGTCAGTTTTTATCAAATTTCCACTTTTTTTACGAAAAAATTACTTTTTTGAGTAATTATCTTTTTCTTTCCCCCCTTACCACTCCATTGGTAATGATAGAAAGGGAGAGGGAGAAAATTGAAAATAAAAAGTTGGGACAAAGATTTACACATAAAAAATTGGGGAAAAAGTTTGAAACTAAATAAGTAGGGGGAAAAAAGGCTGCGGCAAAGTATGGAATAAAAGTAGAGGAAAAATTAGTAAAGAAAAAGTTTCAAATTTTAAATTATAAAAAATTAGTAAAAAAGTGGAAAAAAGTTTTTGACACAAAGAAATAGGAAATTAGTAAAAAATATGTAGGAGAAAAAATGGAAAAAGTAAGGGAAAGGGTGGAATTAAAAATTAGAAAAAAGTGGAAGAAAGTATTAGAAAAATGAAAAAAATAGGGAAAAAAGTAGAAAAAAGTTTAAATGAGAAAATGTGGAACAAAAAAATTAATAAAAAGTGTATGAGAAAAAGTCGACAAAAGGAGGGGTAAGGATAGAATAAAAAAGTAGGGGAAAAGCGAATAAAAAAGTAGGTCAAAAATGAAAAAAATAGGGGAAGAAATGGAAAAATTTTTAGTGGAAAAAAGGGAAGAAAAGAAATTAGTAAAAAATGTGTGAGAAAAAAAAATAGAGAAAAGGGTGGAATAAAAAAGCAAGGAAAAAAGTAGGGGAAAAGTGAAAAAAAAATAGGGAAAGTGGAAAAAGTTTTGAGGAGAAAAAGTGGAACACAAAGAAATTATTAAAAAAGTAGGGCAAAGTGGGTGGGGGAATAATGGGAAAAAAGTTGGAAACGTACAAAAATTAGTGAAAAAACAAGAGAAAAAATGAGTTAGGAAAAAGGAAAAAAAGTTTGAAACTAAAAATGTAGGGGTAAAAGTGTAAAAAAACGTCTAAAATAAAAAAATGGGGGGAAAAAAATTGAAAAAAAAAATATGAAATATAAAAAATGGTAAAAAAGCAGATTAAAAGCATGGTGAAAATAAAAAAAATGGAGAAAAAATTAGTCGGGAAAAAATTTTGAAATATCCAAAAATTAGTGAAAAATTAGGGGAAAAATGGAAAAAAGTAAGGGAAAAAAATTGGGGAAAGAAGTGGAAAAAAATTTTAAGGGAAAAAAGTGGAACAAAAAAGTTTGTCACAAAGAAATTAGGAAAGAATGTAGAAGAAAAAGTGGAAAAAAGTAGTTTAAAGAGTGGAATAAAAAAATAGAGAACGAAGTGGAGAAAAATTTTAAGGGGAAATTGAAAGTTATATTTTCTTTTTTTTTAATACAAAGGTTAGATTTAGATAGTCAAGACTTCTTTTAATAAAATAAATATAAATAGTGTTATATTATCTGTTTTTTTAAACACCGGTTTTAGATTTAGATAGTCAAATAATTCTTTTAATTAAATAAATTAAAATACACAGGTTAGATTTAGACAGTTAGTAGATTTTGGTAGTTTATAATCGAAATGTTGGTAGAAAATAGCAACATTGCTTCTAATTGGCTATTTTAATATATTAATAAAAATATTCGATTATCGATTGTAATATTATATTATATTTTTAGATTAATGATAATTGATTGGTTAGAAATGTTGGTCAATTAGTATAAATTCTTCATTGCAAAAAATTTAATATTGCTAAATCAGCATTAAATAATAATCAATTAATATACATTGTCACGAACAATAAAAATAGGAAAAAAATTATAATTTTTGTGTGTACCTATATGCCTACAAAATAATTGTAGTATCCTTTTTAATCAAAGACTGTCGCATTTAACTATCCCGTCTGCATAATAATCAAGAGTTATCCAATCCAGCAATTAAGAGCCGGTCCTGTATAGTTATCGGTGCAGATTGACCGATGGGCGAACCGGCGTTCGCCAGCGACTCGCTGATTGAATTTCCCCAGAGAGTGTCGGCCACTGGCCAGTCTACCCAGTTGAACACAAAGCGGCCCTCCGATGATATGATTTGGAAAATCCTGACGAATTAGAGTCTGTGCTCATCCCGTCGATTTATGTTATTTTCCGCACCCCGCCACTCGACGCCGGCATGTCATCAATCGTGGAAATTTTTATATTTCCATCCCAGTTGTATTTATTTTATCCCCGTGAATTTGTTCATATACATATTCGTATAGGGTTATAACGGAGGGTGCAAAAATATATAAATCATCATGAAAATTATTATATAAATACCATACCAAAAAAAAAATTTCAAAACTAATGATGAAATAAAATTGGAGAAAAATTAAAATACAACAAAAAGATGATCAGATGAAACACGAAAGAAAATTAATAAAACATAGAAAGTACAAAAGAAGATCGCACAGAAAAATATAAAACACAAGAGATATTTGAAGAAACGAAAAAATAAATACAAAATACTATGAAAAAGCAATGGAAAAATATAAGAAAATAACGGAAAAATGCAGAAGAAATTACAAAAAGATGAAGGAAGTGCAGAAGAAATTAAATGAATGTGGACAGAAAAATATAAAAAACAAATTAGTCAAGTATAAAATTAGATTGTGCATCGGCGAAAGATAACGTAAAAATAAAATAAGTAAGCTCTTTGCGTCATCAAGTGGGCTTTTGGCACCTTAGTCCACGTTTCGAATTGCCTTGGGCGCCATCTTCCGCTTATAGTGTAAAGTTCTCTTAAAAATTAGTATTTTAGGATCTTAATTTATCTTCTTTTCACTCTAAAGTTTCTCCTTTTCTCTTAAAAAAATTACACTTTTTGACTATTTTGTTTATTCAAAAATTTGCATTTTTTAAGCTAAATTTCTTCTTTTTTTTTCTCTCTTGAAAAAATAGCATTGCTTGGTCTTTAATTTTTGTTTAAATTTGCATTTTTATAGTTGAATTTCCTCTCTTTTCTATCACAAATTTCCCCTCTTTTCTCTTGAAAATTTTCCGCTTTATTCCTAAAAAATGACAATTTTTGCATTTTTGTTTTTCTATATTTTCTCTTGAAAATTTCGGCACTTTTTATTCAAAAAATTAGACACTTTTTTAGATAATATTGTTTTTAAATTTTTTGCATTTTTTCCCTGCTCATTAATTTCCCTTCTTTTCTCTTGAAATTTCCCCTTTTGTCTTCAAAAATGTGTTTTTTCGATAATACTCTCTTCAAATGTTTTGCACTTCTTTTGTACTTATCTCCCCTCTTTTTTCTTGAAAATTTTCCCCTTTATTACTAAAAAAATAGCAGTTTTTGTCTTTTTGTTTTTCCATCTTTTTTCTTGAAAATTTCCTCTTTTTTTTTAAAATTGGCATTTTTTAAACTAAATTTCTTCTTTTTTTTCACTTTTGAAAAAATAGCATTTATTGGTCTTTAATTTTTGTTTGAATTTGCATTTTTAGAGTTGAATTTCCCCTCTTTTCTATCACAAATTTCCCCTCTTTTCTCTTGAAAATTTTCTGCTTTATTCCTAAAAAATGGCACCTTTTGCCTTTTTATTTTTCCATCTTTTCTCTTGAAAATTTCCGCACTTTTTGTTCAAAAAATTAGACACTTTTTGAGATAATATTGTTTTTAAATTTTTTACATTTTTTCCCTGGTCATTAATTTCCCTTCTTTTCTCTTGAAATTTCCCCTCTTTTGTCTTCAAAAATGTGTTTTTTCTATAATACTCTCTTCAAATGTTTTGCACTTCTTTTGTACTTATCTCTATTTTCCCCTTTATTCCTAAAAAAAATGGTAGTTTTTGTCTTTTTGTCTTTCCATCTTTTTTCTTGAAAATTTCCTCTTTTTTTCTTAAAAATTGGCATTTTTTTGAATATTTATTTTCGTTTTCAAATTTGCATTTTTTGGACATTAATTTCCCTTCTTTTTTCTTGAAATTTTCCCCTCTTTTTTCTTCAAAAATGTGAGTTTTTTCGATAATACTCTCTTCAAATGTTTTGCACTTCTTTTGTACTTATTCTCCCTCGTTTCTCTTGAAAATTTCCCCCCTTTTCTCTTAAACATATGTCACTTTTTTATCTTTTCTTAAACATTTGTATTTTTGGAACTAAATTTTCACTCTTTTCACTCAAAAATTGCATTTTTTCGTCTTTTTTTTTCTTAAGGATTTGCATTTTTTGACCTAAATTACCTTCTCTTTTAGTCAAAAATTTTCTCTCCTTTCTCCTGAAAAAAATGCACTTTTTTTGTCTTTTCTGTTTTATTGAAAATTTGAATTGGAACTCGAATTCAGACTGCCACTGGAGCTCGAACTCGGACTGCCACTGCAACTAACTAGATCGACTCCGGTTTGTTTTCGTTTTCAAATTTGCATTTTTTGGACATTAATTTCCCTTCTTTTCTCTTGAAATTTTCCCCTCTCTTTTCATCAAAAATGTGAGTTTTTTTCGATAATACTCTCTTCAAATGTTTTTCACTTCTTTTGTACTTATGTCCCTTCTTGTCTCTTGAAAATTTCCCCCCTTTTCTCTTAAACAAATGTCACTTTTTTAACTTTTTTTTTCTTAAACATTTGTATTTTTGGAACTAAATTTTCACTCTTTTTACTCAAAAATTTCTCTTGAAAAATTGCACCTTTTCGTCTTTTGTTTTTCTTAAAAATTTCCAGCTTTTTGACCTAAATTACCTTCTTTTTTAGTCAAAAATTTCCCCTCTTTTCTCCTGAAAAAGATGCACTTTTTTGTTTTTTCTGTTTTATTGAAAATTTGCATTGGAACGCGAATTCAGACCGCCACTGAAGCTCGAACTCGGACTGCCACTGCAACTGAGTATACGAAACCCGTTTTACGACTCTTTTTTTTTTTGGGGGTTACAACTGTTACGACTGATCTTATATTCGAAGTTAATTATAATCCAGTGCAGTGCGCCATATAATTAATATATTTTAATTACCACAGTATTTAAGTAACTTCGTTATAAATACTATCAATGAATTTGATGAAATATTCAATGATTAAAAAATAACAAACTAGAAGTCAGAAGATTTTTTACAGTAGAAAAAATTAATAGAAACAGCTGCTAATATAGCTTCGGCGAAAAATGACAAGGCATGTGCTATCCCTTTTACATAGAGCTGCATGTATCATTCTGTACGTGTATTTATTTACTTGGAAACACGATTCTGTTTTATTTGCGATTTTAATTGAATTTTATCGATTTAAATTAACACAAACGAAATATTTAATTTATTTGAGCCTGATTAGTTTCATATCACGTAATAAGTTTTTCGAATATATTGTAAAATATTACTGATTTTCTATAAAATACATTTATTGCAAAACATTATAATAATTTTAAATATATATTAAAATGTAGCACCAAATTAATTAGTGAAAAAATAAATGTTTTTTACGGTTTATTTTTATAGTTTTCTTTTTACAGACATTTTTTATACAGGGTGTCCCAAATAAGAGTGATCGATTTTAAATGTAAATGCACAATTTATTAATTGCACTAAATAAATCGGGTTGTCACTTATTGTTTTCTTTTACCCAAAAATTTTTTTATGAAGTTTGTTTACATTTTATCCCGTCAATACAGGGTGATTTACTATTTTTTTTCAAAATAAAAGAGCGCCACCTCTTTGTACAATTTATTAATATAAAAATTAACAAATCTGACAAATAATTTATTCAGCAACTAAACATCACAAACATTTAATAAAACTAATAATGTATTAAATCTTGTAAAAGTCTAAAAAATGCTGTATGTGTCTTCTCTCTTTTTTGTATCTTTTGCGATTTTTTTTGCAATTTTTGCCACTTTATTTCAAGATTTGCGATTTTTTACAATTTATGCAATTTTTTTGACATTTTGTAAGATTTTTTTGTATTTTTTCCAATATTTTGTGCCATTTTTTGTGTTTTCGATTTTTCAATTTTTCCCAATGTTTCCTGATTTTTTCTTTCAATTTTTTTCTGCTTTCCTTTTTTTCGGGTTTTTTGCGTTTTTTTGCTTTTTTTTGCGATTTTTTCGTTGTTTCGGTATATTTTAATTTTTTCAATACAAAATTAGTAATAAAAGTAATTTTAAGACTTTCTTTGGTAGATTCTAAAAGTAATTTCTTAGGTAGGAAAAACTTTCAGAAAATTTCTTTTAGACTTTAAAATTAATTTTTTAATTTACGTTTATTTTCATGTACCCCCTCTCCCAACCCTACTACCCTAAACAATATAATTGTGTTATACGCATATTTCTATTATAATCTAAATGACCTGGAGATGGCTCATCAGCCGAAACTAGTTTATTTTCATGTACCCCCTCTCCCAATCTTACGCCGATAAAGAATATAATTGTGTTATATACCCTTGATTTTATTATAATCTTGTTAAAATGATTTATATGGCCTGATGATGGATCATTAGCCGAAACTAGGTCCACTTTAAAACTATTGTTTTATTAATATATTGTAATATTAATTACCAAACAAATTAATCTATATGCTAACATCTAGCCCTATATGATTTAAGATTAAGATTAAAATATCTGCACTAGGGACATACATAACCTTTAATTAACTTCATGTATATGGTCTAATTTGATTTACAATAAAAATACACTTGGTTAAAATATCTAATTTTCAAATATCTATATACAATTTAGCAAATTTAGAACCTGATTAACGATAAAAAAAGGATAAGACTTACATGAACTTGTTGATCATCTATGCATAAAAACTTTCATAACACACGAAAAAGTCACACAATAAACACATAACTGGAGCCCGATTTAATAAACATTTCATTACCGAAATTTTGATATTAAACACAAAACTGGAGACAAATTTCATTACCGAAATCATAGAGAAAGTATAAATAACCGAAATTTATAATGATCACGTATTATAATTAGACGCTTTTTTTGTTGGTTAAAAAAGCGTACTAGATTCATAAGAAAGGGAAAAAGAAGAAGTGGCCTTTCCTACTAAAGCTATTCGGAAGTAATTAACCAATATATTTATACTGTTTATTTAATTATAATTAAGTTATTAAAATGTGTACAATAAAAAAACGTTTTAGAAATTAATATAATTTCACTTAATGTTTCAAAATTATTTTAATTAATATTAGAACACGGCTTTATCTTATGAAGTTTTGACTATACGGTGTTGGATAATTGCACTTATTTATATAGTAAATAATCTTTTGTTGCTTGCTATAATTTATTAATAAAAATTCAACCTATTAATTTTTATAGAGATATTATGGACATGGTGGTATTAATATTACTTTTGAAATTGTAAAAATATATCCTAAAATTTATTTATTTTTATTTTTTTTATGTTGTTTTAAGTTTTAAAAAAATGTATGTAGTACAGAAATGATTTAATCGTGTAAACTAAATTGGTATAACTATTAAAGAAAAATAAATGTTTAAATTTTAAGTGTGTTAATAATTAATAAGTTTTATTAGGTTATATCAGAAATAAAATTTTAAATTCTGCTTAGAAAAAATCATAAACTTTTATCTAGATATAACAGTGCACTTAGTTTCAAAATTTTTGAAGATGTCTACAAAATTAGATCAAAAAGAAATGCTATAGTGTACTTCACTTTAAATATTAAGAAATTTAAATTTCTGTTATGTATATTAGAAAAAAAAATGGTGTCAATTAAAAATAATCTATGAGTAACAAAAAATATCACAGGTAGTTAAAAATGCCAAGTAACTAAAAAATTAATTCTGAATAATTTCTGGAAAATATCCGAAAATTAGGAAAATACGAAAATAGAGAAAACTAGGGAAAAATAGTGAAAAAATTGGAAAATAAATAATGCGAAATAGTGCCAAATAGGCAAAAAAGTGAGAAATATTGGGAAAAAATGGGGAAAAAAACAGAGAAAATCGAAGAAATCTTGAAAAATAGGAAATTTTAATAAAAATAGTGAAAATAGGGAAAATTGGAAAAAAAAATCGGGAAAAAATATTGAATTATAGTGGTAAATATAGAAAAAATCGGGAAAACAATGGCAAATAGGAAACTTTGGTAAAAATATTGAAAAACAGGGGAATATAGGGAAAAATAGAAAAAATAACAGAAAATAGAATAAATTGGGAAAATCGGACAAAACAGAGAAAAAATGAAAATCAGGAAAAATATCAAGAAATGGGAAAAATGGGGGAAAAAAATATAGAAAAAATTGGAAAATAGTTAAAAATGGGAAATTTGGTATAAATAATGAAAAATGGGGAAATTTGGATAAAAAGAAAATTTAGGAAAAAATATTGAATAATAGAAAAATTTGGAAAGAAATATGAGAAAAATCGGAAAAATAGTGACAAACAGGAAACTTTCTGAAAAATATTGAAAAACAGGGGAAAACATGGAAAAACTAGATAATAAGAGGAAAAATAGTAGAAAATAGGAAACTTTGAAAAACAACGCTATAATAGTGAAAAGTAGGGAAAATAATGAAATTTTTTGAAAATGGGAAAAAACAGTGCAAAACAGAGAAAAACGGGTAAAGGTATAGTGAAAAATATGAAAACATGTTATAAGACAAAAAGGTGATTATGGTATTAAGATTGTTACTTTTGTACTTTCACCATTTTTTAATTGAGAAAATCTGGGATATTTTTTGGTGAAAGCACCAACCAGTGTATATATGTAGGAAGTGACTACGCTGCCGGCGCCGTTTTCCAAAAAATTTTATTACGACTCCGGTCTCCACAAAAAGAGCTGGTGTTACTTCCATATATTTATTATCCTATATTTGTTATACTCACTTTTTACTTAAATTCAGCTTAAATCATTTCTAGGAAAAAAATAACCCGATATAAACTATTAAATAAAATTTGTTTAATTAGAAAAAAAATTAGAATAAAAATACTTATTAAAATCCTGTTTTTAAAAAATTGTTGTTAAACTTTAAAAATAAAAATTGTATGTTTTGAAATTTAAAATATATTTCGTTTTCGACCAGTCCAATAAAAGTCTGATCAACAAGCATAACCTCTCAATTTCTATCCAGGGGGATAAAAAGGTTACTTTAACTTTATCGAAGGAAGTGAAGGCTAAACGGCAAGCAAATTCGAAACTATCCCATTCGTGCGACACCCGAGATGCTAATAGAAGACGTATCGCCGTTTTCCACCCCATCTCCGTATATTCCTGCAGAGGGCGGGTCCTGCGGAATCCCTTTTATCATCCCCCTGGATCGGAAGAGACAGATCGCCGTTCACTATTCTCAAATTATATTACCCGCAACTCCGACAGGGACGTGAGCCTATTGTCAAATAAATAAATAAAATTTGGATAATGTTACATTTTAAAATACACTTTGCATAATGCGCCCTCTTAGAATTGCTCTTCGTTCACTCGATCGGCGTTTTATTTCTGAGAATGTGATCTGGTTTGTAAACGGTTTTCAGCTTTCATCATACTTATAAAAGTATCTGTGCTGGTACTTTTCTTTCACATGAATATTTGCAATATATATATAACTGCAAATGTAAAATATAACTTTTATCTATATTCTTAGAATAAACCAATTACAAAAAAAATATAGTTTTTATTCACATTCGTATATGTCATAGCTCAATTACACACTTTTTAAAGGTTGGTAAATAAGCTATTACAAACTTTACTTCCTGCCTAAAGGTGGGAAGTGACATCTGTCATTTTCTACCCGTGACCCGGATAGATTTATCTATACCTATCATATCAACAGAAAGCGATACATAGTATTATTAATTACAACAATAAAGTAACTATTTTATTTGTTAATATCTATTTAGATCCGTTGAGCTTGTTTACATTCCCTTGTATTTACTATAACCCCCAGTTCTGCCAAACGTCAAATGTCAATTGTCTTTCACTTTCTTCTTTACCTCATATCTGACATAGACTTCTCCTTTCTGCAGGCGGATTCTCTTTGGTATCGTATCGTCCGATACGAATCGTTTACGCCATTTTTCCGAGATGGTGCGATTCTCATTCCTATCGAATCGAATTAGAAGTCACGTGATTTCGTCTAGAACTGTCAATTTTACTCGGTACCTCTAGAGGTCTTGTTTCCACCATTTTTATCTATTTATCCTTTTTTAACACACTGATGGCTATTTTTATTAAGATTTATAGATGCCATGATGCATTCTGTATTTTATTTTATTCTAATATAATTGGTGACGCCATGTAAGGAACATAATTTTAATATTAATAAAACATTGTTTTCAAAGTTGGTGTTAATTTTGATCAATATTTCAAATTATTTTAAGTCATGTTTCAAGGTTAAGAAGATACATTGGTACATTTTTTTTAGTTTTGTTACGATAATACCCATTTTCTAAATGAAAATTAAATTAAATATTTTGTCAAAAAAAATAAATAAAACCTATTGTGTAACCTGAAATTTATTTTTTAACTCAATTTTATATTTCATAGTAAATTATAACTATTAGTAGAGCTCGATTATTTTGAGATGAGTACATTTCGTCATAATGTGCAGAAACCAATTTGAGTTTGTAGGCGTGGTCTGAGTCGCCTGTCGCTCATGAAATTTGGATTCAGTAGCGTAGTGTTAGTGTTACTTATTTGTACTTGTTGCATTTATTTAGCTATTTTGAGTTTTCTTGTGTTTTTGTGCTTCGATTTGTGTGTGTATCTATATAAACTTTCATTTAATTCATTTTGTGTGTATTTTGGTAAGTACATTTAAATACAACTAAATAATAATCTAAGACGAAACCGTACATTCTGAAATATTTTAAATCCCTTTAATTTGTATCCTATTTTTATCATATTTTCAAAAATGCTAATGAAACCTAAATTTTTAGCTTGTTGTTCGAAATGGAACAAAAAAATTATTAGGCAGAAAGGGCCAAGTTCTTCAAAGCCAAGCCAAGGAAATAATTTCACGCCTGTTAAACTTTATGAAAAACGAGGCTAAAGATGGTTCATTAAAAACCATATTCCGTATGATGCTAAAATGACCAAACCAGAACTGTACACATTAATTAAAGCCCACAGACCCCCGCCGAATTTTCTTTTAGATGATCTTCTTAAAGAAAATGGCCACAAAGTATTACGGTTGCCTCCGTATCACCTTGAACTAAATCCCATCGAAAAAATATGGGCCACGGTAAAAATTGGGTAGGTCAACATAATACAACATTTAAGTTGGATGATGTTGAAAAGTTAGCAAGAAAAAAATTTGAAAGCATAACATCGGAAGAATGGGCAAACGTGGTGGACCATTCCGCAAAATATGAGGATGCATATATTCAAAAAGAACATCTGATGGATGAATATACAGATTCCCTCATATTTCGGACTTCGAAGATAGTGATGAAAACAGTTAAAATTAAAAACATTTTAATAAAAGATAAATTATTTATTTAAACTTTTAGTTATTTTATTACTTTAAAGTTTAACAGCAATTTAACTAATAGTTAAAATTTTAAATGTTACTTTTTATGTTAAAGTATTTTCAATTTAAAATATTTTATTAATGTACACACGCCACTGCTAAAATATCAGATACCTCTACCGCAGCAGATTTGAACTTAGCGCCATAAAATAAGGTCCACAAAGTTTATGACGTGCTGCGCCAACTGGGGCGTGGCCAAAACTAAATGTACTCATCTCAAAATAATCGAGCTCTAATAATAATTTTAATTACCACTAAAAGTAAATAATAAACTCTACCAAACACAAAATCAACAATAAAAAAGACCTGTCTAAAAAAATTAATGCATTTGATACTTAAGCTACGAATGCTACGATCGACTACAGCGATTTGTATATGAAGGCAATTCAGAATCTAATCAAGTCGATACGATTTGTCCTTCGTATTTGACTTTCGTATCGTCCGATTCGTATCGAGTTACTCGATAGCAATGAGAATCCGGCTGCTGTTTTTTATTCTTCTTTTTCCCTTTCTTACACTACGGCTATTTCCTGAATCTACAAAATAAATGATCTTTTATTATATTATCGTCTTTCAGGAATTTTATTTATAATAAATTAATAGTTTATAATTTTTTTAAAAAATTAATATTTATATACTGTCAATTATAACCACCATATTGTAATGTGATATTAGTCAAGTATGCTGTTCCAACTGTATTACTTGATGTTACTTAACGTAGTTTTACATGGTTGGCCACCAAAAGGCAAAAAAAAATTTACTTGTCATATATAGCCAGATATTGAAATTTAAATTTTCGTTTTTTGAATATTTTGATTGAAACTAACGGCACTTCCCACCGACATTTCGTTACCTGATTGCTATACCTTCCTTAATTTTGAACCCCTTTATTTACTCCCTCCTTTTCCTGTACCACAACTTCCCTACCTTTAACTTCCCTTCTCTTTAGTGCGCGCACATTCTTCTTAAGTAATTTAATATAATGTAATATTTTTGTATTCGTGTTCGGTGAACTTAAACACTCAGTATAAATATAACTTATATTTATATTAGCGTGCTATCGTCTTCTGTTTTCTTCGTCCGACTCTTCCAAGTATATATACTTATAACGACCGATCTCGACTCATCGCGATATTTCTAGAGACATCTGGAAGGGTGACGTCACGATTGCTGGAATATTCTCTATAATTCTCGAGCGCGGTATGTACCCAAGGCGAGCCTCGTTACAATAATAATAATAATTTCATTAAGTAATATCAATGCAGTCTATTTACCTCTCGCCCTTCAAATAAGAGAGGAATTGTAATAATGCTAAAAATTGGGTGGTGAGTTTTCAATGGATAAGTAGGTTGTAAGTCCCTAGAATACGATTTTGATATTTTCACGATGATGTCTGTGTGTGTGTTAGTGTGTAGTAACTACTGCATTAAAAAAATTGAAATTTTGCATACAAGATTCTGGTACCCTAGATTAGATCTGATTAGATTTTGGTGTCAATCGGACAACCGGAAGTGGCAGTTGATATGAGTGATGACGTCATTACTAAACAAAATGGCAATAAAGTTTTACACATATATTTTGTATACACTATAGTTTATTTTCGTATTATTAAAATTTTCAAAACTTTTGCCATTGTTGCCAGATTGACAAAAAAGTAATATTTTTTCATACTTTTTGTGTTAACCTGTAAAGGCGAGAGGTCATGTGCTGGCTTTATCAGATTTTTTATTTTTATTTTTTAACTTGCCACTACCGTTTGTTTATCTCACACCATTATTTAGTTTAATCAGACTAATAGATAAACGGACGGACGTTTAAATGTATTTAAATACAAATACAAATCCTTTTTCAAAAATGTATTACCTTGTATTTTAAATACTTCAATTAACAATGTATTTAAATACAAATACGAATACTTCTTCCTTGTATTTAAAAAGAATTTAAATACAAATATTTGTTCCGTGTATTTAGATATTATTTCAATTTGTAATTTTTTTTGGTCTGCAAGGAATAATAATAATAATAAATGGTCTTTATTTGTACTTAAAAAAATGAAAGAAAGTACATTTGTTTGGGCGAGATTTTGTTTCCAGGTAATAGAGAAAATCAAGTGAATGATCTCAAACTTTCCAAGAAAAAATGTATTTAAACTTTAACTGCAGTATTGAAAAGGTTAGACAAAAATGTATTTTAAATACACAGTAAATACAAATGAAGCTTATGTATTTAACTACGTATTTAAATGTATTGAAAGTATTTAAAATACAATTTTAAATACATGTATTTCAATACTTAACAACACTACTACTACTTATTCATTTTGGATTTAAAGAGTATATTTTTTCATTGAGTTGTAACCGGATTTATTTTTATTAGTAAAATAAGTTCATTGAATTTGAAATTTAAAATTTTAGTTTTAAGCCAAATAAATAAACATCTTTTATATTTAAAATTATAATAATTTCTATATAGTTTTACTCTTCCTGTTTTAGCATATATTATTCCAATAGATAGAGTTCACGAAAAAGAAAAGATAGTCATGTATTTTTAATCCCTTCAATTTCTTAGGTAGACAAGTCCAACTCTTCCGAGAAATTTCAAACTGAAATACCCGAGGGCATTCGAACATCCGTAATAAGTACATATATATCTTGACATATTTTCAGACATGAAATATTTTGAATTATCAAAGTGTGGTGTGGTAATACGGATAGAAGGCCAAACTGCTTCTTCGGAACGGTTTAAAGTCCCCACGGAGATTTTGTCACGTTCCAAGGGGCTCAACGAATCAACTGGGGTCATTTTTGTGTCGAGGGGCATTCGGATATATACACGGACTCAGAATATGCAGACTGACTGTCCGTTCTTAAATATATTATGAAGTACCATTTTCTAAATGGAAATTTTATATATTTATATATGAATATCTACGGTTTCCTCTGTTGTTTTGGACTAGAGCTTTTTTCTGACTTTGACTGGCTACAGAAAATCTAATTTTGTCGTGTTGATGAATTATAAACGAAAAAACAACCTAGCTTTACTTCCGAGGTTTAAATTTCTAATTATATTTACTTTAAAATCTAAAAAACAGCTTTTAGATAAATCAATTGTTTTTATTAAATTCGCGTATAAAATAAAGCAAAATTATATATTCCATTGTTATACTTGGAACTTTACTTTTAACAAAAACTTTCTAAAACTAAGCTAAATTTATTCAAAATGCAAATTGAATTCTATAAATTAAATGAAGGGTTTTCGAAAGTTAAACTTTTCTCCTTTTGTTAATAGAACAAGTGAATGGAGAGCGATTGTTAAATTTATTACTGATATATGTTATAAAAAATAAATAACTCCTTTTAATTATTGTATAGATACTCGGAATTAATTACAAACATTCCTCTAGAATGTCTTATATTAATTATGTCATAACAAGATTGTATCGCAGACGGTCAAATTTATCCCCAGCTGGAAATATTTAACCCCAGATGAACAAGATGGTGAAGTTTATCCCCAGATGATGAAAATTATCGCCAAATTGTCAAATTTGTCCACAAATGGAGAAATATATCCATATGTGAACAAGATTATCTCCCAGATAGTGAAATTTATACCAAGATGATGAAAAGTAACGCCAAACTGTCAAATTTATCCTCAAACGGAGAAATTTATCCGCAGATGAACAAGATTATCTCCCAGATGGTAAAATTTATCTCCAGATAAACAAGGTTATTTCGTAGACGATAAAAATATATTCGTATATAAATCAGATTATATCCCAGATGGTGAAATTTATCCCCATAAAAATGAAAATTATCGCCAAACGGTCAAATTTATCTCCAAACGGTCAAATTTATCTCCAAACGGTCAAATTTATCTCCAAACGGAGAAATTTATCCGCAGATGAACAAAATTATATTCGAGACGGTCAAATTTATCCCCAGATGGAGAAATATATCCCCAGATGAACAAGATTATATCCTAGATGGTGAAATTTATCCCAAAATAGAGAAATTTATCTGCAGATGAACAAAATTATTTAATGGAAGTTAAAATTTAACCACGGATAATGAAAATTATCACCAAGTTGTCAGATTTATCCAAAAATGGAAAAATATATTCGTATATAAATCAGATTATATCCCAGAAGGTGAAATTTATCCCCATAAAAATGAAAATTATCGCCAAACGGTCAAATTTATCCACAAACGGAGAAATTTATCCCCAGATGAACAAGATTATATCCCAGATGGTGAAATTTATCTCCTGGTTATGAAAATTATCGCCAAAGGGTCAAATTGATTCCAAAATGGATTAATTTATATCCAAATAAACAAGATTTTCTCCCAAATGGTGAAATGTATCCCCAGATGATGAAAATTATCGCCAAGCAGTCAATTTTAACCCAAACTGAGAAATTTACCTCCAGATGAACAATATTATATCCCAGATGGTCAAATTTATCCCCAGATGATGAAAATTATTGCCAAGCGGTCAAATGTATCTCCAAATGGAGACATTTACCCGCAGATGAACAAGATTTTATGTCAGACGGTCAAATTTATCCCCGGATGGAGAAATTTATCCCCAGATGAACAAGATTATATACCAATTATGTCCTAGATGATAGAATTTAACCCCGGATAATGAACATTATCGCCAAATTATCAAATTTATCCAAAAATGGAAAGATATATTCGTATATAAATCAGATTATGTCCCAGATGGTGAAATTCATCCCCAGAAAAATGAAAATTATCGCTAAACGGTCAAATTTATCCCTAACCGGAGAAATTTGTCCCCAGATGAATAAGATTATCTCCCAGATGGTGAAATTTAACCCAAAATGGAGAAATTTATCTCCAGATAAACAAGATTATTTCCTAGATGCTAAAATTTAACTCCGGATAATGAAAATTATCGTCAAATTGTCAAATTTATCCAAAAAAGGAAAAATATATTCGTATATATAAATCAGATTATATTCCAGATGGTGAAATTTATCCCCAGATGATGAAAATTATTGTCAAACGGCCAAATGTATCCCCAAACGGAGAAATTTATCCCCAGATGAACATAATTATATCCCAGATGGTAAAAATTTATCCCCAAATTATGAAAATTATCGCCAAACGGTCAAATTGATCCCGAAATGGAAAAATGTGTACCCAGATGAAAAAGATTATATCCCAGATGGTGAAATTTATTCCCAGATGATGAAAATGATCCACAAACGGAGAATTTTATCCTCAGATAAACAAGATTATATCCCAGATGGTCAAATTTATCCCCAAATTATGAAAATTATCGTCAAACGGTCAAATTGATTCCGAAATTTAATAATATATATTCAGATGAAAAAAATTATCTCCCAGATGGTGAAATGTATCCCCAAATTATGACAATTATCGCTAAACTGTAAAATCGATTAAAAAATGGAAAAATTTATCCCCAGATGAACAAGATTATCTCCCAGATGGTGAAATGTATCCCCAAATGATGAAAATGATCACCAAAACGGAGAAATTTATCCTCAGATAAACAATTTATCCTTAAATAAATAAGATAATATCCCAGATGGTCAAATTTATCCCCAAATGATGGAAAGTATCGCCAAACGGTCAAGTTTATCCCCAAACGGATAAATTTATCCCAATATGAACAAGATGGTCAAATTTATCCGCAGATGGAGGCATTTATCCCCACATGAGCAAAACTATATCCCAGGTGGTGAAATTTATCCCCAAATGAAAGTCTGCCTGTCTGCCTGTCTGTGTGTATTCTTCCACGGTAGAGGCCACAAGTCTAATCCGATTGAGCTAATATTTGGTATATGGGTTTGGGTTATCCATCAGAAGAACTCAATAGATTTTGTACGACATCTGTCAAACGGAAGTATCACTAACAAAAAATGACAGATGCAATATGTCACGGAATTGGACATGAAATATGTCATTTGAAAACTCTTGAAAAACTCTATACAGAACAGTCTAAATTATTTCTGTAACTGTCACCTGTCAGTAATAAAAAAATGTCAAAATTTGAAACTTTAACTTTAAATATCTGAAAAAGTATTCGTGAATCCTCATCGGAAAAGTTTTGGGTCGGCACAACTGATTTTTGTTCACATTTCAAACAAATAATTTTTTTTTAGTGAAAATCTGACTTTTTGTTAAGTTGAATATTAATATTGGGTCCCAGGATATTTTTATTTGAAAATATAGAAAAAATTAAAAAACTTGCGAAATGTGTGGGGTGAATCACATGTAAGTTTTATTAATTTTTTTTTGTAAGTACGGTATATGAATAAAAATTAACAAGTAGTAAAAAAACAATGTGTAGCTTAAGTTTTTCTTTAATTATACATAAAATAATTGCAAGTTTTTTAATTTTTTACGAATTTTTAAATAAAAATATCATAGTGATTCGAAGAAGATTCGCCCCACACATTTCGCTCCTACGCATTTCGCCCACAGTCTGAAATAATAACACAAAAAAGGTTTTGGTAAAAAAAAATTATTATATTAAAGATACATACATAATAAATAATTGAATGTATTTAGTTTAGCTGTTTCTCTATAATCGTATCGACCCTTACACTAATTAACTTGTAATTTAGCTAAAATGAGAAACGAGCGACTACTTTCCAGATTTAAACCGAGTGAAATAATGCAATATTAAAATAACTTAAAGCACCACCTCGAACATGGTAAAACTTCCATAAGTAATGCATGGAAAAGGGCGACATAAAATATGTGTCCGCTTATGCAGAAAAGGTGAGCTTAGAGAAGCTTTTCGAGAGTACATTCAAAGCACGCGGGATTTGTCATAAAACATTTCATAGACCTTGCTTGGCCAAAGATATTATCTCGCTGGGAAAGCGGTTATTATTTTGATATCGTCTACGGGAAATTTTACTATAAAAGATACTTTAAATTGTATATTATAAGAATGTTAAAAATATCGGTAACGCTTAGATCTTTTTTTAATTTGATTCTTACTAACATACAAAATTCTACATTTTTTTTGATAGCTAATTTAACTGTTTGAGATCTCGGAATGGTACGTTTTTGTACATTGAGCTAAACGCTGACCTGTATTATAAATACTGGAAGTTACCATGATGTTATTAAAAAAATTTTAAATTCAACTAAAGGGGTAGTTTCCTTTGGTAGCGGTATGGGAGCACTAAGAAAGGAATTTTGAAAATTCGCACTCTAAGGGGTTCAAAATTGGGGTTAAACAAATATTGATCCGCTCGAGTAAGTGCGTCAACCAAAAACATACAAGGTGATTCTTTTAGAGGGGAGTAGCTCTAGCCTCTGAGGGAGTGCAAATATTTTACTTTCCCGACCCACCTCCGAGAAGGGAAAGTATTGTGAACAAGCTAAAATTAATTTTCGAGATAAAGATGGAAATATCCATTTTAAAGTCACCTCAGATGATTAAGACTTTTTCCAGATGGAAGTCTGTCTGTCTGTCTATCCGTCTGTGTGTATTCTTCCATGATAGTGTCGCCACAAAACTTTCTGGACGAGTATCCACGAATACTTTTCAGATATTTTTTTAACATTTTTTACAATTTTTTTTAAACTTTTTTTGCTCTTTTTAGTACTTTTATCATTTTTTAGCTCATTTTGTGTATTTCTTTGCATATGTTTGTATTTTTTTTGTATTTTTACTTTTTTTTGCATATTTTTTGCTTTTTTGTATTTTTCTTACTTTTTGGGATTTTTTTGCATTTTTGCATATTTTAATTTTTTCAGCATTTTTTGACTTTTTTTTAGATTTTTTTGGCATCTTTTTGCATTTTTTTTTAATTTTTTGCACTTTTAGCATTTTTCACCATTATTTTACTTTTTTTGACTTTTTTTAGATTTATTGGCATTTTTTAAATTTGTTTTTTAGATTTTTTTGGCATTTTTTAACATTCTGTACAATTTCCCTTATCACTTTTTTTTAAAATTTTCAGTTTTTTTAGAACTTTTAACATTTTTCAGTTCATTTTTTGCTTTTCATGTATTATTGTGAATTTCTTTGTATGTTTGTATTTTTTTTGCATTTTTTCCATTTTTTTGTTCGTTTTTTTACTGTTTTTTAATTTTTTGGGATTTTTTTTGCAATTTTAGCGTTTTTAGCAATGTTTTTCTTTTTTCAGCATTTTTTTTATTTATTTCTTAGATTTTTTTGGCATTTTTTTAAACATTTACAATTTCTTTTAACACTTTTTAACTTTTTTTGCTTTTTTTTTTAGAATTTAATCATTTTCAGCTCATTTTTTGCTTTTCATGTATTATTGTGAATTTCTTTGTATGTTTGTATTTTTTTTGCATTTTTTCCATTTTTTTGTTCGTTTTTTTGCTGTTTTTTAATTTTTTGGGATTTTTTTTTGCAAGTTTAGCGTTTTTAGCAGTTTTACTTTTTTCAGCATTTTTTTTATTTATTTTTTAGATTTTTTAGGCATTTTTTTAATCATTTTTTACAATTTCTTTTAAAACTTTTTAAACTTTTTTTGTTTTTTTTAGAATTTTTATCATTTTTAGCTCATTTTTTGTTTTTCATATACTATTGTGCATTTCATTGTATATCTTAGTATTTTTTTTGCATTTTATCCACATGTATGTACGGGAATTAAACAGATATAAGAAGGAAACTTTTATTTATTCCAACATTAACGCGGACGAAGTCGCGGGCAAAAGCTAGTTAATAATAAACTAAATCTTTAAGTACCTACTTATTTATATAATATGAATTGAAAGACGATCTACAAAAAAAATAATACATAAGAATTTTTTTGCGCAACCAAATTTTATATCAAATATAAATATAATTCAAATTTATAAATTTTATTCGTAAAGCTTCGTAGCCAAAGAAAGTTAATAATAACATACATTATTCACTAGTGATGTGAATAATAGCCATCATTAAATACTATTATCATCTCTGTAAAATAATAGATCCTACAGACCATAAAGTTGAATTTAATGCCAGTAAAAGTTATTTATAATAATAAAGACTAGTATTAAATTGATATATTTATATACTTTTTTATATTAAACATTAAATAATTTCTATATTAGTGTAGAATATTTGTTAAGTAAATAATATTCCCCGTGTACACCATATTTACATAACCTCATTATTTCAACAAACATTTGACCGAATCAACAGTAGAACCGTTTGAATTTAACAACAACCAAAAACATTGTTTTAATAATGCTTAACGAAAACCAACCAACAGTAAAATTACCATCTTTCCAGGCTTACGAGTAAATTTTGCCCGTTCTCTCTTTGAATGTGTTTCTTTAACAAGTCGCTTGGGTAAAATCTTTCCTTTTCTGCACTTGTTAAAGCGTTCGGGATACTTTTGTGACCAATTACGGCTTTCAAGAGCTGACCTCTTTATTACAATAATATTATTCTTTGATATTGTAATGCTGTTATGTGATACACGAAAGGAAACCCAGTTTGTTTTATTAATCATATTATTTTTTCTGTAACTACTCCTCTAGGAACAACGTACTATAAAAGTAAAACTATTGTTATATCGGACTAAATTATATTTTTAATTAGTTTTACATGCATGAAAATAATTTCTAAGTTATTATAAAAATACATTTAAATTTAAATTGTGTTTCATAATAATTATTTTATCAACTTATCCAATAATAAAGCTAACTTTTGAGCAGCTTGGTTATATAAATAGTTCTTAAAAAAAAAAAGATTTAGTATATGTTGATATGAAAATTTAAAATATAATTCAGGTCATTTCAGATGTCATATCTAGGGTGATCAGTCATGGTTGACTAATTATCTGGCAATTTAAAAAAAAATTAATCAAGTAAGATATAAAAAAAGAGGTTGTCAATTTTTGAGTTTTGAGAATTTTAATTTTGAAATTGTCATAATATAAGAAGAAATTTGTAAAATTTATTTATACAAATATTTGAAATACTGGGTGGTCCATATCAATATATTGTTATGATTTAAGATGTCAAATTTTGGGTGGTTCTGTAACTTAAAAAATTAATTAACATTACCCAAAAAAAAAATTAAAAAAAACTAATTTTGTAAAAGTCATTCTATTCCATCTCTTCCTAACCTGAATTCCTGGTCTCCCCTTATCAACTTCCACACTCATCTTTATTATTATTATTATTATATTATTATAAATTCCCTTTACAAAAACCATACTTTTTATTGACATAATATCCTATATGTATATTTTATTTTTTGTAAAAAAATTTTGACTTGTTTATTATTTTCTATTCAACTGTCCTCTATTTACCAAAAATAAATTGTTACTTGATTTTGACTATCTTGTCATTTACTTATTAATTAAACAGCAAAAATTTCTTTTAATATACTTTCCCAAATTTAATATTTTTCTGTTAAATTATTATTCAAATAATAATCATTCGCATTATAATAATGATATAATATTAATAATAAGTATAAGATTGTTTATACTCCACAATTGTTGATTTTGACTATTTTATATACCAATTAATCTCAATAAATTCTTTAAAATATCAACATTGAAAAAATTATTTATGCTATCAAACCTTTCATTATCAATTAAATAACAATTAAGCTATGTAGTATTTCATTATAATATATATAATTACAGGGACTAATTGGAAAAAAGTCTGGGGGGATATAGCTTGAGCTAAAATAATGTTAGTACTTCATATATAAACATTATGGGCCTTCAAAATTGGATTTTTAAATTCGTTTTTTATGTTTTATTTTCGTACTATTTATTCGATCTTTATAAAAATTTCTATATAGTTATAATGCACATGGATGCTTATTTTAAACGTGTAAACAAATTCACAGTATTGCTGTAAAGACAGGGACGTATTAGTCGTAATAGTTAAGGATCCAATTTTTTTGTATCGATGACACACCATGTATAAAAATTTTTAAAATGGCTTCCTCATACCTTAATCTAACGAAAAGATACTCTTATTGGAATTCGAAATAATTAGGCTCGTATTTGCATTTTATTAATGCACTACTTACCAATTTGCGCATTCGCCATTTTTTTAAGGATAATACCAGATAAGAAAGTAAAATTAACTTAATAATACAATGATTAAGATTCACCTAATGTAGTAGAACTAAATAATTTAGCGATAGTAGAAGGTAACAATATTGCATTTAATGCAAGTTAAACAGATATGCAAACAACGTAATTAGTTGCTGTGTAAAAATAACAAGATTTTATAATAATTTAAAAAGTTTCAATAAAAAAAAACTATAAACGAGTAAAAACTTCCAGATTTTGTAAAGATTTCAAAAATTTCAAGAAATGTGATCAAAAATTTTACGAAATTTGATGAAAATTAAAAAATTTCAATAAAAAATATCTAAATATGTCAAAAATTTTAATAAAAACCTAGATTTCAAAAATTTCAAGAACTTTGATAAAAAATTTCAGGAATTTTGACTAAATTTTAAAAAATTTCAATCAAAAATTTTTAAATATTTCAAAAATTTTAAAAACGTGTAAAAATTTCAATATTTTGTAAAAATGTCAAAAGTTCCAATTAAAAATCTATAAAGATTTTAAAATTTCAAGAACTGAGATCAAAAATTTCAGGAAATTTCATAATAAAAAATTTCTAAATATTTAAAAAATTTCAATAAAAAAATTTAGATTTCAAAAATTTCAAGAACTGAGATCAAAAAATTCAGGATATTTCATAATAAAAAATATCTAAATATTTAATAAATTTCAATAAAAAAAACTAGATTTCAAAAATTTCAAGAACTTTGATAAAAAATTTGAGGAATTATGATAAAAATTGAAAAAATTTAAATAAAAAATGTGAAAATATTTCAATAATTTTAAAAATGTTAAAATTTCAAGTTTTTGTAAAAAATTGAAAAGTTTCAATAAAAAACTTTAAAAAATTTAAAAATGTGTAAAAATTTCCAGATTTTGTAATTATCAAAAATTTCATGAACTGTGATCAAAAATTTCAGAAAATTTGGTAAAAATTCAAAAAATTTCAATCAAAAATCTCTGAATATTTCAAAAATTTCAAGAACTTTGATCAAAAATTTCAGGAATTTTGATAAAAATTTCAATGAAAAATTTGTAAATATTTCAAAAATTTTAAAAATGTAAAAATCTCAAGATTTTGTTAAAATTTCATTATTATTTTAATAAAAAAACTATAACAATTTTAAAAAATCGGTTGTGTTGCCCCAAAATTTTCCCGACGAGTATCCACGTATACTTTTTCAGACATTTAATTTTAAAGTTTGATTTTTACTTTCCCGACCCATCTTCTAGAAGGGAAAGTATTGTGAATGAGATAAAAACGGAAATATCCATTTTCGGGTCCCCTGAGACGATTAAGACCATTTCCAGATGGAAGTCTGTCTGTCGGTTTGTGTGTGTGTATTCTTCCACGATAGAGGCCACACGTTAAATCCGATTGAGCTGACATTTAGTATATGGGTTTGGGTTACTCGTCGGAAGAATCCATTAGTTTTTGTACGGCATCTGTCAAACGGAAGTGTCACTATCAAAAAATGGCAGATGCAATATGTCACGGAATTGGACATGCAATATGTCATTTGAAAGCCCTTGAAAAACTCTATTCAGACCAGTCAAAATTATTTCTCCAACTGTCACATGTCAAAAATAAAAAAATATCAAAATTTAAAACTTTAACATTAAATATCTGAAAAAGTATTAATCCGATTGAGCTGAAATTAAAACGATCAAAATTCTCCTAGAATGAACAAAAATATTATTTTGGAAAATAATAATCATTACATTCTGAAAATATGTGTTAAAACAGGCGTACGCCACTGACGTTGACATAGATCATGTTGAAGTTTGTGGATAATTATTTTAGTTTATTTTCTATTCCTTGATTTTATTTTCTGAAACTATGAAATTTCAAATTTTCGTTAAATTTTCAAAATATTTGTAAATTCTTGAAATTTTCAAAAAAATTTTTGAAATTAGTAAAATATTTGAAATTAGAAATTCTTTAAATTTTCCAAATTTTTATAGATCGGGAATTGTTTTTTGAAATTTTAAAATTTTATAAATTAGGTTTGACATTGTTTAGAAATTTTCAGATTTTCAAAATATGGAAATCTCGGGATTTTTTTTAAAATTTGGCAATTTTAAAATTTTCAAAATCCGTTTTGACATTATTTAGAAATTTTCGAAATACCTATTTATAATAATTGAAATTTTTAAGATGGCATTTTTGAAATTTGTAAAATATTTGAAATTAGAAAATAATGAAATTTTTGAAATTTAGGAAGCTCAGGAATTTTTGTTTGAAATCTTCAAAATTTAAAAATTTTTGAAATTCGTTTTTACAATGTTTAGAAATTTTTGAAACATTTATAATAATAAAAAATTTTTAAATTCTTGAAATTTTTAAAACGGCATTTTTGAAATTTGTAAAATATTTGGAATTATAAATTCAGAACAGAAATTATTTCTCCAACTGTCACCTGTCAAAAATAAAAAATGTCAAAATTTGAAACCTTAACATTAAATATCTGAAAAAGTATTTGTGGATACTCGTCGGGAAAGTTTTGGGGCGATACAACCGATTTCTTTTTATTTTAGACAGGTGATGGTTGGAGAAATAATTTTGACTATTCTGAATAGAGTTTTTCAAGGGCTTTCAAATGACATATTGCAAGTCAAATTCCGTGACATAACACTTCCGTTTGACAGATGTCGTACAAAAATTAATGGGTTCTTCCGACAGATAATCCAAACCGATATACAAATTTTCAGCTCAATCGGATTAAACTTGTGACCTCTATCGTGGAAGAATACACACAGACAGGCAGACAGACAGAAATGGTCTCAGTTGGCCTCAAAATGGATATTGCCATCTTTATATCGAAATTTTTTTTAGCTCGTTCACAATACTTTCCCTTCTCTTTAAATAAAAAAAAAATCGGACGCCAGTCTAATTGATTTTTTGATGTAATTAGATACAATTGACCAAAAAACTATGATATATTTCAAAATCCGTCCTTTCTTTCTTTTTGTGAATTTAAGGAAATTAAACTGAAATTAAATGTTATATTTATTTTATTTATGATAAACGAAAATTTCAGAGATTTTTTTCTTTTTTTTTTTAATTAAAAAAAAACTTTGCTTGCTCTTAAGGTTTTTATTATCTTCCATCTCCAAAAGAAATTTAGATGGCTTGGTCCAAAGAATAATACTATTGTAGTCCAGAAAAAACGTAGTACAAGAAAAAATGTAGTCCAAGAAACACAAGATTGGTCCAAAGAAAACGTAGCCGAAGAAAACGTAGTCCAAAGAAAAAAACGTAGTCCAAAGGAAAAAAAACGTAGTCCAAAGGAAAAAACTCCTAGATAAAGAGAGGAAGAAAGACAATATATAAGTCAATTATTTTGACTGAAGAAGCAAAGAGAGAGAATTGTTAACATGAGAAAGACATTTTATAGTAATACCTAAAAGAGAGGGAAAGCTAGAAAAGAGATATGAAGCGAGCTGAAATCAGGACCGAGTAAAGGAATAATAAAAATACAGAATGGTACAAAAAACGTAACAAATCTTTGATGATTTTTTGTACTAATTATATAATAAACGATTATTATTGAATATATTTTTAAAAAACTTAAATAAAATATTAATTTGCAGTATTGACATCATGTATCGGATTACTTTATATATAATTCAGATAGAAATGAGATATTTCGAAGTTCCAAACAAGTTTATAATAGACATCAAACAAATTTGGAAACGTGTTCTTACCATCAAGTATCCTTCAAAAACGATAACACATAAGTCAAAGTTATTTCGAAATAAACCCTTAACTGAACGTAACATCTCTACGTGAATTAAGATATATCTTATACGTAAAGTAATAGAAAGATAAAATAAAATTTTTGTGGCAAATATATGGGTCGTATATGTCACAGATGTACACATAAAATAAAAACACGTAGATGGTTTCGTTTAACTATGAATATTACATGAAATTAGATTTGCTGCTGATAGGGTTTCGATATTTTCAGCATTTTAATTAGTAATAACCATCAGGTAATAATAAAAATATAATCATTTAAATGGTATAAAAAATATAATTAAGTTATTCTAGAAAATCAAATAACAAATTTTCTTTGATCAAATATAAACAATTTTAAAATTGACAACATGGTACCTTTTTTTAAATGTCTATATTTTTACTTTCCCGACCCACCTCCTAGAAGGGAAAGTATTGTGAACGAGCTAAAAACAAATTTCGAAATAAAAACGGAAATATCCATTTTCGGGTCCCCTGAGACGATTAAGACCATTTCAGATGGAAGTCTGTCTGTCGGTCTGTGTGTGTCTGTCTGTCTGTGTGTATTCTTCCACGATAGAGGCCACACGTTTAATTCGATTGAGCTGAAATTTGGTATAGGGACTTTAGTTACCCCTCAGAAGATCCCATTAGTTTTTGTACGACATCTGTCAAACGGAAATATCACTATCAAAAAATGACAGATCAAATATATCACGGAATTGGACATGCAATATGTCATTTGAAAGCACTTAAAAAACTCTATTCAGAACAGTTAAAATTTTTTCTCCATCTGTCACTTGTCAAAAATAAAAAAATGTCAAAATTTGAAATTTTAACATTAAATATCTTAAAAAACATTAATCCGATTGGACTGGAATTTGGTACAGGGTTTTGGGTTACCCGTTTGGAAGAAATAATTAGTTTTTGTATAACATGTGTCAAACGGAAGTGTCACTATCAAAAATCGACAGATACAATATATCACGGAATTCGACTTATGTCATTTGAAAGCCCATAAAAAACTCTATACAGGACAGTCAAAATTATTTCTCCAACTGTCACCTGTCAAAAATAAAAAAATGTCAAAATTTGAAACTAACATTAAATATCTGAAAAAGAATTCCAGGATTTTTTTCAATTTTTTTACAATCTTTTCCAATTTTGTCAAATTTTTTTTTTCAATTTGTTTTTGAGCTTTTTTACGTTTTTTTCAAGTTTTTTGATATTTTTGAGTTTTTTTGAGATTTTTGAGATTTTTAGAGGTTTTTTGATATTGTTTGAGATTCTTTGGGACTTTTTAGATTTTTTAAAAAATTATAGATTTTTTTGAGAATGTTTTGAAGTGTTTTAAGATTTTTTGAGATTTTTTGAGTTTTTCATATTTTTTAATATTTTTTGAAACTTTTTTGAAATTCATTAGAGTTTTTTAAGACTCTTTGAATCTTTTGAGATTTTTTAGAGATTTTATGAGATTTTTAAAGAGTTTTTGAAATTTATTGAATTTGTGTTTTTAGGTTTTTTAAGATTTTTCAGATTTTTGTGTTGAATTTTTTAAGGTTTTTTGAGCTTTTGAGATTTTTTGTGGTTTTGAGGTATTTTACCTATTTCGAGATTTTATTTATTTTTGAGATTTTTGAAAATTTTTGCGATTTGAGATTTTTTGAGTTTTTACTTCCCAGATCCACCTCCGAGAAGGCAAAGTATTGTGAACGAGCTAAAAAAAAAATTCGAGATAAAGATGGAAATATCCATTTTGAGGTCCCCTCAAATGTTTAAGACCATTTCCTGATGAAAGTCTGTCTGTCTGTCTGTCTGTCTGTCTGTCTGTCTGTCTGTCTGTCTGTCTGTCTGTCTGTCTGTCTGTCTGTCTGTCTGTCTGTCTGTCTGTCTGTCTGTCTGTCTGTCTGTCTGTCTGTCTGTCTGTCTGTCTGTCTGTCTGTCTGTCTGTCTGTCTGTCTGTCTGTCTGTCTGTCTGTCTGTCTGTCTGTCTGTCAGTCTGTCTGTCTGTCTGTCTGTCTGTCTGTCTGTCTGTCTGTCTGTCTGTCTGTCTGTCTGTGTGAATTCTTACATGATAGAGACCACAGGTTTAACACGATTGAGCTGAAATTTGGTATATGGGTTTGAGTTACCCGTCGGAAGAACTCATTAATTTTTGTACGACATCAGTCAAACGGAAGTGTCACTATCAAAAAATGATAGATGCAATGTTACGAAATGTCACGAAATTGGACTTGTCGGGAAAGTTTTGGGGCGACACAACCGATTTTTTTATTTTCCTTTTGGAGTGTTATTTCAAGTTCCCACCTCTACCATAAAATAACTGACAATAAATGTTAAAAATTGGAATGCTCCTATTATTTTATTATTTTAAAGTATAGTACCATCTACCAGTTTTTTTTTTCAGCTAGTTAGTCCCAATCTGGACCAACTGGACCCAACCAATATTGGATCGACTAGTCCCAATCTGGACTTTTCTTGACCCAACTAAAATTGAATCGACTAAACTAGACGGAATAATGTTATTCATCGAAATTTCTTTGAATTAAACAATTAAAAATAAATTATGATTCTTAAATTAATACGTCGAATAGTTTTAAAGTATAGGGCATAAATAATTTATATTTTTTTAAATGAAACATCTTGTAACTCAGCCAGGAGACATATTTTATCTAGGTGATTTGGGTTAAATTTTCATATTTTTAACTCAGGATTCTATAGTTGAAATTTCTCCAATTAGTAATGAAATCATGTCTATCCTATTTTTTTTTGGAGGTATTAAAGACATAGTACAACAAATTAAAAGTCAAATTATATTTATTATTTATTTATGCTTTCAGGTAAAAACTTACAGGATTCTATAAACTTTCTCTGATTCTCTTGGATTTAAAATAACAGAGATAATTTGTGACAATTATTCATTGAAATTCTGTACCGAACTTGCTTTAAAATTTCGCGAAAAGCAGAAACTATTACAAGCGTTCCCAGACGACACCCCCTGAAATATGGCAGCATAATCTTGCCTAAATATACCCACATATTTATAAGGTCGCTACTTTGTCATTCCTGAAGTTTAGATTGGATTTTATAATATATGTAGTGCGCTCTCCGTTATTTTACATCCGCCAGTATTTCTCTAGAGTGATGCATTCAGAACTCATCTTTTAAAATTGTACTTTATTTCCTATATATTTGAAGATTTCCCGAAGAAAATTCGTTTTTGCAAAACATCTCATAGACTACGAGTTTAATAAACTATGAATAAAACGTTAAAAAACCTAAACGAATTATGAATATTAGTATTCATAACTGTTGAAAGAATACTATGCTGCGAACGTGTTAAAATTATTCCAAGATTTCGAAGGACCAAACTTCTAGGGTATAAGTTAAATCAATATGAATATTAAAATAAAAATTGCATTTGAAATTATAATGTAATTTTTTATTCCATACGAAACATGAATAACAAAATCATAAAGCGGCACATTAAGTTAAATTATGAAACCGAAACATCAATATTTAAATTGTAAAAACTGTAAAAACTATTATTTTTTTATGAAAACTCAGATAACATTTTAGGTGTGATTAATTCCATTTTATTTATATGAAGGAACTTTTTTACTCTAGTAAAAGCATGACAGACTTGATTCACTGTCTGGATGCGAGAGAGAGTGTGGCCTCTAATTTTTAACGGAGAAGAGAGTTGGTGGTTTTTTATTGGTAAGAAACATGTGACGTGGTATGTAAATAGACTTGAATTAAGCATCTATATCTATATTTTTTGTCTCTTATAATGATGGGATAATATGAGAGAAAGATAAGCTTGCATAGCAACAGTCGCTTGTATTTTATTTTTTAAGGCGGCGTTAGCAAATGGATAAACATAGGGAAATTTTTGAACATATAAGACGGACATTCCAGGCTATAAATATATGCGAATTTGCTTTTATAATGTTCTAATGGTATTAAATTAGTTCCTGAATATATTTAAAAGTGAAAAAAAATTAAGAAAATAAAAAAAAATGGAATAATGAAAATTTAACCTCAAAAAAAAGGCATCCAAAATAGCTATAAAAACTAGTTCAGGAACTAGATTATGTTTCCATTGGAGATGGTACATAAGAGATATTTCATTTTTTGCTTTCATTTACAAGTCTTGTATGTTCAAAAATTTATAATTTGAACCATAGAACATCACCAAAAAATACATCAGAAACCTGTTATTCTGTCAATTTTACAGTTCACGTACTTTTCTATAGATGGCGCCACCTGCAAAATAATTATTTTGGAGTATATAATTCATGTCTTCATAACGCAACGTTTCTGTGATATTTTTAAGTAGCAGAAAAAAGGAAATTTTATATTTTAATAGAAAATGTATGTCTTTGTTCCAATATTTTTAAAATGCTGCTAAAATTACTATTTTAGTATAATACCTACCTAATGAAAACTGGGTTTCTTTTAGTATTAAAATTATGGTGACTAGATTTTTAAGTTCAAAATTCGGGAGGCTATTTTTAATATAATTTTTACAAATAAGAAACAAAACCGAAAAAAAACAAAAAATCGTAAAAATGAGAAAAAAACGAGAAAAAATAGAAGAATCGAAAAAATAAAATTAAAAAAAAAAAACAGAAAAAGTCGGAAAATAAAATAAAAGTAAGAAACAACACAATTTGGAAAAAAGTGAGAGAAATTAGAAAATATTGGGAAAAAAATGAAAAGTAAAATTGTAAATTACGGAAAAAATGAAGAAATAAAAAATCGAAAAAAAAAGCTAAAAAATCACCAAAAAAAACGAATTAAAAAATGCAAGAAATCGAAAAATATCACAAAAATCGCAAAAAAACCGCAACAAAATCACAAAAAAAATGAAAACAAATCGCAAAATCACAAAAAAAAATAACAAAAAAATCGCAAATTGTCATAAAAATTAAAGAAAAAAAAATGAGAAAAAATTTGAACACAAAAAACAGACTTAAAATAGAACAATGAGAAAAAAATGAGGAAAAATGAGAAAAAATAGAAGAATCGAAAAAGAAAATAAACAAAAAAACAGAAATATCGGAAAATAAAATAAAAGAAAGAAACAGAAAAAATTGAGAGAAATTAGAAAATATTGGGAAAAAAATGAAAAATAAAATTGTAAATTACGGAAAAAATGAATAAATAAAAAAACGAAAAAAAAAACGCTAAAAATCACAAAAAAAAAACGAAAAAAAAAGAATCAAAAAAACGCAAAAATCGAAAAATATCACAAAAATCGCAAAAAAACCGCAACAAAATCACAAAAAAATGAAAAAAAAAAATAGTAAAAAAACCGCAACAAAATCACAAAAAAAAATCGCAAATTATCATAAAAATTAAAAGAAATAAATTGCAAAAAATCGCAAGTAATTGCGTAAAATCAAAAGAATAAGAAAAAATGAGAACAAATTCAAAAACAAATGAAAAAAAATAGAAAAAGAAAACCAGAACAATGATAAAAAATTATAAGAAAAACAAAAAATAAAAAAATGAAAAAAATCTAAAAAAAAACACCAAAAACAAGCCAGAAAAAATCAAAAAAAATAAAAATGAGAAAAAACTAAAAAAAAATTAAAAAAAACACCTATATAAAATAATTACAAATGATATATACAAAAAATCTAAATAAGATAAAATTCATACTGTAAAAAAAGAGAAAAAGAGGGATGAAAAAATACAGAGTATTCCATTTAAAATCATATAACTATGGTGCAAATCTTTTTATTGAGGCAACCTGTATAAATCAAAATAATTTTAAATTGTATCTGCACTAAACATTTTTTACTCAATTTTTTGACCAACGCGACACGTTTATGGTGCTCCGCCCTGTATATTTCATTATAGGGTTTTAAATAGAGATTAACAAAATATAATTATTTTTTATACATTTTTCTAATTTTGGTTGATGTATTTCCACATAAATGGGACATCCTGTATAATAGTACTAATCTGTTTTTATTAATTGCGCTTATTTTCTATATTGGGTTTATTCATTTTTTTTAAGTTAAATATATTTTTAAATTATAAAATACTAAAATATAGAATAAGAGACATGAATATGAACTGAAAGATTAATAATAATAATTTTAAAATAAATATGAATTAGTTTGTATTTTCTGGATAATATTCCAGTGAAATTTATCAAAAACCATCGTGAGAAAATAGTACTTTTTAAAAATTTGGTGGAAGCACCGTTATCTATATTTTTTGTCTCTTAGAATGATGGGATAATATGATAAGCTTGCATAGCAACAGTCGCTTATGTATTTTATTTTTTTAACTGTATTTTGCAATTAGACAAAAAAAAGTCTGAAAGAAAACCGGAATTATCAAAAACCAATAATTTTACTCCTGAAAAAATAGTACTTTTTAAAAATTTGGTGGAAGCACCTAACTAATTCGATTTATATAAAACCAGTTGTTTAATTTTATTTTTCTTTCTACTTATTATCGGCTTGTCAAAAAAATTTATTCTTCATAAAAGATTCTAAATCACTTACACTATATTAAAAAAATATATTAAAAAGAAGTAGGGGAAGATTAACAAGGGTGTTTTAGTCATAATTTTTACACATACCGTAACTTTCAATTTGTAATAAATAGTTTTTAAAAGACGCTTATGCATACTTAAAATATTATTTTTATTTAAATTGCAATTTGTATGTTTTATACTCATGTCCAAAACTTTAGAAAATTTGGACTGCAGTTCACAGGAACCGGATTACTTTGCTGCAATTTTTTCGGTACAAATTCACCCCTAACAACTGCGCCCGTAATTATACAAAAATTTGACAGGCAACTAGTTTCGGTTAAAAAAACACTTACAAAATTTAAATTAAAAATAGGAATAATTTGTGACCTATGTCACAGTTATTAACCTATTAACCCCATAGGTCACAAATTTTTCCTATTTCTAATTTTAATTTTTTAATTGTTTTTTCTGATCCATTTGGGTTTACTTGTAGTTATCTTTCATGTACTCTCTAGTTATTATTCATTACAATTTCCTCCTTCCCTTCTCAGTAGCAATATGCTAATTTTTATTTAATTATTTTGGCCTGAAGATGGTTTGTTAACCGAAACTAGTTGCCTGTCATATTTTGGTATAATTAAATTTTATTGTTTTCAATGATTATTAACACATTTGAAATATGGATAACTTATTGGATTTAATAAAAATATAAATAAATAAATAAAAATGATTTGTATAAAAATTGGTTCATTTTAAGTTCATATTTTTAACTTATTTTTACGATAATTAATATTAAATATTTAAAGTATTTTTATACATCGAGGTCAGTAATAGAGACAAATTAAATTGTTAACAAATATAAATGTTACATTATTAAATATCCAATTTTTAATACATGCTTCTTCGGTCTGGACCGGAAGTATTAAAATCATATAAAAAAATTTGAAATTCAAAAAATTCATATCCGCCATTTTTAAAAATATCGAAATAGGTCATTAGACTTTTTTCATTTTCTAATTTTTGTAATTTTTTATGGATTTTTAAAGAAATTGAGAAAGAGGAAAAAATGGAAAAAACCGTACCAAAACGTAAAAAATCGTAAAAATAACATAAAAACCGTAAAAAACTTAAAAATCGTAAAAAATCGTAATAAACCGAAAAAAATGGAAATAATCTGGAACAAATGGAAAAAAGGTGTAATATCAGGAAAGATCGAAAAATGCCAGTAAATTATAAAAATTGGAAAAAATCTTAAAAAAATCGTAAAAAACTGGTAAAAAGTCGTAATATTTGGTAAATAATGCTAAATAATCGTAAATCATCATAAAAAATCGAAAAAAATCGTAAAAAACCGTAATAACTCGAAAAAACTGGAAAAATCTAGAACGAAGGGATAATATCGGGCAAGATCGTCAAACGCGAGGAAATTATAAAAATTGGAAAAAATCGTAAAAAACTGGTTAAAAATTTTAATAGCCCGAGAAGAAACTGGAAAATCTGGAACAAATGGAAAAAAAGGGATAATATCGGAAAAGATAGAAAAACGCGACTAAATTGTAAAAAATCGTAAAAAAAATATAAAAAACTGGTAAAAATTCGTAAAATTTTGTAAAAAATGCTAAATGATCGTAAAACATCATAAAAAATCGAAAAAAATTATAAAAAATTGTAATAACCCGAGAAGAAACTGGAAAAATCTGGAACAAATGAAAAAAAGGGATAATATCGGGAAAGATCGAAAAACACTAGTAAATTGTAAAAAATCGTAAAAAATCGTAAAAAATCGTAAAAAATCGTAAAAAATCGTAAAAAATCGTAAAAAATCGTAAAAAATCATAAAAAATCGTAAAAAATCGTAAAAAATCGTAAAAACTCGTAAAAAATCGTAAAAAATCGTAAAAAATCGTAAAAAATCGTAAAAAATCGTAAAAAATCGTAAAAAATCGTAAAAAATCGTAAAAAATCGTAAAAAATCGTAAAAAATCGTAAAAAATCGTAAAAAATCGTAAAAAATCATAAAAAATCGTAAAAAATCGTAAAAAATCGTAAATAATCGTAAAAAACCGTAAAAAATCGTAATAAATCGTAAAAAATCGTAATAAACAGTAATAAACCGAAAAAATCGAAAAATCTGGAATAAATGGAAAAAGAGATAATATCAGAAAAAATTGAAAAACGCGAGTAAATTAGAAAAAATCGAAAAAAACCAATAACAAATAAAATAAAATCGAAAAAAATTATAAAAAACCGGAAAAAATAAAAAACCGGTAAATGGGGAAAGATGGGAGAAGTAAAAAAAAATAGGAAGAAAAACCCTAAAAAATTTAATTTCAATAAAAATGTATAATAAAATCAACTTTTTCTTAAAATTTAAATCTCGACTGACAGAAACGAAACTTTTTGTCATAAACAGCGTTATGTCCATAAATATCGTGTAGCGTACAGTTCTTGTGTTTATTATTAGAGTAAATTTTTCCGGCCGAAGTACTAAAAACACCATATGTTTTTACCCCATATAATACTTTTAATCAATAAATTATTTAATCAAAAATATGAAAATTCCTCTTAATTTTTTTATATTAATGAATTATAATAAATTTCTTATCAATTGACCAATTCTCAATAAATATAACTAACGATCAACAATTTAAACGACAATCGACGCAAACAATTTTATTTTCATTTAATTTTAATACATTTATATTTTTTTGTTAGGGAGCATATGTGGGGTGGGCATTTGTAGGGGGCGCATTTGTCTCGTACACGTTTGTTCAGGTTTTAATTATACGAACATTATCCGATTCCAATGAGAGTTGTGGTAAATTTTTATTCGAAATATTGATTAAAAAATTCAAAAATTAAGATACAAGGTTGTGAATTTTTATTTAGCTATTGGTAACCATCGGCAGCTAATATAGCAACAAAATACCTTGTGTGATTTTTATAAAAAACATTATTAGCAACAATAAAAATATATTCGACAGCTGTAAAAAAAATCGCATCTGGCTTTATGAACATTTTCATAGATAGAATTTATCATTAGTCTTTCAGTTGAAACCGCGACATAAAAATAATGATTTTTTTATGAAAGGAATATTCCATTCACATTTTTATTTGAATATTTCTTGACATTTTAATACTCTGGAGATTTGGCAAGAGTAACGGGCAAGGACAGTCAACTGTTTTATCCCCCGTCCGAAATGGCAAAGGATCTCTTCAATATCCCTGAAAGGCTGGAATTTGACTCTTTTACATTCGCTGGAATCATACGAGATTAGAAACAGTGACGGAGAATAAACCAAATCTAATAAGAAAATGAATATATCAAAATATTACAACCAATTTTAAAATATTAACAATTTTTACTTCATATGATATGAGTATTTAGTTTTATTTTCCACTATAATAAAAAAATTTATTCATTACCATTAAAATAAACTTTTATATACTCGTTTAACCTCGTATCGCTTTTCAAATAATTGCTAATTGAAAAATGAATTTTTATTAAATATTGCACTCATGAGTTAAACGAATACATTTAATTCCATAGGTGAAAATAACTATTATCGATTTACCTGTTTATACCTGCCAATCCAGTCGTAACGCCAGGAAAAAAAAATCGGTTGTGTCGCCCCAAAACTTTCCCGACGAGTATCCACGAATACTTTATCAGATATTTAATGTTAAAGTTTCAACTTTTGACATTTTTTAATTTTTGACAGGTGATAGTTGGAGAAATAATTTTGACTGTTCTGAATAGAATTTCTCAAGGGCTTTTAAATGACGTATTGCAAGTCAAATTCCGTGACTTATTGCATCTGTCATTTTTTTTATAGTGATACTTCCGTTTGACAGATCTCGTACAAAAACTAATTGATTCTTCCAACAGATAGCCCAAACCCATATACCAAATTTCAGCTCAATCGGATTAATACTTCTTTAGATATTTAATGCTGAAGTTTCAAATTTTGACATTTTTTTATTTTTGACAGGTGATAGTTGGAGAAATAATTTTGACTGTTCTGAATAGAGTTTTTCTAGGGCTTTCAAATGACATATAGCATGTCCAATTCCGTGACATATTGCATCTGTCATTTTTTGATAGTGGTACTTTCGATGGACAGATATCGTAAAAAAACTAATTGGTTTTTCCGACAGGTAACCCAAACCCCTATACCAAATTTCAGCTCAATCGGATTAAACGTGTGGCCTCTATCGTGGAAGAATACACACCTACACACACACACACAGACAGACCGACAAACAGACTTCCATCTGGAAATGGTCTTAATCGTCTCAGGGGACCCGAAAATGGAGATTTCTGTTTTTATCTGGAATTATTTTTTAGCTCGTTCACAATACTTTCCCTTCTCGGAGGTGAGTCGGGAAAGTAAAAAAAGTTAAAAACGCTGAAAAAAGTAAAATAATGCTAAAAACGCTAAAATTGCAAAAAAAACCCAAAAAATGAAAAAACATGCAAAACACGAACAAAAAAAGTGGAAAAATGCAAAAAAAATACACAACATATACAATGAAATGCACAATAATATATGAAAAGCAAAAAATGAGCTAAAAAATGATAACAATTCTAAAAAAAGCAAAAAAAGTTAAAAAGTGTTAAAAGAAATTGTAAAAAATGTTTAAAAAAATGCCAAAAAAATTAAAGAAAAAAGTAAAAAAAAATGCTTAAAAAAGTAAAATAATGCTAAAAACGCTAAAATTGCAAAAAAAATCCCAAGAGATTAAATAAAAATGTAAAAAAACGAACAAAAAAAATGGAAAAAATGCAAAAAAATACAGACATACAAAGAAATGCACAATAATCCATGAAAAGCAAAAAATGAGCAAAAAAATGGTAAAAGTTCTAAAAAAACTGAAAAGTTAAAAAAAGTGCTAAAGGAAATTGTAAAGAATGTTAAAAATCAAAAAAAAGAAGTAAAAAAAATCTAAAAAATGCTGAAAAAAAGTAAAATAATGCTAAAAATGAATAAAAAATGCCAAAAAAATGGCAAAAAATCTAAAAAAAGTCCAAAAAAGTAAAATAATGTTAAAAAATTCAAAAAATACCAAAAAATTAAAATAAAATGCAAAAAGATGCCAAAAAACCTAAAAAAAGTCAAAAAATGTTGGAAAAATTAAAAGAATGCTAAAAAACGTTAAAAATGCAAAAAAAAACCCAAAAAGTAAACAAAATACAAAAAAAATGAAAAAAATACAAACATATGCAAAGAAATGCACAAAAATACATGAAAAGCAAAATGAGCTAAAAAATGATACAAATTCTAAAAAAAAAAGCAAAAAAAGTTAAAAAGTGTTAAAAGAAATTGTAAAAAATGTTTAAAAAAATGCCAAAAAAATAACAAAAAAACGCTAAAATTGCAAAAAAAAATCCCAAGAGATTAAATAAAAATGTAAAAAAACGAACAAAAAAAATGGAAAAAATGCAAAAAAATACAGACATACAAAGAAATGCACAATAATCCATGAAAAGCAAAAAATGAGCAAAAAAATGGTAAAAGTTCTAAAAAAACTGAAAAGTTAAAAAAAAGTGCTAAAGGAAATTGTAAAGAATGTTAAAACTGCAAAAAAAAATCTAAAAAAAGTTTAAAAAATGCTGAAAAAAGTAAAATAATGGTAAAAATGAATAAAAAATGCCAAAAAAAATGCCAAAAAATCTAAAAAAAAGTCCAAAAAAGTAAAATAATGTTAGAAAATACCAAAAGTGCAAAAAATGACAAAAAATTAAAAAAAAAAATGCAAAAAGATGCCAAAAAACCTAAAAAATTCAAAAAATGCTGGAAAAATTTAAAATAACGCTAAAAAACGTTATAATTACAAAAAAAAACCCAAAAAGTAAACAAAATACAAAAAAAAGCAAAAAAAAATGAAAAAAATGCAAAAAAAAAATACAAATATATGCAAAGAAATGCACAAAAATACATGAAAAGCAAAATGAGCTAAAAAATGATACGAATTCTAAAAAAAAGGAAAAAATGTTTAAAAAGTGTTAAAAGAAATTGTAAAAAATGTTAAAAATATCTGAAAAAGTGTTCATGGATACTCGTCGAGAATGTTTTGGGGCAACACAACCGATTTTTTAATTTTTGACAGATGACAGTTGGAGAAATAATTTTGACTGTTCTGAATAGTTTTTCAAGTGCTTTCAAATGACATACTGCAAGTCGAATTCCGTTACATATTGTATCTGTCATTTGTTGATAGTGACACTTCCGTTTGACAGATATCGTATAAAAACTAATGGGTTCTTACCACGGCTAACCCAAACTCACATACCAAATTTCAGCTCAATCGGATTAATACTTTTTCAGATATTTAGTGTTAATGTTTAAAATTTTGACATTTTTTTATTTTTGACAGGTAACGGTCGGAGAAATAATTTCGACTGTTCTAAATAGGGTTTTTCAAGGGCTTTCAAATGACATATTGCATATCAAATTCCGTGAGATATTGCATCTGTCATTTTTTGATAGTGACACTTCCATTTGTCAGATGTCGTACAAAAACTAATGGGGTTTTCAGACCGGTAATCCAAACCCATATATCAAATTTCAGCTGAATCGGATTAATCGTGTGGCCTCTATCGTGGAAGAATACACACAGACAGAGAGACGGACAGACATACAGATAAATGGAAATGGTCTTAATCATGTCAGGTGACTTCAAAATGGACATTTACATCTTTAACTCGAATTTTTTTTTTAGTTCGTTCACAATACTTTCCCTTCTCGGAGGTGGGTTGGGAAAGTAAAATATTTGCACTCCCTCAGGGGGGAGAGTCACTTCCTTCTAAAAGATTCACCCTGTATATTTTTGGTTGACGCGCTTACTCGAGCGGGTTTTTGGTTGACGCTCTTACTCGAGCGGCTCAATATTTGTTTAACTCCAATTTTGAACACCTTAAAGTGCGAATTTTCAAAATTCCTTTCTTAGTGCTCAACTACACTACCAAAGGAAACTATCCTGAAAATTTCACGTCTCTATAAAATGTGGTTTACGTTGTGCGTTGATTGTCAGTCAATTGTCACGACAATTTTATATATATATATATATATATAGATAAGGAACACTTGAACCATTTTAAGACTTTTAATGTCCCATTTAAATTTCACTTTTGATTTAATATTTAAATACAGTATAATTGGTCTCGTTATGGTAAACGAATCCCAATAAAAAAATAATAATTTCAAATTTTAATTCTGTCTATATCTGACGAGTCGCCTGTGACTGAAGTGCACCGAACACTTTCCATCATATAATACCGATGATTGAAACACATCAGAACACGGTATGCTTGATGAGATATTTTGGGATTCCGCTTTTTACGAATTTTCCACAAACCTATTCATATTTTATCGGTCTCTCCACGGGGAGACAATTTCATCGGCGACTTTCCGAAATTACCGACGTTCTTGCAAGGGATTTTCCTTATGGATACTAAGCAGTCGCGTATGCGGTTTTATGACATACATGCACTTCAGTATTATATGAATAATTGATATTGTGTCTGGAAATACGCAAATTTTAATCAAGTAAAAATCAGTCTACATACATAGATAATTATTTATTTTAAAACGGAATTATTTTTGAACCTTTTATAAAGTTTTATTACTAAGAAATATTAAACGAAAATACATTAAGTTTAACTTTAATCTTATCAACAGAGAAAAATTCTGCCTCAGAATTAGACCAAATTATGACAACTTTACAATGTTGGCGACACCGCACATGGCTAATATTTACGTTCTGTGATATAAATTTCCAACAAAAAAAGTTTACCTTACATTCATCACTTAAAATAACTAAAGTTTTTTTACGCTTCTCTGCATTCATGAAGTATTCTATCTATTGTTTTTTTTAGTATAACACAACCACTTTCCAATAATTTTTCGTCAGGTTTTTTTATGCCATACTTACCTAAAATCATATAAGTCATCCATTATTAGCATATAAAGCTGAAACAATATTGTAGTTAAAATTTAAAGTACTGCTCAACTTCTTTTACCACTTTTTATTACCTTTTTTCATGGTAAAATTATTGGAAGTTCTTGGAAATAGAGGAGGGATTTAATTTACTATAATTTGCAGGAATTAAATGGAATTATATTACGAATCATATTTTCATGGTGTTTTATTTAAGGTATTGTGTAAACCAATAAATATAATTAAAAAAACTCGTATAATTAGTTGAGCTGTTCTTAACCAAGCCATAAAAGTGTTTACTCAGTACAATCCAAACATATTAATTATAGAAAGCTTTGACATTTACACGCTACCATTCATATTGATCTAGTAAGTAAGAATATTTTATTTTACGTTGTATAAAAACTAAATTATATGAGTAAAAAACTCATATTTTTCAAACGTTTATTAATTCGCCTTAATTATTTTATTGTACTTTGCGAGCTGATTAAGTTAATTTAACAAAAAAGTAAATTTTAACAGAAAATTTCGGTACTTTATACTATAATTATACTTTAATCATGATTTAACATCATCTATTTTCTTGAATTTAAGCTTTAGTAGTCAGATTTAAATGGGACAAACGACATTGTATTATAAATGTGACGTAGAGTAAATACGTAAAAGGGCCTTAAGGTAATACTTCGTTATTATTGGTCTAAATTGAACGCGAAAAAAGGAGGTATATTTGAAATGTGACGTAGAATATATATGTAAAGGAAAATCATGTCAGGTACCAAAGACCAAAGGGCATTAGGACCCTATTCCGTTACTATTGGTCTAAATTAAACGCGAAAAGGGAATTTTATTATAAGTGAGACAAAAAATACACACGTTAACAAAAATCATATTCAGAATAAAAAAACAAAGGGTATTATTGTTCAACTTCGTTATTAGTGGTCAGATTTGGGTGGGACAAACGGTATCATATTTTTGAAATATTTACACATTTTTCATTGAAATTTTTATCATAATTCCTGAAATTTTTGATCAAAGTTCTTGAAATCTTTGCAAAATCTGGAAATTTTTACGTTTTTCAATTTTTTATGGTTTTTTTATTGAAACTTTTGAAATTATTACAAAATCTTGATATTTTAACACATTTTTAAAATTTTTGAAATTTTTGGATTTTTGATTGAAATTTCTTATCAAAGATCTTGAAATTTTTGAAATCCAGATTTTTTTAATGAAATTTTTGAAATATTTGGATATTTTTGATCTCAGTTCTTGAAATTTTTGAAATCTACAAAATATGGAATTTTTTATAGATTTTTTATTGAAACTTTTGACATTTTTACAAAATTTTGAAATTTTTTCACGCTTTTAAAATTTTTGAAATATTTATAAATTTTTTATTGAAATTTTTTAAATTTTTGTCAAAATTCTTGAAATTTTTTATCAAAGTTCTTGAAATTTTTAAAATCTAGATTTTTTATTGATCTTTTTAAAAAAATTAGAGATTTTTGATTCAAATTTTTTAAATTTTTATTAAATTTCCTGAAATTTTTGATCTCAGTTCTTGAAATTTTTGAAATCTACAAAATATGGAACTTTTTAAAAGGTTTTAAAATCTTTATAAATTTTTTATTAAAATTTTTGACATTTTTACAAAATTTTGAAATTTTTACACGTTTTTAAAATTTTTGAAAAATTTACAAATTGATCTAGATTTTTTAAATTTTTGTCAAAATTCCTGAAATTTTTTATCAAAGTTCTTGAAATTTTTAAAATCTAGATTTTTTATTGATCTTTTTAAACAAATTAGAGATTTTTGATTCAAATTTTTTTAATTTTTAATAAATTTCCTGAAATTTTTGATCTATTGAAATTTTTGAAATCTTTACAAAATCTGGAAATTTTAACACGTTTTCAAATTTTTTAGTTTTTTTATTGAAACTTTTGAAATTATTACAAAATCTTAATAGTTTTACACATTTTTAAAATTTTTGAAATATTTGGATTTTTGATTGAATTTTTTTAAATTGTTATCATAATTCCTGAAATTTTTTATCAACGTTCCTGAAATTTTTGAAATCTAGATTTTTTCATTGAAATTTTTGAAATATTTAGATATTTTTTATTAAAATTTTTTAAATTTTTCTGAAATTTCCTGAAATTTTTGATCTCAGTTCTTAAAATTTTTGAAGTCTACAAAATATGGAACTTTTTACAAGTTTTTAAATTCTTTATAGATTTTTTATTGAAACTTTTGACATGTTTACAAAATTTTAAAAATTTTACAAGTTTTTAAAATTTTTGAAATATTTGCTTAAAATAATTTTCGAGATAAAGATGGAAATTTCCATTTTGAGCTCAACTGAGATGATTAAGACCATTTCCAGATAGAAGTCTGTCTGTCTGTCTGTGTGTAATCCACGATAGATCCCACATCTTTAATCCGATTGAGCTCAAATTTGTTATATGGGTTTGGGTTACCTATCGAAAGATCCCATTACTTTTTGTACGACATCTGTGGAACGGAAGTCAATATTTCATTTGAAAGCCCTTGAAAAACTCTATTCAGAACAATCAAAATTATTTCTCCAACTATCACCTGTCAAAAATAAAAAAATGTCAAAATTTGAAACTAACATTAAATATCTGAAAAAGTATTCGTGGATACTCGTCGGGAAAGTTTTGGGGTGATACAACCGATTATTTTTTTATTGAATAACAAATAATATTTTCAAGAAATGTTACGATATATTCTTATCTTATTGAAACATAACTTTTTCTAAAAATTTGATTTGTTTGAAATATGTCTTCTATCTAACACATTGATTATAGTCCAGTGATAATAACTGTTGGTGTACCATAACTTTATATGGATGCATTTCTTATTTTTATGGTAAACCTAAAAAAAATAAATGTTCTTATGACTAAAACTAAGACTGTTTTTTAACAAAAATATATGCATTGACGACAAAATTTGATTTTACCCTCTAATTTATATTCTACTATCCAACTGAGTCATATTTTCCACTGTGTATCGCCAGCTCCAAAACGGTGGACATTCAGGAACACTGAAAAATTGCCAACAATCTTTCAGAATCTTTATATTGGTTAGTTGTTTCAGACTAAAACTTATGTTCGTGTCAGTGCTTCTGTTGTAATTCATTTACGATAGATGTCGAAGGATGCTTCGAGAATATTTATTAGACTACTAGTATTGTAAAAGATTCATGAACAACCAGAAACAATATTTAAACGTACCAATTGACAAAAAAATTTTTTATATCAGTTCAATTGTGTATTAAATAAAAAATATTAATTGAAATCGAGACAGTCGTGTCGGCCATTAACAAAGTTCGGAATTAACGGGAAGGTGATTTCAGTCGAAAATTGGAATGGCAGCCTCTCAGACAGTTTATCGGGTCCAATTTATGCAATAGCCGAATGCAATTTGCAGAGAATGTACACGGTAGAATTTCCCATTTATCAGAAGCTGTTTATGAAGCTAGTTATGTCTTGACGGTATGCTTACATTCATTCCCTTTAGACCAGTAATGTAACCTCTGTCAGTAGCGGTTGTTCGTTATTCAATATTGTAAAGGTTCAAAGCTCGAATTGTTAAATTAGTTAAATCAAGTATAACATTATATTTTAATATGAAATATATAAAATTAAAAAGTCAATTACAAAAAACATAATCAATAAATTTCTATTAATTAGTTTAAATAGAAATTGTATACTTCGGATTTATTTAATGCACTCATTAAGTACACTCATGATATTATCCATAATAGTACTTCTGCAAATATTAATAAAATCACTCGTGTCATTACTGACAAATACACTTATGCAATTATCGATAAATTCATTTGTGGTATTATCAATAATTGCATTTGTCCAATTATTGATAAATGCACACACTCATATTATCAATAATTGCACTTGTTATATCTATAATGGTACTCATGCAATTATTTATAAATGCACTCATAATATTATCGATAAATGCAATCATGATATTAACGATAGTTTTACTCGTATGCAATTATTGATTAATGCACTCGTGCAATTATTCATAAATACATTCATGATATTATCGATAATTTTACTCGTATGCAATTATTGATGAAAGTTCTGTACTTACAATTGTCACAAATAGGTAATTTGAAGTTTTTTATCTCTCGCCCTTCAGATAAGAGAAGTATAGTAATCATGCTAAAAATTGGGTAGTCAGTTTTCAATGGTGTGTGTACTTTTTTGTACTAAGGTGTACATTTTTGATTAAAAAATGGCTGAGGTAATGTGTTCTCCACATCAGATTTTTTTTCTGATTTTTATTTTTTGCTGTTTTTTTTTCTTTTCAGATTTTTTTGATTTTTTCTAATTTTTCCTTTTGTTTTCTGATTTTTTTCTTATTCCTCTGATTTTTTCAATTTGTTTCAACGATTTTTTCATTATTAAAAAAATTTAATTACAATACAAGTTTGTTTTATGTTTACAGTTGTTTTTGTTTGTTTGTAATTTTCTGCGATTTTTTTGGAATTTTATTTTTTTACGATTTCTTTGCAATTTTTTTCAGATTTTTTTGCAATTATTTTCATTGGCAATTTTTTGTCAGTTGCGTTTTTTTTTCGTTTTTTCCGATTTTTGAAATTTTTTGTAATTTTTTTATAATTATGTTTCGATTTTTTGCGATTTTTTCCATTTTTTTAAGTATTTCAATTCAATCGAATTTTTTCACTTTTTAAAAATCTCAAATACAATTGTTTCCGCTTTTTTGGTTGTTCTTTTATTTATTGCAATTTTTTGCGATTTTTTTTGCGATTTTTTTTCATAGTTTTTTGTGTTCAGGTGTACATTTTTGATTAAAAAAATGGCGGAGGTCATGTGCTCTCCACATCAGATTTTTTTCCTGATTTTTATATTTTTCAGATTTTTTTTGATTTTTTCTAATTTTTCCTTTTTTTTATTTCTTTCTTTCGTTTTCTGATTTTTTCTCGTTTTTTTCTTATTCCTCTGAATTTTTCGATTTATTTCAATGATTTTTTTCATTTTGAAAAAAATTTAATTACAATACAAGTTTTTTTATGTCTACAGTTGTGTCCGGTTTTTGGTTGTTTACAATTTTCTGCGATTTTTTTGGAATTTTATTTTTTTGCAATTTGTTTTAGATTTTTTTACAATTATTTTTTCACTTTTTGTATTTTTTCCGTTTTTGAGATTTTTGAAATTTTTTGTAATTTTTTATAATTTTGTTTCGATTTTTTGCTATTTTTTTTTCATTTTAATTCATTCGAATTTTCTCATTTTTTAAAAATTTCAATTACAATTGTTTCCGATTATTTGGTTGTTCTTTTATTGACTGCAATTTTTTATAATTTTTTTCCGTTTTTTTGCGCTATTTTTTTTGGAATTTTACGATTTTTTTGTTTTTTGCCGGTTTTTCATCATTTTACTGTTTTATCGATTTCTTGGCTTTTTTCCGTGTTTTCCAATTTTAATTTTCCTTCTAATATTTTCAGATTTTTTCGATTTTTCGATTCTTTTTCTCATTTTGTTGTTTTTTGATTTTTTCGAATTATTTTAGGTTTTTTTCCAACTTTTTCACTTTTTTTTCTTGGTTTGTTTTTGGTTTTTTTTCTCGATTTTCGTCGATTTTTCTCGATTTTTGTCGTTTGTGTCGATTATTGTCGATTTTCGTCGATTTTTGTCGATTTTTGTCGAATTTTGTCAATTATTATCGGTTTTTGTCGATTTTTGTCGGTTTTTATCGATTTTTGTCGATTGTTGTCCGTTTTTGTCGAATTTTGTTCATTTTCCTCTTTTTCTGTAAATTTTTTTTCGATTTCTTTCTGGAACTTTTTTATCGTAAAATAAACAAATATAATGTTTAATTTGAGTTTAATTTCCTTAACCAAAAAAAAAAAGAAAAAACAGATTTTGAAATATATCATATCTTTTTTGTCAATTGTTTATAATTACATCAAAAAATCAATTTGACTGGCGTCCAAAATTTTTTTTTATTTAATATTTTACTTCTGATATATTTTAAATTCTATTCGTGGAACGAACCGATAATAAAAAGATTTGAGCTTTAATCACATTAATTATTTACAGCCAGTTCCATAAATATCACCAAAAGGTTCCTTTATGAAAAGAGAGCTTCATCTTAAAGTCGCTTTAAAATCGTTCTTAAAGTCCTGTCGGTTCCACAATAAAATTAAATCGTTCTTTCTGAAACACTAAGAAAAATTTTTGAAATTCTAAGTAACCTAACCTAATTTTTCTACTCATTTTGTAAGTTCAACACGTGTATATAGGAATTAGTGATCAGTCTATAGAACCCATTACACATGGGAACCTAGCTAACCTATAAAATGCCTGTGAGCTTTAAAAAATCAATTATGGAACAAAAATGCTATTGTAAAGTAGATTTTTAAGGTTAAAGGAAGCTTTAATTTCATTATGAAACTGGTTGTTATTATCAACAAAATAAAGTATCGTTTCAAATATCCAGGTACTTAACTCAATCAGGTAAGCAAACCCGCCTTTCTGGCCTCCAAAGCATTGGTCGATACCATAACTACTCCTGGAGTATGTTTTTTACACTGCCGCTGTCCGTGCAAGTGATCTTCATACTATAAAGTGAAGGTTTCGCACGAGGCAATCCGGAACCTAGACTAAGGCGCCAAAAGACATCTTAACGACGCACAGACCATTAGAATAAGAAAAACTGCAACGTTAGCAGCATAAAAGATGGTGTAGTTATGGTGTAGTTATGGTTAGTTGATACTCAAAGATCGTTCTCTGTTTTTTTTTACTTAGGTCTGGCGCAAATTAAGACGCAGGCGACATAGCACAGCATAGGACAGTTTTTCGTAATCTATGATTTAACTAGCGCTTATTGGGAGGCAGGACATGACAGGGCAGAGCCGCCTGTATCTCAATTGTTTTATAAGAAATTGAATTATATAGAGATGATGCGATCATTAGGGATAAGAGTTCAGAAGTTAAATAAGGACCTATAAAGCAGCTATTAGTAACCTCGCATCTACATCTATCTATGGTTTGTAATTACATTACATCCTATAGGGATAAATTAATGATCATATATAAGCAAATATAATAATTAAATTTAAGAGTAAGATACCAAACCAAATTGGATATCTGAAGTTTAGATCTCCAAGATTTTGGGATCAATGAGAAATAATCAAGGAGTCTAGATATAGTTGAAATTGGGTGATTGTAATATAAAATGAACGTTGTAGTTCAATCTAGTTAATCTAATTGAGGAGATTCTTGTACCACAAGTTGGAAACTTGGGAAAATGATGGAGTTTTCACCTAATTGTATTTGGAATGAAATTTAAATTGTATTGTAACAAGAAAGAGACACTTGCAAATTTCTCTGTTGCTTCCCATATGTTTTCCCATTATATATATATACTAAATTGGAATCAAAAATAGTAACTGAAACTGTTGAAAAATAATATCAGTTGAATTTGTTTTATTAATTTAACGTCTACTATCTTCTATTAGTTTTGTCATGGATAACCCGGCGTTTAGTTAAAATTCAATATACAATAAATTCGATGCAATAAACGTTAATTACTCGAGGATATAACGTTGGAATTCGGAGTGAAGGAAAGGTCGATACGCCTAGTGGGAGAGTGATTAACTACCGTTCTACAGAGGCAGTGTGAAATCAGTCCGCCAAATTAAATCCGGCCTCAGATTATTACATACCTCAGTGACTGTTCATAAATATCCGTTGTTTGGGATCCCTCTGCACTTTCCAGTGGGTCGCTTAACTGGCAGACGGCATAGCAATAATTGTACAGTTAAATACATTGCTTTTGTTCTATTAATGACTTGTCCATTTGTTTAATTTTATGCGCTCTATTTGTCAAAAAAAAAGTTAATTCGGACATTCTGATTTAACTTCTATAACTATTTATTTAACAAAGATACAAATATGATTAAAAATCGATATAAGTTTGGAATAATTATGTTAGATTTGTTGAAATCTAACTGTATCAATTCGAAGGACCAACCTTAATACAGAGATTTATTATATTAACACAAATAAATCATTTAAGTGAATTGTAATTATTAGTTATAATTATTAGGGTGCGGTCAACCGCTTTTTATAATCCCGATACATTTTATGTAAACTGAACGATGCTAGATTTTAGTAAATACTGCTTATTTTAGTACTGGTGGATACTGACTTTAGTGGATGCTGGTGGATACTGAATTATTCTGAATATGGATATTCCGATACTACAGATATTATCTAATATCGATATTTTTTTTTTCGATACCAAGTACTTATAGTATCGATATCAACCTTTCGATATTTTACTAATATCAGTACTTTTTACGCAGTATCGTATCGGAATCACATATCTCGTATTTCCTAAATCCGAGAAAATAAGCTCGTTATTTTCCGGATACGATGTCTTATCCCGTCCATTATGAAATTAAATTACATTGACGCTGTAACTAGACAACCAATATTACTATAGAGGCATTTTTACGGTCGCTAGGGGATTCCCACATACAGTGTTTCTACAATGAGGGGAAGTTCCCCTTTCGGGAGGAAATTTAAACTTCAGAGGGGAAGGAAAAGTGGAAAGGGCTAGAAAGGGAAAAATCTAGCCATAACTCAATTTTTTTGTGTAATTTTTGAACTTTGAATTAACCTAGTTACGCCACTGCTGATTTTTTCTTAAAAACTGAACGGGAAAATTATAGTCTATTTATTTAGAAATACACAAAAAAAAATTATCAAAATTAATTAAACCATTCCTGATAAAAAGGTATTTGACTACCGGAAAACGTGATTTTGCCAATAATCGCATTTTTTTGGAAGATTTCCATATTTTGCTAATATTCGCATTTTTTGTAAGATTTACACTTTTTGCCAATAATCGCACTTTTTGGAAGATTTGCATATTTTGACAATATTCACATTTTTTTGCAAGATTTACATATTTTGGCAATATTCGCAATTTTTGTAAGATGCACTTATACTTTATTTGACACATTTAACCATATTTAATCTTCTTTCTTGCTTCACTAGCTGTGGCACTATCTTGCACAAATTTTAAATAAGGAATTTCAAATTCGATTTTCATTAATTGTTTAATGATTTATTTTCGACGGGAAAAAATGGAAAGTCAATTGGGGCGTGGTGGGGAACTGAAACCATTAAAATGGAAATACTGCCCATACATTACATATTTAAAATGTAAATAGCGCCCAAAAAGAATCGATATTTGTAGATATCGATATTTTTCTTTCGATGCGATACCGTTATCGATATTTGGATTTCAATGCTAAATTTGCCCTATTTATAGTGCTAAAAGATTTATAAGTGGGGAGTTGTAACGGTTTTCTTCTTTCTAATATGAAAACCGACAAGTTCGGCGTTCACAGGTATTTCTGCGCTTGTCGTTCTTATCAATATTATATCGCTTAGAGAGAGATGGGGATGGGGAGAATTATTTTTCATAAACTAGATTTTTGCACACGATACGAATGCTAATGACGTACGAAAAGAATAACATAATCTATTTTTAGATTATGGAATGGTAAAATGCACAGTACTGGCCAAAAGTATAAATTAAAATGAATCTTATTAAATTTAAAGGAAATATTAGTTTATTTGTGAATTCTGGATAATATTCCAGTGAAATTTATACAGGTGCATTTACATAAAATCAAAAAATTATACCGACGGTGAAATTTCATTATGTAAAAATTTATAACAATATCATGAAACTCATATTTTTTATCATCTTGAAAAATAGAAAAGGTACTTATTAGTTTTATTTGCCTACCTACAATTCTATAAACTTTTAAAATAGTACAGTAAATGAGGATATTTTACTTAAAAAAAATACTTTCGGGCTAAAATTTTGAGTGGGTGTTTGGGGGTATGTCCTCTGGCTAAAACCGAGTTTTCGTATCTGAGGGGTGCGGAAATATACAACCACCTGTCAATATGAGAGTAACTTGGTTTTTATATTTATCTTCTTTGCTATCGCCCGTATATTTAAGTCCAAGAGGTCAATTTGCTATCTAATGATAATGAACTTAAGGTCGTAGGTAAATTAGGTCAATTACAATTCCGGGTCAAAAATGAAAAGTAAAAAAAAATAAGCCTTCTTCAAAGTTTTTACTGATTTTTTATTTATGTTTTTTTTTAATTTTCGAACTTGGCCTTTTTGAAAGGACTTTCTTCTGCTCTTTCTAATTCGTCATTGCTTTCTTCAAGATCTCCTGTTAAATTTCCGTCGTCGTTCAGAAAATCGTCATCCTCTTCGAGGGAAGAATATTGTGCGATGTTCTTGCATGCCTTTCGACATCCACTTTCTTCAAAACGGCATCGACGCAGTATATGAAAAAACTTTCCAATTTCACGTATTTACAGAAAACAAAAATCACCTCTCACTTTTGACCTTTGACCGTTTATTGTAATTGACCTAATTGACCTACGGCCTTAATTTTATTTTATTTAAATAGCTCATTTTATTTCCAACCAAATTGACCTCTGAGACTTAAATATACGGGCGATAGCAACTAAGATAATAAATAAAAACAAACTTACCCCTATATCATCAGGGTGTTGTATCTTTGCGCACCCCCTCGTATATGAAAACTAGATTTTAGCCTGAGGATATGCCCCCAAACACCCCTCAAAATTTTAGCCGGTAAGTATTTTTTTTAAGTAAATGGGATTTTCATGTCTTCATTTACTATAGTAAAACATCTGCAAATCAAATTGTCATAGAAGAAAGTTGAAGCAAATGGGCCTAAAAGAAAGAAGAGAAACTATTTTATTGCTTATGGTTTTTAAATATTAATTTGAAATTTCGTAAATGTAAAAGGTAGATTTCTGTTTTCTAAATTTGAGACTTTCATCCTTCTCCACCCCGGGATATGGTCAGATCGAAAAAAGTTCCAAACGAATAAATTTTATAATAATTGGGACATGAAAAAATTCCAATGACTTGTTTCAATATTTTCAAAAATAGCGGAGATGAATTTTTTAAATTTCAACCCCTTCCAGTTCTATCCCCTTAGGTGGGATGGAAAAAAGTTTCAGACAAATTAATTTTATAATAATCAGAACATAAAAAAAGTCCAATCATCTTTTTTAATATTTTCAAAAATGGCGGAGATCTGATTTTTTTGGCATTTCAACCCCCTTCAATTCTCACCCCCCTATAGGTAGAATACCCATTTGCAATACGCAACGAATTACCGCCCCAAAGAATTTTTGTACCAAATTTAGTGTCGATTGGCCAAAAATTGCGACCTTTTACTGATTCTTATTCTCCAGGTCATAAATGGCGTAGCGCCCCTATTGCCGGGTCTGGGTCCCGTCATTAAATCGATTACAATAGGTAGATTCTATATATGGAAATCTACCTAAAAATTGTTAACTCACTTTTGCCACAGTATTATTTTTCACTGATTTCCTTATTTTCCCTTATTATTCTCTATTATCCTCTAATTTTCACTATTTTTCTGTTTTTCATATTTCCATTTATTTTTTCTTGTTTTTTATTAGTTTTCCTGTTTTCTGTATTTTCCCTGTTTGTCCCTATTTGTTAGTATTTTTCCATATTTTGCCCTATTTTTTCCATTTTATTATATTATTTTTGTCCTTATTTGACCACATTTTTCTTTATTTTTCTACATTATATAATTTTCCCTTTTTTTCCCCTATATGTCCCATTTTTCCTTGTTTCCTATATTTCCCTATTTTTTCCTATTTTCCCTTTTTTTACCATATTTTTCCTATTCTGATCTATTTTTCCCTACTACCATTACCCTCTCTAGTAAGTGCGACTATGTACGCTACCCTTTTTTGCCCTTTTCTACCCCTTAAAATCAAAATTTCGCAAAATCCTTTCTTATTGGGTGTATTGATGTTATACGGGTTTGATCGATTGGCGCTTTGATAAATTTTGATTATGATAATATAGCGTTCTGTTTTAATATTATTTTGAGTTTATAAGAGTTTGATCTATTAATATTTTGATAAATTAGTATTTTACGTTTTTGATGTATTAACTATTTGAAGTTTTAACGTTCTGGTTTTTTAGATTTTGATATTTTATTAATTTGATAAAATATCTATTTGATTCTTTATTATTTGTTTTAATACGATTTGATTTTTTACTGTTTTGATAAAATATCATTTTGCTATTATAGATGTTTGATTTTTTATAATTTGATATAATAACCTTTTGAAAAAGTATCTGTTTGATCTTTTAAATTTTGTTAAATTGTGCCCTCACTTGATTTTATGTCAGTCAGACAGTCAGTCAGTCTGTTAGTCAGTCAGTCTATCAGTCAGGACTTTGCCGCTTATATTATAGAAGGCGCCTAATCAGACAGTACTTGGCGCGTCCCTGAAGATACCAGTATAATCGAAAAAGAAAAGCAGTATTATAGAGACTATTTTAACGTCTCCTTTCCATTAGCCATTTTGTTATTTAACAGTTGTCGGCTCCATAGCTATATTCACTTATTGTCATATCATTTTACAGTTACATATATAAATAATTAAATTTTTTAACGAAATTATTTCACTTCCTTCAAATTCGTTTAATGTCTACACCAGACTCAGTATTTTTGTTTTTTAATAAATATTGAGACTGACTGGCGCCTGAGTCAATCCCGAGTTATAATTGGCTGTTTTCCTTTTTAAAAACATAAAGAATATTTTTAAAACTTTATTTATCCAAATACAAACAAAATACAAAACTTAATATGAAAGAAAAACATGATCCATAATTAAATTAGTAAATTAAATACATTTAACTACGTCAAACTATATCAGTACAAATTAAGCAATAAGTTTATATAAATATTAAATTTTACTACTGATAAGTTTAAAACTACTATATTAAGGCAGTTATAATGCCCTTAAAAAAACTTAATTTTATACCAAATTAAGCCACTGCTTAATAGCTTGAATATGAAATTTCCTTGCTTCCAAAACGTAGTTGTTATCCGCTGGATCGGAATTCCTTAAATCCACGTGGTGCGGAGCATCAGTAATATTAAAAGACCATACTGTATTAGACATATTTCCATAAACACCTCCGCATGCCCATGGATCCATCATTCCATTACTGAAAACGATATTAGAGAAGTACTTTAAATTTTTTCCACCGTATGCCATTACTGCCCAATCTGGTTTAATGCTTCTAACTCCATATTTTTTGTAGCAATCAATAGCGTATTTTTCGTAATCCCAAGGTCTTGTAATAAACATATCTGCATCAGTGGAACATTTAGGCATTATGAGCTCAGTGCAAGCTTGATAGTCCCAGGCGTATTCAGAGAATTCCTCAAAAGTACTATTTACATTATTGCAAACTTTCCTTCCTGTATAATTAGTATATATCTCTAGGGCGTGACTAAAATGTTCAATTAATCCTTTGGTATCATTGAAGAAAGAAGTAGTGAGCTTGTCACAGAATACTTTGACTGGATAAGCTGGTAATGGAGTGTAAAAATCGGTTGGGTAATGATAATTAACCATGGCTAAATTAACATAAATATTAGTTAACCATTCTAGTAATCTTTCAACATCTTCGGTACTTCTTATTCTTCTACATAATTTCCACGATGAAGATATAAAATCCATTCCTAAAAAATTAACAAATATTATGTTAGGAATCAAAATAAAATTTAAATAATTAAAATATTTCGAATTAAAAAATATACAATGTGACCCAAGTAAGGATATAACATATGTAGATTCTTAATATCCAGGAGCGTACTTATAGTATTTGTTTAAATAAACTTGTTATTACATAAAATTTTAATAATTGTTGATCATAAATTAATAAAATAAATCGGTCACATTTAGGGTTCCGTACCAAATGTAGAATATAAGCCAGATGTTAAAATTGAAAAAATACTGAAATTGACAGTTTTTACAGAAATTACAGATCTAAAAAAATTAAGTAAGTCTAGTTTGAAAAAATGTACATTTTTTAATTCTTTTTTCCATTTTTTTTTATAGTTTATAAAAGAAAAAAAATACAGGAACTGACACTTTTTAATCAAATTTTCGAACTAAAAAAAAATTAAAAAGTCTAATTTGAGAAAATGAACGTTTGTAATTTTTTTTTTATTTTTTCCAATTTTTTTAATAGCAAAAAGTGTTCAAAATTAATGTTCAATAATCTGTTTGATACGAAATTATAAAATAAAAAAAATACAGAAATTGACACTTTTTAAACAAATTTTAGATCTGAAAAAACTCTAATTTGAGAAAATGAACATTTTAATTTTTTTTTTTATTTTTTTCATTTTTTTTAATAGCAAAAAGTGTTTAAAATTAATGTTCAATATTCTGTTTGGCACGAAATCTTTAAAATAAAAAAAATACAAAAATTGACACATTTTAAACAAATTTTAGATCTAAAAAAAAAATTTAAACTCAAATTTGAGAAAATGAACATGTTAAATTTTTTTCAATTTTTTTACAGCAAATCAATTTTTTTTCTAATTCCTTTGAGAGAAAATACATTCTTGTTCTATCAAATTTTTTTGATTTTTTCCTATTTTATGTATGAAAATATGCATTTTTACTAGTTTTTTTAGTTTTCCTGTGTGGAAAAATGCTTGCTCGCTTTTTTCTCAATTTATGTGCAAAAAACGCATTTTTGCTTTTTTTTTGTTCTTGTTTTTTTGTGGAAAAATGTATTCTTGCTTTTTTACCAGTTTATATGTGAAAAAATGTGTTTTTGCTGAATTTTTCAATTTTTTTTTGTGGAAAAATACATTTTTGCGGTATTTTTTTCAAATTCAAGTGTGCATTCGTACTTTTGTTTTTTTTTCGAATTTGTTTGAAAAAAAATGCGTTTTCGCCGTTATTTTCAATTTTTTGTGTGGAAAAATGCATTCTTGCTTTTTTCTCAATTCTTATGTGAAAATTTCATTTCTGCTGTTTTTTCTAGTTTTTCGTGTAGAAAAATGCATTGTTGCTTGTTTCTTTTTAAATTTACATTTTTTCAAATTTAAATAAGAAAAAATGTATGCTTGCTTTTGTTTTTGTTTTTCAAATTTGTATAAAAAAAAGTATCCTATTTTTTTCAATTTTTATGTAGAAAATCAATTTTTGCTTTTTCCCAATGTATGTGTGAAAAACGCATTTTTGCTGTTTATTTTTTCTAGTTTTTTTTGCATTCTTGCTTTTATACCAATTTATATATGAAAAAATACATTTTCGTTTTTTTCCACATTCGTCTGTGAAAAAACGATTGAATTTTTTTCTAGTTTTTTTATGGAAAAATGTATTTTTTATTTCTATTTTTTCAAATTCGTATGCAAGAAAACACATTGTTGGTTCATTTGTTTTTTTTTTAATTTTTGTAAAAAAAATGCAGTCTTGATGTTTTTTTCAAATTCAAGTGTGGAAAAAATGTATTGTTAACGAGCTAAAAAAGTTTTTAGAAAAAGATGGAAATATACATTTTAAGATCCCCTCAAACGATTCATTTAGTCTGTCTGTCTGACTGTCTGTGTATTAGTCTGTGTATATGCTTCCATGATAGGGCCCACACGTTTAATCCGCTTGAGCTGAAATTTAGTATATTGATTTGGGTTATCCATCGGAAGAACCCATTAATTTTTGTACAACATCTGTCAAACGAAAGTGTCATGTGTCAAAAAATGACAAAAGCAATATGTCACAGAATTTGACTTACAATGTATCTGTAAAAATATTCGTCTTAGGATACTCGTCCGGAAAGTTTTGAGGTGACACAACCGATTTTTTTAACACTCTACATACGTTTCGAAAAACATGTTAGCATCATCAGGAGTTCCAAATTCTCAATCAAAGATGTTTAAGTATGTTTATCATCAACTTCTGATGATGCTAACATAGTTAGCAAAACGTACTAGAGCAGTTTTGATTAGTGGTGACGATATTCTTCAATATTGTTCAAAATTAACAATTCTAATAAAAAAATAATTACCTAATTTCGTTTTTGATAAATTGATGATAACATCCCATCCAAGTTTGATCGTTTTTACGCATTGCTCACGTCCATATTTCTCAAAAACTTGCGTGACCTTATCGTAAAATATTTCACAGCTAGTCAGTCCAGGAAAATTAAAGATCGGTGCTGAGGAAGCAATGGATCCTAGAACTGAATAAGGATACTTCATCCTTAACCAAGCCGCAAGCATTCCACCATACGATCCACCAAAAGCAATAAAAGGATGAGTTTCATAGGTGACAACATTTTCAAAAAAGTTCTTCTTTAAATCGTCAATGACGTAAGCAAAGTCGGCCAAAGCTTGAGTTGTAGTCAGGAACCTAAAAAAATGAAAAGCAGAATATATTATAGAGTCACACAAAAAAAAACTCTGAAGTAGAGAAAAAAATATTAGTTAAATCTACTAAGTAAATCTTTCTATCACGTTTAATATATTATATTTTAAGAATTTACATTATCAATAATATGATAACCAGGTGACCAAAATTCTAGACCGTGAGCTCGAAGTTGTAAAAAAAGCTAATTTTTATCGTGATAGAATAAAATCGTGTAAAAATGGCAAGGGAAAATTCGTGCGCGTTATGGTGTGCAAACGTGCAAAATTAGACACTCGCTAAAATTCGCAAGAACGCGGAATAAACTAATTTTATAAATCCTAACCCAAGCCCCCAAGCCTTACCACTGACAATTCACTGGAAAATGCAAACGGAGGTATTTACAGTGGACCCGACAATTTTTTAGCTTCATATTTGGCTTTTGAGTAAACGCAATATTATTTGTTCCATTAGTTTATTAACTAGTAAATTTATCAGACCCGGTACATGAGTCTTTTTTTAGCTCTTCGGATTGACTTCGTAAAGACTTTAACAATTCTATAATTTGGGGTTTTTTATGCTATGTTAGTTATTGTAAATTGGTATAGTAAGAAATAAATCCAGGAATTTTATATAATTTAAGCTTTATTTTAAATGTATAAACTACAAAATATAACAATTGTAAAAAGAAGTAAAACTTTATCATAGATTATTTTTTATATTATTTATAACAACCTAACTACAAATTATTTACATAAGCTATTATAAGCTTATGTAAATAATATAATAATGTTGCAGATTTTTCTCAAATATCGTCCATTGTTTTTCATTTGACGCTATTGGAAGGGATTTCACGAACTAATGCGGCTTATAGATTTTTCTAATATAAAAATAAATATTAATAATAACATACATTATCTTTGTAAAATTACTTATAAATATGAAAATAATCAATATGCGTAAAATTAAAAATTATTAAAGGTACTCACCTAAAATTGTTGCCATTACTGAACAAACAAAAATGGCAAATATCAAAGACCACCCATGTAAAACGTACGTAGGGGATTAAAAAAACGTAAGATTCATTCGTATTTAAAGAAAAATTAAATATTTCTTCACATTATTGGAATGATAGTACTTTTCACATATCTTGTGAAATAGTAAGAAAATGTCGCACCTCTGACATAATAAAACGTTTTTTTTATAAAAAGTAAAATACAAATTTAATTGTGGCAGCTGTAGAAAAGTAAAAAAATATATAGCTACACTGTTGTAGTCCGAAAGTAAAAAAAAATACGTTTATTTTATATAAAAAGCTAAGTTAGACAAATTTAACTGCGGCATCTATAGAAAGATTAAAAAAAAACATTAAATTAAATTATATAACCTTCGTTCTAGGGCAGCCACTTTTTCCTGTCTCGAGATCTCTAACTTCGTTGCTATAAGTCTGACAGCACTACCAGAGGATGCTGACCCAGCAGTGGGATCTGAAGACCGGCTGCGTAGACCAATAGCAATGAAGTTAGAGATCTCGAGACAGGAAAAAAGTGGCTGCGCTAGAACAAATGTTGTATCTACTGATATGGTGAAAAAAATGTTACACCTGAGGCTTAGGAAACCTATAGAACTACGTCAAGCTAGACAAATTTAATTGTGAGGTAAAAAAATATATCGGTCACAATTTAATTTGTGTAAATATAAATTTTCTAATTAAATTAACTTTGGTAATCCGAAAGTAAAAAAATTGATAAAAGGTAATAAAATCGATATATTGAAAAAATTGTTATACCTGAGGCGTAGGAAACCTATAAAACTACGTTTTTTTATAAATATCCAAGCTAGACTTTAATTGTGAGGTAAAAAAGTTAAAAAAAATATATCGGTTATAATTTAATTTGTGTAAGTATACATTTTTAGTAATCCAAAAGTAAATAAAAAAAAAATCGGTAAAAAAATGAAAATTGTTACACCTGAGGCGTAAGAGGACTATAATAAAACGTTTTTTTTAAGCTCAACTAGGCAAATTTAATTGTGGCAACTATAGAAAAGTATAAAAAATATATCTGTCATAATGTAATTTGCGTAAGTATATAGTAATACTTAATTAACTATGGTCGTAAAAAAATCATTCAAAGGTCTTAAATGGAAAAATTGAAAAAATGTCATATCTGGGACATAAGTATGTCTATAATACTACGTTTTTTATAGAAAAAATAAAGTTAGATCAATTTAATTGCGGCAGTTGTAGAAAGGTAAAAAAAATATATCTGTCATAATCTAATTTGCGTAAGTATATATTTAAAAAATATATATATTAATACTCAATTAATTCTGGTAGTAATAAAAAAGTCAGTGAAAAATCTAAAACTGAGTCTATAATACTAAGTTTTTTGTATAAAAAACAAAGCTAGACAAATTTAATTGCGGCAGCTGTAGAAAGGTAAAAAAATATCGTTATCATAATCTAATTTGTGTGGGTATGTATTTTTTTTTAATTATATTGATACTGGATTAATTTTGGTATTCCAAAAATAAAAAAAATGGAAATAGAAAAAAAATGTTATAGCTGAGGCATAATGGGCCTTTAATACTAAAACTAGACAAATTTAATTGTGGCAGCTATAGAAAGGTGAAAAAATATATCTGTCATAATCTAAATTGCGTAAGAATACATTTAAAAAATATTTATTAATACTCTGGTGGTCCGAAAGTTAAAAAAAAATCAGTCAAAATTCTAAAATGAAAACATTGAAAAAAATGTCATACCTGGTGCTTACAACGGTTTTTTTTTATTAAAAAATAAAGTTACAAAAATTTAATTAAGTCAGCTATGGAATTGTATGAATAATATAACTGTCATAATATAATTTGCGTAAATATTTATTTTTTTTTCAATTATATTAATAGATACTGAATTAAGTCTGTTAGTCAAAAAAAAAATCAGTAAAATGTCTATAATGGAAACATTGAAAAAATGTCACACCCGGTGCCTACGTTTTTTTATAAAAAACAAAGTTAGACAAATTTAATTAAGTCTGCTATAGAATGGTAACAAAAAGATATAGCTGTCACAATATAATTTGCGTAAATATGAATTTTTTAATAGATACTGAATTAACTCTGTTAGTCTAAAAAAAATCAGTAAAATGTCTAAAATGGAAATAGAAAAAAAATTACTAATTTTAATAATAAAAATATCATTTCGACAAACAACTTAATAATCATTTTAAAAGTGATGTATTTTCCACACTAGTGCAATAAAACGTCAGTTTTGACATTTTTGGAACGTTAAAAAAATCTACCTTTAATTATTTATAAAAAAAGATTTGTAACTTTATTTTGGTACAAACAAAAAAAAAAATCCTGTCTGTAGGGTCGACAGGGGAGGTAGATTTCTATTGTCTAAATTTAAGCATCCTTCCCCACTCTACGATATGGTCAGATCGAAAAAAGTTTCAAACAAATAAATTTTATAATAATTAGGACATGAAAAAAGTCTAATGACCTGTTTCAATATTTTTAAAAATAGCGGAGATATGAATTTTTTGAAATTTCAACCCCCTCCAGTTCCATCCCCTTAGGTCCGATTAAAAAAAGTTTCAGACAAATTAATTTTATAATAATTATAACATAAAAAGAGTTTTATGAACTGTTTCAATATTTTTGAAAATAGCGGAGATATAAATTTTTTGAAATTTCAACCCCCTTCAGTTCCATCCCCGTGGGTCGGATGAAAAAAAGTTTCAGACAAATTAATTTTATAATAATTAGAGCATAAAAAAAGTTTTATGAACTATTTTAATATTTTTGAAAATAGCGGAGATATAATTTTTTTGAAATTTCAACCCCCTTCAGTTCCATCCCCGTCGGTCGGATGAAAAAAAGTTTCAGACAAATTAATTTTATAATAATTAGAACAGAAAAAAAGTCTTGTGACCTGTTTCAATATTTTTGAAAATGGCGGAGATATAATTTTTTTGAAATTTCAACCCCCTTCAGTTCCATCCCCGTGGGTCGGATGAAAAAAAGTTTCAGACAAATTAATTTTATAATAATTAGAGCATAAAAAAAGTTTTATAAACTATTTCAATATTTTTGAAAATAGCGGAGATATAAATTTTTTGAAATTTCAACCCCCTTCAGTTCCATCCCCTTAGGTCCGATTAAAAAAAGGTTCAGACAAATTAATTTTATAATAATTAGAACATAAAAGATTTTTATGAACTGTTTCAATATTTTTGAAAATAGCGGAGATATAAATTTTTTGAAATTTCAACCCCCTTCAGTTCCATCCCCGTGGGTCGGATGAAAAAAAGTTTCAGACAAATTAATTTTATAATAATTAGAGCATAAAAAAAGTTTTATGAACTATTTCAATATTTTTGAAAATAGCGGAGATATAAATTTTTTGAAATTTCAACCCCCTTCAGTTCCATCCCCGTGGGTCGGATGAAAAAAAGTTTCAGACAAATTAATTTTATAATAATTAGAGCATAAAAAAAGTTTTATGAACTATTTTAATATTTTTGAAAATAGCGGAGATATAATTTTTTTGAAATTTCAACCCCCTTCAGTTCCATCCCCGTCGGTCGGATGAAAAAAAGTTTCAGACAAATTAATTTTATAATAATTAGAACAGAAAAAAAGTCTTGTGACCTGTTTCAATATTTTTGAAAATGGCGGAGATATAATTTTTTTGAAATTTCAACCCCCTTCAGTTCCATCCCCGTGGGTCGGATGAAAAAAAGTTTCAGACAAATTAATTTTATAATAATTAGAGCATAAAAAAAGTTTTATAAACTATTTCAATATTTTTGAAAATAGCGGAGATATAAATTTTTTGAAATTTCAACCCCCTTCAGTTCCATCCCCTTAGGTCCGATTAAAAAAAGGTTCAGACAAATTAATTTTATAATAATTAGAACATAAAAGATTTTTATGAACTGTTTCAATATTTTTGAAAATAGCGGAGATATAAATTTTTTGAAATTTCAACCCCCTTCAGTTCCATCCCCGTGGGTCGGATGAAAAAAAGTTTCAGACAAATTAATTTTATAATAATTAGAGCATAAAAAAAGTTTTATGAACTATTTCAATATTTTTGAAAATAGCGGAGATATAAATTTTTTGAAATTTCAACCCCCTTCAGTTCCATCCCCGTGGGTCGGATGAAAAAAAGTTTCAGACAAATTAATTTTATAATAATTAGAGCATAAAAAAAGTTTTATGAACTATTTCAATATTTTTGAAAATAGCGGAGATATAAATTTTTTGAAATTTCAACCCCCTCCAGGTTCATCCCCGTGGGTCAGATGAAAAAAAGTTTCAGATAAATTAATTTCATAACAATCAGAGCATAAAAAAAGTCCAATGGTCTTTTTTAATATTTTCACAAATGACGAAGATCTGAATTTTTTGAGATTTCAACCCCCTGCAATTCTCACCCCCTTAGACGTAGAATACTCATTTGCAATACGCAATGAATTACTGCCCCAAATAATTTTTGTACCAAATTTGGTGTCGATTGGACAAAAATTGCGACCTCTATCGTGCCGGAAGTTTTTTTTGTACTGATTCTTATTCAGAAGGTCACAAACGGCGTAGCGCCCCTATTCCCGGTTCTGGGTCCCGTCATTGAATCGATTAAAATAGGTAGATTCCATATATGGAAATCTACCTAAAATTTATTTACAGAATTATACAGTGTGTTTAATTGGGAAAAGGAAATACTTAAAACGCGAATAGAGGTCACCGAGGCGGTTCTAGATATACAACATTTATTGGCTCTGGCGGCCTTTGTAACCGAGATACAGGGTGTTTTATCGATTTTGCTAATTTCTTCCTGGGGCTATAACTGTCGAATCACCCCGTACATTTCTTATTCAAAAACCAAATGAGCCAGTTACTAATCACAAGAAAAATCCAGGTCCGGATTAACAAAAAAATAGAAAGCAATTGTATCCTTGAAACAACACGCTGTATATTGAAATTTTCAAAATCGATTTTCATATTTGAAAATGGCGCAAAAAACTAAATTAAAAAATGCGCTTTAAATTTTTGCGCAGACAATTTAACTACTCAAATTTTGAACTTAAAGTGAAGTTTTTAAGAACTTAGAGACTAAAAAGTGATTATTATTAACTTTTAATAATAAATTATTAAAATCCATATTCATTTTAAAATTACTAAATAATTATTAACTACGTTGGTTTTCTTTTTTATAGATGTAGATCAATCCAGTTTGTATTTTTCAGGTCCCTACTTGTCATTTTTTAATAGATTTTAAAACGCCCACAATACCAATTTTTAATACATGCATACAGGGCATTTAAATAACTGTTCAAAAATGACAAGTAGGGACCTGGAATATACAGCTATAAAAAGGGAAACCAACATAGTAATTTTAAAATAAGTATGGATTTTAATAATTTATTATTAAAAGTTAATAATAACGACTTTTTAGTCTCTAAGTTCTTAAAAATTTGAGTAGTTAAATTATCTGCGCAAAAATATAAAGCGCACTTTTGAATTTAGTTTTTTGCGCTCTTTTCAAATATGCAAATAGATTTTGAAAATTTCAATATACAGCGTGTTGTTTCATGGCCACAATTGCTTTCTATTATTTTTTTTAATCCGGATCTGGATTTTTCTTGTGAATAGTAACTGGCTCATTTGGTTTCTGAATAAGTAACATGTGTACCAAATATCAAAGAAATGTACGGGGTGATTCGACAGTTATGGCCCCTGTATCTCGGTTACAAAGGCCGCCAGAGCCAATAAATGTTGTACTTATGTTTCCCAATGAAACACACTGTATAAACAAAAAATATTGTACAGAAATCTAGAACTCGTGCTAAAAATCATTCTTTGTCCAAGAATATAAAATGTTGTGGACTTGTATCGTAAATAACTATTTTGTCGCATATAACATTAAAAAATATAAAATCCTAGATATTTATTGATACTAGACTAATTTTTTGTAATAAAATAATAAAAATATACCTTAAAGTATCCGGTGAAGAAAACGATCCATTACCAAATGGCAGTGATTGTCCATAATATCTATGTTCAATAAAAACCAGAAGAGCATTAAAGATCGGAGCTATATCGAACATGAATCCGGTATTCTGTGCGTAAATCGATACATCCCCTTCATTGCCAGTATAAACAAACACAGGTCCTCCCTTAACGTGGTACTTCGCATTAATCAAATATCTTAATTTAAACGTTTTCGGATTCGAAGTAGCAGAAAAATGATCCAAAGGTACTTCTATAAACCTTGTTTCAAGCGAATATTTAGGTTCCGCACTCAAAAACGAAAATCCGTTACAAATGCACACAATAGAAAAAAGACAAATATATCTTGTCATATTAAAAACGTTTATCAAATTTTTTAAATAAATCATTATAATGACATTATTTAACCGAAAAATGCGCTGTAGTTAATAAGTAGGAACTGATCGTAGAACCTCTGCTTCGTTATTTTTATAGTAAATATGGGTCATGCGCGATTAATTAGTAACTTGCGGGAGATTTTGGGGGAAGACAGCTCACTTAGTTTTTTATAATCCCCACTCTTTATACAAATTGCATCAAATTATAAAAAATTAAGAATCTATCTAAAATACCATAAATTACATATACTACATAATGGGTTTTTAAATCATTATTAATATTATTAAAAATATTAAATGTAATAGAAGGTCCAGTGATAGCTCAAATAAAAGGATTTTTTTATTCTAGTTCTGATCAGCTGTTTTAAATTCCTACAAATCTATGAAATCATCCCTCTTAATTATTAAAAAAGTTTTAGATTTGTCTTCTACTTTAAGCTAGAATTAAAATTATTTTGGTCCTTTCTTAAGACTGATTAATTTTTGATGGTAATCGAAATGCAAATTATCTCCTATAATTCCAGGAAAAATCAATATTAAATTCTTTAAAGGATAATACAAAGAAACTCAACGTCATACTACATAAAATATAATTTAGTAATCAAAATATTAAGGGCGACATGTTTCGGCCAAATAATAGCCATCATCAGGCCTACAATACAGGTTATAAATGTTAGATTACATAAAAAAAACACAAAGTTAAAATTACTTACAAAAGAATAAGCTCTTAAAATCGAGTAATAAAATTGTATGAATAATAGTAAATGTATTAAAACAAATTAAATTAAAAGAAAAATTCTTAAATTGAAATTATAAAATTTTTCAAAAATGTTTTGATACGTTTATTACTATTCATACCTTTTTCTTCTGTAAGTAATTTTAACTTTTGTGATTTTAGGTAGATTTCCATATATGGAATCTACCTATTGTAGTCGATTCAATGACGGGACCCAGAACCAGGAATAAGGGCGCAAAAACAAAAAATTTATATCTCCGCCATTTTCAAAATTTTGAAACAGGTCACAAGACTTTTTTTCTGTTCTAATTATTATAAAATTAATTTATCTGAAACTTTTTTTCATCCGACCCACGGGGACGGAACTGGAGGGGGTTGAAATTTCAAAAAAATTATATCTCCGCCATTTTCAAAAACTTGAAACAGGTCACAAGACTTTTTTTGTGTTCTAATTATTATAAAATTAATTAGTCTGAAACTTTTTTTAATTGGACCTAAGGGGATGGAACTGAAGGTGGTTGAAATTTCAAAAAATTTATATCTCCGCTATTTTCAAAAAATTGAAACTGGTCACAAGACTTTTTTTCTGTTATAATTATTATAAAACTAATTTGTCTAAAACTTTTTTTCATCCGACCCACGGGGATGGAACTGAAGGGGGTTGAAATTTCAAAAAAATTATATCTCCGCCATTTTCAAAAATATTGAAACAGGTCACAAGACTTTTTTTCTGTTCTAATTATTATAAAATTAATTTGTCTGAAACTTTTTTTCATCCGACGCACGGGGATGGAACTGGAGGGGGTTGAAATTTCAAAAAAATTATATCTCCGCCATTTTCAAAAACTTGAAACAGGTCACAAGACTTTTTTTGTGTTCTAATTATTATAAAATTAATTAGTCTGAAACTTTTTTTAATTGGACCTAAGGGGATGGAACTGAAGGTGGTTGAAATTTCAAAAAAATTATATCTCCGCTATTTTCAAAAATATTGAAACAGGTCACAAGACTTTTTTTCTGTTCTAATTATTATAAAACTAATTTGTCTGAAACTTTTTTTCATCCGACCCACAGGGATGGAATTGAAGGGGGTTGAAATTTCAAAAAAATTATATCTCCGCCATTTTCAAAAATATTGAAACAGGTCACAAGACTTTTTTTGTGTTCTAATTATTATAAAATTAATTAGTCTGAAACTTTTTTTCATCCGACCCACGGGGATGGAACTGAAGGGGGTTGAAATTTCAAAAAAATTATATCTCCGCCATTTTCAAAAATATTGAAACAGGTCACAAGACTTTTTTTCTATTCTAATTATTATAAAACTAATTTGTCTGAAACTTTTTTTCATCCGACCCACGGGGATGGACCTGGAAGGGGTTGAAATTTCAAAAAATTTATATCTCCGCTATTTTCAAAAATATTGAAACAGGTCACAAGACTTTTTTTCTGTTCTAATTATTATAAAATTAATTTATCTGAATCTTTTTTTCATCCGACCCACGGGGATGGAACTGAATGGGGTTGAATTTTCAAAAAAATTATATCTCCGCCATTTTCAAAAATATTTAAACAGACAAGACTTTTTTTCTATTCTAATTATTATAAAACTAATTTGTCTGAAACTTTTTTTCATCCGACCCACGGGGATGGACCTGGAAGGGGTTGAAATTTCAAAAAATTTATATCTCCGCTATTTTCAAAAATATTGAAACAGGTCACAAGACTTTTTTTCTGTTCTAATTATTATAAAATTAATTTATCTGAATCTTTTTTTCATCCGACCCACGGGGATGGAACTGAAGGGGGTTGAAATTTCAAAAAAATTATATCTCCGCCATTTTCAAAAATATTGAAACAGGTCACAAGACTTTTTTTCTATTCTAATTATTATAAAACTAATTTGTCTGAAACTTTTTTTCATCCGACCCACGGGGATGGACCTGGAAGGGGTTGAAATTTCAAAAAATTTATATCTCCGCTATTTTCAAAAATATTGAAACAGGTCACAAGACTTTTTTTCTGTTCTAATTATTATAAAATTAATTTATCTGAATCTTTTTTTCATCCGACCCACGGGGATGGAACTGAATGGGGTTGAATTTTCAAAAAAATTATATCTCCGCCATTTTCAAAAATATTTAAACAGGTCACAAGACTTTTTTTGTGTTCTAATTATTATAAAATTAATTAGTCTGAAACTTTTTTTCATCCGACCCACGGGGATGAAACTGAATGGGGTTGAATTTTCAAAAAATTATATCTGGCCTATTTTTAAAAATATTGAAACAGGTCATTAGACTTTTTTCATGTCCTGATTATTATAAAATTTATTTGTTTGAACCTTTTTTCGATTTGACCATATCGTGGAGTGGGGAAGGATGCTCAAATTTAGATAATAGAAATCTACCTCCCCTGTCGACCCTACCGACAGGATTTTTTTTTATGTATTCTAACATTTATAATTTGTATTTTAGGCCTGATGATGACCATTGTTTGACCGAAACGTGTCAAGCTTACTAGCTTAATCTTTTGATTACTAAATTATATTTTATGTGGTATGACTTTGAGTTTGTTTCTTTTATTCTTTGAATAATTTTACCACATTTGAGAATGGATAATTTTCTGTTTTTTTTTATTTACTTTTACTTTCCCGGACCCATCAAAGGGAAAGTAAGGTGAACGAGCAGAAAAAAAAAATCGATATATCGATGGAAATATCCATTTTAAGGTCCCCCAAGAAGATTGAAACAATTTCCAGCGTATGGTCTGTCTGTGTGTCTGTGTGTCTGTGTGTCTGTGTGTCTGTGTGTCTGTGTGTCTGTGTGTCTGTGTGTCTGTGTGTCTGTGTGTCTGTGTGTCTGTGTGTCTGTATGTCTGTGTGTCTGTGTGTCTGTGTGTTTGTGTGTCTGTATGTCTGTGTGTCTGTGTGTCTGTGTGTAATCTTCCACGATAACTGCCGAACCGTTTGACCAATCAAGCTGAAATTTGGTATGGAGGGTCGGTGTGTGCCTAGAATACGACCATTAGATTTTGGTTTAAATTGGTACAGTAGAAGGTCCTCAAGACCGACATTGATTAAATGCACATGTAACAATTTTTTACCTTTTTTAAATTTTAGGGACAAACTGTAAACTTTAGTGCAAAATGTTGTAGTACAAAGTTTTATAGCATAAAATGCCCTACAACTTTTGTTTCAAACTTTTTCCAGAATTTCCAATAGCGCGCCACTAGAGGGCGCGTAACAAATGTGCATGTAGGTTTTCTCTAGTTTTTCTTGATTTTGAGGACAAACAATACACTTTAGTGCAAAATGTGGTAGTACAACGTTTTAGAGCATAAAATTCTCTACAACTTTTGTCTGAATCATTTTCCAGAATTTCACATAGTTGCGCCACTAGAGAGCGCGTAAAAAATGTGCATGTATGTTTTCTCTATTTTTTCTTGATTTTGAGGACAAACAATGCATTTTAGTGCAAAAATTTTCTTGTGCAAAGTTGTAAAGCATCAAATTTTCTTTAACTTTTTATCGAATTCCTCATAGTTTCGCCGCTAGATGGCGAGAAAAATACACATTTAAAATTCCCTACAACTATTGTATGAAAATTTTTCCCGAATTTCCAATAGTTTTCACACATGATTTTAGGAAATCCTAATTGTAGCAGTATGATATATAACGTGCGCATGCGCAGCTTATGTCATTACCAACATCGGCTCGCTATTTTTAATGTGTTCCATAAATTAATGTCATGCTTAGTATTTTGTAATTAAAATAATAATAATAAATAACATATTCTCTATAGCCGAGCCGGGAAAGTTCTGGGGTGACACAGCCGATTTTTTTACTATTCTGGTGCTTTATTCTTGACGGGCGGCTATATATTAAGAGCTCATATCTGGTAAAGATACTCAACTGGGTGCAAGGTATCCCCCCGTCTACAGGGTGATTCTTTTAGAGGGCTAATTAGAGGTTTCATGTGGAATAAAAATCTGAAAATTTGAGATATGAGGTTTTCGGGGATGCACAAATGATCTAAAATATTCAGAACAATCAGCTACTTATAGTTATACCGGAAGTTGGTATCAACTTGCTTATTTTAAATGAAGCACACTGTATTTTTTTACAATTTTGGAATCGTTTTAAGAACGTGATTTCAAAAACCTATTATACCTATATTATAAATTAATTAGTTTTGAAGTTATAGACAATTGAAAATCGCATTTTTCCAAGTTTAAGTGATAATTGCTCCGACCAAACGATAAAAAATCGGATAAAACGGCTTACATGTCCCTATCTTAATTTTTTACCCCTTTTTTGTTCTTTTTCTAGCTCACTGCCTTTTTGCCTTTATTTATCTGTATTTTGCATTTTTTTGCTTCTCTTTCCTTTTTTTGACGTTTTTACCACTTTTTTGCCTTTTTTTTGCTTTTTTAAATTTTTTGTCCTTTTCTGACCTTTTTTGGCGTTTTTTGCTTTTTTCCCTTTACTTTGTCTTATTTAGACTTTTTTTGACTTTTTTTTTACCTTTTTTTTGCCTGTATTAGGCCTCTTTATCTTTTTTGTTTTATTTTACGTATTTTTTCTTTTGTTATGTACCTTTCTTGTTTTTTGTCTTTTTCTGCATTTTTGCCTCTTTTTTCCAATTTTTACAAATTGTATAAAGATTTTTATCGCATTTTTTGATTTTTGCCTATTTTCACTCGTTTTTTATTATAGTTTTCTGAAATTTAGCAATTCTTTATCATTTTTAACATTTTTTTGGAAATAATTTGATACCTTGTTATTATTTATTTATAATAACTTGTTACAATTTTTAGTAACTTTTGTCGTTTTTCATTTGAATTAATTTTTGCGCATTTTTGCAATATTTTCCCATTTTTTTTTCAGCAATTTACTTCATTTTTACAGCATTTTATTTTCCCATTCACTAATTTTGTATTTTTTTATTTTTTAATTAAAATAATCCTATTCTCTACAGAAGAGTCGGGAAAGTTCTGGGATGATACAGCCGATTTTTTATAAAGCTGAAAATTTTTCTATTGCAATTTATGAAATGTTTATTAACACAAACTTTAATGAAATAAATCTAACCGTACAGGGTGTTTGATTTTAAACGGTACTGTAATATTTATAGTGAGTCATGAAACACCTTGTATATAGCTACTAAGCTAATATAGATTTTTAGGAATAGTTAATAATATTCATCAAATCAAGTTTTGATTTCTGTGGTTTTACTCATAAATGGACGGTATATAAGGAAAGTATTATTATTATTATTATTTAAAATTTTAATGCAATCAATTGTTCATTTTATTTGTTTAGTTTGAAAATATTTTATCAAATTTCTAATGAATTAGTATTGAAATTATTTTATTAGCATTTATCAAGCTACTGAGTAAGCGTTTGTTTTTTTTGATTTGGTTTTTATATAAATACTAATCTGGTGAGATAAAATTTTTATAAAATTTGCTTTTTATGTGAATTTACTAATACATAAATCATCGGAACCATTTTTTTGCAGAAGTATGTTAAGATGAATAATGAACATAAATATTTTGTTACTAATAATTTCATTATCGATATTGCTCATTTTAACAATTTCATAAACAGCTTTTTTAAATTCCTATTTAGGAATTAATTTTTTTCTAAATTTGTTTTTTATACCGATGCCTTATCGGAATCATTTAACAAATGTACTTTTATCTGTTTAAAGAAAAAAATAAATTTTGAATCATTTAAAATGTGTAAATCTAACGAAGAAGGGTGCGGAATGGATTCTGCTGACTAGAAAGCTAAATAAAGAGCATCGGGATCCCTCCCCAACCCAACCAGACACCGAGGACCCTTTCTGTCTTTTCCCAAGAGACACTCTATCGAGTAATCGCCGGGAATCCAATTGATCTATCAATATGTATAACGTCTTAACTTTTACTGTCTGCGTTCAACTATTCCGTTATTTATCGTCCCTTAGATTCACTGCATCTAATTGATTATATGATTCTAAATTTCCAAAAAATTGGAAACTATTATCTAGATAGATTTCTACGAAAGCGTATAAAATCTCAAGATTAAATTTGTATTGTTAACATTATTATTTTAAATCTAAATTTGCATTCTTTTAAATTAATTAAATAGATATTTGTTCAAAAATATTTTTTTTTAATTTCAATAAGGTATGTGGGATATTGTTAAGATAAAATATAATAATTAAGAAAAAATCATTTACACGTTTTCATGATTTCATTATTATTCATTGTTTTCACGCTTTTATCATTTAAGAAAAACTAAAATTGCCAGATAAGATAGATAAATTTATAATTGCGATATTAATTGATCATAAAAATAGTCCAATGACTTAATATAGTCATTATATTTGGTGTCTAATAATATTTTCCAGTATTTTAACTATCTATAACTTCTGAACGGTTGGGATAGCATGGCGGATTTTTGACAATTTTTTTGTTGACTTTTTTTAATGGTACACTCAGTATATTTTTTGTAGTTTGAAAGAACTGATTTTTACTTACCCAGCGATGCTAGATTTTTCAAAATCGGTTAGCAAATGATTGAGTAATTTTTCCCAATTTTTACTTTCCCAACCCACCTCCGAGAAGGAAAATTATTGTGAACGAGCTAAAAAAAAATTTCGAGAAAAAGATGGAATTATCCATTTTGAGGTTACCTGAGATGATTATCTGTCTGTCTGTCTGTGTGTATTCTTCCACGGTAGAGACCTTACGTTAAATCCGATTGAGCTGAAATTTGGTATATGGGTTTGGGTTAGTTTTTGTGCCACTATAAAAAAAGATAGATGCAATATGTCATGGAATTTGACTTAAAATATGTCATTTGAAAGCTATTGAAAATCTCTATTCAGACCATTCAAAATTATTTCTCCAACTGTCACCTGACAAAAATAAAAAAATGTCAAAATTAAAACTTTAATATTAGATATCTGAAAAAGTATTTGTAGGTTTTTTTCAATTTTTTACATTTTTTTTACAATCTTTTCCAATTTTGTCCAATTTGTTTTCAGTTTTTTTTTGACTTTTTAATAGTTTTTGAGATTTTTTAGTTTTTTTGAACTTTTTTGATATTTTTGAGATTTTTTGAGATTTCTTGAGATTTCTTGAGATTTCTTGAGATTTCTTGAGATTTCTTGAGATTTTTTCAGATTTTTTCAGATTTTTTGAGATTTTTTAGATTCTTTGAGATTTTTTGTGATTTTTTGTGATTTTTTGTGATTTTTTGAGATTTTTTAAGAATTCTTTAAATTTTTTGAACTTTTTTGATATTTTTGTCATTTTTTTTGAGATTTCTTAAGATTTCTTGAGATTTTTTGTGATTTTTTGAGATTTTTTTAAGAATTCTTGAGATTTTTTGAGATTTTTTGAGATTTTTTGTGATATTTTGTGATTTTTTGAGATTTTTGAGGAGAATTCTTAAGATTTCTTGAGATGTCTTGAGATTTTTTCAGATTTTTTCAGATTTTTTGAGATTTTTTAGATTCTTTGAGATTTTTTGTGATTTTTTGTGATTTTTTGAGATTTTTTAAGAATTCTTTAAATTTTTTGAACTTTTTTGATATTTTTGTGATTTTTTTTGAGATTTCTTAAGATTTCTTGAGATTTTTTGTGATTTTTTGAGATTTTTTAAGAATTCTTGAGATTTTTTGAGATTTTTTGAGATTTTTTGAGATTTTTTGTGATATTTTGTGATTTTTGAGGAGAATTCTTAAGATTTCTTGAGATGTCTTGAGATTTTTTCAGATTTTTTCAGATTTTTTGAGATTTTTTAGATTCTTTGAGATTTTTTGTGATTTTTTGTGATTTTTTGAGATTTTTTAAGAATTCTTTAAATTTTATGAACTTTTTTGATATTTTTGTGATTTTTTTTGAGATTTCTTAAGATTTCTTGAGATTTTTTGTGATTTTTTGAGATTTTTTAAGAATTCTTGAGATTTTTTGAGATTTTTTGAGATTTTTTGAGATTTTTTGTGATATTTTGTGATTTTTTGAGATTTTTTAAGAATTCTTGAGATTTTTTGAACTTTTTTTGAACTTTTTTGATATTTTTGAGGTTTTTTGAGATTTCTTGAGATTTCTTGATTTTTTTTGAGACTATTAGAGGTTTTTTCAGTTTTTCAGATGTTTTTTAAGATTCTTTTGATATTTTTTGAGATTCTTTGGGTCTTTTTACATTCATTGAGAGTTTATAGAGAATTTTTTGAAGTGTTTTAAGATTTTTTGAGATTTGTTCGAGATTTTTTAATATTTTTAAGCTTTTTTAAAATTTTTTTGAAATTCATTTTAGTTTTTTGATTCTCTTCGATTCTTTTGAGAATTTTTCGCGATTTTATGAAATTTTTAAATTTTTTTTAAGATTTTCTTGATTTTTTTTGAGATTATTTGAGGTTTTTTGAGAATTATAGAAGTTTTTTGAGGTTTTTAAAGGTTTTTTGAGATTGTTTGAGATTATTTGGGACTCTTTAGATTTATTAAGTATTTATAGATTTTTTGAGAATTTTTTGACGTGTTTTAAGATTTTTTGGGATGTACTCGAGAGTTTTTAATATTTTTTTAGCTTTTTTAAATTTTTTTTTAAATTCATTTTAGTTTTTTGAGACTCTTTGAATTGAGAATTTTTCGAGATATTATGAGATTTTTAAATTTCTTTTAAGATTTTTTTGAGATTTTTTGAGGTTTATAAAGAATTTTTGAGATTTTTGTGGTTTTTTGAGATTTTTGGGGTTTTGGAGATTTTTTGAGATTTTTTGAGGTTTTTTGAGGTTTCTTAATGTTTTTTGAAGTTTTTTTAAATTTTTAGAGGTTTTTGGAGATTTTTTGAGATTCTTTGGGACTTTTTAGATTCGTTAAGAATTTATAGACTTTTTGAGAATTTTTTGAAGTGTTTTAAGATCTTTTTAGATTTGTTCGAGATTTTTTAATATTATTTGATTTTTTTTTTAAATTTTTTGAAATTCATTTTGGTCTTTTGAGACTCTTTGAATCTTTTGAGAATATTTGAGAATTTTTCGAGATTTTATGAAATTTTTTAATTTTTTTAAGATTTTCTGCAGCTTTTTTTGAGATTATTTCAAGTTTTTTGAGATTTATAGTTTTTTGAGGTTTTTTGAGATTGTTTGCGATTTTTTGGGACTTATTAGATTCATCAAGAATTTATAGATTTTTTGAAGTGTTTTAAGATTTTTTGAGATTCATTCGAGATTTATTAAAATTTTTTAAGCTTTTTTAAAATTTTTTTGAAATGCATTCTAGTTTTTTGAGACTCTGAATCTTTTGTGATTTTTTAGAGGTTTTTAATGAATTTTTGACATTTCTTGAGGTTTTTTGAGGTTTTCGAGTTTTTTTTAGGTTTTTTGACATTTTTGGTGTTTTTTGAGGTTTTTAAGATTAGTTCAGTTTATTTTTGAACTTTTTTAAGGTTTTTTGAGTTTTTGAGATTTTTTGACTTCTTTGAATTTTTAGAGATTTTTTGATCAAATCTTTGAGTTTTTGAGTTATTTAGTGCTAAAGTTTCAAAATGTAATACTAACTATCTAAAAAAGTATTCGTCTCTCGTCCTTTGAGAGAAAATACATTTTTTTTTGCTTTTTTCCTATTTTATGTGTGAAAATGTGCATTTTTAATGGTTTTTTTTTAGTTTTCCTGTGTGGAAAAATGCATGATCGCTTTTTTCTCAATTTATGTGTAAAAACGTATTTTTGCTGGTTTTTTTTCTAGTTTTTTATGTGGAAAAATGTATGCTTGCTTTTTTATCAATATATATGTGAAAAAATGCGTTTTTACTGTATTTTCCAATTTGTTTTGTGGAAAAATATATTTTTGCGGGTTTTTCCAAATTCGAGTGTATATTCATGTTTCTGTTTTTCAAATTTGTTGAAAAAAATGCGTTTTTGCTGTTACTTTCAATTTTTTTTGTGGAAAAATGCATTCGTGCTTTTTTCCCAATTCATATGTGAAAAATGCATTTCTGCGGTTTTTCTACTTTTTCGTGTAGAAAAATGCATTCTTGCTTGTTTCATTTTAAATTTGTGCGTGATAAAAAGCACTTTGCATTTTTTCAAACTTGAATAAGGAAAAATGTATTCTTGCTTTTGTTTTTTTTTCAAATTTGTGTAAAAACAAGTATGCTGCTTTTTCCAATTTTTATGTAGAAAATCCATTCTTGCTTTTTTCCCAATATCTGTAAAAAAAGGAAAATTTGCTGTTTTTTTTCTAGTTTTTTATGCATTCTTGCTTTTATACCAATTTATATGTGAAAAATGCATTTCCGTTTTTTTCCACATTCGTCCGTGAAAAAATACTTGTAAATTTTTTTCTAGTTTTTTTTGTGGAAAAATGTGTTTTTATTTCTATTTTTTCAAATTCGTGTGCAAGAAAACGCATTCTTGCTTCAGCTATTTTTTTAAATGTGAATATAATGCAATCTTGATGTTTTTTTCAAATTCGAGTGCGGAAAAAATGTATTGTGAACGAGCTAAATATGTTTTTCGAGAATGATGGAAATATACATTTTAAGATCCCCTGAGACGATTAAGACAATTTAGTCTGTCTGTCTGTGTGACTGTCTGTCTGTGTATTTGTCTGTGTGTATGCTTCCACGATAGAGGCCACACGTTTAATCCGATTGAGCTGAAATTTGGTATATGGATTTGGGTTATCCATCGGAAGAACCCATTAATTTTTGTACGATATCTGTCAAAATACACTGTAAAAATATTCGTCTCTGGATACTAAAATTTTAATACGACGTAGCACCACCCTTAATTTTGTAAATACATCCATAGATTTTTGAATCACTGTTTCTTTGATGTAAAAGACCATTTTTCTATTTTTTTTTCATACATAGCTGTTATCTTAAAAATCAATCACGTCACAAAAAAAAATAAATAAAAGTTGCAAAATAGGGGAGAAATGAATTAAAAATTAATAATATTTAAAACAAACGAATTTACGAATATTTTGTGTTACGAATATTTTGTGTTCAGTTTCTATCAGTTCATTAGCCTCCATGTTTTCCGGACTTAATTCCTTGCGATTATTTTTTGGGGTTTGGTGACAAAACTTTAAACAGTTTTTTTAATTATTTGCTCATATCTTTATCATTTTGCTACTTATTTTTAATTATCTTGATAAATACTTTAGGATGGATTTTCTTGATATCCCCTTCTTTGTGTTCCCTTTTTGTTATCATGTAAGTATCCCTTCATCTTTTTCTTGAATTTTTGTTAATTCTTTTACATACATAAAATTAATTAAAAATTATTTATAATAAAAACAAATACATCTAAATTTAATTAATTAGAATCATCGTAATTTAACATCAGTCATATTCAATGGACAGTTCCTCTATTCTATATAACGTTATTGCGATTATTAACTGATTGCTATCAAATTTCTGATGACTACACTCATTACCTGATTACTTTTTACATGACAGGAACTTGCCAATGATGGAGTGAGACAAACATCCATTGATTTGAACCTATCTTCTATTAGAAACTGTTTATTTTCGTGTCGATTACTTGCCCACTTACACAAATAGGTGTGGAGATTTAATAATCCATTTAATGAATTAAGTTACACTCTAAAAAAAAACACATTTTGTATTACCTGATAATTTTCAAGTACTTTTAGTATTACTAGTAAAAAGATGGATCTTATAAGGAGGAAAAAGAAGAAGTAGGATAAGCAGATATAATAGAAATTTAGGAACAGAATATAACTGAAAGTGATAGAGAAATTATAGAAGATGTAGAAATAATCTCCAATGTTCAAATTTGCCGCCATAATTTAAGTTGGTAGTGACCTGACACTCGACATTTGTGAATGGTGGGAAAAAAGTGGTCAGGGGAATAATCGAATGTCACATTTTTTATGTATTTATATGTAAAAATAAAGAGTTTCTACAAAGGACAAGATGAAAAGAGTAAACCCATTTCAGACATTGATGGAGATGTTAGCTGTATTGGATAGAGGATAAAAAAAACTGCAAACTTAAATTTAAAATATGAGAAAAAAATACAAGATATAAACAAGAAAATATGGAGAAAATGATAAAAGAAATAAAGCAGTAACTAAAACAAAATAAACACAAAAGAAGTGAAAATGTATAATGATAAAATAAAAAAAACAAAAATAGAGATAAGAAGAGAATGGAAATGATTGAGCGAATAATAGAATTATAAAGATGGAAAATTTTATATACCGGCTGTCCCAGAAATTTCTGTATTTAACTGCTATTATCTCGAAACTCAGAAACGATACAATTTTTTTCAATTTTTTTATAATCTTTTCCAATTTTGTCCAATTTTTCTTTGACTTTTTAATAGTTTTTGAGATTCTTTGAGTTTTTTTGAGATTCTTTGAGTTTTTTTGAGATTTTTGAGATTTCTTGAGATTATTTGAGTTTTTTTAGATTTTTTAGAAATTTTTTGAGATTTTTAGAGGTTTTTTGAGATTTTTAGAGGTTTTTTGACATTTTTTGAGATTCTTTGGACTTTTAGATCCATTAAGAATTTAAGATGTATTTGGGATTTTTTAATATTTTTTAAGATTTTTTTAAAAAAAATTGAAATTCATTTTAGTTTTTTGAGAGTCTTTGAATCTTTTGACACTCTTTGAGAATTTTTTGTGATTTTTGGAGATTTTTAAATTTTTTTGAGATTTTTTTTGAGTTTTTTGAGATTTTTTGAGGTTTTTAAAGAATTTTTGAGATTTTTTGAGGGTTTTTGAGATTTTCGAGTATTTTGAAGTTTTTTGACATTTTTTGGGGTTATTTTAAGATTTTTTCATATTTTATTTTTGAAATTTTTCAAGGTTTTTTGAGTTTTTGAGATTTTTTGACTTCTTTGAATTTTTAGAGATTTTTGATCAAATTTTTGAGTTTTTGAGATATTTAATGCTAAAGTTTCATAATTTAGCACTAAATATCTAAAAAAGTATTCCTGTTTTTTTTTTTGGTTTTCCTGTGTGGAAAAATGCATGCTCACTTTTTACAATGTATGTGTAAAAAAGACGCTTTTTTGCTGTTTTTATGTTCCGGTTTTTTAAACTACAAAATTAAATTAACTTATTTGAGTTTTGAGATTTCTTGAGATTTCTTGAGATTTCTTGAGATTTCTTGAGATTTCTTGAGATTTCTTGAGATTTCTTGAGATTTCTTGAGATTTCTTGAGATTTCTTGAGATTTCTTGAGATTTCTTGAGATTTCTTGAGATTTCTTGAGATTTCTTGAGATTTCTTGAGATTTCTTGAGATTTCTTGAGATTTCTTGAGATTTCTTGAGATTTCTTGAGATTTCTTGAGATTTCTTGAGATTTCTTGAGATTTCTTGAGATTTCTTGAGATTTCTTGAGATTTCTTGAGATTTCTTGAGATTTCTTGAGATTTCTTGAGATTTCTTGAGATTTCTTGAGATTTCTTGAGATTTCTTGAGATTTCTTGAGATTTCTTGAGATTTCTTGAGATTTCTTGAGATTTCTTGAGATTTCTTGAGATTTCTTGAGATTTCTTGAGATTTCTTGAGATTTCTTGAGATTTCTTGAGATTTCTTGAGATTTCTTGAGATTTCTTGAGATTTCTTGAGATTTCTTGAGATTTCTTGAGATTTCTTGAGATTTCTTGAGATTTCTTGAGATTTCTTGAGATTTCTTGAGATTTCTTGAGATTATTTGAGATTTTTTGATTTTTTTGAGGATTCTAAAGATTTTAGGAGATTTTTTTGAGATTTCTTGAGTTTTTTTGAGATTTTTTGAGGTTTTTAATGAATTTTTGTGGTTTTTTGAGATTTTTCGGGTTTTTTGAGGTTTTTTGACATTTTTTTGTATTTTACGGCTTTTGGATGTTTTTAAGATTTATTCAGATTTTATTTTTGAAAGTTTTCAACGTTTTTTGAGTTTTTGAGATTTTTTGAATTCTTTGAATTTTTAGAGATTTTTTGTCAAATTTTTGAGTTTTTGAGATATTTAATGCGAAAGTTTCAAAATTTACCACTAAGTGTCTAAAAAAGTATTACTGTTTTTTTTTTTGGTTTTCCTGTGTGGAAAAAGCATGCTCGCTTTTTCTCAATTTATATGTAAAAAAATGTTTTTTTTGCTGTCTTTTTGTTCCGGTTTTTTAAACTGCAAAATTAAATTTAAAATATGAGAAAAAAATACGAGATATAAAAGGAAATATAAACAAAAAAATATGGAGAAAATTTTAAAAGAAATAAAACAATAACTAAAACAAAATAAACAGAAAAGAAGTGAAAATGAATAATTATAAAATAAAAAAACCAAAAATGGAGATGAGAAGAGAATAGAAATGATTGAGCGAATACTAGAAGTATAAAGATGGAAAATTTTATATACCGGCTGTCCCAGAAATTTCTGTATTTAACTGCTATTATCTCGAAACTCAGAAACGATACAATTTTTTTCAATTTTTTACAATCTTTTCCAATTTTGTCCATTTTTTTTTCAATTTTTCTTTGACTTTTTAATAGTTTTTGAGATTCTTTGAGTTTTTTGAGCTTTTTTGACATTTTTGAGAATTTTTGAGATTTCTTGAAATTATTTGAGATTTTTGTAGATTTTAAGGTTTTTTGAGTTTTTTGATATTCTTAGAGGTTTTTTGAGATTTTTTGAGACTACTTGGGACTTTTTAGATTCATTAAGAATTTATAGATTTTTTTAAAATTCTTAGAAGATTTTTTGAGAATTATTTTTTAAGCTTTTTTAAAAAAAAATTTAATTTCATTTTAGTTTTTTGAGACTCCTTGAATCTTTTGAGATTCTTTGAGAATTTTTCGAGATTTTATGAGCTTTTTAATTTTTTTTGAGGTTTTTTGAGATTTTTCGAGTTTTTTGAGATTTTTTGAGGTTTTTTTACATTTTTTGGTGTTTTTTGGTTTTTTGAGGTTTTTTAAGATTTTTTCAGATTATATTTTTGAAACTTTTTAAGGTTTTTTGAGTTTTTGAGATTTTTTAATCAAATTTTTGAGTTTTTGAGATATTTAATGCCATATTTTCAAAATTTAGCAGAAAATATCTAAAAAAGTATTACTGTTCTTTTTTGTTTTTCCTGTGTGGAAAAATGCATGCTCACTTTTTCTCAATTTATGTGTAAAAAAACGCTTTTTTGCTGTTTTTTTGTTCCGGTTTTTTAAACTACAAAGGTTTTTTTGGGATTTTTTGAGGTTCTTTGAGATATTTTGAGATTCTTTGAGATTCTTTGAGATTCTTTGAGATTCTTTGAGATTCTTTGAGATTCTTTGCGATTCTTTGAGATTCTTTGGGACTTTTTAGATTCATTAAGAATTTATAGTTTTTTTTTAAATTTTTAGAAGTGTTTTAAAATGTTTTGAGAAGAATTTTTTAAGCTTTTTTAAAAATTGTTTGAAATTCATTTTAGTTTTTTGAGAACCTTTGAATCTTTTGAGATTCTTTGAGAATTTTTCGAGAGTTTATGAGTTTTTTAAATTTTTTTTGAGGTTTTTAAAGAATTTTTGAGATCTTTTGAGGTTTTTTGACATTTTTTAGTATTTTTTAGTTTTTTGAGGTTTTTTTAAAGATTTTTTTCAGATTCTATTTTTGAAATTTTTTAAGGTTTTTTTGAGTTTTTGAGATTTTTTGACTTCTTTGAATTTTTAGAGATTTTTTGATCAAATTTTTGAGTTTTTGAGATAATTAATGCTAAAGTTTAAAAGATGAAAAATTTGATATACCGGATGTCCCAGAATTTTCTGTATTTCACTGCTATTATCTCAAACTCAAAAACGATAGGGAGGTGCGGTTTTCGTTGAATAATTTTTTTTATATAAAGTTTTTTCAATCTTAATGTTTATTTGGTAAAATCTTATATCGGGTGTTTTAAAAAAAAAATGGTGTTTTTTAAATGCAAATACCGATAATTTTTTTAACGAAATATCCATTTTTCATCTAAACTTAAAAAAAATTTCCGAAAGACTTTGAGATGGAATAAAAATATATAGTGTTTCTTTAAAAAAAAATCGACGATATTTGTATTTAAAAAACACCTTTTTCTAAAACACTCTATATAATATTTTAATAAATAAACATTTATACTGAAAAAATCTTTATACAAAAAGAAATTGTTCAACGAAAACCGTTTCTAAGTTCCGAGATATTTGCAATTAAAATGGTTCAGAAACTTCTGGAAAAAAAACCGGGTTACAGGGAAAGGAAAAATATTTCCAAGACGAAATAGAAGAAGAAATTGAAAAGGATAAACAAAGAAGATAAACAGATAAATACAATCACAGGAATGGATGCAAAAATATTAGAAAATCATAAAAGAATAAGAAAAAAACTGAGACAAAAATTACAAAGACTAAATAGAAATAATTAATGTCAGGAAAGAAATATTAATTTTTTTTTTCGACCATTTGATTACTTAAGTTCAGTATAGTGTGCTTTTGTTTGTTTAATTTATGTCACATCATACAAAATTTAAACTCATTTAAACCATTAAATAGAGAATTAAAAATGCGCTATTACTTGATCCCTGTTGTTTTTTTTTAATATTCTAGAGGGCTTAAAATTAGGGTAATATTTTACATTCGCACTGTATGTAATAAAATGTAAATAACAAAAAATTATTGCAGAATTGTTTTGTGTATTAGTAATTTTAAGATACGAAATTTTTCAAAAGTGACTTACTAATAATTCGAATTGATAATTAAAAAGAAAAAAACAGATAATTTTCAATTAGCCAAAAAAAATTTTACAGATAAAATTATTCATTATTTAGAATTATCAAAACTATTTTGATTTAAAATTATTTTTTTACAAACTAGTCATAATTTTTGCATAAATAACAAATATATGTGACACAATAATGTATTCGGTATGTATTAAAACGAAATTAAATGAACACCTAATATATTCTATTTATTATGGAAACCTCTAATTAATAAATCGTAAAAGGGACAAATTACGTTCCTTTATATCATGTCGTCAACATGACACCGTTGGGAGATCAGAAGGGTTAGGCTCTGCCTCCATTGAGACTTCTCGATGAGTATAATAGATTTGAAACCTTCACGAGCCCTTTCTGTCTCTGTCGCCTGTCACAAACCCAATGAAGGGAATGAAAACAGTAGTATCACATCGGTATTATAGTCAAGTCGCTTATAACTTTTATAGATATTAAAACAATATAATAATAATTATAACAAATTATCTCTAAACATTATTTCTACAAAATAAGTACTATAAACCGTACAGAAGATATATCAAAAGACCCGTTCTGTATACTTTTATATTTGTTCTATCATCATTTTAAAACCCAGTGGATCGAGGTAAGTTTCAACCTCGACCACAGGGCCGGTTCCAGGTTCTGGAGCAAGCTCGCTGTCCTCACTGGTCAAAAGAGTCCCATTCCTACCTTCGGGGAACGGACAAATCCTCCACACCCTTAAACAGAATGCCACTACTTTCAAAGGCCACATCTAAAAAATTCTCTAAATCCCAATTTAAATCCTTGTATCCTGAATGACACAAATATCATCCTCCAAAATATCCTCTTCATTCCCAATTCCCCTCACCAAGGTCCTATCCTTGATCCCTTTATATCTGAAGAGAGGATGTCGGCTTGTTATCAAGGGAAAAAATTTGTTACTGGTTCTGTACCTGATCAGATCAGAAATTATTTTAAAACCCAGTGGAATCGGTTAAAATCGATCGAGGTAATTTCCAACCTTGACCACAAGGCCGGCTCCAGGTTCTAGAGCAAGCTCTCTGTCCTCACTGGTCAAAAGACCAAGTCCCATTCTCACCTTCAGATGAACGAGCAAATCCTCCACACCCCTAAGCAGAAAGCCACTGCTTTTTCAAAAGCCACCTCTAAAACGCCCTCATAGACCCTTCAAATTCCAACTTCAATCCCCGTATCCGCCATGACACAAATATCCTGATCCAAAACATCCTCCTCACTCTAAATCCCTCTTACCAAGGCCCTATCCTTGATTCTTTTAACCCTGAAGACATAACCTCGACTTGTCAGCAACTCTGCCCAAGGTCCTGACCACATCAAACATCAGGGCCTGAAAAACTTTCTCCTCGCTCTCCTCATCCTCACCGTACTCATGAACTCCTGCCTTCAGCATTCCTATTTTCCAATTGGCTGGAAAACCATCCTGATCACAAAACCCTACAAAGATCCCACATTCCCAAATTCCTACAGACCTATATCCCTGACGAATATTACTCGAATTTTCTAGATGAAATGGGAACGATCCCCCAATTCCAACACGAATTTAGCTTTGAACATTCCACCCAAGCTACACATTAGTGAGACTCCATACTCTAGACTCAAAATCCCTCAACCTTGGACACTGTACATCTGCAGTCCTGTTTCATATACAAAAGGCTTTTTGAACATATCTGGTGTACCGGACTTATTCGGAACTCCCTATTCCCCTCATAAAATTCAACTATCCCACCTCGAAAACCGTTCCATTTGGAGTTAAAGTTGGAAACTCCCTGTCACACAATAACCTAACAGGAGTCCCCCAAGGCTCAGTATTAGCCCACTGTATTTCATATACATACACGATATCACTCACCCTTCTTCACCTAGCCAAGACATTCAACTCTACGTTAACGATTCTAAAAATTTCTAGATCCGCACCATCCACGAGAGCTCTGAATACCAAACCCCAACTCCTAAACCATTTCTCCCAACGGTGTAGTAAGCCTCAAAAAACCTAACTTATCATTTTCAAACATACCTTAAAAGCTAACCAATTCCTTAATGAGATCAACCTTAGGCTCTGGGAGAGACTCGTTCCAAGTAAATAGGTCACTACTTGGACAAATTATCGATTAAAAACAAATAAAAAATCGACATACCGGTGCCATATTAATGGAAAATGTGGCTTTTAATGAATACTATCCTTATCTAGTTATATGTCTTATTCGTTTATAAAACGTTAACTGAGCTCTAGACGAACAAGATCAATGAATCAACTAAACTTTGAAGTGACCAGTCGTTCAAGTATTAAGTAGTGGTTGAACAAATCGATTTTTAGTTAACAAGGATTTAAATTAACATTCAGGTAACCAACAGGTTTCAATTTTTCACCAATTTTAGATAAAAGGTTTCATTTAAAATTACTATTGGATCAGGACGACAAAATGACCTCCTATAGAGCCTTGTCGGTAGTTAGTCAAATCGAGGAGGAGAGGCTATGGGACCACTCTGGATAACTGAGAATACACACTTTCGGAATGGTTTGAAATGTGTTCTCCTCCTGAACTCATATACAGAAGTCCTTTAACGTTCTTCTTATGAGGATCCTCTTTCCAGGGACGGCTTATGTACTGTACACAGATAGTTCAAAGACCCCAAGTGGTATAGCACAAAACTGAGAGCTGACATCAGAGTAAGCCTTGGCAAGTATGCTACCATCTTTTAGGTGGAGGTCTTATAGAATTATGTACAAGAGAGTTGGCCAACCATCCTTTTGCCAACAAAAATATTTACATAATGTCGGCAACGTTAAAAGCACTAAGCTCCAACCGGCTGAACTAGAAACTGGTGTGGAACAGCAAAGAATAATTGGATCGCATTGCTAACAGGAACATAGAAACCCTATACTGAGTACCTGGGTACGAAAAGGTTGCAGAATCAGTGTTTATCCCATTCAGATTCCGGAAATTGTACCTAGATGCCATTAACATTCCCATTTAAGTTTCTAAGTATTATAGTACATAAATAGTCGATGCAATGAAGCACTAAAAAGGCCAAAGATAGGAAATCTTTTAGAATTGGACGAACACCCCACGGACACCTGGTGTGACGTGTTTGAATGATCTTTGATGGCGATGGCGATCCATGACCAAGTGCATTGAGCACGTCGCCATAGGAGGTCGCTGTCATGTAAGGCATTCTTTCGCGATGCTGATCTTACTATGCCCTAACCTAGCCCTGAATGTCATCTTCTAGAATTTTCCTGGAAATATCGACAAAAACGAACCGAAAATCGTTATGGCGGCGTTTTGTGGGGCACTGAATCCGAATTTCATGTGGAAAACGACCCTCCAAATACATGGTGCGCCCTAACCTGGCCCTCAACGTCATCCCCGAGGGTTTTCCAGACATAATTGAAAAAGACGAACCGAAAATCGTTACGGGCCATTTTAGGGCACACCAGATGTCCGTGGGGTGTTTACCGATGCCATATTTGAATTCAACGACCCAAAAAACCCCCCATAACGATTTTCGGTTCGTCTCTTTCAATTGTGTATGGAAAACCCTCGTGGATTGACGTTCGTCTGCGTTCCTGAGCTCCAGGTGTTCGGGGGGTCAATTTGAACATCATAGTCGTGATCAGCGAGCCCAAAAACCCCTGTTTACCCGACTTCTGACTCTTATTTACAAAGTTATTAAATTTGCCAAAAGGCCTCTCAAATAATGCATTTTTTGAATGCAACTTCCGGTTCTTAGTAGGTTCTGTGTTCATCTGTATGTATTTTTTTACGTATGTTCATCAATAGTTTTGTCAATTGTGGAACAATAAAAAAACATTGTTTCACCAAGACAAACAAGATAATAACTATTTTGCAAAGGAAGATGCCGGACGGGTTAAAAGATGGGAGCATCAATGTGAGAACTGTATAAACTATGTAGAAAAAAAATTTCTGTTGCCTTTCGGAACACCCTTGATTGTGCTTTTAATTTTTTGTTTCTCAAATTTTATCTGACAATTTTAATAAATCACTAACATCGTTTTTGTTCCATCAATAACAATATCAATTTATTGAGCTATAATTGTCTAATTGATAAATAAAAATAATGCTACCCTACTATTAAATACCAAGAAAAATTGTTTGAAATCACACGCACATGTGCAGTCACACAATAAGACCAGCCCATATTCGTTTTAAAATATTGGATATAATAGTCTTGAATTTAATCAGTACAACGTATGCGAATATGTGATAATGCTGTCATTTTGAAAGAACGATGATACCAAAGGGATATGCTTCTTTTCCCTATAGAAATATACTAAATTTATTCGCATATTTGTATTATAATGTTATTTTCAGTTCCATATTTTTTACGGTTGTTGCCATGTGTGCACGTAGAAAACAATTTGGATAATAGAATAACACGAAGTTAAATATGATTATCCATAGCTTGATTCTCAGATGATAATAATTATTGAACATGCATGAACGTAACAAGTGGGAACACTTATTATTCTCTTGTTTCCCGAATTCGTAAAATTAAAGATCGGTAATTCCATACGGCATCATCTTCATTCTGTTTATCATTGTACCAGATTATTGTTTATAATGTGTAACTCATGTCCCATATGGTGAAAAAAAATTAGAAATTTTAGAAATTTAAATAGTATATTATGTAACAATTAAGGCACTAAAATGTCTTCGATCTATTTTTATTTTGATAAATTAGTGTTATTGTATTTTACGTTTTTGATGTATTAATATTCTGGTCTTTTAGTGTTTTGATATTTTAGTAATTTGATAAAATATCTATTTAATATTTGTTTTAATACTGTTCGATTTTTTATGGTTTTGATAAAATATAATTTTGCTATAATAGATGTTTGATTTTTTATTAATTTGAATTTTATCTTTTAAATTTTGCTAAATTGTGCCCTCACAAAATTAATTACTTGAACAAAAAACGGATTAAAAAAGATAATCTAATAGGGATCCCCAATTTCTTCGTCAGTTTTTATAAATTTTAAAATTTGCTTATGTCATTTTAAAAATAGACTCGTAACACCTCTATTAAGTAAGTATATAATTTTTGAAGCATATATACTGATCGAGTTTCCATCATTTTCCAAAACTATAACGGTACACAAGTCGCATTTTTTAAGGCGAATTTTTCCTCATCTTCGCTTTTTTCATATTCTGTTGTCCTCTTGTTTGGTAGGTGGGGTACAATTATTCTTCACAATCAGAATTAATTATGAGAGTCACCGATTTCTTTCATTATTTTCTTAGTTATTGTTTCTTTTTTAAATTTGTTGTTTTACAATATTTTTTCTCCTTTTTACTATGGTCTCCATCCTCTCTTTGCAATTTTTTGTTATTCTCCTACGTTTACTCTTATTTTAGAATGAAGAGGGCTTTTTTTTTAACATCTCCAATACCAAATTTGAAATATTTTACGCTATCCTGAATAATTATTAACTATTTATTAATTGGAAATTTTTCTGGCCAGTATTGGTTGATGGACCAGTTTCCTGACCACTATAGTCAGTTTATTCCAGTTGCTTAGCTGACTTTACTATAGGTTGAGAGCTGTTTTGTTGATCAGCGGTACATTTTCTTTATCAATTAATTTTTATGTTTAAAGAATAATGAAACTCAAAGTCATACCACAATAATGTTTCGACCATTCGATGGCCATCATCACGCAGAATTGCAATTAAACAAGCAAAGCATATAAATTTTACAATAAACAATGGTACGAAAAATAGTGTGAAAACTTAAGGTACATAATTTAAATAAAAAGGTAAAAACTATAAAAAATACAAATTTTTGTTAATATTTAAAATTTTGTATTTTTTATAATTTTCACCTTTTCATTTAAATTATGTAGTTAAAGTTTTCACACTATTTTTCGTACCGTTGTTTATTGTAAAATTTATATGTTGTGCTTGCTTAATTGCAATTCTGTCTGATGATGGCCTTCGAATGGCCGAAACTTGTAGTTGAAAAAGTAAGATCTTTAATTACATTATTGTGGTATGACTTTAAGTTTCATTATTCTTTGAATAATTTTCACCACATTTGAGAATGGATAACCTCCTATTTTTTAATTTTTATATTGGTGGTGAAGAGTTTTTCTGTAGATTTGGATTGAAGTTTCGTCACAATTATAAAATTTTTCTGCCTACCAGGATAAAAGAAATGGGGAAAGGTTTGTTTTTCATTGATTCTATTAAAACTGGTTAAAATCCATTTTTTTTAAATTTTCTCCTTAGCAGGATAACAGAAATGAGAAAAAGTTTGTTTTTTAATTAACTTTATTAAAACTGGTTAATTTTTCTTCCTACCAGGATAACAGAAATTAGGAAAGGTGTGTTTTTTCATTAATTATATTAAAACTGGTTAAAAAACCATTTTTTTTAATTTTTCTCGTTACCAGGATAACATAAATGAGGAAAAGTGTATTTTTTCATTAATTTTGTTAAAACTGGTTAAAAATCCATTTTTTAATTGTTTTTCCTTACCAGGATAACAGAAATGAGGAAAGGTGTGTTTTTTCATTAATTTTGTTAAAACTGGTTAAAAATCGATTATTTAAATGTTTTTACGTACCAGGACAACAGAAATGAGGAAAAGCGTATTTTTTCTTTAATTTTGCTAAAACTGGTTTAAAATCAATTTTTTTCGTTGCCAGGATAACATAAATGAGGAAAGGTGTATTTTTTCATTAATTTTGTTAAAACTGGTTAAAAATCCATTTTTTTAATTTTTTTCTCCATACAAGGATAACAGAAATTATGAAAGGTGTGTTTTTTCAATAATTTTGTTAAAACTGGTTAAAAATTCATTTTTTAAATGTTTTTCCTTACCAGGATAACAGAAATGAGAAGAGGTGTATTTTTTTCATTGATTCTATTAAAACTGGTTAAAATCCATTTTTTTAATTTTTCTCCTTACCAGAATAACCAAAATGAGGAAAGATGTGTTTTTTCAATAATTTTGTTAAAACTGGTTAAAAATCCATTTTTTAAATGTTTTTCCATACCAGAATAACAGAAATCAGGAAATATGTATTTTTTTCAATAATTCTATGAAAACAGGTTAAAATTCCATTTTTTTTTAAATTTTTCTCCTTACCAAAATACCATAAATGATGAAAGGTGCGATTTCCATCAATTAAAACTGGTTAAAAATTCATTTTTTAAACTTTTCTTGCTATTAGGATAACAGAAATGAGGAAAGGTTGTTTTTTCACTAATTTCGTTAAAATTGGTTAAAAATCATATTTTTTAATTTTCTCGCTACCAGGATAACAGAAATAATCAAACGTGTATTTTTTCACTAATTCTATTAAAATTGGTTAAAAATGCAATTTTTTAATTGTTTTCACTACCAGGATAACAGAAATGATGAAAGGTGTGTTTTTTCATTAATTCTGCTTACCTATCCAGTAACTCCTAATTACTCCACTATCTACTGCATAATTGTGGTGGACTGTATAATAATTGCACTCGCATTCTGCAATTTTCTTCTATATATCTGTTTGTAATTTATCAAATTTATTACAAAGATCGTTATAACTATCAATCATGTATTCAACATCAGGTAAAATTGCAAATTACATTAAAATATCTAGCTTGTAGCTCATTGAATCTCGATTTCTGATTAATTGTTAAATAAAATAGAACATAAAACAACATTGATAAATGGAATTGTACAAATGGTATGAAAAAAACTAGAAATAAATAGAAAAATGGAAAGAACCCACCTTAAATCGATAAATGCTATAAGTAAAAAAGTTGTACCCTTTGACTCTTAATAGATCGTTAACTTCGGCTACTGTAACTTCTTCTACACATTGTGAGGATTAAGCTGGAGAGAAATACGATCAAAAAACAAGTGATTTTTTTTTGTGGTGAATGGACATTTTATTTAATAGCTTAATTATTTTCACATTAACACTGTTTATTAAATATTAACTTCTACTAAATGACATTTATTTGGCAACATGACAAAGTTTTCTATGGCAATTATTTTTTATTTGTTTATGTTTAATTGTGTTGTATTTTTAAAAATAAATATTTATGTTCCTGAGTGTCATTTTTTTTAAATTTCTGTTATTTTTTTTTTGAAAAGTTAGCAACGATGCTCGTAAAGGTCTCTTTTGATAATTTGCTGAAATTCGCGGTAACGTCAGTAGGTATTTTTTTCTCACTTACTGAATTTTAGTGAGACAGAAATAGAGATTCAAGTGTAAGTGCGAGGATTTAGTGAGGAAGAACAATGGAGCTTTTTATAATTATTATGTTGGCAACGCTGAGCTTCATCTTCACTGCCGACTTGGCTTTAGTTCTTTTTCAGATTTTCTTGATTTCGATTTCTTGCATCCTCTGGTAGAATGGACCAAATTCTGTATAATTGTGGTGGACTCTAATAATTGCACTCGTACTTAAAAATGTTTTATTTTTGTATAACTAAAAAAATTGTTAAAAGTTACGAATTGAGAGATTGTTCTTCTTCTCCTTTTAAGGCCTCAGCTGCCTGGGCTTTTCAGCCTAATTGAGAAATTGATTGAATAGCAATTTACATTCTAACCTAACAATATTGAAAGCTGACAGAATGTTTTCTTCTTTTTATTTTGTTTCAAAATCTATAAACAAAATTATACATCTAGTGATTGTGAATGATTTGTTCTTTTTTAAAGTGTTTATGGTATCTAAAATATTTTCTTTAATTTTTCGATATGTATCATACAATATGTAATAATAAATTTATCTATTTTAAATTAAAATTATTTACTTTTAATATTCCAACAAAAAGAAAAAAACCCACTACATGCCGCGCATAAGGATAGATTGCCCAAAAAAAAAAAAACTGAAAATTTGCTGTTACAAATAAGTATGTAAATTTTAATTCCGTTTTATACCGTATCACATAAAACGGACGAGTAAAATTTTATCCTCGACAGTTTAGAAAGCTAGTAAAGAATTAATCAAGCAGAATTTCAGCTACGAAAATTATATAATCGTTAGCATTTCTAAAATTCTAATTGTCGGACCGTGTCAGAGTAAACATGAATTTGTATGCGGAATTATCAGGAAACACAGGATCGGGCTGGATGTGTAACAATTTTGAATGAGGAAAATGTTAAATATAATTTCTGATTTTAAATTAAAAATATACTAAATTGTATGAGAAAAGATCAACCTACTATATTTCTGGACAGAATTTGTCTTATTATTTCTGTCTGTCAGTCTATCTGTCTGTCTGTGTGTATTCTTCCACAATAGAGGCCACTAGTATATGGGTTTGGGTTACTCGTCGAAAGAACCCATTAATTTTTGTATGACATCTGTCAAATGGAAGTGTCACTATCAAAAAATGACAGATGAAATATATCACGGAATTTGATTTGCAATATGTCATTTGAAAGCCCTTGAAAAACTCTATTCAAAACAGTCAAAATTATTTCTCCAACTGTCACCTGTCAAAAATATAAAAATGTCAAAATTTGAAACTTTAACATTAAATTTCTGCGTCGTCTGAGATATCCCAGGCATAGGTACCATATTCACAAAATTAAAATTGGGACTTTTAATCAGTAAGTACAGCTACTTATCACACCATATTTTCCGGATATTAAAATGTCCCAAATAACGTAATTTTAAGTAGTAAAAAAACGTACTTTTACGTCGTAATTGACGTACTTTTACGTCCTAATTGACGTACTGTTACGTCGTAATTGACGTAATTGTACGTCGTATTTGACGTAATTGTACGTCTTAATTGACGTAATTATTATGTCATAATTGACGTCGATTCGCTGTGATAAATTAACGTCATAAACACGTCACTTCCACTTTGAAATTTTGGTCATTTCGACGTAATAGTTGACGTGTAAATCACGTGAATATAACGTCACCTTGCTGCCTGGGATAGAGGGGGTTCGTTCACTTCCCCCAGAATTACATTGCATGGAGAGAATTTCATGACTTCAATACAAATAGGTGTATGGCCTTATACCGGATTCTATTAACCTTTTTGAAATTAGTATTTGCAATTGTAGAGTGTAGCACCCATGACTTTTTTGTGACGCAAAACCTTTCTCGCAACGATTTTTTATATAATTCCAAGAGATCCATATCTCAAATGTGGTCAAATCGTTCAGTAGAAATAAAACTCATTATGAGCCATCCTCAGCCAAGAAACAAATTACCCGGTGTGTAACAAACAATTTTTTTATACAATACAAATTTTAAAAAAACTTACCATATTTTGTAATAAAATTGTGAGGGGAGGAGAGGATGGGCAGTAGAAGATATTTGGAACGAAAAAATTTTTGTTTATTTTAAAGAAAAAACATAATATTCCTAGTTCTGCTAGAATTCCCAAAGGAAGGAAAATACCTCTTGGGTTAAAGTAGAGTAGAAAAAATTCCGTGTAAAGCACGTGTCCGTACCAAAAAAGTATTGGTGCGGTTATAAATTGGGTTAGGGGCAGCAAGGGCCAAAATATTAAAAACAGGACCAGCAGAAAAAGCCACTGGTAGAAAACCCCTAAATTGGCATATTTTTTAAATTCGAAAATGTACCTACTCTACTACCCACCCTCCCCTCACCCTCAATAACATGTAAATTGTTTACATTGTTTATTAAATTAATTTTATTACAAAATATGGTAAGTTTTTTTAAAAATTGTTTGTTACACACCGGGTAATTTGTTTCTAGGCCTGAGGATGGCTCATAAGCCGAAACTAGTTGCCCAATAAATCTTTTTGTTAATTATATTGTGGTACATGTCTTGGAGTTTTATTCTTACTGGATTTTTTATATGTTCTATATGTTGTGTTCAAAGTAATTTCGGATCTAGTACTTGTTACGTTTTATTTCCTGTGCATTATTGTTCTGCTCAGTATATTTTAATTTCAGACTCACTTGATATCTCTTCTTAATTTCCTCACGTCATATCTCTTCTAAACTTATCTTGACTACCCTCTCTTTTTGATACTGACTATAAAATGTCTTTCCCATGTTAATAATTCTTCTATTTACTTCATCAGTCAGAAAAATCAACTTATAATACTTTATATCGTTTATTGAAAATTTATTTCCTTCTCTCGACATATAAAGTAAGTTTTTATTATATTATATTTTCACTTATGTCCCTGTTATCATTATTAATTATTTCGAGACTTAACTTTTGTTTACTGTTATTTTTAATTCTTTTTTTATGCCAGTATATATTGTTATATTTACAATATCTCACTTTGGTTCTGTAAAAGGTAGAAACTTAATTACTTAACAAATATTATTTTAAATAATAATCTATAATCCTTGGAATTGTCAGATCATTCACCTTCTGCTGCTACAATTGGACAATTCCTTTTTGTTTATAATCTCTGGATTGATTTTCATTATCATTAATTTGTTTACCTTCCTATTGCTGCTCCGTTTAGTTTAAAATTTTTATAACCTTTTTTTTTGATTAGTAAAATTCTACACCATCATTTTTATCTATACATTTATTCATCTAATGCCTGATACATAAACCTTTTCCTTCCGTTTCTTAACTATAATACAAATATCCTTTTTTACAAAATTTTAAAACCATTCCATCATTTTTTGACTTTTTTTTAAACCAAATTGTTATTAATTTTCTACCTTCAATTTTTTTATCTTACCCTATATTCCCTATTTACTACCTGACTTTGATTACTTAAATTTCATATATTATAATTCCAAAATTTCAATTTTATTCATTATTTTAACAATTAAGATTCTTTCACTTTTTTTAATTTATAAAATTCCCTATACATTTTTATAACAATATATTTTTTATATTTACTTAAAAATTCATATCTTATCTTTTATAATGATATAAATTACCTGATGTTTGTGCTCTTTCAGTCTCAATTACAAAAAGAGAATCTATTTTTAATTTGTTTTTACAGATTGTCTTAAAATTTATTTCACTTTGATTGTTTTTATATTTTAATTTTGATCTAAAACTCATGTAGATTCATTTTAATATTATCATTGTTTTAAATTCTTTTTTAAAAACAGAGACCACGAAATCTGGTCATTTATCAGATTTTGTCTTATATTTATTTTATGTGAACTTTTAGGGTTGTTCTGTCCTGGAAAGAGCCCTTTTTTTGTAATGAGTCATTTCCTGGACTGAGCTTCTCTGGATCAGAACCTGCTTGTGGGCTAAATCTTTTCAATGCCGGATCCAGGAAGTTATTTTGAAATATATCATAGTTTTTTGGTCAATTCTTTCTAAATACATCAAAAAATCAATTACACTGGCGTCCAAAAAAAATTTTATTTAATGTTTTACTTTACGATATATTTAAAATTCTATTCGTGGAACGAACTCATAATAAAGAGAATTGAGCTTAAATCACATTTATTAATAAAACAATTTTTATCAACAAATATTAAATAATGTTCTAATTTGTTACATTAAATAATGTTAATAAAGCATTTACGTTCAAAAATTAATCGTTAAATTATTTTATCCAAATGTAGATATTGTGGTATGGTCTAAAATGTAGATCTCCATCGCCATTTTGTTTTTGAGTTTTATATAATATTTTAACTGCGGTTAAAGATGTAAGTCATTATGAACTCATAATATATAATTTTTACAAAATTTTTTGTCCTGGTGTGAGAAGCTGTCTTTTTAAAATGTGAAGGGGTTATAACTGAGATTGAATATTCGAAGGGATAATTAAAATTATTATTTTTTAAAAGAATCTGATCACTAATAATAATAATTATTATTATTAATTTTATTTCAACAATATTAGTTTAATATGGTAAGTTGTTTGTTTAAACATGTTCTCCCTTTGATCATTATTAACATTGTATTATAGGCCTGATGATGGCATTAGTATGCCGAAACTAGTTGCCATTTTCCCATTAATATATTATGATACTAGATATTGATTTTTAGTCCTTTATTGGTAACCACATTTGAGATATGGATAATCTTATTAATTTAATAATAATTAGGATTATAGTAATAAACGTTTTTTTTTAGGTTTTTAGAAATTTTGAGTTCGACTCTGGAAGGAAATTAGTCCGAAGAAGAAATTTACTCGTTTGTTTCGTTAATTTTGGTACGGGATTTTCAAGCTTCTTTCATTTCCATACGGTTGTGTCTGCAAAACCCTTTATGTAATGAAGTTGTATACTTAATGGGTTACCCAGTAAACGATTTGGAATTTATGTAAATTTTCTCAAAAAATTACATTCTCTGCTCGCTATTTATTTTATTGAATAATAAAACCGTTATGTAGGTATAAAATAAAAAAACAAAAAATTTTATTTATTTTACTATATAATAAAAATAATGTTTTTTAATTGATGTACATTTTTGTTTTTAACTTATATATTTTTGTCAAAAGTGTTTTTTCGCGAAAAACATTTTTTGATTATTTGTTCATAAATGCAGCGGTGCGCGATAAATCATTTGCAACTTGTGCATTGTGCTGTTGACTACAGAGCGAATATTTAACGAAAAGTTAGTACTTATATTTTTTTATTATCGATATGGATAGATTTTTAAAATGAGTCTGGAAATGAAAATGCTTTTAGTATTATTTACAACAATCCCCAGTGTGTTATTTATCGAGATGCAAGAATTTCTGAACGAACCGTATTTGGAACCATTTGTAACATCATATTTATGTGAGATAAGTTACTCTTCTATTAAAAGAAAAGAAATAAATCGCTTCAAACTTGAAAATAATTTAATTGTGTGTGTCAAATACAGATATCAGATTTAAAAAGCTAGATATTTTTTTTTAATAAATGTCTTATTAATGTATTTTTGTATTATTTTTGAAATTTTCTTCCCTTAGTATTTTGCCCACACTTATACCACTGCAATAATAAAAAATCGGCTGTGTCACCCCAGAACTTTCCCGGTTCGACCGTAGAGAATAAAATAAATAAAATCAAGTGTAAACTATTGGGAATTCGGGAAAAATTTTCATACAATAGTTGTAGGGAATTTTATGCTTTACAACTTTGCACTGAAACATTTTGCACTAAAGAGCATAATTTACCTCCAATTTTAAAAAAAATGAAAATTTTAAATGTGTATTTTTCTCGCCATCTAGCGGCGAAACTATGAGGAATTCTATAAAAAGTTAAACATGAAAGTTAAAGAAAATTTGATGCTTTACAACTTTGTACAAGAAAATTTTGCACTAAAATGCATTGTTTGTCCTCAAAATCAAGAAAAACTTGAGAAAACCTACATGCACGTTTTTTACGCGCCCTCTAGTGGGGCAACTATTAGAAATTCTGGAAAAAGTTTAAAACAAAAGTTATAGGAAATTTTATGCTCTAATACTTTGTACTACAACATTTTGCACTAAAGTGTATTATTTGTCCACAAATCAAGAAAAACTAGAGAAAACATACATGCACATTTTTTACGCGCCCTCTAGTGGCGCAACTATTGGAAATTCTGGAAATAGTTTAAAACAAAAGTTATAGGAAATTTTATGCTCTAATATTTTATACCATAATATTTTGCACCAAAGCGTATTATTTTCCCTCATAATCAAGAAAAACTAGAGAAAACCTACATGCACATTTTTTACACGCCCTCTAATGGCGCAACTGTCGGAAATTCTAGAAAAAGTTTCAGACAAGAGTTGTAGAGAATTTTATGCTCTAAAACTTTGTACTACAACATTTTGCACTAAAGTGTATTGTTTGTACTCAAAATCAATAAAAAGTTGAGAAAACCTACATGCACATTTGTTACGCGCCCTCTAGTGGCAGAACTATTGGAAATTCTGGAAAAAGTTTGAAACAAAAGTTATAGGGAATTTTATGCTCTAAAACTTTATTTTACAACATTTTGCCCTAAAGTGTATAGTTTGTCCTTAAAATTTAAAAAAAGTAAAAAATTGTTACATATGCATTTTATCAATGTCGGTCTTGGGGATCTTCTACTGTACCAATTTAAACCAAAATCTAATGGTCGCATTCTAGGCACACACCGACCCTCCATACCAAATTTCAGCTTGATTGGTTAAACAGTTCGGCAGTTATCGTGGAAGATTACACACAGACACACAGACACACAGACACACAGACATACCATGCGCTGGAAATGGTTTCAATGTTCTTGGGGGACCTCAAAATGGATATTTCCATCGATATCTCGATTTTTGTTTTTGCTCGTTCACCTTACTTTCCCTTTGATGGGTCCGGGAAAGTAAAATGAAGGAAACTAAGGCCAATGTTGTTTCGGGACATCATTTTAACAATAAATGATAAGTGATTTATGACGTCATAGATATCAAGTCATTTTTTTACGAGATTTTTTCGTCATTTTAAAAAATTAAATATATATTGTTTTAAAGGAGAACGATACTCGAAGTCGATACCACAAGAATTTAATATTAGAAAATATTTATTGGTTAATTAATTTTTTCACATTGTTCGAACATTGTAAGTTTTAATTATGTTTGACAACACTGCAAAAATTTTCCATACATTTTCGGACAGGTACAATGTTGCATTGAAAATATCTGTAAAAAAAATTGTTAAATTCCTATGATTTAAAGATATTTTTGGAAATTTGGCAACGTCGCAATACATTTTCCTCAATTTTCAACGCTTCAAAAATATCGGATAATTTGACGAGTAGAAAAATCTCCGTATTCATAGAAATTTTGGAAAATTTGGCAACGTCGTAATAAATTTTCTAAATTACAGAAAATTGGGGTATTTAAAAAAAAATCCTCGAATTTAATGAAATTTTTAGATGTTTGACAACGCTTCAAAAAAATTCGATAATTTTACTGTGTTCAGAAAAATTCACAAGTTTTAGGGAAATTTTTGAAAATTTAACAACGTCTTAATAAATTAGGGAAAATTAGTAGCACTGAAAAATCTCTGAATTTAATGAAATTTTTAAATGTTTGACAACACTGCAAACATTTTCCATACATTTTCGGACAGGTACAATGTTGCATTTAAAATATCTGTAAAAAAATTGCTAAATTCTTATAATTTAAAGATATTCTTGAAAATTTGGCAACGTCGCAATACATTTCTCTCGATTTTCAACGCTGCAAAATATCTGATAATTTGGCACCTTGTAGGAAAATCTCCGTATTCATAGAAATTTTGGAAAATTTGGCAACGTCTTAATAAATTCCCTAAATTACAGAAAATTGGCTTCTTTAAAAAAATATTTATTAAATTCGAGAATTTTTTTGTCTTTACTTTACCTCTATTCTGTCTTTTCTTGATTTTTTTTTAAACGTTTTTTTTTTTTTTGGTATTTTTTTGCTTCTTTTCCCTTTATTTTATGTTATTTGACTTTTTTGGAATTCTGAATTTATTTTTTTTATCATTTTTAGCATTAATTAACTGTATTTTGTTTTTTTTTTGCTTCTTTTTGGCCTTTTTTTGTTTTTAATTTACCCTTTTTTCCTTTTTGGTCTTTTTTCTTATTGCCTTTTATGTTCCTTTTTTTACCATTTTTGAATTTTTTGCCTTTATTTTGCCTTTTTTGGGTTTTTCTTTTTGGCTTTTTTTTTACCTTTTTTGCCTTTTTGACTTTTTTTAATTTTTTTCTACTTTTTTTTTGATGGTTTACCACTGTTTGGCCCCTTTTTTACTTTTTTAATAGCTATTCCAATTTTTCTTGATTTTTTGTTTACTTTTTTAGTGTTTTTTTTGCTTCTTTTCCCTTTACATTATGTTATTTGGTTTTTTTTTTATTTATTTTGTCATTTTACCACATTTTTGTTTTTCTGCCCATATTTTTCCTTGTTTTTCGTTATTAAGCCTTTTTTCCTTTTTTTTTGCTTTATTTTACCTTTTTCTTGTCTTGCCTTTTTTGCAATTTTTTGCCACTTTGCTTCTCTTTGATCATTTTTACAAATTGTATTAAGAATCTTTCCCATTTTTGATTTTTACCTATTTTTACTCTTTTTCTACATCCGAGCCAGGAAAGTTCTGGGGTGACACAGCCGATTTTTTTTAAGAGTCAACAATGATTTTATGATCATTTTTTGAACCTTCGGGGTCATTTTTTGTTAATTCTGATTATTTTTAACAGTCAAGAATTATTTTATGATCGTTTTTGGGCTTCAACGATCAGTTTTTGTTAATTTTTAACACTCAAGAAATATTCTGATCATTTTTGGATCTTCTGGACCAGTTTTTGTTAATTTTAATTATTTTTAAGAGTCAACAATTATTTTCTGATCAATTTTGGATTTTCGGGAACATTTTTTGTTAATTCTGATTATTTTTGACAGTTAATAATTATATTCTTATCGTTTTTGGACCAGTATTTGTACCAAGTCCAAAAATTGTTTCTTTTTAGTGTCCAACATATTTTTAGACAATACAGTTCAAATCGTGCTGGTTTAATGTTGTATGTATGTACATGGAATATTAAATTCATCGGTAGAAAAATGTAGTTTTTTTTTAGTAGTAATAAAATTGATATAATAATTTGTTCCGAATTATGGTCAAGATCTAGAAATAATTGCAATATCTATAGTTACTAGAGCTTCATACGACAACGATACTTTTTTCGTCTCGTAAAACCGAGACGAAACCATTTTAAAAATTATTAAGGCGATACCGAGACCACATACGGAGTCTCGTTCATATTTTTTCAGAATTTTTTCTGAATTTCCGAGAAAAATAAACTAGTAAGCAGTATAAACATTTAATTTTTTTTATAATAAAGAAAACGTCTGTATAGATTACGATAAATTTACGAAATCTAAAATCTGGTGAAATATTTTATTTTGTGTTTCGAATTTTTTAGGGATTCCAAACAGTTTGAGGGTATGACATTTCATGACCCAGTTAAGTCTTAGGTATCCAAGGGCTAGAAACTACATTTGTTGTTAATGGTTGAAGGTTTATTTATTATTTTTTTATCATTCTTAACGTTATAAAAGTTTGCAATTTTAAAAAATTGAAAGATTATAAATTCGACTTTAAAACAATAATTACATGAACAAATGGCTACGAGACAAGACCGAGACGAGATTTTTGAAATTCTCGCCTTATCTCGTCTCGTGTGAAGCCCTAATAGTTACTACTTTATACAAATATGTAGAAATGACGATATGATGGTGCTAAAATTCTGGTATCCAATAGGAAGAAAAAAAATTCTGAATGCAATAACTAACGTGCTATGAAAATTATTGAATAAGATTGGAAGAATTTATTTAGCGAGTTCCCATTTTTGGTGTAAATTTTAACTCCCATCTTAGTCTTTGGAGCCCTCATTCGCACGACAGCGCTGAAGAGTACTTGGAGCGTCCCTGATAATAAATTGCCTTAAAATTTTGAAAACTACAAGTTCCTTAATACCTCCAGAATATATTTATAGAACCGAAACGTTTTATTTTTAACATTTAATAAAAAAAATTACAAAAATGTTTTTTAAAATCCAATAACTATTAAATTGAGGTTCGTATAAAGCTTTCAAGCATATTTAACTCACCGCAAACACCTCGATTTGTCCCCGCTGTTGATATTGGCCGTCACGGATCCTGTCAATTGTGGCCTTAAGCTGGGATTATCCTTTCGCAATCACAGGTCTATTGTATAGAGTGTGAACTAAAAGCTGTCTTATTCATTACCAATTGTAATAGAGTTCTTTTTGTTAGGGCGAGTGAGCTTTTCTCGTTTACAATAGAATCAACACTTGTTGTTCATTTGTAAGTTACAAAGATGTGGAAAACATACGGAGGAAATTTATTCGAATATTGAACAGGTTTTAGTAATGTTATTTAATAATGTGCCTTTTGATTGTTTAGTTTTTAGTTTTCAGTGTGTTTTTTAATGGATAATGTGAGTAAATTAATTTTCTCCGAAGAGCCTTATTTAAAGGTTCAACACATCTACTTTGAAATCTTTTATTCAGCACTGTACTTAGTGCTTTGCACAATGCTTACAAATTCTTTAAAATGTTCACAAAAAGTCCCACTTAAATATTTTTGGCAGTTCTGATTTAACCCTTTAAGGCGCAGGAATTTTTTTTTCATTTTTGTAAATTTTGGTAGTAATTTTAGGTTTATAAAAATAAACTAAGAACACATATTATAGATTATTATTAACAAAAATCAACAGACCAATAAGTATTCTAGAATACTAATTATAATCTTTGGTGGTAATAATGAGGACCACTTCTGCTTTTTTTCAAACTTATCTAGAAAAAAAAGTTGATAGTCGCACCACTTTTACTAAAAATAATTTGAAAAAAAGTGCCACAGACGAACTACAGAATCGATTGGTGAAAACCGCAGCTTCCAATCTTTAATATTAAGGAAGCGCCCGTTCAAAAACGATTTTAGGAAAGATAATATATGGTATTTGCGCGCTCTTAATGTGTTAACTTGTAAAATTGTTTTTATAATTCACAAGCAAATCCTTATATTTTTTTTAAATTTTATTATACCGTCGATTTCAGATAATATTATCAAACACATCCCTGTATATTATAATCTATAAGTTTATTCTTGTGTCATTCTGAACGTACCTTACAGATAATTATTTTATTTGATTTACAAAATCAATTTTGTTGTATACATTATTTATAATAAATCTTTCGTAAAAGAAAATAAACTACTACATATAAATAGGAAGAATATGTTATTTTGGCCACTACCCATATTTTTGTAACAATTTTTCAAATAATTTTTATACAAATCTAAAAATAATATTTTCCTACTTTTGTTATCCATTATATTTTTTATTTAAGGTTTAATAGTGTAATTTATAAGAATATTTTAAAAATTATCTCAAGACAATTTTCATATTATTGACCAAGAAAAAAATTCCAGAAATAATTCGGTATAAAAAACCGTTAAAAAATTTCACATCAAATTTTTGAATAAAAATGTTTTTAAATATATAGGTTGTTTCTTTTGTATAAAAATAGTGATTTATTATCAACTAACACATTTTTATTTCTGTAATGCCACAAGAAAGAACAAACAGATCATATAAAATTTCAAAACTTTTTACTTACATCCACTTATTCAAAATTGATCATGTACTGACATCTCTTGGTAAGTAATTCAACAAAAATTTTACAGCGACTAGGGTAACTACTTATGAGAGTATAGGCAACCAAACATACTTGTTCTTGTTTGACGACTATTTATACAATCCAAAATTCGTAATCAAATATTTCTTGTTTAATCATAATAACTTTTTTATATAACAAGTAAAGGAATATAAAATATTATATAGTTTTCTTTTAATATATTTTATATAAAAATTACATGACTCCCTTTCTGGGAAAGGGCCATTTTGGAATAAGAAGATATGTTTAATGCATTGTTGCCACATCAGACCAGAAAATAGTAGTAGAAGATTGGATATTAAAAATGGAGTAGATTCATATCAAAGCGGTGTACTTTGTCGTTGTCTGAATAAAGACAACGACTTTGTGTACACGAGGTCCTTCTTCAAGGTCATTGCAGATAAAATAACCATGTTTCCTGATATTCTCACAGACAGAATCACTATACATGCGAATCAATTTGCCTAAATTTACACAACTACGCAAATAAAAGCGAGTCTCCCTTTTTGATTATTTTTAGTAAATATTTAATTCAAATAAAATGGGGCAAACTCAAAATGTTTACCTAGCACAAACATTTTGATTTATCGTTTTTGGATTCTGCAGGGAAGCAGCTTATCCTATTTTAAATTGAAACTGTTGTGAATTGTAAATTTACTCCATTGACATTGAGTGTAAGGCAATGATTTACTTATTCATGACTTATGAGAGCGAAAGCGGCACTCCATTGGTTAACTATTAACCAAATGTCAAATGTCTAAATACATTTCTAGGAAAAAAGAAGAAAAACTAAAAGAAAGTAGGTTTTTGTGTTGTTTTCTATAATGGCATTCGTCCAATAGCCGAGCAATATTCTGAAAATAATTGGGGAATCGGCAACTGTCCCTTTCGAACTACATTTCGTACATTTAACCGGAGTAAAAATCAATGTTTTGGAGTAGCGGAGTAAAAAATGATTGAAAGGAGTAGATCTACTCCAGATGGGGTAGCTTCGGCAACCCTGGTTCAATATTGACATTGACATTGAAATTGATAGATTACGAAAAAGTAAATAAAAGGAAAATAAATAATGGAAGAAAATTTTTTAGATTTTGAGAAAATTTGCAGAGTATGTTTAAATGAAGGTGTAATGATGTCCCTTTTTAAAGTAAATATTTCAAAAAAATTGATGTCATGCGCTTCTATACAGGTATGTATCTACTTAAAATTTCTCTGAAGTTTTGTTTAAATTCATAGAATTGTTTTTGGTAAAAGCATTTATCCACTACAAACTGAAAAGTCGTTAAAGTGCTTTTTATACTTTTTCTATCAAATCTTCTATAATAAGGGTAATTTTAATATTCTAGGTTTGGCAAAATGATGGTCTACCTACCCAAATATGCAACAAATGCTGTGCTAAACTTCATATATCTTTTCAATTTAAAAAATTATGTGAAAAATCAGATTCAAGGCTTCGCCAACACGTAAACAAACTATTACAAAAGCCTAATGAACAGCAACAACCTCAACCCATACAAATTCAAGGAGTACCAAAAAACTCTCCAATACATCTTCCTCAATATGCACAGACTGTACCTGAAAATAACTGTGTTTACATTGAATGCAATCCTTTAATTGAAAGTATTCAACAAGAAAACAATTTCATACCTATAAATCAAAGTGATCAGCCTCAAATAACCCAAATTGACTACACTCAATTAGGCAGTTTTAATGTAGAAGGTGTAGGACAAGTACAAGTATATAATGGTTCTTATACCATGCCACTACAACATTCAGCCGTGTTGCATAATCCGGAATTAACACCTGTACAAGTAAGTTACTAAAATTATTACACCACAGTCGCTGTACCACATTGGAGCGAAGCTTTAGTCTTGAAAATAAATTTAATAAGAATGCTTACAATAAAAATATCTATTGCGGAAGATCGTTATTAAATGGCCCATAGTAAATTAAAAGCAAGTGCGAGTCATTATGTTATAAATAAGAAGTTTTGTCTAAGTATTTTCAATAGCTACTAATTGAATTCTAGAGACCCGATTTCAATTTTTTTGAAGCGACTAATTAACATGATTTGAAATGAAATTTTAAGCTAGCAAAATTAAATTGCTGTTTACATTGTAGCAGTTCAAATCAGAGGCAAAGTGATATATTTTCACGCTCAATAATCAAAATACAATACATCAATAGAAAATATTTAAAATTCATAATAAATAATTTGAAACTAAATTATATCAAAATAAAAATCAGTTTTATTTTAAATTCATTTCTAATATGGCAAGAATGTCAAAAATATCAATATTGCGATGATTTGCTTCATTTAAAATGAAAATCCTAATAATAGTTATTTATGTACTAAGAGGCATCGGGCTCACGCCCACGAAAATTTTTGTGATAACCTAACTGTTAATACTTCGTCTGTATGTTCTTTACGTCGGATTAAAGCCAATTAAAACTGTTTTACTAAAATGATTCCAATGTTGGATAAAATCTAACACGATAGTGATCGCGTTATAAAATTGCCGGGTTTTTACATTTTTGAAATCAGATAAGTAAATCAGGAGGAGTACACTTTGTTTGCTTCTCTCTAATTAATAAAGGAATTAATTAAAATCTTACAATAGAAAATGTTCCAGTAACTATGCTTAAACTGTTTAATTTTAGTTACAGCCTCAACCACAAGTTCAATTTTTAGAACAACCTATTGCAAATAATGTAAATATTAAACAAGAAGATACAAACATGAAGAAAGACTCTAAATTGGACACAATAAAACAGTGTTCGACATGTAATAAGGTAATAATAATTTGTATAAACCCCTTAAATTGCCCCTTCCTAAACTTTATCATCAAAATTCTTTAAAACGATATTTGAATGAATATCTGGTCCTGAAAACCATTATCCTTCCCAAAAGTATTAACCATATTATATTTAAGTTCTACTATTCTTAATTGTGTTCAGACTTAAATTTAATCATAAACACCAAATTGGAGTAAATTTTTATTATAAGTTTGCCCAGCAAAATTTCCTAATTATGTCATTTATCAAATTCAATTCCAAATTCTTCCTAGCTTTTCTTTTTTAGCTTTCCTAACTGCTTCTTTCGTTATTTTCTTTCTACTATTATATTCTTTTTTTTTTCTCTTTATATATTTGTTTTGGTTAATTTGTTCTTTTTATTTCAATAATTATTTTCTATAAATTTTGTTTTGAAAATTAAATGTTATTTAAGCAGTTGTGCCCAGGGCCGTCGCGTGGGCGGAATGATCGCCTTGGGCGCCATGGCTAAAAAAAAAATTTTATTTATATATTTTGAATGTTTTAAAATGTTGTATTATTCGAAGTACCTAATTTCAAATATTAAGAATTAGAAGGTAGAATGTCGTGAAATTTATGTTATTACCATAATATGAGAAAATTAGAGCTTAGCAAGAATATGCAAGAAAAAAGTCGCTCTATACAAATTTATGATCTAAAATGTGAAATATCATAAACTCCTTTATGTACAAACATGAGTATATGAAATTTTCGAGTGTTGACCAGAATCATATGTCATAATGCTCAATGTACAACGAGCTGAGCAAGAATATGCGAGAAAAAAATCGCTCTCAACTTGATAAAAATTTATAGCCCAAAATCTGAAATCTCACAAACTTCCCTATGTACAAATGGAATTTTATTAAATTTTCGGATTTTTACCCAAATAATATATTAAAATGCTCGCGACAAGGAGCTGAGCAAAAATATGCAAGAAAAAAAGAACACTATTATTCATTATGGCCATTAAAATTCTGCAATGAGCGCTTGTTTGAAAGTATGTACGCCTGGGGTTTGATCTAGGTGCCAAATACCAATTAGTTATTTAAAAAAAGGACTGGACTGCGTCAAATGTAAACCAGTCATTATTTTTTAGTTAAAAAAAAAGAAAAAATGGACTAGACTGCTTCAACTGCAAACTAGTTCCTATTTTTTTTTAACTATACTGCACCAAATGCAAACCAGTCGATTGATTGATCGATATTAATTTACTGACTTTTTCATGGAGTCAGTAGGCCACAGCCGTTAGCAAAAAATAGCATTATAAAAAAGTTACTTAAGGGTGAGAGCGCCTGGTAAAATCTCGTCCCGGGCGCTTACAAGCCACGCGACGGCCCTGGTTGGGCCCTAAGATATAGACAGAAAGGAGTACTGATATGAACTACATAATTCATAGATCAGGACAGCTTCATTGCCTACAATGAAAAAATTCTGAATAAGAAAGAGGTCAGAAAAATCCAGATTTTGACGGATTTTTAAAGAAATAATAACTGAATTTACTTATGTTAAAGAGCGTAAAGCTACTATGAAGTAATAAAATGTTATAGTGAGATAAATATTATCAATTTTATTTTTTGTTTGTCCTGAATTTATATCTTAAATTCTTTTTTTACATCTTTATACATTTTTTAAAAGGTGTTTGGAACTGCCACGAAATTAACAAGGCATCTGAAAACCCATGCTTCCGATTTACCATTTAAGTGTAAAGTATGTAATAAAGGTTTTGCACATAGCGGAAATTTCAAAATCCACCTAAGGACTCATACAGGAGAACGACCTTTTAGATGCGTTGTATGCGATAGAGGCTGCAAACAAGCACAGGATTTAGAAAAACACATGAGAACACATACAGGTATAATATTTTATTATTTAGATATACGACCATTTAATTTATATTAAAGCAATAAATATATTAAAAATTTTTGCCAAACCAGTTATGTTGGACAATATTTAATAATTCCAAAAGATTATCCATATTCTCAAATGATGACGTAGTAAAATTTTAATCCAGTATCACATTTAATATAATTCTTTTAAAAAAGCTTCTAGTTATATTCAGTGAAAAAAGGGGGCGGCGACTAGTTTCCATAATATGCCATCAATAAAGTGCACATATAGAAAATAAAGTGGTACTAGGAAACAAATATGGGAATTTTATAAGGGTAAAATATTAAGAAAAATTGAATGATGTCTAAACCCCATGGTGTGGCTTAAAAGTGGTACTAGATTTAGACTTTAATGATATATATTTGTAGGTGAAAGACCACATAAATGTGTTATGTGCCCTAAAGCATTTTCAACGAGATCAAATTTAATAGCTCATATAAGAATCCATACTGGAGAACGACCTTATGTTTGTTGTGTTTGTCAAAAATCTTTTTGCCAATCTAATGAATTAACAAAACACATGCGAACGCATACAGGAGAGAAGTCTCATATTTGTGATATTTGTCATAAAGGTAAAATAACTACCGATTTTTTATGTTTTTTATAATCTAATTTATTTTTTAGGGTTTAATGGTTCTAGTACACTAATAGTTCATCGGCGATCACACACAGGCGAACGCCCCTATGTGTGTCTGATTTGCAACAAAGCTTTTACTCAAAATAGTTGTTTAGCGATGCATGTGAAACGTCACAACGACAAAAATTCCAAGGCTGATAATGAACAAATGGTAACGGCGCAAGACACAAAAGAAAACTTTAGTTGCAATTTTTGTAATAGTAGTTTTGAAACGTCATCTGATTATACAATTCACCTCAAAACACATTCAACCCCTGAAGATAGCTAACAAATATGACAATAAATATTTGACAGTCTAGTGCCAAAATTTATAGGGGTAGCTACTTTTATAGAAATTTCTCTGCATTTAAATTTTTCCAAGAATTCACTTAATAGTCTATAGTCTAGCTAAATATTTGTTTTTATTTTGAAAAAATGTTTTGTTGCTTAAGCTAGTCTTGGCACTCATAAAACTATTTTTTCGTCTCCTTAAGGTTCGTTTTCAGAGACGGGAAATTCGCAAATACGATCGCCAAATCCGTTTTCAGACATTTGACGTTTGGTTATATTTTATATAGAAACTTTTTTATGCTTCTGTTTAATTTGTTTATAGTTGGAGATCGTGAATGTCATTAGGTTTACACAGATAAATATTATTCAAAACATTCCAGATTGCTAAACAAGTTTCATTTATTATTTTACTAACTGTTGTTTGCATATCCCCTGATGTTAAATGTTAAAATCTTTAGCCTCTAAGTAAACTAATTACCTTAAGGTACAGGACAATTTTTTCTGCTACCCTTGAATGAAACCTTTTTGTAATCTGAAAACTTATTGCTTCTAATAACATATTGTTACGAGGTATTTTGGATAAGTCAAAAAAGGTCTAAAAAACCTCAAATATTAATACTTAAATTTACTCTGGGGTGTAGCTGCCAATATACCTCAATAATGTAGGGTTACCAGAAATCAAAATAAACGTAACAAATTTGATAAATGAAACAATATATAAAAATACCAACTTCTCAAAATAATTATACAAAATTTATACTTACTCATACTATGGCTGAGGACGATCGTCTTTCAAGAGAGGCACTGTTAATTTTTTATATACTCTTAATCGAGTCCCGAATATGACTATCCAAAAATATCTCTACGGCTTTCAAGCTAACCACCAAAAAATCCCCCTTCTCCCTGAGCAAGTGAAATTAAGGTACTTTGTTCACCTTGCAATGACTAAAGTTGGACGTAGTTATGCAAATTGAAACCAACCCACAATTTGCTTTTAGTAAGAAAAATCGGTTTAATAATAAGTTACCCATTGCAGATTTTACTTGGTAATGCAAGTTTTAATTTTTTTTTAGTAAGATGATTTTTTTGTGTAAAATATGACTTGTGGAATGTTGCTTTTTTTATCATAAACGTTAAACAATGCAAATGACTATAAAATATTAGTAAAGTAGTCTTCATCTTTTTGAAAATCAGGCTCTCCTCCGAAACCTTTCATGTCATCTTCTGCACTATCATTAGCGTAAAGTGTTGAGTAGAAAGGAATACAGTCGTTTGGAAGCAAATGCCATATTGACTTGAGGTCAGCTAGCTTCGTAAGAAGGACGACCCCTTGTGGCTGTGAAAGGACGACGACCTCTTACGGCTTTGAGAGAACAACGATCTTATGCGGCTCTGGGAATAGTTTTGGTAATGTCAAGTTCCACCTTGGTTTGACCTGTAAAGTCTTCTCATAAATAAAGAAAATGCTTTTTCTTTTTTTAACACAATTTCTCTAGTTCTAACCAACCTACGTCTTCTCCTCCGACACATTTCTTCCTATTTGTAATATTTTTTTCTACTATTTCTGCAGTTCCAAGAAAATCTGGGGTTGTCATAGGAATAACAATAACGCTTTGACACATCAAAGATCGGTACACGACTGGAATGTATACAATAACAGGCGGTACTAGTATTTACAAAAAGGAAACACTCCACAGTAAAAGCAGAAAAGTAAATTACAAAAAGGAACTAAAACGCCTGGATCCTTTTTGTATATTTGTTTGTACAATTTTTTATTGTGGTTTGGTTATTTGCATTATTATTATATAAACTGCACGACCAGATGGTTGGTTCCTTTTTGCAAAATTTAAGTATGATATTTATGTACCGTTTGGTATAATAAACCTGTTTTCAGAAATTTGTGGGATGGTTCCATTTTGCATAACTACGTCCAGTTTATCCAAATAAAAAAGTGTTTTCAAACAAACGTTTTAAAATTTTGAAATTTGTTCTAGATTGTAAAGCGTGTTGGAGATTATAAATAAATTAAATTTAAATAATGTCATATACGAATCTTAATTATCGCTTACGTAAGCCGGGGATCGAAAATTATCGTAACAATGTGGAAGATTTCAGGGTTCATAAAGTAATTCATACTTTTCAGGGTCGTTAAATCTCATTTTTTGAACAAGATTGTTGAAATCACCTTATTTTTTCCTGTTTAATAATGTGTCTCGAATCCACATTTTTCGTTTAACTTTTTTAGAATATTTATTTATTAAATACATTATTTACAAATAACCTAAATAATATCTAATGCTCCGTATAAGCCATTTCCATATTTTTTGTTTTTAAAATTAGAAAAATACCGAAAACCAATAAAGTTGAAAATACATTTAACTGTCTTTAACAACAAAATAACACGAAAGAAAAAAATATTGATGTTCGCTGGTCATATTTAGCGATATTCGCAAAAAAGTTGAAATATTTAAACCTTTTGTTTTGCTAAAAAATTGTGAATTTCGCGTCTCTGAACACGAGCCTTTACTCTACAGCTTTTTATTAGGCAATTGTTGATTTTCTACCCTTTGCTCTCATTTTAAATTTTGTATATATTAAATTATCCCATCAACCAGGTGATTACTCGGTATTCTTAAGTGTAACATATAATTAACAAAAATTTTCACCATTTTTTATGTACTGTAGAGAGAATCTAACTCATACATTAAACAGTAAAAAGAATTGGTAATTGGCAATGGAAGCTTAATTTATTGGTCGTCTTTATTTATTCGTTGTTTCTATAATCTTGCTTGCTATTGGCTAATTTTTGAATAGAGTAAAGATTTTGACCAAGTTTTTAGTTATTAAGCAACTAAAATTACATTTCTAGGATTACAAACTAGTGATTATTAAATAATTTTTGTGGATGTAGTTACCTCAAGTTTAAATTCTATTGTTAGACTAATTGGACAATTGTGAAAGTTATTATTATTAATAACGAAATTGTAACAGTATTAAATATAGAAAAATATAAGTTATTAACTTATTTATATAGTAATTTTATTTCTAGGGCGGGTTTTTTCCTAAAATTTTGTTGAGAAGAGTTAAATTTGTCCATTTGTCTAAAATATACTTCTTTTTCCAACCACATTGCATATATAAAAGACGCTGTTATTTATTTTACCTTACTACATTAGGTTTTTAATAGATTTTTTGTTAGTTTTAGACTTACTCTAAAAGTCACACCAACCTCATCTCGTTTAATTATTTGTGCCTTATTTTAAAAGTCGGCAACTAAGTATAAGAAATCATATTACATGACGTGTGCGGAAAGTGACATTTTTCACAAGAGTGTTAAATATTTCACGAGGCGTTTTAGAATTAAATCGGGAGATTAATAGTTTTTTAAGTGTACCTTATCGTTTTGTATAAACATGCACAGACAAACGAGTGCCTGGGAAAATAAAATTCAATAAAACGAACGAAATACCATAAAAAATTGCTCAAAAATATAATAATTGGGCTTAGTTAGTCGCACAACATTGCCTTAATTATTGAGAAATTAAATAAATTTAACTATATCATCTAGAAACAATAAATAAAAATTAGGTTAAAACAAGTTGATATTTGTATTAAACCGGTTTTTTAAAAAATTGTTAGTTACTGTGTTTTTCAATGGGGCAGCCGAATGGCCCTCTGATTTACCGAAAAATCATCCTGAAATGTAAGTTATAATGAAATAATAAAACAAATTTATAATTAACACATAATAGATACTTCACGCCACGCCCTCGCCGGGTATTAGAAATCTTTATATAATGATCGACAGGGTATTAAAAATCTTTAAAACAACTTAATGAACTAAGTTTTTTTTTATGATGAACTCTTTAAAACGATCAAAACGCTTCCTAATATATTGAATATACAAGGCGGACCAAAATTGTCGAGCAATACTTCTACGGGTGATAAAACACCTAAAAATAAATAATGTTTGTCTAATGAACTTATGTCCACAATCGCTTATTAAGGGTACGACAACCCCTATAAAACGATAATTGGTTTTTCATGAATATCTTTCTAGAGAGGTACCATACAATATTCAAATTTTAGGTAGTACTTAAGGGTACTAACGCTATTTACGTATTTTGTCTTTATTCTTCGAATTCACTAAGGGTAGTTTTCAAGGAGTGAGTTACCTTTTTTTGAAATATTTTTTTTGTTATCAACTGTTTTGAAAAATGCATATTAAAATAATTTTTTCGGAAGTTTTTTCTTGAAAAAAGGTACTCTTTATGTACCATCCAAAAATTATTCGTTTTCGTAATTTGAGTTCAAAAATGGGCGTGAGAATGCTAGGGACAAATATCGAATCGCGGTAACAAACAGTACAAAAGTTTTTTTATTGTCAATTAAATGAGGTACAAGAAAAATATGTTAGGTAAATATTACCAAAACTGCTCAAAATGTCTTCCTTCATCTTGTATACAAAAACTGAATTTTTCTTTTTAACTTAGGAATTAAATTTTCTAATACTTGAGGATTAAGGTAAAATCCATGGTATTGAGATCCGGTGATCAAGCTGACCAATGGATTAGTGGTTCGGCACCTCGACCAATTATCGTTAAGCCTTTTCTAAGGGTTGTCGCACCCTTAATAAGCGGTTTTGGACATATATTACTTATTTTTAGGTGTTCTATTACCCCTAGAAGTCCACTGAATAATAAAAAAACTCGTAGTGGTAACAGAATCATATAATTAAGAATCTTAAACGAGAGGCAACATGTTTCGGCCATTTAATGGCCATCATTAGGACTATAATACAAAAAGTTACATTAAAGAAACGCAAAAAAAACATAGTTTATTAACTACTTACAGAAATTGTTTAAACAAGTATAACATAGTGTTAGAAGAAAACTTTATCCAATTGTATATTTCTGTATTTAATAAAAATTTAATAGGTAACGAGAGAATTATACAATTTCATATCATAAAAATTGGAGGAAACAAAATTCTTTAAATTATATAAAAATCTAGGTACTTGGAAGCGGGGAAGTAATCTTTTTTAGAAAATTTGATCAAAAAGACGTTTTATTTATAAAAAAAATGAAAAAGTGAAAAATGATTTTTTTGTCTTTTAGGTACTTCAGTACACAAATAGGTTACTTAATAGTTAATACTTAAATTTACAGTTTTCAAATAATACTAAAAACAAAATACTTAAGTATACTAATATATTCTTGATACTGGCACTTGTACTTAGATCCACTTTGAACAAATACTGGTACTTAAGACTTAAGTACTTTTTGTCGGTACTTATTACAGCTCGAAGTTGGACTTATTATTCAATGTTTCGAAATAAGTAAATTTATATTAAAAAAATAATTAATTAGAGGCATGGTATCATAGGAAAATACCTATTTTTCAATTTTTCCCAACTTAAATATAATGATTCATATCCCAATGAAGTTTCCCTATATTATATGTCTAGTCGTGTTCATAAAACTACCTATAACATCCAGAAATAGCATTTGGCCCAATCCCGCAGTAGGGTGACTGGACATATACGCAAGACATTCCTTTTTCTTAAGGTTCATTGATTTCTTCAAAAAAAGGAGATACATTAACTGGGATTGTATTTTTCTACCACTCCATAAACATAAAAATTTTATCGGAATTGACCAAAATAAAGAAATAAACAAACATAAAAATTACAACATTTTAAAAAAGTGTTTATATTGTCTAGGGGTATTTTATGTCTTCTTTTTAAATTATTTATTTACTGATAATAACTAATTTTAAATTGTATTAGTTTTATATTTTATATCCACTTTAACAAAAAATATATATATATCTTGCAGGACTTGATCATCCTTTCCCTGTTCCTTAATGACGCCCTGGAATCGTCACTCACCCATGGTGTCTGAGAACACGCATAGACTCAAGTCGAAGACATTGGCGTCGCACTGTCGGCCGACTACGCCCGACGTATCGACCAGCGTCCGCGTCGTCACGTCTCGAACCGTCTCGGGCGTCCTACAATGTTGCCAAATTCGATAGAAAACTAATCACTTAAATTTTATTTATCTACCGGAGCCATATAGATTTCGATTAATTTTTAATAATAATAATTATAAAAGATATTTATTGAAAATACCTTCAAATTCTAAATTTGTCTTAGTATTTGTACCAAAACGGAACAATATTTTACATGACTTAGTCAGAATATATTTACATATTACACATTTATCATATAATTCCCATAACGGTATTAAAAATGAATTATCAAATTTATAGCAATAAAGAGACCTGATAATTCCAGTAGCGGCTCGTGGGCTTTTTAAGAGAGGAGGCTGGACGTTTTTGTAAAAATATACTCTTCAGCCAATTAATTTAACCTTTGCGCAGCAGACGTACCAGCTACTTCAGTGACAAAATTAATTATTGCCCAGTAAGAACTAACGTGGAAGTATAGAGTGTCTCTTGCCAAAAATGTATTTTTGTTTGTTTTTTGAACTAAAAAAAAGGCTAGCCTACTGAGAGTGTTGCCATTTCAGGTATTTTTTATGGTATTTATGGTCAAAAAAACGGCAACGTATTTAGGGTTTGAGATATATACAGAGTTTGCAGAATCTAGCCTCAGATTCAAAAATAATTACTGAGAACGGGGAATTGTAAAATTTTAAAAATTATTAGAAAAACACTAAATAAAATGAAGAATGATCAACAAAATATTTCTGATGCTATTTGCTGGATAAATTGGTAAGTAGGCTGAGCCTCCTTTGCTTATTTCGAGGAGCTGCCACTGGATAATTCCCATTTCTTATATTAAATATTCACTGTACACTGCAAATCTTTATCTACTCAATAAAAACAGGATATAAGCAAAGACTAGTAATTTACTTTAATATAAGGCATGTCATAGGGCTAATTTATCAATTTACTACACAACAACGGTCTCCCACTAATTGAAACCTCTGGACAACAGATAAGGCAAGGAGGAAGACACAGAAGTGTCAAAAAATTAAATTCTACTGTTAAATTTTATCAATACATATATTTGGAATTGATGTATTATTATCAGGGCATAAAAAGCGCCGAGAACTGCTAGTACTTGGATGGGTGACCATTCTTCTGAGAAGCACAGTGAAGATATGCAGTCTTTGGATTCGTTTTAGTTGGAATATTAATTTTCAGATCTTTAAAAGCATTAGTATAAATTTTGTCTTTAATACTAAATATTGGCCGTATACCGATTTCGAGTGATATCTCAATTCCAAAGGATTAAATTATCCAGCGATGTGAAGAAAATATGTTTCAAGTACTTGGTCAAACTTTTACGGAACATACACAATTTTTAATGAGAGGAAATGCAACAATAAATATATGTTAGTTTTTAAAAAAAATCCCCATTTTTTATTCAAGTACTTTTTTCTTCTTCTTCGCTCTTTTATTTTGGCTATGATCTTGCGTTATTTATATTATTTAGTAGATAGCATGTGATATGAGGTTTTGTAGATTAGTTTTGGATAATTCACTGTATATATCAAAATTGATTCTAGTGGTTTAAGGATCCAATTTGTCCACATTCACAGTGTGGATTGTCTTTCAATCCTATTCAGTAGATATAAAAAGGAGTTGGGTAACGTCCTGTTCTCATCTTTATCAGTGTGGTACTATGTCTCCTATACATAAACGTGAAATTCTTGAACCATAGAGATTAAGGCAGGTTTGGAGCCACTTTGCAATGAAACGATTTATTGTTTCGTCTGCATGATTTCCATTCTGTACACCATTTATGCCAGGTTTCATTCTTTGTCTTAAATGGAATAATTTAATTTTACATTGAGGGTACGACCGACGTTGGCAAGTTGATCAGCTTTTTGATAGCCTTAAGAAGCCATTTAAGAAACTAAAGAAAAAACAAAAAAGGTAATGAATCATAACGACAAAAATAATAAGCGCGTAAGAGATTAGGTCTTTTCAAATACAAACGATATCCTATTTCATATATTTGGTATGAAGATAGTTTCTCCAAATTTTATAATAGTAAACCATAGTTTAAATGAACTGGGAACAAGACTAACTAATTTGATTAAGATAAGTAAAACCTTGTATCTGCTGATAATTTTTATTGTTAGCTGGGAACTAAAGTTGTCCGCCTTCAATGGAAAGGAACATATGCGAGTAAGTAAGTGTAATATGTGAAATTTGAATCGTAACCTTTAGCCAGAAACAAGAAATGAATAACATCTTGATAGACGTGAACTTTCCGAGGCAGCAGAGGAACAAGTATTAAAATAATGTTAACAAAAGTCGCTATTTCTTTTTATATATAATCAATCATTTCAGTAGCTTATCCTATAAGGATATTATCAAATACAAATACGACAACAGCGCTTTCCATTCTCGATTCCTTGTTCCTTGATTCTCCCCTTTCCGTTAGTGTCAACGGGAAAAGCGGCCAGGCTCTAACGGAGGTCGGGAAAGCTCGTCTTACCTACTCTATAATTTTTCTATCGTTCAGGACTAATTCGAATTCAGTGGTTGTGAAGAAGTCTGAAAGAAAAGCCATCAAAATGCTCATCGGACTAGTCAGGGAATCTGTTATGCAGTGTTTCTGTCACACATGTCGAGCTCCGTTACCATCAACCGGTAAGTCAGTATTTCTTTAGAATTAAGGTATCGATTGTTTTTTTTTTGTATATCCAAAACGCGGTTATCCAGACTATCGGCGATTGATTGATGAATTGAGGTAGGCGTTGCAGATTTTCCTTACTCGGTGGGATTATAAATATTATCCAAAGAAACTATAAAACTTATATTTACACATATAATTAAAACAAAATATGGTTTCTATTAGGGTAAAAATATCGAAATAGTTTGATTAGTATTTCGTGTAATAATCTAAAAAATGCCTTCTCTGAGAAATTGAATCATTGGGCGTACAATATTGTATCTATTTCTAATTTGCTTTGCTTAGGGTTTTCCCTGTTGGATTAGAACCCGACTTGTCAATATACCGGCTTCCGGCTAATCAAATTGTTTTGACATCTGACATAATTCCATACAATTTATATGAGATCGTTATAAAACAAGTATAACAAAATTTTGCTTAGCACAAATTATAAAATATCATTTTTAACCCGGAAACTTAGCTCAAAACCATTTTACTGTCAATTATTGATTTTTAATAATTTCGATAGACTCAAAATTAAAATAAACATTCCATTTACAACTGCACCACACTGCTGGATAGATAATTATTTATTAGCCAGGAAAGTTCTGGGATGACACAGCCGATTTTTTTATTTTACTATTCCCTAATAGCACAGCGAAGTTCCATAAAACGTTTTATGTCCCTAAAAGGTCCCCATAGGTCCGAGGACTTAAAACTAACATTTTATTAATATTATTTGTGGAACGTTTTTAAAATATACCAAAAAAGACGTTTTATAAATATTATTTGTGGCACATTTTAAAAGATATACCAATAAGGACGTTTTAAAAACGTTATTTGTGGCACATTTTAAAAGATATACAAATAAGGACGTTTTAAAACGTTATTTGTGGCACGTTTTATAAGATCCCTAATAACACAAAGTAGTCCTACAGATATCCATAGGACGTCCTCTTCGGACATTCCGGACATCCTTAGGACATCCTTTTCTGGTACACTGGACGTTCTATGGACGTCCGAGGGACGCACTAATGTCACAACTTTGAACTGAATTCGAACGTCCGCCGCGGACATCCATTGGATATCCCCCTGGGACCATATTATGGACATTCACAGAACGTCCTATTTTGGTACAGTGGACGTCAGAGAAAGTGATTTTTTTTGTTATATTATTCACACCAGTTCAATTGTAATTGTGAAATTGTTATTTCAACACCTGCTCGTGTCGGAAACTTCATCTACGTGAATAATAGCCACCGTTTATGCTCGTTGAGCGAGCTCGGAGCAGACTTAATAGGATGTTTTAAATCGCGATATACCATACTATTCGTGGTGTCTAAGAAGCATCAGCGCAAGTGTCTCCATCTTTCAGGCGGAGCTTTACTTTTGGTACATATTATGTCGAGTGAGGACCACTCTTAGGTGTCTGTCCCGGACATGTTTTGGACATTGCCTGTATTAAGTCGGCGAGGGACTGTTTTAAGACTATGGTATGGATATGTTATATATAGTCCGTATTATATCCATCACGGACAACTACTGGATATCCGGTATGGACATTGTACATAAATTGTACAAATAATGGATATATATCGTGGACGTCTTAATACTGTCCAAAAACAAACATCCACAGGACATACATATTAAGTCCATGGACGTTCCGACATTAAATGGACATAAATTGTACGTCCCAAGGACGTTGTGTGCTATTAGGGATATACCACTAAGGATGTTTATAAACGTTATTTGTGGCACATTTTAAAAGATATACCAATAAGGACGTTTTAAAAAGTTATTTGTGGCACATTTTAAAAGATATACTAAAAAGGACGTTTTAAAATATATACCAATATGACGTTGTATAAACGTTATTCATGTCCGTTTTTAAAACGTACGATGAATTAAAACGTACGATGAATTATAAACGGACGTTTTTAAAACGTAGGATGGACTATAAACGGACGTTTTTAAAGCCCATATTTTGCATCATAAAAGCAAGGGATCGAGGCTTCGGTCGTCCCTAAGACAAAATTCAGAGGACAAGCCAGGCATCCACCAATGCCCAATGGGGTGGAATACGGCGTAATCAAGGACTAGAAACGATAATGACAGTAGATGTTATATACCCTTATTATAGAACACACAATTTTGGAACACCTTGGAGTGGGGGGAGGCGCGAAAACCAACTGTTTACTCCAAGATGGCGTCCATGGCGGCGCGCGTCTTGACAGGTGGCTTGGCGCGAAAACGGTTATATGTTGGCGCGCGAAACGGTTTCCATGACGCGCGTTTCTGCTGGTTTTTAAGGTATGTTTTTATTTGCTTTTAGTGTTGATTTCGGTTAGGTTAGGTAATTTTCCCGTAATTTCCCAATCATCTTATAAGTCATCTCGAGCCATAAGCCCCTCAGCTGTCACAACGTTAATTTATTATTAACAATTGCCAATTTTACAATTTTTTCATATATTTTCAAAGGTCAACCCTTATCTCGCACCACATGCGCCAAGCCATATGCGCGACCTGTCATGGACGCCATCTTGGAGTCGCTATAAACAGTCATCCGTTTTCGCGCCAAGCATCCCACCCGCTCTTTTCGCGCGCTGGACGCCATCTTGGAGTAAACAGTTGGTTTTCGCGCCTCCCTCCACTCGAAGGTATTCCAAAAACCTGTGTGTTCTATAAGGGTATAACAATGATGACCAGGGGACTTTGGTCCTTAAATGCAACCCTGCGATATGCTCACAATAGCGTGCATGTCGGGGGGAGAACCTGGGGGAGGAGGCAGGGGACTTGGGGATTAAGTGCCGATTAGGTACAATATCCTCTTGGCTCGGAGTCATTTGGTGTGTGTGTGTGTGCATCATAAAAACGTTTATTGATAATCCTGGAAAAACGTTTACCCAAAACGTTAGTTAGGGGGGGTGTTTTGAGGATGTCCAAGTTTGTGACATTTGTACCTTTCTCGTGCGTTCATAAAACGTCTAATGTACTATAGTTTATCTTTTTAAAACGTCCAGTAAGTCCGGAAGAGTTTTTTTGATGACTTTGTGCTATTAGGGTTAGTCATTTTGACTATTTTCTAAATTTTGTCAATGATGATTTTCCTCGTTTTCTTTCTGTTTTCAACTTGTACTTGATTTTCTTCAATACTATTAGCAAGTTTTTGAGTGATTTCCAAAAAAATTGAGCGATGGAATTTCATTCATTTGCAGATGTTCTATTTCTCATGAGGCAACCGTCCTGCTTATTGATATATCCAAATGCCTGAAATTCCGGATAATTCGGTGACACACTCGATCGTTCATAATGAAATTTCACTTTGCAGATATATAAAATATATACAGGATGTATTAAAAAATAGTCGCTTTTGCTAATGATTTCCGTTAAGTAGTTATGCTTGAGATTCATTTTATTGAACGCTCTATAAATCTTCTGAAAGATTTTGAACATATTGTATATAATATATGTCAGTATGATTCAAAAGATGCCGTCATATTGTAAAATATCAGTAAATGAATGAAATTCTACCGCTCAGTTTTTTGGAAATCACTGAAAACTATCTTTGGACTCTCATCCCTGTATATACTGTTGGATGTGTGCAGGAATTCTTATTTGATAGTGTATTTGTATTAGCTATATAAATAATCGATGCATGATTGTTTTGGTTTGTATATTCGAAAAAGTATCTTCACAATGATCATTTGAAATTTAGGAAAAGTTAAATTCAGCACCATGTATAATCTAAACCGTCGAATTTAGAGCGTTAGGCGCAATAGAGAGATTTTATCAGTTCTACAATATATAAAAAAGTAGAGCAAATTCACAGAAAGTCAATTTCAAAATAGGGGGTGAAGAGGTCCCATGCAAATTTATTAATAAAATACTTAAAAATTTCAATCATATTTTTTATTTTTAACTTAACCGCCCTGTAACGGAAAATTTGAGGCTCTATAGGCACATTTTTATTAAGCAAATTAAAATTTCTATATCATTTATGCCATATTTACTTGAAACGCCTTGTTTGCTTTTTAAAATTTTATCTATATAGACAGATTGATGCAAAAAAGAAAAGCAACAAAAATTATACATTATCGCAATAAAAAAAACTGTAATATTAGCTTTATTTCGTTGTTTGTTTTAAAATAGTTTGCTTTGAAATGTACATGTCAATTTTAAAACTTACTGTCATTTTACTTTGAGGTAAAATAGTTATAAACCTTACATGAGAATTTTTAATGTTTCAGTACATAGGTCACAGATGCCTATAACGAAGTTGAAAACGAAATCAAAAAGCTTTATAGAAGATCAGCCGAAAAGAGTGCAGTTTATAAGTGAGTATAATTATTTATTGTTATAAATTTGCTTTTTTCATAATTTTACCTTTATATTTAAAAAAAAAAGGTATAATTTTTACCAATTATATTTTTTATTCTTTTAAAGATAACATTTTTTTTTAAAAAATGCATATAATGAATTCGATTTTTTAATGCGGATCCACAGAGTCGTTTTTTTTTTTCAAAAATGTTCATATTTTTATGTAAATAGCTAGGAAAAAATGTGGCAGATTGGCCGATAAAAACTTGTAATGTCATTTATGATGACCAACCCACGCTCACTGTTTTACCCCTACAAACCTCAAGAAAAGTTTTATGAAAAAAAAGTTATTCTCCATAAAAAGTTGTGCATAGTCTAAAATTTAAAATACAACTGTCAGATATTAATTTTTTTTATTCGTATACGAAGTTCGTCAAAAAATGTGAATGTGAAATGCAAATATCCTTATTTTTGACAATATCATAAATTGTTATAAAGAAAAGATCAGAATTTAAAAAATACGTTTAGATATGTAATTATAAAAAGGCTTATTGTATTTGTTAGAAATTTTTCTCTACATTAACAATTTAGTTTTTTTATATAGCGAGATTTAACACGTTAAGCGCCACGCGAAAAAATCTAGTCCCACAGGCTATTTTTTTTTATTGTGGGTTGTGCTTCTATTTGGTATCAATTTGATAAAACAATCAGATTTTTTCATAAGATTTTTCTCTTATTCACTTTTTTTATCAGTGTAATTTTAATTATGAAAAGAGTGTCATTTTCATTTTATATTATGAGTCTATTATATTCATTTGTTTTTCATTGTTTTTTCGTAAATAAAGATTATCATATCAGCGATGTTTGTTTTGTTCAGACAAAATTGTTATAAAAAAAGTTTTTCAAAAAATCAATAGTTATGTCTCGAGGCCCGAGAAACAAAAGTATGTATGACACACGCATTATGTCTCATGGCGCTTAACGTGTTAATAATAAAATGTTACTTAGACATGATGTGATTATTTTAAACCCAATTTTCAATTCCAAATAACTTTTTTATTATAGTTTTTGATATGGTTAAAAATAAAGGTAGAGTCGGCCCGTTTAAAGAAGAACCCATTACGTCATACTTTACTTCTTGGTAGAAAGGGAGGCGATACTAGCAACCATTGATGTGTACGTTTTAGAATAAAATTAAAACCTATATTAACCCTTTAACTGCTATTAAAATTTTGCAGCATAGGGCCAAAAATATTGAAAAATAAATTAAGACATATTGGTGTTGGTTGAATTTTGAGTCAATTAAATAAAACATCATTAAACTTGATTGTTATAATTTTCAAAAATTTAAAAACAAAACTGAGTTTTAAGAAAATTAAAAAATTCGGAAATATATCAAATTTCAAAATTTCAAAAAATAAAAATGTCTAGAAATGCAAAAATTTCGATAATTTCGAAAATTTCGAAAATATCAAAGAGTAAAAATGTCAAATTATTCAAAAGTTTCTGAAATATATGGAAAATATTAAAAAATAATAAAATTATTCGTCTAGTTAAAAATATTTAAAGTATTTCAAACATTTCGAAAATGTCAAATGTGTCAAGAAACATTAAAAAGTTATTCGAAAATTTCAAAACTTTATAAAATATTTCGAAAAATTTGAAATTTTGCATTTTTTCGAAAATTTCAAAATTTTCAAACAGGAAAAATGTCAAATTATTTCAAGTATTTCAAACATTTAGGAAAAGTCAAAAGTTTCAAGAAACATTAAAAAGTTATTCGAAAATTTCAAAACTATATAAAATATTTCGAAAAATTTGAAATTTTTCATTTTTTCGAAATTTTCAAAAATTTCAAACAGTAAAAATGTCAAATTATTTCAAGTATTTCAAACATTTCGGAAATGTCAAAAGTTTCAAGAAACATTAAAAAGTTATTCAAAAATTTCAAAACTATATAAAAGATTTCGAAAAATTTCAAATTTTGCATTTTTTTCGAAATTTCAAATATTTCAAAAAGTAAAAATTTTTCAAGAATTTTGCACATTTCAAAAACGTCAAAAGATTCAAAAATCATTAAAAAATTATGCGAAAATTTCAAAAATGTATCAAAAATTTCGAATTATTCGTCCAGTTAAAGATATTTTGAAAATTTCAAAAGTTTAAAATAACGTTAAAAAATTATTGGAAATTTTGAAAAATATAGAAAAAATTTCGAAAAATTTGAAATTTTGATATTTTTTTCAAAAATTTTACGAATTTTAAACATTTCAAAAATGTCAAAAGTTTCAAAAAAAACAATAATTTCAAAAATTGTAAAATGTGTAAAAATTTGTAAAATTTATAAAAAAATGTTTTACAAATCATGTATATACGAAAGGGTTAAAAGTAAATTATTTATTAATGTCAACTGTACATTCCAAAGTTTCGAATTGTGTCAGTACGCATCATGACATAATGGGTTCTTCTCTAAAATGGGCCGAATCTACTTTATTACTGTTGCAAAAAAATTCACAATTTTTGACAAACCTCGTATACTACTGAAAAAAATTGATATCTGATGATTGTATTTTAACTTTTAGATAATGCAGAACTTTTTATGAAGAATTAGTTTTTGGCATAAAATTAATAATAAAAAAGTTGCCCGTAAAGTAGACACACTGCAAGGTCTTATTCGAAATTTATATGTGTCCGAATTTATTTTGTTGGATTTTAGATTCTGATAAAAGTTTTTAAAAGTAGAATAATAATGTGTGGAGACAGAAAATATTAATTTTAATATAATTTACATTATAGGCAAAAGCATAATTTTTATAAATTTTCAGAAAAGTTCGTAATGACAATGCTATCTAGCATGCTTAATTAATTTTCTTTCGATTTATACTAAAAAATTTTATTTCTTTGTATAAAACGTTTTTACCGATTTACGTGGTCTACTATATCTTTGTCAATAAAATAAATTCTTCTCCCTCTTTATATTAAAAATTTTTGTTTCTTTGTATAAAACGTTTTTACTGATTTACGTGGTCTACTATATCTTTGTCCATAAAATAAATTCTTCCCCCTCTTTATACTAAAAATTTTTGTTTCTTTGTATAAAACGTTTTTACTGATTTACGTGGTCTACTATATCTTTGTCAATAAAATAAATTCTTCCCGTCTGCTGGTGGACAATTACCTAGTCCAGTGCGGAACGGGAGCGTCAGATAATCTACAAAATAATAAATATTATAGAGTTCAAAGTCCCCAAATTAAATTATAGTAATTATTTGTCACAACACAAAATTTGTGTAAATAAAAACTATATACCTGCTATATAGCTCGTCCTTTGACCTCTTTGAATACATCCTTCCAAGAATGGAAAAGACAATTGATTTTTCTCATTTTTAAGACACGTTAAAAATTTTAAAATTTACATTTTTAAATTCAGAATAGGAAAAATGGTAAAAAATTAGGAAAAATAAGAAAAAATAGGGAAAAGAGGAAAAAATAGAATATAATAAGTATAAACAGGGTAAAACAGGAAAGAATAATGAAAACAGGAAAAATATGAAAAATAGGAAATATTGGAAAAAACAGGAAAAAATACTGCAAAATAGGGAAGAATAGGAAAATACTGCAAAATACGGAAGAATAGGAAAATTAGCAAAAAATATGGAAAATAGCGTAAAAATGGAAAAAATAGGAATAAAGTGGAAAAAAAATATAGGGAAATTAAGAGTTGAATAGAGAAAAAATTGTTAAAGAGGGAAAAATGGTAAAAATAGGCAAAAATAGACAATAATTAAGGACAAATACGGACAAAAACAAGAAAAATAGGAAAAAAATATAAAGAAAAAGTAAAAAATAGTGGAAGGAAGTGATAATTTTTATATGTAAAAATATACATTTGAACTTCTAATTTTTATGATTTTTATTTAAAGAAATCCAAAAATTTACTCATTAAATATTATAATAGTACTAGTAGCGGTAAAGTAAAAAGATATGGTTTTATTAAAAAATAACATTATTTGATAGTTATAACAATTTTCCTATTTTTTTAATCTTTTTTAATTTAATTTTTTCTAATTTACTTATAAATTATAAACAATCCGGACCTGTTGTACAAGGTCACACTCGCTTACCTTGTAGCGTACGCTACTTAGGAATTCAATATGGCGTTTCATTCATATCTTTTGTTTATCAAAGTACGACCAATCAAATATTTTTCTAGGAAGATATACTAAAGTTGGTAGACCTGTGCATTAAGCGAGATTAAGTTGGTACTCAAGCTTAGTTTTTTTTGACAGCTTTAGTAACAATTTTCTTGTGCTACATTAAATTTTGCTATTTACCTTATTAATCATGCAGACGTGTTAACACCCTAAATTATATATTAAATTAGTGATCGAAGATTATATTTTACTATAACAGTTATGATTCGTTCGGATTAGTTGTGAAATGGATATAATTTGTGTTTAAATGTGAGTAAACAAGGTAGGTTTATTTTTTTAAATTATATATTATTTCAAATTGGGTTTTTTATTAGTTTAGTGTTATAACCACCTGGGAGGAAGTGAAATAAGTATAATACATATTAATAGCGGTTTATTGAAACCTAACCTAAAAAAAAATTGTAAAATGATTAAAAAACGCTGTGACTACAGGCACGCTAACGTGCCGCGATATATTAAATTAGATGCACGTGAATTGCGTCATACGTCATTCCCAATTTTTCATTGTTTATCTTTATTTTTTTCTATATTTCCATATTTTTCTCTAGTTTCGCCTCTTTTCTGTATTGTTCCCTATTTTTCATTATTCATTCCTATTTTTTCCCAATTTGTATGTATATTTTTCTATTTTTCTCTATTTTCTGTATTTTTCTGGGTTTTTTCCTATTTTTCCCAATTTTTTCTATTTTTTTTATGTTTTCAATTTTTTCCTAGTTTTTCATTATTTTGCTTTATATTCCTTTCTTTTTCTCTATTTTTGCGCCTTTTCACAATTTTTGCATCTTTTATCCTCTTTTCACTATTTTTCCCAATTTCCTTTTTTTTTCCTATTTTTCCCACTTTTTCCAATTTTTTTTGTTTTTTAATTTTTTCCTAGTTTTTCATTATTTTGCTTTATATTTCCTTTCATTTTCTCTATTTTTCACCTTTTCACAATTTTTGCCTATCTTTTCTCTATTTTTGCTATTGTTCCTTAATTTTCATTATTTTTCCCTACTTTTTTCCTATTTTTCCCTACTTATTCCCTATTTGTTAATATTTTCCTATATTTCCAAATTTTCCCCATGTTTTGCAATTTTTAATTTTCTGTATTTTACCCAATTTTTTTTTATTTTTCTCAGTTTCTTTCTGATATTTTCCTATTTTCATTCTTTTTCTTTATTTTTCTCTATATTCCACTAATTCATTATTTTTACTTTATTTTATCCTCTTTTCACCGTTTTTTCCCATTTCCTCTGTTTTTTCCTATTTTTCCCAATTTTTTCTAATTTAATTTGTTTTTCAATTTTTTCCTAATTTTTCATTATTTTGCTTTATGTTTCCTTTCTTTTTCTCTATTTTTGCACTTTTTCTCAATTTTTGCCTCTTTTCTCTATTTTTCCTATTGTTCCTTAATTTTCATTATTTTTCCCTACATTTTTTTCTGTTTTTTCTTACTTATTCTCTATTTTTTCCTCGTTTTCCTACTTTCCCTATTTTCTGTATTTTACCCAATTTTTTTTTATTTTTCTCAGTTTCTCTCTGATATTTTCCAATTTTCATTGTTTTTCTTTATTTTTCCCTATTTTTTCCGATTCTCCTATTTTTTTCTTATAATTCGTTATTTTTACTTAATTTTATCCTCTTTTCACCGTTTTTTCCCATTTCCCATATTTTTTCCTGTTTTTTCCTTATTTTACACATTTTTTGTCATTATTTTTCCGCATTTTTCTATATTTTTTCTTCTTTCTCTTATTTTTCGTCATTTTTCTTTATTTTTTCTCACTTTATTTTTTTTAATTTTACTTAATGTTTTTCACATTTTCCTAGTTTTTCATTATTTTTCTTTATATTTTCTTTATTTTTGCAACTTTTCACAATTTTTGCCCCTTTTGTCTATTTTTCCCTATTTACATTTTTTCCTATTTTTCCCTACTTATTCCCTATTGGTTCCTATTTTTTGTGTATATTTTCCAATTTTCCCCATGTTTTTCAATTGTTTTTTTTTCCAATTTTCCAATTTTTATGCATTTTTCCCTATTTTCTGTGTTTTACCCAATTTTTTCCTATTTTTCTTAGTTTTTTCTGATGTTTCCTATTTTTCATTGTTTTTGTTTATTTTTCCTGTTTTCCACTTTTTCCTATTTTCCCATATTTTTCCCTATTTGTTCCTATTTTTCCTAATTTTTTTCTTATAATTCATTATTTTTACTTTATTTTATCCTGTTTTCACTGTATGCTCCCATTTCCCTTATTTTTTCCTCATTTTACACATTCTTTTTTATTTTTCATTCTCTTTCCACATTTTTTTTTATTTTTCCCCAATTTCTCTAATTTTTCCTCATCTTTCCTTTTGCTTAATTTTCCCTCTTTCACTTTATTTTTCCCCATTTTACTTCAAGTTTCCCTGTTTTTCCTACTTTTCCACATTTTTGAATCCGTGTTAAAGAACTTATTAATTAGTTCTAATAAAATTTCTCTACTAAATAAATTAGTCTTTAATTATTATAAGTTAAAAATGTATTTTGATTCTTAAAATATTTAACTAAAGCATACAAAATCCATCGTTTTCTTATTTTCAATCTAATATTCATTATCAAATTTTATTTCGTTGTAACTGCTCTATGGGGTGTACTATAACTATTCATTATCAAATTTTATTTCGTTGAAACTGCTCTATGGGGTGTACTATAACTTATCTGAAGAGATTCTATTTGGGTAAGGTATGTATATGTGTCCCTTTCTATCACTAGCGTTTGAAGAAACACATATAACATTCCTCCTACCCCTCTACCATTCCCAGCACCAAGAACTTACCAAACAAGACTATCTGTTCTGTAAACAACAAACAACACATTACTTCTAAAATTAACTGTGTTCTGTGTTCTTCGAATCTACTATCTAGCAAAAGAGAAGAAGATATCCAGCAGAACTACTTTTTCTTTGTTTGCAAACCGTAAAAAAAAAACGTTTCAGTTAAACCAGCTTGAATTTTAAATCGCCCACGTTTACGTCACGTAGATTTTCATTTTTATTAGCCTAGAGAAGCGAGACGCCATCACATCAGCCAGAGAGTCGGAGAGAACATACATACTTGCTTTGTGTCGTCTGTTTTGTTGATTTTTTTTTTGAATTTTAACGGTTTGTCTCAACAATGGAAGGTGAAGGTAAGCTCATTTTAAATCGGTTTTAAATTATTATTTATACAGATATTTATTGTTAAATGTATTAGATTATTAAAAGGTACCGGTTAATTAAGATATCTATATATTAGTTATAGGTTAGGGTTGTTTTAGATATTTTTTGTACTCATTTTTAGTATCAGTAAATTTTGGATAATTAAAATACCTATAAAATTACTAAATTAATACATTATATTGTAAAGTTGTACGGTTATTTTAAGCAAAGAAAGTCATCAATCATTCGTCTATTATAGTTTTTCTTTCTATATATGTTTTTTTTTTACAAATTATTGGTTAAAATCAATCACATATTGATTTATTGTTTTCTGATATTTTAAACAATGAAATCTTTATAAATAGTCAACGACTGATAATAATAAGTTTATTGTTTTACTTTTTATCAAAACCAGGAAATGTCGAGAACCTGAGATTATTTTCCCGCGTTTAGTTGTTTACGAAAGGTTTCGTTAACCGCTTTTTTTCATAAAAATATAGGGTGTTCCAATATTGATTACGAGTCTAAAATAAGAAATATATTGAACGTTGTATAGATTGAAAATAGTGAAAGTCGCATATATGGAAAAAGTGAATTTCTCATCTATACTTATTTGCAACCAAAAAAGGAGTTTAAAATTTCTTTTCTCATGTATCTTATAAATTTTACAGTTTCCAAAAAAAACCGAAACTGTTTTCTTCAGAGTTACTCACATTTTGCCGGTTATAATAAACTTGTTTTTCTTTGTTAACACGTGTTTATCGTTTTTTATGGAATTTGTTTTTTTATATTTAACTTTCATACTTTGAGATTATTTCGTGTAGGTATTTTGTTATCAAAGGCGTGTATAATTAGCAAAAGATAAAATTTTCTAAATTTGCGATTTCCTCATTTGATATTAGTTTTGTTAATAATAAAAATTATATTAACGAATAATAAAACCTTTCTTTATATTATCTATATAATCACTATATACAGAGGGTGACGAAAATGTCATTGCAATGTATTGTAATCTCGGAAACCGTAATAAGAGATACGAAGTCGGTTAAATGGAACAAAAGTTTGTCAATTTGAAAACTAATCGACTGGTACTTTGCATCCACAGATATCAGGGACGGTTTTCATAATAATTGATAAAAACCAAAATTTCACATTTTCTATTTAATGGTCCAGTGCTTTTATTTTGAATAGAAAAAAAACCTTTTTTGTTTGAAAACGTGTTGCACACCATCTGATAATATTAGATTTCGAATCTGACTTTTAGTTTCCGCCCAGCCACCCTCATCTTTTTTTTTCAAATACGGATCTGTACTTTTTATGTGATTTTTTAATAGCATTTCATCTCCTGAATTTCAAAGAGTACAAAAAGTACATCTTAAAAACAAACAACTATCGAGATTTTTTACTGTTACTAACAGTAGATAAATAAAATAATTTTGTGGACATATGAGCACTATTACGAATTTGTGGACTATTTAGCAGTAAAAACAAATATATCTATGCAAGAAAAAAAATCCCCATCTTGAACATTGGCCACCAAGAACTCTAGACTTTAATCCGATGGATTTTTACTTGTGGGACCAATTTAAGATACAGGAGTTCCTCAAAATATTGACCAATAGAAATGAGTTATACATATATCATTTTGAACAGTTAATGTGAATTATGAAATAAAACCATTTGTTTCCTTTACATTCTTTTTTATTATTAACTGTAGATAATATATGTACAGGACCGTATTTAAAAGCTTTTATAGTAAATAGTTAAAAATTCATTCAAATAATCAAAAATGAACTAGGTGTAATACATGGAAATAATATGCTATACAAAAATCACATAAAAAGTGCAGGACCGTATTTGAGAAAAAAAGTTGAGGGTGACTGGGCGGAAACTAAACGTCAGATTCAAAATTCAATATTATCAGACTGTGGGTAACGTTTTCAAACAAAAAAGTTTTTTGCACTTTTTTTCTATTGTTCAAAATGGAGCATTAAATAGAAAATGTGCAATTTTGGTTTTTATCAATTATTATGAAAACCGTCCCTGACATCTGTGGATGCAAAGTACCAGTCGATTAGTTTTCAAATTGAGAAACTTTTGTTCCATTTAACCGACATCGTATTACGGTTTTCGAGATTACAATACATTGCAATGAAATTTTCGCTACCCTGTATTGTAATGATATTTACAAAATCTCAGATTTTTGGTCGGGTTCTAGTCAAGAAAAATAATATACATAAAAAAAATAAATTTTAGATCCTGTTTACTTCCTCTTAAAACTCCTCCGGAAAATTCACCTTTAAATCTTATATCACACTTCCTTCTTCAATACAGCTTCTTTTATTTTTTTTACTCTACCGTTTTATCTTTTCTTAAATTTTTTTTTTTAGACTGCTTCCTTTAATAGTATTCTAGCACTGCTCACCTTTTCAAAAAAAATCTTTAAACGTATGAAATTCTTCTTTATTTTTAAATTCTTTTAAAAATTTAACAATAGTTCGGCTTTTATTGACAAATCGTTCGTTCCCCTTCTATAATTTTTTTAATTAACGAAGGACCATACACGGTTCTTATGGAAAAAGAGGCCCAGTCGAATTAGCTGAAAATTTAGTATAAGGTAGCTTATGATGCCCTGATCAAATGTCTCTATGGGCACAACGACATCTAATGGCCATTTTTTGATATACATTAATTAAATATGCGGAGACAGGGTTGTTACTTACCTTAATTTGGCGATTGGTTTGTTACAAAAAGTTAAGGATAATATAGTATAATATTAATAATGTCGATAACAGTTATAATCAATTAAAAGTTCTAAGACTCCGTATTATTTTTCTATTAGCCAATGTTAAGATTTTTATGTAATTTTTTGAACAAAATCAGTAAAACGCAAAATCCCGTAGACTTGCAGAATAATTAAATATTTGATGTGTCCCAAAGTTTCTGACCCATTTTATATAAGAACTTAGAAACGATATGGAGGTGCCGTTTTCGTTGAACAATTTCTTTTTATATAAAGTTTTTTTCAGTATAAATGTTTATTTAGTAAAATCTGATACAGGGTGTTTTAAAAAATGGTGTTTTTTAGATGCAAAATTATCGAGTTTTTTAACCTATACAAATTATACATTTTCCGAAATACTAGGAGTTCGTCTTTCAGATGGAATAAAGATATATAGAATATATCAACAATATTAAAAAACATCATTTATTTGAAACAGAAACTTCTGGGACACCCGTATTGGGTAATATAATATACAGGGTGATTCATTAAAAGTGACGACCGACTTTATTATCAGTTACAATAAAAGTTCAAAAGAGTTCAATCAAATAATTGTAATTAATTTTTAGGTGTTTTTTTGTAATTTTTGTTGTTTAAAGTTATTTATTTTTTCTAAATTTATTATTATTTATTCGTTAATTAAAGATGAATGTTTTTTCTGGATTCTTTATGGCAAATGGTCAAATATATCTTATTAAAAAAAGTAGTTTCAATTTTGGGCTCTCAAAATTCACACCATTTCAGAATTCCAACTTAAAATTTTACAAGAAAAAACAATTTACCGAAAATATAAAGTATATATCATTAAATTAATTTTTTCTTGCTCTTTTCAAATACAGAATCTATTTTAGAAAAATCTGATATACAGAGTGTTGTTTTTGTGTCGGAATATTTTTTTTAATCCGGAAGTGGATTTCTTTTATTATAAATTTATTGATCGATTGGGCCCTTTATACAAAATATGCCCACCAAATATCATAAAAATATACAGTGTGGTTATAAAGTTATGAATCATGCAAGAAATTGGCAAAATAGATAAAACACCCTGTATCTTGGTTATTAAAGTATGGGATTTTTGAGATCGCCTAGGTGTCCCCTATCTGCAGTTAACGTATGTCACTTTCCCAGTGAAACACCCTGTATATTCTGTGACTTATATTTTATAATTTTAATCGAATACCAACATGAACTTTAAGTACATATTTATATATTATTGATTCTAAAAAATCTATAAAATGACAAAAAAATTAGAGTTACCACTTTGCTAAAAATATATATGAATCACTCTAATAGAATCGGGTATAATTTTATCTTTCAAAATATTTATTGGAATAGTTTGTATTTGTTTTATAATACATAAAATTAATTGATGTTTTGCATGTTTTATTGCTGACTGTGATCTTATCGAAATTTAACTTCAAATATATTAGATGGATTAAAAAAATTATAGCTAAACAAAATACCAGTAATGTTCATCATTAATTACCATGTTTTTCATTTTAAAAATCCGCATTTATGGAATACATATTGTATGAACTCCTCATAAATATGCAAAAATAATAAAAAAAAAACAGTGAGCAATTCATGTCTATTGAATTATTTATAGCGGCGGCATACTTTTGACAAAGACTTTGTGGAAAATCTCATTAATTGCCTTTAGTACTTTGGCGCCAACGCAAATGCGGATTTTCAGTCACAACGAGTGGAATGGTGCAAACGGTGCTTGTTTGCGGCTCATAAATTAGCCCTAAATCGATCTACATTCATCCTGACATGAATATTTTAACAGGAAAATTTGTTTTATGCCGAGAAAGGCACAGTATAAAAATTTAATTATAATTATAGTTTTTTTCACCATTTTAAAAAGTTTTACATTTATAAACGTGTTCAATTTGATCAAAAGTATCTATTTACAAACTGCACTCAAGGGATCAATTTCAAGCGTATTAATACCTTTTAACCTTGTAAGCTCTAACCACCGATGTCCCTAAAGAAAAACTAAATTTTCACGAACATTTTTATTGATTAATAAATATTGATAGAGCAATTGATGATAACAGTAAAATGATGTTTCTAGAATTTGGATTTAACGATTATTTCATTTCATTTTTATAGCAACTGAAGTTCGCTGCCAAGAAAAAACTAGAGGAGGTCTACGTTATGAGGTTATCCTCGCTGAGCCAGATGTAAAAACCCCACCAATAAAATTATCTTTGTCTCCCAAAGGCAGCTTGTCTGTCCAGGATATTGAGGATAAATTGAAGGCTGCTGAAGAACGCAGACAAGTAAGTTTCAAAGTTTCATTTCATACTAACTACATTATTACTTTCAATGAAAAATATCCTTACATCATATCTAAATATTGCGGTAGATAAATTCAACTAAAAGTGTATGACAAAATTGAAACCGGAAATGTGTGACTATAGTATATTACCTAACAAGTAACGTAATTCCTCGAGTGTTTAATTGCCTTGCAACTTGAGTAATGTACTATAATTTTTCTACGACACCTTTATATACCTCATGCTCTGCTCCTTCAATAAATTTAACGGTCATATGTATTCGTATTTGCCGAGCACAAGCTCATGTGTGAAGTTATCTCCCGGAGCTGGCTTCCAAAATTAGCTCCTTTCCCCCTCCAGGGAGCCAAGTTCACACAGCTTAAATTAAATATTCATTAGTAAGGGAGTTTACTTCTCTTAAATAAGGATGAACAGTAAAAAAGCATATCAAATAAAATTCTTACCTCAGGTTCAGGTGTCAAAAAAGAACGAAAGATTGTATGTCTTTTTGAAGCTAGTGCAATATAGTTTTCGATCTGCTCTACAACTTTTTTCAAATAAGTTTTTTTGTCAGTAAAAAAAATAATTATTTCATTTTAAAGGGGATGATTCTTAATTATGATACCAGGGTTTTAGGAAGTTGAGTTTTTGGCCGAACGTAGATAAATTTGAGTACTTCATAGTACTTATAATCGAAATCCATCACAAAGCTCGCTTTGTCGTAAAAAAATATTTTTTTCATTTTATAGGGGATGATTTTTAATTATGACGCCAGGGTTTTAGGAAGTTGATTTTTCTGGAAAGATCGACATAATTGAGTACTTTTTTCAGTCCTTGTAATGGAAGTCTAACATGAAGCTTACTTCGTAATGTTTTTTTCATTGTCGGTGAGATTTTAGAAAGTTTATTTTTTCGTTAAAACTAAAGTACCTTTTAGTTCCCCTAATAGCTATATTTTAATTTTTCCATACGAAATGACTTTTTAATGAAAAATATGTTGGCTGAAGTTAGACATTTTTTTAATCAGGAATTGTTGTCTAAGGAGAAAAATTATACAAGTAATAGCTACTACGTAAGAATTTTATTTGAGGTGATTTTTTACTGTTCAGCCTTATTTAAGAGAAGTAAGCTCCCTTATTAATTAATATTTAATTTAAGCTGTGTAAACTTGGCTCCCTGAAGGGGGAAAGGAGCTAATTTTGGGAGCTAGCTGCACACAAATGCTCATAACAATGTCTAGGTCAAAATCAGTGGTCTAGCATGAGCATTACTATGGCAGTAGTAACCAGCTGTGATTCCACTTTGAAATTGTAACTGTTACCAGTGGCGGCTCGTGAACTTTTTAAGAGAGGAGGCTGGACATAAAACGTTTTTGTAAAAATATACTCCATTCAGCCAATTAATTTAACCTTTGCGCAGCGACCGTACCAGCTACTTCAGTGACAAAATTAATTGTTGCCCAGCAAGAACCAACGTGGAGGTATTTTTTAAATACGAACCTGTATTTTTTATTTAATTTTTAGATTTTGACAATGAACTGTACTTTAGAAAGTTTTCTAAGTACGGTCCTGTACTGTAAATATTTATAAATCTTTTTAAATAAAATTAATTAAAAATTGAGTCTACTTTGAGCTTAACGCCCTAAATATCTCGATTTAAATTTTCTTAAATAACTACAATCAAAAAATTAAGAAAATTTATTTAAATTTCAATTATTGAATGATAACCAATAACTAGAAATTACAATTATTAAATTCTCATTGTGAATTATTTTAATTATTTAAGAATTGCTCAAATTGTCCTCCTTATTGGAAAAACCATTAAATTCGTCTTTTTCCCCATTTAACCAATATTGTAACTATTGTGGTTTACGAGATCTCTGTATACACAAATTAAATCCGGTCCACCCTGTATACCCAATTACTTTAAATTAACTCATATTCAACTATAAAAACCTTTCAAATATAATTTTTAGAACACAACACTTATTTATCTAATAATAATAATTTCAATTTTATAAATCATATTAAATGATTTCTATACATGTTTTCTTACTCATTTCTGATTGTTTTAATATTTTTAGCAACTTGAGTCGAACAAAATGGCTGCTTGGTCAGCAAAAATTGTGAAAATTGAAGAGGCTGGTCGCAAAAAGAACGAAAAGACTACCGAGTTCATATCCTCGACGCGCAATGCTCTTGAACAAAAAATGGGCGTCCATGAAGAAAAGAGAGAAGCTTATATCACTGATCTTAAAACTAAACTAAAGGTAAATTTTATCTACTTTTTATTCTATATTTGCTACAGTTGTCTTTATTAGGATCATATTGAAAACGTCGAAAAAACTCGTCTATCACTCGAACAACAGTCGGAAGAAGTAAGATCCGCCATTGAAGATAAATTGAAAAATGCCTCTCAACAACGTGATGATAACATCAAGAAGATGCTGGATCGTCTCAAAGAACACGTGAGTAACAAATTGTTTTACTGGCTGTATATTTTTCTCTTGCAAAAAGATTTCTACACTACAAAAAAAAAACTTAACATATTCTGATCTAGTTTAATTGAAAAAAATATAGTGATAAATGATAATTATGAAATTTTGGTTTTCTAAATCAAGGAACATAAATTGTCTTAAAAAATAGATATGCTTAAAGTGGCATTATCAGAATATTTTAGGTCTTATTTAAACATATAAACTTAGCTTTAATTTATTTTCATTTTTATTAATTAATAAGAGATCTTTTTACAACTGAATGTGGTAATGGTAGGAAAAATATAATATGGTTTTTATATTTTCCCAAAGAAAAGAAAAACTTTCAAGTTTAAATTAAATTTATGTGATTTTTATATTTCAATTGCTTTGTTTTTATTTTATAGTGTTTGTGCTTGAAATTTTTATTTCATTTCACAAATTAATACTTAAGAGCGCTCTGTTTTTGCAAATTAAATTCTAGTTGCATCGCCCCTCTACTTTCTGATTGAAGCAATGTTAAACGTAATGATAATATAAACGTAAAGATTAGTTCCAAAGGGTGGCAGCACTTACCAAGCAATTAAATGCATTTATCTTAATTCGTTCTCAAACTTTAACTCTTTCTTTTGTCAAATATCTTAAAATATAGTGGAAAGCTAAAAAAATTAAAAAGCTAGAAAAAATATACATCGTAGTCACTATAATAGACTTTTTTTCCCATATTTTAGTGAAAACTACAATTAAATTTGTAAACTCCGTAAAAAAGTTATTAGGAATTTAGTATTTGTAGGTTGATAAAACGCTCTTAATACAAATTATTTCTATAGTAAAATTTGAGTGAAATTAAGTTTAATATTTTCTTTAATATTTCTGTCTATTTGTTTTTATTTTTTTTTATTTTCTTTATTCCGCCCTCCAATATTTGTTTTCTTTATACATTGGTTTTCCTGTACTATTGATATTCTTTTTTTTGTGTCTTAACTATTTTGTACTATATTAGTTCAATTTTTTTTATAGTTTTTATTTTCATACCTTTCTTCTTTTCAACAATTATTTATATGTATTTCGTCATTCAATTTTTCTTCTAAAGTGTTGTTTCCATATTTCCATTTCTTCGCTCTCTATTTTATAATATAAAGATGTAAAAGTAAAAAATCATAAATATTTGGAGTTCTCCAACATTATTCACAATTTATAATACTTTTGAAATCATTTAATAAATAAAGATTTAATAATTGTTAAGAGAATCCGTTATTTTTCCTACTATTATTCATTTATACATCACAGTATTTGGCCTTTTTTTTTCACAACTTCATTCATCGCTTGCATGTTTATGTGCCTCATTGTATACACAGGAAGAGCAGGTGTCTAAAGTTCGAGAACAAAACAGCGGAAAATTACAACAATTGGAAATAACCATTCAAGAAAAATTAGTCCAAGCTCAGAATAGACGAGAACAAATCGAACAAGAGCAGAAAGAAAAGCTGAAAAATTATGTAAGTAGATGCTTTGTTGTCCCTTAAGGAATTTGCGTACATATTTTAATAGTGGATTAAAACTGTAATCTATATTAGAATTTCTTGAATCAAAAATTTTACATATGAAAATATACGTAAAATAGAGTTAATTGTACAAAAACAAAATCCTCGTTTATTTTTAATCCAAGATTAAAATGTTTCGTAAGAATTTTATTTATTTTTGTCTTTAAATCGCTAGAAGTTCAACTATAATTTGTAATAGATCTTTAAAATTATTTTTTTCAAGTATCATCTTATTTGTAGTTTTTTTATAAACTAGTAGTACCAAATTAGTTACCTTATGTAAAAATAATTAGCAACTATGATAATTATTATGTCATCTCTTCCCTGCACATGTTTTAACTTTTAAGTTTACTCATAAGGAGTTTGAACGATTATTATTATTATTATTATTATGCAGTTCTATTGATCATACAATAATAATAATAAAATTCAAGTACTGTTCTAGCATTCAATGTAATACACTGACCAATAGAAAAATAGTGTCGTTAATATAAATAGATTTTCGTTTAGTACTATCCCAGATATCACAATGATGTCCAATGGACCTCCATGTATGGACGTCCAATGTCTGAATTTTTGGACATCCACTGTATGTCCTTTGGTCATCTAACGGATCATGAAAGGATATTCATTTAATGTCCAATGTGTGTCCTTTAGTCTGCTCATTATATGTTCTCTAATCATCCAATAGATTTAAAATTGTGGTCCAATTAATGTCCAAAAGAAATCCATTGGATATGTATAAATTTCTATTAATAAGGTATAATGAACAAATAATGTAGAAGGTGTAAATTTTAGATATTTAACATGGGATGTCCATTGTACCATATAAAATAGATTTCTAATGGATGTACAAATTCCGATGTCCATTGTTCATTTACAAAATGAATGTCTGATGGATGTCCAAATGTCTTTTTCCATCTTGCCGGTTTTTTCAATTTAATTCGAAATTTTCTAATTTTTTTTCAAATTTTAGCGATTTTTTTTGTAGAAAACTTGCGCGGTTTTGGGTCTTTGGAAAAATTGCATTTCTTTTAGTTTAATTTTAATTTTTTCCATTTTTTTTTCTTCTTTCTTTTAGAATTTTTTCTCATTTTTTTTCATTTTTTTTTCGGTTTCAATTCTTTTAGATTTTTCCGATTTTTTTTCAAATTTTCCGTTATTTTAAACAAGTTTTTCCATTTTTTTTATCATTTCAGATTTTTCTTATTCTTTCTGATTTTTAAACGATTTTTTTCAATCATTCCGATTTTTTCAATTCTTTTACGTTTTTCCGAAATTTTCATTTCTTTCTGTTTTTTATTATTATTTCTCATTTTTTTTTGGATTATAACAATTCTTTCAGGTTTTTTCAATTTTTTGGTTCTTTCCAATTTTTGTCAATTTTTTTATTTTTCAAGTTTCCCAATTTTTAATGTTTGCAATTCTTTTTGATTTTTCCGATGTTTTCCAATTTTTTCTGTTTTTTTTGCCTTTTTTTCTCATTTTTTCCCATTTTTCTTATATCCCATTTTTCAATTTTTTTTATTTTATCGTTTTCAATTCTGTTAGGTTAGGTTTTTTCTGTTTTTAAAACTATTTTCGATTTTTTTCAAGTCTCTGATTTTTAAGCGATTTTTACAAAAATTCCAATTTTTTCTTTTTCCAATATTTTCCAGTTTTCTTCAAATATTGCGACTTTTTTCTATTTTTTCCGGTTTTTTTTCCAATTGTTCAGCTTTTTTAAACAAGTTTTTCAATTTTTTTTATCTTTTCAGATTTTTCCCATTCTTTCTGATTTTTAAGCGATTTTTGTTCAATCGTTCCTATTTTTTCAATTCTTTTACATTTTTCCAAAATTTTCATTTCTTTCTGTTTTTTCTTATTATTTCTCATTTTTTTCAATTTTTTCCAATTTTTCCAGTTTCATATTTTTCAATTTTTTTGGATTATTCCAATTCTTTCAGGTTTTTTTTTGTTTTTTTCCAAATTTTGTCAATTTTTTTAGTTTTCCCTATTTTTCCAGTTTCCCATTTATTCCAATTTTTATTTTTAATTTTTGCAATTCTTTTTGATTGTTTCCGATTTTGTCCAATTTTTTTGTTTGCCATTTTTTTCCTATTTTTCTTATATCCCATTTTTCAAATTTCTTAATTTTATTATCATTTTCAATTCTTTTAGGTTTTTTCTGTTTTTAAAACTATATTTTCGATTTTTTCCAATTCTTTCTGATTTTTAAGCGATTTTTTTCAAAAATTCCAATTTTTTCTTTTTCCAATCTTTTCCAAATATTGCGATTTTTTTCAATTTTTTGTAATTTTCCAAAGACCTTTTTCCATTTTTCAGATTTTTGCAATTTATTTCGAATTTTTCCCATTTTTCAAATTTATTCAATTTTTTTTCGATTTTGTCATTTTTTTCTAGTTTTCCCTGTTTCCAGTTTGCCATTTCTCAAATTTTTTCATTTTTTTTTGTTTTTCCATTCTTTCAGATTTTTTTTGCCATTCTTTATATGTTTTTGTTTTAAATTCTTTTAGGTTATTACGATTTTTTCCAATTTTTTCCGTTTTTTTTCGATTTCGTTTTCTTTCCGATTTTTTTGCGACTTTTCAATCATTCCATTTATTCTTTTTCTGATTTTTTTCCAAATTTTCGGATTTTTTAAAATTGTTTTCATATTTTGCAGACTTTTCCAATTTAATTTGAATTTTTCTTATTTTTTCCAAATTTTACCGATTATTTAGCGTTTTCAAGTGTAAAAAACTTGCGCGGTTTTTGGTCTTTGGAGAATTTTTCCTCATTTTTGCATTTCTTTTCATTTTTTATACTTCCGATTCTTTTACATTTTCTTTCCAATTTTTCCTATTTTTTCTCATTTTTTCATTTCTTTTTCGGTTTTAATTCCTTTAGGTTTTCCCAATTTTTGTGATTTTTTAGCGATTTTTTTTCAACCATTCGAGTTTTTTCTCTTTTTCCGGTTTTTCCAAATTTTTCAATTTTTTTCATCTAATGTCTATTGTACATGTACAAAATAGACGTTCAATGGATGTCCATGGATATCCCAGTCTCTGATGGACACAAAATAGACATCCAATGGGATATTGCTCCCAGTCTAATATTTAATATATTCTTCATATTGTCTTCTTTTGTGTATGAGCCATTGTTAGAAAAGTTTCATTATCAATTTAATTATTTCAATTTTCTTTTACAGGAAAAACGTGCCGAGGTCGTTCGCCAAAACAAGGCAAACTTGTCAGCGTCGGGAAAAATGATCCCTTCTTCTGGTTAAACGCGTAGAAGATGAACTGGTTACTCAATTATCACACTATTCTTAATTATCCTAGTTACTTCGAAGCTCATCGTTCTATTATATCATTTAAAATAACTTAGGTTGCACGAATCTCTTCATACAAAATTTGATCTTTAAATCGATTTAAATTTTATGAATAGTTTTTGTAACCTACTTTTAACATATTATCGGAAGTGTTGCTTCGTACTGATATCCATTTTTTTTTAAGTTGTCTATCGTATTTCTATTTCTTTAAACATATTTATATACTGACTTAAGTAAAATGTTTTATTTTATTTGTTTTTTGTTTTATTTTTATTTTTGAATGCGAGAGTCTTTTTTTATTTTTTATGTAACGATAAGAAGAATTATATAAATATATTCAAAATTGACCAGCTAGCTTTAGCAGATTGTGGAAATAAACAACACTTTTAGTAATTTTTAACGTATTATAACATGGCTGTGGTTTCCTTTTTTTGCCAAATGCACCATTTATTTAATTAATGTCAAAACTTATAAAAATGTTTTAATACTGTGATCATTTCGACAAAAATAATAAGCAAGATCACTTCGATCATTTTTTAATAATTTATTAAATCCAATGATCTTTAGATTTCCACCAGATATTTTAAGACAAAATTTAATTTAAATTACTATTTTAAAGTAAAAACATCTTGTTTTACGCGAAAATTACAAAAAGAGTTGTTTCTAAGTGTAACGAGCTTGTAAATTTTTTATGCGTGTAATTACACGTAATGTTTTATAAAAAAAAACAACCGCCTAGTGCTGCCTTTTTGTATAAACTTTGGAGTGAGTGATATGTGAAGTTGTGCTTATGCTGTAGAAATTTTTTGGAAAATTTTGTTCCAAAAAATCATTGTAAGGTAAGCGTTTTGGTTAATAATTAATAAAATGTATTGGCAAATAAAAAAATTTAAACTGTCATCAATAATTCTGAGGTGTTTGGAAAATAATTATTCTAATGCCGGTTTTACACCAAACCGACTAGTTGAGTTGCTGTTTTAAAAAACAAAAACTCAACTGTTTTTATTGATAAAACTTCACACTAAACAGACAAAAATTAGTTTTTCTGTCGTTTTACATCAGAGAAACAGTTGCAGTTTTGTTTAGTTCAATTAAAAAAGTAGATGGGTGATCATTATTTTTTTATTATTTATTATAGTCTATTTAATAACTAGGAGGAGTAATTCAATAAGCCTTACTCACACCACTAAAAGTTACTAGATTTTATATTATAAAGAGCGTGTTCCGAAACCCGAAATAATCTTGTTCACAATCTATGTAATTGTTGGCTGTATCGGACAAGAGGCTAAATTGAAAACTGCATCACCAATAAAATTTTTATAATAGTTTATTTTATTTTACATACATAATATTAATACATTTATTTACATATTTAGTATGCATAGTTTTTCTGACTGACTTAACTGGCCTCAACTTAGCCATTTTCGTTTGGTAGTCTACGTGAGTGACTACTACCACTAGGAGTAGAAGGATAAGGATCCATAATCGCAGAAATTGCTTACTGAAATTCTGAAAAGAACTATTTCTTTTTAACAAAATAGAGTAGAATACAAGGTAAAAATGATGAGATAACAAGAGAACGAAAACAACTAAAAATATCAAATTATAAAACGTCAGAACTGTCAATTATCAACTGATGTTATTGCTAAAATTTGCTGTGTGAAACCGACTGCAAACTGACCAATCAGAAGTCTACAGAATTGCCAACTGAAATTCAAATCGCTCCTGGTTATTAAATGGACCATAATAAAATTTAACATGGTTATTAGTGACGAGGAACGCTTTTTTTTCTCGTGTGCGGTTGGTACGTGATTTAGAAAAAAAAGAACGTACACGCAGGTATTGAGTGAGATCCTTATTTAATAGAAGGAAATATGATGGTGCTACAAAAATGCTACCACTGATGCGAAACTCTTGCGTTTTATGAATGAAATGAGAATATCGTCACTATGACCTTCAAACTGAGGCCCACCCTCACTTTGCCATAAGACGCAATGTAAATCTGTCAGTAAGGGTGCGACGACCTGATTGGCTGTAATTTGATGATTTGCATCCACTCTCTTCTTTAAGATGGATTGAAAACAGATAATGATAAAATGGGTTGGACCTGTTCGACTCTCGTAATTTTGAATGAAATTACATTTTGTTACTACATAACCTTAAAAGCTTTGAAGTGGTTTATTTACTTTTAGAAATAGAATCGATGTTTTTTGAAATAAAATGTGTTGCTTCTATAATAATAAAAAATATCGGTGATACAGTGTACAATTAATTTTAACATTTGTAATGAATTTAAAAGTGATAGTTTAAATGTAACTTTCACTAAACAGTTGTAGGATACGTTGAGAGGTTATATTCAACAAATATTCATTTAAAGGGGGAAACTGCACTAAACACAGTTTTTAAAACGTAAATCAATAATACCTGTTATAAAGTATTATACACAACAACAAATGCAAGTAAAATAAAAAATCACTTTTTTAAATTCTCCAAAAATGCACTTCATAAACATCGCAGGGCACAACAAAGCATAAACATTTTACGCTTTTCTTGTTTACGATGACAGTAAAATCTGTCAAAGATTTTGGCCAATTAGAACCAATTATTCAAATGAAAGGGCGGAGCCAAAATAAAAATTTAGCGGCAATTTCGAGGTCACAGATGTCAAAATCTCAGTTTCGTATCTACCTTTCCTCGACTGTTGACATAAATACACAGCTCGCCGCAACTCAAGTTGACCAATCCGACTGAGTTTCAATAAACCTAGCAACTCTTTGGAAGTTAGCTACATCGATCGGGAAACGAAAAACAAAACAGCAACTGTTGAGTTGTCGAAAAATCTGCAAAAAGTTGCGGTTTTGTTTTTTTTTCAACTCGAATTTCTGTTTTGTCGGTTTGGTGTAAATCCACGTTAAGATGTAGATCTGAGTTTAGGAAAGATTGCCGTTTACCTCTTTGACATTTGCGTTGAAGATATGGAAAATCTGTACCTTTAATTACTTAGATTCTGAACTATATTCCACTATTATTTTCTTGACTGTGATATATCTTGCGTCATTAATGCTCAAATAACTTAAGATAGTAAAAAAAACGAATTTGAACAGAATTATTTATATTTAAAAATTATTCTCAATCATGTTTTGTCTACAAAATATGTCCTCATTCGCCAAAAAATTTTGTTAGTTTGATTTTCAATATAGAAGTTCTACTTCGTCTGAATCTGTCAATTCCAAATGCAGGATGGATTGAATAAAGTGTAAAAATGACAATGCAGAATGATTTTTCAGCCAATAGATTGAATATTAAAAACAATAGCCATTCCATATGCCAATTTTGCACTGAAAATGTAAATTAAATAATGTTACTTAAATCCATAAGGTTATCCATATCTCAAATGAAATAAAACTCGAAAGTCATGACCACAAAATATAATAAGTAACAATTTTATTCGCAAACTGCAACTAGTTTCGGCTGACAAACCATCATCAGACTATATAACAAATTAAAAATTAATCATAGTGGATTGAAGAAGTAAAATAACAATATTTCTACCCTATTGTCACAGCAAACGTGACATTTTTAGCAAATTTACCGAACCCAGAGGCCATGTGGTTCCTTCCGGTTTAAAAAGGATTCTCTATTCTCCTTATTATTCTCTCGTAGAATGTTTTTTTCTTACTTAGTAATTCCTCATATCTACTTTTCCAAATTGTTTTTTGATTGAATTTTAAACATTCTTTTAATTTATAATTCATGTTCCACGCCTTTAAATTCCATTCGATACTCCTCTCCTTCCTATATTCTTTTCTTTTTACAAACTATTCCCCTTAGCATTTTTTTACTTTTTCGATCTACTACAATTAATTGCTAATTTGTAATTAATTATTTATATGGCCTGATGATTATTTGTTAGCCGAAACTAGTTGCTGTTTCCTAAAAAAAATATTACTTATTGTATTGTGTGGTACATGACTTCGAGTTTTATTTATTTATTTAATGTACCTTAATGGCTTTTTAGCTCTTGTGCACTTTGGACAAAATGATTTTAGATTATGTCCAGACTAATTGGTTTTAATTTACAATTTTTTCTGGAACCATTTGTTCCATCATTCCTCATTTTTCTCAATAAATACCTCTGTACATCTTTCGTAATAGTGATTTGAACACTCCAAATGGTCAAAATAAAATTTGGATTTGTATTAAAGTGTGGTTTAAAAAATATAATAATATCCACACTCCTCTGAATTATGATGTTGCGAATGGAAATTTTAGCAAAAAATATAAAAATTAAATGGAAAAAACTAATTCATTATATAAGGTGTTTCGAAATTGGACAATAGAACTACAAAAGTAAATTCAAAACTCAAGAATAGCTAAAAAAATCAATTTTTGCTTACATCTATTTTATTTTTGATTTGTTTTATGCGACTCGGGGCAAGTGTGTGTTAACACAAAAATTGTCGGTTATGACATTTCGATTTCTTTATTAATTTTGATCAAAAAAAATTTTTACGATGGTAAAATTAGCGTTTAGAAAATTGATACTTAATTCCTTATACTGAACAAATTTTAATTTACCAAAAAGTATCAAATACCTTTACAAAATATTTAGTAAATGTATTTTGTATAAATATTTTATATATTTGTTCTAAAAAAATTAAAAATTACATTTGTTCTAGGGAAAATAAAGAAAATTAATTTAATTTTAACGTAGTAAAAGTTTATTTAAGTTAAAAAAAAATTTGGGATAAACGCTACCCTGTCGAAAACCTCTGGTTAAAGCCAGAGGGTTATATTTGTAATAAAATTAATCCATTCTTGAGGGTTGCAAATATTTTTTTATTAAAAGAATAGTAAAAATCGATTTTTTTTGGACATGCGGTTATTAAACAAACTATACTTATTTTTTAATGTTCTATCGCAACTAAAAATATTGTTGCACAATTTTGAAATACTTTGTATTTAACGATATTTTTTATAATGTATAATAAAAATTAGTAAAGAAACATATTTTAATACAAACGTAGTTCAACAGACGTAGTTAAAATTTGATGGATTTAGATTGGATATGTAACTAATGTAAGATAAAATGTCTGTATAGTAAGATAGTGATTTTTATTTGTTAGTTCATTTCGAAATATTTTGGATAATTTATACATATACTTGCTATATGGCTATCAACTAAAAATTATTACAAACAATCGTAATGATAAAATATCAATAAACATCAAGAATTTAAGATTAAATATTTTTAAATGAACTAAACACATCTTACTAAAAAAATTGTAATGATAATTACTAGATGTTTGAAATCTGAAGTTATTTTTATTTTTACTAAGTTCATCAATCTTTGGTTGTTTATTTTAAGTACAAACATTATTATCTAGACGAAAATATTTGCAATGCAATGTCTTCGTAAAAAAAGTGTAATCTACAGACACACTGTAATAAAACAATCTGTTGACGTTTGCTCAGTAGTATGATTAATTCAAAAAAAAATATGGCTACCTATAAATAATTTAGGCAATATGGTATTATATCAGTATTCTTTATAAAAAGCGGTATTTTCATCCTACTAAAACATATCGCACAATATAATGCAAGAATTTTCTGTAGTTACCATTTTATTGAAAACTGATAAACATATATAGAGTGATCTATATAAATACCTAAAAGTAACTACTATTTCGATGTTTTTAGATCACTCTGTATGAAATAAAAGCTTTAAGATTGAACACTTCATATTATATAGTTCAATCCATGTTTACAGTTTGTGACGAAATAGTTTTTCCAGATTCGTTATAGATAATTTAGTGTTTTATATTATAAAAGATATAAAATTGAACAAAATTGTTCCAAAATGTTCAATCTACTAGCTTCTGTGATGAGTATTTCTTTTAAAAATGAATTATAGTTAAAGAAATTTAGCTATAGCGCGAATAATATGTAAAAAAAATTAGTGTTGTGTAGCAATTAAGTTTTAATGTTTTATACGCTTAAGAACGTGAAAATTTTTGCCCATATCTATTTTGTTCTTGTTATTTATATTATGAGTAATTTAATAAATTACACATATTTTTTTGTAACTTTTTTTTAGTTATAATCTATTTTATTAGTTCTAGATTCTAGTTTTGGTACTCATAATGTTGCTTAATAAAAACTTTGATAAAAAGAATTTTTGTTCAAAACCCTTTAACCTTTACAGACAAAAAATATAAATTTCAGGATAATTTTGAATATCGTCATCACTTAAAAAACACTCAACGTACGTTTTGTTAACTATATTAGCGTTATCAAGAATTTATCATCAAACCCTTTTCATTGATTAATTTATTTGCAGACGATACTTTACTAGTTGTGAATAATAATAAACAAATTCAAAATTACAGTAATAAAATATTGATCAAAATAAGATTAATAACGAAAAAATTGATATTGTAAGAATTAAATATTAGTTTGATAATTTTTTACTGTTCAGTAATTAATTTTTTTGCTACATTATTAGTTTATAATGCAAATATTCGTTCCTATTTATCTGTTGTTTTTTAAAAGTTCCTTTTAAAATTAAACCATTATTGCCAAATATTTTTTTTAATAATGAAAGCAAGATTTTAAATCTATTTTTTTATTTATTTCCCACCTGAAAATTTTACAAAGCATTTTGTTAATATTTGTTTTCCTAAAAAACTAAATACCTGTAATAACTCATAATATTTAACTTTCTGAGTATTGTCATTAATAAAAAAAAACGGTTTTTTTAACATTTATTTAATGAAATAAATCAATAAATAAAAACGGGATGAATATGGTACAAACACGTGGACTACTTATAAATTAATATTTTAGAATACATTTTTAAATTATTCTTTTATGTGTAAGAATTTGAAAAGTAGTAATTAAATAGTACGGTATATTTAAAACACGTGGGACATTAATTATTATATTATAAATAACCCTTTATTCTTTTACAATTATTGAATGAATTAAAAATAACTTAATACATCTAATATTTCGCGTTTTTAAATAGATCAAAAAAGTTAAATCTGATCCAAAAGAACAAAAATTAATAATTTCAATTATAATTGAATATAATAGGTAAATAATATAAGTTAAAATTAGTATATACATACGTTATAACATACATTTCTAATAAAAGACTTACGAATATCACACACGACTTTGTTTTTTTTATTCAAAATTTAAAAAGAAAATACGATATTATAAAGTCATAAAAATAAAGGAAATTGAAAACTATGTATTCATCCACCATTTTTTTACATCTATGTATAAGGAAAGAACTTTATGGGTACTCAAATAAAAAATGTCAATTATTACAAATGTTAGTTAAAACGTCGATCAAATCAATATATAACCAAATGTTAGTTTAGTTACATTTATTGACCATCACTCGTGACTGGAAATTTTCAACGATTCAACTATTTCACCTATAGACATATGATTTTACAATTTTATAACAATACTGCTCAAATTGTTTACATTTTTTTTATATTATAAGCTTAGTGCAAATATTTCAAACACTTGTGAACATTTTGACTTGAGTGTTTTATTAATTTATTAAAAAAATATTTTTGCACAACAAATTTACAACGGCATTTCGAAATTAATATCTAATTTGGCATCTCTTGCCAAGCTAACAATATTCGACAATTTAACAGCCAGTCTTGCAGCCTCATCCAAATTGTCTACGGGTAAAATTTTCAAACCTGAAGCAGCAATCAGTACTTTGGCATCATCTACATTTGTTCCTTGTAATCTACATATGATGGGCATTTTCAAACTTAATTCTTTAGCAGCAGCTATAATACCTTCAGCAATGACATCACATCTCATAATACCTCCAAAAATATTGACCAGAATGGCATGTACCTAATAATAATAATAATAATTAAAATAGAAAATGATACTTAGCTTATACTAACCTTAGGATCGGCTGTAATGATTTTGAATGCTTCTTTGACTGCTTGAGATGTAGCGCCACCACCAACGTCTAAAAAGTTGGCAGGAGAACCTCCGTGTAGAGAAATAATGTCCATGGTTGCCATAGCGAGACCCGCTCCGTTAACCATGCAACCAATGTTACCGTCAAGTGCGATGTAGTTCAAATCAAATTTCGCGGCAGCCACTTCTTTTTCGTCCTCTTGTGTCCAATCACGAAGAGCAAACAGTTCTTTTTGACGAAATTGTGCGTTGTCGTCGAATCGGAATTTGGCGTCCAGAGAGAAATCTAGCAGAAAAATGTATTCATTATATGAATATTTAACATAACTAAAAGACGTTATTAAAATTAGTTCTTTCAGTGTTTGATATTGCCATTAATCATACATAAAAATAATTCTTACATGTTTCTCCTGCATCTTCAGCATAAGGATTAATTTCAATTAAAAGTGCATCTTTTTTATTAAAAAGTGTGAACATTTTCAACAACATATCTGCGATCTTGGCTTTTTGTGACTGTAAACCAACTTTCACAGCTACACCTTCAGCTTGTTCCTTTGTTAAACCTTTAATAACATCGATGGGTTCATAGTGAATAGCTTTTGGATTTTCAGCAGCTACTTCTTCAATGTTTATACCACCTTGAGAAGATGCTATTATTACAGGACCCTATAACGAAATTTTATTATATATTATAGAAACTTATTTTATTAAATTAATTTATTTACATTAAAAGCACGTTCCATCATTACAGCAAAGTAGAATTCTTTTCTAGGAAATTTTCTTTCGGCTACCATGACTGCATTACATATTCTACCTTTTTCTCCAGTTTGTTTGGTGACTAAGTATTGACCCAACATCTTGCCCGCAACTTGTTCTGCTTCTTCGGGGCTATTAAAAAATACGGAGAATAGTTCAAAAATAACTTAAATATAATTGCTGTAATCCATGTCTCATATAATCCTCATTAACATATAATTAATCAAATAAATAACTAACAATCTGGCAATTGTAAACAATGGATTGACCAACCAGAATTTTTTTTAAAATGATATACTATGTATATTTTTTTATTGTTACTTACGAATACACCATGCATACACCTCCTTTATGTCCATTTTTAAAGCTACCTTTGCCTCTGCCACCAGCTAAAACTTGAGCTTTTAATACAAGATCCTTTGTGTTTAGGCTCTGCGCAATTTTTTTGGCTTCTTCTTTGGTTTTAGCAACGCCAAATTTAGGAACTGTGATTCCTGCATCTCTTAGCAAGGTGTAACTAATATGTTCGTGAACATTGAGATTTCGAGTTTGTTGTTGTTGAGGTTGCCAACGAGCATTTGGTACGGAACCAAGGACCTATATATCAGGAAGGGAACAAAGTTTATGTAATACTTATAAATAAAATATATTATCTAATATTTGGGAGATCAAGGTTATTATATAGGTCGGTATTATATTGATTTATCTAAAATAATGATATGTATATTTACCTTTGATCCATTTCTCAAAACTGTTTCGGTTAATATCGCTGTCCTCAACATCCTTACAATCGTGTGATCAACCACAAATTCAACTTCGTTTTTATTAGTATATTTGGCATGTGCCAAAAAAGTGATTAAACTTTGGAATGTCAGTGTCAGTTGTTAGAAATAAACAAACAATGCTGCCAACTTAATAATAAAATAGATTATGTCTAGTATTCCGTACTACGTATCAGTCAAAAAAAAATACATGCTGACATGACATATTTTTTAAAATATTTATTAATGTTCCCAAATGAATACAATTTTTGTTCTCTGAATTATCTGAATTTTACCATATCAAAAAATCAGAAAAAAAAACAAAATTGAATAATGATCTGTAATAATATATTAATACCTGAAAGAATTCTATGAAACAAAGTAGAACTAAATAATTGCAGTGTAATTCTTCGTGGTTTTAACAGCCAATAACTAATTATAGTTTGTTAATAATAAAGTTTACTTGAAAACATTTGAAGCACCACGCAGCTTTTAATAGATTAACCGCGAAACTAGTTTTAAAATCAAGAGATAAATTTAAATTCTATAGATCTTTTAAATGCTCGTTTATATTTGTATTAAAACATTTATTATTAAATAAAGGATAAATATTTTAGATCAAATTTATTTGACGAAAAAAATAGTTTCTTCTCCCAAGTCAAATAACACTATTGGCAGGGAGCACGACGAAAGCGCCATCTGATGGTTGCATAAAATCTGGCTCGACGATTGTGAGAAGTATATAAGTTATGAATAAAAAATAAAAATTCGTTATAAAAAAATCTCATTAAAATTTATAAGCATATAAATAAAAAATGTGATTATATTTTTGAAAGAAAAAATTCAGTAAAACGTGTTGTGATGAACAAAGTAAGTATAAAACATGTAAATAAATATAAAAAAAATATGATTCTTAGGTTAGTGACATCCAAACAAATAATACATAACAGCTAGAATAATAAAAAATGATGAATATTTGCTAGATTTTCAGTCACAATAATTTACCGGATTTTAGTCTATTTAATCTAACCGGATTGGAGTCAATTACTCATCAAATATCATTTCAACCCTAAACCAAGGACAAAGGGAAGCAACTTGTCACGTTAGATATGTGAAAGAATTGAGACATAGTGGCAAAAGTTTAATCACATCGAATAAGTGTAGAATAAAACACACATTCGTCCTAAGTAAGCATGCTACAGAAGTAGGTATTACCGTTGTGGTTATACATTACTTACTTTTTTCTCCTAACTGCATTTATCCATTTCTTTCTTTTCTCTAATTTTCAACTAGCTTTTGAAAATGTGTAAAATCTGCACTTGCTATTTCTCCATGTATTTTTGCAATTACAACACAACAACTATTATGAACCATTTTTATATTTAATTTTGACCTGTTTATTTATGACAAAGAGCCAGATTTTACGAAATTTTGACCACTACGAGCGCTGGGATCGTTTGAGTTGTCCCCACCATGCACTTTGCATCTAGCGAATAGCTGATTTCAAATTTTGTATCGAAAGTATACGGTATGGTAGCAGATCTAGATTTTAAGAAAAAATGAAAGCATTTTTGATGATTCAATATTTTGTATCGATACTTGTATCTTATCGATATTGAATATTTCGATACTGTGTATCGATACTTTTTTAGAGTATCGAACATCTCTGGCCGGTCGTCTATGTGAAGTACCACTACTCCAGAAACCGTTATATAATTCATCATGAGATACGTAAACTTAATTTGATTGGTTCAATAAAAATGATGTGTTAGTTTTGAGAGGCCGCATTTGGGTAAAATTCTTTAAATGTATATTTTTGGATACAATATTTTGAAGCAGCGAAAGAGATAATAGTTTAAAAGAGACGAAATATGTCTGTTAATGTAATCTTGTATCATTCTAAAAATTATATATGCAGTGACGTAGCAGATATGCATTTTTAGACAAGTAAAAATGTATTGAATTATATTTTTATATTAACACGTCTGAAACTAAGATTTAGAAATAAAATTGAAACATATTAAAATATTATTTCTGGTTAAACTGAATCAATTTTAATAATGCTAGAATATGAGAGAATTCGTGAATCGTGAAAATCGATACGCCCTCTGGTGTTAATATTAGAAATCAGTTTAACGGTGCAAACAATTTATTTTTAAAGTTATGTTGATTATACACGTTCAAAATGATTTTTTTAATTATATTACTGTTATTTTTTAATTAAAAGGTCTTTATGTTAGGTATATAAATTTTATTGAACAGAAATGATCTGATCGCTAATTATGATCATATATAATATTGTAATACAAAATATTCGCAATACTTTAATATCTAGGTACTAGGTACACACTGATTCTATATAGTTTTATTTTTAAAAAGGTGTTCAAAGGGAAGTAAAGGAATTTGAAAAAATAATACTCTATAATGAAAAAGTATTTTCAAAAATCGTCACTTCTCAAGGAACCCTTCAACATTTTAAAATTCATGTCAGTTTTTTATTAAAAATCCTAAAAGCACACATTTTAATCATAGATATATTCATGATAAAATTTAAATTCTACAAAGTAGGCAATTAAATAAATTAAAATAAAAAAGTTTAATTAATCATATTGGATTTATTTGGATACAAATAGAAAATAAATCGATACCTATAATAATTTAAAACCAAGTACTTTGTAGAATTATAATTTTTTCTTCATGCACATTGTCATCAGGTTATTGTAATGAACGTACCCAAAGATTTTCGAAGGAAAAAATAATTTTTATAAATATTATATACATACAGTTTATGTTTTTAAATTAATTTAAAATATTTAATTAGAATGGGATTAGAATATTCACCTTTAGGTACTCACTTAAAAGTTTTTCATATATTATACATAACATGGAAGTCATAATAAATAAATAAGATGATATCAGAAGTAATAAATAAGTAAAAGCAACAAATAAGATTTCCAAGTAACAAATTTATGTTTATGGTCAGTAATTAATTTAATTTATTACTTTTATATGCCCACATAGCACATATGTAGCTCCATTGAACGTCCAGTTATATACAATTCAGAACAAGTTACAGGATGTACAATCGACGTTCATTGGATGTACATGAGAGACCTACGATGGTCATTCAAATGGTCCTTTGAATGTACATAGCGGTACAAATGACCAGATAATGGATGATCATTCAACAAATCCAATTGATGTCCATTCGAGACGTCCAATGAATGTCCTTGTTCAACACATTCAATGTATGTTCGCATTCGAGACGTCCAATGGATAACCATTGGAGACGTCCAATGAATGTCCTTGTTCAACACATTCAATGGATGTTCATTCGAGACGTCCAATGGATAACCATTAGAGACGTCCAATGAATGTCCTTGTTCAACACATTCAATGTATGTTCATTCAAGACGTCCAATGGATAACCATTAGAGACGTCCAATGAATGTCCTTGTTCAACACATTTAATGGATGTTCATTCGAGACGTACAATGGATAACCATTAGAGAGGTCCAATGAATGTCCTTGTTCAACACATTTAATGGATGTTCATTCGAGACGTCCAATGGATAATCATTAGAGACGGCCTATGAATGTCCTTGTTCAACACATTCAATGTATGTTCATTCAAGACGTCCAATGGATAACCATTAGAGACGTCCAATGAATGTTCAATCATTCAACCCATTCAATTGATCTCCATTTCTGACGTCCAATGGATATGTCTATTTAGCACATCCAATGGATATCCATTCGAAACGTCTAATAGGTTTATATTAGGTGTCTGGTGGACATTTAATGATACCCAACTAGTCATGTACATTATGGATATTTTTAAGTACAATGAACATAGACGTCCAATTATATGAAACGTACAAGTCATGTCCAGAATTTAACATTCATTCAACCTCCATTTAAGGACGTTTGTAATTCATTTTAATCTTAAATGGACATCCATTGGACGTCGTGTGCTGTTTGGGAAACTTTTATATCCAAAATTCACTTTATGTGGTATATATCTGTTACTTCAGTATTCAAGCTTAATTTCATTTAATTTTTTATTTACTCAGTAAACATTCTTACTACGAAGGCTTTCTTTAGATCATATTAAGTAGATATTTTAATACCATATATACGAAGAGCTCAGTGCTAATATCTATCACAGCAGTAAACTTTTACAAAAACAGTATAGTTTTAAATGAAAGTCACTAACGCAGGAACTCTGCTTTCCATAAAGATCCAACCTGCTTATACTACCAATAACTTCAAAACCGTTACTTTTTTCTGATGACCTCACTGTTGCTTCAAACACAGCTTTACTAGGTAATACTTTTAATGTTAACATATAATCTGATATTTTATTAGAACCAGCAATTTCATGCATCATTAATCTTGCATTTAATATCACATCTAAAGTAAGTTGAGCACACTGTGCGTAACCTTTTAGTTGAGAATTTATATTAGTTACAGCAGCTTTAGCTGCTTCGATCACTTTACTAGTTATATTGATGTTAATGCTTTGCTGACAAGTACACCAGTGGCTGGTAATAGCAGCATCCTCACAAGTTCTTCTTTTACTGATCGTTCTGAAAAAACTTATACCTCTTTTAGATTGGTTAGTATTTCTCAATTCTTCTTCTTTGAGTAAAACAGATGGATCGGCTAAATCTACAATTGTTTCATGCAAGTCAAATGGAGTGGTCAGTCGTTTTGTGTTTAATTTTAAGTTCTGGTATGCGGTATAATAATTCTTTCTAAAAAAGTTTGGCAACAATAAAAACACAAATGGAAGTCTTTCTTCCATACTGCCTTGAAAAGTGTACCGTATACCTCCCCATCTAATACCATGATCACTCATAAAAATCATTACTGTATTATCTAATAGTTTATTATCTAAAAGTTTCTTAAAAAATAAATAATAGTCTTGGTCGCCTAATTTAGGCTTATTTAGCATATCGTGAGATAAACTTGCTCCCCAAAAGAACCCAAAATAGGGTAATTTATTTTTATCCATTGTTATTACAAACTTTGTAATATAATCTAATAAATCTTTATAAACTAATCTACCTCCTTCGCATTCAAAAACGTTCATGTTATGGGAGTTACCGATTAGTGTTTCACTTACTCTATTAAAATAATTATAAGCGTAATCAGTGGTCTGTTTTTTAAAACCATATCTTTGGTAGTTGAAAATGCCCATCCAAGAAGAATCTTCTCCGTAGACAGTAAGATGCCTTTTTTGTTTGTAAAGCTTCCAAACAAACGAGCAATTATCAAAATAGTCATTTGAGTTAGGCCAACAACTATTTTTCAGTTCTGCTTCGGACAATCCCGTTAAAACTGGAATTAAATTTGGAAAAGTATTGTCACCTACTTTATTGTATCCTAGTAATTCTACAGCCTCATGTTTTTTTAAATATTTTACAGTCTTAAGCATTTGCCGATGTAAATTTAATCTAGATACCGCATCTAAACCTACTATTAGGACATTTAACCTTTTAGAATCAGCTTCAACATTTGTCGTATTCTTAAGAGGTACAAAAGAAAATGTATCTACATAAACTGTGGTATTGTCATATGTACAGGTTAATTTTATAAATTCCTCTGAAATGTCTGTACTTTCCTCGAAGACGTAACAAGTGTTGCTGAATTCAATTTTGTTATCATCTTCACCTTTTTTAGGTTCTCTACGCCAAAAAGGCTTATAACAACATTGCAAATCACTCGTATTCGTAACTTGATATTTTGCTAAAGAAGAAGCTAATAGATAAATCGAAGTTAAGTTTGAGGCAAACAGAGGCGGCTTGTCATTGTTACATTCTATTTTTGAAGGATTTGCTAAAAACTTCGTGATGTGGCTATCGAAAGGGTCCATATAAGGTATTTTACAACCAGGTGTATTTATGGTAAATCCATCTAATGAATGATCTTCGTATAAAGTCGCTCTAAATAACGGCTTTGTGAGTCTAATATTAAAGTAATGCATTTCAAAGACGTCTGCAAAGAATAGTATTGCTCCACAAATCAATATTGGTATCCAGTATAATAAAGGCACCCGCACTTTCGTTTCGTCAACTTCCATTCCATCGGTCTTATTTCTGGAAAAAAATTAAATGCTGAATTTATTATTAATGGAAATTGAAAAAATAACTGTTACCTCAATTAATTTAATAAAAATGATAATAATTTATTAAAGAAATATAGTAAAAATATTACTGTACAAATATTTTTTTCAAATCCTTTAATTCAGCCATTACAGTTTATTAGATATTAGATATTTTGAAAATTACGATTCAAGATTCGCTGTAGGCTCATGACAGACAGCAAACATTCTTTGAAATAGGGAAATCCCCTCTCATAAGTGTTTTTTTTTACGGGTATTTACGAAAAATTTAAAATTTGACCCTACTTGCTCTAGGGCATAATTTATATATTCATCATAGGCGTAATAGGTAGGTAAAGCATGAAAGACACAATCCATGAGGTATTATTCTCGAGACAATACATACTATATTGTGTACCCATTTCACGCCCTTATTAATAATTATTATTTCTCAAAATTATTTTTTAATAAAAGCCAAATCATGTTTCTAGTAATGTGCAACTTTAATTTTTGAAATTTGTTTTATTATATTTATTTATAAGAAGTTAAACATGCGCCTAAAATATCTTATTTTAGAATTTGTTTATTAAAAAGATAATAAAAGATAAAATATTGTTATATAAAAAAATAAGTTTATATCTTTTCTTTTTTGTTCAGAAAACGATTAAGAAATATCATAAAAATGCACTAATTTTACTTGGATAAAAATCCCCTTAAGAGACGCCAATATATCATACTTTACCTTGGCTGAAATCGTTTTTGGACTGGCGCTCCGTTAATATTAAAGATAGGAAACTGCGGTTTTCACCAATCGATTCTGTAGTTCATTCTTTAGAGCGGGTCTGTGGCACTTTTTTTAAATTATTTTTAGTTAAAGTGATACGAATATCAACTTTTTTCTCTAGATAAATTTGAAAAAAGTAGCGCAGACGCACTCTATGGATAAATATTTTAAATATCATAATAAAACGGCATATTTTTAGTTGCTATATTAGGCGAGTTCTCGTCCAAAACCAAAAAAATATGTTTTATGGCGCTCTACCCTTTTCTGCGCAGAAAAAATTGGACTAGGGTAGGATTATTTAATATTAACCGGAAAATACTAAAAACGAATTTTTACATCCAATTTATTAGAATACAAGCAGATTTTCCTTGGGTAATTCTCTCACTTTCAAACACAAAAGTCACGTGGTGTGTGGGCCTCTTAAATATTACTTAATTTCTCTTAAAATGAACTTTGAAAATTATTGAAAAATCCTTGAACTATCATTGAATAATTCTTGTAAAATTCGTAGAAATCCTTTAAAATTCTTTACAAAATTGTTATGAAAAAACTTAAACAAATGGTAAAAAAAGACTGACAATAATATTAAACATTAAGAAATCCTTATAGTCCTTGAAAATTGCTTAAAAATCCTTTCAAAATCCACAAAACTTGCTTGAAAATCTCACTCATTGAAAAAACATTAAAAAAGAATCTTGAAAATGATGAAAAAATTCCTAAAAAATATTTGAAAGTTCCTTTAAGAAACATTTAGAAAATCCGATGAAAACCATGGGAAAATTTTTGACACAACCAATAAATTCCATAAGAAATTAAAGAAGTTGCTACTTGTCTTTTGGCTCCTTAGTCCAGACAACGAGTTATCTCGGGCGCCACCTTTCGTTTATATTGTCAAAGCCACTTGCTCCGGGCAGCATCATTGAAGAGAAAATATAAAGTTGTCGGTTTAATGTGCATGTGCCTACCCAAAATCCTCCAGTTTGCACTTTACGGTGCCATAGTATTAATTACTCATCCAGTTGTCCGAAGATAACAGTGTAGTAGACTTTAGGAGATGAACAGGAAAGAATACCATAAACAGGAATGAAAGACAAATGATAAAATAATGCATCCTGATTAACATTTTACTAGAAAATACTACTATAAAAATTAGTCCCATTTTTATAGCGGAAGAGAAGAAAACAAAATATCATAATTTATAGCAGAAGGATAAAACATGAAATAAAATCAGTAAAAATGATAAAACAAGCTAAATTAGAACTTCTAGTAAAATCAGAAATATATATTGAGTTAAAGAAAGCAGAATAAATTATCAAAAATACCAATATACAAGTACTAGAAGAAAAACGAAAAAAGATTTTAAACCAATTAATGAAAGAGAATGGAAAAAATAAAATGAAAAACATACGTCTAAGCAAAAACAGTATAAAAGAAAAATGATAGACAAAATGAAAAAAGAAAGGAAATTTAGAAAATAATTATACAGGAACTTAAAAGAAAGAAGAAAATATATATACACAAGCACAAAAACAAAAATATAATTTGGTTTATGTTATTATTGAAAGCTGGTATTGATTCATGGAAAACTATATTTCATTTCTAGGAAATCTTTGCTTTTGAACGGGATTTTTGGACATTTTTTTACATACTGGTCTTTTATTTACGATATGGTTCACGTTTCCAAACATATATTTAGTAAATTAGAATTAGTTTATATTATAAGGTGGATATGGCAGATGAGAAGAATTTCAGATCAACTTATTACAAACGGAACATTGTGGAACATCATATTTTGTACTTTAATCTGTACTCTAATTCATTTCTAACCTGATGGATATAAGTAAGGTCCAAAAGAGTCATTTTCAAAATGCACCTGTCTGAGGTGTAATGCCAAGTTATTCGTCTACCAATTTCTAGTTAGTATTTAATTATGTACGAAGCAAAAATAATAAAAATATCCCATAGTACGTCTTCTCCGGACATTATGGACATCCTTTTCTGATACAGTAGTGGACGTTCTGACGCCTGAGGGACCTTGAAAAATCGTTATAAAATTTTTGAAAAATCCTTTAAATGTACATGAACAGTCCATGACAAATCCTTGAAAAATTCCTAAAAAATCGTTGAAAAATCCTTGAGCAATCCTTGAACATTCCTCGAATTATACTTGTAAAATCCTTGAACAATCCTTGAATAATCCTTAAAAAGTTCTTAATAAACCGTTGAAAATTTCATGAAAAATCTTTGAAAAATTTCTAAACAATCCTTGAGCTATCCTTAACCAATCCTTGAACAATCTTCGTCGAAAAATCTGAAGTCCTTGAAAAATCTATGAAAAATCATTGAATAATCCTTAAAAAATTTTCAATAAATCCTTGAAATTTTCATGAAAAATCCTTGAAAAATGCTATAAAAATCAAATCTGAAATATCGATGCAAAAATCCTTCAGCAGGACACTTTGAAAGATCTTTAATTTTTTTTTAGAAAATCCTCGGAAATCCTTTTAATTTATTTAAAAAGACATTGAAAAATCCTTATAAAGTCCTTAAAAAATAGCTAAAAAACCGTGAAATTACCTTAAAAAATCGTTATAAAATGTTTAAAAAATCCTTTAAATGTCGGATCCTTAAACAGTCCATGATAAATTCTGGAAAAATTCTTAAAAGGCATTTAAAAAATTCTTTAAAAATATTTAAACAATCCTTGAATAATTCTTCAATAAACAATCCTTAAGCAATTCTTAAACAATCCTTATAAACTCTTTCAAAAATCTTTTAGAAATCCTTGAAAAATCCATGAAAATTCTAAAAATCCATTAAAATTTAATGAAAAATCCTTTAAACTACCTTGAATAATCCCTATAAAACCCTTCAAAAATCCTTCAAAATCTGAAAAATCCTTGAAAATATTTTGCTGTTATAGGGAATAGCTTGTGTTGTTATTTAATTAAAATTGTTCTATCTTTATTGATGAAATAAATATTTTATATTTTATCGTTTACTTTGTAAACAAAAATTCTTTTCTTGGACACTAAAATACACATTACTATCTATTTTAAATATAAACAGTACCATTTTTTATTTTGTAGGGTAATCATATTTATTATCTTATTGTTATGGTTAAACATATTAAAGTACCTTTTAAAGCTATAATAAATATGTAAATTTTATCATATTTAAAAATGACTAAATAAAAGAATTTCCAGTCCAGGAAGAGTTGCTAACAAACATTTTAAAATTATTTAAAAATGTATAAATAATTGACCACTTTGTGTTGCTCGTTTAATGTTTTTTCATTTTTTACACATTCGTACACTTTGGATGACAATCCTCTTTTTCCAACATACACAAATCAAAACACACTGTATATATCGATCGGAATTAGATTGAAAAAATTCAATTAGTTACCATAATAATGTATCAATTATGTGTTCGATTCAATATGAAACTTTTAAAAAGTTGAGAAAAATGGACAAAGTGTGCCCAGAAACACGATAAAATCTAAAGTGTATATCTGGAAACAATTTATATTATTGAATAATCTTTCCAAATATACTACGCGAGTTGAGTATTTTTTTGGAAACATTTTATTGTTTTCTTGTTGCAAATTTCACTCAACAAAATCCTCCCGAAAGGATTTTGAAGGAAGATTTTGTTTCGTGGAATTTAGATTCCTAATTTCCAAGGAAATAACAAAATTGTCACCTCTTATCTTGATCACTATAAGGACTTTATTTATTTTATCTTTAACTGTCAAAGTTCTATAAACGCCAATTACCTGAAATTCTGTCATAATTTTGTTAAATCGATTCAAACGAAAGCATACATTCTATTAATTTTAAATTCCTGCTGATTACTAATATATTTGAAAATATGGAGTCGACTTACCTAAGGGCCATAAAATTCAAGAAAACGAAGGAGAAATAGTCTCCCAATATTCCAAAACTTTTTGTTACTAAGGAAAAAAATAAGACAGATATGTTGTGCCAAAAGTAGAAGAAAATCCCATAGAGGGTCCTCTGTCTTTTTACAGAGACGTACTTGAGTTTGAAGCCTCATATTTTCCTGATAAAACAAAAATTTTAAAAATCGGTCACGAAATAACGGTGTAGTATATAAATCCGTAAAAATAACCCAGATCAGTGTTTTTTCTTAACAATTTTGTTATTATTGTTAAATAAGTATTATACAAATTGTGGATTGAGCAGTAAAATTCAAATAATTATAAACAGGGGTATTAGCTCTTAATCTCAGCTTAACCTACTGCTCGCCTAGAACCAATCAATCCATGGTAAACTTTTTTTATATATTCCAAAATTATAAGGATTCTATCATCAATCTCACTATACTCTTCCTTATATTATTATTTCTTAACTTACTTGTGAGAAATAATCTGCAACATTGATTATATTTCGCTTTTATTACATTTAATATTAAATACTCTTAAATTCAATTTTTTTATGTGTAATAAATGTGCTTACTGAACAAAGTAAGCAAATTTTAGGTACTGTTTGTATTTAAAATAATGAAATTTTATCAAGTTTATTTTTTTTAATTTAAATAGTGCTTAATTGTAAAATGGTTGCTAATTACTAGTCTAATTATTACTTTATACTTTATTTTAATATTTTGCCATTTTTACCTAATTGTAGCTATTAAGGTAATCTATAACTTCCAAATTAAAGCAAAAATATATTTTTTGGAGCAATTATGCTGTTTTATTTCTATAATGACATAATATAAATTTTAAAAACTAGTCAGATATATTATAGGTAATACTTTCCTGGCCATTAATTTTAATTTTCCTATTAAATATCTTTTTGAAATTTATAAGTATATTTACCAGCGGTTCTGCTGCTATCTCGAAATACATCGGTTCCATCTCAAATAGTGATGAAAGGACGAAGAAATGTTTAACATTTTTGGTACGTTGTTTTGCGTAAACACAAGAAAACAGAAAATGTGCCACTCGTGAAATACAATTAGGGTTTGGGGTAGTAAAAGTCCGGCTCGATATTAAAATAGCGCCGACGCCGACGATGCCTCGAACATAGGCGCGTCACGACCATTATATTTGCTCTATCATATATTTGTAATTATTTACTAAATGTAAGAAAAATATAATAAACTGCAATGAATGAAAATATTTTTTTTTTAAATATGATTGCTAATAGTTGTTATTTATAGTGAATAGAGGTCAAGATTGGATTCTTGTGGTACACCACATTATCTAATTAGTAATTATTTGGGTTTTTATAAGATCTTACCTTATTTTATACACAATAACGATTCAACCTCAATTAAATAATACACAATAAATCATATACCTGATTTTTGTTTCGGAAAGAGGAAATTTGATAAAAAATTCCACCCACGGATAAAACTTTATCAACATAACACTAGTATAGTAACAGAAATCCAGATGCTTTTATTGTATTGACAAAATACTAGATATTTATAAATTGTAATTGAATAATATTTGAATATATAAAAAATATAGAAAACTAAAAAGTATAAAATATCCGCGTTTTTGCTCAGATTAATAAAATAAATAAGAATATAACTTTTACATCAGCAAAAACAGAAAAAAGTATAATATTAATTAAAAACTACTCAGTGAAAATTTAGAAAAACATTTTCTATAAAAAAAAATAACTTTTAAACATTGTCAACAAGTGTGTAAAGTGATACTTTTTTCACGAATGTGAATTTTGTCGCACGAGAAAAAGACTTTACACACTAGTTGCATACAATATTTTATCTACTAAAAAAAATATGTAGGTATTAAGTATAAAATAAGCAATCTACTACAAGAAGCTTTTTTGCAAAATCTTGGAAGTTAACCAGTTGATTTTTGGAACCTAGAATCTTGGCAAGATAAGAAACATAAGAACAATTGCAAAAAAATGTGTAGCGTATGCGAATAAGTTATTTTACAAATTTTATCTTACTTTACGCACTAGTGAAAAAAGTTAAACACACTCCGTAGCGTGCGTAAAGTACGTACTTTACGCACGATAGTAGTAAAAATATTTTTTTATAATGTATGCAGAAATATCTAGAAATTCATTCATTCTGGAAAAGCACATTCGGAAATATATAAAAAAACTTGTAGAGATGTTTGTCTTTCGTTTGATAAAAAATACAAATTTTCTAGATGCTTAATATTTTAGATTCTGTTGCTCCTAAATCTAAAACCATCATTTAAAGATTTATTTAATATTTAAACCAAAGTTCGCGCTTATTTGTATTTTGGGTTGTCTAATTCATGGCGTATCTGACGTCTACAGGTAGCTGATATTCTTGTAAGTAAAAGGCCTCAAATATTTTTCTACCAATCCTAGTTCTCCACATGTTGGAGAGACTTTTGATTGGTTGAATTTGTTAGGTGTTCGCGTAACACTGATATTTGTTATATTGTTATTCGTTATTGGAAAATGTGTTGATTATGAAAAGGCTGTTTTGTAAGTGAACCTGTGATATAATGTACTGAAATTAATGGTCTTTTTGATAAACTAGTGATAAATTTCTTCAACATGAACCTGAAAGTGATTCAGACATTCGTAATATTTAGCCTAATATCTACTGCCATAGTGTCAGCAGGAAGAGACTTTTATAAAATATTAGATGTATCAAAATCAGCTAGTTTACATGATATTAAAAAAGCTTATAGGAAATTAGCCAAAGAATTGCATCCAGACAAAAACCAAGGGGATCCGAATGCAGCCCAAAAATTTCAAGATTTAGGTGCAGCTTATGAAGTACTTTCAGATGAAGAAAAACGAAAAAAGTATGATAGATGCGGTGAAGATTGTCTGCAAAAAGATGGTATGATGGATGGAGGTATGGATCCCTTTGCCAGTTTTTTTGGAGATTTTGGTTTTCACTTTGGAGGAGGGGAACAAAAGCACGAGACTCCGAGAGGTGCAGATTTAGTAATGGACATTTTAGTAACACTAGAAGATCTATATACAGGTATATATATTTATTATTTATAGCCCTCAATAATACCTTTACGAATCTATAAATTGCACTTAATAGAATAGTAAAGATTCTATTCACCTTTTTATATACATTACAAGAGCATAATTGAATTAGGTAAGTTACAAAATATTGTAAAAAGTTACAAGATGTCCTAGATATATTATATATAACATTCATATTTGCTATAAATAAATCTTTACAGTTTAAACGAGAACACTCAATATAATTTCACATGAGTTTCGAAGAACAGGCCCACCACCGACAGGGGATTCCTTCATGGCCCGTAGTCTTTAGATGGGCCCTTACTCCTTGGAGGGGCCCTTGGTCTTTAGAGGGGCCTGTGAATTTTAAAAAAAACATGGCTTTTTTAATGACAAACGATTTTACCTAAATTTTCTTTAAATTTATTGATTATTATGCATGATTTCCAATTTTTCAATAATTCTTAGATCTCTTCAAATCGCTTGAAAGTTTAAATATCACTGATTTCATATTCACTGGTTTAATATTCACAAAAAAACTGAAATTTGAAATATATATCTGAAAAAAACTGAAGTGGTAAAAAAATCGCATCTGTTTAATATACATAATTACTGAAATACTGTGAAGGACATGGGGACCTGCACGTGGTTGCCCTTGGGCTCTAATTTTCTCAAGGCGACCCTGTCGAAGAAAATTAAAACTTATATGTATATAACGTTCATTAACTTTAAAGAGTCAGTAAGTTAGAATAAAACTTTACAAGTTCATTTCTTATACAATTGTCACAATCTATCTACTGACAATAAGTATAGTATTTTCCATAAAATCAACATAGTTTCATTCATCTTTATATATATTCAAAGAATGAACCAATTTAAATATAAGATTTCCAAAAATATTCTAAATTGCATTAAAATGGGTGCATCATTATTTGTCGAGCTCCATATATCTACTTTAATCCTTTAACTGTGGCTTTCGTATATAAATGATTTGTAAAAACTTTGATGTGATGTGATCATCGTAAATAAACAATTTTTGCACCTTAGGAACTAAAACATTTTACTCCCTTATTTTAGGTACTAAAGTGACACTTTTACTCCCTTGGGATTAAAATATTTGTAGTCCCCCGTCTGAAAGATTAAAAAAATTTTAACCCCTCGAATAACAAAACCAATAGAAACAATTTTAGTATTTTTTAATCTTTTTTTCTTTTCAATAACTTTTCATAACTTTTAAATGATCGATTTAGTATCGTTATGAAATAATATTTCAAAGTTTTAGTCCCTGAGGTGCAAAAAATTGCGTATGTACCACGTGACTAAAGTGCTACTTTAGTCCCTTGGTACATAATATACTAGTATATTTTGTTATTTCCCTGCAAATTTTTACACATTTCATTACAAATTTTTTACAATTTTTGAAATATTTTACAAATAATTTTTTAATATTTTTTGAAAAAAATTGCAAAACTTGAAATTATCGAATTTTTTTTTTTGTTTTTTGAAACTTGACTTGTTTGAAATATTTTTTTAATTTTGTTTTTTGAAATTTTCGATATATTTTGGAAATTTTTGAATATTTTGACATTTTTACTTTTTGAAATTTTCAAAAATACAGATTTTTCGAAATTTTTGATATATTTTTGAAATTTTTCATATGCTTTTGAGATCAGCGATTTTTCTAGAAATTTTTATTTATTTTTAATTTTGGAATTTTTTGATATATTTTAGAAATTTTTGAATATTTGGACATTTTCCCTTTTTGAAATTTTCGAATATTTTTTTGTTTTCTGGAACTTTGACTTTTTTAATTAGACGAATAATTTGGTTTTTTGAAATTATCGATATATTTTAGAAATTTTCGAATATTTTGACATTTTTAATTTTTGAAATTTTCGAAAAAAATATTCAAAATTATAGATTTTTTGAAATTTTTGAAATTTTTAATATACTTTTGAGATTATCGATATTTCTAGAAATTTTTATTTTTATTTTTTTTAAATTTTGGAATTTTTTGATATATTTTAGAAATTATTGAAAATTTTGTCATTTTCACTTTTTGAAATTTTTTACATATTTTTGAAATGTTTTACAAATTTTTAGTTTTTTGGAACAGACTTTTTTGATATACCTATTTTTAATTAGACGAATAATTTTGTTTTTTAAAATTTTCGATATTTTTGAATATTTTGACATTTATATATATTTTATTTTTTTAAATTTTGGAATTTTTTGATGTTTTAGAAATTTTTGAATATTTTGACATTTTCACTTTTTGAAATTTTTGAATTTTGGAGAAAAATTCAAATTTTTCAAAATTTTTGATATTTTTTTGAAATTTTCGAATATTTTTTTGTTTTTTGAAACTTTTGACACAAATTTTTGAAATTTTCGAAATACTTTTGAAATTATCGATATTTCTAGACATTTTTATTTTGTGTTTTGAAATTTTGGAATTTTTTGTTTTTAAATTTTTGAAAATTATTACAATCAAGTTTATTGTTTTATTTAAATTGACTCAAAATTCAACCAATGCCAAAATGTTTTAATGTATTTTTCAATAGTTTTGCCCTTTAATTACTTTAATAACTCCATAAGTACTCTTTTATTTTCTTTTTGTTAAAATAACCATAAAAATTGTAAAACACAACATTCATTAGTTAAGCACTGATTAATAAATTTTAACAAAAAATTATACAAAAATACTTTTTAATTTATCCATTTAGTTCTCATTAGGACTTCCCATTGTTTTTAAAATGACCATTTTTATTTATTTATTCAAAAGATTGTTTTAACTATTAAATATTTAATGATATTGAGTATAAATAATTATTTTATTAAAACTTGTTAAATAAATGTGACTTACTGAAAAAAACTTTTCCATTTTTTAATTATGTTTCTCATTTCCACTGATTTTTCCACAAATATTTGCATTTAAACTTTGCAAAATTATTATAATTTGTTAAAAACATGACAGATATAAAACTAATAGATACTTAAAAAGCCAAGTACTTATTATTTTTGTTGAAGTATCATGTTTTGACATAAATTTTTTATTATATTCAAATATAGGTCTTCTATAGATAAAATATTTAAATTGAAAATAGGTATATACGATTTTATAGAAATGTTACAATTAACTTTTAAGAGAATAAAAATGAGAAATAATTGTTTTGTTGAAAATTAAAATAAATTAAAGTAATAGATTTAATTATATTACAGGTACATTTATCGAAATAACGAGGAATAAACCAGTTTTAAAACCAACCCGAGGCACGCGAAAGTGCAATTGTAGACAAGAGATGATAACAAAAAGTTTAGGACCGGGTAGATTCCAAATGATGCAACAAACTGTGTGCGATGAGTGTCCTAATGTTAAATTAGTTAACGAAGAGAGATTGTTAGAAATGGAAGTGGAACAGGGAATGATAGATGGACAAGAAACTAAGTTTATAGCTGAAGGGGAACCTCATTTGGATGGTGATCCGGGAGATCTGATTTTAAAAATAAAAACACAACAGCATAAGATTTTCGAAAGGCGAGGAGATGATTTGTATACTAATATTACCATAAGTTTACAGGTAATAATTTTATTTTTATTTAGTATTTATATAAAATATTTTTATTTTTTCTAGGATGCATTAACTGGATTTTCGATGGAAATAATGCATTTGGATGGGCATAAAGTCAATATTGTTAGGGATAAAATCACCTGGCCTGGAGCTCGTATTCGCAAGAAGGGTGAAGGCATGCCTAACTATGAAGATAATAACTTACATGGTACACTTTATATCACTTTTGATGTTGAATTCCCCAAACAAGAATTTACTACTGAAGATAAAGAAGGTAAAAATATTATTAATCAATTTTAAAAGAAATTAGAAAGTATTTTTTTTGTTTCAGCTCTAAAGCGAATACTAAATCAAAGCTCAAATAACAAAATATATAATGGGCTTCGTGGTTATTAATTGCATATTCCAAAGGGTTAAATTGTCTGAAAATTTGTACAAATGTTTTTTCCTCTATGACTTAATTTATTTTGTTCCTATTTATTTTTGAAGCAAAGCACTTTTATAAATAAATATAAAATAAACGGAAAGATTTCATACGAAGTATGGAAAATATTTTTCTTTTGGTTATATTTGAATATAAATTGTAAATATTCTTGTGTCTAAAGTATACATTGAATGAGTTCAATGTAATTTGTGTATAAATGCTAGTTACAGTATGATATAGGATCATTACTGTTTCTAGATAACCATTTTGTAATATATCATATAAATATATCTACTGTTTTTTGTTTTATATCTACAAATAATGGAAAAACAGAATAAGAAAATTTTTAAAAAATGTATTTATTATTTAATCACAAAAACAATTTTTGTATGCTAGTTTGATTCATTCTAAATAGGGTCCAATTTTCAGTTTCAGATAAATTAACAGCTCCCATTTTTTTGTAGAAATTCATTGCTGGATTCCAAGCTAAAACGTGGAAATCTACTCTTTTAATTCCTGTCTCATGTGCAATTTTCATGACATCCAAAAATAACTTTTTTCCAATTCCATTCTTTCTAAAAAAGTTACAAATATTTAAAAGTACATAGAAAACTTGCTATTTTTTAGTATACATAAATATACAAATTACGTTTATTAACACGTTCGATGCCCATTAATATTGAAGTAGATACCGGGAGGCCCAACATAAATTTTCCTTTAAAAAGTATATGTTACATAGTTTATAATATATTTCGACTAATTATTTGTGTCTTAAGGTTTTTTAGGTCCAGTATTATTTATCATCCAGTACCCATTGACGCAGCATTAGCGTCCCGAATTAAAAGGTAAAAAAGAACAGACTTATTTATGTAACACAAAAAAAGAAATTAATATATACAATGGTAAACAAAATACATTCAAAAACAAAAAAATTTGGGGACAGTAAATTTCCTTCATTTTATTATTAAAAAAATTAACGAGTTGTCTTACTTTATAGAGCCTGTCTACAGGTGTAGGTTCATCGTTACTGGGATTTCTCGTAAAGTGCAAACAACGCATTATCGACAGTGTTGCCAGAGTGGTACTGTAGTACCACATGTGTTACTCTTTATCGCGAAAGTACGGTGGTACTCCTTATATAAATGTGGCACCTAACTTAGTTTCTGGATAAAATGAAAAATATCAACTTTTTTATCGATTTTTCAAACAAGAAATCAAAATATCCCTCACAGATGACTATGAAAAGAGAGAAACATGCTTCCTAGAAGTTGTACTAGAAGTATGACTCTCTGGTTAGATTCTCCATGGTGTCCATATGTAGTGGCCACGAAGTTAATCACGCGTTACGCATGTCTAGCGATTAATTTTGAAACTAAATGAACTGAAAGTTCTCTGTTTCTCTTTAGGTTACTTGACTTTTGCTTCTATTCGACGCACACTCGGCAACCAAGCATTCTTCTGCATCCATAGCAAATATATATTGAAATAATGTGTTTTTTTCTTCATATGGAATGGAATTGTCTTATGGGGGGGGGGGGGGGTTGCGACTGGGTTTTATGCTCCAGGGGTTAGTGGTTCATCCATATTCAAGGAAAATAATAAAATAAAACACAATTCTTGTTAACTAAAAATAATTAACGCTGCGTCTCTCAGTCAAAAAAGGAGGTCCTTCTGTGAAGTCATAACAGAATATTAAAAGTGGTACAAGTGGCAAAATTACTAGTACCTGTATCTAGAAAACTAGCCATAGGATTGAGTTGGGCCCATTGATATTTTTCTTTACGAGGTCGAGTACAATAACCAAAGTTTCAGAAAATTTGACAAGTCGCCACTTTGCATAAGAAAAATGCGGGGTCATTTTGGCATTTCACGGCAACACCAATAAATGTTGGTTTCAACTGCACATTAACTGCTATTTTGTACACCGGTGTATTCATTTCTCTCATTTCAAATAATTAAAAATAGCTATAAGTAAATCTATAAGCCTTGGAATGCATGATTCAATAAAGGCCAGAGGTGTATAATACAATAAAAAATCGCCCAAAATTTTGAGGGGAAAATTAGTCAACAATAAAATAGGAAGAGGATGAAATGGAGTCGGGCAAAGGTTTTACAAACCTTATTTTCGAGAGAGGTGGAAATTAATGGTATTTGTTGATAACTGATCAGAAATAGAAGTAAATTTGGGTTTTAAAATATACAAAGAAAAATGAATTATAGTGTGACCCAAGACATTTTTAATGTGCGCCCACAATAATTATATATTTGATTGTTCACAATTCAACAAAAACTTCTGTTGAAAATAAACAAGTAGGACTGACAAAAAATAGGAAATTTTCTGTTATTTATAAATAGTTTTTTGATGTTATCTTTGATTCTTCTAATTTCCTTTATATATTAATTGATTGAAAGAATTAAAGATATTTTGTTTTACCTATATGAAGGTTTAACGTATATGTCTTCAAGAAATATGTTTTTTCCTTCCCATGTAGAATAACAATAATAATACAATGCGTAGCCTATAATGGTATGATCTGGTAGTTCTGCCACAATGCAACCAAAAAATGGTGAATTTTCACCAAACCCGTCTTGTTCTAATACTTTATGATCAATTTTAACTTGATTTTCCAATTTCTCAAATGCCGCTAATTCCTGTAAATAAGTTTTATGAAATACTTATACAGTGTGTACAAAAAGTAACGTAACTTGTTAATAATTCGTTTTTTGAATAAAAGTTTTAGGAAATAAATATCAGTAAATAATCAATTTTTGATTCGTACTGATAGCTTAAATTGCCTAAAACTTTTATTTCAATCTTTTTTCTGTAAACATCAAAAAATGAATTATTAACAAGTTACGTTACTTTTTGTACACACTGTATGTATTATAGTATAAATAATGAGGAATATTGTCTACACAAAAATGCTAAGAAACTAAACCGTCAAGACGGATTCCCACTAGGCGGAAAATCTGCAGACGGATTTTCTGTGTCCAATTCTATTGGTCGATTTCGAAAATTAATTCGAAATCGACCAATAGCATTGATACAGGAAATCCGTCTTTAGAGAATACATTTTGGCAAAAAATATACCGGGTGTCCCATTATATTTTCCGATATTTCAAGATCTTATAACTTTTAAACGAATAAAGACAGATACATGCGGTTTTCACTGAAATACTTCACAATGATACAAGTTTTATTTAGACTCCTAACAGTTTTTTTCTCATGAACAAAATGGCGTTTTTTTTATTTTGTTTTGCTTGATTTTTTAAATGTAGCGACCTATATATTTTCTGTTGAGACGAAAGCTACTTCTTTCAGCTGTATTCGTTTGAAAGTTATAAGATATAAGATCTTGAAATAGTGGACAATATATTAGGACACCCGGTATTAAATCCGACCCTGTATTAGAATTTAATTGTAGGATCGCGATCCGTTCACATTTTAGATGTACACAACTATACCCATTATGGAACAGTTATATATACGAAATTTACTAAACAACGACAACACTCTGTTATGTCGTTCATAAGATTTCTAAACCGTTGCCATGTGTTTTAAAATACATTTTCTCTCATTTTTTGTCATGCAATAAAAGGAGAACATCTAATATGTACTGCACCAATAGCAGGCACTATATGTCACGCGACTACTGGAGCTCATGCTTGAATATGTTAAAAAATATTATTTAAGCGAATCACGTTTCACGTGGGTAATTCCTAACAGTATCCACAGGTTAACGTGTATAAATTAAAATGTAAATTGATCGTATACCTACGTAAAACAATAAAATTGCCCGCCACTGGAAAAATTTCCTCTTTCCCCTTAACACCGAAACACTGAACTACTTTGAAGCAATGACAGATGTCAACATTCCATTACTGTCAGATTTTAAGGAAAATGGGATTATACCATCTCAAATTATACAAATATGAAGAAATATAAACATAAAATAATAAAAATAAATTAAATCTTAATCCCAGATAACACTATTAGTAACTTTCTTCTTACAAATCGATCGGTACAAAGTTTTAACATTCTCGACGGATCGCGATCCTGCAATTATCTTACTGAATGAAATTTATGTAATACATTGTTGTGTATCCGTTAGTGGATCATTAACCAGAATCAATTTAAAAGTTATTGATTAGATCAGATAAAAATGAAAATTCCATGTAAAAATAATTTCTCATAATCGGTACTAATATACGTAAATTGAGAATATAATGATAAAAAAACTTACCTTAATCATTTCAAAAACATTTACCATATCTTTTTTTTCCGCTTTTCGAACAGTTACTATAAACTCTTCGGAAGAAGCCATTATGATAAATAAGATGACAAAAGACTAACGACTAACCTAACCTTAAATAAAAACCGGCAGTGCTTAAGACTCCTCTTAACGTGAATTGTTGTTTCCAATGATTTTTGGAAAATTAAATTGTGTGGAAGCGGTACGTCCCTCTGGTGTTATTAGAATCAACGTAACAGTACAAACATTTTTTTGATCTCCATGAAAAATCAACGGCTTTAAACCTTTGTTTGCACCGTTACACAGGTTTAAAATTATCCCATTAGGGGACTTCACAAGGACTTGGACAAATTGATCTACGCCCCTTAGGGTTGGGCCGTTTGAGGTGATTTTTTTTTAAATATTCGTCATACAATTCCCCATCGATTCCTCTTTCTCGATTTTTGCTTCGGGTCTTCATTTTCGCGGAAATTGACTCCAAAAATAGGTTTGTATGGAAGAAAACTATATTTTTCGCACAAAAATGACCCTACGGAACACGAGATTGAAATTTTGTTGGACTTTTTTATGGGGAAATACTCGTCTTGAAAAACCCTACAAGACTATCCACTTCGAATTCGGGGAGAAATTTTCCGTTATCCTTAAAATGGAGACAATCATCCAAACATTTTCATCGTTCTATTGAAATGTTTGTGGCCATTTTAAGGTCAACGGAAAATTTCTCCCCGAATTCTAAGTGGACAGTCTTGTAGGGTTTACCACGACGAGCATTTCCCCATAAAAAAGTCCGGCAAAATCTTAATCTCGTGTTCCGTAGGGTCATTTTTGTGCGAAAAATCTATTTTTTCCATGCAAACCCATTTTTGGAGTCAAATTCCGCGAAAATAAAGACCCGAAGCAAAAATCGAGAAAGAGGGATCGTTAGGGAATTTTATGACGAACATATTAATTTTTTGCTTTATTTAAATTTGATATTAGATGTTCTGTATATAGTTTTTTAGTTTGGTTTGGCGGGAACATTAGAGCTATTATCTAAATTACTAATAAAAAATAAATTTTTTTGTAATTTTTTATTTCATGAAATATACACGCACATTTTACGAAAATTACATTTTTAGTCACATTTACATTGTAATCTGTAATATAGAAAAGAAACTTAATTGTGTGGCTCACTCCTAAAAATCATTGAAATTAAACATTTAACATAAATCAGATAGTTTCTGCAAGAGAATTATGTTACACAAACTAATTTTTCAATAACCCAATAACTATTATGGTTCATCGTCTAGTATTTATTGAAGAGCAACATGGAGATGTAGGATACAAACTGGCCAGCGCTTATATTTCGATCTACGAGACTTATGGGAGGGATATCACATGATACTGCACCTAGAGTGTCGATTGTCAATTTAGTATGAATACGAAATTCATAATGACCCGATAGGATGCTTGCCTACTTCCTTAATCCCTAAATCTTTGATTCTAGCTGTCATTGTTTTACAAAATGGATTATTCTTTCAAATAAGTAGAACATAATTTTCCTGCTACAAATCTATTAATCAATATAATGCATCTTAATTTACAGCATTAAATATATACCATGTAATATATATAAGTAACAAAATTTTTCAAAACAAGTAATGTTGAATAAATAATTTACTGCCTTTTCGATTCTGTCTTAGATCGAAATTCGATTTGACCAAATCCGAAGTAAGGCTTCAACTTCAATTTATCTCTTAGAATTTTAAATGAATCATTATCAACTGAAAACGTATAAATATGGCCTGTCTTACGTCCTTCAATGTTCAAAATTTTCCATAAATCTGTCAAAAGACCGTGATTCATTTTTTTCAACCTTGTCAAAACGGTTTCTTCTGAAAGTTTTGTACCTTTAACGTCGTCTGGTATTAACGCTGTGAAAATATTGGGTCTACTCGCATCATTTCCTGTTAACGTTTTGAGTCGTACGCCTTCCCATGGTCTAAAGCGATCCACATTTTTTAAAAGCCAGTTGCGACTTTCTCTATCCGCACATTTAAGTAGCAGCATTCCAGGATGATAAGTGCATTCCTGAAATCTAACTTGTGGTCCATTATCAGGAATATCTTCAATGGCTTTCATGATTTCTCGTTGCAATGTGTGAAGTCGTTCAGTGCTTAATATAAATTCCGGATAATTTTTGTCTACAATGCCCACTTCTAAATTATCATTTTTCACCGATTGCTGGGTTTTAGAAGAATCAATAAATTTATTTTTATTAGGTTGAATTTTCTTGGCGTTTGGAATTCTAGGTGTTGGAGATAAAGGTCTTTTGGCTCTCGGCGGAACAAAATCTATACCAGTCGTCTTCTGTAATGGTTCAGGCTTTCGAAAACTGGAAGATGTAGGTGTTCTTTTCTCTGGCAAACGTTTTGAAGGATATTTTTGTTGACGAAGCTCCATTTCTCTTTTTTCTCGCTCTTCCATTAGCATTTTTCTAGCAGATTCATATGGCATTCCTTCCGATACAAGACGCTTAAGCCTTTTTGTGGCTGCACCTGATAATTTTCTTCGTGTAGTAGAGTCAACTTCACTTTGGGTAGATGTACCAGGATCGTTGTGTTTAGTCAAACGTTGTTTCTCTACCCAAGCACGTTCTGAACTGCTTGAGCCGCGAGCTATTACATTTTGGGTAGTTCTGACGCGATTCTCTCGTTCTTTAAAATGTTCAATTTCTGGTCTATTATACCTAAGTTCTGAAAAATTCGATTCACGAGCTGATCTTCTATTTTCTGATGGATATTCTCGTCTGTCAACTCCATAACTACTCTCAAAGCTGAACGTAGAGGAAATTTTGGGATCAAAAAGTTGTGTACCATTTCGGTCATTATTTTTATAGTAACCTGATTGACCACGATCAACTTCAGGAGTCCTTTGGTATCCTGAAAAATTTGGCTCAGGTTCAGAGATATGGCGATCATGGTAATTTCGCCTATCTCCTACGTCATTGTGAGGTCTTTCGCGGTCTGAGTTCCTGGGACTTCTTGCCAATCTGTCATTAGTGTAGTCTTGCCTATCCTTGTACCTCAATTCTTCTCGAGATCTGACACTACTGGAGTGTCGTGCTCTGGTATCTTTTCCGGAAGGTTCTGATACTTGTACCTAAACCAAGTTAGACAAAGATGTTATAGACAAGATTTGAACGTGATTATAAAATAAAAATAAAGTTTTCAAGGAATTTATGGGTTATATTATTTTGTTTTTTTCATCGCCCAATGAATTAAAGAGTATGAAAGGGTTACCCTTAATTCAACTTCAATAAATAATTTGGTGACTTTTCTATCAGCTATAGATTTTTAGTTGTCACTGGTTGCTGGAAGCACAATTCCTACCACGTATTCATGCTCAAAAGCAATGCAATTATTGCAATCTCTTGGAAGACTCCACAGCAAAAGTTAGTCCATACAGCACCTTTGGTATAGTTACTAATTAAAGTTAAATAACTTGGAACTTAAAATTATGCAGATACTTTACATAATAATCCAAGGTCTTAAATTGGAACTACTCAAAATGGGTCTCAGTATAAACCTCAAACAATGATTTATATATTTATTATTAATAGTACACAACAAATACAAAATATCATTAAACTATAACTGTAAAACTAGAAGACTCACTGAAAAATTGGCATTTAAGTGAGTTCATACCATGTTAAAAATATGACAGTTCAAATATGGTTTGTTATTTCTCAGGGGACGGTGCATCAAAAGTACTCAAATCATAATTAAGTTTGAGTAATCTATTAAAGAGTTTACTGTTTAGCATGTCTTGTTGGAGCTGCTTATTATGATAAAATCCTTCTGTACAAGCGCCTGGCAAGGTACAACTTAGCACCGATAGATGGCCCCATCGTAAAGCCTCGATTCCTATAAGGATGAAACATGTATGGTAATGGTTGGAGTGTATAGTTTCAAAAACTTACTCTCTGTGTATTTGAATTAACAATGCATCCAAGCAAGCACCTTTTGAATGAATATATCAGCAGTCTCTCTGCATCTTCATTTCAAGCTCTTCTGTCAACATAGTAGGAGTCTAGTTTCATAGCAAATAGGAGGGAAATTGAAGTTTAAAAAGCAGATACTTCGTGAATTTATTCTGCATCCCTCCAATATATAGGTGACAAAATTACAGCTATCCTCCTCATCAAGCAGTTAAAGACTTTTCTGTGTAGCCATGTCATAGTTATACTTGGTTATTTTAAAAAAGCACAGAAGTCGGAACAGTCTAATAATGATATCCTCTATTTGTGGAATAAAGGGAAGGTTCTTATCAACTGTGTCACCAAGGTTGTTAAAATTCACTATTTGACTTTGTAGGCACCTTTTTAATAACAACAAAAAATTGTAGGTCATCAGCATACAGACGTTTTAAATTAGATTATATCATTGATAAAATTAAAAACAAAACTGGGCCAACCCCTGAATGAGGAAATATTTCTTAAAATGGAGCTTCATGATGACATTCAGTAACTTAAAATGAAATGAATTCCAGTTATTGTTCCAAATACTAAAAAAACGAAGCTGAAATTGGACTCTCTTAATTTAATCTGCATTTTCTCCAATTTATCAATATATCAGTTATAAAGGTGATTAAATCACAATTTAATACTCCAGGATACTTTTATCAATCAGTTAAAAAGACTTTATTGCAGCGGTGTCAGTTTTCTAGGTATTTTAAAACAGCCCAAAAATCACAACATCTTTGTGATATCCTCTATATGTAGAATAAAGGAAAGGTCCTTATCAAATGACAAACACTGCACCATTTGAATAGGTCCACTTGTAGGCAGCTTGAATTGTTATCAATAATGAAGAAGAAATTTAGGTCATCTGCATATGGAAGGCAATCGGATGTCTTAATGCGGGAAATTATGTCATAACAAACAAAACTGGATCAATATGTGAGTCTTTAGAGACCCCTGAATATACAAATATTTCTGTTCATATGAGGCCACATTGGTAATTTAAGAAATGAATCCCATATACTAATCAGTGCAATTGTTCAAATTACAAAAAAAATGGAAGCTAAATATTAAAACATCCAAAATTAGATGCTCGTGAAATGAGGCATAACATTTGTTAACGCCACTCAAACGTGAGGTATCTGTCAAAAACGCTTTTAAGAGTTATGAATTTATTTTATTTACATAAAGATAAATTTTCCAGTTTTTTTTGTGTCGTTTTGAATAGATCAATGTTCAGTGCCATTTTGCTCTGAAATAAAGCAGCCACAAATTCCTTGCAACAAAAAATTTCTTAAAGAAATAGTTGATAACAAGTTTAAGGGAAAAGTTATACAAACTAGGCAAAAGCAAACATAATATAATCAATCACCAACATGCCTATTAATTAATTAATGAAGAAAAATCAAATAACTTCCACATCTCTTTCTTTCAGTTCTACTTTAATTTTTTATCCCTCATTTGAATTGTATACCTCACGTCTTAGTGACGCGCTCTGTTGGCAGAACGAAACCTGTTAGCCCTTATTAGCCTCTTGATAAGAGTAGGTAGTTAGCCTTAACTATCTTTTAGTATGGTCATATACAATTCACCTATGTGAAAATAAAACAAACCAAGTTATCTGATTATAAATGGGGTAATGCTTACATATTTCTCTTTTCTAATGAAAGCGTCTTCTTCTGATCATTTAAAGTATTTGACGATATATCCTGATGGTCAATCTTTAAGATAATTTTTATAACACAAAGCAGCATTCCTCATATGAATGATACAATTGCTAATTTTGCTGATGAAATATTTAAGTCTCTTCTATTTTAAAAGGCATGCCAAGTGTTGCCTGTTTTGTTTAGATCATTTTATCTTCGTGTTTTTAATCCCTCTTATGTAATTATAAATATATGTAAACTTGTTACTTGTAGACAGAATTTTTAGAATCGTTTCTTAATGATACCCTGATTTTTCAAATATTTGCCAGACCTTACAAAAAATTGATTTCAGATATCAAATCGTTCATCTTCTAGGATATTGTTATTGATATAGGTTTTTTATTGATATTGATTTAACCATAAAGATTTGCATTTGAATTTGCTTTCCTAGTAGAGCCATATAGTATTAAAATAAGACTATTAGTCAGTAAAATAAAGTATATGATGTTGTTAAGAAACCAGACATAATCTTCATAAATCCCACCTTAATTTAATAATTACTGGTATAAAAATTAAGACAGTATTTCATTTTACTACTTTAATAATTTACCTCTAGCAAACTAGGAAGTTTTCCGGAATTTGGCGATTGTCTCCAATTACTGCTGCTGCTCTGATTTTGTTCCTCACGAAGATCATTAGGTCCTATAGTGAAAGAAATTTGTTATTCTTGTTTGCAGTTACAAGTGCAATATTTCATAAAAATATAAACTTACTTAATTCTTTCAGTGTTAATAGTAATTTAGCAGTTAAATCCAAGTAATCTTCTTTATCCCTTGATCTATCAAAGATGTTTGATTCCATTTCCTCTATAATAGAATTGGGTATATTTTTCTTACCTTCTCGAACCACGTTTACCCTAAAGTGAAAAGAAAAATGTAAGAGGAGAATTTCAATGTTTATTTTTTTTTAAATACATACATTTTTTCAACAATATGACGCCGGAAGCTAAAGTCCCTCCAACTGTACATGTCGCCCATAATTACAAATCAAGACGTAGTTTTTCTAAAATGAATTTAAGTAAAATTCAGCTATAAATAAAAATAAAAATTCTTACTGCCAATGTGAAGGAACAGATTTATTAAAATAATAAGAGCGGTTCTAAATCTAATTCACTACCACTTTTTATTTTTATTTCTAATAAACGTAACACCGCTTTGCTTGCTGTCGCTGTCATACACGTCACGGCACACCAGTGTTGCCAATAACAAATCACCAAAATACCCGCAACTTTTCCCCAAAATACCCGATTTTACACACGTGGAATTCCAAAATACCCGCATTTTACCCACTCCCAATTTGAAGTGTTTGTCCGTTAGTTAAAATTTTTATTAATGTATATAACAGATTACAATACAAATTACAACATTCTAGTGCAACACAACCCAGAGTTTAAATTGAGAATAAATAATCTTCTTCTTCTCTTTCTTTTGAGGCCACAGCTGTCAGGTCAAAGTTAAATTGTAAAATAGCCAATAAGGCCGAATAGCCCAAAAAGCTGATGATTGAAAAGGAGGAGAAGAAAATAGCCTTGGCAGATGAGGTTTCAAAAAGGAAAAAGAAGAAGATTTTGTTATAAGTGGGTAAAATGCGGGTATTTTGGAATTCCACGCGTGTAGAATCGCTGCAAAGTTGCGGGTATTTTGGTGATTTGTCATTGGCAACACTGATTTGAACGCACCCCTGGTTGTCTATCTACTCTAGCAAACTAAAAATAAAAAAAGTCAGAATTATTATGGATGGTTACAAACAAAATTAGTTGATTTATTATATACAGCACTTTCTATTGAATTTTTTACAATACATTATTAAAGAATGGGTGATCTTCAATCTGAAGTTTCTAAATTAGATTTAACCGATTCCTTATTTAAAGAAATTAAATTTTTTATAAGTGGCGAAGTAGATGAAAAGGTACATAATGAATTAAAATAAAAAACTTTGTTTTTATAAAATTGTATTGTTTTAGGTTATTGATTTATTGAAGAATGGGGGTGCGGAAAGGCTAAATTATTTTTCTGATTACGTTACACACCTTATTGTAGGTGATAATCCAGAAGAGAATGATATTGTGGATGCAAATGATGTATATGAAATTCCAACAGTAACATCAAAATGGATTTTAATGAGTGTAACACTCAACAAACTTGTCAGTATTAAACCTTACTTATATGCACCTAGTGGAAAGTTATTTTCTAATTTAGTATTTTGCTTGAGTTTCATTAGAGAGGATCGAAATTACCTTTGGGCCTTAATAACTTATAATGGAGGAAAAGTCCAGTTAAACTTTAATAAAAACTGTAATTTTCTAATAACTACTGAAACAGAAGGTTCTAAATATGATAAAGCAGAAGAACTAGGACCTGAATTTATTAAAGTTGTTACTCCAGATTGGGTTATCGAAACTATTAAAGAAAACATTCTTCTAGATTGTGCAATGTTTCATCCTAAACTAATAAATTGGCCAAAACCTGTTAAATATGAAAGCACTACATCTATTACTGGTTTCGAACCGGAACAACCGACAGTCGAAGAAAAGCAAGAAGAAAAAGTTATTTGCGACTCTACACAAGCGCTATTAGAAAAGTTAAAGCAGAGAATGCCTTGGAACCAGCCCAAGACCTCATCTAACTCAATGATTTCTAATTCAATGACTTCTAGTTCAGGTAAGTTCTCTATTTTATATTGTAATAGTTGTTATTTTATATATTATCATTTTCAGATCCTATAGCTCCACCCAATGTGGTAGCACCTAGTTTTATGCAAAAGTCTCAGCAACAAAATCAATGTCAGAAAATGCAGTCTCCTTCGGCACACATATCTCATCCTCATCAGCAACAAGCTACACCTCAGTCTCCTATCAATACTAATTTCCCACAAGTCCCACTTTCCCCCACAACTTCTTTAAGTAACCAAGTCCCAAAAAGTATTATACACCATACTCCAAACCAACAGCAAAGTTTTCAACAACAACAACAACAATTGTCTCAGCAACAACAACAACATCCTTTGAATATTAATAGATTAATAGGGCAGCCTCCACCGAGATCTAATCTTCCAATACGGGGAGGACCAATAAATCAAAATCAGTTACAACAACAGTTACTACAACAACAAACCCAAGGTAACGGTAAATATATGTATAAAAAATGAAAATATATATTAAAATAAATTTTAGGAAATGTAATTCAAAGAAGTGCTACTCCTCAACTAAACGTACCTCCTCAGCTTTTACAACAACAATTAGCCCAAAGACAATTAGCACAAAGACAGTTGTTACAAAACCAGTTAAATCAGAACCAGCTGCTTCAACAACAACAACAAATAGGCACCAGTCCCCAGCAACAACTTATCCAAAATCAGCAACAAATAACAACCTCCCAGCATTTAGGACAATTAACTCAACAGCAACTGGTTCAGTTGCAACAGCAACAGATACAGCTTAAACAGAACAAACAAATACAGATAGCTCAGAATCAGCAACTACAGATTAATCAGAATTTGCAACAGTTACAATTAAACCAGAACCAACAACAGTTGCAATTAAATCAGAATCAGCCACAATTACAGTTAAATCAGAATCAACCACAATTACAGGTAAATCAAAATCAACAGCACTTAAATCAGAATCAACAGCAATTACAGCTGAATCAAAATCAACAAATTCAGCTGAATTCTAATCAGCAACAACTTCACTTAAATCAAAATCAACAGCAGATTCAGCTAAGTCATGCTCAACAAATTCAACTAAACCAAAATCAACAGGTTCCCATTAACACTAGTCAACAACAGCTCCAACTGAACCAGAATCAACAAATGCAGTTGAACCAAAATCAACAAACACAACAAGTTCAGATTATGCCAAATCTGCAACAGATTTCTCTCGGTCAAGGCCAGCAGACGCAGAACCAACAGTTAATACAAACCCAAAGTGTACAATCACAAGTTCATCAACAACAAAATCAAATAAGTCCTCAACAGCAAGGGTTTGTTCAACAGAATGTTAATCAACATCTCTTATCTCAGCAGAATCAGCAGCTTTTGCAACAAAAACAATTTTTGTTAAACCAACATCAAACAGTTACAAGTCAGCAACAATTTGTTAGTACATCTTTTAGTCAAAATCAAGATTTAAACCAACAAAATGTTACCCAGCAAAGTCTAAATTCAAATATAAATCAACAACCTAATATAAATATACAATCTTTGAATCAACAATTAAGTACTCAAAATTTGGGACAACAACTTAATCAGCAACAACTGACTCAACAGTTAACACAACAAACCCCTATGGTCGGAGGTCAGAGTCAACAGAACCAATTAGTGCAACAAATTAATGTCCAAGATCAACTGGACCAGAGATTATCCCAACAAAATCAATTAAGCCAGTTGACGCAACAACAGAATCAACTGAACCATTTGACCCAACAGCAGAATCAAATAAATCAGCTGAATCAACAAAATCAAGTTGTCCAACAGACACAAATCAATCAACAAACCCAATTAACTCAACAAAATCAATTAAACCAACAACTCACTCAGCAGAATCAATTATCCCAACAACAAATGACGCAACAGACTCAATTAACTCAGCAACAAATGAATCAAAATCAAGTTAATCAACAACAAATCAATCAAAATGCTTTAACCCAGTCAACATTGGATCAAGAATTAGGACAATTGAATCAGCAGTTAAATCATCAAATTCAGCAGCAGCAATTAAATAGACAAGCTCTGCAACAGCAGCAACAAATTCAAGTGCAACAGGCTCTTGGGCAACCAAACTTGCAACTAAATCAAGTAAGTTGAAAGCGAATTAAAGTAATTGAATTAAATTACAATTAAAAACAATTTTAGATGAACCAACAGGTAAATCCTGGGCTTCAACAAGTAGTTCGTAGCCAGTTTCAACAACAACAACCAAATATGGCTCAGCAGATTTTAATTAATCAAACTTCATCACAAAATCCGAATACACCACGACCTCAAATTAATCAACATATCTGGACTCAACAGTCAACCCAGATAGCTGGTCAACAGATAATTCGGCATCCAGTAAATGTTATTCAACAAGTGAGTAAAGAAATTATTAAAAATTGTCAAAAACATTTTTTATTGTTATTAGGGCGCTCCTAGAGTACAGTGGTCTCCAACTGCCCAACAAGGAAGTGCTATACCACAAAGACAGTTTATTCAGTTAGATGCAAGAACGCATCAAGAGCTACAAAAGATGCCACCTGAACAACAAGCCATATTTGTTGCAAAGATTCAAAGACACAGACAATTTTTAAAGCAGGTGCAACAAAGAGGAGGTGGTAGTCATATTTTAATAAGAGGTAATCTGTTTTTCTCATCATCAGCCAGGCCTTTTTAGATTGAATAAACAAAAATTAAGGGTTTTGTTAAACTTTAGAACTCTTAGGTTCAACCAAACAGTCATATCGGATGCCTTGGAGAGTGCTTGTAACTTACATTTTATTTACATAGACTTTTACAAAGCATTTGTCATGGTTGATTACACAGTTCTAATTTATCAACTAAACATGTTGGTTATTGAATGAAAAAATCTTGCCTGGCTGAAAAGACATCTAGAATATTGACATAAGCATTTCTAATTATACATTTATTAATAACATCTAATCTTGTTTTCTCTATAGTGCACTAATAAAAAAATATGTTTTTATTAGGAAACGTTCCTCCAGGCTTAACAACTCAGCAACAAGTCCAGTGGCTTCAGCAACAAGCTAAACAACAAGGTATAGTTCTTCCACCAAATATTCAACAGCAAAACATTACTCCAGGTACTTTGACACAACCCACTTTAGCCCAGAACATGCAACACGCGCCCGGTTTAAGTCCAATTAACCAGAATGCAACCCAATTCACTGATCAGAATCAGCAACAGCAGATTCAGCTAAGGCAGTTTAGATTACAGCAGTTACAGCTGCAAAGAGAACAGGCGCAAAAAAACCATTTGGCCCAGCAGCAAGGTACAAACTTTTATTATTTTAGATTTTTCAAAATGTTAATTTTTTTTGGATTCTAAGGTGCCATTCAACAACCAGCAGTAAGACCCCTTGGACCTGTACCTATAGCTGATTCCACGACGAATTTACCTCATGTTCAAGATGGTAATATACAAAATTTGGTTGTCAATGCCAAGACTAAAACTGCTCTGGCGAATATGTTAAGTATAAAATTACAAAGTGGTGGTTCTTCTGTTGGAGTTCAAAGACCAGAAGCTATTCAGGAACCTTCTGCTGCTGGAACCTTGAGGTAAAATTTATAAATATTTTAATAAAGTATATTAAAAATAGATTATCAACAGGGATAGATAAACTTTGTCTTGTTCTTAGTACAAGTTTGAATGAGAGACTTTGACATAATTTCTAATCTAATTAAAATCTTAGAAATAAATAATTATGTCACTTTTAGGTTAATGACTGCTCAGCATAATGCAGCTCTTAATCAAAAACCTCAAGAAATTATAGCATTGCAAAGGAGGACGATTAGTGGTCCTAATGGCGAAATAATAAAAACCCCTGGTGCTGTTTCCCATCCAGTTACACCTACTAATGAACCTCCAAAATTGCAGTATTGTCCTAAACCATCGCTACCTTTACAACATAGGCCAGGACCTTTCTATGGACATAATCCTAATTTAAAATGTAAGTAAATTTATAAATATCACTAATTTAATAAATCGGTGAAAAAAAATTTATTATTTTTAGTACCACCAGATCTCTTTCTTTTGGGATGTGTATTTGTTGTGGTTGAATTGGAAGATTTTCTTGAGGAAAAAATACCAGGATGGCAACAAAAAATAGCAAAACATGGAGGTATGTAATTATCCAAAATTCCAATTATATTGTAATGATTAAATGCTTATTTATGACCAGGTGAAGTAGAAAAACAATATTGCAGTAGGGTAACACATGTTCTGTGTGAAACCCAACGGCATGGAGTGGTGATGCAGGCCCTTAGAGACTGTAAAAGATGCGTAACCATTATTTGGTTGAGCGACGTGATGCAAAGAAAACAAGTTCTTCCTCCTTGGACTGCTCTTCATCTTCCGAATATTTATTTGGATACTACTCCAGCCGCGAAACATTTAATTTCTATCAGTGGATTCGAAGGAAACGATCGTGCTAGAGTTAAGCAAATGGTTAAATATACGGGAGCAAAGGTAAATATTAATATTTCAGGTAATAAAGCACAAAGTCAGGTACCACAAAATTTAATTGTAAAAAATATATAGTACTAGCAGGTAATTAGTTTCAATCACTGACCATCATCAGGTAAATATTAAGTACTAAGAAAGAAAGAAAGAAAAAAAAAATTAATCACAAAAGTGAAGTACGCATGGGTATTTCACTTATGTGATTAAAAATAATTTTTTCTTTGAATTAAAAGTGATCTTTTTATATTTTTGTAAAATCCAAGGGCGTAGGTAACTTTTTTCCTGGGGGGAGTAATCAAACTTTGAGACAAATATGTTTGTCCGTTTCTACGTTTCATATATTTTATTTCTGCTTTTCGTGCTATTTTTTTGGTATCCTAGGGTGGGTAATTACCCCCTTTACCCCCATATATACGCCTTTGCGCGTAAACGAGCCAGATGGAATTGTAATTAGTTGCGGGTAATCCTCCAGAGGCCGATAATCCGGGAAGTGATTTCTTTTCTCTTTTTGTCCAAGATGTTGAAAAATGCATTGTTGCTTTATTTTTCAATTTCCTGTATACAAAAATGCATTCTTGTTTTGAATTTCAAATTCTTGTGTAAAAAATGCATTCTTGCTTTGTTTTTTTTAATTTCCTGTGTGGAAAAATGCATTCTCGATTTGAATTTCAAATGTTTATATAAATAAATGCATTGTTGCTTCCGTTTTTTTTTCAAATTAGTGTATGACAAATGCATTCTTGCTGTTTTTTCCAATTTTTTGTAGAGAAAATTCTTTTGTAGGGAAGAATTTGTGAAATTTAACTGTGAAAAATGTATTCTTGCTTCTTTTTTAAAATTTTATTAGGGAAAATGTATTCTTGCTTCTTATTTTCGAATTCAAGTGTGGAAAAATGCGTTCTTGTTCCTTTTTTTTAATTAACAGTGGAAAATGCTTCTATTTTAAAATTTAACTGTGGAAAAATTAATTCCTGCTTTTTTTTCAAATTCAAGTCTGGAAAAATGCATCCTTGCTTTTTTTTCAAATTTAACTGTGGAAAAATGCATTCTTGTTTCTTTTTATTCAAATTGAACTGTGGAAATATGTATTCATGCTTTTTTTCCAATTCATGTGTAATTTTTTCTAGGTTTTTTTAGTGTTTTCTTCTAACTTACATGAAAAAAAATTATTTATTTTTGTAAATATTTGCACTTTATATGTTTTTTCATACTTTCGATTTAATTGGATGAATTTTAGGAAAAACTTCCCAATTGGAAACTGGAAACATTTTTTTTATTTTCTGCAGAAAAATACTTTTCGTCGTTTATTTCTTTGATTTTCTGGAGTTTTCTGTGAATTTTCCTTCACTTTTTTCTGGATCTGTTCCAACAGTGATTCTATAATTGTATCTAAACTTTTATTTGTGAAAGTGATTATCTGATTAATTATTTTCTCCTAACCCTCGCGATGAAACCCTCTTGTGAAACACGCTGTCCGGTTTCTTATCAAAATCAAAAAAATAAATTTAATTTAATGAGGTAAAAACCAAGATGATATATTTTCCAGAATTTTTTTTAAATTCTTGTAAGAAATTTTCATGATTAATTTTTTTTTTAATAACTATATCTGTTATGAATGCGGAAATACAATACAAATCAACGTCAATGTTTTTAAGAGATATATTTTCATATTTTTTTTTTTGTTTTTTTTTTTAGTGTACAACATATTTCTCAAAACATAACACTCTCCTGATATCAGCAAAGGCGGATGGCAAAAAAAGTGCATATGCCAAAAAGTGGCAGATACCTATGGTCAATATACAGTGGTTAACTGATGTAATGTTGGGCCACTTTGCGGCTTTAAATCAATTGGAACATCAGGTCTATCAGCAATTTCTCAATCCACCTAATTTCAGTTTTGATCCGAAACTCGTTCCTAACTTAATGGGTAAAACTTAATTTTTTTTTAATACAATATTTTAATTCAAATATATTTTAGTTGCATGGAAGGCTCCAATTAATATTTCACAAGAATCTTATGAAAGAGTAAAGAGGTGTTCATCGCCCATCATAGCGCCGAAAAAAGCAAAGAAACTAAAGGTTGAACCGACCGATGAAAATGATAATGTAAATGATCAACAAATGACCGATTATTCTTATAGAATATTATTCTCATTTATAAGCGATGTCAAAGTGATGAAAGAAAAGGTCAAGTAAGTTGAAATACTTTTGAAATATACGAGTGAATATGTATTTGAATTTTTAGAGAACTAGGAGGATGTTTAGCCAAAGATCACCAAGACTTCACTCACCTTGTAATGCCTCAACTAGTTCGTACAAACAAACTATTTTTCGCTATCGGCAAAGAAGTTCACTTGGTATCTGATCAATGGCTTAAAGATTCACACGAAGCCAACCAATTCCTACCGGAAAACAAATATTATTTAAACTCTAAAGTTTTTAATTTGGAATATAAATGCAACATAGAGCAAACGCTTCAAATGAAAAACAGAAGTAAATTATTCGAAGGGAAATTCTTTTTCGTTACTCCTAGCGTTTTTCCTAGTAAAAAGGTTGTAATAGAACTGATACAATGTTGTGGAGGCACAGTAGAGAAACATCGAAGAAGTTCCTCTCAAATCGAAGCGACTACTATAAACAATCCTTATAGTTATTTCATTATTACGCACGAAGATGATTTACATCTTGTAGCGGATTTATTAAAGAATAAAAAAGATAAGATGAGGATTGTTTGTAATGCTGAATTGATCTTTAGCGCTGTACTCAAGCAGACTTTTGAAGTGGAGCCTTATGCTGTTAGTGTGTTATGATTTTCTAATGAGGTATGTGAGCCTGTAGAAGACAATGATGATGAATGATGAAAAAGATTCATTGTGTGATTTGAATGGAAGAATTTGGCCCACATAAAAGTCTTAAATTAAATATTAAATGATTTAGAGAACAGCCTTTTTGATACTGAACTTTAGATTTAAATGTTTTTTTGGATATATGATTAGCAAATGATTCCAAATAAAGCTGACTTATAGAATTAAAGGTATAAATGAAATAAAAATATCTGTATTTTATATCTTTCAACTTTTTATATATTTTAAACATATTTAACTCTTATAATTATGTTAATTGCTTTTTAATTATTTACAATGAAATTATAATCAGTGTGTTAAATTCTTTTAGTTCTGAATGTTTGAATGAAATGAAAGATTATTGGACATTAGTTTCTTACTAGTTAATTGTATGTAGACATTTAAATGTAAAGATGAGTAAATTGTATTTGAATTTATTATGGATTCTAAGCAGGTGAAAGAATATTAATTAATTTTAAAATTCAATATTCCTTAAAATAACCAATATATCAGTATTTATAGTGCTTTAGTCATTTTAATTTAAATATACAATTTTTTTTGTCTTATAATTAAGAACCATCAATTAATTATTTAAAAGTATATAGAATATAAAATTTTGAACATTACTTGACTGTAAAATGTATGCTACTTATCTGCCAAAATGTATACATTTTAAAAAGTACTGTAGATATAATATTGGTTTATTGGTCACATATTATGTCATAACAAAACTGTTTTTCAGTGTAAATTTTATTATTTCAACTTTTTACTATTGATCTCTTTATATTTTCATGTTAAATTTATTTACATTTAGAAAAAAAAATGTTTCATGTTTGTGATAGAAAAAATAAAAACTTATTGTGAGATTGTATTTGAAATGTACTTATTTAAATTTCCCGCCTTAAATCACTCAAATTTAATAACCCTGTTTCAAGGTCATCGAAAAAGAATGAAGAAAAATAAAGGCCGAGACTACACACGTTAATCTGTGGATAATTCAGAAATTCCCCACACGTTAAAATATTAAACTTTGTTATCTGAACTTAAAAATTTTTTTTATTTTATTAAAAGAAGTCTAGTATCTAAATCTAGCCTGTATATTTAAAAAAAATATTAAAAGAATTCTTACTATCTAAATTTAACCTGTGTTTAAAAAAATAAAAGTGCCATGTGGGATTCGATCCCCGAACCCACTGCACCATGTCCACGTGGCTACCAGACCTCATGCGTACAAACTTATTATTTAAGCGAAAAAAGGCCAGGCGGTGGGCGGAGCATCGCATCTGACTACCTAATCTGTGACAAGAGGGAAAAATCACTTACCGCGAGATGGCACTGCAAAATATCGGATTGAGATGTGAACAACAAATAATAGATGAGTTATCGCCACCGACACTTCTGTAAATACGGTAACCTTATTTTTAGCACTATTCTAAAATAAGGTTAAAACCTTATCTATAGTTATCGCAACATCACTGCTTTACAGTAGGGCGTTGACAACGGTTTATTGTTCACACCTCAAGTCATTGACACGATGAAAGATAGATGTCGTTCACTCCGTGATTTTTCCAAATAAATGGCTAAATATCCACGTATTAAAGAGTCGTCTTCTTATTTCTTTAAGAAAAGTAAAAAAGTTGAGGTTAAGTGTCACATGGTGTTTCTAAAGTTCGTTTAAACTTTTTTAACGTTTAAGAATTTTAAATGGAAAATAATCTAGAGGACGAGAAAAAAAATTGGACCGATGAAGAAAGAATTGAACTGGCAGCCAAATTAGATCGAGAGTTAGATGATTTTATCGATAAATTACCTAAAAGAAAATATGAAGATGGTTGGCCAGAGGATCGGTGGGAAGAAGTAGGTCTATAACTTATATACCAGTGTTTGATTTTTAAAACAATGCAATTTTTAATTTATATAGGAAATGACTAAACATCCATTTTTTATGAAAGAACCTCCAAAACCCGGTGATGAGCTTCATCCTTTATTTGAAGGTTTACAGAAATTAAAATATGATCCAGAAGAAAATGAGCCAGATGGTAAGTTTTTAAATAGTTTAATTTGGTAAAAATAATTATTATTTTAGAATTAGCAATAAATTATAAAGAAGATGGAAATTATAATTTCAAATATAAAAATTACCGATTAGCAATAATATCGTATACAGAAGGCATTAAAGTTAAATGTACAAATCTAGAAACAAATGCTACTTTACTGAATAATAGAGCAGCAGCTCATTTTTTTCTTAAAAATTTTAGGTTTGTAAATCAATTTTGTTTATTTTATATATATTGTTATATTTTTATTAGATCATCACTTCAAGATTGCGAATTAGCTCTGAAAATAAAATCAGATTATGATAAAGCTCTAATAAGAGCAGCTAAATGTTGTTTTGAATTAAAAAGATATGATAAAGCTATTGAATTTTGTGATATTATTTTAAATTCAACCAAGGATAGTGAATCTATATTAGAATTAAGAAAGAAATGTGTAACGGACGCTAAATTAAAGCAAAGGAATGAAAGAAAAAAAGAAATAGAATTAAAGAAAAAAAGTAAAGAAGAAGAGAAACTTATTCAGGAAATTATTAAAAGGGGATATAAAATAGAAAGTAAGTTTTACAATGTTTTAATCTAGTGTATATAAAATTTATTTTTAGATATTTCTTTGGAAAATTTAGAACCGCATTTTCCTCAATTAGTCCACAATAGAGTGTACTTGGATGAAAATAATAATTTAGTATGGCCTGTTGTTTTTGTTTATCCCGAATATAAAATTATGGATTATATACAAGAATTTAATGAAAAGCAAACGTAATGAATTAAAATATATTTATTTCTGTATATATTTTTTTTAATTTTTAGATTTTCTGATCTCTTCAAATTAGTTTTTGAAGAACCACCACAATGGGATATTGAAAAAAAGTACATACCTAATGAATTATCTATATATTTTGAAACGTTAAAGAAAAAAATTATAAATGTAAAGAGGGAAACAATGCTGGAAAATGTTCTGAAATCTAAAAAGTAAGAATTTTTTAAGTACTAAAAAAATCCATTCAATTACGACAATTATTTTATATTTCAGTTACGTTATTAAAGGAGGAACTCCATCATTTATTATAATGGTTAAAGGAAGTGCGGCAGAAAAACGATTTTTAGAAGAATATTAATTTTTATTTTTATTATAATCTACAATTAACTATAATCAAATTATATACTTTAATAATACAATTTTTTTTACTGACTAATTTGGGATCAAGGAACACGAAAATTAAAAAAAAAACCGACGGTCTCTTCGCAAAAAAAATTATTAGTTTTTGAAACCATCATCAGATCACATTCTATAACAATATTTTTTTTATAACATAATTATCTCTTAATACCTGTGTTTTACGATTTTCTTTTCACACACAAATCTTGACCCAATAAGTTACACGGAAATCGACAAAATCTTCTTGAACTAATATAAAATAAAGTAATTTATTAAAAATCTTTGGCAACATATTTTTCAGACGCCATTTTATTTCTTACGTCAATACAGAAACCACAGAATATACACTATTACAGTGCGGAAACTAAAATATAGTGGAAACGTGAATGGGTGACCTTGAACTTAATTAACGTTAAGTTGACATCATATATTTTTATAAGATTGGTACACCTTACTGTTAACGTCAATTTGAAAACGGGACTGTCTATGTAACCAAAGCAAAATTTGTTCACGTCTTATCTTTATGTTATATCGATTGTGATTTTTTATTTCTGATTGTAGGAATATTCTGAAAAATGTAGAATGAATATATAAAAGCTGCATCAACTAATCTGAATTATTTTATGATACATGATTATAAAAATCGATAAAATTTAAATGTAGGTAAGTACGTGAAACGTGTGTTGCTTACTCACAATCATATTAAACCAAATTCTTCTGCCTTTGTATGTTTTTTTTATTAACTATTAACGAAAGTCACTCAAAATCGATATTCTGATTATTTTAGTTGTACCACCAAATATAATATTTGGTCGAGTAGACACTTTCAAACTAAATCTCCAAAAGGGGAGGAGTTACAAGTAGAACGTCATAGCCCGCGAGATTTAAAAATAGAAGTCAGTAGGTCCCGAATGCCATAAGATTTAAAATTATTAATCAATGTACATAATACATTTTAACCTAATTTATTTAAAAATAATTTTTACCCCGGCCCTGTTTTATTAAAAATCATTTAAAATCGCCCCCTCAAATTAAGTGCCTGGACCCGTAACTAAAAAATTATCTCGAAGCCGTTTTTAATGCAAAACTCAATTTTTTTAAATGGAAAACATGCACCATTCGCTCAATTAATTGGCTGTTTAATAGTAAATCAAATGGAATGATTTTTACAGAACATTGAATTAAAAAAAAAAACGTAAATTTTTACCTTATAGTATGTAATTTTTTATATATATCTTTAGTTTGCAGGCAACTCACATATCATGTAATTCAGTTCAAGGGTTGTGTTGGTTGCATATATAGTAGGTAAAAATTAATAAGTACTTATATAAGGATATTAAATGTAAATTATCAGATAGAAGTGTTATTTTTAAATTAGCTATAATAGAATTTTTAATCAATGTATTATAATTTAAAATTGATAAAAAAAACATGTGTTAAACAGTAACATTTGGTGTTATTGTCGTGGTGTTGAATATTCAAGTTGAATTTTCTCAGAATTTGTAGTGGCAGCACTGTTAAACAATATACAAAATGGCGTAGTGATGTTGCTCGTTGCTGTCGCGGACGTTTGTCAGATTACTTATCAAAATAAGTAAACAATTTAAACCGACCGGTGTCCGAAATCGTTATCAATGCATTTAAACATCATTAGATCAAGTGTCGAGTGCACAAATATTGGACTTCGTGAAGTGAATGTGTGAAAAAACCTCGTTTAAAAAATGTAATGTTTCTTTGTCTACTCCAAGTAGACTATGCAAAGTGTTGATGATTATTCTTTACTTCTGTCAACTGGTTCTCATCTTTTAGCCCATTAGGATTATTTTTTGTGATAAATGAAATAACATACTCGTAAGTAGAACCTTTTTAATACAATTTTCATTGATATTTTCATAGTTTTCATAGAAAATTTTAAGTAGGACAGTCAGAATCTTGGGCGTATGCAAGAAAAATGTTTCAAGTATACAACTGGTCCACAAATTTGATGTATAGAGGTTTCTTTCGATTTTTATTAAAAATATTGATTTTATCTCTTGTTACATGTTTTTAATAGGATCATGTATTGTATCTAGAACATTTTTATTACCTATAAATTCTGGTATAACCACATTCTAATATAAATCTACACGGAAATTTTCTTTTAGCAGCATCCTTCTGTATATTATCTATCCTTGGGTTTTTATTACAGATTCCCTATTTTGAAGACTGGCTCAACATTCCTGTGACTTTCAATTTACTTTGTAAGTACTTAATTACTTTAATTGTTAAATTCGTTTTGACCATTTTTTGTTTTTTTAATTTTCTTTTAGGGAACAAATTAATGTATGTAATTGGTAATAAATTGTCTTTATTTGCATTTTCTCCATTATTAATATTATGGCTCTTAGATAAAATAGTGGTGGTAATTAATTTTTTTATCCTAATAAGCCAGATTTGTATTGACATTTATTTATTTAGTTTGTATTTTCATTTAAAATATTCAAATATCTATAAAACTCTATTTTAATATAGTGAATTTTTTCATTAACTTATTTACTTTTTGTTTTGATGTAACCATAAAAATGGGGCTTTGAAAAAAGTTATAACTGATGTTTCTGAGGTCTAAAATAGAGCCATGAATCATCAGTAAGTCACCACAGTATTAAAATAATAATAATAGCCGCATTTCTCTGCAAATTTTAATACCTAGTTACTTTCAAGAACCTATTTCATCTATATTAAAAAATAAATAGTTATGAATTTATATATAATTGAAAATCGCAAAAAGTATACAGGGTGATCAAAGTTTGTGTTTTTCTCATAAGCTTTAGAAAAAAATAAGTAAGGCCAGTAAAAACCTGGAATTCAGAGAATTTACAACATTAATTATAGTCTTCAGACAATTTTTGTTTATTCTATACTCAATAATCGTTACAAAAATCTTACAGCTTCAGATCTAAGAAAGACAAAACTCTGTTCATATAAATTACTTTAGAAAGTAAAAGTAAGCTCTCTCCCATTTATATGTTGGGATGCTTTATGGCACATTTAAATGTTTTCCAAACATCTTCCTGTTTTAGTTTCCCCTGACAATTCTGTTATTTGTTTCTTGTTTGCTATTACAACCAGAAGGAAGGAAATAATTTATAAATTCAATGTCAACTGAAAATTTATGGTGTTTATAAATACTTTTTTGGTTGGCTTAGAAGAAAATATTTATAAGTAATATATATAGGTAAGGAAATCCATAATTACATAAGGTTTTTTTTTAAGTGGTTATATTACAAATTGATATTTTTCAATATTGACATTTAGTAATTATTTTTACTTTAAAATTTTCAAGATAAAGATGGAAATATCCATTTTGAGGTCACCTGAGATGATTAAGACCATTTCCAGATTTCTATCTGTCTGTCTGACTATCTGTCTGTGTGTATTCTTCCATAATAGAGCCCACACGTTCAATTCGATTGAGCTGAAATTTGGTATATGGGTTTGGGTTATTCATCGTAAGAACCCATTAGTTTTTGTACGACATCTGTCAAACAAAAGTGTCGCTATTAAAAAATGACAGATGCAATATGTCTTTGGATACTCGTCGGGAAAGTATTGGGGTGATACAACCGATTTTTTTGTAAGCTTTCTGGGCCATTTAAAAGTAACTAAAACCTTGAAAATTGAGAAAACATGGAAATAATGAAATATTTAAACATTCCACCCCTCTGTAAGGGTGTCTTTGGACAGTCGGAGGGGGTCGAATATTTGTTATTTTATTATTGTCATGGTTGTATTTTTTCGATAATTTTAGCGATAAAATCGTTTCGTTATTGTAAATGGTCGACGGAATAAAAAATTTCGGCCAATAATTGATAAACATCCCTTGCTAGGGGTGGTATAACAGTAATATAATTATTTCGATATTTATATTGAAAACTTCATTACAACGATTCTATAACATTTTACATCAATTTGAATATGATTTTCTTTTCTCAAATTCGTTGCGTTCCAACGATGGAAACTTCATTGTCATGGAAAATGTCATAGTGAAAGAAATTATTTTACAGTGACGGAGTGAAAAAAATAATGCGATAATTTTATTGGGTATATATCGTTAATGATCGGATCTGCCTCTCTCTCGCGCCTACAACAATCGATGCCAACACAACGGTTACACCTCATTCCGATTATACATACAATCTCTATATTATTGCAACATTCTAGTTTAAGGCCTTTAATGAGATAATTAACTATAGGACAAGAGTGTATCTTCCTCCGATGTCCAATCAACGTTCGCAACGATTCATTGTGTCTAAAATTGGACTTTCATTATCTTGATGGTGTTGATACGATGCTCTTTACCGATACACACAAACATCAGTGGTGTACAAAAAGGTGATCGTGCAAAAATTTCAAAAAATATCATGTAACATGGAAAAAATTGATTTCCGGCAAAAAAAAGTCTGTCTGTGTGGATGTCTGTGCTCACGATAACTCGAGAACAGTACGGTCGATCCTGAAAATTCTTTCGGCGATCGGTTTTTATTAAAAAAAGAAAGGCTCTATCAGAAGATGAGCCCTGAGGATCCTGGTCCCGCCTACCAAGTGAAACTTCTATTCGAGATGTCTCGATAAGGAAAGCACATTTGTAGATACTGATTTATTTTAAGTTGTTGTGCAAGTCAAGACGCGTCGATTGATATTCATATCGCATGGGCTCGTTGAAAAAAAAATTGAAAAATTTGAAAAACAAAATTATTGGAAAAATTCCGATTTATTTATCGCTAGCTGAATACCCGTGCTTTGTTAGGGAGTCTCTTTTTTCTTATTTTTCCAGTTTTTCATTACTTTTTCCCAATTTTTCACCATATTTCCCATATTTTTCACAATTTTTCCCCTATTTTTTCTATTTTCAACTATTTTTCTATTTGTTCCTTTTTTTGTATTATTTTATCCCATTTTCTTTATTTTTCCTTACTTTTTCTATATGTCCCTATTTAGACCTTTTTTCCCCATTTATTTTCTATTATTTAATATTTTTATCTGTTTTTTCTATTTTTTCTTATTTTTCCATATTTTCTTTATTTTTCTATTTTATCATATTCTCCTGTTTTTTATTATGGTTTCCTGTTTTTCCATATTTATCGTTATTATTTTCTATTATTTCATTATTCCATTTTTTTCTTATTTTCCCCAATATTTCCCTACTTTTTACTACTTTTTACTATTTTCCCATGTTTCCATATTTATTCTCTAATTTTTCCATATTTTTCCTATTTTTAATTACATTCCCGGTTTTTCCCCACTTTTCACTAATTTTCCCAAATTTCCCTGTTTTGCTCAATTTTGCCCAATTTTTCTCTATTTTTTGCAAATTTCTCTATTTTTAACAATTTTTCTCCAATTTTTCCCTAATATTCATTATTTTTTGCAAATTTCAGCTCAATCGGATTAAACGTGTCGGTTCTATCGTGGAAGCATACACACAGACAGACAGACTAAATGGTCTTAATCGTGTCAGTGGATCTTAAAATGTATATTTCTCGAAAAACTTTTTTAGTTACTTAAACAAAAAATTATTTATTAAAATCTACAAAATCTACAATTATCAAAGTTATTTTGTTTAATTAAAAAATATATTAAAATCTATTCAATATCTTTAAAAAGAGAATAAAAAGTTCTATAAGTGGGAGTTTTTCCAAAATTTTTGAGCTAGAATTGTGACCTTGACAAAAGGGAGAGACCAAAAATGAGGAAAATTAAGAAAATCCTTATAGTGTGGTCTCTCCCTTGTCTCACAACCACAATTTTTTATCTAAATTTTTGAAAAAATTCACTCATATAGAATATTTTTTCTCTCTCTATCTACACTTAGTTCGTTTTAATAGCATCTATAGTTTTGTTGTTACAGGGGTTAAACAAAATATTATTTATTATAATCTACAATTACCTATGTTATTTTTTTTGATAAAAAATATATTAAAATTATTTTAATACCATTAAAAAGAGAGTAAAAAATTCTATAAATAGGAATTTTTTCAAAATTTTTCAGCAAAAATTGTGACCTTGATGAAAGGGAGAGACCAAAATTAGAAAAAATATAGTTATGGTCTCTCCCTATTTTCACAACCACAATTTTTTATCTAAAATTTTGATAAAATTCACTTATATAGAATATTTTTTTCTCTTTCTATCGACATTTAACACGTTTTAATAGTATCGATAGTTTTTTTTGTTACAGGGGTTAAACAAAAAATTATTTATTAAAAATCTACAATTATTTAAGTTATTTTGTTTAATTAAAAAATATATTAAAATCTATTCAATATCATTAAAAAGAGAATAAAAAATTCTATAAATCGGAATTTTTTCAAAATTTTTAAGTAAAAATTGAGACCTTGAAAAACGTGAGAGACCAAAATTAGAAAAAATATTTATAAATCATTTTAAATAAAGTTAATTAAAAATTGAGTCTAATTTCTATTAAATATTTGAAAGTAAATTTTCTTAAATAACAAACATAGGTCGTTACTCTTATGTTTATTTTAGTTTAATCGACTTTATTTCTACTTGCTTTCCTTTAACCGATACTTAAAGAGTCATTTTTTGATAAGAGCTGTATACAAGGTGTATAAAAAAACTAGAAAAATAAATAATTTTAAAATTGACTCTAGTGTGTATATTTCAAATGTGACGTAGAAGAAAAATCATGCGCAGAACCAAAGACAAAAAGGGCATTAGGGACTAACTTTGTTATTAACATTTGGATTTTGATGAGACAACCGGTATTATGTATAGAACACTTCATCTAAAGTTTACATATACAAAGTGTATAAAAAAAAACTAGAAAATCAAATAATTATAAAATTGACTCTTCTACTTGAAATGTGACATGGAATAAATACGTAAAGAAAAACCATACGATCGAATTAAATTTTTTATTTCAAATTTTATTTAATACAAGAATTATTATTAACGTTATTTTCATAATTATTAATTTTTTTGAATGAATATCAATTTTAATATCGCAATTAGTAACTGATGGATGAACTTCATTTCCAGTGATTTTTTTGAATGTTTTGCCTATTTTTTGCACTAATGTAAAAAGTTAAACTTTTGGTATGATAACTTTTTGCACGATCGTAGAAAAATAATATTTTCAACCTAACCCAAATACCTATTGCAAAGTTCTACTTTATTACAACTAAACATAAATCAAAATTATAATGTAAGTGACCTTTGTGGAGGCGTTTACAATTATTAATAAATGTATTAAATCAACGTGAATACTATTTGTTTTGATTAATATTCGTTTATATATTTTGTTAATAATTGAACGGCAAACCTTTTATGATTCAATATATTGAATTGCTTAATCATCTAGCTGAAGGTAAACTACTTGTATCTAAAAGTTGTAAATATACTCACAATTTATTACAATTTTAACTGATTTTCGACGAAATTTATATGTAAAAATACATTACCATGTTTAACCACGTTATTTTTATGATTCTGGGTGCCTGTTTCATGAAAATTATAAAGTTACATATACATCAGTAAATTTTAAGCAACTTGTAACATTGAGTTCACTAGTAAAATTTTACAAATTCACCATTGTAAGTATTAATTTTTTCACAAGCTACTGGTAAATACTATAGTAAAAACAACCATTTTTAATCTTCCTGAATTCCTGAACTATTGGTTAAAATTTTTTTAAATAATAATTTGTTTGATTTTTTATATTAAATTTTATAATGTGATCGGTTCAATTTTTTTTAATACCAATATCGTGTATAAGTTCTTGGTTTTTTTTCTGCTTGATGATGGTCATCGTTGTGGCCGAAACATGTCGGCGCCAATTTAATCTGGTTTAATTGAACGTTAAATTTATCTGGAAGTTATTATTATTTTTCCTTATTTAGAATTTGTAATTATTTTTTATTTTTTTTAGTTTTTTTTTTTAGATTTTTTCTGCCTTTTGGTTTTTGTGTTTTTCTAGTTTTTTTTAAAGTTTTTTTTTCTGTTTTTTTGTGATTTGTTCGATTTTTCATCATTTTTTTTGTTTTTCTTTTGCTTTTTAATTTTTTCTAATTATTCTGATTTTTTGCAATTATTTGCGACTTTTTTTGGGATTTTTTTGTGATTTTTTGCAATTTCTATATTTTTGAATTTTTCCATTTTTTTATGGTTACAGTTGTTTCCGTTTTTTGGTTGTTCTTTAGGTTTTGCGATGATTTTCGATTTTTCTCGATTTTTCTTTTTTCTGATTTTTTCAATTTTTTATAATTTTTCCTTATTTTTTTCCTATTTTTTTGTTTTCTAATTTTTTCTAATTCATTTGATTTATTTTGATAATTTGCGATTTTTTTGTGATTTTGTTGCTGATTTATGTGACTTTTTATGATATTTTTGATTTCTTGCGTTTTTTCCGTATTTTACAATTTTATTTTTCATTTTTTCCCAATATTTTCTAGTTGCTCTCTCAATTTTTTTCTTATTAAGTTTTTTTTTATTAATTTTTCTGATTTTTCCAGTTTTTTTTCATTTTTATGATTTTATTTTCAAATTTTTATGATTTTTTTCTCAAATTTTTATGATTTTTTTCTCATTGTTCTGTTTTTCTATTTTTTTTTTGGTTTCAAATTTTTTCTCATTTTTTTATTTCATTGTTGAGGTTTTTTTGCGATTTTTTTTTCATTCTTTTGTGATTTATTTCTTGCGTTTTTTCGAGGCTTTTTTTTTGGGTATTCTTGGCGTTTTTTGTTCGGTTTTTTGATTTCATTTTTTCCTTATTTTACAATTTTACTTTTTATTTTTTTCCCAATATTTTCTAATTTCTTTCAATTTTTTCCAAAGTTTTTTTTCTTTCTTTTTTTATTTTCCATTTCCGATTTTTTGTGTTTTTTTTTTGTTAAATTTTTTCGATTCTTCTAATTTTTGTAAAAAAAAATATTAAAAATAGCGTCCTGACTTTCGAACTTTGTAATCTAGTCATCATAATTTTTTTTAACTTTTTTCATATTTCCTCCTTTTTTCCAATTTTTTCCGATTTTTTTCGATTTTATTATTTTTTCATTTTTTTTCGATTTTTTCAAATTCACTTCCATTTTTCTTTCCCCGTTTTTTCCGTTATTTCTTTTGGTTTTTTCCAATTTTTTATGGTTTTTTTCCATTTTATTCTTTTTTGTATTTTTCTATCTTTCGCGATATTTATCCCCTTTTTTCCATTTGTTCCAGGTTTTTCCAGTTTTTTCCATTTTTCACGATTTTTTAGGATTTTTTATGGTGCTCTACGATTATTTGACATTATTTACGAAATTTTACGACTTTACCAGTTTTTTTACAATTTTTTTTTACGTTTTTTTACAATTTTTTGATTTTTACATTTTTTTTACGTTTTTTTACAATTTTTTATGACTTTACGATATTTTATGATTTTTTAACGGTTTTTTTAGGATATTTTCAATTTTTTACGGATTTTTACATTTTGTTTACCGTTTTTACGGGTGTTTACGACTTATTACGGTTTTTTACGATTTTTTGCGAGTTTTTACGAGTTTTTGCGATTTTTTACTATTTTTTATGATTATGATTTTTTACGATTTTTTACAGGTGTTTTATGACTTGTTACGGTTTTTGCTAGTTATGATTTTTTACAATTTTTTGTTTTTTATATTTTTTTTACGTTTTTTTTCCATTTTTTAAAGACTTTTTACGATATTTTTTGATTTTTTAACGGTTTTTTAGGATTTTTTCAAATTTTTACGGATTTTTACATTTTTTTTACCGTTTTTACGGGTGTTTACGACTTATTACGGTTTTTTACGATCTGTTGCGAGTTTTTACGATTTTTTGCGAGTTTTTACGATTTTTTATTATTTTTTATGATTATGATTTTTTATAGGTGTTTTATGACTTGTTACGGTTTTTGCTAATTTTTATAATTTTTTTTATGGTTTTTCACGATTGTTTACAATTTTTTACGATTTTTTTACGGTTTTTTACAGGTGTTTACGACTTGTTACGGTTTTTACGATTTTTTCGAGTTTTTATGGTTTTTCACGATTGTTTATTGTTAAAGCGTAGAAATAATTAATAATGATAACAGAGACATAAGTGAAAATATAATATAATATAAATAAAACATACTTAAAAGAGAGGGAGATTTTAAGAAGGGATATCAAGTGAGTTTGAAATTAAAATATACAAAGCAGAAGAATAATAAAAATACAGGGTGACACAGGAAAAAAAGACGTAACAAACTCAGCTCGAGATTGTATAAATAAAACTTACTTAAAAGAGAGGGAGATTTTAAGAAGGGATATCAAGTGAGTTTGAAATTAAAATATACAAAGCAGAAGAATAATAAAAATACAGGGTGACACAGGAAAAAAAAACGTAACAAACTCAGCTCGGGATTGTTAAAGAGTTAAAAGAAATATTTTTTTATATGCACGTACACCTTATCTGGGTTTTTACTTAACTGACTCTAAAATACAAAACATGTGAACTCAATTAATCGTAGCTTTCTGTTTTCTGTTTGTGGCTGTCATATAGTAACGTTTTGAAAATAAAAACACATTAGATTCAATTAGGAAGGAGAACAATACATATGAAACTCGACGCTAAAACTAAAACTGACTATTTTAATCCACTTTAGAATGTCTGTTTTACATTTAAAATAGATTTAGGTATAATAAGAAGCTTTTAACGCCGCTTCTATACTTTATTCGATTTTATACTACAGGATATAAACTTCAATTTATTATAAAGTAATTTTTTTACCACAACAATAGTATATTATATACCAATGGACTAAAGTGCATCTTTTAATCCCGAGGGTGCAGATTGAGGGATTAAAAGACACCTTAGTCCTGTGGTATAGGCCCCTTAAAATTCAAATAATTATTTAAATACAATTTTTTACTTTCCCGGACCCTTAAAAGGGAAAGTAAGGTGACGAGCAAAAAAAAAAATCGAGATATCGATGGAAATATCCATTTTGAGGTCCCCCAAGAAGATTGAGAGACCATTTCCAGCGTATGGTCTGTCTGTGTGTAATCTTCCACGATAACTACCGAACCGTTTGACCAATCAAGCTGAAATTTGGTATGAAGGGTCGGTGTATGCCTAGAATGCGACCATTAGTTTTTGGTTTAAATTGGTACAGTGGAGGGTCCTCAAGACCGACATTGGTTAAATATACATGTAACAATTTTTTGCTTTATTTAAATTTTAAGGCCAAATAATACATTTTAGTGCAAAATGTTGTAGTACAAAGTTTTAGAGCATAAAATTACCTACAATTTTTGTCTTAAGCCTTTTCCAAAATTTCCAATAGTTGCGCCACTAGAGGGCGCGTAAAAAATGTGCATGTATGTTTTCTATAGTTTTTCTTGATTTTGAGGACAAACAATATATTTTAGTGCAAAATTTTGTAGTACAAAGTTTTAGAGCATAAAATTCTCTATAATTTTTGTTTCAAACTTTTTCCAGAATTTCTAATAGTTTCGCCACTAGAGGGCGCATAAAAAATGTACATGTAGGTTTTATCTAGTTTTTCTTGATTTTGAGGACAAACAATGTATTTAGTACAAAATTTTCTTGTGCAAAGTTGTAAAGCATCAAATTTTCTTTAACTTTTATGTTTAACTTTTATCGAATTCCTCATAGTTTCGCCGCTAGATGGCGAAAAAAATACATATTTAGGATTCCCTACAACTATTGTATGAAAATTTTTCCCGAATTCCCAATAGTTTTCAAACATGATTTTAGGAAATCCTAATTGTAGCAGTATGATATATAATTTGCGCATGCGCAGCTTATGTCATTACCAATATTGAAATATTAATTCACCATCAGCTCGCTATTTTTAATGTGTTCCATAAAATAATGTAAGTATTTTGTAATTAAAATAATAATAATAATAAATAACATATTCTCTACGGTCGAGCCGGGAAAGTCCTGGGGTGACACAGCCGATTTTTTTTAAATACAATATTTTTTAATATAACTTTGTTCTAAAACTTCTTTTAAAGAATTTTAGTCGGTTAAAATATGTTTTTGCGACAAAAATAAGTAAAAAAAAGGTAATCTAGAAAAAAGTGATAAAATTTGAGACAAAAGAAGCAAAATTTGACAAAAATGAAAAAGAAAGGTTTAATTTAAAAAAGGGGTATTTTTAATGAGAGAAAAGAGGTAATTTTAGGAAAAAAGAGGAAATTTCAAATTAAATATTGAAAAAGTTGAGAGAAACAAGAGTAAATTTTGGAGAAAGATGGAAAATTTAAGGCAAAAATGTAAACAAAATTAGAAAAAAGGGTAATTTTTTAAAAAACGTATAATTTATTTAAAAAAGTAACAAAATTTGAGAGAAAAGAAGGGAAATTAGACAACAATGAAAAAGGGGTACTTTTACTGAGAGTAATTTTAGCGATAAAAGAAAGGAAATTTTGAGGGAAAAAAATGACAAAAGTTGAGAGACACAAAGGGAAATTTTATAGTAAGAGGGAAAATTTAAAACCAAAAAGTGACAAAAATGAAAAAAGGGGTTAATTTTAGAAAAAATAGGTAGTTTTTTAAAAAACGTGAATTTCTGCAAAAAAAGTAAGAATTTTTTAGAGAAAAGAAGGGAAATTCGACAAAAATTAGAAAAAAGGTAATTTTATAAAAAAAAGTGGTAATGTTCGAGAGAGAAAATTTCAGGACAAAAGTGAAAAAAATTGAGACAAAAAAGGGAAAAAACCTAGGAAAAACGAGGGGAAATTTTGGAGGGAAAATTTAAATCAAAATAAAAAAATGACAAAATTTAAGAGAAAAAATAGGTAATTTGAAACCAAAAAGTGAACTTGAGAGAAACGAGGGAAAGTTTTGAGGAAGAGAGAAAATTTAAATCGAAAAAGTAATAAAAATGAGAAAAACGGGTAATTTTAGAAAAATTTGACAGAAATGTGAAAAAAAGGATAATTTAAAAATAATTATTTACCTGTTAATTTTGTAAATATTTAAACGTAACAATTAATTTTATTATTTTTAAGTTTCCTACTTCTGATTAAGTAATCATGTTTGATATTAAATTATGTATTTTTTTATAGTTCCAAAGTACTAATTTCACTCCCCGCGGTGTAAAAAAGTTTTTTCAGATTATCCAAAAAAAAATATTATATTTGGAAAACATTCATAAAGTAAGTAAGGATTTAGTTTTAAGTCTTGTTCATAAATTATCAATCCTTTTACAAATTAAATGAGAAGTTTTGTTAGATAGTTGGCAAAGAACCCGCCTCCTGATGAAATTTATTATTCTGCAGACAAAAATATTGAAAAGAAGAGAAAAATTCCAGGACGGAAACTTGGCAAACACAAAAGATATCTTGGGAAAATGTTTGAAAAGGTAACAACCGGCCGGAGAGCCGGCGCGTCAAACTTTATGGATCGTTCCTGAAAATCGGGAAATGTCTTTTGTCCAAAGAAGTTTCCACTTTTTGAAGGTAAATTGTAAAAAATGTATTTTTTGGGCGCGATTGTTGCTTGGAGTTTTTTTTAACAGAAAGGATATTTTATTTTTTAGAATTTGTCCGATCATAAAGAATAAAAAAAATCAAACAATCTGCAAAAATTTTATTAAAGGTAACAGCATAAAATTCTGTATTTTACTTCGGTCCGGACCGGAAGTATTAAAATCGTAAAAATTTTTTTTTCAATATCTTTTATCGACGTTTTGAGCCACCTACAACACGATTAGATGAAAAAAAAATCATGTCCTTTGGTCTGGATGGATGGATGGAAGGGCCGGTCCGATCCTGCTTAAAGTTCAATAGGGTTCTTCCTTGGACAAAACTAACTAGGTAAAGTAAAAACCGGAACTTGATCGGAGCTTTCGTTCAAAAGTTAGTGTTTACACCTGACAGACATTTAGACGCCTGCGCAGGAGTTTTTGCTTTTTCGAATTTCGGGAACTCGGAAACGTCGAGAAAAGTAATAAAAAGTGGGGGTAAGAAATTTTTTTCGCCATCACGAAACTTTTACTGAGACATAAAAACTAACTTGAACATATTTTTAAATTTGGAAATTTTTGAAGTTTTGGTCTTTCAAATTTTTGAATTTTTTTTAATTTTTTGAATATTTTGAACTTTTTGGTTTTGAAATTTTTTTTAAATTTTTGGAATTTTTAATCTTTTTTCGCTTAAACCTGCCCATGTGAAAATATTTGTTCATTTTACCATTTCAGCTATATTTAATCTTTGAATTTTTTTAATTTTTGAAAATTGAAATTTTTGATTTTTTTTTTAGAATATTTGTTTTTTTTTTAAATTTTTGTAATTTTCTGACAGACATTCAGACGCCCGGACAGGATTTTTTGGTTTTTCGAACTTCGGGATCTCGGAAACGTCGAGAAAAATTATAAAAAGTGGGGGTAAGAAATTTTTTTCGCCATCAAGAAAATATTACTGAGACATAAAAACTAACTTGGAACATATTTTAAAATTTGGAAATTTTTGAAGTTTGTCTTTCAAATTTTTGAATCTTTTTAATTTTTTGAATATTTTGAACTTTTTGGTTTTGAAATTTTTAAATTTTTTTAAAATTTTTGTAATTTTTTAATCTTTTCTTCGCTTAAACCTGCTCATGTGAAAATATTTGTTCATTTTACCATTTCAGCTATATTTAATCTTTGAATTTTTTTAATTTTTGAAAATTGAAATATTTGATTTTTTTTTTAGAATATTCGTTTTTTTTTTTTTAATTTTTTAAATTTTTCGACTAACCTGTTCATGTAAAAATATTTATCTTATAGCACTCAAGCCTGTCGATGAAAATATATTTGTCCTTTTTATTACCTCTCTCAATTCAATTAAATTTGCGCCACTCTGTATATAACATTTTGGGGTTTATCGCCGTTTTTCCAATTTTCCGATAAAATTATGTATTTCCGAGGAAAAATAGGGAGATTTTAGATAATTAAACTCTACAACTTTTGTTTTATGTTCTAATTATTATAAAATTAATTCGCTTTTATGAGTTATTACGATTTTTAACGATTTTATAAGAACTTTTATGATTTTTTACACGATTTTTTACGGATTTTTAAAAAATTAATAGAGATGAAAAAATCGTGAAAAATTAGTAACAAACCGGTAAAAAGTAGTAAAATTTTGTAAATAATTCAAAATAATCGTAAAACATAAAAAATTGAAAAAAAATTGTAAAAAATCGTAATAAATCATAAAAAAAACTGAAAAAATCTGGAACAAAAAATAGGAAAAGTTAAAAAAAAAATGGTAAGAAAAACCCTAAAATATTTATTCATTATCCATTTTCTTTCATTCCAGTCCACAAATACAGCAATCAACTAAAAAAAAAAAAAAAACTTCCAACAGACATTTGCCACTCAAGCTTTACATAAACCCGTCACAGAAACGTCTACAAAACATCCATGAATGTTTATTTTAAAATAAGAAAAAAAAATCCTCTTTCTATTTTTGAATACTTAATACTTCATTTATCATTCTTGATAGGGATTTCGTGTAAGCACAACTAACCCTAACCCTCGCTTTTTGTAAAACCCCATCGAAAAAAACAGTGTCGGAGAATCTAACCTGTATACGTATAATAATTAGATTAGGGTAAAAATTATTGTTGTACATAAAAATAACAGTGTAGAGAATAAAAGACAAATTTTATTTTATTTATTTTCATTTATTTTTATTTATTTTTATTTATTTTTATTTATTTTTATTTATTTTTATTTATTTTTATTTATTTTTATTTATTTTTATTTATTTTTATTTATTTGTCTGTCTGTATGTCTGTCTGTGTGTATTTTTCTACGATAGAGGCCACACGTTTAAGCCGATTGAGCTGAAATTTGGTATATGTGTTTGGGTTACCCGTCGGAAGAACTCATTAGTTTTTTATCCCAATGTTTCACTATTTTTACCGATTTTCATCTGTTTTTCCTAATTTTTTATATTTATCCCAATTTTTACTATTTTTTCAATTTTTTCAATTTTCCCCAATTTTTCACTGTTTTTCTTTAGTTTGCTTATATTATCCCTAACCGCTATTTTTAACTGGTTTTCCCTATTTTTTTTCAATTTTGGCCATTTTTTCTTATTTATTTATAGGTTTTTTCACTATTTTTCATACATTTTTCCAATTTTCTTTTACTTGAAACACTTTTTCACTTTTTTTTTCATTTTCCAATATTTTTCATATTTTATTTTGTAATTATCATAATTTTTCACTGTTTTTCCCCAGTTTCCCTTAGTTTTCTATTTTCCTAATTTTTCCCGAGTTTCCCCTAGTATTCATTATTTTCCTCGTTTTTTCAGATTTTCTCCTATTTTTCAGTAATATCCAGTAATTTTCCCAACTTTTGCCATTTTTTCGTATTTATATAAATGTATCCCAATTTTTCCAGATTGTACACAATTGTATTCATCACTATTTTGCCCCATTTGTCCCTATTTTTCACTATTTTCTCCTCTTTTTACCAATTTACCCCAATTTTTCCAGATTATCCCCCCTTTTTTTTTCATTATTTTTCCCAATTTTTCACTAATTTTCCCAATTTCTCCAAATTTCTATCAGTTTTCCAGGTCTTCCCTTATTTTTCCTTATTATTTCCAATTTATTAAATTTCTTCCAATTTTCCACTATTTTTCCAGATTTCTGCCAGTTTCTAACTATTTTTCCCCTATTTTTCTTATTTTTTTTATATCCTATTTTATTGCCATTTTTCCAGATTTTCTTCGATTTTCCCTTATTTTTTAGTATGTATCACTATTTTGCCCCTATTTTTCTTCATTTTTCACCAATTTTTAAAATTTATCCTGTTTCCTTCTTTTTCCTTTTTTTCACTGTTTTTCCAGATTTTATGCTATTTTTCAATATTTTACCCAATTTTTCATTATTTCCACTATTGTTCTTTATTTTTCCCCTATTTTTGTTTGGTTTTCTTATTTTTCCTATTTTTCATTATTTCTCCTTATTTTCCCCATACTTTTGATTTTTTCCCATTTTTTTCGTTTCTTTCAATATTTTTCTTAATGTCCCCCAATTTTTCACTTTTTTTCCCGATATTTTCCTTTTTGCCAGTTTTTCATTATTTTTTCCAATTTTTGTTTCTATTTTTTTTTATTTCACCTCATTTTTTTAAATGTTTAATATTTATCCCAATTTCCCCCTATTTTCCCTAATTTTCGTGTTTCTTAAAATTCTTTCACCATTGTTTCCTATTTCCCAATATTTTTCCCGAAAGTCTCCTATTTGTCTTAATTTTTCCAGCTTTTCCTAGATTTTTCTCAATTTTTTTATATTTTTTAAAAATTATTTATCTCAATTTTTTCCCACTTTTTCCTATTTTTTATTTTTATTCCAATTTTTCACTATTTTTCAAGATTTTCCCCGATTTTTCTAGGTTTTTCCCCGATTTTTCTAGGTTTTTCCCATATTTTTCCCGAATTTAACAGATTTTTAGTTAGAACAGTCAAAATTATTTCTCTGTTCTATCAAAAATAAAAAAATTGTCAAAATTTATTTTCATTCATCTTCATTTATTTTCATTTATCTTCATTTACTTTTATTTATTTTCATTCATAATCTACAGTCTATTTTTTAAACCCTAATTTAAAAAAACTTCCAGACTGTCACTGGCCAAAGGGGGATGAACTTAATAACCGCGAGGGTTGTACGACTCGTGTTATTTTTATAACATTCTAAAATAACATATCTGGTTACGTAACAGGTAATATTTTCCGAAATGTTTTTAACGCTTTACTGAATATAGGGGGGGATTAAGGTAGTTGATTATGTTAGGGTGATACGCTAGGATGATAAGTTGAAAAATTAAATTCCTGTGATTGCCTGTTTCCTTGATTTTATTTAAAAGATCATAAGTCTAAGTAATATAAAAAATGAGATTACAAAAAATTTTGCTTTTTCAGAAAATGATTTAAAGATATCATATACAGGGAGGTCAACAATTTTAAAAAATATATAGGATGTGTTTTTATTATTAAGATTTATACAAAAAGTTTTGCTTTTTGAGAAAATCGTATTAAAAATTTTCAATTTAAGATATCATATACAGGGAGGTCATCAATTTTAAAAAATATATAGGAAGTATTTTTATTATTAAAATTTATACAAAAAGTTTTGCTTTTTGAGAAAATCGTATTAAAAATTTTCAATTTAAGATATCATATACAGGGAGGTCAACAATTTAAAAAAATATATAGGATGTATTTTTATTATTAAAATTTATACAAAAAGTTTTGCTTTTTCAGAAAATGATGTTAAAAATTTACAACTTAAGATATCATATACAGGGTGGTCAACAATTTAAAAATATATATGGGAAGTATTTTTATTAAAATTTATACAAAAAGTTTTGCTTTTTCAGAAAATGATATTAAAAATTTACAATTTAAGATATCATATACAGGGTGGTCAACAATTTAAAAATATATATGGGAAGTATTGTTATTAATTTTATACAAAAAGTTTTACTTTTCAGAAAATCATTTTAAAAATTTCCAATTTAAGATATCATATACAGAGTGGTCAAAAATTTTAAAAAATATATAGGAAGTATTTTTATTATTCATTTTATAGAAAAAGAGACAAATGAGAGTGAGTTTTTGAAACAAACTATACATGTTTCATCCTTATAGTAATCATCAGTTGTACTTTTTCTAAATGCACAGTTTAAAAAATCTACTTTGTAAACCCTAAAGAAACAAATGAGTTCAAAAACAGAGAGAATAAATTTGTGAAACAAATCATACATGTTTCATCCTTATAGGAATCATCAGGGGCGCTTCCAGATAGAATGGGTCACAATGTATATATTTTTTTAAATGAAAAAAAAATAATATTATTATTATTATCAGTGTAAAAAGTATTTCTATGTACTTCTAAAATGATAGTCACGACATCTATTGTATGTTGATAAGTACTAACGGACACGTCACTTATTGGGATAAAATCTATGTAAAAGCGACTAGCCAAGTACAACTTGGCATCGATAGAGTAATGATGGGAGTGTATGGTTTTAAAAATTGTCTCAGTTTTTAATTTAATTGCGTTGTGTTCGCTCCTCGCAAGGTATTATATAATGGCGGATGGGTGCCATCTATCGGCGCCAAGTTGTAATTGACCAGAAAAATTTTAACGTAATAATTGTTAAAATAATTAAGGTATGGAACTGATAAGTAATTAGGTAAATAAAATGGAAAACAATTTATTTTCTCTTTTTGTCTAAAATGTAGAAATATGCATTGTCGCTTTGTTTTTCAATTATTTGTAAGAAAAAATGCATTATTGCTTTGTTTTTTAATTTCTCGTGTGTAAAAATGCATGCTTGCTTCTTTTTTTCACAATTAACAGTGGAAAAATGCATTCCTATTTTTTTTCCAAATTTAGGTGTGGAAGATGCACTCTTGCTTTTTTTTTCAAATTAAACTATGGAAAATACATTCTTCCTTCTTTTTTTTCAAATTCGAGTGTAGAAAAATTCATTCTTGCTCCTTTTTTTCAATATTAATAGTGGAAAAATGCATTCTTGCTTTTTTTTTTCAAAATCAACAATGGAAAAATGCATTTTTGCTTTTTTTTTTTCAAAATTAACAGTGGAAAAATGCATTCTAGCTTCTTTTTTTTAAATTTAGTGTAGAAAAAATGCATTCTCGCTTCTTTTTTTTCAAAATCAACAATGGAAAAATGCTTTTTTCCAATTCATGTGTGATTTTTTCTAGGCCTTTTTAGAGTTTTCTCCACACTAACTAAAATTTAAAATGTAAAAATTTGCACTTTATATGTGTTTTCCATACTTCTCCATTGGAAACTGTTCTATATCATTTTTCCTTGATTTTCAGCGGAAAAATACTTTTCGGCATTTATTTCTTTGATTTTTTGAAGTTTTCTGTGAATTTTCCTTCATTTTTTTTCCGACCTATTCCAACAGAAAAATTTAATAAAACAAATTAAGCATGATACATTGTCGGATAGAGAACAAAACGGAAATTTCAAAAATAGAATAAAAAGTACAGGTCCGTATTTAAAAAAAAATTGAACTTTCTATCTATAACGGTTAACGAAATCCCAATAGTATACATTGAAATTTTCAACACCTTGTATAATAATATCCACAACTTAAGTTAATGATGATTTAATAAATAAAACAATCGTGTATTGCTTCATTAAATTTCTCAGAACGTGACCATTACAAAATTGCTTTTTTATTATTACAACTCGCTTAAGTTGCATAAATTTTCCGCATCCACATATGTGCACTTTTACTTGCACAATTTCATGCTTCATTTGATTTTTTCTTTTTTTGAAAATAGATTTTTTAGTACCAGTGATATAGCAAAAATTATATATGTTATTCACTTAAATCTGATGTGTATAGAAAGTAGGCTTGTGGGGGTCAAAACCCTGTGGTTTTACCACTTAAATCTTTTGTATGGAATAAAAAAAATTTGTTTTATCCAATTTCAAAAAAAAATGATCGTTTATGCATAATTGAAAAATAATACTAAAATAATGATTCCACCAATGGCGTAGAATTTAGAGTGTTGTAAGTTTTCTTTTATCCCTATCGGACGTCTGTGGATGTTTTTTTTTTTTACTTTTTAATACTATTAAATAAATTAAATAGTACCAAAATAATTATTAAAAAATAAATTTTTTATTTTGATATAACTAATATATTTAATTTAAGAGTTTTACATTAAATCTTCATTTTTTCGTCGGTCACTTCTAATTTGTTTAAATTAAATAAATTCTAATTTTTTTTAAATATAACGAAAATAAAATAAAATTTTCATTTTATACTTACCGAAAATATTTTCGGGAATTTTTATTATCTTTGAGCGAAATTAATAATTGAAAATATTTATATCCGTTATCGAATTTTAATGAAAATTAAATTGTTTTTTTTTTTTTTGATAGTTAAGTTGACCTTGTACCAAAGGATACTTTTTTCATCAAAATATTGTTGAAAAATCGTTAGAAAATTCCTAAACAATATTCTTAAATAATTCTTTTAAAATTTCTTGAATGCATTTGCAAAATCCTTATAAAAATCCCTGAAAAATTATTAAAAAATCAGTGAAAAATTCGCTAAAAATCATTGATAAAAAAATCTTAAAACGTTCTTTTAAATTTCTTAAAAAACTTTGAAAAATCACTAAGAAATTCTTGAATAATCTACAAAATTTTCAAACAATCTTTAAAAAATAGTTATTATTGATAACTTGAAAAATCCCTAAAAAATCCTTGAAAAATCCCTAAAAAATCCTTGAAAAATACTTGGAAAATCCTTGATAAATCCTTGAAAAATACTTGAAAATCCCAGAAAAATCCCTGAAAATCCTAGCAAATCCCTGGAAAATACTTGGAAAATTCTTGAAATATCCTTGAAAAGTACTTGGATAATCCTTGAAAAATACTTAAAATTCCTAGAAAAATTCCTGAAAAATACTAGGAAAATCCTTGGAAAATATTTGAAAAATCCTTTATAAATCCTTGAAAAATACTTAAAAATCCTAGAAAAATCCCTGAAAAAATTTTGAAAAAATCATTGATAAATCCTTGAAAAATACTTGGACAATCCCTGAAAAATACTTGGAAAATCCTTGAAAAATCCCTGAAAAATACTTGGAAAAATCCCTGAAAAATTCTTAGAAAAATACTTGGAAAAATACTTGAAAATCCTAAAAAAAACCCTGAAAATCCTTGGAAAATCCCTGAAAAATACTTGGAAAAATCCCTGAAAAATTCTTAGAAAAATACTTGGAAAAATACTTGAAAATCCTAAAAAAATCCCTGAAAATCCTTGGGAAATCCCTGAAAATACTTGAAAATCCTAGAAAAATCACTGAAAAATACTTGGAAAATCATTGATAAATCCTTAAAATCCCTGAAAAATACTTGAAAAAATCCTTGTAAAATCCTTGAAAAGTCCTTAAAAAATCCTTGAAAACTCCTTGAAAAATCCCTGAAAAATCCTTGAAAATACTAGCAAATCCCTGCAAAATACTTGAAAAATCCCTGAAAAATACTTAAAATTCTTAGAAAAATACTTAAAATTCCTAGAAAAATACTTGGAAAATACTTGGAAAAATCCTTGTAAAATCTTTGAAAAATCCTTGAAAAATACTTAAAATTCTTAGAAAAATACTTGGAAAATCCTTGAAAAATCCCTAAAAAATACTTGGAAAAATTCTAGGAAAAATCCTTGTAAAATCTTAGAAAAGTCCTTGAAAAATCCTTGAAAATCCTAGAAAAATCCCTGAAAATACTTGAAAAGCCTAGAAAAATCCCTGAAAAATACTTGGAAAATCATTGATAAATCCTTAAAATCCCTGAAAAATACTTGAAAAAATCCTTGAAAGTCCTTAAAAAATCCTTGAAAAATTCCTGAAAAATACTTGGAAAAATCCCTGAAAAATACTTGGAAAAATCCCTGAAAAATACTTGGAAAAATCCTTGTAAAATCTTTGAAAAGTCCTTGAAAAATACTTAATATTCCTAGAAAAATACTTGGAAAATCCTTGAAAAATACTTGGAAAATCCTTGAAAAATACTTGGAAAAATACTAGGAAAAATCCTTGTAAAATCTTAGAAAAGTCCTTGAAAAATCCTTGAAAATCCTAGAAAAATACTTGGAAAAATCCTTGTAAAATCTTTGAAAAGTCCTTGAAAAATAATTAAAATTCCTAGAAAAATACTTGGAAAATCCTTGAAAAATACTTGGAAAAATACTAGGAAAAATCCTTGTAAAATCTTAGAAAAGTCCTTGAAAAATCCCTGAAAAATCCTTGAAAATCCTAGAAAAATACTTGAAAATCCTAGAAAATCCTAGAAAAATACTTGGAAAATCATTGATAAATCCTTAAAATCCCTGAAAAATACTTGAAAAAATCCTTAAAAGTCCTTAAAAAATCCTTAAAAAACCTTTGATAAATCCCTGAAAAATTCCTGAAAAATACTTGGAAAAATACTTGGAAAAATTCCTGAAAAATTCTTAGAAAAATACTTGAAAATCCAAAAAAAATCCCAGAAAATCTTTGAAAAATCCCTGAAAATACTTGAAAATCCTAGAAAAATTATTGAAAAATACTTGAAAAATCCCTGAAAAATACTTTTAAAAATCCTTGTAAAATCTTTGAAAAGTCTTTGAAAAATCCTTGAAAAATCCCTGAAAATTCCTTGAAAAATTCCTGAAAAATACTTGGAAAAATCCCTGAAAAATACTTGGAAAAATCCCTGAAAAAGCTTTGAAAAGTCCTTGAAAAACCCTTGAAAAATCTCTGAAAATTCCTTGAAAAATTCCTGAAAAATACTTGGAAAAATCTCTGAAAAGTACTTGGAAAAATCCCTGAAAAATTCTTAGAAAAATACTTGGAAAAATACGTGGAAAAATACGTGGAAAAATCCTTGAAAAGTCCTTGAAAAATCCTTGAAAAGTCATTGTACAATCCTTGTATAAAAAAATTTGAAATCACCATTTTAAAATTCTTAAGACCTGTAATTGTTAATATCCGGGCGTTATGCCATTGTCTTCTTTGATTATTACTTCCAAACGTTTCGATTGCAACTACGGCAGCCATCTTCAGTGATGTCGACGAAGTAATCTTCGTGACGTATCAACTGAAACTGTTTTAAGTGAGCCATTTATATGCGTGTCTGCGCGCGCTTTTTTGGCACGACGGTTTAATATAATATAATATAATACTTTTATTCTATATAACTTCTTTGTGTTCGAAAAGTAAACAAATTAAATTTTTTATTGTGGGATTAAAATTTACTTGGTTACGCCACTGGTTCTCGGAAAAATTGTTGGCTGGCATTTAGAGATGGGACAGCAAGTCATCGGTTTTTTTCCTTTTTGTTTAGTAGGAAAAAAGGCATTAGGATCTGTCGAGACGAAACTGAAGAAAGCCGTTAGAGAGCACTTAATTGAAGGAAACATTTTAATACAAAAAATAAAATACCCTAGAGTTGGTAAAAAAAAATAAAGCAAGTAATAGTTAACTCTTTATTGTTTATAATAAAATTTATTATTTAACAAATTAAAAGTTGATCTATTGCTATTAATTTATTTATTAAAATATAACAATTATTATTTAATTAGTTTTTTATTTAATTGAATCATCCTGTAGATGTGTAGACTAAAAAAATGATGATCCCGCATTCAAAGGGACACAACGTCGTAATGGTTTTGGCGCTAAATAAATTTACTGGCTTGGCAATAAAAACGCCCATAAAAATGTTTGTTTTTAAATGTTTTCGCAAATAACCCCAAGTACACTAGACATGTTTATACAATATTTCTTTATGCCATTGTGAGGAATTTTAATTTTATTTTTTTCAAATCGACTGAAATAATCATCAAATTATTTATTATATTTAATAAAAAAAAAAAAAAATCTAGGAAGGGAATTTATAAAACGTAAACGTTACTAAAAACAAATATATATTGTGTCATAAGGGTAGAAAATGATCTTTAGCAACCCGCGGGTATATTAGATGCACGTGCGAGCGTAGCGAAGCGAAAGCAGATAATAGCTAAGGGTATGTTGCTGCTTACTGTTAATTTTAACGTCTCTTTTCACCCTAAACCTTTGAACTATAGGATTTTTAATACAAATCCCGATGCGCGTCATAGATCAATTTATGCAGTGTTGCCTGCTCGTCGGAATAGTCGATGAATGTAGGAATTTTCGAAAATGTAAGGTTATGTTTGTTTGGCTTTGTTATTATTTTAAATACGCTGTGACTGCAGGCACGCTAACGTGCCGCTATATATTAAATTAGAGGCACGTGAATTGCGTCATTATTTAGCTTTAATAATAAGTTAACTAATTTTAATGTAACGTGAAAAAGATATTAAAAATTATTCGAAATGCAAAAATAAATATTTACATTAATTTTATAAATTTCTGGAAATATTAGAAATATCTATTTTTCTTCTTTTTTAGTTTTAGAGTGTGTTGTCAGATATAAAACGGCCAAGACAAAAAAAAAGAAGTCACAAAAATCAGAAGCAATCGAAAAATATTGTAAAAAAACGCTTTTTTCTGATTTATTTTTTCTAATTTTTTCCTCATTTTTTCTCATTGTTCTGTTTTTTTTTTCATTTCTTTCTTTGGCTTTCTAATTTTTTCATTCCTTTGATTTTCTGGAATTTTATTGCGATATTTTTGTGGATTTTTTTTGTGATTTTTTGCTATATTTTTTGATTGATTGCATTTTTTGCGACTTCTTTTTCATATTTTTTTGGATTTTTTTTTGCGTTTTTTACAATTTTTTTCCAAAATTTTTCGATTTTTCTTTCTGATTTTTTGAATCTTCCAATTTTTTCTAGTTTTTTATCGTGTTTTTCGATTTTTTCAGTTTATTTATTTTTTCTCGTTTTTTACTAATTTTTCTTGTTTTTGATTTTTTTTCTCTTATTTATTTTTTTCTAATTTTTTTTTTAATTTTTTTTCTAATTTTTTCGATTTTTTTGCGATATTTTGGTATTTCTGCGATTTTTTATGATATTTTTCGTTTGCTTGGAATGTTTGCGAATTCTTTTTCATTTTTTTTTGGCTTTTGTATAATTTTTTTTTTTTAATATGTTCTGATTTTTCTTATAATTTTATGCCATGTTTTCTGTTTTTCCCATTTTTTTGTGGTTTTCCATATTTTTGATTTTTTTTCTCTAATTTTTCCTCATTTTTTCTCACTGTTTTCGTGTTTTTTTTCTAAATCTTTCTTTTGTTTTTTGATTTTTCCATATACACATTTGTCATTCAGGTGATTTATCCGACTAGCAAATGTAAGGGTCAGGCTGATTCTATCTGAATGTTTCTAGTCTCTACTTGCTCCCTCTTGTCTCTTCAATGGTGCCCCATATTTATAAACATTCAATATCTAATGATTCATGACACCATTAAAATGGTCCGGTCCGAAAGCCCTTAACACGTACCACCAACCCTTATCCGATTTCATCCGACCTGGTTAAGGGCGTAAATAAAACTGCGCATGCCCAAAGTCTCATCTGACTTTAATTCCACTTGAGATTTATGGGAATCAAACCCACGACCACGACCCGAACAATGACCAAATATAAAGGTCGATGCCCTAACCAACTTGGATACCGTGTCCGGTTATCTAAGGGTATTTAAAATCGATTTGACCATTTACATCGATAATTATTGTTAACAATAACAAATTGTAAATATCCTCTTTATAGTGCAAAACGAATTTTGAAAATACGTATCATTTTTTTTTTGATAAGTTCACTTATAAACAAAATATTAATTTACAATAAAGAAATGTAATGCATAACCACTAACCTATTTTTTTTTTTTTTTTTTTGGTTAAATTGTCTTGTCTGTTTATTTTCATTGATGTTCATTTTCCGTTGTGCAATAACTCTAAGTGCTATGGATTTCCTCGACGTTCATCATTTTATATACGTATTATATTTCGTCCCATTTGCAGAATAGATTTTTCATTGTTGTGTTGATATTTTGATATTAAAAGCATAAAAAAAATATGAAATGCCTCTTTGCATTTCGCAATTAAGTATGAAAAATTTTACTAGAATATTATCCAGAAAATACAAACTAATTCATATTTCTTTTAAAATTAATAATATTAATCTTTCAGACTTTTTTCTGTCTACTTGTAAAATACAGTTAACAAAAATAAAATACATAGGCGAATGTCGCTATGCATGATTATCTTTCTCTTATATGATTGTCCTGTTTTAGATAATGTTTGTACCAAAATATTTGGATAAATTTCACTGGAATATTATCCAGAAAATATAAAAAATTTAAAAAATAAAATATCTTTTTTTTAATTTTTTTTTCGTGCATGCTTTACACATAGAAGTTCCTGGTTTGATTCCCGAGAAAATATTTTTTTTTATTTATTTTTTTTAATACACAGGGTAAATCGTTAAGACTTCTTTTAATAAAATACATATTTTTTAAATACACAGGCTAGATTTAGATTTCTTTTAATAAAATAATATTCGTCTGGCTTACCTTACGGGTAGCCACAGCGAAAGAACAAATAATGGACACTTGGAGGAAAAAAGAAAAATATTTGGAAGAGTATAGTGAAATAGAAGGAGAAAGATAAATGGGAAAACTCTAACTGATGGAAAATTGGTTAAAAATATAGTTCTCTTTCAGTTATAATTGTTCGTTAAGATATACGTTGTTTTTGATTTTTGAATACAGCGCAGCAGCGGGCAAGGGGCGAAACGTTCATGGCTACTGACGTCACACGGTCTAGTCTCGTGCGCAGGTACTTTTTCCAGCCTCTCGCCGCTTATAGCGGACTTAAATATTAATATTTTGCACTCGAATTTTTTTGAATGTTTTTAAATAACAAAATCTCTCTATTTAAGTTAAAATAAAAAAAAATAAGAAAAATTTCGAACCTGCCTATTTTTGTCGTTTGCTCAGCAAAACGATGTAAACGATTTATATATATTTTTTTAATATTCCTCCCCTTTAAGAAAAATATGTACTGATGTTTACCCCGATTTTGATCGGCATCAGTTAATAGAAACCCGTCAGTCATCTTCCCAATTTAGTTCCGTGATTATAGCACGGCAGGCAAAACAGCATCACTAGCAGCAGCCGGTAATTTTCCGGCGGACTAACTTCCACCAAAATATTATCAGATTAGAACCGAGTATGTGATCCAGGGGCGCGCCTTTAAAATTCATAGTTAAAAATATGACCGAGACTATACACACGTTAATAAAAAATTACCCACACGTTAAAATATTAAACTTGGTTATCTGACCTAAAAAAAATATTTATTTTATTAAAAGGAGTCAATGACTATCTAAATCTAATCTGTGTATTTAAAAAAATATTAATTTTATTAAAAGTAGTTTTTACTATCTAAATCTAGCCTGTGTATTTAAAAAAATATATTAATTTTATTAAAAGAAGTCAATGACTATCTAAATCTAGCCTGTGTATTTAATAAAATATTAATTCTATTAAAAGAAGTCTTGATTATCTAAATCTAGCCTGTGTATTTAAAAAATATATTTATTTTATTAATAGAAGTTTTTACTATCTAAATTTAACCTGTGTATTTAAAAAAAAATATTTATTTTATTAAAAGAAGTCTTGACTATCTAAATTCAGCTCGTGTATTTAAAAGATATATTTATTTTATTAAAAGAAGTCAATGACTATCTAAATCTAATCTGTGTATTTAAAAAAATATTAATTTAATTAAAAGAAGTCTTGACTATCTAAATCTAGCCTGTGTATTTAAACAATATATGTATTTTATTAATAGAAGTTTTTACTATCTAAATTTAACCTGTGTATTTAAAAAAAATATTTATTTTATTAAAAGAAATCAATGACTATCTAAATCTAATCTGTGTATTTAAAAAATATTAATTTTATTAAAAGAAGTCTTAACTATCTAAATCTAGCCTGTGTATTTAAAAAAATATATTAATTTTATTAAAAGAAGTCAATGACTATCTAAATCTAGCCTGTGTATTTAATAAAATATTAATTCTATTAAAAGAAGTCTTGATTATCTAAATCTAGCCTGTGTATTTAAAAAATATATTTATTTTATTAATAGAAGTTTTTACTATCTAAATTTAACCTGTGTATTTAAAAAAAAATATTTATTTTATTAAAAGAAGTCTTGACTATCTAAATTCAGCTCGTGTATTTAAAAGATATATTTATTTTATTAAAAGAAGTCAATGACTATCTAAATCTAATCTGTGTATTTAAAAAAATATTAATTTAATTAAAAGAAGTCTTGACTATCTAAATCTAGCCTGTGTATTTAAACAATATATGTATTTTATTAATAGAAGTTTTTACTATCTAAATTTAACCTGTGTATTTAAAAAAAATATTTATTTTATTAAAAGAAATCAATGACTATCTAAATCTAATCTGTGTATTTAAAAAATATTAATTTTATTAAAAGAAGTCTTAACTATCTAAATCTAGCTTGTGTATTTAAAAAAATATTTATTTTATTAAAAGAAATCAATGACAATCTAAATCTAATCTGTGTATTTAAAAAATATTAATTTTATTAAAAGAAGTCTTGACTATCTAAATCTAGCCTGTGTATTAAAAAAATATTTATTTTATTAAAAGAAGTCTTGACTATCTAAATCTAGCCTGTGTATTTAAAAAATATATTTATTTTATTAATAGAAGTTTTTACTATCTTAATTTAACCTGTGTATTAAAAAATATATTTATTTTATTAAAAGAAGTCTTGACTATCTAAATCTAATCTGTATATTTAAAAAAATATTAATTGTATTAAAAGAAGTCTTGACTATCTAAATCTAGCCTGTGTATTTAAAAAATATATTTATTTTATTAAAAGAAGTCTTGACTATCTAAATTCAGCTCGTGTATTTAAAAAATATATTTATTTTATTAAAAAAAGTCTTGACTATCTAAATCTAGCTCGTGTATTTAAAAAAATATTTATTTTATTAAAAGAAGTCTTGACTATCTAAATCTGGCCTGTGTATTTAAAAAATATATTTATTTTATTAATAGAAGTTTTTACTATCTTAATTTAACCTGTGTATTAAAAAATATATTTATTTTATTAAAAGAAGTCTTGACTATCTAAATCTAATCTGTATATTTAAAAAAATATTAATTGTATTAAAAGAAGTCTTGACTATCTAAATCTAGCCTGTGTATTTAAAAAATATATTTATTTTATTAAAAGAAGTCTTGACTATCTAAATTCAGCTCGTGTATTTAAAAAATATATTTATTTTATTAAAAAAAGTCTTGACTATCTAAATCTAGCTCGTGTATTTAAAAAAATATTTATTTTATTAAAAGAAGTCTTGACTATCTAAATCTGGCCTGTGTATTTAAAAAATATATTTATTTTGTTAATAGAAGTTTTTACTATCTAAATTTAACCTGTGTATTTAAAAAAAATATTTATTTTATTAAAAGAAATCAATGACTATCTAAATCTAATCTGTGTATTTAAAAAAAATATTTATTTTATTAATAGAAGTCTTGACTATCTAAATCTAGCTTGTGTATTTAAAAAAATATTTATTTTATTAAAAGAAATCAATGACTATCTAAATCTAATCTGTGTATTTAAAAAAATATTAATTTTATTAAAAGAAGTCTTGACTATCTAAATGTAGCCTGTGCATTAAAAATATATTTATTTTATTAAAAGAAGTCTTGACTATCTAAATCTAACCTGTGTTTAAAAAGAATTAAAAAAAAATATTTTGATATGTAATTATCTGGAGCACCGAAAATTGGCTACTTTTTTTTTACGTTAATGTATTGCAGAAAATACTGTCACTGGATAATTTCTTCCTCTATGTAACTATCTTCAATCCATTTACTAATTGCTAAGTATAGCAGATTGTAAATTTTTTTTTTTATGAATCATATTATTTTATTTTATTATATAGTAACCCTTAGGGTAAACTTTTTAGTAGCGTCATTGCTGATATTGCGAAGAGCAGCAAGCGCATAGAAAATAGATACGATGGCGGAAGTTGACACAACAAGTTATGCATATCCAAGTGGGTGGCTATAGTAATAGACCTAAGAGGATTAGCGGTGGCTGAATTTCAACACTTCGCTACGGACGAGGACGAGGAGATGAGATGAGAGAACCGGACACCGGACCCGCCCGGTTTTAGTAATCTCCTCTGCAAAGAGGCATTTTGCTTGCACATGCTCTACTCTCTTGTTGGCACGTTCTAAGGGCCTTTCATTTACAGACTTTATTAGTTTAGAAAAGGATAACAATCATTTTAAAACAGTTCAAATATTATATAATTTATTTTTGTTTCTAGACGCAATTTATTTTGTTCTATAAATTATCAATCATACTATAATGTACAATTTAAATTTTGTTTTTTTTTAAGACGAAATTTTCATAACAAAATATTAATGTTCGATTAGATGTATTTTCTGCATAAAAATGTAAATGTTTATTATCCTCAAATAATACTTGCTTAGTTGCCAGATGTTACGATCGGCGGGTTTTAATTTTGAGAAAAATAAGAGAAAAATAGGAAAAAATTGAGAAAAATGAGGAAAAATAAGGAAAATACTTAAAAAAAAAGGGAAACAAACAAGTGTAAATAAGGAGAAATAGAAAAAAATAAAGAAAATAGGAAAAGCTAATGGAAAACAGAAAAAAATAAAAATATGGAGGGCAACAGGAAAAATAGGGAAAAGTAGCGAAATTTGGAAAAAAATAGCGAAATAGTAAAAAATTGGAAAAAATAAGGGAACAAATAGGGCAATAGAAATTTGGGAAAAATAGGGAAACATGGTGAAAAATTTGAAAAAACGGCAAAATAGGGGAAAATCGAGTAATTGGCAAAAATAGAGCAAAATAGGGAAAAATGGGGAAATTTTGGAAAAATAGTGAAAATTATGAAAAAATAACACAAAATTAGGTGAAGTACGGAAAATTGAGAAAAATAGCGCAAAATAGGGAAATATATGAGAAAATAAGGAAAATGGGAAATAATAGAGATAAATGGGAAAAAATAGGTAAAAAAAATGAAAAACAGGAAAAATATGAAGAAATAGGAAATATAGGAAAAATTAAAAAAAAACCGTTTGTGTCTCCCTAAAAATTTTTCCGGCGAGTATCCACGTATTTAATGTTAAAGATTCAAATTTTGACATTTTTTATTTTTGACAGGTGACAGTTGGACAAATAATTTTGACTGTTCTGAATAGAGTTTTTCAAGGACTTTCACATAAGTCAAATTCCATGACATATTGCATCTCTCATTTTTTAATAGTGACACTTCCATTTAACAGATGTCGTAACAAACTAATGGATTCTTCTGACGGGTAACCGAAACTCATATACCAAATTTCAGCTCAATCGGATTAAACGTGTGGCGTCCATCGTTAAAGAATACACACAGACAGACAGACTTCCATCAGGAAATGGTCTTAATCATTTCAGGTGACCTTAAAATTTTTTTTAGCTCGTTCACAATACTTTCCCGGAAATTGGTCGGGAAAGTAAAATGTTTAAAAAATAATGATATTTTGTTAATATCTATTAAAAACCCTTTAATGAAATATACAGGGCGGAGCACCAATAAAAAGATCTGCCACTATAGTCATATTATTTTAAATGGAACACTCTGTATTTTTCCTTCCCTCTCTGTCTTTTTCTACAGCATGAATTTTGTCTTTAAAATTTTTTTTTTATATATATCACTTGTAATTATTTTTTTTTTCTAGTTTTTATTATTTTTTTGTTTTTTTTGTGGTTTTTTCTAATTTTTCTGATGTTTTGCAATTATTTGCAACTTTTTTTTGGATTTCTTTTCGATTTTTTGCAATTTATTCCAATTTTTTTGAATTTTTTCATTTTTTTTTGTATGGTTACAGTTGTTTGCGTTTTTTTGGTTGTCCTTTGGTTTTTACGGTGTTTTTCGATTTTTCTCATTTTTCTGATATTTTTTTTCTGTCTTTTCTATTTTTTCCTTATTGTTACTTTTTCTATTTTTTTCGTTTTCCAATTTTTTCTATTTTTTCATTTTCTATTTTTCTTTCATTTTTTCTTATTTGCCATATTTTTTGTTATTTTTTTGCGATTGTTTTATGGTTTTTTGTGATATTTTTCCATTTCTTTTGTTCGAAGTTTTTTGTCTTTTTTTCCGATTTTTTCTGATTCATTTCAGATTTTTTCGATTCTTTTAAATTTTACCCGTTTTTTATTTTATTGGCTTTTTGTTTTTGGTCTGTTTTTTTTTTTAAATTTTTTCAAATTTTCCTCATTCTGCTTTTATATTCCTTTTTTGTTTTTTAGTTTTTTTCTCATTTTTTTAATTTTATTCATTTTTTGTGATAATTTGCGTTTTTTTTGTGGTTCTTTTTGTAATTTTGTTCCGTTTTTTTTGCCGCTAATTTTGTCGTTCTTTTTTTTTATTAAAAATTAAACGATATCAAGTTAGCAAGACAACTGTGTAAATAATAACGATATCAAAAAAGTAAAATCTGCAAAATTTGTTGCTTTTTTTAGCGCATTTTTCTCTTTATTTATGAATAAAAGCAGCTATTGTCTGTCCGTTTGTCAGAATGAGAAACTTGGCAACGGCTCAACGAATCGAATTCGTTAATGGATCTTTAGATATATTATGACGATCCCAATACTGGAACTCCGGCCCCATCTTTTTGCCCTATTTAAATTTATTTATTTTATTAAATTTTGAATCAAAATTATTCATTTTCATGAAAAATTGCAGGGATTATAAAATTTCATAAATATTGTATCTATATTTTTGTTGTTTTCGTGCAACTCATATTAACTTAAATTAATTTTCAATTCGACCCTGTATTTATAGTTTTCTTTTTCATTTTATACGTGTTGGATTTACTCAAGACAAAACTTTTAGTTGTTTTCAAATGTTTCGGAGATCTAAGATAAGTGCATAAATCGCGCAGACGATTTTTTAATTTTTTTTGAAATTTAACCAAAATAAAAAGTAAATTGGCTGAAGTCCAGTGAGATGTCGCACGAACCATTGAGAAGTAGTAGCTGCCTTGTCGGAATGTTAATGTAACCTACTATTTATAAACCTTTCGTTAGGGATATTTGATTGAAATCGAGGATGCTACATTAACCGTTATAATGATATATATTCTAATGTTAAAATTTGTTAAATAATAAAAAAAAAATTATAATTTTATTTAAATCTAATTACGGTTGCTAATTTTTGACTTTTATATTTCTAGAGCTACATGAATAAAACTTCCTCTTTTATTATTGTTGTTTGGATATTAGTGATATCATCTTTTATATGGACAATCCTACTAGATTGCGACCCTTATGTTTAGACTAAATACTCATTGACAATATATTTTAGAAAAATATATGATAAAATTTGTTATTTAGGATGGTACAATTAATTGATAAACAGGGTTCGAAAATATCATGATATTTATATAAATATCATATCACATGATATATAACTGATATATATTGGATATATATCCGATATATATCATTTTTTTAATTTAATTATTTAATTAAAAAACAGTATTGTTTCTTGCACAAACTAAATTTTAACACAAACACATTAACAAAAACCGTTTATTCTAACTCAAATTAAAAATAAAAAAAATAAATAAATAAATATCACTGGGCATATTTTTTTGTGTGTTAAAATACAGTCAAAATACTGCCAAACAAAATGCTTTCGTTTTGGCATAATATTGAATAAAAATCAGAACTAAAATACAACAATCAACACAAAGGGGAAACACAGAAAGGATTATTTGCAGTGTTACCGTTTTCAATAAACCGAATTCTACGAACATTTAGATAATAAACTACTAAAATTTACTATCTAAATCTAACCTATGTATTAAAGGTAAATAAGAAAATATAAAACAATATATTTATTTTATTAAAAGAAGTCTTAACTATCTAAATCTAACCTGTCTACTAAAAAAAAAGAAAATATACCTTTCTCTTTCCACTTAAAACTTATTATCCACTTTCCCCTATTTTTTTATTCCACTTTTTCCACTTCTTATTTTCTACTTTTTTTCCTTTTTTTTTGTCTATATTTTTTACTAATTTCTTTGTGTCATACTTTTTTGTTCCACTTTTTCAAGTTAAAATTTTTTTTCTACTTCGTTCCCAAATTTTTTCACTTTTTTCCACTTTTTTCACTAATCTCTTTATATTTCAAATTTTTTTTTCCACTTTTTCCCCGACTGATTTTTCTCATCTATTTTTATTTTTTCAATTTTTTTCTGCAATTTTTCCACTATCATTTTTTTCTCTACTTTTTTACCAATTTTTTTATATTTCAATTTTTTTTTCCAATTTTTTCCCCCCATTTTTTTGTTTTGGATATTTTTTTACATTTGTTGCCCTACATTTTTTAGTTTCAAACTTTTTTCCCATTATTTCCCCACCCGCTTTCCCCTACTTTTTTTAATAATTTCTTTGTGTTCCACTTTTTCTCCTCAAAAACTTTTTCCAAATCTTTCCCTATTTTTTTTCACTTTTCCCCTACTTTTTTCCATGCTTTTTTATTCCACTCTTTCCTCTGATGTTTTCCACTTTTTCTCACACATTTTTTTTACTAATTTTTTTGTGTCAAATGTTTTTTATTCCACTTTTTCCCCTTAAAACTTTTTTTCATTTCTTCCCCTATTTTGTCACTTTTCCTCTACTTTTTTATTTTATCCTTTCCCCTACTTTTTTTTCTGTCCTTTTCCCACTTGTTATAAATTTTTGACTAATTTTTTTGTGTAAAATTTTTTTTCTTCCACTTTTTCTCCTTAAATCTTTTTTTTCACATCTTTTCCTATTTTTTTTCACATTTCTCCTATTTTCTTCCGCTTTTCCCTACTTTTTTTATTCCACCCTTTCCCCTATTTTTTTTCACTTTTACTCCTATATACATTTTTTACTAATTTCCTATTTGTTTGTGTCAAACTTTTTTCCACTTTTTCACTAATTTTTTTATAATTTAAAATTTGAAACTTTTTTTACCAATTTTTCACCTACTTTTTTTTCCACTTTTCGCCCCAGCCTTTTTCCCTCACTTTTTTTTCCATTTTTCGCCCCAGCCTTTTTTCCCCTACTTTTTTAGTTTCAAACTCTTTCCCCAATTTTTTTATATATAATCTTTGTTTTTTTATTTCTTTCCATTTTTCTCCCTCTCCCTTTCTATCAGTACCAATGGAGTGGAAAGGGGGAAAGAAGAAAATAATTACTCAAAAAAAGTGATTTTTTCGTAAAAAGTGGAAATTTGACAGAAACTGACAATAATGAGAAAAAATGGGTAGTTTTGGAAAAAAAAAGGGGAAAACGGGGTAATTTCAAGAAAAAAAGTGACAAAATTTGAAAGAAAAGAGGGGAAATTTAAGATAAAAAAGTTCGAAAATTTCAAAGAAAAGGGGGAAATTTTGGAGGAAGAGGGGAAATTTGAGAAAAAATAACAAAAATGAAAAAATAAGAAGTAATTTTAAGAAAAAAATAGGGTAATTTTATAAAAAACGGGGTAATATTTCAAACCAACATTCCTTTATACTGGATGTGAAAATAATGTTTGTGACATAAAAATTTAATTCCATTATTTTAGAAATTTTAATTTATGTATGAATAATTCCATAGGGTTGTTGATAAAGAAAATATAGAAAAACAATTCCCTGTTTTAAAGCTATTATAAACGTTTTAACATTTTTTATTAATTATATGCTATTGCTGAGTTAATCGGAATTTTGCATAGATCGTCTCAGAGTGGTACGAATTTTATTTTCACAGGTAATAAGAATAATTTTAATACTACTTAATTTAATTTTAATTTATATTAGAAATAACAAAATATATAATTTTTTTCTTAATACCTCTTGTATTATTCTACAGGCTTTCTATACATACCACATACTAGGCTTTCTAAATATTAAATAATATACAGGGTGTTTCATTTAAAAAAAAAAGATTTTTATAATTACAATTTTGAAATTTTAATCTTATATTATAAACACCCTATATATATTTAAGTAATTATGAAATATGGACGAGTTACATCCATATCTAGACTATCTTTAACCAAAGTTTCATTTTCAAATTCGGAAAATTCATTAATTTTTGAATGATTTTGAAATGTAGCGATTTTTCAGAAAATTTAATAAAAATTTGAATATCTTGGCAACGCAGCATCCGATTTAAAAAAATTAAATATTGTCATAAAGGCATCTAAAGTAGTAATCTAAAAATGAAAAAATATATAGGGTGTGTCATTTAAAAAAATTACAATTTTTTTATCTGCCCGTATATGGATCACTCTGTATAAATGAAAATATTTTATTTTACTAGTTTTTACTGGTGCCGATATGCGCTTCCAACTTGGTAGTAAATGTTACCCCTTCCGGGTAGTGTACATTTTAATATTCTAAATAAATCCGGGAATCAATAGATAAACCAGTTTTAAGCAAAAAATGTAGGATTGAGTTTTTTTAATAACCCTATACTTGTTGAGTTATTCATAATTGAAAATATCAAAAAAAAAAATATTTTTGATACAATAGAAAGCGAATTATGGCTCCTTCACATCAATTTTTTGTTTGTCTTTAATTACATTCGAAATAATGGAAAACAAGTTTTTTCTTTAATAAAAAGTGGTCTATAACAAAAATTGAGAATTATGATAAAAATAAGATGGATCGTTCAAATTTAAGAAACAAAAATTGAGAAATAAAACAAACCCCATTACCAGTAGAATTAAAATTAATTTTGACTGTAAAAAACATTCTAGATGACCTGAAGATGATATGAAAAAAACAAACCTAAATGTTACCTAAATAAGATATTTATTTGAAGATTAATGAAATTAGTTATTCTTTAAATGTTTAATTCAATTTCTAAAATCCTTCCCCCCTCCCCCGACACCGTTTGTTACGGTCTTGTGAAGCCCGAAGACTATCGGCTGTACTAATCTGCATACGTACACTATAATAATTCAAGTCTAATTGGCCTCTTTCCTGTTAGTTATACGATCGAGCTTTTTGATCTCTGCTGAATTTCGAGAAGGAAACGTAAAGACGTTTGAGTAGACTTCTTCATAGCAGATGGAATTTTTTCGCATCGAACAAGCCGAATATAAATTGTTCTTAAACAACTTAATTCGCGATAATTTTTTTTTTTTTTTCAATTTGAGTAGTGGAAAATAACTAAGCGCCATCAACATATCAATGGGAAAAAACCCGTTTGAAAAATGATTTGAATATACTCTATTGCGAAATTTGGCCACAAACGCCGTTATTGTAATGGATGCTGCTTTACTACAGCTGTCGAATAAATAAGGAGGGGAGAGGAAAAAGGGGAACAAGCGTGATTTATGAAAACCGATTTAAAACAAAAATAGTCCTAGCGATAAAAGAAAATATATATATTCTACACATTATGTGAGTGAGTCTCAACAAATTCTCTACAAATGAGACAAAGTCTTAAATCAATAAATACAAACATTAATTTTATAAATTAATTTTACTATGGCAATCGACGTATTAAGCTAATTATCGAAGGACCAAATAACTGCAACGTTGTTAAATTATTATTATATTAATATCAACAAAAAGACGTATTTATGTGAACTGTAAGGGTTATTTTCATACCCATTTATTATATTATAAAACATAAGTACATTATTTTTAAATACATTTTTATAATGATCAGATTCTTTAATTTTTATTATTAATTTTTTTTTTCGTTGTTTAACTGGGAAGTCGGTTTAGATTGTAATATTTATTTCAAATTGACAAAAATGTAATATTTGTTTGAAATTTTTTTCTTTCTTTTTGTGGGCCAAAGGTTTTTTTTTTTTGAAAATGCAACTAAATATCAGACAAAAATCTTATAAATGACCAGATTTCATTACAGAATAATATGAATATGAAATACATCAATTTTTAGATCAACATATGAAATACTAGCTATTGTCCGCGACTTCGTCCGCGTTAATGTTGGAATAAATAAAAATTTTCTTCTTATATCTGTTTCCTTCCCCTACTTTTTAAACTCTGTGATGAATATTGTATTGAATATTGAACAGATATGCAAAAAAAACCCAAAAAATGCAAAAAAAAACGAAAAAAAGGTGAGAAATGCAAAAAAAATACAAACATATACAATGATATGCACAATAAAATATGAAAAGCAAAAAATGAGCTAAAAAATGATAAAAATTCTAAAAAAAACACACAAAAAGAGTTTAAAAAGCGTTAAATGAAATTGTAAAAAATGTTTAAAAAAATGCCAAAAAAAATCTAAAAATAAAAAATAAAAAATGATTTAAAAAAGTCAAATAATGCTAAAAACGCCAAAATTGCAAAAAAATGCATAAAAGTTCAAAAAAACTGAAAAATTTAAAAAAAGGATAGTGTAAAGAAATGCTGAAAAAAGTGAAATAATGCTATAAATGAAAAAAAAATTCCAAGAAATCTAAAAAAAGTCAAAAAAAAAGTAAAATAATGTTGAAAAATGCCAAAAGTGCCAAAAAATTAAAAAAGAAATGCATAAAGATGCCAAAAAATCTAAAAAAAAGTAAAAAAAATTCTGAAAAAAATAAAATAATTCTAAAAACGTTAAAAATGCAAAAAAATCCCAAAAAGTAAAAAAAAAAACACAAAAAAAAGCAAAAAATGATCTGCACAATAATATATGAAAAGTAAAAAAAAAGGTAAAAATAAGTAAAATAATCCTAAAATGGAAAAAAAATGCAAAAAATCTAAAAAAAGTAAAAAAAAAAAGTAAAAGAATGTTAAAAAATGCCAAAAGTGCAAAAAATGTCAAAAAATTAAAAAAGATGTAAAAAAATCTAAAAAAGGTAAAAAAAATAAAAATAAATCTAAAAACGTTAAACATGCAAAAAAATCCCAAAAAGTTTAAAAAATGGTAAAAGAAATTGTAAAAAATATTAAAAATACCTGAAAAAGTATTCGTGGATTCTCGTCGGGAAAGTTTTGGGACGACACAACCGATTTTTTTGTTTTTGACAGGTGACAGTTGGAGAAATAATTTAGACTGTTCTGAATAGAGTATTTCAAGGGCTTTCAAATGACATATTGCAAGTCGAATTCCGTGAGACATTGCATCTGTCATTTTTTGACAGATGTCGTACAAAAACTAATTGGTTCTTCCGACCGGTAGCCCAAACACATATATGAAATTTCAGCTCAATCGGATTGAACGTGTAGCCTCTATCGTGGAAGAATACACACAGACAGACAGACAGACAGACTTCCATCTGGAAATGGTCTTAATCATCTCAGGTGATTTCAAAATGTAATTTCCCTCTTTATCTCGAATTTTTTTTTTCGCTCGTTCACAATACTTTCCCTTCTCGGAGGTGGGTCGGGAAAGTAAAATATTTACACTCCCACAGGGGGGAGAGCCACTCCCCTCTAAAAGAATCACCCTGTATGTTTTGATTGACGCACTTACTCGAGCGGGTCAATATTTGTTTAACCCCAATTTTAAACCCCTTAAAGTGCGAATTTTCAACATTCCTTTCTTGGTGCTCCCTTACACTACCAAAGGAAACTACCCTGAAAATTTCACGTCTCTATCAAATCTGGTTTAGGCTGTGCGTTGATTGTCAGTCAGCGACACGACAATTTTATATACATAGATAAAAATAATCAAAATGAATTAAATTTTAAGACAAATTAAAAATAGATTCTCTTTTTGTAATTGAGACTGAAAGAGCATCACAAACATCAGATAATTGAAGAACAAAGATTATCCATCCATAGCTTAAACGTGGTCAATTATTCAACGAATAATAAAACTCAAAGTCATACCACATACATTTATTAACCAGTTTAAAACTGGGGCGGCATGTTTCGGCCATAACGATGGCCATCATCAGGCCTACAATACAAATATAAACCAAGTTAGGTTACAATTAGACAAACCAACAGATAAGTGTACTTACAGTAAAAAATTGAAGAAAATTCAATATGATGGTATGAAAACACAAATCACATTGTAAAAATTGATAAAATTAGTAAAAAATGTAAAAATTAAAACTGTTGAAAACGTTAACTTTATATACCGGCATTAAAAATAACAGTAAATAAAAGTTAAAGCGTCGAAATTATGAATAATGATAACAGGGACATAAGTGAAAATATAATATAATAAAAATTTACCTAGAAGAGAGGGAGATTTTGAAAAGGGATATCAAGTGAGCCGGAAATTAAAATATACCGAGAACAGGAATAATAAAAATACGGGGTGGGACAGAAAAAAAAACTTATTTGTAGTACCAATGTCCTGAATAAAGTTTATTATTATTATAACAAACATTTATATGTATATCGCTAAGACTAATGTGTAAACCGAAACTACGTAGATATAAAAAAATCGATGTCGACGTTCGGTGAAAAGTTTTTCGGTATAAAAGTTGAAAGCGAAGAAACACCAAGAATTTACATATAGACGACCGAAAAGAACAAGAAGAAGCTCATTATTGAAAATCGTCGAGGTACGTGTTAAAAATCCAGAAAAATAACAGATAAATTGGCTATTGAAACGAAATTGATTGATAGCGTTATTTCACGCATCGAGGTTAAAAAATCGTGTCCTGCGAAATTGAATATATTAATAATAAATATGCGACAGGATTCCATCATTCAAAAATAAATACAAGAAGGACCTTAATACATGGTGATCTATAGCTAATGGAAACCATTAATACATATTTCGTGATTATTTTATTTTGAATTATTTAAATGTGTGAAATGCTTAGCGACATTCGGATCTCGGTGATTTTTTTTTTTTTAATTTTTGATTAGGAATTATTGAATCCGTAAATGTTAAATGAGCAAAAATACAAATGGCAATGAGACAACTCCATTCATTTAATTATTTCGAAATAGCTGTAGTTGTGCGTTTTTTAGACAGTGCCAATTTTTTTTTAATTTGTGTATTATTAAAAAAAAAAACAATGGAAAGGTTATAAAACATATTAGTGCATAAGGAAAAATTGAGCAAAAATAAATTTCTTTGTTGCCGAGTAAAAAAAAAATGGAAAAAACAATGGAATTGTGAAAATTTAACCTCAAACAAAAAGTCATCAAAAAAATGTATTAATGTATTTTTTGTTTTCATTTACAAGTTTTCAAACTTTTATAATTTCAACCATAGAACATCACCTAAACTAGATCAGAGACCTGTTTTTCTTACAATTTTACAGTTTACGCACTTTTTTATAGATGGCGCTACCTGCAAAATAATAATTTTTTTGGTATATAATTCTTGTCTACGTAAAGCAATATTGTCGTCATATTTTTAAGTAGCAGAAAAAAGGATATTCGATATTTTAATAGAAAATTGATATCTTTGTTCCAATAATTTTAAAATGCTGTTAAAATTACCATTTTTGTAAAATATCTAATGAAAACTAAGTTTCTTTTAGAATTAAAATTATGATGACTAGATTTCAAAGTTCGAAATTTTTAAAAATTTTTTAAACAAATAGAAAACAAAACAGGAAAAATAACAAAAAATCATAAAAATGAGAAAAAAAATTAAAAATAAAAAAACAAAAAACTTTGGAAAGAAATTATTGGAAAAAAATGAAAAATAAAATTGTAAAATAAGGAAAACATGAATAAAATAAATCGAAAAATATGACAAAATCAATAAAAAAATGACAAAAAATCGCAAATTATCACAAATTAATGAAATTTAAAAAAAAAAATGAGAAAAACTTAGAAAACAAAAAGAGAATAGAAAAACAGAACAATGAAAACAATGAGAAAAGATAAAAAACGAGAAAGAATTTTGAAAAACATTGAGATAGAAATTAGAAAATATTGGGAAAAAAATGAAACATGAAATTGTAAAATACGGAAAAAACGCAAGAAATCAAAAAATATCACAAAAAATCGCAAAAAAACAGCAACAAAATCACAAAAAAATCGCTAATTATAAAAAATCAAAGGAAGAGAAAAAACAAAAATCATAAAAATGAAAAAAAGGTGAAAGAATTGAAATAAACGAAAGAAATCTAAAAAAAAATGAAAAAATCGGAAAAATAATAATAAAAAAACACAAAAAACTTTGAAAAAAAGAAAAAAATTGAGATAGAAATTAGAAAATATTGGGAAAAAAAATGAAAAATGAAATTGTAAAATACGGAAATAACGTAAGAAATTGAAAAATCTCACAAAAAAACGCAAAACAATCGCAACAAAATCACAAAAAAACGACAAAAAAATAGCAAATTATCATAAAAAAGCAAAGAAATGAGAAACAATGAGAAGAACTTAAAAACCGAAAAAAAAAACTAAAGATCAGAAAAATGAGAAAAAACGAAAAACATCGTAAAAACCGAAAAACCAAAAAATTGAAAACAACTAACCATAAAAAATTCGAAAAAACTCAAAAAAAATCGAAAAAATTAAAATAAATTGCGAAAAAATTTCAAAAAGTGGCAAATTATTGCCAAAAATCAGAAGAATAAAATAATTAAAAAACAAAAAAAAAATAAAGAAAGAAAAACAGAACAATGATGAAAAATTAGAAAAAATCACAAAAAAATAGAAACAACAAAAAAGGAAAAAAAGTCGAAAAACCCACAAAAAAAAAACGTAAGAAACAAAAAATCAGAAAAGTGAGAAAAAAAATTAAAATAAATTGCAAAAAAATCCCAAAAAGTCGCAAATAATTGCAAAAAATCCCAAAAAGCCGCAAATAATTGCCAAAAAAAAAATTAGAAAAAATCACAAAAAAAAAACAAAAAGTAGGAAAACTCGAAAAAACCACAAAAAAAAACAGAAAGAAACAAAAAATCAGAAAAATTAGAATAAATAAAAAAAACCTGTATAAAATAATTACAAATGATATATAAAAAAAAATCTAAATAAGAAAAAATTCATACTGTAGAAAAAGGCAGCGTAAGAGAAAGAGAGCGATGGAAAAATACAGAGTGTAAAAATCTTCTAAAACCACAACAAAACCGAAAGAAATAAAAAATTAGAAAAATGAGAAAAAATTAAAAAAACCTATAAAAAATAATTACAAATGATATATAAAAAAAATCTAAATAAGAAAAAAATCATACTGTAGAAAAAGACAGAGAATAAGAGAAAGATGTGGATGGAAAAATACAGAGTGTAAAAATCTTCTATTTAGGTACCTGATCACTAAAATCCCAATTTCGCTCAAAATTAAAACCCGGCGATCGTAACATTTGGCAACTATGCAAGTATTATTGGAGGATAATAAATATTTACGCAGAAGTTTGTCCCCTTTATTCTGGAACATCCTGTATAGTTACTTTTTTTCCGATATTTTATTTCGTTTAATAAATGTTAGTATGGCGCATTATTTATCACAGTAAATTGTTAAAAAAAACTCGGGCAGTGACATACCCCCAAAAGATTCATTCATCTAGTTTAGAATTAACTGCGGCCGTCTTGATTTATTGCTCATCTTCAGATAAATGGCAATGAATTTGGCCCCGTCAATCTGGAAACTTTTAAATAAATGGAGCGCTAACCTTATCAGAGCCGGTATTAGCCTGGTTGACAATCACAAATTAAAATCGTTATTTCTACAAAAAAATAAATAAATAAAATATACATTTACGTTAATGATTCTAAAAATACCATTGTCATTAGTTTTCGAATCATTAGTGTTAGTATAAACGAGCTGTTGGCTATTTAAATAATAAATAACTTACTCGTGTAATAAACATTATATTTTAATCTAGAGTGTTTTTATGACACATAATTGAATGATAAATAAAGGAAATATTTTATAGTACAAGAACCATGTACTTTTTTTTATATAATCTTCTACAGATCAAATTTTATTTTCACGTTTTGTGAAATATCTCGTGAATCGTGCATCGTACGAGTAAAATAGTAGAGATCATTTTTGTAGATTAATTTTTTCTTACGTCAAAATTTGATTTCAACCAATAGCAATGGGCGATTTTTACCAATCATTCGGTTTTATACGTGGTTCTCGATAAAACATTGTTTACATTGAACTGTCAAAAATTTTAAATTATAAATCAGCAAAATGTCAAATTTTGACGTTGTTTGATTTATTGAATTTAATAAAATCTTGACGAAATGAGTGACTTTTTTCCTGTTTTAAACTATTTTCTCCAATTTTCTCTGTTTTGACAAATTTTTTTCGATTTTCCCAATTTTTATTTATTTATTTTTTCCTAATTTTTCCTACTTTTTCCTAATTTTTTCCTATTTTTACTGTTTTTACCAAATTTTCCCATTTTTCTCTGATTTACCATATTTCTTCCTAATTATTCCTATTTTTCCCAATTTTCCGAATTTTCCATTATTTTTCTCTATTTTTCCATATTTCTACTTATTTTTCACTGTTTTTTCTTCTTTTTTTATTGTTTTTCATTCTTATTCAATATTTCTTTTCATTTTTACTATTTTTTCTTATTTTTCCCTATTGTCTTCAAATTTCCCCATTTTCCCCAGTTTTTTCGCATTTGAAAAGATATTCGTCGGGAAAGTTTTGGGGCGACACAACCGATTTTTTTTTCTTTTTTCAGTTTTTTTAATATTTCTTCCGGTTTTTTCTTATATGTTACTATTTTTTTTTATTTTCCTTTTCTGTCTATTTTTCACTAAATTTCCCTGTAAAAAAAGAAAATATAAAAAATGGGGAAAAATAAGTAAAATCAGGGAAAAATAGGTAAAATGGGCAAAAAAAAAAGAAGAACATCGTAGTAAAAAAAGTAAAAAACAGTTGTTTTTTTCTTGGTTTTACAATTATTTACTGTTTTTTTTACAATTTTTGGGTTTTTTCACAATTTTCTTTTATGCTGTTCTTTTTCTTCCCCATTTTGCCTATTTTTCCCTATTTTTACCAGATTTTACTTATTTTTTCCTATTTTTTTTATTATTTTCTTTTTTTTCTCATTTCCCTATTATTTTCCCATTTTATATTGTTTTCCTATTTTTCTCAGTTTTTCTGTTTTTATTATTTATACTGTTTTTTCTTCTTTTGAATTATTATTCACTATATTTCCCTACAAAAAAAAAAAGAAAATAATAAAAAAATGGGAAAAATAAGTAAAATCAGGGAAATATAGGGAAAAATGGTCAAACGGGGGAAAAAAAAAGAACAGCATAGAAAAAAATAGTTCAAAAAAGTCAAAAATAGTAAAAAATCGTAAATAATTGAAAAATCAGAAAAACAACAGGGGAAATGGGAAAAAAATAAAATAAAAAAAAACAAATATGGGAAAATCGGAAAATAGCGAAAAATAGGGATAAATACGAAAATTAGAAAAAATAGAGAAAACCTGAAACACAGAAAAATAAAGAAAAATGTGAAAAAAATAAAAAAGCTAAATAGAAAAAAATAGGCAAAAATAGAAAAAATGCGGAAAAACAGAAAAAATTATGAACAAATACTAAAAAAATGGAGAAAAACAGGAGAAAATAGAAAAAATGGGCAAACATAGGAAAATGTATACTAAAATAGGAAAAAAACAGGAAAATAAATGAAAGCATAGGGATTAAAAGAAAAAATAAAAAAAAAATAGAAAAACAGAACAAGAAAAAATTGTAAAAAGTAGGAAAAAAATTGGAAAATCTAGGCAAAATAGGAAAATAAGGAAAAAAAAATAAAAAAAAAAAAAAAAAAAAAAAAAAAATTGAAAAATGTCAAAAAGTTTTTAGAGACATTTGCAAAAAACCAAACTCCCGTTTTTATTTTTCAGTTAATTGTTTATAACATTTTGTTCTTATTTTTCGGTGAAAGATTTTCTTAAAAATCTTAATCTAAAACTAATTGATTTCCGCTATTTTTCTCGTACGATGCAGGGTTCACCAGATATTTCACAAAAAAGCTTTTTCAAGATGGCGGCTAATTTCGCCACGACTTGAATTTACTTCCAACAATTAAAATTTAATTTCTATTATGAACCCACTTTTTTTTGCTGTGGCTCTATTTTATCTAATATTTAGTTTTTCATTTATATGAAATTTTTATTCGGTTTTTAAGTTAAATTGTCCAACAGATAGCATCCCGATGATAACTTTTTTCTATCTGTGAACCTGCCATCACGAATGACATACGGCCTTCTAGATTTTGTAGAAAGCTCTGGCGCTTTTCAATTTCCATTAATAACCGTGAATTCGTGTCCTTTTTCCCTATAAAATATTCATAGAATTCTTATTTAATGAGTTTCGACATATACATTTCTCCTAACTCACAATCACTTATTCATCGAATATTAGTTATTACTAGTTAGAACATGTCGGTATGGAATTTCGAAATGTTCCATTAGAAATGCAAGTTAATATTTGATTAGCCGATATTATATTTTCATACATTATTTATTTTTTACACCGCGGTGAGTGATTAAATGGCGAATTATATAATATATAAGTTTTGGGGTGAACTCAAACGTTGCAGACTGCATTTAACAGTAAATGCAGTATTCCAGCAAAATTAAAATTTGCTCTTTATAATTGTGACAATGAAAAATTAATTGAATTGTCAAAAGTCTCAAATAACATTTACGTCGATATTAGTTAAGAAATACGTTAATGACGTCATAATTCCGTCTCATCCATTACCTAAAAATCTAAAATAGGACAAATTCTCAATTTTTTTATAATATAATTTTTTTCTCGATTTTTTTTACAAATTTTAATATTTTCAAATATGTAATTAATTAATTTATTTATATATTTTTATGATAAATAATTATTTAAATTTTAAAGGACCTTGGGCCTCGCGGTGTAAAAAATACCGTATATAAGATGCACTTTAGTCCCTTGGTATAAAATATACCTACCCAATCAAAACACTTTATTACTATTATACAGGATGTCTCGTTAATATGAAGAGAACAAATTACTTTTGAGCTTTAATATCGATATAAATACACCAACCAAAATTAGATATACAGGGCGGAGCACTATAAACACGTCGCGTTGGTCTTTATATGGAAAACGGCAAGATTGTGTAAAAAATGTTTATTGCATAAATTATTTTGATTTATACAGTTTGTCTGAGTAAAAATATCTGCACCGTAGTTATATTATTTTAAATGGATCACTCTGTATTTTTCCATCGCTCTCTTTCTCTTACTCTGTCTTTTTCTACAGTATGATTTTTTTATATATCATTTTACCAATGGTTTTTTTATTTGTTCAAGTTTTTTCTCATTTTTCTGTTTTTTTTTGTGGTTTTTTCTACTTTTTTTTTCTGTTTTATTTTTGGTTGTTCTGTTTTTCTTTTTTCTTTTGTTTTTTAATTTTTTTCTCATTTTTTATTATTTTTCCGATTTTTTGCAACTTTTTTGGGATTTCTTTGATTTTTGCAATGTTTTTCGATTATTCTCGCTTTTTTCTCATTTTTCTATTTTTTATCTTGTTTTTTGTTCGATTTTTTCTAAATTTTCCTCATTTTTTTTCATTATTCTGTTGTTTTTTCTCTCACAATTTTTTTCTTTTTTGTTTTTTGATTTTTTTTCCGATTTTTCTACAGATTTTTTCGGTTGTTTTTATTCATTCTCTTTTTTTCTTCATTTTCTTGATTTTTTTATGTGTTTGTGGTTTTTTTGATTTTTTACTATTTTGTTTTTTCTGTTTTTTTTTTTTTGAGATTTTTTCGATTTTCCAATTTTTCATCAATGATCTATTTTTCTTTTTCTATCTCTTTTCTCATTTTTTCTAATTTTTTGCAATTATTTGCAACCTTTTTTTAATTTTTTTTGATTTTTTTAATTTTTTTTATGGTTACAGTTTCCGGTTTTTTGGTTGTTTTTTAGTTTTTTCGATGTTTTTCGATTTTTCTCGCTTTTTTTTCATTTTTTTTTTGTTTCCTCATTATTCTGTTTTTTTGTCTTTTCGTTTTCTATTTTTTTATCATTTTTTCTTATTTCTATGATTTTTTATAATAATTTGCGATTTTTTTTGTGATTTTGCTTGCGGCTGTTTTGCGAGATTTTGTAATATTTTTCGATTTCTTGCGTTTTTTCCGTATTTAACAATTTTATTTTTCATTTTTTCCCAATATTTTCTCTCAATTTTTTTCAGTTTTTTGTTTTTTTTTTTATTATTGTCGTTTTTTCTGATTTTTTTTTAAGTTTTTTTCGATTATTTTAATTCTTTCTCGTTTTATTCTTTTCATTTTTATGATTTTTTTTCAATTTTTTTTTTAATCTTTCCTCATTTTTCTCTCGTTGTTTTGTTTTTCTATTCTGTTATTTTTGTTTTCTAATTTTTTTCATTTTTGTTTTATATCATTGATATTTTGTGATTTTGTTGCGGTTTTTTTGCGTTTTTTGTGAGATTTCTTGCGTTTTTTTTAACCTTTTTCTCTCTCGTTTTTTTGGCGATTTTTAGCGTTTTTTTTTCGGTTTTTGGATTTCTTCATTTTTTCCGTATTTTACAATTTAATTTTTCAATAGTTTCTAATTTCTCTCTCAATTCTTTTTAAAATTTTTTGTCCTTTGTTTAATTTTCTTCCGATTTTTTTCTGTTTTTTTTGTCAAATTTTTTCGATTCTTCAAAGTAAAAAAAATATTAAAAATAGCGTCCCGAATTTCGTACTTTGAAATTAAGTCACCATAATTTTCATTTAAAAAAAAACTTTGTTTTCATTAGATATTTTACAAAAATGGTAATTTTAGCAGCATTTTCAAAATATTGGAATAAAGATATAAATTTTCTATTAAAATATCGTATAAACATTTTTTCTGCTACTTAAAAATATGACGGCAACATTGTGTTACGTAGACATAAATTATATACCCCAAAATAATTATTTTGCAGGTGGCGCCATCTATAAAAAAGTACGTGAACTGTAAAATTGACAGAATAACAGGTTTCTGACGTATTTTTAGTGATGTTTGTTCTATGGTTCAAATTATAAATTTTTGAACATATAAGCTAAATGAAAGCAAAAAATGAAATATCTCTTGCCTTTTTTGTGATTTTAAATTTTCACAATTCCATTGTTTTTTCCATTTTCTTAATTTTTTTTTTCACTTTTAATTATATTCAGAAACTAATTTAATACCATTAGAACAATTTTGGTGGGGGCGCTGTACGTGTCGGTTTATTAGTTGGACAATCTCTATATAAGAGCAAAATGATAAGATGAACAAAATTCTCATAATTTTTGAAAAATTATGGTTCGATAATCTGTACGAATAAAATGAAAACTAGATAATGGAGATAATGTTAAAATATACAAATAAGAAAAAAATATATCCTGTAGATTTTTTAAAATAGAACTGGATAATTTACGTTTGTATAATTTTTTTAATAAAATCAACTTGAATTTGCGTCTCTAATAATGCATTTTCCGTATAGGAAAAAGAAAGTCCTTTCATCTAACTTTTACACAGATTGAATCTGCACAAACTGTTATAAAGTTAGGAAACGGTTACAATCACCAATTAACTTTATTATTTTTTTTTTTTCATTCTTTTTACTTTAACTTTCCGTATTGTTCGCAAACTTTCCCCAACTTAAATTAATTCATCTACAATAATATTTTAACTATTTTTGTGTGTTTGTCTGAGGCGATCTCTAGCGAAAAACAACCTTCTAATTCAGTTAAGTCGAGACAACTAAATTGAAAACAATATTTTAGATCGGAAAAAAAAAGTTTTTCCACTGGGTAGCCGTCAAAAACTTTTTAAAAATCCTCCCACCAAAATAATACGGACAGATAGTTAATCAGAAAAAAAAAGTTCTCTCCAAGTGAGCTGGATAAAGTTATCCAGAATTTATAATCCTATCCAAAATCTTTTTTTCAAGTCACAGCTTGCATTCCATTTTTTCTACACTCGAATTTGAAAAAAAATATCAAGACTGCTTTTTTTCACAAAAATTTAAAAAAAAAAACAGGAGCAAGACTGCGTTTTCTTGCACACGAATTTGAAAAAATACAAATAAAAACACTTTTTTCCACAAAAAAACTAGAAAAAAAAATAAAAGTATTTTTTCACAGACGAATGTGGGAAAAATCGAAAATGCATTTTTTCACATATAAATTGGTATAAAAGCATAAAAAATAAGAAAAAAAAAACAGCAGAAATGTGTTTTTTCACATATACATTTTAAAAAAAGCAACAATGGATTTTCTACATAAAAATTGAAAAAAAAACAACCTACTTTTTTTACACAATTTAAAAAAAAAAACAAGCAAAAATACAATTTTCCTTATTCAAATTTGAAAAAATTCAAATTCATTTTATCTCACACAAATTTAAAACTAGCAACAATGCATTTTTCTACACGAAAAACTATAAAAAATAGCAGAAATGCATTTTTCAGAAAAAAAACTACCACAAATGCGTTTTTTCACACATACATTGGGAACAAGCTGGAATGAATTTTCTATATAAAGATGGAAAAAACAGCATACTTTTTTCCTTTAATTTGAAAAAACAAACAAAAGTAAAAATACATTTTTTCTTATTCGAATTTGAAAAGAAACAAGCAACAATGCATATTTCTACACGAAAAAAAGGAACATATAAGAAGAAATGGTAAAAAATATGAAAAATAGAAGAAAAAAATTGTAAATAGAGGAAAAAATAGAAAAAAAGTGGGAAAAAACAAGCATAGCCGGTCGTCCAGGTATAAATAGTAAAAACCGGAAAAAATAGTGAAAAACAAGACAAATATGAAAAAATTAGAAAAGCAGTAAAAAATCGGGAAGAAGATTATATAATAGAGAAAACCCGGAAAATTTGTAAAAAACGGTTAAAACGGAAAAATTGCGACAAATAGGAAAAAATATGAAAAATAGAAAAAAAAATAGGAAAAAACAGGAAACAACAGGAAAAAGCAGGGAAAAATAGAAAAAAGCATAGCTCAGTCGTCCAGGTAGAAATAGGAAAAAATAATGAAAAACTGGAATAACATGAAAAAAATGAAAAAACAGTAAAAAGTTGTGAAAATGATAAAAAAAGTGAGTAAAATTGGGAAACAGAAAAAAATAAAAAATAGGAAAAAATATGAAAAATGAAAAAAAATTAGGAAAAAACAGACAAAAATAGGAAAAAAATGGAAATATAGTAAAAAACTGGGAAAAACATGGAAAAAAAGGAAAAATATGGAAGAAAATAGTGAATAATTGCGATAAAAAAAAAATGAAAAATGAAAAAAAATATGAAAAATGAAAAAAAAAAAATAGAAAAATTAGGAAAAAATAGGAAAAAAACAAGCACAATGAAAACTGGAAAAATATGAAAAAATTGGGAAAATTTATAATCCTATCCAAAATCTTTTTTTCAAGTCACAGCTTGCATTTCATTTTTTCCACACTCGAATTTGAAAAAAAATATCAAGACTGCATTTTTTTCACAAAAATTAAAAAAAAAAACAGCAGAAGCAAGAATGCGTTTTCTTGCACACGAATTTGAAAAAATAGAAATAAAAACACATTTCTCCACAAAAAAAACTAGAAAAAAAATCAAAACTATTTTTTCACAGACGAATGTGGAAAAAATCGAAAATGCGTTTTTTCACATATAAATTGGTATAAAAGCATAAAAAATAAGAAAAAAAAAACAGCAGAAATGCGTTTTTTCACATATACATTTTGAAAAAAGCAAGAATGGATTTTCTACATAAAAATTGAAAAAAAAACAACTTACTTTTTTTTACACAAATTTAAAAAAAAAAGCAAAAATACATTTTTCTTTATTCAAATTTGAAAAAATTCAAAATGCATTTTATCTCACACAAATTTAAAACTAGCAACTATGCATTTTTCACACATGAATTGGGAAAAAAGCAAAAATGCATTTTTCCACACAAAAAAATTGAAAATAACACCAAAAACGCATTTTTTTCAACAAAATAAAAAAAAACCGGAAGCACGAATGCACGCTCGAATTTGAAAAAAACCGCGAAAATGAATTTTTCCACAAAAAATGGAAAATACAGCAAAAACGCATTTTTTCACATATAAATTGGTAAAAAAGAAAGAATCCTTTTTTACACATAAAAAACCAAAAAAAAAAACAGCAAAAATGCGTTTTTTACACATTAATTAAGAAAAAAGCGAGCATGCATTTTTCCACACAGGAAAAAAAAGGGAATTTGAAAAAAAATCGGTTGTGTCCAGAGACGAATATTTTTTCAGATATTTAGTGCTCCTTTTTCTACACATTGATGTACTCCTTTTCCACTTAAAATAAAAATAAAAAGAAGATAATTTTATGGATTGCAGTTTATGGACTGCTTTAAATTTAATTAAAGTGGATCATACACTACGTTTATTTAGAAAGATTTAGAATTTTTTTTCCCGATGATTACAAAAATTAAATAATTCTATTTAATTATATTTTTTTTTTCTTGTACCATTTAAAAATATAATTTTTACATTTTTTTTATTGTTATATTCATAATTTTATCATGTAAAAATATGATTTTCATGCACAAATATTATTTTTAAATATTATAGTGTACGGACTGCTTTAATTTTTTATTAAAGCAAGACATACACTTTTAATAATAATATAAAAAAGTGTTTTTAAATAGATATTTAAAAAAAGTAAAATGATAAACCGCCACAATGATCACTGTTTCATTAACTCTCGGAGTGAACAGTCGAATTAAATTAACCTTTTAGATAAGTTAATAAAAAGTTATTCGTTAATAATGACGGCGTAACCGCACTCTTATTTTAATAAATTATTAATCAGAATGTTCAGATTTCAGAACTTAATGTTGTGTAAGAGTGAGTGAGAAAATAATTTCGATTATAGTAAAATAACAGTTTGAAACGCATTTTTATATTAAAATATTAATATTAACATGGTTGGTCCTTCGAATAATTGGAAAGATGTTAACACGTCAACTGCCGTAGTAAATTTTAGACACACAAAAAAAGATTTTCTGAAAGTGTAAATGGTACAAGTTTAAGAGTGGATGTAAATGCGTTTTTAAAAAATATACAGGGTGGGCCATCTGTAACGTTTCAATTTGTAGAGAAAATACAACAATCTAAAAATAATTTTAATTATACAGAGTGTTCCAGGAAAATAAAACATGAGAGTTATATTTCTTTTAATGTATTTTTTACATGTTTAAACTAAAATTTAATAAAATAATTAAATTGGTAACATATAAATGTTTAAAGATTTTATTATAAAATTGTTGCTGTTACTGGTCATTTTTTTAAAAATAAATTTTTTTAAAGCCAACGTATTAGTAAATGCCACATTTTTAATATGTTATTGATTACCAACGTAAATTGGTGTCGGTTAAGACAACTTAAGCAAAAAAACATTTTATGAATTATTTATGATATGCATTAGACCGCTAATGTTTGTTAATAAATAATTTAACAACCGATTAAATTTCGAGACGTGTAAAACGCAACAAAAACAAATATGAACGTCCATTAGTTAAATGTGGAAATGGTAATAAAGGACAGCAAATTATTGAAATTTTAAAAAAACAATAAGCTTCTATTGTATAATTATTTACGCCAAAGAGAAAACTTTTTAAGCGTATATTTTGCATAGTTAAAGTTTATATACAGGAGGAGTGCAGAAAGCTAAAATTAATATATACATAATATGTGTTACAAATAAATGGAATTAAATTTAATATGACATTCATTGTTAATTTTTTTTTGTAAAAACCAGTTTTTACTTTTCATTAATGTAATTTTATTTTTGAAGTGAAAACTTCTTTAGATGCGTTGGTCATTTTTGAATAAGTTAAAAACAGGAAAAATAGAGAAAAATAGATAAAAGTAGGAAAAAATAGAAAAATAGAAAAATAGGAAAAAAACCGTAACCAGTGAAAGAAGTAAAAAATATAATAGAAGCAACTTTTTACTTTTCTTTATTATAATTTTATTTTTGACCATTTTTTAATAAGGATAAAATAGACGAAAACTAGAAAAAAATAGGAATAAACAGAAAAATACGAAAAATGGGAAAAATAGGTAAAAGTAGAAAAAAGTAAGAAAAAAATACTAAATAATGGGAAAAAATAAGAAAAATGGGTAAAAAAGGGAAAAATTGAAAAAAAAAACCGTAAAAATAGTAAAACAATGAAAAAAAGTAAAGCAATTTTATTTTTGACCATTTTTTAATAAGTAAAAAATAGGATAAAATAGAAGAAATGGGGAAAACTAAAAAAAATAGGAATAAACAGAAAAAACAGTGAAAAATATGAAAAATGGGAAATAAATAGATAAAAGTAGAAAAAAAGTAAGAAAAAAAGGAATAATAGGGAAAAATAGGGAAAAATAGAAAAAAACCGTAAAAATTGTAAAACAGTGAAAAATAGTAAAAAATAGTAGAAGCAATTTTTTATTTTTCTTAAAAGAGTGAAAAATACGAAAAATAGAAAAAACGTAAGGGAAATATGAAAAGTGAATAAAACTAGAGAAAAATTGGAAAATGTGGAAAAAAGGAAATAGGAAAAAATAAAGAAAAATAGAGAAATTTAAAAAGAGGAGAACAAAAAAATAGGGGAAATGGGAAAAAATATAGAAAAAATATGAAAAACCAGTAAAAAATAGGAAAACTTTGGAAAAAAAAGGAAAATAGAGAAAAATATATTAAAAAAATAGAAAAACGTAAAAAAATTGGGGAAATAGGAAAAATGGGAAAGAAATAGGAAAATAATATGAAAAAACGGTAAAAAACTTAGAACTAAATATAGAAAAATATTAAAAAAAAGGGAAAACATAACTTTAATTGGGGAAATATCAAAAATGGGAAAAAATAGGAAAATAATAGGGAAAGCATGAAAAACCAGGAAAAATAGAAAGAAATGGGAAAATTTTAGAAAAAATAAAGAAAAACAGTGAGAAATATTTAAAAAAAAAGGAAAAATGAGAAAAATAGGGGAAATTGGAATACTTGGAAAGAAATCGGAAAAATATGAAAAAACAATAAAAAATAGAAAAAAAAACACGAAAATTCAGGAAAAAATAAAGAAAAATACAGAAAATTATTTTTAAAAAATTGGGAAATGGAAAAAATAGGGAAAATAGTAAAACTTGGAAGGAAATCGGAAAAATATGAAAAAACATGAAAAAAATAGAAAAAGAACAACGAAAAATAGAGAAAAATATTAAAAAAAAATAGGAAAACCTAACAAAATAGGAGAAATAGGAAAACTTGGAAAGAAATCGGAAAAATAGAAAAAAACAAAAAAAATTCAGGAAAAAATAAAGAAAAACAGAGAAATTTATTTTTAAGAAATTGGAAATTGTAAAAAATAGGGAAAATTGGAAAAATTGGAAGGAAATCAGAAAAATATGAAAAAAGATGAAAAATATAGAAAAAAAAACAACGAAAAATAGAGAAAAATATTTAAAAAAATAGGAAAACCTAAAAAAATAGGAGAAATAGGAAAACTTGGAAAGAAATCGGAAAAATATTTAAAAATAGAAAAATTCAGGAAAAAATAAAGAATAATAGAGGAAATTATTTTTAAAAAATTGGAAAATGTAAAAAAATAGGGAAAATAGGAAAACTTGGAAAGTTATCGGAAAAATATGAAAAAACAATAAAAAATAAAAAAAAATATAGGAAAACTTCGGAAAAAATAAAGAAAAATATAAAAAAAATTGGTATAGACATAAACTTTCGAAATTCGACTACTGGTAAAGTATAAAATGATATTTTTAAACAAAAAAAAAATTAAATTCCTATTAGATAAAAAATCGCATTAAAATTATATAAGGAGATTCAAGCTTAAAATTCCACTTGTTTACGATAAATATGTCGACCGTCAATAAATCTTAAAAACCCTCTGGAAATCTTAAAACGGCGTTTGTAATAAATATATATAAGGACAGACATAAAAAGAACTTTTTGAATTATGAAGTGCTTTGATAATGACAGACGAGTTCAAGATGAGGGTATAAACCTAAATTACATTGATTATTTTACAAAATATTTGATCATTTTTAACAATCATGTAAAAATATGTTGATTTTAGTGAATCAGTGTAAATTATGCGAAAAATGGAATCACGTTAAAATAAACTAAAAGAATTTCATAATGTATAACTTACTCAATAAATTGAGCTTGGAAGTTCCTACATTATTGAGATAATATTTTTTATTTATTTTTAGGCCGAACTACACACACGTTAAGCCGTGGATAATTTCAGAAATTACCCACACGTTAAAATATTAAATTTATTTATCTAATCTAAAAAATATATTTATTTTCTTAAAAGAAGTCTTAACTATCTAAATCTAGCCTATGTTTAAAAAAATCTGTTGTGTCAATACTGCAAGTCAAATTCCCTGACTAATGGGTTATTCCGGTAATGCAAACCATATAGCAAATTTCAGCTCAATCGGATTAAACGTATGGTCTCTACCGTGGAAGAATACACAAAGACAGACAGACAGATATACAGATTCCCATCTGGAAATGGTGACCTCGAAATGGATATTTCCATCTTTATCTCGAAATTTTTTTTTAGCTCGTTTTCCTTCTCGGAGATGGGCCGGGAAAGTAAAAACAAATAAAAAGTGAAAAAAATTAGAAATAAACCGTTAGGAAAATCATAAAAATTTTTACCAGTAATAAAATATCGGAAAAATCGAAAAGAATTGCAAATAAATGGAAAAAGTCGGAAAAAATTAAAAAAATTAAGAAAAAAAATGGAAGAAATTGGGAAAAATTGGAAAAAATTGGAAAAAGTCGAAAAAAAATGGAGGAAATTGTAAAAAAATCTGAAGAGAATCACGAAAAATTGGAATAGTCGTAAAAGTGGAGAATATAAAAGAAATTGACAATAATTGTGAATAAGTGAAAAATAAATTGGAAAGAATCGGAAAAAATTGGCAAAAATTAAAAAAAAATTGGAAATATTAGAAAAAAATTGAAAAAAAAATCGAAATAAATTGGAAAACATTTGGAAAAAATTGGAAAAAACTGGAAAATATGGAAAAAATAATTGGTCAAACTAGAAAAATTGTAAATTATCCTAAATAATGAAAAGAACATAAAAATCGGAAGCAATTGTAAAATAAAAGGACATATTTGAATAAAATTGGAAAAAAAGTCGGAAAAAAAAATCTGAAAGAATCTGAAAAAAATGGAGAAAATTGGAAGAAATTGGACGAACCTGAAAAAATTGTAAATAATCCTATATAATTGGAAAAAATTAGACAAATTGAAAACAATTGCAAATAAATGGAAACAATGCAATAAAATTGAAAAAAAATGGAAAAAATTGAAAAAAAAACTGAAAGAAACTGAAAAAATGGAGAAAATTGGAAGAAAAATAGAAACAATTGCAAATAAATGGAAACAATGCAATAAAATTGAAACAATGCAATAAAATTGAAAAAAATTGGAAAAAATTGAAAAAAAAACTGAAAGAATCTGAAAAAAATGGAGAAAATTGGAAGAAATTGGACAAACCTGAATAAATTGTAAATAATCCTACATAAATTGAAAACAATTGCAAATAAATGGAAACAATGCAATTAAATTGAAAAAAATGGAAAATATTGAAAAGAGTGAAAATATTGAAAAAAAAACCGAAAGAAACGGAAAAAATTAGAAGAAATTGGACGAACCTGAAAAAATTGTAAATAATCCTACATAATTGGAAAAATTAGATAAATCGAAAACAATTGCAAATAAATGAAAACATCTGAATAAAATTGGAAATAATTCGTAAAAGTCGGAAAAATTGAAAGAAAATGGAAAAAATTGGACAAAATTGACAAAAAATGGAAAAAAAAACGCCAAAACCATCTTTATCTGGAAATTTTTTTAGCTCGTTCACAATACTTTCCCTTCTCGGAAGTGGGTCGGGAAAGTAAAAAAAAAGCAATGTGGGATTCGATCCCTCGGCCCATTCCACCACTAGCGGGGGCACTATATCACGCTGCTACTAGAGCTCATGCTTAAATAAGTTCAAATTTATTATTTAAACGAATGACGTTTCACGTGTGGGTAATTTCTAAAATTATCCACATGTTAATGTGTGGCTAGTCACAGTGTTATTTTTAATTTAAAACATAATTCGGTAGCCTTTTACTAAACCTTACTGAAAAGACATTTTGCGGTAGGGGACCCCCGTCAGGAACTGACGTTAAATGTTTCTCTTTCGATACTCTTATTTTTATTTTTCCCAATTTTTTATTATTTTGGCCCATTTTTCCCAAATTTTTTACTAATTTTTCCTACTATTCCTATTTTTTTCTGTTATCTATTTTTCCCAATTTCCTATATTTTTGTTTGTTTTTCTCTATTTTTTCCCTTTGTTTATTTAATTTTTTCTTATTTTACTTTATTTTTACCTACTTTGTCCTATTTTAACCACTTTTTTCTTATATACATTTTTTCTAGTTTTTCCAATTTTTTCCCCTTTTCCATGTTTTTTTATTTTTCATATCAATTTTTTTCATTATTTTTTCCCTATTTTTTATTATTTTTTTATTATTTTTTCCCTATTTTGAATTATTTTTTCCCCATTTTTCCCTTATTTTTCATTATTTTTTCCCCTATTTTTCATTATTTTTCCCCATGTTTTATAATTTTTTTCCCTATTTTTAATTTTTTTTCTCTCTACTTTCATTATTTTTTCCCCTATTTTTCATTATTTTTCCCAATGTTTTATAATTTTTTTCCCTATTTTTAATTTTTTTCTCTCTATTTTCATTATTTTTTCCCTCCCTATTTTTTATTATTTTTTCCCCCTATTTTTCATTATTTTTTCCCCTATTTTTCATTATTTTTTCCCCTATTTTTCATTATTTTTCCCCAATTTTCCGGGAAAGTATTGTGAACGAGCTAAAAATTTTTTTTGAGATCACCTGAAATGGTTAAGACCATTTCCAGATGGAAGTCTGTCTGTCTGTCTGTGTGTATTCTTCCACGATAGAGGTCACACGTTTAATCCCATTGAGCTGAAATTTGGTATATGGGTTTGGGTTACACACGGTTATCAAAAAATGACAATATGTCACGGAATTCGACTTGCAATATGTCATTTGAAAGCTCTTGAAAAACGCTATTCAGAACAGTCAATACTAATTCTCCAACTGTCACCTGTCAAAAATAAAAAAATGTCAAAATTTGAAATTTTAATATTAAATATCTGAAAAAATATTCGTAGATACTCGTCAGGACAGTTTTATCTATTTTTGCCTATTTTGACTATTTTTTGTTATTTTCCCCTATTTTTCACTATTTTCTCATATGTTTCCCTATTTTTCTTTCTCTAATTTCCCCATTTTCTTATTCTTATTTTTTTCCCATTTTTCAATATTTTTCCCAGTTTTTCGTAATTTTTCTGTTTCTCCCTATTATTTTTAGTTTTCCCTTTTTCCATTATTTTCCGATATTTTTACCTGTTTTTTTAATATTTGTCCCAATTTATATAATTTTCTCGATTCTGCCCTACTTTCTCTATTTTTTCCCATTTTTAACTATTTTCCTCACTTTTCTCTGTTTCCCTATTTTATCCAATTTTTCCTATTTCTTCATATTTTTCCTATTCATGTTTTTCTTGTTTTTCATTATTTTGTTTTGTTTTTCCCATTTATTCCTATTATTTTTCCTATTTTCTATACTTTCACCTATTCCTTATTTTTTCCTGTATTTCCTATTTTTATCAAATTTCCCCATTTTCCCGTATTTGCCATATTTTTTCCTAATTTTTCCTATTCCCAAATTTTCACAATTTTCATTTATATTTCTCTATTTTTCCATATTTCTACCTATTTTTCACAATTTTTTAGTATTTTTCTTTATTATTCAATATTTTTTTTCCATTTTCACTATTTTTTCTTATTTTTCCCTATTGTCTTCCACTTTTCTATTTTTCCCTGTTTTTTTTGTATTTCCCCATTTTTTCCGTTTTGTTCTATTGTTACCTATTTTTTTATTTTTCATATTTCTTCTAGTTTATTCTGGTTTTCATTGATTTTTTTATGACCCTCGGCTACTGGACTGATAAAATTCGTAGCTAATAATCCCCAAAAATTCATAAAACTATACAAACGCTGCGAAATGGATCCGGCTTTTTTTTGCTGGGCAATATCCATCGTTTAAAATTCCACGAAACAACCGAAAATACTCTGCCAAACTTTTTTTTCTGTTACTCTGTGGAGAATTAGAACGAATAAAAAATTTAAATATTTTTTATCTCGAATATATCGACGCTAATATATTTTTATATTTTGGTTAAAAAAAGTTTCTACTTAAATATTGAATTTCCGTTTGTTATTTTATCAGCGTCAATTTTAAAATCCCTGGATGCTCTCCGTATAATATGGAATAACTCCAGTAGAAAACTACTATTATACAAAAAAATGACACTTTGTTTGGCAGATGTCGGATAACCCAAACCCATATACCAAATTTCAGTTCAATCGGATTAAACGTCGTAGAATAATATACACAGACAGACAGACTTCCATCTAGAAATGGTCTTAATCATCTCAGTTGACCTCAAAATGGATATTTCCATCTTTATCTCGAAAATATTTTTTAACTGGTTCACAGTACTTTCCCTTCTCGGAAGTGGGTCGGGAAGAACTGGCTGAAAAAATTAAATAGTTCAAAACATTCAAAAATTGATGTCATTCAAATATTGATCAAAAAAAAAATTGCTGAAAAAAAAATCAAAAATTGCTGCAAAATTCAAATCTGCCTGAAAAAATTTAAAAATTGATTAAAAAATTCAAAAATTGATGAAAAAAAATCAAAAATTGAAAAAACACAAAAATTAATCAAACAAGTTAAAAATTGATGAAGAAATTCAAAACTTCCTGAAAAAATTTAAAAATTGATTAAAAAATTCAAAAATTGAAAACATCATTCAAATATTTATCAAAAAAATAATCAAAAATTGATGAAAAAAAATCAAAAATTGATGAAAAAAAATCAAAAATTGAAAAAACACAAAAATTAATCAAACAAGTTAAAAATTGATGAAGAAATTCAAAACTTCCTGAAAAAATTTAAAAATTGATTAAAAAATTCAAAAATTGAAAACATCATTCAAATATTTATCAAAAAAATAATCAAAAATTGATGAAAAAAAATCAAAAATTGATGAAAAAAAATCAAAAATTGAAAAAACACAAAAATTAATCAAACAAGTTAAAAATTGATGAAGAAATTCAAAACTTCCTGAAAAAATTTAAAAATTGATTAAAAAATTCAAAAATTGATAACATGATTCAAATATTTATCAAAAAAATAATCAAAAATTGATGAAAAAAAATCAAAAATTGATGAAAAAAAATCAAAAATTGAAAAAACACAAAAATTAATCAAACAAGTTAAAAATTGATGAAGAAATTTAAAAGTTCCTGAAAAAATTTAAAAATTGATCAAAAAATTCAAAAATTGATAACGTCATTCAAATGTTTATCAAAAGAATTCAAAAATTGATGAAAAAAAATCAAAAATTGAAAAAACACAAAAATTAATCAAACAAGTTAAAAATTGATGAAGAAATTCAAAAGTTCCTGAAAAAAATTAAAAATTGATCAAAAAATTCAAAAATTGATAACATGATTCAAATATTTATCAAAAGAATTCAAAAATTGATGAAAAAAAATCAAAAATTGAAAAAACACAAAAATTAATCAAACAAGTTAAAAATTGATGAAGAAATTCAAAAGTTCCTGAAAAAAATTAAAAATTGATCAAAAAATTCAAAAATTGATAACATGATTCAAATATTTATCAAAAGAATTCAAAAATTGATGAAAAAAAATCAAAAATTGAAAAAACACAAAAATTAATCGAACAAGTTAAAAATTGATGAAGAAATTCAAAAGTTCCTGAAAAAAATTAAAAATTGATCAAAAAATTCAAAAATTGATAACATGATTCAAATATTTATCAAAAGAATTCAAAAAATGATGAAAAAAATTCAAAAATTGAAAAAACACAAAAATTAATCAAACAAGTTAAAAATTGATGAAGAAATTCAAAAGTTCCTGAAAAAAATTAAAAATTGATCAAAAAATTCAAAAATTGATAACATGATTCAAATATTTATCAAAAGAATTCAAAAATTGATGAAAAAAAATCAAAAATTGAAAAAACACAAAAATTAATCAAACAAGTTAAAAATTGATGAAGAAATTTAAAAGTTCCTGAAAAAAATTAAAAATTGATCAAAAAATTCAAAAATTGATAACATGATTCAAATATTTATCAAAAGAATTCAAAAATTGATGAAAAAAAATCAAAAATTGAAAAAACACAAAAATTAATCAAACAAGTTAAAAATTGATGAAGAAATTCAAAAGTTCCTGAAAAAAATTAAAAATTGATCAAAAAATTCAAAAATTGATAACATGATTCAAATATTTATCAAAAGAATTCAAAAAATGATGAAAAAAATTCAAAAATTGAAAAAACACAAAAATTAATCAAACAAGTTAAAAATTGATGAAGAAATTCAAAAATTCCTGAAAAAATTCAAAAATTGATAACATCATTCAAATCTCTAATTTTTGTATTTTATCTATCTTTTTATAATGTTTTAGTATTATTACCAATTTGTCCCTGTTTTTTTACTTTTTTTTTTCTTCTAATTTTCTCTATTTTCACTATTCTTTCTCATTTTAGCCATTTTTCCTATTTCTTTATATTATTTTCTTTTTGTCATTTTTTCCTGATTTTCTCCAATATTTCCTTATTTTTCACCATTTTCCCATATATTTTCATACTTGTTCTCTAATTTTTCCATATTTTTTCTCAAATTTCCCTATTTTGCCCTAATTTTCCTAATTTTTCCAAATTTTCCCAAATTTCCTTATTTTGCTCAATTTTTTCTAATAATTGCCAATTTTTTCCAATTGTTCACTATTTCCCCCTATTTTTCTATTTTTCCAATTTTTTCACTGTTTTCCTTATTTTTCCCTACTTTTTCCCAATTTTTGACCATTTCCCTCAATTTTCCCTATTTTTCTCAATTTTTCTATATTTTTTACTATTTTTTACAAATTTTCCTACTCATGTTTTTTTATATTTTTCCTTTTTTTCTACATTTGTCCCTATTTGTCCATTTTTTTCTTTATTTTTCTATATTATTTCCTATTTTTTATAATTTACCCCTTTTCCTATTTTTCTTTGTTTTTCTCTATTTTCCTCCCAATTTTCTCCAGATTTTTTATATTTTTTTCAATGTTTCGCTGTTTTTCCACATTTTTCCCTACTTTCCCAATTTTTTCCAATTTTCATTATTTTACCCTATTTTTTTCTATTCTAATCTATTTTTCCCTACTACGATTACCCGCTCGAGTAAGTGCGTCAACATTTTTTCACCCTTTTCTACCCCTTAAAATCAAAATTTCGCATGTGCTGTCAGTCAATTAGTCAGGACTTCGTTGCTTATATTATAGAGGTTTTATTTTTCTTGTTTTTTCTCATTTTCTGATTTTTTGTGTGTTTTTTTCTACTTTTTTTCTGTTTTTTTTTGTGATTTTTTCTTTTTTCATTTTTTCTTCTGTGTTTTTTTGCAATTATTTGCTACTTTTTTGGGATTTCTTTGCGATTTTTTTTAATTTTCATTTTTTTCATTTTTTTATGGTTATATTTGTTTCCAGTTTTTTAGTCGTTCTTTGGTTTTTGCGATATTTTTCGATTTCTTTCGCTTTTTTTCTCATTTTTCTATTTTTTTTATCGCTTTTTTCTCATTTGTCTGTTTTTTTCTTCTTCTTTTTGTATCGATTTTTTCTAAATTTCCTCATTTTTTTTATTATTCTGTTTTTTTTTTCAATTTTTTTCGTCTTCTCATTTTTTCTTATTCCTTTGATTTTTTATGATAATTTGCGGTTTTTTTCTCATTTTTTTTTTGTGATTTTGTTGCTGTTTGTTTGCGATTTGCAATTTTTGTGATATTTTTCGATTTCTTTCGATTTTTGAGGCTTTTCTTCCGGGATTTTTGTCCCTATTCAAAATATCCATGAATTAATTTAATACCATTAGAACATCATAAAAGCAAATCCGCATATATATTTATTGCCTGGATAGTCCGTCTTCTATATTCAAAAAATTCCCTATCCTTATCAATTTACTACCGCCGCCTTAAATTTGTTACTCTTGGACTATAGATAACTAAACGCATTTTCCTTGGAAAATTAAATTCGGGAATAGAAAACGTTGCCAAATGGGTGATACTAGAGTAACAGCCAACAGTGTGAATAGTTTGGGAGTCGAGTTAATTAGCGATAAGTGTTGGACTGTCTCGTATTTTCTCTTCACATTGCCACACACTGCACCAACCATTCTTTACATTTTCGATTTTCCCTTTTAGGCCATACCACGCATTTTCCCTTAATGGAAAATCCACTGGATAAAAGCATTCTTGGCTATTAACTCTCCCTATAGTTTGTTACTCATTTTTAACTATTAGCTTCATGTTAAAATAAATGACTGAAGATGGTGTACACATTAAAAATATCATGTGAAAACGAGTATTTTACACTCTTCATCTCATGTCAGAACTAACTATCCTTTTTTTCATATTTTTTTTATTGATTTTTCCTATTTTTTCGGATTTTTGTTGTTTTTTTCCGTTTTTTTCCTAATTTTTGTCTTTTCCCAATTTTTTTATATTTTTTCCTGATTTTTCCATATTTTTTTTTTATTTTTTACATTATTTTCTTGATTTTTATTTGACCTTTACCTATTTTCCCAATTTTTGTCCATTTTTTCCTAATTTTTGTCTATTTTTTCTTTTTCCCAATTTTTTATCCATTTTTTCCTGATTTTTATCTGACTTTTGCCCAATTTTTCTCAATTTTTTCATCATTTTTGTCTATTTTTCCCCATTTTTCCTGATTATTGTCAATTTTTTCCCATTTTTTCCCTGATTTTTACCTATTTTTGTTTTGGTTTTCTTCATGTCCAAACTAATTATCCATTTTTTTCATATTTTTTATTGATTTTTCCAATTTTAAAGGATTTTTGTTATTTTTCTCCATTTTGTCTAATTTTTGACTCTTCCAAATTTTTTTTTATTTTTTCCTGATTTTTCCCCATTTTTTCTTGATTTTTCACAATTTTTATTTGACTTTTGCCTTTTTCCCCATTTTTCTCAATTTTTTCATCATTTTTGTCTATTTTTCCCCATTTTTCCTGATTATTGTCAATTTTTTCCCATTTTTTCCCTGATTTTTACCTATTTTTGTTTTGGTTTTCTTCATGTCCAAACTAATTATCCATTTTTTTCATATTTTTTATTGATTTTTCCAATTTTAAAGGATTTTTGTTATTTTTCTCCATTTTGTCTAATTTTTGACTCTTCCAAATTTTTTTTTATTTTTTCCTGATTTTTCCCCATTTTTTCTTGATTTTTCACAATTTTTATTTGACTTTTGCCTTTTTCCCCATTTTTGTCCATTTTTTCATCATTTTTGTCTATTTTTCCCCATTTTTCCTGATTATTGTCAATTTTTTCCCATTTTTTTCCTGATTTTTACCTATTTTTTTTGTTTTCCTCATGTCAAAACTAACTATCCATTTTTACAAATTTTTTTCTTGAATTTTCCTATTTTTTCGGATTTTTCTTATTTTTCTTAATTTTTTTCTAATTTTTTACTTTTCAAATTTTTTTTCTATTTTTTCCTGATTTTTCCCCATTTTTTCTTGATATTTCACAATTTTTATTTGACTTGCCTTTTTCCCCATTTTTGTCCATTTTTTCCTAACTTTTGTCAATTTTTTACTATTTTTGTCTATTTTTTCCTGATTTTTACCAATTTTTTTTATTTTTTTTCCATTTTTTCCTGACTTTTGTCCATTTTTACCCAATTTTTCTCATTTTTTTCATCATTTTTGTCTATTTTTCCCGATTTTTATCTATTTTTTCCTGATTTTCATCAATTTTTTTTTGTTTTCCTCATTTTGTATATTTTTCCCCATTTTTTCCCATTTTTTCCCGACTTTTGTCCATTTTTCCTCATTTTTTCCAAATTTCATCATTTTTGTCCATTCTTCCCCATTTTTTTATAGATTTTTGTTCATTTTTTCCCCATTTTTTATCTGACTTTTGTCCATTTTTCCCCATTTTTTCATCATTTTTGTCCATTTTTCCCCATTTGTCTTGATTTTTATCAATTTTTTTTTTCATTTTTCCTGATTTTTACCTATTTTTTTTTTGGTTTTCCTCATTTTGTATATTTTTCCCCATTTTTTCTAGATTTTTATCTGACTTTTGTCCATTTTTTCTCAATTTTTTTTCCAGATTTCATCATTTTTGTCCATTCTTCCCATTTTTTCTAAATTTTTTTTTTCAATTTGTCATTTAATTATGACTTTCCAATTTATCATCCATACTTTGAGCGCAAGTTTTAAAGTTAAGATCAAGACACTCAGACTAATAAAATATTGAAATAGTAAAGGAAATATGCAACACTTCTGAACTTTAAACTAAATTACGTCAGCAACCAATGGTAAATATTTAATTTAATATCGATTTTGAATGAATCCTTGAAAAGAGATACACACCCCATCCCATTGTAGACTGAATATTGCATTAGCTCGAACTAAACAACTTGAAAATGAGAATCCAAAGAATAGTTCAAACGGGAATTATTTATAAAGAATTTTCCATACCAGCGTATATTGTATTTTAAAATATAAGACATTTTATTTATATAAAGAAATTTTTTTGCTCTAGTAAATGCATGACTTACTTGATTCACTGTCTGGATGCCTTGAATTAAACATCTTAGCGGGAAGAAATATATCTATATTTTTTTGTTTCTTATAATGATGGAATAATATAAAAAAAAGATAATCTTGCATAGCGACATTCGGCTTATGTATTTTATTTTTGTTAACTGTATTTTGCAATTAGACAGAAAAAAGTCTTTAACCAAACATGGCGATATACATTAAAATTAAAATTGTGATAATTTTAATTTTTATAAATATTACCACAATTTAAATTTTAATGTATATCGCCATGTTTGGTTAAAGTTTTCAATTTATTCAATTCTGTAATTAACCACTAAACTTTGTCCTGTTGCAGATCTTAATGTTAATTTTTGTATTATGGTACTGATGATGGGTCATTGATTATCCGAAACGTATTGCCCCTAGTTATTAAAATATCTTAAATTATATTATTGTGGTATGACTACGAGTTTTATTATTTTTTGAAATTTAACAAAAATAAATAATTGACAAAATGTTATTTTGAAACTTGTTTTTAATATTTTTCTTTCTTTATACAAAAATAATATTTTTTGTTAAATCATAATTTTATTTTTAATTATCAATTAAAGAAGATATTGATGGTCGTCAATTTACAATATTTTTTTCCTAGTTTAGAAATTATAAAAAAATCGATATTCCATTTTGCGGAATTAAAACGATTGGACATTACATGTATTGCACATTATATTTCATCAAAATCGTATCTCGTAACCATTTTAAATGCAATTTATCCGATTGATTTGATTTTCATAATCCATTAATTTTGGTGTGTTTTTCAGTTGTTTACTTTCTCTATATTTTTTTCCCTACAAAATTTAAATTGAAATAACAAATATCATACAAACAAAATTCGATTCATTTTATTAAATATATTTTATATATACAAATATCTGCCTATAATTTTATACAAAAAATGCCATGTCGAATTTTATGCAAATAAAACATATACATGAAATATTGTTGGGGGTTGATTTTAAAAAATTTGTCTTTTTGGTGGTCGTAGACATAATAATTTTCCAATTAAAATTACGACCAATCAAGACCCATAAAAAAATTAATATTTAAATATTCAAAAAATGCAAAATTAATCTCTTGTTCGAAAATAAAAACGAAATCACTAAACTATAAATTTATAATATTTATACAGAATGTTTTCAAATAAGTGCGAAAATTTTTAGGGGATGATTTCTTATTGAAAATTAAAGTTTTTCATATAAACAAAAGCTCTTAATTCTTGAAAAGTTAAAAAATGGAATAAGCGTTGCATGTTTTATCTCTTTAAGGGATCGTAACAAATTTAAAAAAATATTCCCAAGTAGTCTTTTTATCCTATAATTAGTAGAACACACTCACAAAATTCCATTTCTTTAACTCTTCAATAATTTTTTGTTTTTCTCATCCACTAAAAACTTTCGCACTTCTTTAGAAACACTTTTTACAATAACTACAAATCTTCACTTAAAATTGACGGATATTAAAATATGACATTTCATCTCTATTATATGACGGTCATATTCCTATTGTATGTACGGAGATGTAATCTTAACCGTAGAACATATGAATGTAAATTAATATTGAAGTCATAGTCGCTGCTCAAAATTATCAATTCTAATGGTCATATGCAGTTTGTAATTAAGAAAACCATTTTGCTGTTAAATATCATGGAACTAGTGCACGTTAACTTCCAGCATTAATATAGAACGTTCCGAAAATGATGTATTAATTGAATTAAGAATATTAGATATACAGGGTGCGCCAATTATTTCCACTCAATCTCTAGCACCGAAACTAAAAGAGATATCAACAAGATTTTTTGTAGGGGTAAACAGTGTCACTCGGACTACAATTTTAAAATATTTTGATGTATACAGGGTGGCTAATTTTTGTGGAATGAAAATTAATTTGGTTTTTTTTAATTGAACACTCTGTATACAATTATGTCTTGTGATGACGCGGCGTTGACAAGTTATTCCACATTTTTTAAAAAATTCCTCAAAAAAGCTACTATGATGTAAATGAAACATGCACCTATCACAATAATGACACAACATCTTCACCTGTTGCACAGGGTGTTTGCCGATGGCGTGCCAATAGTCTAGTTCTCAAATGGCAATAACTTAAATTTTTCAAATGGGACACCCTTACTATTTACTTTAATAAGTGACGTTAAGTGACAAACAACATATTTTACACAATTTTTAATAAGTACAAAATTTTACAAAGTTTAATCGTAAGAAAAATGCAATAGTGAAAGTTAAACTTTATAGTAGGTGTTCAAAATGTCTTCCATTTTCATCTATACATTTTCTACCGTAAAGCTAATATTAAGTAGAATCAGAAGATATAATCGTATACAGGGTGTTCAATTAAAAAAAACCAAATTAATTTCATTCCACAAAAATTAGCCACCCTGTATACATTAACATATTTTAAAATTGTAATCCGAGTGACACTGTTTACCCCTACAAAAAAATCTTGTTGATATCTCTTTTAGTTTCGGTGCTAGAGATCGAGTGGAAATAATTGGCGCACCCTGTATGTTGTCCTGTTTTTGATGATATTAGATAATGTTTGGATACATTTCACTGGAATATTGTCCAGAAAATATAAACTAATTCATTTAAAATTAATAATGTTAATATTTCAGTTCATATTAATGTCTATTTTAATATTTTATAACCTAAAAATAGATTTAAAATTAACACAATATTATTCCGTCTTTCTCTCAGACTTTTTTCTGTCTAATTGCAAAATACAGTTAATAAAAACAAAATTCATAAGCGACTGTTGCTATGCAAGCTTATCTTTCTCTCATATTATCCCATTATTATAAGAGACAAAAAATATAGATATATTTCTTCCCGCTAAGATTCTGAATTCACGTCACTACCAATAAAAAACCATCAACCCTCCTCTCCATTAAAAATCAGTGTACACTCTCTCTCTCTCTCTCTGTCTCGGATACAGACAGTGAATCAAGTCTGTCACTCTCTTTTTGTAACATTAGATAATTTAGATTAACCTATATATTTTAATTTTATATAAAGAAGTCTGACTATCCAAATCTAACCTGTGTTTAAAAAAAACTATTTATTTTTATTTTATTAAAATAATCTTGACTATCTAAATCTAACCTTTGTATTAAAAAAAAGAAGAAAATATAACTTTCTCTTTTCCCTTAAATTTTTTTTTCCACTTCGTTCCCCATTGTTTTTCACTTTTTTTAATTTTTTTCCAGTTTTTCCCCTATTTTTTTTATTCCACTCCCACTACATTTTTTCCACTTTTCCCATTAAAACTTTTTTCCACTTCTTTCCCCTTTTTTTATATTTCAAACTTTTTTCCACTTTTTCCCCGACTCATTTTTCTCCTATTTTTTTAATTTCAATTTTTTTCCGCAATTTTTCTACCATCCTTTTTTCTGTACTTGTTTACCAATTTTTTTATATTTTAAATTTTTTTTTTTTTCACTTTTCCCCTACTTTTTTCCGTGTTTTTGTTCCACCCTTTCCGCTACTTTTATCCACTTTTTCTCACACATTTTTTACTAATTTCTTTGTGTCAAACGTTTTTTGTTCCACTTTTTACCCTTAAAACTTTTTTCCATTTCTTCCCCTATTTTTTTCCACTTTTCCCCTATTTTTTTAGTCTACATTTTTATTCTATCCTTTCCCTACTTTTTTCCACCCTTTCTCATAAATTTTTTACTAATTTTTTTGTGTAAAAATTTTTTTTGTTCAGTTTTTTCACTTTAAAACTTTTTTTTTTCACTTCTTTCTCTATATTTTTTTTACTTTTCTCCTACTTTCTTCCACTTTTTCCTACTTTTTTATTCCATCCTTTCCCCTACTTTTTTCCACTTTTGCTCCTACATTTTTTACTAATTATTTCTTTGTGTCTAAACTTTTTTCCACTTTTTCACGAATTTTTTTATAATTTAAAAGTTGAAACTTTTTTCCAATTTTTCCCTTACTTTTTTGTCCACTTTTCGTCCCAGCCTTTTTTCCCCTACTTTTTTAGTTTCAAACTTTTTCTTTTTTATATGTAAATCTTTGTCCCAACTTTTTATTTCCAATTTTCTCCCTCTCCCATTCTATCATTATCAATGGAGTGGTAAGGGGGAAAGAGAGAGAGGAAAATAATTACTCAAAAAAGTGATTTTTTCGTAAAAAAGTGGAAATTTAACAAAACTGACAATAATGAGAAAAAATGGGCAGTTTTAGAAAGAAAAAGTAGGAAACGGGGTAATTTCAAGAAAAAAAGTGACAATTTGAAAGAAAAGAGGGGAAATTTAAGACAAAAAAGTAAGAATATTTGAAAGAAAAGGGGAAATTTGACAAAAAATAACAAAAATGAAAAAATAAGGAGTAATTTTAAGAAAAAAATGGGGTAAAAACAGGGTATTTTCAGTGACAAAAATTGACAGAAAAGGGGAAATTTAGGACAAAAATTAACAGTATTTGAGAGAAAAGGGGAAATTTAAGACAAAAAGTGACAGTATTTGAGAGAAAAGAGGGAAATTTTAAAGGAAGAGGAAAAATATAACAAAAATAAAAAAAGAGGTAACATTGATAAAAAAGGGGGTAATTTTAGAAAAAAAGGAAGTATTTTCAGATAAATGTGACAAAATAAAAAGAGGAAAAATTTCAGACAAAAAAAAATATGCTGAGTCCATTGCTTGTTGTCCTTTTGTTTCTATCTGTTGTGGTTCCTGAATTATAGCGTAGACGGACCGACAGACAGACGAACAGAGCCGTATCATAAGACTTTTTTTAAAAATCTAAAAAACATACCGGAATAAAAAATAATTAAAAATAACAGTAAATAAAAGTTAAAGCGTCGATATAATTAATAACGATAACAGGGGACATAAGTGAAAATATAATATAAATAAAACTTACCCCATATAACGAGGAAAACAATAGAAATTTTCAATTAGCGACACAGACGATATGGAAGTCAATTGTTTTGACTGAAAAGACAAAGAGAGAAAATTGTTAATATGGGAAAGACATTTTATAGAAGAGAAGGGGATATTGAGCAAGGATATCAAGCGAGTCTGAAATTAAAATATACTAAGCAGAAGAATAATGAAAATTAAATTGTTTGAATATATAATAATTTTTGAAGTTCAATACAAGAATAAAAAAAATAATTGAACCGATAATAAATATCGATTTTGTATCAAATTCGTTTATAGAGAAATATTGGTCTAAAGGTAAAATTCATTTTAAAAACATTCATTTCATAATTGGTTTTTTTTTTAGTGGGAATAATTTTCATGAAAAATCCAGTCAAATATTTCATATTTATCCGTTTTACTGCATATTTTGTTAGAAAAAAATCAAACAATTTTACGTAAAATTATTTTGTTTTTTTTGAGTGGATAAATGGTTAGTGAATCAAAAATAATTCTATATATATTTATTTATTTAAATGTTTCTATTTTATTATAATATAGTCGGAATAAATAAAAACAATGAAAAAAAATAATTGTATTCTTACCTTTTAAATAGGTAAAAAGTCACTAAAAAGAATCAATCAAATTGAAAAATTCTATTAAAAGCAGTGTTGCCGCTCTGAATTTCTGAAATGTACTGAACATCAGCAATAAAATGTACTAGATTGTACTAAAATTTACGATAAAGTGGAAAAAGTGAAAATTATAAAATATGGGAAATACTGTAGAAAAATAAAGAAAAATATGTACAAATATAGAAAAATGGGAAAAATAGCAAAAAATAGGGAAAAATGGGAGAAAGAAAGGAAAATAGGGAAAAATATAGAAAAATAGCGAAAACATAAAAAATATGAAAAAATAGAGCAAAATTGTGAAAAATATGAAAAAAAACATGAAAAAACAGATAAAACTATGAAAAAAAAAAGCAAAAAAACAATGAAAACCAGGATAAAAATGGAAGAAACGGAAAAAATGGAGAAACATTAAGGGAGATTCAAAAAACACCGAAAAATAGGGAAATTTGAAAACAATGGGGAAAAATAAAAAAAATGGTTAAAAATGGAAAAAATATTGAAAAACAATGAAAAGGAAAAATAATAAAAAATAGTGAAAAACAAGTGAAACATGGATAAATAGGGGAAAAATGGGGGAACTTGTAAAGATTTGGGAAAAATGGGAAAAAACAGGAGGAAAATAGGAAAAATAAGGAAATTCGAGAAAAATACTGAAAATGGAAAAAAGATACAAAATGATATAAATAAATAATGAAAAACAGAACAAAATAATGAAAAACAGAAAAAATGTGAAGAAATAGGAAAAATCGGGAAAAAGTTTGGAAAAACCGGAAAAATAGGAAAAGTTGGGTAAATGGGGAAAATAGTTAAAAATGGGAAAAAAAGTGGGGCAAATTAGAGAAAAATAAGTACAAATAGGGACAAAGAGTTCAAAATACAAAAAAATAGGGAAAATTGGTAAAAAAAAAAATAGGGAAAAATAGTGGAAAAAGGGAAAACAGAAAATAATAGAGATAAATTGGGAAAATCAGGATAAATGAACGACAGAAAAATTACGAATAATTGAGAAAATAGTAATAAATAGGGGAAAAAATAGGAAAGAAAATGGAAAAATTAGATATACATAGATAAAAATCTGGAAAAATAGGGAAAAATACGAGAAAATAGTAAAAAAATAGACAAAATAAGAAAAAATTGCGATTGTGAAAAATAGACAAAATAGGGAAATATATGAAAAAATAGGGCAAAAATAGGAAAGAAAATAGAGACGTTAGAAATAAATGGAAAAAAAATTGTAAAAATGGAAAAATAGTGAAAAATATAGGAATATAAGAAAAAATAGTAAAAATAGGCAAAAATAGATAAAAACGGGGACAAATACAGACAAATAATAAAAAACGGGAAAAATAGGAAAAATAGAGAAATTAGAAATTATAATAAAATGAGGAGAAATAGGGGAAAATAGGCACAAATACTGAAAAATAAGAAGAAATGGTCAAAAATAGGAAAAAATAGGGGATAATAAAGACAATGGGAAAAATACAAAAAAATAGGAAAAAATAGGGACAGCTCTGTTAATATAAATATAAAAACATTAAAAAAACAGGAAAGTATTATTTTTTTAAATAATACAATAAATTTTATAAAATATGCCAAAATACAAAATTGTTATTTTTCTAATTATATAGCAAAAAATATGTGACATTGGCTTTATTTAAAAATGTACTAGAATGAAAAATACCCCCTTTTTTTTCTAAAATTACCCCTTTTTTCTGAAAATTACCCCTTATTTTCGACATAAGGCCCCTTCCTTCAAAATTTCCCCTCTTTTCTCTCAAATACTGTTACTTTTTGTCTCAAATTTCCCCTCTTTTCTCTCAATTTTTGTTACTTTTTCCTGAAATTACCCCGTTTTTTTTAAATTACCCCATTTTTTTCTTAAAATTACCTCTTATTTTTTATTTTTGTTATTTTTCTCAAATTTCCCCTATTCGTCCAAAATTTCCCATCTTTTCTTTCAAATTTTGTCAGTGAAAGAAAAAACTACACAAAAAAATTAGTCAAAAATTTATGAGAAGAAGTGGGAAAAAGTAGGAAAAGGACAGAATAAAAACAGGGGAAAGGATAAAATAAAAAAATAGGGGAAAAGTGACAAAATAGGGGAAGAAATGGAAAAAAAGTTTTAAAGGGAAAAAGTGGAACAAAGTACGTTTGACACAAAGAAATTAGTAAAAAAAATGTGTGAGAAAAAGTGGAAAACAGTAGAGGAAAGGGTGGAATAAAAAAGCATGGAAAAAAATAGGGGAAAAGTGAAAAAAAAATAAGGAAAGGTGCGGAAAAAGTTTTTGAGGAGAAAAAATGGAACACAATGAAATTATTAAAAAAGTAGGGGAAAGAGGGTGGGAGAATAATGGGAAAAAAGTTGGAAACAAAAAAATTACTGAAAAAACAGGAGAAAAAATAAGTTGGGAAAAAAGTTTGAAACTAAAAAATGTAGGGCAAAAAATGTAAAAAAATATCTAAAACAAAAAAATAGGGGGAAAAAAATTGGAAAAAAAATTTGAAATATAAAAAAAGTAGAGGAAAAAAGGATGGTGGAAAAATTGCAGAAAAAATTGAAATAATAAAAATAGAGGAGAAAAAATGAGTCTGGGAAAAAGTGGAAGCAAGTTTGAAAAAAATTAGTGAAAAAGTAGAGGAAAAGTGAAAAAAAGTAGAAAAAAAGTTTTAACGGAAAAAGTGGAACAAAAAAGTATGACACAAAGAAATTAGCTAAAAATATAGGAGAAAATGTAGAAAAAAAGAAGTGGAAAGAGTGGAATAAAAAAATAGGGGAAAGTGGAAAACAATAGGGAACGTAGTGGAGAATAAGTTTTAAGTGGAAAGAGAAGCTATATTTTCTTTTTTTTAATAGACAGGTTAGATTTAGATAGTCAAGACTTCTTTTAATTAAATAAATATAAATAGTGTTATATTTTCTTCTTTTTTTAATACACAGGTTAGATTTAGATAGTTAAAGACTTCTTTTAATAAAATAAGATTAAAATGCACAGGTTAGATTTAGATAGTTAGTAGATTTTGCTAGTTTATTATCGAAATGTTGGTAGAATACGGTTTATTGAAAACGGCAACACTGCAAATAATCCTTTCTGTGTTTCCACTTTGTGTTGATTGTTGTGTTAAGTTAATTCTGATTTTTATTTAATATTATGCCAAAACCAAAGCCTTCTGTTTGACAATATTTTGACTGTATTTTAACACACCAAAAAAATATGCCCAGTGATATTTGTTTATTTTTAATTATTTTTGTTTTTTATTTTTAATTTGAGTTATAATAAATGGTTTTGTTGTTTAGAATATAGATTTTTGTTAATGTGTGTTTTGTGTTAAAATTTAGTTTGTGCAAGAAACAATATTGTTTTTTAATTAAATAATTAAATTAAAAAAAAAAATGTTATATATCGGATATATATCGTGTGATATGATATTTATATAAATATCATGATATTTTCGAACCCTGGTATTTTATACCAGAGCTGGGGCGTTACTAAAAAAAAAACAATGCATTACTTTTAAAGTAATAACACGTTACTTTTCTATATATATTCTTCTTGTTCCATTGTTACGCTTTTTTACTGTGTCACCCTGTATTTATATTATTCCTCTGCTCAGTATATTTTAATTTCAGACAACCCCTACATTATTTTCTATTATCTCCAAAATCGTTACTTTTCTATAGATTCATCTTGATCCATTGTTACGTTTTTTTTTCTATGCCACCCTATATTTTCATTATTCCTCTGCTCAGTATATTTTAATTTCGGACAACCCCTACATTATTTTCTATTATCTCTAAAATCTAAATGATCAAAAATATCGAGAAGTATTAACTTATTAAAAAAAATTAATGAAAAGACATCATCAACACGTTCTATTACATAAAGGCACACTTTTATGTTGTCGTGACGTGATAAAAGTAAAACGACACCAGATAATGCAAAACATTATTTACCATAATTGATTAAGAGTGGTGATCTTGAATGGAGTCTAGACAACTTCATTGTGTATGTGTTATATCCCGAGCTCGTTATCATTGTTTTCGTCTCACCATTTAATACCTGCCTCAAGAATTTCTCATTGATAGTAACAACAGGTAACTAAGTAAAGCCACAATGACGATAAGTGCTAATTTAATTAATGGATTTAATTTCATATTTTTCACTTAAAATTTCTAGCATTTTTTAATATTAAGTTTGACATATATTGTTTTTCAATTGATGTAATAATTTTTTCACATGCTATAAGTGGCCGAATGATAATTATATACATAAAACTTCAATGGCATGAGAATGTTTATCATTTTGTTTTTTTTTAAACACGTGTATGGTTATATAAAGCCATAGACGTTCGGAAAAAAAGTCATTAAAATTAATTTTATAAATTCACTTAAATTTTTTTAAATATTAAAGAAAAAATTTTTTTCTCCCTTTCTCAAAATGATACGCTTATAATCTGAATAGAAAAATAGTATTTTCAGTATTATGAATATTAGTATTCATAATTGCGAACGTGTTAAAATAATTCCAGAATTTCGAAGGACCAAACTTCTTAAACTAATATGAATGTTAAAATAAAAATTGTAATGTAATTTTTTATTCCATGAACAGCAAAATTATAAAGCGACACATTAAGTTAAATTATGAAACCGAAATATGAATATTTACATTTTTTATTATGAAAAATTAGAAAACTTTTTGGGTTGGGTTACTTACCCGCCATTTTCTTTAGATAAAGAAACTTTTTTGCTGTAGTAAATGCAAGACTGACTTGATTCACTGTCTGGATGCGAGAAAGAGAGTGTGCACTCTGATTTTTAAAGGAGGGAAGAGTTGGGCGTTTTTTATTGGTAGGAGACATGTAGCATGTTATGTAAATAGCCTTGAATTAAGCGGGAAGAAATATATTTATATTTTTTGTCTCTTATAATGATGGGATAATATAAGCTTATGTATTTTTTTTTGTTAACTGAATTTGGCAATTAAAAAAAAAAATCTAAGACAAAGACAGAATAATATTGTGTTGATTTTAAATCTATTTTTAGATTATAAATTAAAATATGCAATAATAGAAATTAGTATAAACTGATAGATTAATATTATTAATTTTAAAAAAAATATGAATTATTTTATATTTCCTGGATAATATTCCAGTGAAATTTATCCAGTAACAAATTTGCATTTTGAGAATTGTGAGCAAAAATTTTTCAAATTATGGACAAAAATTTTAATCAATACTTTGTATCAATTAATTTGTATGTTATTTATAACTAACTTCTTTTTTTATTTTTCAGATACCTACCTGACTGTTTTTTTTTATTTGGTAAGTAAAAACTTTAATTAATAAATTCTATTTTTTCTGAAATAAGAACTAAACTACTTCAGAATAACCCTCATATATCCGGCCCACTTTGACATACAGGGCTCAAATTTAAATTCCACTGAGGTATGACTCTAAGGTATCTACATTAAAAGTTTGAAGCAAATAGGTTGAGTGAAATGGCCATTAGAGCTCTCACAGACAGACACACTAACAGGATAATCTAATAACTTATTTCTCTGTTGCTCTGAAGAAAGTTAATAATTTGCAGGATATATAAATAATTTAATTAAAAATTAGTATAAAAATGAATTAAATAACTTGTCTAAATTATAATGGGTACATCCTTGTTGGGAACAGCCAACTGTTTTTGTAGATAAGTTTTTTTTTTAAATTTAATTGTTTTGTTTTAACAAATGTTGTCGAGAAAGTAGAATGAAATCTGATATAACAAAAAATCATCCAATATTCAAATAAAAATTTTTTATATAAACAACTTCAATACGTTTCGAACAGTTATTCAAAACTTTTCCTGGCGTGATACTTTTTTCCGGGGGGGGGGGGGGGGGGAGTAATCAAACTTTTTAGATAAATATGTTGGTCCGTTTCTACATTTTATATGTTTTTCTTCTTTTTGTTTTATTTTTTTGATTTGCTGGGGGTGGGGTAATTAATTCCTTTACTCCCCCCATATATACGCCCTTGCGTGTAAACAAAGCAGATTATCCGGGAAGTGATTTTTTCTTTCTTTTTGACCAAGATGTAGAAAAATGCTTTTTTCCAAATTCAAGTGTGGAAAAATGTATTCTTGCTCGTTTTTTTTAACTTAACTGGAAAAATACATTCTTGCTTCATTTTTTCAAATTCGAGTGTGGAAAAATGCGTTCCTGCTCCTTTTTTAAAAATTAACAGTGGAAAAATGGATTCTTGCTTCTTTTTTAAAATTAAATTGTGGAAAAATGCATTCCTGCTTTTTTTCCAAATTTGAGTGTGGAAAAATGAATTTTTGCTCATTTGTAAATTTAACTGTGGAAAATTACATTCTTGCTTTTTTTTAAATCGAGTGTAGAAAAATGCGTTCTTGCTCCTTTTTTCAAATTAACAGTGGAAAAACGGATTCTTGCTTCTTTTTTAAAATTTAACTTTGGAAAAATGCATTTCTGCTTTTTTTCAAATTTGAGCGTGGAAAAATACATCCTTACTCTTTTTTTTTTAATTTAACTGTGGAAAAATGCATTCCTGCTTTTTTTTTAATTCTCGAGTGTGGAAAATGTATTCTTGCTTATTGTTTTTTTCAAATTTAATTTGGAAAAATGTATTCTTGCTCCTTTTTTTCAAATAGTGGAAAATGCATTTGTGCTTTTTTTCCAAATTCGAGAGCGTGGAAAAATGTATTCTTGCTCATTTTTTTTTAATTTAACTCATACATTCTTGCTTCTTTTTTCAAATTCGTGTGTAGAAAAATGCGTGCTTACTCCTTTTTTTTCAAACTCACAGTAGAAACAGATTCTTGCTTCTTTTTAAAAATTTAACTGTGGAAAAATGCGTTCCTGCATTTTTTACAAATTAGAGTGTGGAAAAATGTATTCTTGCTCATTTTTTTTTTAAATTTAACTCTGGAAAAATACATTCTTGCTTCTTTTTTTCAAATTCGAGTGTGAAAAAATGCGTTCTTGCTCCTTTTTTTTTTAAATTTAACTCTGGAAAAATACATTCTTGCTTCATTTTTTCAAATTCGAGTGTGGAAAAATGCGTTCCTGCTCCTTTTTTAAAAATTAACAGTGGAAAAATGGATTCTTGCTTCTTTTTTAAAATTAAATTGTGGAAAAATGCATTCCTGCTTTTTTTCCAAATTTGAGTGTGGAAAAATGAATTTTTGCTCATTTGTAAATTTAACTGTGGAAAATTACATTCTTGCTTTTTTTTAAATCGAGTGTAGAAAAATGCGTTCTTGCTCCTTTTTTCAAATTAACAGTGGAAAAACGGATTCTTGCTTCTTTTTTAAAATTTAACTTTGGAAAAATGCATTTCTGCTTTTTTTCAAATTCGAGCGTGGAAAAATACATCCTTACTCTTTTTTTTTTAATTTAACTGTGGAAAAATGCATTCCTGCTTTTTTTTTAATTCTCGAGTGTGGAAAATGTATTCTTGCTTATTGTTTTTTTCAAATTTAATTTGGAAAAATGTATTCTTGCTCCTTTTTTTCAAATAGTGGAAAATGCATTTGTGCTTTTTTTCCAAATTCGAGAGCGTGGAAAAATGTATTCTTGCTCATTTTTTTTTAATTTAACTCATACATTCTTGCTTCTTTTTTCAAATTCGTGTGTAGAAAAATGCGTGCTTACTCCTTTTTTTTCAAACTCACAGTAGAAACAGATTCTTGCTTCTTTTTAAAAATTTAACTGTGGAAAAATGCGTTCCTGCATTTTTTACAAATTAGAGTGTGGAAAAATGTATTCTTGCTCATTTTTTTTTTAAATTTAACTCTGGAAAAATACATTCTTGCTTCTTTTTTTCAAATTCGAGTGTGAAAAAATGCGTTCTTGCTCCTTTTTTTTCAAATTAACAGTGGAAAATTAGATTCTTGCTTCTTTTAAAGAATTTAACTGTGGAAAAATTCATTCCTGCATTTTTCCCAAATTCGAGTGTGGAAAAATGTATTGTTGCTCATTTTTTTTTCAAATTTAACTGTGGAAAAAACCATTCTTGTTTTTTTTTTTATTCAAATTCAACCATAAAATTTAATTGTAACAAAAGTACTAGCAGGCAACTAGTTTCGATCGCTAACCATCATCAGGCCTAAAAATACAAACATTCGTAATGAGTTATTAATATAAATTTTTAATAAAACCAAACTTACTAATATTAAGTACTAACAAGGGAAGAAAAATTAATTAAACGACCCTTTTAAGGGTAAAAAGTTAAATTGGATATAATTAAACATAATGATTCTTGAAAAGTAATATAAATAGCAAATTAATTTTTTCTTAAATAATTAAATAAATAAAAGATTGTTCCCTATCAGTGTTTAATTATATTCAATTTAATGGGGTCGTTCAATTAATTTTTCTTCCCTTGTTAATACTTAATATTGATAAGTTTGATTTTATTAAAAATTTATATTAACCAACGTTTATATCTTTAAGCCTGATGATGGTCAGTGATCGAAACTAGTTGCCTGCTAGTACTTTTGTTACAATTAAATTTTGTTGAATTTGTTTTTGATTACCTTAAATAACCGGTGTGAAGTTAGCAGCCAATTTTAGCAGCCAAAATATCCGGAAATGCACGATCGAAGCATCCAGTGGCGCACATATTTTATATATGAATTTTGTACGATTTCAATTACATGGAAATTTGTTACAATAGATCTTTGCAACAAGAAGACAGAAGATACATATTAACATGTAATCTTTATATTTTTAGGAAAAATTGCTTTCAAAGTGTTAAAATGCTACTTACAATAATTTAAAATTTTATAACTTGTAACCGCAATGCAAAGCCAACTTCATATTTGAACAAAAGATGCATATTGTAATATAATACATACAGTTTTAACCAAATTTTCTTCCGAAGGAGAAGAGGGGTTGAGGAGGAGGAGGAGTTATAAAATTTTCAAGTAATCCGAAGTTCGGAAGCAAATTTGGTTAAAACTGTATGTATTATATTACAATATGCATCTTTCGTTCAAATATGAAGTTGGCTTTGCATTGCGGTTAGAAGTTATATAATTTAAATAATTATTTTAACCCTTTGAGAGCAATTTTTCTTAAAAATATAAAGATTACATGTTAATATGTATCTTCTGTTTTCTTGTTGCAAAGATTGATTGTCAGTAGATAGAACGTCCTTTAACTTTAAAGATTCAATAAGTAAAGGCAATGACGTTTAGAATAAAACTTTAAGGTTTCTACATATCATAAATTTTGTTACCTCCTTTACTCTCCCCATATCTACGCCCTTGAATTTATTTAACCTCATTCATTATTTTATATACATTTTCATCCTAACGTTAACTCAAGATATGTGAGTGAGCGTTCAATCATGCATATGTTGTAAGAGAAAAGAGCAAGAAGCTTTTCACTCCTTAATCCTATACTGAAGTGGAAGCTCAGTTACAGCGCATCCGAAATTTGAAAGCCAAACGGAGTTAAAATTAGATAAAAGTATTTACCTACTAACAGTCAACTATTTACATTCTGCCGATTTATGCCGTTCCCTGCCCCTGCTATCGGAAAACGGAATGGGGATTTTCGTGTGCGTTATTGACACATCGTTGTGCCAGCTTTGTTGCCAATATTAATACGAAGGCACCGGCACTGTTTAGTTGGCATGATGGCATACCAGTAGTAGTCAAGTAGTCTGCTTGCTTTCATTTCATTCTCGGTTTCACTCGTTAATAAACCATTAGGTTTGGACGTCAGGTTCGGATTTTTTTTTTTTTTTTTTTTTTTTTTTTTTTAATGTGAAAAACTATCATTCATTCCCGTTATCTACGGTGACAAGTGTTTCGGTGCTCTCTCCCGCTTACTTGATTTATAGGAATTTACATTTTCGGAAATCTTAACCAGATACTGAATATTTTTTTTTAAATTATTGTGAGTGTAAAAGTGAATATGTGTGATTTGTGTTCAAAAGTTATTTTACTTTGTGTTAATTTACACTAGGATTATGCACATTTGGATAACTTTTTATGGATTACAAAAAATTTATGTGGATTATTCCGTTGGAATGTGTAAGTTACGTTTATTTAAATGGTACTAAAAATTAATCTAAAAAATCGGTTGTGTCGCCCTAAAACGTTTCAAATTTTGACGGTTTTTTATTTTTGACAGGTGACAGTTTGAGAAATAATTTTGACTGTTCTGTATAGAGTTTTTCAAAAAATTTATAAGGTTTTTTATTGAATGCCAAATAACGCTTAACAATTTTTAAAAACAATACTTTCCTTTTGAAGGGCCTCTGCTACATGAAGAGTTTAAAAAGGTAAAAAAAAGATATACATAGAAAAAACGATAAAATGTCAAATCCTTTAAAATTGCATCTTTAAATCTTAAAATTGCATCTTTAAATCTTAAAATTGCATCTTTAAATCTTAAAATTGCATGGTTTAGGTTGTAGTATTTTTTTAAATAAAAATAAGATATTTTCATTAAAAAAAAGATGTAAAAAATATTAAAAAAATCGATCGTGCATCGAACCCGGACCAAGTATGCATTTATTTCACTCAGATTCGAAATACATGCAAAATACATTTTTCCCTCTTTGGGGGAAAAAAAAAATAAAATGTGCATTTTTTCACGGACGACTTTGAAAAAAAGAACTGAAGCAAGAATGCAATTTTTTAACACTCAAAATTGAAAAAAAGGAAAAATGCATTTTTCCACATAAAAAATGGGGACAAACAGAAAGAATGGCTCTGCACTCACTCGAAATGGGAAAAAAGAAAAATGCATTTTTTCACATCCGAATTTGATTAAAAAGAATCAACAATGCATTTTTCCACACTCGAATTTAGAAAAAAAAAACAAGAATGCATTTGTCTACACTCGAAGTTGGAAAAAAACGAAAACGTGCATTTAATCATGCACGAATTTGAAATAAAATAAAAGCAAAAATGCATTTTTCCACATTCGAATTTTTAAGACTAATTTGAAAAAAAGGAAAAATGTATATTTTAACACATGGATTGGGAAAAATCAAGAATGCATTTTTCACACAAAAAATTAGAAAAAAAAAGTAAAAATGCATTTTTTCATCCACGAATTTAACAAAAAAAAAACAAACAAAATATATTTTTATGTCTTTGAAATTGGAAAAAAAATCTAAAATTGCATTTTTTTCACACATGAATTTGAAAGACAAAAGCAAAAATGCATTTTTTCATACAAAGAATTAGAAAAAAAAAATAAAAATGCATTTTTTTACCCACGAATTTGACAAAAAAAAACAGAAGTAAGAATGGATTTTTCAGTCTTTGAAATTAAAAAAAAAAAAACAAAAATGCATTTTTTTCACACATGAATTTGAAAGACAAAAGCAAAAATGCATTTTTTCATACAAAGAAATAGAAAAAAAAATAAAAATGCATTTTTTCACCCACGAATTTGACAAAAAAAACAAGCAAGAATGGATTTTTCAGTCTTTAAAATTAAAAAAAAAAACAAAAATGCATTTTTTTCACACATGAATTTGAAAGACAAAAGCAAAAATGCATTTTTTCATACAAAGAAATAGAAAAAAAAATAAAAATGCATTTTTTTACCCACGAATTTGACAAAAAAAAACAGAAGCAAGAATGGATTTTTCAGTCTTTGAAATTAAACAAAAAACAAAAATGCATTTTTTTCATACATGAATTTGAAAGACAAAAGCAAAAATGCACACTGGATTGAGAAAATGCAAAAACGCATTTTTTCACATAAAAAATTAAAAACAATTTAAAAATGCATTTATTCACATACGAATTTGAAAAAAAAGGAAAAATGCATTTTTTCACATAAAAAATTGGTACAAACAGAAAAAATGGTTCCATACTCATTCGAAATGGGAAAAAAGAAAAATGCATTTTTTCCACACCCGAATTTAGAAAAAAAAAACCAAGAATGCATTTTTCCACACTCGAATTTGAAAAAAAAACCGAAGCAAGAATGTATTTTTCTACATTTGAAATTAGAAAAAAACGAAAACGTGCATTTGGTCATACACGAATTTGAAATAAAATAGAAGCAAGAATGCATTTTTCCACACTCGAATTTCGAAGACTCAAATTTGGAAAAAAGCAAAAATGCATTTTTTCGGATATGAATTAAAAAAAATGAGGAGGTAATCTCATCCAACTTTCCGAATACTCCTAGTAAAATAATTTAAAAAAAAAATTATTTTAGCTATAATAACTACAATTCTAAATTTTAAGAAACTAAAATACATTTTAAATTTAGAGTTTTATATTATCTTTCGAATTCCACAATTTTTGTAATAAAATTTTGAAAAAAATTATAATTATAAAATTAATTATTACAAATTTAAAGATATTTTTTTTAAATTTTTTAAAATTTAACTAAAAAAAATATTTTAATAAAGATAAAAATTAAAATAAAAACTAGCGAAGAAACTATGCGTAACTCGAAAAAAAAAGTTAAGACAAAATTTGTAGAAAATTTTATGCTCTATAATTTTGATTTCGTGTAAATTGTCATAAAAATATAAAAAAATTCATAATTTTGGCTCAAAATCTAAAAAAAGTCGCCGTTTGAAATCAAGACTTACTTACTTTGCGAATCTAAGAGTGGATATGTTTGGATTTTTTTTTTTTTTTTTTTTTTTTTTTTTTTTTTTTTTTTTTTTTTTTTTTTTTTTTTTTTTTTTTTTTTTCTTTCTTCATTTAATTGTATAATAAATAAAGGACAGAAGTTTAACCCAAAAATCACTTGTTGGTTTAAAATAATTTGTGGAAACTAATTTTATATGTATCAATTCACTTCACACTTTGCTAAAAAAAGTATTGATTTGATATAGGAGGCTGTGATTTTATATTTGAAGATAAATATTATTTCTACAAGTTTTCCAAATACCATAAAATTTTCCCATATGCTGCCAACTTAAGGGAACAAATTGTTAAGTATCTATTATTTTTTTGTAGCTCATATTCCAATTCATATTAAATAAATATTCATTCATTTAGTTTATTATTGAATATTTGTAAGAAATGTTCATTTAAAAATAAGCAATATTTTTTATATTAATATTCATGAATTTTATAGTAATGACTTTGCTAACTTCGGAAAAAAGTCATGCATAATTATTTAAAATAATTCCCGACAAAAAAATGTTCACGTATGCTTTACGACAAATTCTTAACATTTTATTTTTTTTGTTCTACGACAGTAGTTTAGCTAAATTAACACTATAGTTGACGGTTTAAATAATTTTAAATTTCCTTCATTAGTTTTTGATTTAACTGCATTTAAAACAATTCTTTTCAAGAACGATAATTTTAAAGAAAAAAAAAATAAGTAATTAGTCCATTAATAAAATATATTACATTTATAAAAAATCGGTTATATCTTTATCTCGAAATACTTTTTTAGCTCATTCACAATACATTTTTTCCACACTCGAATTTAAAAAAAAACATCAAAACTGCATTTTTTTTCACAAAAATTTAAAAAAAAAATAACAGAAGCAAGAATACGTTTTTTTTACACACGAATTTAAAAAAATAGAAATATAAACACATTTTTCCACAAAAAAAAAACTAGTTTCTTGGATTTAATCTTTTACTAATATGGTACTGTTAGCTGCCCTTCGAACTTTGCTACAATCTAATTAAAAAAATAAGTATTTTAAAAGAAAAAGTATAGGTCCGTATAAAAGAAAATCGGTTGTGTCGCCCCAAAACTTTCCCGACGAGTATCCAGAGATGAATATTGCAAGTCAAATTTCGTGACATATTGATTCTGTCATTTTTTAACAGTGACACTTTCGTTTGACAGATGTCGTACAAAAATTAATGGGTTCTTCTGACGGGTAACTTAAAATAAAATATAAAAATATTAAATATTTTTTATAATGAATGTCAAACGATTATTTCATAACATTATGGATTTTTAACACGTTGACTGCCAACTACCAGATAACTAGTAGTCAAACTACAAGAAAGCTCGTAATTGGCGGTCGACGTGTTAAAATAAAATATAAAAATATTAAATATTTTTTATAATGAATGTCAAACGATTATTTCATAACATTATGAATTTTTAAACCCATATACCAAATTTCAGCTCAATCGGATTAAACGTGTGGCCTCTATCGTGAAAGAATACATACATACAGACAGACAGATATACAGACTTTTATCTGGAAATGGTCTTAATCATCTCAGGTGAACTCAAAATGAATATTTTCATCCTTATCTCGAAATTTTTTTTTAACTCGAAAAAAAAAAAAAAAAAAAAAAAAAAAAAAAAAAAAAAAAAAAAAAAAAAAAAAAAAAAAAAAGGTAAAAAAGCAACAACAAAAAGACAAAATAGAAGCAAATAAAGGCATAAAAAGGTCAAAAAAGTTTCAAAAAGGTCCAAAAAAAAATTACCAAAATAAAGTGAAAACACCAAAATACGACAAAAAAGTAATAAAAAAGAAGCAAAATAGTATGAAAATAAAGGCGAAAAAAGACAAAAAAGGCAAAAAGGGAGCAAAAAACCAACAAAAAGGAAAAAACTTCAAAAAGTTAATCAAAATAAGTTTTAAAAAAGGCGAAAAGGTCAAAGAAAGTAAAAAAGGGTACAATCAAAAATGTCCAAAAAAATCAAAATAAAGGTAAAAGAGCAAAAAAGACCAAAAAAAGTTTTAAAAAAAAAGGAAAAAAAGGGTCAAAACAAAAACAAAACTATCGGTTGTGACACCCCAAAACTTTCCCGACGAGTATCCACGAATATATTTTCAGATATTTTGTGTTAAAGTTTCAAATTTTGACAGGTGACAGTTGGAAAAATAATTTTGACTGTTTTGAATAGAGTTTTTCAAGGGCTTTCAAGTCGAATTAAGTGACATATTGCATCTGTCATTTTTTGATAATGACACTACCGTTTGACAGATGTCGTACAAAAACTAATGGGTTTTTCCGACGGGTAACCCAAATCCATATGCCAAATTTCAGTTCAATCGGATTAAACGTGTGGCCTCTGTCGTGGAAGAATACACACAGACAGATAGACAGACAGATTTCCTTCTGGAAATGGTCTTAATGGTCTAAGGTGACCTGAAAATGGATATTTCCATCTTTATCTCTAGCTTGTTCACAAAACTTTCCCTTCTCGGAAGTGGGTCGGGAAAATAAAAAATAAGTGGAAGTACATAATTGGATAAAAGAAAAAGTACAGGTCCGTAATTAAAAAAAATGTTGAGGGTAGTCTTTCAAATAGGAAACGTTGTTTTAAAAAATTGATTAAGCAATATTTGACTTTTAATAAAAAAACTGTATAAAGTTTTTCTATTTTTAAAAATTAAGGTGTTAATTAAATGAAAAAATTGTGAATTTCGATTTTCTTCAAAACCGATCCTGATATTTTAATTTTTAAAAAACCATTCTTAAGGAATTTTTTTCCCATTTAACCAAATTATAATAACGAAAGATACCAAGAGAATTTTATCAGTGAAAATATGTTTTTCTAGATATGCTGAACAACAAAAATAAAAATTTATATATAATTCTAGGAATACATTATTATTAAATTATTGATTTTTGCGAATATTACAAATATTTATTAATAATTAATAAAAGTTCTCAATAACCTTTAAAATAATTTATAAAACAAATAATTTTTTACAAAGATTTTTTATATCGAAATTTTAATTTTTTTTTAACATATTAATAGAGTTTATGAACCGAAAAATTACTACAAACCATTAGCATAATTTACATAGAAAGAACCAATACCATAACATTAACAATTTAATAAATTCAACCAGACAATCATTTGTTAAACAAATTATGGTAAATAACTACTAATTACATAATAATTACAGTTGTATGAAGAGAATATTTAAATAATTTATTATAGGTCAGTTATAAATGTTTATTCTAATTGATGTCTGTTTTATATACAGAGTGATTCATTAAATATTTTAGTAATTGGTAAAGATTTTTAAATATTATAATAAGCATAATTTTAACTGAGTAATTATATGTTCATTGTGTAAGTCATAATCTGGTAAATGTTTTATTTGTTATAATTATTATGGCGCTGATTTTTCAAAAAGTATCGCACGCCCATGCTTTTTATTAGATAATAAGAATCTATGTTGATTTATTTTCGACTTTTATAAAAACGTATGCGATAGGTTAGAAAATTATAAATAATTTTATAAGAATACTTTTTTTTCACATATTTGAGATTTTCCATTGAAAAATTTTTATAAATGGTATTTTTGATTAATATTTATCTTTTTTATTAAGCTGTTTAGAACTTTTTAGTTTTATCAGTACTATTAATCGTTAAAAAAATTATTTTAGTAACCTTTATATAATTTTAACAATTTTATTTTTTATTCAATGTGTAAAAAAGAGTTAGCCATACTATTTGACATTTTTTTAAATTTGAAAAAGGATTCAAAAGGAGGAGGAAATTTACCAAAAAAAAATTGTACCTCCCGGAACTGTGGGACCAATATTTATAATTTTCTCTTAGTGTGCAATTATTGTTAAATAACAAATCTGATTTTTTTTCCTTTTTCAGGCCTATTTTTGAAAAGTCTCGGAAGAGATTTACGTTGGAAAAAATAAAAAAATGTTATTTTTCACTTTGTTATTAACAATTTACTTCGGTTAAAAATAAAAAAAAAATGTTAAAAGTTATAGCTGAATACCCGCATGCTTTGCTACAGAGTCTCTTTGAGATTAGTACATGGACGATCAAGTTTTGCCTGTTTTTTTTCCCATTTTTCCTGTTTTTTTTATTTTTCCCTATTTTTTTTAATTTTCTCCATTTTTCACTATTTCTCCTTTTTTTTATATATTTTTCTCTATTTTTTAATGCTTTACTCTATTTTTCCCAATTTTTTTGTTTTTTCCTGTTTTTATATTTTTTCCCATTTTTCTTAGTTTTCTCTATTTTCCCCTAATTTCTATATTTTTCTTATTTCTTGCAATTTTTCTACTTTTTTCATTATTTTTTGTTCGTATTTGTACCTATTATTATCTATTTTTTAATTTCCCTATTTTTCCATATTTTATCTTATTTTTCACTATTTTTTCATGTTTTAGTATTTTTCCTGTTTTTTCTCTAATTTGCCTATTTTCGAATTTGTCGCAAATTTCCCTGTTTTCCATATTTTTGCCTTTTTTTCTTGTTTTTCCCACTTTTTCACTGTTTTTCCTTATTTTTCCCGTATTTTCTACATTTTGTGCTATTTTTCTACATTTTTTCTACTTAAAATAATGGAAAAAATAAATAAAACAGTCCTGTTTTCCATTTTTTTTTCCATATTTTCCTAATTTTTTGCTAATTTCCCCATTTTTGTCCCTAATTGCCCATGTTTTTCTTTTTATGCGATTTTTTTAATAGTATTTCATGTCCTGAATTCATTCTTAATTATTTGAATGAATTATTAACTATTTGGTATAAAGCTTTTTAAGTACGGTCCTGTAGCACTGGAGAAAAAACATAAAAAATGAGCAATTTTAGTTTTTCTCAATTATGAAAAACGTCCCTGATATTTTGGATATAAAAATTCTATTTATAACTAACTTCGTATCTCTTACGGATTCCTAGATTACAATACATTGCAATAAAAATTTCTCCACCCTGTATATATGTATGTGTAGCGGCACGCTAGAAGTCGCAATTTTTGTAAAATCGACACCAAAATTTGTACAAAAATTTTTTGGGCCAGCAATTCGTTGCGTATTGCAAATGGGAATTCTACCTCTAAGGGGGTGAAAATTGGAGAGGGTTGAAATATCAGAAAATTCAGATCTTCGCAATTTTTGAAAATATTAAAAAAGATCATTAGACTTTTTTATGCACTGATTATTATAAAACTAATTTGTCTGAAACCTTTTTTCATTCGACCCACGGGGATGGAACTTGAAGGGGTTGAAATTTCAAAAATTTATATCTCCGCCATTTTCAAAAATATTGAAACAAGCCATAAGACATTTTTTATGCTCCTATTATCATACAATTAATTTGTCTGAAACTTTTTTTAATCAGACCTAAGGGGATGGAACTGGAGGGGGTTGAAATTTCAAAAAATTTTATCTCCGCTATTTTCAAAAATATTGAAACAGGTCATAAGGCTTTTTTTATGTTCTAATTATTATAAAATTAAATTATCTGAAACTTTTTTAATTGGACCTAAGGGAATGGAACTGGAGGGGGTTGAAATTTCAAAAAATTTATATCTGCGCCATTTTCAAAAATATTGAAATAGGCCATAAGACATTTTTTATGCTCTAATTGTAATACACATAATTTGTCTGAAACTTTTTTTAATCAGACCCAAGGGGATGGAACTGGAGGGGGTTGAAATTTCAAAAAAATTTATATCTGCGCCATTTTCAAAAATATTGAAATAGGCCATAAGACATTTTTTATGCTCTAATTGTAATACAATTAATTTGTCTGAAACTTTTTTTAATCAGACCTAAGGGGATGGAACTGGAAGGGTTTGAAATTTCAAAAAATTCATATCCGCTATTTTTAAAAATATTGAAACAGGTAATTAGACTTCCTAATTATTATAAAATTTATTCGTTTGAAATATTTTTCGATCTGACCATATCGTGGGGTGGGGAATAATGAATGTCTCAAATTTAAACAATAATCTACCTCCCCTGTTGACCCTACCGATAGGATTTTTTTGTTTTATTTTTCAATTTTTTTGTCCATTCTAGATGCCAAAATGTTTTGGTCTAAATTCGGTATAATCCAACTAAAATTATTTAAAATTTCGAAATTTTGTCAATTATTTATTTTTGTTTCTTAATAATTATTTATATTTAAAACATTTTGTTGTAAATAGCCGTTATTTTTTTTAACAGGGAAGTCTTCAAGATTATTTAAATCAAAATTAAAAAAAAACATTTCTAATAAGCAATTTTTAATACCGGGTGACCCATCTATATGTTTTATTTAAAAAAATTGAGTTTTAGTTAAAAAACTGTATTTGCTGAATTGAATGTTTAATAAAAGTAACAAAACTAAATAATTGAAAAAATTGAGACTTTTTGTATAATTCAAGTTTAATTATAAGTAATTTAGACCAAATCCTGACCATCTAAAATGGATAAAAAAAATTCGAAAATAAAATAAAAATTGCGTCTTTAGTGACATTTGACGTAAAATCCAAATATGTAGAAATGTACCGGGTGTCCTATTTGGATTTCCATTTTTCATGTCATTTCCGGCCAAACCGGTTTTTTCCTATTTTTCTTGATTTTTCCTATTTTCCTCTAATTTCCATATTTTTCCAATTTCTTGCTATTTTTCTACTTTTTTCATTATTTTTTGTTCGTATTTGTTCCTATTATTATCTATTTGTTTTTCCCTATTCTTATTTTTTTCTGTTTTTCCAGATTTTCTCTAATTTCCATATTTTCTCTGATTTTCCTATTTTCTTTGTTTTTCAAATTGTCGCAAATTTCCCTATTTTTCATATTTTACCTTTTTCCACTCTTTCATTGTTTTTCATTATTTTTCCCGTATTGTTTCTATTTTGTGCTATTTTTCCACATTTTTTCTACTTAAAATTATGTAAAAAAAAATCCAAAAATACATATATCATAATCTACCCAAATTTAGTATAAATTTATTTGCCAGTTTAAAATTTATAGGGGTGGCCCATGATCCATTTACACCCGGTATACCTCTATAGAAATTAATTTTGGTAAGTTTAAATTTTCGATAAATCGAAATTATGGCAAAAATATTGCCATTTTTCACTTGTTTTTTAAAAGTATAAATAGCAGCAACGAAGACAGAAATAATTATGTAAAATCATGACTAATTCGTTTCTTGTGTAAGTAAGAAGGGTAATAAATGTCCCATGATTTGTTCCTTTCATAGAGGATTATAAGTAAAATCTGTTTCGTTCCAGTGACGATGTCCTTCCTAATTCCTAGATGCATTTATATTCCTCAGGGTGTGCAAATATATATTCCGAAAAGGGCGTTCTACCGTGACAAAAGATGATAAATCTCTATTGAAAACAAAATAAAAATATTTTACGACCCCACTGTTGTAATAAAGTTAACAAAATTTTCGGTACGTATACATCTGTAGTTTTATTACAAACTTCTCGAAATCTGGTATAAGAAGCCCCGGAACGGAGCAACCGTAGCAAAAAAAAAAAGGACTCAGCTTTTATGTATTTACGAGCCGTGTTATTACTTTTTATGTTTTACTGTAGTTTCCTTTTACTTATCGAAATTTCCATTTAACTTTTTCATATATTTTACCGATATTACTTTACACTTGTCAACGCTGACAATAAACATAACAAAGGTGTGTTATTTTTAATTATAAAAAAATAATAAAGTTATATATTTATTTATGTTATACTTGTTCATTATTGACTTTATATTGTTTAGTTACCAATTACATAAAAAATTACTTTACGCCCGTGCTGATATAAAGTAAACTTTATGACCCGCATAATACACTAAGCGGCCATAATGACAAAAAACTGTTACTTCGGTACGGACCGGAAGTATTAAAATCATAAAAAAAATTAAAATTTTTTTTTTGCGTCACCCACAACACTATATAAGTCGGTCTGGATGGATGGATACGATAAAACGTAAAAAAGCGAAAAAATTGTAAAAAAAAAGTTAAAAATAGGTAAAAAGACTGTAAAATTTTGTAAATAATCAATAAAATTAAGAAAGAGAAAAAAATCGTAAAAAAATGTAAAAAAGATCGTAAAAATAGGAAAAAAGTCGTAAATAATTTAAAAAAAATGAGAAAGAATGAAAAAGAAATGGAAAAAAACGTAAAAAATGGTAAACAATTGTAAAAAAAGGTAAACAATTGTAAAAAATGGTAAACAATTGTAAAAAAAATCGTAAGAAATCGTAAAAAATGGTAACAAAATCGTAAGAAACTGATAAAAAATCATAAAATTTCGTAAATAATTAAAAAAATTGAGAAAGATAGAGAAAAAAAGAAAACATCGTAAAAACTCTTAAAAAGCATAAAAAATGGTAAAAAAATTGTAAAAAACTGTTAAAAAGTCGTAAAATTTCGTAAATAATTAAAAAACTTGAGAAAGAGAAAAAAAAATGGAAAAAATCGTTAAAAATCGTAAAAATTCGTAAAAAACTGTAAAAAGCAGGAAAAAGTCTTATGATTTCGTAAATAATTAAAAAAATTGAGAAAGATAGAAAAAAAAGGAAACATCGTAAAAACTCTTAAAAAGCGTTAAAAATGGTAAAAAAAACTGTAAAAAACTGTTAAAAAGTCGTAAAATTTCGTAAATAATTAAAAAACTTGAGAAAGAGAAAAAATTGTAAAAAATCGTGAAAAATCGTAAAAAATTGTAAAAAGCAGGAAAAAGTCTTATGATTTCGTAAATAATTTAAAAAAATTGATAAAGATAGAAAGAAAATGGAAAAATCGTAACAAATGGTAAAAAATCTTAAAAAACGTACAAAATGGAAAAAAATGTGTAAAAAACCCGCAAAAAGTCGTAAAATTTCGTAAATAATTTAAAAAATTGAGAAAGATCGAAATAAAATGGAAAAAATCATAAAAAATGGTTAAAAAATTTGTAAAAACAGGTCAAAACATTGTAAAAAATCGTAAAAAATCGTAAAAAATTGTAAAAAGCAGGACAAAGTCTTATGAATTCGTAAATAATTTAAAAAATTTATAAAGATAGGAAGAAAATGGAAAAATCGTAACAAATGGTAGTTAATCTTAAAAAAGCGTACAAAATGGAAAAAAAATGTAAAAAAACGTAAAAAACCCGCAAAAGTCGTAAAATTTCGTAAATAATTAAAAAAATTGAGAAAGATAGAAAAAAAAGGAAACATCGTAAAAACTCTTAAAAAGCGTTAAAAATGGTAAAAAAACTGTAAAAGAATTGTAAAAAACTGTTAAAAAGTCGTAAAATTTCGTAAATAATTTAAAAACTTGAGAAAGAGAAAAAAATGTAAAAAATCGTGAAAAATCGTAAAAAATTGTAAAAAGCAGGAAAAAGTCTTATGATTTCGTAAATAATTTAAAAATTTAGATAGATGAAAGAAAATGGAAAAAATCATAAAAAATGGTTAAAAAACCCCGTAAAAACAGGTCAAAACATTGTAAAAAATCGTAAAAAAACGTAAAAAAATCGTAAGAAATCCTAAAAAAATACTAAAAAAACCCAAAAAAATCTTGAAAAATCATAAAAAATAGTATAAAACCGAAAAAAAATTGGAAAAACCTGCAACAAATGGAAAAAACACGAATAATATCGGGAAAGATCGAAAAACACGAGTAAATTATAAAAAATAGAAAAAAATAATAAAAAATCGTAAATAATTGTAAAAAAAACGTAAATAAAAACAAAAAACTTTATGGTCTACAACTTTGATATCCTGCAATTTTTCATAAAAATGCATAATTTTGGCAATTAAAAATAAATAAATTTTTGATAAATCTGGCAACAATGGCAAAAGTTTGTTGGCTTCTGAAAGTAAAAATGGGGCAAACTATAAAAGTGCTCATTAAACATTAAAATAAACTCTTTTTGTCCTAGACTAAAATTCCTGGCATTTAAAAATATCATCCCCACCCCGGAACAAAATTCGTCTTCGTTTCTCCTACGCTTATAGTCTGACTAAATTAGGAAGTGAGTCTCGCTAATTAAAGCCATTATTACGGTAGATTTAGTTAATTGCTTTTTATTAGCATTCCAAATAGGAACTTTTTTCATTTTGCCTTAACAGTAGTCTTGAAGAATGCGAATCTTGTAGTTTCGCTTTTTTAACTACTCATATAAGTTGAGAGAATTTATCGATTTGAAAAAATACAGATTTTAAATTAAAAAATTAAGTAACTAAACTCATGAATTTAATATTGAAATAACAAAAAATTTTATAAAGTGTAACCAAAAAGCCATTATTTCTGAAATTGAAAATAAGAAAATTTAAGGTAAAATAAAAACAAAACTGAGTACACGCCACTGGTATAATTAATTTTCACATGTTTATTACCCTTATTGACAAGCATTGACGAGGATTTAGCAAAATTTTTGGCTTTCGGTGCGTTTAATTTTGAATATTTAAACATTTCTGTGACATCTTAAGATAAGTTAAAGAAATATGCGAAAGATGGCGCCAAGTTAAGTTTGAATTATTTATTTCCGCGACGATGGTACGACACTGCAATCGAAGTTATTTATTCAGCTTATATTATAAAAAAAAAAAATTATCCATACTCAAATGTAGTGAAAATGAAAGTCACAGTCATACCACAGTTAATGTAATTTAAGATCTTTTTAACAAGGGACAACATGTTTCGGCCATTAGATGGCCATCATCAGGTCTATAATACAAAATATTACTTTTTACTATAAAATGTCTTTATTCTGTCACAATATTCAAAAATATTATTTTAATCATCTTTGAAAAACTAGAATAAATATCTAACTTTGACGCTAACTCCCCCTTGCGGTGATTTGTAGTGTTAAGATGTAGTGAACACGAGGCGGTTAATCCAGGACGGTTTGCGATACACTTTTTATATTTATTTTATTAAAAGAAGTCTTGACTATCTAAATCTAGCCTATGTCACCCAAAAACTTTCCTGACGAGTATCTAACCGGATTAAACATGTGGCCTCTATCGTGGAAGAATACAGACAGACAGACTAAATCGTCTCAGGGATCTTAAAATATATAATTTCTTTTTTCTGGAAAAACTTTTTTAGCTCGTTCACAATACATTTTTTCCATACTTGAATTTGAAAAAAAACATCAAAGCTGTATTATTTTCACAAAAATTAAAAAAAAACAGCAGAAGCAAGAATGAATTTTCTTGCACAAGAATTTAAAAAAAATAGAAATAAAATACATGTTTCCATAAAAAAAAGTAGAAAAAAATTCAAAAATATTTTTTCATGGACGAATGTAGGAAAAATCGAAAATTCATTTTTTCACATATAAATTTGTATAATAAAAGCAAGAATGCATAAAAAACTAGAAAAAAACAGCAGATATACACAAATTTGAAAAAAAACAAGCAAAAATACATTTTTTCTTATTTAAATTTGAAAAAATACAAGGTGCATTTTATCTGACACAAATTTAAAAAGAAACAAGCAACAATGCATTCTACACGAAAAAACAGTAGAAATGCATTTTTCACACATGAATTAGGAAAAAAGCTTGAATGCATTTTTCCACACAAAAAATTGAAAATTACAGCAAAGCGCATTTTTTTTCAACAAATTCAAAAAAATAAACCAAGAGCACGAATGCATACTCGAATTTTGAAAAAACCGCAAAAAAAAAAAAAAAAAAAAAAAAAAAAAAAAAAAAAAAAAAAAAAAAAAAAAAGCGTTTTTTACACATTAAATTGAGAAAAAAGCGAGTATGCATTTTTCTATACAGGAAAACTAAATCGTACAAGTTGTACACAATATTTTTTCTACAACCACATTTATTAAACGAAAAAAAAACTTGTCAAAAAGTTGACAGGGTCATAGTTGTGTTTGACATTTTCGTGGTGAAAAGTGTCATAACATGTACTTTTGGCACTCTAAATTATTACTTTTCCAAAAGAAATTAAGAAAAGATCTGTTTTTCGTATAAAAATTAGTGTAGAAAAGCATATTTTGCATAACGATTGTATAAAAAAAAAATTACCAAAAATTTAATTTTTTTTTATCAAACTTTAATGCATTGTGATGTAGAAATAGTTTTTCGATTAAACAATAATTTTACTAGGAGTGTTCGGAAAGTTGGGTGGGATTACCCTTCATTTTTTTAAAAACGTTTTATTAAAATTTTGAAGTATATTTTTCCCTGTTTATAACTTCTAAATCGCTTTAGTACTTATTTTAGATTACAAAAAAAATTATTAGAAAAATTAATATCTTGTTCCAATGTCTGTTATTTTTTAATAAAAAGTTGAAAAATAATATTAGATATCTTTATGCAATGATAGGACTAAATGAAGTTATTAATAGAGGATAAAATAAAACATATGCTGGAATAAACATCCGATAAGTGATGTTACCGGATTTCTATCGTAAACAACTATCACATGTTCTTGTTTAATTACTGTTTATATAAACGCTCTCATGAATGTGGACCTATTGTTAATTGGCTAGAGAAGAAACCATTACGTCACGATGCTCACTAACAAAATTCTAAATTTTAGTTATTGACATTAATAAATAATATACTTTTTAATATAGATTTTAATTTTATTCTAAAACGTACACGCCACTGATTGCCGGAATCGCCACTTTTTTGCCTGCGTTAAGTGTGACGTAATGGGTTCTTCTCTAAACGGGCTGACTCTACATGCGCCATAATTTTTAGATAAGGTATTAGTGTCAAGTTGGTCCTCGGAAATATATTTTTTAAAGCTGGACAAACATAACATTAATTATGCTCAAAAAATGGTAAACAAATTCCGAATTTTCTATATAAGCATATATTGTAATGATATTTATATCTCAATTTTGGTTGGGTTCTATAGAAAAATAATAATTAGAAAATTAAAAAAAAAAATGTTTATCCTGTTATTTACCTCCTATTCCCTTTTCTTTGCTTCTCAACCCATATCTAAACCTTCCAAAATTCAAATTTTTTTATTAACCAAGTCTTTTACTACTTTCCTCAATTTGTTACTTTTTAAATATCCTCATACAACCCAATTTATTCTAATAACAATCATAATCAAAATTTTTCTTCACCAGTACATTAAATTTTCTAATTTTTATTCGAAAGAAATGAAATCCATTTAGTTATTTAATTATTATATAATATTAATTCTACATTTCGTCACAAATTTCAATAAAAACCTTTTGACTAAAAAATAATAAAAAAGCAGCATGAGCTGAACAGAATTACCAAGAAAATTCTTGTTATTTTGTCTTATTATCAATTTATCAAAAAAATTCATTGTTACACATCAAAATATTCCATCGACTAAAAAATAATAAAAAAGCAGCATGAGATGAATGGAATCATCAAGAAAATTTTTGGTTTTTTTCTTATTATCAATTTATCAAAAAAATTCATTGTTTATAAAAGCTTCTAAATCATATAAGTTATACTAGAGCACATTAAAATATTCCATCGACTAAAAAATAATAAAAAAGCAGCATGAGCTGAACGAAATCACCAAGAAAATTCTTTTCTTTTCTTATTATCATTTTATCAAAAAATTTCATTGTTTATAAAAGCTTCTAAATCATAGAAGTTATCCTATTACATATCAAAATATTCCATCAACTAAAAAATAATAAAAAAGAAGCATGAGCTGAACGTAATCACCAAGAAAATTCTTGTTTTTTTTTCTTTAATTTTATTGTTTATAAAACCTTCTAAATCATATAAATTATCCTATTACACATCAAAATATTCCATCGACTAAAAAATAATAAAAAAGCAGCATGAGCTGAACGGAATCACCAAGAAAATTCTTGTTATCCTTTCTTATTATCAATTTATCAAAAAATTGTATTGTTTATAAAAGTTTCTAAATCATATAAGTTATCCCATTACACATCAAAATATTCCATCGACCAAAAAATAAAAATCTGATGTGGCCAGCACATGACCTCTCGCCATTTTTGAATCAAAAATTTACAGGTTGACACAAAAAAGTATAAAAAAAAATTATTTTTTTGTAAATCTGGCAACAATGGCAAAAGTTTCGAAAATTTTAATGAGATGAATATAAACTATAGGGTATACAAAATATATGTGTAAAACTTTATTGCCGTTTTGTATAATAATGGCGTCATCACCCATAGCAACTGCCACTTCCGGTTGTGCGATTGGCACCAAAATCTAATCAGATCTAATCTAGGGTATCAGAATCCTGTATGCAAAATTTCAATTTTTTTTATTCAGTAGTTTTTGAGTTATCGTTACTACAACATCCATCCTAACACACACACACACTAACACACACACACACACAGACATCATCGCGAAAATATTAAAATCGTATTCTAGGGACCCCAAAACGTGTTTATCAATTGAAAACTCACTACCCAATTTTTAGCATAATTCCTATACCTCTCTTATCTGAAGGGCGAGAGGTAATAAAAAAGCAGCATGAGCTGAACGGAATCACCAAGAAAATTCTTGTTATCCTAATTATCAATTTATCAAAAAATTGTATTGTTTATAAAAGCTTCTAAATCATATAAGTTATCCTATTACACATCAAAATATTCCATCGACTAAAAAATAATAAAAAAGCAGCATGAGCTGAACGGAATTACCAAGAATATTCTTGTTATCCTAATTATCAATTTATCAAAAAATTTTATTGTTTATAAAAGCTTCTAAATCATAGAAGTTATCCTATTACACATCGAAATATTCCATCAACTAAAAAATATTAAAAAAAGCTGCGTGAGCTGAACGAAATCACCAAGAAAATTCTTGTTTTTTTTTCTTGTTATCAATTATTATCTGACTTTGATTACTTAAATTTCATGTATTATGATTCCAACATAACCTAACCTATACAGAGTGAATTTTTTTTATAATATATATGATAACTGTTTTATTTATTTTATAACAAACTCTGTATTCTAATAAACGATTATTTGCTGGTAATTCCGTATGAGTTGTTCCAATTAACCGAGTAAGTAAATAGGTATTGGATTTGCGATACCAATTGAGAATCTTAATTAGCGAGTTATTTGTCTGGAAACAATATAGACTTGTTTAATTCGAAAAATGATTAAGTGAAAAGCGCTGATTTTTTTTTAACCCGATATTGGATTATTAATTAATTTAATAAACAGAATCGATAAGGAATTTGATTGGTGTGGCTTTATAGTTGGAAAATATAATTAATTAACTTTCTTAACCGTTTTGTTGTATATTTTCTTTAAGAATTTCATACTATAAGAATCTAATAAAATCTAAATCTTATATAAAATTAAATTTAGATTTTTTTTAAATAAAATTTATGTTAATTCTAATTAAATAATTATCACGGTAATTAAGTAACTTCGTTACAAGATACATAATATATTAAGTGCCTTATTTGTTATGCTTATATTTAAATATATAATATTTATTAATATTTGGAATAAATTGTGTTAATCCAGTACCGTGTACAGATATATAATATATTTTAATTATCATGGAAATTAAGTAACTTCGTTACTAGTTAAATAAAATTTTAAGGGCATTATTTATCATGCTTATGTATAAATATATATTATTTATTAGTATTTGGAATAAATTTTGTTAATCCAGTACTGTGCGCGATATATATTTTAATTATCACGGTATTTAAGTAACTTCGTTACTAGTTAAATAAAATATTAAGGGCATTATTTATCGTGCTTATGTATAAATATATAATATTTATTAGTATTTGGAATAAATTGTGTTAATCCAGTACCGTGCGCGATATATAATATATTTTAATTATCATGGAAATTAAGTAACTTCGTTACTAGTTAAATAAAATATTAATTGCCTTATATTTAAATATATAATATTTATTTATGTTTGGATTAAATCGTGTTTAACAGATTTTTTTCGTTGTTGAAATACTAGATTGTTCAAGAGGAATTTGTTTTCACCCTCGTTGTTATATCAATCATTTTTATGACCTACATATAGGTTAAACAGGGTCGTGTGGGGATTAAAACTCGTACAAACATTGTCAGGCTTTTTAAAACTGTTTTTATTTTCGAATGTATTCATTCCTCTTGAAAAAAAAAACAATGTTTTAGTAGCAATTAAATATCAATGGATGTATTCTATTAAAAAAAAAGAAAAAGTTTATTAAAATTTTGATGATGATATTTTTAATATTTTTTTATAAATAATTTTATTATTGTTGTTATAGTGTTATTTGTATTTATGAGCTAAAACAACAATAAAAAACTCATGTTCTTCCTGAGAAGATATTTTCAATGTAAACTAAATTGTTTTTAAATTATAGATTATTGAAAATCGTATTTTTTCAACTTTAAACAAAAAAAAATCGAAAGAAATCGACAAAAATAAAAAATCTGATGTGGCCAGCACATGACCTCTCGCCATTTTTGAATCAAAAATTTACAGGTTGACACAAAAAAGTATGAAAAAAAATTATATTTTTGTAAATCTGGCAACAATGGCAAAAGTTTAGAAAATTTTAATGAGATGAAAATAAACTGTAGGGTATACAAAATATATGTGTAAAACTTTATTGCCGTTTTGTATAATAATGGCGTCATCACCCATAGCAACTGCCACTTCCGGTTGTGCGATTGGCACCAAAATCTAATCAGATCTAATCTAGGGTATCAGAATCCTGTATGCAAAATTTCAAATTTTTTTATTCAGTAGTTTTTGAGTGATCGTTACTACAACATCCATCCAAACACACACACTAACACACACACACACACTAACACACACACACACACACTAACACACACACACACACACACTAACACACACACACACAGACATCATCGCGAAAATATTAAAATCGTATTCTAGGGACCCTAAAACGTGTTTATTCATTGAAAACTCACTACCCAATTTTTAGCATGATTCCTATACCTCTCTTACCTGAAGGGCGAGAGGTAAAAAACATAATAAATAATAAGGAAAAAAAAAAAAAGGATATTTTAGAGAAAACAAAAAATTGTAAAGAATGGTAAGAATTAATTAAATCTGAAAAAAACAGAAAAAACCGGGAAAAATAAAAAAACAAAACAAAAAAGACTTTGAAAAAATAAAATAAATTCACCGAGAAATTAGAAAATTATTGGAAAAAATGCTAAAATTCGGAAAAAATGAAGAAGTCAAAAAAATTATAAGACAGCCGAAAAAACACAGAAAAAATCAGAAAAGACAATTTAAAAAGAACTTTAAAAACAATTGAGATAGGAAAGCAGGCTCAAAAAACACCAGAAATCTAAAAATATCAGATGACAAAAAAAATCGCAGATTATGACAAAAAATCAATAAAATAAGAAAACAAAATAGAATAGAAAACCAGAACAATAAGAAAAAATGGGGAAATATTGAAGGAAAAAAAAAAAAAAAAAAAAAAAAAAAAAAAAAAAAAAAAAAAAAAAAAAAAAAAAAAAAAAAAAAAAAAAAAAAACGAAGATTAGAAAAAACGAAGATTAGAAAAAACGAAGATTAGAAAAAAATGAGAAAGAAATTGGAAAATATTGGGAAAAACTAAAAAGAATTGGAAAATACGGAAAAAACGAAAAAAAAACACGAAAAAATGAAAAAGAAAGCGCAAAAAAAGCAAGAAATTACAAAAAATGATAAAAACAATCGCAAATTATGACAAAAATCAATGGAATAAGAAAACAAAACAGAATAGAAAAACAGAAAAAGGAAAAAATGGGGAAAGATTAGAAAAATTGAGAAAAAGAATAAAAAAACGAAAAAAAAAAACTAGAAAAAATCTGAAAAAAAATGAGAGACAAATTAGAAAATATTGGGAAAAAATGAAACAAAAAATTGTAAAATACGGAAAAAACGAAGAAAAAAAACGCTAAAAAATGAAAAAGAAAGCGCAAAAACGCAAGAAATCGAAAAATATAACAAAAAATAGTAAAACAATCGCAAAAAAACGCAACAAAATCACCAAAAAAAAAATGACAAAAAAATCGCAAATTATCACAAAAAATCAAATAAATAAGAAAAAAATGAGAACAAAATTAGAAAACAAAAAAAATAGAAAAAAAAAACAGAACAATGAGAAAAAACAGAAAAAAAAAACAAATTTTTCTCTACTTTTTTCCCACTTTTCATATTTCCCCTATGTTTTCCTATTATGTCCAAATTTTTGCCTATATTTTTCTTGTTTTTTTTTTTATTTTTTTTTACTTTTTCTGTTTTTACTATTTTTTCTTGTTTTCCCTATTCTTTCTATTTTTTTACCTATCCAAAAATTATCCATCTAGAGAAGTTTTTTATACAAATGTATAATAAAGAAAAATTTCCATCATTTTTTACTATTTTTCCCCATTTTTCCTATTTTTCCCTATTATTTCCGATTTTTTTCTTACTTTTTTTCAACTTATATCTATTTTTCCCCATTATTCCTATTTTCACTATTTTTTCTGTTTATTCCTATTTTTTTCCAGTTTTCCCTATTTCTTCTTTTACTTATGCAAAAATCGTTAAAAAGAAAATTATAATAAAGAAAAGTAAAAACTTGCTTCTAACATTTTTTACTTTTTTTAACTTTTACTATTTTTACTGTTTTTTTTCTTCTATTTTTCACTTTTTTCCCCATTTTTCTTATTTTTCTTATTATTTTCTATTTTTTCCTACTTTTATCTATTTTTCCTATTTTTTATGGCTAAATATTATAACGCTTAGAGGGAGAAGGAGAAGGGTTAAAATTAGATTTTTGCACACGCTACGACAGCTAATGACGCATGAAAACAAAAGTATAATATTATTAATTTTAAATGAAATAAGTTTATTTTTTGAATTTTTGATAATATTCCAGTGAAAATATAATAGTTACATACAGGGTGGATAAAAAGTTATGAAACGCTGCTTTATTTTTTTTTGATACGATTAAGCTCTGACACGAATTTAGCTGTATTTATAATAATTTTGGTTACATTTTATATTTCTAGTTACTACAAAAACCATAAAATAATCCAAACCGTAACGATTTATATTTTCTAAAGTTATTTTTAAATCAATTTATAAATGTCTCGTGTGTGTAAAAAAAATAAATCTTAAATCACGTTCGGCATGTGTTGTAGTTAAATTGACCTAAATTTGAAAAAGATTTGCTTCTTGTCTCGACTCGATTCGAGAACTATATTAAAACAACCGAAGGCAAATCTTATATAAATATACAAAAATTGGAATCTCATATTCTTCTTTTCTTATTATCAACTATAGAAAAATATTTTTTCCCTATTATCTACATATCTAATAAAAATTGGTCAAGCATGTAGTTGGTTTATTTTTAGTGAAGAAAATTATTAAAAAGTTATCAAATTTGTAAAAATTGATTTTCGGTTGTTCCGCAAGGCGGCTTCAATTTTTCGTGATCAATCGAATTTTCATTGACTTTATTTCACAACTTTTAAACACAAAAGCCATTATTGTTCGACGTCGATATTTTATATATATATTTTTATCGCTAAAGCTATTCCAATACATTTATTTTAATCAAAATCTATTAACAAAAAAAACATTGAAAGGTATGGAAATGTTGGATTATAGTAAATTAAAAGGCAAGGGCGTAGATAACTTTTTTCCTGGAGGGGAAAGGGTACTTTTTTAATCAAACTTGTTGACAAATATGTTTGTCCATTTCTACATTTTATATCTTTTTTTCGTGCAATTTTTTTGGTATCCTGGTGTCGGTAAGTTTCCCCTTTTACCCTCTCATATCTACGCCTTGCTTGTAAACAAGCCAAATCCGGATAATCCTCCAGAAGCAGATTATCTGGAAAGTGATTTCTTTCCTTTTTTTGTCCAAGATGTCAAAAAATACATTGTTGCTTTATTTTTTAATTTTTTGTATGAAAAAATACATTGTTGCTTTGTTTTTTTAATTTACTCTGTGGAAAAATACATTTTTACTTTGTTTTTCAATTTTTTGTACAAAAAATGCATTGTTGCTTTGTTTTTATATTTCCTGTATGGAAAAATGCATTCTTGATTTGAATTTCAAATTCTTGTTTTAAAAAAATGCTTTGTTGCTTTGTTTTTTTTTCCTATAAGGAAAATTGCATTCTTGCTTTGAATTTCAAATTTTATTGTTGCACTTTTGCTTTGCTTTTCAAATTTTTATGTGAAAAAATGTTTTTTGTTTTGTTTTTCAGTTTAATGTGGGGAAATGGATTCTTGATTTGATTTATAAATTTCTGTGGGAAAAAATGCATTATTCCAATTTTTTGTATGAAAAAAATGCATTTTTGCTGTTTTTCCCAATTTTTTGTAGGGAAAAATGGATGTTTGATGTTTTTTCCAAATTTTTGTAGGGAAAATGCTCTTGTTTTTTCTCCAATTCATTTTTGAAAACTGTTTTTATGTGAAATGGACAACTCAACAATTTACCGAAAAATTAGTAATTTTAAATTTTAATCTGAAATTTAAATGTGAAAAATGTATTCTTGCTCCTTTTTTCAAATTCGAGTGTGGAAAAATGTGTTCTTGCTCCTTTTTTCCAAATTAACAGTGGAAAAATGCATTCTTGCTTCTATTTTAAAATTTGACTGTGGAAAAATGCATTCTTGCTTTTTTTCTAATTCAAGTGTGAAAAAATGCATTCTTGCTTTTTTTTCCAATTCGAGTGTGAAAAAATATGTTCTTGCTCCTTTTTTCCAAATTAACAGTGGAAAAATGCATTCTTGCTTCTATTTTAAAATTTGACTGTGGAAAAATGCATTCTTGCTTTTTTTTCTAATTCAAGTGTGAAAAAATGCATTCTTGCTTTTTTTCCAATTCGAGTGTGAAAAAATGCATTCTTGCTCATTTTATTCAAATTTAACTATTGTAAATGCATTCTTGCTTTTCTTTTCAAATTCGAGTCTGGAAAAATGTGTTTTTGCTCCTTTTTTCCAAATTAACAGTGGAAAAATGCATTCTTGCTTCTATCTTAAAATTTGACTGTGGAAAAATGCATTCCTGCTTCTTTTTTCAAATTCGAGTGTGAAAAATGTATTCTTGCTCATTTTTTTGCAAATTTAACTGTGGAAAAATGCATTCTTGCTTCTATTTTCAAATTCGAGTGTGAAAAATGCATTCTTGCTCGTTTTTTTTCAATTTTAACTGTGGAAAAATGCATTCTTGCTTCTTTTTATTTAAATTAAATTGTGGAAAAATGTATTCATACTTTTCATGTGTGATTTTTTAGAGTTTTCTCCTAACTTCATATGTGTTTTTTTCCATATTTTCGTTTTTATTCTAAGAATTTTAGAAAAAAAACTTTCCCTTTCTATATCATTTTTCTCTGATTTTCTGGAGTTTTTCGTAAATTTTCCGTCACTTTTTTCCGAATCTGTTCCAACAGTGATTCTATAATTATTGTATGTTATAAAAAATGTTAAAATTTGATTTTTTTTCAAAAATAAGCAAATAAAATGAAATTTTCGAAACTTAAAATTATTCGTTAAATTTTTGATTTTTCAGTTTTTGTAACATTTTTAAATTTATGAAATTTGAAATTTTTATTAAATTTTTGAAATTGGAACTGAACTTTTTTCAAAGTTTCTTAAAAGTTTGTGAAATTGTTGTTTCACGTGGAAAAATTCACGAAAAATGGACAAACATTGTAAAAAAATTAACACAATACCAAAAACTAACAAAAATTACTCAAATTAAGTAAAAAATTGTTAAAAACAGACAAAATGACACAAATTTGATACTAAAAGTCAAAAATTGTTGGTTAAATTTTTCATTTTGTTGTTTTTGCAACATTTTTTAAATTATGAAATTTGAAATTTTTGTGACATTTTTAAAATTGGAACTCAGATTTTTTTATAAATTCTTTAAAGTTTGTGAAATTGTTAATCAAAGCGGAAAAAAATCGCGAAAAATGCACAAACTTAAAAATCCGAAAAAAAAATCTGAAGAAGTATTCGTGGATAGTCGTATCCTGGGGGTAATTACCCCTTTTACCCTCCCCATATCTACGCCCTTGAATAGAGGTCATTTTTTTGAGTCAGATTTATTTATACTGAACAGTAGGAAATTTAATATTGATATTAAAAATCCTATAGTAAGTGGAAAGGATATTTGTAATTGACTTATGCAATACATTTTCTTTTACAAAGGTTTTACCGCTTTACAATCAATTAACGTACTGCATTTAAGATTTAAACATACTTCAGAAAATGTTTATGGTGTTTCATTAATTAGTTTTAATTGCTTAATAACCGAACTTTTAGATACACTACCTAAAAAAATTAAACAGGACAGTACTTACAAAATTTCCTAAAGTACAATTCATTGTCGAAATTTAATAAAAAAAAAATAACTGTGATACATGGTTGGATAGAGAATAAAATGGAGATATTTCAAAAATAAAATAGGTCCGTATTTAAAAAAAAAATTAAGGAATGTTCTTTAAACACGAAACGTCGCATAGAAAAACTGACTTACTGTATGTTAAAGGGCATTTGGTCTTCAACAAAAAATATTAAAAAAGTTATCTTCTATATTTAAAAATAAAGGTGATAATTAAATAAAAGAAAAATCGTCAATTTTGGTTTTAAGCAAATTTTTTAAAATCCGGTAAATTTGTCTTGATAATTATGTAACTTAACGAAATCCCAATAGTGTACATTAAAATTTTCAACACCCTGTATTAAATTTAATTAAAAAAATTACCAACCATTTCCCTATTGTCAAGATATAAATATTGGTGACAAACAATGTCAGATCTATTTTGTAGATTATATAATTGGTAAAAATTGACATACATTATTATTAAAAAAAAATCAATCCAATCCAATTATCTTAATTAATTTTTTGACATGGAATTTGCGTTAAAAAAAAATTATATAATGTTTTATTTTGATTTAAAATAATTAATCATAACATAGAGAAAAGCGGCACCCATATATTTATGATATCAAAAAAACAACCGCTTTCCGCTATGATTTTTCCAATACATTTATTTCAATCTAGTCTATTTAACAAAGACCGATGAAAGGTTCGCAGAACTCAATTGAAAATATATATGCCTATTATTAAAAAAAAAGGGGTCAATCAATAGTTAATTACTTTCGGAGATTCGTTCAACAAAAGCGTTTCCATAATAAAGAAAAAATAAATGAAATTAGTATATAATCTTGAGAGAATAAGTCACATTTTTATACAGAGTGTCCCTCAAATAGTGTAAAATTCGAATTCGAAATTTTATATTGTATTTTTAAGTTATAATTAAAAAAACATTTTCAAAATTTACTTTTTTAAAACCTCTTAATATGCATTTAACGATTTATATTTATAGGATTTTTTTATTAATTTTAGGAACACTATCATGAATTTTTTTACACTATTTGAGGGACACCCTGTATAGTTTTACTTTTACTTATAGGAATTTTTTTATTAATTTTAGCAGTACTATCATGAATTTTTTTACACTATTTGAGGGACACCCTGTATAGTTTTACTTTTACTTATATAAGAATTTTTTTATTAATTTTAGCAGTACTATCATGATTTTTTTACACTATTTGAGGGACACCCTGTATAGTTTTACTTTTACTTATATAAGAATTTTTTTATTAATTTTAGCAGTACTATCATGAATTTTTTTACACGATTTGAGGGACACCCTGTATAGTTTTTACTTTTACTTATATAAGAATTTTTTTTATTAATTTTAGCAGTACTATCATGAATTTTTTTACACTATTTGAGGGACACCCTGTATAGTTTTACTTTTACTTATATAAGAATTTTTTTATTAATTTTAGCAGTACTATCATGAATTTTTTTACACGATTTGAGGGACACCCTGTATAGTTTTTACTTTTACTTATATAAGAATTTTTTTTATTAATTTTAGCAGTACTATCATGAATTTTTTTACACGATTTGAGGGACACCCTGTATAGTTTTACTTTTACTTATATAAGAATTTTTTTTATTAATTTTAGCAGTACTATCATGAATTTTTTTACACTATTTGAGGGACACCCTGTATAGTTTTACTTTTACTTATAGGAATTTTTTTATTAATTTTAGGAGTACTATCATGATTTTTTTCACACTATTTGAGGGACACCCTGTATAGTTTTACTTTTACTTATAGGAATTTTTTTATTAATTTTAGCAGTACTATCATGAATTTTTTTACACTATTTGAGGGACACCCTGTATAGTTTTACTTTTACTTATATAAGAATTTTTTTATTAATTTTAGCAGTACTATCATGAATTTTTTTACACTATTTGAGGGACACCCTGTATAGTTTTACTTTTACTTATATAAGAATTTTTTTATTAATTTTAGCAGTACTATCATGAATTTTTTTACACGATTTGAGGGACACCCTGTATAGTTTTTACTTTTACTTATATAAGAATTTTTTTTATTAATTTTAGCAGTACTATCATGAATTTTTTTACACTATTTGAGGGACACCCTGTATAGTTTTACTTTTACTTATATAAGAATTTTTTTATTAATTTTAGCAGTACTATCATGAATTTTTTTACACGATTTGAGGGACACCCTGTATAGTTTTACTTTTACTTATAGGAATTTTTTTATTAATTTTAGGAGTACTATCATGATTTTTTTTACACTATTTGAGGGACACCCTGTATAGTTTTACTTTTACTTATATAAGAATTTTTTTATTAATTTTAGCAGTACCATCATAAATTTTTTTACACTATTTGAGGGACACCCTGTATAGTTTTACTTTTACTTATATAAGAATTTTTTTATTAATTTTAGCAGTACTATCATGAATTTTTTTACACTATTTGAGGGACACTCTGTATAGTTTTACTTTTACTTATATAAGAATTTTTTTATTAATTTTAGCAGTACTATCATGAATTTTTTTACACGATTTGAGGGACACCCTGTATAGTTTTACTTTTACTTATATAAGAATTTTTTTTATTAATTTTAGCAGTACTATCATGAATTTTTTTACACTATTTGAGGGACACCCTGTATAGTTTTACTTTTACTTATAGGAATTTTTTTATTAATTTTAGGAGTACTATCATGATTTTTTTCACACTATTTGAGGGACACCCTGTATAGTTTTACTTTTACTTATATAAGAATTTTTTTATTAATTTTAGCAGTACCATCATAAATTTTTTTACACTATTTGAGGGACACCCTGTATAGTTTTACTTTTACTTATATAAGAATTTTTTTATTAATTTTAGCAGTACTATCATGAATTTTTTTACACGATTTGAGGGACACCCTGTATAGTTTTACTTTTACTTATATAAGAATTTTTTTATTAATTTTAGCAGTACTATCATGATTTTTTTACACTATTTGAGGGACACCCTGTATAGTTTTACTTTTACTTATATAAGAATTTTTTTATTAATTTTAGCAGTACTATCATGAATTTTTTTACACGATTTGAGGGACACCCTGTATAGTTTTACTTTTACTTATATAAGAATTTTTTTATTAATTTTAGCAGTACTATCATGAATTTTTTTACACGATTTGAGGGACACCCTGTATAGTTTTACTTTTACTTATATAAGAATTTTTTTATTAATTTTAGCAGTACTATCATGATTTTTTTACACTATTTGAGGGACACCCTGTATAGTTTTACTTTTACTTATAGGAATTTTTTTATTAATTTTAGGAGTACTATCATGAATTTTTTTACACTATTTGAGGGACACCCTGTATAGTTTTACTTTTACTTATATAAGAATTTTTTTATTAATTTTAGCAGTACTATCATGAATTTTTTTTACACGATTTGAGGGACACCCTGTATAGTTTTACTTTTACTTATATAAGAATTTTTTTATTAATTTTAGCAGTACTATCATGATTTTTTTACACTATTTGAGGGACACCCTGTATAGTTTTACTTTTACTTATATTTTTTATTAATTTTAGCAGTACTATCATGAATTTTTTTACACGATTTGAGGGACACCCTGTATAGTTTTACTTTTACTAATAGGATTTTTTTTATTAATTTTAGCAGTACTATCATGAATTTTTTTACACTATTTGAGGGACACCCTGTATAGTTTTACTTTTACTAATAGGATTTTTTTTATTAATTTTAGCAGTACTATCATGAATTTTTTTACACTATTTGAGGGACACCCTGTATAGTTTTACTTTTACTAATAGGATTTTTTTTATTAATTTTAGCAGTACTATCATGAATTTTTTTACACTATTTGAGGGACACCCTGTATAGTTTTACTTTTACTTATAGGAACTTTTTTATTAATTTTAGGAGTACTATCATGAATTTTTTTACACTATTTGAGGGACACCCTGTATAGTTTTACTTTTACTTATATTTTTATTAATTTTAGCAGTACTATCATGAATTTTTTTACACTATTTGAGGGACACCCTGTATAGTTTTACTTTTACTAATAGGATTTTTTTTATTAATTTTAGCAGTACTATCATGAATTTTTTTACACTATTTGAGGGACACCCTGTATAGTTTTACTTTTACTTATAGGAACTTTTTTATTAATTTTAGGAGTACTATCATGAATTTTTTTACACTATTTGAGGGACACCCTGTATAGTTTTACTTTTACTTATATTTTTATTAATTTTAGCAGTACTATCATGAATTTTTTTACACTATTTGAGGGACACCCTGTATAGTTTTACTTTTACTTATAGGAACTTTTTTATTAATTTTAGGAGTACTATCATGAATTTTTTTACACTATTTGAGGGACACCCTGTATAGTTTTACTTTTACTTATATTTTTATTAATTTTAGCAGTACTATCATGAATTTTTTTACACTATTTGAGGGACACCCTGTATAGTTTTACTTTTACTTATATTTTTATTAATTTTAGCAGTACTATCATGAATTTTTTTACACTATTTGAGGGACACCCTGTATAGTTTTACTTTTACTTATAGGAACTTTTTTATTAATTTTAGGAGTACTATCATGAATTTTTTTACACTATTTGAGGGACACCCTGTATAGTTTTACTTTTACTTATATTTTTATTAATTTTAGCAGTACTATCATGAATTTTTTTACACTATTTGAGGGACACCCTGTATAGTTTTACTTTTACTAATAGGATTTTTTTTATTAATTTTAGCAGTACTATCATGAATTTTTTTACACTATTTGAGGGACACCCTGTATAGTTTTACTTTTACTTATATTTTTATTAATTTTAGCAGTACTATCATGAATTTTTTTACACTATTTGAGGGACACTCTGTATAGTTTTACTTTTACTTATATTTTTAATGATTTTAGCAGTACTATCATGAATTTTTTTACACTATTTGAGGGACACCCTGTATAGTTTTACTTTTACTTATATTTTTAATGATTTTAGCAGTACTATCATGAATTTTTTTACACTATTTGAGGGACACTCTGTATAGTTTTACTTTTACTTATATTTTTAATGATTTTAGCAGTACTATCATGAATTTTTTTACACTATTTGAGGGACACTCTGTATAGTTTTACTTTTACTTATATTTTTAATGATTTTAGCAGTACTATCATGAATTTTTTTACACTATTTGAGGGACACTCTGTATAGTTTTACTTTTACTTATATTTTTAATGATTTTAGCAGTACTATCATGAATTTTTTTACACTATTTGAGGGACACCCTGTATAGTTTTACTTTTACTTATATTTTTAATGATTTTAGCAGTACTATCATGAATTTTTTTACACTATTTGAGGGACACTCTGTATAGTTTTACTTTTACTTATATTTTTAATGATTTTAGCAGTACTATCATGAATTTTTTTACACTATTTGAGGGACACCCTGTATAGTTTTACTTTTACTTATATTTTTATTAATTTTAGCAGTACTATCATGATTTTTTTTACACTATTTGAGGGACACCCTGTATAGTTTTACTTTTACTTATATAAGAATTTTTTTATTAATTTTAGCAGTACTATCATGAATTTTTTTTACACGATTTGAGGGACACCCTGTATAGTTTTACTTTTACTTATATAAGAATTTTTTTATTAATTTTAGCAGTACTATCATGATTTTTTTACACTATTTGAGGGACACCCTGTATAGTTTTACTTTTACTTATATTTTTTATTAATTTTAGCAGTACTATCATGAATTTTTTTACACGATTTGAGGGACACCCTGTATAGTTTTACTTTTACTAATAGGATTTTTTTTATTAATTTTAGCAGTACTATCATGAATTTTTTTACACTATTTGAGGGACACCCTGTATAGTTTTACTTTTACTAATAGGATTTTTTTTATTAATTTTAGCAGTACTATCATGAATTTTTTTACACTATTTGAGGGACACCCTGTATAGTTTTACTTTTACTAATAGGATTTTTTTTATTAATTTTAGCAGTACTATCATGAATTTTTTTACACTATTTGAGGGACACCCTGTATAGTTTTACTTTTACTTATAGGAACTTTTTTATTAATTTTAGGAGTACTATCATGAATTTTTTTACACTATTTGAGGGACACCCTGTATAGTTTTACTTTTACTTATATTTTTATTAATTTTAGCAGTACTATCATGAATTTTTTTACACTATTTGAGGGACACCCTGTATAGTTTTACTTTTACTAATAGGATTTTTTTTATTAATTTTAGCAGTACTATCATGAATTTTTTTACACTATTTGAGGGACACCCTGTATAGTTTTACTTTTACTTATAGGAACTTTTTTATTAATTTTAGGAGTACTATCATGAATTTTTTTACACTATTTGAGGGACACCCTGTATAGTTTTACTTTTACTTATATTTTTATTAATTTTAGCAGTACTATCATGAATTTTTTTACACTATTTGAGGGACACCCTGTATAGTTTTACTTTTACTTATAGGAACTTTTTTATTAATTTTAGGAGTACTATCATGAATTTTTTTACACTATTTGAGGGACACCCTGTATAGTTTTACTTTTACTTATATTTTTATTAATTTTAGCAGTACTATCATGAATTTTTTTACACTATTTGAGGGACACCCTGTATAGTTTTACTTTTACTTATATTTTTATTAATTTTAGCAGTACTATCATGAATTTTTTTACACTATTTGAGGGACACCCTGTATAGTTTTACTTTTACTTATAGGAACTTTTTTATTAATTTTAGGAGTACTATCATGAATTTTTTTACACTATTTGAGGGACATCCTGTATAGTTTTACTTTTACTTATATTTTTATTAATTTTAGCAGTACTATCATGAATTTTTTTACACTATTTGAGGGACACCCTGTATAGTTTTACTTTTACTAATAGGATTTTTTTTATTAATTTTAGCAGTACTATCATGAATTTTTTTACACTATTTGAGGGACACCCTGTATAGTTTTACTTTTACTTATATTTTTATTAATTTTAGCAGTACTATCATGAATTTTTTTACACTATTTGAGGGACACTCTGTATAGTTTTACTTTTACTTATATTTTTAATGATTTTAGCAGTACTATCATGAATTTTTTTACACTATTTGAGGGACACCCTGTATAGTTTTACTTTTACTTATATTTTTAATGATTTTAGCAGTACTATCATGAATTTTTTTACACTATTTGAGGGACACTCTGTATAGTTTTACTTTTACTTATATTTTTAATGATTTTAGCAGTACTATCATGAATTTTTTTACACTATTTGAGGGACACTCTGTATAGTTTTACTTTTACTTATATTTTTAATGATTTTAGCAGTACTATCATGAATTTTTTTACACTATTTGAGGGACACCCTGTATAGTTTTACTTTTACTTATATTTTTAATGATTTTAGCAGTACTATCATGAATTTTTTTACACTATTTGAGGGACACCCTGTATAGTTTTACTTTTACTTATATTTTTATTAATTTTAGCAGTACTATCATGAATTTTTTTACACTATTTGAGGGACACTCTGTATAGTTTTACTTTTACTTATATTTTTAATGATTTTAGCAGTACTATCATGAATTTTTTTACACTATTTGAGGGACACCCTGTATAGTTTTACTTTTACTTATATTTTTAATGATTTTAGCAGTACTATCATGAATTTTTTTACACTATTTGAGGGACACTCTGTATAGTTTTACTTTTACTTATATTTTTAATGATTTTAGCAGTACTATCATGAATTTTTTTACACTATTTGAGGGACACTCTGTATAGTTTTACTTTTACTTATATTTTTAATGATTTTAGCAGTACTATCATGAATTTTTTTACACTATTTGAGGGACACCCTGTATAGTTTTACTTTTACTTATATTTTTAATGATTTTAGCAGTACTATCATGAATTTTTTTACACTATTTGAGGGACACTCTGTATAGTTTTACTTTTACTTATATTTTTAATGATTTTAGCAGTACTATCATGAATTTTTTTACACTATTTGAGGGACACTCTGTATAGTTTTACTTTTACTTATATTTTTAATGATTTTAGCAGTACTATCATGAATTTTTTTACACTATTTGAGGGACACCCTGTATAGTTTTACTTTTACTTATATTTTTATTAATTTTAGCAGTACTATCATGATTTTTTTTACACTATTTGAGGGACACCCTGTATAGTTTTACTTTTACTTATATAAGAATTTTTTTATTAATTTTAGCAGTACTATCATGAATTTTTTTACAATATTTGAGGGACTTCTTCGTTCTTTTGAAAAAAAAAAAACTCATGATAGATTATTAAAATTTTTCGATGCGCGTTTTTGATCGAGCACAAAAATCATGAATTTTTATGAAAACAAAAAAAGGTTTGTCGCTGACTCGCCCGTCGCGGTGTGCGTTGCACGCTCCAATTAAACCATTTAAACCGCGTCGCATAATTCGCAAATCGATATTGTCGCAGATTTTTAACTTAATAAATCTATCGGATTGATAATTGCTGATAATTAAAATAATAATTCGTGGAATTAACTTGGTTCATTTCTTACAAAAATAATTATTTTTTTTATTTGATCCTTTAATTAATTGAATTAGAATTACAAATTACAAACAGAAAAAAGTAAGTTTTTGAAAACCATTAACATACAGCCTGTTTCATCCTTATAGGAATCATCAGTGGCATTTTGTGCATATAGTTTGTATAAAGTCTATTCCACAATATTACTGAGACCCAAAAGCCTCAGTATTAATTTCATGATGGCGAAAATAATTTCTTACCCCCACTTTTTATCACTTTTCTCGACGTTTTCTGAGTCAGAAAATGCAAAAAAAATCCTGTCCGGACGTCTGGATGTAAACACTGTAACTTTTGAACGAAAGCTCCGATCAAGTTCTGGTTTGTCCAAGGAAGAACCCTATTGAATTTAAGCAGGATTGGACTGGCCCTTCCGGTACCCATCAGACAAATTAAAGTGGTTTGCATGGGAAAACTTTTTCCAATTCCAATTTTCAGAACAAAATGTTAAACGGAGTTTACAAAATGGAAATTATTGACACATTGTTTGAATTTGGCGACTTTTTTTTCGTTTTTTTTTTGTTTTACAATGTTTTTAATTAGTTTTCGTTTTTTCCGTATTATTTTTTTTTCACTTTTTTCCTGTTTTATCAATATTTTGACGTTTTATTTTTTTTTTCTGGTTTTTTTTTCGATTTTTTTCTAAACTTTTCTCATTTTTTTCTCATTTTATGTTTTAATTTTTTTTTCTTTCGTTTTCTAATTTTTTAAAATTTTATTATCATTTTATAGAAAGAGACTTTTTCTGGTTTTTTCTCATGTTTCGGATTTTTTTTTCTGATTTTTTCGATATTTTCTAATTTTTCCTTTTTTTGTCATTGTGTCGGCTTTTTTTTATTTCATTTTTTTTCCTATTACTTTTTTTTCCTATTTATTTTTTGTTTTCTAAATTTTTTTTTATTCCTTTGATTTTTTTGCCATTTTTTTGGAATTTTGTTGCGATTTATTTCAATTCTTTCGATTTTTTTCATTTATTTTTTTACTTCTTTCTTTTGTTCACAATTCTTCCGGTTTTTGATTGTTCTTTATGATTTTTTCCAACTTTTTCCGGTTTTTTGTGATTTATTTCGATTTCTTGTATTTTTGAGTCTTTTCGATTTTTTTACAGTTTTTTTGGTTTTTTTTAATTTTTTTCCATATTTTACAATTTTATTCTTCATTTGTTTTCAATATTCTCCAATAATTTTTGTTTCTTTTTCGATTATTTCCGATTTTTCTGATTTTTCAATTCTTATAATTTTTTCTCATTTTTTTTGATATTTTTTTAGTTTTATTCTGATTTTTTCAAAATTTTCTAATTTTTTTAGATTTTTTTTTCAAATTCAATTTTTTTTCTATTTCTTTCTTTTCTTATCTAATTTTTTTCCTATCCTCCGATGTTTTTGATTTTACGGATTTTTCGTATTTTTTCTCATTTTTCTGATACTTTTATATTGTTTTTGAGGTTTTTTTATTGTTTTTTGATTTTTTTCAAATTCCTTCAGTTTTTTCTGACTTTTTCTAATGTTTCTGATTTTTTCGATTTTTGTCGATTTCGTTCGATTTTTTTTATTTTTATTGATTTTTTCAATCTTTCGACTTTTTTTTTGATTTTTGTTGGTTTTTCTTCGAATTCTTCTTTTTTTTTCGATTTATTTTGATTTTTTTTATATTTTTTTCGATTTATTTTGATTCCTTTTCATCTCTTGGATTTCTTTTGATTTTTTTTGGATTTTTGTCGGTTTTTTTTTCGATTTCTTTTGATTTTTTTTATATTTTTTTTTTCGGATTATTTTGATTCCTTCCATCTCTTTTGATTTCATTTGGTTTTTTTCAATTTTTGTCGTTTTTTTCCATTTCTTTCGATTTTTATTTTTTTTTCGGTTTTTTTTCGATTTCCTTTGATTTTTTTTATATTTTTTTTTTCGATTTATTTTGATTCCTTCCATCTCTTTTAATTTCATTTGATTTTTTTCAATTTTTGTGGTTTTTTTTCCATTTCTTTCGATTTTTATTTTTTTTTCGGTTTTTTTTTTCGATTTCTTTTGATTTTTTTCCATTTTTTTTTGATTTTTTTCAATTTCCTTTGAAAGTTTTCAGATTTTTGTTTTCTTATTTTAAAAGTGAAAAAAATAAACATTATAATCTTATTTCCTAACGGGGATCCCCCGAACGCACAATTTTTAATAGATTTACGGTATTTTTAATAAGTTATTCTTTAGATTGTTTATAATTATTTTTTTAATAGTTTTTATTGTTTTAGCAAATAATTATAATTTTTTCCCATTTGTAACGAGAGACCCAAAAGTCTCAATATTAGTTTCGTGATGGCCAAAAAAAAAATCTTAGCCCCACTTTTTATCACTTTTCTCGACGTTTCCGGGTTCCCTGAGTCCGAAAATGCAAAAAAAATTCTCTCCGAACGTCTGTCTGTCTGTCTGTATGTAAACACTGTAAAAATTTTTAGAACTTTTTCCATTTCACATCATGTATAATATTCCCCTACATTTATACGAATGACAATGATCCATAAAAATTTAAGTTCTAAAAGGATATTTTTTTTACAATGTAAATTAAAAAAAAATTAGGTCAGATCATTTATAATATTGTTTTACATGTATTTAGCCCAATGCTTCACAATATAAAAAATGTTTGCTCGATGGGCCGAAGTCCCGAAACGGTACAACCACAACCGTTAGAGCGTCTCAAGAATTAATCAAATATGCTTTGAAATATTATTTTAATATTTAATAGAAAATATTTCAATGGAAATTACAAACTTTCACAACACACAAAATATACATTTTAAAACAATTTAACATGTACATAATGTTACTAAAACCCCAAATTAAATTAATGACTATAATCCAACTCTTCTTGGTTTTTCGATAATAAATGTTCCAGTCCTTCATTCCCAAATAAATGTCTATTTACAATGCATTAATTATCGTTATTATTATTTTTTTTTAAATAAACTATACGTTCCACCATTCTCCCATAAACCAGACAATAATAATAATAATGATAATTTAATAGCCTATGTGCTTTTGAACAAATATGGAGTACGCGAACCGGAAATTATGTTCAGTTTTTAATAAACACTTAAGATTGCTTGTAACTATTGTTAGGACAACCGGAAAAAAAAATAATAGAGTGTAAGGTAAATGCCCTCTTTAGCTTTCAATTAACTAGAAAAACTTAAATATTTAGATACAGTGACAATAAATTATTTCTAAAAGAAAAAATAATTAAAAATAGATTATTTAATTGGTCCAATTTTATTTAAACATTTTTAAAATCGCGTGTCAAATAGTCGGTAATAAAAATCTTCATTTAATACCTACGAAGAACAGATAAATATAAAAAGTAAAACGCAATCGATATTTTTGGGACAACAAACAAAACAACATAAAATCGTCGGCGGTTATGAAACTCGGCATGAGCCATAAAACCCTTAGTATAAGGTACATAAAATACCAAGAAAGCTAATAATATACCAGGTAAGGGTATATTGAGCTGTCCTAAGCATGAATACCTTTTTAGTTCAGTTCAGGACCGTTTTTAACATTACTTTCATTTCTTTTTTTATTAAGTTTTTATTAATCTTCTATGTTGATGTTATTTTTGTTTTATTGAATTTTATGTCTTTTCTACCGTTAAGTGTTATTACTGAGGCCCAAAAGTTTCAGTATTAGTTTCGTGAAATTTTTTACCCCAACTTTTCATCACTTCCCTAAGTCCAAAAATGTAAAAAGAATCCTGTCCGAACGTCTGTCTGTCTGTTTATTTGTATGTAAACACTGTGATTTTTGAACGAAAGCTCCGATCGAGTTCCGATTTTCAATTTATCTAGTTAGTTTTATACAAGGAAGAATCCTATTATTGAATTTGAGCAGGATCGGACCGGCCCTTTCGGTACCTATCATACAAATTAAAGTGGTTTGCATGGGAAAACTTTTTTTCAATTTTAATTTTTACAACATTGTTTGGTTTTAGCGATTTTTTTTTTTTGCTTTTTACAATTTTTTGATTATTTTCGTTTTTTCCGTATTATTTTTCATTTTTTAACTATTATTTTTCTTTCATTTTTTTCTTGTTTTCTCATTATTCTGATGTTTTGTTATTTTCTAATCTTTTCTCATTTTTTTTTTGATTTTTTTAATCTTTTCTCATTTTTTGTCTGTGTTCTGTTTTTTCATTTCTTTTTCTTTCGTTTTCTAATTTTTTATAATTTTAAAATTATTTTATAGTTTTTCTCATTTTCTATTTTTTTTCTCATTTTTTTCGTTTTTTTTTTGTGATTTATTTCAATTCTTTCGATTTTTTTTGATTTATTTTTTTTTGTTCACAATTCTTCCGGTTTTTGGTTGTTCTTTACGATTTTTTTAGAACTTTTTTGATTTGTTTTTATTTTTTATAATTTTATAATTATTTTATAGAGACTTTTTCTGATTTTTCCCATTTTTTGTTTCTTTCTATTTTTTTTCTGATTATTTCGATGTCTTCTAATTTTTCCTCTTTTTTGTCATTATTTTATCTTTTTTCGTATTCTTTTTTTTTCCAATTACTTTTATTTCTATATCTTTTTTGTTTTCTAATTTTTTTATCATTTTTTTTATTCCTTTGATTTTTTCCGATTTTTTTACACTTTTTTTGCCATTTTTTGCGTTTTTGTTGCGATTTATTTCAATTCTTTCGATGTTTTTCATTTATTTTTTTATTGCGTTCACAATTCTTCCAGATTTTGGTTGTTCTTTACGATTTTTCCCAACTTTTTCCGTTTTTTTGCAATATATTTCGATTTCTTGTATTTTCATTTTTTTTTCCATACTTTACAATTTTATTTTTCATTTGTTCCAAATAATTTTTGTTTCTTTTTCGATGATTTCAGATTTTTTCAATTCTTCTAATATTTTCTCGTTTTTCCCTAATTTTTTGATTTTTTTTTTCATTTTTTATTCCGATTTTTTCAATATTTTTTTCCCATTTATTTCTTTCCTTTTATAATTTTTTCCAATCCTAAATTTTTCTGATGTTTTTCTGTTGTTTTTGAATTTTTCCTATTGTTTTTTGATTTTTTTCAAATTCCTTCAGTTTTTCCGGTTTTTTATTTTTTCGTTATTTTACAAATTTATTCTTCAATTGGTTCCAATATTTTTCAATAATTTTTGTTTCTTTTTCGATTATTTTCGACATTTTCTTATTTTTTATTTACTTCTAATTTTTTCTCATTTTTCACAAAATTTTTGGATTTTTTTTTCATGTTTTATTCTGATTTTTTCAATATTTTCAAATTTTTTCACATTGTTTTACTTTTTTGTCTATTTCTTTCTTTTCTTGTCTAATTTTTTTCTAACCTCCGATATGTTTTTGATTTTTCGGATTTTTTTATTATTTGCTCATTTTGCTGATGTTTTTCTGTTGTTTTTGTTCAAATTCATTCATTTTTTTTCCAACTTTTTGTGATATTTTTTCCATATTTTACAATTTTATTCTTCATTTGGTTCCAGTATTTTCAAATTTTTTTTTTTTTTTGGCTACTTCTAATTTTTCTAGTTTTTCGCCAAGTTTTTTTCTCATTGTTCTATTATTTCTTTTTTTTCTTATCCTATGATATGTTTTTGATTTTTCGATTTTTTCGTATTTTTTTCTCACTTTTCTGATATTTTTCTGTTGTTTTTGATTTTTTTTTTTTGTTTTTTTGATTTTTTTTTTGTTTTTTTGATTTTTTTTTTGTTTTTTTGATTTGTTCAAATTCCTTCAGTTCTTTCCAAATTTTCCGGTTTTTTGCGATTTTTTTTTAATTTTTTCAAATTTTACAGTTTTAATCTTTCATTTGTTTCTAATATTTTAATAATAATTTTTGTTTCTTTTTCGATTTTTTTTGATATTTTCTTATTTTTTCGATACTTCTAATTTTTTTCTCGTTTTTTTTTCTCATTGTTTATTTTTTTTCAATTTCTTTCTTTTCTTTTCTAATTTTTTCCTATTCTCCGATATTTTTTTGATTTTTCGATTTTTTCGTATTTATTTTTCTCACTTTTCTGATATTTTTCTGTTGTTTTTAAATTTTTTTTATTGTTATTTAATTTTTTTCAAATTCCTTCAGTTTTTTTTCTCTAACTTTTTCTTGATTTTTCGATTTTTGTTTATTTTTTATTCGATTTTTATCGATCTCTTTCGATTTCTTTTGATTTTTGTCGATGTCGTTCGATTCTTTTATTATTATTTTTTATTTCTATTGATTTTCTCTTTCGACTTTTGTTGATATTTTTCGTTTTTTTTCGATTTCTTTCGATTTTGAGCGTCTCTAGAATTTGTCTTTCAATTTTTCTATTTTGTGCCAAAGTTTTGATTCCCTCCCATGATTTTCCTTTTCTTTCGGCTTCTTTTATTATACATTCTCTCCACTATTTATAAGTACAAATCATCTAAATTGTTCTTCTACTGTATTATTTATTTTGAAAATTGTGAAAACAGCAAATTTTTGTTATACATTTTTTATTTTTTTTATAAAAATCTGGATTTATTTTTTAATAATCTGGATTTTTTTTTTAATTTCTAAATAAATTCCTCTTGATAACGGGCCTGTGCACGTTTCGTGGTTTCTTTATTCCCTTTTCACCTGCTCTTTGTTAAGCTGTTTGTAAATACACACAGTTATGCCTTTCGCATTCGAAATTGTTAAGTAGTGTATAAGAAAATCTTTTAATCTTCGACTGTTGGCACATGGCAGCCTTTATACATACTTTTTATCTTCTCCTTCTCCTCCTTCATCCTCATGCTATGCTTTGAAATTACCATGATAAATAACAAATTAACTAATTTCAAAATAAGATTACCGTGTTCGTAAACTTGTAAACACGCCATTGAAAACGATAACATAAATAGGTACAAAATATACCACGCTTGAAATTATAAAAATCCGAATTTTTATGCAGATATTTTTTTTTTAATAAATTTTTCATTTCTTCTGATAGTAAGATAATACGAATAATATAAAATTATTTGATAAAAGGATTGATCGATTTTTGATTTTTTAGTATCCTCGTATACCATAACAAAATATACAGTGTTCCTCTGGATCATTTTTTGTTGATTCTAATTATTTTCTGATGAATTCAGTATTTTCTGGATCATTTTTTATTAATTTTGATTAATAATTATTTTCTGATGATTTTTGGAACTACAGGATCATTTTTTGTTAATTCCAATTTTTTGAACTTTAAGGATCAATTTTTGTTAATTTTTAACACTTAAGAATTATTCTGATCATTTTTTAATCTTCTGGATCATTTTTTGTTCATTCCGATTTTTTGAACTTTAAGGATCAATTTTTGTTAATTTTTAACGCTCAAGAATTATTCTGATCATTTTTAAATTTTCTGGATCATTTTTTGTTCATTCTAATTATTTTCAAGAGTCGAACAATTTTTTGAACACTCGGGATCATTTTTTGTTAATTCTGATTATTTTTAACAGTCAAAAAATATTTTATGATCGTTTTTAGACTTAAGTATTAATTTTTGTTAATTTTTAACACTCAAGAATTATTCTGATTATTTTTGAATCTTCTGGATCATTTTTTGTTCATTCTAATTATTTTTAAGAATCAACAAATATTTTCTGATCAATTCAAGATTTTCCGGATCATTTTTTATTAATTTTGATTAATTTTAACAGTCGATAATTATTTTATGATCATTTTTTGAACCTTCGGGATCTATTTTGTTAATTCTGATTATTTTTAACAATCAAAAAATATTTTATGATCGTTTTTGGACTTAAGGATTAATTTTTGTTAATTTTTAACACTCAAGAATTATTCTGATTATTTTTGAATCTTCTGGATCATTTTTTGTTCATTCTAATTATTTTTAAGAATCAACAAATATTTTGTGATCAATTCAAGATTTTCCGGATCATTTTTTATTAATTTTGATTAATTTTAACAGTCGATAATTATTTTATGATCATTTTTTGAACCTTCGAGATCATTTTTTGTTAATTCTGATTTTTTGAACTTTAAGGATCAATTTTTGTTAATTTTTAACGCTCAAGAATTATTCTGATCATTTTTAAATTTTCTGGATCATTTTTTGTTCATTCTAATTATTTTCAAGAGTCGAACAATTATTTTATGATCATTTTTTGAACACTCGGGATCATTTTTTGTTAATTCTATTTTTAACAGTCAAAAAATATTTTATGATCGTTTTTGGACTTAAGGATTAATTTTTGTTAATTTTTAACACTCAAGAATTATTCTGATTATTTTTGAATCTTCTGGATCATTTTTTGTTCATTCTAATTATTTTTAAGAATCAACAAATATTTTGTGATCAATTCAAGATTTTCCGGATCATTTTTTATTAATTTTGATTAATTTTAACAGTCGATAATTATTTTATGATCATTTTTTGAACCTTCGGGATCTATTTTGTTAATTCTGATTATTTTTAACAATCAAAAAATATTTTATGATCGTTTTTGGACTTAAGGATTAATTTTTGTTAATTTTTAACACTCAAGAATTATTCTGATTATTTTTGAATCTTCTGGATCATTTTTTGTTCATTCTAATTATTTTTAAGAATCAACAAATATTTTGTGATCAATTCAAGATTTTCCGGATCATTTTTTATTAATTTTGATTAATTTTAACAGTCGATAATTATTTTATGATCATTTTTTGAACCTTCGGGATCTATTTTGTTAATTCTGATTATTTTTAACAATCAAAAAATATTTTATGATCGTTTTTGGACTTAAGGATTAATTTTTGTTAATTTTTAACACTCAAGAATTATTCTGATTATTTTTGAATCTTCTGGATCATTTTTTGTTCATTCTAATTATTTTTAAGAATCAACAAATATTTTGTGATCAATTGAAGATTTTCCGGATCATTTTTTATTAATTTTGATTAATTTTAACAGTCGATAATTATTTTATGATCATTTTTTGAACCTTCGAGATCATTTTTTGTTAATTCTGATTTTTTGAACTTTAAGGATCAATTTTTGTTAATTTTTAACACTTAAGAATTATTCTGATCATTTTTAAATTTTCTGGATCATTTTTTGTTCATTCTAATTATTTTCAAGAGTCGAACAATTATTTTATGATCATTTTTTGAACACTCGGGATCATTTTTTGTTCATTCTGATTATTTTTAACAGTCAAAAAATATTTTATGATCGTTTTTGGACTTAAGGATTAATTTTTGTTAATTTTTAACACTTAAGAATTATTCTGATTATTTTTGAATCTTCTGGATCATTTTTTGTTCATTCTAATTATTTTTAAGAATCAACAAATATTTTCTGATCAATTCAACATTTTCCGGATCATTTTTTATTAATTTTGATTAATATTGATTAATTTTAACAGTCGATAATTATTTTATGATCATTTTTTGAACCTTCGAGATCATTTTTTGTTAATTCTGCTTTTTTGCACTTTAAGGATCAATTTTTGTTAATTTTTAACACTTAAGAATTATTCTGATCATTTTTAAATTTTCTGGATCATTTTTTGTTCATTCTAATTATTTTCAAGAGTCAACAATTATATTATCATCATTTTTTGAACATTCGGGATCATTTTTTGTTAATTCTGATTATTTTTAACAATCAAAAAATATTTTATGATCGTTTTTAGACTTCAAGGATCAATTTTTGTTAATTTTTAACACTTAAGAATTATTCTGATCATTTTTAATCTTCTGGATCATTTTTTGTTCATTCTAATTATTAATAATCAATAATTATTTTATGATCATTTTTTGAATCTTCGGGATCATTTTTTGTTAATTCTGATTATTTTTAAAAATAATTAATATAATTTTTCGAAAAAATAACGTATCTGTTTCGTTTTTTGTTGGGCCATCCTATAGTTAGATTACATTAAAGTCCGCCATTAACTTGTAGCATAATTATTTAAATCGAAATCGGCTGCGAATGACGATCAAAATCATACAATTATTACATTAAAAATAAATAGGTAGATTTTCCATTGTTTTAAACCATTATTTAGTAGTGTATTAATTTTTCACATAGTGATTTTTCAGCATATCTGGTGTTTTAATTGGTCGGTTGGTTGGTTGGTTCATGAAAATAATAATGTTGATAAAGGTTGATAAACCGGCTGCATTTTATTAATTTATTAACGTTCATTCGGGGTCAGAGATAACGATAGAAAACGGGCGGTCCGGTTTTAATTGAATTGATCGTAGGAATATCAAACGTCAATTAAAAGTTCGAACTGATATAAAAAACAAGTAAAGAAGCTTTTATGTACTATTCAATAATACATTTAATCTAGTACAAATAGGTTTAATATTTTTAATAGTATGACTCCTATATCTATTATCTTAAAAAGGGATATTTTCTTGTGCATAAATTTTTACTTCCTAGATATCAGTAGTGAAAGCTAATTTCCAGTTGCACAGATCACGAAGAAAGTTGCAAATTGGCCATTATTCACCTATTCATCCATCCGTAGATTTCAGTTAAATTCTATGCAGATTAATATTGCCTTAGGGTGCATTAAAAATGCATTGATAAGGTGCAACGGCACCAGCTATTCCACTAAATGATAATTTTATCTTGTCGACTTCATTTATAACTAAAAATATTACACGGAGTAAACACATATGATGTTTTTAGTACTTCGGCCCGAAAAATTCACTTTAATAATAAACACAAGAACTATACGCAATACAAAATTTATGGACCACAAGATATTTTAGTCTTTTCAACAGACGTAATCAGAGTAACATTTTTTTTTTAACTTTTCCTGTCTTTCCCCATTTTTTCCGTCGTTTTTTTTTCCAATTTTTTCCGATTTTTTATGATTTTATTTTATTTATTTTCCGATTTTTTTTCTTCATGTGTTTTTTTATTCCATTTTTTTTCCGGTTTTTACGTTTATATCAGTTTTTTTACGATTTTTTATGATGTTTTACGATTATCAAGCATTATTTACGAAATTCTATCACTTTTTTTACGATTTTTTTTCTCCTAATTTACTTGCGTTTTTCAATCTTACCCGATATTATCTTTTTTCCATTTGTTCCAGACTTTCCCATTTTTTATTAGTTTTCATAACGGTTTTTTACAATTTTTCATAATTTTTTACTATTTTTTTAGGATTTTTTATAATGTTTTATGATTATTAAGCATTATTTACGAAATTATACGAGTTTTGACTTTTTAGCAGTTTTTTTACAGTTTTCTATTACGATTTTTTACAATTTACATGATGTTTTGCGATTATTAAGCTTCGTTTACGAAATTTTACGACTTTGCCAGTTTTTTACAATTTTTTACGACTTTTTAAGATTCTTCACGATTTTTTCCATTTTTAATTTTATTTTGTTCGATTTATTCTAATTTACTCGCGTTTTTCGATCTCTCCCGTTATTATTCCTTTTTTTATTTGTTCCCGGCTTTTCCAGTTTTTTACGGGTTATAACGGGGTTTTCGGTTTTACGATTTTTTACGGATTTTTAAGAATTTGAGAAAGAGAAAAAAATTGAAAAAAACGTAAAAAATCGTAACAAATGATAAAAAAATCCTAAAAAAAATTAAAAAGTTAAAAAAAGATTAAATAGAAGCAAAAAATGGCAAAAACAATAAAAAAATGCCAAAAAAGTAATAAAAAGAATTTTAAAAAAATGCAAAAAAGAAAAAATAAGAGGCAAATTACAGGTAAATAAGTCAAGAAAGCCCAGAAAGTCAAAAAAAAAATTTAAAAATGTTTCAAAAAAACCAAAAGACAAAATAAGGGCAAAAAGTAAAGTTGAAAATTTTTTTTTAAAACCAAAAAAAAGGGGCAAAAATCTGGTAAAAAGGCCAAAAAGGTTATAAAAAGCAAAAAAGGCAAAATCGAGCAAATGAATGTAAAAGTGGCCAAAAAAGCCAAAAAAATTAAAAAAAAGAAGAAGAAAAAAAAAGTTAAAATAGAGGCAAAAACATAGCAAAAAAATAAAAATCGTAAAAGAAGTCACAACAAAGGCAAAAAAAATAGCTTTATTAAAGCCTAAAAAATGAGCAATAAAGGAAAAAGAATTAAAAAAATACCGAAATAAGCAAAAAAAAAGACAAAATAAATAAGCCAAAAAAATGCTAAAAAAGTAAAAAAAAACGGTTGTGTCGCCCCAAAACTTTCCTGACGAGTATCTACGAATACTTTTTCAGATATTTAATGTTAAAGTTTCAAGAAGTTGAAGAAATAATTTTGACAAATGACAAATTGCAAGTCAAATTCCGTGACATATTGCATCTGTCATTTTTTAATAGTGACACTTCCGTTTGACAAATGTCGTATAAAAACTAATGGGTTCTTCCGACAGATAACCCAAACCCATATACCAAATTTCAGCTTAATCGGATTAAACGTGTAGTCTCTATCGTCGAAGAATACACACAGACAGACAGACAGAATTAATGGTCTTAATCATCTCAGATGACCTCAAAATTTATATTTCCATCTTTATCTTGAAAATTTTTTTTAGCTCTTTCACAATACCTTCCCTTCGGGAAAGTAAAAATGGTAAAAAAAACGTAAAAATTAACGTTTTAATTTTATAAAAATTGGAACATGAAAAAAATCATGACCTGTTTCGATATTTTTAAAACTGGTGGAGATATAATTTTTTTTGATAATTCAACCCCCTTCAGTTTCACCCCCGTAGGTCGGATAAAAAATTAATTTTATATTTTATTTTTTTTTTTAATTTTCTTTCATTTAGACCGATGTAACTTACAACTGACTAAATAAATTGATTTTAAATCAATAAAATTGATGAATATATTTATTTTGAAAACTATACAATACAATAGATATATTTCAGCAGGGCCTTCGCGTGGGTTGTAAGCGTCCGGGGCTAGATTTTACCAGGCGCCCCTCCCCCCAGTACAGTACGTTTTTTTATATTATTCTTTGCCGACGACCGTGGTGTGCTGACTGACTAACCTATAACAATGTTGTTTGACCCACCCACCTTGACTTACGCTTAGGTAATATGATGGCACAAAGCGTACAGCGCGAACACAACTGGGCAAGCTACAGATAATAGCAACAACGCCAACTTCGACTATGGAAGTTTCTGCTAATAATCGAAAAGGAGGCACTGGTAGCAACTTACAATCTGGGCCTAAACGGAATGAAAACTTTCAAGGACAGGATACCATTCCATGATTGTAGAAAAAATAATAGAAAATCCGGTGCTAACAATGCCATCGGACAGAATGTCTATCAGCCACGTCGTTTTGAAACCTATTGAGGTAAGCATTCCTTAGAGGGACAAAAAAAGTGAGGGCAGGACTCACAAAAAAATTTGGTATACAGACGGGTCCAAAACAAAAAATCTCACTATCATATGACTCAGAGAGAACATGCATTCCAAACCTGGGATCTATGGCAACTATGCTTGTATAAATGTAATGTTGCGCGAGGTTCTTAAAAACAATCAAGCATCTCCTAAAGCAATGAAAAAGGGTGGAAATACAGTCCAAACTAGTATTAGACTGTCATAAAAACCTAACAGGCCTGACACAACTGTAAAGGACTTACGGATCAATTTGGTTTCGGTTTCGGATTGAGTATGGCGCCACCTTCCGTTTATAGTATGAAGACCACTGCACGGGCAGCTTCAGTGGAGAAAGAAAATACTCCAGGAATCGACCAAAATCATTGGCGACCAGAAGGGCGGTCTTTACTTGCCCTACCCTTACGCTTATCATTATTGATTATTCGTAATAAAAATTTTTTCATTAATTTATTTTAGAAAAACAGATTAAATGTAGATTATTAAATATTAATATTAATGGTACCTTATATTTTTTACCATTTGAACTTTGATACTTCGCAATTAAACAAAAACAAAAATTTTATTATAAGATTTAAAATTTACAATCAAAATTTTTTAAGCCCCTTAATACCCATTAATCAAATGAAAAATGGTTAACTTAATTACGAAATAAATTGTTTGCATCAAATGAACTGTTAAAGGTATTTTTATTAGATGAATTACCATTAATTATTATAGTTTACCATTAAATAGTTAATTTTTATAGCTTTCACCGAAGCTAATTAATAATTACGATTCAATGATAATCTCTTGTTTGTGGAAGTTTCATAGCAATCGCAATTTGCCGTAAATTTTCGTAAGATAAAAGATTCAATAAAAGTTTCGAGGTAATAACGTAGCTAATAGATTATAATTAATAATAAGCGAATACTTTTTAGTTTCGGAGAAGTTTTTTTTTTTAATTAAATGTAAAATAAATAATTGATAGGGTATTTATGCGACATAAATGTTTGTTTAAATGATTTGATAGATTGCGCAATTCAATGGAATTAATTAAATCGAAATGATTAAATTTAATGGCCCATTTAATAACTAGCAATATAATGAAAAATAAAAAAGAAATGCCAAAAGAGAAGAGTTGTTAAAATTGAAAATAATATTTATGTTTTTTTTATATATTAATAATTTAATAACACTTTAATTAATAAAAATATAATTCACAACAAAATAAAATTATATACCAACCTCGGTGAAAAATTTCATGCTCGTAATTATTCTACGGTTTAGCTAATAGTTTTAGAAATTAGTAGTATTAATAGAAAATAATTACCTACTATAGTTCATTTTTATGTACGAGAGAATAATAAAGATTAAGTTCTTATTCAAAATGTCATTTCCAACGTCTAAATGTTTCTTAAAATGTATCAATGTTAATATTGAGCTAATAAAAGTTTCGGACCTTTTTATAACTCTACGATGTACAAGGGCGTAGATAACTTTTTTCCTGGGAGGGGGGGTACTTTTTCCTTAGATAGATACGTTTGTCCGTTTCTACATTTCATATTTTTATTTCTTTTCATGCTATTTTTATGATATCCTGGGGTGGGTAATTACCCCGTTTTATTCCGCCCATATCTACGGTCTTGCATACATGGGTAATCCAGACCTGTTTCACATACATCAGTAAAAAAAATCTTTCTTAGATCACTTATGACTTATAACTAAATTATTTATACATATCTATAAAAGCGAAAGTGATTGTATAATCTAAATAAAATCTTTTTCGAATACACCACAATAGTTTCGACATAATATCAAATATTAATATTGATGCGTGCATGTTGTAAGAATTAAACGTTGGGTGGAGCGTGCTTTTTTTTATTCTATTAATCAACGACAAATCAAATAAAATCGCTAACAAACTCGAAAGGTTTGGTTTTAATAATACACTATTAGAAATTAAATACAATCCGAATCAGAATAAATGTTTTGCTTGACTTGACCCACATTTTAATTAACAAGATAGAATATTAATGGTATTTTTTTATTTGTTGCAGGTACTTACATTCTAACAACTAAACATCATCTGCAGCTTCAACCTAAGCACACAGACGTTTCTACAGATCCACTATGACCTCAAAATGATCTCAGCACCAGTGCGCCATGTGATAGAAATCGGTGACAAAAGACTGATTGATTTGTTAGTGCCACAGGGTTCGATTTCCGATTTCGCACCTACCATGGACGTCACTTGCACATTTTTGCGTAGTGACGCTGGCGTCACATCCAATGAGGATCGATTAGGAAATGAACATTGGGATTCACGTCTACATGACGATGGTCCTATAACGGAACATTCTAGTAATGATAAGTTAGGAAAGTGTAAAGCCACCGAAGGCAACTATGTTATCTGTGATTGTTTATATTGCGAAAAAGACTGTATCCGGTTTCTTAGTTATTTTGTAATATTAAGCCTATGGAAAATATTTATGTGCCTATATAAAAGTCAATGGTCAATTGTGAAAAAAAGTCGTGTTTTACTTGCTGCCGTGTTGTTAATATCTATCACAAAGGTTAATGGATTTGCTGATGAATTTGATAAAACTGAACAATTCTTGGATAAAATTAATTTAGAAAAGAGCATTGCAGCTGTTTTCAATAAAGTCGCTTACGGCAGCACAACTAAACGCTCCATTCCTGATAACGTTTATCCAGTAACTACATTAGCTACTCCTTTGCTCACAACTTATCGGTACGTCAATGGTAACGAAGAATGGCAGCGGGTGGACGTAAAAAATCCGGAAATTGATCGTTCAAATGTTGATTTCGAACAACCGGATTTCGAAAGTGAAAATAATCGAAGAGATTTGGATAGTGGTTATGGTGCTGATCTTGAAAAAGATCACGCTCTTCCAACTTCAGCACCTGCAGCCGATATTCTTAAAAATAACAACAATAAACATTATAATAACCCTAATAGGTACAATAATGATCGGCTAAAACCGGATTTTAATTTAAATAATAATCCGGAACAAGTTACTGAAAATATTTATAAAACTACTACATCTTATAATCTATTAAGAAATGTTAGACCAACAAAATCTATATACGGTAAAGAACCGCCTAGTTATGTACCTCCTAGTAGAGCATTCTTTACTCCTCCTCTTCCCCCTGAATACCAAAATCCATTTGCTGATAAACCTACATTGAGAGGTACAAATTCGGATAGTTTTGTTAATAGAAGGCCTATTCCACCTCCTAGTCTTATGCCTACAAAAGATCGGATACCTTTTAGACCAGATTTGCCTAAAGTTAACATTGAAAAAATACCTGAGAGGCCTAATGCCAGTAACAACAATGAACAATACCGACCACCAGGAATAAATCACAATTCTCAGGACAGTAAAAACGAAAAAAAGAAATCACTAAATACTCCATCTCAGACCGTTCGTGTCGGAGAATTTCATGGTCTAAATCGGAATATCAACGAAAGTAACTTCGAGTATGAAAAAATCCAAGTAATTCCAGCTATTACGAGAATTCTTAGCGGATCGAATGGTAGACACGATGAAATTTCTGATATACTTCTAAAAACTGTAACAGCTACTCCTAATGTTCAACATTTTGAACCTAAAACTAGAGCTGAACCAAATTTAAAAACTAATGTCGATTCCAGTGAAGTAAATCCTGCAAAAACAAAATTAGAAGACCCAAAAAACGACGAATCTGATTCAAAAAAGGATTTCATCCCAGAAACTGGTCCGCCAGATCGATCGGAAAGCGTAACGATTAAAAAGGACAACGCTCTTTCCGAAAAGAAAAATAATCCCGAAGATGTAACCACGCAAATGTCTGATGTATTAAATTTACCTAATGTTAAAGAGAAAGATATAAATAGAGAAATGAACGTAACTATCGCTAAATCTGATGAGATATGGTTGATATGTTGGAATGTACATGTATATTTAGTTGTTTTTGGTTACATTATATTAGCAATATTTTCGATTTACAAATTGATTCGATACGAAAACGATCCTCATATGTTTTCAAAAAGCTATTTTCTTACTATACATTTAATGCTTACTGTTATATGTGTGCTACGTATCTTCTATCTTATATACGACCCCTACAATCTATACAATTCCTTTAACATATTCCTCTATGACTTTTTACATAACTTTCCTCTAAGTTTACTAGCGACAACATTTGCTGTACTAATATTATTTCTACTTAAACGAACTTTAACTCATCTTGAAGTTAAAACACGTCCGGTATTCCTAGTAGTATTTGCTCTATTACACATTGCTTTATGCTTTTGTCTTAGTATTGTCGAAACTTTAGGTCACCTTGAAAAAGCTAGTTTAACTATTTGCAAACCGGTTTTTGTTCTATTAGCTTGGGCTCTAGGTTTCAGCTACCTTTATCTATATAGAATCATTAAAAGCGTTCTCGCTAAAAAAAGTCAAAATTTATCGGAAATGTGTACACAAAATATTTCTTATGCTAGTCATATTACTATCGCTGTAGCTTTACTATTTATACTATTAGGTCTTGTGCAAGTTTATGCCCTATTCTTCATCAAAGTAGATCGATTTAATAAAGAAATTAAGCATCATTGGATACTTTGGAGTTTCGAATTATCTGTTAGATTTATAGAAATTTCTATAATAACTTTACTTGCTATTGTTGTGAGTTTAAAGATGTCTCAAAGGGAGAAACAATCTGCTGGTGGATTCCCGTTATTCCCATGTACAACTAGTGATTCTAGTACTGATAATATATATCCTAATAATTGTAATACGAATCCGAACGCTTTAAATTATAGCCGACAGGAAATGATAATGGATAATATTCCAACCGAATCGGTGGAAAGACCAAATTTGCTTAAAAATGCTTTTCAAAATGATTCTTTCGATAAAAAATCAACTTTGGAAAGATATCAAAGCGATAGCGAACGTGGTAGTAATTTTGATAGATTTGAAAGACCCAAATGGGGTTCAGATAGATTTGATTCGCGTCAAAATGTAGACGGATCCAGTTTAAACAATTTCGTACAGCCCAATTCCGGTAACTTTGAAAGAGGTTTACATAATTCAGTACAAAATTCTCTTAGAAATGAACGATCTTCGGGACGAAAAACGTACGATTCAGCCAAATATTATGTAAAACCAAAATACGATATGGAATATAATAATGAAGATTACCAACATGATATGTTTGGTAATAATTCCGATAGGAATATATATAGTGAACCAATTGATAATCCAGGTTCACATCAATACGAAAGAACAAGACATGAATTTGAAAGATCTGATTTTGATAGGAGATCTAGGAATAGTTCAAATACTTCTGGTCGTAGATCTACAGGGAGAACGCGAAAGAATCATCCTAGACCACATTTAGGAATCCAAACATTACCGAATCACGATAGGCATCAAATGCAAGATTCTATGCTGGTCGACGAACAAGGATTCGTAAGGTTTAGGCATATGCAGGAGGAATTGGATAAGCCTAAGAAAATCAAACGCCAAATTAGTGATCAAAATCACTATAGTGACGCGTAACTTTACGTTAGGGCTAAGCAGAAACGCACAGAAGGTGAGATATTTTTGTAAAACAACTAGTTGAGTACAGGGAGTTTAACTAGTAAAAATCAATTATCAATAGATAATTGAAAATAGTGATTTATTATTTTTTTTAATTGACCCTGTACTTACAAGATTCAAAGTAGAAGAAAATATATCATTTTCTGTGTGTTTGTTTTCTTAGCTCTTTAATCGGAATCTTAAGTCGATTCTAGCCTTTGTAGACTATACGGAAAACAAAATTGTGAGTCGGAATACTCAAAAAAAAAAAACCATGACACTTTCCAACAAATCTATAGGCATTGTCAATGTTTAATTTTTTTTAAAAGTGATATTTACTGAATACTCTTACATTTTCAGTGTTGAAATATGAATTATTGAAGATTACACTTTATTGTTAGATAATAGTGTATCGTAAATATAATATTAATTTAACAAGTAGCGAAACATGTATATTGCAAATTCTGTAAATAATAATTAGGAATTATTAACTTTTTTTTATATACATATAATTTTATACATTATTTGTACGATACAGGGTGTTTGTATTTAACAAAAAAAATGAAACAAAGGCAGCTGATTATGCAGAACTCTTTTCCCTAAAATACTTTCTAGTACCCTGTACGATGCTTTTATTTATAGAACAAAAAATGACTGAAATGTATTGTATTTATTATTAATAAATCGGGCTAAAAGATTATTAAAAAAAAATAGATTTATTAACCGTCCTTAAATTTAAGGAACATTATTTCGGGTCACTCGATAATTTTTCTTGGTTGTTAAAAATTTCGTTATGAAAAAAATATAAATATATCTAAATAAATGTGCTTTGTACTAGAATTGTTTTTATTTTTTTTATACAGGTTTATTTTAAACGTGCATATTTATATATTATAAATTAGAAATATTTTTCGAATATTTTCTCATAACGAAATTTTAAGTGACAACCTCTTGTAGATGTTTTTGTATATATGTATGAATATATTGCCAATAATTTACTCACTTGCCATTTTATATAGTACTGGGTTGATAAGAATTATGGACTTTATTTTTGTATATTTTTTACAGTATTATTCTTTTTTACACTATTTATTATATCAACGTATATAAGTACGTTTTTTTATTTTTTCGTTCACAACGAATTTGTGTTTTATCGAATTTACATAAACGCAAAAATAATAATTCCCCAGAAATTAATTTTTCAAATACCATATTTAAATCTTTTATTTTTTAGTTATAGTCAATTAGACAAATGCAGATACACTAAAAATTTATAAATAAAGAAAATTCAGTATTTTTAATATCTCCTAATATTTCATTTTTTTATTAATACATTAAATATTTAAAAATATTTAGTCAGTAAATAGAACTTTAAAGATTCCGCTTAGAGTAATAAATTTATTAAAGACTGAAACATATTTAATGTATTTTATATTTATTTCACGGAATTATTATTTTTGTAAATTTTTGGAATAGTTTTATTGTTTTTTTACATTCCCCATTTTTTTTGTCTCCGTTTCTGACATGATATCTCATTGTTTGTTCCTAAGCAACGTACTTATAAAAATAGCTTTTCGAAGTTTTTTTTGCCAGTATTTTCTCTGAAAAAGCTCTATTTGTGTAGTATAGAAGAAAATGTTTTCTTTTTGGATGTCTTGCAAAAAAATGTTGTTTTTAATATATGAGGGATTATAGCGATTTTTAAAACTATTTCAATTCTTATATGAAAGACAATTTTATCTTTTTAAAAATCGCAATATCAAAAGATTAACTTGTATTATATAACTGTAATATATAAACAAATCATAAATAATTTTGTTTTAATTACCTACTACCTATTTCCTATTACTTTTTTACTTTCCCGCACCCATCAAAGGGAAAGTATAGTGAACGAGCAAAAAAAATTCGAATATCGAATTAGTACCCTTTGAGGTCCCCGAAGAAGATTGAAACCATTTCCAGAGTATGGTCTGTCTATGTGTAATCTTCCACGATAACTGCCGAACCTTTTGACCAATCAAACTGAAATTTGGATGAAGGGTTGTGTGCTCCGAATGCGACCATTATTTTTTTGATTTAAATTGGTACAATAGAAGGTCCTTAAGACCGACATTGAATACACATGTAAGAATTTTTTTACAAACAATACACTTAGGTGCATAATGTTGTAGTACAAAGTTTTAGAGCATAAAATTCCCTACAACTTTTGTCTCAAACTTTTTTAAAAATGTCCATAGTTGCGCCACTAGAGGGCGCGAAAAAATGTGCATGTAGGTTTTCTTTAGTTTTTCTTGATTTTGAGAACAAACAATACACTTTAGTGCAAAGTTCTAAAGTATCAAATTTTCTTTAAATTTTGTGTTTTAACTTTTTTTCGAATTCCTCATAGTTTCGCCGCTAGATGGCGAGAAAAATGCACATATAGGATTTCGTATTTTTTTAATTTTGAAGATAAATTATGCACTTTGGTGCAAAATGTTTTAGTGCAGAAAATTGCCTACAACTTTTGTATAAAAATTTTTCCAGAATTCTCAATAGTTTTTTTACAGTCGAGTCGGGAAACTTATGGGGTGACAGCCGATTTTTTTATTATTATTTAGTAAATAATTGTTTTAACATGGACAGAAATTATTAATTAGAGAAATAATATAATAAAATATTACAGCCATTATAAAATTGAAAATGAAAGTTATCGAACAAATAAAGATACTAACGTCATTGAAATGAACATTATAATTATTTAATTCTTATCTCAATTTCAATCAAATTTGAAAATTCATTAAAAATGAAGTAGGTAATTCTTGAAATACCTTTTATTACTTTGTACATATTACATTCCACCCACATCCACTATTATTTATTTTGCAACACAATGTTATTTTCAAAGCTATTAACGCTAACCAATCTAATAGAATTTTAATTTTTTAACTCTTTATCTAATATATAAAAATATGAGTGTTTGTTTATTCGTTTTCAAATTATCGGTATTATACGCCGATATGCAATATATGTGGTATCTTCACAAATTTCTGATAAAATCGTTATGATTCAACCATTTTATCGAGTTTTTACCAATTTATTAATTCAATTTTATTACAAATAATATTTCTATAAAATATCTTAAGAATAAAATGGCAACATGGCTAGACTAACGACAAGTTGTCAGAAAAGGGCGCCATTTCATGCGCGCCTGTATATTTCTACACAATTATGTATCAAACATACTCAATATATATTATAATTTTTGTGGAAAAACTGCTTATTTGCTGTTGAATTTTATTACCAGATTTCTAAAAATGTTCTTACAGTAAATTTTAATAAACATGCACAGTTTCTAGTTAAAAAGAATCCAGACTTCCTGTGTGAACAACTTATGAAAATTACACATTATCCCGTGTACAAAACATATGAAAATTTTTACACACAGCTGTAATATAATTTGAACAATTCTGTAGTGTAATTAAACAATTTTTTTTGCACAGCAAAATAAGAAAAAAATACATGGGTATTTTTCTGGGTGTGCCTTTCACTTTATCCGATCCGACACCGATATGTTGGCGGTGGGGTAATGTTCGTATGTATCTCAGTGAGCCATTTTTAGGTTTTTTTGCGTTTCAAATATAATACAGCAAATAAAGTTCCCTACTATAGTCTGTCATAATGGCACAAAGCTCGAGAAAATGGCCAAATCGGAAATATGTGAAGATACCACATGAACGATTATCGGTGTCCGATATCGGATCGGATAATGTTAAAGCGCTCTAACTTGCGAAATTTAGAGACATACATTGAATGGAAGATGAATTTTACGGCACTTTAAAAGGTTGCTACGTCCACGAAGATTTCTGACCACCAAAAAAAACTTCCGAACAAAAACATGGCATTACAATCATCCATGTTTCTCACATAGACAACAGGGATATGGCTTGCTCAAGCATTAAAAAACCGACATACAATCTGTCCCTTTTCGAGATCGTTGGTCAATGAATGAATACACATAAACGACGAAAGTAATGGTTTTTACTTTCAAAATTGATCATACCTTACATTTTTTGTAGAATGACTAATACATTTGATTACTTTTCCTATAAAAGTCGTAAACATTGGACCGTTTTCATATTACCTAGAATTCCTCATCTTTAATCAAATATGCCTTGTCTAAACCACAAAACAAGCTTTAGAAAAATTTATAACATTATTTTGGGTTCCTATTTATGCTAAAATATTTCTTCATTGTATTTTTTTATGATTTTTCCTATAAGAGTCGTTAAAATTGAGATCATCCATAATTCGTAAAAATACCACAAATCACACAACTTGGTATAGTATAATTAATATATTTCTCAACAAGATTATTGGGCCAGAAAATTTTTTTGTGATGATTTTCATATTACTAGGCACTTCAGAAGGCCTAGAATAAAATAATACTAAATGGAGAACAATATCTAATGAAATTAATAAATAAATAGTCTTCATACAGTCTTTAGACTTAAGTTTGTAGTAGTTATTTGATTTTTAGTTTGTCCAATGTTTATACAATTTTTAAAATGATTAACCAATAAGAACATATTTCTAACCATCATATCTAATGAGAACTAGACTTAAACCCCTGTTGAATGTGTATAGCCTTGTAGGTAATAAATATCTTTATCGGTTCAGATTTGACTTTAGTCGTAAAAATAATGGATTTTTAAGTATAAAATACATCAAATCTATAAATTTTAAACACTCAAAATTCCTTTCATTTTAATCATCGTTTTCAGGTAAAGACCCATCGCATGCAAGTTTTAAGTTAAAAGAACATATTGATTTATCTAATTGCTTTTTAACTGTTTTTCTTATCATTGTGGTCACTTGTTTCTACAATTATTTCCGGTTCGTCGAATTCGTACTTTTTTTTTTAATGCAGTTATTTTCTAAACGACCCATAGAAACAAATAATTGTTTAAATTAAATAATATATCTCAAATGTTAACCAAAATAACATTTATTACAAAAATATGATAAAAATTATTTAATTCCTTCTATTATCTTGATAAGTTGTTCTTTTACTTTGTATTAATTTTACCAACACGATATATATTTATTATAAGCCTGAACGTGGTTATTTAACCGAAACTTTGGAAAAAAAAATTAATAAATGTTATTGTTTTCATTTATGATTAAATAATTGTTTACCATAAATTAAGAAATTACGTAATGCACATTATAATAAACAAATTGCTGATTGTTTATCGAATATTAACATTTTAAAAATCCGAGATTTTCAAGAACCCATCATCTTTGCATAATTACATTTTAATCGCTCAAACAAACATTTCCAATTCTAAATAATATTAAGTAATAATTTGGTAGACTCTTTCACGCAAGTTAGTCTTGAAGGTACCATTCAAATTTATATTCGTTTTTTATGCTTTAGAACCAGAATACTTGATCTCGTGATATATAAAAAATAAAAGGTTCTTTTCCTAACAAAAATCTTCATACATTACTATAACTTTATTTTCATTTGTTTTCGTTTATGTTCATTTGTTTTTGTTTATTTTTGTTTGTTTACGTTTGTTTTCATTTGTTATCGTTTATTTTTGTTTGTTTTCATTTGTTTACGTTTGTTATCATTTGTTTTCGTTTATTTTCGTTTGTTTTCATTTGTTTTCGTTTGTTTTCATTGGTGTTCGTTTATTTTCTTTTGTTTTCATTTGTTTACGTTTATTTTCATTTGTTTTTGTTTGTTTCCGTTTGTTTTCATTTGTTTTCATTTTAAAACTTTTACTATAGTAGGTATATGGAGAAACGGTTTAATAAACTGTCTCTATAAGGGTTCGTTCAGATTCCACATTCCTACTTTAGGACTTTCACACTTATTTATTATAATAAATAAGTGTTAAAATCCCAAAGTAAAGATGTAAAATGTAAAACCAAAAAAGTTAACCGCATACTGTAAATGTTATAGATTGGTTGATAAATGTCTCTTCTATTATTTTTACATATTTTTTATTACTAATATTATTCATAAAACTCGAATATATCCCTAAGACTATGTTTTATTCGAATATAACATATAATACTTTCTCTTTTTCTTCAATTCAGTACAAATCAATATACATCGCGAATAGTTGGATATTTTTTTTTATATTTCTAACAGCCAATTAATAGAGTACCTATTGTTCTTTTATCTATTGATTGAAGATGAAGTCGGTAAGTTATTACATTAATATCGTTGTGTAACCATTTGAAAATTATGTGCTCCACGTTTTGTTTCGGTTATATAAAAAGTTGATATGTTCGTACGAGCTTCGCATTTTTAAGTTTTTTTGTTTTTATTCTTTGGTCGTTCTTTTTAAATATCGTTCAACTTTAACCCCATTTAATTTATGCAATTGGCGAAAAGAGCTAAAGTTTATTATAAGTTGCCAAAAAAAAAAAATGATACCCCTATTTAAACGATTGAAACGTTTTCATGGCCTCTAAATCCATTTCGACCATTTTGATTTTGATTAAATTTTGCATATCTGATATTTATTATGGTTGCTGAAAGACCATATGTACAAATTTTGGTTGTAATTGGACAAAAATGTAAAAGTTGTGTGATGATGTCATTACTTATATATGACGTCATTACTTATGTATTACGATGTTTTATTTTTGTGTGATTAACATTAAAAAAAATATCCCACCATTTCAAATTCCTTACAAAATAAAAAAATTACTAATTTCTAAATAATTAATGCATTGAGTAAAAAAAATTCTGAGTTTTTGTTGTACGACTTATTTTATTGTAAAGCGCTTGTTTTCAGGGACATTTATATTCATAGAGTTAACAACGATTAATTAATTTTGTAATAGAAATTCATAAATTTTGTATTTTAAAGAAATTAATTTAAAAAGAAAGAAATAAATTATTTGGCGCATTCAGTAGGATCGGTGCACACGAATTGCAAAAATACTAATACTTTAATCCTATTGCTTAATGCCGGACTTGAACTGCAAAAAGTAATTAAAGGTAAATTTTAATCCTATACTCGAACTGCACAAAGTCTTTTTATCGATATTTTTTATTTATTTTTGTTATGGGGTTTAAAATGCATTTTTGTCATTAAATTTTTAGTTTTCATATCGTTTAACCCCTGTAACATAAAAACCATCAACGTTATTAAAACTTGCCGACTGCTCATAGAAAGAGAAAGCAATATTCTACATTTAAGATTTTTTTCAAAATTTTAGATAAAAAATTGTGGTTGTGAGAATAGGGAGAGACCACAACTATAACGATTTTTTAATTTCCCTTCTTTTGGTCTCTCCCGTTTCTCAAGGTAACAATTTTTGCTGAAAAATTTTGAAAAAATTCTCATTTATAGTATTTTTTATTCCGTTTTCAGTGGTATTAATTTCAATTTATTTATGGGATAAAAAATACATTTTTATCTATAAATTTATAGTTTTCACATCGTTTAACCCCTTTAACGTAAAAACTATCGATGTTATTAAAACGTGCTGACTGTTGGTAGAAAGAGACAACAATACAACCTGACCCTACTAAAATATTTTTGCGGTTCGTGTATTGGATTAATTCAATATTTAAATTAATTTTTGCAGTTCTAGTACCTACTTAAGTTCTAGGGATTAAAATTTTTGCAGTAGGATATTCATATTTATTTATTATATATTTTATTTTTTGTAGATAATTTTTTTATGTACTTTGTTACCACTCACACTTGGAGAAGTATTTTTGATTAAACAAGAAGATCAAACCCCATCCCCTCCTCCAAGACCGTATGCTTTTGGGTATGCCGCAGGGAGATATCCTGGTCATATTGACAGAACTCATTCAGAAGTATCTGATGGATTTGGAGTCGTTCAAGGTATTTAAATAATACTACACAATACATTGATTAGTTTTCTACTATAAATTACCACTTTTTATTTTTAAATGAGATATTGAGGGTGGAAAAGCAGAACCTAATAAAATATTCAAATTGGCATTTTCCACATACTGGTAGAAAAACAACCAAAAATTGCACTAATTATAGAAAAATATGTTTCTAGTAACAGAAAAATAGTTTTTTTTTTAATAAAAGCATAGACAAAATTGCTATTTTACTTATATTTTTTTTTTTGTTTCTTGCTAAATACCAAAATATTCACTTGAGAAATATTTAACATAAATGAAGGAATACAAATTCGAAATATTTTATATTTTACTGTAAAATAACCGTTAATAAATGTACGTTTGCTCTATTTCTTTTTGGTGTACGTGTTTAAAATTTTTACTTTACATAATGTTTTTTAAAAAATGAATAATATTTATATGATTCTGTTAAAATTATTTGAAATTAAAAAAAAATAATTACCCAATTTCAACAAGTATACTTCACTTTGTATAATTTGACATAAGGTTGTTAAGAGGGTGGGTTATACTGTGGTAAGAATTTTTTGCATTATGCTAAATACATTGGATAAAATAAGGGCAGTTAAGTTGCGAATTTTCCAAAAATTTTATGTGCATTCGTTTGTCTATCGATTGTCCATTATTGTCCACTAATTATTTTCGTTTGTCCGCCCTTCGTTTCAAAATGGTGCAAATTTTTGCAAATTTTACTCTCGGCACCCACAAATTGCAAAAAAAAATCACCGCACAAGTCGTTTGTTCTTTGTTTGTCCACCAATTAGTTTTGTTTGTCCACCTACCGGTTAATTATAGTTAGTTATAAAAATTGTGATATTGTGAAGTTGGCACACACTTTTTTGAATTTTGAAATTTTTTTTCGTGCATTCGTTTGTTCATCGTTAGTCCAAGATTGTCCACCTAAAATTATTGTTTGTCCAAACACCATTTAAAAATCGACAATTTTAGTTTTTATTTCATAAACACCTTAAATTTTAAAGATAGAAAAAAACATTATAAGGCTTTTTTATTGAAGGTCAAATAGCGCTTAATATAGCCTATCCAATTTTTTAAAACAACATTTCGTCTTTGAAGGGCCACCAGCAACTATTTTTTTTAATACAGACCTGTACATTTTATTTGAATTTTTAAATCCCCATTTTTTTATTCTCCAACCATGTAGAATACTTATTTTTTCTTTTTTTTCTTTCTATCTACACTTAGTACGTTTTAATAACATTAATAGTTTTTCTATTACAGGGGTTAAACAAAAAATTATTTATTAAAATCTACAATTACCTGTTGTCTTTAATTAAAAAATATATTAAAATAATTTTAATACCAGTGAAAAGAGAATAAAAAATTCTATAAGTTGGAATTTTTCCAAAATTTTTGAGCTAGAACTGTGACCTTGAGAAAGGGGAGAGACCTAAAATGAGGAAAATTAAAAAATCCTTATAGTGTGGTCTCTCCCTTTTCTCACAACCACAATTTTTTATCTAAATTTTTAAAAAAAATCACACATATAGAATATTTTTTTCTCTCTCTATCTGCACTTAGTACATTTTAAAAGCATCTATAGTTGTTAGAGGGATTAAACAAAAAATTATTTCTTGTAATCTACAATTTCCTATGTTATTTTTTTTGATAAAAAATATATTAAAATTATTTTAATACCATTAAAAAGAGAGTAAAAAATTCTATAAATGAGAATTTTTTCAAACTTTTTCAGCAGAAATTATGACCTTGAGAAAAGGGAGAGACCAGAATGAGAAAAAATATTTTCACAACCACAATTTTTATCTAAAATTTTGAAAAAATTCAATTACATAGAATATTTTTTTCTCTTTCTCTCAACATTTAACACGATTGAATAGTATCGATAGTTTTTTTGTTACAGGGGTTAAACAAAAAGTTATTTATTAAAATCTACAATTATCTAAGTTATTTTGTTTAATTAAAAAATATATTAAAATTTATTTAATATCATTAAAAAGAAAATAAAAAATTCTATAAATGGGAATTTTTTCAAAATTTTTAAGCAAAAATTGTGACCTTAAGAAAAGGGAGAGACGAAAATGAGAAAAAATATAGTTATGGTCTCTCGCTATTTTCGTTCCATTTTCGCGGAAAATATTTATAAATCATTTTAAATAAAATTAATTAAAAATTGAGTCTACTTTGGGCTTAATTTCTATTCAATATTTGAATGTAAATTTTCTTAAATAACTGCAATTAAAAAATAACAGTTATTTATGTAACATAGGTATAAACATCTGTTTATACCCGCGGTGCATACAAACTTTTATGTCATACTAATTATTGCATTTAAAATATAAATATTAAAAAAAAACCTGTTTTTGTCTTTATGTGCGCGTGGGCCATAAAGTGGATTTTGCGGGCCATATAATTACGTTTAGTTCATTGTCAAAATCTTAAGTGTTCTAAATGGTTGAATAGAGAAAAAATGAGGATTTCAAAGATGAAATAAAAAGTATAAGTACAGGTATTAAAAAAAATAGTTGAGGATGGCCATTAAAAGACGAAACGGTGTTTTACAAAATTGGATATCTTTTTAAATTTGATATTCTCAAAGAATTAAATTGAAGTAGTCCATAAGGATTTATTAATTTTTCGTTTTCATGTAAAAGGCAAATCAAGGACACTTCAAATTTTATATTTAGTACGATTGATTTTTTTTTTAGGTATTATAGTTAAAAACTTTATACATTTTGCATGTCGACAAGCATTATAAAAACACTATTTTTCAATGTTTACATCTACAAATCTCATTTGGCTCCGATAATTTTCAATTAGATTAAATTATTTTTCAAACGATGGAATTGCGTGTTGCGTGTCTAAATTTTTATTTATGCTTTAAGTAAATACCCAACAATAAACACGTTTGTCTCGAGGGTGTTTTTATTGTTTGATACTTATCTTTATATAAAAACGTGAAAAATTGCAGGTCGCAGACACCGTGACATCCTATGAAATATTGTATTACAAATAATATGTAGATGAAAAATTTTTATATTTTCAGATGTTTGCTACATTTTTTATTCCCAACATAACTTATAAACTGCACAGGACTGTATTCAATAATTTTTAAATATCTGTATATTTTTTAGGTTCTTATTCATACATAGACCCAAAATATCAGATCCGAACCGTAGACTACATAGCAGACAAAAATGGTTTCCACCCCATCACCAACGACCACGTGCCTGATCTACCTTCTGATACCCCGGTAGTAGCAGCAGCGAAAGCAAAACATCTTCTTAAATATTCGGCTATCGCACACCAACATCAAGCAGTACCAAATGAGGTCGGCTTGCCGGCTGATACAACAGCAGTACAATACGCTAAAAGCAAACATCTAGCCCTGTTTGAAAAAATAGCAGCTGAACATGCCAGGCTAGCAGCCGTAGCTGAAGCTGAAAACCAACAGGAAGATGCTAGAACGAGTGTTAATCATTTGGCTTATGAATAACATGATTAAGTAGATTAGTATTTGTTAATGTATGTTTATTTAAATATATTAAAAATAAACAAGTGAAAAACGACAATAAATTTCTATATAGGGATCGGTGCACACGAATAGCAAAAATACTAATACTTTAATTTAATCCTTAATGATGACCGGCTAATGCCGGACGCGAACTGCAAAAAGTAATTAAAGGTAAATTTTAATCCTATACTCGAATTGCACAAAGTCGTTATATCGATTTTTTATAAGAATATTTTATTTATTTATTTTTGTTATGGGAGTTAAAATGCATTTTTGTATTTAAATTTTTAGTTTTCATATCGTTTAACCCCTGTACATAAAACCTATCAACGTTATTAAAACTTGCCGACTGTTGATAGAAAGAGAAAGCAATATTCTATATTTATAAATTTTTTCAAAATTTTAGATACAAAATTGTGGTTGTGAAAATAGGAAGAGACCACAACTACCTATAACAATTTTTTAATTTCCCCTCTTTTGGTTTCTTCCTTTTCTCAAGGTTACAATTTTTGCTGAAAAATTTTGAAAAAATTCTCATTTATAGTATTTTTTATTCCCTTTTCAGTGGTATTAATTTCATTTTAATATTTTTGTTATGGAATATAAAATGCATTTTTGTCTTTAAATTTTTAGTTTTCATATCGTTTAACCCTTGTAACATATCGTTGTTTTTAAAATGTGCTGACTGTTGATAGAAAAAGAAAGCAATATTCTATATTTAGAAATTTTTTCAAAATTTTAGATAAAAAATTGTGGTTGAGATAATAGGGAGCGTTATATGTTGTCATGACATGCTTTGCTATTGATGTATCAACCATCAAAAATTTTGCCAGGGCTCAAATTAAACTTGACCAAAGTATGACCTTAAGGTATCTACATACCAAGTGTGAAGCAAATCGGTCCAGGAACTCTCACAGGCAAACACACTAACACACACACACCAACAGGGTGATCTCAATAACTTACTAAACTCTGAAGTAAGTTAATAAAAGAGCTATATCAGTGAAAATAATTCATGTAGAAAGCAAATTCATTATTTTTTCTCAATAAATGGACTTTGCACAGCTTTTAGTATTTTTTAAATATGTGTATTATTCAAATGCAATATCTGTGAGCCATTTCACTTCCATGTCTTTAAATATTGTAATTTATATGCAGAAGTTGGTAAATGCCTTAAAAAATCTGTGCCACAACTTAAAATCACTCCTCTGGCGCGCTAAATTCTATTATGGGGTACAAAATTATGGTATACTCGTCAGAGGTTATACCTAGAGTTTCAAGAATACATAATTGACTTTTAATATATAAATATAACAAAATATGTGACTGGCTGCTTTATGTTTCACAAATTTTAACTTTCTATAATTTTGTCATAATTTTATCCATTATTTACTACATAGAATAGTTGCTTGTTTTGCCCAAGTCAATATTTGGATTTATATGTATTTTTTTAAATTACGACCAAAAGGGAAACCCAGTCTTTTAAGTTGCTATTTAATTTTTCCAATTCGATCATATAGATAATTTAAATTTTCACTTACCTGAAATATTTTTGAAGCTACTTAGACAATTCTGAAACTGGCCTGTTGTATTCCATATCATCACATTTGTTTATTTATCAGCAGATTCCATTTCGTCTTCCCTAACATTTTTCAACAACCCGTCGTACCTATATATCCTTTTCTTCAACCATTAACAATTCATTGGATTTTCTCTGGATTAGGTCTGCAACAAATTATCAAGGGTCTTTTTAAAAAAGTGTAAAAAGTCAGCGAAGCACAGCTCGTTTCAGATTTGAATCTATTTTATAAACAACGTTAATATATTTTATGTTCTAGACTGTTTTTATTATACGCGTCAACGTTCGCACTACATGTTGTTGCTTTCGATCAGATTCAAAAAAAAAATATAGTGCTTGTACCAAAAGGAATAAATAGATCTTTATGCCCCGAGAGCGACGATCTTACAAACTCGAGGGCATCTGACCCGAGGGTTTGTAAGTCGTCCGAGGGCATAATTATCTGTTTATACCCGCGGTGCATACAAACTTTTATGTCATACTAGTTCAATATTGTGTACACAATATATATATAAAAAAACTATTTTTTGTCTTGATGCCCGAGCGGGCCATAAAGTTCACTTTATGCATGTACGGGCATAAAATAAACCTTTATCTAGTTGGTAACCAAGCAATAAAAACACAATAATGAACTAGTATGACATAAATAAGCAGATTAAAGGCGACCTTGTCAGATGTACAAAATATTTTTAGTTTAAACGATCTTCTCTGACAATATAATAGTTACGGTAATTAAAAATAACCATCAATAAGTCTCCATAACCTGGTAACGAATGTTTTAATCATTGCATCTGAAAATCTTTCATAAGAAAAACATTTTTGTACTGTATTCATCATAATATATTCAATATTCATATAACAAGCAAATTATATATTTTACATGTTTAAATCTGATAGATCTTAATAACCTTTACAATATATTATACTACAATAAATAGGTACCCAATAAAAAATTATAAACTTGTTAAATAAAGTCCCAAACTATTTTTTTTTATCTTGAAAAACGCATTTTATTAAATATCACGTAGATGATGCATCTCAGAACAATAAGTGTAAGTAACCAGATCAAAATTCTTTTTAAGCTACCACTAGTAAAAGTAGAAAATTAGAAAAATAAAATTCTTATTAAATATAGTCCTTACAGAAATTTTCAAAAAGTTAAAGCCATCATATTCCAATATTTAAATTAATTTAGTGGAATTTTTTAATGTACCAGACCTAAATAATATTGATTATGGATAATTGGAATGCAAAATGGGTATTTTTTTTTACGTAGGTACCATTTACGTTTCATTCTTTTTTTAACAAGACTAAAATCTACATTTAAATATCCTAAATTATGGTACTTGACAAAATAAACATAAATATCAGTGAAAAACAAATTTAAATTATATTCCAAATTGGTTAAAATGGAAATAAAAATCACCTAAATTCATGTTCTATTTTTTCAAAATTCGCCCCATTTCTTTATTTTGTCTTGTAATAGTAATATCAGCAATTTCAGCCTTATCCGTAATATTACTAATCAGATCATTTTGAGAATCAATTTCGGTTCCTAATTCTGATGCTAAACCTTTGAGTTGAGATATATTAGAGCACATTTCTTGTAAATTAGCATCTAATCTGGCACTAAAGTTTTTACTACCCGAAGAAATTTGATCATAGCTGTCGTAATCATTGCCCCGAAGCCTTGTTGCTGGATGATGTTCATATTTATTGTAAGTGGAGAGTTTTTCTTCCAAATTTTGGTTTGAAGTAGATTGCTAAAAATTAAATGCAAAATTTTATTGTCAGGCAAAACTTTAGTGAGTGTTTTAGACCTACTTTTACGGTGCTAGGAGTTGAACTAGATGTGGTAGAATTAGGGGAATCACTTCTTCCAGCCATATAATTTTTGAGGCTGCTAAAAACTGATTTAATACCATTTATATGCTTTTGAGAAAATCGAAGTGTTGAGTTGATTTCATCCAATTGTTTATCTGTTTTTTCCAACTTTTCTCTTTGTCTCATCAACTCTTCCGCAGTCGCTATACCAATTTGTTCAGAGTCTTTTAGAATACTTATGCTTTTTTCAGTACTTCCAATTGTACGTTCTTCTATTATTCTTTTCTTTTCTGCAAATGATTGCACTTGGTCTTCAAAAGAGGGTTGGGTGTAAGGTCGTCTAGAATTTCTTAAAAATGTTTCGTCATCTACGTCGTCCTCATCAAATGGATTTGAAGATTGATTGTATCGATGCCCTGACATTTTGTTATTGCACTAATTTTTTAAAAAAAACTTTTATATACCTTTTTTATTATTATGTTAAAGAAAAAACGAATGATAATAACAGTTCACTTGACACATATTTTGACAGAATTAGAACAAATATATAATTTGCTACTTCTTCTTTTTTGAAGTCTCAGCTATCTGGGCTATTAAGCAACCACTTTAATAATTTGACACGTTGTCATATATTTAAATAAAAATGACAGACTACGGCTTGAAATTTATTATTGGTCAATACCAAAATATACGTGTAAAGAGCAAATCTCAGTAAACACTTCAATTTAAATACAAAACATCTGACCGAATAACCCAGGCAGCTGAGGCCTTCATAGAAGAAGAAGCATAATTTTTAAATGACAAATCAACTGTCATGTTGCCAATGCGAGTAAAAATACTCGCATTCTTGTGAGGATTCAAATACTAGTTGGAGCGAAATGGAAGCAAAAGGCAAGTGCGAGGATTTTGTAAGGATTATATATAAGTATATACCGATATTTTTTTTTTGCTGATTCTTTTTCTCCAGGTCATAAACGGCGTGCCGCCTCTATTCTAGGGTCTGGATCCCGTCATTGAATCAATTACAATAGGTAGATTCCTTATATGGAAATCTACCCAAAAGTGCAAAATAGAATGTGTTTATTCTCTTAAATTCAACCATTTTCGATTTAAGGTAGGTATTTTTTCTCTCACTGAATTTTAGTTGAGAGTTAAAGCATTATGTATGTGCGAGGACTTTGTGCTTGTATGTGAGCGAAATGGGAGCATTTCAAACAGAACAGTGGAGCTTTTTATCGTAATTATGTTGGCAACACTGCATCAGTGTCATATACAACGGCGAGGCCGAATAGCCCAGGCAGCTGAGTCGAGTCCTTAAAATAAGAAGAAGAAGATAAAAAGAAGAGTAGTGTATACAAATGCAAAACAAACGTATCTCAAACGTAAATAAAAATAATCTTAAATAATCGGCTCCGGGTATACATATTTTCCAGAAATAATAATCTCCAATAATCAAAATGTCCATTGGTGTACCTATTAAAGTTTTACATGAAGCCGAAGGTCATATTGTAACCTGTGAAACAATAACCGGCGAAGTTTACAGAGGAAAACTTATAGAAGCTGAGGATAATATGAATTGCCAAATGACTCAGATCACTGTAACTTATAGGGATGGAAGAGTAGCACAATTAGAAAATGTTTATGTTAGAGGTTCTAAAATTAGATTTTTAATACTACCAGATATGTTGAAAAATGCTCCAATGTTTAAAAAACAAACCAAAGCTGGAACTGCAGGTAGAGGGAAGTCTGCAATTCTTAGAGCTCAAGGTAAATATTTAAAAATCTGTAAAAAGTTAGTTATAGCATTTTTTAACCCTCTGGAACCTGCATCTTATTTTGGGACTTCGGAACCAACACTGTTATCTTTCAGGTTGTTATATAATAGAGTAGGTTAGAGGGTGGTTTCTCTTAATACATTTGGGTATAAATTGAGGTATTGATCATTGTTATTTTGTTTTAGCTCGGGGTCGAGGCAGGGGCCAAGGCGGTCCCCCAACACGAGGTGGTAGAGGTGCTTGGCAAAATCAACAACAAGGAGCTTCAACAGGCAGAGGAAGATAAATTTCCCATAGAATTTTAAGACTCTGACGGTCATTATAAGTACAAGTTCTGTTAATTGTACTGGACACATTTATTTTTTTCAGTTTTTGTAAGAAGAGTGACAAGACAAAAATTAATTTTAAGAAGTTTCTTATTTAATAACAAATAAATAAAAACAATTTTTAATGTGTATTTATAATTTGAATCCAGTATGAATTGCAACCACTCCACCTGTTATATTTTCATATGATACTTGTCTAAATCCAGCTTCTTCTATCATGAGTTTAAATTGTTCCTAAAAAAATTCAATTTAAGTGTGACTATCATTTTTGTATTTTGTATAATCAATTTTTTTTATTACTACTTGACATCCTGCTCACCATTTTTTACGAAATGAACTTATTTTATGTCTCAGGATGGCAGTAAAAAAATCCATACAATATACATTAAATGTTTTACGAAATGAATATTCTTAATTTTAACTTGTTATATAAATCAAAAACAAGTAGATTTGAGTTAGGCTTCAGATTAATTAACAAGAAAATTAGAAGTATGTAATAAAAATAAAAAATAATCACCTGTGTTGGAAATTGCTTAATGCTTTCTACTAAGTACTGATATGGTTTCCACTTCCCTGCTAATAGTTGCCCTAATACAGGAATTACTTGAAAGCTGTATTGATCATAAAGCCTAAAAAAGAAAGTTTGCAACCATATTGTTCAAGTTAACAAAATATATCATTGAATTGGTCAAGAATTATGTCCCATTCGATTACTTACCATTGAACATAAGCATTTTCTAAGTGACTGAACTCCAGGCACATAAATCTTCCACCTGGTTTAAGAACTCTATACGCTTCTGATAGGACTTTATTGATATACGTACAATTTCGAATCCCAAAAGCTATAGTATAAGCATTAAATGTATTATCTTCAAAACCTAATTCTTCAGCATTTCCTTCTTTAAATGTTATTACTTTTGGATCATAAGTAAGCCTTTCACTTCTTATTTTACCAACTTCTAACATGTGTGGATTAATATCGCAGATGGTAACATCACAATTTTTAAGATTGTTATTTTTTACAAAGTTTAAAAATCTAAATGATATATCGCCTTAAAAAGAACTAGTACTAGTTTTGTGATATAAATTATATATTGTAATACCACATAACTACAAAATAGCGGTTTTGAGATTTTAAATCTATTGATTAAACCATTATGCATGATAAATTCCAGTTAAATTATTAACCACTACAAAAAGGTAATTGCAAAACAACACTTTTATATTTGGCCACCCAACGTTGTCAATTACAGAATAGAATAAAAACAACGGTTTACTACTCGAAGTAAACCAACACTGTACTAATAATCACGAAAATGGCAGTTATGCGGTTTTACTATTAAGCTAACAATATTTATGTATTTATATTACCTGTTCCTCCTGCAACGTCTAATAATTTTGTATTATCTGTTGGTGATAATCTACACATAAAATAATCTTTCCAAATTCGATGGATACCCATAGACATTGCATCATTCATTAAATCATAGTCTAATGCTACATTCTCAAAAACTTCATAAACTACAACGTTTTTATGATTATTTGGGATATATTTTGTGTTAAAAAAATACCTTTTTTAGTTTTTTCACTAGTTTTTACCGTCTCAAATCCAAAATGTGTATCTGTATCTTCTGTTGTAAATGAAGGTTTTTGAGCTATTTGTCTAATATGTGGAAAAATACATCTTTTTGTAAATAATTTATTGAATAATCTTGAACATTTTTGGATAGAATTTGTCATAGTTTAAATTTTTTAAAGAACTAAGTTAGTTATTATAATTGGTTTTGGTTCTTCTTCTATTTTTCTAAAATTCAGAATTCGACTACTTCGATACTGACAATGTAATAATAATCGCTTCTTTCACGTTAAGAAACAGTCAAAACATAATTTTAATTTGTGACGATAGAGTATAGATTCCTTTTAGAATTGACATTGACATTTTGTAACGCCATCTCGAATACCAAGAATCGAAAAGTATTCGATTCTTTAAAGTTATCAAGAACCATGTTCAAAAGTTCTCTGTTCTCTAGTATACGACATCCGTGAGAGTTTTCGAACGTTATCTATTCTCGTTCTCAATTTTTGATTATAGCTCTGATTATGTAGGAAAAAAATACCTACAAAAACGAAACTAGCAATACAAAACTTAAACTTTATAATTTAAGAATTCCAAGTGTCGATAATAAGATCCGAGCACCGAGCCGACCATGAACCGAGAACTGACACTTTCTAATATTCTAATCAAACAATACTATTAAAGTTGAATATATTCCGGTACTCGGTTCTCGGCCGAGTTCTCGATTCTTTAAAGTATTCGATTCTTCCCATCACTAGCGCCACCTATCGAATTCTACTTTTCCCACTTACATTTAAAAGAGGCATGGTTTATGATGTCAAAGATTCCATTTGACTGTACTAACTTGCAATTTCATATTCGACTCATAGATGGTAGGAGTCGCCCCACTGACGGAATATATGTACTACTGTGGAATAAAATACCAATGCAATCTGTCATAAGTCAACATTGTTGAAGTTGAAACACAGCATAGATATACATTACACCTGTGAAACACAGTCACGTTGGAAAACTATGATGTGTTTTATTGTATTGTACTAGGTATATGTTTTTATAGATGATGCTACCAAATAAATAAATAATAGAACTTGAATACCTAAACAAATATTTAGTATCAGTGGCAACGTTGGATTAAGGGGCTGTATTTACTGTATTATTTCCCATATCGTATGTGTTCTGTGGTGAATTAATCTTTGGTCTTGGTCCTGTGAACAGTGCTTTTTATTTTATTTTTAGATATTTCTTAAAATGGATTTTTGTTTACTTTAAGTTTCTGTAATTCATATTTTTTACATTTTTATGTTACCGAAATGAAGATTGATTGTTTCAAAATAAGTTACTTATATGATAATGGCAATTTGGATCGGAAAGATCGAAAACCAAATTGTTCAGAATGAACAATTTGATAATATTGTACTTACACATGACTTACAAGATTGCCTTGATGGAAGCCTGGATTTTAATTTTAATAATGTTTACTCAGATTCAGATAATATTTCGGATAATATATCATCGGACAATAAAGCGGATATTAAGGAACAAAATGGGTAAGTACACGAAACTAGAGTATACCTACAAATATTTTATAGATGTTGAAATCAATAAAATATTCCATTTGAGATTACCCAATAAATACAAATTTGATAATGCATTTCTAAAAAAAAAACAATTCAATTATAATTACCAACAAGCAATATTTACTTCATATTTGAGGAATTCGTAATCATTCTATTTTTTGATAAAACAATATATTTAATTAATATTACTATAAGTTTCTTTATAGTGGTGTAATATAAATATGAAGCGTAAATAAATGTTTTGACAATTGGGCCTTCCTTTAAAAATAGTTAAATATTACAACAGTATTTATTATTTTGATACTAACAATTAAAATTTGTATACATAATTACTGTAGTAATTTTTAAAACATTATTTTTTTTATTACTACGTTTATAATTAACAATTCATTCAAATTTAACAGATAAGATGTTTATTTTAAGTAGTATAATTCTTTCAATATTATCTAAACTGATTACATGTCACAAGATAATCAAATAATAATAAGAAATAAAATCAGTTATTATGTTATACCATTTGTAATTCTATCTGTGATGTTATAAAACATTAAAAAAAAACAGTTAAAACATTTTTATGGCTTAGGATTTATAATATGAATGGCCTAGACTTCAGTACAATATTCATTATATATTTAATTCATATCTATACTTTGTATTACAAAGATAATGTGTATCTTCCTATATTTTTCATAATTATAAGTTACATTTATCTGAATTATAAGTCACAGCATATATTGTTCCTTAAGTTTATCTTTTTCCAGTTTTGTACAGCACACTGTTTCCCTTGATGAGATATGTATGCAGATCAACCCAGGTTCGTCAAATAAGATGCCAAATGAACCATCACATGCAACTTTAACAATCACATCTACAGATCCCGATACGAAAGAAACGACTATTAACAGATTTCACTGTGAATATGACGGCTGTTCCAGAACATACAGTACAGTTGGAAATCTACGAACACACATGAAAACACATAAAGGTTATAAATTAATCAAGATTTGTATTAATTTATATAAATATTAATATATGTTTGTTTAAATAATAGGTGAATACCGGTTTAAATGTACGGATCCAAGTTGTGGAAAGGCCTTTCTAACATCATACAGTTTGAAAATCCACATCAGAGTCCACACAAAAGTAAAACCTTTCGAGTGCAGCGAGGATGGTTGTGATAAGGCTTTCAATACTAGATACAGGCTGAGAGCACACGAACGTTTGCATAATGGTAGAACCTTTAATTGTGAGTCAGATGGATGTAATAAATTTTTTACTACCCTCAGTGACCTTAAAAAACACATTCGAACTCACACACGAGAAAAACCTTATAAGTAAGTGCTTTCATACTATCGTGAATCTGGTGTAAACTAATTTAATGAATTGCTTTATTCATTGATTTCAAAGGCCAGTAGAATGTTTTTCAATGGAAATTAAATTTGTTTCATCAAAAATATTCTTGATACCGACACATTTTAGAGTGGGTTTTTAATGTGACAAAAATATTTAATAATTCTAAAATCTTAAAAACAGTAATGGTCATCTAATAATAATAATTATAAATATGTTTTATTGAACCATTTCATTTAATTGATTGAGGTTCTTATGCCCATATTTTATTATTTTTGGGGCGACACAACCAATTTTTTTTTACTTGTGAGGGTATTACTACCCCTTTGATGGCTTTCAAATAATTCACATCTTAATGCAGTTATTCTACAAATAGTCAGTAATGTTTGTGCAAACTTTGAACTTTGCTAAATTTTTCTGAAGGGTATTTTTGAAAATTATTTTCGACTTTTTAATTCTAAACCTTTGATAATATTTGTATAGTGTTTCGGATGTAAACAATTTTTTTACGAATAAAATCATCTTCCGACGCCACTGGTCATTTGGCTGTAAATAATAGCCAATTTTGTCATCCTAAAAACCGAATTTAAACTATTATATAGTAAATAAAAATGTAGCATTAATTTATTTTCTACATTTATCATTTTAATTGCAATATTATTTGGTAATATTTTAGATTCAGTTCACTGATTCATTAAAAAACTTGTTTTACTGGCCTAATATATCATTTGAAATCTTAAATTTAAATCATTGACCATTTAACTTTACTTTTAAGGTGTGTTAAAGGAGATAAGAGAAAAATGTCTTTTAAAAGTAAGTCTAAGAAGCAAATTACAGTAGACTTAGATGTGACTTATATCAAAAAATTTAATCTTTTTATTATGAAAAATAAGCTCTTGTATGATATTGGGCAACGTTTTTCTTATTTATATGAAAATTTTTTGGTATGACTCATTTTAAAATAATAAAAATGGAAGGTTACTGGGAATATTATTTTTTATTTATTTTATTTTGGCTTGAATTTAAAAAATCACTGATTTGAGACATTTTTCACAAATTCTCTTTTGCTTAATGTGATTGAACAATCTTTGAATTTAGCTTTTTTCGAATTTGATTTGCTTAACAAATTTAGCTTAAATTTAACTAAAATGCATTTATTTTCAATGTGCTCTTAATACATTTTTTTTATATCTTGCATGAATTGTGTTTATTCATTTTAGTTACATCAATTTTATTTATTTAAAATATTACCTTAATAAGTAATACACATTTCGTAACTCTCCCTTGCTTCATATTTACTTAGTCTCATACCTAAGGAAAATCGAAAAAGAAGCTGAAAAATATTTATGAATGCTTGTTATTTACGAAGATTTAGAACCATTGTTTGTAATGGTCAAAAAATGGGCTAGACAATGTTCCACAGCAGGATCAGTGAAAGGAATTGAAGTGGAAACAAAATAACATTGTTTATATGGAGTAAAAGCTGTGAAAAATGTGTCGAATTAGGGGAAGATAATTTTTTTTTTATTAATTTGCTTTGGTCTCCATAACACGGATTTGTTATTATAACATCACGCTCATTTAGAATTTTTTATATTATAATATATTTAATACATTTTCATATCATTTTCTGTTTTTAACCATGTTGGGAAATTTGAAATACGATTTAATTTTATAGGTGTAACGTTTTCGGTTGTGGAAAAGCTTTTACGGCTAGTCATCATCTAAAAACTCACATAAGGATACATACTGGTGAAAAACCATACGCTTGCAATGAAACTATCGAATGTAATAGAGCATTTTCCACTCAACACAGTCTAAAATCTCATATCAAAACCCATCAAAGGCAAGAAAAATACTATAATCCTGAAATAATTGCTGAAGCTGAAGTGTCAAGTCAAATTAATCCAGAAGTTAAAATAATACCAGTTGAGAGTATAAAGACAGGTAAGTAACTGTAATTTATTTTATAGCTGTAGCACAATAATTAAAATTCAATATTATAAAGAGAATAAAACAACTTTTCTAAATTGTTTTTCGCCTACCTTATTTGAAAATCAATGATATCAACCCTAAAAATATGGCCTAAAGTAATATTTATCGTCCCTTGGGATGCAAAAGTCACGATTTTGTAGTTTTTCACTATGTCTAGACACCTTTAACTGTCACTTGCGCACATTCATATACGTTTTCATTAAATAAGTCTTAAAGTCTAAAATCAAGACAACAAATCTGTAAAAGCTCATTGTCTGTCGTTGTGGCACAATGTGCTATTATGAACTGATTTAAAAGTAATTAAAAATTCCGTTTTCTTTAAATCCCTGCAATGTTTCATAACAATTAATTTTGTTGTTTAAATAATAGAGTTTTGGCACCTCACCCGCTAACGTTAACCCTCGGTTCTAGCAGACTATGCATGGTCACATAAAAATAAAATTAGCGTTAAGACGGATTCCCACTAGGCGGAAAACATGCAAGCGGATTTTCTGTATTCAATTCTATTGGTCGATTTCTGCAGATTTTTCGCCTAGTGGGAATTTGTCTTTATACAGTAAATTTTCTAAAATAGCTAGATGTTAACAAAACATCTAGCTATTTTAGAAAATTTACCGTATAAAGACAAATAGGAGGAAAATGTGTGGACAGTGTAAAGCTGCACATTCGAGCATTCGTCTGTATTCAGTACCAGATTATAAATACACTCTGTGTGATCTGTGATTACAGTTTACTATGAGGGATGTATGCGCTATCTAAAATTTTTAATCTGAAACTTTAGTAATCTCTCAAAAATCAGTCAAAATCAATTAGGTAGAGATCTCCCAGTTTTGACCCAAACTTTTACAGGTATAAGTGGAAACACCATGATTTTTAGACGTCTTAGCTAAAACTATATCTTTTTTAAAATAGCACCCGGAGCAAGTTTAAATTATTTCAGCAACTAAAACAAAAAAAAAATCATTATAATGCATGTAAAATAGATTTCAATTGTTGAAAATATTTGTAACTTCCTGGATTTGATATTTGTTCTTTTCTGACGTAGTTTCGTTAATTGACTCCATTGCAAAACTACAACATTTGAATTTTTGTGGTATCATTTGTTCACACATTGATGATCTGTAAAGTTGTTGATTTTTATATGTATTTTTTGTAGTTGTGAATAATATAATATTATTTTCAGATTACTCTGATCCAGAAAAAAATTTGGAATCATCTGGAGTGGAAAATATTTTAATGGAAAACGCCGAACCGAATATAACTTTCGAAAACATTTACTACAATGTGACGAACAATAGTCCCGATAATTTACTTAATAACAACTATGTTTTTACACAACTACTGCCAGAAAAACATGCAGCTGTTATAGAAGAAGAATTCGAAATGGCTAACAGACTAAAAGATTATGCTACTGTGACTACTGAAAATATACCTCTTCAACTCTTATACAACATTGGTACTGAAAATATCGAAAATGTTAAAGAAAACGAAACTTTAATTAACACTCGTGATGAATTAGAAGGAAATACAATCATTTCTGAATTTCAAAATGGTGGTAACGATTTAAATGTTAAATACCAAAATGATTTCAATTTAACTAGTTTCGAAACTAATGCAAACGATCATCAGCACAAAATTAAAATAATAGCTAATAAAAGAATATTGTCACCTCAAATTATAAATAACACAGAAACCAGTTCCGATATTTTATTAAAAGAACTAGAAGCTTCACATCTTTTATCAGACGATAGCGGTAATCAATCAGATTGGATGAACATCGGCATCGAGAAACATCAAGATCCCACTAATGAATTAGATACATATTTTGTATTGGGATTAAATCAGGATTTAGATAACGGTGCTAATTTAAAATCCACTAATGAAAATTCTCAAAATTCTGTTCCTGTAACAAATTGGTCCAATGATGCTGTTTCACAGTCTAATTGTTGTGGGAATCCAACATCTGATTGTAATATGCAATCAAATAATATTCGGACTAAAAGTAATATCTCGGCTCCTTCTAACGAGTTCAGCAATATTTTAAACCTAGCTCAAAGTCAGCTAATTGGGTGCAAACAGAAGCCAAATTCTGCTCATAGTTGTAACGAAAAAGGAGATCAATGTTGCGTTGTCGTTTGTCTAAAAACTATTGATCAATTGAAGCAATTGTTGACTTTAGCTTCTGGTTGCAATAATTTTCAGACTCTAACGTTGGGTTGCGTGAACAGTGGTAATTGTGGTGTGTGATATTTTGATTGTTTAATTACGGGTGCGAAATAATAGTCATTAAATTCATTTATATTAAAGATGCCAAATAGCTTATTTTTCTTTTTTTTTTATTTATTGTGTTGAATTATAGTATTATATATTTTATTTGAAAATATATTCGTAAAATGAAATTATTATATTGTTTAATTTAACCAAATGACTAATAAGCAAAGTTAATAATATACTTTATTATTTTATATAAATCGTAAGTTAAAACATCTGTAGCGCACAAACTCCTGTTTTGGAATCTGTCTACCTGGCTGTACAGCAATACAGGGTGAGTCGCGAGAAACTGGACATACTTCTATCATAAGCAGAAGCACCTTAGGGGATTATCAAATGATTCTTTTCTTTATTAATATACGGTGGATTATGGATCTTACCCAAAACAATTTTTTGGTAAAAGTGTGTATTGGTTTCTAGCAACTAACTTGTCATATTCAGAATAAAAAAATTTTAGGGCCGGCTTCGCCAAAATTTAGGTCTATGACAAATCGCCGAATGGACAAAACGCCGAAAGTGGTCAAAATGCCGAATGGACAAATCGCCGAACGTGAACAAATTTCCGAATCCTGTAAAACGACGCTGTATAGATCGGGTTTGTGGCAAGATTTCTTTATAATTAATAAATATTACTTTACAGTAAAATATTTCATTATTGCCAAATTTCAATTTGATTTTAAAATGAAACTTTATTTAAAAATGTATTCAATTGTAACAAAAATTTCAAACACCCAAGTTTAACTGTATTTATGTCCTCTGGAAAAATCTGATGAAGTTGTTTTACACTGATGATTAATTAACTTTTTGTTATATATTTTTGTGAAAATCATAAAATTTCGTTTTACTTGTCTAAATATTATAATGTCAAGTAGGACCGGTCCTAGACCTAGACATTTTTCTAGTGGATGCGAACAATTCACTGGCGCCTCTCATACCAGTGGCGAAGCTTGGGGGGAGTAATACCGGGAGCCTGGGAATGTTTTTAAAATTTCAGTAGCCTTAAACGCTGTTTTGGACTACTTTTTATTGTATTTCAATAATTACATTGTGGTTACATACTAACACAGCACACTCAATGTGTCAAGGTTTGTAGTGTGCTCTTCCTTTCCCCATAGGCCGCCTATAAGGAAGGAAAGTGATAGGCTTAAATGTCAGAATAAGTAAATTGATTAAAGGAAACAATTAAATAAAAGTGGGGCGCTTATACCGTTTGGAAGTCTTAATAAACGAAGTTACGATATTTATATTAAAAAGAATGAAGCATTATACACAGGGACCCGGCGGACCCTTGAGGACCAGAACCGAAATTATTTTCTGGACCCGAACCCATATTTTCGGCCAAAATTATTTTAGGTACCGAACCCTTCAAAAAATTCCGGTTCGTTCTAAGTTCCTTCTTTTGACGAATTAAATTTTTAAATAAATAAAATTGAAACTTATGAAATTGCTATATATTTTAACTTAATTTTTGCAGCGCCTCAACCGGACCGGAACTGAAATGTTTCAAATTCTGTAGAACCCGAATCGGATCGGAACCCTTATTTCATTTGGGACCCGGGTTCCTGATTATACATAAAAAGTATATATTGCACTTCACTTATTCGATGTACATTCTAGTTTTAACTATTTAAAATTAAGTATTTCAAAATCAGTTAGGGCCTAAACAGCTAAGCGTCTTTGCAGTGCCGTGCACAAAATTTTATATAGTTGGGAATCAGCACCACGAAATTCGATCATATACTGTGTACTCGAAGATAAACTTTTAAAAAATATGTACATTGTGGGGAATGACCTTACGGATTCAAATCCGGAGGGTTCCATTAAATTCGTAATTGCAAAAAAGAATAAAAAAATATTTTCCGTTTATTTTCAATTACTTTAAAAAAATTATTTTTTTTGGGTTTTGGACGCCATTTTTTAATATTTTTTCAAAATTCTTGCACCACTCAAAAGGCTAATCATTGTAGCTTTCAACCGTATGTACAAAAAGTTTTTTTTATACATAATTTGTCAGTTTTAAAAGAAGAGTCGGTACAAAAATTGACGTGAAAAATTCACCATCGAGGACATTTTTTGAAAAAGTTTTTGGTGTATTTTTCCTTTAACGCCAACAGTTTTTCGATTATCCATAATTAGTTATATATAAAAAAACACTTGTTTTTACTACTAATACTAGACACTGTCACACTTTCACAAAAAAATTTTACTTTACGTAGTTTGAACTTCAGATAAGTATATAGTCTTAGCGAAACTCACAACGAAACTCCTGAAAATTTGAATTTCGACTTTGTTGCCTAGCAACCCATTATGCCGACTGAATCTCGTCTGTGTACACAACCACGTGGTGTACCTTTCTCTAAACGATTGATTATTTCTTAGAAACTCTCGCTTGAACGACAAAAATTCGATGCTCGAAAACAGGTCTTTACCCAACGAAACAATAAAATTAACTTACTCTTCTGGGATTTTTAATCGTAACGAAGTTGGCTGGAAAATATATGATTTAAAACGAGGTATCTAACGTTTATGACAGTAAACTTGCCCAAAAACTGTCAAGTCCCGCTGGGATCCATCTTGTATCGCCAATGGAAGTTAAAATATAAAGCACAAAAGATTTTTGTTCTATGTTTGGGCCAGTCATTTGTATTAAACATGGTCCCATTTACACAATATATAAGAAGCAAAACCTAAATAGATCTGATTGAAAAAATATAAAATAATGTGGGTACTTTAAATCTATTCACTAATCTACAGAATAATTATTGAACGAGATCAATTTAATATCGACCAGCTTTTTTAAAAAATTGTTATCATTTATCTATTCCGAAACAAAAATCATCTGCAAAATATACAGGCTGTTTCTTTTATCATGTGCTAACTTTACTATATTCTAAACCATAAGGGATACGAAGGCGATTAAATATTCAACTATTTTAGAAAACATTATATTGGTCGAAAAAAAAAAATACAAGGACTCTCGGCCTTCTCCAGTTATACAGGGAAAACTAAAAATAAGATATTTGGTTTTTTACGCATATCATTTTTGTTTCAAAAAGTATCAAAAAACGGAAAAGGAAAGTTTCATCGTATCTGAATTTTTTTACTAATAAATCTTCGATACAATGTTTCATATGTTAATAACTACCATCAAAGTTATTTTTTGAAATACGGATCTGTCTTTTTTATTTCAAATATTGATAAACCCTTATAATCCAAATTCAGGGATTTATCATACTTGTAATTTTAACAACGTTTTATCTGAAATAACTAACATCATCAGTGACAATAAATTTTAATTACGGTCCTGTCGTACTTCTTTTGTAAATCAGTTTTGATTTCATTGAAACAAACATAATTCGATACTACAACTTCCATAAAAAAAGATAGCATTATCAGTGAAATAAAAAAAATAAAGTAGTAGAAATTGGGCAAGCAGAAACGGTTATTTTTGGAACTAGTGCAAAAAGTGTATATGCACGATGCAAGAAGTTTAGAGCTCGAGACGAAGTCGAGAGCTGCAATCATACTGAATGAACATACGTTGTCTGCTTATATAACTTTTATGGCAATTTTCTAACATGGTGGGTATAATGCTATTACATGTAGGTATCCCGTATTTTTTCTTTGAGAGTCGATATTTGTAGTTGGTGTCAAAAAACCATATCTCCAGTCAAAAAAATCTGAAGGAGTAAGGTCAGGAGATCGAGCTGGCCAAAGAACTACGACAGGACCGATTTTGGGTAATTTTTAATGAAATATACGGTACCCCTAAAAGACAATTATAATGTACATGCGTAACAGTGTTGACTACAAAAATTGTTGTAAAAACAGAACAGTTTAATATTTTTTTTTTAACTATTTATCTATTTTGGGGGGCGGTCGTTTAAATCCGTACTTGGTGGCTTTGCACTATAATTTGTATAGTTGCATAATTAAAAAAAAACATGTATCTGCATTGTTTATTATTGTCTTTATATGTTTCAAAAAAATTGTAACTGTATTTAACAATTTTTTTTATTACTGGAAAACTATTAATTCGTACAAAAAAGTGAAGGTAAATCAATAATTTAAAAGTAAGAATATGTTGGCCACAAACCATTTTTATCCCCATCACCAATTAAGAACAATTTCAACGAAAAGTTTTCTCTCCGGGATTTTAATAGAGAAGAGTGAATGCGGTCATAAACAACATCCCAGACTTAAAAGGGGCCAGACAAAATAAATAACCTCAATGTTAATGTGTATAAATGCTACGCGAATTGTAACAAATTTCTCGGTAGAAAGAAAAACTTATCTTTCCGGATTCGCATCCATATTACCATAGAGCGGGATAACTTTTGTGCAAAAAATATGCTTTAGCACGGTTTCGGTTTCCAAAAAAAAATTAAAATTAAAAATTTATCTTTATATTTATTTTCAAATTCTACTTTTTATAGCATAAAGAAAAATAAGTGCTAAGATTTTATTAAATAATGGCAATTTTCACATGAAGGCCACTATACTGGTTGCTCAGCAAAATTTTTAGGTTTAATCATCTTAGATCTATTCATATTAATCTTGTTTTAATAAATTAAATGTAAGTGGTTATTTACATTAAATTTTAATTCAATAAATTAGATTCAGAGCGCCGCACTAAGATTTTTTTTTTAAATATATTTATTTGTTTATTAATGGTACTTGAAATAATATTCATTTTCTACATATTTTACAAAGTTATTATATAAACCAAAAAGTATATAGTTTTGTTTGTACTTATTTAAAAAAAAAAGAAAAAATTCCGGATCGAAACACCAAAAAATTTTAATTTTTTCACTTTTTAAAATGAGAAAAAATGTGAAAAACCGAAAGAAATCGAAAGAAATTGAAGGAAATCAGAATAATAAGATAAAATGAGAAAAACCTAAAATAATTGGAAAAGATAACAAAAAAACAACAGAAAAAATCAAATAACTACAGAAAAAAATCAGAAAAATTAGAAGAAAAAACCGAAAAATCGAAAAAATTAGAGGAATAAGAAAATATTAGAAAAAATCAGAAAAAATTAGAAAAGAAAATTAGAAAAAATAAAACAGAACAATAAGAAAAAATGGGGAAAGATTTAAAAAAACGGAAAGAATCGGAAAAAGACAGAAAAAAATCAGAAACAGAAAAAAACGAGAAAAAATTTAAAGAATCTAAAAAATCGGAAAATAAGAAAAAACGGAAAACATCGGAAAAAAATTGAAAGAAAATGAAGAAAATATTGTAAAAAAATGAAAGATAAAATTGTAAAATACGGAAAAACGAAAAAATTGAAAACCCGAAAAAAACGCTAAAAAGCAAAAAAAAATCGACGCAAAAAACGCAAGAAATCGAAAAATATCGGAAAAAATCGCAAAAAAAAACAAATAACAACCAAACAACCGGAAACCATTTTAATTTTAAAAAAAGAAATAAAAAAAACGTAGAAATTGAAATAAATCGCAACAAAATTCCAAAAAAATGGCAAAAAAAATTGCAAATAATCGCAAAAAATATCAGAATGCTAAGAAAAAATTAGAAATCAAAAGAAAGAAATAAAAAAACAGTACAATGGGGGGAAAAATGAGGAATTAGAAAAGATCGAAAAAACAAAAGATGCGAGAAAAAAACAAACGAGAAAAAATTTGAATAATCTAAAAAATTGGAAAAATAAGAAAAAACTGAAAACATCGGAAAATAATTGAAAGAAATGATGAAAATATTGCAAAAAAATGAGGGATAAAATTGTAGAATACTGAAAAACGAAAAAATTTAAAAAACAGAAAAAAACGCTAAAAAGCAAAAAACCGACGCAAAAAACGCAAGAAATCAAAAAAAATCGGGGAAAATATCCCAAATAATCGCAAAAAAATAGAGGAATAAGAAAAATTAGAAAATAAAAGAAAAAAGAATTAGAAGAAATAACAATAAAAAAATGAGGCAAGATTAGAAAAAAATCGGAAAAACAAAAAACCAGAAAAATGGGAAAAAATTTGAAGAATCTAAAATAAGAAAAAAGGAAAATATCGGAAAAAAATTGAAAAAAAATGCAGAAAATATTTCAAAAAAATGAAAAATAAAATTGTAAAATACGGAAAAACGAAAAAATCCAAAAATTGAAAAATCGAAAAAACGCTAAAAAGCAAAAAACGACGCAACATATTCAAGAAAACGGAAAAAATCGCAAAAAAAAAACAAAACAACCGAAAAACCGGAAACAATTTTAATCTTAAAAAAGAAAACAAAAGTCCAAAAAAAATGGCAAAAAATTGCAAACAATCGCAAAAAAAATCAGAGCTAAGAAAAAATTAGAAATCAAAAGAAATAAAAACGAAAAACAGAATAATGGGGAAAAATGAGGAAGAATTAGAAAAATTCGAAAAAACAAAACAAAAAATCAGAAAAATGAGAAAAACTCCCACTACATTTACTACTACTAAATATAAAGAAATTTGTTTTAGAGACTTTAAATTTTTGAAAACTAAAAAAAATTACTGCAAATATATTACCGTTTTTCAATTTTTATTCTTACCTCTTTTTTTTTTTGAAATTGGTAATTATAATTATATCTCTATTTTTTTTAGAAAAAAAAAATAAAGAACTTACAAAATATTTTAATAATTTTACATAGTATTATTTTTTTTTTTACTTTGAACTTTCTTTATCGTAATTATTGGCCTATTCTCCATAAGTAATAAAATTTAGGAAAACCTCTTAGTGCCGCACACCAAAAATACTGAACTCGACTGGAAGGGGCAATAAATAAAAAGACGGTTTTTCACGAGGCCAGAAGGCGTGCATTTTTATTGCTTGAAAACTGCCCGTTTAAATTAGATGTGAAGATAGTGTGTAGAAAAAGAAGGATGTAGAAAGGGAATCCACAATGAAAATTATTTTTGCTTTGTTTTACATAAACATTGGTTTACTGCGATGTTAAAAAACCCTTTAGATCTATTTAATCCTTAAAAATATAGTTAATGGAGAAATAAAAAAAGGATATAGAAGAGGTTCTCAAAATAATTAATCAACATTGTTGACTGCAAGAAGGCATTTGATAGTGTTAATAAAACATTATTATGTCGCTTAAAATTTTTTTTTACTTTTTCTAGTATTTTCGGTATATTTAATCTTCCATAAAATTTAACTATTAGATTATTTATACTATTTTTTCAGTTAGGAAAAATTAAATACAAATTAAAAAATTACAAAATGAAACATGAATTCAAAAAAATTTTAAGAATAAGAAAAAATGAAAAAAACCAGAAACAATTTGAGAAAATCAAAAATACTACGGAAAAAATGAAATAATCGAAACAGCAAAAAATTAAAATTTTTCCACATTTTAAAATGAGAAAAAATCGGAAAATCCGAAAGAAATTGAAATAAATCAGAAGAATAAGAAAAAATGAAAAAAAATTGAAATAATTGGAAAAAATAAAAAAAAAAAAAACAGAAACAGTCAAATAACGATAGAAAAAAATCAGAAAAATGAGAGGAAAAGATCAAAAAAATTAGAGGAATAAGAACACAAAAGAAAAAATTAGAAAAAATAAAACAGAATAATAAGAAAAAATGAGAAAAGATTAGAAAAAATCGGAAACAACAAAAAACTAGAGAATGAGAAAAACAAACTAGAAAAAATTTGAAGAATATAAAAATCGGAAAAAAAAGAATGAAAATGAAAAAAATATTAAAAAAAATAAAAGATAAAATTGTAGAATACGGAAAAACGAAAAAATCGAAATGGAACAATTTGAAAAAAATCAAAAAAATGACAGAAAAAAATGAAATAACGACAGAAAAAAATTAGAAAAAAGAAGAAAAAAGCGAAAAAACCGAAAAATCGAAAAAATTTGAGGAATAAGAAAAAATTATAAAATAAAAAAGAGAATTAGAAAAAATAAAAACAGAACAATAAGAAAAAATGGGAAAAGATTAGAAAAAAATCGATAAAGATCGGAAAAAACAGAAAAAAAAACAAAAAACAGAAAAATTAGAAAAAACGAGATGTAGTTTGAAGAATCTAAAAAATCGGAAAAATGAGAAAAAACGGAAAACATCGGAAAAAAATTGAAAGAAACTGAAGAAAATATTTCAAAAAAATGAAAGATAAAATTGTAAAATACGAAAAAAAACAAAAAAATTGAAATAAAATAATTTGAAAAAATCAAAAAAACAACAGAAAAAAATTATAAAAAAGAAGAAAAAGCGAAAACACCGAAAAATCGAAAAAAATTGAGGAATAAGCAAAAGAAAAAATTAGAAAAAAAAAGAAAGAATTAGAAAAAATAAAACAGAACAATAAGAAAAACAAAAAAACAGAATAAAATTAAATAACGACAGAAAAATATTATAAAAAAGAAGAAAAAAGCGAAAAATCGAAAAAATTTGACGAATAAGTTAAAAAGGGAAAAAATTTGGAAAAGAAAAGAAAGAATTAGGAAAAATAAAACAGAACAATAAGAAAAAATGAAGAAATATTAGAAAAATCAAAAAAACCGGAAAAAAACAGAAAATAAACAAACATCAGAATAACAGAAAAAATTTGAAGAATCTGAAAAATCTGAAAACTAAGAAAAAAAAGAAAACAGCGGAAAAAAATTGAAAGAAAATGATGAAAATATTTTAAAAAAATGAAAGATAAAATTATAAAATACAGAAAAACGAAAATAAAGAAAAAATTGTAATGAAACAATTTGAATAAATCAAAAAAACAACAGAAAAAATGAAATAACGACAGAAAAAAATTAGAAAATAAGTAAAAATAAGAAAAAATTAGAAAAGAAAGAATTAGAAAAAATAAAACAGAACAATAAGAAACTTTCCCATTTATCACTGTTTTGTCCGATTTTTAAAATTTTCTCCATTTTCCGCTATTTTTATATTTTTTCCCATATTCTCCTATTTTTTAATATTTTTCACAAAGTTTCCTATTTATCACTATTTTCCCGATTGTTCTCTATTTTTTTACTATTTTTCTATATTGTACAATATTTTTTGCAAAATTTTCTTATTTATTCCAATTTTCCCTATTTTTTCCTATTAGTTTTAATTTCCCAGTTTTTTCATATTTTTACAATTTTTACCAAACAATATTTTTCTGAAAATTTCCTATTTTTCCCTGTTTGGCCCTATTTTCTCTATCTTTTTCAATTTTCCACTACTTTTCCCTATTTTTAAATATGTTCCCCATTTTTCTCTGTTTACTTATTTTATACAATTTTTCCTATTTTCCCCTATTTTTCCTTTTTCTTTATATTTTTCCTGTTTATCATTATTTTCTTCTGCTTATCAATATTATTTTCTATTTTTACGTATTTTCCCTATTTTTCTCTATTTTTTCCTATTTTTTTTTTAATTTCCAAATATTTTATTATTACCATTTTTACCTTTCAATATTTTTCCCATTTTTCACTGTTTTGCCTTATTTTCCAAATTTTCTCTATTTTCCTCTATTTTTTTCTATTCTTGCCCAAAGTTTCCTATTTGTCACTATTTTACCGATTTTTCTCTATTTTTCCCTATTATTCAGGAGTATTTTACGTAGGCAGGCTTAAGGGGTAAAAGGGCCAAATATATGGAGGCGTAAACTACCCAAATATTTTACTATAACGATTTTAAATAGTTAGGTTTGAATGTGATTTTAAGGATTGCAAATTTTTCAGTGAAATTTATCAAAAAATAATGTGTTGATAAAAAATTAACATATTTTAAATTATTCATTTACCTATAAATAAACTATACCAATGAACATAACGTTTATCACCAAAACAATTTTTCAACGAAAAAATAAAAAAGGGGAACTAAAGTATTAGAAGTGGCTACTTCTCCATCTCTGAAAATAATTTCCTTCGAGTTATATCTAAAAGCGGACGAGGCAAGAGGGCTCTAAAATACATAATGCATGAGGGGTTTGGGGTGCAAAAAGAGTGGGATCTCGTAATAACTGAGATGTCCATGTCGGTTGGTCATGGCATAAAGTATAATTTTTAGCTAAAATCTGCTAGGGTGGAAGAGAGAAAATATGTAACTATCTTCTCTTGACAGCTTCAACAGTCCGTAAAAGATTTTCCACTGTTTCCTATGTCCGGAAGTTAAATAATAAATAGGTCGTTATTATGTTTTAATATCTCGTTAAAAGTTTTTCTTATAAAATTTTGATAATAGCTATCGGAAATATTTTTGTGAAGCGCTGAATAAAAAATACAGTTATAAAATTTAAATTAGATTTGTAATTAATTTTTTACACCAATCAAAAGTTGATGATTTAAAGCGTAAAGTTTTGTACTTTTTGATCTTAAAAAGGCATTTGATACGGTTCATAATTTAATTTTAAATAATACAACACAGTTAGATGAGAAGTACTCCCAAGGTTTAATTTATAAGCTATTTATTTTTCCAATTTATATAAATTTCATTGCTAATTTCTTCTTTTTTACTTTCCCGACTCACTTCCGAGAAGGGAAAGTATTGTGAGCGAATAAAAAACATTTTTATAAGAGATGGAAATATCCATTTTGAGGTCACCTGAGATGATTAAAACTGTCTGTCTGTGTGTCTGTGTGTATTCTTCCACGATAGAGGCCACATATTTAATCCGATTGAGCTGAAATTTGGTGTATGGGTTTGGGTGACCCGTCGGAAGAACCCATTTGTTTTTGTACGATATCTGTCACTATCAAAAAATGACAGATGTAATATGTCACGGAATTTGACTTGCAATATGTAATTCAAAAACCCTTCAAAAACTATTCAGAGCTGTCAAACTTATTTCTCCAATTTTTACAATTTTTTACAATTTTTTACAATTTTTTACAATTTTTTACAATTTTTTACAATTTTTTACAATTTTTTACAATTTTTTACAATTTTTTACAATTTTTTACAATTTTTTACAATTTTTTTTTCAATTTTTCTTAGACATTTTAATAATATTTGAGTTTTTTTTAAATTTTTTAATATTTTTGAGATTTCTTGACATTTCTTGGGATTTTTTGAGATTTTTTTAGGTATTTCACCTTTTTTGAGATTTATGAAATTTTTGATTTTTGAGATTTTTAAGATTTTTTGAGATTTTTTGAGATGTGATTTTTTGAGGTTTTTTGAGGTTTATTGAGATTTTGAGATTTTTTTAAATTTTTTGAGGTTTTTTGAGGTTTATTGAAATTTTTTGAGATTTTTTTAGTTTTTTTGAGGTTTCTTCGAGATTTTTTGAGATTTTTTGGGACTTTTTAGATTCTCTAAGAATTCATAGTTTTTTTTTGAGAATTTTTTGAAGTGTTTTAATTTTTTCGAGATTTTTTAAGCTTTTTTGAGATTAATTGAGAATTTTTCGAGATTTTATGAGATTTAAATTTTTTTTTTTAAGATTTTTTGAGTTTTTTTGAGGTTTTTGGAAATTTTTTGGTTTTATGAAGTTTTTTTTAGATTTTATTTTTTAAATTTTTTAAGGCTTTTTGAGGTTTTGAGATTTTTTACTTCCTTGAATTTTTAGAGATTTTTTGATCAAATTTTTGAGTTTTTGAGATATTTACTATTTAGACGGTTTAAAATTTTTTGAGATTCTTTGTGAATTTTTTGATTTTTTAAGAATTTTTTAGAGATTTTTTTGAAGCTTCTGAAAATTTTTTGAGATCTTCTTTGAAAATTTTTGATGATTTTTTGATGATTTTTTTATTTTTGAGATTTTAATGGTTTTGAGGAATTTTACCTTTTTCGAGATTTATGAAACTTTTGATTTTTTGAGACTTTTTGTGGTTTTTTGAGATTTATTGAGTTTGAGTTTTTTTGAGAATTTTTTGAAGTGTTTCAAGTTTTTTCGAGATTTTTTTAAGCTGTTTTGAAATTTTTTTGAAATTCATTTTAGTTTTTTGACTCTTTGAATTTTTTTGAGATTCTTTGAGAATTTTTCGAGATTCTATGGGTTTTTAATTTTTTTTTAAGATTTCTAAGTTTTTTTGAGGTTTTTAAATAATTATTGAGATCTTTTAAGGTTTTTTTGAGATATTTTTAGTTTTTTTGAGGTTTTTTTATGATTTTTCGGTATTTTTTGGTTTTTTGAGGTTTTTTAAGATTTTTTCAAATTTTGTTTTTGAATTTTTTAAGGTTTTTTTGAGTTTTTGAGATTATTTGACTTCTTTGAATTTTTTAGAGATTTTTTGATAAAATTTTTGAATTTTTGAGATATTTACTATTTAGAATTTTTTGAGATTTGACGTTTTAAATTTTTTTGAGATTCTTTGTGAATTTTTAGATGTTTTAAGAATTTTAGGAGATTTTTAAAATGTTTTTTGGAGCGTCTAACAATTTTTTTGAAATCTTTTTTGAAAATTTTTGATGATTTTTGAGATTTTTTATGGTTTAGAGGTATTTTACCTTTTTTGAGATTAATGAAATTTTTGATTTTTGAGATTTTTTGAAATTTTTTGAGATTTGAGATTTTTAGACATTTGAGATTTTTTTAGATTTTATTTTCCCGACCCAAAGTATTTTGAACGAGCTAAAATAAATTCGAGAAAAAGATGGAAATATTCATTTTGAGGTCACCTGAGATATGATTAAGACCATTTCCAGATGGAAGTCTCTCTGTCTGTCTGTCTGTGTGGATTCTACCACGATAGAGGCCACACGAAAAATCTGATTGAGCTGAAATTTGGTATATGGGTCTGGATGACCCGTCGGAAGAATCCATTAATTTTTTTACGGACAAATGGAAGTGTCACTATCAAAAAATGACAGAAGCATTAAGTCATGAAATTTAACTTGCAATATGTCATTTGAAAGCCCTTGAAAAAGTCTATTCAGAATAGTCAAAATTATTTTTCCAACTGTCACCTGTCAAAAATAAAAAAATGTCAAAATTTGAAACTTTAATATTAAATATCTGAAAAAGTATTCGTGGATACTTGTCGGGAAATTGTTCTGGCGACTTAACCGTTTTTTTTTTAATATTTCGGTGTGAAATTTTCTTACCGAATCCCTCCCGTGCGGGAAATTTGTCACGTACATGATTTTTTGAGGAAAATTCATGCAGGTAATCAAAAAATTTCCGGCAATAATTTATGCTCTAGGGAGATTATAAGTGATAATAATACAAATGCTTTAATTTGTAATTTCATTTTTGCTTCCAGAAAAATTTTTGATAAATTCCTCTAAGTTCTTTTATTTTTATTGATTAGATTTTTATATTTGTATTTAGCTTGTTTTATTAAATTTGTCTATTCGAACAAGAAAGATAAAATATCAAGTTATTCATACAAATATTATTTCAATCGAAGGCATTGCATAAATTTTGTTCATCATGTATTTGCTCGATGCAATAACAGTCGTTTTTACAATTACAGTTGACTAACTCCAGGTGGCGTACTCTCAGGATATTCAATCACATGCTTGTCCGAATCGATCATTGTACCATTGAGTGTGATGTAAATAGATACAGCAATAAAAATACATTTATATTTCCAAGACAATTTTAAACGGGGGAAGCATAATTTTATCTAAAATAAGGATTTCAACAAAAATATAACTTCACAGTTAGAATTAATCAAATAAAACCCATTAAGTATCTATTGTAATTTGAGCTAGATTTTTTTGAATAAATTAATTTAAAAATTCAAATTTCTAATTATTTGAAAATGTCACAATTACTTATGTGCAATAAAGTTACCGTCAATTTGACTTGCAATATGTCATTTGAAAGCCCTAGAAAAACTCTATTTAGAACAGTTAAAATTATTTCTCCAACTGTCACGTGTCAAAAATTAAAACAAAGGAAATAAATTTTTCCTTCATTTTAAATTTTTTCTCGTTTTTTTTGTTTTATAATTTTTTCAACCTATTTTTACAACTATTGTTTTATGTCCCATCTTTTTTTAAGAAGACCCTTTTTTACAACTTATTATTTGCTTCTTTTTTTGTAATTTGTGTTTTTAGTCCATTTTTTGTCCCATATTTTTCCCCAATTTTTTATTTAAAACTTTGATTTTTACACCACTTTACTATGTTCTCTTCTATTTTTTTTCTGTCTTTTTTCCCCATTTTTGTCTTTTATCCCTGTAAAAAATAAAAGAGGAAATAAAAATGAAGGGGGTAAAAAATTATTAATAAACGAAAAAAAATTTGCTTTGTTGTTCATTTTTCAACCCCTTTTTATTAATTTTTTTCCAACTCTTTATTATTTTTCTACATTTTTTTCTTTCTCACTTTTGTTCTTCCCCACCTTTTTTCTGTTCTACCCTAACCGAAATTATTCCACACTTTAACATTGTTTTTTTCTTTCCCTTTTTTTTGTGCTTTTACCACTTTTTTCGCCTTTTTTACTTTTTATAATTATTTTATAAATTGTTGGAATTTTTTCACCTTTGTTGCGTTTTTCCCTTTTTTGTCTTTTTTCCCTTTTTTCTCTTTTTTCCCGTTTTTGTCTTTATTTGTCCCTATTGTTTTGTTTTTACCTTTTGGCACTTTTACCACTTATTTGTCCGTTTTTGTTGGACTTTTTACCTTTTTTTTTGCTTTTTTTTACTGTTTTTCACTTGACTTTTTCTTATTTGGTTTTTTTAGGACTTTTTGTTGATTTGTTTTTATCTTCCTTTTTTTTGTTTTTTTTCTATATTTTACCTTTTTTTATTTTTGTTACCTTTTTGCTATTTTGTCTTTTTTACGTCTTTTCCTTTTTTTCCAGTTTTTACGAACTATATTAAGATTCGTATCCTATTTTTGATTTTTGCCTATTTTCACTCTTTTTTAACTACAGTTTCAATTTTTATTGAAATTTAGCAATTTTTTTGCCTTTTTTTTTAAATAATTCATTACCTTGTTGCTATTTTTATTAACTCTTGACTTTTTTTCTTTTTTACGTATTTTTGTTATATATACCCATTTTTACAGCATTTTATTTTCCCATTCAAGAATTTGGTATTTTGTAATTAAAATAATCCTATTCTACACAGCCGAGTCGGGAAAGTCCTGAGATGACACAGCCGATTTTTTTAATTAAGTAATAAATTGGTTCCTATTACAACCATTGGCAGAGTACATTTTTTTTCTGATTTTGATTGAAAGTTTACCGAATTCTGTTAGATTATTGAACACATTTTGAATAAGGGACTAGAAATGTCTTTAAGGAATTCCATTAAAATTTGGAAGAACAAAGTGATTAGGTAGTTTTATAAATGCTTCATGATATGAAAAACCAACAGTTATAACATAAAATTTCTTACATTAAAATTTGTACATATGTAAAATATGACACATACAAAGCGTTACTCGATATAATTAAATTAACAGTTCATGAAATTCGATAATAGATGCCTCAAGCAGATGAGCTAGACCAATACGGGCTCACGCTTAATACATCACCCAATAGATGGCGCTACTAACCTACAGACAAGGTCGATGTCAAGGTCAAGGTCACCTCGTCACCATCTATCGGGTGATGTATTAAGAGTGAGCCCGTATTGGTCTAGCTCATCTACTGTCTCAGTTATAAAAACACCAAAGACATTTATTTCTTAAAGAACTAAATCTAGATTGTTACTCGATAGTTATAAAGTTCATTTAATTTGCCATTTAGTTGATGTCTTCTTAATATCATAAAATTATTATACAGGTGGATATATTTTTCACTAATTTTACTTGATTCTTGTCTGAAAATGTGATAATTTTGTTTATACAAATTACTTATTATTTTGCGAATCATTTACAAATCTACCCTTATTTCCACCCCAAAATATTTTCTAGAATAATATTCATTTATATAGAAATTGAATAAAACTAAAATAAGCACAAACACAAAAAGGGGTGGTGGTCACTGGTCGTTCGAAAGCGTGCTTTTCTAATAAAAAATTGCACCTTGGAGAAATTCAAAGGGAATATGAATTTAATGAAATTTCTCTTTAGGGATGGACAGCGGTTCTTTGTATTCTAAAAGAATACGGTTTTACGCAAACATGCGATAGACCCCAAACAATAACCGTTTAATAAAAGACGAATTATTACAGTGGCGGAGTCTGATTTTTATTTTTAATTTTTATACATAATATATAAACAATTTTATATGTAGATTATTGCACAACTTTTGTATTTTTGTTATTATGGAGTTGGTCTTTTCTTTGATCTATATTATCCAATCAACATTAAGCATCAATCACTTTTTTTCCCGATTTCTCGTGGTATTTTTATAAGAATTTTTCAATATAATTAATTTTAGTTTTTATTTGTTTTAATTTTTAATTCATGTGCATTCAATAGCATTATTATTATTTATACTATTGTAATTTGTAGCGACTGAAGATGGCCTAGGGCCGAAACATGTTACGAAAAAAAATTTTAGCACTTTTTCCAGTTGTTTGAAATTGCCAAATTTATATATACTGTTATTAAATTTCATGTGATAATGACTTCGAGTTTCTTTCTCCTTTGATACACTATTTTATTTGAATTTGAAGTACGCCACTGCGCTAGTAACTGAAGAGACTATTCAAGAGCGGTCAGTGTTATATCGCTAATAAAATTGAATTTTTATGAAATATTTTTGCATTTTATTGCACCTTCTTTAGACGAAACTCCAGGCGAATCCAATACTTAACACCCTAATTCAAATTCTGGAAGAATATTGAATTGAAATATGGAAAGAATTGACAAAAAACCAAAAAATAAAAAATAATAATACTCTTCCTATATATCACCCCTTTATGAGTGAAAGCCAAAGACTTGTACGGGGAAGGGACGATAATTAATTAAAACGATATATTTTTACTTTCCCGACCCACCTCTGAGAAGGGAAAGTATTGTGAACAAGCTAAAAAAAATTTTCGAGATAAAGATGGAAATATCCATTTTATGATCAAGACCATTTCCAGAAGGAAATCTGTCTGTCTGTCTATCTGTCTGTATGTATTCTTCCACGATAGAGGCCACACGTTTAATCCCATTGAGCTGAAATTTGGTATATGGGTTTGGGTGACCCGTCGGAAAAATCCATTAGTTTGTATGTCACTGTCAAAAAATGACAGATCCAATATATCACAGAATTTGACTTGCAATATATCATTTGAAAGCCCTTGAAAACCTCTATACAGAACAGTCAAAATTATTTCTCCAACTGTCACCTGTCAAAAATAAAAAAATGTTTGAGAGAAAATACATTCTTGTTATATCAATTTTTTTGCATTTTTCCTATTTTATGTATGAAAATATGCATTTTTACTGTTTTTTTTAGTTTTCCTGTGAAAAAATGCATGCTCGCTTTTTTTCTCAATTTATGTGTAAAAAACGCATTTTTGCTGGTTTTTTTTTTGGTTTTTTATGCGGAAAAATATACTTGTTTTTTTACTAATTTACATGTGAAAAAACGCATTTTTGCTGTTTTTTTTTTCTAGATTTTTATGCACTCTTGCTTTTATACCAATTTATATGTGAAAAAATGCATTTTCGCTTTTTTCCATATTCGTCTGTGAAAAAATACTTTTGAATTTTTTTCCAGTTTTTTTTTTGTGGAAAAATGTGTTTTTATTTCTAATTTTTCAAATTCGTGTGCAAGAAAACGCATTCTTGCTTCCGTTGTTTTTTTAAAATTTTTGTGAAAAAATGCAGTATTGATGTTTTTTTTCAAATTCGTATGGTGAATGAGCTAAAAAAGTTTTTAGAGAAAGATGGAAATATACATTTTAAGATCCCCTGAGACGATTAAGACCATTTAGTCTATCTGTCTGTCTGTGTGTCCCTATTTTTACCTATTTTCCGCATTTTTCTCTGTTTCCTTATTTACCCGAACTTTTTCTACTTTTCCCTATTTTTCCTTTTTACTTTTTTTTCATGTCTTTCCATATTTTTTTTACAGTTTTCCGTCTTTTTCTCTATTTTTCTCTACTTTCTGTTTTTCCCGTTTTTCATTATTTGTCCTGTTTTCACCTAATTGTTGGTTTTTATCTTTATTTTACCAGATTTTTCTCTAATTTCCATATTTCCTCTAAATTTTTCTGATTTTTTTCATATTCTTTGTCGTTTTTTTCTTATTTTGCTTTATTTTTTTTGTATTTTTTCCATTTTTTCATTTTACCTGGTTTTCATTTTTCCTGGTTTTCCCTATTTATTTCTATTATTTTCTATATTTTCCCATTATCCATTTTTTTGTTATTTTCCGCTATTTTTGCCTATTTCCCACAATTTTCCCATACACTTCTCTATTATTCTCTAACTTCTCTATTTTTCCCTAGTTATTTCTCCTATTTTTCTCTATTTTTTATATTTTTTTCCCTATTTTTAACTATTTTTCCCATTTTTCTCTTTTTTCTTATTTGTCCCCAATTTTTCTTATTTTTCTTGTTTTTAATATTTTTTTATATTTTCCTGTTTGTCATTATTTTCTTCTGTTTGCCCCTATTATTTTTATCTATTTTCCCTATTTTTCTCTATTTTCCCTATTTTTTCCTATTTATTTTGCTTAATCTTTTCATATTTTTCACAATTTTTACCAAATTTCAATATCTTTAAAAAAAATTTCCTATTTATTACTGTTTTGCCCTATTTTTCCAATTTTCTCTATTTTCAGCAATTTTTCTATTTTTTCCTACATTCCACACTATTTTTCAATATTTTTCCTATTTTCCATTTTTGCATTATTTATAAGTTTCCTATTTGTCACTATTTTCCCGATTTTTTTGTATTTTTTCTTTTTTCCCCTATCAGTCAATATTCCTAAATTTTCTTATTTTTTTCAATTTTGTATGTTTTCATTATTTTTACCAAATTTCCTATTTTTCCCTGTTTTGCCATATATATTCCTAATTTCTTATGTTTCCCAAATTTTATCTATTTACCTATTTGTTCCCTGTTTTCCCTATTTTTTCCCTATTTTCCCCATTTTTTCCCTATTTTTTCTCTATTTTTCCTTATTTTTCACTATTTTCTCCAAGTTTTCTTATTTTTCACTATTTCCTCGATTTTCTCTATTTTTTCCCTATAGTTTTTTCAATATTTCTCACTATTTTTCCCATTTTTCAAACGAAAGTATCACTGTGACAATGACAAAATCTGTAAAAAAAATCGTCTCTAAATACTCGTTGGGAAAGTTTTGGGGTGACGTAACTGATTTTTTTTTTAATTCAAATTTGGAATATTGGGACATTTCGTACAATGATTTAGCAACTGTATTGTTTATTTGGCATTCTGGAAATGCGACCACCTAATCCCAGCTCTTTAGAAAATAATCTGAGGCATTTTCGCGCTTCCCTTGTCCCAATTTACATTTTCATAGCTTAGCCAGATTTTCTACCTGTTTGGGAATTAGTTATATCTAGAGTTTTTCCATTTTGCGAAATAAGAGATTTTCATAGGATCGACACATTCAAGAATTGTAATTTGGTAAAAAAAAAATTAATATACAGTATAAGACAATGTTTTATAAATAAAGTATTAGTATCTAGGAATTTTAACCATAAAAAATTCCTGTTTTTTTTTTTATAATTTAAGAAGATTGTAATCCCTTTGTCCCCCTATTTTTTTCCGAAAAAATTCAATAATATTAACAGGGAGAATTATTCAAATATTAAAATACTTAGTTATTATTTTGCAGATTATTTTAAGGATATTTTAAGAAATTTTTAACGTTTTTCAAGGAATTTCCAAGGACTTTACAAGGATTTTTACTATTATTACAACTCAGTTTTTAATATTTTTTCATTATTTTCAATAAGTATTGTTCAAGGAATTTTGAAGTATTTTTTTTTTCAAATTTTCATTGATAGTTCAAGAATTTTGCAGATTATTTTAAGGATTTTTTAAGAAATTTGTTTTTCAAGAATTTTTTAATGATTTTCAAGGAATTTTCAAGTGGATTTTACCCGGATTTTTCATGGTTTAATATTTTTTTTTTAAATATTTTTTCATATTTTGAAGTATTTTTTTTTTCAAATTTTCATTGATAGTTCAAGAATTTTGCAGATTATTTTAAGGATTTTTTAAGAAATTTGTTTTTCAAGAATTTTTTAATGATTTTCAAGGAATTTTCAAGTGGATTTTACCCGGATTTTTCATGGTTTAATATTTTTTTTTTTAAATATTTTTTCATATTTTGAAGTATTTTTTTTTTCAAATTTTCATTGATAGTTCAAGAATTTTGCAGATTATTTTAAGGATTTTTTAATAAATTTGTTTTTCAAGAATTTTTTAATGATTTTCAAGGAATTTTCAAGTGGGTTTTACACGGATTTTTCATGGTTTAATATTTTTTTTTTAAATATTTTTTCATATTTTGAAGTATTTTTTTTTTCAAATTTTCATTGATAGTTCAAGAATTTTGCAGATTATTTTAAGGATTTTTTAAGAAATTTGTTTTTCAAGAATTTTTTAATGATTTTCAAGGAATTTTCAAGTGGATTTTACCCGGATTTTTCATGGTTTAATATTTTTTTTTTTAAATATTTTTTCATATTTTGAAGTATTTTTTTTTTCAAATTTTCATTGATAGTTCAAGAATTTTGCAGATTATTTTAAGGATTTTTTAATAAATTTGTTTTTCAAGAATTTTTTAATGATTTTCAAGGAATTTTCAAGTGGGTTTTACACGGATTTTTCATGGTTTAATATTTTTTTTTTAAATATTTTTTCATATTTTGAAGTATTTTTTTTTTCAAATTTTCATTGATAGTTCAAGAATTTTGCAGATTATTTTAAGGATTTTTTAAGAAATTTGTTTTTCAAGAATTTTTTAATGATTTTCAAGGAATTTTCAAGTGGATTTTACCCGGATTTTTCATGGTTTAATATTTTTTTTTTTAAATATTTTTTCATATTTTGAAGTATTTTTTTTTTCAAATTTTCATTGATAGTTCAAGAATTTTGCAGATTATTTTAAGGATTTTTTAATAAATTTGTTTTTCAAGAATTTTTTAATGATTTTCAAGGAATTTTCAAGTGGGTTTTACACGGATTTTTCATGGTTTAATATTTTTTTACCATTTTTTCATGATTTTCAATAAGTATTGTTCATGGAATTTTCAAGGTGCACCACCTTTTGAGTGTCTCTAGAATTATTGTTACATTCTTAAAAGTTCTTAATAATATTAATTGTATAGAACTCAGTAAAGTAAAATTTTGTTTAATTTTTGCATAATTTAAATTTTCACAAATTTTACTTTCCATTTTTTGACATTTCTTTGTTTCTTATCATTTTATATTTTTCATAATAGGTTTACTTTTATATAATAACAAGAGTTAGAATGTCAATTTTTCTATTACAAAAATTGTTTTCAGTGAAAAAAAATAGATTACAGCATATTTTTCTTATAAAGTTACGTAAAACTCCTATTTTCCAAAAAGGTATGACGAATGTTCTTATATAAGAGCAATTACTAAAACTCATTCCATTAGAGCGTAGTCTGTAGAAAATTCCCGCCATTTTGAGATGGAGCATCCGAACAGGGCACATGAAAGTATGCATGAGCCGAGCTAAAACAATGAAGTCATGGAGTGTGGGGTTTTTCAATAGAAACACAAGAAATAAGAGAGGATTTCAATCAAACGAGATGAACCTCATGACTTTATGCAAGAGGTGGGCATCCAGGCACCGCGCAATTTCACCACTCTTTATTGACTTTATATATATATACTATCTTGGCTGCTTTCTCATTTGATACAAATAAAGAATATTTACGGAAACGGTTCTTTATTCGTTGTTCAACAGCACCGCAAATGGAATATACCACAAGCGGAATTTTAACTTTTATGCAAACATACATGAAAATAAAATTACTTCTTTATTTAACCTATTTTTGAGGTACAAACTTGAAACATATTGCTAAGAAAATTTAATATAAAAGGATCAGATGTCATATATAAGATGATCAATTCTGACACACAGACACACAGACAAACAGACACACAGACACACAGACACACAGACACACAGACACACAGACACACAGACACACAGACACACAGACACACAGACACACAGACACACAGACACACAGACACACAGACACACAGACACACAGACACACAGACACACAGACACACAGACACACAGACACACAGACACACAGACACACAGACACACAGACACACAGACACACAGAAAGACAGACACACAGAAAGACAGACAGACACACAGACAGACAGACTAAATGGTCTTAATTTTCTCAGAGGATCTTAATAGTATATTATACACCAAGGGATTAAAAGACACTTTAGTCCTGTGGTATATACGCTATTTTTTACACCGCGGTGCCCAAGGCCCGTTAAAATTCAAATAATTATTTAAATACAATTTTTTTTTAATATAACTGTTCTAAAACTTGTTTGCACAATTTAAAAAATGAGGTGGGTAATCCCACCCAACTTTCCGAACACTCATGGTAAAGTAATTGTTAATCGATTATTTTAGTTTTTCTAGATCAAAATTTGTTTAAAAAACGAAAAAAAAATCAAATTTTTTATCAAAACAAATCAGAAAAAAAAACCTAAAAACAAAAAAATAAACAGAAAAATGAGAAAAAAACGAGAAAAATTAGAAGAATCGAAAAAATCTGAGAAAATAAGAAGAAGAAAAACACGAAATTTTGGAAAAATCAGAGAATATTGACAAAAAAATGAAAAATAATTGTAAAGTACGGAAAAAAAGAGAAATCAAAATTTTTTAAAAAACCAACAAAAAAAAAAGGATAAATGGCAAAAGAACGCTAAAAATCACAAAAAATTAAAAAAACGGCAAAAATTTGGAATAAAAACAAAAAACCAAAAAAATCGTACAAAGCATTAAAAAATTCGAAAGAATTGAAATAAATCAAAGGAATAAGAAAAAAATGAGAAAAATCTGAAAACAAAAGAAAGAAATAGAAAACAAAACAAGAAAAAAAAACGGGAAAAAAACGAGAAAAAACTAGAAAAAAACAAAAACCAGAAAAATAAGAAAAAAACCGAGAACAAATTAGAATAATCGAAAAATTGGAAATATTGGGAAAAAAAGAAAAATAAACTTCTAAAATACGGAAAAAACGGAAAAATCAAAATATTTAATAAAAAAACAACAAAATATACGGAAAAAATTGTAAAAAACGAAAAAAAAACTTGAAAAAATCACAAAAAATTAAAAAAACGGCCAAAATTTGTAAAAAAAAAAAAACAAAAAACAACAAAAAAATCGTAAAAACATTACAAAATTCGAAAGAATTGAAATAAATCGAAAAAAATCAGAGGAATAAGAAAACAATGAGAAAAAATCTCTACAAAGAAAAAAAACACAACAAGGAGAAAGAATCGGAGAAAACAAGAAAAAAATAAGGAAAAAACAAAAAAATTAGAAAAAATTACAGAAATTACAAAAAAATTGAAAAACCTGAGAAATAAGACAAAAATTGTGGATTTTTTTAAAAAATGGCTAAGGAACATTTAAAATTTTATTACGATTTTAAATTAAATTGAATAACTTCTAAAATATTAAAGTTATTGAAATGTGATTTTCACCATTCGAAAGATAATATAAAACTCTAAATTTAAAATGAATTTTAGTTTCTTAAAATTTAGAATTGTAATTATTATAGAAAAAATTAAGAATTTTTTTTAAATTTTTTGTAATTTCGTTTTATCAATAAGTATAAAATAAATGAAAAAAGTAAATAGCGTATCCGAAAATAATCCAAAAATACTATATGTGTAAATTATTTCATAATTTTAACACAGTATTTGTAAAAGTTACATCAAAAAATGAAAAAAGTTAAAATAATTCAATGAATTTTTGACAAAAAAATTTGATTTTTTTTTAGATTTCCAAACTAACTTTATTAATGGATTTTGATCCAGAAAACCTTAAAAAAAGGTCTGTTTTCCATTTTGAAAATAATTGAATGAGATACTAATTGTGATTTTTTTCAAAATTTTATTCAAAAAATTGTAGAATTCATAATTTTTTTTTAAATTTAATATGAGTTTAAAAAAAATGAATAACTTTAAAAATATTAAAGATATTAAAATGGGATTTATACCATTCGATAGGTAATATAAAACTCTAAATTTAGAAAATATTTTAGTCTCTTCGAATTTAACATTGTAATTCTTATGAACAAAATAAAAAAAAAATATTTTTTTCTCTTTTGTTTTATCGAGAATATTAAAACAAATGAAAAAAGTAAAAAGTATAAGAAAGTGATCAAAAAGTATATTATGTGTGAAATATTTAATAATTTTAAAATAATACTTATTGAAATTATACAAAATTATAAAAAGTTAAAAAAAAATTTTAGAAAAAATTAATTTTTTTTTAATTATTCTAAACTAATTTTATTAATGTATTTTGATGAAGAAAAACTAAAAAATCGATTAAACAATTACTTTACTATGAGTGTTCGGAAAGTTGGGTGGGATTACCCCCTAATTTTTTAATTTGTAGTGTAAAAAAGTTTATCCCTTGAGAACTGATCTTTATGGAAGATTGTAGGGCGCTTACAGGAATGGCTAGTGCGATACTGGCCAAACTTTTCACATTATATATGATCTGAAGTGGAAAAAGTTCTAAAAATTTGAATTGGAAAAAGTTCCCATGCAAACCACTTTAATTTGTATGTAGGATACTGGATGAGCCGGTCCGATCCTGCTCAATTTCAATGGGATTCTTACTTGGACAAATCTGACTAAAGTAAAAACCAGAACTTTCGTTCAAAAGTTACAGTGTTTACATCCAGACAGACAGACAGACATCCAGACGTCCGGACATAATGTTTGTATTTTCGGACTCGAGAAAAGTGATAAAAAGTGTAGGTAAGAAAATAATTCTATAAATAATATTAAATGATTTCATTATTTATTATATTATTTTTAGATTTTTACATCTAAATTACCATTACTATTCTCCTCCTTCCATATTTTTAAAACAGAAAAACAAGCAAATGTTCTTGTGTATAAATATTGTGGTAGAAGCTTAGCCCGAGGGCATTTTCTAGATGAAGGTGGATTCACGTCGAAGGGTGAGAAATCAAGTGCACTAGGGCAGATAATTTTCATATACGGTACAGTAAATTTTGAATTGAAAATGTTTACACACACAGCAACCGAATCTCAACAAAACCTGGAAACAACAACAAATGTTTATTTATCTATATATAACCTTATATTAAAACAATAATTCTAAAATGTTTTATCTACGTAAAAAATAATAAATGCGTAATAGATAAAAATCTGTGATCTCTTTTTAAGGGGCATAACAGTAAATTTTCACGTCATCCAGATGTCTGGAAGCACTTGATTTACTACCAATGGTATTGCCCCAGTTGAATAATGCGATCTATTTGTATCATTTATCTTAATAAAACGATTCTTTGCGGTCCCTTCACCAAACAAACTCGAGAGAGATACCCCAATTATTTACTGCCATAAAAGCTTGTTTCTTCATTTGTTATCGTTCATTACGTCACTTTCTCCTAATTTAATGAATAAACAGCATTAAACAAATGTTTTGCTGTTTAGATGTTTATTTATTGTTATATATACAATTTATTTAAAACATTTTATAAGTGTGAGTGAGCTAGTTGTATTATGTTTTTTGTTAGAAAAGTTTCTTGTTCAAACAAAAAAATTTTTAGCAAAACTTAATTATTTAACATATAGGATGCGGACATTTTGAAGAGTTAATTAAATTTTAGGTTTTTTTTTGTTCAAAATATATATTTGAAAAAAAAAACAAAGCGGTTTTAGAGTTATTGAGAAAAAAACTGTTTTTTACTTTCCGAACAACAGAGTTGTATAGAAGGAAAGTATTGCGATCATGATATTTTGACCATACCCAGATTTTAACGGATCTTTACGTTTTGAGATCACCTGAATCCATATATACCATTTTTAGCATGATGTCTGTCTGTGTGTTTGTGTGTGTGTCTGTGTGTGTGTGTGAACACGATAGCGTCTAAACGGCTGAACTGATTTAGATGAAATTGTACATACATATTTAGGGTAGCAAGGAGACGACCTGTATAGATTTTGGAGTTAATCGGACAACCGGAAGTTACAATTGCTATAAGTGATGACGTCATTACTAAACAAGATGGCAATAAAGTTGTACACATATATTTTTTATAGGTTATAGTTTAATTTTAAATGACTAAAATTTTCAAAAATTACAGGATATGAATGAAAGTTATAGAACATAAAATTTTCTACACATTTTGTCATTACCATTTTTTTAAATTCCACATAGTTTCGCCGCTAGAGGGCGTGAAAAAAATTTATATAGACATTTGCGACTCTTTTAGATTTTGAGACAAAATTATTGATTTTTATGAAAAATTACATGAAATCAAAATTTTAGAACATAAAATTTTCTACAAATTTTGTCTTTACGTTTTTTTCGAGTTCCGCATAGTTTCGCCGCTGGTTTTTATTTTAATTTTTAAACAATTTTTATCTTTATTAAATTATTATTTTTTAGTTAAATTTTAATATTAAAAATTTTAAAAAAATATCGTTAAATTTGTAATAATTAATTTTATAATTATAATTTTTTTCAAAATTTTATTAGAAAAAATGTGGATTTTTTTAAAAATTGGCTAAGAAACTTTTAAAATTATATTTTGATTTTAAACTAAATTGAATAACTTCTAAAATATTAAAGTTATTAAAATGGGATATTCACCATTCAAAAAATAATATAAAATTCTAAATTTAAAATGTATTTTAGTTTCTTAAAATTTAGAATTGAAATTATTATAACCAAAATAAAGAATTTTTTTTAAATTTTTTGTAATTTCGTTTTATCAATAAGTATAAAATAAATGAAAAAAGTAAATAGCATATCCGAAAAGGGTCCAAAAGTACTATTTGTGTAAATTATTTCATAATTTTAACATAGTATTTGTAAAAGTTATAGCGATTTTTTTTTTGGTTTTTCCTTATTTTCTCGTTTTTTCTCATTTTTTTCTTGTTTTTTTCCAGATTCTTTCTCTTTGTGTTTTTTTTTCAATTTTTTTCTTTTGTTTTCAGATTTTTTCTCATTTTTTTCTTATTCCTCTGTTTTTTTTTCGATTTATTTCAATTCTTTCTAATTTTGTAATGTTTTTACGATTTTTTTAGTTGTTTTTTGTTTTCATTTCCAAATTTTTGTCGTTTTTTTCAAGTTTTTTTTCGTTTTTTGCAATTTTTTCCGTATTTTTTGTTGTTTTTTTATTAAATTTTTGGATTTTTCCGTATTTTACAAGTTTATTTTTCTTTTTTTCCCAATATTTTCTTATTTTTCCAATTTTTCTAATTTGTTCTCGGTTTTTTTTCTCATTTTCTGTTTTTTGCTTTTTTCTACTTTTTTCTCGTTTCCCGTTTATTTCTTGTTTTTTTTTTCTATTTCTCTCTTTTGTTTTCAGATTTTTCTCATTTTTTTCTTATTCCTCTGATTTTTTTCGATTTATTTCAATTCTTTCGGGTTTTTTAATGTTTTGTACAATTTTTTTGGTTTTTTCGTTTTTTCCAATTTTTTGCATTTTTTTTAAATTTTTTGTGATTTTTTCGTTTTTTTGTGATTTTTAGGGTTTTTTTGTCATTTTTTCCGTATTTTTTGTTGGTTTTTTAAAAAAATTTGATTTTTCCGTTTTTTCCGTACTTTACAATTATTTTTCATTTTTTTGTCAATATTCTCTGATTTTAAAAATATTTCGTGTTTTTTTTCTTCTTATTTTCTCAGATATTTTCGATTCTTCTAATTTTTTCTCGTTTTTTTTTTCTCATTATTCTGTTCATTTTTCTGTTTTTGATTTTTTTTTCTGATTTGTTTTGATAAATAATTTGATTTTTTTTTTCGTTTTTGAAACAAATTTTATTAACGCATTTTGATCCAGAAAACCTGGATTAATGTATTTTGATATGGAAAAACTAAAATAATCGATTAAACAATTACTTTACTAGGAGTGTTCGGAAAGTTGGGTGGGATTACCCCCTCATTTTTTTTTTATTAAATTTCAACACCATGCTTCTTAAAAATAAAGAATAATATGAAGATTTTTTCTTAAAATCATACATGGATTATCACCCTTTAGGATTAGCATTTAATTATGAAAAAAAAAATTTAGATATTTTTTTTTTACAAATTATATTACTTTTTATAGTATTAATTTGTATATGTAGTATTCGAATCTGTAATCAAAATTAAAAAAAATGTTACTTACAAACAGACATGGAATTTAATAACGAACTTTATAAATATTAAATACCGGAACACAATTTCTTGAAAATTATAAAAATGTATAATCAACATTTTAATCAAATATTTTTTTTAGTGATTTTTTCGAATATGAATCTGCTGTGAAAAAAAAATTTAAAAATACCAAATTTAATAAGTCTGACGCACTTTTCCAATCTGCTATACTTGAATTCGGAAGTTTTTGCTGTCGCTAAATACGAATCTGCTGTAAAAAAAACTATTTAAAATGACAAATTTAATATTTGTCATTATTATTATTATTTCGCAAACGATAAAAAAAATTAAAGAAATATACTTAAAAGGGATTAAAAATTACATTATGTTTGAAAATACCACCAAAAAAAGATATTTATTTAGGAAGAAATTTTAAGAAAGAAAATAATATAAAGGTTAAGTAAATAAATAGAAGAGATGATTAATATCATTTCCAGATGGAAGTCGTTCTGTCTGTCTGTCTGTCTGTGTATATTCTTCCACGATAGAGGCCACACGTTTAATCCGATTGAGCTGAAATTTTGTATATCGGTTTGGGTTACCCGTCGGAAGAACCCATAAGTTTTTGTACGACATTTGTCAAACGAAAGTGTCACTATCAAAAAAATCGGCTGTGTCACCCCAGAACTTTCCCGGCTCGGCTATAGAGAATAGGATTATTTTAATTACAAAAGACTAAGTATTCCATTAATTTATGGAACAAATTTTAAATAACAAGACGACGGTGAATACGTCTACCGAATTGATATTTCTATGTTGATAATGACGTAAGCTGGCGCATGCGCACATTATATAGCACACTGCTACAATTAGGATTGTCTAAAATCATGGGTGCAAACTATTGGGATTTCTTAAAAAATTCGATACAAAAGTTGTAGGGAATTTTATGCTCTACAAGATTGCACTAGAATATTTTGCACTAAAGCCCATTATTTGCCTTCAAAATAAAAAAAAAAATGGAAAAAGCCTAAATATGTATATTTTTCGCCCTCTAGCGACAAAACTATGGGGAATCAGAAAAAAAGTTAAATACAAAAGTTAAAGGAAATTTGGTGCTCTACAACTTTGCACTACAAAATTTTCCACTAAAGTCCATTCTTTATCCTCAAAATTTGGAAAAACTGCGGAAGACCCACATGCATATTTTTTGTGCGCCCTCTAGTGGCGCAATTATTGGAAGTTCTGGAAAAAGTTTGATACAAAAATTGTAGAAAATTTTATGCTCTAAAACTTTGCACTAGAATATTTTGCTCTAAAGTGTATTGTTTGTCCTTAAAATTAAAAAAAAGACAAAAAATCTTTCATGTATCTTCAATCAATGTTGGTCTAGAGGACCTTCTACTATACCAATTTAAACCAAAAACTAATGGTCGTATTCTAGGCATACACCGATCCTGCATATCAAATTTCAGCTTGATAGGTCAAACGGTTCGGCAGTTATCGTGGAAGATTATACACAGACACACAGACACACAGACACACAGACACACAGACACACAGACAGACAGACCATACGCTAGAAATGGTTTTAATCTTCTTGGGGGACCTCAAAATGGAAATTTCCATGGATATCTCGAATTTTTTTTGCTCGATCACTATACTTTCCCTTTGATGGGACCGGGAAAGTAAAATAACAGAAGAAATATGTCACGGAATTTCACTTGCAATATGTCATTTGAAAGCACTTGAATAGTCAAAATTATTTCTCGAACTGTCACCTGTCAAAAAAAAAGAAATTCCAAATTTGAAACTTTAACATTAAATATCTGAAAAAGTATTTGTGGATACTCGTCGGGAAATTTTTGCGGCGACACAACCGGTTTTTTAAAATATTTATAGATTTTTCATTGAAACTTTTGAAATTTTTGCAAAATCTTGAAATTTTTGAAATATTTACAAGTTTTTGATTGAAATTTTTTAAATTTTTGTCAAAATTCCTGATATTTTTTATCAAAGTTCTTGAAATTATTGAAATTTAGATTTTTTTTTGAAATTTTTGAAATATTTAGATATTTTTTATTTAATTTTTTTAAATTTTTATCAAATTTCCTCAAATTTTTGATCTCATTTCTTGAAATTTTTGAAATGTTTAGAAAATCTGGAACTTTTTGGAAAGTATTATGAACGAGCTAAAAATAATTTTCGAGATAAACATGGAAATTTCCATTTTGAGGTCAACTGAGATGATTAAGACCATTTCCAGATGGAAGTCTGTCTGTGTGTATTCTTCCTCGATACAGGCCACATGTTCATCCGATTGAGCTGAAATTTACTATATGGGTTTGGGACCAACCTATTAGTTTTTGTACGACATCTATCAAACAGAAGTGTCACTATCAAAAAATGACAGATGAAATATGTCACGGAATTTGACTTGCAATATGTTATTTGAAAGCCCTTGAAAAACTCTATTCAGGACAGTCAAAATCATTTCTCCAACTGTCACCTGTCAAAAATCAAAAATGTTAAAGTTTGAAACTTTAACCTCAAATATATGAAAAAGTATTCGAGAATAATCCGTTTTTTTTCAATTTTTGTTAGTTTTAACATTTTTGACTTTATCAGACAGTTTCTAACAATTTTTAACGATTTGTGATTATTTTTTTCAGTTTTTGACAATTTTCTACAATTTACAGCAAATCCTGAAAGTTTTTTTCATATTGTTTTCCAATTTTTGTCAGTTTTAACATTTTTGACTTTATCAGACAGTTTCTAATAATTTTTAACGATTTGTGATTATTTTTCTCAGTTTTTGACAGTTTTCTACAATTTACAGCAAAACCTGATTTTTTTTTTCATATTGTTTTCCAATTTTTGTTAGTTTTAACATTTTTGACTTTTTATTTTTTCATGGAACCCACCTTAAAATGAGATTTTGTTAATAGTAAACCATTAAAATATATGAAAAATCTTATAAATAGTAACATTTAAATCTTTAATAAAATCAACTTAATCCAACTCTGTTTAACGATAACCCCAAACGAAATAAACAATAAAATCTCAGTATCCATCTACGAACCGTACCAAAATGTTTAAGTATAGTGAATTCTGGATTATATTTTTATTTTTAAATGGAATAATTATTTTCGGTCAAGAATTTAGATTGGATTCTAATATTGTAGATAGACCGTTACCGTTTTTATCACAATCCTCATACGTCGATAGATCTGAGATCAATATAACAATAAGAAACTGTTCATTGGAGATAATATCACAAGAAGCGTTCAAAAATGTTAAAACGAAGAAAATTTTTATAACTGATAATCCTTTACGAGTGCTTAAAAGAAGAATGTTTAATATTGTTATGGTGGACGAAATGTATCTGGATAATAATATGATAGAAAATATAGAACCAGGAACTTTTCATTATATTCATCCTTTAAATGAAGATTCTTTACAAATTTTATCTCTTAGTAATAACAGTTTGAATAAGATAACGAGAGGTATTTTTAGTGGAACTAATTTTAGAAAAATTTTATTAAATTCTAATAAAATAGATTTTATAGAGTTTAGATCATTTGAAAATATGCCGGATTTGTTGGCTTTACATCTCGGAGATAATTTATTGAGAAAAATTGATGTGGGGATTTTTAGTGGTTTTTCAAATCCAATGTTGTTGAGATTATCTGGGAATAAAATTGATTTTATTCATCCAAGAGCTTTCGAAAATTCGACATTTCTAAGTTTAGATTTACAAAATAATAATTTAGGTGATATAAACAGTGAATATTTTTTAAACGCTTTAATTGGTTGGTTTTTTATATAAGTGATTTTTTATATTTTAAGAAAAATGTAGATTTTTGTATTTATTAAAATATATTATAAGTATTAATAATTTTTTTTTGTTTCAAATAACATTTTCCAATTATGGAAAAGTAAAACTTTTAAGATCGAAAAATGGTTTCCTGGGATGATGATATATATTTTCTCTATGGTATGAAAAATTTAAATTTGTATTATTTAAAAACATTTTTTTATATACTTGTGAAATGAATTAAAATAAAAATATAGTTTTAGCATAATTTTCAAATTTTTTAAAAGTTCATATTGCTAAAATATGATTGATTTTTCTAGTTGTATATTCCAGTCTGAGTTTAAAAACGAGTGAGCAATGAAAATCGGAATTTATCAATATATTTTGAAAATTTTAAGAAAAATAAACGGGAATAATAGGAAATAATAGAGAAAAATGAGGAAAATATAGAAAAATAGGGAAAAATAGGAACAATTATGGAAAAAAAAGAAAAACGAAAAACTGAAAATAAATAGGAAAAAAATATAAAAAATAAAAAACATAGTAAAAAATAGATAAAAACAGAGAAAAATAGTGGAAAAATAGGAACAAAAGTAAAAAATAGGGAAAAAGTTGGAAAAAACAAGAAAAAATAGGGCTAAATAATGAAAATATGAAAATTAAATTGAAGTAAAGAAAAATGGGAAAGCATATGGTGAGATAGTGGAAATATTGAAAAATAAGGAAAGTAGGGAAAAAAGAGAAAATATAAAAAAATGAAGAATAATAGGGACAAAAAAAGTAAAAATATGAAGAAATGGGGAAAAAATTGGGAAAAATAGTTAAAAATAGCAAAAAAGTAGGTTAAATAGGAAACAATTGGAAAAAATGAGGAACTTTGGGCAAAATTGAGAAAAAAATAAGTACAAATAGGAGAAAATAAGGAAAATAAAGAAAATAGGAAAAAAATAGAGAATAATAGGAAAAAATACGAATAAATGGGAAAAACAAAAAAATAATGAAAAACAGGAAAAATATGAAGAAATAAGGAAGATTTGAAATAATTGAGAAAACGGGAAAAATACTTGAAAATATGGAGAAAGTAGGTAAAATAGAGAATTAGAAAAAATGAGTACATTAGGACAAAAGAGAGAAAAATAGGAACAAATAGGATATATTTTTTAAAAATTTTCCAATAATTTTTTAATATTTTTTGAAACTTTTGACAATTTTGAAATGTTTAAAATTCTTGAAATTTTTTTATTAGATGATTAATTTTGTTTTTTGAAATTTTCAATATATTTTAGATTTTTTGAAAGTGCCTCATTTTTACTTTTTGAAACTTTCAAAAAAATGCAAAATTTCAAATTTTTCACAATTTTTGAAATTTTCAAAAAAAATTTTAATGTTTTTTGAAACTGTTGATTTTTTGAAACGATTAAAATTCTTGAAATTTCGGAAATATTTAATTAGACGAATAATTTTGTTTTTTTGAAATTTCTGATGTATTTTAGAAATTTTTAATATTTTGCCATTTTTTCTTTTTGAAATTTTCAAAAATAAATTGCAAAATTTCAAATCTATGATATATTTTTGAAATTTTCAAATAATTTTTTAATGTTTTTTCCAAGTTGATTTTTTGAAACGATTAAAATTCTTGAAACTTTTGAAATATTTTTAATTAGACGAATAATTTTGTTTTTGAAAATTGTCAATCTATTTTAGATTTTTTGAATATGTTATATATTTTACTTTTTGAAAATTTAATTAAAAAAATTGCAAAATTTTAAATATTCCGGAATTTTTGAAATTTTCGAAATTTTTTTAATATTTATTGAAAATTTTTGAAATATTTTTAATTACACGAATAATTTTATGTTTTTGAAAATTGTCAATCTATTTTAGATTTTTTGAATATGTTATACATTTTACTTTTTGAAAATTTAAAAAAAAATTGCAAAATTTCAAATTTCTCGAAATGTTTGATATAATTTTGATATTTTCGAATAATTTTTTATTGTTTTTTGAGACTTTTGTCATTTTTGAAATGTTTAAAATTCTTTGAGTTTTTGAAATATTTTTAACTAGATGATTAATTTTATGCTTTTAGAAAATTTAGATTTATTTCAGAGACTTTTGACATTTTTTCTTTTTGAAATTTTCGATAAAAATTGTGAAATTTCAAATTTTTTAAAATTTTTGATAAATTTTCGAAATAGGAGAAAATATTGAAAAATAAAGAAAACAGGAAAGACTTATGGAAAACCAGAAATAAATAGAAAAAATTGGAAAAATACAAAAAATAGGGAATAGAGAAAATAGTGAAAAATATGACAGTTTTGAAATATTTAAAATTAGATGATTAATGTTATGGTCTTGAAATTTTCGATATATTTTGGAAATTTTTAAAAAAAATTGCAAAATACCAAATTTTTTGGAATTTTTGATATTTTCGAATAATTTTTGAATGTTTTTTGAAACTTTTCAGATTTTTGAAATATTTAAAATATTCGAAATTTTTGAAATATTTTTAATTAGACGAATTTTTTGTTTTTCGATATATTTCAGAGATTTTTAACATTTTATACGTTTTGAAATTTCGTAAAAAAATTGCAAAATTTGAAATTTTTCAAAATGTTTGATATATTTTGTCTTAAAATTTTTGATAATTATTACAATCAAGTTTATTGATGTTTTATTTAAATTTACTAAAAATTCAACTAATACCAAAAGGTTTTAATGTATTTTTCAATATTTTTGTCACTAGAGCTGCAAAATTTTACCCACAGTTAAAGGATTAATTATGCTTTATAAAATAAAATATTATTATTATTATTAAAACAATCGTTTTAATGTAATTCTAAAGTTATATACTTGTTTGTCTCTTAATATTTTATTATCTTTATTTAGAATTGAACAACTTTTCCTTTAAAGCTTTCCAAAAATTCCATTTACCATCAACGTCGAAGGAAACTTTGTGCGAATGGACAAGTTCGTTTTCTTTGAAAAACCTTGCTCATCATTATATTTACGTATTTTCAAAGGACATTTTTCCTAAAAATGCAAATTAAATCTTTAAACACACCTCATAAAGTATTCGCAGGGAAAAGTTTACTTCATAAAAGTTTTCGTCTTTTCAGCAAACTTAAAAGAACAACATAACTTTTCCGTAGCAGATTCGCCGATTCTTGTAGCCTTAATGCACTGTTTTACTATTCTAATGAATGCATATCGGCTTATGGCAAGTCCGCTAGGCTTTGCTTCGAGGCTCTCCCAACAGATTCTAAAGAAAAATCGCAGCGATTCTCAACATTTTTACTTTCACCCCAAAAAAGAGCGACAATCAAACTGGATTCTGGATTTGAGCTTAAATCACACAAAAATACTATATTCCAGAAAATAAATTTATTTAGTTAGGATTTTATTATATTATATGTGAAATTCAGTAGCTCAACTACATACAGACGGACAGACATACGGTTATAGTTGACTCTTAGATTACTAAAAATAGTATGTAACCGATTCAAGGTAATCAGTTATCGATTGCTGAAAACAGAGTTAAAAAATTTAAAACCGTTCTCCCCATAAAAATCGATCTAAAGGTGTTAGATCAGGAGTATTTGACGGCTACCGAATCGTTTGGGAAATAATTATCAATAAGTGTTCTTTTACATATTTACTGACCATTATTTTTGAAAGTATAAACCTATAAAAATATATATTAGGGTTATGGACAAAAATAGCACTATACGAATTTTTTTCCGTTAAAAATAAAAAAATTAATTTTATGGTGTGCAAAGTATATTTTATTAAAATTAATTTATACTCCTTACATGTCAAATTATAACCAATGTATATAAATGGAAAAATTTATAATATTGGATTTAGATCTTCTCTTGACCCGTCCCTGTTCTACTTATAATAAACAACATTTATTTTTAATTAATATAATCATATTTAATAAATTTATAATTTTAATATAGCCTTCGGCGTATAAAAGGTTATCAGTAAAATTGTCAATAGGATATTAGTTTTATTTTTAAGATTTCCCATACGTCATTAATATATGATAACATAATTATTAAGTGGCATCTCTTTTCATCAATAGTGAAGAATACTTTTAAAATTTGAGGTAGAGATACAAGCTATAAAATTTTATCTTTCGATCATATATACTACGTAGAGCTTTGTTTATTATTTATCTGAGACGAAGTTTTAATGCCAGGTTGCCAGAATTTTCAGAATTTTTACAACGAGCTAAAAAAATTTTCGAGATAAAGATGGAAATTTCCATTTTTGAGGTTACCTGAGATGATTAAGAACATTTCCAGACGTTTAATCTGATTGAGCTGAAATTTGGAATATCGGTTTAGGTTGGAAGAACCGATTAGTTTTTGTACGACATCTGTCAAACGGAAGTGTCATTGTCAAAAAATAACAGATGCAATATGTCACGGAATTTGACTTGTACTATGTCATTTGAAAGCCCTTGAAAATTTCTATTCAGAACAGTCAAAATTATTTCTCCAACTGTCACCTGTCAAAAATAAAAAAATGTCAAAATTTGAAACTATAACATTAAATATTTGGAAAATAATTCGTCTCTGGATACTCGTCGGGAAAGTTTTGTAGGCGACACAAAATCCAATATGGAAAAATGCATTCTTGTTTATGTTTTTTTTTTATTTCATATGCGAAAAAATGCATTTTTGCTTTTTTCCAAATTCGAGTGTTCAAAATTTGAAAGTGATTTTATTTCAAATTCGTGTATGAACAAAGGCACGTTTCCTTTTTTTCAATTTCGAGTGTAAAAAAATGCATTCTTGCGGAGATATTTTTTCTGTTTGTCGCAATTTTTTATGTGGAAAAATGCATTTTTCCTTTTTTTTAATTTTGACTGTAAAAAATGCATTCTTGCTTCGGTTCTTTTTTTTTTTAAATTTGTGCGTGAAAAAATGCATTTTTACTTTTTTTTTCTAATTATTTGTGCGAAAAAATGCATTCGTGCTTTTTTTTTCTAAATTCAAGTGTAGAAAAATTCACTCTTGTTTTTTTTTTTCGAAATTCGAGTGTGGAATATATGCACTGTTGATTCTTTTTAAAAAAATTGGGGGGTGAGAAAATGCATGAGTGAATGCGGAGCCATTTTTTCTCTTTGTTCTAATATTTTATGTCGAAAAATGCATTTTTCCTTTTTTTCAATTTTGATTGTAAAAAATGCATTCTTGCTTCGGTTCTTTTTTTTTTAAATATGTGCGTGAAAAAAATGCATTTTTACTTTTTTTTCTATTTTTTTGTTTAAAAAATCATTCTTTTTCCCAATCCATGTGTTAAAATATACATTTTTGCTTTTGTCTTTAAAATTCATATACGAAAAAAACGCTCTTTTGTTTTTTTTTCATTTTCAAAGACGGTAAAATGGCTCCTTGCTTAGTTTTTTTTGTCAAATTCGTGTGTAAAAAAATGCATTTTTACTTTTTTTTAAATTTTTTGTGTGAAAAATGCATTCTTGCTTTTTCCCAATCCATGTGTTAAACTATGCATTTTTGCTTTTCTCTTTCAAATTAATGTGTGAAAAAAATGCATTTTTTTTAATTTCAATAACGGAAAAATGCATTTTGCTTGTATTTTTTTTTACAAATCCGAGTGAAAAAAATGCGTACTTGCTCCGGGCCCGTTGCACAACGGATTTTTTAAATATTTTTTATATCTTTTTTTTTTAATGAAAATATTTTTTACTTTTATTAAAAATTGAAAATATCACAACCTGAACAATGTAATTTTAAAATTTTGGCCTATTTTATAATTTTGGCCTACCATAACACATTGCACCGGGTCCAGCCCTTCTGAGACCGATCCTGCGGCTGTAATTAATTTTTAAAATTTGAATATCGGGGCTATAGTGGCTTGTGACGTGGCTCAATTTAAACAGATTATATTTGGCTATGTTGTCATATCGATAAAACTGGCAACTCTCATTTTCTCATTTGTTATGAATAAAAGAAGGAAAGAAGTATGTCAAATTTTTCAACAAACGAACAAAGCTAGAATCTTGGCAATGCTGTAGAAAATAAAACGTTAATTATTGGTCAAGATGCAGCGCCACTTTCAAAATATATTAATTACTTTTTATTGATTTTTATTGATTAATGAATATTATAAGAACAATGAAAATAATGTTGAAATCCCTACAGAATATAACATTTTTTTAGGTGCAATATTTAGTTTTTTTTTTCAAGAAAACGATTTAATACTTTTACCTATACTAATACAGTTAAAACTAAGTTATATTTTTATCTAGAATAAAAAATAAATTATGTATCGCTCGAAAAATGTATTTCGGATACATCCTTGAAAAACGGAAAAGAAAATCGCATCATCTCCTTGGTAGGCAATATATTATTTTTTTTTAGATATTACTACGCTACAAAGTAAGCAACGACAGACTAACTACGTTAACCACTTGACTTAATAAGTCTTTGATTTATGTAACACGAGAGCCTGCTTATGACAGCATTACTTTATTGCATGCCTTCCTCAAGCTTCCGTATATTTCATTCCGGCAACCACGATAAAGAAGGTTTCTTTGCCGACAAGACCGATCCAAAGATATAATTTTTTACTGGCGATATTCGATTGGTTGAAATAACACAATTGGATAAAATAATTTCTACATATCAAAATTCCTCTAAATAAAAAAACATGTACCATAGGAATAAAAACAAAACTTCCATCTGATAAATATTTTAGTGGTTCGCAGTTGACATATAACAGCACTTTATACAGCTTTTGATATAATGGTATAGATCGCAGCGTGTTAGTGCCTCGACAGCGACAACATACAGCGCGTTTAAGCTACTTCTTAACCGCCGCCAACGTTGATTAATTCGTACATCTAAGCGGCGTTCTTGTCCTCTCCAATCTTTCTAATGACTTGTAATAGCTTAAAATTGTGTACAGGGTAGACAAATTTTAAACAAAGCTAAATAAACGTTTGTATTATAATAATAATAATAATAATATTCGCCCTACATTTCACCCCTTTACGAGTGAACCCCAGAAGCCAATGGCTTGTGCGGTTATTATTATTTGCCGTGGAGCTCCGGGGCGACTTACTGAGGATTGATGGCGCCATTTGGCTATAGGTGTAGGAAAACCCGGAAAACCTACACCACCATCGTAAGAATAAATAAATTTTTCATAAATCTTTGGTGATTTTCAAAGTTAAAGCTTAACGCTTTTTGAATAACTGACATATATAAAAAAATCGGTTGTGTCGCCAAAAACAATTTCCCGACGAGTATCCACGAATATTTTTTCAGATATTTAATGTAAAGTTTCAAATTTTGACATTTTTTTATTTTTGACAGGTTAGAGAAATAATTTTTATTGTTCTGAATAGAGATTTTCAAGGGTTTTCAAATGACAGATTGCTAGTCAAATTCCGTGACATATTGCTTCTGTCATTTTTTGACAGTGACACATTCGTTTGACAGATGTCGTACAAAAACTAATCGGTTCTTATAACAGACAGACCTTCAACCGGAAATGGTCTTAATCATCTGAGGTAACTTTAAAATGGATATTTCCATCTTTATCTCGAAATTTTTTTAGCTCGTTCTCAATACTTTGGGTCGGGAAAGTAAAAACTCAAAAAATCTCAAATCTCAAAAAATTTCATAAAATCTCAAAAATAAAAAATTTCAAAAATGTCAAAAAACCATTTAAAATCTCAATAATCAAAAAAATCATCAAAAAATCTCAAAAATTTTTAAACGTTATAAAAACATCTCAAAAATCTCTAAAAATTCTTGAGAAATCTAAAAATTCACAAGGAATCTCAAAAAAAATTAAAACGTCAAATCTCAAAAAATTCTAAATATTAAGTATCTCAAAAACTCAAAAAAATCTCTAAAAATTCTACTTAGAAATCTCAAAAACTCAAAAAACCCTAAAAAATTTCAAAAACAAAATCTGAAAAAATTTAAAAAAACCTCAAAAAACCAAAAAATACCAAAAAATCTCAAAAAAACCTAAAAAAAACCTCAAAAAAACAAAAAAAATCTAAAAAAAGATTTAAAAACCTTATAAAATCTCGAAAAATCCTGAACAAATCTCAAAGAGTCCCAAAAAATTTGAAAATAGCTTAAAAAATATTAAATAAATCTCAAACAATCTTAAACCACTTCAAAAAATTTAAAAAGTCCCAAAGAATCTCAAAATATCTCAAAAAATCTCAAAAAATCTCAAAAAATCTCAAAAAATCTCAAAAAATCTCAAAAAATCTCAAAAAATCTCAAAAAATCTCAAAAAATCTCAAAAAATCTCAAAAAATCTCAAAAAATCTCAAAAAATCTCAAAAAATCTCAAAAAATCTCAAAAAATCTCAAAAAATCTCAAAAAATCTCAAAAAATCTCAAAAAATCTCAAAAAATCTCAAAAAATCTCAAAAAATCTCAAAAAATCTCAAAAAATCTCAAAAAATCTCAAAAAATCTCAAAAAATCTCAAAAAATCTCAAAAAATCTCAAAAAATCTCAAAAAATCTCAAAAAATCTCAAAAAATCTCAAAAAATCTCAAAAAATCTCAAAAAATCTCAAAAAATCTCAAAAAATCTCAAAAAATCTCAAAAAATCTCAAAAAATCTCAAAAAATCTCAAAAAATCTCAAAAAATCTCAAAAAATCTCAAAAAACCTCAAAAAATCTCAAAAAATCTCAAAAAATCTCAAAAAATCTCAAAAAATCTCAAAAAATCTCAAAAAATCTCAAAAAATCTCAAAAAATCTCAAAAAATCTCAAAAAATCTCAAAAAATCTCAAAAAATCTCAAAAAATCTCAAAATATCTCAAAAAATCTCAAAAAATCTCAAAAAATCACAAAAAATCACAAAAAATCACAAAAAATTTCAAAAAATCTCAAAAAATCCCAAGAAATCTCAAAAAACCTCAAAAATATCAAAAATATCAAAAATATCAAAAAAACTCAAAAGCTATGAAAGAGTCAAAGAAAAATTGAAAAAAAAAATTGGACAATTTTGTAATTTTTTTATTTTTGACAGGTGATAGTTAGAGAAATAATTTTGACTGTTCTGAATAGAGTTTTTCAAGGGCTTTCAAATTACATAGAGCAAATAAAATTCCGTGACAATTTGCATCTGTCATTTTTTGATAGTGAAACTTCCATTTGACAGATGAGTTCTTCCGACGGGTAACCCAAATATACCAAATTTCAGATCAATCGGATTAAACGTGTGGCCTCTATCGTGGAAAAATACACATAGACACACAGACAGACTTCCATCTGGAAATTGACTTAATCATCTCAGTTGATCTTAAAAAGGATATTACCATCTTTATCTCGAAATTTTTTTTAGCTCGAACACAATACTTTCCCTTCTCGGAGGTGGGTCGGGAAAGTAAAAATAAAAATCGGCCTGGGACCCAATCGCCATGAGGAAAGTGCATGGTCCTTTGCAAGTTAAGACACTTATTTTGATTCAAATTGAATTATTTTCATTTTTCTTCTTGAAGGACTAAAGAATTTATAGTTTTTCTATTAAATTTCAAAAAAATATTTTTAATACAACAAATATTCGGCGCTAAAAAATATTTCATATTATTTATTTTTTCTAAATTTTTATAATAGTTGACGGAAATCGGGTGAGAAATAAAACAATGCAAAAGGTCCTTGAAGTTAGCCCCCAAAGTGTCAATTTTTTTCGGAAATTTTCAGGATTGTTAGTGCTTCTAAACAAAAAATACTGAATAATCCCGGGAAACGGAAAAGGCATTAAGAAAACTATCTAAAGCACTAAACAGTACTAACGAAACGTCAAGAAACGACTCTAGATTTAAGTCAATCCCATATGATTTGAGGGCTGACATTGAAAATTAAAAGTTAAATATCTCGAAAAGGAAAGAATCGTGATTGCAAGTTTTTGAAGCACTAAGAAGCACTAACAAAGCACTAAAACTTGACACCAAAATTGAGTCAATACGAAAAGGTTTTGGGGTTAACGTTGAGGTTAAAATCTAAAATATCTCAAAAAATAGACAAGCACTTTCGAAACTTTTTGAAGCACTGAGAAGCACTAAATCAAAGTACCAAATTTCGCCCATTTTGGTAGATTGTCAGGGTTGACCTTGAAATAAAAAAATTCTTAATATGCTGAAAACGGAAAAAGCACTAACGAAAATAGTTAAAGCACTAAGAAGTATTCCAAAAATAATAGATAGTTACGCCATCTATCGTATGGTTGATGGGTAACAACCGGGCAAACCGTTTATCAGAATACAATTCTGTAAACGGGTCTATCCAAGTACAACTTGGTAGTCAGCAGATAGCGTTACCCATCAACCAACATAATGCCTAGGGGGCAAGCGAGCACCTCGCAATAATATCAAAAAACAAAGACAGTAAGTTTTTGAAACTATGCACTCCGACCATTACCATACATGTTTCATTCAAAAAATTGACACTTTAGGGGCTAACTTCACGGAGCTCAATGCAAACATTGATAATAAACAAAATATAATTTTGATCTCATTTTTTTCTTCGTTACTCTTCCTTAATAAAAATTTAAGTATATATTTTTTAATAAATATAATACTATACCACCAGGTACATTCATTTTACTGAATATAATAAATCTTTCTTATGTTCGCCTCATCAAAATAATTGGATTATTTAATTCTTGTAGCCATAATCTTCAAAAAAAAAAATTAACAAACTGTTACAGAGACATTTATCACTGTATAATTCTGAATGAACTGGTCTTGTTTGTCTTTTGAATACCTCTACCCATCATATCATACCTTTGGTATATTACTGACCATAACGAATTTTATCGTTGACGATTTTTCAGTAGCTTGTTCAGACGTTTTTAAACATTACAACTTGTCAAAATTTATTAATGATACGATATTTCTTAAATCAATATCAGAGGTGGACTTAGTTACGATAAACCCTTTTTATACAATCATGGTATTTTTAATGTATTCGTTGGCATTATTTTTCAATCTTTTACCTTCATCGAATTCTTAAATAAAAATCAAAAGTTTTTTCGATTAAAAATGTCTTTGATCTATCTGAAATAGAAATGATTATTTTTAGATCGACGACGATAAAAAAGTAAATAAGAATTTTAATTCGAAAAGGGGATGGAAATATACTTTGTCTTTGATAAATTCAATATGTATGTTATAGTTTTTATTTTTTTTTCTTTTCTTTTTTGACGTCAAAAATATAAACACATATTTACAAAAGTTTTTTTTCCTTCGACTTGTGGATAAAGAAAATATCCAAAATATACATTCCTATCTATATATATTCTTACAATTACATTTAATATTATATCTAAAATATTTATTATTTTGCAAATCGCTAATATTTTTCTTCAAGTCACAGCTTGCATATCTACGTGATTCCGATTCCAATAACTTTTTCTTCTTGGTCGCTCTCATACGAGACGAGAAATATTGTTTTAATATTTTATTCTATATTTATAAATGAGTCAAAATAAACGTTACACAAAATCACACCACTAAATCTTAACCAATAAGATTCAGCCAACTTTTCTCTAGACGCATCGTTCTCCTGGTTTTTATGAACAGGGTAAAAAAAATAACTCGCCACAATCACTGTTTTATTAACCCTCGGAGTGAGCAGTCGCATGATTAGCAAACAGACAATCACAAAATGAAAGCTCTTCATTAAAATTTCGGCATTACCGCACATTTGTTTTAGTAAATTATTAATCATAAACTTTTCAGATTTCATAAACTTAATGCAGTGAATCTTTTATGAATCTTCTTGAAAAATGCACAAAAACAGTAAAAAATGCAGTTTTTTGCATAATTATACATTTTTAATTATTTTCCCTGTCCAAAATCTTTTGAAGATGAAATTTCTTAAAAATCTTTTATTATTTCCAAAGACATAACAGATATTTTTCGTATTTGATTAGAAAAATAAATGGTAGATTTTGTAGTTTTGAGGTTGACCGCGAACAATATTTTTTTATTATTTGTTATTTCACACAGTATTGTAATCAGTTGTTATCAAATTATTTGAAAATTATTGTTGTGTTATTTTGTATTTATTTCAAATAAGTTATGGGTGTATAAGGTAGTGGTTTATTTTTGATTGGTTGAATATTAATTTTTTCATATGTTTGGAAAAAAGTTAATAAGGTTAATACAATTTTGAGAGGTGTTTTTATATTTAAAAAACATCATCATTATTGTATTTATCGTATTTAATAAAATTCTACATTGTGAATTGGTTTTTTATTTTATTAATGTAAGTATGTAACTTTTTATTTATTAAAAAAAATAATAATAAAGACTGCTGGAAGATATTTGGCCTAGATTTTGTAAAGATTTCAAAAATTTTAGGAAATTTGATAAAAATTAAAAAATTTCAATCAAAAATCTTTAATTTTCTAAAAATTTCAAAAAAAAAACTAGATTTTAAAAATTTCACAAATTTTGACAAAAGTTAAAAAAAGTTCAGTTGTAAATATTTCAAAAACGTAAAAATTTCAAAATTTTGTGAAAAAGTAAAAGTTTCAATAAAAAATCTATATATATTTTAAAAACATGTAGTTTATGAAGATTTCAAAAATTTCAAGAACAGAGATCAAAAATCTCTGAAAATTTGATAAAAATTAAAAAAATTTCAATGAAAAAATCTAGATTTCAAAAATTTCAAAAACTTTGATAAAAAATTTCAGGAACTTTGACAAATATTTAAAAAATTTCAATCAAATATTTGTAAATATTTCAAAAATTTTAAAAACGTGTAAAAATTTCAAAATTTTGTAAATATGTCAAAAGTTTCAATAAAAAATCTACAAAGATTTTAAAAACATGTAAAAAGTTACAAATTTTGTAAAGATTTCAAAAATTTCATGAACTGAGATCAAAAATTTCAGGAATTTTGATATTAAAATTTAAAAATGTCAATGAACATGTGTAAATATTTCAAAAATTTTAAAAATGTGTAAAAATATCAATATTTTATAATAATTTCAAAAGTGTCAATAAAACAACTATAAAAAAATTAAAAACGTGTAAAAATTTCCAGATTTAAAAAATTTCAAGAACTGTGATCAAAGATTTCAGGAAAATTGATAAAAATTTAAAAAAATTCAATCAAAAATCCAAATATTTCAAAAATTCAAAAAATGCGTAAAAATATCAAGATTTTGTAATAATTTCAAAAATTTCAAGAACTGTGATCGAAAATTTCAGGAATTTTGATAAAAATTTAAAAATTTCAATGAAAAATGTGTAAATATTTCAAAAATTTTAAAAACGTGAAAATTTCATGATTTTAAAAAAATTTGAAAAGTTTCAATAAAAAATCTATAATAATTTGAAAAAATCGGTTGTGCTGCCCTAAAACTTTTTCGACGAGTATCCACGAATATTTTTTCAGACATTTAATGTTGAAGTTTCAAATTTTGAAATTTTTTGATTTTTGAATAGAGTTTTTCAAGGGCTTTCAAATGACATATTGCAAGTCATGGCATTCGACATTTTTTGAAAGTGACACTTCCTTTTGACAGATGTCGTACAACAATTAATAGTTTCTTTCGACGGGTAACCCAAACCGATATACCAAATTTCAGCTCAATCGGATTAAACGTGTGGCCTCTATCGTGGAAGAATACACACAGAGCGACAGACAGACTTCCATATGGAAATGGTCCTAATCATGTCAGGTGACCTCGAAATGGATATTTCCATCTTTATCTCGAAAAGTTTTTTACCTCATTCACAATATTTTCCCTTCTCGGAATTGGGTCGGGAAAGTAAAAGAGAGCAGAATGTAAATAGCAGATATAGTAAAAGGGACAGTAAAAAAAGTAGGAGAAAACCGAAGATAATATAGTGAGTGGACTGGCTGAAGATATTTTTTGTAACTTTTAAAAAATTATAAATATAAAATTTGTTATTTTGGTATTTTAAACCCAGCTCATGTTAAGATATGTCTGCTTAATGGACAATAGAAAATCCTTGCATATGGGAATTTTTATTTCAATATTAAATACAGTAATTGTATAGAGTTGGCTATAAGTAATTCTAATTTAAAAAATAAACCAATTATTGTATAAATTTTTCCTTTTACGACGACTATCCACAGCTTTAACAGTTAATACAGAAGATAAAAGAAAACAATAAAATGTTATTACGAAAGTAGTTTATTACAGTACAAGGTCCATAAAGTGTCCGTTCTAATCCATCAAATAGATTCCCGTTGATCTATAGAGCAGAAGAATCCCTGGCATTTGGAAAACACCGATTCCGATGCAGGTGGAGTGCCACAAAATCCAGAAAAGCCGGGAAAACCGAAAAATCTATAAACCGAAGTTATTTTCTCGCATTCGGGACGCTGCCAGTGGATGAGAGTCGAGCAATAAGGCGGCTGTGAATAAGAAAAGTTGAAAGCTAGCCCCGCCCGGAGTCCGGAATTCTGCGCTCGCTACCAATAGTTTTCCAGAAAGGATCGGTCAATTTGCACAAGTGACCAATGAAAAATGTGTCGTTTTATGACGTAAATGGAAATTTTTGTTATAAATAATTTATGTGGTTGGTCGGAACGTTGTGGGATGAGGCATTAGACTGAGAAAATCCTTGGAGAAATATTGCTCCTTATACGATCTTACGTAACTTTAATGTAATTATATTTATTAAAAGGAACAGGACTTCTATTCCAGGAGATGTTTTTCTTTGCGAAACTTTTAAGTACTGCGCGTCTTATTTCTTATTGAAACGGCATCTAATTTTATTTATTTATTCATTTTCATCCATCAAGATTTTAATAGAAAATTTAGGTATTTCCAACAATTTTCTTGACAAAAACTTTGACAAACGACAAAGAAAATATTGACCAGTTTTATTATTTAATACATATTTAAATATATTCAAAATATACAGAGCAATTATGTGTCATGTAATTTAATTTTTATAAAATTTCAAATTTTACTAATAAAAACAAAAAAAAATAAATTAAAAAAAATCGGTTGTGTCACTCCAAAACTTTGCAAGTGACATATTGATTCTGTCATTTTTTGACAGTGACCTTTCGTTTGACAGATGTTGGATAACCCAAACCCATATAACCAAATTTCAGCTCAATCGGATTCAACGTGTGGCCTCTATCGTGGAAGCATACACACAGACAGACAAACTAAATGTTAATTGTCTCAGGGGATCTTAAAATGTATATTTCCGTCTTTTTCGAAAAACTTATTTAGCTCGTTCACAATACAGTTTTTCCATACTCGAATTTGAAAAAAAAAACATCAAGATTGCATTTTTTTCACAAAAATTTAAAAAAAACAACAGAAGCAAAAATGCGTTTTCTTGTACACGATTTTGAAAGAATAGAAATAAAAACAGGTTTTTCCACAAAAAAAAAAATAAAAAAAAATTCAAAAGTAATTTTTCACAGACGAATGTGGAAAAAAGCGAAAATGCATTTTTTCACATATAAATTTGTATAAAAGCAAGAATGCATAAAAAACTAGAAAAATAAACAGCAAAATTGCGATTTTTCACACATTCGGTTTTTCACACATACATTACAATAAAAATTGGAAAAAACAGCATACTTTTTTTTACACAAATTTGGAAAAAAAAGCAAGAATACATTTTCAACATGCAAATTTGAAAAAATGCCAAGTGCATTTTATGTCACACAAAAAAAGAAAGAAACAACAATGCATTTTTCTACACGAAAAACTAGAAAAGAAACAGCAGAAATGCATTTTATTTTCCAAGAAGAGAAAATATTGTGAACGAGCTAAAACAAAATTTCAGGTCCTGATGGAAGTTTGTCTGTCTGTGTGTCTGTTTGTCTATCTGAGTGCATTTTTCCACGATAGAGGCCACATGTTTAATCCGATTGAACTGAAATTTGGTATATGGGTTTGGGTAACCTATCGGAAGAACCCATTACGACATCTGTCAAACGGAAGTGTCACTATCAAAAAATGATAGATGCAATATGTCACCGAATTTGACTTGCGATATGTCATTTGAAAGCCCTGGAAAATCTCTATACAGAACAGTCAAAATTATTTCTTCAACTGTCACCTGTCAAAATTAAAAAAATTTCAAAATTTCAAGAAAAAGTATACGTGGAAACTCGTCGGGAATGTTTTGGGGCGACACAACCGATTTTTTTAAAAATTTTTTATTGAAACTTTTGAAATTTTTACAAAATCTAGAAATTTTTATATTTTTAAAATTTTTTGAATTATTGTACATTTTTCATTGAAATTTTTAAATTTTTATCAAAATTCCTGAAATTTTTGATCAAAATTCTTGAAATTTTTGAAATTTTCCGAGATTTTTCATTAAAATTTCTATCAAATTTCCTGAAACAATTCTTGAAATTTTGAAATCTTTTACAAAATCTAAAAAAATTTACACGTTTTTAAATTTTTTATAGTTTTTTTATTGAAACTTTTGAAATTATTATAAAATCTTGATATTTTTAAACATGTTTAAAATTTTTGAAATATTTGGATTTTTAATTGAAATTTTTGACAAAATTCCTGAAATTTTTTATCAAAGTTTTTGAAATCTAGATTTTTTTGTTGAAATTTTTTAAAAAATTTAGAGATTTTTGATTGACGCAACTATTGGAAATTCTAGAAAAAGTTTGAAACAAAAGTTGTAGGGAATTTTATGCTATAAAACTTTGTACTAGAACATTTTGCACTAAAGTGTATAATTTGTCCTTAAAATTTAAAAAAAGTAAAAAATTGTTACATGTGCATTTAATCAATGTCGGTCTTGACGACCTTCTCCTGTACCAATTTAAACTAAAATGGTCGCATTCTAGGCACAGACCGACCCTCCATACCAAATTTCAGCTTAATTGGTCAAACGGTTCGGCAGTTATCGTGGAAGATTACACACAGACACACAGACACTCAGACACACAGACAGACCATGCGCTGGAAATGGTTTCAATCTTCTTGGGGGACCTCAAAATGTATATGTCCATCGATATCTCGATTTTTTTTTGCTCGTTCACCTTACTTTCCCTTTGATGGATCCGGGAAAGTAAAAACTTTGACGAATGTATGAGGTTTGATTAACATCTAAGTGATGTTTTACAAAAATGTTATTGTGCACTAAAATTTGTCAAAGTTTGGTAATTTCTAAAATATTTTATGGTTTAACTATTTACTATCCTTGTTTGACAGCAACAAACAAAAATCGCCTTCAAATTATGCAAAATACATGTTGTAGATTCGTTGATAATCTCAGGAAATTTGATCATATTTCGCAGACTTTTTCCAGAACTGGTCAACAACTTATTTAAATACGTATTTCTTTCGCTAGTTTTCAAAATTTTAAAGAGTTTAATACCACCATAAAGTAATATTCCGTACTTCGACGCATATGAAGTCAATATAAGAAATAATTTTACAATAAAAATGCTACAACATTCTACTGCAAGCTACCAGCGTAGCTTCTCTTATAATGCAGTTGCTCTCTACAATAATATTATACAGCTGCATACTCTTAAAAAGTTTAAAAAATCCGTAAAGCAACAACTTTTGTTATCTCAGTAATTTGATATAATCTATGATGTTTATTTCTATTGAGTTTACTCATATTATATAGCCTTAGAATAGTTTTTTTTTTGTTAATGTTCTTATCTATATTTAAGGGTTAGATGTAAGAGTAGCCTTAGGCTAAATCTCGCCCAAACAAATTGTACAATAATTGTATTTATGTACAAATAAAGACATTTATTATTATTATTATTATTATTATTATTAACTGCCACTTCAAAATCTAACTTTATCCTTTTTGGCTTCCAGTTAGGTAATTCCTAATTTTCTATATCCCTTGTTAACTAGAATTTTTAGGTGACCGGATACTTCTCCACTAGAATAATCTTCACATGATAATTCCCCACAGAAAATTGCCCACAAGTAGAAATGTCCACACGAAATTTGCCACAAATTTGTTATTTGCTCAGAATGATATTTGCTCACAGAGAAAATTATTAATTTTTTAAAAAGATGTAAGTAAAAAGTAAAAAATTAATGACAGAAAATATAAGTTATTTTAAAGAAAATTATTAAAAAAATACTCAATATAATATTAAATTTTTATTCATAATAATCCATTAAAATTTACTATAAAGTAAAAAATATTATATTAATAATATTTTTGTTGTTCTTTTGATTACATTTATTAGTGCAAATTTGCAAGTCTTGGCAAATATTTTCGTTTTTTTCTTTTCAAAAGAACCTGCCTGAGCATTCACTAATGTAATGGCAAACCAAATATTTTTTTTAACCCATTATGTAATCTAAAAATGCTAGGATCCCTCACAATATATTTGTAATATATAAAATTTGTACTCATTTTGGAAAAAAAAATTAGAAATATCAGAAACATTTAGAATAGAAATTTAATTAAACTTTGTAAAAAAAATATTTCTATAATTGCTTTTATATAATCTCAATAACTATTGAATAATTACCAATAAATTTTCTCTGTGAGCAAATATCATTGTGCACAAATTTATTGTGAGGAATTATCCGTGTGAGTAAATTTCTATGTGGGCAAATTTCGTGTGGGCCTTTCTAATTGTGGGCAATTGTCTGTGGGGAATTATCATGTGCGGATTATTCTAGTGGGCAACTGTCATGGAACCGAATTTTTAATACAAAATAAACTCTTCTAAGAATTATTACGGTGAGCGCAAACAGGCCATCCAAGAGGTACCCTTAATACATTGGGCGCAAACTGGCTGAATTAATGAACGGGCGCAGGTTAACCGACACCTTGTGAACGAGCTTTCAAAATAAAGATGAAAATTTTCATTTTGGGGTCAACTGAGATGTTTGTCTGTCTGTGTGTATTCTTCCATGTTTAATCGGATTGAGCTGATATTTGGTATATGAGTTTGGGTTACCCGTCAGAAGAACCCATAAGTTTTTGTACGACATCTGTCAAACAGAAGTGTCACTATCAAAAAATGATGGATGCAATATGTCACGGAATTTGACTTGCAATATATTTCTCCAATATTTGTCAAAAATAAAAAAATATCAAATTTTAAACTATAACATTAAATATTTGAAAAACTATTCGTGGATACTCGCCGGGAAAATTTTGGGGAACACAACCGATTTTTTTATTTTTTTCTACTAATTTTATTAACTTTATCTTAGCTTTGTTATACTTTCGTTAACTTCATGTCTTCTCTTCGGTCTTTTCTACTAATCACATACATATGATGATAATTATAGTGTTGATAGATGGTCTATCACAGTACAACATATGAGTATTCTTAATACGGGTCACATTTGATCGAACTTATGTATACATAGCGACAGTAACAACAGTATTGCGTTTATATATCCGGAATGGAGACCACTTTACGTTTCCTTCCGCTGTTCCAAGTAGAACACTCTAAATGAGTAATGATAAAAGGGTCGGATTGGTCTAATTGCTAAAACGGATATTTCGTGCAGCATTTTCAGTTTGTTTCATGTTTCAGAATGGCGGCTAGTTGTACTAGTGGACACGGTGAGTGGTGGATGAAACACGCGCGATATATTATCGGTAATTAGCGTGAAAAAAGCCAACGCAAAAGGAAAGGAACCGGTATTGATTTATTGTTTAAAAAAAAATAATGTTTTGACCGAGTTATTAATAGTGACATTATTTATATATATATGGCTACAGGAAAGAAGCTTTAAAAATTATTAAATGCTTTTTGACTCTCTTTCCTTATTTAAGTTCGAACCGCTTATAACAGTGGCGGAGCAAAATGTATAACATTATTATTTCCATGCTAATACTAAATTATGGTTCATTAAAGGATTATACGTTTAATTTGCGAAAAAAATCTTACTATAACTGCAATTTTAGTAGATTTATAGCAAACTTAAATATCACCGACAAACGTCACGGTAAAACTTATTATGAAACTACGAGACATGAGTGTTTTCTTGACCTCGATAAATAATATGTTTATCTCATTTTAGCATAACAAACGTGACATGTACAAGTGAGTTACGCATAAGTCTATCAGAAAGAGACGAATATTAAAACCTGCGTAGTACATTATCTTAGACATACGCCGAGAATGGTGAAAATGATTTAAATAATAATATTTATTTATCAACTAATGTATATATAGCTATAGGTATATATATTTTTTTTAACAGGCAGTATAGGACACAGATAAATATGACAATCTTTCACCGGATAATCTTTTTCCCAGCGATAATTTTTCCCCACAACAATTCTTCTCCGCGATAATTCTTAAAAAAAATATATGTGAGATCACCAAATTTGTACATTTTTTGTGAAGTCGGACCTGGATTTTATTTTTTATGAATATCTCAGTGGATTTGGCAACTTATGAAGAATCTGTAGCCTCCCTTTTCTCAAGGTCACAATTCTTGCTTAAAAGGTATTTTTTTCATTAAATTTTTAGTTTTCATATTGTTTAACCCTCGTAACAAAAAAAAATAACGACTTTAGTGAAACATGCTGACTGTTGTTAGAAAGAGAAAGAAATATTCTATATATGAGAATTTTTTCAAAATTTTAGATATAAAGTTGGAGTTGTGAGAATAAGGAGAGACCACAATTATAAGGATTTTTTTAATTTCCCCTACTTTGGTCTCTCCCTTTTCTCAAGGTGACAATTCTTGCTTAAACATTTTGAAAAAAATTTACCTTATAGCAAATCTAAGTCTCTTTTTAATGGGATTAAATTAATTTTAATATAGTAATTATTTTTGTGTTGAGAAATAATAAAATTATTTTTTTCATTAAATTTCTGGTTTTCATATTGTTTAACCCTCGTAACAAAAAAACTGTCTGCGGTATTAAAACGTGCTGACTGTTGTTAGAAAGAGAAAAAAATATTCTATATATGAGAATTTTTTCCAAATTTTAGATATAAATTTGCAGTTGTGAGAATAGGGAGAGACCACAATTGTAAGGATTTTTGAATTTCCCCTACTTTGGTCTCTCCCTTTTCTCAAGGTTACAATTCTTGCTTAAAAATTTTGAAAAAATTTTAATTAACAGCAAATTTTATTCTCTTTTTAATGGTATTAAACTTATTTTAATATAATAATTATTTTTTGTTGAGGAATAATAAAAGTATTTTTTTCATTAAATTACTGGTTTTCATATTGTTTAACCCTCGTAACAAAAAAACTGTCTGTGTAATTAAAACGTGCTGACTGTTGTTAGAAAGAGAAAAAAATGTTCTATATGTGAGAATTTTTTCAAAATTTTAGATATAAAGTTGGAGTTGTGAGAATAAGGAGAGACCATTATTATAAGGATTTTTTAATTTCCCCTACTCTGGTCTCTCTCTTTTCTCAAGGTCACAATTCTTGCTTAAAAATTTTGAGAAAATTTTACCTTAAAGCAAATTTTAGTCTCTTTTTAATAGGATTAAACTTATTTTAATATAATAATTATTTTTGTGTTGAGGAATAATAAAATTATTTTTTTCATTAAATTTCTGGTTTTCATATTGTTTAACCCTCGTAACAAAAAAACTGTCTGCGTTATTAAAATTTGCTGACTGTTGTCAGAAAGAGAAAAAAATATTCTATATATGAGGATTTTTTCAAAATTTTAGATGGAAAATTGTAGTTGTGAGAATAGGAAAAGACCACAATTATAAGGATTTTTGAATTTGCCCTACTTTGGTCTCTCCCTTTTCTCAAGGTCACAATTATTGCTTAAAAATTTTGAAAAAATTTTACCTCATAGTAAATTTTATTCTCTTTTATAAGCTATTATATTTATTTCTATATAATAATTATTTTTTTTGTTATGGAATAATAAAAATATTTTTTCATTAAATTTCTAGTTTTCATATTGTTTAACCCTCGTAACAATAAAACTATCGGCGTAATTAAAACGTGCCGACTGTTGTTAGAAAGAGAAAAAAATATTCTATTTATAAGAATTTTTTCAAAATCTTAGATACAAAATTGTAGTTGTGAGAATAGGGAGAAATCCTACAATAAAATTTCCCCTACTTTGGTCTCTCCCTTTTCTCAAGGTCACAATTCTCGCTTAAAAATTTTGAAAACACGACAAAAAAATCAAATTATTATTTTTTAATTAAGGATGAATTCATCTATATATGATTTGCTTTATTTAGTGATAATAACGAATTGTTTCCTTCTCAAATCAACTTACAATAGAAATAAGTTTTGTCCGCTGGTTCCAAACATAAAACAAAATTGAATAAAGTTTTAAGGAATCGAGCTGAAATTCAGGTTCATCAAATTTGTTTTGAAAGCCAAGAATGACTTCCGCTGATTGCAAAAACATAAAATCAACCCAACTTTCTTGATTGAGGAGACTTAATTAAATTATGCAAATTCGCTGTTTTTATATTTAGCACAAACTCGGGCTGGTCGCTGTCGCTAGCGTCGCGACGGTCCATTTTTATCCTATAGCGTCTTGTCAGTTGCGTCAGTACAGATTCAAAAACTTTAATAGTCTTCTTATACAGGGTGATTTTAAAGTAAAAATGCATTTAGTTTCTCGCTAGTTTAATTATTCAATTGTTCACAAAAATACGTACACTTGTTGTACAGGGTGAACTAAAATACAAATTCCAATAATAGTGTTTAATTAAATTCGCATCACCCTGTATATTTATTATTTAGTATAATTATTCAATTGCTAAAAATACGTGCACTTGTTGTACAGGGTGAACTAAAATAAATTTTACATTCCAAAAACTACAAATTCTAATAATAGTGTTCAATTAAATTTGCGTTACCCTGTATATTTAATATTTATTATAATTATTCAATTGTTTTGATAAAAATACGCACACTTGTTTCTGTTTTTAAAGAAAAGCACATACCTTGACTGAAAAATAAATTTAAATTCAGCTGTTACAACTTTATAGTTTAGTTCATTTATTATTTTTTTAATTAATTATTTTTTTTAATTACCAGCTAAGTAGTGGAATGTTTATAATTATAGTTTTTTTTTTGTCATTTTTTTATAAGTAAATGTTAAATTATTGATATATTGTAATTAAGCAACAACCGTGACAATCTATTGCACTGTTTCATCGACTCTCATAGAGATCAGTCGCAACGTTTAACATATCCAGCTAAAGCTGTGCTTATTGGACCATAGACTACAGCAAACATTTCTTGTTGTAGTCATATTTATTCATATAATTTAAATAATAATTTATTTTCATTTGTTTTCATTTGTTTTCGTTTATTTTCATTTGTTTTTACAGTGGGGTATAAAATGATGTACATTTTATTACAATAAATGAGTAAAAAATAACCCTTACAGTTCATTTCAGTGTATGACAAGCAGGTTCAAATTAATAATAATTAAACAGCGTTGCAGTTGTTCTGGTCCTTCGATGTTAACACGTCGACTGCCGTAATAAATTTGCCCAAATATTTATCTATTTGTAATCATATTTCTTCAGTATCACTAGACCCATTAAAGAATAATTGGTAAACTTTTTAGAAAATTATGGTTGTCCAATTTTTTTTTCAATTTCTCTTTGATTTTTTAATAGTTTTTGAGTTTTTTTGATTTTTTGAGATTATTTGAGATTTTTTTGAGATTATTTGAGATTGTTTGAGATTTTTTGAGATATTTTGAGATTTTTTGAGATTTTTTGAGATTTTTTGAGATTTTTTGTGATTTTTTGAGATTTTTAGAGGTTTTTTGAGGTTTTTTGAGATTGTTGAGATTTTTTGAGCTTTTTTGCAATTTTTTGAGATTTTTTGAGATTTTTTAAGATTTTTTTGATGTTTTTTGATATTTATTGTGATTTTTTGAGGTTTTTAGAGATTTTTGAGATTCTTTGGGACTTTTTAGATTCTTTAAGAATTTATAGATTTTTCGATAATTTTTTGAAGTGATTTAAGAATTTTTGAGATTTATTAAGCTTTTTTGAAATTCATTTTAGTTTTTTAGACCCTTTGAATTTTTTAAGATTCTTTGAGAATTTTTCGAGATTTCATGAGATTTTTAAATTTTTTTAAGATTTTTTGAGCTTTTTTGAAATTTTTTGAGATTTTTTGAGATTTTTTTGATATTTTTCGAGATTTCTTGTGATTTTTTGAGGTTTTTTGAGGTTTTTTGAGATTTTTGAGATTCTTTGGGACTTTTTAGATTCTTTAAGAATTTATAGATTTTTTGATAATTTTTTCAAGTGATTTAAGATTTTTTGAGATTTAATAAGCTTTTTTGAAATTCATTTTAGTTTTTTAGACCCTTTGAATTTTTTATGATTTTTTGAGAATTTTTCGAGATTTCATGAGATTTTTAAATTTTTTTAAGATTTTTTGAGCTTTTTTGAAATTTTTTGAGATTTTTTGAGATTTTTTTGATATTTTTTAAGATTTCTTGTGATTTTTTGAGGTTTTTTGAGGTTTTTTGAGATTTTTTGAGATTTTTGAGATTCTTTGGGACTTTTTAGATTCTTTAAGAATTTATAGATTTTTTGATAATTTTTTCAAGTGATTTAAGATTTTTTGAGCTTTTTTGAAATTCATTTTAGTTTTTTAGACCCTTTGAATTTTTTATGATTTTTTGAGAATTTTTCGAGATTTCATGAGATTTTTAAATTTTTTTAAAGATTTTTTGAGATTTTTTAAAGTTTATTGAGATTTTTTGAGGTTTTTTGAGATATTTTGGTATTTTTTGGTTTTTTGAGGTTTTTTAAGATTATTTCAGATTTTATTTTTGAAATTTTTTAAGGATTTTTTTATCAAATTTTTGAATTATTTATTATTTAGAATTTTTTGAGATTTGACGATTTAATTTTTTTTTGAGATTGTGAATTTTTAGATTTGTTAAGAATTTTTAGAGATTTTTGAGATGTTTTTGAAGCGTCTAAAAACTTTTTGAGATTTGCTTTGAAAATTTTAGACATTTTTTGATGATTTTTGAGAATTTTTTATGGTTTTGAGATTTTTGAAATTTTTGATTTTGAGATTTTTTGAAATATTTTGAGATTTAAAATTTTTTGACATTGGAAATTTTTTGAGTTTTTACTTTCCCGACAAAAAGTATTGTGAACGACCTAAAAAAAACTTTCCAGATAAAGATGAAAATATCCATTATCAGGTCCCCTGAGATGATTAATACCATTTTCAGATGTAAGTGTGTCTGTCTGTCTGTCTGTGTGTATTCTTAAACAATATTTTGTATAGTCTACATTTTCCTTTTATTTTTTAATAAAAACTCAACAAATCCCGTTTCCTCTTAAACCGGAAATCCATCAGTCACACATTACCTACTCCTAAGCCCAGTAATAACATGTATGTATGCAAAAGAATTTAAACATGGGGCGAGAGCAGTCCAGTCCATCTTCCTTAAATCCGGAAACCCCGCAGGAAATTTCAGATGCGTGTGGTGTAGGTGGTAATACACTAAGAGAGGACTCCCTGGACCCTGGTTGACCACGAGGTCACGTTTAACCCTAGCAATTTATCTTTCCAAGTCTAAACGGTTGATATATCGGCCACCGGTTAGCGGGGGAGCACCAGTCCGACAAATTTCGAGAATCAATTTAAATTCAGAATTCGGGTCGATACAAGGATGTCAAGTTGAGGAAAACAGACGCTCATCAATTTGTATATTTAAACAGGGTTTATTTATAAGAAATACAGGAGGGAGTTAATTTATTAAAAAATATTACACGGGGTAAAAACATATGATATTTTTAGTACTTCAGCCCGAAAAATTCACTTTAACACTAAACACAAGAACTGTACGCAACACATTGACATTTTTTTATTTTTGACAAGTGACAGTTGGAGAAATAATTTTGACTGTTCTGAATAGATTTTTTCAAGAGCTTTCAAATGACATATTGCAAGTCAAATTCCGTGACATATTAAATATGTCATTTTACTTTCCCGACCCACCTCCGAGAAGGGAAAGTATTGTGAACGAGCTAAAAAATTTTTCGACATAAAGATGAAAATATCCACTTAGAGGTCACGTGAGATAATTAAGATCATTTCCAGATGGAAGTCTGTCTGTCTGTCTGTCTGTCTGTCTGTCTGTGTGTATGCTTTCATGATAGAAGCCACACGTTTAATCCGATTGAGCTGAAATTTGGTATATGGGTTAGTTTATGTACAACATCTGTCAAACGAAAGTGTCACTATCAAAAAATCAAAAAAATCAGAAAAGATAATACCAGCAATGCGTTTTTTTCAAATAAATTGAAAATGAATGAGAAAAAAGCGAGCATGCATTTTTCCACACAGGAAAACTAAAAAAAAACGGTAAAGATGTATATTTTCACATATAAAATGGGAAAAAAGTAAAAAAAATTGATGTAACATCGAAAAAACCGATGAAATACGAAACAAATAGATAAAAATCGAAAAAATCGGAAAAATCAACAAAAATTGAAAAAAAAAGGATAAAAAAAAAGAAAAAGTCAAATATAATCGAAACGACATTAATCAAAAGAACAAAAAAAAAATTTAAAAAAAAAGCTGAAAAAATCAAAAATACAATAGAAAGAAAATCGGATAGAATCGAAGAAAAAATCGAAACAAATGGAAAAAGTCAATTTTAATTGAAAATAAATCGAATAAAATTGATAAAAATGTTAAAAACCCAAATAAAAGCGACAAAATTGATAAAAATCGAATAAAACCATAAAATCGAAAAAATGGGATAAAATAAAAAATCGATAAAACCCAAAATAAATCGATAAAATCGAAAAAAATAGACACATCTTTCCACAAAAAACAATACAAAAAAATTCAAAAGAATTTTTTCACAGACGAATGTCAAAAAAGCGAAAATGCATTTTTTCACATATAAATGGATATAAAAGCAAGAATGCATAAAAAACTAGAAAAAATAAACAGCAAAAATGCGTTTTTCACATGCATTGGAAAAAAAGCAAGAATGGATTTTTTACATAAAAATTGGATAAAGCAGCATATTTTTTTTACACAAATTTGGAAAAAAAACAAAAACATGAATACATTTTTCCTTATTCAAATTTGAAAAATGCAAAATGCATATTATCTCACACAAATTTAAAAAGAAACAAGCAACAATGCATTTTTTTTTCACGAAAAACTAGAAAATCAACAGAAAGGCATTTTTCCACACAACAGATTGAAAATAACAGCAAAAACGCATTTTTTTCCAACAAATTCGAAAAAAAAAAACCAGAAGCCCGAATGCACACTCGAATTTGGAAAAAACCGCAGAAATATATTTTTCCACAAAAAAATTGGAAAATAAAGCAAAAATGCATTTTTCTACACAGGAAAACTAAAAAAACAGTAAAAATGCATATGCCCATAAAATAGAAAAAAAAAATTTGATATAACAAGAACGTATTTTCTCTGAAAGGAACACTTCCGTTTGACAGATGTCGTACAAAAATTAATAGGTTTCTCCAATTAATAACCGAAACCCATATGCCAAATTTCAGCTCAATCGGATTAAACGTGTGGCCTCTATCGTGTAAGAATACACACAGTCAGACAGACAGACATACAGACTTCCATCTGGATATGATCTTCATCTTAGGTGACCTCAAAATGGATTTTTCCATTTTTGTCTTGAAATTTTTTTTAGCTCCTTCACAATACTTTCCCTTCTCGGAGATGGGTCGGGAAAGTAAAAATTTACAGTATAGTTTGAGGGGAAGAAAAGAAATTTTCAATAAGCAACACAGACGGTATATTAGTCAATTGTTTTGACTGAAGAGGCAAATAAGAGAGAATTGTTAACATGGGAAAGACATTTTATAGTCATACCAAGAGAAAATGGAGAAATTAAGTAGGGATATCAAGCGAGTTTAAAATTAAAATATACTGAGCAGAGGAATAATAAAAATGCAGGGTGGCAAAGGAAAACAAACGTAACATAATACAGGGAAATAAAGGAATGTTAAAGAAACTTTAATTTTTTTTGGAAATTATATATTTATTCCACTAAGATTAAAACCAAATTTATAATTTTTAACTAAAACGAAATTACTGTTTTTATTTTTTTATTTTTGTTCAATTGCTTAATTATTTAATAAGTGAAAAAAAAAATTAATTTTTTGTACAACTAAAAATATTTTCCACGCACAAAGTTGAGTTTTTAATGCTTTTATACATACATACTTAAAATATCTGCTTACTACATTAAAAAACAGATAATATGTACTTTCAGCATCTGAAAAGTGTTTTTCATCATCTCAAGATGATCGTAACTTTTTATCCATCATCTTTTTTTACTAAACTCTCGTTTTTAATTACACTTGGAAATCAAACATCGCCGTGTTGTATACGAAGCATCCTCCAGATCATCCAAAGGGTCGAAAGAGTATGTGGCATCATCAGAGGCTGGTTTCTGTGTCAGAAGAGATGAAATGGGGGGGGGGTGGAGGGAGTTGAACAATCCGAGGACGTTGGAAAAACAGCCGGTGTACTTTCGGCTCATGCATATTCATCGACCAAATATTTGCGAGCTCTCCTTATAATGATCATCCTCCCGATTCCCCTGGAATCTGTTCTGCACGATTCAATAAGGGTCAGACTTTACTTTTACTTCGTTTCTGCCGTTATATCCAGCCAGCGCCGTAACCAAAAGGGGTGCTAATCAAAGTGTGCTAATCTCAAATCCGGTGGTCCCAAAAAAATAACGGATTTTATATTTTAGTTTTGAGGGATTTTGTTAAATTTTTTTATTTCATCACTCAAATTTTATACCGTTCAGCGACTTGAGGAGTGCAAATAAAATAAAACTAAAGCGGGTTGTTGAGAAGTGTTTGTTTAGCAATTCAACTTTTTTTACGAGAAAATCTACTCTTCGTCTATATTTGTTCCTTTCAAGATCTATTCTATGTACTATGTGATATATTATAGCGATATTCAATTTTTAAAAATTATATTATACAGGGTGTTACTTAATGTTTTGAATCAGTAACTTTAAAAAAAATATTATTTTAAATTCATTACTAATTTAATACAATTTAAATCTTAATTATTTAATTAATGCTATCCCAATTTATTAATGTGTATTAATTGCTTATGTATAGAAGGCTACTTAACTCCCTAGAGGGAATTAACGTAACTTGAATGACTCGATTTGGCAACGTGGCGTTGCTGCGCTTTCGCCATTTTTAAAAATATCGAAACAGGTTATTAGACTTTCTTCATGTTCTAATTTTTATGAAATTAATTCGCTAATTTTTACGGTTTTTTATAGTTTTTTTACGGTTTTTACGGGTTTTTACGATTCTTTACGTTTTTTACAATTTTTAACTTTTTACGGATTTTTTAAAAATTAAGAAAGGGGAATAAAATGGAAAAAATCGTAAAAAACCGTAAGAAATCGTAAAAAATCATAAAAAATCGTGAAAAAACTTGAAAAAATGTGAAAAATCATAAAAAATTGTAAAAATATTGAAATAAGTTTTAATTACAGTTAGAGACATAAAAACTAATTAGAACATATTTCTAAATTATTGAAATTTTTTAAATATTTGGAAATTTTTGAAAATTTTTGAAGTTTTAATATTTCAATTTTTTGAATCTTTTTAATTTTTTGAATATTTTGAACTTTTTAAACTTTTTTAAAATTTTCAGAATTTCTTTAACTTTTGTCCCTTAAACCTGCCCATGTGAAAATATTTGTTCATTTTACCATTTTGAGTTATATTTCATCTTTGAAATTTTTTTATTTTAATAAAATTGTGAAATTTTTGATTTTTTTAGAATATTCATTTTTTTTTTAAATTTTTCTAATTTTTAACCTTTAACCTAATCAAGTAAAAATATTTATCTTTTGCCACTCAAACCTATCAATGCAAAAAATATTTGTCTTTTTTATTACCCCTCTCATTCAATTAAATTTGCGCCACCCTGTATATAACATTTTGGGGTTTATCGCCGTTTTTCCAATTTTCCGGTAAAATTATGTTTTTCCGAGAAAAAAGTAACATAGGGAGATTTTAGATAATTAAACTATCTACATTTGTTTTATGTTCTACTTAGTATAAAATTAATTCTCTAATTTTTTACGATTTTTTACGATTTTTTACGACTTTTTATGGGTTTTTAAAAAATTAAGAAAGATAAAAAAAATTGAAAAAAATTGTGCAAAATTGTAAAAAATATGGAAAAATAAAGACAATATTGGGGACAATATTGGGGAAAATAAGTATATAAAAAATAATAGGGATAAATATAGAAAAATTGGAAACAATAATAAAAAACAGAATATGAATAAATAGAAAAAATTGCCAAAAATAATTAAAAATGGGGAAAAACAAGTACAAATAGGATAAAATAATGAAAAATAGGAAAAAATAGAAAGAAATGGGAAAAATGGAAAAAATGCGTTAAAATAGCAAAGACTGGAGAAAATAGGGGGTAAATAGTAAAATTTGCGAAAAATAGGAAAACATTAGGAAAAGATACATAAAATAGGGAAATTAGAGATATATATATATAAATATGTATATGACAAAATAGTGAAAAATAGAGAAAAATAAGGAAAAATATGGCAAAATAGATAAGGGACAAAAATACGGAAAGTAGGGAAAGATAGCGAAAAATAAGGTAAAATAGCGATTAATAGCGAAAAGTGGGAAAAATTTGAAAAAATAGGAAAAAATAATAAATGGTGAAAAATAAAAAAAATATGAAGAAAATAGCGAAAATAGAAAAATGGAAATAATAATAGGAATTAATGAAGGAAAAACAGAAAAAATATGAATAGCTTATAAAAATAGGGAAAGTAGGAAAAAATAAGTCCAAAAAGGAAAATATAAAAAAAATCAGGAAAAATAAATTAAATAGTATAAAATAATAGAAAATAGGAACAAATAGATAAAATAGATAAAATACGAAAAATAAAAAAATGGTGAAAGTAGCGAAAATAATAAAATCTAGGAAAAAAATAGTGAAAATATAGGAAAAAAAAATGGTGAAAAATTTGGAAAAATAGGTAAAATTGGAGAAAAATAAAAAAACAGGGAAAAATAGAAAAAAATACATAAAAATGGGGACAAATAGGGAAAAATAAGAAAAAATCATGAAAAACAGGAACTAATGGGTATTCAGTTAGTTTGTATATAAAATTTGACGAAAATCCAAAATACTATAATATTAATTTTTACCAAGGTAAGAAACACACTTTAAAAATTCAAAAAAAAAATAGGGAAAAATAGAGGACAATAGGAAAAGTAGGGAAAAAATAACGATTGTGAAAAATAGGAAAAAACAGGAAAAAAGCAATAAAAAATCGATTGTGTCACCCCAAAAACAAGTATCCACGAATAATTTTTCAGATATTCAATGTTAAAGTTACAAATTTTGACATTTTTCATTTTTGACAGATGACAGTTGGAGAAATAATTTTGACTGTTCTGTATAGAGTTTTTCAAGGGCTTTCAAATGACATATTGCAAGTCTAATTCCGTGATATATTGCACCTGTCAATTTTTGATAGTGACACTTCCGTTTGACAGATGTCGTACAAATACTTATGAGCTCTTTCGACTGGTAACCCAAACCCATATACCAAATTTCAGCTCAATCGGATTAAACGTGTGGCCTCTACCGTGGAAGAATACACACAGACAGACAGACAGACAGACTTCCATCTGGAAATGGTCTTAATCGTCTCAGGGGGCCTGAAAATGGATATTTCCATTTTTATCTCGAATTTTTTTTTAGCACGTTTACAATACTTTCCCTTGTCGAAGGTGGGTCGGGAAAGTAAAAGTATAAAAGTATAAAAGTATATAAAAATATAGGGCAAAAATAGAAAAAAAATAGAAAAAAAATAGAAAAAAAATAGAAAAAAATAGAAAAAAAACAGTAAATAAATATGAAAATTGGGAAAAAACTAAGAAAATCGAAATAAACAGAAAAAAAGCAAAAACAGAAAAAGTAAGAAGAATCAGAAAAAAAATAGAGATAAATAGGAAAGATGTGAAAAAATTTGAAAAAATCGGAAAAACGGAAAAAGTAAGAAAATAGGAATAAAAAGGAAAAAACAGTAAAAAAGTCAGTAAAAACATCGAAAAATATCGCAAAAAATTGCAAAAAAAGAAAAGCTCAAAAAAGGAACAGAAATCCAAAAAAAATTTGCAAAAATCTAAAAATAAAATATCACAAAAAATTGAAAAAAAAATTCAAATGCAAAGATTGAAAAAAAAAACGAAAATAATTGTCAAATATGCAGTATGTGCCCCGAGAACTTGTTAATTTTTTTATTATTTTCTGAAAATTGTTCGATTTATTTTATACTAATATTTTTTTTCTCTATGTCTTTGTTTAATTTATCGAAATTATTAATATATTTGTCTATTGTTTTTTTTTCTTTTCTATTTTACACAATTTTTGGTATTTCAGCCTTCTTAGCTGATAAGGTCATTATTTTTTCTAATTTAAATAAATTTAATTTATATCTTGTCACAAATTGTATTGATTTTGTTCGATATTGTGATAAAATTATTGTAGAATCTGATTTTTTTCATTATATTCTTCAATCGCCCCAACAAAATAATATGCAAATACTGAGAGTACTTTATATATCCCAACATACACAAACACCTATATTAAATTTATTCAAATCTGATTCTGGAGAAATCGGAATATATAAAGTTCACTCACTACGTACTTCAAAATTTATAAAAGTGCGCGCTTCAAAGAACAAGGACAGAACTTCAAACGGTGTTAATTAACAATACATACACATTCGTTGAGTGATTATTACTCGTTGGTCCCCCCTATAAACACAACAATCGAGTTTTAGTCCTATGACAGGAACCGAACTTGTTCCTATTTACATTTTAATAAGTCCTTGTTCCTCTCTGTTTTCGACATTCTACTGGACATATTCTATCTCTGTTACGCCAACGAAACAGGGTGATTATCAATTTTATACCAATTTGGTTTCGATTGTGATGTTTTCACACAACAAATTGATGCGGATGACTCGTCTCTGGTTTTCGCATGCACGAATGGTAAAACGGATTTTGTACGAGTTATGGAAATTTCATTACAGCACTGATATTGCTGATAATTGACTGAGATCTATTTCAAAGTTAAAAAAAATTATTAATATATTATTTTTGTTATGTTTGCTTAAAAATTAACGAATATGTAAACTTTAAGAAAAACAAATAATCGATTGTGTCACCCCAAAACTTTCCCGACGAGTATCCATAGACGAATATTTTGCAAGACATATTGCAAGGCAAATTCCGTGACATATTGCTTCTGTCATTTTTTGACAGATGTCATACAAAAAATCATGGGTTCTTCCGATGGATAACCCAAACCAATATATACCAAATTTCAGTTCAATCGGATTAAACGAGTGGCTTCTATCGTGAAAGAATACACACAGACAGACAGACAGACTTCCATCTGAAAATGGTCTTAATCGTCTCAGTTGACCTCAAAATTGAAATTTCCATCTTTATCTCGAAATTTTTTTTTTGCTCGTTCACAAAACTTTCCAAAAAGTTCCAGATTTTGTAAAGATTTCAAAAATTTCATGAACTGTGATCAAAAATTTCAGGAAATTTGATAAAAATTTAAAAAATTTCAATCAAATATTTGTAAATATTTCAAAAATTTTAAAAACGTGTAAAAATTTCAAAATTTTGTAAAGATTTCAAAAATTTCATGAACTGTGATCAAAAATTTCAGGAAATTTGATAAAAATTTAAAAAATTTCAATCAAAATTATTTAAATTTTTTAAAAATGTCAATAAAAAAATTTAAATTTAAAAAAATTCAAGAACTTTGTAAAAAAATTTCAGGAATTTTGACAAATATTTAAAAAATTTCAATAAAATATTTGTAAATATTTCAAAAATTTTAAAAATATATAAAAATTTCAAAATTTTGTAAAAATGTCAAAAGTTTCAAATTTTGTAAAGATTTCAAAAATTTCAAGAACTTTGAAACAAAATTTCAGGAATTATTTTTAATCTTTTCTCATTTCTTCTGATTATTGCAATTATTTACCACTTTTTTGGAATTTTTTCTGTTTTTTGCAATTTATATCAGTTTTTTTGAATTTCTCATTTTTTATGGTTACAGTTGTTTTTTGGTTTTTTCGATGTTTTTCGATTTTTCTCGCTTTTCACTCATTTTTCAGATTTTTTTCGATTTTTTTCTAATTCTTCCTCATTGTTTTGTTTTCTTTTCTATTTTTTTCCGTTTTCTAATTTTTTCTCATTTTTTCTTATACCTTTGATTTTTTTCTAATTTCTCTCTCGATTTTTTTCTTTTTTCAAAGTTATTTGTTTTTTTTTATTTTTACCAATTTTTTCTTTTTTTTCAGTTTTTTTCGATTGTTTTACTTTTTTTTTTCATATTTATGATTTTTTATTTTTTTTACTTTTTTTTTAATTTTTTTTCTAATCTCCCCTCATTTTTCTCATTGTTCTGTTTTTTCATTCTTTTTTTTTGTTTTTTTCTCATTTTTTTCTATTTCATTGATTTTTTGCGATATTTTTTTGTGATTTTGTTGCCGTTTTTTTGCTATTGTTTTACGATTTTTTGTGAAATGTTTCGATTTCTTGCGTTTTTCAGGCTTCTTTTTCGTTTTTTTGTAATTTTTAGCGAATTTTTAGTGGTTTTTTTTCGGTTTCGTGATTTCCTCATTTTTTCCGTATTTTATTTTTCATTTTTTTCCCAAAATTTTCTAATTTCTCTCTCAATTTTTTCCACAATTTTTTTTTTTTAATTTTTTCCGATTTTTTCTGTTTTTTGCAATTTATATCAATTTTTTTGAATTTTTTTCATTTTTTATGGTTACAGTTGTTTCCGATTTCTTTTGCAATGTTTTTTGATTTTTTTCGATTTTTTCTAATTTTTTTCTGATTTTTCTTATTTCTTTGATTCTTTATGATAATTTGCTATTTCTTTGTGATTTTGTTGTGGTTTTTTGCGACTGTTTTTGCGATATTTTGTGATATTTTTCGATTTCTTGCGTTTATTCCTTATTTTACAATGTTATTTTTCATTTATTCCCGATATTTTCTAATTTCTCCCTCAATTTTTTTTTCAAAATTCTTTTGCTTTTTTTTATTTTTTCCGATTTTTTCAGATTTTTTTCTAATTTTTTCGATTGTTTTAATTATTTCTCGTTTTTTTTTCATTTTTATGATTTTTTGTTTTTTTTTATTTGTTTTTTATTTTTTTCAATTCTCTCTAATTTCTCCTCATTTGTCTGTTTTTCTATTCTTTTTTTTTTGCGATATTTTTGTCATTTTTTTGTGATTTTGTTGCGTTTTTTTTTTGCGATTTTTTGTGAAATGTTTCGATTTCTTGAGTTTTTTTAGGCTTTTTTTTTTCGTTTTTTTTTCGGATTTGTGATTTTTTCATTTTTTCCGTATTTTACAATTTAATTTTCACTTTTTCCCAATATTTTCTAATTTCTCTCAATTTTTTTGAATGTTTTTGTTTTTTTTTAAAATTTTTTTCCGATATCGTACAAAACTATTCGGTTCTTCTAACGGGTAACCCAAACCGATATACCAAATTTCAGCTCAATCGGTTTAAACGTGGAAGAATACACACAGACAGACAGACAAACTTCCATCTGAAAATGGTCTTAATCGTCTCAGTTGACCTCAAAATGGATATTTCCATCTTTATCTCGAAAATTTTTTTTTGCTTGTTCACAATACTTTCCCTTCTTGGGTCGGGAAAGTAAAAAATTATTTAATTTTATTTCATTATGAAAAAAATCTGAATCCATCCCTGAAATTCGTAAGAAAAACAATGCATAATAATTTTTATCCCTTCGAAAGAAAAACCGTTAATGAACCACGAAAAAAAAAACTCAACTGGCTTGATTGAATTAAATCTAATTACGGAAAATCTTTAATTAAATTCAAACTTTCTTGATTTCCTGCTTCGTTTATTATTTTCTTTTAACTGAATTGTCTTGTAGCTTTATTTACATATATTATGAATTGTTCTCAGCAAGCAGGACCGTCACGTATATATTATATGTGTATTAAAATATCTAATAGTTTGGCTTAAAAATAATAGATTTATTTTCATTTATTTTCGTTTATTTTCATCTATTTTCATCTTTTTTTATTTATTTTTATTGATTTTTATTCATTTTCATTTATTCTCATTTATTTTCGTTTATTTTCATTTATTTTATTACCTAACAGAAAAGCATTTATGAATTAAATGTTTTATATAAACCTAGTGCTTTCACCAAAATTTTAAATTCAATTTTATTTAATTTTAAAAAATTAATTATTAATGAAATAAATTTTGTAAGTACAGTAAAAAGTAAAATATTGAAATTTTTATGTTTTTAAAATTTTTGAAATATTTACACATTTTTCGATTAAAACTTTTTACATTTTTAACAAATTTCCTGAAATTATCACAGTTTTTGAAATTCTTGAAATCTTTACAAAACCTGAAACTTTTTTACAGGTTTTTAAATTTTTTATAGTTTTTTTTATTGATACTTTTGAAATTATTTCAAAATCTTGATATTTTTACGCATTTTTAAAATTTTTAAATTTTTATCTTAAATCCTGAAATTTTTTATCAAAGTTCTTGAAATTTCTGAAATCTAGATTTTTTTATTGAAATTTTTGAAATATTTAGATATTTTTTATTGAAATTTTTTAAATTTTTAGCAAAGTTCCTGAAATTTTTGATCTCAGTTCTTGAATTCCTGAAATTTTTGAAATATTTACAAAATCTAGAACTTTTTACATGTTTTTAAAATCTTTATAGATTTTTTATTGAAACTTTTGACATTTTTACTTTCTCCACGTTTTTAAAATTTTTCGAGATAAAGATGGAAATATCCATTTTCAGGCCACATGTTTAAGCTGATTGCGCTGAAATTTGGTATATGGATTTGGGTTACCCATCGGAAGAACCCATAAGTTTTTGTCACTGTCAAAAAATGACAGATGCAATATGTCACGGAATTTAACTTGTAATATGTCATTTGACAACCCTTGAAACTGTCACCTGTCAAAAGTTAAAAAAATGTCAAAATTTGAAACTTTAATATTAAATATCTGTAAAAGTCTTCTGGATATTTGTTGGGAAAATTTTTAGGCGACACAACCCATTTTTCACTATTTTTCACGATTTTCTCCTTGTTCTCAGTTTTTCACTATTTTCTCCTTGTTCTCAGTTTTTCACTATTTTTAACTATTTTTCCAGATTTTCACCTTCTTTTATTGTTTTTCTCAAATTTCTAGTATTTTTCTCAATTTCTCCTGTTTTTTTAATATATCCCAATTTTTGACTATTTTTCCAGAATTTCCCCAATTTTCTATATTATTTTAAATGTATCTAAATTTTTCACTATTTTTCTAGTTTTCCCCTATTTTCCCCAATTTTCATATTTATTTAAATTTTTTCACTATTTTTTTTATATTTCCCAACTATTTTTTCCGAAATTCTATCATTTATCCGCATTTTTTCCAGATTTTCCCCAATTTTAACATATTTTTTTTATTTATTCCTATAACTTTTTATTGTTTTTCTAAATTTTCCCCGATTTTTCATTATTTTTCCAGATTTTATCCTCTTTTTCTTATTTTTTATATTTATTCAAATTTTTTCACTATTTTTAAAGATTTTCCCCTATTTCTCGCTATTTTTTACCATCTTTCTGGATTTTTCCGGTTTTACCCCATTTTCTATTATCATTCCGGATTTTTACCAATTTTTTCCAATTTTTTGTATTATTTTAATTTATCCCAACATTGTCTTTTAAAAAATTTTCCCATTTTTTTAGATTTCCCCCTATTTTTAACTAATTTCCACTAATTTTCCCAATTTTTGTCATTTTATTGTATTCATTTAAATGTATCCCAATTTTTCCAGATTTTTTACAATTGTTAACTTTCCTAATATTTCACTATTTTTACGTTTTTTTCCCTATTTTTTCCAATTTTCTACCATTTGTCAAGATTTTCCCCTATTTTTCACTATTTTCTCCTCTTTTTACCAATTTATAACTATTTTTTCAGATATATCCCTTTTTTCATTATTTTTTCCCAATTTTTCACTATTTTCCCAATTTCTCCTACTTTTTCATTTCTAAATTTTATCCTTTTTTTTCTGATTTTCTCCAATTTTTTGGTTTCTACAATTTTTTTAATATTTCTTCCCAACTTTTCCCCATTTCTGCTAATTTTTCATCTATTTTTCCTATTTTTTAAAATTTACCCCAATTTTTCACTATTTTTCGCCATTTTTCCAGATTTTCTTTTATTTCCCCTATATTTCACCATTCTTCCCTATTTTGTATCTATATTTCATGATTTTGCCTTATTTATTCCCAAATTTTTCCTTTTTTTTGGTTTCCATCTTTTTCCTTTTTTCATTGTTTATTCAGATTTTATTGTATTTTTCAATATTTTCCCTTATTTTTTTAGACCTTTCATTATTTTTATCTATGTTTTTCCCTATTTTATTCCTCTTTTTCATTGTTTTTCCTTATTTGTTCCCAAATTTTGATAATTATTTTTCCATTTTTTTCGCTTTCTCTCAATTTTACCCAATTTCTAACTGTTTTTACCGATTTTCTCCTTTTTCCCAGTTTTTACTGTTTTTCCCAATTTTTTAATATTTTCCCCAACTATTCCAATTTTGACTTATTTTTCATCATTTTTTCCTATTTTTGAATTATTTCCAAACCCACGTCTGAGAAGGGAAAGTATTGTGAACGAGCTAAAAAAAAAATTGAGATAAATATGGAAATATCCATTTTGAGGTCATCTGAGATAATTAAGACCATTTCTAGATAGAAGTTTATGTCTCTTTGTCTGTCTGTCTGTCTGTCTGTGTATTTGTCTGTGTGTATTCTTCCACGATAGAGACCACACGTTTAATCTGATTGAGCTGAGATTTGGTATATGGGCTTGGGTTACCCCTCAGAAGAACCCATTAGTTTCTGTACGACATCTGTCAAAAAATGACAGATGTAAATTTAACTTGCAATATGTCATGTGAAAACTGTTGAAAAACTCTATACGAACAATCAAAATTATTTCTCCAAATGTCACCTGTCAAAAATAAAAAATTTCAAAATTTGAAATTTTAACAATAAATATATATTCGTGGATATTCGTTGGGAACATTTTGTTGTGACGTAATCGATTTTTTTATATTTATGATTATCACTAAAAATTTTTGTTTATCAATATTTCTAACAAAAAAAAAACGCTTATTTATCTACATGAAAACAATTTGACGCGTATCCAATCAATATCGAACGATATTCGGATATGTTCTAAACGTAGGGCAATCAAGATGAAGATCAAAGGAAAGAGGTGTGTAGGTAAACTCCTTTTGTGGTGGTAATTCTCCATTGGGAGTTGCTGTTACGAAGCCGGATATTACACTGCACTTTTATCGACTGTCAAATTTCAATAAAGGTACCTATTAAGCCGCATCATTGGAAAAAGATATAGGAGATGTTTTCTTAAAGAACTTCCAAAGAGGAAAGTAATTTTCCGCTATATTGAGAAAGTTGATCTTTTTCTTTAAGGTATTTTAAATCGACAAGATTAAAAAACAACTTTGTGGTAAATAAAAAATAAAATAAGATACGATTCGTGTATAGATATAAATTTTTTATAGTAAAATTAATCAAAAAATATTTAGTTTAATAATAGTAGCATATTTTTTTATACTGATATTATTATTTTTGTGTATAAATTTTTTTAATTATTACAATTCGTTTAGAAAATATTAATAGACTTTTCCAATTTATCTAATTAAAAATTTCGGTTAACCATAACAACGACACTAACTAGACAACATATGTGGTGAAATTAATGTATTTCACCCCGTTTGAACCGATTTCGGTCCCGCTGTTGAGCCATATGGCGTTTCCATGTACTTTTAATTTCTATGATTTAACTTGACTCAGTGTGTACGTTCGATTTGTCACACTTACTTTTCCAATCTGTTGTCAAGAACGAATTTATAGTATGGCGGCTTACAATAATAATAAATTAGTTAAATATCGTTCAGAACAATAAATTTAAATTCATACAGTATCCACTAAAATGTAGGTATGGAAAAGCAATATTTTATTGCATTAATACTCTCTTGTACATTTAAATAAACTACAACATTTTTACATTTACAAACTGACATTCCTCTGCTCCGTATATTTTAATTTCAGACTCGCTTGATATCCCTTCTCAAGATCTTATAGGTATTACTATAAAATGTCTTTCCCATGTTAACAATAGAGAAAATTCGATTCCGGTTATTTTTTCACCGGTTTCAGAAAAAACCGGATATTTTAAAGTACCAGATCACAAGATACGAGATGGTGCTGTCACCTATTGGTATATATTTATAGTATTAATTTTTTAATGGATAACTCACAAAAAAACAAACATCAATAAACATACAATAAATAATGAACCTAATTTGTTTCAGTTTATAAAAAAATATTCATTTTAGATAAAATAAAAAATTGGTTGTGTCAAATTTTGACATTTTTAAATGACACACTGCAAATCAAATTCCCAAGCTCAATCGGATTAAACGTGTGGCATCTATCGTGGAAGAATACACACAGACAGACAGATAGACAGACAGTCAGACAGACAGGCAGACAGACAGACAAACAGATAGAAAGACAGATCTACAGACTCCCATCTGGAAATAGTCTTAATCATCTCAAAAATTGGAAAAAAAGTTGGAAAAAAGTTGGAAAAAATTGAAAACAATTGGAGAACAAACAAATCGGAAGAAAATCAAGAAAAATTGGAATAGTCATAAAAGTGGAAAATATAAGAGTAATCGAAAAGAATTGCGAAAATGGAAAAAAAAAATTGAAAAAGTGGAAAAATATGTGAAAAAATTGTAAAAAACTAATAAAAATTGGAAAATATTAGAAAAAAATTGGAACAAATTGAAAAAATTGGAAGATATTGAAAATAAAATTGAAAAATTAAAAAAAAAAATAAAAAAAATGGAATAAAACGGAAAGAATTGAAAGAAGTCAGAAAAAATAAAACAAAAATGGAAGAGAAATTGAAAAAAATTGAAAAAAAATCGAAAGAAAATCACGAAAAATTGGAATAGTCGTAAAAGTGGAGAATATCGGAGAAATTGAAAAAAATTATGAATAAGTGAAAAATAAATTGGAAAAAGTCGGAAAAAATTGAGAGAAGTTAGAAGAAAATGGAAAAAATTAAAAAAATCTACAAATATTGGGGAAAAAAGGTGAAATTGGAAAAAGTGGAAAAATCTGAAAGTAATTGGACAAATTAGAAAAAATCACAAAAATCCAGAACAATTGCAAATAAATGGAAACAATGCCATGAAATTGAAAAAAATTGAAAAAAATTGAAAAGGAAATCGAAAAAAATTGAAAAAAAATAAAAAAATATGGAAAAAATTGAAAATAATTGAAAAAAATTGAAAATAATTGAAAAAATTGAAAAGAAAATCAAAAAAAATTGAAAAAAAATAAAAAAATATGGAAAAAATTGTACAAACCCGAAAAAAACGTAAATAATCCTACATAATTGGAAAAAATTAGACAAATAGAAAAAAATTGCAAATAAATGAAAACAATGCAATAAAATTGAAAAAAATTGAAAAGAATTGAAAAAAAAATGAAAAAAATTGAAAAAAATTGAAAAAAATTGAAAAGAATTGAAAAGAATTGAAAAAAATCAAAAAAATTGAAAAGAGTGAAAACATTGAAAAAAAAAACTGAAGAAACTGAAAAAAATTGAAAAAATTGGAAGAAATTGTACGAACCTGAAAAAATCGTAAATAATCCTATATAATTGGAAAAAAATAGATAAATCGAAAACAATTGCAAATAAATGAGAACATCTGAATAAAATTGGAAATAATTCGAAAAAGTCGGAATAATTGGAAGAAAATGGAAAAAATTAAAAAACTGAACAATATTGGGAAAAAATGGATAAAACTGAAAAAATCGATTGTGTTTCCCGACGAGTACCCAGAGACGAATACTTTTTAGATATTTATTGTTGAAGTTTAAAATTTTAACATTTTTTTTGACAGGTGACAGTTGAAAAAATAATTTTAATTGTTCTGAATAGAGTTTTTCAAGTGCTTTCAAATGACATATTGCAAGTCAAATTCCGTGATATATTTCATTTGTCATTTTTTGACACTTCCGTTTGGCATGTATCGTACAAAAACTAATGGGTTCTTCCGAAGGGTAACAAAAACCCATATACCAAATTTCAGCTCAATCGGATTTAACGTGTGGCCTCTGTCGTGCAAGAATACACACAGACACACAGACATATAGTCTTAATCATTTCAGGTTACCTCAAAATGGACGAAAACAAAAAAAAATGGAAAAAATAGAAAAAGAAATGAAAAACAGTAAGACATATAAAAACAAAAAAAAAATATAAAAAAATGGGAAAAATAGGAAATATAGGAAATATGTATAGACAAAAATAGGAGAATGGGAAAAAAAAACAAAAAAATACGGTGAAAAAACTAAATAAAAATAAAGAAAATTTTAATGAATTACGGTCGAATTACCGTAGTACTGCGATTCAGTATTGGTTTAGATAAATTTACTAAATTTTAAAAATGACCCTACTACATTTTGCGTATAAAACGACATTTTTCTTTTTTTCAAACTAAATTTCCATTTCCAGAAAAAAATATTTTTATTAATAAATTCCAACTTATTACCCAATCCAAATAAAACCCTTTAAATCCTTCAACATTATAAAGTGAAATTTCTTTCCACTTAAAAATTAGACACCAATTCGTAAATGTTCTAATAAAGAATTTATAAGAAAACTTAATCCAAAACATGTCTTCTTAATAGCATTAAAAAGAAACATTGCCGGGCTATAATCACATTTAAAGGTATTCTAATACCCGTGGACGATGACTCAGTGAGGGTGGTTTATCCTGTTCTCATTTTATTTGCATGCAATTTGCATACCGAGGATTGCTCAAAGATCGGTCAATAAATCCCCTTTAAAAGATTAAAAATATTTTCCCCACGGGTTAAAATTTTTGAAAACTAGTTTACTTAAAAAAATAATAACGGTTAAAAAAAATATAGATAAGGAAATATTGATTTTAATCAACAAATGTATTTTTGTCATTAATCTCGACACCTATATAATATCTCTTTTCTCTGTTTGCCGTATCTATTTTTCCGGTTGACATCATTCCAGCAAATTGTAAATCCCCAAAGTTGATCAGTCGAAACCACGGCGACGACATTTACTCCATGGAACAAATTGTGGACAGATTCCATTAATGAATTACCACCGTTTACTTTATCGGCCACATCTACCGTATTTTATTTTCGGATTGACCGCTTATTATAGTCCGGAGCCATTCATTAAACTTTGTTTTTTTTTATATTTACTTGACATTTTTTACTTTCCCGGCCCAGAATAGAAAGTATTGTGAACGAGCTAAACAAATTTTCGTGATAAAGATGGAAATATCCATTTTGAGGTTACTTAAGACGATTTCCAGATGGAAGTCTGTCTGTCTGTTTGTGTGTATTCTTCCACGATAGAGGTCACACGTTTAATCTGATTGAGCTGAAATTTGGTATATGGGTTTGAGTTACCCGTCGGAAAAACTCATTAATTTTTGTACGACATCTGTCAAACGGAAGTTTCACTATCAGAAAATGACAGATGCAATATATATTTGACTTGCAATATGTCATTTTTAAGGCCCTTGAAAAACTTTATTCAGAATAGTAAAGATTATTTCTCCAACTGTCACTTGTCAAAAATAAAAATGAAAAAGTATTCGTGGATATTAGTCGGGAAAATTTTGAGGCGACCGATTTTTTTTTAAATATTTATATAGATTTTTTATTGAAACTTTGGTAATTTTTATATTTTTTGATATATTTACACATTTTTCATTGAAATTTTTAAATTTTTATCAAATTTACTGAAATTTTTGACCTCAGTTCTTGAAATTTTTGAAATATTTACAAAATCTGGAACTTTTTGGAAAGTATTGTGAACGAGCTAAAAAAAATTTTCGAGATAAAGATGGAAATTTCAATTTTGAGGTCAACTGAGATGGAAGTCTGTCTGTCTGTTTGTGTGTATTTTTCCACGTTAAAAACCACATGTTTAATCCGATTGAGCTGAAATTTGGTATATGGGTTTGGATTACTCGTCGGAAGAACCCATTAGTTTTTATATGACATCTGTCAAACGTAAGTGTCACTATCAAAATATGTCAAAATTTGGGGCGACACAACCGATTTTTTTTTCTTATTTTTTCATTATTTTCTATTTTTTCCAGGTCTTTCTAATTTTTTCCTGTTTTTCTACATTTTTCCTGCTTTTCTCTATTTTTTCGGATATTTCTCTATTTTTGCGTTTTTCCCAGTTTTGCAATTTTTCCCCATTACTTCATTAAAATTTAAAGTTTATTTCTGTATCTATTTTCTCTGTTTTTTTAGCTTTTTTACTCAATTTTTTTGTTTTATTAATTTTTTCCCATTCTCCAATTTTTGCTGATACATATTTCTTGTTTTTAACATTTTTTTTCATCTGATCCACCGGGATGGACCTGGAGGGGATTGAAATTTCAAAAAATTTATATCTCCGCTATTTTTAAAAAGATTGAAACAGGTGATAAAACTTTTTTCTGTTATAATTATTATAAAATTAATTTGTCTGAAACTTTTTTAATCGGACCTAAGGGGATGGACCTGGAGGGGGTTGAAATTTCAAAAAATTCATATCTCCCCTATTTTTAAAAATATTGAAACAGGTAATTAGACTTTTTTCATGTCCTAATTGTTATAAAATTTATTCGTTTGAAATATTTTTCGATCTGACCATATCGTGGGGTGGGGAGGGATGCTCAAATTTAGACAATAGAAATCTACCTCCCCTGTCGACCCTACCGACAAGAATTTTTTTTTCATTATTTTCTATTTTTTCCTGTTCTTTGCATTTTTTTCCTGTTTTCTATATTTTTCTGGTTTTCTCTATTTTTTCGGATGTTTCTTTATTTTTGCGTTTTCCCCATTGTTTCAATTTTTCCCTATATTTCTTATTTGTGCCCATATATATCTATTCATCTCTATTTTTTCCAATTTTTTGCATTTTCATAATTTTCTTATTTTTCACTATTTTTCTCTATAATTTCCTATTTTTTCCCATTTACTAGTAAACGCCCGCAGTAGTCGAAATTTGACTGTAATTCATTAAAATTTAAAGCTTATTTCTATACCTATTTTCTCTTTTTTTTTTAGTTTTTTCACTCATTTTTTTTTTTTTTAATTTTTTCCCAATCCTTTATTTTTGCCTATACATATTTCCTATTTTTTCCATTTTTCTCCTATTTTTTTTTGCTTTTTTAAATTTTACTTTATTTTGCTATATTTTTCACGATTTTCTCTATTTTTTCGGATATTTATCTATTTTTGCGTTTTCCCCTTTTTTCCTATTTTTCCCCATATTTCTTATTTTTGCTCATATTTTTCTATTTTTCTCTATTTTTTCCTATTTTTTACGGTTTCCTAATTTTCTTGGTTTTCATTATTTTTCTCTATTATTTCCTATTTTATCACATTTTTTACTTAGTTCAAAAAAGGCGTCAAATTCCATAATCGTGTAGCCAGGAACAACATTTGGTGTATACGTAGCTTAAGACACGTTCAATTTTTAGAACACGGTTCAAAATTTCTTCAATTAATTAATGGAAATTTGGAAGCCAGACCAGAACACTGCTGAGTAGAGTATGAGTAAAGCAAAGGTCCCATTTGTAGATTTCTTCAAAGTTCTCTTTTCATTCTAATTTTTAAATTATTTTTAGTGTTGTTCCTGTCGGAGAGAGGACCGTATATATATTTGTTTTATTGTTAATCGGGATATCCGACAGAAAGCGGCCTGAGCTGAGTATTTACTTCACAGGGCCAGCCATCTGTCGGCGTACTCATTTTTAAATTATTTTTCAGCGTTGTTGTTGCCGGAGAGAGCCGTATATTTATTTTTAATCGGGATAACTGACAGAAAGCGTCCTGGGCTGAGTATTTACTTCACAGGGCCAGCCATCTGTAGGCGTACTAACTCCTAAATTGTTTTTCAGCGTTGTCCCATCCAGATAGAAACCGTTCATTCTTTTTATATTTTTAATTGGGATAATCGACGGAAAGCGGCCTGGGCTGAGTACTTACTTCACAGGGCCAGCCATCCGTCGACGCACAGTTAGAATAGTTTTTTGTTATATGAATATATAAACCGGAAAATAGAACTTTGTCTCATAGACCTATTTTTGTACATTTTCTCGCTTATCATCTGCACGCATTGTCTCACCGTCTTTCACGATAATAATCCGTATCACTGCTTATTGGTTCATAGCTCATTCACGCATTTTTTTTCTGGTTTTGCTTTGGACACGTTACACATTATTTGCTACTTGGTGATTTTTTTTATTTGTATTTTTTTGTTACTTAACATTCCAGCGGGCAAGTAAAGCCCGCCCCTCAAGCTGCAAGCCTTTTGTCTGTACCATAAGGACCTCTGGAATATTATATCTTCACTGACGCTATCCGGATCAAGTGACCTTCACACTCTAAACGTAAGGTGGCGCCACAAGCAAACCGTTACCGGGAATAAAGCGCCAAAACAATCGCTTACATTAGATACAAGTTTGTAATATGAGAATTATGAAAATTAAAACAGCTGTAATTAAAAACATACACTATAACTGATAATAAAATCGCACGAGACAAAAGTAATCGAACGAATGCGACAAATTAGCGTTGTCTTCGAGAATGAGTAAGGAAAAAGATTTCAGGTTATGTCTCGGTAATTGCCCAGCTTAGGTAGAAAGACATTTGAACAGCGGGAAACAAAGCAATATCGCTGCTGAATGCTCATTCTAAGGAACCAAATAAACTGCCAAGGAGGGTGCATTAATGCCAAAAGGCGCTGGATGGAGTCCTTTTCGAATTATAGACAAAGAACTTTTAAATAAATAATTTTGGTATTAGCACATTATTATTTATTTTTTAAGAGTAAATTAATATAATAAATGATTTATAGAATATTTTTTATTGACTTTTTATACTGACAAAATAATAAATTTAGTATAACATTGGAAAATTCTTCTCCCCACGTGGTGTAACTCGTGGCCAACTTCAGAGCCACCCATATATGTTTTTGGTTGAGGCACTTACTCGGGCGGGTCAATATTTGTTTAACCCCAATTTTGAACCCCTTAAAGTACGAATTTTCAAAATTCCTTTCTTAGTGCTCCCCTGCACTACTAAAGGAAACTGCCCTGAAAATTTCACGTCTCTATCACTTCCGGTTTAGGCTGTGTGTTGATTGTCAGTCAGTCAATCAGTCAGTCAGTCAGCGACACGATACTTTTATATATACAGATAAAGAAAACAGGAAAAACTAATGAAAAACAAGATAATTTAAAAGAAATACAAAAAATAGGAAAAATACAAAAAATAGTGAAAAATAGAGAATAATAGAGAAAAATAGGGCAAAATTAAGAAAAATAAAGAAAACAGAAAAACTAATGGAAAACGGGAAAAAAAAGAAAGATACAGGAAAAAATAAGAGAAATAGCGATAATAGGGGAAAATATGAAAAAAAACTAGAAAAAAAACAGTGAAAAATAGAAAGAAAACATCGAAAAATAGGAAAAATAGAAACAAATGGGACAAAATAGTGAAAAATAAAGAAATTTTGAAAAATAGGTGAAAGAACGAAAAAACAGAAATTTGGGAAAAATAGGAAAAATAAAAAAAAATAGTGAAAAAAAAAATAGTAAAAAACAGGACAAATTGGGGAATTTGGGAAAAAATGAAGAAAACAGTAAAAAATTAGAAAAATAAGAAAATTTTCGAAAAATAGTTAAAAATTATGGAAAAATTAGGTAAATAAGAAAAAATAGAAAAAAATTATGGAAAAATAAACAAAAAGAGAATAAATGAGAAAAATGAAAAAAATAGTTAAAAATAGGAAAACATTTGGGAAAATAGGAAAACATGAGAAAAAATAAGAAAAATAAGACAAAATAGGGAAAAATAAGTATAAATATGGATAAATGCTGAAAAACAAGGAAAAATACAGAAAATAGGAAACTAATGGAACACAGTAAAAATAGGAAAAATCCAGAAAATAGTGAAAATAGGATATTATATTAAAAAAAAGAGAAAAATAAGTACAAAGTGGGCCAATAGGAAAAATAGGAAAAATAAGAGAAAACAAAGAAAATATAAAAAACTAATAGAACCCAAGGAAAAATAAAAATATATAGGAAAAAAGGATAAATAGTGAAAATAGAGAAAACTAGGGAAAAACGTGGAAATAAATAGCGAAAAATAGGGAAAACTAAGAACAAATATTGCGAATTTAGAGAAAAATAGTGACAAAATAGAACAACAAAATAAAGTAAGGAAAAGTGAGAAAATATGGGAAAATAGCGAGAAATAGTGAAAAACAGGAAATAGGAAATTGTGGAAAATAAGAAAAATCGGAAAAATAGGTAAATTAATGGATAAATAAGGAAACATATGGGAAAAAACTGAAAAATAGATAAAAATAGGTAAAACAGGGATAAATAGGTACAAATACGATAAAAAAATGGAAAACAAGAAAAGATAGATAGAAATAGGAAAAATGGAGGAAAAACATGAAAAATAGAGAATATAGGGGAAAAATGGAAAAATTTGCGAATAATAGGAAAAAATAGTGAAAAACAGGAAAAACATTGAAAAATATGAAAATATTTGGAAAAATGAGATAAATTTTAAAAAGGTAGATAAAACAGAAAAATTAGAGATTTCTACAGAAAAATAGGCAAATATAAGGGAAAATAGTGAAAAATAGGGGAAAATAAGGAAAAGTAAGTAAAAATGGGAAAAATAAGAGAAATGGTGAAAAAGAGGAAATAGGAAATTGTGGAAAATAAGAAAAATAGGAAAATAAGACGAAAAAATGGGGAAATTAGAGAATAAATAGCTAAACATATGGGAAAAGATGAAAAATAGATAAAAATAAGAAAAACAGAGATAAATAGGATAAAAAAATGGAAAACAGGAAAAAATAGATAGAAATAGGAAAAATGGAGAAAAAGGATAAAAAATAGAGAATATAGGGAAAAATCGGAAAAATTTGCGAATAATATGAAAAATATGGAAATATTTTGAAAAATAAAAAAATTTCAAAAAAGTAGATAAAATAAATTAGAGATTAAAACAGAAAAATAGGTAAATATATGGGAAAATACTGAAAATTAGGGGAAAATAAGGAAAATTAGGAAAATATGGAAAAAACAGAAAAAAATGTTGAAAAAGAAAAAATAGAAAATAGAAAAATTTTAATAAATGGGGAAATTCGAGAATAAATAGTGAAACATATGGGAAAAACCACTAGATAAAAATGGGGAAAACAGGGAAAAATAGGTATAAATATAATAAAAAAATGGAAAAGAGAAAAAAATAGAAAGAAATAGGAAAAATAGGGATAAAAAATAGAGAAAATATTAGGAAATGGAGAAATTTGCGAATAATAATAAAAAATAGTGAAAAATATGAAAAACATGGAAAAATAAGGAAATATTTGAAAAATAAGAATATTTGTAAAAGATAAACAGAGAAATCAGAGATAAATACAGAAAATAGGCAAATATACGGGAAAATAGTGAAAAATAAGGGAAAATAACGAAAAATAGTATAAAAATGGGAAAAACATAGATAATAATAAGGACAAATGACAGGAAAAAATAATGAAAAATATAAAAAAACAAGTAAAACTCGGTTATTCAGCTAGTATATTATAAAATAATGGACATAAGGATGAACTAACCAATTCATAATTACAAATAAATATTTATTAATGCTTATTAAGATTTTGATGATTTTCATTATATTTATCTTATACTGTTTCTTAGTAAATATTTTCGGAATAAAAGAACCGAGGGATAAAAACCAACAGATAAAATGCGTGTATCGAGACTATTGTGTTGGCACGTTCTTGATTGCACTTTGAGTATGATGAATGACCGATCTCGGTCTCTTATTCACCGCAAAATACATCAACCCTTGTAGAGAAAATATCATATTCTATCAAAACGTCATTATTTATCATCTTTTGCTACAAGTATTAGTAAAATGATACGGGGGGTTATCAATTATCTAACTTTTGTTGAATACTTTTCGGCTTACAAAAGGCCAAACAAACATAACGAATCGGCCGAAACGAAAACTTTTCTCTAATTATTTGATGACAGATGGCTTAACAAGTTTATTAATGTTGTGTTAAAAATAGAAAATATGACGACAAATAATTTTTTGAAAATTCTAGTAAACGTCATCATTTAAGTTTTAATTCATTCGTTTCAATAAATAATACTTGATTTGGGTTCGTTTATACAGGGTGATATGTTAACTGTGAATAGGGGTCACCGAGGTGATTCTAAAAAATCCCCATACAATGAGTATTGCGAGGTACAGAGTGTTTGATCCATTTTACCCATTTCTGTCCTTGCTCATAACATGTGAACCACCCTGTAGATTTTTTTCTATCTACACAGTGGTTATCCTATACTAAAGAAATTATTAAGTAATAACATATGTCGATGTTGTTGTGATTAGAGCAAGGATAAAACATTATCTAAAGAGATAGCTTGAGAAAAAAAAAATGAAATAAATACAATATGAATAAAGAATCGATAAAGACAAAACAAAATACACGGAAGTAAAAAAAGATGGAATTTGAGAAGGAAAGAGATAAAAAAAATAAATAATGAGAACATTAGTTTGAAAAATTACAGAAAATTGAATTTTTAAGAGATAAAGTCTAAAAATAACGTTGAATCAATAATAAAAATATAGCAAAGAAATTGGATATATGGGACAAAAAATTCTTAGAATATTTGGATGCGGGTATAAAATGAAGAGGAAAACGTTGGATAAATAAGAAATACTAGGTAAATAAAACAGCCCAAGTATAACTAAAGATTTCAAAGAGCGAGATAGTTGGGACACAATCACAGAAAATCTAAAAAGAAAAACACGTAAGGACAAGGCGGATAAGAAGGTTGATTTAGTCAATGAAGATATAAGAGAGCGAGAAATTAAAAATTAGAACCAAATAGCTAATTATGGGAAACAGTGACAGAAAATTTAAAATTAAAGAACAAAAAAAACACTGTAAACTATAGGTCTGGCTAAGTACAAATGAAAAAAAATCGGTTGTGTCACCCCAAAATTTTCCCGGTGAGTATTTTTACAGACATATTGAAAATAAAATTCCGTGACATATTGCATCTGTCATTTTTTGATAGTGATACTTTTGTTTGACAGATGTCATACAAAAACTAATGGGTTTTTCCCATATATCAAATTTCAACTCAATCGGATTAAACGTGTGGCCTCTATCGTGGAAACATACACACAGACAGATAGACTAGCCCATTTAATCTTAGAGGATCTTAAAATGCATATTTACATCTTTCTCGAAAAACTTTTTTAGCTCGTTGACAATACATTTTTTCCATACTCGAATTTGAAAAATACACCAAGACTGCATTTTTTTCAAAAAAATTTGAAAAAAAGACAGAAGCAAGAATAAAAAAATTGAAATAAGAAAACTAGAAAAATATTCAAAAGTATTTTTCACCGACGAATATGGAAAAAAGCGGAACTGTATTTTTTCACATATAAATTGGTAAAAAACAAGAATGCATAAAAAATTAGAAAAAAAAACAGCAAAAATGTTTTTTTTCACACAATCATTGGGAAAAAAAGCAAGAATGGATTTTCTACATAAAAATGGGAAAAAACAGCATATTTTTTTACACAAATTTAAAAAAAAAACAAGAATATATTTTGCCCTATTCAATTTTGAAAAAATGTAAAGTGCTTTTTATCTCACACAACAAAAGCAACAATGCATTTTCCTACACGAAAATCTTGAAAAAACTGCAGAAACTTATTTTTCACAGATGAATTGGGAAAAAGCAAGAATGCATTTTTCCACACAATAATTGAAAATAACAGCAAAAACGCTATTTTTCAACATATTCGAAAAAAAACCAGAAACAAAAATATAGAACACTGCACTAAAAATAACAAAGACTAATTATCTCAATAAGGTCTTTGAGTTCAATCAACTCTTTCTGGATTATAAATTATACTTCGGCTGCTCTTGATAAATAATAAATCCTTAAGAATCCTTAAAAATCCTTAAAAAACACTCAAAACTCTTTAAAAATCCTTAAAAATCTTTAATAATCTTAAAAAATCCCTTAAAATTAAAAAAAAAAAAAAATTAAAAATCTTAGGAAAATATCAAAAATTCTAAAAATACATTTAAATCTTTAAAAAACACAAAAACTCCCAAAAAACTTTTAAAAAAAATACTTAAAAAGACCTTAAACTACTTAAAATTCTTAAACAATTCTTAAAGATCCTAAAATAATCATTAAAAAACATTAAAATCCCTAAAAATAATTTAAAAATTTTTAAAGGTCCTTGAAAATCCTTAAAAATCCGTAAAAATCTTTAAAAATCCCTTAAAATTCTGAAAAAAATTTAAAAATCTTTTAAAATCATTTAAAAGTCCTTGAAAATACTTAAAAAAACCCAAAAATCCTTAAAATATCTTTAAAAATCTATTAAAATTATAAAAAAAATTAAAAAATCTTTAAAAATCTTAAGAAAATCTTAGAAATTCTTAAATAATCCTTAAAAAGTCCCTAAAAAATATTTAAAAATCCCTAAAAACTCTTAAAAATACAAAAACACTTAAAATTACTTAAAAATCTTAAGCAATTTTTCAAGATTTTAAAATAATCATTAAAAAATATTAAAATCTATAAAACTAGTTTAAAATTCTTAAAATCCTTAAAAGTTCTTGAAAATCCTTAAAAATCCCAAAAATTATTTAAATCCTTAAAACCCCTTAAATTACATTAAAATTCGTAATACTAATTTAAAATTCTTAAAATCCTTACACGTTCTTAAAAATCCTTAGGAATTCCAAAAAGCCTTAAAAATCCTTAAAAGTCCTTAAAAATTCTTAAAAATCCTTAAAACCCTTAAAAAACTTTAAAAATCCCAGAACATTCTGAAAAATATTTAAAAATCTTAAGAAAATCATAGAAATTCTTAAATTTACTTTAAAATCCTTAAATAATCCTTAAAAAATCGTTAAAAATCCCTAAAAACCAATCCATAGAAAACATAAACATAAAGATCCCTAAACTAGTTTAAAATTCTTAAAAATCATTTGAAATCCTTAAAAATCCTTAAAAAGCGTAGCTCCTTCACCTGCGACGGAATTACTGACTATAGCAAATTACAGTTGGGTGGATGACTGAAGACTATCCTAACAGATGCTTCTTTTCATTGTTTTTTGCAAAAATTACTATTTCAGCTAGTCCTAATAAAATTCACTAAAACATTATCTTTTTTACTACTGTTTTTTTGTTGTATTACTATTTCTTTTAATTCTAAATTAAGTTTGCAATTAATTAGTTTTAATAATTACATTAATGAATATATTATATGATTTACAGATCAATTTTATTCTTAATTATTAGGGGATGTTGTAAGTGCTATTTTAGATTATTCAAATTTGTTTTTGAAATATATCAGTGATTGATTAGTATATTAGAAAAAACCTTTGGTATATGCTTTAAAGTATTCAGGAATTTTAGTAATAAAGTAATAGTGTAAAATATAATGAGTTACGATATTATTAATATTATTCAGGAAGTCAGTCGAACCTTCTTACATTTAATGTTTTAACAGTTGTTTTTTTATTGACAAAATATATTTTGCTACAATAGTCAATTAAAAAATAAAAATCGCCGCCACTGATAGCGCTATAAAATTACAATGGCCTGGGACATTGAAGCACTTAATTCCAATGAAATGTTAAGATAAAACAATCCCATTACCAGAGATGTTTACATCGAGGAACCGAGGCATCCGCCATCTCGACAAAATATTTATGGAGACTAAATAAATCTAAAAGTAAGTACTTACAGGATTAAATCAGTTATTTTCTTATTCCATTCGTCTTTCTCTTCGAAATCAGAACGTTATCGAAACGCTTTTTGTGTGTGGGGTCTTCGTCACAGAAATTATTTCGTTGCAATTATTAAATAAAAATATTAAAAATCTGTATAGTTATTTTCCTAACAAGTGTTTCTACTTATACCTTATAAAGTTTATTGTGTAGTCATGGAATTATTGGATTTTTCGATTTTTCGTTTTTTTAAAAAGTTTTAGAATTTTTAAGAATTTTCAGAATTATTTTTAGAATTTTTAAAATTGTTTTTAGCATTTTTAAAATTATTTTTAGAGTTTTTGTGAATTTTGTGACTTTTGGCAATTTTATGAATTTTTGAAAATTTTATGATTATTTTTCACAATTTTCTGATTATTTTTGACAATTTTATGAAAAATGGAAAACAATCAAAAATTTCAGAAAAAATTAGATATATTTTGTTAATTTTATGATTATTTTTGGCAATTTTATTTTTTTTTTTTGGCAATTTTATGATTATTTTTGGCAATTTTAGGCATTTTTGGCAATTTTATGAATTTTCAGTAATTTTATGAATTTTTGGCAAGTCTATGAATTTTTTTCGCCATTTTTCGCTTTTGGGTCTCAATAAAATGGAAAAATCAAGAACAAACTGAAAAATTAACAAAAAATGGAAAAATTTGAAAAGGAAAAAATTTGAAAAAAAGAAAAAAACTAAAATTTCAGAAAAAATTAGAAATACTTTGGCAATTTTATGATTTTTTTTTTGGCAATTTTATAAATTTTAGAGAATATTATAAATTTTTGTGAATTTTATGGATTTTTAGTAATTTTTTGAATTTTTTGCAATTTTATGTTTTTTTTGGCAATTTTATGTTTTTTTGTCAATTTTATGATCATTTTTTGGTAATTTTATGAATTTTTTGCAATTTCAGGAATTTTTGAGACTTTTATGAATTTTTGTAATTTTATGATTATTTTTGGCAATTTTATGAATTTTTAGTAATTTTATGAATTTTTGGCAAGTCTATGAATTTTTTTCGCCATTTTTCGCTTTTGGGTCTCAATAAAATGGAAAAATCAAGAACAAACTGAAAAATTAAAAAAAATGGAAAAAATTGAAAAGGAAAAAATTATAAAAAAAGAAAAAAACAAAAATTTCAGAAAAAATAGAAATACTTTGGCAATTTTATGATTTTTTTTTGGCAATTTTATAAATTTTAGAGAATATTATAAATTTTTGTGAATTTTATGGATTTTTAGTAATTTTTTGAATTTTTTGCAATTTTATGTTTTTTTTTGGCAATTTTATGTTTTTTGTCAATTTTTTGTAATTTCAGGAATTTTTGAGAATTTTATGAATTTTTGACATTTTATGATTAGTTTTGGTAATTTTATGATTTTTTTTTGGTAATTTTATGAATTTTTGAGAATATTATGAATTTTTGGGGATTTTATGAATTTTTTGTAATTTTATGATTCTTTTTGGCAATTTTATAAATTTTTTACAATTTTATGAATTTTCGGCAACTTTATGAATTTTTTTCGCCATTTTTCGCTTTTGGGTCTCAATAAAATGGAAAAATCAAAAACAAACTGAACAATTTGAAAAAAAAATGGAAAAATTTGAAAAGGAAAAAATTAGAAAAAATAAAAATTAGAAATTTCAGATAAAATTACAAGAACTATTTTGGCGATTTTTTAAATTTTATCAATTTTTGTGAATTTTATGGATGTTTAGTAATTTTTTGAATTTTTGGCAATTTTATGTTATTTTTTTTTCAATTTTATGATTTTTGGCAATTTTATGAATTTTTGACAATTTTATGAATTTTTGACAAATTTATGAATTTTTTGCACCTTTATGAATTTTTTTTTGCCATCAGTAAAATGGAGAAATTAGAAACAAACTGAAAAATTCGAAAAAAAATTGAGAAAAAAGAAAAAATCGAAATGTTAAAAAAAAAATTAAAAAAACTATCATAGCAATTTTATGAATTTTTGTTAATTTTATAATTATTTTTCGTGATTTTATGATTTTTTTTAGTAATTTTATGAATTTTTGAGAATTTTTGCAATTTTTGGGAATTTTTTGTAATTTAATGATTATTTTTGGCAATTTTATGCATTTTTGTCATTTTATAAATTTCTGGTAATTTTATAAATTTTTGGCAACTATGAATTTTTGACAATTTTATGAATTTTTGGCAATTTTTTGATTATTTTTGGTAGTTTTATGAATATTTTTCATAATTTTATGAATTTTTTTGCCAATTTTATAAATTTTATGAATTTTTAGGAAATTTTTGAATTTTTTGTAATTGTATGATTATTTTTGGCAATAATTCATTTAGTGTAGTTAATATTATGGCTTGATGAAGAAAGTTGTCACTTTTTTTCTGAAATGAGGGAATTTCGTTTTTCCAGATAGCAATAGTTTTTTCCCAACAAATCAAATTGTTTCTTTGTTATTTTGAAATTTAGGAAATAATTATTCATTCATTATCAGTTAGTAAAAAAATTAATAAAAAAATGAAATTTTAATGGACCCTAACATAATTTACTAAGAGAAAATTTGTTCTAATTAATGACTTAATTTTTTTTTTTTATTTGATAATGAACTGTAGTATTTACGTACTTGTTGCCTAAATGAAACCTATTTTTATTTTTTAAACATTAAACGACAAACTGAATACATCAATAGCAATGTATCCGTATACTATAAAAAATAAAAATCCTTAAAGCATCCCACGTCACAAACAACGGCCGTCTATTGAAAAAAGCTCAACCTAATGATACATGTGACACACGCAACCATACGAAAAACGAACGCGTCGCCTCGTCTTTTCTACCAAAAATCAAACTTCTTTTCACTACATTAATATATAACCAATTTCACCCCTACACACACATACACTGTCACACACGGGACGACACAGGACCGTCCTTTACTTATTGGAAAACAGATATTTTTATTAAGATTTATGATTTAGGTATAGTTAGGGGAGAAAGTTGTACCTTGAATGAAAAAAATTTATGTTATCTAATTTAATTATTTTCACTCTGTACCATAATTATATTATTTTCAATGCAACACTGTATTTTTTTATTGGAACGAATTCCCCCGGTTTACGGTAGTGGTTAATTAGGAGAAATCGTTACGTAACTAAAAATCGTTATGCCCCCTCTAGGTGGCCGTCCATTTCGTTCTCTTACTCTGTGTCTCTTTCTACAATATTAATTTTTCTTATTTTGAATTTCTTTTATATATCATTTGTAATTTTGTTATAGAGATATTTTTTTAAATTTTTTCTGATTTTTTCTCGTTTTTTTTCTCATTTTTCTGATTTTTTTTTTCTCGTTTTTTTTAATCCTTTGTTTTTTTTGCGATGATTTGCGTTTTTTTGTAATTTTTTTTTGGAATTTCGTTATGATTTTTTGGGATCTATTTAATTTTTTTGAATTTTTTGTAAGGCCACAATTGTTTCTGGTTTTTTTGGTTGTTCGCATTTTTCTGATTTTTTGCTTTTTTTCCCATTTTTTTTTCGATTTTTTCTAATTTTTCCTCATTGTTCTGTTTATTTTCATAATTTTTTAATTTTTCTTATATTTTGTTATTCCTCTATTTTTTTTATGATTATTTGCGATTTTGTTGGATTTTTTTTGCAATTTTTTGGGCTTTTCTTACGATTTTTTGCTTGCATTTTTTCCGATTTCTGTTTCTTTTTTTGCGATTTTTAGAATTGTTTTTAGCGATTTATTTTCGGCTTTTTTACATTTTTTTTCGTTTTTTCCGTACTTCACAATTTTATTTTTCATTTTTATCCCAATAATTTATATTTTTTTTAAATTTTTTCCAATGGTATGTCCTTTTTTCCCTATTTTTCGATTTTTTCTTATTTTCTACATTATACATTTCTACAAATTATTTCTTGTTTCTTTTTTATTTTTTGTTCTGTTTGTTTAGTATTTTGTGTTTAAAAATTTGCATAAAAATTCTTTTCAAATGTACTAAAAATATAGGGAAGCAAAGAAGTGCTACACAAAAAATATTCAGAGTACGAAAAAAATCCAAAAATTAAAAAATATACAGGATGTCTCATTAAAAATAAAAAAGGTCCAGTTACTACGGCAACATGATTCACCTTGTACACTTAAAAATTTAATCTACAACCGGCCAATAATTTTTTGCTCTTTCTTTTTGGTTTCTGATATAAATGGGCCACCCTATTCAGAGTGTCCAAAATAAGATTCCAAATGGAGCTCAGGAACACCGATGAACGTCATCTCCCCGAAATTCACGCGGGGAAGACCTGCAGCTTTATGTTGATGACACCCAAATATCCGCCACTGCTCCTTCCACGAGAGCCCTGAACACCAAAAATCCAGCAACTCCTTAACCATTTTTCCCAATGATGTAGCAACTGGAGGATTATCCTCAACCCTTAAAAAACCGAACTGATCATCTTCAAACATCCCAGTTACTCCCAAAAAGGTAACAAATTAACTTCAGGCTCTGGGGAGAGACACTCGTTCCCTTGGACAAGGTCACTTAATTGGACAGAGTAAGGACACGAACCGCTTTCATCGGAGCAACTTTTCAGATATAATCCTCCAACATTTTTACACATATACAAGACCTACATCCATCTCATAATCGACTACAGAGCCCTCAACTTCTCCACCCTTCCCCCTCCTCTCTTGCACGCAGTCACGGCAACCAAGAGGAGGGTCTTCTTACTTCCCCTGGCGATTCCCCTCAGATCAAATCTACAATCTTACCAATATTCCAACAATTATTTCCAGGTTAAAAACGCTGCAGGGGAAGCACGTCAGGAAAACACTAGATAGGTCCAACACCCACGCCTATGCCACCCTACTAACAAAATGGGCAGATGAAAGGAATAGAAGAGCTTTCTCCAAGAAATCTTAGGATTCTGAGCGAAGCGAAGGATCTTCCAGGCGAGCTCCAAAATCTTCTCGAGCGTGCCCCTCTAGGCATCAGATGAGCTGCTCGAGCTTAGCCTTCCACTAATAAATATTTTTTCCAGCATAACACCCGCCCAAGTATCCATGCTGTTGGATTAATCACTCCTACAGCATGGTACAAAGAACACCAGGACAAATAACCGAGGAGGGTTTAGCAGGTATGCCCCTGACTCTGCTTGCAGAGTGATCAGGGGTGAGTCCGGCACTACCCCCAGCGTGAGTTGTCTTTAAAAGATTCCCGCCTCTACAACTGTAATACCAAAAAAATTATAATTTAGGAGTCAGGTTTGAAGTTCAGTCAGTATTGGAGTTGTGTCAGGCTTGGAGTTGAGTCAGGCTTGGAATTGAGTCAGGCTTTTGAATCAGTGTTGAAGTTGAGTCAGTATTGGAGTTGAGCCAGGCTTGGAGTTGAGTCAGTGTTAGAGTTCAGTCAAGCTTGGAGTTGAGTTAGGCTTGAAGTTGAATCAGTGTTGGAGTTAAGCTTGTGAGAGTCAAGTCAAGATCTATAAGCTAGGAGTTTGCCTAGCCACACCCAAAGAGATGGGAGCCTCGTTTTGGGCTACAACTTCAAAACAAGAACTGTCAATATAATTATTGTAGTTACGGTTTATCAACTTTAGTTTAACATTTGGAATCTTCCATTTTTATATCATAAACTAATTTTGATTATTTATTGCTGTTTTTACTAATAATTGTCATTGCCATTAATTATTTTATTTTTGTTATAGATTTTTTATGATCGAAAACTTCGTCCAAAGGAGAAACTGTAGTCCAGAGAAAAAAACTTGGTCCAAAGGAAAAACGATGTCCAGAGGGACAACAATAATTTCCAGGAAAAAAAACTTCTTGTCCCATGAGAAAACTTCTTGGCCCAAAAAAAACTTTATGGCAGAAAAAAAAACCCAACAAGATGAGGGGGAGAAAAAAAGAAGAAATCTTCAATAAGCGACACGAACGATATAAAGTCAGTTAATCTGACTGAGTAGGCAAAGAGAAGAACATTATTAGCATGAGAAAGACATTTTATAGAAATACCAAGAGAAGAGAGGGATATGACGCGAATAAATAAGAAGGGGATATTAAGCGAGTATGAAACTATAATCTATTAAATAGAAGAATAATGAAAATACAGGGTGGCACAAAAAAAAAGTAACAACCAGCAGATTTATTTCCTATTGGTAATAAAAAACATAATTATCTGGTTCTCTTTGGCTTTAATTATATAATAATTATTGATATATTTTAGTTTCGTTTATTGCCTACCATTTTGGGTAATAATACAAAAACTTGTCATTAAATTTGAGGCCGAATATAAAGAAGAATTAACCCATTTGTAAAAATTTTTTAGGTAAAAATTAATTAATTAGTTTCACTTCAACCATCCACTTTATCTGCAGTTTCCATTATTATTTCTTTTATTACATTTTATTTTTTATTTGGGCACTAAATTTGTATAAACCAATACTGTATGGATCTACCCATTTTAGAAGGGAACCCGTCGGTTAACAATGCATTCAAACCGGGGGTTTAAAAATAATACGGTGGTCAGAGCGTCATGGTGTCGCCTGCGCCGCATTAGGCACGATGCAACAAAGAAAAGGACAATGCCAACCCCTAATAGGGCTTTTTTTTGGCCGAAGGGTGAATGACGCGAAGGGCTAAAGCGACTTTAATTGTTAAATGTGTACACATTTTTAGTTACGACACGTGACGATGTTTGGAAACGACAAAGGTCCGATCGTGAAGTGGGAGGCTGGAGGCATAAGCTGAATGTTAGTTTTCTCAGGATTAGTTTTTCGATATCAAAACAAAACACGGTTGGTTGGTTGGTTGACGACGTTGCTGCAGCCAGCAGGAAATATTTATTTTGATTGCGATGCTCTTGCGTATGAACGTATATACACAAATAAGCTTTTCTAATATAAAGTGACAGCTACTCATTTGTGCATCAACGGAAGGGTCATTGTATACTGAGAGGGGATTTTAAAATTCAATAGATTAATTTCAAAAATAACAAGCTTTGAGATAAATGTACAAGAAAAAAATAACACTTGGTTTATTATTTTTACTTTCACGCTACAACCAAATTCATATCTTTTGAACCAAAATGACATTTAACATATGAATTGGAATAAATCTAAATATGTAAAAATATACTGGGTGCTGCAATTAAAAATTCAATTCTAACTGACACAATTAAAATTCGATGTTTGTTTATTAATTTATAAATGAGTTTTGGCTTACATTTTACTTTCCCGACCCACATCCGAGAAGGGAAATTATTGTGAACGAGCTAAAAAAAAATTCAAGTCAAAAATGGAAATATCCATTTTAAGGTCACCTGACATGATTAAGACCATTTCCAAATGGAAGTCTATCTGTCTGTGTGTATTCTTCCACGATAGAGGCCACACATTTAAGCTGAAATTTCACGGAATTTGTCATTTGTCATTTGAAATTCCTTGAAAAACTCTATTCAGAACAGTCAAAATTATTTCTCCAACTGTCACCTGTCAAAAATAAAAATAAAGTCAAAGTTTGAAACTTTATCACTAAATATCTGAAAAATTATTCGTCTCTGGACACAACCCATTTTTTTTACAAATTCCTCTGGGAGAAAATACATTTTTGTTATATCAAATTTTTTTGCTTTTTTCCTATTTTATGTATAAAAATATGCATTTTGACTGATTTTTTTTTAGTTTTCCTGTTTGTAAAAATGCATACTGGCATTTTTCTTAATTTATGTGTAAAAAATGTGTTTTTGCTGTATTTTCCAATTTTTTTTATGGACAAATATATCCGTGCTTCTGGTTTTTTTTTCGAATTTGTTGAAAAAAATGCAGTGATGTTTTTTTCAAATTCGAGTGGAAAAAAATAACATTTTGGTATTAGTTGATTTTTGCTTCAATAAAACATCAATCAACTTGATTTTGATTGTAATAATTTTCAAGAATTTAAAAACAAAACTGAGTTTTATATCAAAAAATTCCAAAATTTCATCAAAAAAGTCTAGAAATTCAAAAATTTCGATAACTTCAAAAGTATATTGAAAATTTGAAAAATATAACAATTTCAAAAAATTTGAAATTTTGAAATTTTCTCGAAAATTTCAAAAATATCAAAAAGTAAAAATTTCTAAAATATATCGATTGATTAAAAATATTTTAAAAATTTTAAGAATTTTAACTTCAAAAATCCAAAATGTTTCAAAAAACATTAAAAAATTAATCGAAAATTTCACACATTTATAAAAAATTTCTAAAATGTCAAAATGTTCAAAAATCTCTAAAATATATGGAAAATTTTTTTTCGATTAATTGAAAATATTTCAAAAAATTACGAAAAATGATAAATTTGAAATTTTGCAATTTTTTCGAAAAATTTCAAAAATATCAAAAAGTAAAAAATGTCAAAAATTTCTAAAATATATCAGAAATTTCAAAAAACATAAAATTATTGGAAATTTTCAAAAATATAGAAAAAAGTTCGAAAAATTTGATATTTCGCATTTTTTTTCGAAAATTTCAGAAACTTCAAAAATTAAAAATGTCAAAATATTCAAAAATTTCTTAAATATATGGAAATTTCAAAAAACAAATTTCAAATTTCAAAAATGTCAAAAGTTTCAAATAAACATCAGTTAACGTGGAAGATTACACACAGACACACAGATAGACCTTTGTCTAGAAATGACCTTAATTTTTTTGGGGGACCCACTTCCGAGAAGGGAAAGTATTGTGAACGACCTAAAAAAACATTTCGAGATAAAGATGGAAATATCCATTTTGAGGTGATTAAGAGCATTTACAGATGGAAGTCTGTCTGTCTGTCTATGTGTATTTTTCCACGATAGAGGCCACACGTTTAATCCGATTGATCTGAAATTTGGTATATGGTTTTGGGTTACACGTCGGAAGAATTCACTAGTAACTATGTAACGGAATTTGACTTGCAATATGTCATTTGAATGCCCTTGAAAAACTCTATTCAGAATAGTCAAAATTATTTCTCCAACCGTCACTTGTCAAAAATAAAAACATGTCAAAATTTGAAACTTTTTTCGATTTATGTCGTTTCGATTATATTTGATTTTTTCGATGTTTTCCAATTTTATAAACATTTTTTTTCAATTTTTATCGATTTTTCCGATTTTGTTTCGAATTTTTCCGTTTTTTTGGGAACGTATTTGATTTTCGACTATTTTTCGACGTTTTTCAATTTATCCCATTTTTTTTCAATTTGTTCCAATTTTTTTCGATTTTATCTGATATTTTCCATTAATTTTTTCAATTTTTTTCATCCTTTCCAATTTATTTTCAATTTTCTCGGATTACCATCAACATTTTTCGATTTTTTCAAACTTCATCCATTTTTATAAATTTTATTTGCTTTTTGTTCCATCGTATTCGATTTTTATCGATTTTGTCAGAATTGATTTAGGTTTTTACGTTTGTTCGATCTCACTTCTCAATTTTCACGATTTTATTTAATTTTTTCGATTTTATCGATTTTGTTTAGATTTTTTTTCGATTTTTTTTCGATTTTGAATGTTTTTATTCGGTTTTTTTTTTCCAATTTTGTCGCTTTTATTTGGGTTGTTAAGATTTTTGTCAATTGTATTCGATTTTTTTGTATTGTATCGGATTTGAAATGATGGTAAAGTTTTACCAACATGAAAAAATAAAAAGTCACGTATCATTTCGATATACAGATTTAAGACATTTTAAGTTCATCAAAAATCGAAATTTTATGACTTAAGCACTTAAACAAACACATCATAAATTATCCTTTCAAGCAGACACTAAACTGACAACTAAAATGTCATTATCATCTTCACTTTTTGATCACCAAAAATGTTTATTTAATGTAATGAAAAAATTCATCAGTGTTAAGTCAATCCATAATCCATCTGGCACCTAAGTTCTCCATCATAGAAAAACCATGGATTATTTAAAAAATAATGGATAGTTCTCAAGTCGCTACTACATCTGCAGTTACTAGTAGTTATGTGTTCTCCAAAGTGGCATTATTAGACATTAGAGATCAGCACACAATGGAACCAGGTGGCATGGAACGTTTATATAAAGAGGAACCCATTGAACCAGTAAATAATTTTTATAATATTATTAAAAAAAAAAAAACAAAAACAAATTATATAACCATAAATACTTAGGACCTAGAGTAATTATTTTACATCTAAGAAAAATCTAATGATCCAATCGAAAAATTAATAATAATAGTTTATATAAAAAATTGTAATGAGAAACTTTATATATTTTGCTATTGTTAAACTGAAAAAATATTATAGTAATCTTTTTCTGAAGTGAAAAAAAAATTAAATGTGCTGGTAAACTGATCAGTACATCAGAGCCATTAGTAGATAGTCTAGGCCGTTACTAGTATAGGTATAGGGAATTCAATGTGTTAGAGAGAAAGGATGTAGAGTTTCAGTGTGCAAGAGCGAGAGAGTGTTATATCGATATATCTTCATTGCGATTGGTCCAAATTGAAACGGCGCTATATTTGTAATGTGACGTAGAATACGTGAAAAAAATTCAGCGCAGAATGAAAGACAAAAGGGCACAAACTTATATTTCCACTAATAGTGGTTCGATTTTAATGAAAAAAACTTCGATGTATTATAAATGTAACGTAGAATAAATACGTAAATAAAAAACATATGCAAAACACAAGACTAAAGGGCATTAGGATTTTACTTCGTTACTATTGGTTACAAGCGAAAAACGGTATTCTAGTATAAATGTGACGTAGAAACAAAAATAATGCACAAACCCAAAGACAAAAGGGCATTAAGGTGCAACTTCGTTAATATTGGTCCAAATTGAACGCAGAAAACGACGCTATATGTGAAATATTACGTATAATATATACGTAAATAAAAATCATATACTTAACCAATGGACAAAAGGTCACTAGCGTCTAACTTCGTGATTAATAGTCGGATTTGGGTGGGACAAACGGTACTGTATTATAAATATGATATATAATATATACGCAAAGAAAAATTATGCGCAATAGGAAGGACACAAGGACATTAGCGTTTAACTTCGTTATTAATAGTCGGATTTTGGTAGGACAAACGGTATTTTACTAAAAACACCTCATATTAAATACGTAAAGAAAAATTTGACGCAGAATCTTTGTGCCATATTTTTGACATTTGAACGTACAGGAATACTTTCTATTTCGTAAATATACAAATATTAAATCTTTAACGATTGTCTTTGAACGGTGAATACTGGCCCAATGAACGAATGCATTTGGATTTTGAAGATAATCATTTTAACGAAGCCCACTTCAACTATACGGAATTCTATCCAAGCTAGATGAATTCCATCAAGAAGCGCCCTCTATGGGACTATGTAGCATTTAAGAATCATACAGTGTTGATGAAAGAAGAAGAAGAAACCAATCGAGTACCGTTGATGTATGATTTCCTGATAAAACTAAAGCTTACTGTACTATCATTTACGACAGTTTAAATGAGAACTACCCCCGCTCCGAAACTTTCATCACTAGCGTAGTTTAGATCCATCCGCTATGGGAATCGTACTCGTCGACATACAAGGTTTTAATATCGAAGGCGTCTTTCATCCAAAGGAGATGACCATTGAAATTGGTCGTCATAGTTCAAGTTTCCTCTTTAAATACGTTCAAATGTCAAAAATATGATACTGAGATACTATATCAAATTTTTCTTTATGTATTTAATGTATGAGGTGTTCTTAGTAAAATACCGTTTGTCCCACCCATATCCGACTATTAATAACAAAGTTGGACGCTAGTGACGTATATATTCTGCGTCATATTTCAAATATAGCGCCGTTTTTCGCGTTCAATTTTTACCAATCACAACGAAGATATATTGATATAACACTATTTCGCTCTTGCTCACTGAAACTCTGTATTTTCTCTCTCTAACACTTTGAATTCCTTATACTTATACTAGTAACGACCTAGACTATATACTGCCATTCACATAAGCTCATCATCATCATCCAGTAGTCTTTATTCCATTTTTTTTTTTAAGGATCAAGCACTATGTATTCTAAGCGAAGATATGGAAGACATATCAATTTTATACAAAAATGAAGCCTTTAAAGACGATTCCTCATCTATAAGTGCTATAACAGAAATGGAACTACAATCTTACAGTTATTCCGGTTCACAAATCGATTCAGAAGAGAGCGAATTACGCATTTTATATTTTACTACACCCAATCGACAACCTATTCAGGATACTCCATTGTTCAAATTGTGGCGCTGGTTTAAACAAGCCTTATGCATTACTAAACCAAGAGGTAGTGAAACTTAAAAGTAAATGTTTAAGGGGGTTCAGAATTTATTTATTTTTGGGGTTACTTTTTGCTATTTTATGGGACACATCTACTTTAAACTGTCTTTGTTGGAATATTAGTTTATCCTGGTATGAAAAATATTTATTTGTCTCACTTATTATTTTTTCTTAGGTGCTGTTGTAATAAAGTCAGTGAAAAATTTCTACAATATTGTAACATTTTTATGTATTTTTATATTATTATACCATGTACAGTATGTATTGTTTTTAATTTATAAAAAAAAACGAATCATACCTTTTACACGATTTCAATTTCCAACAAAATGTAGGAAATTGCCCAACAAACAACCAGAGATAAATAACTAAATATGAACTAGGTATATATACACAAACACTGATGTAATTATGATGTCAGACATGGCGATAGAGATGTGTTAGTGGAGGCCTTATCAGGTGGTAAACCCGTACAAAGCCCCGTGTGAACCGTACAAGAAGCTTCACTTTCTGTTGATTTGCATACTATCAGGATCCCTTCACATCGCATCCTCCGAAGAGCCTGTCGCTTGTTCGCTTACGATGGCTTAAAATCTAGAATCGGTGGATTTTTTTTGCCCTAGGATATTAAAGTATACGCACACGTGTCAATAAGTGCTTAGATTAGAGAAATGGTTGTTGTCGTTTAGAATTAAAAATAAAGTAAAATTGGGTTTTGTTTGGGTGCGTCAATAATAAAAATTCGATAACTAATTTTCTCATGCAGCAACAAAATGAGAGAGTAGGGATAAGGGGCTACATTCACAGGTCGGAATTTTAACATAATGGCATATATAAAATTCATTAAATATTCCTAAATGCCACAAAAAATATAAACACATTTATAAAACGAAAAAAATTGTATGAGTAAACCCCAAATCGGTTGAATGAATTTGTGAAAATATTTAACCGTTGGCCGACCGGGAGCCAAGATTACTTCGGTATAAGCTTGGAGCTGGCTGGTCAGGAGCTAAGATCACCGAAGTAGCTGATCCACCAATTTTGGGCCAAATTATTACCAAAATGGATAAATCCGATGAAAATGCATGGGGCGGGGAGGGAATTCATTAAAAATTTATTACAGCTAACATATATGATATATCAGGTGACCCATCCTAGTCAGTATCGACAAATGACACGATGAACCAATAGCGAAAGAAGTTTACCATATCAATTCTGTATCTATAGTGGTTATGTAACAACTTTCTAAGAACTTGCTAATCGAACTTTTAGCCATATAACTTTTGTAATGTCAAATTTCAATAGTTGTTTAGTTAGGAATTTTTTGTGTATATTGTTGAAAATAGAAAAAAGGCGCCATAACATAAAAATGTCCCAAAGACAACTCTATAACTTTGCACTTGAACATTCATCGTTTGTTATCAAAATCTTGAAAGTTGGAAAACCTACATGCACATTTTTTCGTGCCCTCTAACAGCAAAACTATTATGAATTCTGGAACAAGTTTGAGACAAAATTTGTAGGAAATTCTATTTACTAATCTCCTTAGAATATATCTAAAATATGATCAATAATAAAAGTGTAACAAATTAACATTATTATACAAAATTAAAAATATATTTATTGGGACATACTGTGTGTATGTTTAATTTATCACATAATTTTTAACATGCAGCTACTTGTTAGAATAAAATTATATGTTTCAATGACTAATTTTGAATAAAAAATACTCGTAAAAAAAACGAAGAAATATCTATATACTTTCATGCGCGAATTAGCAGCGCACTAGATCGATTATTATTACTTAATATACACTTTTTATAATCATTATTTACTTAAAAAAACGCTAGAAATTTCTAAAAATATTTGGTATGAATCACTTACCTCTTCTTGTAGATTTTTTGTTCACTTTTAATGTCTAACTAAAACTCGGATTTTAGACGATAATTGGCACTACCGTTTGCTTTGTACTTTTCACAAGCATTCGCGTACCCGCACTTACGACGAATTTTCCATCGCGTTTTGCTTTTCCAAGCAACATAATTCGCGTTTTTCTAAGTCTACTTTGCCGGTATAAGTAATCATTACTAATCGATAAAGCGTCTAGATTGGTGCTTTGAAAATAAGAATGACATTTGACGTTTATAGAATGTGAAGCATTTTTTCGTGATCGACTTTGCTAAATACGGATTCCCACTAGGCGGAAAATTAATTCGAAATCGACCAATAGAATTAGATACGCAAAAACCATTTTGCAGATTTTCTGCCTAGTAGGAATCTGTCTTAAATCTGGTTATTCAAAGAAAGCGTATAATATACATATATGTAATACTCCTATATCGCCAGCTGGAGAGAGAAGTGTGTCGCCGATAGTAGAGTGTAGATGATCGTTTCTCTCTCACGCAGTCTCGTATAAGTCATAGGCGTCACAGCTGTAAAATCGCCTACGTTTGCTTAATTTTTCTTTTCTCTAAGCCACCACAGTTACATTCAATTGATTGTCCATGAGATAGAGGTTAGTGGATTCCATGTGCCTGCTTTAGTTGAAAATCGCCATTTTTTATCCGTTTATCTTAAGATTAAGTTGTTTGAAGAAGAGATTAATCTGTATTTAGAGATATAAAATTATTTTTTTAATGCCTAGGCAGTAAAAGTGTTACTTCTATGATCGATAAATGTCACTAAAACTGACGTTTAATGTCAATCGGAGAAAAAATTATTTATTAAACTAAAAGTCACCGAAAATACAGGTTGCATGTATTTTTTAGCAAGCTGTACTTATAGTTTTATTACAGCAAACGTAATGAGTCAATTTTCTTATATGCGACTTAGCAATGTCCAATTGCAAAACCATGTCCAAAATTTATTACATTGGCCCTCTATCGAAATATACTGGCGTCTAGAGAAACGAATTCTATTCTGAATCCTTGGTTCACGCTTGCGCATTATTCGTTTCTCCCTAATCGGCTTTTATTGTACGTTTGATTAATAATCACGGTGGAGGGTGTGGTCTAGTGGTAGTGGTCCATATAAAATTTCTAGATTCGAATTCTGATATGAATTTTTACTTTCCCGGACGCATCAAAGGGAAAGTATAGTGAACGAACAAAAAAAAATCGAAATAACGATGGAAATATCCATTTTGACATCCCCCAAGGGAGATTGAAACCTTTTCCAGCATATGGTCTGTCTGTGTGTCTGTGTGTAATCTTCCACGATAACTGCCGAACCGTTTGAGCAATCATGCTGAAATTTGGTACGAAGGGTTAGTGTGTATCTCGAATGGGACCATTAGATTTTGGTTTAAATTGGTACAGTAGAAGATCCTCAAGACCAACATTGATTAAATACACATGTAAGAAGTTTTTATTTTTTTAAATTTTAAGGACAAACAATACACTTTAGTGAAAAATGTTGTAGCATGAAGTTTTAGAGCATAAAATTCTATATAACTTTTGTTTTAAACTTTTTCCAGAATTTCCAGTAGTTGAGCCACTAGATGGCGCTTAAAAAATGTGCATGTAGGTTTTTTCTAGTTTTTCTTGATTTTGAGAACAAACAATACACTTTAGTGAAAAATGTTGTAGCATAAAGTTTTCGAGCATAAAATGTCCTATAACTTTTGTTTCAAATTTTTTCCAGAATTTCCAGTAGTTGAACCACTAGAAGGCGCGTAAAAAATTTGCATGTAGATTTTCTCTAGTTTTTCTTGATTTTGAGAACAAATAATACACTTTAGTGAAAAATGTTGTAGCATAAAGTTTTAAAGCATAAAATTCCCTATAACTTTTGTTTTAAACTTTTTCCAGAATTTCCAGTAGTTGAGCCACTAGAAGGCGCGTAAAAAATTTGCATGTAGATTTTCTCTAGTTTTTCTTGATTTTGAGAACAAATAATACACTTTAGTGAAAAATGTTGTAGCATAAAGTTTTAAAGCATAAAATTCCCTATAACTTTTGTTTTAAACTTTTTCCAGAATTTCCAGTAGTTGAGCCACTAGAAGGCGCGTAAAAAATTTGCATGTAGATTTTCTCTAGTTTTTCTTGATTTTGAGAACAAACAATACACTTTAGTGAAAAATGTTGTAGCATAAAGTTTTAAAGTATAAAATTCCCTATAACTTTTGTTTCAAACTTTTTCCAGAATTTCCAGTAGTTGAGCCACTAGAAGGCGCGTAAAAAATTTGCATGTAGATTTTCTCTAGTTTTTCTTGATTTTGAGGACAAACAATACACTTTAGTGAAAAATGTTGTAGCATAAAGTTTTAAAGCATAAAATTCCCTATAACTTTTGTTTTAAACTTTTTCCAGAATTTCCAGTAGTTGAGCCACTAGAAGGCGCGTAAAAAATTTGCATGTAGATTTTCTCTAGTTTTTCTTGATTTTGAGGACAAACAATACACTTTAGTGAAAAATGTTGTAGCATAAAGTTTTAAAGCATAAAATTCCCTATAACTTTTGTTTCAAACTTTTTCCAGAATTTCCAGTAGTTGAGCCACTAGATGGGGCGTAAAAAATGTGCATGTAGGTTTTTTCTAGTTTTTCTTGTTTTTGAGAACAAACAATACACTTTAGTGAAAAATGTTGTAGCATAAAGTTTTAGAGCATAAAATTCTATATAACTTTTGTTTTAAACTTTTTCCAGAATTTCCAGTAGTTGAGCCACTAGATGGCGCTTAAAAAATGTGCATGTAGGTTTTCTCTAGTTTTTCTTGATTTTGAGAACAAACAATACACTTTAGTGAAAAATGTTGTAGCATAAAGTTTTCGAGCATAAAATGTCCTATAACTTTTGTTTCAAATTTTTTCCAGAATTTCCAGTAGTTGAGCCACTAGATCGGGCGTAAAAAATGTGCATGTAGGTTTTTTCTAGTTTTTCTTGATTTTGAGAACAAACAATACACTTTAGTGAAAAATGTTGTAGCATAAAGTTTTAGAGCATAAAATTCTCTATAACTTTTGTTTTAAACTTTTTCCAGAATTTCCAGTAGTTGAGCCACTAGATGGCGCTTAAAAAATGTGCATGTAGGTTTTCTCTAGTTTTTCTTGATTTTGAGAACAAACAATACACTTTAGTGAAAAATGTTGTAGCATAAAGTTTTAGAGCATAAAATTCTCTATAACTTTTGTTTTAAACTTTTTCCAGAATTTCCAGTAGTTGAGCCACTAGATGGCGCTTAAAAAATGTGCATGTAGGTTTTCTCTAGTTTTTCTTGATTTTGAGAACAAACAATACACTTTAGTGAAAAATGTTGTAGCATAAAGTTTTAAAGCATAAAATTCCCTATAACTTTTGTTTCAAACTTTTTCCAGAATTTCCAGTAGTTGAGCCACTAGAAGGCGCGTAAAAAATTTGAATGTAGATTTTCTCTAGTTTTTCTTGATTTTGAGAACAAACAATACACTTTAGTGAAAAATGTTGTAGAATAAAGTTTTAGAGCATAAAATTCTCTATAACTTTTGTTTTAAACTTTTTCCAGAATTTCCAGTAGTTGAGCCGCTAGATGGCGCTTAAAAAATGTGCATGTAGGTTTTCTCTAGTTTTTCTTGATTTTGAGAACAAACAATGCATTTTAGTACAAAATATTCTTATGCAAAGCATCAGATTTTCTTTAACTTTTTTTCGAATTCTTCATTTCGTCGCTAGATGGCGAGAAACATACACATTTAGAATTTTCCCTTTTTTTAATTTTGACACAAATGGCGGATGCGCACTAATAGGTATTTTCGCACAGTTAATCCCGAACTATTTCAGACATACTAGGCATGCGCATTTTAAAATTTGACGTTCACGATGCTAAAATTATTAGTTTGGAACAAAAGAGTCGGGGTAAAGATTGAATATATTCAGGATACGTTCCAAACACATTCGATAGATCCTAGGACATAAAATCCTACCCACAGTACGCATGCGTAAATGTAATTTGTTTTCATATCTTCTGTAATATAACCTATAACATATAACCTATATATAAGTATATATCGAAAATGATATAATCTGAAAACAAATAAATCAATGCTTAAATATTGTTTAAGTACCATAATGACTTATCATGTTTTAAAGAATAGGAAGAGCCATGCTCATTTGAAATTATTTGCTTTATAATTTTTTGTTCTTCTTTAAAATTTCTTTATTAAAAAAAAAACTATTTTTTATGTATATAAATTAATCTTAAATCCGCATTAATTCGTTTTGTTTTTTAGGTTATGTCGATAAATTCCAATTTCTGCGTTCTTGGTACATAAAAATCCTGAATTCTAAGTCTTTTTGTAATCCTAAATGTGTTCTGAACGAGTTCGGGATTAGCTACGCGAAAATACCTTCCTTTAGATAACCAGACTTAGCCAAGTCGGTCACGAAAAAACTGCTTCACATTCTAGAAACGTCAAATGTCATTGTTAATTTTCTAGGAACAAATCTAGATGCTTTATCCATTATTAATTACTTATACCGGCAAAGTAGACTTAGAAAAACGCGAATTATGTTGCTTGGAAAAGCAAAACGCGATGGAAAATTCGTCGTAAGTGCGGGTACGCGAATGCTTGTGAAAATTACAAAGCAAACGGTAGTGCCAATTATCGTCTAAAATCCGAGTTTTAGTTAGACATTAAAAGTGAACAAAAAATCTACAAGAAGAGGTAAGTGATTCATACCAAATATTTTTAGAAATTTCTAGCGTTTTTTAAAGTAAATAATGATTATAAAAAGTGTATATTAAGTAATAAAAATCGATCTAGTGCGCTACTAATTCGCGCATGAAAGTATATAGATATTTTTTCTTTTTTTGCGAACTTGCTAGTCGGAAGACTGGTGGTGGGGATAGCTCGAAAGTCGAAATTGTGTGCGCAGTAAAAATTTACAATATCTCAGCTTCTAAAAAACGTAGAACCTTCAATTTTTTTTTAATCTACAGTAGGCTGAAAAAATAATAACGACTGATTGGTTTTCGTACTTGTAAATAATAATCGAAACTCATGAAATTCATGTTTTGGAAATTGATAATAATTTTTGTTTATGTTGAGAATTAAATTTTGTAAATTGTTTAAACTATAAAATATTGTAAAACTTTGCCAACCAAATTGATAAATACAATTTTTTTTATTTTCATGGAAAATAAATAGTTAAAAACAAAACCGATACAAAATAAAAAGATACAACAAAATTAAATTTTTTTAAGAGCCGGTATTTTATAAAAAAAATATATAATTTAATATCATGCAAACATGATTACCTAATCAGAAGTAGGAAACATAAAAATAATAGAATTAATTGTTACGTTTAAATATTTACAAAATTAACAGGTAAATAATTATTTTTAAATTATCCTTTTTTTTTCATATTTTTGTAATTTTTTTCTAAAATTACCCATTTTTCTCAATTTTACTACTTTTCCGATTTGAATTTTCTCTCTTCCTCAAAAACTTCCCCTCGTTTCTCTCATGTTTTGTCACTTTTTGGTCTCAAATTTCCTATCTTTTTTCTCAAATTTTGTCACTTTTTTAATGAAATTACTCCATTCTCTATCATTTTTGTCACTTTTTTTATTTAAATTTTCCCTCCAAAATTTCCTCTCGTTTTTCCCAGGTTTTTTTCCTTTTTTATCTCAAATTTTGTTACTTTTGTTCAGACATTTTCTCTCTCGAACATTACCAATTTTTTTATATAAAATTACCTCTTTTTTCTTATTTTTGTCGAATTTCCCTTTTTTTCTTTTAAAAATTCTTACTTTTTTGCAAAAATACACGTTTTTTAAAAACTACCCATTTTTTCTAAAATTACCCCTTTTTTTCTCATTTTTGTCACGTTTTTGCCTTAAATTACCCCTCTTCCTATAAAATTTCCCTTTGTTACTCACAATTTTTGTCACTTTCTTGCCTCAAATTTGCTTTCTTTGTTCCTTAAAATTAATTTTTTTCTCTCATTAAAAGTACCCCTTTTTTTCATTTTTGTCGAATTTCTCTTCTTTTCTCTCAAATTTTGTTACTTATTTGAGTAAATTAGACGTTTTTTAAAAAATTACCTCTGTTTTCGAAAATTACCCTTTTTTCTCATTTTGTTCACATTTTTGCCTTAAATTTTCTCTCTTCCTCCAAAATTTACTCCTGTTTCTCAAATTTTTCAATATTTAATGTAAAAAATGTAATTCCCTAAAATTACCTCTTTTCTCTCATTAAAAATACCCCTTTTTTAAATTAAACCTTTCTTTTTTCTTTTGTCTCAAATTTTATCACTTTTTTCTGAAATTACCCTTTTTTTTAGATTACCCTCTTTTTACCTATTTTGGTCTCAAATTTTCTCTTTCTTCAAAATTTCCCCTCGTTTCTCTCCAATTTTCTGTTCCCCTTAAGAGGAAACTTTATATATCAAATTAGAATTTTTTTAAATTGTGCAAAAACATATTTTAACCGACCAAAATTCTTTAAAAGAAGTTTTAGAACTAATAAAAAAAAAATTGTATTAAAAAAAATGAATTTTAAGGGGCCAAATTTTACCTTTATTTATCACTATTTTGTATTTTCTTTATTTTTTTTTGGCAGTTTTATCAGTAATTTGCCTTTATCTTTGCTTTTTTAAACTTTTTTTAGTTTTTTTTTTGTTCGTGGCTGAATGTCCATTTAGCCAGGAAGTATGTTATAGTATATGTAAAGAACCAAGATGTTAATTTCTTATTGTGTGTAATTAAAGTTTTTGTTACCAGGGTTGTTTTGTTAAATTTGAAGTAGAGTGTGTGATGTATTTTACCAATGTGGCAACACTGTTCAAGTCATGCGTCATATGTCATTGTTGACCATAACCTCCAATTACAGTTACTACTACAACGTGTACCAACCGAGTAATAAAGAGATTCATAACTATAAGAATTCTTATTAATTGTTTCCAATGTATCTTTTTGGTTTGTTTATTTTGTAATTCTCCTAGAGGAGTGCCCAATCTTCGTACATTTTTTTTTTTAAACTTTTACGCAATCAGTAGGCATATTTTTGGGGAAAAATATTCTCGTCGGGAAAATTTTGGTGCGACACAACCAATTTTTGGTAATGGCAATTGAATTTAAAAAAAATTCAATGAAAAATGTGTTTGTATTTAAAAAAAGAAATAAAACAAATGTAGAAACATTTTATAAAATATAATTTAACTAATAATTCGTGAGTCATTGTGTTTATACTTTTCTCGCTTCTCTTTATATCTCCAATACCATCTTTGTTTCAGACACTTTTATTTCTTTTCGTTTCACATTGTCTTATAGAAAACAATGGTAAGTTACACGAAAGATAAACCAAATCTTTAGAAAAAAAAAATCCATCACGCATATGTTTTAAATAAACAATATATATTAGTTTTTATATTTATAATTTTTATTTCAATAACCCTCAATGACGCATAATGACTACCATAATCTCACTAATAACCAACATTTAACACCATAAAGACCACTTATCAGTACAAGTTGGCGTAAACTTGTCATATGGCAAACTATTAGTTATTAACATCTAATGGAGAGACGTTATATCGGCAGCTTGTATAGTATACAGTGGCGGACATTTGGGCAAATTTGCGGCAGTTGTGGGGGTGTGGTAACAGTATGATGGATGAGCTCTAGTTTAGGGGTGACCTCGGACCCCGCGAATTCACCCTTATTCACGCTTGGGGTTGCTTAAACGCTTCCCCTGGAGGACACTTTGCATTGTGAATGCGCTGTCATCGATACAATTGCCTCAAAAGGAGTCAATTCGGTACGTTAGCTATTGTAAATATAATTTGTACTATAGGACGAAGTCTAATTAGTTTATTGGCCCTCCTGCTGAGGATGAAACGCATATATTAAAAACTAGTTAAAATGTTACCGCTGATAACTTAAATTATTAACGGGTGGTAAATAGTAGGTAAATTTAAATACTTTATATTCATATACATTAAAAAATAGATAAATTATTTATATACAACATTGGTAATAAAAAATTAATGATTATAAATTGTTTCGTTTTTTCTATTTCTTTCGATTTTTGTGAATTTTCTAGAATTTCTCCGATTTTTTGTGGTTTTCCGATTTTTGTTGTTGTTTTTTTCGATTTTTTTCAATTTGCTGGATTTTTTCTGATTTTTTTCGATCTTCTCGGATTTACTTTCGGTTTCTATAATTTTTTTTCAATTACAATCGATTTTTTTCGGTTTATATATGTCAATTTGTTTGGATTTTTTGATTTTTTTTTCTATTTTTTACAGTTTTTCTTATTTTTTTCGTTTTTGTTTTCGATTTTATTCAAAATACCAAATAATCTCAAAAAACCTCAAAAACTCTTTAAAAACCTCAAAAAAGCTCAAAAAAATATTAAAAAAAATGTAAAAATCTCATAAAATCTCTAAAAATTCTCAAAGAATCTCAAAAGATTCAATGAGTCTCAAAAAACTAAAATGAATTTCAAAAAAGCTTAAAAAATATTAAAAAATCAAGAAATCTTAAAAAACCTGAAAAGTATTAAAAAATTTCAAAAATATTCAAAAAATCTCAAAAACTATTAAAAAGTCAAAGAAAAATTGGTCAAAATTGGAAGACTTAAAAAGAAATTGAAAAAAATCTTCGAATACTTTTTCAGATATTTAATGTTAATGTTTAAAATTTTTACATTTTTTTATTTTTGACATGTGACAGTTGGAGAAATAATTTTGACTGGTATAAATACAGTTTTTCAAGGGCTTTCAAATGACGTATTGCAAGTCAAATTCCATTACAAATTGCTTCAGCTATTTTTTGACAGTGACACTTTCGTTTGACAGATGTCGTTCAAAAACTAATAGATTCTTCCGACTGGCAACCCAAACACATATACCAAATTTCAGTGCAATCGGATTAAACGCGTGGCCTCTATTGTGGAAGAATACACACAGACAGACAGACAGACAGACAGACAGACAGACAGACAGATAGACAGACAGACTTCCATCAGGAAATGGTCTTAATCATTAATCATTTTTTTAGCTGGGTCGGGAAAGTAGACTCAAAAAATGTCAAATGTTAAAAAATTTCAAATCTCAAAAAAATTTAAAAAATCTCGAAAATCAAAAATTTCAAAAATCTCAAAAATGGTAAAATTCCTCAAAAACCATAAAAAATCTCAAAAATCAAAAAACTCATCAAAAAATCTCAAAAATTTTCAAAAAAAATCTCCAAAAATTTGTAGGCGCTTCAAAAATTTCAAAAAATTCTTAAAAAATCTAAAAATTCATGAAGAATCTCAAAAAATCCTAAATAGTGAATATCTTGAAAACCCAAAAATATGATCTAAAAAGTCAAAGAAGTCAAAAAAAACTCAAAAACTCAAAAAACCCCTTAAAAAATTTCAACAATAAAATCTGGAAAACCTGAAAAATTCAAAAAATACCAAAAAATCTCAAAAAACCTCAAAAACCCAAAAACTCTCAAAAAATCTTAAATATTCGTTAAAAACCTCAAAAAAACATAAAAAAGATTAAAAATCTCATAAATTCTCAAAGAATCTCAAAAGATTCAAAGAATTTCAAAAAACTAGAATAAATTTAAAAAAAAAATCGAAAAAGCTTAAAAAATATAAAAAAATCTCAAACAAATCTCAAAAAACCTCTAAAAATCTCAAAAAACTTCGAAAAATCTCAAAAGATCTTAAAAAACTAAAAAAATCTCAAAAAACCTCAAAACCACTCTCAAGTAAAATTAAGAAATCTCGAAAAATCTCAGAAACATCAAAAAACTTCAAAAAAATTCTAAAAATCTCAAAAACTATTAAAAAGTCAAAAACAAATTGAAAAAAAAATTGGACAAAATTGTAAAAAAAAATTTTCAGTTATTTTATGTTAAATTTTCAAATTTTGATATTTTTTTATTTTTGACAGGTGACAGTTGAAGAGAAATAACTTTGATTGTTCTGAATAGAGTTTTTCAAGGGCTTTCAAATGACATATAGCAAGTCAAATTCCGTTACATATTGCATCTGTCATTTTTTAATAGTGACACTTCCGTTTGACAGATGTCGTACAAAAATGAATTGGTTGTTCCAACGGTTAACCCAAAACCCATATACCAAATTTCAGCTCAATCGGATTAAACGTGTGTCCTCTATCGTGGAAGAATACACACAGACAGACAGATAGACAGTCTTAATCATTTCAGGTGACCTCAAAATGGATATTTCCATTTTTATCTCGAATTTTTTTTTAGCTCGTTCACAATACTTTCCCTTCTAGGAGGTGGATCGAGAAAGTAACAATATTTTTGATATTAGTAGTTTAAATTTTTCATACCTAAATTTAAATCTATTGTTTGGATCCAATTATTTAATCAGCTTGATGATGGTCTTATAAACCGATACATATCGCCCATTTAACTTTATATCTTTATATTAAAGGATTTTATTGTAGTATTGTTTTATTCATTATTGAATATTATGCCACATTTGAGTATGGATAATAGGTATTTTGTTTTTAAAATTTTGTTATTTAAATTTGTAATAATTTTTTCCATATTCAAAACTATTTAATTTTATTAATTATACTGGTTTTTTAATATTTTTGATTCTGAACGACTTTTTGCGCTACCATTTTCTAAAACTACCAGAACATGTGTTTTTAATGAGAAACATTAAATTTTTAATTAGTGAATTTAATTAGAACCTAATTATGAAATAATAATGGTATTCTGTTGATTTTATTCTGACAAACTTTAGTTATATAAATTTATGATTATTTTATTAAATAAAATTCGCAGTATTTTATTTTATTTTGGTCACATTTTGTGTAATGGAGAGTCCACCGCGTTGTAGGTACTGTAAGAAACTATAGCATTGTTTTGTGCTATCCGAGGTCAGTAGACCGTCGACAAAAAAAAAAGTTGTCAACTGTGTAAAACCATCAGATGGGAGTGTTTGTTTTGTACGAATTCGCCAATGGTAGAGAGAACGCTATCAAAAGTAATAAAACAAATGTTCGAGATTGCTACCGTGCGACCGTTCCCATTGGTTGACCGTAGAGTCTCTTTTACTCTCTTTCAGACTTCCCATTCGAGAGATTCAAGCGCGACTCCAACACCCGTGACACGTTCCGTGACTTACCGGTCCGCTGCCGTGGACTTTTTACTTGTTTTTTTTTTTTTTTTTTTTAATTACGTAACATAAATAATGGCCACGATTCAACCGATCTAGTTAAAACTTACTCTGTCGCTACTGGTCGCTTTTGTTTTACCCTTCCTTAACTATGGCTACTCTTTTAATTTTTGTATAACTTTAAGGTTCTATAAAAACAGAAAAATAAAAAATATTTTTAAGACTAATAAAATTAATATTAATAACAAAAAGTTATACTAAATATTATCAGGAAAGATTTTATTTAGTGAATCAATATTAATATTAGATTTTAATCAATACATATTAAGTTTTATTAGACCCACTTCCGAGTAGGGAAAGTATTATGAACGAGGTAAAAAAATTTTTCGAGATAAAGATGGAAATAACTGAGATGATTAAAACCATTTCCAAATGGAAGTTTCTATCTGTCTGTATTCTTCTACGATAGAGACCACATGTTTAATCCGATTGAGTTGAAATTTGGTATATGGGTTTGGGTTACCCGTCGGAAGAACCCACTAGATTTTGTACGAGATCTGTCAAACGGAAGTGTGACTGTCCAAAAATGACAGAATTTGACTTGTAAATTTGAAAGCCCTTGAAAATATTTATTCAGAACAGTTAAAATTATTTTTCCAACTGTCACCTGTCAAAAATAAAAAAATGTCAAAATTTGAAACTTTAACATTAAATACCTAAAGATTATTTGTCTCGTATTTTTCAATTTTTTCCATTTTCTTCCAATTTCTCTCAATTTTTTCCGACTTTTTCGAATAATTTCCAATTTTATTCAAATGTTTTCATTTATTTCACAATTGTTTTCGATTTATCTAATCTTTTCCAATTATGTAGGATTATTTACGATTTTTTCAGGTTCATCCAATTTCTTCCATTATTTCAGTTTCTCTCAATTTGTTTTTCAATTTTTTCACTCTTTTCAATTTTTCTTCAATATTTATTTCAATTTTTTTCATTTTTTTTTCAATTTTTTCCAATTTTTTTCAATTTTTTTTGCATTGTTTACATTTATTTGCAATGTTTTCGATTTTTGTGATTTTTTCTAAATTGTCCATATTCAACTTTTTCGAATTATTTCCAATTTTGTCTAATTTTTTCCAATTATGTAAGACTATTACGATTTTTTCGGATTTACCTAATTTTTTCCATGTTTTTTCAGTTTTTTTCAATTTTTTTCAATGTTATTGCATTGTTTCAATTTATTTGCAGTTGTTTTGGATTTTTGTGATTTTTTTCTAATTTGTCCAATTACTTCCAGATTTTTCCACTTTTTTTCAATTTCTTCTTTTTTTCCCAATATTTGATATTTTTTTAAATTTTTTCCATTTTCTTCCAACTTCTCTCATTTTTTTCCGACTTTTTGCAATTTTTTCCAATTTTATTGAGATGTTTCCATTTATTTTACAATTGTTTCCGATTTTTATGTTCTTTTCATTATTTAGGACAATTTACGATTTTTCTACTTTATACAATTATTTTTTCTCTTTTTTTTCCATTTTTTTCCAATTTTTTCCAAATGTTTTCCAATTTATTTCAATTTTTTTTCTAATATTTTCCAATTTTTTTTAAATTTTTTCCAAGTTTTCACTTATTCATAATTATTTTCAATTTTTCCGATATTCTCCACTTTTACGACTATTCCAATTTTTCGTGGTTTTCTTCCGATTTTTTCCATTTTTTTCCAATTTCTCTTCTATTTTTTTTTATTTTTTCCGATTTCTTTCAATTCTTTCCGTTTTATTCATTTTTTTTCCAATTGTTTTCATTTTTTTTCCTATTTTTTCGGACTATTTTCAATTTTATTTTCAATTGATTCCAATTTTTTCCAATTTTTTTCAGTTTTTTCTAATTTTTTCCGATTTTTTTCCATTTATTTGCAATTCTTTCCTATTTTTCCGATATTTTCTACTTTTACGACTGGTCCATTTTTTTGTGATTTGATTTTATTACGGTTTTTTTTGTCCCTATGTTTCCCATTTTTTTTTCAACTTTTCCAATTTTTTTCAATTTTTTTCGAATACTTTTCAATTATAATTGGTTTTTTCCATTTTTTCCCATATATTTCCACTTTTTCAATTTCTCCTATATTTTCTACTTTTACGACTATTCCAATTTTTCTTGATTTTCTTCCCATTTTTTTCCAATTTTTTTGAATTTTTTACAATTTCCTCAATTTTTTTTTCAATTTTTTCTGACTTTTTTCAATTTTTTCTAATTTATTCCAATTTTTTTCAATTTTGGCAAATTACTTCCAATTATTTTTGAACTTTTTTTCCAATTTCTTTCTGTTTTTTATAAAAATTTTTTCCAATTTTTTCCCCATTTTTCCAAAATTTCCTAATTTCTTCCATTTTTCTTTTTTAATTTTTTTCCGACATTTTCCATTTATTTGCAATTCTTTTCGATTTTTTCGATATTTTACTACTGGTAAAAATTTTTATGATTTTCCTCCGGTTTATTTCCAATTTTTTTCACCTTTTGTAGATGAAAGTCTGTCTGTCTGTCTGTGTGTCTGTCTGTGTATTTGTCTGTGTGTATTCTTCCACGATAGAGGCCACACGTTTAATCCGATTGAGCTGATATTTGGTATATGGATTCGGGTTACCCGTCGGAAGGACCCATTAGTCAATATGTCATTTGAAAAATGTCAAAATTTGAAACTTTAACATTAAATATCTGAAAAACTATTCGTGGATACTCGTCGGGAAAGTTTAGGGGCGACACAACAGATTTTTTTGCATTTATTGCGGTTTTTTGCAATTTTTAGCGTTTTTGCGTTTTTTTCGGTTTTTTTAAATTTATCGCTTTTTCCGCATTTTACAATTTTATTTTCTATTTTTTTTCAATATTTTCTTATTTTTTTTTCAATTTTTTCCCAATGTTTTCATTTTTCCTATTTTTATGATTTTTTTCGTACTTCAAATTTTTTCAAGTTCTTTTCTCATTTTTGATTTTTTGTTTCTTTCTAATTTTTTTGATTTCTGCTAAACTTTCCTCATTTTTTTCTCATTGTCTTATTTTTTTTTTCAAAATCTTTTGTTTTCTAATTTTTTCTCATTTTTTCTTATTCCTCTGTAAAGCTGGAAGTAACGAAATTAAAACGTTATTTTTTAGTAACGCGTTACAAAATGTAACGCGTTACTAGTAATTTCGATACTTTTTAAAGTGAGCGAAAAGTAATGGTAATTGTGTTAATTAAAAGTAACGCGAAATCGTTACTTCGTTACTGCAAAAGTAACACGTTACCAAAAGTAACGAGTTACTTTAGAAGGTTTTTCTCTTGTGTTTCAGTTGTTTGATATGAAATAATGTTCTTATTATTTTTTGTACCCCGTCCATTTCGCGCGTCACTGTGTTGTGGAAAGCATTTAAAAAAATCAAGCTTAATCATACAACTTTTATTTGTATGACAATAAAAGAACGAAAAGAATATATAGAAAAGTAACGCGTTACTTTTTGAATAAATCTTTACTTTTTAAAAAAAGTAACAGTAACGTTTATCTAAAGCGTTACTTTTTAGCAAAAGTAACGGTAAAGTAACGCGTTAGTTTTTTTTTTAGTAGCTCTGTTAGTCTAATTCATTTTATGGATTCGTAAAGTCAAAAGCTACCCGGTTGGTTTGATTGCAATCAATTAAAAAATATTATTTATTTTTTTTTATAAATAAAAAACAAAACTAATTAAATTATAAAATGATAAAAAAATAGTATAACGGAAATTAATGGTATTCAATTTGTTTGAGAGATAAAAGACTTTACGAATATTTTCTCAGTGCTATCAACCAAACGGACATTGTCAGTTATACCATATAAGTTCATAGCAAGAAATGAAAGAAGAAATAAAACTACGGCAAATGTACGTACGGACATATTATAACATAAAAAACAACTATAAAAAAATTAATACATAAGCGTAACCAATGGGGTCTAATATAAATTAAAAAATAAATATATATTACAAATTTAAATTATTGAAATAAATGTAAACAGGAGAGGTAAATGTTAAGAAAAAATTATTTATTTATTACTAATCTTCTTTTTTTATATTTTATTTATTATATTTTTTTAAGTGTCTTGTTTATTTTAAAAATGATTTGTCCTATTTAAAATATTCACAATGACTAAATAATTCTTCATAATTTCTTCATTAACTAGCTACATAGTATTACAAATTAATTTTTTTTAAAAACTTTAAACAGAAATAAATTTTTCCGGTGTACATGAATTGCAAAAAAAGTAATTAAAGGTAAATTTTAATCCTATACTCGAACTGCACAAAATCGTTATATCGATATTTTATAAGAATTTATTTTGTTATGGGATATAAAATGCATTTTTGTCTATAAATTTATAGTTTTCATATCGTTTAACCCCTGTAACATAAAAACTATCAACGTTATTAAAACTTAATGACTCTTGATAGAAAGAGAAAACAATATTCTATATTTAAAAAAAAATTTAAAATTTTAGATCAAAAATTGTGGCCGTGAAATAGGGCGAGACCATAACTCCAAGGATTTTCATATTTTCCCTCCTTTGGTCTCTCCCTTTTCTCAAGGTCACAATTCTTGCTAAACAATTTTGAAAAAATTCTTATTTATACTATTATTTATTCCCCTTTAAACGGTAAAATTTTATTTTAATATATTATTTATTTTTTTTTTGTTATGAGATATAAAATGCATTTTTGTCTATAAATTTATAGTTTTCATATAGTTTAACCCCTGTAACGTAAAAACTATCCATGTTAATAAAACTTGCCGACTGTTCTTAGAAAGAGAAAACCATATTCCATATTTAAGAATTTTTTCAAAATTTTGGATCAAAAATTGTGGTTGTGAGAATAGGGAGAGACCACAACTATAACGATTTTTTAATTTCCCCTCTTTTTGTTTCTCCCTTTTCTCAAGGTTACAATTGTTGCTAAAAAATTTTGAAAAAATTTTCTTTTATCGTATTTTTTATTGCCTTTTCAGTGGTATTAATTTCATTTTAATAAATTATTTATTTATTTTTGTTATCGAATATAAAATGTATTTTTGTCTTTAAATTTATAGTTTTCATATCGTTTAACCCCTGTAACGTAAAAACTATCCATGTTAATAAAACTTGCCGACTGTTCTTAGAAAGAGAAAACCATATTCTATATTTAAGAATTTTTTCAAAATTTTAGATCAAAAATTGTGGTTGTGAGAATAGGGAGAGACCACAACTATAACGATTTTTTAATTTCCCCTCTTTTTGTTTCTCCCTTTTCTCAAGGTTACAATTGTTGCTAAAAAATTTTGAAAAAATTTTCTTTTATCGTATTTTTTATTGTCTTTTCAGTGGTATTAATTTCATTTTAATAAATTAATTGTTTATTTTTGTGATTAGATATAAAATGCATTTTTGTCTACAAATTTATAGTTTTCATATCGTTTAACCCACGTAACATAAAAACTATCAACGTTATTAAAACTTAATGACTGTTGAAAGAAACAGAAAATTATATTCTAAATTTGGGAATTTTTTCAAAATTTTAGAAAAAAAATTGTGGTTGTGAGAATAGGGAGAGACCACAACTATAGCGATTTTTTAATTTCCCCTCGTTTGGTCTCTCCCTTTTCTCAAGGTCACATTTTTTGCTGAAAAATTTTGAAAAAATTCTCATTTATAGTATTTTTTATTGTCTTTTCAGTGGTATTAATTTCATTTTAATAAATTATTTATTTATTTTTGTTATGAGATATAAAATGCATTTTTGCAGTTCGAGTGCGCTCAATTTTTCTCTAAAAAATAAAAAAGTGTAATTGTCCGATATTAGGTACACCACTGAACGTATTATAACATAAAAAATGCAGTAAAAAAAAACCAGATTCCCTTTTTTTATTCAACTGATTCGAAGGATAAGGCAATTTACACACAATATATACTTATGGTCACGACCCAATACGATCATGGCTAAAATAAATCAAGACAGGTTTTGCAGAAAATGAAATTCATTTTATATCTTTTACACTTTTTAAAAGTTTTTCTCTAGTTTCTTATCGATGCCCGATGTAATGATTTATAGATGCCCGAAGTCTTGTAGATGGACGGATATCGATAATAAGAAAATTTATTAAAAAAAATATGTGATTGATTCCCTTTAATAAAATATTTTACATCCTGTTACGAACTCACTTATTATTATTTCTTTACATTGGAATATTTTCCTTTATTTTAAAAAGAAATTAATTTATTAAATGTTAGTTACCAAGTGTTTAAAATTTAGTTGGTTAAAGGGAAAGAATTGTCTAGGGAGAAATTTTCTTTTTATCGGAGAAGTTTCTTACATAAGGTTAGTCGTACCAGTTTAACATACGCCCTTATAGATTTAGCATCCGTACTTCTTACATGACAATCCAATCTGTTGTCAGTAGTTGCTGTGGCAGTTACAATAAGAAGTAGCAGTGGCAGTTCCTCGATCTTTAGATAAGATCAAGCTGAAGGGACCGAATCGAAGTAACCTAACAAAATAAATGTCATTTCTGCCGTCCATCCCTTAAATATCTTGGATACGTCGTTGATAATGAACATGGCCTCTGAATTGATCCTAAAAAAAATAAAAAATAAATTAATTGGTTGATAATTAGTAATACATGTGATTTAAGGTCAATTCTTTTTATTATTGGTTCGTTCTACGAATAGAATTTGAAATATATCAAAAAGTAAAATATTAAGCAAAAAAAAATTTTGAGCGCCAGTCTAATTGATTTTTTTGATGTATTTGGAAACAATTGACAAAAAAACTATGATATATTTCAAAATCCGTCCTTTCTGTCTTTTGTGTGGGTTTAAGGAAAATAAACTAAAATTAAACTTTATATTTGTCTTATTTAATAAGAGGGAAAAATAAGTTTCAAAGACTTCTTTTTTTGAAAATCCGACTTAACTTGGTTCTTGTAAAAATTGTAAAATTTCCCAAAAAAGTTTAGTCCCAAAAACCCTAAAAGTTCACATAAAGTAAATATAAGACAAAAATCTTATAAATTACAGATTTCGTGGTCTCTGTAAAAACAAATTAAAAATAGATTATCTTTTTGTAATCGAGACTGAAAGAGCACCACAAACATCAGATACTTTATATTGTTACAAAAGATAAGATATAAACTTTTAAGTAAATATAACAAAAAAATATATACCGGCATTATAAAGAATTAATAATAACAGTAAATAAAAATTAAAACGTCGAAATAATTAATAATGATAACAGGATCTTTTTATATCTATGTTGAACAAAAATTATTAGTAAAATGTAGAATTGCTGTTTTTGCAATTAATAAATCGTGATATTAATTAAAATTTTAAACTTTTTTAGTGACTTGTTTTTTTAATTAGTCATTTTTTTCTGTAAAATTTGAAAAAAATCATACCCCATAAAAATAATACGTACGTTCATGTACAAATACGAAATTGTAATTTTATTGATAATTTATATTTTTTCTAGCATTAGAAACAATATTTTAATTCAAATTTCTAGTTTACATATTGTTTAACCCCTGTAACACAAAAACTATTAACGTTATACAAACGTACTAAGTGTAGTTGGAAAGAGAAAAACATATACAATAAATGTGATTTTTTTAAAAATTTTAGATAAAAAATTGTGGTCGTGAGAATAGGGAGAGACCACTATTATAAAGATTTTTAATTTTTCTTACTTTGGTCTCTCCCTATTCTCAAGGTCGTAATTTTTTGCTGAAAAATTTTGAAAAAATTTCCACTTATAGTATTTTTTATTCCCTTTTCAATGGTATTAAGCTTATTTTAATATATTTTTTAGTTGTCTTGCTATGGGATATTAAAAGCGTTTTTTTTGTTCCATTAATAAAATATTATATCTACGCCCATGATAAACATAAATTATTAGTAAAATGTAGAACTGCAGTTTTTGCAATTAATAAATCGTGAAATTAATTAGAATTTTAAACTTTTTTAGTGACTTGTTTTTTAATATTTTTATTTAAATTTTTTTTCTGTAAAATTTTGTATTAAAAAATTTGAAAAAAATTACACCCCATAAAAAATAATATGTACGTTAATGCATAAATACAAAATTATAATTTTGAGAATAATTTATATTTTTTCTAGCATTAGAAACAATTTTAATTCAAATTTCCAGTTTACATATTGTTTAACCCCTGTAACAAAAAAACTACTACCGTTATAAAAACGTACTAAGTGTAGTTGGAAAGAGAAAAAAATTTACTATAAATGCGATTTTTTTAAAAATTTTAGATAAAAAATTGTGGTCGTGAGAATAGGGAGAGACCACTATAATAAAGATTTTTAATTTTTCTTACTTTGGTCTCTCCCTATTCTCAAGGTCGTAATTTTTGCTGAAAAAATTTGAATAAATTTCCACTTATACTATTTTTTATTATCTTTTTAATGGTATTAAGCTTATTTTAATATATTTTTTAAATGCCTTGCTGTGGGATATTAAAAGCATTTTTTTCTTCCTATTATTGGACAGCAGCAACCTTGCTATTTGTTTTCGTTTTAACCCGATTTTTCTTTAATTTCTTTTACTTTCGTCTATTTTTCACTATTTTCCCAAATGTTTTCCGATTTTTCCAGATTTTTTTAATTTTTCTCTAATTTCCATAATTTTGCCTATTTTGCGTTATTTTTCACTATTTTTTCTATTTCTCTTTTATTCCAAATTTCCCTATTTTTCCTTACTGCGCCAAGTATTTTTCAATTTTTCTCAAATTTTCACTATTTTTTCCCTATTTTCCCATATTTTTCATATCTTTTAACTGTTTTTCCAAAATTTTCTTGTTTTTCTCAATATTATTCTATTTTTTCTACTTTTCCTAAATTTCCCTCCTTTTCAATATTTTACCATATTTGTTCATATTTCTCCCAATTTTGCACTATTTTTTTAGGTTTTGAATTTTTCCCTATTTTTTGTATTTTTCGATATTTATCATACTTCTTTCTATTTTTCTTTAATTTGCTCTATTTTACCCATATTTCTCTATTATTCCACCATTTTTTCCTATTTTTCCCATTTTTTTCCAAAAAAAAATTAAATGAGAGAATATCCGGAATCCGCTGAGGGGTAGACGATTGTGGATCTTTTTTCCTATTATTCCCCTTTTTTCCCATTTTTTTTCCAAAAAAATCAAATGAGAGAATTTTTTTTTACAATTTTGCAATAGTTCCAATGTTTTTTGTTTAAATAAAAAAACCAGTTTCATCTATTTTTTCTAAAATTCGCCAAAAATAGAGTTAACTATAATAATTTCTTGACCATCATATAGATGTCGCTTTTGTAATTATTTTTATTCCATCCCAATTTGAAAATTTGGTCAGTCTTAAAGGCGCTCGTTAAATAATCAATCATGCACGTTGAACGTTATGCCAGAAAATTATACGCCCATTGAAAATTTTTTCTATTTTTTTTATTCATCAACCCCACATCACATGTTTTCTAGCCGCATATTGAATCACCCCCCGCATTCACAAATTTCTATGCATATAAAGAGTGTATTGAAGTTTTTCTTATGTACAATTTATCTTAAATATGACAGGAGTGACGATGTAGGCACAACATAAAAGAGTGGTACACCACATATAGTATTAGAGGCAGTAAAAAAAAATTATTTTCTTTCAAAATTAAATTTTTTACTAAAAAATAGGAAAAAACTGGGAAAAATAGACAAAAATAGGAAAAATATGGAAAAATTAGGGGAAAATAGACAAAAATAGGAAAAATATGGAAAAATTAGGGGAAAATAGAGAAAAATATGGAAAAATAATAAAAAATATGAAGAATTGGAAAACAGAAAATAAAGGAAAATAGGCAAAAATACGAAAATTAGGTAAAAATAGGAAAAAATATGAAAACCCATGGAAAAATAGAGCACCATTGCAAAAAAATATCGAAAAATAGGTAAAATAGAAAAAAGAAAATATTGGAAAAAAAATTTGGCCAAAATAAAAGAAAAATAGGGAAAAATTGTAAAAAATAGAAAAAACCACAAAATGAGGAAAAAAATAGGGAAAAAGGGAAATAAAAGAGAAAAATATTAGAAAATGGCAAAAAAAAAGAAAAAATTAATGTAAAACTGGAAACGATGAAAAAAATAAGATCAAATAGAGCAAAATGAGAAAAATAGTAAAAACGGATTAAACAAATTTGAAAAATGGGAAAAACAAGGAAAAAACGAAATTTAAGTAAAAATAGAAGAAAACATACAGAAAAATAAGGAAAAAACGGAAAAGAAAGGGAATTGGGAAAATATGGAAAAATAGAGTAAAATACTGAAAAACAGTAAAAAATTATGGAAAACAAGAATAGAACAAAAAAGCGAAAAAATATGAAAAATGGGGAAAATAGAAAAAGAAATGTAAAAATAAGGGAAAATCGAGAAAAATAAAGAGAACTAGGGACAAATTTGGAAATATAGAAAAAACTACGGAATTTATGGAAAAATTGGAAAAAAAATTGGGGAAAGATGAAAAAATGGTTAAAAATTAGTTAAAAACGGTAAAAACAGAAAAAACATTACAAAATAGGAAAAATCTGAAATAAAAGAAAAATAGGAAAAATCACGAAAAGATATGGAAAAATACCGAAATTAAGAAAAATTAGGAAAAAAGGAACAAACAGTGAAAAATGGGGAAAAATATGGAACAGTAAGAAAAATTTTAGAAATTGGAGAAAAACATGAAAAAAGAGGGAAATATTGGAAAAATACCGAAAATTAAAAAAAAATGCGAAAATAGGGGAAATGGGGAAATTAATGAAAAATAGAGAAAGAAGGGAAAAATAGAGGAAAATAGAGAAAATGGTGCGAAATAGGGGAATTGTGAAAAATTGAGGAAATTTGGGGAAAACGGGAAAAAATAAGACAAAATAGGAAAAAACTATAAAAAAATAGGAAAAATTTTACAAAATACGGCAAAATGGGGAAATTAGAGAAAAATAAGGAAACAATGATAAATAGGGGGAAATAGAGAAAAATAGGAAAATATGGGACCGCCTAAACTTTTCACAATTTTTTTTTCTAACTTTGAATGTCTTTGAGTTTGTTTCTTACTTTTTTCCTGATTTTAAAAAAATGAAAAAATTGGTAAAAATAGGAAAAAAATTGAGAAAAATGATAAAAATTTAGTAAAAATGGGAAAAAACATGGAGAAAAGTAGAGGAAACTAAGGGAAGTATTGGAAAATAGCGAAAAAAAAATATGGGGAAACATAGGAAATGTTAAAGTTTCAAATTTTAACATTTTTTGTGTTTGACAGGTGACAGTTGAAGAAATAATTTTGACTGTTTTGAATAGAGTTTTTCGAGCACTTTCAAACGACATATTGTAAATCGAATTCCGTGACATATTCCATCTGTCATTTTTTGACAGTGACACTTCCGGTTGACAGATGTCGCACAAAAATTAATAGGTTCCTCCAATGTATAATCGAAACCCATGTAAGAAATTTCAGCTCAATCGGACTAAATGTATGGCCTCTATCATGGAAGAGTACACACAGACAGACAGACAGACTTCCACCTGGAAATGGTCTTAATCATCTCAGGTGACCTCAAAAAAATTGATATTTCCATCTTTATTTCGAAAAAAAAATTAAATACAAAAGAAAATTTGGTGCTCTACAACTTTGTACTAGAATATTTTGCACTAAAGTGCATTGGTTATACTCAAAATTTGGAAAAACTCCGAAAAACTTACATGAATATTTTTTGCGCGCACTCTAGATGCGCAACTACTGGAAATCTGGAAAAAGTTTATTAAAAGAATTCTTGACTATCTAAATCTAGTTTATGTATTTAGAAAAAAAAACAGAATACAACTTTCATTTATTTCGTTAAAAAAAAAATAAAAAAATATATCAGGATTCGAGCCTTGAACTTTCATTTATAACGTCTACACTCTAAAGTGATAAATAATTAAAGTTTCAAGTTAACGTACAATAAAAGCCGACTAGGGCGAATAATCAGGCTAGATTTAGATAGTCAAGACTTCTTTTAATAAATTGACCATTTCGTGAAAAGATGGGAGACGATGTTTTTTAATGTCGCCCTTCTTTTTCAGAACCAAACCTAAATTACAAATATCCTCCCTTTAATTTCAAGTAATTACAAGTAACCTTGTTTTTTTAACATATTGTATAACTTCAATTTTTAATAACCTATGTTATTTTAAATGGTCTGATGATGGCATATATTTGCCAAAACCAGGTTTTTGGGTTGTTATTTCTTCATCACATTTAAGATTATGGGATAACCTTTTACAATAAAAAAAAATCGGCTGTGCTGTGTTAACCCAGAACTTTCCCAGGATGCATATTTTTTGCGCGCCCTCTAGTAGCGCAACTTTTAGAAATTCTGAAAAAAGTTTAATACAAAAATTGTAGAAAATTTTATGCTCTAAAAATTTGCACTAGAACATTTTGCACTAAAGTGTAATTTTTATCCTCAAAATTTGGAAAAACTGCAAAAAACTTACATGAATATTTTTGCTCGTCCTATAGTGGGGCAACTGTTGGAAATTCTGGAAAAATTTTAATACAAAAATTGTACAAAATTTTATGGTCTAAAAATTTGCACTAGAACATTTTGCACTGAAGTGTATTTTTTTTCCTCAAAATTTGGAAAAACTGCAAAAAACTTAAATGCATATTTTTTGCGCGTCCTATAGTGGCGCAACTGTTGGCAATTCTGGAAAAAGTTTAATATAAAAATTGTAGAAAATTGTATGCTCTAACAATTTGCACTAGAACATTTTGCACTAAAGTGTATTTTCTGTCCTCAAAATTTCGAAAAACTGCGAAAAACCTACATGCATATTTTTTGCGCGTCCTATAGTGGCGCAACTGTTGGCAATTCCGGAAAAAGTTTAATACAAAAATTGTAGAAAATTTTATGCTCTAAAAATTTGCACTAGAACATTTTGCACTGAAGTGTATTTTTTATCCTCAAAATTTGGAGAAACTGCAATAAACTTACATGAATATTTTTTGCGCGTCCTATAGTGGCGCAACTGTTGGAAATTCTGGAAAAAGTTTAATATAAAAATTGTAGAAAATTTTATGCTCTAAAAATTTGCACTAGAACATTTTGCACTGAAGTGTATTTTTTGTCCTCAAAATTTGGAAAAACTGCAAAAAACTTACATGCATATTTTTTGCGCGTCCTATAGTGGCGCAACTGTTGGCAATTCTGGAAAAAGTTTAATATAAAAATTGTAGAAAATTGTATGCTCTAAAAATTTGCACTGGAACATTTTGCACGAAAGTGTATTGTTTGTTCTTAAAATTTAAAAAAGGCAAAAATCTTTCATATGTATTCAATCAACGTCGATCTTGAGGACAGCTGGATAGGTCAAACGATTCGACAGTTATCGTGGAAGATTACACACAGACACACAGACGCATAGACACACACACAGACCATGCGCTGGAAATGGTTTCAATCTTCTTGGGGGACCTTAAAATGGATATTTCCATCGATATCTCGATTTTGTTTTTTGCTCGTTCACCTTACTTTCCCTTTGATGGGGCAGAGAAAGTAAAAATTGTTGTATCCCAACTACTAATACAACATCTCTGGGCCAGTATATATATATATATACAGTGGGTAGAAGCAAGCAAGCAAGCAAGCAAAAGCAAAGATCTCTCAATAGTGCTCCGTAATCCCTGACATTTGCGTATGAATGCGACGTCGTATTGTGGCTCGTTGCCGAGGGTTATTGTTGTCCTGGCCTCCGGTTTGACACCGTCATTTTCTACTTGACTGATCTGTGATCTTATCGCATTTGCGTGGAGGTGACGACCGTATTCTAAAATTCATCCCCCTCGTCGTCGACCACAACGACGACTAAATCAGAAATTTCCACGTGCTTGATGGAAACGAACTTCATTTGCTTCTTGATGATTGAAATGTCATTTAAAATAAATTTCTCGATTCGTCTCAATGATTTTTCTTAATTACATTACAATAACGATAAGATTAATATTTATTATCTGTTATACTATATAGGTTTGTTTGCGTTAAAAAATCCAAAACTGTTTAGAATATGTGTAGAACTAGATGCGCAATAAATAAAATTCTTCTTTTTTATTAGACATCTTCTTCATAATTAACAAAATAAGAAAAATGGAAAATTCACAAAATGAAATGGGTCAACTATTTTTTTATTCAGATAAATTCACAAGAATTTTTGTGTCTTCAAGAAACAAATAACATTTCGGGGTACCCCAAAAATAATTATTTGTCAGTACCCTCTTAAAAGCAAACTATAGCAAAATAAATGTAAGATGTTATTCAAAGATTAAATTTTTTTTGAACAAACTGACCTAAAATGGGTAATAAATTCAGCATCTGTAAACAGAAAATATTCATTTTTAGGATTTTGTATCTGAACTTCCAGTACAATTACATTTAGGAATATTTCTTATACTCTCCAGAAGACGAAGAACTTCTAGAAGTCGAGACTCCATTTTTATACAGTTAAAAATCTACCACTATAATAACGCCACAAAAGAAAATTATCTGAAAAAACAATGCACAAGAAACTAGAGAAACATACAACGACCAAACACGCATGCGCGAATAAAATAATCCTGGTTTGTTCTTTAGTAGGGAAGAAACTAATTAAAACTGTTTAAAACTATTCGTGACAATAACAACTTTAAACACAAACACTAAACTCGGATAGTTTTGTTCAAACACAAATGCTTTATTGTAAACGCGCATGCGCAGAACAGTTCAAAGTCGTAATTTGTTTTAAGTTAAACAAATAATAGCAATCGATACGGAGTAATAAATCAAAATTTTATTGTAGTTTTTTTACAGTGCAGGCGGCTCATATAAAATCTGTTATTTTAAAGAGCCCGCAGTTAAAAGATGTGGTGAATTTAGGAATTTTACCTATGCCGCCCGGTTATGTGTAAGGCTTCCCTTATTTTAATCCCTTTTAAGACTCCAATGAGCGCACTGTTGGGTAAATTAGGGGGTTTTATTCTTTGTACTATTATTATTTTTGTTACTATTTTAAATTTAAATAATTGTAATTTAGTCGCCAGGGTGCTTATTTTAGGTGAATCCCCTCGCCACTCACCCTTAAAAAAAAATTTTTTTTTGGTTGGCTTAGGTCAATTTTTTGTTTTTTGTGTTTTTTTGGTAAATTTATTATAGTTTGAAGTTTTATTTATTGAAGAATAAAAATGTGAGAAGATATTATTTTAGTTCTACTTCATTTCTTATTTTTTAACTTTTAACTATTTGTGATCGTTAGACCAATAATCGGCTGAACATAGAGGGATTTTCTCGTTTTTTATTATATCTGCTCTAATTTGTTTATTTTTTTTTGTGACGGCCACGAAAAAAAATTAGAACTCATTAATTATTGTACGACATCTGTCAAATGAAAGTGTCACTGTCAAAAAATGACAGATGTAATATGTCACGGAATTTGACTTGCATTATGTCATTTGAAAACTCTTGAAAAACTCTATTCAGAGCAGTCAAAATTATTTCTATAACTGTCATCTGTCAGAAATAAAAAAATGTAAAAGTTTGAAAATTTAAGATTAAATATCTGAAAAAGTATACGTGGATAGTCTTCTGGAAAATTTTGGGGCGACACAACCGGTTTTTTAAAATTTTTATATTTTTTTTATTGAAACTTTTGACATTTTTCCAAAATCTTGAAATTTTTACATTTTTAAAATTTTTGAAATATTTACACATTTTTCATTGTAATTTTTTAAATTTTTATCCAACTTCCTGAAATTTTTGATCTGTTCTTGAATTTTTTTTAAATCAAGAATTTTTTATTGAAATATTTAAATATTTTTTATTAAAATTTTTTAAATTTCCTGAAATTTTTGATGTCAGTTCTTGGAATCTGGAACTTTTACATGTTTTTAAAATCTTAAAAGATTTTTTATTGAAACTTTTGATATTTTTACAAAATTTTGAAATTTTTACAAATTTTTGATTGAAATTTTTTAACTTTTTGTCAAAATTTCTGAAATTCTTCAAATTTTTGAAATCTAAATTTTTTTTTGAAATTTTTGAAATATTTAGATCTTTTTTAGAATTTTTTTAAATTTTTATCCAATTTCCTGAAATTTTTGACCTCAGGTCTTGACATTTTTGAAATCTTTACAAAATCTGGAACTTTTACGTGTTTTTAAAATCCTTAAAGGTTTTTTATTGAAACTTTTAATATTTTTACAAAATTTTGAAATTTTTATCCGTTTTTAAAATTTTTGAAATATTTACAAATTTTTGATTGAAATTTTTTAACTTTTTGTCCAAATTTCTGAAATTCTTGAAATTTTTGAAATCTAAATTTTTTTTTTGAAATTTTTGAAATATTTATATATTTTTAAAGGAATTTTTTTAAATTTTTATCCAATTTCCTGAAATTTGTGACCTCAGTTTTTGAAATTTTTGAAATCTTTACAAAATCTGGGAATTCTTATATGTTTTTAAAATTTATATAGATTTTTATTGAAATTTTTGACATTTTTACAAAATTTTGAAATTTTTACACGATTTTAAAATTTTTGAAATATTTACAAATGTTTGATTGAAATTTTTTTAATTTTTGTCAAAATTTTTGAATTTTTTTATCAAATTCTTGAAATCTAGATTTTTTATTGAAATATTTAGATATTTTTTTTAGAAATTTTTTAAATTTTTATCCAACTTCCTGAAATTTTTGATCTCAGTTCTTGAAATTTTTGAAATCTTTACAAAATCTGGAACTTTTTTAAAAGTATTGTGAACGATTTAAAAGAAATTTTCGAAATAAAGATGGAAATTTCCATTTTGAGGTCAACTGAGATGATTAAGATCATTTCCAGATGGAATATTTCGATCGAAGCAAGGAGAATCGGCTGAATGAATTTATGAAATTATCTGACCATGTTGGAAAAGTGCAGATTGGAGCTGGCTGGCCGGGAGCCAAGATTACTTCGGTATAAGTTTGAAGCTGACCGACCGGGAGCTAAGATCACAATAGTCACACTTGTTTCCTTTTTAAGTATAGTGCCGTAGTAATATTATATTCTATATAAAAAAAATATATATTGTTCCAATAATCTTAACAATTTTCTTAGAATAAAATTAATAGAAATTTGATTGCGATTAACATGTACTTAAGATTGAATAAAAACACTTGTATAATTTCCATGTAAACAAAATTTTCTAACCATGTTCAAACAGAAAGGAATAATGATTATGGTATATGAAAGAGGTGATATCTATGGAAATTTAAAATGTTCTGGGGTTCTAACATATGCTGCTACAGACACTTAATTGTGTGTTTTAAGCATGAATAGAATGCAAAGTACTAAAATAAATAATGCATGATGTTAATCACTGTAAAATAGAGTTAACACGAAGACTAAAATGTTTTTATTTTTAATTTAGCACAATTTTATGGTTGATAAATTCTTAGATGATAAAAATTGTCTCTACATTCTTAATTACTGCCAAAAGGCAGAAACAGTTGATCAAATAAATGATTAATTGAGAGGTGGTTTTCACAAATCGATTCTGTATTTAATTATTAAGAACGCGTCTAAGGCATTTTTTTAAAATTATTTTTAGTAAACTATCAACTATTTTCTATAGATAAATAAATAAATTTGAAAAAAGTAGCACATATGCGCTCTTGTAATAAATATTTTAAATAATCATGAAATAAACCGTATAGTTTTAGTTGTTATTTTAGGCGAGATATCATCCAAAAACTAATAATTATATTTTATTGGACTCTACCTTGTTTTGCGAAGAAAAAATTGGACTAGAAGGTAGGAAAATACTAAAAAAAAACAATTTTTACACCAAAATTAGAATACAAGCATATTTTTCTCTAACCGGCAACCACAAAAATCACGTGATGCGCGGGCTTCTTAATGTCTTTTCATTGAACATTTACCGGATTCAATCGAAAAATACAGAGAGTTTAAAAAAATATATCTTTTTAATTATTAGGTGCCATATGGTGATGGTGGTGAGGTTTTCCGGGCTTTCCGGGATTTCCTACACTTATAGCCAAATGGCGCCGTCAATCCTCAGTAAGTCGCCCCGGAGCGCCACGGTAAATAATAATAATAGCCGTCCCTTCCCCGCACAAGGCATTGGCTTTCTAGGGTTCACTCGTAAGGGGGTGAAATGTAGGTCGAGTATTATTATTATTATTATTATTATGTGAAATGAATCGTCTATTAAAAGTATTTGTGTCTTGTTAATAAATAGATTTTAACTCTCAAAATTAATTCTCGATTTTTTTTAATAAATATGAATTAGTATAAAATTATCCTTTAAAAAACATTCGTGTATTTATCTTTGAAAAAAAGGAGGAAAATCAATTATCCTGGAACAATACCAAACTCACATTATCCTGAAAAAATGTGCGAGCAAGATTATCCTGAAAAATGCATGAGTGTAAAATTATCGTTTAAAAAAAACTTGTGCAATTATTAAAAAAAGGGATTAATCAATTATCCTGGAAACTGCGTGAATGTAAAATTATTCTTAAAAAAAAACTCGTGTAATTATCCTGAAAAAAAGAAGGAAATCAATTATCCTGGAAAAAGGACAAACTGACATTCGGAAAAAATCGTGAGATCAAGATTATCCTGGAAAATGCATCAGTATAAAATTATTTCTCCAACTGTCACCTATCAAAAATAAAAAATGTCAAAATTTGACACTTAAACATTATATATGTGAAAAAGTATTCGTGGATACTTGTCGGGAAAGTTTTGGGGCGACACAACCGATTTTTTTTATTGTACTAGATTATTTTAGTTATTTTTAGCATTGTTTTCATTCTTAAAAAAATAATATCAAGCTCTAAAATAGTAAGGAAATTACAAGAGAAATTGATAAAAGTTTGAATGTAAAAACATATTTGTTGCATTCATCATGGTTGTAGCTCTCGACTTCGTCTCGAGCTGCAAATTTCAAGCATCGTATAACAAATAAACACTTTTTGTACTAGTAAGACAAATAACTATTGTTAAATTTTACACTTAAGTAAAACATTTGTTTTGGAATAATATTCAGGACATAAAGAATTTCTCTTGATACTTACTTTCCTTACATCAAAATTTGGAACAATATTAAGAACAACTAGAACAATCTAATGCAAGAAAAAAATAATGGGGGGGCTAGCTCTAAAAATGGTTAAGGAATAATTTTCTGGAACAATTTGGTACAAACTTAGAACAATTTTAAACAATTTTCAAAATATCAAAATTATTATTATATGTTAAAAGTAATGAGAAGATAGATGCCTGACAACTTATTATACAAGTTATCATATATCTATCTCTATTCTGGCTAAATGCTCAATAGAACTAAAACATTAAAAGAAGAAGAAAAAAGTATCTCTTATAATCTCTCATTATAATTTTCGTAAATAATATATATAAGTCAAAAGCGACATAAGGGGAAATCAATTTAATACTAAATCTTAAAAGTTAATTAATTTAATACAAAAAAAAACGCAAATACTTACTAGATAAATATTAAATTAAAATACTTTTAAGTTGTGAGAATTTGATTTCTATGCATATAAGGACTTATCAGTGGCAATGTGACCAGATGCATAGAAATTAAATTCTCACTTCGAAACACACCAGTGCAATATTGAGTTAAAAGGATGTAATAGAAATTCTTTTAAAATTGAAAACATAAATATAACTAAAAATCTAATTCATCATATAATATGTTTAATTTGTTAAACATTTATTTTTAGTTCCAGTTTGTTTTAATGTATATGCAACTTTATTGCTATCCTGCACTAACCTCAATTGAATTATTTACCCACTGTTACTTCCGAACAATGATATTTCTTTAGAGTGAGTAATTACACATTACCAGTTCGATTAATATAGTACATGTGGTAGAGATAACAATTTTTATCGGTTTTTTTGCCTTTAACCTACAATTTTATATATTAAACGTATAATTAAAACTCCATGTCATACCATAAAATTTATTGAAAGGTTAAGATGTGAATTAAATTAGCGATATGTTTCGGTCAAACGATGGCCATTATCAGGACTATAATACAAAATTAAAATTGGATTACAATAAAAAATATACTCAAAATCGGAGTTACTTACAAACATAATGAAGAAATTGTACATAGTATTAAAATTTGGTATGTAACATAGGAACAATTTTTTAAATTATTTTTGAAACTTTTTAACCAATACCTATCCCTCCCTAAATTAGAGGGTCATGAATAGTGAAAATCAACATCAAAGTGCATCCTTCTGAGTGCATTTTTTTATTGTTCAATATTTACTGTAATAAATAAAATATTTAAAGTGATATTAATTTCTATAATTATGACAACAAACATATATTTTTTTTAATTTAATCGCCCCACGGACTAAATCATATAAAGAGGTTTCCGTGATTGTGGAATATAAATCATATGATGGAATTGATATTACTGTAATTTTTAAGTCAACACGAAGATCACGCTTTTCAGAATATGCTGCATTCACAGTTGGCGAAACTCCTTCATCTGGATCACAAGAAATTACCTTTTGTTTTTTTTTGCTTGCTTTTAATTCGTGATACAGAAATCATATTCGAAATTGATCCAATTGAATCAATCAAACGAACAATTAGTAATTATAAAAAAAAAACTGTAAAAAAATTTTTGTCTAAGATACAAAGAAATACAGAAATATATAAATAAAAAAATAAAAATTAAATAATATGCTATGCAAATTTACTTCGGAGCAAAAAATTTAGATCATTGCAAAAAAATTACTTCGGTCAGGACCGGAAATATTAAAATCATAAACAAAATTGAATGGGAATTCTAACTGTACGGGGATGGAAACTGGAGGGGGTTGAAATTTCAAAAAATTCATATCTCAGCCAGTTTTAAAAATATCGAATCAAGTCATTTGACTTTTTTCATGCTCTAATTTTTATAAAATTAATTCGCTAATTTTTACGCAAAAAATCGTAAAAGAATCCAAAAAAATTGTAAAAAATCGTGAAAAATCGTAAAAAATCGTAAGAACCGTATTAAGTTATAAACACCTGTAAAAAATGGTAAGAAATCGTAACAATGCGTAAAAAACCGTAAAAACTCGCAAAAGATCGTAAAAAACCGTAACAAGTCGTAAGAAATGGTAAAAAACCTAAAAAATCGTAAAAATCCGTAAAAAATCGTAAAAATTTGTAAAAACTGAAAAAAATCCGTGAAAAATCGTACAAATCGTAAAAACTCGCAAAAGATCGTAAAAAACCGTAACAAGTCGTAAGAAATGGTAAAAAAACCTAAAAAAATCGTAAAAATCCGTAAAAAATCGTAAAAATTTGTAAAAAACTGAAAAAAATCCGTGAAAAATCGTACAAATCGTAAAAACTCGTAAAAGATTGTAAAAAACCGCAACAAGTCGTAAAAACCCGTAAAACTGGTAAAAAAAACCTAAAAAATCGTAGAAATTTGTAAAAAACTGAAAAGAAAAACCCCAAAAAATCGTACAAAATCATTAAAAAAAATTTATAAAAGATCGTAAAAAGTCGTAAAAAATGTAAAAAAACGTAAAAAATTTCATATAATTTTAGAAAAGTAAAAAAATTGTAAAAAAATGAAAACAAAACGGTAAAAAATCGTATAAAATCATTAAAAAAAAATCATAAAAGGTCGTAAAAAATTGTAAAAAAACGTATAAAATTTTAGAACATTATAAAAAATTAAAAAAAAATAAAATCGTTAAAAAAAATCATAAAAGATAAAAACAAAATGAAATCTAAAAAAATCACAAAAAATCGGAAAAAATGTAAAAAATTGAAAAAAATCCGTAAAACATCGTATAATTAAAAAAATCATAAGAAGTGGTAAAAAATTGTAAAAAAACGTAAAAAATCGTAAAAAAATAGTAAAAAACTAATAAAAAGTCGTAAAAAACTGGTAAAAAGTCGTAAAATTTCGTAAATAATGCCAAATAATCGTAAAACAGCATAAAAATATCTTTAAAAAAAAAACTGGAAAACTTGGAACAAATGGAAAAAAGGGGATAATATCGGGAAAGATCAAAAACGCGAGTAATTAAAAGACCGAAAAAAACAAAAAAATAAATAAAATAAAATCGAAAAAAATCATAAAAAATCGGAAAAAACTTAAAAAAAAAACAAAAGAAAAAAAACGAAAAAAATGGTGAAGGATTGAAAAACGCGAGTGAATTAGAAAAAATCGAAAAAATGAAAAAAAATAAAATAAAATCGAAAAAAATAATAAAAAATCGGAAAATATTGGAAAAAACAAAAAGAAGACGGAAAAAATAGGGAAAGATCGGAAAAGTTAAAAAAAACTAAAGAAAACCCAAAAAATTAAAAAAAAAAGACGGCAAAAATGGAGAAGGATTGAAAAACGCGAGTGAATGAGAAAAAATTGAAAAAAACGAAAAAAAAATAAAATCAAATCGAAAAAAATCATAAAAAATCGGAAAAAACTTAAAAAAAAAACAAAAGAAAAAAAACGAAAAAAATGGTGAAGGATTGAAAAACGCGAGTGAATTAGAAAAAATCGGAAAAATGAAAAAAAATAAAATAAAATCGAAAAAAATAATAAAAAATCGGAAAATATTGGAAAAAACAAAAAGAAGACGGAAAAAATAGGGAAAGATCGGAAAAGTTAAAAAAAAACTAAAGAAAACCCAAAAAATTAAAAAAAAAATAAAAAAAAAGACGGCAAAAATGGAGAAGGATTGAAAAATAAAATCGAAAAAAATCATAAAAAATCGGTAAAAACAAAAAGAAGACGGAAATAATGGGAAAAGATGGGAAAAGTTAAAAAAACATAAAGAAAAACCCTAAAAAATTTAATTTAATTACGTCTGTTTAAAAGACTAAAATGTCTTCATAGCGTTATGTCCATAAATTTCGTGTTGCGTACAGTTCTTGTGTTTATTGTTAAAGTGAATTTTTCGGGCCGAAGTACTAAAAGCATCATATATTTTTCCCCCGTGTAATATTTTAAAAAATAAAAATATTCAGCTTATATCTGCATTTTCGTAACTTACTGAAATTTTGGAAAATAGCCAAACACCTACTTATTTTTTGGGTAAATTAAAATATTTTTTTTCCTTTCGCTGCACTTCCTCCTGGTCCAATATTGTTTACCGATACATTCTATATAAGCATTCAAAAATATTTTTATCTCTTTTAGGTTTCTTTTTATATTCTGTATTTTTGTCATACCAAAAAATTTTATAATTAATGGTATTTGATACTTTTAAATTTTTTAATCGATTTGAATAATATAATGTCCCACATTTACAATTTTTTTAGTATTAATGTCCAGTATTAAAATTTAATAATTCACTATGATATTACTGTACTTTATACACATTTTTATTAACCATAATCATAAAAAATTTAAATTGACATTCTATACAGTTAAGGAACCAACCAATTTACATTCTTTATAGTTAAGGAACCATTTAGAAAATGTTCAATATATTTTTATCACGCATCCATTAATTTTTTGGTTTTCATGTTGTCGTCCGTATAATGACAATAGTAATATCTCACTTAGATGTCTTTCAGAAAGTACCTTTCCCACGGCGTAACAAACATCAATATTCAAGTCAACAGGTACCGATATATCCTATAAAACAAATGGTTGTAACAGATGTCACGGGCATGGTATACGTCTTTTATACTATTAAAAATTATATCCTAGAAAGAACCTTTAAATGTGTATACACAGAAGTAAAATAAATATAAATAAAATTATAAAAACAAATACAAACATTTTGTATTTTTATTTATATAAAGTATTATTGGTACTTTTATTTATCAATTAATGTAAATATGAGTATTGATTTGTTATTAATCATAAACCAAAATAAATTAAAATTATTTCCCAATTAGAATGTAATGAGCCATGATAAAAAATTATTAAACACTCTATAAATATAATGAAATGAAAATAAAGTCTAACCACAATAAAATTTTTTTTAAACACTTTGTATATAAATAATACTACCTTAAAAATTTGAGAAATGTCAAATTTTGATCTGTCACGATTGGTTAAAAAATTTAAATAACTTACTTTGTACTGTGTGAAATTTAATAAAATAAAAATTATAAAATATTTTTATTTGACAAATTCAATAGTAAGTAAGTAAACTGGTCCAAATTATTTATTTTTGCAATATAAATCTCAACTTTTAGTCCATTAAATTCATTTATCAAAATTATTATTTTTCACATCAAGTATTTTTTGATCATCCATTGCTAATGGGTTGTTGAATATTTTGGACAAATAAAAAATTTTTAAGATGGAGGTGAAAAATTTTCGATCCTAAAAAAAGAAAAAATTATTAATAAAAACATAAATAGTCGATAAAAAGAAAAACAAATATTCATTAGCAAAAATAAATGTAATAATTTATAAAAAGTGTCTTTGGAGTTTTGGAAGTTTGGTTTTCTACTATGTATTATCAAAATAGTGTTTCCTGTTATACCTTAACCAAAATCGAACAAGTTACAAAGCGAAATAAAAAATAAAAAAATTTTAAAACACCTCAAAAATTTGATTTTAAAAATTTCATTGGAATAAATTTCCTGTTAAAAATTTTAATTCCATTAAAAATAATAATTTGAAAAACAATTTAGCTTATAATATATTTTATTGCCAACCGTCATTACCATAGCGATTTTCGGAAGTAAAGAAACACTTTATTTTACAGTAAAAATCAAAGACAGAAATCTGGGTAGAAACCGACTGGCTTGATTTTTATAGTTATTAATCAACATAGCCATGACTATGACATTGATATTAAACAGAAATAATTTTGTAGCTGTCACTTAAAAGCATTTTTCTTTCTGTTCACTTTGTCGTAATAAAATGTAATAAGTAATATCTTTTTTCAATTATAAAATGTTGTATGCACCACGTCAGTAAATTGTCTTTATCGAACTCGCCTCGCTCCCTTAGCTCGCTCGGCTCATAATCTCAGACTCGTTCGATAAAGTATCACTTTACTGACTTGGTACATAAATAACTATTATATGAACTTATCATAATATAAAATTAAAATAAAATTAAATGAAATCTAGACAGCTTGGCAAGAGATCATAAAATTTTACGATTCGATTCTCATTTCTCTCTACGTGTTAAAACAAAACTAAAAAATATACGTCTAAATTTCAACGTACAACGTTAAAATAACTTTTAAACATTTTAAAAACGAGAATTTCATAATAAATTGCGAGGCTGAGAAAAATCTTCTCTACCGTGATTTATATACTATTTTTTCCACTACTAGAACATTTAATCATTTTTACAATGATCTTTTTATGTATATATTTGAAAAGAATTTAATGGAAAAGAATCAGTTTGTGAAAACCATTGAATGACATTTAGATTTGAAAAACTATAAATTAATTTTAAGGTTACTTTTAGAATAGGTATTATTGCATATATAGCACTAATCAATATCGAAATATTTATTAAATAACCTTAAACTATTTCAAACGAAAATATATTTGATAAAGAATTATTTACCTCTATTTTATTTGATTAGGTTGAAAATTCACTTGAAACGATAGGAATTAAATAGAAAGTGCTTATTTGCAGTCCAATTTTTTATAATAAATTTTTAAAAATTCGGTTGTGTCACCCCAAAACTTTTCCGACGAATATTTTTACAGACATATTGCAAGTCAAATTCCGTGACATTGAATCTGTCATTTTTTGACAATGACACTTTCGTTTGACAGATGCCGTACAAAAACTAATAAATTACCAAAACCCATATACCAAATTTTAGCTCAATCGGATTAAACGTGTGGGCTCTATAGTGAAAGCATACACAAAGACAAATACACAGACAGACAGATACACAGACAGACTAAATGGTCTTAATCGTCTCAGGGGATCTTAAAATGTATATTTCCATCTTTCTCGAAAAACTCTTTTAGCTCGTTCACAATACATTTTTTCCACACTCAAATTTGGAAAAATCATCAAGACGGAATTTTTTTCACAAAAATTTAAAAAAACAACAGAAGCAAGAATGCGTTTTCTTACACATGAATTAGAAAAAATAGAAATAAAAACGTATTTTTTCACAATAAAAAACCATCAAAAAATTCAAAAACATTTTTTTACAGACGAATGTGGAAAAAGCAAAAATGCATTTTTTCACATCTTAATTGAGAAAAAATCAAAAATGGATTTTTTACACAAAAATTGGAAAAAACAGCATACTTTTTTTACACAAATTTGAAAAAAAAACCAAAAAGCAAGAATACATTTTTCCTTATTCAAAATTGAAAAAATGCAAAGTGCATTTTATCTCACATAAATTCAAAAAGAAACATGCAACAATGCATTTTTCTATACGAAATACTAGAAAAAAACAGCAGACACACATGAATTGAGAATAAATGGGAATAAATTCGATAAAAAAAAATACTAAAAGCAGGAATACGCACTAAAATTTGGAAAAAACTGCAAAAATGTATATTTCCACAAAAAAAAAAAATTCACATAAAAAACCAGGAAAAAAACAGCAAAAATGCATATTTTCACACATAAGAAAAGAAAAAAGCAAAAAATTTCATATAACAACAATGTATTTTCTCTCAAAGGAATTTGTGTCCAGAGACGAATACTTCAGATATTTAGTGCTAAAGTTTCAAATTTTGACATTTTTTATTTTTGGCAGGTGACAGTTGGAAAAATAATTTTGACTGTTCTGAATAGAGTTTTTCAAGGGCTTTCAAATCACATATTACAAGTCAAATTCCGTCACATATTGCATCTGTCATTTTTTGAAAGTGATAGATGTCGTACAAAAACTAATGAGTTCTTCCGACGGGTAACCTAAACCGATATACCAAATTTTAGCCCAATCGGATTAAAAGTGTGGCCTCTATCGTAGAAGAATACATACAGACAGACAGACAGACAGACAGACAGACAGACAGACAGACAGACATCCATCTGGGAACGCTCTTAATCATCTCAGGTGATCTCAAAATGGATATTTCCACCTTTATCTCGAAAATTTTTTTTTAGCTCGTTCACAATACTTTCCCTTCTCGGAGGTGGGTCGGGAAAGTAAAAACTCTTTTGACAAACGCAATGAGAGTTGCGTATAATTAATTTAAAAGATTTCCTAAGATCGCCTACCTGTGACATCATATTTAGTTTTCAATTGTTTTTATTATGTACTACCATTGTATAAAGATTAATTGGATAGGATACAATGCTACTACTACTAGATAATGAAAAATTATCTACTTGTAGGAGATAAATTTAACTTCTCGACTCGAACACAGCATAAATAATGACATCTTCTAATACTAGTAATGCAAAAATATTTTTTTATTTGATTTATAACAAAGAGTATTAAATGATATATAGTTTGTAAAGACTCTTCTAAATTATAGGGTTGTTTTTTTAAAGATTAATCCATTTTTCATTTGAAATAAGACGACCGACAGCAACCAACCAACCAGCCAGCCGCGTATCGGTATTTCTAACCGCGGAATTTTTACGGTATGTTGCACAGTAGACGGATTTTAATAATGGCTCCTTAATTAAGTCGGAGATGTTTTTAATTGCGGTCTCGGGTGGTAGCCCCGTTATTCTGAATGGCTTTCATTAACGTTGACACCTCATAAAATACCAATATTGCATTTTAACAGAAGATTCTTAGCTTTACTTCGTCTTACTCGCAAAAATGGACAAAGTTTTTCTGTTATTAACTGTTAATAGGATTCGAGGGAATTTTCATTAAAAATATTCGTTTTCAGGGATTAAAAACGATGTTTATTATTTGATAAATACTTTATTCAACTAAATGGAAAAATAAAGATAATAATATTACATTTTTAATATTAATTTTATTGCTATTACGATTATTTGTTAGAACGTTTTTTATTCTTTCATTATCTGAAAATTTATTTAAATTTGTGCTAGATCGCAGGAGCGTACTCAAGCAGATATTTATATATATCAGAACGTTCGGATTCTTCGACAGACTTGATTATATTACGAGACAAATCACTAATGAAATGCAGATTGGATTGAAAAAACAAAGATCCCCTTTTGTTTTCTCCGACTGCTGAGAACGTTCACTAGTTGCGGAAATACCGATAACATAAATATGTATGATGAGTTGAGTTCTAATCACGTTCTTTGTCCTGAAATGCACTATTGAATTCTTCCTCGGGTCCTGGCTCTCTCTCTCTCTCTCTCTATCAAACACGATGAGAGCACGGCTATTAGGGATTCTAATTGATTATGTTCACCTTCTTCACTCGTGCCTATGATAATTTTACGAGGCCAGGCCGCTTTGTATCATTAATTGACGAGCACTTGAATTGCAAATCCGGTGTGCTAACACTTTATAAAGTACCTCTCTGGACGTCATATTTGTATTCGACTGGCGCCGACAAAAAAAATATCTCTTTTTTAGACGCTCGCATTAATTATAATTCACTTTATCCCTTCTTTAATATTTTCTTACTTTCTTTCTCTATTTTTGGTATATATTTATTTTTATTGTTTTCCACATTCTTTCCATATCATTTTAATAGTCATAAATTGTTAATATTAATTTTTTTTAACACCATTTAGTTGGTTGAAGCGTTTCAGTAAAATCAGATCTTGCAATGAGAAACTAAACATTTTGTAATTTTTTGTATAGGGGAAAATTCCCTTGAAATGGACATTTTATGTAGATACTACTAAATTTAAAAATGAACAAAATGACGCTATTATAAATGGTACATTTGTGAACTTGTCTAATCATAAAATAATTGAAAAAACGAGGAGTAATCCCACCCATCTTTCCGAACACTCCTAGTAAAGTAATGATGGTGGTGAGGTTTTCCGGGTTTTCCTACATCTATAGGCAAATGGCGCCATCAATCCTCAGTAAATCGCCCCGAAACGCCACGGCAAATAATAATAATAGCCGTCCCTTCCCCGCACAAGTCATTGGCTTCTGGGGTTCACTCGTAAGGGGGTGAAATGTAGGGCGACTATTATTATTATTATTATTAATTGTTTAATAAATTATTTTAGTTTTTCTGCATCAAAATACATTAATAAAGTTTATTAGGAAAAATTTTATTTTTTGTCAAAAATTTTTTTTACTTTTTATAATTTTGGTCATAACTTCAACAAGTAATGTTTTTAAATTATGAAATATTTTACAAATAATATTCTTTTTGGTCCCTTTCGGATCTACTATTTACTTTTTCATTTATTTTATCATTTTACTTTCCCGACCCACCTAAGTATTGTGAATGAACTAAAAAAAATTTCGAGATAAAGATGGAAATATCTATTTAAAGGTCACCTGAAATGATTAAGACCATTGCCAGATGGAAGTCTGTCTGTCTGTCTGTCTGTCTGTCTGTCTGTCTGTCTGTCTGTCTGTGTGTATTCTTCCAACATAGAGGCCACACGTTAAATCCGATTAAGCTGAAATTTGGTATATGGGTTTGAGTTGCCCGTCGAAAGAACCCATTAGTTCTTGTACGACATCTGTCAAACGGAAGTGTGACTATCAAAAAATGACAGATGCAATATGACTTGCAATATGTCATTTGAAAGCTGTTGAAAAACTCTATACAGAATAGTCAAAATTATTTCTCCAACTGTTACCTATTAAAAATAAAAAAATGTCAAAATTTGAAACTTTAACATTAAATATCTGAAATTTTTTTTTCTTATTTTTTATATTTTCTAATTTTTTTAATTTTTCAAATTTTTTGCTAATTGTTAATGATTTTTTTGTAATTTTTTTTCAATTTATTTTCTGAATTTTTTAAAAATTTTTATAATGAGTTTTTTTCTGATTTTTTTGATTTTTTATTTTTATTTTATTGTTTTTCTATTTACTTTTTCTTATATATTATTTTTTGTGATTTTTTCTGATTCTCATCCTGTTATTTTTTATTTTTTCTGATTTTTTCTGGTTTTTTTTCTGATTTTTTCTGATTTTTAACTTTTTTTCTGGTTTTTTCGATTTTTTTAAAATTCGTCCTAATTTTTTTATTTTTCTATGTTTTTATTTATTTTCTAATTTTTTCTTATACCTCTGATTATTTATAATTATTTGCGATTTTTTTACAATTTTTTGTTGCGATTTTTTTAGAGATTTTTTGAGATTTTTTTTACGATTTATTTCAAATCTTTTGAATTTTTTCTTTTCCTGTTATTATTTTTTTATGGTTACAATTGTTTTTTTGCGAAATCTTTTTTGTTTTGTTTTTTGCGATTTTTTTGAGTTTTTTTTCGGTATTTTTTTTTTCAATTTGTTCAAATGTTTTCTGTTTTTTCTTATTTTTTTCTCATTTCTCTGATTTTTACTTTTCCGACTCATCATTCGTGAAGGGAAAGTATTATGAACGAGCTAAAAAAATTTCGAGATAAAGATGGAAATATCCATTTTAAATTTTGAGGTCCCCTGAGACATTTAAGCCCATTTCCAAGTGGACAGTCTGTTTATCTGCTTGTGTGTCTGTTTGTGTGTCTGTCTATGTGTCTGTCTGTGTGTTTGTCTGTGTGTCCGTCTGTATGTATTCTTCCATGATAGAAGATATACGCTTAACCCGATAAAGCTGAAATTTGGCTTTTATTACACACGTATAATCTTAATGATGAGTCCTTAAAGGATGAAACAGCTATCCGTTGTCCGGTATGCAACAAAATTCTTACAACTTACAATTTGACCAAAATAAGTTGATCTATAAATCATGGGTGCGCAATAGTTTCACCCCAACAAAGAGCTCATTTAACAAGAGCATTCAAACTGTTCGCTTTGTAAGTATTTAGTGCGGTGTTGTTGTCAACATGAATTCCAAAGTGAAAAATAAAACATTGGGCTCACAAATTATATGAAATTATATATAATGTTGTCAAAAGGAAGCTGAGAATGGGAAATTAACATTTAATTTACAAAAATTACAAGATCTAGTTGCTTCTTTAACAGGTAATTTAAAAAAAAATGTTTTTATATTATTACCAGTTTTTGAAATATATAAATATCTAAGCAGAAATTTTTATTATTATTATTAAAATATCCTGCATTTGTTTTACCAAATTTTTTAGGTAATGGTATATTCGTTTTGACGAAATTAAAACGAATTTACAAAAAAACGACGACAGGACCGTAATTAAAAATTATTGTCACTGATGATGTTAGTTATTTCAGATAAAACGTCGTTAAAATAACAAGTGTAATTTATCACTGAGTTTACATTTTAACGCTTTATCAATTTTTGTAAAAAAAAGACAGGTCCGTATTAAAAAAAAAATCAATTTAAAGGAATAAAATCAATTACTTTTATGTTTAATTTATAATACAGATTTTAAATTATAAAAAATATTCACTTTACCAGAAATTCACTAGATATGGAAAATTTCAAATTCGCTTTTTCCTTGGTCAGTTTGTAGAAGTATTACCTATATAATTATTTCTAAAATAATTATAAATCACCCTGTATTGTTAAAACCTAATTACTCATTCCTTGTTAAAATATATTTTTGGGAATACGGTAGATTTTTCAGATCCCAATTATAGATGATTATTATACGCCAAGGTTTTTATTTTCTCACACATTTTAAAATAATTAATCCTTCATCTGAGAAATATAAATCTTGAATATTGTTAAAAAAAAATATCGTGTGAATTGGTTAAGTTCTATATCTACTTTATACCTGTTGTAATTTTAGTAAATGATATCGCATTGTTTTTGGTTATAATTAACACGAATTAGAAGAAATTTATGACGTCAACGAGAAAAAATTTAATTTAATTAAAAAACTAATCAAGTAATATTAGTAAAAAATATGATTGTGGTAAAAATTGAGAGTGTATATTTTTACATTCTTGCAAATATAATTTACCATTATTTAACACTTAAATTAGTAGAGGTTAGTTTTAAGCAAGTATTTATTATTACTACGTATCGTACTTTTCCTACGTCGTTAAATAAAACTTGGAACAACTACTTACATTTTATAATTCGCGTAAAAAGTATTGCCTATAATTAGGGGCAACATAATCTATTCAAATGAGTTGTCGTAAAAACTATTGCCTACATTTAGGGGCACTATGGTTTCAATTCAAACTTTTTTTTAATAAAAATACATTGTTTTCTGTTTTTTTTTACTGAATTACAATTATGTAAATATATCATAAATAATAATTATACTGCAATGTGCATAAAGCATTAAAATTTAAGTCGTTTTTTTTTTGGGATATATTTCGATTTTTTTTGTTTTTTAGCAACCTTTTTTTCGTTTTAGCGATTTTTAGCGTGTTTTTACTTTCCGAACAACAGAGTTGTATAGAAGGAAAGTATTGCGATCATGATATTTTGACCATACCCAGATTTTAACTGATCTTTACGTTTTGAGGTCACCTGAATCCATTTATACCATTTTTAGCATGATGTCTGTCTGTGTGTGTGTCTGTGTGTCTGTGTGTGTGTGTGTCTGTGTGTGTGTGTGTCTGTGTGTGTGTGTGTGAACACGATAGCGTCTAAACGGCTGAACCGATTTAGATGAAATTTTATATACATATTTAGTGTAACAAGGAGACGACCTGTATAGATTTTGGAGTTAATCGGACAACCGGAAGTGACAGTTGCTATAAGTGATGACGTCATTACCTAACAAGATGACAATAAAGTTTTACACATATATTTTTTATACGTTATAGTTTAATTTCGAATGTTTAAAATTTTCAAAAACTTTTGCCATTGTTGCCAGATTTATGAAAAAGTAATTTTTTTTCATATTTTTCTTAAATAACCAAAATAATGCATTTTTATGAAAAATTACAGGATATGAAAGTTGTAGAACATAAAATTTTCTACACATTTTGTTTTTACCGTTTTTTTGATTTCCTCATAGTTTTGTCGCTAGAGGACGTGAAAAATAATGTATATAGACATTTGCGACTTTTTTTAGATTTTGAGACAAAATTATGGATTTTTATGAAAATTTACAAAAAATCAAAATTGTAGAATATAAAATTTTCTACAAATTTTGTCTTTAATTTTTTTTCGAGTTCCGCATAGTTTCGCCGCTAGTTTTTATTTTAATTTTTAAGCAATTTTTATCCTTATTAAATTATTATTTTTTACTTAAATTTTAATATTAAAAATTTTAAAAAAATATCTTTAAATTTGTAATAATTAATTTTATTATTATAATTTTTTTCAAAATTTTATAACAAAAATTGTGATTTTTTTTAAAAATTGGCTAAGAAACATTTAAAATTATATTATGATTTTAAACAAAATTGAATAACTTCTACAATATTAAAGTTATTGAACTGGGATTTGCACCATTCTAAAGATAAAATAAAACTCTAAATTTAAAATGTATTTTAGTTTCTTAAAATTTAGAATTGTAATTATTATAGACAAAATTTAGAATTTTTTTAAAATTTTTTGTAATTTCGTTTTATCAATAAGTATAAAATAAATGAAAAAATTAAATAGCATATCCGAAAAGGATCCAAAATTACTATGTGTGTAAATTATTTCATAATTTTAACATAGTATTTGTAAAAGTTATAGCAAAAAATGAAAAAAGTTAAAACAATTCAATTGGTTTACCCATGAATTTTTAACAAAATTTTTTTTTTTTTTTTAGTTTTTTAAACTAACTTTACTAATGCATTTTGATCCAGAAAACCTAAAAAAAGGTCTGTTTCCCATTTTGAATAAAATTGAATGAGATATTAATTATTTATTGATTTTAAAATTATTCAAAAATAGGTTTTATATTTTAAGGGGTAACAATTAAAATTGAAAATTTTAAAAAAATTACCCTTAAATTTGTAGTAAAAAACTCTATAATTGTGATTTTTTTCAAAATTTTATTCAAAAATTTGTAGAATTCCTAATTTTTTTTTTTCAAATTTAATATAAGTTTAAAAAAAATGAATAACTTTAAAAATATTAAAGATATTAAAATGGGATTTACACCATTCGATAGATAATATAATTAATGTATTATCATGCACAAAAACTAAAATAATCGATTAAACAATTACTTTACTAGGAGTGTTCGGAAAGTTGGGTGGGATTACCCCCTCATTTTTTGAGTTTTTTTTTACTTTTTTCTGTTTTTCAATTTTTTCCCATTTTTCCCATTTTTTCCATATTTTTGTTTATTTTTCCAGTATTTCCCTGTTTTTCCCCTTTTTTGCCATTTTTCACTATTTTTGCGAATTTTTCCTAATTTTTTCTATTTTTCCATATGTCTCTTACCTTTTCCCTATTTTTCTTTATTTTTGCCATTTTACAGTATTTTGACCAATTTTTTTATTCAATTTTTCCGTGTTTTTTCCTATTTTTAACAATTTTTCATTGTTCTTCCCTATTTTTCTTTAATTTCTTAATTTTTTCTAATTTTTCCTGTTGTTACTATTTTTTTGTTTTTTTATATTTTTTGCAATTTTTTCTCTATTTTACCCAACTCGATCTTGTACTTTTTTTTTGTAAATTCTTTGTTGATTTTCCATTTCTGCTTCCTTTTGAAAACATTATATATAATTTCACGAGTTTGTAAGCCCAATGTTCTAATTTTCACTTTGGAATTCATGTTGACAATACCGCACTAAATTCATACAAAGCGAACAGTTAAATGAGCTCTTTGATGGGGTGAAACTATTGCGTATCCATGATTCATAGCTCAACTTATTTTTTTCAGTTTGTAAGTTGTGAGAATTTGATTTCTATGTATCAGACCACATACCGGACATCGAACAGCTGTCTCGTCCTTTAAGGACTCATCAGCGGCAATGGAAATCAAATCTTATCTCGAAACATAGTAGCTTTAATATCGAGTAACATGATATTGATACTATAGGAGACAGCTAACGCCATCTATCAATGGAACACGGTGTCATTTATAACTTGTGAAAAGATTACACCTATGTAACAAGAGCCAGTACTAATTGGTACTGAAAGAAAGTTCATCTCTAAAGGATATGAAATCCCATTAAGTTAGTTCTAAGAATACATATAAATCAAATTCTCACAACTTGTTTGGGATTTTATTCCCTTTGTAGATGAGCCTTCTGTCGGTTTTAGTTAGTAATGGCTCTTATTACATAGATGAACACTTGAGAAACATTAACATCATTTTTAATAAAATATTTACTTTTATTTAAAATTTTCTGACTTCCTTGTTCTATATTTTAACAAAATTAATTTGAAGGTGGATAATTTAGGAAAAAAAACCTATTTTTATGTATTTAATACAAAAAATATATTTATTGAAAATTTCACCCTTTATTACCTTAAGTACCAGCAATTTCGCATATCCAGACAGTGGATTTTAAATAATGCAAGGACAACGCTGAAATATATATAATAATCTAAAGCATTTTTGGATTTTTTATATGAAATTAGATAATAAATATTTGATATTTAAAAAAAAATGGTGCCTGTAACTAAAATTAATAAAATACTATACTGGATAATAAGTTTAAATTTCAGTCATCAAAGCGAAGAGTCGATTTAAAGTTTTTTAAATCTCTTTAAGTTAATTAGTATCTAGACGACCGACTTTTACTTGTTTTTCCTATTTTTTTATGTTTTTCTTATTTTCCTATTTTTTTATTTTTTCCTATTTTTCATGATTGTTTAATATTTTTTTCCTATTTTTACCTATTTGTCTCGATTTTCAAGTCTTTTAACTTTTTTTTGTTCTTGTATCAGTAATTTTATTATTATTAAATATTCTGAACTATTAAAAGAGTAGAAAATAATTTATTTTACAATTCTACTAATGGAATTATCATTATCATTATCATATAAATTGATGAAATCATATTTAATTTATTATTGATAATCTTCTTTCCGACGGAAAATGACTAAACGATTAAACCAATCAATCACCTAACACACCGACACCGGTCTTTTTCCTGTATATGGAAATATATTTATATAAAGCATTTAAATACAGTTACTTAACATCTGTAATTCAATTACCTATACAAAAATATGCACAAGAATTTGAATAACTGAATACTAACTAAACACTCAAGTCCGATTTTCATCTTTTTAACTCGTTTTTGTCTTCAGGTAAGAAATAAGAAGGTGTCGAATGAAAGCGTTCAATAAAAATTAATTTTTTAATTTAATTATGAATAATTTTTCTGTCTGGTTAGAAAAATATGAACGAGGTGTCATTCGATTTGGAATAACGTGTAGATAATTTTTGAAAAAATTCAAAAGCCGCTTGCAAAAATTGCAAAAATTATAAATTTTTGCAAGCGGCTCTTGAATTTATTCAAATATTATCTAGTATAAATCTAGTTGACTAAGGTTTGGAAAGCTTGAACGCTATTTAAATTCTAAAAAATCTAAATGATTCAAATCTGGAAATCTAACAAACTGTATGAAAATTTAAAGTCTATGGAAATTTTGTAATTTGAAAATTAAAAAAAAATCAAAGTGATACCAATCGGGAAATCTCGCATACCGTATATAAAATCTAGTTGACTAAAGTTTGGAAAGCTTGAAGGCTATTTAAATCTAAAAAAATCTAAATGATTTAAATCTGGAAATCTAAAAAACTGTAAGAAAATTTAAAGTCTGGAAATTTTGTAGATTTAAGAATTTAAAAAAAAATCAAAGTGATAAAAATCGGGAAATCTCGTATAGTAAATAAAATCTAGCTGACTAAAGTTTGGAAAGCTTGAAGGCTATTTAAATTTAAAAAAATCTAAATGATTTAAATCTGGAAATATAACCTAATTTTTCATGTTTTAACCAACAAATATACTCTATTCCACATCGAATGATACCTCGTTCATTTTTTTCGGAGGCGGAGAAAAAAGTTTGTCCCAAAGACTATAAGCCATAGAATGCTTAAAATCTCTCAAAAACAATGAAAAAATGAAAAAATAGATGAAAATCGGAAAAAAGTGAAACATTAAGATAAATATAAAAACAAAACGAAAAAATTGAGATAAATATGAGAAAATTGGGAAATATAATGTCAAGAATATTGAAAAATTTTGGAAAATAGAGAAATTGCGGAAATAGTGAAAAATTGGGGAAAATAGTGAAAAATTGGAATATATTTAAAAAATACGAAAAAGTGGCAAATATTGGGAAAAAATGGGAAAGGAGTAAAAAAAAGGGAAAAATAATGAACAACGGTGGAAAATCGGGAAACAAGGGGTACATTTAAAAAAAATCGCAAAAATTAGAAAAATTGAGAAAATTAAAAGGAAACGATGAAAAAGTGTAAAAATCGTGAAAAATACTGAAGAAATGAGAAAAAACGGGAAAAATACTGTAAAATTGGGAATAATACTGTAAAATTGGGAAAATGGCGAATAATTGGGAAAAATAGGGATAATTCATTAAAAATGTGGAAAATGGGGAAAAACGAGATAATAGAAAAAAATGTGAACAATAATGAAAAATTGGGTAAAATAATGAAAAATTGGAAAAAATAGTGAAACATTTAGGAACTCTAGAAGAATTAGATAAGAAAAAGGAAAAATCGGGAAAAGAATTGTAATAATAAAAAATTGGGGAATATACAAAAATGTGTTTTATTGTGTTAATAAATTTTATTTTAATTTGTTCGTAGAAAATAATACTAGAGTACCTTTTCCGTTAATAAAGGAAATCTTACACCTTTTCACTGATTATTAATTAGTAAAATTGATTAGTTATTATTTTTATGGTTGTAAATAAAACTCGGTATTTTTTCTAATTAATTTATTAATGAGGGTTAAATATTTATAAAGATAAAAATCGGATTATTTTAATTACAAAATACAAAATTTCTGAATGGAAAAGTAAAATGTTGTAAAAATGAAATAAATTGCTGGAAAAAAATGGGTGAAGATTGCAAAAAATACACAAAAATTTATTCAAATGAAAAACGACAAATATTACTTAAAAAGATAATGGATTATTTCAAAAAATGGCAAAAAATTGTTAAAAATGATAAAGAATTGCTAAATTTCAGCATAAATTAAAACTATAATTAAAAAATGGAAAAAAGCAAAGAAAGCAAAAAAATTGGACAAAAGAAAGGAAAAAGGGGAAAAAATAAATGTCCAAAAAAAATGTTAAATAAGACAAAGTAATGAGAAAGAATGCAAAATACGCCAAAAAAGTTAAAAAAAAAAGTAAAAAAAAAGCAAAAAAAAACCAAGACAAGTTTTAAAAAAGCAAAAAAAGTGGCAAAAAGGGATAAAAAAAGCAACAAAAAAGGTAAAAAAGCAACAAAAGTTCAAAAACTAAAAGCAAAATACGCCAAAACAGTAAAAAAAAAAAGGCAAAATAGATGAAAAATAAAGACAAAAATGGCAAAAAAGGGAAAAGGGAAAAAAATCAAATCCAAAAAAATGCCAAATAAGACAAAGTAAAGGGAAAAAGGAAAATACGCCAAAAAAGAAAAAAAAATACAAAAAAGTTAAAAAAAAGCAGAATAGAGGAAAAATAAAGGCAAAAAATTTTTTTAAAAAAGTCCGAAAAATGTATCAAATCAAGGGAAAAAACCAAAATTCACCAAAAAAGAAGCAAAATTGTATGAAAATAAAGAGTAAAGGCTAAAAATACAAAAAAATCAAAAAAAGGGAGTAAAAAAGCAACAAAAAGGCAAAAGTTCAAAAAGTTAATCAAAAAAACTTAAAAAGGGCAAAAAGGTCATAGAAAGAAAAAAAGGGTAAAAACGTAAATGTCCAAAAAAGTCAAAATAGGGATAAAAGGGCAAAAACCGTCAAAATAGTAAAAAAACCAAAATAATATGAACATAAAAGCCAAATGGCAAAAGAATTTTAAAAAAAAGGCAAAAAGGGGGTAAAAAGCAACAAAAAGTACAGAAAAGTAAAAAAATAATTTTAAAACAATGCAAAAAGGCGTAAAAAGGCAAAAAAAGGCAAAGAAAAACCAAAAAAAGACAAAATAAAGCTAAAATAAAGCCTAAATAAAAAAAAGGCAAAGAAAGCAAAAACGGTAAAAAACCCAAAAAAAGTTTTAAAAAATCAAAAAAAAGGTGTAAAAAAGCAACAAAAATAAGCGAAAAAAGGTCAAAAACATTAATTAAAATTTTTTTTTGCAAGAGGGCAAAAAAAGTTTAAAAAAAGAGGTCAAAATGGGGTCAAAATAAAAACAAAACAATCGGTTGTGTCACCCCAAAATTTTCCCGACGAGTATCCACAATTACTTTTTCAGATATTTAATGTAAAAGTTTCAAATTTTGACATTTTTAATTTTTGACAGGTGACAGTTTGAGAAATAATTTTGACTGTTCTGAATAGAGATTTTCAAGGACTTTCAAATGACATATTACAAGTCGAATTTCGTGACATATTGCATCTGTCATTTTTTGATAGCGACACTTCCGGTTGACAGATATCGTACAAAGACTCATAGGTTCTTCCGACGATTAACCTAAACCCATATACCAAATTTCAGCTCAATCGTCTTAAACGTGTGGCCTATATCATGGAAGAATACACACAGACAGACAGACAAACAGACTTCCATCTGGAAATGGTCTTGATTGATTATTTTTTAGAAACCCTCGCCTATCCGACAAAAACTCGAAGTTTCCTGAAAACAGGTCTTTACCCAACGAAACACAAAAATTAACTGAATATTTTGGTAGTTTTGACAGTAACCAAACTGGTCATTTACTGAACAAAGTTTTGACATATAAATTTTTGGAAAATATTAACATTAACAAAAAATGAATAAATCTTTATATTTCTCTGTAATAAGCGTTATGTTTTAAACCCTCTTAAATAAGCGTGACTCTACAAGTTACGTCATATATGATTTCTAGTTAGGAATTAGTGTTTATGATAGAAAACTTGCCTAAAAACTGCCAATGGAATTTAAAATATATAACATATATTTCCTAACTAAATTCTTATTCTTTGTTTTGTCGATTCAACTGTATTTGCTATCAATAAAAATGGTCACAGAATATATTTTACTGGGTGTTTTTCCATTCTGTTACAAAGAAGTTATTTGGTTAATTCTAATAATCATTTCTATCTGTATTTACTTATCACACTATTTTCCCATTTCCACCAGTTACTAGTAAATTCTATAAATAATATTAAATCTTGTAATGTTTAAATTTATTTTTGTGTAATGTTAAAACTGCCATGATTAATTTATGTTTAAATCTGGGTTTTTCCACATATATTTTGCAACGGACAATAGCGGCATTTATCCTAAAATAAATTTGTTTTTTTTATAATTCAGAACCACGTCCGAGTGGATACTCTCTAATCACGTACAATGTGCGTGTTGATAGAACCTGCCCGGAATAAGATTTTTGTTTATATCTTCAATTGTTAGATGGGGTCGAACCAATAGTACCCAACATACGTTTAAATTTTTCTGCGTTTTGTAATATTTAAACTTTTATAAAAAAAAATATTATTATTGTAGAATTGTTTCTATTTTGGAATATATCAGGTCGTAACCTGCAGTTTTGAGAAACGCATAACAAAAGGTAATAAATAACTATACAAATGTCTTCCATTCGGTGGTAGGTGACCATCTATTGTTTAAAATTTTGAATATTCCAGACAGTCACCTGTTTCGGTTCACAATAGCGACCGAGTAAAATTCTTGTAGCAGAGCTACAAAAAACTAGCGAGTATATTTTATTTATCGATTTCGACAGGTAGACCGTTTTCATTCTTATATGGTAGTTGTGGTATCTGAGAAAGTTTAAAAAAAAATCAACATGGTTTATTAAAAAAAAATATCTGCACATTGCTGAAATAAACTAAAATATCAAATTAATTTTTAAATAAAATTTGCGTGCAAAAATTGCGTGACTACGACACTTTATATATACCATGAAAACCGATGGTGTAACATTTCATTTTGAGGAATCATTTTTCACTTCATAATTGAGTTTGACAACAATTAAATATTCTACAGGAAGTGTATAAACGTTCATTTTTTATTTTCCTTCTTTGTCTTTTAATTCGCACAATTTGAATTATTAAAATTAAGCACGTATATGCTTGGAATGCGATGATTTGAAACGAATACAAATTTATTAAGAATTTTAGAGTAACAAAAGTGTGATTATTAGTTAACCCTTTAAATACATTTTTTTTTATCTTTAAGAAATTTGTTTTTTCATTTTAGTTTCATTTAGAATAAAATAAAAAAATCGGTTATCCACGAATACTTTTTCAGATATTTAATATTATTTTTTTTGACAGGTGACAGTTGTAAAAATAATTTTGACTGTTCTGAATAGAGATTTTCAAGGGCTTTCAAATGATATATTACAAGTCAAATTATGTGACATTTTGCTTCTGTCATTTTTTGACAGTGACACTTCCGTTTGACAGATGTCGCACAAAAATTAATCAGTTCCTCCAATATATAACCGAAATCCATATACTAAATTTCAACTTAATCGAATGAAGCGTGTGGCTTCTATCATGGAAGAATACAATCAGACAGACACACAGGCAGATAGACAGACAGTCCACCTGGAAATGGGCTTAAATGTCTCAGGTGACCTCAAAATTTAAAATGGATACTTCCATCTTTATTCCAAATCTTTTTAGCTCGTTCACAATACTTTCCCTTCTCTAATGATGGGTCGGAAAAGTAAAAATCAGAAAGAATCTAAAAAAAATTAGAAAAAATATGAAAAAAACAGATAACATTGGAACAAATTGAAAGAAACATCGGATAATATTAAACAAAAATGTAAAATAAAATTGTGAAGTACGAAAAAGAATTCGCAATAAACGAAAGAAATCGAAATATATCACAAAATATAACAAAAATCGCAAAAAACCGCAATAACAAAAAAAAAACAACCAAAAAACCAGAAACTTTTGAAACCATAGAAAAATAATAACAGGAAAAGAAAAAAATTCAAAAGATTTGAAATAAATTGCAAAAAGTTTTAAAAAATCGCAACAAAATCCCAAAAAAAAAATTATAAAAAAATCACAAATAATTACAAAATTATATAAGAGAGAAGAAAGATTTTGAAAAAAATTGAAAAAACCAGAAAAAAAAACAAAAAATCAAAAATAACAGAAAAAATTAGAAAAAATATCTTTTCTAGGATTATTATGATTCAAAAATCGTTAATAATATATAAGAAAAAGAAAAATGAAAAACAATAAAATTAAAATAAAAAATCAAAAAAATTCATTATAAAAATTTTTGAAAAATTCAGAAAATAAATTGAAATAAATCATAAAAAAAATTGAAAAATCGGAAACAATCAATAAAAATTTGCAAAAAAACTGAAAAAAATCAAAAGAAAATTAGAAAATATAAAAATAAGAAAAAAATTTTTCCAGAGTTGTTCAATTCTTATTGAGGAATTGTTCAAGGATTATCAGTGATTTTCAAGACTTTTTAAGGAATTTTTAAGAATCCTTAAACGATGCATTAATAATCCTTGAAAAATCTTTGAAAAATCTTTGAAAAATCTTTGAAAAATCTTTGAAAAATCTTTGAAAAATCTTTGAAAAATCTTTGAAAAATCTTTGAAAAATCATTGAAAAATCTTCGAAAAACCTTTGAAAAATTCCTGAAAAATCTTTGAAAAATTCATAAAAATCACTTGAACAGTCTTTTAACAATCCATGAAAAATATTTGAATAATCCTTGAATAATCGTTGAACAGTTCTTGAACTGTCCTTGAGTAATGCTTGAACAATTTTGACGAATCCCTGAAAATTTTTTTAACGATCCTTAAAAAATCATTGAAAAATCCTTGAAAAACCGTTAAAAAATCCTTAAAAAATCATTGAACAATACTGGAACAACCCTTAAACAACCTTTAAATAATCCCTGAAAAAATATTAAATAAGTCTTTGAGAAAAAAAAATTTTAAAAATCCCTGATCAATTTTTAAAAAATCTTTGAAAAAATCTTGAAAATTTTTAAGAAATCTTTGAAAATCCTTGAAGAATCCTTGAAAAGTCCTTTGGCAAAAAAATTTTGGAAAAGCTTGACAGAATCCTTAAAAAATCCTTAAAAAATTCTAAAAAATCCTTGATAATAATCCTTGAATAACACTGGAACAATTCATCAATAATCATTGAACAATCCTTGAAAAATATTGAATAATCCTTGAACAATTCTTGAACAATCCTTGAGCAAATAATTTGTAAAAAAATCCTTACATATTCTTGAAAATCATTGATAATCCTTGAACAATTCCTCAATAAGAATTGAACAATCCTTGAAAAATCCATCAAAATTACTTGAACAATCCTTAAACAATTTTTGAACAGTCCATGAAAAATATTTGAATAATACTTCAATAATCCTTGAACAGTTCTTGAACTGTCCTTGAGTAATCCTTGAACAATTTTGACGAATCCCTGAAAAATATTTGAAAAATCTTTTAACAATCCTTAAAAAATCATTGAAAAATCCTTGAAAAATCGTTAAAAAATCCATAAAAAATCCTTAAAAAATGCTTAAAAAATCATTGAACAATGCTAGAACAACCCTTAAACAACCTTTAAACAATCCCTGAAAAAATATTGAACAATCTTGGAATAAGTCCTTCAGCAAAATATTTTTGAAAAATCCCTGAAGAATTTTTAAAATATCCTTAAAAAAATCTTTAAAATTTTTACAAAGTCTTTGGAAATCCTTGAAGAATCCTTGAAAAGTCCTTTGGCAAAAAAATTTTGAAAAATCTTGACAGAATCCTTAAAATATCCTTGAAAAATTCATGAAAAATTCTAAAAATACTTGAAAATCCTTGATAATCCTTGAATAACATTGGTATAATTCATCAATAATCATTGAACAATCCTTGAAAAATATTGAATAATCTTTGAACAATTTTTGAATAGTCCTTGAGCAAATAATTTGTCGAAAAATTCTTAAAAAAATCCTTAAAAATTCTTGAAAATTATTGATAATCCTTAAATAATTCCTCAATAAGAATTGAACAATCCTTGAATAATTAATCAAAATTACTTGAACAATCCTTAAACAATTTTTGAACAATCCACGAAAAATATTTGAATAATCCGTCAATAATTCTTTAACAGTTCTTGAACTGTCCTTGAGTAATTCTTGAACAATTTTGACGAATCCCTGAAAAATATTTGAAAAATCTTTTAACAATCCTTAAAAAATCATTGAAAAATCCTTGAAAAAACGTTAAAAAAATCTTGGAATAAGTCCTTGAGCAAAAAATTTTTGAAAAATCCCTGAAAAATTTTTAACAAATCTTAGAAAAAATATTGAAAAATTTAAAAAAATCTTTGAAAATCTTTAAAGAATATTTGAAAAGTCCTTTTGCAAAAATAATTTGAAAAAGCTTGACAGAATCTTTAAAAATTCTTGATCAATTCTAAAAAATCCTTGAAAATCCTTGAAAAATCGTTAAAAAATACTTAAAAAATCATTGAACAATGTTAGAACAATCCTTAAACAATCTTTAAACAATCCCTGAAAAAATATTGACTAATCCTGGAATAAGTCCTTGAGCAAAAAATTTTTGAAAAATCCCTAAAGAATTTTTAAAAAATCCTTGTAAAAAGTCTTGAAAAATTTTAAAAAATCTTTGAAACTCCTTGCAGAATCCTTGAAAAATTACTTGAATAATCCATAAACAATCTTTGAACAATCCATGAAAAATATTCGAATAATCCATGAATAATCCTTAAATTATCCTTGAACATTCCTTGAACTGCCCTTGAGTAATCCTTGAATAATTTTGACGAATCCCTGAGAAAATATTGAATAATCCTGGAATAAGCCCTTGAGGAAAAAATTTTTGAAAAATCCCTAAAGAATTTTTAAAAAATCCTTGAAGAAATCTTGAAAAATTTTAAAAAATCTTTGAAAATCCTTGAAAAGTCCATTTGCAAAAAAAAATTAAAAAAGATTGACAGAATCCTTAAAAAATCCTTGAAAAATTCTAAAAAAAATAGAATAGAATTTGAACTATATCGAAAAGTAAAATATTAAGTAAAAAAAAATTGGATGCCAGTCTAATTGATTTTTTTATTGAATTAGAAACAATTGACAAAAAACCTATGATATATTTAAAAATCTGTCCTTTAAATTTTGTATACAATGAAATAGTACAACGTTGCGATTAAATTAAAAAAAAATACAATGAAAATTATTAAACATTAAAATTTATTATAAACTAATTTACAACGAAACATTTTTGTTACTTATTTTTTATTCTCATAACAATATTTCCATGTCAACATAGATCTTGATTATAATCTAGAAAGAAATGGAAATGGCACACTCCCTAGAACAAAAGCCGAATACTAATTTCTCGGACACAAAAAAAATTAGGAACAGAAGAACATCATAAATATCTCGAAGAAACAAATTAACTTTTTTTCAGCTACCGAAATAACCAAAAATTTACATCGTTCGGTACACGTGAGACCACAAAAAAAAAAACGAAATCCTAGATCTCGCTTCCTAGATAAAAATTTCTTAACGTAACAAATTGCAACCCCTGATGGAAACAAAAGAGGGGTATTTCTGTTGACAACCAGCCCTTATGAAATGTGTGTTGTACCGCTGGTTTTTTTGGTTTATCGTCGAAGTAGATCTGTTAGATGGTCGCATTTCGGCAAATTCTATATATTACGCTTGTCTAACACATGTTAACAAGATTTTAAATAATTGGTCTTGTCAATTTTGACCATTCCCATGTCCAAATCGGAATTTTATCTTCGTTGAATTACGGAAAATTATTAAAGACTGTTAATGTATAAGATCACAGATAATATGAATATTTTGTGTCTGCAGAATTTTCTATCCTATATTATTTAAATTTTAACTTTATGAAAACTTAATTAAAATTTACTTATTTTTATTAGACATACTTAAAATGTGCAATTATACTAATGCTTAGATTGATGTTTTAAGCTTTTTGCTACTTGATTTAATCGAGTCCTTAAGTAGCTGTAGAGTCCCAATTATCAGAATGGGGTAATTCCGCCCCTCCCATTTGAGGCAAATCCGCTATGTGTTGTTTTCAGATAGAAAAAATTTAAAAAAAACAATTAAAGCAATTCAGAATTAAATTTTGAAGACTTTTCGATTCCAAGGTCAACTTTGCTGAAATCAAATGAATTATTTAAGTCATTTTTACATCGCATACCTGTTTTCAGTTCAGAGTAGGAGAAACAGATTGCTGACCAGATTCTTTTTTATGGTGTAACTATTACAGAATTGAGGCACTTAGTATTTGATTTAGCAGAACAAAATTGAGTAAAACACAATTTTAACTAAGATAGAAAAATGGTTGGAGGAGTAGACTAGGATGCAAAATTAATTAAGTAAAGGTAGAAGTCACCCAAATAAAGAAGAAGTTGACACAAATTTTCACCAAATCGAGTCTTCAATATAGACGAAATTAGAATATACACAGTGCAACAAATAAGTGATAAGTTTAAGAGAGAAAAGAGAGGACATTTTTGAGAGGAAAGAGAGGGAATTTAATAGTGAAAAGTAACAAATTTAAGATAAAAAGAGAGGAATTTTAAGATAAAAAGTGACAAATTAATTCAAGAGAGAACAGAAGGAAATTCTCAAAAGAAAAGTGGGGAATTTTGAGACAAAAAAGTGACAAGTTTAAAAGAAAAATAAGGGGAAATTCTTCAGTGAAAAGAGGAGGAATGTGAGAAAAGAATGTGGCAAATTTAAGATAAAGCGAAAGAGAGAGTTTTGAGTGAAAAGGGGGGGCATAAAAAAGTGCAAGTGGGAAAAATAGAACAGTTGTGTGCGCTATGAGAGCATCAGGTGCTTATGTGCCCCCTATGTTCATATTTCACTGGAAACTTATAACACTTTTTTTACTGCGAGTTTTTTTGCAAAAATCACATTCATATTGTTTTTATTCCTACCCACTCTTCACACAAACTTCAACCTCTGTATGTGACTTTCTAGGCATTTTTGAAGAATGCCTTTAATAAGGAATGCGAGTACTTTATGAAGACACATTTTCACACAAAAATAACTCCAGTTATTTACATATTTTAAAGAAAAAATTTTTGTCGGTAGGGTTGATAGGGGAGGTAGATTTCTGTTTAAATTTGAGACTTTCATCCTTCCCCACCCCACGATATGGTCAGATCGAAAAAAATTTCAATCGAATGAATTTTATAATAATTAGGACATGAAAAAAGTTGTATGACTTGTTTCGATATTTTTAAAAATGGCAGAGATATGAATTTTTGGAAATTTCAACCCCCTCCAAGTCCATCCTCTTAGGTACGATTAAAAAAAGTTTCAGACAAATTAATTTTATAATAATTAAAACATAAAAAAAGTCTTATGACCTATTCAATATTATTGAAAATAGCGGAGATAAATTTTTTGAAATTTCAACCCCTTTTAATTCCACCCCTGTATGTCCGATTAAAAAAAATTTCAGACGGGTTAATTTTATAATAATTAGAACGTAAAAAAGGTCTAATGACCTGTTTCAATATTTTTGAAAATACCGGAGATATGAATTTTTGGAAATTTCAACCCCCTCCAAGTCCATCCTCTTAGGTCCGATTAAAAAAAGTTTCAGACAAATTAATTTTATAATTATTAAAACATAAAAAAAGTCTTATGGCTTGTTTCAATATTATTGAAAATAGCGGAGATAAATTTTTTGAAATTTCAACCCCCTCCAATTCCACCCCTGTATGTCTGATTAAAAAAACTTTCAGACGACTTAATTTTATAATAATTAGAACGTAAAAAAAGTATAATGACCTGTTTCAATATTTTAGAAAATGGCGGAGATATAATTTTTTTGAGACTTCAACCCCCTCCAGTTCAGCTCCTGTGAGTTTGATGAGCAAAAGTTTCAGATAAATTAATTTTATAATAATTAGAACACAAAAAAAGTTTAATGACCCTTTTTAATATTTTCAAAAATAGCGGAGAACTGAATTTTTTGAGATTTAAAACCCCCTTGAAAGAAAGCACTTTAGAAATTAGTAAAATGTAACAAATTATTAATTTAAGTCTTTGTGTATTAAAAAATATTTTTCAGCAAGACTCAATCGAATTAAAAATATATTCTTCTTAAGCTGGCGATATTAACCTTACACTTTTTTTAATGAAACATTTTTTTTTGTCAGTGTATGTTTTTAATTATGTTAATTTTTTTAGTGTATTCTGTCAATTTTGATATATTTTTCTTTGATTTCAGAAAAAAATATATTTACAAAATTTTATTATTTATGAGTGCAATTGAACCACACCCAGTTTGATTTGATTAAACCTATTGGTATATGTTTATTAAGTGCAGAAAATCATAACACCTTTTATAGATGTAAGAAAATTGAATAAATTTCTCAAAAATTTCACATAAAAATAATAATAATAATTTTTTTTAACATCAAACATAACACAAGGAGTAGATCAATTGATAGTAAGAGTTAGAAATAATCCTTGTAATAACCATTTATTTATTTTTAACCGATTTGAAACTACAAAATATTTTTATTGATCAGTTTTGCAAAAAAATAGGCCAGGAGATTAGACTAAAATTAAAATAATGCTTTCGGCTAACTAAATTCGAATTAATAGTCTCTGGTAATTTTATTTTAAGTTTTTTTTTTGTTGAATATAAAATATAAAAAAATACCTACTCTTATCTGTAAAAAAAACCAAACAGAAACGTACTTTATTCTGAAAGAAAAAAATATCTGTCTGCTTTTAAAAAAGTAATTAAAAATTTAAATAATGCAAAAATGGATAACTGATAGACTAAACCGGTATAAGCAATTTTATTCCTATATAATAATTAATTTGAAATAAAGAAGAAGAGTTGAATCTGAAACCGAGCAAGACACGAACACATTTCGAGAGATCTTCCCATAAATTGTTTTGCTTATATCATCGCCTCGATTCGATTGTAATGCAGGATGCATGAATGGCAAAAAGTCGGTTGGACAACTACGTACATACAATAAATCTATATCGAGGTACGTGAGCGACAGAAGGTCGGCGCACCTCTCTGGCGATGGCGCCCACCGCCTCGTAACGCTGTCCCTTGGTAGCGCTTCTGGTTTTGACCCACCATGGGAAACTCCACTGGTGGTTCTTCGGAGGAGAATAAATTTTCCTGGTAGAAAAAATTCTGTAAGATTTGTATTTTATTTATTAACATTCCAAATAATAAATATAATTTAAACATTCTGAAAATTTTCTGCTCGATTAACAACATTCAAATTTCACGTAATAAAGCACAAAGTCAGGTACCACAAAATTTAATTATACAATGTACAGTACTAGCAGGCAACTAGTTTCGATCACTGACCATCATCAGGCCTAAAGATACAAACGTTCGTAATTAGTTACAAGATATAAAATTAGTTAGAAACCAAACTTACCAATTTTAAGTACTAAGAAGGGGAGAAATTTTTTTTGTAAAAATCATAAAGTGACGTACCCATCCCGGAGAAAGTTCAAAAAATTATTCCGTAACCACCCTACGTGGGGGCACGGAAAAGACCATTTAATGGTCATAGCAGAGAGAAAAAGATAGGGTAAACCGTAAATCCAAATCGAAATTAGAAAGTACGTGGCACCAGCGAATGGAGAAAGTATCATGACATATGGCAAATGACAGTTAAAAATGAGGGAAAAGCAAGTGCCTCATACATATAGAAATGTGAAGGGTAATAACCAATATTCAAAAACAAACATAGTACTAATAGTGTCAAAGAGGTTTCCGAAGTATTTAAGAAAACAATTTAAAATAATTTTTGTGAGATATAAACGCTTGATTGTGATTAGGTACAGGCAAGGTAAGGAAAAAGAAGAAAGCAAGATTGAACAAATTATTAAGGAAAAAGAAGAAGAGATTGACAGGTGGCAAGTGATTGATAGGAAGAAAAGGGAGGTTAACGTCAGAAGGACACGAACGGTTAAATAATATTAAAATTGATTTCAAACATCTCAAGGAGGAATTTTTTTAACTTATAGGTTGCTACATCTGGAGTACCCTAAGGTTCTGTATTGGGTCTATTTTTTTTCAATATAAGTATAAATCTGTTCTTTTCACTCAAGTAAAAGCTCTCTAAAGATCCTGATCGATATCGAGCCTTTTTTGCTCTCATTTTACTTTCCCGACCCACCTCCGAGAAGGGAAAGTATTGTGAACAAACTAAAAAAATTTTTCGAGATAAAGATATCCATTATAAGGTTACCTGAAATGAAATGGAACTCTGTCAGATGCGATATTTCACGGAATTTGACTTGCAATTTGTCATTTGAAAGTACTTGTCACTTGTCAAAAATAAAAAAATGTCAAAATTTGAAACTTTAACATTAAATGTCTTATTTTTATGATATTTTCTTATTTTATTTTTGTTTTCAAGATTTTTTGATAATTTTTAATGATTTTTTTTTGATTTTTTCCAATTTCTTTTATGATTTTTTTCAATTTATTTTTTGAATTTTTATAAAAAATTCTATAATGCATTTTTTTCTGATTTGTTTGATTTTTTATTTTTATTTTATTGTTTTTCTTTTTACTTTTTCTTATATATTATTTTTTGTGATTTTTTTCTGATTCTCCTGTCGGATTTTTTCTGTTCTTTCTGATTCCTTACAGATTTATGTCATATGTATAACCTGTAAAATTAAGGATTTTTGAATAATAATAATCCTGGAAAAGATATTTTTTCTGATTTTTTTCTATTATTTGTAATTTTTTCTGTTTTTTTTTTAATGTTTCCTGGTTTTCCTTTGTTTTTTGTATTATTTTTTCTGATTTTTCGGTTTTTTTCTGATTTTTTGTTTTTTTTTTCAGGTCTTTTCAATTTTTTTAAAATTGTACTTCATTTTTTTCTTATATTATTTTGTTATTTTTCAAAATTTTTAATTTGTTTTCTTATTCCTCTAATTTTTGTATTTATTTGCGTTTTTTGTATTTTTTTTTTTTGGAATTTTGTTGCGATTTTTTAGAGATTTTTTGCGATTTATTTCAAATCTTCTGAATTTTTTATCTGTTATTATGTTATTATTTTTTTATGGTTACAATAGTTTCCGGTTTTTCGGTTTTTTGGTTGTTTTTTTGTTTTTGCTGTTTTTTGCGATTTTTCTATTTTTTGTGATATATTTCGATTTCTTTCTTATTTTGCGAATTCTTTTTCGTTTTGTTTTTTGCGATTTTTAGAGTTCATTTTTTTTTCTTAAGATTTTCCGATGTTCTTTTCAATTTATTCCGACGTTTTCTGTTTTTTCCGATTTTTTTTGATTTTTTTTGATTTTTTTTTGATTTTTTCTGAATTTTCTGATTTTTTCTTGTTCGACTGATCATTCAAGAAGGGAAAGTATTGTGAACGAGCTAAAAAAATTTCGAGATAAAGATGGAAATATCCATTTGAAATTTTGAGGTCACCTGAGACGTTTAAGACCATTTCCAGGTGGACTGTCTGTCTATCTGCCTGTGTGTCTGTCTATGTGTGTGTCTGTGTGTCTGTATGTGTGTCTGTCTGTCTGTCTGTGTGTATTCTTCCACGATAGAGGCCACAGGTTTAATCCGATTAAGCTGAAATTTGGTATATAGGTTTCGGTTATACATTGGAGGAAACCATTAAATTTTGTACGACATCTGCCGAACGGAAGTGTCACTGTCAAAAAATTACAGAACAATATGTCACGGAATTTGACTTGTAATATGTCATTTGAGAGCCCTTGAAAATTTCTATTCAGAACAGTTAAAATTATTTTTCCAATTGTCACCTGTCAAAAATAAAAAAATAACATTAAAAAAGTTTTGGGGTGACATAACCGAATTTTTTTTTGTGGAAAAATATATTTATGCGGATTTTTCCTAATTCGAGTGTGCATTCGTGCTTTTTCTGTTGTTTTTTCGAATTTGTCGGAAAAAAACGCGTTTTTGCTGTTATTTACATTGTGTGGAAAAATGCATTTTTGCTTTTTCCCTATTCATGTGTGAAAAATGCATTTCTGCTGTTTTTTCTAGTTTTTTGTGTAGAAAAATGCATTGTTGCTTGTTTCTTTTTAAATTTGTATGTGAGATAAAATGCACTTTGTATTTTTTCAAATTTGAATAAAGAAAAATGTATTCTTGCTTTTGTTTTTTTTTTTCAAATTTGTGTAAATAAAAAGTATGCTTTTTTTCCAATTTGTACATAGAAAATGTATTCTTGCTTTTTTCCCAATGTATGTATAAAAAACGCATTTTTGCTATTTTTGTTTCTAGTTTTTTATGCATTATTGTTTTTATACGAATTTATATGTGAAAAAATGCATTATCGCTTTTTTTCACATTCCTCTGTGAAAAATCTAGTTTTTTGTAGAAAAATGTGTTTTTATTTCTATTTTTTCAAATTCGTGTGCAAGAAAACGCATTCTTGCTTCTGTCTTTTTTTCAAATTTATTTGAAAAAAATGCAGTCTTGATGTATTTTACAAATTCGAGTATGGAAAAAATTTATTGTGAACGAGCTAAAAAAGTTTTTCGAGATAGATGTAAATATGTATTTTAAGATCCTCTAAGACTAAATGGGCTAGTCTATCTGTCTGTGTGAATGTTTCCACGATAGAGGCCACACGTTTAATCCGATTGAGTTGAAATTTGATATATGGGAAAACCCCATTAGTTTTTGTACGACATTTGTCAAACGAAAGTGTCACTGACAAAAAATGACAGACGCAATATGTAATTGAATTTGACTTGCAATATGTCTGTAAAAATATTCATCTCTGGATACTCGTCGGGAAAGTTTTGGGGTGACACAACCGATTTTTTAATTTTTATTTTTACTTTTCGTCGAAATACACTAATATTAATTTGTCACTAAACAGTATAGAACTTTATTTAACTACTTTACATAAATGTCTACAGCAAGTCATAATACAAAAATTTGTATAATTTTATAAAATAAGAATCAAACACAATTATGTATAGAATAATATAAAAGTACATAAAAAAAAAATTAAAATACAAACATAAAAAGTATTAATTAATTAATTTAATTATATTGCAATTGTAAATTCATTTGTATCGTTTTCGTATTTAAATTTTTTTATAAAAGACATTTTAACTATGTTCAGATAGAATATTATCATTGTCTTAATACGCCGCTACTGTATATGATCTCATAATGAGACCGTCCCTTGATAGCTCTTTAAATCCAGTGATCCACCATGAGAAACTCCTGATTCGCGGTACTTCACCAACATTAAGAATTTCAATCACAGCTAAATTACACTCAAATGGGTTTAAATTCTTATACTAACTAAATAAGGTTAAAGTATTTTAAGTATTTCAAACTTAATTAGTACCTGAAGTAAAAGTAATTGTAATTAATTATCGAATTGTATAAAATTTATATCAGTGGTACTAATATTGAAAATAATTATTATTATTATTTATAAAAATGAAAATTGATTTTTTTTTAAATTTAAAAATTCTAAATTCTAAATTAATACAAACTATAGATACATTTTTTTTTCAGGTAAACTCGGAAACACGTCCGACAATATAAATAATGTATGAAATTACGTTAGTATATAAACTGCTTCAAAAATACGTGATTTTAAAACATGTTTCCTCTGTCACAGAGATTTTGAACCTCGATAACGCTATCTTTGACTCTATTGATAATATACCTTTTGTGTGGACAGTTATAGTTGTCGGTTCCGGTAGCAAATGAGACAGGAATATATAGTTTTTTTTTTTTCAAATTTTTAATGGTTAATTTTGATTCAAAAATAAAAAAGTTTGTTCCATTAAAATAATCATACAAAATTTTATTATTATTTTGAACAGTAAAGGGAAGAAGATGGTGGAGTTCTTATATCAGTAAAAAACAAGTAAACATCTTCACAAATTATCACTGATGATACTGTCCTTGAGACTATATTTGGGGAATCCTTTAATAATTAACTCTACCTACATTCCGCTGGCTCAAATTCTCAGGTTTATATTGAGTATGTAAATCTAGTTGACTCTTTATTTTCGTCCACCACAAATTTTGATAAAAATATTAAACGGGGTAAATACATATGATGTTTTTAGTACTTCGGCCTGAAATATTCACTTTAACAATAAATACTATACGCAACACGAAATTTATAAACATGACGATTTTTTACGTTTTTTCACGGTTTTTTACAATTTTTGACGATTTTTTACGCTTGTTTACGATTTTTTGCTATTTCCTACGATTTTTAAGATTTTTTACGTTTTTTACCATTTCTTTCAGGTGTTTACGATTTGTTATGGTTTTTACGATTTCTGTTAGTTTTTACGGGTTTTTTACTAATTTTTACGATTTTTTACTATTTTTCACGATTTTTTACAATTTTTGACGATTTTTTACACTATTTTACGATTTTTTATGGAATTTTTACGATTTTTTACGTTTTTTTACCATTTCTTTCAGGTGTTTACGATTTGTTATGGTTTTTACGATTTCTATTAGTTTTTACGGGTTTTTTACTATTTTTTATGATTTTTTACAGTTTTTCACGATTTTTTTACAATTTTTGACGGTTTTTTACACTATTTACGATTTTTTACGATTTTTTATGGTTTTTTACGATTTTTTACGATTTTTTACGATTTTTTACGATTTTTTACGATTTTTTACGATTTTTTACGATTTTTTACGATTTTTTACGATTTTTTACGATTTTTTACGATTTTTTACGATTTTTTACGATTTTTTACCATTTTTTACGATTTTTTACGTTTTTTACCATTTCTTTCAGGTGTTTACGATTTGTTATGGTTTTTACGATTTCTATTAGTTTTTACGGGTTTTTTACTATTTTTTATGATTTTTTACAGTTTTTCACGATTTTTTTACAATTTTTGACGGTTTTTTACACTATTTACGATTTTTTACGATTTTTTATGGTTTTTTACGATTTTTTACGATTTTTTACGATTTTTTACGATTTTTTACGATTTTTTACGATTTTTTACGATTTTTTACGATTTTTTACGATTTTTTACGATTTTTTACGATTTTTTACGATTTTTTACGATTTTTTACGATTTTTTACGATTTTTTACGATTTTTTACGATTTTTTACGATTTTTTACGATTTTTTACGATTTTTTACGATTTTTTACGATTTTTTACGATTTTTTACGATTTTTTACGATTTTTTACGATTTTTTAGGATTTTTTAGGATTTTTTACGATTTTTTACGATTTTTTACGATTTTTTACGATTTTTTACGATTTTTTACTATTTTTTACGATTTTTTACGATTTTTTACGATTTCTTACGGTTTTTTACGATTATTTACAATTTTTTAAGGAATTTTTACGATTTTTTGCTATTTCTTAGGATTTTTTAGATTTTTTTAATTTTTTTTACCATTTATTTCAGGTGTTTACGATTTGTTATTGTTTTTACGATTTCTGTTAGTTTTTACGGGTTTTTTACTGTTTTTTACTATTTTTTACGATTTTTTACAATTTTTCACGATTTTTTACGTTTTTTTACGGATTTGTTAAGATTATTTACGTTTTTTTTACCATTTTTTTCAGGTGTTTACAACTTGTTATGGTTTTTACGATTTTTTGCTAGTTTTTATTACGGTATTTCATTTCTTTTTACGTTTTTTCACGATTTTTCACGTTTTTTTCCGATTTTTTCCGATTTTTTACGGACTTTTACAATTTTTTATGGATTTTTACGATTTATTACTTTTTTTTTTCATCATCTTTCACAGGTGTTTACGACTTATTACGGTTTTGTTACGATTTTTTCTGGTTTTTACGATTTTTTATTATTTTTCGCGATCTTTTACAATTTTTTTTCTTCATGTTTTTTCAAGATTTATTACGGATTTTTACGATTTTTTACGACATGACCTGTTTCAATATTTTAAAAATTTCGGAGATATAATTTTTTTTGATATTTCAACCCCCTCCAGTTTCACCTCCGTAGGTCGGATAAAAAAATGTTTTATACAAATTAATTTTATAATAATAATTAGGATATGAAAAAAGTGTAAAGACCTGTTACAATATTTTCCAAAATGGCGGATTTATCTTAAAGTTTCAAATTATGACAAGCAAAACTGCAGATAATTGGAAAACATAAAAATATCCATAAATTAAAATATTTATTTACATAAAAATATTACGTAACAAACGGTGTTATAAAAATTAAAAAGAAACGCAAAATCCATAATAACAGTAATTAACTCAAACTATGTATCTAAATATATGGAATCAACAGATATTTCCCAGCATAGAACTTATCAATTGTTCACTTTCTACAAATAAACTAAAATTATCGCTTCGTTTAATAAAAATAATTAAACTATTCAAACAATAATTAGTAATAATTATATTTATGTTTAGTTGCATTTGCGATCCTTTCAGCTGATTTTCCTTATAATGAATGAAACATAATTAGTATTTTTTTTCTTAGACGCACTATTGTATTCATGGTGATTAAAAAAAAATTTAAATTACGCAAAAATCTTTCACAAATAGATATCGTCCGATTATAATTTAGAATTATCTAAAATTGTCCAAAATCATGTTTGCAAAAATCTAAAAAGGTCTAGAAATGGTCTAAAGTTACTTGAATTGATCCAAGATTAGTTTAAAATCATCTAGAATGGTCTAAAGTTACTTAAGCTGATTAAAAAATTGTTCAAAACAATCTAAAATGGTCTAAAATCATCGAAAATGGTCTAAAAATTGTCGGGATTAATAATAAATTGGTCTAAAGTTATTTAAATCGATCATAGAATTATTTAGAATAATGTAAAATGGTCTAAAATGACCCTCAAAGGTCTAAAATTTGTCTAAATTAATGATAAACTGGTCTAAAGTTACTTAATGATCGAAAATGGTCTAAAAATTGTCGGAATTAATAATAAACTGGTCTAAAGTTACTTAAATCGATCATAGAATTGTTTAGAATAATGTAAAATGGTCTAAAATTACCCTTAAAGGTCTAAAATTTGTCTAAATTAATGATAAACTGGTCTAAAGTTACTTAAATTGATCATATAATTGTTCAAAATAATCTAAAATGGTCTAAAATTATCCAAAAAAGTCAAAAAATTATCTAAATTAATGATAAACGTAAGTTACTTAAATTGTCCAAAGAATAATCTAAATTGGTCTAAAGTTGTCCAAAATCTTCTAAAAATTATCTAAATTCCTAATAAAACGGTCTAAAGTTACTAAAATTGATTTTATTTATGAAACAAAAGGCACCCATATTACTATTTAATTTAATTTATTTATTATACATTGCTACTGAACACCCTATATATTGATGTTAATTATTTTCTGTCTTTCTGCTATTTCCATGTCTTTCCATTAATAGTCTCACCTTCTAGATACGATCTTCTATTATACTATTTCCGGCTCATACAGACAGACAAACAGACGTGTGTTTGTCTGACATCATGTTAAAAATGATATAAATGGTTTCAGGTTACCAAAAAAAATAAAGATTTTCTTTCTATACAACTTTGTTGGGTATGGAAAGTAAAAATTACCACCTAAATGAATTCCTGTCTAGAGACAAATGTATTGAGTTTAATTTTTTTCTCCCATACTATTTAACTATTTTCTTTGGTTTTTTACTTTTTCTTTCACTTTTTCCGTTTTATTTATATGTCAAACTTTATATGTCAAAGTTTTTTTGCCACTTCCGTCGCCCACTCTTTTTCCCCCTACGTTTTTACTGTTTTCTTTATGTTTCAAACTTTTTTCCCACTCTTCTTTTTACAGTAGGACTTTCAATTATGTTTATGTTTCAAATTTTTTTTTTCAACTTTTTTAACCACTCTAACCTATTTTTCTAACCTATTTTTCACACTTCTTTTTCTCTAATTCTCTTTTCTCCACACTCTTTTATTGTTTTTTATGTTTAAAACATTTTTTTCCTATTATTTTCCCTTAGGTACTTATTATCGTTTTCTTTATATTTCAAACTTTTGTTTTCAACTTTTTTTTTTACATTCTTCCCCACTTTTTTCCCATACTGTTTTATACTTAAAACTTTTTCCCATTTTATTTTCCTACTCTAGCGCACTTTTTAACCTTTTTTATTAAATTCATGACAATCCATTACTTTTTTCCTATAATAATGTCAATTTGCGCTCAAAAGGGCCTCTAGCTGATTAAATATAAAAAAAATCTAATGTGGGCAACACTTGAAATCTCGCCATTATTTAATCAAAAATTTACACGTTAACACAAAAAAGTATGAAAAAAATTAATTTTTTTTGTAAATCTGGCAACAATGACAAAATTTTGGACAATTTTAATGATACAAAATATATGTGTAAAACTTTATTGCCATTTTTTTGCTTTGGGATACATGTCCATGCGATCAGAACCACTTATAATTATAAAAATTTATAGTTTATAGTTTTTAACTTAGAAGATCCGTCGGTAATCTTTTCTCAGGTTATTTATATTTTACAAGAAGCTAAATAATTTACTAACTTACTAATTATTTTTAATTAGGGTTAATCAATAAAAAATACAGGTCAATGCTAAAAAATAAAAACCAGGGATCCTTTACAACTAGAATTTTTGAAAAAAAAAAACAAAGTATATCCAAAATAATATTTATATTATTCAAATTATACATTAATTTACAATAATTTTTTTAAAAATTTCATGCATTTGATTATTAATAAATCAAAGTGCATTATCTCCTTTTGGAATAAATATTTTAATAATTTTTTCTCCAATGGGCAAGAATTTTTCTTAAACCTAACCTCCCAAATTTTAATAGTAATTTTTAGAAAATATATTAAGATTTGTTTTTTTTTAACATGATTATTTATAAAATAAAAAACAATGAATTAAATTATTTATTATATAAAATAAATACGGAAACCGAAAAAAAAATGGATACCGGAAACTGTCATCACATAACCTCACATTAACACGTGCTTTAAATGCTAAAATATAACACTGGATATTTATTGAATTTAAATTAAAGCTATTCACAAATAATTATAAATAAAATCATAATGAAGTTTAATTACACTTAAGCACTTATATTTAATTAATTAATTAATTAATCAACACTGAAATTTTAATAAAAATTATAGTAAAAAAACATAAAAAACCACCAGTTATTCCAAGTAAAGCACTCATAGAGGTTAAATAAAGATAAAAAACCACCTGGTGCAGGTAACCTCTCCGAAACCGACGTCCAAATAAAGCACCAGGTCTCGATAACGACGCGCCCGACGCCTGAATGTGCCATCAACGACACCCTTCTCAATTTTATACCGCGGTATCTTGCCTCAAAGAGGGGGGCAAAACACTTTTTTATTCCATCCACCAGGCCTTAGCTCATCTGCAAGTCGGATAACATACCTAATTATC